>CM060410.1:93208338-95795768 GCA_030545235.1 Helianthus tuberosus
CGATACGATCTGGGTAATTGTAGACCGCTTAACGAAATCAGCACACTTTTTGCCAATCAAGGAAAAAGACAACACGAGCAAACTTGCTGAGATATATCTGAGAGAGATTGTTGCACGACATGGAGTGCCTCTCTCTATTATCTCCGATAGAGATGGAAGATTCGTATCAAGGATTTGGCAATCCTTTCAAGAATCTTTTGGTTCTCAGTTGAATCTGAGTACTGCTTTTCATCCGCAGACAGACGGACAGAGCGAACGGACGATTCAAACGTTAGAAGACATGTTACGAGCTTGCGTTATGGATTTAGGTGGAAGTTGGGACACTCAACTACCATTGGTCGAATTTTCATAAAATAATAGTTATCATACAAGCATTCAAGCTGCACCGTTCGAAGTTCTCTATGGGCGTAAGTGTCGATCACCCCTATGCTGGGCAGACGCGGGTGATAGACAGCTTTTTGGCCCAGAATTGGTCCAGGAAACAACAGACAAGATTTTGCAGATCCGAGAATGCATCAAAGCGGCTCATGATCGACAAAAGTGTTATGCGGACCGCAGAAGAAAACCTCTGAAAATTGAGGTGGGAGATATGGTATTGTTGAAGGTTTCACCCTGGAAGGGTGTGGCACGCTTTGGGAAGCGTGGGAAGTTGAACCCCAGATACATTGGTCCATTCAGAATCCTGGAAAGGATTGGTCTCGTAGCCTACAAGTTGGATTTACCTGCAGAGCTGAATGGCGTTCATGATACATTTCATGTATCAAACCTGAAAAAGAGTCCAACTCAGGAAACAGTGGTCATTCCTACCGACGAAATTCATGTTGACGACACACTCCACTTTATTGAAGAACTTGTTGAGGTTACGGATTGGAAGGTTAACAAAACACGCAGGAGTAGTGTCAAGCTCGTCAAGGTTCGTATGAAGGCCAAGTACCCACATTTATTCCCCAAGACCCCAGCAACTATAAGCAGAACCTAAAATTTCGGGACGAAATTTTCTTAACGGGGGGAGAATGTGACAACCCTCACAATTACAGGTATCTGTACAATTAATTAATTTTAATTATGTGCTTAATGACTGTGCTTGATTACAACTGACAATTTAAACTGCTTTATGATTTTTGTATCATACACACATATGCATCATATCTCATACAGTCACTCCACTTATTACACACAAACTTTAGTGACCTACTTGATGCACAAAGCACAGTTAGCACACAGAACGGATAATACAGAAACATGCTGACAATGCCAGCAAATAGACAGACAGTGTTTTTGAGGCCAGTATGGGCCAGGGACAAGGTACTACACTAGTATGGAGTGTAGGGAAGTGAGGACCATAAAACTGTGTCACTATGTGATAGTTAAAGTGCCGGGAAGTGCCTAAAACACACTTTAAGTGCAGAATTTTGCATTTTCAGCAAAAAAAAAATTCAGCATTCACATGCTAGTAAGATGTCAAAAATATGACAGAATGGTCCTGTATGCTTTCCTAAGTGCCGGGAATTTATTTCGTTACAAAAATATATATAAAAGACACTTTACGGACTACTTAAACACTTTAACGG
This sequence comes from Helianthus tuberosus, assembly GCA_030545235.1. Taxonomy (NCBI): domain Eukaryota; kingdom Viridiplantae; phylum Streptophyta; class Magnoliopsida; order Asterales; family Asteraceae; genus Helianthus; species Helianthus tuberosus. Next base: position 93,209,910 of record CM060410.1, read on the forward strand.
AACGGTATGTAACCGAACAACCGGACATTACCCGGAACACTAAATTTTTGCCAAACACATTGTTTAATTATTTTGAGCTAGTCATGGTCCCCGTACCCCATAACACCTACTAAATATCAAGTAAATATCATATGTAAACATATACTTGGAAACTAACTAATACTTATCAACTTAGACAAAAATTTACATCCAACCCCCCCCCCCCCCCCTAATCAAATTCGGTCCCAAGTGGACCCACAAATCATCCCCACCATACTTCACATCTTCTCTTGGATTTGATCTCAATTTTATATTAGATGTTGCTTGTTGTGATTACCAAAATATGTAGAACATCTTATAAGTATGGCACCCTAAATCATCACCGTCACTTTCAAACTTCACACCACTCCTTCACTCATCTCTCCCTCTCCCTCTCGGCCACATACAACCGCCACCACCATCACCATATCAACATCGTCTTCATCCATTTTTGAGCTTCTTTCAAGACCATAAGGTGATTCAAGGGAGCTTGCAACTTGTGGAACTTCAAGGAGCTTTGTTTCTTGTTTTTCACCATCATCTTCTTCATCTTTCCACTAGAGATTCTTCCCTAGCCTTGTGCTAGTTGTAAGTCTTTGATCTACCTTAGTTTACTTCCATTTTGAGTAGTTAAAAGTTATGTTATGTTGAATGATCTTTGATGTATGATGTACTGTGAAACATGTAAAACTATATTGTGGTCATGATTAATGAAAGCTCAATGGCAACGTTCTCACTACATGCATTGTTGAATTATTTGTTTTATATTATAACATGGGATGTTATGTGTTATGAGGTTGATGAATGTTATTACAAACGCACATTACTTACTTACTACAATTACTATGACCTGACCGATATGATCTTCTTTTAGAAGATGCCTCCGCGACGAGAACCGCGTTTGCCTACTACTGAGGCAGAATTACGGGAACGTATTTCAAAAGCAATAGCTGATTATGAGTCCTCGCGTGCCGAAACAAGCAGGAATAACTCAAACAACAACAACAACAACAACAATCCACCCAATGGTAATATTCGAGTCGTTTGAGACACACTACATTACATTCGGATATTCCTTGCATATCCGCTAACACTTCCTGTAAATGTTATTGTCTGTACAGGCTATACTTACAAACAATTCCTGGATTGTAAGCCCCTGAACTACGATGGCACTGGAGGTACTGTTGCCTTTGTCAGATGGACCGAAAAGACGGATTCTGTGATAAGGATGAGCAAGTGTGCTCCTGAAAACCAAGTCACTTACGTCTCAGGACTTTTTCTTGATGGTGCTTTATCTTGGTGGAACCTGCAAGTTCAAACCTTAGGAGAGGCGGCAGCGTATGCACTAACCTGGGCTGAGCTGAAAGAGCTCATGAGGAAGAAGTATTATTCACAAGCAGAAATACAGAAGCTGGAGACGGAATTTTGGAACCTAAAAATGGATGGACCAAAAATTGTTGAATATGTCCAGAGGTTCCATGACTTGCCACGCATTGTGCCATACATGGTTGATCCTGAATTTAAATGCATTGAGCGTTTCATCTGGGGATTGGCACCCCAGATCATGAGCATGGTGACAACTTCGAAGCCTCCAACGATTACTGAAGCCATCGATCTCAGCGTGGCTCTTACGGAAGAAGCCATCAGATTGGACAAGTTTTCCATTTCTGAGCCGAAAAAGAAAGAAACTCATGTTGAATCTTCAGGGGAGAACAAGAGGAAATTCTCCAACTTTAAAACAAGTACCGGCAGTGCCAACAAGAGGAAGGATGTGAACCGACCAGCTGAAAATAAGCGTGGTGCTGAAGCCAAAGGGAAAGGATACATGGGCACTCTGCCCAAGTGCGAATTATGCCAGTTTCGTCATGCTGGCCGGTGCAGACTTAACAAATGTGAATCCTGTGGAAGGATGGGTCACTTAAAAGACACTTGTTGGGTTGGTACTGGCCGTGATGGCCAAAGAGGATTTGGTAACAACAACCGTGGAGGTAACAGAAATGGGAACCGCAACGGCGGAAATGGTAATCGCGGTAACTTCGGGAATCAAGCAGGAAGTGGTAACCACAATCAAAACAGCAATCAAGGCGGTAATGAAGATGGTAACGGTCGAGGACCGGGATGTTTTAACTGCAGAGACGTCGGGCACTTCTAGCGTGAATGCCCAAAACTCAATCAAGCTCGTGGAAGGGTATTCAACATTGGAGCAAGGGAAGCACGCCAGCCCGAATGTTGTCACTGGTACGTTCCCTATCAATCAACGCTTTGCATTTGTGCTATTTGATACTGGTGCCGACTATAGTTTTGTGTCGCTAGAATTTAAGAATATGCTTGGGTTAACTTCTAGTAAGTTAGATATTCCTTACTCCATCGAATTGGCTAACGGAAAGCTAGTAGAAACAAATGAAATCATCAGAGGATGCGTGATCGAATTGGGAGAGCACGAGTTTACACTGGATTTACTGCCACTCGAGTTGGGAAGCTTCGACGTGGTAGTAGGGATGGATTGGTTGTCAAGCAACAGAGCCAAAATTGTATGCCACGAGAAACCATTCGTATCCCAATGGCAGACGGAGAAACGATTATAGTACATGGGGAGAAGCGCGATACACCTTTGAGGATCATTAGTTGCTTAAAGGCTAGGAAATGTCTGAAGAAGTGATGTATTGCCTTCTTGGCACACATCGTGGATAAGGAAGCCATTGAGCCGAAACTAGAAGATATTCCAGTCATTAAGGAGTATCCTGAAGTCTTTCCAGAAGACTTGCCAGGATTTCCGCCACAAAGACAAGTCGAGTTTCATATTGACTTAGTTCCAGGCGCCGCGCCTGTGGCTAAGGCACCTTATAGACTTGCACCGTCGGAAATGCAGGAGTTGTCAGCGCAACTCCAGGAACTGTTAGACAAAGGATACATCAGGCCAAGCTTCTCACCTTGGGGAGCTCCAGTTTTATTTGTTAAGAAGAAGGATGGTAGCTTCCGCATGTGTATTGACTACCGGGAGCTGAACAAGTTGAAAATTAAGAACAGATATCCTTTGCCAAGGATTGACGACCTGTTCGATCAGTTACAAGGTTCGAGTTTTTACTCAAAGATCGATCTATGATCAGGTTATCACCAGTTGAGGATTCAAGAAGAAAGTATTCCAAAGAAGGCCTTTAGGACTCGTTATGGGCATTACGAGTTCCTATTTATGCCGTTCGGATTGACAAACGCACCAGCGGTATTCACGGATTTAAAGAACAGAGTCTGCAAACCCTACCTTGATAAGTTTGTGATCGTGTTCATTGACGACATCCTGATTTACTCAAAAACAAAAGAAGAACATGAGCATCATCTAAGAGCCATCTTAGAGTTGCTTAAGAAGGAGAAATTATACGCGAAGTTCTCAAAGTGCGAGTTCTGGTTACGGGAAGTTCAGTTTCTTGGTCATATGGTTAATGGGAACGGAATTCATGTGGATCCCACAAAGATCGAGGCGATCAAGAAATGGGAGACTCCGAAAACGCCAACTGAGATTCGACAATTCTTGGGTTTGGCCGGGTATTATCGCAGATTCATTGGAGATTTCTCAAAAATCGCTCAACCTTTGACCTTCCTCACCCAAAAAGACAAAAAGTTTGATTGGGGAGACAAACAAAAAGAAGCATTCCGGTTGTTGAAGAACAAACTTTGTGACGCACCGATCTTATCTCTACTCGAAGGCACGGACGACTTCGTGGTATATTGCGACGCTTCGCGTCAAGGTTTAGGCTGCGTGCTGATGCAGCGACAAAAAGTTATAGCGTATGCCTCACGCCAGTTAAAGGTCCACGAGAAGAATTATACCACGCATGACTTAGAGTTAGGCGCAGTGGTATTTGCTTTGAAAATCTGGCGACATTACTTGTATGGCAAACGATGCACGATCTTCACTGATCACAAGAGCCTGCAGAATATATTCGACCAAAAGAGCTTAACATGAGGCAAAGACGTTGGGTTGAACTATTGAACGACTACGATTGTGAAATCAAGTATCATCCAGGGAAGGCGAATGTGGTCGCCGATTCCCTAAGTCGGAAGGAAAGGATTAAGCCCATAAGGGTTAGGGCTTTGGAAAATGATCGTTCAAACAGACCTCACATTGCGCATTCGTGCTGCGCAAAGGGAAGCTCTTAAAAGGGAAAATCTAGATAACGAGTATCTCCGGGGACTTGAGAAGCAGTTGGTACCAAAGGGGGATGGGACATTGTGTTTCTTGGGAAGAATTTGGGTTCCTCTCTTTGGTGGTCTGAGAGACGTTATTTTTTATGAAGCTCACAAATCACGGTACTCGATCCATCCAGGATCGGATAAAATGTACCAAGACCTAAAGGATTTCTATTGGTGGCCAAGAATGAAAGGCGACGTTGCAATATATGTTGGCAAGTGTTTGACTTGCGCCAAGGTTAAGGCTGAATACCAGAAGCCTTGAGGTCTCTTGCAACAACCCGAAATACCTCAGTGGAAGTGGGAACATATTTCAATGGACTTCATAACAAAATTACCGAGGACGCCCAAGGGCCACGATACGATCTGGGTAATTGTAGACCGCTTAACGAAATCAGCACACTTTTTGCCAATCAAGGAAAAAGACAACACGAGCAAACTTGCTGAGATATATCTGAGAGAGATTGTTGCACGACATGGAGTGCCTCTCTCTATTATCTCCGATAGAGATGGAAGATTCGTATCAAGGATTTGGCAATCCTTTCAAGAATCTTTTGGTTCTCAGTTGAATCTGAGTACTGCTTTTCATCCGCAGACAGACGGACAGAGCGAACGGACGATTCAAACGTTAGAAGACATGTTACGAGCTTGCGTTATGGATTTAGGTGGAAGTTGGGACACTCAACTACCATTGGTCGAATTTTCATAAAATAATAGTTATCATACAAGCATTCAAGCTGCACCGTTCGAAGTTCTCTATGGGCGTAAGTGTCGATCACCCCTATGCTGGGCAGACGCGGGTGATAGACAGCTTTTTGGCCCAGAATTGGTCCAGGAAACAACAGACAAGATTTTGCAGATCCGAGAATGCATCAAAGCGGCTCATGATCGACAAAAGTGTTATGCGGACCGCAGAAGAAAACCTCTGAAAATTGAGGTGGGAGATATGGTATTGTTGAAGGTTTCACCCTGGAAGGGTGTGGCACGCTTTGGGAAGCGTGGGAAGTTGAACCCCAGATACATTGGTCCATTCAGAATCCTGGAAAGGATTGGTCTCGTAGCCTACAAGTTGGATTTACCTGCAGAGCTGAATGGCGTTCATGATACATTTCATGTATCAAACCTGAAAAAGAGTCCAACTCAGGAAACAGTGGTCATTCCTACCGACGAAATTCATGTTGACGACACACTCCACTTTATTGAAGAACTTGTTGAGGTTACGGATTGGAAGGTTAACAAAACACGCAGGAGTAGTGTCAAGCTCGTCAAGGTTCGTATGAAGGCCAAGTACCCACATTTATTCCCCAAGACCCCAGCAACTATAAGCAGAACCTAAAATTTCGGGACGAAATTTTCTTAACGGGGGGAGAATGTGACAACCCTCACAATTACAGGTATCTGTACAATTAATTAATTTTAATTATGTGCTTAATGACTGTGCTTGATTACAACTGACAATTTAAACTGCTTTATGATTTTTGTATCATACACACATATGCATCATATCTCATACAGTCACTCCACTTATTACACACAAACTTTAGTGACCTACTTGATGCACAAAGCACAGTTAGCACACAGAACGGATAATACAGAAACATGCTGACAATGCCAGCAAATAGACAGACAGTGTTTTTGAGGCCAGTATGGGCCAGGGACAAGGTACTACACTAGTATGGAGTGTAGGGAAGTGAGGACCATAAAACTGTGTCACTATGTGATAGTTAAAGTGCCGGGAAGTGCCTAAAACACACTTTAAGTGCAGAATTTTGCATTTTCAGCAAAAAAAAAATTCAGCATTCACATGCTAGTAAGATGTCAAAAATATGACAGAATGGTCCTGTATGCTTTCCTAAGTGCCGGGAATTTATTTCGTTACAAAAATATATATAAAAGACACTTTACGGACTACTTAAACACTTTAACGGAACGGTATGTAACCGAACAACCGGACATTACCCGGAACACTAAATTTTTGCCAAACACATTGTTTAATTATTTTGAGCTAGTCATGGTCCCCGTACCCCATAACACCCACTAAATATCAAGTAAATATCATATGTAAACATATACTTGGAAACTAACTAATACTTATCAACTTAGACAAAAATTTACATCCAACCCCCCCCCCCCTAATCGAATTCGGTCCCAAGTGGACCCACAAATCATCCCCACCATACTTCACATCTTCTCTTGGATTTGATCTCAATTTTATATTAGATGTTGCTTGTTGTGATTACCAAAATATGTAGAACATCTTATAAGTATGGCACCCTAAATCATCACCGTCACTTTCAAACTTCACACCACTCCTTCACTCATCTCTCCCTCTCCCTCTCGGCCACATACAACCGCCACCACCATCACCATATCAACATCGTCTTCATCCATTTTTGAGCTTCTTTCAAGACCATAAGGTGATTCAAGGGAGCTTGCAACTTGTGGAACTTCAAGGAGCTTTGTTTCTTGTTTTTCACCATCATCTTCTTCATCTTTCCACTAGAGATTCTTCCCTAGCCTTGTGCTAGTTGTAAGTCTTTGATCTACCTTAGTTTACTTCCATTTTGAGTAGTTAAAAGTTATGTTATGTTGAATATTACAAGAACACTCAAGAACAAGAACTAAAAACATGAACATGAAGCTCTACATAAAGTGTACATAGAGATGAAACATGAAGATTACAAGATGAAATGTTGTAGTAGGATGTTGTAGTGAACATGTTGTTGATTGTATGATGATTCTTGGATGTGTGATGTTAATCACCATATGGATCTTGTTAAATAATATTTAGAAATATGATTTAACAAGATTAGAAAGTGGTTATGTGTTACATGAAATAACCACCTTCTAGTTAAATAAGAACTTGATAAAAATAATTTTCTTGAAATATGGTTAAACAAGTGAGTTGATGATCATGAAGATCCGGGTTTTCTTTTTTTTTACAAGAAGCTTTTCTAAATGAACCAAGTTTAAAAATCAATTTTTAAAAGGATTATGACTTTTACATAAACTTACACATTTTTGAAATGAAATAAATGTAAAAACCTTTTATTTACAAGAAGAGTTCAAAAGTTTCACTTTTGTAAAAATTGTTTACAAGTTGTAAACACTAAACTTTTGTAAGAAAATGGTTTTTAAAGAAATAATTACACTTCGGAAGGTAACTAAGTCCACTAAAAGCCTTACCAAGTTACTACGCGTTTTTACCAAAGACCAAGTTCATGTTATTATGTAAAGTGCATTGTTTTTGCACTTGGTTCGTGTAACGTTGTTTAATAAATTGTTGTTTATTGATTGAATGAATTTTTGAAAAGAAAATGATATGCTAATAAGCATGGACACCTCCGTTTACAAAGGAAACTCTGGCGAAATTTTCTAAAAAATTCCAACACTTAGAAAATATTTCTCTAAACAAGTGTTACAAGTATATTTTATAACTTGTGTTTCGAACATAAAGTTCGCCATAATGTTTGTAACAAAATACAAGTATCGGAGGTTAATTTTTCTTAAATAAATGGATAAATATATATTTTATACTAAAACACTAGTGTGATTATTTGATTATTTTATGAACTAGTTATATTATTTAGAACAAAATAATGTAACTTAGCAAAATACCATCACATCTATAATTCCGGAAAATACTTTACGAATATATTTTGGGTAAACATTATTTTGATACAAAGAATGAAAATATATTATTTTCGGAACCACCAAAATACATGTATAAATACCCCCACCCTTGGGAAGGAAAATACGCGTAAAGAATACTTGAGAAATATGGATACAAAATAGTTGCCTGACTATTATTCCAAAACCCTTAAAACAATACTTAAGTTAAAATAATTATTATTATTTTAACAATAAATTATAACTTGGAATAATCTCAAGGTAACATAACTCAAACCCGTAAATACAAAAGCAAGGCATGGCCTGTTCGTCTAATTGACATTAGTACGTTGTAGGATGTCGTGTAGCGGACCAAGTTTGAGTTGACGATACGATTCGCGAGACGCACTACAGTGAGTTCATGTCCCCCTTTTTCTCTTAACTGTTTTCAGTTTTATACTTCGTGGGTGAAATACATGTTACAATTATACAGACATTTTTATACATGGTATGGTTAGCTTAAGGAGGGACTTTTCATACACCGTTAGATCATGTGAGTGGGTAGGCGGCTACTAAAGGCCATTAATCCTCGTCGTAGGACTGAGGGACATGAGTGATAGATCTATTTGGGTGTAGCGAGCCCACACCCGTGAGGCCGGGGCGGTCCATATTGGTGACTGTGTCTTACAACCGGAAGCCCGATGCAACTCCGCTAGGTTTGAGTCTTCTTGCATCACTTCACACATATCAATGGTCTTGCAAACCATTGGTGATCTCTTTTTTTTCCTTATTGCTACATACCAGGGACTTTCATACACCATTTACAAAGGATTATACATACATCGTTTACAAGGGTTTATACATACTCACATACACATGAACTCGCTCAACTTTTGTTGATTTTTCAAACTACATGTATTTCAGGGAATTGATCGGATCTGGCGGGCAATCCACATTAAGCTGCGTATTAAATAAAAGATGTCATCCAGGGGTGTTGGGTTTGGGAGGTATAACCCTTGCCTGGATGGGTCACACGTCTCCAAACCTCGTTTTATTTAAGGTCTTTTGTTGAGTCCATTAGGAACTCATTTTTAAACAAGTCATGGTTGTAACTTATTTTGGGTTGATGATTCAAGACAATTATGTTATGGTATTTTCTAACTATATTAATGGATGAGCATCTTGTGTTTTTATCATATAGCATTGTTATGATTGTTGCTATGGTATTAAGAAGTCACACCAAATAAACCCACGCTTTCGCAAAAGCCAGGGTGTGACACACATGAACTAGAACAATTAGTATTTTTAACAGAATCAGAATTTTGTGAAATTTCCTTCATCTCCTCTCCGGATGTGTTAACTGGTTCCATTTTTGTTTCAGTTTTTGCTTCTGTATTTGTTACTGTTTCATTTTCATAATCGGACTTATCTGCTGATTTGTTTTGAACATTTTTATTTTTGATAAAATTTATTGGTTTCTTGAAATCGGCTGGTTGATCAGTTTTAAACTTTGATGGTTCATATGGAGCATAATCACTAGGCTTGCCATACATCATTTTGTCATAATTTTCCATCTCCTGCTCAGTGATAGGCAGTCTAGAATAATTATGATTATATGGTGGCGGAACCTATGTGTATCCCAATCCCTTTCCCTTATTTTCTTTATAAGCAAGTTACACATTGCACAGCTTACGAACAGTGTCACTGGAAGTATCAAACCTTTTGATGTTTAACTCATTTTGTTTGTACTTTCCAGTGAGGAGCTTTGGCTCAGCCTTCATAGAGTCGCATTCAAGAGTTATAACTGTGAGTCTATGTTTGTAGTCGTGAACCCAACATTGCTGTTGATTCACATCTCTGTGAAGTTGAGCTATGTCCTTCTTAAGTGCTCCAATCTTTTCATAGATAATTTTATTATTCTCTCAAAGACTGATGTACTTTCCTATCACAATGTTGTAATCGGTGATTAATGCTGAGTTTTGAGATCTCAGCAATGCAACTTTCTTTATGCGGTGTTCAGTACATAAAAGGGAATTTACCGTCTCGGAGAGTGATTTTGGTTCCTCGGTCATCGCCATCAAGCACTGATGAACCCTTTCCATAGCAGCAGTTTCAGACAGCTTCATTGATTCCACTTGAGCAATTGCATCAACCCAACTAAATCCATTCTGCTCCTGTGCGATCAATGCCCTTCCAGCTCCAAAGTTTCCCTGTCCAGTTGAAGTCGAAGTCTCAACAGGCGTGACAGGAACCATAGACCTTCCCTTGTTCCTTGCTGCAGCCGCTTGAGTAGCTTCATATCCTGCTGGTGCCTTCTTGCAATCCCTAGCAAAGTGTACTGGTTCATAACACCTGTAGCACCTCAGCCTGTCTCTCAGCACTCCAGGACAAGCATTCATAGGACGACGCCCATATCTCTTAGCAAACTTTTCTGCCTTAAACGCTGACATAGCCATATTCCAAGCCATATCCAGTTCATCTAAGTCTTCTTCCACAACTTGATTCACATCTGGTGTTATCTCACCTGAGGGCATGAGATCTCCAGCTAAAAAGGCATCGAAACTGGAGATCATAGAAGCTACGAGGGCAAGTTTTTCTTCATGTTGTTTAGTCAAGAAAGCCATGTGTTCCACTAAAGGTGATGATGAGGTATTTTGAGGTGCAGACTGGATGGTCGAACCAAGAGCAGCATTAGCATGTTATGGTTGAGGCTGAGATTGTGGTTGCACATTTGTGGTGTTGCCAGCAGGAGCTTGAGAAGTAGGAAGAAACATTCCATACATGTAGTTAAATTTTGGTGCAGCAACAGGACTGAAAACAATGTTTGGGTTGTGATTCATAACTCCATGAACAGGACTGAAAACCAGGTTTGGATGAGCTTGAGACATCAACGCTGCGTTGTTGGGTCTGGTCATTCCAGCAGCCATCAGTGAGTTCTTGTGATTCATTTCTCTCTGCTGATTTTCGATCTCACAAGACTTGATAGTAGCAATCAGTTCCGTATGTATCATTTCATTCAGATCCTTAGTACGCTTGATCATAGAAACCTCGACATCCCATCCTTTAGGCAGAGAGTTAAGAAGTTGACTATTCATTCTACTGTTTGAAATGTTGATTCCAGCACTCACCATCTGTGACACGAGTTTGACAAACCTCCTAATCTGATTCTCAACAGTTTCCCCATAGATGTGATTAAATGAACTAAAATGTTGGTTCATCATGTTGACTCTGCTAGCTTTCATGTCAACATTTCCTTCAAAGAAGTGTGTCAGTTAATCTCAAATTTCCTTTGCACTTTTTCAGTTTCGAACTCCAATTGAAATGTCTGGACAAAGAGCCATTGAGAGAGTTTCATAAGCAGCTTCATCCTCAGCACAACCTTTTTGTCTTCCTCAGTATAAATGCCTTCGGGTTTCAGAATTTGGGTCTGAGGGTCATCTTCAGTAGAGTACATAATAGTGTGTGGTCCATTGTTGATGCTTCTCCAAACATGAGGTTCTTTCGCCTTACAGTATTGCTCAAACCTAAACTTTCACTCATAGTAGTCGTCCCCATACAAAAACCTTGGAACTTTGGTAGACGTGCCAATAACTTGGTCAAGTTCTTGATGGAAAGCCAAAGACTGAGTCTGAATGGCAGCAAGGGTAGCATTAGCGAGATCAGCTACAGTCACAACGCCTTTCATAATACCGGTTGTCACACCCCGACCGCGTAAAACAACAAACCGCGGCGGAAACATCGGGGAGTGCAGTAACATAATCATTGTTTTACAACACATGGTAATTAAAGTTTGGTTTTATTTAAATTAAAGTGTTTACATTGTTTTGAAAACAGAGGAAAACATAACATAAGTTAAACTATTCTTGCTGATTTTAAGTCACTAAGGCCCGAGTCCACCTAAGTGTGTCACGAACATCATCACGCATTAGCTCCTGAAACACATGTGAAAATAGATACGTCAGCATAAAAATGCCTGTGAGATACATAGGTTTTGTTGATGAAGGATTCATGAGTTGTAGTTAAAAGAAATTTTTTTAAGTCACTAAGGCCCGAGCGGCGTGATCAATGTTAATGAACATATTTTAGTCCCGTTAAACATACCAAATGTCATACCAAATGTAAGCATGTTATGTGAAAACAATTTACTAAGTATGCTAAGTAAACATACGAAGCAGAAATGACATGTAAATCAATGTGCTAGTTTGCTCAGTAAACATACATAGCAGAAATGTGATGCAAATCAATGTGTCCATATGCTGAGTAAACATATGTGACAAAAAATGTCTATGAAATCAATGTGCTAGCATGCTCAGTCAACATACATAGCAAAGCATAATGGAAATCATGTACTATATGTGTACTAGATGAACATAGCAAGTATATGTCATGGAAAGCATGAAAAGTATGAAAACAACAAGTAGGCACATGTGTATCACCCCAAAATATTTAAAAACAGAAACAGAGGGGACTATGTACTCACTTGATATTGCTTAATAGTCTTGGAATAACAACCAAGTAATGCTCGAAGGATCACGGAATCAAATGGCACCTAGTATAGGTAACTATGTTAATAAACCGGACCTAAATCGAAAGATCGGATAGAATGAGGTCTCATAAACTAGATGAGTATTGGAACTTATATGATATGGTTTAATAAAGCCTACATTCTAAGTCGGAACCTATCCTAAGTGCTTATGACCCGTTACGACTCGTTAAGGTAGTTTACGCTACTTTAACATGTCGTTCGTGCAAAAGCGTGCTCGGATGGTCTAACTAGCCCTACGAAAAGTATTATATGCCTTAACATGCTTAATAACATTGAATAATCAGTTTAGATGTCAAAATTTAGGTTACATATGCTTAAAATGAAATTATGCGTAAAAAGGGCATTTTGGTCATTTTCCTAAGGCATATAAACTACTTTTTTTTTGGGTAAAAGGTTACCCCGGTGAATCTATTATAAACCGCAAATAAGAACAAGTAGTGAGGATGAATTCCACACTAGTTCATATACAGGACATGCCCCATATATGTAAGCCAACAAACATAAAAGAACCTATGACATCACATCAAACCTAGCCTACTACACATCATGCAAAGATATCTAGTAGACAAAACAATACATAACCAAAATCTTCAACCTCCATCATCGAAAATGAAGTTGCCACGAAACGGCAGCCCCTTTAGACGAACCAAAGACAAACTAACCATTGGAGATCTTTGTGGAAGAGGTGCTTGCCCCTGTTCTAGAAGACGAAGGATATGTACCCGAATTCATAGACTCATTGGTTTCATCATACACAACTTCAACCCCGTCCTCATCTAAATCCACATGAATCTGTCTACCCCCTTTATTTCTCCCTTGAGTTGAACCACCACGTCCCCCAACACAATCGAGAGCAGAAAACGGATTATGAGTTTGGATTTTATGGGAAGTAGAAACCTGCTGAGTAGCAACGGCCTTTTTCTTCCTATCCACCGGTCTGTACTCAAATTTAGGCTTCTGGTTATTAACTTGAAAGCCATTCTTCTTTGCACTCTTCTTAACCGGAACTTCAGTGAAACCATCCTCGTCTACTTTTGGCCTGTTAGTAGGAGGTTTGGATGTTGAGCCAATACGTGTAGGGCATTCCTCAGAGTCATGCCCAAACACACAGCAGTGAGCACATCTCGGAGGTTCCCATTCATACTCCACCCGAATAGTCTCCGTAACATATTTGTTTCCATCCAATTCAGGAATAGCCATGGTTATAGTGCTTTTCAAATCCTGATCAGCTGATATTTCAATGAGAGCCCTAGCATAGCTGCTCCGTCCCCAAGCCTCATTACACATATCAATAGTATACGAATCCAGCCGCACAGGAGATCCAATTTTTGAAGCCAGCATGCTTAACCCATCATCAGAATAAGCCACTAGAGGGACGTCATGCAATTTCACCCAAACTGCAACCTTTTTAAACTCTTCTTTTTTAAGGGTGTTTGTAGGGGACCAAATGTTGAGAAACATAGGTTTGTTACGGATCATCCAAGGACCCCCTTCAAGAACAGCGTCCATTCCCTTTCTATCTTCAAACTTGAAGAAAAAGAACCCATTTGAATTCATCATCGTTTTCAGAAGACCATGTTTCTTCCAATTTGCTCTCACAAAGTATTCAACAACCGGATATGCAATTATATCCCCCAGGAAATAACCATAAAGAGTGTTAGCTAACCTGTTGTTAACTTGGCGAACAGAATCAATCAGAAGCACTACATCCACACCATCCAATGAGGCATCTGAATTTAGCTTTCGAAAATTGACTTTCGAAACTTGCTTAGCCGCATCATTGGCCTTCCTAGGACTTTCCTCCTCACTTTGATTCTGATTTGGATTACCAACCCTCTTAGGACCACTCTGCTCTACCTGTTTGTTTAGTACCACATCAGCATACAAATGTTGTTGGACTCGAGCATTATCACCCTGTTCCTGCTTTCGCACACGAGCAGGACTGACATCATTTAGCGGGAGCACAAATGATACCTTTCGCTTATCAAAAACCACTGCATAATCCTCATCTGGTGAATCCGAACAGCCAAGAACATAGTCAGTATCATTCAGCGGTAACATGAACCGAACCTTCTTATTACCCACTTCTGAAACCGTAGGAATTTGTGAAGTTTGTCTTGGCTCAAAAGGTTTCCCATCAATACTTCGGATCTTTCTCGCAAAAACGTTTGAATTATCCTCAGTTTGTTCATCCTTATCAACAGCCATATCAAATGTCTATGCAGGCGTTTAAAGTAAAACAGCAATTAAAGCGATCAAAACCCTAGTGACGGCTGAATAACAAATACGCTAAGGCCACTGAGTTTCAATCGGAAATTAGAGTAAATCAGCAATCGGATCACATCACCAATTAAACAATCATCGAAATGCCGGATTGTTAATCAGTGAAATTGCTGACACCCTAATCTTATGTAACAAACAATCAGAATCAAGGAACAAACCACCTTAATCTGAATTACCGTTGAAGAAGGATTTCCGAACCTGAATTGCCAAACCCTAATCTGAATCGCAGCCGCAAACCCCTTCACTAATCAGAAAAACAAAGAAATCGAAACCCTAAATACACAAACCTAATCTGAATTCACCCGGTTATCTTCTAAAGATCGACTGGACAAACCCTAAGATAATAACCAAAGATCAATTGAGATTAGGAAGAGTAGAAATTAGCTAGGGTTTCACGATAGTGCCAAGGTCGCCCAAATCGCCCAGAGAGCCATTACCTTTTGTGATGGTAAGAGAGTAAAAAAAATATTTTCCTTTTTGGCATATAAACTACTTATCATACAACTAACTAAACGAAGTGACCATAAGGTATAACCTTGGAAAGTTATTCCCTATACAACTATGGTCACAAAACATGTTTGGTCGGATCCTAATGATCGACCAAACGGGTCGGGTTCGAAAGTCTAAGCGGTTATTTAGACCGCTTAACTTACGACCCTAAATAAGCACTAGACTAAAGGTGATGAGTTAAACATGTTAAAACATGTTTAACTAAGTTAGAAAACTGATTTGATATCAAAACAAAGTGTTTTGATACCCGAAAATAGCTTCGTCGTAAAACGCGCATAAATACGCATTTTGACCGAAACTTTGACTCGTCACTACGCCTAATCAACGTGGTAATTAGTAGGTATAGTCACAAGAGACTATAACCATCGTGATTACGCTCACGTTGCAAAGTTCAAACGAACTTTGTCTTGACCAAATCATGGTCAAAGCAGAAAGTCAAACACTGTTTGACTTTCTTGCTTGAAATACATAATCAAGCATGAAAGAACACTTACAAGAGGTCTAAGGTTGAAGAAAGAACAAAGAAAACTGAAGTTTGAAGCCTTCAACCAAGAGGGATAGCTTCAATCAGATCCAAGGGGAAAGAAAAATGGAATGAGCAAGTTGGAATGAAAGAATTAATGGGTATTTATAGGAATCAAGGATGAATTTGATCTTGCCAAGTGTTTGTGAGTTAATCAAAGCATGATTTTTGTTGGTGCATATGTCTGTCGACTTCATCTTGTATCGATTCTTGTATCTAGTTTGGAAAGAATGGAGCTCGATAGGTTAGAAATTAGGGTTTGTATGATGTTGGACCAGTTCGCATGAAATGGAAGAGGCCATTTCGTACGAAATGGACATTGTCCATTTCACACGAAATGAGTCTGCTCCATTCCATGTGAAATGGCTCACCCTATAAATACCTGAGTCTTCATTTCATTTGGGAGAGTTCTGATTCCGGTGCCGAGGTGCTGCCGAAGTGTCTACTGCATGTAAAACGTTGTTGTATCAATATACAAGACAATTAAAGTGAATATGTGTGTGAATCAAGCTGTAATCAAGTTTGTATCATTGAATTCCACCTTTGATATGGAATATAACTCTTCTGATAGACACGTCTAGATCGAATCTTGATCCTACAACTGGTATCAGAGCTCAGGAGGAAGAGTTCTTACCGATTCAGCTTGATTTCATCAAAATTCTGACTTCTACACCTTCTTTTACAACATTTTTCAAAATTAAACAAGATTTTATGGTTAAAATGGATTGAATTTCACATATAATGTGCGAAACACAGTTTTAAATAATCCTTGAAAGAATCAGACTTAAAATCGGCATAAATCTTGATCAATTTGTCAAAATCCATTCGTTTGTGTGACATCAGCAGCATTTCATACGAAATAGCCCATTTCGTGTGAATCAGAACCTCATTTCGCACGAATTGAACCTTGTGAACCCCATTCCGCATGAATTGAACCTTGTGAACCCCATTCCGCACGAATTGAACCTTGTGAACCCCATTCCGCACGAATTGAACCTTATGACCTCCCATTTCACACGAAATTGCATCTTTAGACCTTCATTTCGCACGGATTGGACCCATTCCGCTTGAAAAATGCCATTTCGCTTTAAAGGAACCCCCATTTCGTACGAAATGGTCTGTTAGAAAATCAATTCGCACCAAAGGTCCATTTCGCACCAAGATCATTTCGCATCAAATCCATTTCGTTTCAGATACCGAATCATGGAAGAGGAATTTATAACGCCTTTGCTACCCCGACTGCTCCTATTACAGTTGCCGAAACTCTTGAAATCGAAAATGAAACGGGAACGTCTCAAAAGCCTCCAAAGCTTATGTACATCGAGGATTTTAAAGGATGGCAAAAACCATTTTGAAACATGGGTGCAAGCTTATAAGTTTGATGCATGGGTTTCGTTGGACAAAGATTACATTAAACCGACAGATGACCGTGGAAATGAAAAATCTTTAAGTGATTATTCAGCGGCTGAGAAGTTAAAATACACCAGTGAAAAAATGATGATTAGCATTCTCCAACAAGCGGTAAAAGAAGATATCTTTGTTTTGCTTCAACATGAGGACACTGCTAGATCAATTTGGTTGGCTTTGATTTAAAAGTTTAAGGGAAGTGCTGATATGATAAAAAAATAAATGTGCATTACTAAAGAAATCTTTTGATATGTTTACAACTTATAAAGGTGAAACGACTAAGAGGACTATCGATAGATATTGTCATCTTGTCCAGGAAATGAAAAGATTAGAGATCAAAAAGGAAGATGATGAATGGGTTGATAAACTATCTGATGCGTTACCACAAGACAAATGGGGAACTTATCTGTTGATTTTAAAACATATGAGAAAATCTGAAAGCATGAATTTGTGTAAGTTCATACAGAAGATCGAAGAACATGAATTGGATGTTCAGAAAACAGCTATAATGAATAATCCAAATGCTCAACAAGATGATAGTTTATACTATAGAGGAAGCAGAGTTGAGACTACTCCGAGTCCGAAAATTCAGACTGCATTCAGTGCTGATGGTACTTCCGGAACAAATGTTAGCACTACAACTCAGAGTAGTGGATATTCGTCATCGTATTCAAGTTTTGATCCGAATTTCTCAACACCAAGTTCTCAACGACAGAGTTCAACAAATCTGCAATGCAATGTGACATTAAACATACAAAATGGTCAAAATCTCTCTCTAAAAATTGCTAAGCAACACATGGCATCACTTGTTACTATGTTAGAGTCTTATGAAAGCTTAGTTTCTGGAAGAATTGGAAATTCGATGCTCACTAAGGAGGATTATGACCAGATTGATTCTGAGGAACTTGAGTTGATGGACCTCAAGTGGTGTTTAGCCAGTGCTGTAAGAAGAGCAGAAAAATTCAAACAAATCACCGGTAGAGATGATCTTCGTGATGCTACAACATCTTCGTTAGGGTTTGATAAATCTAAGGTTACTTGTTTTTGTTGCCGAGAAAAGGGGCATTTTAAATGAGAGTGTACAAACAAAGAAGCAACCAGAAGACAAGATCCATTTGGAAACAATGATTATCATAGAAAAGCAATTTATCATCAGATTGCCCAACAATCATCATCATCCCGTGCTATTGAAGATGGAAAGAAGAAAGCTTATCTTGTAAATCAAGATGATGAAAAATTGGCAGAGGGTTTTAGCTGGGACAAATACGTTCCGGCTGATTCAGCATTTGTTGCTCGAATCTTGGAAGAAGAGTCAATCAAATCTAAGCCAAAAAGAGAGAAGATTTTCAGATCATCAGAAAGTGATGAAGATACTGATGATGAGGAAGAGTATATTAATAGAGCTAGACAAAATTTGGACTCATTTAGTTTTAATTTGTTTTTTGCAGATAAGATCGAGATGTTGAATAAGAAAAAGGCTGCTAGACTGGAGAAAGAATTGGAAGCAAAAAGGATTGCTGAAGAACAGATTCAAGTTCAGATGGAAGCTAAAAAGGAAAAAGTTGAAGAAAATTCAACAGAAAAAGCCAGAGTTGAAGAAAGTGAAGTAAAAATAGAATTTGATGAAGAACCGATGAGTGAAAAGGTGATTGAGAAAATAGTTGAGAAAATTGTTGAAGTTGAAAAAATCGTCGAAGTTGGAAAAATAGTCGAAGTTGAAAAGATTATCGAAGTTGAAAAGATCGTTGAGATCACGAAACCTTGTCTAAAATGTTTGAAACCATGCAAATATTGTGAGGAGAAAGACAAGAAGTATCGTGAACTAGAAAGAAAAATTGTTGTTTGATGTGAAGTACGTAAAAGAATCATATGATATGCTGAACAGAACAGTTGATAGTTTGAACAAGACAAACTTAGAAATGGGAGTTGCTGAAATGATGATGAGCTCAACATTAATGACTAAGCAGAAGGTCATCAATGAGTATATTGAAGATTGTGCAAAGCTGAAATAGGAGTTGGAGACTGATAGGATTGAGAATGAAAGAATCAGACAATTGCTGATGATGTCACACCTTGGCTTTTGCGGAAGCGTGGATTATTTTGGTGTGACTTCTTAATACCATAGTCAACAATCATAACAATGCTATATGAAAATAAAACACATGATGATCATCCATTCATTAGGTTTAAGGTTACCACAACATCATTGTTTTAAAATGTCGACACATAAAACAAGTTACAACCATGACATGATTAAAGAGTGTTCACATGACACAACAAAAGACTTAAATAAAAACATGGTTTAAAGACATGTAACCCATCCAGGTAAGGGTTACACCTCCTAAACCTGGATGACATCGTTATTCACTACGCAGCTTGACACAATTGCACTCTTCGCCAGATCAATTAATTTCCTGAAATACATGTAGTTTGAAAAATCAACAAAAGTTGAGCGAGTTCATGTAAAAGTGAGTATGTATAAACCTTCAAAGTATGTATTAAAATCCCTGGTATGTAGCAATAAGGAAAAAGAGATCACCAATGGGTTGCAAAGCCACTGGTTTGCGTGAAAAGGTGCAGGAAGACTCAAACCTAGCAAATTAGTTACCGGGCTTCGGCTGTATGACACAGTCACCTCTATGGGCCGCCCCGGCCTAATGGGTGTGGGCTCGCTACACTCAAATAGATCTATCACTCATGTCCCTCGGTCCTAACAACGAGGATTGATGGCCTTAAGTGTTGTACCCACCATTCACATGATCTAGTAGTAAAAACCCTCCCTACGCTAACCATACCATGTAAATAAATGTCTGTAATAATTGTAGCATGTTTTTCACCCCCGAAGTATAAACTGAAAACAGTTAAGAGAAAAGGGGGACATGAACTCACTGTAGTGCGTCTCCTGAATAGAATCGTCAACCCAAACTCGGTCTGTTGCACGACCACCTACACGTACTAATGTGTATTAGACGAATGGTCGTGCCTTGGCTTTAGGGTTTAATATTTTTTAGTTAGCGATTCTTAAGTTTCCGGATATTACTCCAAGTTATAATTATTAGTTAAAATAATTATCTTATCTTTAAATTATAGTTTATTTTGGAATAATGTTAAACAATATTTCGTATTCACACTTCACAAGTATTTTAAGTGTGTATCTCCTTCCCAAGGATGGGGGTATTTATACATATACATTTGTAATTTCGAAAAATATATTGTAAGTCCCACTTAGAAAAATATATTTAAATTATTCGTCTAAAACATCTTAATTCAAAATATATATATTTTTCCCAAAAATATTATATTTTACTTCCTAAATTTCCAAGGTAATATTTTACCAAAATGTACGCGTAAGAGTATTTTCTGAAAAATTACATAAGTTACGTCTTAGCGTTTCGTATTACAATAACAAATGCGTAACTAAAATATTTATTTCGTCAGGGTTTTTGGTATTCATAAGTTATATTATTTTACCTTAAAAATAATATAACTAGTTTATAAAATAAGCAAATAATCACACGAGAGTTTTGGTATAAAATATATATTCTAAATATATATTTATCAAATTTTATTTACGAAAATCAACCTCCGGCACTTGGTATTTTGTAATAAAAATCATGGCGAAGTTTATTTTGAAAACACGGTTAAAAATATGTTTGTAAACACTTGCTAGAAAAATATTTTCTAAGTGTTGGAATTTTAGAAAAATTTCGCCAGAGTTTCCTTTGTAACTGGAGGTGTCCATGCTTACTAGCATATCATTTTCTTTTCAAAAATTCATTCAATCAATTCCCAATCAACAATATACTACTTCTACTTACCAAACTTGTCAAAAACAAGCATAAACTATAAACTCATGAACTTGAAAATCTATAAAAATATGTAGTAACTTACTAGTGTCCTTAGTAAGTCTTGTTATCTTTTAAAATGTTATTGGTTCTTTAAAAACTATATTTTTAAAGAGTTTGTGTGTTTACAATTTCCAATCTTATTTTCTAAAAATATTTCTTCATGAAATTTTCTTGCCATACAAGTGTTTCTACACTTGTTTATCCACTAAAAATGTGATTAGTTTATGTAAGATCCAAGTTTTAATGAAACTCATACTTTTAACTTGGTTCTTTCGAAAAACCACTCATGCATCTTTAGATCTACAAGATTATAACCTACTTTGACCTTTATTTTTCATGAAAACATTAATTTATTCAAGTTCATAGTTTATGTGTGGATGATTCCATCATCCTACAACATTTTATCTTTCTCATCTTGCTAGATCATGTTTTTATTCATGATCTAGCAAGACCATAAGATGATCCATATCAACTACATGAGTAAACTATAACCAACAAGCATCACAACACAAGAATAGCATGATTTCTTAGTCATTTCAACACTACTTCATCACTAAGTTAGTTTATGTTCAAGACTTTGTTTATGGTCTTTAATGTTTCTTGAGATATCATCATACTTTAGCTATTAACCATCAAAACATGGAGTGGATGAAGATTTAAGAGACTTACCACTAGCTCAAGGCTAGGGGAGTTCAAGTGATGAAAAGTGGTGGTTAAAAGAAGATAAGAGAGGTCCTTGAGCTTCTGAACACACCGAGCTAGTTTGCATGATCACTCACACCTTTGGATCACTAGAGATTGTATGGAAGAAACTTGATGATGGTGATGGTGGTTGTGGGTGGTTTCGGCCGAACAAGAGGAGGGGAGGAAGAGAGAGTTGTTGTTTGATGTTGTGTTGAGAATGAAATGTTATGATCCCTTGTGCCATTTTATAACCCAACTTCACCCTTTAACCATTGTGTATAATGTTCCTTAATGACCTACATAATCTAATATAATATTGAATAAATCCATGGGTGGGGACACCCATGGTAACCGTCTCCAGGGGGGGTATAGGGTTGGGTTTCAATGTTTAGTTACTAGTTTAGTTAGAAATCAAATGTTATAGTTAGTGGTTTATGGTGTGTTATTAAATATATAATGTGTTAGGGTGTTCGGGGACCCTAACTAGCTCAGAAAAATAAAAACAATGTGTTTGACAATATTTTTGTGTTCCGAGTAAAGTCTGGTTGTTCGGTTGGGTGTTGTTCCGTTAAAGTGCTCAATTAATCCGTAAGGTGTCTTTTATAATACTTTTAGTGACACTCTTAATTCCCGACACTTTGGAAAGTATCTAGGACCATTTTGTCAAGTTTTTGCACATTACTAGCATAATTAAATGTTGAATTTTGTTATCAAGTGCAGAATTCTGCATTTAGAGTGTGTTTTAGGCACTGCCCGACACTATAACTATCACCTAGCGACGCAGTTTTATGGTCCTCACTTCCCTACACTCCCTACTAGTGTAGTACCCTGTCTCTGGCTCATACTGGCCTCAAAACATTGTCTGTCTAGATGCTGGCATTGTCAGCATGTTTTCTGGGTTATCCGCTCAGTGTGCTAACTGTACTTTGTGCATCAAGTTTGTCACTAAAGTTTGTGTGAAATAAATGGAGTGACAGTATGAAATGTGATGCATATATATGTATGTAGCAGAAATCAGAAAGCAGTTTAATCACAGTTGTAATCAAGCATAGTCATTAAGCACAAATTAAATATTAATTAATTGTACGGATACTTGTAATTGTGAGGGTTGTCACATTCTCCCCCCGTTAAGAAAATTTCGTCCCGAAATTTTAGGTTCTGCTTCTAGTTGCAGGGGTCTTGGGGAATAAATGTGGGTATTTCTCCTTCATACGATCCTCACGTTCCCACATGAATTTTGGGCCGTGTCTTGCATTCCATCGAACTTTGACGAGCTTGACACTACTCCTGCGTGTCTTGTTAACTTTCCTATCAGTGACCTCAATTGGTTCTTCAACAAAGTGGAGCGTGTCGTCGATATGAACTTCGTCAGCAGGAATGACCATTGTCTCTTGTGTTGGACTCTTTTTCAAATTTGATACATGGAACGTATCATGAACACCATTAAGTTCAGCAGGTAGGTCCAACTTGTATGCCACAAGCCCAATCCTTTGCAGGATTCTGAATGGGCCAATGTAACGTGGATTCAACTTCCCACGCTTCCCAAAGCGTGCCACACCCTTCCAGGGTGAAACCTTCAATAAAACCATATCCCCAACCTCAAATTGCAGAGGTTTCCTTCTTCGGTCCGCATAACACTTTTGTCGATCGCTAGCCGCTTTGATGCGCTCTCGGATCTGTGCAATCTTGTCTGTCGTTTCTTGAACTAATTCCGGACCAACTAATTGTCTATCACCCGCATCAGCCCAATAAATCGGTGATCGACATTTGCGTCCATAGAGAGCTTCCAACGATGCGGCTTGAATACTTACATGGTAACTGTTATTGTATGAAAATTCAACCAATGGTAGGTGAGTGTCCCAACTTCCACCTAAATCCATTACGCAAGCTCGCAGCATGTCTTCTAAGGTTTGAATAGTTCATTCGCTCTGTCTGTCTGTCTGCGGATGAAATGCAGTGCTCAGATTCAACTGAGAACCAAATGCTTCTTGAAAGGATTGCCAAATCCTTGACACGAAGCGTCCATCTCTATCAGAGATAATTGAGAGAGGCACTCCATGTCGTGCAACAATCTCTCTCATGTATATTTCAGCAAGTTTACTCGTGTTGTCTTTCTCCTTGATTGGCAAGAAGTGCGCAGACTTTGTTAGACGGTCTACTATTACCCAAATTGTATCATGGCCCTTGGGCGTCTTTGGCAATTTCGTTATGAAGTCCATTGAAATCTGTTCCCATTTCCATTTGGGTATTTCAGGTTGCTGCAGAAGACCTGAAGGCTTCTGGTACACGGCTTTCACTTTGGCGCAAGTTAAACATTTACCAACGTATATTGCAACGTCGCCTTTCATCCTTGGCCACCAATAGAAATCCTTAAGGTCTTGGTACATTTTATCCGCTCCTGGATGAATCGAGTACCATGACTTGTGAGCCTCATCGAAAATAACCTTTCTCAATCCACCAAACAGAGGAACCCAAATTCGTTTCATGAAGCACAAAGTCCCTTACTCGTTTGGTACCAACTGCTTCTCCATCCCACGGAGGTATTCATCCTCAATATTCCTTTCTTTGAGAGCTTCTCTCTGCGCAGCACGAATGCGCAATGAGAGGTCTGTCTGGACAATCATCTCCAAAGCCCTAACCCTTATGGGCTTGATCCTTTCTTTCCGCATAGGGCATCAGCGACCGCATTCGCCTTCCCTGGATGATACTTGATCTCACAATCGTAGTCGTTCAACAGTTCTACCCAGCGTCTTTACCTCGTGTTAAGATCCTTTTGGTCAAATATGTGCTGCAGGCTCTTGTGATCAGTGAAGATCGTACATCGCGTACCATACAAATAATGTCGCCAGATCTTTAACGCAAATACCACTACGCCTAACTCCAAGTCATGCATAGTATAGTTTTTTTCTCGTGGACCTTTAACTGGTGTGACGCGTATGCTATAACTTTCTGTCGCTGCATCAACACGCAACCCAAACCTTGACGCGAGGCGTCACAATGTACCACGAAGTCGTCCGTTCCTTCGGGTAGCGATAAGATCGGTGCGTCACAAAGTTTGTTTTTCAACAACTGAAACGCTTCTTCTTGTTTGTCTCCCCAATCAAACTTCTTGTCTTTCTGTGTGAGGGAGGTCAAAGGTTGAGCGATTTTTGAGAAATCCTCAATGAACCTTCGATAATAACCAGCCAAACCTAAGAACTGTCGAATCTCGGTTGGCGACTTTGGAGTCTCCCAGTTCTTTATCGCTTCGATCTTTGTGGGATCCACCTGGATTCCATTTCCATTAACCACATGTCCAAGAAATTGGACTTCGCGTAACCAGAACTCGCACTTCGAGAACTTGCATACAATTTCTCCTTTTTAAGTAGCTCCAAAATAGCTCTTAAATGTTGTTCGTGCTCATCCTTCGTCTTCGAGTAGATCAAAATGTCATCGATGAACACAATTACGAACTTGTCGAGGTACGGCTTACAAACTCTATTCATTAGATCCATAAAAACGGCTGGCGCGTTTGTCAACCCAAACGACATAACCAGGAAATCGTAATGTCCATATCGAGTTCTAAAAGCAGTCTTGGGAATACTTTCCTCTTGTATCCTCAGTTGATGGTAACCTGATCATAAATCGATCTTTAAGTAAAAACTTGAACCTTGCAACTGATCGAATAGGTCATCAATTCTTGGCAGAGGATATCTATTCTTGATTGTCAACTTGTTCAGTTCCCGGTAGTCGATACACATGCGGAAACTACCATCTTTCTTCTTAACAAACAAAACTAGAGCTCCCCAAGGTGAGAAGCTTGGTCTGATGAATCCTTTGTCTAACAGCTCCTGGAGTTGCGTTGATAACTCCTGCATCTCTGAAGGCGCAAGTCGGTAGGGTGCCTTAGCTACAGGCGCGGCGCCTGGAACTAAGTCAATGTGGAACTCGACTTGTCTTTGTGGCGGTAATCCTGGAAAGTCTTCTAGAAAGACTTCAGGATATTCTTTTACGACTGGAATGTCTTCTATCTTTGGCTCAGCAGCTTCTTTATCCACGATGTGTGCCAAGAAGGCAACACATCCCTTCCTCAAACACTTCCGAGCTTTTAAGCAGCTAATGATCCTCAAGGGCGTATCGCGCCTTTCTCCATGAACTACGATCGTCTCTCCATCTGCCATTGGGATGCGGATGATCTTCTCGTGGTAAACAATCTCGGCTTTGTTGCTCGATAACCAATCCATCCCTACCACCACGTCAAAGCTTCCCAACTTGACTGGCAGTAGATCTAGTGTAAACTCGTGTCCTCCCAGTTCTATGACACATCCTCTGATGACTTCATTGGTTTCAACTAGCTTTCCATTAGCCAGTTCAATCGAGTACGGAACGTAGAACTTACTAGCAGTTAACCCAAGCATATTCTTAAATTCTAACGATACGAAACTATAATCGGCACCAGTATCAAACAGAAAAGAAGCAAAGCGTTGGTTTATAGGGAACGTACCAGTGACAACGTTTGGATCCTGGCGCGCTTCCCTTGCGCCAATGTTGAATACCCTCCCACGAGCTTGATTCAGTTTCGGGCATTCCCTCTTAAAGTGCCCGACGTCTCCACAATTGAAACATCCCTGTCCCCAACCGTTACCATTTCCATTTCCACCTTGAGTGTTGTTTTGGTTGCGATTTCCACTCCCAGCTTGGTTCGCAAAATTTCCACGGTTTCCATTTCCACCATTTCCTCCCTGTTGGCGGTTTCCATTACCATTCCCATAGCCTCGATTACCACCACGCCCAGCACCAGTTCCGGCCCAACATGTATCCTTCGAGTGGCCGTTCTTCCCACATGACTCGCATTTCCTCAATCTGCACTGGCCAGAATGATGGTGATGGCATGTATCACACTTGGGCAGAGTGCCCATGTAACCCTTCCCTTTGTTTTCGACACCGGTTATGGCCCTAGCCGGTGCGCTTGACTCACCCTTCTTGCTCACACTGCTGGTACCTTGCTTGAAGTTGGAAAATTTCTGTTTGTTTTCACCAGACGACTCCACATGAGTCTCCTTCTTCTTCGGTTCAGAAACTGAAAACTTGTTCAATCTAATGGCCTCCTCAGTAAGTGCCACACTGAGATCGATGGCTTCAGTAATCGTTGCAGGCTTAGACGTGGTTACCATGCTCATGATTTGGGGTGCCAATCCCTAGATGAAGCGCTCAATGCGTTTAAATTCAGGCGTGACCATGTACGACACTACATGGGAAAAATCATGAAACCTCTGAACATATTCTGCAATTTTAGGACCTTCCATTTTTAGGTGCCAGAACTCAGTTTCTAGCTTTTGTATTTCAGCCCGCGAACAATACTTCTTTCTCATGAGCTCTTTCAGCTCAGCCCAGGTTAGTGCATATGCTGCCGCTTCTCCCAAAGTTTGCACTTGCAGATTCCACCACGATAGGGCACCATCCAGAAAAAGCCCTGAGATGTATGTGACTTGTTGCTCGGGAGCACACTTGCTCATCCGTAGGACAAAGTCTGTCTTTTCTGCCCACCTGACAAATGCAACAGCACCTCCAGTGCCGTCGAAATTTACTAGCTTGCAGTCAAGGAATTGTTTGTAGGTGCACCCATTGGGTGGATTGTTGTTGCCGTTGTTGTTCGAGATATTCTCGCTTGTTTCTGTTTGGGAGGCCGCATACTGTGCTATACCTGCGGCAATTATCCCCTGGAGTTCCACCTTAGTAGTAGGCATGCGTACATCGCGTCGTGGGGGCATCTTCTAAAAGATGATCATATTGGTCAGGTCATAGTAAGTATAATAAATATGCATATATAGTAACATCCATCAACCACATAGCATCCCATGTTATAATATAAATCAAATAATTCAACAAAGCATGTAGTGAGAACGTTGCCATTGGGCTTTCATTAATCATGACCACCATATCGTTTTTACATGTTTTACAGTACATCACATATCAAAATAAGATCATGGGGTTACATCACCCCCAAAAATACAAACCTGTCTACACAAATCATGTACAAAAGTGTGGTTTTCCAAAAAGTCTTCGCAAGCTGGCCCAATCGCGACTTTCTCACCAAAATGATCTACCTGCACCAAACCAAAAATATCTATGCTGATGACGGAGGAGGAGGAGGAAGATAAGAGAAAAGCAACCGGCGCATGTGCACCCAATCCTCCTCTAAGGCATGAATGACGTGCAGCAAATAGGCAATCTGCTGCTCAGATGTAAGTAAACGAACATCCAAATCAGGGGGAAGCGGAAGGGGAGTGTGCGGTGCGGCAAAAGGTGTCTGACAGTGGCACGGAGGACGTGGAGCTCTCTCTAACTCCTGAATGTAACGACTCAGTGCGTCCTGCTGTAGCTGTAGAGAGATGAGTATGTCCTCTGTCGTGTACCCCACATGATAAGGGTGGTACGGGTCCGATAACGACATAACATTGGGCGAAGCCCACAGAAACAGCTCGCCCGAAGGTATGAATGATGGTGCAGTGTGAGGGAACTGAGACATGAACGGAACTGATGACGGTACAGGTGGAACAAAAACAGGCGGCTGCCTCGATGAACCCTCCCCAGGACGAGGTGGCGGAATGTCCTGGAGGAATGTGATGGGAAGATCGGTGCGATGGACGTCAGAGGTGTGTGGGTGGAACAATGGAATCTCAAAAGGTACGGAAACAAGTGCTATAGGAGGAGTGACGGGTAGCACAAATGATGGGTAGTCATCATCCTCGATCCACCCGTTACGGGTGTCAGCATATCGAGGGTCAATGTGAGGGGCAAACGGTGCATGGTCAGCATGCACAGGGGCTGAAACAGGTACTACTGGTGCAATAATGGGTGCATCAATAATGGGAACATCAGAAACCGGTGGTAAATCGACGGGCATATCAACATGACCAGGCTCAGGTAAAGGGGTTGGCAAATGTGCAACAGCTGGGGCCTCAATGGGGTCATAAGCGACGACCGGCTCCGGACCAACAGGAGCAGGCTCATCAGGTAAAAAAAGACATCGCCATGTCTGAGTCGGAATCAGAGGAATAGAGTTGTACGCCCTGGGTGTGCAGTGAAGCGGACGCTACCGACTCGAATGAGTAAGGACCAAACGGATCAAAAGGAGCCTCCTCAATGGGAGCCTCGACTAGAGCAACAGGATCAGCAATGGGCACATCAGCAGGAATCTCAGCCAAGGGAACAACAGGGTCGACAACGGGATCATCAGCAAAAGGGACATCGGCATCCATGAGGGCCACACCATCCTGGTCACCCTCCGGGGGACCCTCTATGAACAAGTCGATGTCATCATCGGCGAACTCATCATGAGGCAGATCCTCGAGAGGAACTGCGGCAAGTGGTAGAGGAGCAGGGACCTGAAGAAGAGGTAGGTCCCCACCGAAAGGGTCATCAGCAATAGGAATATCATCTCCAAAATCAGGAAGAGCGAACGGCTGGAAGTCATCCTCATCCGTGCTAGTAGTGTCTGACGTGTATACCTCACTCTCTGACAGAATCTCACCGTCCAACACGATCGCTATAGGATCCAAAGTGTCTGATACTCCAGTATCTGAAGATGATTGCATGGTGTCTGTAACACAACCCCACATATGCACATATATCAACATGAAATCAAGTAAGTCACAATAATGCAAGCAAATAATCTTTCTAGTCTCCCCAGACTATCCCTCCCAGCCTCTCAGACTGAACTCCTTAGCCTCTCAGACTAACTCCCTGGTCTCTAAGACCAACCTCCCAGTCTCTATGACTAAACCTCCCCAATCTCTAAGATTGAACCCCTCAGTCTCTAAGACTGAAGCTCCCTAGCCTCTAAGGCTAAACTCACTCAGTCTCTAAGACTGAACCTCCCTCAGTCTCTAAGAATGAAATATAATTTTTGAAAAGTGTATTTGTGCCTTTTTGTTTGTAAAAATGTTTTGTACCCTGAATCTGGACGTTTAGTGTATGCAGTGTAAAAATGTTTTCGTGAGAGCCCTAGTGATCATAGTCTAGACTCGAGAAAGAATCCTAGTTCGCTATGATCAAGGCTCTGATACCAAGCTGTCACACCCTGGCTTTTGCGGAAGCGTGGATTATTTTGGTGTGATTTCTTAATAACATAGTCAACAATCATAACAATGCTATATGAAAATAAAACACATGATGATCATCCATTCATTAGGTTTAAGGTTACCACAACATCATTGTTTTAAAATGTCGACACATAAAACAAGTTACAACCATGACATGATTAAAGAGTGTTCAACCATGACATGATTAAAGAGTGTTCACATGACACAACAAAAGACTTAAATAAAAACGTGGTTTAAAGACATGTAACCCGTCCAGGTAAGGGTTACACCTCCTAAACCTGGATGCCATCGTTATTCACTACGCAGCTTGACACAATTGCACACTTCGCCAGATCCATTAATTTCCAGAAATACATGTAGTTTGAAAAATCAACAAAAGTTGAGCGAGTTCATGTAAAAGTGAGTATGTATAAACCTTCAAAGTATGTATTAAAATCCCTGGTATGTAGCAATAAGGAAAAAGAAATCACCAATGGGTTGTAAAGCCACTGGTATGTGTGAAAAGGTGCAGGAAGACTCAAACCTAGCAAATTTGTTACCGGGCTTCGGCTGTAAGACACAGTCACCTCTATGGGCCGCCCTGGCCTCATGGGTGTGGGCTCGCTACACCCAAATAGATCTATCACTCATGTCCCTCGGTCCTAACAACGAGGATTGATGGCCTTAAGTGTTGTACCCACCATTCACATGATCTAGTAGTAAAAACCCTCCCTACGCTAACCATACCATGTAAATAAATGTCTGTAATAATTGTAGCTTGTATTTCACCCCCGAAGTATAAAACTGAAAACAATTAAGAGAAAAGGGGACATGAACTCACTGTAGTGCGTCTCCTGAATAGAATCGTCAACCCAAACTGGGTCTGCTACACGACGACCTACACGTACTAATGTCTATTAGACGAATGGCCGTGCCTTGGCTTTAGGGTTTAATATTTTTGAGTTAGCGATTCTTAAGTTTCCGGATATTACTCCAAGTTATAATTATTAGTTAAAATAATTATCTTATCGTTAAATTATAGTTTATTTTGTAATAATGTTAAACAATATTTCGTATTCATACTTCACAAGTATTTTATGTGTGTATCTCCTTCCCAATGATGGGGGTATTTATACATGTACATGTGTAATTTCGAAAAATATATTTTAAGTCCCACTTAGAAAAATATATTTAAATTATTCGTCTAAAACATCATAATTCAAAATATATATATTTTCCCAAAAATATTATATTTTACTTCCTAAATTTCCAAGGTAATATTTTACCCAAATGTACGCGTAAGAGTATTTTCTGAAAAATTACATAAGTTACGTCTTAGCGTTTCGTATTGCAATAACAAATGCGTAACTCAAATATTTATTTCGCGAGGGTTTTTGGTATTATTTTAGCGTTGTAATCTTCATGGTATTCATAAGTTATATTATTTTACCTTAAAAATAATATAACTAGTTTATAAAATAAGCAAATAATCACACGAGAGTTTTGGTATAAAATATATATTCTAAATATATATTTATCAAATTTTATTTACGAAAATCAACCTCCGGCACTTGGTATTTTGTAATAAAAATCATGGCGAAGTTTATTTTGAAAACAAGGTTAAAAATATGTTTGTAAACACTTGCTAGAAAAATAAAGGTTAAAAATATGTTTGAAAAACAAGGTTAAAAATAAGTGTTCGAATTTTAGAAAAATTTCGCCAGAGTTTCCTTTGTAACTGGAGGTGTCCATGCTTACTAGCATATCATTTTCTTTTCAAAAATTCATTCAATCAATTCCCAATCAACAATATACAACTTCTACTTACCAAACTTGTCAAAAACAAGCATAAACTATAAACTCATGAACTTGAAAATTTATAAAAATATGTAGTAACTTACTAGTGTTCTTAGTAAGTCTTGTTATCTTTTCAAATGTTATTGGTTCTTTAAAAACTATATTTTTAAACAGTTTGTGTGTTTACAATTTCCAATCTTATTTTCTAAAAATATTTCTTCATGAAATTTTCTTGCCATACAAGTGTTTCTACACTTGTTTATCCACCGAAAATGTGATTAGTTTATGTAAGATCCAAGTTTTAACGAAACTCATACTTTTCACTTGGTTCTTTCGAAAAACCACTCGTGGATCTTTAGATCTACAAGATTATAACCTACTTTGACCTTTATTTTTCAAGAAAACATTCATTTATTCAAGTTCATAGTTTATGTGTGGATGATTCCATCATCCTACAACATTTTATCTTTCTCATCTTGTTAGATCATGTTTTTATTCATGATCTAGCAAGACCATAAGATGATCCATATCAACTACATGAGTAAACTATAACCAACAAGCATCACAACACAAGAATAGCATGATTTCTTAGTCATTTCAACACTACTTCATCACTAAGTTAGTTTATGTTCAAGACTTTGTTTATGGTCTTTAATGTTTCTTGAGATATCATCATACTTTAGCTATTAACCATCAAAAACATGGAGTAGATGAAGATTTAAGAGACTTACCACTAGCTCAAGGCTAGGGGAGTTCAAGTGATGAAAAGTGGTGGTTAAAAGAAGATAAGAGAGGTCCTTGAGCTTCCGAACACACCGAGCTTGTTTGTATGATCACTCACACCTTTGGATCACTAGAGATTGTATGGAAGAAACTTGATGATGGTGATGGTGGTTGTGGGTGGTTTCGGCCGAACAAGAGGAGAGGAGGAAAAGAGAGTTGTTGTTTGATGTTGTGTTGAGAATGAAATGTAATGATCCCTTGTGCCATTTTATAACCCAACTTCACCCTTTAACCTTTGTGTATAATGTTCCTTAATGACCTACATAATCTAATATAATATTGAATAAATCCATGGGTGGGGACACCCATGGTAACCGTCTCCAGGGGGGGGGGTATAGGGTTGGGTTTCAATGTTTAGTTACTAGTTTAGTTAGAAATCAAATGTTATAGTTAGTGGTTTATGGTGTGTTATTAAA
This sequence comes from Helianthus tuberosus, assembly GCA_030545235.1. Taxonomy (NCBI): domain Eukaryota; kingdom Viridiplantae; phylum Streptophyta; class Magnoliopsida; order Asterales; family Asteraceae; genus Helianthus; species Helianthus tuberosus. The sequence continues at coordinate 93,242,582 of CM060410.1, forward strand.
TATATAATGTGTTAGGGTGTTCGGGGACCCTAACTAGCTCAGAAAAATAAAAACAATGTGTTTGACAATATTTTTGTGTTCCGGGTAAAGTCCGGTTGTTCGATTGGGTGTTGTTCCGTTAAAGTGCTCAATTAATCCGTAAGGTGTCTTTTATAATACTTTTAGTGACACTCTTAATTCCCGACACTTTGGAAAGTATCTAGGACCATTTTTTCAAGTTTTTGCACATTACTAGCATAATTAAATGCTGAATTTTGTTATCAAGTGCAGAATTCTGCATTTAGAGTGTGTTTTAGGCACTGCCCGGCACTATAACTATCACCTAGCGACGCAGTTTTATGGTCCTCACTTCCCTACACTCCCTACTGTAGGATCGATCTGTGACCCAAACGAGTCGTTCAGAAGAGTTCTTAGGCTATACGAAAGGCGGAAACAGACGTATAGACTCGAAACAGCTTGATTATCACTTTAAACTTCTTGTATATTGAATTAACAGCGATTACAGTCACAAGAAATACCGGCAGCACTTCGGTACAAGTTCCTGATTCCCCACCAAATGACATGATCACTAGCCTATTTATAGAGTTTCTGATTCCCCACGAAAGTGCAATGTTCATTTCGTGGGAAATCAACATTTTGTCATTTCAGAAAGAGGGGTCCTTTAAACAAGATTTCGGGGGTTACCCATATATCCGAGAGATGTTACCCACGAAATAAGCAAGTTTGAATTTAGGTTTATATCTCGTCACAATCTACTAAATGTGCAAAATCCTACTGGCACATCATCAGTGAGACCGTTTATCACTATTTAACTTTCCAAATCTTTAGCATGCCGTGATCGTCCACTGATGTACTATCATTTCCTCTTTTATACAACAAAACTCATTTTTTTTTAATTTATCATGTTTTTGGCTTTTTCAAATTTTCTAATGTTTTTTGATTTTCTGTGAAATTTTTACTCCCCCTAAAATGCAAACACATTTTAAGAAAATTTGAAAACAAACTGTACAAACAAATTGACAACTGATATCAAATCACTTCAAATCGCCATCCACTCGGCATAAACTATCAGAACTCCCCCTCACAACAAACTATTTTCCCATTGTGATTTCAAAACACTTAAGTTTGTTTTAATCAAATGGTTTTTCCGGAAAATTAATTTTGTTGATTTTCAAACCACTTGTAGGTTAGGGGATAAACTCATCATTTGTTCTCCAAAATACCACTTGTAAGTATGGTCCAATCAAGTTCAACTTAATGACCTTGATTAACCACTTGTCAATGAAAACCTCTTTCAACCACTTACAGGTTCACTCACCAACCATAATCACTTGTAAATCAAAATATAACATTTTAAAGATATCACCTGTAGATTTACCAAACAAACATTTCAAGAATGATGCCAATTCCTGCTCCACTCTTACCAACCTGGGAGCTCCGGCAAGTCAGGTTTTTACTCAAACATTATGTCCACCCAAGCCTGACCAGCCTTGGGTGATTTTGGTACACATCTATCCCACCAACATTTTGATTTGTAAAATTCTTTGGCACCATTTACCTTCCTGTCAACCATCTTACCAAAAATACGTTTGACTTTCCCATTGAAAGCCTTCTCAACATCAAATGCTCCCTTATCAGCGAAGAATTGATTTGAGATCTCTACCTTTCCCACTTTCGACATTAGATTTTCCTTTGACAATTGAGGAAAATTCTCATCGTTCACTTCTAGAACGGAATTCACAATCTTTTTCTCAACCAATGACTCCTCTGATTTTATGGAATCAGATTCATTGTCAGAACAACTATCTGTTTTAACCACCCACTTTTGTTTACTCAAATCACCTCTTCTTTTTTAAAACCTTTTTGAACTTTCTCCTTCCTCAGAAGTAGAATTTTCAAACTTTTTAACATTTTTCACAGGTTGTTCTTTCTTATCAACACAAGTCTTTCTCAAAACAGATTCAGAAGAAACTCCCTGTTTTTGGTAGTTGGTCTTGGGGCAATTCCAAGCTATGTGTCCAACTTCCTGGCATTTGAAACAGGTTCTTCTCTCAACTCTTTGAGCAAACTTTCTCACATTCTTCTTCACTTCAGCAAGAAACTCCTGGTTTGACTGCTTCCAGAACGGTTTCTTCTGTTCATCCTCTGAACTTCCTCCTGAAACAAATTTTGTTTTTGGTTTATAAGTTTTCTAATTTTTATAATTTTCTGATGAAATAAAACCAAGACCTTTCTTTTTTAGATTACCATTATGGTTTGATTTCTTTTGGAAATTATAACCATAACCGTAACCCATTTTCTTGTTAACTCTTTGTTTAAACCTTGAAGTGTAAGGTTTAGGTTTTGCAGAAAGATTTAAATCTTTTATTTCAGAAATATTAATTTCTGTTAATTTGAAAACCTTTTTGATCATTTCAGTTTTAACACTTCTTATTGGGAATTCATTATCAGAATATAATTTGTCTGAATCATTCAAAATATAAGCCAAATTGATTGATTCATCATTCAAATTAGATTTTGATAATAAAAATTCCTTGTTGTAAACACTCTTAACCGGTGAACCCAGACTCTTCTCAGACGAACTCGAACTATCTGACTTAGACTCCGACTTTGACTCTTCATCCATATCCAACACCTGATCGACAACTCTCTTAACTAACTCAGACTCATGATCAGTGTCAGGCACTGTGAATGTGACATCAATATTGTCTGGTAATTCATCAGTGATTTCAGACTTTAATTTGATGTTTAGAGCCTTGTCTACTCGTTCCTCATTTGGTTTCCTGGGAGAATAACTCTCAAAGATAGGAGGCGGACATCTGTTATACTTGAGACTTGGTTTCTTACCAGTATCAATATCTTCAGCCTTTACCTTCTTAAAAGCCTCAAGACCTGCAACAGTAGGATAAACACGATCAATCAGATAATCACAAGTAGTATAACTCAACAGTAATCGTTTAATCCTTTCACTCTTAATCTTCTCAAGTTCCAGCTCCTTCTTCAGCTTAGCACAGTCTTCAATATACTCATTGATGACGCTCTGCTTTGTCATTAATGTTGCGCTCAGTTTGTCATTAGCTTTCTCAATTTCTGAATTTGTCTTTTTCAGACTATCAACTGTTCTGTTCAGCACATCGTACGACTCCTTCACATACTTCACATCAGATAGTAAATCTTCTTTCATCTTCTCTAATTCAGCAATCTTTTTGTCTTTTTCTTCACAAGTTCTGCAAAATTCTGAACATTTCAAACATGGTTTTTCAACTTCAACCACTTTTTCAACTATCTTCTCAACCTCGACAATCTTTTCAATTTCAACAGGTTTCTCAATTTCAACAACTTTCTCTATCTCTACAATCTTTTCTACTTCGACAATCTTCTCCACTTCGACAACTTTTTCAACTTCAACTATTTTCTCTACCACTTTCTCTACTTCAACAATTTTTTCTATAGCATTCTCATTCACTACTTCATCTTTTGTTTTTCCAGCTTCTGTCTTTGCCTTTTCATCAGCAAGAAATTTTGCTGCTTCCAGCTCTCTCTTCAATCTGTCAATCTTCTTTTGATTTAGCATCTCAACTTTATCTGCATAGAAAAAATTAAAGCTGTCAGGATCAATGCTTTTTCTACATTTGTTAAGATATTCTTCCTCATCATCAGTATCAACATCACTTCCTAGATCTGGAAATATTGGAATTCTTTTCTGACTAGCTTCATCTTCCAGAACTCGGGCAACTAGAGCTGAATCAGGTATGTATTTGTCCCAACTAAAACCTTCCACAACCTTTTCATCATCCTGATGAATGATTAAAGCTTTCTTCTTTCCGTTGTCATTAACATGAGATGAGGATGGTTGTTGTTCAATCTGATGAAAAATTGATTTCTGATAATAATTGTTCTTTTCTTGACTCCCAGTTGATTCTTGATTTTTACACTCCCGTTTAAAATGACCCTTTCCTTTACATCGGAAACAAGTTACTTTAGATTTGTCAAAGCCCAATGGAGAGGTAGCTATTCCTCGAAACTCATCTCTGCCAGTAATCCGTTGAAACTTTTATGCTCTCCTCACAGCACTTGCTAAACACCACTTCACATCCATCAACTCAAGTTCTTCTGCATCGATTTGGTCGTAATCTTCTTTTGTGAGCATCGTATTACCAATTCTTCCTGCAACTAAGCTTTCGTATGACTCTAACATAGCTACAAGAGATTCCATGTGTTGCTTAGCCAGCTCTGGAGAAAGATGTTGACCATTCTGAATGTTCAAAGTAACATTGCACTGCAGATTTATAGATTTCTGTTGTTGAGGACTTGATGTTGTGCTATTTGGATCAAACCTTGAAAATGATGAAGAATATCCACTACTTTGAGTTGTAGTGCTAGCATTTGGACTTGAAGAACCATCAGCACTAAAAGCAGTACTAATCTTTGGACTTTGACTGGGAGTAGCCTCAAACTTGTTCCCTCGATAGTACAAACTGACATCTTGTTTAGCATTTGGATTTGTCATGATAGCTGTTTTCTGAATATCCAATTCCTGCTCTTCAATTTTCTAAATGAATTGTGCCAAATTCATGCTATCGACCCACTCATCATCCTCTTTCTTAATGTCCAATCTACCCATTTCCAATACCAGATGACAATATCTATCAATTGTCTGCTTTGTTGTTTCATGATCAAATGCTGTAAACATATCAAACGATTTCTTCAATAAAGCTTTTTTGTTTTTGATCATATCTGCACTCCCTCTGAATTTCTGAATCAAAGCTTCCCAAATTGATCTAGTTGTACCATTATGTTGAAGCAAAACAAAAATATCTTCTTTAACTGCTTGCTGAAGAATGCTGATCATCATCTTTTCACTTGTGTATTTCAACTTGTCAGCTTCTGAAAAATCATTAAAACCCTTTTCAAGCCCACGTTCATTCTTTGGTCTCTCATAATCTTTCAGCAATGAACACCATGCATCAAATTTGTATGCCTGAACCCAGTTCTCAAATCGACTTTTCCATCCCTGAAAATCCTCAATGTACATCATCTTCGGTGGTTTCTGATGAGTTCCCGTCTCATTCTCACTGTACAATGTTTCAGCAGCAGTCACAGGAGCAACCGGTGTAGCGAATGCATTGTAGAATTCCTCAGCCATGTTTCAATAATCAGGTGATACTTCGGGAAACACCGGCAAACAAACAAACAAACGATCAGTTTAAATGGAACGAATACGTAAAAGTGTGTGTTGATGAAAACAATCTAAGACTCGTGTCGAAGATTTGCGGACTCGTTCCAATGTTGTTCAAGTGAGATTACTAAATGAATAGGCTTGATCAGAACGAAATGGATTCAATTGTGCCTTAGAATAATTTGGGCCTCCCTTATCACACGCTTATTGAACCTTAACTTGTATTGGGCCGCTAAAATGTTTGGCAGACAACAATCTTTGAATTCAAACTTGATTGGGCCAAAAATGAAATCGAACCTTGGGCCGATAACAAATGAAGTCACATGGGCTACCTGTATGGATCTTATCAATTCAAAAACAAATCTAGCCGACAACAATATTGTCTCAACAAAACTGATTGGGCCTTAGAATGATTTGGGCCAATCAATTAGTGGGTTGACAAAACTTTCACTTGATTGGACCGATACACTTGAACTTCAAACAACACATGCAAAATACAATCATGAGCCGACAAATTTTTGAACTTCTACATTCTCATTTGGCCGCAGTTGAGATTATTGTAATATACTCACATGCAATTGCTAAACATGAGCCGACAACTAAGATACCAATTAATTGCTGATTGGACCGATCGATATGTATGAGCTGACAAGACACATTAATTGGGTTGATTTGTTTTTTTTTTAAATGCTACACATGCATTGGACCATAACTACTGTTGACTGACATGTTCAAACAAAACGACCACATTGTTCAAGCGAAATCAGTCAATAAGTTTGAGCGGAATCAACAATAAGTCTCAAGTGGCATCCCAAATTAATTTGGAGCGAAATCACAATCTCAGTTGAAGCGGAATCAACAGGAAACTTTCAAGCGGGATCTCTAATTTGGAGCGGAACCAGTTGAATTCGGAGCGGAATCACTAATTTGGAGCGGAACCAATGCACTTTCGAGCGGAATAAAATCTCCTCGAGCGGAATCAGACTATGTTCTTTCGAGCGGAATCACTTCTCGAGTCCATTTTTGTCATTTTTAGGTTGAATTTTGATCTAAAACTTTCAAGGCTTTGTTAATACACACTTAAAAACAATCTGTGAAAAATTTGGCCGATTCTAACCGTGAAAACTTGTTCTATTGAAGAAAGAAGGTATAGAAGTGAGAAAACACAATGAAAATAGGCTGATATATGTAGAACTCCTCCTCCTGAGCTCTGATACCACTTGTAGGATCGATCTGTGACCCAAACGAGTCGTTCAGAAGAGTTCTTAGGCTATACGAAAGGTGGAAACAGACGTATAGACTCGAAACAGCTTGATTATCACTTTAAACTTCTTGTATATTGAATTAACAGCGATTACAGTCACAAGAAATACCGGCAGCACTTCGGTACAAGTTCCTAATTCCCCACCAAATGACATGATCACTAGCCTATTTATAGAGTTTCTGATTCCCCACGAAAGTGCAATGTTCATTTCGTGGGAAATCAACATTTTGTCATTTCGTGGGAAATCAACATTTCGTCATTTCGTGGGAAATCAACATTTCGTCATTTTGTGGGAAATCAACTCTAAAACTCTATTTTCCCGTACAATGTGCCCTGATCTAACATATCTAGTACTAGACTCGATACAAGACGAAGTCGACAGATGTATGCACTAACACCTACTAGTGTAGTACCCTGTCTCTGGCTCATACTGGCCTCAAAACATTGTCTGTCTAGGTGCTGGCATTGTCAGCATGTTTTCTGGGTTATCCGCTCAGTGTGCTAACTGTGCTTTGTGCATCAAGTTTGTCACTAAAGTTTGTGTGAAATAAATGGAGTGACAGTATGAAATGTGATGCATATGTATGTATGTAGCAGAAATCAGAAAGCAGTTTAATCACAGTTGTAATCAAGCACAGTCATTAAGCAAAAATTAAATATTAATTAAGTGTATGGATACCTGTAATTGTGAGGGTTGTCACAGATGAGTTATACATCTTATGATTATTTGATTGATAGAGTTTATCCTACTGTTGCAGGTCTTGAAGCTTTTCAAGATAAAAAGACGGAAGAGGATACTGGTAAGAAACAAAGTGTCAAGTATAACAAGTATCCGCCTCCGATCTGGGAAAGTTATTCTCCAAGAAAGCCAAATGAGGAACAATTAAAAAAGGCAGTCAACATAAAGTTAAAGTCTGAAACCATTGATGTGTTACCAGACAACATTGACGTCACATTCACAGCGTCTGACACTGATCATGAGTCTGAGTTATTAAAGAAAGTGGTCGATCAGGTGTTGGATATGGATGAAGAGTCAAAGTCGGAGTCTAAATCTGAAAGTTCAAGTTCATCAGACAAGAGTCCGAGTTCACCGGTCAAACGGGTTTACAATAAAGAATTTATGATGTCAAAAAATAATTTGAAGGACGAAACATTCAAAGTGTCAAAACTGAAATGATAAACAAAGTTTTCAAATTAACAAAAATTAATATTTATGAAATAAAAAATGTAAATCTTAATGAAAATCTAAAAAGTACACTTCAAGAGTTCAACAAAGATTGAACAAGAAAAAAAGGTTACAGTTCTGGTTCTGGTTTTCAAAAGAAACCAAATCATAACAGTAATTTCAAAAAGAAAGGTTTAGGATTTATTCCTCCAGAAAATCATAAAAATGAGAAAATTTATAAATAAAAAATTGTGTTTGTTTCAGGAACAAGTTCAGAAGAAGAAAAGGAGAAACCATTCTGGAGACAGTCAAACAAAGATTTTCTCGCTGAAAAGAAAAAGAATATGATGAAGAAAACTGTACCAAGAGTTGACAGAAGAATCTGTTTCAAATGTCAAGAAGTTGGACACATTGCTTGGGATTGCCCCAAGTCCACTTATACAAAACAGGAAGTTACTTCTAACTCAGATTTGAAAGAGAAATGTGTTGATAAAACAAAACAACCAACAGAAAAATTCAAAGTGTTCAAAAATTCGGCTTTCGAAGTTGGTGAAAGTTCGAAACGTTTTTACAAAAGAAGAGTCGATTTGAACAAACACAAATGGGTTGTTAAATCTGAAATTGGTTCTGACAATGAATCTGACTCGTCAAAGTTAGAGGAGTCATTTGTTGTGAAAAATGATGAGAATTCCGTTCCAGAAATGAACGAAGAAAACTTTCCACCATTGTCAAAAGAAAACTTGAAGTTAAAAGTTGGAAAGATTGAGATCTCAGATCAATTGTTCCCTGGTAAAGAAGAATTTGATGCTGAAAAGGCTTTTAATGGAAATGTGAAATATATTTTTTGGAAGATGGTCAACGGAAAGGTAAAAGGAGCAAAAGAATTTTATGAGTCAAAGAGGTGGAGTTACCCACCGAGTGAAAAGAACTCGGAAACATCCAAGACTGGTCAGGCTTGGGTGACAACATTTTCTACTTAAAATCCTGACTTGCCGGAGCTCCCAAGTTGGTAATCGTGGAGCAGGAATCGGCATCTTTCTTGAAAAAGTTTAATCAAGGACATTAAGTTGTACTTGATCATCTTTCTTGAAAAATGTTTTTGTAAAAAACTTACAAGTGTTATATCTCACAAGTGGTAGAAAGTACAATGTGATGAAACCCCAACAAAACTTATTTTCCGGAAAAACCATTTGATTAAAACAAACGTAAGTGTTTTGAAATCATAATGGGAAAATAGTTTGTTGTCAGGGGGAGTTCTGATTGTTTATGCCAAGTGGATGGCGAATTGAAGTAATTCACATCATGTTGTCACTTTATTTGTACAGTTTATTGTTTTAAAATTTTACCAGAAAATCAAAATTGAAACATATTTTGATTTTATGGGGAGTAAAAAAAATTTAGAAATTTCAAAAATTTGAAAAATCCAAAAACATGATAAAATCTGAAAACCAATAACATTGAAAAAATTCAAAAATGAGTTTTGTTGTGAAAAGAGGAAATGATAGTACATCAGTAGACTGTCACAGTATGCTAAAGAAATGGAAAGTTAAAATGTGATAAACGGTCTCACTAAAGATGTGACGATAGGCTCAGCTAGACTAGTAGATTTGCGATAACGATACAAACTTAAATGAACAAGCCTAGTTCTAGTGGGAAACGCGGTTGAAAGCATAGTACATAGTTTTATCCGTCGTGACTGTGTACCTACTCAGTAATCGTTGAATGCTAAAAGAGCATAAAAACCGGTCAGTTTGTGAACTTTCACAACTTGCTGAAAAAGTCACTGTGATTGTGCATTTCTTTTTGCAAAGATTTAAACTTGTTTGATTTCTTTATTTTGTTTAAGCATTGGACATCCTCTGCGTATACGTGAGTATCGAACTGGATGTTAGTGACTAAACGTTCTGCTTTATTTTTCTTGGTGTTTCGTTTAAATCCTGGATCACCTCTGCGTATATGTGAATATTGAACTGGTGGTTAAGATCTAAACATATTCAATTTGTTTTTATTTCTTATTTTGTTTAAACATTGGACTTTCTCTGCGTATCGAAAGATCGACCTGATTGTTAATGTTTAAACATTCTGTGTTGTTTTTGCACATATCATAGTTGATGAAAGTTTAAAGGCATTACTTGAGTCAGTGTATTGCATGATGAGGGGATATGCTGAGATCGTGGGGTCCATAAGAATTTAGTGTAAAATTAATATATCTTAATGTATTGGTAAGCATTTCGAAAGTTTTTAGATTGAGTTTAAGAGGACAACAATATTGTCAATCTATGTGAATCATTTAGAACTTAAAGTGTTTAAAGCTCAACGGTGCTAGTGATTGGTCTCAAAAACTGATATGATCCTCTTACACAAACTCACAAAAATATTGTCTGTAAATATTTCTTTATTGTTTTTCTTTAAAAACAAAAACCCAAAAAGATTGTATTTTTAGAATAAAGTTTTGAAAAATCAAAAAGATTTTTGACAACTGATGTTGGAAAGCTGGTTTTCAAAATTCCGAGTGCTAAACATGATGAACAACATTGGGTTGGGAAAATTTGTTTGTAAAAAGATAAGTGATATTCTTACAAGTGGCCATCAAAGATTTTATATGTTAAATCATTTTTAATCGATACCTGCAAATGTTTTATAAATTTGTCAAATTATTAAATTTGTGAAATTTATTTTGAGGTAGAGACTGTGCAGGTTAGCCAGGTTTCGATTCTTATAGCTAAGCAGAGTCTGAGCCAGATTCCAGATCCTATTGCTACGAAGAGCCAGGTTGAGATCCTGGAAAAGAGAGAGAGAAGAAGATAGAGTTTGATGGAAGCTTACATGGTCAGTTTCTTTGAAAAGAGCTTGAAGACTGATCAAGAATGAAGACGTATCATACTGAAGACTCGACACCGAAGACTTCGTCAACATCCAAGGGGGAGTCTGTTGGTGCATATGTCTGTCGACTTCGTCTTGTATCGAGTCTTGAATCAAGTTTGGAAAGAATGGAGCTCGATAGGTTAGAAATTAGGGTTTGTATGATGTTGGACCAATTCGCACGAAATGGAAGAGGCCATTTCGCACGAAATGGACATTGTCCATTTCGCACGAAATGAGTCTGGTCCATTCCATGCGAAATGGCTCACCCTATAAATACCTGAGTCTTCATTTCATTTGGGAGAGTTCTGATTCCGGTGTCGAGGTGCTGCCGAAGTGTCTACTGCCTGTAAAACGTTGTTGTGTCAATATACAAGACAATTAAAGTGAATCTGTGTGTAAATCAAGCTGTAATCAAGTTTGTATCTTTGAATTCCGCCTTTGATATGGATTATAACTCTTCTGATAGACTCGTCTAGATCGAATCTCGATCCTACAATTTTCACCCTACACTTGTTACACATTCATTAGAGGGCTTGGAGAACACTTAAACCAGCTCCAAGTATTGAAAAACTAGGATTAAAACCATGGGAAACAGGCTGTTTTGAAGATTTGGAGAATCTGCCCAGCTAAGGTCTGTCACGCCCCGCATAAGAATCAGTTAAGTCTTACGCGGCCCGCGACCTAATGTCCAGCAAGTTTAAAAGTTTGGCAGAAACAGCCCATGCATGCATAAAACTTGGTTTTTGACACGTTTAAGCCCCGTTAACCCATTTTCAAGGCTCTATAATGATGTCAAAGTATAGGGGACTTGAAATATGCTTGAAAATATCTCAGATGTCGGTTCATTTGGTCGTACGGTCACGTTATTCGGTTAATTACGACGAAACTCGAACGGACGCGAAAAACGATCCAAATTGCGTGACGAATGGTATTTTTGCATTCCTATCACTAAAATAAAATATTTTAATGATTACAAAAATTTTTGATGTTTGGTATGTTCAGAACGTAAGATATGCACGTAAATGCAAACTTATGCGCCAATTAAGGACTCTGATTTTGCGCTTTAAACATCCACAAGGATCTAATTATAAAGATAGGAAGATCCTATAAGGATTTTGGAATTCGTGTAGCGGGAGATGTTTGGAAACCTTGTACTAGATGTGCTTAAGTCAGTACATGAGGTAAAATGTTCATGAAGTCAAGGTGCTAGATATGCTAAGTCAACGTATGAAGCAGGATTTGGAGATCGTGTACTACGTACGTTAAGTCAACATACGAGCAGAGTGTTCTTGAAAACTATGCATGGGGTTCTTTGGAAATGTGTTTAATGTTTTTGAAACCTTACGTAATGCTTTTGAAATCATATGGTAGGTGTCTTAGGTAAATATGTTTATAAAATGTTTTAAAACCATGTGAGATGGTTTTGAAATCATGTATAAGGTTTTTGAAAACATGGATAATGTTTTTGAAATTATGCACTTGGTATATTAAGTAAATATACTATGTTAAAATGTTTTTAAACCATATGAAATGCCTTTGAAATCATGAAGGATGTTTTGAAAAACATATACTATGTATGTTGTTATGAAAACCAGAATGTAATGATATGTATATAGACATATCGCATGAGACTATTGAAGGACTTATGAAAAGTACCCTTAGATATCCAAACAAGGATTTAAAGTGGTACTTTGAGTATTTGTCCAAAGTTGTAACTTGAACCTTGTACTTTGTTTCTTAGAAGGAAACGAGTACTTAGGATTTTTGTGGAGATCGCGAGTGATCACATGAATGGAAGAACTACAAGAGTAGTTTGTCTTGCAAGGAACATAGTTCCTTGGTGTCGGTATCGTAGGGGTATGTCATACACATATGTAACCATATTTGTTTTTGTACATCAAAATTGTGAATAACGATTTATTTATAAACCAACCAAAGTGTTTCAGAGTTCTTGGAAAACAAAAGAAACAAAACATAAAATCATAGTTGTTTCAAAGCATTATCATCTTCTGGTCAGCCAAATGCTCATTCACGGGTCGGATTTGCATTGACAAGCTTTGGGCAATTGTTCCTGAAATGACCCATCTCGCCACAGTTGTAGCACGACCCAGGTGGGTATGGTGCTTGAGCAGGGTAGATATCAACTTGATTTTGTGTAGTTGTAGCTCGGCAAACCCTAGATGTATAACCAATAAGTCCACAATTTAGGCATTTGCGGCAGTGTACATTAGCATGATGGTGAAGATTACATTGGTTGCGCATAGGTGCAGTTCCATTGTATGGCTTCTTAGCAGGGGTTGAGCTGGTTGGTTGGGTGCAGCTTGATTGTTTTGGGCAGCCCTAACGAACTTCTGTGAAGCCTTACGCTTCTTTGACTTTCCTGAAGGGTTGTCTTTAGTCTTCTTAGGTGCCTCAGGAGTAGTTTCATCCTTGAGATGAGACATGGCAACAGCTAAGTCAATGCCCCACAGATTACTATGCTTATTTCTTGAGCGATAGTAGCAGCCAGTTCAGACTTTTGAGTATCGCTGTGATGAGGAGGCATTCTAAAGATAGTGGAGAATATGAGAGAAAATGTAACACCCCAAAATAAATAATAGTTAAAATACCAAATATTAAAAGGAAAGAAGTTAGTTTAATTGACACTAGTCTAATAAAGAAAACTAGAGGGACTGATTTTGTATGAATGGAAACTTGATTTTAATAAAACAAAATAAATCAAAAACCACACACACATATACGAACGTGTGGGTGTGTGCGACCAGAGGAAAGAAAACAGGGACCAAACTCTAGTTCTTGATCAATTCCATCAAATTCAGCCCCTAAATCAAACGAATCTGAATGCATGTTGTTGAATTAGAGTGCCTAACATTCTCTCTTCATAAGGTATGTTGGGAATTTGATGAATACTTGTGTATTGAGTTCTTGATGAAATCTATGATGCATGATTGAGTAGTAGTTTGCTGAAATTATGTTAAAAATAGTGTAATCTACATGATTCCAAGTAAAGTTTTGATAAATATAAGTAGAACAATTGTTATGACTAGGAAATTGGTTGAATGCACAAGTATGAACAAATGGGTTTTTGATGTATAATCGAACTCATGAAATCTGGAAGGCTAATATTGATGTTGAACAAGTTATAATCAGAAATTTGATATAAAAAGGGGATAGTAAACATTTCTACTTGTTAAATAGGGGTTTTGATGGTTAGAAAACTTCGATAACAAGAATGTTATGGCTAATTGTAAAGTATGCACATAAGGTGCTTGATAAAACGCCTAAAAGAAGTTGATAGACACTAATTGTGGTGTTTGGCTAAGTTAACAAGCTTAAGTTATGAGCCGAAAGGTTCTAATGATAATTGGCTTGTGTATTTTAGGCAACACGAGTGAGGCGTCGGGAAGTCAAGCCGGTGCGGACACTCGCTTGAAGGGAAAGCTTTAAGGTACGTGGCTAACGCTTCGTTATTATTGATAATTAGTCTTTTGTTATTGATAATAGTTGGTAAATTAGAATATGAGATGTAAGTAGTTTGGTTTGCTTAAATGATGGATTTAATAACGGAAACCAAATGGGTTATTAGGGATAGGTACAAACCGGGTAACGGGAGTACCTTATCCGTAGACTATAAGCCCGGGTGACGGGTAGTGACTTATTAAACACGTAAACCGGTAATGGAAGCGTAAGTATTGGACATAAATACCCCGAAGATTGGTCACCTTATTACAAAGTAATATTCCGTCCGTATGGTTTCGAAATAATGAATTAGAGGGTAAAGTTGGCTAAATGTGGGATAAATATCTATAAGTTTGATTATGCATCAAATGATGCATATTCGCTACAATCCTTGTTAGGAAAATGTTAGTAGATTGAAGACAAGAAATTATATGTCTCACTATAAATTTTGGGATGTTCCGTATTGTATTTTGATGTTTTGAACGAGTGGAATAAGAATAAACGGGTCAAAACAGCAAAACTGCAAGGAAATTGCTGCAGATGAGTTTTTGACGGGCCGCGTAAGCTTGGCCTGGTTTTACGAAGGGCGCGAGAAAGCTACCGTAAGTTACGGTAGCTACCATAACTTATGGTCGCGAGTAAAGTGTTACGATAGTTCTCTACTGCCTTACGGCAGTCCAATATTGCCCAGTGGCTACCGTAGCTTACGGTGGCTACCGTAAGCTACGGTAGTGCCCAGTCACTTTTACCGTAAGCTACGGTAGTGCCCAGTCACTTTTGTTGAATTTTCCATATTTTAGTTAATCAAATCCGTTTTTTGAGCGTAGCTTTGATTATGCTAATTTCTAAGGACCTTAATACTAATGTTTGTTAAAATTTTCAGCTTTTAGGTAATGCAAGTACGTGGATGATGATCAAGTCAATGCTTCCGAACCGAACATATTCAAGATCTAGTTCTGCAACTTTTATTATTATCAGTTATTAGTAAGACTTATGTAAATGAAGGAATACTTATGTATCCTAATGATGTTATTTTTGAATAGTTGTCAAACTCGTAAGTACTAAGCTATCGGTATTGTAAATGTTTTGGCTTAATGTTTATAAAGCTTAGTTCTATTTTATGGGTACAAACTTATATTTTAAGACTGAGTGTTACAAGTTGGTAATCAGAGCTAAGGTTAAAGTCAAATGTGTTCGGTTCAAGGCTTGATCAACATCCGGTAAGAATTTATTTGAAGTAAATTCTAAATTGAAAGACTAGAAGGAATAGTGATTTATTGTGTATGGGAGGAGTATAGTAATATACTCGAACCCGGGAAGTACACTTAGCATAAATGGTTAAGGCAAGTTGTATACTTGGCCGAATAGTGAGTATGAATTCTCATGTAAAGGTATGAGAATGATTGAACGAATTATTTATCAAATTATTTTAACATTTTAGCTAGAAGATGTCGGGAGGTGCTAGTGATAATATCCTATCCCTCACTACCGACGAGTTGAAAGAAAAGATTTCCGAGGAAGTCGGAAAGGCAATTGAAGCTAGTCTACCAGGATTCATGGAAAGGGTACAAAATACATTACTTTCGACTATGGAGGAAAATATAGGCGAATTAAGAGAAGACCTTACCAATGATAGAGGTAAGGCCAAAGAAAAGTTGGTCTTATAACAAATTTATGGCGTGCAAACCCCCGATCTTCAATGGAGAGGTGGATCCAATTGCTTGTCAAAGGTGGATAAGTGATATCGAGGGTGTTTTGAACGAACGCATTGTGATGAAAGCGACTTCGTGGCTTATGGAACTGGCCAACTTAGAGGCCAAGCTAAGGATTGGTGGGACAACCTCATAAATGAAAGGAGTGTTGAAGCAACGAGGGCGATGACTTGGGAGGATTTTAAAACGCCATTTCTCAAACATCATAGCCCCAAGGCGGTAATCAATAAGATAAAAGAAGAATTCATGCAATTGAGGCAAAACGGTGAAACCGTAGATAAAATCACGGGGACGTTTATGGATAAACTCAAGGTTTGTGATGAGTTGGTCAAGACCGAAGAACAGAAAATTTACTACTATCACAATATGCTTAGGGCCGAATATAGGGAGTTCATGACTCCCCCACATTATGAAAGCCTCACCGACATAATCAATGCGGCACGAGAACGCGCGATTGAATTGAAAAGGCAAGTTGAAAGAGGTGAGAGAAGGGCCTTGGATGAAAACTCGAGTCCCACAAAGAAGTCGAAGGTAGTTGAATCTTCGAAGAAGGGAAACGCGAAAGGAGGTTCCCCGAGTTATAAGATATGTGGACGTACCCATAAAGGCAAATGTTATTTTAAGAACAAACCTTGTGTTGCATGTGGCAAAATAGGGCATGGGGTTTCAAACTGCCCAGACAAAGTGCCTGTGTGCTATAAGTGTTATCAGCCAGGTCACAAAAAGTCAGAATGTCCGGAACTAACGGGAAAGAAAGAGGGTGCTGACTCCAAGAATGAAACCCCGAAGTCAAAGGCAAGGTCGTTCCAAATCACTGCTGCTGAAGCAAAAGTGGAACCTGATGTGCTTACAGGTATATTTACTGTAAATTATGTCCTTACACGTGTTTTATTTGATACGGGTGTGAACAAGTCTTTTGTTTCACATAGATTCATTCAATACCCTTTGTTCACATTAACAAAATTACCTATGCCAATGGAAGTAGAAGTAGGTAATAACAAAAGTTTCATTGTTTGTGATGTATGTCAGGAATGCAAACTGAATATCGATGGCGAGGAATACTCCATTGATTTAATACCCATGTCCATGGGTGAATTTCAAGTAGTGGTCGGAATGGACTGGTTGTCTCGCTATCACGCTAAGGTGATATGCTTACGTAAGGAGATACACTTAACGTCTCCGAGCGGAAAGCGTGTAATAATCTATGGGGAGAAGGCTTGTAATCCCATGGTATGTTCGATGATAGAAGCCCGCAAGTTTATACTACATGAATGTAAGGCGTATTTGACTTACGTATGTGATGTGGAAAAAAAATGCCAAGGATTGAAGACGTACCAGTGGTGCGTGAATTCGAAGATGTTTTTCCCGAGGATCTACCTGGAATGCCGCCAGAGCGTGAAATAGAGTTTGGGATTGAACTGATTCCGGGTGCTAAACCAGTTGCAAAAGCACCATATAGACTGGCACCGTCAGAATTGCAAGAATTAATGTCCCAATTACAAGATTTACTCGATAAGGGATTCATCCGGCCTAGTGTATCTCCTTGGGGAGCGCCGGTGCTATTTGTAAAGAAGAAAGACGGGAGCATGCGGATGTGTATTGATTACTGGGAGTTAAATAAATTCACGGTAAAGAATCGATACCCGCTCCCGAGGATCGACGACCTGTTCGATCAATTACAAGCGCTAGCTGGTTTTCAAAAATCGATTTGAGATCGGGTTACCATCAGTTGAGGGTAAAGGAGGATGATGTACCAAAGACGGCGTTCCGTACGTGATACGGACATTACGAATTCCTCGTAATGTCCTTCGGATTAACGAAGGCACCTGCGGCTTTCATGGACCTCATGAACCGGGTTTGCAAGCCGATGCTTGATAGATCGGTGATTGTTTTTATCGACGACATCCTTGTTTATTCAAGAAACGAGGCGGATCATGCTAGCCATTTGCGGGAAGTCTTAAAGATACTAAGGCGGGAAAGATTATATGCTAAATTCTCAAAATGCGCCTTCTGGTTACGAGATGTACAATTCCTAGGGCACGTCATAAGTGCCGAAGGAATATTGGTGGATCCATCGAAGGTGGAAGCAGTGTCAAAATGGAACCCTCCAAAGATTCCATCCGAAATTAGAAGTTTCTTGGGGTTGGCAGGTTACTATCGGAGATTCATTCAGGATTTCTCCAAGATTGCATCGCCTTTAACCAAGTTGACCCACAAGAACGAGAAGTTCGTCTGGGAAGATGATCAGGAAGAGGCATTGCGGACATTAAAGGAAAAGTTAACCTGTGCACCCGTGTTGACTTTACCAGAAGGTACGGATGATATGGTAGTATATTCAGATGCATCACACCTAGGCCTTGGGTGCGTGCTAATGCAAAGAGGAAGGGCAATTGCATATGCCTCAAGATAACTTAGGCTGCACAAAACAAAATACCTGACTCATGATCTCGAGCTGACAGCCGTAGTATTCGCCTTAAAGATTTTGAGGCATTACTTATATGGCGTGAAATGTACTATTTTCACTGACCATAAAAGTTTGAAATACTTCTTCGATCAGAAGGAGTTAAAT
Source organism: Helianthus tuberosus (assembly GCA_030545235.1). Taxonomy (NCBI): domain Eukaryota; kingdom Viridiplantae; phylum Streptophyta; class Magnoliopsida; order Asterales; family Asteraceae; genus Helianthus; species Helianthus tuberosus. The sequence goes on from CM060410.1 coordinate 93,260,795, forward strand.
ATGAGGCAGAGGCGCTGGTTGGAAGTAGTGAAGGATTATGACTGCGAAATCCACTATCACCCCGGGAAGGCTAATGTAGTGGTGGATGCCCTTAGCCGAAAGGAAGAAAACATTCCTATCCGAGTACGGTCTATGCAATTGGTAGTAACTTCAGGTTTGCTTGAAAAAATTCGAGAAGCCCAGATCGAAGCAGTAAGGGAAGAGAATTGGAAGAAAGAGCGTATGAAAGGGTTGATAAAAGATCTTGTGGAAGGAAGTAATGGGATGAAATACCGGTATGGTAGAATTTGGGTCCCAAACACATGTGGTGTTAAGGATCTTCTACTTGACGAGGCTCACAAGTCTCGCTATTCGATCCATCCTGGATTGACCAAGATGTATAAAGATTTGAATCAAAATTACTGGTGGCCAGGGATGAAAAGAGACGTTTTTAAATACGTAGAGAAGTGCATCAAATGTTTACAGGTCAAGGCGGAGCATCAAAAGCCTTATGGCAAACTCCAACCATTAGACATTCTAGTTTGGAAATGGGAGCATATTACTATGGACCTGTTAACAAAGCTGCCTAAGACGGCTAGGGGATTTGATGCCATTTGGGTAGTTGTAGATAGACTAACCAAGAGCGCACATTTCATCCTAATTCTAGAAACCTACACTTCTGAGAAGATGTCGGAGGTATACGTGAACGAGATCATAGCACGCCACGGGGTGCCCGTAACTATCGTGTCCGATAGAGATACTCGGTTTACCTTAAATTTCTAGCGCGACTTTCAAAATCAAATGGGTACCAAATTGTCGATTAGTACCTCATACCACCCACAAACCGACGAGCAAAGCAAGCGAACGATACAGACATTAGAAGATATGCTTCGGGCTTGCATAATAGATTTTGGTGGCAGATGGGATGCGTATCTATCGTTAGTCGAATTTTCATATAACAATAGCTACCATTCAAGTATTGGTAGGGCCCCGTATGAGATGCTTTATGGAAGAAAATGCCGGACACCGATATGCTGGGAAGAAGTAGGCCCTCGGGAGCTTGCTCATAAATATGTAATTCGGGTTACGAACGAGAAGATCGATATGATCCGAGCCCAACTGAAGGCAGCTAAGATCAACAAAAATCATATGCGGATAAGAGACGAAGGCCAATCAAATTTCAAATTGGCGATAGGGCGATGCTTAAGGTGTCTCCATGGAAGGGAATTATCCGATTCAGGAAACGAGGAAAGTTGAGTCCGCGATTTATAGGGCCTTTTAAAATTTTGGAGCGAGTGGGTAAGGTGGCTTACCGACTAGAATTACCAAAGGAACTAAGTGGAATACACAACACATTCCATGTCTCGCATCTGCAGAAGTGTTTGGCGGATGATACATCCTATGTTCCCCTCGATGATATAGAGAAAGATAATAAACTCAACTACATAGCGAGGCCTATCGCAATCTTAGACCGTAAAGTTAAGGGTTTAAGGAAGAAAGAAATCAACCAAGTGAAGGTCAAATGGGAACACCGGAAAGGATCAGACAACACTTGGGAGTCTGAAGAGGAAATGAGACGACTCTACCCTTCACTTTTCGGTACGTGTATGCATTATAATTCTATACGTGAAATGGTTTCAGGAACGAAACCCTCTTTAAGGAGGGTGGACTTGTAACACCCCAAAATAAATAATAGTTAAAATACCAAATCTTAAAAGGAAAGAAGTTAGTTTAGTTGACACTAGTCTAATAAATAAAACTAGAGGGACTGATTTTGTATGAATGGAAACTTGATTTTAATAAAACAAAATAAATCAAAAACCACACACACATATACGAACGTGTGGGTGTGTGCAACCAGAGGAAAGAAAACAGGGACCAAACCCTAGTTCTTGATCAATTCCATCAAATTCAGCCCCTAAATCAAACGAATCTGAATGCATGTTGCTAAATTAGAGTGCCTAACATTCTCTCTTCATAAGGTATGTTGGGAATTTGATGAATACTTGTGTATTGAGTTCTTGATGAAATCTATGATGCATGATTGAATAGTAGTTTGCTGAAATTATGTTAAAAATAGTGTAATCTACATGATTCCAAGTAAAGTTTTGATAAATATAAGTAGAACAATTGTTATGACTAGGAAATTGGTTGAATGCACAACTATGAACAAATGGGTTTTTGATGTATAATCGAACTCATAAAATCTGGAAGGCTAATAATGATGTTAAACAAGTTATAATCAGAAATTTGATATAAAAAGGGAATAGTAAACATTTCTACTTGTTAAATAGGGGTTTCGATGGTTAGAAAACTTCGATAACAAGAATGTTATGGCTAATTGTAAAGCATGCACATAAGGTGCTTGATAAAACGCCTAAAAGATGTCGATAGACACTAATTGTGTTGTTTGGCTAAGTTAACAAGCTTAAGTTATGAGCCGAAAGGTTCTAATGATAATTGGCTTGTGTATTTTAGGCAACACGAGTGAGGCGTCGGGAAGTCAAGCCGGTGCGGACACTCGCTTAAAGGGAAAGCTTTAAGCTACGTGGCTAACGCTTCATTATTATTGATAATTAGTCTTTTGTTATTGATAATAGTTGGTAAATTAGAATATGAGATGTAAGTAGTTTGGTTTGCTTAAATGATGGATTTCATAACGGCAACCAAATGGGTTATTAGGGATAGGTACAAACCGGGTAACGAGAGTACCTTATCTGTAGACTATAAGCCCGGGTGATGGGTAGTGACTTATTAAAGATGCAAACAGGTAATGGAAGCGTGAGTATTGGACATAAATACCCCGAAGATGGGTCACCTTATTACAAAGTAATATTCCGTCTGTATGGTTCGGAAATAATGAATTAGAGGGTAAAGTTGGCTAAATATGGGATAAATATCTATAAGTTTGATTATGCACCAAATGATGCATATTCGCTACAATCCTTGTTAGGAAAATGTTAGTAGATTAAAGACAAGAAATTATATGTCTCTGATGCGTGCGAAGTGTCGTATATATTAGGTGTATATTTTAAGCCCTTTTTAACACTTATTTTAGGCAAGTTTTAAATTTATAAAACACGATATTTCACTAACACTAAACACACATATGGGCAAGTGCACCCATCGTTGAGTGTAGTATAGCGTTGGTAAGATACCGAGGTCGTCCAAGGACACAAGAGCTTTTAGTACCGGTTTATCCTCAACGTCTAATCAAAAATAAAAGTTTAGAAAAATGTTTTAAGCTAAGAAAAATAAAAACTAACTAAAATGCTGAAAATAAAAATAAAATAAAAAACAGATAGACAAGATGAATCACTTGGTTTCGACTCGTATCTAGTATAACCTTTGATTATTTCCGCACTTTTGCACATAATTAAGAGATTATCTTAGTTATTGTAGTAGGCCCCTCTTTTGAAGGTGACGTTACCCTCACCCCAGTAGTTTGAGTCAGCAAGGATACAATCCTAAAAGGGTGGATTATTGGAAGATAATGAATTAAGTTATTAATGCAGTATTGTGGTAGGCCCCGCTTTTGGCGGTGACGTTACCCTCGGCTAAGTAGTCTGAGTCAGCAGGGATACAGTCCTAAATAGCCGGGTTATAGTATTAATAGTAGTTAACTTATGAGGGGATCAAAGAGTTTGGACCCCCGCCATCCAATACCGTGACGCATTGAAGGAGGTCCTACTAAATTTGACCCAGGTTCATTGCAGGACCTCTAAACGCTGAACAATGGCAAGACCTTTACCAAACCGTTCCCTTAACCCCCGACCAGGTAGCCAACATACCTCCATATAGACCGTGGAGATATGAATGGTGAAAATCCTTTATTTTATATAGACAGTAAAATAATGCCAAGACACCACGGACAAACGATAAGGAAAGATCACCTTCAACATAAGTAACTAGTTATTAAAGTCATTAATACAAAACCAAATAAAAAGTGCAAAAGATTAGAAATAAAAAGTATTATACTAGACACTTTGTCTTCACCAAGTGATGTAAGAGACTTAGGCAAACATGGCCTTGATTGTCAAGAACTCTTACGATCAATCTTGGATCCCGAGACGACTCACACACTCTACGATGGACAATGGATGATGGTGGTGGATGATGGTGTTGTGATAGTGGTGGGTGGTGGATGAAGTGTGAGAGAGGTGGTGTGCCAAGGGATGAGATGAAATGAATCCAAGCACTCCTATTTATAGGCTGAACAGAGAGCTGGACACGGCCCCGTGTCCGCTGGACACGGCCCCGTGTCTGTCTGACACTCTCTCTCCTCATTAATTGTAATTCGCAATTACAATAAATGCGCCTGCTGTACTTTCGACACGGCCCCGTGGTGGGCAATAGAAGCTTCTATAGATTTGTCTTTTCTGCTGCTTCTTGGGCACGCCCCCGTGCTGGCTGAGCACGGGGCGTGTTCCGTCATCTGTCTTCTCTAATTTGCTTTGGAAGGTGCCGTTGAGGGGTCAGGCAGTCCACTAATGTTCCTTTCCTTGTATTTATGTTGGATTTAGCTGTCTTTTTGCTTCTTTTGTGTTTTTGAGCTCATTTAATCCTGAAAATACAAAAGGAAGACAAAAACACTCTTTTTCCAATATTAGTACTTAAAAAGGGTTAGTTTTATGCCTTGTTTGATGTAATTTATATGTTGCATTTTTCACACATCAGTCTCACTAGAAATTTTGGGATGTTTCGTATTGTATTTTGATGTTTTGTGTGAGTTCAGGATCGGATCGTAAACGATCACTAGATCTGCGGTGGATTCGATTTAACGTGTGAAATCCGTTAAATTGAACTGTAATCGTGCGCGAAAACGTAATTAAACAATGATTTATTACGTATCAACGACAACCGGACAGAGTTTTGACTCGATCTCTACAAAGAACACTCAAAATCTAATTAACATGACGTAATCGGAGCGTTCTTGATGAAGATCTGATGAACTTGAAGAAGTGTTTCAAACGGAATTAGTTCTCTGATTGTTGTCTTCTGATTCCGTTTGAAATAAGTTCTCTCCTCTGTTTATATGCAACTTAATTCCGTTTGAAATAGGCATTGAGGCCTTTTCAAACGGAATCACCATTTCAAGCGGAATAGCCATTCCAAGCGAAATCAATTCCATGTGTGCATGCTATTACGTACGAACTCAAATTCCAGTGCATGCCGTTTCTTGTTTGAACGTGTTGTAGTATGTATGATGTCATATGAATGATGTCATCATTAAGAATGATGACATCATTCTTGTTCAGATCCGCTCCCTTCGTATCGTGTCATACCGTATACTGACCTAACATTACCTAACGACACCTAGCGAAAACCTCTGTCCGGTATTTTACAGACTCAAGACACTAGACTTTACATGTACAGTTAGATTTCTATCTATGGCCACACACATAGTGCACTAACAATCTCCCCCTTGGACATAGCTAGAAATCTGTGATGTTTAGTCTTGAACTGCCTTGGATAACATCTTCAAGTGAAACCACAGTCTCCCCCTTGAACGATGCCCCGAATTTCTTAGATTTGACGTTTAATCTTGCTCCCCTTTTCATTTAGCTTCCTGTCAAAACTTATCATTATTCAAATGTTTAGATTTGACTTTTAAGCATGATCAAAATCAGTAACCCTCACAGATGATCAAGTTCAAATTAATGACCTTGATTATCCAACTTATCGATTTTTAAGTTTTCATTTTGAAATTCAAGTTTCAAAATCATTTCTCATCACAAACAAACTCTCCCAACCCACTATCGTTCATCATGTTTAGCACTTGGAATTTTGAAAATCAGCTTTTCAAAATCAGTTGTCGAAAATCTTTTTGATTTTTCAAAATTTTATGCTAAAAACATAATATTTTTGGATTTTTGTTTTTAAAGAAAAGCAGTAAAGAGATATTTACAGTCAATATTTTTGTGAGTTTGCGTTAGAGGATCATATCAGTTTATTGAGACAAATCAGCTGCACCGTTGATCTCAACATTACCACTTAAAGCTTTTAAACAATTCACCTTAGATCATCGATATTGTGATCCACTTAAACTCCTCTAAGATGTTCGTAATGCTTACTGATACGATTAAGGTATATTTAGATAGCACTAAAGTCTTATGTGCCCCACGATCTTAGCATATCCCCTCATCATGCAATACACTAACTCACGTAATGCCTTTAAACTTTCATCAACTGTGATTTGTGTAAAAATAAAGCAGAATGTTTAAACATTAACAATCAGGTCGATACTTCCGTATACGCCGAGAGAGTCCAATGTTTAAACAAAATAAGAAATAAAAACAAGTTGAAATTGTTTAGGCTTTAACCACCAGGTCGATACTCCCGTATACGCAGAGGTGATCCAAAGCTTAAACGAAACACCAAAGAAAATAAAGCAGAACGTTTAGGAAATAACATCCAGGTCGATACTCACGTATACGCAGAGGATGTCCAATGCTTAAACAAAATAAAGAAATAAAACAAGTTTAAATCTTTGCAAAATGAAAACACAGAATCACAGTGACTTTTCAGCAAAATTGTGAAAGCTCACAAATTTAACCGGTTTTATGTCTTTAGACAATCAGCAATTACCGAGCAGGCAAACAGTCAAGAAGGACAAAACTAAGTACTATGCGTTCGACCGTGTTTCCCACCAGACTTAGGCTTTTTGCTTTATGTTTGTATCATTTTCGCAAAACTACTAGTCTTAGCCGAGCCTATCGACACATCCCTAGTGAGATTGTTTATAAAACTTTACATTTCTTTAGCATGCACTGATAGTCCACTGATGTACTATCATTTCCTCTTTTTACACAAACTCATTTTTAATTTTTCAATGTTTTTGGATTTTGAAATTTTATCATGTTTTTGTATTTTTCAAATTTTCAAAATTTCTGAAATTTTCTACTCCCCCTAAAATCAAAATATGTTTCAATTTTGATTTTCTGGGAAAATTTGAAAGCAAACTGTACAAAATAAAATGACAAACTGATGAGAATTGCTTCAAATCGCCATTCACTTGGCTTAAACAATCAGAACTCCCCCTGACAACAAAATGTTTTCCCATTTAGATTTTAAAACACTTAAGTTTGTTTTAATCAAAATGGTTTTTCCGGAAAAGCAGTTTTGTGTGTCGTTTCACAAACATGGGGTTTCATCACATTGTTCTTCAATCCACTTGTAAAAACCACTTGTAGGTAATTCACATACACATTTTTCAAGAAAGATGCTGATTCCAGCTCCACACTTACCAACTTATGAGCTCCGGCAAGTTAGGTTTTTCAGTTAAAGAGATTCACCCAAGCCTGACGGTCCTTGGGTGTTTTGAATATACCTTTTTGATTCATAAAATTCTTTAACACCTTTGACTTTCCCGTCAACCATTTTCCAAAAATGTTTAGAACATTGGGGTTAAAGGCTTTTTCAACATCAAAATCTTTCTTTTCAGAAAAAAATTGATTTGAAATCTCAACTTTGTCAACTTTTTGTTTAAAATTTTCAGCTCGCAATGGTGGAAAGTTTTCTTCATCCATAGGCAGTACTGGATTTTCTCCTTTTTGCTCAACCGGTGGCTCTTCTGATTTTGACGTATCAGATTCATCGCAAACACGTGGCTCCTTTGTTTCTGAAGAAACAAATTCATCGCCAGGAAGTGAAAATTTAACTTTCTTTGATTTTTTCTCTTTTGTCCTCAAATTTGTATCTGATGAATTCATTTTGCTTGACTGATCATTCTTTGGAGAGCAAGACGATTCATCAGAACTTTTGTCTGAATCAACTATTGTATTCGAGGACAAAATCCTTTCAAGATACTCTCGAGCTTTCTTTCTTTTCTTTCTCAGTCGGTCTTTCTGCCCTTGTGAAAGCTTCACTTTCTGTTCTTTCACCTTCTGTTCTTTGGGCTTTTCTTCGACCTTGACTGATTTCTTCATCTTTTTCTGAGATTCAGCCCTCGATCTTTCCATTGATCTCATTGGGCAATCTTTGGCAATATGACCTTTGATTTGACATTCAAAACATCTCCTCGTCTCAAATCTCTGTCTTTGGCAGTTAACAGCAATGTGTCCTTGAAAACCACAGTTGTAACACACCCTGTTATCGTACCAATCTCCATCATTAATCCAAACACTCAAATCATAACACTGATTTGATTTGTAGTACTCATGACTTCTCCTATAAGCTTGATTTGACGCTTGAGCACTGTGGTCAAACCTGCACCACTTATTACCAACTTTTTGTGAGTTTTGATTTTCAATTTTTTGTGGTTTTTTATAACGATTGGATGACTGAACTGATGACCTTTTATTGTTATTTTGAAAATTTTTCGAATTTTTAACATTTTGTTTTTGTTCTACATTCTTCTTAACAAATTTTTGCTTTGAGCATTCACCTATTTTAGTCGAATGTAAAACAGTTTCTTTAAATTTTTCTTTTAATTCCAAAAATATTTTTTTTTCTCTTTTTCATCATCAGCTTTATCATCACAATCTTCAATTATGACTTTGTCATAATTTGTGACATTGTCACTTATTGGAATTTCATTGATCGGTTTTGGACAGATATGATCTAGTAATGCAGACGAGGTCACAAAACATTTCAATGTCTTTTCTAACTCAGCAATTTTATTTCTGGCACACTTAACTTCACTTTCAAGTTGAGTGATTTTCTCAAGATGAAAATTTATTGCTTTTTCATTTTCAATTTTATTTTTTTCAAGAACAGATTTTTCATTTTCTAAACCTTTTATTTGACTTAGAAATTCTGTTTCTTTTTCTTTTAAATTTTTGTTTTCTAATTTTATCCAAAAATCTTCATTTTCTAAAGATTTTATTTTAGAGTAAAATGCACGGATAGTCCCTGTGGTTTTGCAAAGTTTCAGCTATAGTCCCCAGATTTTGGAAATTACACTCATAGTCCCTGTGGTTTGACAGTTTGTTTCGCTGATAGTCCCTGGAGTGGATGTGGATTAGTTTTCTCAGTTAAGTCCATGTGAAATTACAAAATTACCCTTGCTTTTATTATATTCATCAACATCATCATCATCATCATTCATCAGTTCTACTCTCTCTCTCTCTCTCTCTCTCTCTCTCTCTCTCACTAAAAACCACCACCACCGTCACCTCCCCTGCCGCCATCACCACTCCCCACCACCACCATCCCCTTCCACCACCACACCTCCGCCTCCTAAACCCATACCCACCTCCACCATCAACCACCCATCCCCAAATCAACCAGCAAACATCGAGATCGGAACTCCATCCAAATCAGCAAACATCGGAACTCTTCCTGCTTCAAATCGGAACTCTTCCTGTTTCAAATCGGAACTCTTCCTGCTTCAAATCGGATCTAAATCAGCAAACATCGAGATCGGAACTCCATCCACCGATGAAATTCCGGCAACAATGGCGGAATTGCTTCCAATCAGAGCTCCATTCGCCGACAAATCGTTGGCAACAATGGCGGAATTGCTGTTGTTAGCCTCCGTTTTCAACAATCGTACGTCTCCGAACTCCTTTCCTTCACTCTCGAATCGTCGGCAACAATGGTGGAATGGATGTTAAAAACCATTGTTCATTCATTTATCGTTGGTAAACCATTTCTATCTGATTACAAGGAGTTTGTTTCTTTGTAAATTTGATGTAAGTTGCTGCTACTGATGAGGATTTGTAGATTTGTAGTCAATTAGATTCATAGGTTTCTATGTGTATATTTGATGGCAAAGGATTTTTTTTATTACAAGGACTCTGTTTATATGTGAATTTGAAGTAAATTGCTGCTAGGGCTGGAGATTTACAAATTACAAATATATATCAATGAGATTCATAGGTTTATATATGTTGATTGATAGGGGTGGTTGATTTGGGGATGGGGGGTTGATGGTGGAGGCGGGTATGGGTTTAGGAGGTGGAGGTGTGGTGGTGGAAGGGGATGGCGGTGGTGGGGAGTGGTGATGGCGGCAGGGGAGGTGACGGTGGTGGTGGTTTTTAGTGAGAGAGAGAGAGAGTAGAACTGATGAATGATGATGATGATGATGATGATGTTGATGAATATAATAAAAGCAAGGGTAATTTTGTAATTTCACATGGACTTAACTGAGAAAACTAACCCACATCCACTCCAGGGACTATCAGCGAAACAAACTGTCAAACCACAGGGACTATGAGTGTAATTTCCAAAATCTGGGGACTATAGCTGAAACTTTGCAAAACCACAGGGACTATCCGTGCATTTTACTCTTTATTTTATTTTCAAAATCTTTTTTAGTTTTCAATTTTTCATTTTCCAAAAATGTTATTTTATCTTGAAAATCTTTTTCTTTTTCTTTCAATTTTTTGTTTTTCAATGTCAAACTCTCCACATCTTTTAAGAGTTTGACATTGTCTGCTTTGAATTCATCACATTTTAAGCACTTCTCGGACATCTTTTCAGCTTTCTTCTCAACCTTGATAGCTGAAATTTCGTCAACTTGTTTCTCTACCACTTGAACATTTTCTTCAGATTTGACTTTTTCTTCAACAGTTGTTGTTTTGTGATTCTTCTCTCTTGCAGCTTGTCTTTCTTTGATCTCTTCCATCTTACCTGCAAAATAAAAGTTATAACTTTCAGGTGATAATTCTCTTTGATAATTTTCAAGTATTCGAATTTTTTCACTGTCATCATCACTTTCTTCATCTGATGATTGATAAAAAATTTGAGCTTTTTCTGAAACTTCTTCTGTTGAAACTGGTTTTTCTTCCATTTTTTCTTGATAGAATTGCTGAGATTCATAATAATAATACGCAAAAACATCTTCAAAATCCATGTTTTGGATTTAAAAGTCCACAAAATCAGATCTTCAAACGAATTGAGTTTACACACGATCTGGAATTCAACAAACTTGAACAATTCGTGCGAGTTGGTATACTTCAAACGACTTGGTTCAAAACTTTGTTTTTAGTTCAGAGTCCACAGATTTTAACTTCCACGAGGCCCACTAACAAGCCCAAAACACAATTCACTTGACAATTTTTAGCCCACACTACAAATTTTCACAGCCCAAAAACAACTTTGACGTTCAAAATCACACTTAGCTTTCAATCCACTAGCTGGCATCCCACTAATCAAAAACTTTTGGATTAAACCCGGTTTTTTTTTTTTTTTTTTTTTTTAAACTTGTATAACATAGGCCTAATTGTCAACTAGTATAGTAGCCCAAAAATTTTACAGGAATCTCGGCCCAAATGTAACAAAATGATTCAGCCCAATACTTGATTAAGCAACCTTTGTTTCTAGTCCAATAACACTCACGAGATCCACAAACAAAATTCTCAGCCCACTTGAATTGGTATTTCTTCACAAATTCAAAACTAGTTTTAACCAATCATGTGATGATGAAAACAACTATCATACTTTTCTTTTTCATTTAATGCTCATCAAGGTTTTTTTTTTTTATATTTAATCTCGATGTACTATGAAATGTCAAAACAGTTTTTTTTTTAAACTTTTCTGTCAATTTTGTCTTAACCTAAATTCATATCATCCAGCCGCAAACTAACAACTCTTTTTCAAATGCAAGCCCTAAAACATTCACTACACCTCAACCCGTCGCAAATATATGTCACTTATATTTTCTCAACGATACTACAGTCGATGCAAGTTCTTTCTTCACTTCGATTTAACACCAAATCCAGAACTGATTTCAACAAACACGTTCAAACAACAATCAGAAATTTAGAAACTTAACAATCTGTTGTGATTTTCTACACTTTAACAAAACAGTAATCAATCAATTCAAATCGACAATCACTACAAACAACTCGTATATTAACTCAGATTCAGTTAGTCACCAAACACTCAACACATTATCATCTTTCTTCAACTGTTTTCGAGCACAATGACACAATAGCAATACCTTCAACTCGATACAAAAACCAGAACCACAAAATTATATGCAATCTTCAGATCTGAATTATCAAAGCAATATGATAATCAATCAAAAACAATCCAAAATCGATCCGATTTAGTCCGAAACTCAATTAAATGCAGATCGAAATGAATAGAATTTGATTCAACCTTGAAAGCTCTTATTGATAAACACCCAGTGGTGTCGCCCCCGTCATTGCCTTCCAACCCTTTGGCCCAACCCACTCTTGTTGTTGATGGGGATTGTGTGCTAAAATGTATTCGATCATTTCCTAAAGGGACATCATGCGGTAGAGACGGGATGCGGGCCCAACACCTGTTAGATGCTATTGGTGGCGAGGGCTCGGTGACTTCCTCAGGTTTGCTTACGAGCATTACTGAAGTTGTTAACTTATGGATTGGGGGGTCCTGCCCTATGGTGCTTGCTGAGTTTGTTGCCTCGGCCCCCCTCACCCCCTTATTGAAACCTGATAAAGGAATTCGGCCTATTGCTGTGGGGGGTATTTGGCGAAGGTTGGTTTCCAAGGTGGCGATGAAGGAGGTCGGGAAAGAAATGACCCAATACTTAGGTGACTATCAGTTTGGGGTGGGGATGCCAAATGGGGCAGAGGCGGTACTTCACAGTGCAAACAGGTTTCTCAACTCGTTTCATGCAGATGGTTCCTTAGCCTTGCTTACTGTGGATTTTTCCAATGCTTTTAACACGGTCGACCGCACAGCCTTTCTCCAAGAGGTTCATCAGCGTTGCCCGTCAATCTATCGGTGGGTCCAATTTCTTTACGCTCAGCCTGCTAGGTTGTATGTTGGTAACGAGTGTATTGGGGCTACTACCGGAGTTCAACAAGGAGACCCTTTGGGGCCCCTTCTCTTTGCCCTCGCCTTACACCCCCTTATTCTCCGAGTTCAGAACCGTTGTAAACTCCCGTTTCATGCTTGGTACTTGGATGATGGGACGATTATCGGCAACGCCTCTGAGGTTGCTAAGGCCTTAGACATCATCAATGAGGAGGGGCCATCTCTTGGGCTTTATCTCAATATTAAGAAAACAGAGGTTTATTGGCCGACATGCGACGGCCAGAAAGTTCAGGACGGGCTTTTCCCGAGAGGGATCAGTAGACCAGAGAAGGGGGTTAAGCTCCTTGGTGGAGCTGTTAGTCGGGATCCTAGCTTTATTGGAGAGTTGGCAGGGCGGCGGGCCTCGGGGGCGGTTGACCTTATGGAACTCTTACCCTGCCTGAGGGATCCCCAATGTGAACTCCTTCTGCTAAGGTCGTGCATGGGTGTTGCTAAGTTGCTTTTTGGGCTGCGGACTTGTCAACCCCATTTGATGGAGGATGCGGTATCTCGGTTCGATGATGGCCTTAGAAAGGCTATAGAAGACATAGTAGTGGGTGGCGGCCCCTTCTTTGGTGACCTCCAGTGGCGTCTAGCATCTTTGCCAATGCGTCTAGGTGGTTTGGGCCTCTTCTCAGCCCGAGATGTTGGGGCTTATGCCTTTGTGGCGTCTAGAGCTCAGTCTTGGGAACTACAGGATCATATCCTTCGAAACGGTGGGGTTGTCGGGCTTGACCCAGACTATCAACAAGCGCTCGAACGCTTAAATGTCTCTCTTCCAGACTTGGATATTGGCGGTTTCTCTAACAAGGACACCGCCCCCTCGAAGCCACAAAAAACTTTGGCGAATGCACTTTTTAGCAAAATCGCTCAAAGCCTGGGATAAGCTTTTGATTTGTCACCCCGCCAGAAGGCAGTGTTTGAGTGTCTAAAGGGTCCCCATGCTCAGGAATTTTTGACCGTTATCCCGATTGAGGGGTTAGGACAATGCATGTCGGCAGTAGAATACAGAACCATTCTCAAATACCGGCTAATGATCCCTATGTACCCAGAAGATGAAACCTGCCCGATATGTCGTAAAGCTTGTATGGATAAATATGGGGAGCACGCAGTTCACTGTAAAGAGCTCCCTGGGTTTAAATATCGGCATGACTGGGTGCGAGATGTTTTGGGGGACATCTTAAGAAGAGCTGGGATTTCTGCTAAGAAAGAGGCCCCTGTGAATTTCCTCACGGACCCTATGGAAGGGAGATCTACTCTGCGACCAGTGGATCTGCTCGTCTTTGGCTGGGCTGGGGGGAAACATGCTTGTGTAGACCTCACGGGGGTTTCCCCTTTGGTTGGTTTAAGGGAAAACGGGTTTGTAGCTGGACTAGCAGCAAGAAAGGCAGAATCAAAGAAAGTGGATAAGCACGCTAAAGCTTGCGCAGAGAACCAACATGTCTTTATCCCTTTTGCCTTTGATACTTTTGGCTCCCTAGCGCCAGAAGCCATCAACTTCTTGACGAGAGTTCAACGGGTTATCCATAGCAATTGTTCGACCCCAAGGGGGCAGGGGTTTGTGTTCGGGAGGTTGGGGTTTGCAATTCAGAAAGGGTTGGCGGCGCAGCTTGTTGCCCGTCTACCTTCTGTTTTGATGTAACTTAACAAGTTTTCTGGTTATATCAAATTAAATTGAAGCTTTAAAAAAAAAAAACAAACCATATTAGTCCGAAATCTGTTCGAAACAAGCCACAAATCAACTATCAATCCACACGCATCAAATCAGTCCGAAATACACCTATGAATTACCGAACAGAACCGAAACAGTTCAAAACTTAACTGAATCATTTCGAAATGAATGAAGAACACTTCACAAGTTTCAAATTATCACTGAAAGTCACTGAAGCATGTTTAAACTCGTTAAAATCACACTGAAACAGTTTGAAATTATCAAACGACAGACCGAAAATGTTCTGAATTCGTAGAAATCACACTGAATCAAATCTAAATTTGATCAAAATCGTCCGAAAATCACTGAAGCAAACTAATAATCGATCGAAACAGTTTGAAATATACAAACGATTCACCGAAAAACAATCGGTTTAAACAGTTTTCACCGAAAGCAATCAAAACTCAGTCTGTAATCGATCGAATTAGTCCGAAACTTATCCAAATCGAAACACGCTATTCTAATTCAGATCTGAACTACAGCAGGTTGAAAATTTTGAATGACAGCAACAAGCAGGCAATAACAACAGATCTGAAACAATCAGCAATCAGATATCAGAATCTAATGAATTTTGTTTACAAACTTTCAATATTCTCGTATGTGATCACAATTTTACTTGAATATTTCAACTGATTATGATGAATGATGATTATATTTTTTTCAGATTTTACGTTAGTTCATCAAAAGATTAATTGAAATTTTTGAGGTCACATCGAAGTTCATGTAAAGTGATAAGAATTTTTCAAAACTTTGATCAAATCAGTTACGTTTTTACTATAAACAATTCAGAAAGTTCAATCAACACACAGAGACGAATCGAAATTCATCGAAAATCAATCGATTCAGTCCGAAATCAACAGAAATTTGATTCGTTTTCACCGAAACTCGTCCGACTTGAACAACGATTACACGCAGAGCATCCGTAGCTCTGATACCACTTGTGAGTTCAGGATCGGATCGTAAACGATCACTAGATCTGCGGTGGATTCGATTTAACGTGCGGAATCCGTTAAATCGAACTGTAATCGTGCGCGAAAACGTAATTAAACAACGATTTATTACGTATCAACGACAACCGGACAGAGATTCGACTCGATCTCTACAAAGAACACTCAAAATCTAATCAACATGACGTAATCGGAGCGTTCTTGATGAAGATCTGATGAACTTGAAGAAGTGTTTCAAACGGAATTAGTTCTCTGATTGTTGTCTTCTGATTCCGTTTGAAATAAGTTCTCTCCTCTATTTATATGCAACTTAATTCCGTTTGAAATAGGCATTGAGGCCTTTTCAAACGGAATAACCGTTTCAAGCAGAATAACCATTCCAAACGAAATCAATTCCATGTGTGCATGCTATTACGTACGAACTCAAATTCTAGTGCATGCCATTTCTTGTTTGAACGCGTTGTAGTATGTATGATGTCATATGAATGATGTCATCATTCTTAATGATGACATCATTCTTGTTCAGATCCGCTCCCTTCGTATCGTGTCATACCGTATACTGACCTAACATTACCTAACGACACCTAACCAAAACCTCTGTCCGGTATTTTACAGACTCAAGACACTAGACTTTACATGTACAGTTAGATTTCTATCTATGGCCACACACATAGTGCACTAACATTTTGAACGAGTGGAATAAGAATAAACGGGTCAAAACAGCAAGGAAATTGCTGCAGATGAGTTTTTGGCGGGCCGCGTAAGCTTGGCCTGGTTTTACGCGGGGCACGAGAAAGCTACCGTAAGTTATGGTAGCTACCGTAACTTACGGTAGCGAGTAAAGTGTTACGGTAGTTCTCTACTGCCTTACGGCAGTCCAATATTGCCCACTGGCTACCGTAGCTTACGGTGGCTACCGTAAGCTACGGTAGTGCCCAGTCACTTTTGTTGAATTTTCCATATTTTAGTTAATCAAATCCGTTTTTGAGCGTAGCTTCGATTATGCTAATTTCTAAGTAACTTAATACTAATGTTTGTTAAAATTTTCAGCTTTTAGGTAATGCAAGTACGTGGATGATGATCAAGTCAATGCTTCCGAACCGAACATATTCAAGATCTAGTTCCGCAACTTTTGTTATTATTAGTTATTAGTAAGACTTATGTAAATGAAGGAATACTTATGTATCCTAATGATGTTATTTTTGAATAGTTGTCAAACTCGTAAGTACTAAGCTATCGGTATTGTAAATGTTTTGGCTTAATGTTTATAAAGCTTAGTTCTATTTTATGGGTACAAACTTATATTTTAAGACTGAGTGTTACAGAAAACAAGTGAGATGTTATCGGATAATCAAAACAGAATGTTTAAATATATCGACAACGCATAAGGATTGTGATCATTTGTTTGTAACCTAAAGCAAACAAACGACACAGTGACTAATCAAAGTAAGTGGGTCATATTAATGTATTACGAAGACATGCTTTAGCCTATGAGTGGACACTCACCCCAAAAGTTCCTAGGTAAGAGTGACGGGTCTGATACTGCGGATTTTTACGAACACTCTAGCCTTAGACAGAAAACTCGAGGTACAGGCACCCACCCTTCCAGATTGCACGTGTTCACATTATAAAGACCCGAACTTTAACGAGATTTTGAAAACTTTAATCATTATTTAATGACTGCAATTATGTGCTTAAATTGTCAGCAATGTCTGAACACATGATTAAACAAGTGAATTCAGGCACGTTGTATACTACAAAATATTGCTTTATGCATAAACGAGAGCGTTGCGTCAAAAATAATAGTAAACTCACCGGTAAGACACACTGTGTCAACAGAACTGCAGAAAGCAGTCAGACAATAAAATTGGAGCCTAGGTGTAGGTCCGACAACAAGAATGCATTAAAACCCAAGAGTACATACAAGGGTAATATATATGCAATACGAAAGCAAAAATAAGCACTAAAAAGCACCCGAAACGCAATTTAAGTGCAGAATTTATATAATTCAGCAACAAATCAGCATTTAGACATATAAATATTATGCAGAAATGTCGTTTTATTATCCAGAATATTTCCCTAAGTGTTGGGAATTGAAAGAGTACAAGAAAGGTACTTAAACGACACTAAAAAGTGTAATTTAGCACTTTAACGAATCGGTATCTAACCGAACAACCGGATATTACCCGGAACACCAAAATAATGCTCGAAGCATTGTTTTTATTTTTTTTTCTGAGCTAGTTAGGGTCCCCGTACACCCTAACACACTATATATTTCATAATACACTTAAACACCTAAATCTAGTGCTTAACATGTAACTAGATACTTAACTATACATTTGGAATCCAACCAATATACCCCCCCCCCCCATAACCGGCCCTAGACAAAGGGTACACCCACTTTGATTTCTTTGAATTAAATATAAGATCATGCTTGAAGATTTAGGGACACATAACACAAAGGATATTAGAATGTTGGAGGATCTTTATTTAAACCATTGGACTACCATCATTCTTATTATCACAACTCATCACACACACACACCTCTCCTCCTCTCCACACCCTCGGCCGAGAACCACCAAGGCACCACCACCACCTTAAATCCAAGTTCATCCATTCCAAGTCCACTTGAAGGTGTAAGAAGGCGATTCACGAGGCGCGGTGTGTTCGGAAGTTGAAGAACCTCAACCGTTTGCTTTCATCCACCACTTTTACGCCTTGTTTCTTCCCTAGCCTCGAGCTAGTAGTAAGTGACTCTAAACACCTTCTTGATCTTGTCTAGAGTGGTTAATAAGAGATTTGTCGGTTGAAAATCATGAACATACTAAATCACCAACTAAAAGTCTATTTAAGTGATGAATATGATGGTTAATAGATGGATAATTGTGTAAAACTTATTAAACTTGTTTTGTGATGATTATTTTGTGTTGTTTAATGCTAGTAGTAGTTCGGATCGTCATCTAACCCTGCTAGGTTATGTTCTTAGAACATGAGCTAGTGTATGTTAAAGTATAAAAAGGACTAGATGATGAACACTACTACTATTAAACATGAACTTGAGTAAAAGTAATTTTCTTGTAAAATAAGACTCTAAACATGTAGATCTAAAGATCTACAAGTGGTATTTTCGAAGAACCAACTGTGAGACGAAACCATGTTTTAAAACCGGATCTTTCATGAACTAGAGGTGTTTTTGTGAACAAACAAGTGTGTGGACACTTGTGTAACAAAAGTTTTAACAAAGAAATAATTTTCGTAAAAACCGACTAGAAGTTGTGAAACTTCAAGATCTTTAAAAATAAAGTTTTTTTAGAAATTAAACTTATTTTTAAAGATAACAAGACTTACTAAATGTGCTAGTAAGTTACTACACATTTTTGTAAATATTCAAGTTCATGAAATGAAGAAATTAGTGATTGTTGTTGATGATTATTGTTGATAATTGTTGTTGATGATTGTTGACGATTTAAAAGAAAATAAACACATGTTTTGAAAACATGGGAAACCTCCATTTTTAGGGGAAACTCTGTCAAAATTTTTATAAATTTTGACACTTAGAAAAATATAAGTTTTTGAGAAACCTATTCCCTAAAAATGTATTTAAGAGTATTACCAAGATTTCCCTAATTTTTTTTTTTTTTGTGATAAGAAATAAGGATTTCTTCAAAAATAAAAATGGATATTAAGTATATATTTTTGCAAGAAAAATATATATTATTTGATCACCAACTTGTGTGCTAAGTGTATATAGTATGTGTTATACGTGCTAGTGTATTAAGACTTAAAAATACACTAAATACTCATGAGGAGTATAAATATAAAAATACGCATACAACATACAAGATACATAATTCGGATGCAAAGTGCAAAATATAAAAAGCTTATATTTATTTTTGAGAAAATAATATAAGTAAGACACTTAGTTAAAAATATAAAATATTTTTAACACAAGAAAATATACACAAAAGAGAGTGACTGTACTTGTGCGACGCAAGTCTAGTGACTAACGTTAAGAAAACGCGTATAGGTCACGACGTTAATTAAGCAAATCCGGTGAAGTTTACGACGCACAGGAACGCAAAGTTGTGAGTTCATGCTCCCCCTTTTCTTTTAACTGTTTTCAGTTTTTATAACTTCGGGGGTGAAATACATGTACAAAAGTACAATATTTATAAATGGTATGATATAAATACAAGAAGTACACTTGGTGAGAACGAGAACCAAGTGTGACAAAATATAAGATAATAAGAAACGCACTTGGTGAGGACGAGAACCAAGTTGGACGCGTTATGAGAAATGATTCGGGGGTGAAATACATGTACAAAAGTACAATATTTATAAATGGTATGATATAAATACAAGAAGTACACTTGGTGAGAACGAGAACCAAGTGTGACAAAATATAAGATAATAAGAAACGCACTTGGTGAGGACGAGAACCAAGTTGGATGCGTTATGAGAAATGATAAAAAGAAACGCGCTTGGTGAGGACGAGAACCAAGTTGGATGCGTTATGAGAAATAGTGTCACGAATAGGGTACAGAAGCACCATTAATCAACAATATACTTAGACCGCAGAACAAAAGGTTAGATCTAACGGGTGCCTGGCAGCCACACTCTCGGTGAGGGCGAGAATCGAGTAGTGCTTTTGTGTCTCAGAATATACCAATTAAATGCCTTAGGTTTGGTGACTTCCTATGTCGTGTCACATGTTAATGGCTTTGCAACCCATTAAGAATCCTGATATTTACAGAAATACTGTATTTACATAAAATTCATACCATACTAAAATTGATATATAACTTGAAGAACGTGGGGTACTCAAGAAAATTGATATATAACTTGAAGTACGTGGGGTACTCAAGAAAGTTGATATATAAATATAACTTGAAGTACGTGGGGTACTCAAGAAAATTGATATATAACTTGAAGTACGTGGGGTACTCAAGAAAGTTGATATATAACTTGAAGTACGTGGGGTACTCAAGAAAAATGATATGTAACTTGAAGTACGTGGGGTACTCAAGAAAATTGATATGTAACTTGAAGTACGTGGGGTACTCAAGAAAGTTGATATATAACTTGAAGTACGTGGGGTACTCAAGAAAATTGATATATAATTTGAAGTACGTGGGGTACTCAAGAAAAACTTGATTTATTCACAAACTATGTTTTCATACAAAGTATACAAACGTGAAACACAAAACTGCATGAATTCACACCAACATTATGTTGACGTTTTTCCAAAACTCACATGTATTTCAGGTAACTAGGATGGATGTGTGCGCGGTCTCGCTTATGCTTGTGGATGTCGCTTAAGTTTAACTTTAAATAAAGTTGTAAACTTTTTAAGTCAACGTTTTATGCGACTTAGCGATATAAACGCTAAACTTATGTTTTCAAATTATGGTATTTGATGTTTTTACGAGCATATAGCATGTTTACCTTTCGTATGCAATGAGAACCTTTCATGATCACACCTCGTGCTTCCGCCGCAGAAAGGGGTGTGACAGATTGGTATCAGAGCTGCGATTGTAGTGAACCAGGATTCCTTCTCGACTCTAGTCTACAATCTCTAGGATCCTTTCACGAAAACAATTTTCAAAGAGTTTTCATTGCATAAAACGTCCCGCGACATCCACTACCTGAAACTGTCTACATGAGTCTAGAAAAGACACTACGAGACTTAGAGTGCACTTGAGTAGCACTTGTCGTTGACTAGAAATTACTTGCAATTATGTGTGATAATTAGCATGTACTAGAAGTAGAATGTCACAAGTATACGTGACTTTATCTTAAAGCGATGGCCTATCTGAAGGAAGAAATACGAGGATGAAACGAACTGAGCGGACTGTGCAAGGAGTTACGTAATTATGGATGCATACATAATTATGGGATTCAGTGCATAGAAACCACAGCAAGTCTTGTCACGTATAGATTCCCTCAGTGCAAGCCTATTAAGTACTCTGCTAGAGTAATAATTGTTTGATGTCACTTATGTGGTATATATACCTGTGAATATATATGATACTACTGTCTAGTGTGACGATAACAAACAAATGCCTAACCCTGTTGTGTTATGTTCTGTCAGAACATGGCACCCAGGAAAGCTGTGAATGCTCGCAATGACGACCAACCTCCTCCTCCCCTACTGCCAAGAACTGCTGAGGAGCTGAATGCTCTACTGGAGGAAAGGATCTCCGCTGCTATCGCCCAGTACGAGGCAAACCGTACTCAAGACAGTGGAGGACCAAGCAACGCTAGGCGTAATGGGAATGGAGATTCGTCTGGAGGCAATGCAGCTCAAGGCTGCACTTTCAAGCAGTTCCTCGACTGCAAGCCAATGAACCATGATGGCACAGGAGGTGCAGTAGCATTTGTGCGCTGGACGGAGAAGACTGAAACTACTATCCGCATGAGCAAGTGTACCGCGGATCAGTAAGTCACCTTTGCTACTGGGTTATTCGTCGATGAAGCTCTAACTTTGTGGAACCTGCAAGCCCAAACTTTGGGAGATGATGCCGCTTATGGCTTAACTTGGGAGGAACTGAAGGAAAGAATGAGAGAGAAGTATTGCTCTCGCGCTGAACTCCAAAGGCTGGAAACGGAGTTCTGGCACTTGACCATGGTAGGTGCTGACATCAATGGTTACACTCGAAGGTTCCACGATCTGTCAAGAGTGCTTCCCTACATGGTGACTCCCGAATTCAAGCGCGTTGAACGCTACATTTGGGGACTGGCCCCAGAGTTTCGTGGCATGGTGACGTCAGCCAAACCACAAACAATCACTGAGGCTATAACTCTGGCTGTCAGCCTAACTGAAGATTGTGTTCGTATGAAGAAGTTATCATTGAACCCAACAGAGAAGACCGAGACATATGCTGAGTCGTCCGGCGACAAAAAGAGAAAGCATACCAGTTTGAACCAAGCAACTCGTAACAACAAGGGTTTCAGCAAGAAGCGTGACGCTAACCCGTCCCAGGAGGCGAAAACCCAGGTAACCAAAGCATACCAAGGCTCCATACCTAGATGCCAAAAATGTAAGTATCATCACGAAGGAGCTTGTCGCATTCCAAGGTGCGACAAATGTGGTAAATTGGGTCATCAAACAGAAGACTGTTGGGGAAAAGGAAAGAACCGAAATGGAAACGGTGCTGGTAGCAAGAATGGTAACGGGAAAGGGCAAAACCAAGGATGCTTCAGGTGTGGAAGCAATGATCATTTCATGAAGAACTGCCCAGAGAGAAACAACGCACCGGCTCGAGCATTTGTGATTGGAGCAAGAGACGCACGCGAGGACCCTAACGTGGTCACCGGTACGTTTCTCATTAACAATCACTTTGCATCCATATTATTTGACACTGGCGCCGATTATAGCTTCATGTCTGTGGAATTTAAACGCATGCTTGGAATAGAATCTAGTAGATTAGAAATTCCTTATTCCATAGAACTAGCCAATGGTAAACTCATTGAATCGAGCGAAGTCGTTAGAGGCTGCACGCTAGAACTTGGTGAACGAAGATTTAACATCGACCTCTTACCTATTCAATTGGGTAGCTTCGATGTAGTAGTCGGAATGGACTGGTTGTCCAAGAACAAAGCTGAAGTTATTTGTCATGAGAAAATCATTCGCATCCCTTTAGCGAATGGTGAAACTCTCATCGTGCATGGAGAAAAACGAGACGCGCCTCTTCGAATCATCAGTTGTATGAAGGCACAGAAGTGCTTGAGGAAAGGATGTGTCGCTTTCCTAGCACACGTTATAGACAAGAAGGCTGTGGAGCCAAAACTTGAAGACATTCCTGTTGTCAAGGAATTCCCTGATGTTTTTCCCGAAGATCTGCCAGGACTACCTCCGCAACAAAAAGTCGAATTTCGTATAGACTTGGTTCCAGGAGCCGCTCCTGCAGCCAAGGCTCCCTATCGACTTGCTCCATCCGAAATGCAAGAATTATCTACACAACTCCAGGAGTTGTTGGATAAAGGATTCATAAGGCCAAGCTTCTCACCCTGGGGAGCTCCAGTATTATTCGTGAAGAAGAAGGATGGAACACTGCGGATGTGTATCGATTACAGGGAACTGAACAAGCTCACGATCAAGAATCGGTATCCACTACCAAGGATCATGACTTATTTGATCAACTGCAAGGATCAAGCTACTATTCCAAGATCGACCTTCGGTCTAGATACCACCAGCTGAGAATCCAAGAGGAAAGCGTACCAAAGACTGCATTCAGAACGCGATATGGGCACTACGAATTTCTTGTGATGCCGTTTGGGCTGACGAATGCACCAGCGGTCTTTATGGATCTAATGAACCGTGTATGCAAACCATATCTCGATAAATTCGTGATTGTATTTATCGATGATATCCTGATTTACTCGCGAATGAAAGAAGAGCATGAGCAACATCTCAGAACTATTTTGGAACTACTGAAGAAAGAGAAACTTTATGCAAAGTTCTCGAAATGCGAATTCTGGACTCGCGAAGTACAATTTCTTGGTCACGTGGTGAATGAGAAGGGCATTCATGTAGACCCGTCCAAGATTGAAGCAATAAAGAATTGGGAAGCTCCCAAGACCCCAACTGAAGTTCGACAATTTTTGGGCTTAGCGGGCTATTATCGGCGATTCATCGAGAATTTCTCAAAGATAGCTCAACCGCTAACGACCCTTACTCAGAAAGACAAGAAATACAATTGGGGTCACAAACAAGAAGAAGCCTTCCAGTTGCTTAAAAACAAGCTCTGCGATGCACCGATACTATCATTACCCGAAGGCACTGAAGACTTCGTGGTATACTGCGACACCTCACGACAAGGCTTGGGTTGCGTGCTCATGCAACGCCAAAAAGTCATCGCTTACGCTTCAAGACAACTCAAGGTACATGAAAGAAACTATACCACTCATGACCTGGAGCTGGGCGCAGTGGTATTCGCCCTGAAGATCTGGCGACATTATTTATATGGTACTCGATGTACAATTTTCACAGATCACAAAAGCTTACAACACATATTTGATCAGAAGGAATTGAATATGCGCCAGCGACGTTGGGTCGAGCTGCTGAACGATTATGACTGTGAGATTAAGTACCATCCTGGAAAGGCAAACGTTGTAGCGGACGCGTTGAGCCGAAAAGAAAGGGGTAAGACCCTAAGGGTTCGAGCATTGGAAATGACGATTCGAACGAACCTCACAGCACGCATTCGTGATGCACAACAAGAAGCTCTTAAAGGAGAGAACCGTAAAGCTGAATACCTACGGGGTATGCTGAAATACATGGTTCCAAACGAAGAGGGAGCCTTATATTTCAAGAAGCGTATTTGGGTTCCACTCTATGGTGGCATACGAGAAGTCATCCTTGATGAAGCCCACAAATCGAGATATTCGATCCATCCAGGATCGGACAAAATGTATCAAGACTTAAAGGAATACTACTGGTGGCCGAGACTTAAAAGCGATGTTGCTGTTTATGTTGGAAAATGCCTAACCTGTGCCAAGGTTAAGGCAGAATATCAGAAACCGTCCGGCCTATTACAACAACCAGAAATCCCCGTGTGGAAGTGGGAGCAAATCTCGATGGACTTCATAACGAAATTACCCAGGACCCCGAGAGGGCACGATATGATATGGGTAATAGTTGATCGGTTAACAAAGTCTGCGCACTTCCTACCGATCCGAGAAAAAGACAGCACTGGAAAGCTTGCTGAGATATACTTAAGAGAAATTGTGGCACGACATGGAGTGCCAATCTCAATTATTTCAGACAGAGATGGACGCTTTGTCTCAAGAATCTGGCAATCATTTCAGGAAGCCTTTGGATCTCAGTTAGATCTAAGCACGGCATTCCATCCGCAAACAGACGGCCAGAGCGAACGAACTATACAAACGTTAGAGGATATGCTTCGCGCATGTGTCATGGATCTAGGCGGCAGTTGGGATACTCATCTACCTTTAGTTGAGTTTTCCTACAATAACAGTTATCATACGAGCATAAAAGTCGCGCCGTTCGAAGCTCTGTATGGCCGCAAATGCCGATCGCCCTTATGTTGGGCAGATGCCAGAGATAAACGTATGGTTGGTCCTGAACTTGTACAAGAGACAACCGACAAGATTGCGCAGATCCGAGAGCGCATTAAGGCGGCTCGAGATCGACAAAAGAGCTACGCTGATCCGAAGAGGAAATCAGTAGAATTCAAGGTGGGAGACAAAGTGTTGTTAAAAGTCTCACCTTGGAAGGGCGTAGTCAGATTTGGAAAGCGTGGAAAGCTGAATCCACGATACATCGGACCATTCAGAATATTGAAGAGAATTGGTACCGTGGCATACAAGTTGGAGATACCGGAAGAACTTAATGGAGTACATGATACGTTTCATGTATCCAACCTGAAGAAGAGTCCAACACAAGAAAACGTGATCATTCCGATGGATGAAGTGCATATTGATGAAGCCCTCCGATTTACAGAACAACCCGTTGAGGTTACCGACTGGAAGGTCAACAAGACCAGGAGGAGCAACGTAAAACTTGTCAAAGTACGTTGGAGCTCTAAGCACGGACCCGAGTACACATGGGAACGTGAAGACCAGTTCAAAGAAAAGTATCCCCACCTGTTCAAGAAGACTCCAGCGAGAGTTAGTTCAGCCTGAATTTCGGGACGAAATTCTTTTAACGGGGGGAGACTGTAACAACTGGCACCAAACCAGTAATTTCCGTACACTTTAATCATTATTTAATTACTGCAATTATGTGCTTAAATTGTCAGCAATGTCTGAACACATGATTAAACAAGTGAATTCAGGCATGTTGTATACTACAAAATATTGCTTTATGCATAAACGAGAGCGTTGCGTCAAAAATAATAGTAAACTCACCGGTAAGACACACTGTGTAAACAGAACTGCAGAAAGCAGTCAGACAATACAATTGGAGCCTAGGTGTAGGTCCGACAACAAGAATGCATTAAAACCCAAGAGTACATACAAGGGTAATATATATGCAATACGAAAGCAAAAATAAGCACTAAAAAGCACCCGAAACGCACTTTAAGTGCAGAATTTATATAATTCAGCAACAAATCAGCATTTAGACATATAAATATTATGCAGAAATGTCGTTTTATTATCCAGAATATTTCCCTAAGTGTTGGGAATTGAAAGAGTACAAGAAAGGTACTTAAACGACACTAAAAAGTGTAATTTAGCACTTTAACGAATCGGTATCTAACCGAACAACCGGATATTACCCGGAACACCAAAATAATGCTCGAAGCATTGTTTTTATTTTTTTTCTGAGCTAGTTAGGGTCCCCGTACACCCTAACACACTATATATTTCATAATACACTTAAACACCTAAATCTAGTGCTTAACATGTAACTAGATACTTAACTATACATTTGGAATCCAACCAATATACCCCCCCCCCCCATAACCGGCCCTAGACAAAGGGTACACCCACTTTGATTTCTTTGAATTAAATATAAGATCATGCTTGAAGATTTAGGGACACATAACACAAAGGATATTAGAATGTTGGAGGATCTTTATTTAAACCATTGGACTACCATCATTCTTATTATCACAACTCATCACACACACACCTCTCCTCCTCTCCACACCCTCGGCCGAGAACCACCAAGGCACCACCACCACCTTCAATCCAAGTTCATCCATTCCAAGTCCACTTGAAGGTGTAAGAAGGCGATTCACGAGGCGCGGTGTGTTCGGAAGTTGAAGAACCTCAACCGTTTGCTTTCATCCACCACTTTTACGCCTTGTTTCTTCCCTAGCCTCGAGCTAGTAGTAAGTGACTCTAAACACCTTCTTGATCTTGTCTAGAGTGGTTAATAAGAGATTTGTCGGTTGAAAATCATGAACATACTAAATCACCAACTAAAAGTCTATTTAAGTGATGAATATGATGGTTAATAGATGGATAATTGTGTAAAACTTGTTAAACTTGTTTTGTGATGATTATTTTGTGTTGTTTAATGCTAGTAGTAGTTCGGATCGTCATCTAACCCGGCTAGGTTATGTTCTTAGAACATGAGCTAGTGTATGTTAAAGTATAAAAAGGACTAGATGATGAACACTACTACTATTAAACATGAACTTGAGTAAAAGTAATTTTCTTGTAAAATAAGACTCTAAACATGTAGATCTAAAGATCTACAAGTGGTATTTTCGAAGAACCAACTGTGAGACGAAACCATGTTTTAAAACCGGATCTTTCATGAACTAGAGGTGTTTTTGTGAACAAACAAGTTTGTGGACACTTGTGTAACAAAAGTTTTAACAAAGAAATAATTTTCGTAAAAACCGACTAGAAGTTGTGAAACTTCAAGATCTTTAAAAATAAAGTTTTTTTAGAAATTAAACTTATTTTTAAAGATAACAAGACTTACTAAATGTGCTAGTAAGTTACTACACATTTTTGTAAATATTCAAGTTCATGAAATGAAGAAATTAGTGATTGTTGTTGATGATTATTGTTGATAATTGTTGTTGATGATTGTTGACGATTTAAAAGAAAATAAACACATGTTTTGAAAACATGGGAAACCTCCATTTTTAGGGGAAACTCTGTCAAAATTTTTATAAATTTTGACACTTAGAAAAATATAAGTTTTTGAGAAACTTATTCCCTAAAAATGTATTTAAGAGTATTACCAAGATTTCCATAAATTTTTTTTTTTTTGTGATAAGAAATAAGGATTTCTTCAAAAATAAAAATGGATATTAAGTATATATTTTTGCAAGAAAAATATATATTATTTGATCACCAACTTGTGTGCTAAGTGTATATAGTATGTGTTATACGTGCTAGTGTATTAAGACTTAAAAATACACTAAATACTCATGAGGAGTATAAATATAAAAATACGCATACAACATACAAGATACATAATTCGGATGCAAAGTGCAAAATACAAAAAGCTTATATTTATTTTTTAGAAAATAATATAAGTAAGACACTTAGTTAAAAATATAAAATATTTTTAACACAAGAAAATATACACAAAAGAGAGTGATTGTACTTGTGCGACGCAAGTCTAGTGACTAACGTTAAGAAAACGCGTATAGGTCACGACATTAATTAAGCAAATCCGGTGAAGTTTACGACGCACAGGAACGCAAAGTTGTGAGTTCATGCTCCCCCTTTTCTTTTAACTGTTTTCAGTTTTTATAACTTCGAGGGTGAAATACATGTACAAAAATACAATATTTATAAATGGTATGATATAAATACAAGAAGTACACTTGGTGAGAACGAGAACCAAGTGTGACAAAATATAAGATAATAAGAAACGCACTTGGTGAGGACGAGAACCAAGTTAGATGCGTTATGAGAAATGATAAAAAGAAACGCGCTTGGTGAGGACGAGAACCAAGTTGGATGCGTTATGAGAAAGTGTCACGAATAGGGTACAGAAGCACCATTAATCAACAATATACTTAGACCGCAGAACAAAAGGTTAGATCTAACGGGTGCCTGGCAGCCACACTCTCGGTGAGGGCGAGAATCGAGTAGTGCTTTTGTGTCTCAGAATATACCAATTAAATGCCTTAGGTTTGGTGACTTCCTATGTCGTGTCACATGTTAATGGCTTTGCAACCCATTAAGAATCCTGATATTTACAGAAATACTGTATTTACATAAAATTCATACCATACTAAAATTGATATATAACTTGAAGTACGTGGGGTACTCAAGAAAATTGATATATAACTTGAAGTACGTGGGGTACTCAAGAAAGTTGATATATAAATATAACTTGAAGTACGTGGGGTACTCAAGAAAATTGATATATAACTTGAAGTACGTGGGGTACTCAAGAAAGTTGATATATAACTTGAAGTACGTGGGGTACTCAAGAAAATTGATATGTAACTTGAAGTACGTGGGGTACTCAAGAAAATTGATATGTAACTTGAAGTACGTGGGGTACTCAAGAAAGTTGATATATAACTTGAAGTACGTGGGGTACTCAAGAAAATTGATATATAATTTGAAGTACGTGGGGTACTCAAGAAAAACTTGATTTATTCACAAACTATGTTTTCATACAAAGTATACAAACGTGAAACACAAAACTGCATGAATTCACACCAACATTATGTTGACGTTTTTCCAAAACTCACATGTATTTCAGGTAACTAGGATGGATGTGCGCGCGGTCTCGCTTATGCTTGTGGATGTCGCTTAAGTTTAACTTTAAATAAAGTTGTAAACTTTTTAAGTCAACGTTTTATGCGACTTAGCGATATAAACGCTAAACTTATGTTTTCAAATTATGGTATTTGATGTTTTTACGAGCATATAGCATGTTTACCTTTCGTATGCAATGAGAACCTTTCATGATCACACCTCGTGCTTCCGCCGCAGAAAGGGGTGTGACAACATTGTCTTGAAAACAGAGGAAAACATAACATAAGTTAAACTATTTTTGCTGATTTTAAGTCACTAAGGCTCGAGTCCGCCTAAGTGTATCACGAACATCATCACGCATTAGTTCCTGAAACACATGTGAAAATAGGCACGTCAGCATAAAAATGCCTGTGAGATACATAGGTTTTGTTAATGAAGGATTCATGACTTTTAGTTAAAAGAAAGCTTTAACAAAAATTAGTCATGAACCTTATATAATGTTTTCGTTTATAAATCATACGAAAATCGATAAGAAAATCAGATGATAATAAAAGAAAGGTGTACGGCTAAGTGAATAGCCAAGTAAAAATAAGTTTGTATAAAATATGTCGTTTGTAAAACAATATTTTTTGAAAATATGTCATTTGTATAAAATGTATCATGTCTTTGTTGAAATTGTTTAAATAACGCTACGATATGTAATATCATAAAAGCACTTATATATAGGAAGTACCAGCGGCGTATCCACCATGCTTTTATCATATTACACACACCTCGTTATTTAAATCACTTAACAATAACCACCAAAATGTCTTGTTTAACTAACGTCAAATGTTCATGTATAACAATGTTTAATGTCTCAATGCCATGTGTAAATCATGTCTTGTATAACAAATGTCAAGTAACAACAATGTCTTGTATGGTGAATAAAAAGTATTTACTCAAACCACATGTATATGTCAATGTATAATCAAATGTCATGTGAAACCAAATGTCATGTATAAAACAATGTTTTTGAATAAACAAATGTTTGAATCAAAAGTTAGGTTTTGAAAAACCAATGCTTTTATTGATAAGAACATGTATACAGTAATGTTTATCGCATACATTCAAGCCTTACGACTGTCGAACAAACCCTTAACAAGTTAAAGGCTTATCAATTATGTATATCGGATTCTGTCATCCCTTACTTCCAAACAAACCTAGGAAGCCAGGAACGGGAGTTGTCAATTCCTATGGTACCGCTACATACTACGGAGCGGCGTGATCAATGTTAATAAATGTATTTTAGTCCCATTAAACATACCAAATGCCATACCAAATGTAAGCATGCTATGTGAAAACAATGTACTAACTATGCTAAGTAAACATACGAAGCAGAAATGACATGTAAATCAATGTGCTAGCATGCTCAGTAAACATACATAGCAGAAATGTAATGCAAATTAATGTGTCCATATGCTGAATAAACATATGTGACAAAAAAAATGTCTATGAAATCAATGTGCTAGCATGCTCAGTCAACATACATAGCAAAACATAATGGAAATCATGTACTATATGTGTACTAGATGAACATAGCAAGTATATGTCATGGAAAGCATGAAAAGTATGAAAACAACAAGTAGGAACATGTGTATCACCCCCAAAATATTTGAAAACAGTAAAAGAGGGGACTATGTACTCACTTGATATTGCTTAATAGTCTTGGAATAACAAACAAGTAACGCTTGAAGGATCACGGAATCAAATGGCACCTAATATAGGTAACTATGTTAATAAACCGGACCTAAATCAAAAGATCGGATAGAATGAGGTCTCGTAAACCAGATGAGTATTGGAACTCATATGATATGGTTTAATAAAGCCTACATTCTAAGTCGGAACTTATCCTAAGTGCTTATGACCCGTTACGACTCGTTAAGGTAGTTTACGCTACTTTAATGTGTCGTTCGTGCAAAAGCGCGTTCGGACGGTCTAACTAGCCCTACGACAAGTATGATATGCCTTAAGATGCTTAATAACATTGCATAATCAGTTTAGATGCCAAAATTTAGGTTACATATGCTTAAAATGAAATTATGCGTAAAAAGGGCATTTTGGTCATTTTCCTAAGGCATATAAACTACCTATCATACAACTAACTAAACGAAGTGACCATAAGGTATAACCTCAGAAAGTTATTCCCTATATAACTATGGTCACAAAACATGTTTGGTCGGATCCTAATGATCGACCAAACGGGTCGGGTTCGAAAGTCTAAGTGGTTGTTTAGACCGCTTAACTTACGACCCTAAATAAGCACTAGACTAAAAGTGACGAGTTAAACATGTTTAACTAAGTTAGAAAACTAATTTGATATCAAAACAAAGTGTTTTGATACCTGAAAATAGCTTCGTCGCAAAACGCGCATAAATACGCATTTTGACCGAAACTTTGACTCATCACTATGCCTAATCAACGTGGTAATCAGTAGGTATAGTCACAAGGGACTATAACCATCGTGATTATGCTCACGTTGCAAAGTTCAAACGAACTTTGTCTTGACCAAATCATGGTCAAAGCAGAAACTCAAACACTGTTTGACTTTCTTGCTTGAAATACATAATCTAGCATGAAAGAACACTTACAAGAGGTCCAAGCTTGAAGAAAGAACAAAGAAAACTGAAGTTTGAAGCCTTCAACCAAGAGGGATAGCTTCAATCAGATCCAAGGGGAAAGAAAAATGGAATGAGCAAGTTGGAATGAAAGAATTCATGGGTATTTATAGGAATCAAGGATGAATTTGATTTTTCCAAGTGTTTGTGAGTTAATCAAAGCATGATCTTCACCCTACACTTGTTACACATTCATTAGAGAACTTGGGGAACACTTAAACCAGCTCCAAGTAT
Source organism: Helianthus tuberosus (assembly GCA_030545235.1). Classification (NCBI taxonomy): domain Eukaryota; kingdom Viridiplantae; phylum Streptophyta; class Magnoliopsida; order Asterales; family Asteraceae; genus Helianthus; species Helianthus tuberosus. The sequence continues at coordinate 93,293,204 of CM060410.1, forward strand.
TGAAAAACTAGGATTAAAACCATGGGAAACAGGCTATTTTGAAGATTTGGAGAATCTGCCCAGCTAAGGTCTGTCGCACCCCGCGTAAGAATCAGTTCAGTCTTACACTGCCCGCGACCTAATGTCCAGCAAGTTTAAAAGTTTGCCAGAAACAACCCCTGCATGCATAAAACTTGGTTTTTGACACGTTTAAGCCCCTTTAACCCATTTTCAAGGCTCTATAATGATGTCAAAGTATAAGGGACTTGAAATATGCTTGAAAATATCTCGGATGTCGGTTCGTTTGGTCATGCAGTCACGTTATTCGGTTAATTACGACGAAACTCGAACGAACACGAAAAACGATCCAAATTGCGCGACGAATGGTATATTTGCATTCCTATCACTAAAATAAAATATTTTAATGATTACAAAACTTTTTGGATGTCCGGATATCTTCAGAACGGAAGATATGCGCGTAAATGCAAACTTATGCACTTTTTGACGCTTTTAGTCCCTGTTGATCAAATAAGTTTATTTTCTCACACCGAACCCCTCAAAGCTTATTTCTAAGCCATGTAAAGGATATTTATGGTATTTTTAACTTATGATCATGTTCCAGAGTGTACGTTACTATACGAATCGACAGACTTTCGCAGTTTGTCGCAAATAGTCCCTGTGATCGAATAAACTTGTTTTTGCCATACCAAATCCTTTAAAACTTATTTCTAAGTTATGTAAAGGTTATTTATGGTATGTTAAGCATATGTTGCTATTCCGGAGTGTTTGTTGCGTTAAGCTGATTACGTTTACGCAATCAGTTTGCGTATAACTTTCCAGAAAATGTTTATGATCGTTGAATCGATATCAGATCCGAGCCTGGAAATGTGTAGGATCGTTGAATCGATCAAATGAGTCGATCAGAAGAGTTCTGGACCAAATCAGAGGCGGAATTCAGTGATTTGATCTTCATTGCAGCTTGATATACACTTAGAAGTAGATTAAATGTCGATTGTATTGATATAACAACTTTACACCAACTGGAGACACTTCGGCAGAGCTTCGCTACCGGAATCACACACACACAAATGAAGAACCAAGACCTCATATATATAGGGAAGCCCAGGTCGCACCAAACAGTCCCATGTGAACTGGTTCACTTCGCACGACCTGGCCAGTTCGCACGAACTGGTCAGTTCGTGTGAGGTGACTGTTTCAACCCAGTTTCCCGTTTTTCTCGAACTATGTGTCTTGGTTTATCTAATCTATTACATGACTCGATACAAGACGAAGTCAACAGACATATGCACTAACAAACTCCCCCTTGGATGTTGACGAGTCTTTAGTGCGTCGATTCTTCAGTCTTGATCAGCCTTCACGCTCTTTCCAAAGTATCTTTCTCTGTAAGAATCCTTCAATCTCTATCTTCTTCTATCAGAATCTCAACCTGGCTCTATCCTCTCTTGATCAGATCTCTTGATTCTTTAAGTTTATCAGCATCAGCAGCTTCTATCTCGAGCTTTGTTCCAAGATCTGAATCTGGCTCTTACGACTTCAGACTCCCCCTTTCGATAAGCTGGGATCGCAGTCTGGAATTCACTATCTACAGGCTTTCACATGTTCAGAAACGTCTCCTGGCTCTCCTTAGTAATAGAATCGGAAATCTTGCTCTATTCTGCATCAGGAGTCGAAACCTAGCTCTTTCAAAGCTTTTTACCTGCACAAACTCTGCCCAAAAGAAAATTTCACAATTATTAAAATTTAACAAATTTAGAAACCACTTGTAGATATCGTTTAACATTTCTCAAATTATCTCAAACATTCTCAAATAAACCACTTGTATTTGTAACAATCAAATTTGGTTTCAAATTAATGAACCATTTAATCATTTTAAAATCATTTCTGATCTCAAACAAACTCTCCCAACCCTGTTGTTCATCATGTTCAGCACTTGGAATTTTGAAAATCAGCTTTTCAACATCAGTTGTTGAAAATAAGATGAAATAAAATCTTTTTGATTTTTCAAAATTTTATGCTAAAACACATTAATGACAATCAGTAAAGAAATATTTACAGACAATGTTATTGTGAATTTGTGTAAGAGGATCATATCAGTTTATGACAAATCACTAGCACCGTTGAGCTTTAAACACTTTAAGTTTTAAATGATTCACTTAGATTGTCAGTATATTGATCCACTTAAATCTTCACACAAAGTTCAATTGATTCGAGATACGAGATTAATGTTTTAATGAACTTAACTTATTCGCGTGTACCACCTCAGAATATACTCCCGTATCCAGACTCCTATATTCAGTCTTACAGGTGAATGTACACTAATGATATCTGTAAACGGGTAATGCGAGGCCATGAGAGCTTAGGCTATTGCTTCCGCAAAATCAGAGAGATGATGGCTCGACTTTAGGTGTGTTCCCTTGAGAGAATCTTTTCTTCAACAGCACATGATTAGCATTTTTCAATGTTTCATCATTTTTTATGCTGAGGATGGGCTTTATAATTAAAGCAGTGCAGAGTATTATACGAGAACTAGGCTATTGCTCCCACAAAATCAGAAGTCCTGGTATAATACCCCAGATATCATCACGCACAAAGACCTAGTATGTCATAAATAGAAAGCCCTTCAAACAAGATTTCAGGGGTTACCTATATATCCGAGAGATTTTCCCCATGAAATAAGTAAGTATTTGATATTTAGGTTTATATCTCGAAAACAATCTACTAAGCGTGTAAAAACCTACTGGCATATCATCAGTGAGACCGTTTATCACATTTTAACTTTTCAATTCTTTAGCGTACTGTGATTGTCTACTGATGTACTATCATTTCCTCTTTTTCACAACAAAACTCATTTTTGATTTTTCGATGATTTTGGTTTTTAGATTTTATCATGTTTTTGGATTTTTCAAATTTTCAAAATTTCTAAATTTTTTACTCCCCCTAAAATCAAAAATATGTTTCAATTTTTGATTTTCCGGGAAAATTTGAAAATAAAAGCAATAAACTGTACAAATAAAATGACAAACTGATGTGAATTGCTTCAATTCTCCATCCACTTGGCATAAACAATCAGAACTCCCCCTGACAACAAACTATTTTCCCATTATGATTTCAAAACACTTAAGTTTGTTTTAATCAAAATGGTTTTTCCGAAAAATAAGTTTTGTTTGTCATTTCACAAACATGGGGTTTCATCACATTGTTTTCTCAACCACTTGTAAAAACTATGTCTTGACATTTTTCAAAACATTATTTAATTTTAAGAATACCACTTGTAAGAAAGTTAAATCAAATTCAACTTAATGACCTTGATTAACCACTTGTAGGTTGAAATATCACAGTTGTGAATTTCTCAAGAAAGATGCCGATTCCTACTCCCCAATTACCAACCTGGGAGTTCCGGCAAGTCAGGATTTTCAGTTAAAGAGATTCACCCAAGCCTGGCGGTCCTTGGGTGATTCCGAGTCATCGTCACTCGGTTTCTTTCATTTCTTATTCTTTTCATAGAATTCCATTACCCCTTTGACCTTTTCGTCAACAATTTTTCCAAAAATATTTAGAACTTTAGGGTTAAAGGCTTTTTCAACATCAAAATCTTTCTTTTCAGAAAAGAATTGATTTGAAATCTCAACTTTGCCAATTTTTTTCTTTAAGTTTCCGTTTGACAATGGTGGAAAATTTGCATCATCCATTTTCGGAATGGAATTATCACTTTTTAGCTAAACTTGTGGCTCCTCTGACTTTGACGAATCAGATTCATCGCCAGAAAGTGGCTCCTTTGCTTCCGAAGAAACAAACTCATCGCCATATTTAACATCTGATCTCTTAACAACCCACGTTTGATTGTTAAGATTCACATTTCTTTTGTAAAAACTTGTTGAACTCTCACCAACTTCATATGTTGAATTCTTAAATATTTTAAATTTTTCAGTTGGTGGTTCAGTTTTATCAACAACTTTTTCCTTGAGTTTAGAAGACACTCCCTGTTGTGTGTTGGTTGCCTTTGGACAGTTCCGGGCGATGTGACCAACTACTTTGCATTGGTAACAGATTCATGTCTTCTTCTTTTGAACAACATCATTCTTCATTCCCTCTTGCTTCTTAGAAAGGAATTCTTTGTTTGTCTGCTTTCTGAACAAATTCTCTTTTTCTTCTTCAGAAGATGCTCCTGATACAAAAACAACTTTTGATTTAAAATCTTTAACATATTTTTCATTTTCTTTTGGAATAAAACCTAATCCTTTCTTTTTGAAATTACTGTTATGGTTTGGTTTCTTTCGATAACCCGAACCAGAACTGTAACCTTTTTTCTTGTTTAACCGTTGTTGAACTCTTGAAGTGTATTTTTTTAGGTTTTTCAGTAAGATTGTCATCTTTTATTTCAGAAATATTAATTTCTGTTAATTTGAAAACCTTGTTAATCATTTCAGTTTTAACACTTCTTATTGGAAATTCTTCATCAGAATATAATTTGTCAGAATCATTCAAAGTATATGCTACTTTGAATGTTTCGTCATTCAAATTATTTTGTGACATCAGAAAATCTTTATTGTAAACCCTTTTAACTGATAATTTCGAACTGTCAACTGATGAATTTGAACTCTCAGATTCAGACTTTGACTCTGACTCCTCATCCTTATCCAACACCTGATCGACCACTTTCTTTATTAACTCAGACTCATGATCAGTGTCAGATGTTGTGAAAGTGACATCGATGTTATCTGGCAATCCATCTGCAGGTTCAGATTCCCACTTTAAATTGGTTGCCTTTTTGACTCTTTCTGAATTAGGATTTCGTGGAGAATATCCTTCTTCAAGCGGCGGTGGACACTTTGTATAATTGGTACTATGTTTCTTACCAGTATCCTTTACTTCAGATTTCTCTTCTTCAAACGCTTTCATGCCTTCTACTGTAGGATAAATCCTGCCAATCACATAAGAAGCACATGAATAACTTTTCAATAACCTGTTTACTCTCTCAGTTTCTATCCTTTGGGTTTCCAATTTTTGTTCAAGTTCAGGACATTTCTCAATGTACTGATTGATGATTTTCTGCTTCGTCATGAATGCTCCATTGAGTGTCTTCATAGCTATCGCTTGTTCATTGCTTGACTTGTTATATGGATTCATAGCTTTGTTTAAAACATCATAAGATTCTTTTAGTCTATTCATGTTATGAATCAATTTGTTGTTATGCCTTTTCACAGTATCACAATTTTCACACTTCTCAGGCATCTTTTCAGTATCAGCTTCCTTCTCAACCTTGATAGCTGGAATTTTTTTAACCTGCTTCTTTATCACTCGAACATTTTTCTCAGGTTTGATCTTTTCTCCAACAATTGCTGCCTTATGAATTTTCTTTTTCGCAGCTTGTCTTTTTTTAATCTCTTCCAGCTTACCTGCAAAATACAAATTATACCTATCAGGTGAAAATTCTCTTTTATAATATTCAAGCTTTTGAATTTCTTCACTATAATCATCACTCTCTTCATCTGATGAGTGATCAAAGATTGGTGCTTTTTCTAAAGCCTCTTCTTTTGAAACTGGTTCTTCTTCTTTCTTTTTCGGACTGTATTACTGAGATTCGTAATAAACATATGCTATTTCATCTTCAACAGTCGAATCTTCAAAAATTTCAGCAACAAATGCTTTAGACCCTGAAGTTCTGTTAGGATCATAATTATCCCAATTAAAACCTTCTGCAATTCTTTCATCGTCTTGATGAACTAGATAAGCTTTCTTTGATGGTTCTTCGATCAGCTCCTTCCTAGCATGTGAAGTTTGTGGCGATTGTTGTTGATTTGGAGCAACTTGATGATAAATCGCTTTTCAATGATAATCATTGTTGCCGAATGGATTTTGAGCTCCACTTGCTTCGCGATTTTTGCATTCTCGCTTAAAGTGCCCTTTTTCCCTGCAACGAAAACAAGTAACTTTAGATTTATCAAAACCTAAAGGTGAAGTTCCAGCATCACGGAAATCATCCCTTCCAGTAATCTGTTTAAACTTCTCAGCTCTCCTCAACACACTAGCCATACACCACTTTATATCCATGAGTTCCATCTCTTCAGCATCTATCTGATCATAATCCTCTTTGGTCAACATTGGATTACCAATCCTTCCGGCTACCAAACTCTCATAAGACTCTAAAACGGTCACCAATAATGACATATGACCTTTGGCTACCTCTTCCGAGAAATTCTGACCATTCTAAAGATGTAATGCAATGTTGCATTGTATAACTTGGCCATTACTGTTGTGTGAGCTTTGCGGTTTAGAACTTGTTGCTGAAAAATTTGGATCAAATGATGGATATGAAGAGAATCCAGTTTTGTTGTTTGATCCTTGAGATGACCCTCCAGAAGAACTGTTTGTGTTAAATGCAGTTTCAATCTTTGGTGCATTGTTGGTCTTATCAATCATACTTCCTTTGTAGTACAAACCAATGTCTTGTTCATCATTAGAATCCTTCATTTTCGCCATCTTCCGTTGTTCCATCTCTTGAACCTCGAGTTTTTCAATAAACTTTCCTAGTGATAGATTCGCAAATTCATCATTATTCTTCAGAATCATAAGATACGTGCCCCAAACATCTTGTGGCAATGCATCGGCTAGCTTTTCAACCCATTCTTCTCTATCTTTCTTGATATCCAATCGTTTCATGTTAACCACCAAGTTGTAATATCTTTCAATAATCATTTTGGTGTTTTCAGTTTTTAATCCACGAAATAGATCAAATTCTTTCTTCAAAAGCGATTTTTTGTTCTTGATCATGTCTAAGCTTCCAACAAATTTTTTTTAGTGCTTTCCACATTGAGTGTGCACTTCCGTTGTGTTGCAATAAAATCAAGATGTCTTCCTTAATAGCTTGTTGCAAAATACTGATCATCATCTTTTCACTTTTGTATTTCTTTTTCTCATCAGCATCTAAATCTTTAATAGCAACAATATCTATGTATTCATCAATTGGTCTAACATATCGTTCTTCAACACATTCTCGCGCCTCTAAGTGATTTGCTTGAACCCAATTTTAGAAACGTTCAACCCATCCACTATACTCCTCGATATTCATGAGCTTAGGCGGTTTTGCATGGTGCCCATTTCATTTTCTAAGTTCACGTTCTGAGCCATAGTGATCGGGGTAGCAAATGCGTTGTAAAATTCGTTTTTCATGTTTAGGTGCAAAAAGTTTTCAAGAACAGACTTTTCAAACGAACTGACAAAAATTCCACGCGACCTGAACCAAACGATCTGGAAAGTTGGTACGACCTGAATTGGTACGAACTGGCTTTGGTACGATCTGGTTATATCTCACACGAACTGGATTTGATGCGACCTGAATTCAGTTCAAACCATGCGAACTGGTTCTCCAACTGATCAAACCGTGCGAACTGATCACTGTTTCAAACTACCTTGTGACACCCCAGGAAACCATGCAATCTAACTAGCTTCCCCAGTAACTACGTGCTAAATTTCGGGACGAAATTTCTTTCAAGTTGGGGATGATGTGACAACCCGTAACTTCAAGGTACAAACCGTTTGTTTCGTTTTATAAATCAAATCCCGTGCTTATTTTATTTGATGAAATAACCAAACCCTTACCGTGTTGTACCGACCCGAACCATTTGAACCAAAACACTTGACTCGCGTGTCGATCCAACCCACTCGCATAGCTCGAAAACTTATGGGGCCCGAACCTTAGCGTGATCACTATTCATTTTATAATTAACTAATTAATTATTCATTAGTAGGTTTTGTGGAAAAAAAATAAAAATAAAAATAAAATGATATGTTATGATCAACAACAGTAACTATTACCACCTTCCTTTTTATTCATGTTTTGCTAGTTATCGGCCCACACCCCAACCCCCCCTTTGTGCGTTTTGTTTTGGGCAGTAGCCCCAAACCCCCTCGGAGCCCAAGTTCTACCACCCCACCTCACCCCATACCTCGGCCCACACACATAAACTTCCACCGCCTTCCCATGTTCAGATTGTAAGTTGCGTGGATACATCATACATGTATATATATTCATAAGGGTCACCCTCATGCATAACACGCAAACCCTACGGCAATCGGCGGTAGCTTCCTTCACCATCACGCACATCACCTCTCGTCTCTCTCCCTCCCTCGGCAACCGGAGCACATCACCACTCCTCCGTCACCGATCGCCGGTAAGCCCCACATATCTCGTTACTTCGTTTTACGAACGTGTAGTCTTGGTTTCGGTCCAACCGTAGCGTCGTTTGATGCCTGTGATTGAATGGTTACATGAAACTATATGATAATATATATACTTGTTCGATGATCTGTGTATGTATTGTTCATGTTTGATGTTTAAGAATAAAGAATGATCTATGTTGATTTGTTTAAATGATAAGAATGATGATGCTCCTGTGAAAGTTGTGATGATTAGAAGGTTGTTTATGAATAATACTCATACACCTTGTTTGAGTGGTGTTTCTGTTAAATGGTTGAAATAAAGTTCATGATAAGCTCCAATGACTAGCTTTATAGATGTTGGTAATTTTCGATAGATGATAAGGCCTTATGGAATTAACAGCCACTATACGAATATAGATCTAGGAACTTGTGACAGACTTTTGAATACTTGATGAAACTATAGGAAAGTATATGATGTGTGATACATGTATATGAACAGTCATGCTCGATTATATACATGAAGGTATGGATGATTTTCTTTTTTCGAAGGTGTAAGTATGTGATTGTGTTTTCAATATTTAGTGATAGAAATAAAAAAAAGTTGGGTTTGATATGAAGGCATATATGAATATAGAAGCTGGGTGGTTTTTTTTAGGTAGAGTACAATTGAGTGTGCATGGGGTACAACCCACCAAAAATGATTTGAAAGGCTACATGTTATATGATTTCTTGTCTTATACGGTTTAATTGAAATGGAAAGCATGATGATTGTGTTTAGGATGAAATGCACACTAGGCAGCCAGCCCCACCTATAAGTGTTTTATGGGTTGCAATAATGTTTACATGTTTTGGACTTGGGTTATATATGATGCCATCTGTGCTACTTGTTAAATATGCGAACAATTACGTAAATTACTTGTATGCGAACCTGATTAGATGTAATAACTATAATAGGACGTGATTGACCAAAAGTTATTTTAGCAAGTAGACTATCTGCCGAGCAAATCAAGGTGAGTTCACACTTTCCACAAGGCATGGGATTCCTAGGGGTTGGGAATGGGTAAAGGATCGAAACTGAAACTGTGTGATTTCCTGGTTTGGAACACCTACACACCCTCTTTATTGAAGGGTGACAACACGTGATAAGAATATAATCGGAACCTGCGTAATCTCCTGGTTTGGGGATTTCGTACACACCCTCTTTACTGAAGGGTGACAACACAGATACTAGACCAAAACTCTCTATCATGAAGTCCCTCCTTTTTATATCGACTTAATCGCCGGGCCAATGGCGAGCGGGTCATTAGTTAGATAGCGCTATTTAGGTTTGACAAGCCTCACACCGTGCCGCAGAGGACGGGCGTGAACTAATGGATCTGGGCACGTCAATGATGATAGACATTGACGCTAGGGCACCAACTTACTTTAGTCAGTGGTCGATATGGTAAACGGGTCTAGTGGTTAACATGGGGAAGCCCCCTGTGGACCGTGTCATGACCCTAAACGATCAGTCAAGGCAGTTCATCATCACGTATAAAGGCGGAATCAGAATACGTAACGTAACAACAGCTATTCCTTTTAATTCCTGCTTTATTAATGCTTTCTGATACAAAATTGACAGAGTTTCAACACCTAAGCAATGACCTGATTTCGCTCCAATGTACTTCATGAAGTCACACATGTGAAGTATTTATAGTTGGACTGATTTCGCTTATATGGCATGACCATATGAGCGAAATCACATGTGACATATAAGCGATATCACACCAGGTGACATAAGAGCGAAATCACATCTACCCTAAAAGCGAAATCACTTCTAAACTATGTTCACATAAGCGAAATTAACATAATAAACCCTAATCTTGACTTTTAAGCTCTAATCTTGATATATCTTGACTTAAGACTTGATGTAGATGAAGTCAACAGACATTCTTGTGCATCAACAGACTCCCCCTTAGATGTTGACGTAGTCTTCAGCTCCTGAGTCTTCAGTCTTAGTCTTTTCTCCACCTCTGTCTTCTCATCATAAACACTCTATCTTTACAAACTTCAGAATCACAACCTGACTTTAACTTCCATCTTCCCTTTGACTGTTGATCCAGACTCCCCCTTTCACAGACTCCCCCTCTCAATATGCTAGAATCTGAGGTATCTGGTTTAAGCTTTGACAAATAGCTTTCATTGGGAATAATGAAGTCCAAACCTGTTACTCAACCAATAAACATTACACTACTATCTTTCAAACATAACTCAAAACTTAATCAGTTTTAGAAATCCACTCAAGTATTCAGATCCAAGTTAATGACCCTGGTCACTTGATTAATCTACCAAGTCCAAATTAATGACCTTGGTTGATCATTTGACGAATCAAACTGATTTAAAACAATAATTTCAAACATTTTCTGAAAATAACAAGTATCAAATTAATGAACTTGTTTTTGACTTTTCAAACAATTCAAACTCCATCAAAGATAAGCTCTCCTCATTCTTCAGTTCAGAATCTCCTGCATCTGCTTCAAACATCTGAGAATCCAACAATCAACTCTCCACTTTGGTTTGTCGGAAAATAAAGCAGAAATAAAATCTTTTTGGATTTTATAAAGTGATCTAAACTAAGAAATGAAATACAGAAAATTTAAATTGCAGAAAGTAAACAAAGTAAACTATTTACAAACTTAATTTTGGCGAGCGTGTCAGGGAATCATATCAGCTTTTCAGACAAACTACAAGTACCGTTAAGCTTCATTTCATACTCAGACTTAAACAATTCACTTCGATTGTCGATATACTGATCCATCTTAAATTCTCACACAAATTTCAATTTACTCAGGATACGAATTAGATGAATTATGAACTTAGCTCATTCATGTGTCCCACCTCTTGAATACACTCCCGTATCCAGAATCCCAATAATCAGTCTTACAGGTGAGTATACTACAATGATATCTGTATATAAATTAGGTATGCGAGGGCCGAGGGATCTCAGGTCGATACTTCCGTATACGCAGAGAGATATCAGCTTCGACTTTACGGTATGTCCCCTTTAGAGGATCTTTTTGCTTACAACAGCAGCGACTATCAATTTTATTGTTTCATCGGCATGCTGAGGGTGTAATGCTATGTTTCAAGCATTTGCAGAAAGTATTATCCAGGGACTAGGTCAGAACCACCGTTCAGCAGAAGTCCCGGAATAATACCCCAGACATCATTAAGTATAAAGACCTAGTATATCAGATTAAGAGACCTTTCAAACGAGATTTCAGAGGTTACCTATATATCCAAGTAGTGTTCCCCACGAATTCACAAGTTTGAATTTTAGGTTTATATCCCAAATAAATCTACTAATTGTGCGAAAACCTATCGACACATCATCAGTGAGACTGTTTAACTCATTTATACTTTACAAATCTTTAGCATACTGTAATTGTCTAAGCCGATGTACTATCATTTTCCCCATATACACAAGCTCTTTTTCAAATTTTATCATGTTTTTGTATTTTTTCATTTTTTACTGTTTTTTTATTTTCTGAAAATATAACTATGTACAAATTATCTACTCCCCCTAAATACCAAAACAAGTAAAAAATCGACAAACCATTGCAGATTGTTTCTCGTCTTCATCCGCAACAGTACTCTCATCAACGCCAATTATGCCATCCGACACTGAAAGAAGCTTCATACCATTCAGTTTTAACAAATATTTAAACCGGTTTTTATCAAAAGCTTTGGTATGTAAATCAGCTTTCTGTTCGTCAGTGTGGATTTTCTCAATTCGTATCAACTTTTTCTCAAAGCAATCACGAATAAAGTGATGACGAATTTCTATGTGTTTAGTTTTAGCGTGATGTATTGGATTCTTTGTTATATTTATTGCAGCCTCATTATCAACAAAAAGAGGTGTGTTAGGAAACTGCAAACCGTAGTCGCGCATCTGTTGCTGTATCCACAAGATCTGAGAGCAGCAACTGCTAGCAGAAACATACTCCGCTTCACATGTAGATAATGCCACAGACGTTTGTTTCTTACACTGCCAGGTAACCAATCTAGGACCAAAGAACTGGCATCCTGCAGTTGTTGATTTTGAATTGACTTTGCAGCATCCGAAATCCGAATCGGAATACCCTTCGAGCGTAAAGTCGCCTTTCCTAGGATACCACAACCCCAATGAAGGAGTTCCTTTCAGGTAGCGCAATATCCTCTTCACAATGATCATATGTGATGCTCTCGGGTTAGACTGAAATCTTGCTGCGAGGCACGTTGGGTACATGATATCAGGACGTGAAGCAGTTAGATACATTAAAGAACCTATCATGGAACGGTAAAACGTTTCATCAGCCCTGTCTCCGGTGAGATCTGGGTGAATCCCATGATTTGTTGCAAGTGGGGTAGCAGCTGGAGTAGAACTTGACATCCCAAATTTCTCTAGAATATCATGAACGTACTTCGTCTGGTGAATGAAAATTCCCTCAGGAAGTTGTTCAACTTGTAAACCCAGAAAGAATTTCATCTCCCCCATTGATGACATTTCGAATTTTTGCTTCATCACTGATTCAAAATCTTTGCATAGATTTTCATTTGTCGACCCAAAGATTATATCGTCCACATAAATCTGAACTATCAGAAGATGACCATCGACCTCTTTAGTGAAGAGAGTGGCATCCACTTTTCCACGAATGAACTTGTTGGCTAGTAGGTGTTGAGACAAAGTCTCATACCAGGCTCTCGGGGCCTGATGTAAACCATACAGCGCTTTGTCCAATAAGTAGACCTTGTTTTTGTGGATTGGATCGGTGAAGCCCAGTGGCTGACCGACATAAACCTCCTCTTTAACCTTCCCATAAAGAAACGCCGATTTAACATCCAACTGATAAACTTTAAAGTTCTTCCAAGACGCAAATGCTAGGAAAATTCTGATTGCCTCTAGTCGTGCTACAGGAGCATAGACTTCGGTAAAATCAATCCCCTCCTGTTGACTAAATCCCTGAACAACGAGTCGAGCTTTGTTCCTTACAACAACTCCTCTATCGTCCCTCTTGCATTTGAAAACCCACTTGGTGTTAATTTTCCTCTGACCATCCAGCAAATCAACTAACTTCCACACTCCCAATTTCTCGAATTGACTAAGTTCCTCCTGCATTGCATTGACCCAAGAGTCTTCAGTAAGTGCCTCTTTGTAAGTTCTTGGCTCAACCTGCGAGATAAAACAACTCAATGAGAATTCAGTTTGCAAAGGAGCAACTTTTGTATAAAAACATGTAAGCCCTTTATCAATCTGATTTCGAGTGCGAACGCCTGTCTGCAATTCTCCTATGATCAACTCCTCTGGATGATATGAAAAAGTTCGCGGCATCACTTCACTTGGAACATCTACATTTCCCTCCAGATTAGTAACATTCTGTTCTGCATCTTGTTCACCAACTTGGTTTGTTTGACTTGAAATCTGAATTTGCTCCCCCTCAGAATCTGAATCACCATGATCAAATACTGGCATGTTTTCAGCTTCTAGATTATCATTCTGAGCCGACTGATTATCCTGAGCAACTTCATTCTGTTGGACATCATCATGTTCACCAGCATTACTTGGACCTGCTTCATCATCATTTGAAGTTTCCCGTGGTCTCCTCGAATACTCAACTGGGAACCTTAGCTGCGACTCATATTCACGCAAAATATCCAACTCATCAAAGAAATCTTCATCATCCTCTGATTCTTCTCTCATGTCAAACGAATCCCAAAGTTTGTCATAATGATAACGCCATGAATCACCAGGATTCTGCGGCGGCATAGTATAACCTTGACATTCAACATTTGCAGCTTCAATAATCCGCTTCTCACTTGGAACGAAGACACGTCACATCGGATTTGCATAACCAACAAATATTCCCTCAATGCTCTTCGGACCAAACTTCCCATGAGGCTCTATAACCGTACAAGGTGACCCGAACGGTTCTAGATACTTCAAATTCGGTTTGCAATTATTGATTAGCTCAAAACACGTTTTGTTGAACTTCTTGACAGTGAGAACCCTGTTGAGCGTATAGCATGCGGCGGAAACAGCTTCAGCCCAAAAATTTATCGGTAACTTTGAATCTGCGAGCATAATTCTAGCCGTCTCGATTAGTGTCCGGTTTTTGCGTTCTGCGACTCCATTCTGCTACGGAGTGTACGGAGCACTAAACTCATGCAAAATACCTCTTTCATCACAAAATTCTTCCATCTTACTGTTCTTGAATTCAGTACCATTATCACTTCGAATTCTCTTGATACGCCTTTGGTACAAATTCTCAATCTTCCTGAACAGCCCCATCAAACTGTCAAATGTTTCATCTTTCGTCTTTAAGAAAGAAACCCACGAAAATCTGGAATAATCATCAGTAACGACCAAACAATAGTAATCTCCTGTAATACTTTTGACATTCACCGGACCAAACAAATCCATGTGAAGTCTTTCCAGCGGTCTCGAAACTGAATTGACTTGCTTTGTAGGGTGTGACTTTTTCTTCTGCTTGCCTTTGATGCAGCTAATGCACTCCCCTTCCAGATGAAAACCTTTGATATTAACTCCCAATACCAAATCATTGTGCACCAAGTGATTCATCTTCCTTAGGTGAATATGCCCCATCTTGCGGTGCCACAATCTTGATTCTTTCTCAGTTGCTCTAGAAACAAAACAATGTGCTTGACCAGTAGTTGTAGTTGCTACACTCATATCTAACACATATAAATCATTCACTCTAGGTGCCCTCATGATAATCCATTCTTCAGGGATAACAAAACCTGGTTTCAAAATCAAACATTCTTTATCAGTGAAGTGAGTAGTTTACATATTGTCACAAATCTGGGAGATACTAAGCAGATTGTTCTCCATCTCAGTGATGTAGTTAACTCTCTCAAACTTCACAATCCCATTGGATAACGTTCCTTCACCAACAATTCTACCACCTTCATGACCTGCAAATCCCACATA
This sequence comes from Helianthus tuberosus, assembly GCA_030545235.1. Classification (NCBI taxonomy): domain Eukaryota; kingdom Viridiplantae; phylum Streptophyta; class Magnoliopsida; order Asterales; family Asteraceae; genus Helianthus; species Helianthus tuberosus. The sequence goes on from CM060410.1 coordinate 93,308,331, forward strand.
ACCACCATTGATATTCTTCACATCATACAGCAATGCGGTCTTTCCTGTCATATGTCGAGATGCTCCACTATCCATGATCCATCTGGATACAAGTTGTGGAAGATCCTGCACAAAACAAACTTCAAATTAACCAACTACAATAAAGATGCCGATTCATGCTTCGCGATCCAGGAAGCTCCGGCAATTCAAACTGATTATTCGAACATGGTGTCCACCCAAGCCTCATCAGCCTTAGGTGTAACCTTGACTCTAGCAATTTGAATTTTGAAATTTTCAGCCTTCAAAGGTGGAAAATTTGCATCATAATCAACCGAAATTGATTCTTCAGCCTTTTTCACTACAGAAGTTGAAATTTTCATTTCGGTTTTTGGTTTCCAAACTTGTTGAGATAATGCAACCCGTTTGTAAAAATTTTCATTGTTAGTTACCACTTTCTTTACGGGTTCATTTTGTACTTTGATGTTGTCATTTTTCACATTCCTTTTCTCAACAACGATTGGTGCTTTACCCTTCACATCAACTTTCTTCTGTTGAATCTTCACAGTTTCAGTCTTAGGCTTCACATTGGTACACTTTCGTGCAATGTGACCAACTTGGTTACATCTAAAACATGTTCTAGTATCAATAACTCGACTTGTGCCTTCAGACTGATACTGTGAAGCTCTTTTCTCAAAGAACTCTTCATTCGATTTTGAAAAAAAAATCATTTTCCTCATCAGAAAGTGAACTTGAACTGTTCACAAACACCTTCTTTTCAGCAAACCTTTTGTTTTGAAATCTTCTTTGCTGATAACTCTTACCACCCTGATAACCACCCGCCCAGTTGTTTCGATTGTTATTATAAAAACGTGGTGGAACAACAGGTTTCTTATAGTAAGCTTTATCTTTCTCAAAATTCATTTTCCTTTTTGTTTGACTCAAACTGTTCACTTCTGACAACTCAACTTCAACCAATTTGAAAACATTTGTCAACCTTTTCACATTAACATTCTCAATGGGAAATTCAGAATCCGAATACAACTTATCAGATCCAGCCATCTTGTACATCACAAGACCCGGTTCATCACTTAAGTTGTTTTTGGACTTTGATTTCTGAATGTACTTGTCCAATAAACACCCATCTTCCTCAGTAGTGTCACTATCCATTTTTAACACATTTTCAACAACACCTTTTACAATATCATTTTGGACACTATCTTCATTGGAAGTTGTGAACGTGACATCAATGTTCTCTGGAAGTTTAACTTCACTTTCTTCCTCAATTTCAACCAACCCCGACTGCTTTTTAGTGTAATTATCAAGAACAGGTGGTGGTACTTGATGAAACCCCACCCCAGTTCCATCACAATACACATCTTCGCCCGCTTTGTCTTTCCCGATGGGTTTGGGAATAATATGTTGCAACACAAAGCTTGCGGAGTTGTAACTGTTAAGCTTCAACTGGATTCGCTCGTTTTCGATTACAGCCTCTTGAACTTTAAGTTTCAATTTAGCGATTTCATCCAGTTGTTGGGTGATTGATTCTTCTTTGACTCTAAGCACTGCTTTCAAATGTTCATTTTCTTTAAAAGTTTTACCATTTCGATCATCACAATCTTTCATTGTGCTTTTGAGTTTTTCAAATTTTTCAGAAATCTGACGTTTTTCAAGAATCAACTTTTCATTTTCTTGTTTAATTTTGTCATGATCAATTTTATCAGTTTCAATTTGAGCAGTTAATTCTCTTATCCGTTAAGTTGAAGCTTTAACTGTTTTGTCACGACCAAGAATCTGATTCTCAACGCTTCTGACCTTTGCTGTCAGATCTTTAATTTTCTCACCGTTGAGATACGTGACAGTATTACAAAATTTGCACTCTTTGTTGCAATTTTTGCAATCAGCATTTCCTTCGATCTTTTTACCTGACGCATTTGTTGACGAGTTTGGACTGACCTGGCCTTTTGACTCAGACACGGAGTTAGAGTCTACCTCAAGTGCTTTAGCAGCCAGCACTTTGTCAGCCATTTTTCCCAAATTCTCTGCAGTCAACTCCTGCGTTGTATCGATAACTCCAGTATCAATCTTCTTTGATTTTTCGATATCTTCTTTCTCTTTTTCTTCTTTTTCTTTCTTCGCTTCCTCTTTCATTTTCTCGGTTGGAGTTCCCCACCATTTGTGTTGCCAATACTCATCATCATCTTTCATTTCCTTGATTAAGGCTTCCAGATCGAGAGTTTTGTGATCGATTGCAATATTTCCATACTCATCAAGATAACACTCTCTGTCTGGATCCCATCTTTTTGCTCTCTTTGCTTCCAAATAGATACCAGAAAGTCTAATCATTTTGTTTTCCGAAATCATCTTTCTATATCTATACTTCTGCTCTTCAGTTCTATCATATTTCCATGGAATAGGTTCATTTTTTGCCATGAATGCGTAACCAACCGCATCTTCTTCCGGTAGAACCTCTTGACTCCAATCATAACCCTCATCATCGTAAATTACTGCAAGAGCTCTAGATTTATCTTTGTTGTCTTCAACCTGCTTCAATCTAGGCGGCTCGTGTTTATTCTAGTGATAAATTGCCTTCTTGTAGTAATCATCTCTTAAAGGATTCTCCGACTCATCAGCATAAGCATTTCTGCATTCTCGTTTGAAGTGACCCTTCTGCTTACACTTGAAGCAAGTCACCTTCGATTTATCGAACCCCAACTTGGTAGATGCACCACCAATTGTCTTCCTTCCGGTAATTTCCATAAAACGCTATGCTCGGCGAACAGCACTTGCCATAGCCCAACGAATATCGATCAGTTCCATTTCCTCCGGATCAATCTGATTGTAATCTTCTTTCGTCAGATTTGTGTTTCCTATCTTCCCAGCTACCAACCCTTCATACGATTCCAACACCGATGCTAGGAAGATCATCTGCTGCTTGGCCGACTCCTCATCAAAATTCTGAGCATTCTTCAAGTCTATTGCAATGTTACATTGAAAACGATTCTTTGCATCTGGATGATTTCCAGAAGATGAAGATCCACTGTGATAACCACTATGACTTCCACTGCTTTGACCACTTTGATTTTCTTTGCCGGTTGTCGACACATTTTCAACAGAAAACGCAGTCTTTGGAGAAGTAGCTTTCGGCATCATGCTCTTTGGATAATATAGATCCAAATTCTGTTGATAAGATGAATGATTAACTTTGTACGTCTTCTTCAATTCCAGTTCATGACTTTCAAGTCTCTCAATCACCAAATCTGGTTTAAGATCTTTCGGCAAGATAGTGTTTTTAAGCATGAGAGCATAATATCTCCACTCCATCTCATCTGGCAACGAGTCGAACAACTTGTCTACTTGCTCATCATCAGAATACTTAATTCCATGTCTAACTAACTCCAGCTTCAGGTGCCCAAACCTCTCGATCATTTTTGACACTGATTCATTCTTTAAGCATCCAAACATATCAAACTCTTTCCTAAGTAGTTTTATTTTATTTTTCTTTATTTCTTCACTACCTATACATTTCTTTTCTAACTTTGCCCAAAGATCTTTAGCATTTGAATAGTCTATCAATGAGATGATATCCTCCCGAACAGACTGAAATAACAATGCCACACACTTTTGTTCGGCTACGAATGATTCAATCTCATCAGTAGCTGTTAAGACTTCACCATTCTTGTTTCCGTGTTCATAACCGTTCTTCAGACTTTTCCAACTTGGAAATGCAAATGCCATCATCCAATCTTCAAACTTTCTGGACCACCTACTGTACTCCTCGATAGCCATTAGCTTTGGGGGTTTATTGAATGTTCCGAAGGCACTTTCCGATTCCCAAGCTTCCTTTTTCTTCTATTTCGGTGGATTCTCGTTCACATTGCTTGACGAAGTGTCGTTGTTTCCGGAATCTCCAGCGAACGCGTACATATCGCTAAACGGGTTCATGAAAAGATCATCCATCTTGAGTGTACCTGAAAATCAGAAATCACTTAGTAAAATTTTTCAAAATTTTTGAAAACCTTGACAAATAAGCGAAATCAGTCTGAATGACTGATAAGCGAAATCAATCAATGTGATTGACACAAGAGCAAAATAAGTTGTGTGACAGATAAGCGAAATCACAATATGTGTCACAAAAGCGAAATCACTTTTGACAAATAAGCGAAATAAGCTTGTCCAAATAAGCGAAATCAGGAGACTGTCCTTATGAGCGAAATTACTAAGTCCAAATAAGCGAAATCACTTATGTCCGAAAAAGCGAAATCACTATGTCCGTATGAGCGAAATCAGAATATTAACACTCGATGTTCACAAAAGCGGAATCACGTTTTCACCCAATTTTAAGCCAAATTTTAACCTGCAACTTTCAAGGGTTGTACTACACAGAATTCCAATCACAATGATATGTAATATGTTCAATTTCGACCACAAATTCGTTCCAGATCTGAAAATGAAATTTCTGTTCGTGAACTGATCGAACTTTTGTTAAAATTGATTGATTTTTACTTTGTTTTAAGAACTGATACTATTACGGATTGTTTAAAAGATAATTTCTCTCAATTATACTTGAAATTCAACTCATTTGTCCGTAGGAACTTGTTTAATTCGAAAAAATAAAAGAGAAATTGAGTAGAAATGAGAGAATAATGTCGAATCAGCTGAAGTAGTATGAACTCCTCGTCCTGAAGCTCTGATACCACTTGTTGGACCGTGTCATGACCCTAAACGATCAGTCAAGGCAGTTCATCATCACGTATAAAGGCGGAATCAGAATACGTAACGTAACAACAGCTATTCCTTTTAATTCCTGCTTTATTAATGCTTTCTGATACAAAATTGACAGAGTTTCAACACCTAAGCAATGACCTGATTTCGCTCCAATGTACTTCATGAAGTCACACATGTGAAGTATTTATAGTTGGACTGATTTCGCTTATATGGCATGACCATATGAGTGAAATCACATGTGACATATAAGCGATATCACACCAGGTGACATAAGAGCGAAATCACATCTACCCTAAAAGCGAAATCACTTCTAAACTATGTTCACATAAGCGAAATTAACATAATAAACCCTAATCTTGACTTTTAAGCTCTAATCTTGATATATCTTGACTTAAGACTTGATGTAGATGAAGTCAACAAACATTCTTGTGCATCAACACCCCCACCAACTATAGATATGTTTGGGAAACAGGGTAAACTGATTAGCGTACAACTTACAAATGAATTCCTGGTTTTTTTTAAACAACTTAACAATGAACACCAATCGTGAACTCGCTCAACTTTGTTGTTGATTTGTTGTTACATGCCTTGCAGGGCGTTAGGTATCTATGGAGCTTGCACGAGCAAGAGGAGTCGTTGTGGGACATGGACCGTTGTGTGCCATGTCAAACTTTATGAACTTTAAACTATGTTTTGTTATTTAAACTTTACTATGCTTCCGCTGATTACTTAAACTTGTTTGATTTCTTTTGGACACCAATTATATTGTGGTTGGTTTTATTTATTTAGTTACAATGTTCAATATGATTGGTGGCTTGATCCTGGTCATGTCACGCCTCCATGCGGTGATACTCCGCTTGTGGATTTTGGGGGTGTGACATACCTGACTGTTCAGCTCGTGCTAACTGAATAACCTTTCAAACGACCTGACACTCAATTCGAACAATCTGACATGATTTTCATGCGGTTTGATCAATTTTATCAAGTTTTAGGTTGATTTTAGGTCTGATTTGTTCAAGGATTGATTAAAACTCAGTTTTACGTGTTATATGTGAAATTCAGCCCATTTAAACAGTAAAATCGTTGAAATTTTGAAGAAAAAGTGTAGAAAATGAGTAGAAGTGAGAAGAAATCAGTTTTTATCCTTGAAAACAAGCTGAAATGGCAAGAACTCTTCCTCCTGGGCTCTTATACCACTTGTAGGATCGTTGAATCGATCAAATGAGTCGATCAGAAGTGTTCTGGACCAAATCAGAGGCGGAATTCAGTGATTTGATCTTCATTGCAGCTTGATATACACTTAGAAGTAGATTAAATGTCGATTGTATTGATATAACAACTTTACACCAACTGGAGACACTTCGGCAGAGCTTCGCTACCGGAATCACACACACACAAATGAAGAACCAAGACCTCATATATATAGGGAAGCCCAGGTTGCACCAAACAGTCCCATGCGAACTGGTTCACTTCGCACGACCTGGCCAGTTCGCACGAACTGGTCAGTTCGTGTGAGGTGACTGTTTCAACCCTGTTTCCCGTTTTTCTCGAACTATGTGTCTTGGTTTATCTAATCTATTACATGACTCGATACAAGACAAAGTCAACAGACATATGCACTAACAAAATCAGGTTCGCAAGGCTCTGATACCAATTGAAGTCCCGAAACCGAGATCACAATGATATCGCACTAACTTGTAAGGTGGCGGAATCACAAAAACAAGTTATGAAAGAAACAAAAGAGATGAAAAGAAAGATTCTTAGATTTAAATGATTACTTGAACTTGCATACAAAGGTGTTTGTCTAATACAAGTAAGCTCATTCACCAACCATGCTCCTAATGACATACTACTACTATTTATAGTAAGTGTTTAGAGAGGAGGCTCCCTAAACCCTAGGCCCATGTTTACCCAAAAAGCCCAATTACATCATTAACCCCAATTTCCCACTAATCCACTATGCTACTTATCCATAAACCTTCAATTGCTAAACCCTAATGCTAAACCATAAAGCTAAACCCTAAATACTAATGCTAAACCCTAATGCTAAACCCTAAGTAACACTTATTTTTCAATTTTAAACATATATATACATATATGTATATTTGACAATATACACATATGTATAGTTAAAATATTAACAATATACACATGTGTATAAATCCTAAAAAAAATAAAAAAAAAAACAAAACCTTAAAGAGAAAGCTCAGATTTTCAAAAAAAAAAATTGCATTTTTTTGCTTAGGGAAATGTGTGGTCCAGAATCCTTCTCAAGTTTCTCAATTAGCCTACTACTTCTCACATGATCCTTATCCTATATATATATATATATAGGGTAAGGTTCATGCGAGAATCACCTTTATTGCGAGAACCGCGAGAACCAATGTGAACACAACTTAAAATAGCTAAAAAAACCTAACCCCCACCCCCCAACCTAAAAACCTAACCCCCCAAGCTAAATGCTAAAAACTAAAACCCCCAAAAAACCTAACCCCCCTAAAAAAAAAACTAAATCCCCCTCCCCCACCCCCCAATAACCTAAACCCCCCCTCCACCCCAAGCAAAAATGCTAAAAACTAAACCCCCAAAAACCTAAAAAAATAAAAAACACACAATTTTTTTTTATATTTTTTACATTAAAATCGCTACTTTTAGTAGCAAAAAAAATTGTTTTTTTTTTTTAATTTTAATTTTTTTTTTTTTGCTACTAAAAGTAGCGATTTTTTTATAAAAATTATTAAAAAAAATTGTGTGTTTTTTAGCTATTTTTAGGTATTTTTGGTTGTGTTAACGTTGGTTCTCACAATAAAGGGTGGTTTCTAACGGATTCTTGTCCTATATGCATGTATATATTAAACAAAATAGTTTGAGAGAATTTACCTATATATTAAAAAACGAATACAATGAATAGTAATAGTAATATAGTAATAAAAATAGAATTGAATGAATAGTAACATTACTAAGGAATAAGTAAATGGTATCGGGTACCGGTATCAAATTTATCAAACCGGATGTATTTTCGGTGCAATGATAGTAATAAAAATTGAATTGAATTACCTATTACCTATATTATATTATATTATATTATATTATATTATATTATATTATATTATATTATATATTAAAAAACGAATTCAATGAATAGTAATAGTAATGAATAGTAACATTACTAAGGAATGAGTAAATGGTATCGGATACGGGTACCGGTATCAAATTTACCAAACCGGGTGTATTTTCGGTGCAATGATAGTAGTAAAAATAGAATTTACCTATATATTAAAAAACGAATACAATGAATAGTAATAGTAATAAAAATAGAATTGAATGAATAGTAACATTACTAAGGAATAAGTAAATGGTATCGGGTACCGGTATCAAATTTATCAAACCGGATGTATTTTCGGTGCAATGATAGTAATAAAAATTGAATTGAATTACCTATTACCTATATATATATTATATTATATTATATTATATATTAAAAAACGAATTCAATGAATAGTAACATTACTAAGGAATGAGTAAATGGTATCGGATACAGGTACCGGTATCAAATTTACCAAACCAGGTGTATTTTCGGTGCAATGATAGTAGTAAAAATAGAATTAAATGAATAGTAACATCACTAAGGAATGAGCAAATAGTATCAGGTACCGGTATCAAATTTACCAAATCGGGTGTATTTTCGATGCTTGTTCGGCACCGGTATTCATCGGTTTTTACCCTCAAATACTGGTGCCGTACCAGTACCGACTGGTATCGAGCCCTACCGTACCAGATATATTCGGTACCGGTACCCACTTTTGGGGATTTCGGTAACAGTATTTTCGGTACCCGGCTGGTACCGAGCTCATCAAATCTTGTAGCAACGTAGCAATGCAAGTAATTGCACCGTTTAGATTACTTTTCATACAATACAATAGAATTGAATGAATAGTAACATCACTAAGGAATGCGCAAATGATATCGGGTACCGGTACCGGTATCAAATTTACCAAACCTGGTATATTTCCGGTGCCGATTTGGCACCCATATTCATCGGTTTTTACCCTCAAATACCGGTGTCGTACCCGTACCGACCGGTACCGAGCCGTACCATACCAGGTATATTCGGTACCGGTACCCACTTTTGGGGATTTCGGTAACGGTATTTTCGGTACCGGCTGGTACCGAGCTCATCAAATCCTGTAGCAACGTAGCAATGCAAATAATTGCACCGTTTATATTACTTTTCATACACACAGTAAGTAAGCTGTATTTCGTTTGAATGAGGTTTTATATACACAACTTATTTTGCTTTATTTTTTGTCTTTTTCTATAATGAATGAATTGTAGCATGTAAAATTAACTTGTATATTTAGATTATTGATGAGCAAATCGTATCAAATCCTGTAATCAAACCGGTATCGTATCAGTACCAAATTTACTATACCAAATCATTTTCGGTACCAATTTGGTACCCACCTTTTGGCGTTTTCAGAATCGTTACTTTCGGTTCGACACCGGTCTAGCACCATACCTGTATTTATTGATTTTTACCTTCAAATACCATACCGTATTGTACCGAGGATTTTCGATGCCGGTACCTAATTTCGATGATTTTCCAGATCGGTACTTTCGGTGTCGTTATCGGTACCAAGCTCATCCATATTTTAACGTGTTAGCACCGTAATACCTGAACTGAAAACAACCGAATTTCCAACGTGTAGGACATGTGGGTCCTATTATTATACATTAGTTTATTTAAAATCGTTTTTTAGGACGGAGTGACTATCCTTTTCACGACATTTTTTTTATGTTTTGATATTCGGTATCTGCTTGCCGTTACTGACACGCGTTTTGCAGTCATTGGGTCCCCGCCGCAACGCGCGGACGGAAAATAGTTAATTTAATTTCAAATTATATCTATTATTCTTGAATTTTTAAAATGAAAGGCATTCCAAAGTGATTTGTATTTATAAATAGGACTGTGCATAATTCATTGTTATTCACAATATAAGTAGGACTTGATTTAAATTTCAAACTCTTAAAAGCAAATATTGTAGTCTCGGGCTTTCATGATTTGAACACAAAAGTTACAAATTGCTAGCCAATATCAATCTCAACTCAATAATGCGATACCACAACATTATACTAAACAATTGCATCACCCAAAAGATTAAAACTATACGTTTTCGCAGTCGCGATACCACGTGCCAACCTGAAAACACCCGAGCCACCAACAATCGGCATCTCACGATACTCATGTAACACCTCATGTAACACCGGGTTCCTCCCCAAAAGACTAAGACTACTACCATTAAAATCCCCATCACTAAAAACAAAATTCATGGTCATAAGAAAACCAAGATCCTCCATAGAGGCAGATGCATACATCCCTTGCGCTCTACCTACAACCGTCGAATTGGGTTCAGGTCCAGACGTTAATACATCGTCCGCCATCATCACATTGCCAAACCCAGTGAGCGATGTGTAGCTTGCGGGTTGAGACACCCTCATGGCAGTTGGGCTATTGCCACTCACTATGTCATGAAAGTAGAAATGAAGTTTGGTTATCTTTTCTTTCATGGTGTTTATGCCTTTGAACCAGTCTTCCACAGCTACAGGGTCTTCATCAATGCAATGCACAGAAGATAGACCCATGAGTATGATTGAGCATAGAGTTAACAAGATGTAGAACCTACCCATGTGTTTGTGTGTGTGTTTTAGAGCGTGCTTTGTGACTTAAAGAGGAAAGATCATTCCGAGATATGTGGGTTGGTTGGACAGATAGAATCATAGAAAGGTAGATATGACATAGCAGTGGTCGGTCAACTAAAACATTAAGGAGTCTAAAACTAGTCAAATGGCACATTGGTTAAAAAGGTGCGTTGGCTACTTGGCTGGTTGTATAGATTGTCCCCTTTAGCACATATGGTCAAACGTGGGTCAACATATTTTTGTCTTTCTTTCAACTCATTAAGGGGGACGGGGCGTCATGTGATGGCATCTCCACCACGCGTGGAACCATCACGCACATCGCCGCCGGTCATCTCAACAACGCGTGGAATATATAACGCGTTGAGATTTTCATGCATGAAGAAGTTGATGATGCAATTCAGCTTTGTTTTGTTTTATTTTATTTTTTTGAATGATTTTGATAGTGTGTGGTGAGTGATGTGTATTTCCACTAAAAACCATCACTAGTGATGGAATAATGCTCGATGACATGGCGGAAATTGATTGGATGTTGTGTGTGATGAGTGAGTGGTGAGTGATTGGTGCCCAAGGCCGTCTATCAGGGGGTGCAGGAGATGCCTGCGATCAGGGCCCAAATCAATATAGGGCCCGATAAATTTTTAAAATTATATTTATATATAGGGTAAAGTTCATGCGAGAACAACCCTTATTGCGAGAACCGCGAGAACCAATGTGAACACAACCAAAAATAGCTAAAGAAACCTAAAAAAACGTAAAAAAAAACCTACCCCCACCCCCCCCCCCCGCCCCAAAAAAAAAAAAAAAAAACTTAAACCCCCCCCCCCTCCCCAAGCTAAATGCTAAAAACTAAAACCCTAAAAAAAAACCTTACCCCCCACCCCCCCCCCCCCCCTCCCCCAAGCTAAAATGCTAAAAACTAAACCTCTAAAAAATCTAAAAAAATTAAAAAAAAAACACATAAATTTTTTTAAAAATATTTTTTACATTAAAATCGCTATTTTTAGTAGCCAATTTTTTTTTAAATTAATATATATATATAGGGTAAGGTTCATGCGAGAACCACCTTTATTGCGAGAACCGCGAGAACCAATGTGAACACAACCTAAAATAGCTAAAAAAACCTAAAAAAACCTAAAGATTCCATCCGAAATTAGAAGTTTCTTGGGGTTGGCAGGTTACTATCGGAGATTCATTCAGGATTTCTCCAAGATTGCATCGCCTTTAACCAAGTTGACCCACAAGAACGAGAAGTTCGTCTGGGAAGATGATCAGGAAGAGGCATTGCGGACATTAAAGGAAAAGTTAACCTGTGCACCCGTGTTGACTTTACCAGAAGGTACGGATGATATGGTAGTATATTCAGATGCATCACACCTAGGCCTTGGGTGCGTGCTAATGCAAAGAGGAAGGGCAATTGCATATGCCTCAAGACAACTTAGGCTGCACAAAACAAAATACCTGACTCATGATCTCGAGCTGACAGCCGTAGTATTCGCCTTAAAGATTTTGAGGCATTACTTATATGGCGTGAAATGTACTATTTTCACTGACCATAAAAGTTTGAAATACTTCTTCGATCAGAAGGAGTTAAATATGAGGCAGAGGCGCTGGTTGGAAGTAGTGAAGGATTATGACTGCGAAATCCACTATCACCCCGGGAAGGCTAATGTAGTGGTGGATGCCCTTAGCCGAAAGGAAGAAAACATTCCTATCCGAGTACGGTCTATGCAATTGGTAGTAACTTCAGGTTTGCTTGAACAAATTCGAGAAGCCCAGATCGAAGCAGTAAGGGAAGAGAATTGGAAGAAAGAGCGTATGAAAGGGTTGATAAAAGATCTTGTGGAAGGAAGTAATGGGATGAAATACCGGTATGGTAGAATTTGGGTCCCAAACACATGTGGTGTTAAGGATCTTCTACTTGACGAGGCTCACAAGTCTCGCTATTCGATCCATCCTGGATTGACCAAGATGTATAAAGATTTGAATCAAAATTACTGGTGGCCAGGGATGAAAAGAGACGTTTTTAAATACGTAGAGAAGTGCATCAAATGTTTACAGGTCAAGGCGGAGCATCAAAAGCCTTATGGCAAACTCCAACCATTAGACATTCTAGTTTGGAAATGGGAGCATATTACTATGGACCTGTTAACAAAGCTGCCTAAGACGGCTAGGGGATTTGCTGCCATTTGGGTAGTTGTAGATAGACTAACCAAGAGCGCACATTTCATCCTAATTCTAGAAACCTACACTTCTGAGAAGATGTCGGAGGTATACGTGAACGAGATCATAGCACGCCACGGGGTGCCCGTAACTATCGTGTCCGATAGAGATACTCGGTTTACCTTAAATTTCTAGCGCGACTTTCAAAATCAAATGGGTACCAAGTTGTCGATTAGTACCTCATACCACCCACAAACCGACGAGCAAAGCAAGCGAACGATACAGACATTAGAAGATATGCTTCGGGCTTGCATAATAGATTTTGGTGGCAGATGGGATGCGTATCTATCGTTAGTCGAATTTTCATATAACAATAGCTACCATTCAAGTATTGGTAGGGCCCCGTATGAGATGCTTTATGGAAGAAAATGCCGGACACCGATATGCTGGGAAGAAGTAGGCCCTCGGGAGCTTGCTCATAAATATGTAATTCGGGTTACGAACGAGAAGATCGATATGATCCGAGCCCAACTGAAGGCAGCTAAGATCAACAAAAATCATATGCGGATAAGAGACGAAGGCCAATCAAATTTCAAATTGGCGATAGGGCGATGCTTAAGGTGTCTCCATGGAAGGGAATTATCCGATTCAGGAAACGAGGAAAGTTGAGTCCGCGATTTATAGGGCCTTTTAAAATTTTGGAGCGAGTGGGTAAGGTGGCTTACCGACTAGAATTACCAAAGGAACTAAGTGGAATACACAACACATTCCATGTCTCGCATCTGCAGAAGTGTTTGGCGGATGATACATCCTATGTTCCCCTCGATGATATAGAGAAAGATAATAAACTCAACTACATAGCGAGGCCTATCGCAATCTTAGACCGTAAAGTTAAGGGTTTAAGGAAGAAAGAAATCAACCAAGTGAAGGTCAAATGGGAACACCGGAAAGGATCAGACACCACTTGGGAGTCTGAAGAGGAAATGAGACGACTCTACCCTTCACTTTTCGGTACGTGTATGCATTATAATTCTATACGTGAAATGGTTTCGGGAACGAAACCCTCTTTAAGGAGGGTGGACTTGTAACACCCCAAAATAAATAATAGTTAAAATACCAAATCTTAAAAGGAAAGAAGTTAGTTTAGTTGACACTAGTCTAATAAATAAAACTAGAGGGACTGATTTTGTATGAATGGAAACTTGATTTTAATAAAACAAAATAAATCAAAAACCACACACACATATACGAACGTGTGGGTGTGTGCAACCAGAGGAAAGAAAACAGGGACCAAACCCTAGTTCTTGATCAATTCCATCAAATTCAGCCCCTAAATCAAACGAATCTGAATGCATGTTGCTAAATTAGAGTGCCTAACATTCTCTCTTCATAAGGTATGTTGGGAATTTGATGAATACTTGTGTATTGAGTTCTTGATGAAATCTATGATGCATGATTGAATAGTAGTTTGCTGAAATTATGTTAAAAATAGTGTAATCTACATGATTCCAAGTAAAGTTTTGATAAATATAAGTAGAACAATTGTTATGACTAGGAAATTGGTTGAATGCACAACTATGAACAAATGGGTTTTTGATGTATAATCGAACTCATAAAATCTGGAAGGCTAATAATGATGTTAAACAAGTTATAATCAGAAATTTGATATAAAAAGGGAATAGTAAACATTTCTACTTGTTAAATAGGGGTTTTGATGGTTAGAAAACTTCGATAACAAGAATGTTATGGCTAATTGTAAAGCATGCACATAAGGTGCTTGATAAAACGCCTAAAAGATGTCGATAGACACTAATTGTGTTGTTTGGCTAAGTTAACAAGCTTAAGTTATGAGCCGAAAGGTTCTAATGATAATTGGCTTGTGTATTTTAGGCAACACGAGTGAGGCGTCGGGAAGTCAAGCCGGTGCGGACACTCGCTTAAAGGGAAAGCTTTAAGCTACGTGGCTAACGCTTCATTATTATTGATAATTAGTCTTTTGTTATTGATAATAGTTGGTAAATTAGAATATGAGATGTAAGTAGTTTGGTTTGCTTAAATGATGGATTTCATAACGGCAACCAAATGGGTTATTAGGGATAGGTACAAACCGGGTAACGAGAGTACCTTATCTGTAGACTATAAGCCCGGGTGATGGGTAGTGACTTATTAAAGATGCAAACAGGTAATGGAAGCGTGAGTATTGGACATAAATACCCCGAAGATGGGTCACCTTATTACAAAGTAATATTCCGTCTGTATGGTTCGGAAATAATGAATTAGAGGGTAAAGTTGGCTAAATATGGGATAAATATCTATAAGTTTGATTATGCACCAAATGATGCATATTCGCTACAATCCTTGTTAGGAAAATGTTAGTAGATTAAAGACAAGAAATTATATGTCTCTGATGCGTGCAAAGTGTCGTATATATTAGGTGTATATTTTAAGCCCTTTTTAACACTTATTTTAGCCAAGTTTTAAATTTATAAAACACGATATTTCACTAACACTAAACACACATATGGGCAAGTGCACCCATCGTTGAGTGTAGTATAGCGTTGGTAAGATACCGAGGTCGTCCAAGGACACAAGAGCTTTTAGTACCGGTTTATCCTCAACGTCTAATCAAAAATAAAAGTTTAGAAAAATGTTTTAAGCTAAGAAAAATAAAAACTAACTAAAATGCTGAAAATAAAAATAAAATAAAAAACAGATAGACAAGATGAATCACTTGGTTTCGACTCGTATCTAGTATAACCTTTGATTATTTCCGCACTTTTGCACATAATTAAGAGATTATCTTAGTTATTGTAGTAGGCCCCTCTTTTGAAGGTGACGTTACCCTCACCCCAGTAGTTTGAGTCAGCAAGGATACAATCCTAAAAGGGTGGATTATTGGAAGATAATGAATTAAGTTATTAATGCAGTATTGTGGTAGGCCCCGCTTTTGGCGGTGACGTTACCCTCGGCTAAGTAGTCTGAGTCAGCAGGGATACAGTCCTAAATAGCTGGGTTATAGTATTAATAGTAGTTAACTTATGAGGGGATCAAAGAGTTTGGACCCCCGCCATCCAATACCGTGACGCATTGAAGGAGGTCCTACTAAATTTGACCCAGGTTCATTGCAGGACCTCTAAACGCTGAACAATGGCAAGACCTTTACCAAACCGTTCCCTTAACCCCCGACCAGGTAGCCAACATACCTCCATATAGACCGTGGAGATATGAATGGTGAAAATCCTTTATTTTATATAGACAGTAAAATAATGCCAAGACACCACGGACAAACGATAAGGAAAGATCACCTTCAACATAAGTAACTAGTTATTAAAGTCATTAATACAAAACCAAATAAAAAGTGCAAAAGATTAGAAATAAAAAGTATTATACTAGACACTTTGTCTTCACCAAGTGATGTAAGAGACTTAGGCAAACATGGCCTTGATTGTCAAGAACTCTTACGATCAATCTTGGATCCCGAGACGACTCACACACTCTACGATGGACAATGGATGATGGTGGTGGATGATGGTGTTGTGATAGTGGTGGGTGGTGGATGAAGTGTGAGAGAGGTGGTGTGCCAAGGGATGAGATGAAATGAATCCAAGCACTCCTATTTATAGGCTGAACAGAGAGCTGGACACGGCCCCGTGTCCGCTGGACACGGCCCCGTGTCTGTCTGACACTCTCTCTCCTCATTAATTGTAATTCGCAATTACAATAAATGCGCCTGCTGTACTTTCGACACGCCCCCGTGTCCGCTGGGCACGGCCCCGTGGTGGGCAATGGAAGCTTCTATAGATTTGTCTTTTCTGCTGCTTCTTGGGCACGCCCCCGTGCTGGCTGAGCACGGGGCGTGTTCCGTCATCTGTCTTCTCTAATTTGCTTTGGAAGGTGCCGTTGAGGGGTCAGGCACTCCACTAATGTTCCTTTCCTTGTATTTATGTTGGATTTAGCTGTCTTTTTGCTTCTTTTGTGTTTTTGAGCTCATTTAATCCTGAAAATACAAAAGGAAGACAAAAACACTCTTTTTCCAATATTAGTACTTAAAAAGGGTTAGTTTTATGCCTTGTTTGATGTAATTTATATGTTGCATTTTGCACACATCAGTCTCACTAGAAATTTTGGGATGTTTCGTATTGTATTTTGATGTTTTGTGTGAGTTCAGGATCGGATCGTAAACGATCACTAGATCTGCGGTGGATTCGATTTAACGTGTGAAATCCGTTAAATTGAACTGTAATCGTGCGCGAAAACGTAATTAAACAACGATTTATTACGTATCAACGACAACCGGACAGAGTTTTGACTCGATCTCTACAAAGAACACTCAAAATCTAATTAACATGACGTAATCGGAGCGTTCTTGATGAAGATCTGATGAACTTGAAGAAGTGTTTCAAACGGAATTAGTTCTCTGATTGTTGTCTTCTGATTCCGTTTGAAATAAGTTCTCTCCTCTGTTTATATGCAACTTAATTCCGTTTGAAATAGGCATTGAGGCCTTTTCAAACGGAATCACCATTTCAAGCGGAATAGCCATTCCAAGCGAAATCAATTCCATGTGTGCATGCTATTACGTACGAACTCAAATTCCAGTGCATGCCGTTTCTTGTTTGAACGTGTTGTAGTATGTATGATGTCATATGAATGATGTCATCATTAAGAATGATGACATCATTCTTGTTCAGATCCGCTCCCTTCGTATCGTGTCATACCGTATACTGACCTCACATTACCTAACGACACCTAGCGAAAACCTCTGTCCGGTATTTTACAGACTCAAGACACTAGACTTTACATGTACAGTTAGATTTCTATCTATGGCCACACACATAGTGCACTAACAATCTCCCCCTTGTACATAGCTAGAAATCTGTGATGTTTAGTCTTGAACTGCCTTGGATAACATCTTCAAGTGAAACCACAGTCTCCCCCTTGAACGATGCCCCGAATTTCTTAGATTTGACGTTTAATCTTGCTCCCCTTTTCATTTAGCTTCCTGTCAAAACTTATCATTATTCAAATGTTTAGATTTGACTTTTAAGCATGATCAAAATCAGTAACCCTCACAGATGATCAAGTTCAAATTAATGACCTTGATTATCCAACTTATCGATTTTTAAGTTTTCATTTTGAAATTCAAGTTTCAAAATCATTTCTCATCACAAACAAACTCTCCCAACCCACTATCGTTCATCATGTTTAGCACTTGGAATTTTGAAAATCAGCTTTTCAAAATCAGTTGTCGAAAATCTTTTTGATTTTTCAAAATTTTATGCTAAAAACACAATATTTTTGGATTTTTGTTTTTAAAGAAAAGCAGTAAAGAGATATTTACAGTCAATATTTTTGTGAGTTTGCGTTAGAGGATCATATCAGTTTATTGAGACAAATCAGCTGCACCGTTGATCTCAACATTACCACTTAAAGCTTTTAAACAATTCACCTTAGATCATCGATATTGTGATCCACTTAAACTCCTCTAAGATGTTCGTAATGCTTACTGATACGATTAAGGTATATTTAGATAGCACTAAAGTCTTATGTGCCCCACGATCTTAGCATATCCCCTCATCATGCAATACACTAACTCACGTAATGCCTTTAAACTTTCATCAACTGTGATTTGTGTAAAAATAAAGCAGAATGTTTAAACATTAACAATCAGGTCGATACTTCCGTATACGCCGAGAGAGTCCAATGTTTAAACAAAATAAGAAATAAAAACAAGTTGAAATTGTTTAGGCTTTAACCACCAGGTCGATACTCCCGTATACGCAGAGGTGATCCAAAGCTTAAACGAAACACCAAAGAAAATAAAGCAGAACGTTTAGGAAATAACATCCAGGTCGATACTCACGTATACGCAGAGGATGTCCAATGCTTAAACAAAATAAAGAAATAAAACAAGTTTAAATCTTTGCAAAATGAAAACACAGAATCACAGTGACTTTTCAGCAAAATTGTGAAAGCTCACAAATTTAACCGGTTTTATGTCTTTAGACAATCAGCAATTACCGAGCAGGCAAACAGTCAAGAAGGACAAAACTAAGTACTATGCGTTCGACCGTGTTTCCCACCAGACTTAGGCTTTTTGCTTTATGTTTGTATCATTTTCGCAAAACTACTAGTCTTAGCCGAGCCTATCGACACATCCCTAGTGAGATTGTTTATAAAACTTTACATTTCTTTAGCATGCACTGATAGTCCACTGATGTACTATCATTTCCTCTTTTTACACAAACTCATTTTTAATTTTTCAATGTTTTTGGATTTTGAAATTTTATCATGTTTTTGTATTTTTCAAATTTTCAAAATTTCTGAAATTTTCTACTCCCCCTAAAATCAAAATATGTTTCAATTTTGATTTTCTGGGAAAATTTGAAAGCAAACTGTACAAAATAAAATGACAAACTGATGAGAATTGCTTCAAATCGCCATTCACTTGGCTTAAACAATCAGAACTCCCCCTGACAACAAAATGTTTTCCCATTTAGATTTTAAAACACTTAAGTTTGTTTTAATCAAAATGGTTTTTCCGGAAAAGCAGTTTTGTGTGTCGTTTCACAAACATGGGGTTTCATCACATTGTTCTTCAATCCACTTGTAAAAACCACTTGTAGGTAATTCACATACACATTTTTCAAGAAAGATGCTGATTCCAGCTCCACACTTACCAACTTATGAGCTCCGGCAAGTTAGGTTTTTCAGTTAAAGAGATTCACCCAAGCCTGACGGTCCTTGGGTGTTTTGAATATACCTTTTTGATTCATAAAATTCTTTAACACCTTTGACTTTCCCGTCAACCATTTTCCAAAAATGTTTAGAACATTGGGGTTAAAGGCTTTTTCAACATCAAAATCTTTCTTTTCAGAAAAAAATTGATTTGAAATCTCAACTTTGTCAACTTTTTGTTTAAAATTTTCAGCTCGCAATGGTGGAAAGTTTTCTTCATCCATAGGCGGTACTGGATTTTCTCCTTTTTGCTCAACCGGTGGCTCTTCTGATTTTGACGTATCAGATTCATCGCAAACACGTGGCTCCTTTGTTTCTGAAGAAACAAATTCATCGCCAGGAAGTGAAAATTTAACTTTCTTTGATTTTTTCTCTTTTGTCCTCAAATTTGTATCTGATGAATTCATTTTGCTTGACTGATCATTCTTTGGAGAGCAAGACGATTCATCAGAACTTTTGTCTGAATCAACTATTGTATTCGAGGACAAAATCCTTTCAAGATACTCTCGAGCTTTCTTTCTTTTCTTTCTCAGTCGGTCTTTCTGCCCTTGTGAAAGCTTCACTTTCTGTTCTTTCACCTTCTGTTCTTTGGGCTTTTCTTCGACCTTGACTGATTTCTTCATCTTTTTCTGAGATTCAGCCCTCGATCTTTCCATTGATCTCATTGGGCAATCTTTGGCAATATGACCTTTGATTTGACATTCAAAACATCTCCTCGTCTCAAATCTCTGTCTTTGGCAGTTAACAGCAATGTGTCCTTGAAAACCACAGTTGTAACACACCCTGTTATCGTACCAATCTCCATCATTAATCCAAACACTCAAATCATAACACTGATTTGATTTGTAGTACTCATGACTTCTCCTATAAGCTTGATTTGACGCTTGAGCACTGTGGTCAAACCTGCACCACTTATTACCAACTTTTTGTGAGTTTTGATTTTCAATTTTTTGTGGTTTTTTATAACGATTGGATGACTGAACTGATGACCTTTTATTGTTATTTTGAAAATTTTTCGAATTTTTAACATTTTGTTTTTGTTCTACATTCTTCTTAACAGGTTTTTGCTTTGAGCATTCACCTATTTTAGTCGAATGTAAAACAGTTTCTTTAAATTTTTCTTTTAATTCCAAAAATATTTTTTTTTTCTCTTTTTCATCATCAGCTTTATCATCACAATCTTCAATTATGACTTTGTCATAATTTGTGACATTGTCACTTATTGGAATTTCATTGATCGGTTTTGGACAGATATGATCTAGTAATGCAGACGAGGTCACAAAACCTTTCAATGTCTTTTCTAACTCAGCAATTTTATTTCTGGCACACTTAACTTCACTTTCAAGTTGAGTGATTTTCTCAAGATGAAAATTTATTGCTTTTTCATTTTCAATTTTATTTTTTTCAAGAACAGATTTTTCATTTTCTAAACCTTTTATTTGACTTAGAAATTCTGTTTCTTTTTCTTTTAAATTTTTGTTTTCTAATTTTATCCAAAAATCTTCATTTTCTAAAGATTTTATTTTAGAGTAAAATGCACGGATAGTCCCTGTGGTTTTGCAAAGTTTCAGCTATAGTCCCCAGATTTTGGAAATTACACTCATAGTCCCTGTGGTTTGACAGTTTGTTTCGCTGATAGTCCCTGGAGTGGATGTGGGTTAGTTTTCTCAGTTAAGTCCATGTGAAATTACAAAATTACCCTTGCTTTTATTATATTCATCAACATCATCATCATCATCATTCATCAGTTCTACTCTCTCTCTCTCTCTCTCTCTCTCTCTCTCACTAAAAACCACCACCACCGTCACCTCCCCTGCCGCCATCACCACTCCCCACCACCACCATCCCCTTCCACCACCACACCTCCGCCTCCTAAACCCATACCCACCTCCACCATCAACCACCCATCCCCAAATCAACCAGCAAACATCGAGATCGGAACTCCATCCAAATCAGCAAACATCGGAACTCTTCCTGCTTCAAATCGGAACTCTTCCTGTTTCAAATCGGAACTCTTCCTGCTTCAAATCGGATCTAAATCAGCAAACATCGAGATCGGAACTCCATCCACCGATGAAATTCCGGCAACAATGGCGGAATTGCTGCCAATCAGAGCTCCATTCGCCGACAAATCGTTGGCAACAATGGCGGAATTGCTGTTGTTAGCCTCCGTTTTCAACAATCGTACGTCTCCGAACTCCTTTCCTTCACTCTCGAATCGTCGGCAACAATGGCGGAATGGATGTTAAAAACCATTGTTCATTCATTTATCGTTGGTAAACCATTTCTATCTGATTACAAGGAGTTTGTTTCTTTGTAAATTTGATGTAAGTTGCTGCTACTGATGAGGATTTGTAGATTTGTAGTCAATTAGATTCATAGGTTTCTATGTGTATATTTGATGGCAAAGGATTTTTTTTATTACAAGGACTCTGTTTATATGTGAATTTGAAGTAAATTGCTGCTAGGGCTGGAGATTTACAAATTACAAATATATATCAATGAGATTCATAGGTTTATATATGTTGATTGATAGGGGTGGTTGATTTGGGGATGGGGGGTTGATGGTGGAGGCGGGTATGGGTTTAGGAGGTGGAGGTGTGGTGGTGGAAGGGGATGGCGGTGGTGGGGAGTGGTGATGGCGGCAGGGGAGGTGACGGTGGTGGTGGTTTTTAGTGAGAGAGAGAGAGAGTAGAACTGATGAATGATGATGATGATGATGATGATGTTGATGAATATAATAAAAGCAAGGGTAATTTTGTAATTTCACATGGACTTAACTGAGAAAACTAACCCACATCCACTCCAGGGACTATCAGCGAAACAAACTGTCAAACCACAGGGACTATGAGTGTAATTTCCAAAATCTGGGGACTATAGCTGAAACTTTGCAAAACCACAGGGACTATCCGTGCATTTTACTCTTTATTTTATTTTCAAAATCTTTTTTAGTTTTCAATTTTTCATTTTCCAAAAATGTTATTTTATCTTGAAAATCTTTTTCTTTTTCTTTCAATTTTTTGTTTTTCAATGTCAAACTCTCCACATCTTTTAAGAGTTTGACATTGTCTGCTTTGAATTCATCACATTTTAAGCACTTCTCGGACATCTTTTCAGCTTTCTTCTCAACCTTGATAGCTGAAATTTCGTCAACTTGTTTCTCTACCACTTGAACATTTTCTTCAGATTTGACTTTTTCTTCAACAGTTGCTGTTTTGTGATTCTTCTCTCTTGCAGCTTGTCTTTCTTTGATCTCTTCCATCTTACCTGCAAAATAAAAGTTATAACTTTCAGGTGATAATTCTCTTTGATAATTTTCAAGTATTCGAATTTTTTCACTGTCATCATCACTTTCTTCATCTGATGATTGATAAAAAATTTGAGTTTTTTCTGAAACTTCTTCTGTTGAAACTGGTTTTTCTTCCATTTTTTCTTGATAGAATTGCTGAGATTCATAATAATAATACGCAAAAACATCTTCAAAATCCATGTTTTGGATTTAAAAGTCCACAAAATCAGATCTTCAAACGAATTGAGTTTACACACGATCTGGAATTCAACAAACTTGAACAATTCGTGCGAGTTGGTATACTTCAAACGACTTGGTTCAAAACTTTGTTTTTAGTTCAGAGTCCACAGATTTTAACTTCCACGAGGCCCACTAACAAGCCCAAAACACAATTCACTTGACAATTTTTAGCCCACACTACAAATTTTCACAGCCCAAAAACAACTTTGACGTTCAAAATCACACTTAGCTTTCAATCCACTAGCTGGCATCCCACTAATCAAAAACTTTTGGATTAAACCCGGTTTTTTTTTTTTTTTTTTTTTTAAACTTGTATAACATAGGCCTAATTGTCAACTAGTATAGTAGCCCAAAAATTTTACAGGAATCTCGGCCCAAATGTAACAAAATGATTCAGCCCAATACTTGATTAAGCAACCTTTGTTTCTAGTCCAATAACACTCACGAGATCCACAAACAAAATTCTCAGCCCACTTGAATTGGTATTTCTTCACAAATTCAAAACTAGTTTTAACCAATCATGTGATGATGAAAACAACTATCATACTTTTCTTTTTCATTTAATGCTCATCAAGGTTTTTTTTTTATATTTAATCTCGATGTACTATGAAATGTCAAAACAGTTTTTTTTTTTAAACTTTTCTGTCAATTTTGTCTTAACCTAAATTCATATCATCCAGCCGCAAACTAACAACTCTTTTTCAAATGCAAGCCCTAAAACATTCACTACACCTCAACCCGTCGCAAATATATGTCACTTATATTTTCTCAACGATACTACAGTCGATGCAAGTTCTTTCTTCACTTCGATTTAACACCAAATCCAGAACTGATTTCAACAAACACGTTCAAACAACAATCAGAAATTTAGAAACTTAACAATCTGTTGTGATTTTCTACACTTTAACAAAACAGTAATCAATCAATTCAAATCGACAATCACTACAAACAACTCATATATTAACTCAGATTCAGTTAGTCACCAAACACTCAACACATTATCATCTTTCTTCAACTGTTTTCGAGCACAATGACACAATAGCAATACCTTCAACTCGATACAAAAACCAGAACCACAAAATTATATGCAATCTTCAGATCTGAATTATCAAAGCAATATGATAATCAATCCGAGATCACTGATAATCAATCAAAAACAATCCAAAATCGATCCGATTTAGTCCGAAACTCAATTAAATGCAGATCGAAATGAATAGAATTTGATTCAACCTTGAAAGCTCTTATTGATAAACACCCAGTGGTGTCGCCCCCGTCATTGCCTTCCAACCCTTTGGCCCAACCCACTCTTGTTGTTGATGGGGATTGTGTGCTAAAATGTATTCGATCATTTCCTAAAGGGACATCATGCGGTAGAGACGGGATGCGGGCCCAACACCTGTTAGATGCTATTGGTGGCGAGGGCTCGGTGACTTCCTCAGGTTTGCTTACGAGCATTACTGAAGTTGTTAACTTATGGATTGGGGGGTCCTGCCCTATGGTGCTTGCTGAGTTTGTTGCCTCGGCCCCCCTCACCCCCTTATTGAAACCTGATAAAGGAATTCGGCCTATTGCTGTGGGGGGTATTTGGCGAAGGTTGGTTTCCAAGGTGGCGATGAAGGAGGTCGGGAAAGAAATGACCCAATACTTAGGTGACTATCAGTTTGGGGTGGGGATGCCAAATGGGGCAGAGGCGGTACTTCACAGTGCAAACAGGTTTCTCAACTCGTTTCATGCAGATGGTTCCTTAGCCTTGCTTACTGTGGATTTTTCCAATGCTTTTAACACGGTCGACCGCACAGCCTTTCTCCAAGAGGTTCATCAGCGTTGCCCGTCAATCTATCGGTGGGTCCAATTTCTTTACGCTCAGCCTGCTAGGTTGTATGTTGGTAACGAGTGTATTGGGGCTACTACCGGAGTTCAACAAGGAGACCCTTTGGGGCCCCTTCTCTTTGCCCTCGCCTTACACCCCCTTATTCTCCGAGTTCAGAACCGTTGTAAACTCCCGTTTCATGCTTGGTACTTGGATGATGGGACGATTATCGGCAACGCCTCTGAGGTTGCTAAGGC
The DNA here is from genome assembly GCA_030545235.1 of Helianthus tuberosus. Lineage (NCBI taxonomy): Eukaryota > Viridiplantae > Streptophyta > Magnoliopsida > Asterales > Asteraceae > Helianthus > Helianthus tuberosus. Next base: position 93,333,229 of record CM060410.1, read on the forward strand.
CTTAGACATCATCAATGAGGAGGGGCCATCTCTAGGGCTTTATCTCAATATTAAGAAAACAGAGGTTTATTGGCCGACATGCGACGGCCAGAAAGTTCAGGACGGGCTTTTCCCGAGAGGGATCAGTAGACCAGAGAAGGGGGTTAAGCTCCTTGGTGGAGCTGTTAGTCGGGATCCTAGCTTTATTGGAGAGTTGGCAGGGCGGTGGGCCTCGGGGGCGGTTGACCTTATGGAACTCTTACCCTGCCTGAGGGATCCCCAATGTGAACTCCTTCTGCTAAGGTCGTGCATGGGTGTTGCTAAGTTGCTTTTTGGGCTGCGGACTTGTCAACCCCATTTGATGGAGGATGCGGTATCTCGGTTCGATGATGGCCTTAGAAAGGCTATAGAAGACATAGTAGTGGGTGGCGGCCCCTTCTTTGGTGACCTCCAGTGGCGTCTAGCATCTTTGCCAATGCGTCTAGGTGGTTTGGGCCTCTTCTCAGCCCGATATGTTGGGGCTTATGCCTTTGTGGCGTCTAGAGCTCAGTCTTGGGAACTACAGGATCATATCCTTCGAAACGGTGGGGTTGTCGGGCTTGACCCAGACTATCAACAAGCGCTCGAACGCTTAAATGTCTCTCTTCCAGACTTGGATATTGGCGGTTTCTCTAACAAGGACACCGCCCCCTCGAAGCCACAAAAAACTTTGGCGAATGCACTTTTTAGCAAAATCGCTCAAAGCCTGGGAGAAGCTTTTGATTTGTCACCCCGCCAGAAGGCGGTGTTTGAGTGTCTAAAGGGTCCCCATGCTCAGGAATTTTTGACCGTTATCCCGATTGAGGGGTTAGGACAATGCATGTCGGCAGTAGAATACAGAACCATTCTCAAATACCGGCTAATGATCCCTATGTACCCAGAAGATGAAACCTGCCCGATATGTCGTAAAGCTTGTATGGATAAATATGGGGAGCACGCAGTTCACTGTAAAGAGCTCCCTGGGTTTAAATATCGGCATGACTGGGTGCGAGATGTTTTGGGGGACATCTTAAGAAGAGCTGGGATTTCTGCTAAGAAAGAGGCCCCTGTGAATTTCCTCACGGAACCTATGGAAGGGAGATCTACTCTGCGACCAGTGGATCTGCTCGTCTTTGGCTGGGCTGGGGGAAACATGCTTGTGTAGACCTCACGGGGGTTTCCCCTTTGGTTGGTTTAAGGGAAAACGGGTTTGTAGCTGGACTAGCAGCAAGAAAGGCAGAATCAAAGAAAGTGGATAAGCACGCTAAAGCTTGCGCAGAGAACTAACATGTCTTTATCCCTTTTGCCTTTGATACTTTTGGCTCCCTAGCGCCAGAAGCCATCAACTTCTTGACGAGAGTTCAACGGGTTATCCACAGCAATTGTTCGACCCCAAGGGGGCAGGGTTTGTGTTCGGGAGGTTGGGGTTTGCAATTCAGAAAGGGTTGGCGGCGCAGCTTGTTGCCCGTCTACCTTCTGTTTTGATGTAACTTAACAAGTTTTCTGGTTATATCAAATTAAATTGAAGCTTTAAAAAAAAAAACAAACCATATTAGTCCGAAATCTGTTCGAAACAAGCCACAAATCAACTATCAATCCACACGCATCAAATCAGTCCGAAATACACCTATGAATTACCGAACAGAACCGAAACAGTTCAAAACTTAACTGAATCATTTCGAAATGAATGAAGAACACTTCACAAGTTTCAAATTATCACTGAAAGTCACTGAAGCATGTTTAAACTCGTTAAAATCACACTGAAACTGTTTGAAATTATCAAACGACAGACCAAAAATGTTCTGAATTCGTAGAAATCACACTGAATCAAATCTAAATTTGATCAAAATCGTCCGAAAATCACTGAAGCAAACTAATAATCGATCGAAACAGTTTGAAATATACAAACGATTCACCGAAAAACAATCGGTTTAAACAGTTTTCACCGAAAGCAATCAAAACTCAGTCTGTAATCGATCGAATTAGTCCGAAACTTATCCAAATCGAAACACGCTATTCTAATTCAGATCTGAACTACAGCAGGTTGAAAATTTTGAATGACAGCAACAAGCAGGCAATAACAACAGATCTGAAACAATCAGCAATCAGATATCGGAATCTGATGAATTTTGTTTACAAACTTTCAATATTCTCGTATGTGATCACAATTTTACTTGAATATTTCAACTGATTATGATGAATGATGATTATATTTTTTTTCAGATTTTACGTTAGTTCATCAAAAGATTAATTGAAATTTTTGAGGTCACATCGAAGTTCATGTAAAGTGATAAGAATTTTTCAAAACTTTGATCAAATCAGTTACGTTTTTACTATAAACAATTCAGAAAGTTCAATCAACACACAGAGACGAATCGAAATTCATCGAAAATCAATCGATTCAGTCCGAAATCAACAGAAATTCGATTCGTTTTCACCGAAACTCGTCCGACTTGAACAACGATTACACGCAGAGCATCCGTAGCTCTGATACCACTTGTGAGTTCAGGATCGGATCGTAAACGATCACTAGATCTGCGGTGGATTCGATTTAACGTGCGGAATCCATTAAATCGAACTGTAATCGTGCACGAAAACGTAATTAAACAACGATTTATTACGTATCAACGACAACCGGACAGAGATTCGACTCGATCTCTACAAAGAACACTCAAAATCTAATCAACATGACGTAATCGGAGCGTTCTTGATGAAGATCTGATGAACTTGAAGAAGTGTTTCAAACGGAATTAGTTCTCTGATTGTTGTCTTCTGATTCCGTTTGAAATAAGTTCTCTCCTCTATTTATATGCAACTTAATTCCGTTTGAAATAGGCATTGAGGCCTTTTCAAACGGAATAACCGTTTCAAGCAGAATAACCATTCCAAACGAAATCAATTCCATGTGTGCATGCTATTACGTACGAACTCAAATTCTAGTGCATGCCATTTCTTGTTTGAACGCGTTGTAGTATGTATGATGTCATATGAATGATGTCATCATTCTTAATGATGACATCATTCTTGTTCAGATCCGCTCCCTTCGTATCGTGTCATACCGTATACTGACCTAACATTACCTAACGACACCTAACGAAAACCTCTGTCTGGTATTTTACAGACTCAAGACACTAGACTTTACATGTACAGTTAGATTTCTATCTATGGCCACACACATAGTGCACTAACATTTTGAACGAGTGGAATAAGAATAAACGGGTCAAAACAGCAAGGAAATTGCTGCAGATGAGTTTTTGGCGGGCCGCGTAAGCTTGGCCTGGTTTTACGCGGGGCACGAGAAAGCTACCGTAAGTTATGGTAGCTACCGTAACTTACGGTAGCGAGTAAAGTGTTACGGTAGTTCTCTACTGCCTTACGGCAGTCCAATATTGCCCAGTGGCTACCGTAGCTTACGGTGGCTACCGTAAGCTACGGTAGTGCCCAGTCACTTTTGTTGAATTTTCCATATTTTAGTTAATCAAATCCGTTTTTGAGCGTAGCTTCGATTATGCTAATTTCTAAGTAACTTAATACTAATGTTTGTTAAAATTTTCAGCTTTTAGGTAATGCAAGTACGTGGATGATGATCAAGTCAATGCTTCCGAACCGAACATATTCAAGATCTAGTTCCGCAACTTTTGTTATTATTAGTTATTAGTAAGACTTATGTAAATGAAGGAATACTTATGTATCCTAATGATGTTATTTTTGAATAGTTGTCAAACTCGTAAGTACTAAGCTATCGGTATTGTAAATGTTTTGGCTTAATGTTTATAAAGCTTAGTTCTATTTTATGGGTACAAACTTATATTTTAAGACTGAGTGTTACAGAAAACAAGTGAGATGTTATCGGATAATCAAAACAGAATGTTTAAATATATCGACAACGTATAAGGATTGTGATCATTTGTTTGTTACCTAAAGCAAACAAACGACACAGTGACTAATCAAAGTAAGTGGGTCATATTAATGTATTACGAAGACATGCTTTAGCCTATGAGTGGACACTCACCCCAAAAGTTCCTAGGTAAGAGTGACGGGTCTGATACTGCGGATTTTTACGAACACTCTAGCCTTAGACAGAAAACTCGAGGTACAGGCACCCACCCTTCCAGATTGCACGTGTTCACATTATAAAGACCCGAACTTTAACGAGATTTTGAAAACTTTAATCATTATTTAATGACTGCAATTATGTGCTTAAATTGTCAGCAATGTCTGAACACATGATTAAACAAGTGAATTCAGGCACGTTGTATACTACAAAATATTGCTTTATGCATAAACGAGAGCGTTGCGTCAAAAATAATAGTAAACTCACCGGTAAGACACACTGTGTCAACAGAACTGCAGAAAGCAGTCAGACAATAAAATTGGAGGCTAGGTGTAGGTCCAACAACAAGAATGCATTAAAACCCAAGAGTACATACAAGGGTAATATATATGCAATACGAAAGCAAAAATAAGCACTAAAAAGCACCCGAAACGCAATTTAAGTGCAGAATTTATATAATTTAGCAACAAATCAGCATTTAGACATATAAATATTATGCAGAAATGTCGTTTTATTATCCAGAATATTTCCCTAAGTGTTGGGAATTGAAAGAGTACAAGAAAGGTACTTAAACGACACTAAAAAGTGTAATTTAGCACTTTAACGAATCGGTATCTAACCGAACAACCGGATATTACCCGGAACACCAAAATAATGCTCGAAGCATTGTTTTTATTTTTTTCCTGAGCTAGTTAGGGTCCCCGTACACCCTAACACACTATATATTTCATAATACACTTAAACACCTAAATCTAGTGCTTAACATGTAACTAGATACTTAACTATACATTTGGAATCCAACCAATATACCCCCCCCCCCCCCATAACCGGCCCTAGACAAAGGGTACACCCACTTTGATTTCTTTGAATTAAATATAAGATCATGCTTGAAGATTTAGGGACACATAACACAAAGGATATTAGAATGTTGGAGGATCTTTATTTAAACCATTGGACTACCATCATTCTTATTATCACAACTCATCACACACACACACCTCTCCTCCTCTCCACACCCTCGGCCGAGAACCACCAAGGCACCACCACCACCTTAAATCCAAGTTCATCCATTCCAAGTCCACTTGAAGGTGTAAGAAGGCGATTCACGAGGCGCGGTGTGTTCGGAAGTTGAAGAACCTCAACCGTTTGCTTTCATCCACCACTTTTACGCCTTGTTTCTTCCCTAGCCTCGAGCTAGTAGTAAGTGACTCTAAACACCTTCTTGATCTTGTCTAGAGTGGTTAATAAGAGATTTGTCGGTTGAAAATCATGAACATACTAAATCACCAACTAAAAGTCTATTTAAGTGATGAATATGATGGTTAATAGATGGATAATTGTGTAAAACTTATTAAACTTGTTTTGTGATGATTATTTTGTGTTGTTTAATGCTAGTAGTAGTTCGGATCGTCATCTAACCCTGCTAGGTTATGTTCTTAGAACATGAGCTAGTATATGTTAAAGTATAAAAAGGACTAGATGATGAACACTACTACTATTAAACATGAACTTGAGTAAAAGTAATTTTCTTGTAAAATAAGACTCTAAACATGTAGATCTAAAGATCTACAAGTGGTATTTTCGAAGAACCAACTGTGAGACGAAACCATGTTTTAAAACCGGATCTTTCATGAACTAGAGGTGTTTTTGTGAACAAACAAGTGTGTGGACACTTGTGTAACAAAAGTTTTAACAAAGAAATAATTTTCGTAAAAACCGACTAGAAGTTGTGAAACTTCAAGATCTTTAAAAATAAAGTTTTTTTAGAAATTAAACTTATTTTTAAAGATAACAAGACTTACTAAATGTGCTAGTAAGTTACTACACATTTTTGTAAATATTCAAGTTCATGAAATGAAGAAATTAGTGATTGTTGTTGATGATTATTGTTGATAATTGTTGTTGATGATTGTTGACGATTTAAAAGAAAATAAACACATGTTTTGAAAACATGGGAAACCTCCATTTTTAGGGGAAACTCTGTCAAAATTTTTATAAATTTTGACACTTAGAAAAATATAAGTTTTTGAGAAACCTATTCCCTAAAAATGTATTTAAGAGTATTACCAAGATTTCCCTAATTTTTTTTTTTTTGTGATAAGAAATAAGGATTTCTTCAAAAATAAAAATGGATATTAAGTATATATTTTTGCAAGAAAAATATATATTATTTGATCACCAACTTGTGTGCTAAGTGTATATAGTATGTGTTATACGTGCTAGTGTATTAAGACTTAAAAATACACTAAATACTCATGAGGAGTATAAATATAAAAATATGCATACAACATACAAGATACATAATTCGGATGCAAAGTGCAAAATATAAAAAGCTTATATTTATTTTTGAGAAAATAATATAAGTAAGACACTTAGTTAAAAATATAAAATATTTTTAACACAAGAAAATATACACAAAAGAGAGTGACTGTACTTGTGCGACGCAAGTCTAGTGACTAACGTTAAGAAAACGCGTATAGGTCACGACGTTAATTAAGCAAATCCGGTGAAGTTTACGACGCACAGGAACGCAAAGTTGTGAGTTCATGCTCCCCCTTTTCTTTTAACTGTTTTCAGTTTTTATAACTTCGGGGGTGAAATACATGTACAAAAGTACAATATTTATAAATGGTATGATATAAATACAAGAAGTACACTTGGTGAGAACGAGAACCAAGTGTGACAAAATATAAGATAATAAGAAACGCACTTGGTGAGGACGAGAACCAAGTTGGATGCGTTATGAGAAATGATTCGGGGGTGAAATACATGTACAAAAGTACAATATTTATAAATGGTATGATATAAATACAAGAAGTACACTTGGTGAGAACGAGAACCAAGTGTGACAAAATATAAGATAATAAGAAACGCACTTGGTGAGGACGAGAACCAAGTTGGATGCGTTATGAGAAATGATAAAAAGAAACGCGCTTGGTGAGGACGAGAACCAAGTTGGATGCGTTATGAGAAATAGTGTCACGAATAGGGTACAGAAGCACCATTAATCAACAATATACTTAGACCGCAGAACAAAAGGTTAGATCTAACGGGTGCCTGGCAGCCACACTCTCGGTGAGGGCGAGAATCGAGTAGTGCTTTTGTGTCTCAGAATATACCAATTAAATGCCTTAGGTTTGGTGACTTCCTATGTCATGTCACATGTTAATGGCTTTGCAACCCATTAAGAATCCTGATATTTACAGAAATACTGTATTTACATAAAATTCATACCATACTAAAATTGATATATAACTTGAAGAACGTGGGGTACTCAAGAAAATTGATATATAACTTGAAGTACGTGGGGTACTCAAGAAAGTTGATATATAAATATAACTTGAAGTACGTGGGGTACTCAAGAAAATTGATATATAACTTGAAGTACGTGGGGTACTCAAGAAAGTTGATATATAACTTGAAGTACGTGGGGTACTCAAGAAAATTGATATGTAACTTGAAGTACGTGGGGTACTCAAGAAAATTGATATGTAACTTGAAGTACGTGGGGTACTCAAGAAAGTTTATATATAACTTGAAGTACGTGGGGTACTCAAGAAAATTGATATATAATTTGAAGTACGTGGGGTACTCAAGAAAAACTTGATTTATTCACAAACTATGTTTTCATACAAAGTATACAAACGTGAAACACAAAACTGCATGAATTCACACCAACATTATGTTGACGTTTTTCCAAAACTCACATGTATTTCAGGTAACTAGGATGGATGTGCGCGCGGTCTCGCTTATGCTTGTGGATGTCGCTTAAGTTTAACTTTAAATAAAGTTGTAAACTTTTTAAGTCAACGTTTTATGCGACTTAGCGATATAAACGCTAAACTTATGTTTTCAAATTATGGTATTTGATGTTTTTACGAGCATATAGCATGTTTACCTTTCGTATGCAATGAGAACCTTTCATGATCACACCTCGTGCTTCCGCCGCAGAAAGGGGTGTGACAGATTGGTATCAGAGCTGCGATTGTAGTGAACCAGGATTCCTTCTCGACTCTAGTCTACAATCTCTAGGATCCTTTCACGAAAACAATTTTCAAAGAGTTTTCATTGCATAAAACGTCCCGCGACATCCACTACCTGAAACTGTCTACATGAGTCTAGAAAAGACACTACGAGACTTAGAGTGCACTTGAGTAGCACTTGTCGTTGACTAGAAATTACTTGCAATTATGTGTGATAATTAGCATGTACTAGAAGTAGAATGTCACAAGTATACGTGACTTTATCTTAAAGCGATGGCCTATCTGAAGGAAGAAATACGAGGATGAAACGAACTGAGCGGACTGTGCAAGGAGTTACGTAATTATGGATGCATACATAATTATGGGATTCAGTGCATAGAAACCACAGCAAGTCTTGTCACGTATAGATTCCCTCAGTGCAAGCCTATTAAGTACTCTGCTAGAGTAATAATTGTTTGATGTCACTTATGTGGTATATATACCTGTGAATATATATGATACTACTGTCTAGTGTGACGATAACAAACAAATGCCTAACCCTGTTGTGTTATGTTCTGTCAGAACATGGCACCCAGGAAAGCTGTGAATGCTCGCAATGACGACCAACCTCCTCCTCCCCTACTGCCAAGAACTGCTGAGGAGCTGAATGCTCTACTGGAGGAAAGGATCTCCGCTGCTATCGCCCAGTACGAGGCAAACCGTACTCAAGACAGTGGAGGACCAAGCAACGCTAGGCGTAATGGGAATGGAGATTCGTCTAGAGGCAATGCAGCTCAAGGCTGCACTTTCAAGCAGTTCCTCGACTGCAAGCCAATGAACCATGATGGCACAGGAGGTGCAGTAGCATTTGTGCGCTGGACGGAGAAGACTGAAACTACTATCCGCATGAGCAAGTGTACCGCGGATCAGTAAGTCACCTTTGCTACTGGGTTATTCGTCGATGAAGCTCTAACTTTGTGGAACCTGCAAGCCCAAACTTTGGGAGATGATGCCGCTTATGGCTTAACTTGGGAGGAACTGAAGGAAAGAATGAGAGAGAAGTATTGCTCTCGCGCTGAACTCCAAAGGCTGGAAACGGAGTTCTGGCACTTGACCATGGTAGGTGCTGACATCAATGGTTACACTCGAAGGTTCCACGATCTGTCAAGAGTGCTTCCCTACATGGTGACTCCCGAATTCAAGCGCGTTGAACGCTACATTTGGGGACTGGCCCCAGAGTTTCGTGGCATGGTGACGTCAGCCAAACCACAAACAATCACTGAGGCTGTAACTCTGGCTGTCAGCCTAACTGAAGATTGTGTTCGTATGAAGAAGTTATCATTGAACCCAACAGAGAAGACCGAGACACATGCTGAGTCGTCCGGCGACAAAAAGAGAAAGCATACCAGTTTGAACCAAGCAACTCGTAACAACAAGGGTTTCAGCAAGAAGCGTGACGCTAACCCGTCCCAGGAGGCGAAAACCCAGGTAACCAAAGCATACCAAGGCTCCATACCTAGATGCCAAAAATGTAAGTATCATCACGAAGGAGCTTGTCGCATTCCAAGGTGCGACAAATGTGGTAAATTGGGTCATCAAACAGAAGACTGTTGGGGAAAAGGAAAGAACCGAAATGGAAACGGTGCTGGTAGCAAGAATGGTAACGGGAAAGGGCAAAACCAAGGATGCTTCAGGTGTGGAAGCAATGATCATTTCATGAAGAACTGCCCAGAGAGAAACAACGCACCGGCTCGAGCATTTGTGATTGGAGCAAGAGACGCACGCGAGGACCCTAACGTGGTCACCGGTACGTTTCTCATTAACAATCACTTTGCATCCATATTATTTGACACTGGCGCCGATTATAGCTTCATGTCTGTGGAATTTAAACGCATGCTTGGAATAGAATCTAGTAGATTAGAAATTCCTTATTCCATAGAACTAGCCAATGGTAAACTCATTGAATCGAGCGAAGTCGTTAGAGGCTGCACACTAGAACTTGGTGAACGAAGATTTAACATCGACCTCTTACCTATTCAATTGGGTAGCTTCGATGTAGTAGTCGGAATGGACTGGTTGTCCAAGAACAAAGCTGAAGTTATTTGTCATGAGAAAATCATTCGCATCCCTTTAGCGAATGGTGAAACTCTCATCGTTCATGGAGAAAAACGAGACGCGCCTCTTCGAATCATCAGTTGTATGAAGGCACAGAAGTGCTTGAGGAAAGGATGTGTCGCTTTCCTAGCACACGTTATAGACAAGAAGGCTGTGGAGCCAAAACTTGAAGACATTCCTGTTGTGAAGGAATTCCCTGATGTTTTTCCCGAAGATCTGCCAGGACTACCTCCGCAACAAAAAGTCGAATTCCGTATAGACTTGGTTCCAGGAGCCGCTCCTGCAGCCAAGGCTCCCTATCGACTTGCTCCATCCGAAATGCAAGAATTATCTACACAACTCCAGGAGTTGTTGGATAAAGGATTCATAAGGCCAAGCTTCTCACCCTGGGGAGCTCCAGTATTATTTGTGAAGAAGAAGGATGGAACACTGCGGATGTGTATCGATTACAGGGAACTGAACAAGCTCACGATCAAGAATCGGTATCCACTACCAAGGATCGATGACTTATTTGATCAACTGCAAGGATCAAGCTACTATTCCAAGATCGACCTTCGGTCTAGATACCACCAGCTGAGAATCCAAGAGGAAAGCGTACCAAAGACTGCATTCAGAACGCGATATGGGCACTACGAATTTCTTGTGATGCCGTTTGGGCTGACGAATGCACCAGCGGTCTTTATGGATCTAATGAACCGTGTATGCAAACCATATCTCGATAAATTCGTGATTGTATTTATCGATGATATCCTGATTTACTCGCGAATGAAAGAAGAGCATGAGCAACATCTCAGAACTATTTTGGAACTACTGAAGAAAGAGAAACTTTATGCAAAGTTCTCGAAATGCGAATTCTGGACTCGCGAAGTACAATTTCTTGGTCACGTGGTGAATGAGAAGGGCATTCATGTAGACCCGTCCAAGATTGAAGCAATAAAGAATTGGGAAGCTCCCAAGACCCCAACTGAAGTTCGACAATTTTTGGGCTTAGCGGGCTATTATCGGCGATTCATCGAGAATTTCTCAAAGATAGCTCAACCGCTAACGACCCTTACTCAGAAAGACAAGAAATACAATTGGGGTCACAAACAAGAAGAAGCCTTCCAGTTGCTTAAAAACAAGCTCTGCGATGCACCGATACTATCATTACCCGAAGGCACTGAAGACTTCGTGGTATACTGCGACACCTCACGACAAGGCTTGGGTTGCGTGCTCATGCAACGCCAAAAAGTCATCGCTTACGCTTCAAGACAACTCAAGGTACATGAAAGAAACTATACCACTCATGACCTGGAGCTGGGCGCAGTGGTATTCGCCCTGAAGATCTGGCGACATTATTTATATGGTACTCGATGTACAATTTTCACAGATCACAAAAGCTTACAACACATATTTGATCAGAAGGAATTGAATATGCGCCAGCGACGTTGGGTCGAGCTGCTGAACGATTATGACTGTGAGATTAAGTACCATCCTGGAAAGGCAAACGTTGTAGCGGACGCGTTGAGCCGAAAAGAAAGGGGTAAGACCCTAAGGGTTCGAGCATTGGAAATGACGATTCGAACGAACCTCACAGCACGCATTCGTGATGCACAACAAGAAGCTCTTAAAGGAGAGAACCGTAAAGTTGAATACCTACGGGGTATGCTGAAATACATGGTTCCAAACGAAGAGGGAGCCTTATATTTCAAGAAGCGTATTTGGGTTCCACTCTATGGTGGCATACGAGAAGTCATCCTTGATGAAGCCCACAAATCGAGATATTCGATCCATCCAGGATCGGACAAAATGTATCAAGACTTAAAGGAATACTACTGGTGGCCGAGACTTAAAAGCGATGTTGCTGTTTATGTTGGAAAATGCCTAACCTGTGCCAAGGTTAAGGCAGAATATCAGAAACCGTCCGGCCTATTACAACAACCAGAAATCCCCGTGTGGAAGTGGGAGCAAATCTCGATGGACTTCATAACGAAATTACCCAGGACCCCGAGAGGGCACGATATGATATGGGTAATAGTTGATCAGTTAACAAAGTCTGCGCACTTCCTACCGATCCGAGAAAAAGACAGCACTGGAAAGCTTGCTGAGATATACTTAAGAGAAATTGTGGCACGACATGGAGTGCCAATCTCAATTATTTCAGACAGAGATGGACGCTTTGTCTCAAGAATCTGGCAATCATTTCAGGAAGCCTTTGGATCTCAGTTAGATCTAAGCACGGCATTCCATCCGCAAACAGACGGCCAGAGCGAACGAACTATACAAACGTTAGAGGATATGCTTCGCGCATGTGTCATGGATCTAGGCGGCAGTTGGGATACTCATCTACCTTTAGTTGAGTTTTCCTACAATAACAGTTATCATACGAGCATAAAAGCCGCGCCGTTCGAAGCTCTGTATGGCCGCAAATGCCGATCGCCCTTATGTTGGGCAGATGCCAGAGATAAACGTATGGTTGGTCCTGAACTTGTACAAGAGACAACCGACAAGATTGCGCAGATCCGAGAGCGCATTAAGGCGGCTCGAGATCGACAAAAGAGCTACGCTGATCCGAAGAGGAAATCAGTAGAATTCAAGGTGGGAGACAAAGTGTTGTTAAAAGTCTCACCTTGGAAGGGCGTAGTCAGATTTGGAAAGCGTGGAAAGCTGAATCCACGATACATCGGACCATTCAGAATATTGAAGAGAATTGGTACCGTGGCATACAAGTTGGAGATACCGGAAGAACTTAATGGAGTACATGATACGTTTCATGTATCCAACCTGAAGAAGAGTCCAACACAAGAAAACGTGATCATTCCGATGGATGAAGTGCATATTGATGAAGCCCTCCGATTTACAGAACAACCCGTTGAGGTTACCGACTGGAAGGTCAACAAGACCAGGAGGAGCAGCGTAAAACTTGTCAAAGTACGTTGGAGCTCTAAGCACGGACCCGAGTACACATGGGAACGTGAAGACCAGTTCAAAGAAAAGTATCCCCACCTGTTCAAGAAGACTCCAGCGAGAGTTAGTTCAGCCTGAATTTCGGGACGAAATTCTTTTAACGGGGGGAGACTGTAACAACTGGCACCAAACCGGTAATTTCCGTACACTTTAATCATTATTTAATTACTGCAATTATGTGCTTAAATTGTCAGCAATGTCTGAACACATGATTAAACAAGTGAATTCAGGCATGTTGTATACTACAAAATATTTCTTTATGCATAAACGAGAGCGTTGCGTCAAAAATAATAGTAAACTCACCGGTAAGACACACTGTGTAAACAGAACTGCAGAAAGCAGTCAGACAATACAATTGGAGCCTAGGTGTAGGTCCGACAACAAGAATGCATTAAAACCCAAGAGTACATACAAGGGTAATATATATGCAATACGAAAGCAAAAATAAGCACTAAAAAGCACCCGAAACGCACTTTAAGTGCAGAATTTATATAATTCAGCAACAAATCAGCATTTAGACATATAAATATTATGCAGAAATGTCGTTTTATTATCCAGAATATTTCCCTAAGTGTTGGGAATTGAAAGAGTACAAGAAAGGTACTTAAACGACACTAAAAAGTGTAATTTAGCACTTTAACGAATCGGTATCTAACCGAACAACCGGATATTACCCGGAACACCAAAATAATGCTCGAAGCATTGTTTTTATTTTTTTTCTGAGCTAGTTAGGGTCCCCGTACACCCTAACACACTATATATTTCATAATACACTTAAACACCTAAATCTAGTGCTTAACATGTAACTAGATACTTAACTATACATTTGGAATCCAACCAATATACCCCCCCCCCCCCCCTAACCGGCCCTAGACAAAGGGTACACCCACTTTGATTTCTTTGAATTAAATATAAGATCATGCTTGAAGATTTAGGGACACATAACACAAAGGATATTAGAATGTTGGAGGATCTTTATTTAAACCATTGGACTACCATCATTCTTATTATCACAACTCATCACACACACACACCTCTCCTCCTCTCCACACCCTCGGCCGAGAACCACCAAGGCACCACCACCACCTTAAATCCAAGTTCATCCATTCCAAGTCCACTTGAAGGTGTAAGAAGGCGATTCACGAGGCGCGGTGTGTTCGGAAGTTGAAGAACCTCAACCGTTTGCTTTCATCCACCACTTTTACGCCTTGTTTCTTCCCTAGCCTCGAGCTAGTAGTAAGTGACTCTAAACACCTTCTTGATCTTGTCTAGAGTGGTTAATAAGAGATTTGTCGGTTGAAAATCATGAACATACTAAATCACCAACTAAAACTCTATTTAAGTGATGAATATGATGGTTAATAGATGGATAATTGTGTAAAACTTGTTAAACTTGTTTTGTGATGATTATTTTGTGTTGTTTAATGCTAGTAGTAGTTCGGATCGTCATCTAACCCGGCTAGGTTATGTTCTTAGAACATGAGCTAGTGTATGTTAAAGTATAAAAAGGACTAGATGATGAACACTACTACTATTAAACATGAACTTGAGTAAAAGTAATTTTCTTGTAAAATAAGACTCTAAACATGTAGATCTAAAGATCTACAAGTGGTATTTTCGAAGAACCAACTGTGAGACGAAACCATGTTTTAAAACCGGATCTTTCATGAACTAGAGGTGTTTTTGTGAACAAACAAGTGTGTGGACACTTGTGTAACAAAAGTTTTAACAAAGAAATAATTTTCGTAAAAACCGACTAGAAGTTGTGAAACTTCAAGATCTTTAAAAATAAAGTTTTTTTTAGAAATTAAACTTATTTTTAAAGATAACAAGACTTACTAAATGTGCTAGTAAGTTACTACACATTTTTGTAAATATTCAAGTTCATGAAATGAAGAAATTAGTGATTGTTGTTGATGATTATTGTTGATAATTGTTGTTGATGATTGTTGACGATTTAAAAGAAAATAAACACATGTTTTGAAAACATGGGAAACCTCCATTTTTAGGGGAAACTCTGTCAAAATTTTTATAAATTTTGACACTTAGAAAAATATAAGTTTTTGAGAAACTTATTCCCTAAAAATGTATTTAAGAGTATTACCAAGATTTCCATAATTTTTTTTTTTTTTTTTTTGTGATAAGAAATAAGGATTTCTTCAAAAATAAAAATGGATATTAAGTATATATTTTTGCAAGAAAAATATATATTATTTGATCACCAACTTGTGTGCTAAGTGTATATAGTATGTGTTATACGTGCTAGTGTATTAAGACTTAAAAATACACTAAATACTCATGAGGAGTATAAATATAAAAATACGCATACAACATACAAGATACATAATTCGGATGCAAAGTGCAAAATACAAAAAGCTTATATTTATTTTTGAGAAAATAATATAAGTAAGACACTTAGTTAAAAATATAAAATATTTTTAACACAAGAAAATATACACAAAAGAGAGTGATTGTACTTGTGCGACGCAAGTCTAGTGACTAACGTTAAGAAAACGCGTATAGGTCACGACGTTAATTAAGCAAATCCGGTGAAGTTTACGACGCACAGGAACGCAAAGTTGTGAGTTCATGCTCCCCCTTTTCTTTTAACTGTTTTCAGTTTTTATAACTTCGAGGGTGAAATACATGTACAAAAGTACAATATTTATAAATGGTATGATATAAATACAAGAAGTACACTTGGTGAGAACGAGAACCAAGTGTGACAAAATATAAGATAATAAGAAACGCACTTGGTGAGGACGAGAACCAAGTTGGATGCGTTATGAGAAATGATAAAAAGAAACGCGCTTGGTGAGGACGAGAACCAAGTTGGATGCGTTATGAGAAATAGTGTCACGAATAGGGTACAGAAGCACCATTAATCAACAATATACTTAGACCGCAGAACAAAAGGTTAGATCTAACGGGTGCCTGGCAGCCACACTCTCGGTGAGGGCGAGAATCGAGTAGTGCTTTTGTGTCTCAGAATATACCAATTAAATGCCTTAGGTTTGGTGACTTCCTATGTCGTGTCACATGTTAATGGCTTTGCAACCCATTAAGAATCCTGATATTTACAGAAATACTGTATTTACATAAAATTCATACCATACTAAAATTGATATATAACTTGAAGTACGTGGGGTACTCAAGAAAATTGATATATAACTTGAAGTACGTGGGGTACTCAAGAAAGTTGATATATAAATATAACTTGAAGTACGTGGGGTACTCAAGAAAATTGATATATAACTTGAAGTACGTGGGGTACTCAAGAAAGTTGATATATAACTTGAAGTACGTGGGGTACTCAAGAAAATTGATATGTAACTTGAACTACGTGGGGTACTCAAGAAAATTGATATGTAACTTGAAGTACGTGGGGTACTCAAGAAAGTTTATATATAACTTGAAGTACGTGGGGTACTCAAGAAAATTGATATATAATTTGAAGTACGTGGGGTACTCAAGAAAAACTTGATTTATTCACAAACTATGTTTTCATACAAAGTATACAAACGTGAAACACAAAACTGCATGAATTCACACCAACATTATGTTGACGTTTTTCCAAAACTCACATGTATTTCAGGTAACTAGGATGGATGTGCGCGCGGTCTCGCTTATGCTTGTGGATGTCGCTTAAGTTTAACTTTAAATAAAGTTGTAAACTTTTTAAGTCAACGTTTTATGCGACTTAGCGATATAAACGCTAAACTTATGTTTTCAAATTATGGTATTTGATGTTTTTACGAGCATATAGCATGTTTACCTTTCGTATGCAATGAGAACCTTTCATGATCACACCTCGTGCTTCCGCCGCAAAAAGGGGTGTGACAACATTGTCTTGAAAACAGAGGAAAACATAACATAAGTTAAACTATTTTTGCTGATTTTAAGTCACTAAGGCTCGAGTCCGCCTAAGTGTATCACGAACATCATCACGCATTAGTTCCTGAAACACATGTGAAAATAGGCACGTCAGCATAAAAATGCCTGTGAGATACATAGGTTTTGTTAATGAAGGATTCATGACTTTTAGTTAAAAGAAAGCTTTAACAAAAATTAGTCATGAACCTTATATAATGTTTTCGTTTATAAATCATACGAAAATCGATAAGAAAATCAGATGATAATAAAAGAAAGGTGTACGGCTAAGTGAATAGCCAAGTAAAAATAAGTTTGTATAAAATATGTCGTTTGTAAAACAATATTTTTTGAAAATATGTCATTTGTATAAAATGTATCATGTCTTTGTTGAAATTGTTTAAATAACGCTACGATATGTAATATCATAAAAGCACTTATATATAGGAAGTACCAGCGGCGTATCCACCATGCTTTTATCATATTACACACACCTCGTTATTTAAATCACTTAACAATAACCACCAAAATGTCTTGTTTAACTAACGTCAAATGTTCATGTATAACAATGTTTAATGTCTCAATGCCATGTGTAAATCATGTCTTGTATAACAAATGTCAAGTAACAACAATGTCTTGTATGGTGAATAAAAAGTATTTACTCAAACCACATGTATATGTCAATGTATAATCAAATGTCATGTGAAACCAAATGTCATGTATAAAACAATGTTTTTGAATAAACAAATGTTTGAATCAAAAGTTAGGTTTTGAAAAACCAATGCTTTTATTGATAAGAACATGTATACAGTAATGTTTATCGCATACATTCAAGCCTTACGACTGTCGAACAAACCCTTAACAAGTTAAAGGCTTATCAATTATGTATATCGGATTCTGTCATCCCTTACTTCCAAACAAACCTAGGAAGCCAGGAACGGGAGTTGTCAATTCCTATGGTACCGCTACATACTACGGAGCGGCGTGATCAATGTTAATAAATGTATTTTAGTCCCATTAAACATACCAAATGCCATACCAAATGTAAGCATGCTATGTGAAAACAATGTACTAACTATGCTAAGTAAACATACGAAGCAGAAATGACATGTAAATCAATGTGCTAGCATGCTCAGTAAACATACATAGCAGAAATGTAATGCAAATTAATGTGTCCATATGCTGAATAAACATATGTGACAAAAAAAAATGTCTATGAAATCAATGTGCTAGCATGCTCAGTCAACATACATAGCAAAACATAATGGAAATCATGTACTATATGTGTACTAGATGAACATAGCAAGTATATGTCATGGAAAGCATGAAAAGTATGAAAACAACAAGTAGGAACATGTGTATCACCCCCAAAATATTTGAAAACAGTAAAAGAGGGGACTATGTACTCACTTGATATTGCTTAATAGTCTTGGAATAACAAACAAGTAACGCTTGAAGGATCACGGAATCAAATGGCACCTAATATAGGTAACTATGTTAATAAACCGGACCTAAATCAAAAGATCGGATAGAATGAGGTCTCGTAAACCAGATGAGTATTGGAACTCATATGATATGGTTTAATAAAGCCTACATTCTAAGTCGGAACTTATCCTAAGTGCTTATGACCCGTTACGACTCGTTAAGGTAGTTTACGCTACTTTAATGTGTCGTTCGTGCAAAAGCGCGTTCGGACGGTCTAACTAGCCCTACGACAAGTATGATATGCCTTAAGATGCTTAATAACATTGCATAATCAGTTTAGATGCCAAAATTTAGGTTACATATGCTTAAAATGAAATTATGCGTAAAAAGGGCATTTTGGTCATTTTCCTAAGGCATATAAACTACCTATCATACAACTAACTAAACGAAGTGACCATAAGGTATAACCTCAGAAAGTTATTCCCTATATAACTATGGTCACAAAACATGTTTGGTCGGATCCTAATGATCGACCAAACGGGTCGGGTTCGAAAGTCTAAGTGGTTGTTTAGACCGCTTAACTTACGACCCTAAATAAGCACTAGACTAAAAGTGACGAGTTAAACATGTTTAACTAAGTTAGAAAACTAATTTGATATCAAAACAAAGTGTTTTGATACCTGAAAATAGCTTCGTCGCAAAACGCGCATAAATACGCATTTTGACCGAAACTTTGACTCATCACTATGCCTAATCAACGTGGTAATCAGTAGGTATAGTCACAAGGGACTATAACCATCGTGATTATGCTCACGTTGCAAAGTTCAAACGAACTTTGTCTTGACCAAATCATGGTCAAAGCAGAAACTCAAACACTGTTTGACTTTCTTGCTTGAAATACATAATCTAGCATGAAAGAACACTTACAAGAGGTCCAAGCTTGAAGAAAGAACAAAGAAAACTGAAGTTTGAAGCCTTCAACCAAGAGGGATAGCTTCAATCAGATCCAAGGGGAAAGAAAAATGGAATGAGCAAGTTGGAATGAAAGAATTCATGGGTATTTATAGGAATCAAGGATGAATTTGATTTTTCCAAGTGTTTGTGAGTTAATCAAAGCATGATCTTCACCCTACACTTGTTACACATTCATTAGAGAACTTGGGGAACACTTAAACCAGCTCCAAGTATTGAAAAACTAGGATTAAAACCATGGGAAACAGGCTATTTTGAAGATTTGGAGAATCTGCCCAGCTAAGGTCTGTCGCACCCCGCGTAAGAATCAGTTCAGTCTTACACTGCCCGCGACCTAATGTCCAGCAAGTTTAAAAGTTTGCCAGAAACAACCCCTGCATGCATAAAACTTGGTTTTTGACACGTTTAAGCCCCTTTAACCCATTTTCAAGGCTCTATAATGATGTCAAAGTATAAGGGACTTGAAATATGCTTGAAAATATCTCGGATGTCGGTTCGTTTGGTCATGCAGTCACGTTATTCGGTTAATTACGACGAAACTCGAACGAACACGAAAAACGATCCAAATTGCGCGACGAATGGTATATTTGCATTCCTATCACTAAAATAAAATATTTTAATGATTACAAAACTTTTTGGATGTCCGGATATCTTCAGAACGGAAGATATGCGCGTAAATGCAAACTTATGCACTTTTTGACGCTTTTAGTCCCTATTGATCAAATAAGTTTATTTTCTCACACCGAACCCCTCAAAGCTTATTTCTAAGCCATGTAAAGGATATTTATGGTATTTTTAACTTATGATCATGTTCCGGAGTGTACGTTACTATACGAATCGACAGACTTTCGCAGTTTGTCGCAAATAGTCCCTGTGATCGAATAAACTTGTTTTTGCCATACCAAATCCTTTAAAACTTATTTCTAAGTTATGTAAAGGTTATTTATGGTATGTTAAGCATATGTTGCTATTCTGGAGTGTTTGTTGCGTTAAGCTGATTACGTTTACGCAATCAGTTTGCGTATAACTTTCCAGAAAATGTTTATGATCGTTGAATCGATATCAGATCCGAGCCTGGAAATGTGTAGGATCGTTGAATCGATCAAATGAGTCGATCAGAAGAGTTCTGGACCAAATCAGAGGCGGAATTCAGTGATTTGATCTTCATTGCAGCTTGATATACACTTAGAAGTAGATTAAATGTCGATTGTATTGATATAACAACTTTACACCAACTGGAGACACTTCGGCAGAGCTTCGCTACCGGAATCACACACACACAAATGAAGAACCAAGACCTCATATATATAGGGAAGCCCAGGTCGCACCAAACAGTCCCATGTGAACTGGTTCACTTCGCACGACCTGGCCAGTTCGCACGAACTGGTCAGTTCGTGTGAGGTGACTGTTTCAACCCAGTTTCCCGTTTTTCTCGAACTATGTGTCTTGGTTTATCTAATCTATTACATGACTCGATACAAGACGAAGTCAACAGACATATGCACTAACAAACTCCCCCTTGGATGTTGACGAGTCTTTAGTGCGTCGATTCTTCAGTCTTGATCAGCCTTCACGCTCTTTCCAAAGTATCTTTCTCTGTAAGAATCCTTCAATCTCTATCTTCTTCTATCAGAATCTCAACCTGGCTCTATCCTCTCTTGATCAGATCTCTTGATTCTTTAAGTTTATCAGCATCAGCAGCTTCTATCTCGAGCTTTGTTCCAAGATCTGAATCTGGCTCTTACGACTTCAGACTCCCCCTTTCGATAAGCTGGGATCGCAGTCTGGAATTCACTATCTACAGGCTTTCACATGTTCAGAAACGTCTCCTGGCTCTCCTTAGTAATAGAATCGGAAATCTTGCTCTATTCTGCATCAGGAGTCGAAACCTAGCTCTTTCAAAGCTTTTTACCTGCACAAACTCTGCCCAAAAGAAAATTTCACAATTATTAAAATTTAACAAATTTAGAAACCACTTGTAGATATCGTTTAACATTTCTCAAATTATCTCAAACATTCTCAAATAAACCACTTGTATTTGTAACAATCAAATTTGGTTTCAAATTAATGAACCATTTAATCATTTTAAAATCATTTCTGATCTCAAACAAACTCTCCCAACCCTGTTGTTCATCATGTTCAGCACTTGGAATTTTGAAAATCAGCTTTTCAACATCAGTTGTTGAAAATAAGATGAAATAAAATCTTTTTGATTTTTCAAAATTTTATGCTAAAACACATTAATGACAATCAGTAAAGAAATATTTACAGACAATATTATTGTGAATTTGTGTAAGAGGATCATATCAGTTTATGACAAATCACTAGCACCGTTGAGCTTTAAACACTTTAAGTTTTAAATGATTCACTTAGATTGTCAGTATATTGATCCACTTAAATCTTCACACAAAGTTCAATTGATTCGAGATACGAGATTAATGTTTTAATGAACTTAACTTATTCGCGTGTACCACCTCAGAATATACTCCCGTATCCAGACTCCTATATTCAGTCTTACAGGTGAATGTACACTAATGATATCTGTAAACGGGTAATGCGAGGCCATGAGAGCTTAGGCTATTGCTTCCGCAAAATCAGAGAGATGATGGCTCGACTTTAGGTGTGTTCCCTTGAGAGAATCTTTTCTTCAACAGCACATGATTAGCATTTTTCAATGTTTCATCATTTTTTATGCTGAGGATGGGCTTTATAATTAAAGCAGTGCAGAGTATTATACGAGAACTAGGCTATTGCTCCCACAAAATCAGAAGTCCTGGTATAATACCCCAGATATCATCACGCACAAAGACCTAGTATGTCATAAATAGAAAGCCCTTCAAACAAGATTTCAGGGGTTACCTATATATCCGAGAGATTTTCCCCATGAAATAAGTAAGTATTTGATATTTAGGTTTATATCTCGAAAACAATCTACTAAGCGTGTAAAAACCTACTGGCATATCATCAGTGAGACCGTTTATCACATTTTAACTTTTCAATTCTTTAGCGTACTGTGATTGTCTACTGATGTACTATCATTTCCTCTTTTTCACAACAAAACTCATTTTTGATTTTTCGATGATTTTGGTTTTTAGATTTTATCATGTTTTTTTATTTTTCAAATTTTCAAAATTTCTAAATTTTTTACTCCCCCTAAAATCAAAAATATGTTTCAATTTTTGATTTTCCGGGAAAATTTGAAAATAAAAGCAATAAACTGTACAAATAAAATGACAAACTGATGTGAATTGCTTCAATTCTCCATCCACTTGCATAAACAATCAGAACTCCCCCTGACAACAAACTATTTTCCCATTATGATTTCAAAACACTTAAGTTTGTTTTAATCAAAATGGTTTTTCCGAAAAATAAGTTTTGTTTGTCATTTCACAAACATGGGGTTTCATCACATTGTTTTCTCAACCACTTGTAAAAACTATGTCTTGACATTTTTCAAAACATTATTTAATTTTAAGAATACCACTTGTAAGAAAGTTAAATCAAATTCAACTTAATGACCTTGATTAACCACTTGTAGGTTGAAATATCACAGTTGTGAATTTCTCAAGAAAGATGCCGATTCCTACTCCCCAATTACCAACCTGGGAGTTCCGGCAAGTCAGGATTTTCAGTTAAAGAGATTCACCCAAGCCTGGCGGTCCTTGGGTGATTCCGAGTCATCGTCACTCGGTTTCTTTCATTTCTTATTCTTTTCATAGAATTCCATTACCCCTTTGACCTTTTCGTCAACAATTTTTCCAAAAATATTTAGAACTTTAGGGTTAAAGGCTTTTTCAACATCAAAATCTTTCTTTTCAGAAAAGAATTGATTTGAAATCTCAACTTTGCCAATTTTTTTCTTCAAGTTTCCGTTTGACAATGGTGGAAAATTTGCATCATCCATTTTCGGAATGGAATTATCACTTTTTAGCTAAACTTGTGGCTCCTCTGACTTTGACGAATCAGATTCATCGCCAGAAAGTGGCTCCTTTGCTTCCGAAGAAACAAACTCATCGCCATATTTAACATCTGATCTCTTAACAACCCACGTTTGATTGTTAAGATTCACATTTCTTTTGTAAAAACTTGTTGAACTCTCACCAACTTCATATGTTGAATTCTTAAACATTTTAAATTTTTCAGTTGGTGGTTCAGTTTTATCAACAACTTTTTCCTTGAGTTTAGAAGACACTCCCTGTTGTGTGTTGGTTGCCTTTGGACAGTTCCGGGCGATGTGACCAACTACTTTGCATTGGTAACAGATTCATGTCTTCTTCTTTTGAACAACATCATTCTTCATTCCCTCTTGCTTCTTAGAAAGGAATTCTTTGTTTGTCTGCTTTCTGAACAAATTCTCTTTTTCTTCTTCAGAAGATGCTCCTGATACAAAAACAACTTTTGATTTAAAATCTTTAACATATTTTTCATTTTCTTTTGGAATAAAACCTAATCCTTTCTTTTTGAAATTACTGTTATGGTTTGGTTTCTTTCGATAACCCGAACCAGAACTGTAACCTTTTTTCTTGTTTAACCGTTGTTGAACTCTTGAAGTGTATTTTTTTAGGTTTTTCAGTAAGATTGTCATCTTTTATTTCAGAAATATTAATTTCTGTTAATTTGAAAACCTTGTTAATCATTTCAGTTTTAACACTTCTTATTGGAAATTCTTCATCAGAATATAATTTGTCAGAATCATTCAAAGTATATGCTACTTTGAATGTTTCGTCATTCAAATTATTTTGTGACATCAGAAAATCTTTATTGTAAACCCTTTTAACTGATAATTTCGAACTGTCAACTGATGAATTTGAACTCTCAGATTCAGACTTTGACTCTGACTCCTCATCCTTATCCAACACCTGATCGACCACTTTCTTTATTAACTCAGACTCATGATCAGTGTCAGATGTTGTGAAAGTGACATCGATGTTATCTGGCAATCCATCTGCAGGTTCAGATTCCCACTTTAAATTGGTTGCCTTTTTTACTCTTTCTGAATTAGGATTTCGTGGAGAATATCCTTCTTCAAGCGGTGGTGGACACTTTGTATAATTGGTACTATGTTTCTTACCAGTATCCTTTACTTCAGATTTCTCTTCTTCAAACGCTTTCATGCCTTCTACTGTAGGATAAATCCTGCCAATCACATAAGAAGCACATGAATAACTTTTCAATAACCTGTTTACTCTCTCAGTTTCTATCCTTTGGGTTTCCAATTTTTGTTCAAGTTCAGGACATTTCTCAATGTACTGATTGATGATTTTCTGCTTCGTCATGAATGCTCCATTGAGTGTCTTCATAGCTATCGCTTGTTCATTGCTTGACTTGTTATATGGATTCATAGCTTTGTTTAAAACATCATAAGATTCTTTTAGTCTATTCATGTTATGAATCAATTTGTTGTTATGCCTTTTCACAGTATCACAATTTTCACACTTCTCAGGCATCTTTTCAGTATCAGCTTCCTTCTCAACCTTGATAGCTGGAATTTTTTTAACCTGCTTCTTTATCACTCGAACATTTTTCTCAGGTTTGATCTTTTCTCCAACAATTGCTGCCTTATGAATTTTCTTTTTCGCAGCTTGTCTTTTTTTAATCTCTTCCAGCTTACCTGCAAAATACAAATTATACCTATCAGGTGAAAATTCTCTTTTATAATATTCAAGCTTTTGAATTTCTTCACTATAATCATCACTCTCTTCATCTGATGAGTGATCAAAGATTGGTGCTTTTTCTAAAGCCTCTTCTTTTGAAACTGGTTCTTCTTCTTTCTTTTTCGGACTGTATTACTGAGATTCGTAATAAACATATGCTATTTCATCTTCAACAGTCGAATCTTCAAAAATTTCAGCAACAAATGCTTTAGACCCTGAAGTTCTGTTAGGATCATAATTATCCCAATTAAAACCTTCTGCAATTCTTTCATCGTCTTGATGAACTAGATAAGCTTTCTTTGATGGTTCTTCGATCAGCTCCTTCCTAGCATGTGAAGTTTGTGGCGATTGTTGTTGATTTGGAGCAACTTGATGATAAATCGCTTTTCAATGATAATCATTGTTGCCGAATGGATTTTGAGCTCCACTTGCTTCGCGATTTTTGCATTCTCGCTTAAAGTGCCCTTTTTCCCTGCAACGAAAACAAGTAACTTTAGATTTATCAAAACCTAAAGGTGAAGTTCCAGCATCACGGAAATCATCCCTTCCAGTAATCTGTTTAAACTTCTCAGCTCTCCTCAACACACTAGCCATACACCACTTTATATCCATGAGTTCCATCTCTTCAGCATCTATCTGATCATAATCCTCTTTGGTCAACATTGGATTACCAATCCTTCCGGCTACCAAACTCTCATAAGACTCTAAAACGGTCACCAATAATGACATATGACCTTTGGCTACCTCTTCTGAGAAATTCTGACCATTCTAAAGATGTAATGCAATGTTGCATTGTATAACTTGGCCATTACTGTTGTGTGAGCTTTGCGGTTTAGAACTTGTTGCTGAAAATTTGGATCAAATGATGGATATGAAGAGAATCCAGTTTTGTTGTTTGATCCTTGAGATGACCCTCCAGAAGAACTGTTTGTGTTAAATGCAGTTTCAATCTTTGGTGCATTGTTGGTCTTATCAATCATACTTCCTTTGTAGTACAAACCAATGTCTTGTTCATCATTAGAATCCTTCATTTTCGCCATCTTCCGTTGTTCCATCTCTTGAACCTCGAGTTTTTCAATAAACTTTCCTAGTGATAGATTCGCAAATTCATCATTATTCTTCAGAATCATAAGATACGTGCCCCAAACATCTTGTGGCAATGCATCGGCTAGCTTTTCAACCCATTCTTCTCTATCTTTCTTGATATCCAATCGTTTCATGTTAACCACCAAGTTGTAATATCTTTCAATAATCATTTTGGTGTTTTCAGTTTTTAATCCACGAAATAGATCAAATTCTTTCTTCAAAAGCGATTTTTTGTTCTTGATCATGTCTAAGCTTCCAACAAATTTTTTTTTAGTGCTTTCCACATTGAGTGTGCACTTCCGTTGTGTTGCAATAAAATCAAGATGTCTTCCTTAATAGCTTGTTGCAAAATACTGATCATCATCTTTTCACTTTTGTATTTCTTTTTCTCATCAGCATCTAAATCTTTAATAGCAACAATATCTATGTATTCATCAATTGGTCTAACATATCGTTCTTCAACACATTCTCGCGCCTCTAAGTGATTTGCTTGAACCCAATTTTCGAAACGTTCAACCCATCCACTATACTCCTCGATATTCATGAGCTTAGGCGGTTTTGCATGGTGCCCATTTCATTTTCTAAGTTCACGTTCTGAGCCATAGTGATCGGGGTAGCAAATGCGTTGTAAAATTCGTTTTTCATGTTTAGGTGCAAAAAGTTTTCAAGAACAGACTTTTCAAACGAACTGACAAAAATTCCACGCGACCTGAACCAAACGATCTGGAAAGTTGGTACGACCTGAATTGGTACGAACTGGCTTTGGTACGATCTGGTTATATCTCACACGAACTGGATTTGATGCGACCTGAATTCAGTTCAAACCATGCGAACTGGTTCTCCAACTGATCAAACCGTGCGAACTGATCACTGTTTCAAACTACCTTGTGACACCCCAGGAAACCATGCAATCTAACTAGCTTCCCCAGTAACTACGTGCTAAATTTCGGGACGAAATTTCTTTCAAGTTGGGGATGATGTGACAACCCGTAACTTCAAGGTACAAACCGTTTGTTTCGTTTTATAAATCAAATCCCGTGCTTATTTTATTTGATGAAATAACCAAACCCTTACCGTGTTGTACCGACCCGAACCATTTGAACCAAAACACTTGACTCGCGTGTCGATCCAACCCACTCGCATAGCTCGAAAACTTATGGGGCCCGAACCTTAGCGTGATCACTATTCATTTTATAATTAACTAATTAATTATTCATTAGTAGGTTTTGTGGAAAAAAAATAAAAATAAAAATAAAATGATATGTTATGATCAACAACAGTAACTATTACCACCTTCCTTTTTATTCATGTTTTGCTAGTTATCGGCCCACACCCCAACCCCCCCCCCCCCCCCCCCCCCCCTTTGTGCGTTTTGTTTTGGGCAGTAGCCCCAAACCCCCTCGGAGCCCAAGTTCTACCACCCCACCTCACCCCATACCTCGGCCCACACACATAAACTTCCACCGCCTTCCCATGTTCAGATTGTAAGTTGCGTGGATACATCATACATGTATATATATTCATAAGGGTCACCCTCATGCATAACACGCAAACCCTACGGCAATCGGCGGTAGCTTCCTTCACCATCACGCACATCACCTCTCGTCTCTCTCCCTCCCTCGGCAACCGGAGCACATCACCACTCCTCCGTCACCGATGCCGGTAAGCCCCACATATCTCGTTACTTCGTTTTACGAACATGTAGTCTTGGTTTCGGTCCAACCGTAGCGTCGTTTGATGCCTGTGATTGAATGGTTACATGAAACTATATGATAATATATATACTTGTTCGATGATCTGTGTATGTATTGTGCATGTTTGATGTTTAAGAATAAAGAATGATCTATGTTGATTTGTTTAAATGATAAGAATGATGATGCTCCTGTGAAAGTTGTGATGATTAGAAGGTTGTTTATGAATAATACTCATACACCTTGTTTGAGTGGTGTTTCTGTTAAATGGTTGAAATAAAGTTCATGATAAGCTCCAATGACTAGCTTTATAGATGTTGGTAATTTTCGATAGATGATAAGGCCTTATGGAATTAACAGCCACAATACGAATATAGATCTAGGAACTTGTGACAGACTTTTGAATACTTGATGAAACTATAGGAAAGTATATGATGTGTGATACATGTATATGAACAGTCATGCTCGATTATATACATGAAGGTATGGATGATTTTCTTTTTTCGAAGGTGTAAGTATGTGATTGTGTTTTCAATATTTAGTGATAGAAATAAAAAAAAGCTGGGTTTGATATGAAGGCATATATGAATATAGAAGCTGGGTGGTTTTTTTTAGGTAGAGTACAATTGAGTGTGCATGGGGTACAACCCACCAAAAATGATTTGAAAGGCTACATGTTATATGATTTCTTGTCTTATACGGTTTAATTGAAATGGAAAGCATGATGATTGTGTTTAGGATGAAATGCACACTAGGCAGCCAGCCCCACCTATAAGTGTTTTATGGGTTGCAATAATGTTTACATGTTTTGGACTTGGGTTATATATGATGCCATCTGTGCTACTTGTTAAATATGCGAACAATTACGTAAATTACTTGTATGCGAACCTGATTAGATGTAATAACTATAATAGGACGTGATTGACCAAAAGTTATTTTAGCAAGTAGACTATCTGCCGAGCAAATCAAGGTGAGTTCACACTTTCCACAAGGCATGGGATTCCTAGGGGTTGGGAATGGGTAAAGGATCGAAACCGAAACTGTGTGATTTCCTGGTTTGGAACACGTACACACCCTCTTTATTGAAGGGTGACAACACGTGATAAGAATATAATCGGAACCTGCGTAATCTCCTGGTTTGGGGATTTCGTACACACCCTCTTTACTGAAGGGTGACAATACAGATACTAGACCAAAACTCTCTATCATGAAGTCCCTCCTTTTTATATCGACTTAATCGCCGGGCCAATGGCGAGCGGGTCATTAGTTAGATAGCGCTATTTAGGTTTGACAAGCCTCACACCGTGCCGCAGAGGACGGGCGTGAACTAATGGATCTGGGCACGTCAATGATGATAGACATTGACGCTAGGGCACCAACTTACTTTAGTCAGTGGTCGATATGGTAAACGGGTCTAGTGGTTAACATGGGGAAGCCCCCTGTTGGACCGTGTCATGACCCTAAACGATCAGTCAAGGCAGTTCATCATCACGTATAAAGGCGGAATCAGAATACGTAACGTAACAACAGCTATTCCTTTTAATTCCTGCTTTATTAATGCTTTCTGATACAAAATTGACAGAGTTTCAACACCTAAGCAATGACCTGATTTCGCTCCAATGTACTTCATGAAGTCACACATGTGAAGTATTTATAGTTGGACTGATTTCGCTTATATGGCATGACCATATGAGCGAAATCACATGTGACATATAAGCGATATCACACCAGGTGACATAAGAGCGAAATCACATCTACCCTAAAAGCGAAATCACTTCTAAACTATGTTCACATAAGCGAAATTAACATAATAAACCCTAATCTTGACTTTTAAGCTCTAATCTTGATATATCTTGACTTAAGACTTGATGTAGATGAAGTCAACAGACATTCTTGTGCATCAACAGACTCCCCCTTAGATGTTGACGTAGTCTTCAGCTCCTGAGTCTTCAGTCTTAGTCTTTTCTCCACCTCTGTCTTCTCATCATAAACACTCTATCTTTACAAACTTCAGAATCACAACCTGACTTTAACTTCCATCTTCCCTTTGACTGTTGATCCAGACTCCCCCTTTCACAGACTCCCCCTCTCAATATGCTAGAATCTGAGGTATCTGGTTTAAGCTTTGACAAATAGCTTTCATTGGGAATAATGAAGTCCAAACCTGTTACTCAACCAATAAACATTACACTACTATCTTTCAAACATAACTCACAAACTTAATCAGTTTTAGAAATCCACTCAAGTATTCAGATCCAAGTTAATGACCCTGGTCACTTGATTAATCTACCAAGTCCAAATTAATGACCTTGGTTGATCATTTGACGAATCAAACTGATTTAAAACAATAATTTCAAACATTTTCTGAAAATAACAAGTATCAAATTAATGAACTTGTTTTTGACTTTTCAAACAATTCAAACTCCATCAAAGATAAGCTCTTCTCATTCTTCAGTTCAGAATCTCCTGCATCTGCTTCAAACATCTGAGAATCCAATAATCAACTCTCCACTTTGGTTTGTCGGAAAATAAAGCAGAAATAAAATCTTTTTGGATTTTATAAAGTGATCTAAACTAAGAAATGAAATACAGAAAATTTAAATTGCAGAAAGTAAACAAAGTAAACTATTTACAAACTTAATTTTGGCGAGCGTGTCAGGGAATCATATCAGCTTTTCAGACAAACTACAAGTACCGTTAAGCTTCATTTCATACTCAGACTTAAACAATTCACTTCGATTGTCGATATACTGATCCATCTTAAATTCTCACACAAATTTCAATTTACTCAGGATACGAATTAGATGAATTATGAACTTAGCTCATTCATGTGTCCCACCTCTTGAATACACTCCCGTATCCAGAATCCCAATAATCAGTCTTACAGGTGAGTATACTACAATGATATATGTATATAAATTAGGTATGCGAGGGCCGAGGGATCTCAGGTCGATACTTCCGTATACGCAGAGAGATATCAGCTTCGACTTTACGGTATGTCCCCTTTAGAGGATCTTTTTGCTTACAACAGCAGCGACTATCAATTTTATTGTTTCATCGGCATGCTGAGGGTGTAATGCTATGTTTCAAGCATTTGCAGAAAGTATTATCCAGGGACTAGGTCAGAACCACCGTTCAGCAGAAGTCCCGGAATAATACCCCAGACATCATTAAGTATAAAGACCTAGTATATCAGATTAAGAGACCTTTCAAACGAGATTTCAGAGGTTACCTATATATCCAAGTAGTGTTCCCCACGAATTCACAAGTTTGAATTTTAGGTTTATATCCCAAATAAATCTACTAATTGTGCGAAAACCTATCGACACATCATCAGTGAGACTGTTTAACTCATTTATACTTTACAAATCTTTAGCATACTGTAATTGTCTAAGCCGATGTACTATCATTTTCCCCATATACACAAGCTCTTTTTCAAATTTTATCATGTTTTTGTATTTTTGCATTTTTTACTGTTTTTGTATTTTCTGAAAATATAACTATGTACAAATTATCTACTCCCCCTAAATACCAAAACAAGTAAAAAATCGACAAACCATTGCAGATTGTTTCTCGTCTTCATCCGCAACAGTACTCTCATCAACGCCAATTATGCCATCCGACACTGAAAGAAGCTTCATACCATTCAGTTTTAACAAATATTTAAACCGGTTTTTATCAAAAGCTTTGGTATGTAAATCAGCTTTCTGTTCGTCAGTGTGGATTTTCTCAATTCGTATCAACTTTTTCTCAAAGCAATCACGAATAAAGTGATGACGAATTTCTATGTGTTTAGTTTTAGCGTGATGTATTGGATTCTTTGTTATATTTATTGCAGCCTCATTATCAACAAAAAGAGGTGTGTTAGGAAACTGCAAACCGTAGTCGCGCATCTGTTGCTGTATCCACAAGATCTGAGAGCAGCAACTGCTAGCAGAAACATACTCCGCTTCACATGTAGATAATGCCACAGACGTTTGTTTCTTACACTGCCAGGTAACCAATCTAGGACCAAAGAACTGGCATCCTGCAGTTGTTGATTTTGAATTGACTTTGCAGCATCCGAAATCCGAATCGGAATACCCTTCGAGCGTAAAGTCGCCTTTCCTAGGATACCACAACCCCAATGAAGGAGTTCCTTTCAGGTAGCGCAATATCCTCTTCACAATGATCATATGTGATGCTCTCGGGTTAGACTGAAATCTTGCTGCGAGGCACGTTGGGTACATGATATCAGGACGTGAAGCAGTTAGATACATTAAAGAACCTATCATGGAACGGTAAAACGTTTCATCAGCCCTGTCTCCGGTGAGATCTGGGTGAATCCCATGATTTGTTGCAAGTGGGGTAGCAGCTGGAGTAGAACTTGACATCCCAAATTTCTCTAGAATATCATGAACGTACTTCGTCTGGTGAATGAAAATTCCCTCAGGAAGTTGTTCAACTTGTAAACCCAGAAAGAATTTCATCTCCCCCATTGATGACATTTCGAATTTTTGCTTCATCACTGATTCAAAATCTTTGCATAGATTTTCATTTGTCGACCCAAAGATTATATCGTCCACATAAATCTGAACTATCAGAAGATGACCATCGACCTCTTTAGTGAAGAGAGTGGCATCCACTTTTCCACGAATGAACTTGTTGGCTAGTAGGTGTTGAGACAAAGTCTCATACCAGGCTCTCGGGGCCTGATGTAAACCATACAGCGCTTTGTCCAATAAGTAGACCTTGTTTTTGTGGATTGGATCGGTGAAGCCCAGTGGCTGACCGACATAAACCTCCTCTTTAACCTTCCCATAAAGAAACGCCGATTAACATCCAACTGATAAACTTTAAAGTTCTTCCAAGACGCAAATGCTAGGAAAATTCTGATTGCCTCTAGTCGTGCTACAGGAGCATAGACTTCGGTAAAATCAATCCCCTCCTGTTGACTAAATCCCTGAACAACGAGTCGAGCTTTGTTCCTTACAACAACTCCTCTATCGTCCCTCTTGCATTTGAAAACCCACTTGGTGTTAATTTTCCTCTGACCATCCAGCAAATCAACTAACTTCCACACTCCCAATTTCTCGAATTGACTAAGTTCCTCCTGCATTGCATTGACCCAAGAGTCTTCAGTAAGCGCCTCTTTGTAAGTTCTTGGCTCAACCTGCGAGATAAAACAACTCAATGAGAATTCAGTTTGCAAAGGAGCAACTTTTGTATAAAAACATGTAAGCCCTTTATCAATCTGATTTCGAGTGCGAACGCCTGTCTGCAATTCTCCTATGATCAACTCCTCTGGATGATATGAAAAAGTTCGCGGCATCACTTCACTTGGAACATCTACATTTCCCTCCAGATTAGTAACATTCTGTTCTGCATCTTGTTCACCAACTTGGTTTGTTTGACTTGAAATCTGAATTTGCTCCCCCTCAGAATCTGAATCACCATGATCAAATACTGGCATGTTTTCAGCTTCTAGATTATCATTCTGAGCCGACTGATTATCCTGAGCAACTTCATTCTGTTGGACATCATCATGTTCACCAGCATTACTTGGACCTGCTTCATCATCATTTGAAGTTTCCCGTGGTCTCCTCGAATACTCAACTGGGAACCTTAGCTGCGACTCATATTCACGCAAAATATCCAACTCATCAAAGAAATCTTCATCATCCTCTGATTCTTCTCTCATGTCAAACGAATCCCAAAGTTTGTCATAATGATAACGCCATGAATCACCAGGATTCTGCGGCGGCATAGTATAACCTTGACATTCAACATTTGCAGCTTCAATAATCCGCTTCTCACTTGGAACGAAGACACGTCACATCGGATTTGCATAACCAACAAATATTCCCTCAATGCTCTTCGGACCAAACTTCCCATGAGGCTCTATAACCGTACAAGGTGACCCGAACGGTTCTAGATACTTCAAATTCGGTTTGCAATTATTGATTAGCTCAAAACACGTTTTGTTGAACTTCTTGACAGTGAGAACCCTGTTGAGCGTATAGCATGCGGCGGAAACAGCTTCAGCTCAAAAATTTATCGGTAACTTTGAATCTGCGAGCATAGTTCTAGCCGTCTCGATTAGTGTCCGGTTTTTGCGTTCTGCGACTCCATTCTGCTACGGAGTGTACGGAGCACTAAACTCATGCAAAATACCTCTTTCATCACAAAATTCTTCCATCTTACTGTTATTGAATTCAGTACCATTATCACTTCGAATTCTCTTGATACGCCTTTGGTACAAATTCTCAATCTTCCTGAACAGCCCCATCAAACTGTCAAATGTTTCATCTTTCGTCTTTAAGAAAGAAACCCACGAAAATCTGGAATAATCATCAGTAACGACCAAACAATAGTAATCTCCTGTAATACTTTTGACATTCACCGGACCAAACAAATCCATGTGAAGTCTTTCCAGCGGTCTCGAAACTGAATTGACTTGCTTTGTAGGGTGTGACTTTTTCTTCTGCTTGCCTTTGATGCAGCTAATGCACTCCCCTTCCAGATGAAAACCTTTGATATTAACTCCCAATACCAAATCATTGTGCACCAAGTGATTCATCTTCCTTAGGTGAATATGCCCCATCTTGCGGTGCCACAATCTTGATTCTTTCTCAGTTGCTCTAGAAACAAAACAATGTGCTTGACCAGTAGTTGTAGTTGCTACACTCATATCTAACACATATAAATCATTCACTCTAGGTGCCCTCATGATAATCCATTCTTCAGGGATAACAAAACCTGGTTTCAAAATCAAACATTCTTTATCAGTGAAGTGAGTAGTTTACATATTGTCACAAATCTGGGAGATACTAAGCAGATTGTTCTCCATCTCAGTGATGTAGTTAACTCTCTCAAACTTCACAATCCCATTGGATAACGTTCCTTCACCAACAATTCTACCACCTTCATGACCTGCAAATCCCACATAACCACCATTGATATTCTTCACATCATACAGCAATGCGGTCTTTCCTGTCATATGTCGAGATGCTCCACTATCCATGATCCATCTGGATACAAGTTGTGGAAGATCCTGCACAAAACAAACTTCAAATTAACCAACTACAATAAAGATGCCGATTCATGCTTCGCGATCCAGGAAGCTCCGGCAATTCAAACTGATTATTCGAACATGGTGTCCACCCAAGCCTCATCAGCCTTAGGTGTAACCTTGACTCTAGCAATTTGAATTTTGAAATTTTCAGCCTTCAAAGGTGGAAAATTTGCATCATAATCAACCGAAATTGATTCTTCAGCCTTTTTCACTACAGAAGTTGAAATTTTCATTTCGGTTTTTGGTTTCCAAACTTGTTGAGATAATGCAACCCGTTTGTAAAATTTTTCATTGTTAGTTACCACTTTCTTTACGGGTTCATTTTGTACTTTGATGTTGTCATTTTTCACATTCCTTTTCTCAACAACGATTGGTGCTTTACCTTTCACATCAACTTTCTTCTGTTGAATCTTCACAGTTTCAGTCTTAGGCTTCACATTGGTACACTTTCGTGCAATGTGACCAACTTGGTTACATCTAAAACATGTTCTAGTATCAATAACTCGACTTGTGCCTTCAGACTGATACTGTGAAGCTCTTTTCTCAAAGAACTCTTCATTCGATTTTGAAAAAAAATTCATTTTCCTCATCAGAAAGTGAACTTGAACTGTTCACAAACACCTTCTTTTCAGCAAACCTTTTGTTTTGAAATCTTCTTTGCTGATAACTCTTACCACCCTGATAACCACCCGCCCAGTTGTTTCGATTGTTATTATAAAAACGTGGTGGAACAACAGGTTTATTATAGTAAGCTTTATCTTTCTCAAAATTCATTTTCCTTTTTGTTTGACTCAAACTGTTCACTTCTGACAACTCAACTTCAACCAATTTGAAAACATTTGTCAACCTTTTCACATTAACATTCTCAATGGGAAATTCAGAATCCGAATACAACTTATCAGATCCAGCCATCTTGTACATCACAAGACCCGGTTCATCACTTAAGTTGTTTTTGGACTTTGATTTCTGAATGTACTTGTCCAATAAACACCCATCTTCCTCAATAGTGTCACTATCCATTTTTAACACATTTTCAACAACACCTTTTACAATATCATTTTGGACACTATCTTCATTGGAAGTTGTGAACGTGACATCAATGTTCTCTGGAAGTTTAACTTCACTTTCTTCCTCAATTTCAACCAACCCCGACTGCTTTTTAGTGTAATTATCAAGAACAGGTGGTGGTACTTGATGAAACCCCACCCCAGTTCCATCACAATACACATCTTCGCCCGCTTTGTCTTTCCCGATGGGTTTGGGAATAATATGTTGCAACACAAAGCTTGCGGAGTTGTAACTGTTAAGCTTCAACTGGATTCGCTCGTTTTCGATTACAGCCTCTTGAACTTTAAGTTTCAATTTAGCGATTTCATCCAGTTGTTGGGTGATTGATTCTTCTTTGACTCTAAGCACTGCTTTCAAATGTTCATTTTCTTTAAAAGTTTTACCATTTCGATCATCACAATCTTTCATTGTGCTTTTGAGTTTTTCAAATTTTTCAGAAATCTGACGTTTTTCAAGAATCAACTTTTCATTTTCTTGTTTAATTTTGTCATGATCAATTTTATCAGTTTCAATTTGAGCAGTTAATTCTCTTATCCGTTAAGTTGAAGCTTTAACTGTTTTGTCACGACCAAGAATCTGATTCTTAACGCTTCTGACCTTTGCTGTCAGATCTTTAATTTTCTCACCGTTGAGATACGTGACAGTATTACAAAATTTGCACTCTTTGTTGCAATTTTTGCAATCAGCATTTCCTTCGATCTTTTTACCTGACGCATTTGTTGACGAGTTTGGACTGACCTGGCCTTTTGACTCAGACACGGAGTTAGAGTCTACCTCAAGTGCTTTAGCAGCCAGCACTTTGTCAGCCATTTTTCCCAAATTCTCTGCAGTCAACTCCTGCGTTGTATCGATAACTCCAGTATCAATCTTCTTTGATTTTTCGATCTCTTCTTTCTCTTTTTCTTCTTTTTCTTTCTTCGCTTCCTCTTTCATTTTCTCGGTTGGAGTTCCCCACCATTTGTGTTGCCAATACTCATCATCATCTTTCATTTCCTTGATTAAGGCTTCCAGATCGAGAGTTTTGTGATCGATTGCAATATTTCCATACTCATCAAGATAACACTCTCTGTCTGGATCCCATCTTTTTGCTCTCTTTGCTTCCAAATAGATACCAGAAAGTCTAATCATTTTGTTTTCCGAAATCATCTTTCTATATCTATACTTCTGCTCTTCAGTTCTATCATATTTCCATGGAATAGGTTCATTTTTTGCCATGAATGCGTAACCAACCGCATCTTCTTCCGGTAGAACCTCTTGACTCCAATCATAACCCTCATCATCGTAAATTACTGCAAGAGCTCTAGATTTATCTTTGTTGTCTTCAACCTGCTTCAATCTAGGCGGCTCGTGTTTATTCTAGTGATAAATTGCCTTCTTGTAGTAATCATCTCTGAAAGGATTCTCCGACTCATCAGCATAAGCATTTCTGCATTCTCGTTTGAAGTGACCCTTCTGCTTACACTTGAAGCAAGTCACCTTCGATTTATCGAACCCCAACTTGGTAGATGCACCACCAATTGTCTTCCTTCCGGTAATTTCCATAAAACGCTATGCTCGGCGAACAGCACTTGCCATAGCCCAACGAATATCGATCAGTTCCATTTCCTCCGGATCAATCTGATCGTAATCTTCTTTCGTCAGATTTGTGTTTCCTATCTTCCCAGCTACCAACCCTTCATACGATTCCAACACCGATGCTAGGAAGATCATCTGCTGCTTGGCCGACTCCTCATCAAAATTCTGAGCATTCTTCAAGTCTATTGCAATGTTACATTGAAAACGATTCTTTGCATCTGGATGATTTCCAGAAGATGAAGATCCACTGTGATAACCACTATGACTTCCACTGCTTTGACCACTTTGATTTTCTTTGCCGGCTGTCGACACATTTTCAACAGAAAACGCAGTCTTTGGAGAAGTAGCTTTCGGCATCATGCTCTTTGGATAATATAGATCCAAATTCTGTTGATAAGATGAATGATTAACTTTGTACGTCTTCTTCAATTCCAGTTCATGACTTTCAAGTCTCTCAATCACCAAATCTGGTTTAAGATCTTTCGGCAAGATAGTGTTTTTAAGCATGAGAGCATAATATCTCCACTCCATCTCATCTGGCAACGAGTCGAACAACTTGTCTACTTGCTCATCATCAGAATACTTAATTCCATGTCTAACTAACTCCAGCTTCAGGTGCCCAAACCTCTCGATCATTTTTGACACTGATTCATTCTTTAAGCATCCAAACATATCAAACTCTTTCCTAAGTAGTTTTATTTTATTTTTCCTTATTTCTTCACTACCTATACATTTCTTTTCTAACTTTGCCCAAAGATCTTTAGCATTTGAATAGTCTATCAATGAGATGATATCCTCCCTAACAGACTGAAATAACAATGCCACACACTTTTGTTCGGCTACGAATGATTCAATCTCATCAGTAGCTGTTAAGACTTCACCATTCTTGTTTCCGTGTTCATAACCGTTCTTCAGACTTTTCCAACTTGGAAATGCAAATGCCATCATCCAATCTTCAAACTTTCTGGACCACCTACTGTACTCCTCGATAG
Organism: Helianthus tuberosus; assembly: GCA_030545235.1. Classification (NCBI taxonomy): domain Eukaryota; kingdom Viridiplantae; phylum Streptophyta; class Magnoliopsida; order Asterales; family Asteraceae; genus Helianthus; species Helianthus tuberosus. The sequence continues at coordinate 93,371,690 of CM060410.1, forward strand.
CCATTAGCTTTGGTGGTTTATTGAATGTTCCGAAGGCACTTTCCGATTCCCAAGCTTCCTTTTTCTTCTATTTCGGTGGATTCTCGTTCACATTGCTTGACGAAGTGTCGTTGTTTCCGGAATCTCCAGCGAACGCGTACATATCGCTAAACGGGTTCATGAAAAGATCATCCATCTTGAGTGTACCTGAAAATCAGAAATCACTTAGTAAAATTTTTCAAAATTTTTGAAAACCTTGACAAATAAGCGAAATCAGTCTGAATGACTGATAAGCGAAATCAATCAATGTGATTGACACAAGAGCAAAATAAGTTGTGTGACAGATAAGCGAAATCACAATATGTGTCACAAAAGCGAAATCACTTTTGACAAATAAGCGAAATAAGCTTGTCCAAATAAGCGAAATCAGGAGACTGTCCTTATGAGCGAAATTACTAAGTCCAAATAAGCGAAATCACTTATGTCCGAAAAAGCGAAATCACTATGTCCGTATGAGCGAAATCAGAATATTAACACTCGATGTTCACAAAAGCGGAATCACGTTTTCACCCAATTTTAAGCCAAATTTTAACCTGCAACTTTCAAGGGTTGTACTACACAGAATTCCAATCACAATGATATGTAATATGTTCAATTTCGACCACAAATTCGTTCCAGATCTGAAAATGAAATTTCTGTTCGTGAACTGATCGAACTTTTGTTAAAATTGATTGATTTTTACTTTGTTTTAAGAACTGATACTATTACGGATTGTTTAAAAGATAATTTCGCTCAATTATACTTGAAATTCAACTCATTTGTCCGTAGGAACTTGTTTAATTCGAAAAAATAAAAGAGAAATTGAGTAGAAATGAGAGAATAATGTCGAATCAGCTGAAGTAGTATGAACTCCTCGTCCTGAAGCTCTGATACCACTTGTTGGACCGTGTCATGACCCTAAACGATCAGTCAAGGCAGTTCATCATCACGTATAAAGGCGGAATCAGAATACGTAACGTAACAACAGCTATTCCTTTTAATTCCTGCTTTATTAATGCTTTCTGATACAAAATTGACAGAGTTTCAACACCTAAGCAATGACCTGATTTCGCTCCAATGTACTTCATGAAGTCACACATGTGAAGTATTTATAGTTGGACTGATTTCGCTTATATGGCATGACCATATGAGCGAAATCACATGTGACATATAAGCGATATCACACCAGGTGACATAAGAGCGAAATCACATCTACCCTAAAAGCGAAATCACTTCTAAACTATGTTCACATAAGCGAAATTAACATAATAAACCCTAATCTTGACTTTTAAGCTCTAATCTTGATATATCTTGACTTAAGACTTGATGTAGATGAAGTCAACAGACATTCTTGTGCATCAACACCCCCACCAACTATAGATATGTTTGGGAAACAGGGTAAACTGATTAGCGTACAACTTACAAATGAATTCCTGGTTTTTTTTAAACAACTTAACAATGAACACCAATCGTGAACTCGCTCAACTTTGTTGTTGATTTGTTGTTACATGCCTTGCAGGGCGTTAGGTATCTATGGAGCTTGCACGAGCAAGAGGAGTCGTTGTGGGACATGGACCGTTGTGTGCCATGTCAAACTTTATGAACTTTAAACTATGTTTTGTTATTTAAACTTTACTATGCTTCCGCTGATTACTTAAACTTGTTTGATTTCTTTTGGACACCAATTATATTGTGGTTGGTTTTATTTATTTAGTTACAATGTTCAATATGATTGGTGGCTTGATCCTGGTCATGTCACGCCTCCATGCGGTGATACTCCGCTTGTGGATTTTGGGGGTGTGACATACCTGACTGTTCAGCTCGTGCTAACTGAATAACCTTTCAAACGACCTGACACTCAATTCGAACAATCTGACATGATTTTCATGCGGTTTGATCAATTTTATCAAGTTTTAGGTTGATTTTAGGTCTGATTTGTTCAAGGATTGATTAAAACTCAGTTTTACGTGTTATATGTGAAATTCAGCCCATTTAAACAGTAAAATCGTTGAAATTTTGAAGAAAAAGTGTAGAAAATGAGTAGAAGTGAGAAGAAATCAGTTTTTATCCTTGAAAACAAGCTGAAATGGCAAGAACTCTTCCTCCTGAGCTCTTATACCACTTGTAGGATCGTTGAATCGATCAAATGAGTCGATTAGAAGAGTTCTGGACCAAATCAGAGGCGGAATTCAGTGATTTGATCTTCATTGCAGCTTGATATACACTTAGAAGTATATTAAATGTCGATTGTATTGATATAACAACTTTACACCAACTGGAGACACTTCGGCAGAGCTTCGCTACCGGAATCACATACACACAAATGAAGAACCAAGACCTCATATATATAGGGAAGCCCAGGTTGCACCAAACAGTCCCATGCGAACTGGTTCACTTCGCACGACCTGGCCAGTTCGCACGAACTGGTCAGTTCGTGTGAGGTAACTGTTTCAACCCTGTTTCCCGTTTTTCTCGAACTATGTGTCTTGGTTTATCTAATCTATTACATGACTCGATACAAGACAAAGTCAACAGACATATGCACTAACAAAATCAGGTTCGCAAGGCTCTGATACCAATTGAAGTCCCGAAACCGAGATCACAATGATATCGCACTAACTTGTAAGGTGGCGGAATCACAAAAACAAGTTATGAAAGAAACAAAAGAGATGAAAAGAAAGATTCTTAGATTTAAATGATTACTTGAACTTGCATACAAAGGTGTTTGTCTAATACAAGTAAGCTCATTCACCAATCATGCTCCTAATGACATACTACTACTATTTATAGTAAGTGTTTAGGGAGGAGGCTCCCTAAACCCTAGGCCCATGTTTACCCAAAAAGCCCAATTACATCATTAACCCCAATTTCCCACTAATCCACTATGCTACTTATCCATAAACCTTCAATTGCTAAACCCTAATGCTAAACCATAAAGCTAAACCCTAAATACTAATGCTAAACCCTAATGCTAAACCCTAAGTAACACTTATTTTTCAATTTTAAACATATATATACATATATGTATATTTGACAATATACACATATGTATAGTTAAAATATTAACAATATACACATGTGTATAAATCCTAAAAAAAATAAAAAAAAAAACAAAACCTTAAAGAGAAAGCTCAGATTTTCAAAAAAAAAATTGCATTTTTTTGCTTAGGGAAATGTGTGGTCCAGAATCCTTCTCAAGTTTCTCAATTAGCCTACTACTTCTCACATGATCCTTATCCTATATATATATATATATATATACGGTAAGGTTCATGCGAGAATCACCTTTATTGCGAGAACCGCGAGAACCAATGTGAACACAACTTAAAATAGCTAAAAAAACCTAACCCCCACCCCCCAACCTAAAAACCTAACCCCCCAAGCTAAATGCTAAAACCTAAAACCCCCAAAAAACCTAACCCCCCTAAAAAAAAAACTAAATCCCCCTCCCCCACCCCCCAATAACCTAAACCCCCCCTCCACCCCAAGCAAAAATGCTAAAAACTAAACCCCCAAAAACCTAAAAAAATAAAAAAATAAAAAACACACAAATTTTTTTTTATATTTTTTACATTAAAATCGCTACTTTTAGTAGCAAAAAAAATTGTTTTTTTTTTTAATTTTAATTTTTTTTTTTTTTTTTGCTACTAAAAGTAGCGATTTTTTTATAAAAATTATTAAAAAAAATTGTGTGTTTTTTAGCTATTTTTAGGTATTTTTGTTTGTGTTAACGTTGGTTCTCACAATAAAGGGTGGTTTCTAACGGATTCTTGTCCTATATGCATGTATATATTAAACAAAATAGTTTGAGAGAATTTACCTATATATTAAAAAACGAATACAATGAATAGTAATAGTAATAGTAATAAAAATAGAATTGAATGAATAGTAACATTACTAAGGAATAAGTAAATGGTATCGGGTACCGGTATCAAATTTATCAAACCGGATGTATTTTCGGTGCAATGATAGTAATAAAAATTGAATTGAATTACCTATTACCTATATATATATTATATTATATTATATTATATTATATATTAAAAAACGAATTCAATGAATAGTAATAGTAATAAAAATAGAATTGAATGAATAGTAACATTACTAAGGAATGAGTAAATGGTATCGGATACGGGTACCGGTATCAAATTTACCAAACCGGGTGTATTTTCGGTGCAATGATAGTAGTAAAAATAGAATTTACCTATATATTAAAAAACGAATACAATGAATAGTAATAGTAATAAAAATAGAATTGAATGAATAGTAACATTACTAAGGAATAAGTAAATGGTATCGGGTACCGGTATCAAATTTATCAAACCGGATGTATTTTCGGTGCAATGATAGTAATAAAAATTGAATTGAATTACCTATTACCTATATATATATTATATTATATTATATTATATTATATTATATTATATTATATTATATTATATTATTATTTTATATTAAAAAACGAATTCAATGAATAGTAACATTACTAAGGAATGAGTAAATGGTATCGGATACAGGTACCGGTATCAAATTTATCAAACCAGGTGTATTTTCGGCGCAATGATAGTAGTAAAAATAGAATTAAATGAATAGTAACATCACTAAGGAATGAGCAAATAGTATCAGGTACCGGTATCAAATTTACCAAATCGGGTGTATTTTCGATGCTTGTTCGGCACCGGTATTCATCGGTTTTTACCCTCAAATACTGGTGCCGTACCAGTACCGACTGGTATCGAGCCCTACCGTACCAGATATATTCGGTACCGGTACCCACTTTTGGGGATTTCGGTAACAGTATTTTCGGTACCCGGCTGGTACCGAGCTCATCAAATCTTGTAGCAACGTAGCAATGCAAGTAATTGCACCGTTTAGATTACTTTTCATACAATACAATAGAATTGAATGAATAGTAACATCACTAAGGAATGCGCAAATGATATCGGGTACCGGTACCGGTATCAAATTTACCAAACCTGGTATATTTCCGGTGCCGATTTGGCACCCATATTCATCGGTTTTTACCCTCAAATACCGGTGTCGTACCCGTACCGACCGGTACCGAGCCGTACCATACCAGGTATATTCGGTACCGGTACCCACTTTTGGGGATTTCGGTAACGGTATTTTCGGTACCGGCTGGTACCGAGCTCATCAAATCCTGTAGCAACGTAGCAATGCAAATAATTGCACCGTTTATATTACTTTTCATACACACAGTAAGTAAGCTGTATTTCGTTTGAATGAGGTTTTATATACACAACTTATTTTGCTTTATTTTTTGTCTTTTTCTATAATGAATGAATTGTAGCATGTAAAATTAACTTGTATATTTAGATTATTGATGAGCAAATCGTATCAAATCCTGTAATCAAACCGGTATCGTATCAGTACCAAATTTACTATACCAAATCATTTTCGGTACCAATTTGGTACCCACCTTTTGGCGTTTTCAGAATCGTTACTTTCGGTTCGACACCGGTCTAGCACCATACCTGTATTTATTGATTTTTACCTTCAAATACCATACCGTATTGTACCGAGGATTTTCGATGCCGGTACCTAATTTCGATGATTTTCCAGATCGGTACTTTCGGTGTCGTTATCGGTACCAAGCTCATCCATATTTTAACGTGTTAGCACCGTAATACCTGAACTGAAAACAACCGAATTTCCAACGTGTAGGACATGTGGGTCCTATTATTATACATTAGTTTATTTAAAATCGTTTTTTAGGACGGAGTGACTATCCTTTTCACGACATTTTTATTTATGTTTTGATATTCGGTATCTGCTTGCCGTTACTGACACGCGTTTTGCAGTCATTGGGTCCCCGCCGCAACGCGCGGACGGAAAATAGTTAATTTAATTTCAAATTATATCTATTATTCTTGAATTTTTAAAATGAAAGGCATTCCAAAGTGATTTGTATTTATAAATAGGGATGTGCATAATTCATTGTTATTCACAATATAAGTAGGACTTGATTTAAATTTCAAACTCTTAAAAGCAAATATTGTAGTCTCGGGCTTTCATGATTTGAACACAAAAGTTACAAATTGCTAGCCAATATCAATCTCAACTCAATAATGCGATACCACAACATTATACTAAACAATTGCATCACCCAAAAGATTAAAACTATACGTTTTCGCAGTCGCGATACCACGTGCCAACCTGAAAACACCCGAGCCACCAACAATCGGCATCTCACGATACTCATGTAACACCTCATGTAACACCGGGTTCCTCCCCAAAAGACTAAGACTACTACCATTAAAATCCCCATCACTAAAAACAAAATTCATGGTCATAAGAAAACCAAGATCCTCCATAGAGGCAGATGCATACATCCCTTGCGCTCTACCTACAACCGTCGAATTGGGTTCAGGTCCAGACGTTAATACATCGTCCGCCATCATCACATTGCCAAACCCAGTGAGCGATGTGTAGCTTGCGGGTTGAGACACCCTCATGGCAGTTGGGCTATTGCCACTCACTATGTCATGAAAGTAGAAATGAAGTTTGGTTATCTTTTCTTTCATGGTGTTTATGCCTTTGAACCAGTCTTCCACAGCTACAGGGTCTTCATCAATGCAATGCACAGAAGATAGACCCATGAGTATGATTGAGCATAGAGTTAACAAGATGTAGAACCTACCCATGTGTTTGTGTGTGTGTTTTAGAGCGTGCTTTGTGACTTAAAGAGGAAAGATCATTCCGAGATATGTGGGTTGGTTGGACAGATAGAATCATAGAAAGGTAGATATGACATAGCAGTGGTCGGTCAACTAAAACATTAAGGAGTCTAAAACTAGTCAAATGGCACATTGGTTAAAAAGGTGCGTTGGCTACTTGGCTGGTTGTATAGATTGTCCCCTTTAGCACATATGGTCAAACGTGGGTCAACATATTTTTGTCTTTCTTTCAACTCATTAAGGGGGACGGGGCGTCATGTGATGGCATCTCCACCACGCGTGGAACCATCACGCACATCGCCGCCGGTCATCTCAACAACGCGTGGAATATATAACGCGTTGAGATTTTCATGCATGAAGAAGTTGATGATGCAATTCAGCTTTGTTTTGTTTTATTTTATTTTTTTGAATGATTTTGATAGTGTGTGGTGAGTGATGTGTATTTCCACTAAAAACCATCACTAGTGATGGAATAATGCTCGATGACATGGCGGAAATTGATTGGATGTTGTGTGTGATGAGTGAGTGGTGAGTGATTGGTGCCCAAGGCCGTCTATCAGGGGGTGCAGGAGATGCCTGCGATCAGGGCCCAAATCAATATAGGGCCCGATAAATTTTTAAAATTATATTTATATATAGGGTAAAGTTCATGCGAGAACAACCCTTATTGCGAGAACCGCGAGAACCAATGTGAACACAACCAAAAATAGCTAAAGAAACCTAAAAAAACGTAAAAAAAAAACCTACCCCCACCCCCCCCCCCCGCCCCAAAAAAAAAAAAAAAAACTTAAACCCCCCCCCCCCTCCCCAAGCTAAATGCTAAAAACTAAAACCCTAAAAAAAACCTTACCCCCCACCCCCCCCTCCCCCAAGCTAAAATGCTAAAAACTAAACCTCTAAAAAATCTAAAAAAATTAAAAAAAAAAAACACATAAATTTTTTTTTAAATATTTTTTACATTAAAATCGCTATTTTTAGTAGCCAATTTTTTTTTAAATTAATATATATATATATATATATATATATATATATATATATATAGGGTAAGGTTCATGCGAGAACCACCTTTATTGCGAGAACCGCGAGAACCAATGTGAACACAACCTAAAATAGCTAAAAAAACCTAAAAAAAACCTAACCCCCACCCCCCCCCCCCCCAAAAAAAACCTAAACCCCCCACCCCCCCCCCCAAAAAAAAACCTAACCCCCCCCCCCCCCCAAGCTAAATGCTAAAAACTAAACCCCCCAAAAAACCTAAAAAAAACCTAACCCCCCCCCCCCACCACCCCCCCCCCCCAAACCCCAAAAACCTAAACCCCCCTCCCCCACCCCCCAAAAACCTAAACCCCCCCCCCCCCCCCAGCTAAAAACTAAACCCCAAAAAAACCTAAAAAAATCTAAAAAAAATCTAAAAAAATCAAAACAAAATCTAAAATTTTTTTTTTGATTTTTTTAATATTTTTTATGTTAAAATCGCTACTTTTAGAAGCAAAAAAAAAATTTAAAAAAAAAAAATTTTTAAAAAATTTTTTTTTTTTTTTTTGGCTACGAAAAGTAGCAATTTTGTTATAAAAAATATTAAAAAAAAAAAAAATTTGTGTGATTTTTAGCTATTTTTAGGCATTTTTGGTTGCGTTCACATTGGTTCTCGCGGTTCTCGCAATAAGAGGTGGTTCCTAACGGATCTTTGTCCTATATATATATATATATATATATATATAGGGGAAGGTTCAAATGAAAACCACTAGTTAACGCGAAAACTCGAAAACTAACTAAAAAAGCCTAAAAAACACACAAATTTTTTTTTTTTTTTTTTTTTTGCAAACCAAATTTCGCATGTTTTTTATATAAAAAAAATTTCAAAAAAAAAAAAAAAATTTTGTGTAGTGCACATGTGTAATACCACACATGTGTATCACATGTGTATTATTACACATGTGCACTATACAAAATTTTTTTTTTTTTTAATTTTTTTTTATATATAAAAACCAGCGATTTTTATTAAAAAAATTGAAAAAAAAATTTTGTGTGTTTTTTAGGCTTTTTTTAGTTAGTTTTCGAGTTTTCGCGTTATAAGTGGTTTTCATTTGAACCATCCCCTATATATATATATATATATATAGGGGACCGTTAGAATGAGAACCATGAGAACCACTTTCTAGCCCTTTAATCAACTAGATGGATGGACGAGATTTAAAGTTGTTAATACTAATATTAAAAGCTTTTTGTCTTATTATGTTTTTATTATTTAATTGATAAAGGGTATTGAGGTAAAATTGCTTTTTTTGTCTTTTTTATAAATATTATATTTAAATGTCTTTTTTGTCCTATTCATTTATTACTTTTTATTAAAAAACAGATTTTTATATTAAAACAATATTTAAAATTCAGATTTTAATGATAATTTTTTTTAACGACTAAAAAACAGATTTTTATATTACGTTTTTTACGCCCCGTTTTTTACGAGCGTTTTTTTACGGAACGTTTTACGCCCTGTTTTTTTACGCCCCGTTTTTTTACGAGCGTTTTTTTACGTTTAACGTTTTACGTAGAACTTTTTACTTTTTACGTTTTACGTTAACACTTTTTACGATTTACGTTTTACGCGCCGATTTTTTCACGTAACACTTTTTACGTTTTACGCGCCGATTTTTTCACGTAACACTTTTTACTTTTTACGTAACACTTTTTACGTTTTACGCGCCGATTTTTTCACGTTTTACGTAAAACTTTTTTACGTTTTACGTTTTAGGTAAAACTTTTTACGGTTTACGTAAAACTTTTTACGTTTTTACGACTAACGTAAAACTTTTTACGTGTTGCGTAAACCTTTTAACGTTATATGAAAAACCTTTTACGTTTTACGCGCCGGTTTTTTACGTTAACGGTTTTTACGTTAACGGCTTTAAATTCAGGTTTTTTACGTTACCGGTTTTTTACGTTAACGTTTTTACGTTAACGTTTTTTTCGTTTGAGTAAAAAAAATTACGTTTTACGTCTTACGTAGAACTTTTTACTTTTTACGTTTTACGTAAAACGAAAAACGTTTTACGTTTTACGTAAAACTTTTTACGCTTCACGTTTTTACGTTTTACGTTAAAAAGTCTACGGGTTATTTTTTTTTACAAATTTTTTTTTACGCAAAAACGAACGCACCCAGAAATCGCAAACTCAGGAGGTGTCTCAAATATATTGTTATCATCATCGACGCCTCAAAAAAAATATAAAAACCCAACAAACATAAAAAACAAAGGGTATCTCGAAAAAAAAAAACGGGGTTTGGCTCAGATTATCCGATAATCAAGAGGCTGCAAAAGTGGGGTTGCAGGATCAAAAACCCTACCCTTCGCCGTCCTTGCCGCGCCATCGTCATCAAAATTTACGGTTTTTTTTTTCATCATCGCCCAAAATCCAAAACGAATCAAAACCCACATATTCAAACATTCAAAAGCACCTGATGAACATCATTCAAAACACACTCAACAGATTCAACAGATTCAAAAAGCACCATATTCAACAGAATCAAACCCCCAATCGATCGTATCAAAACCCACAGATTCTAAGAACACAAATCAAATCCAGCAACAATAACAACCAAACATGTTGTACATACCCAAAATCACAAATCAAAGAAAACCCAGCAACAATAACAACCATACATGCTTTACATACCCAAAATCAAATCAAATGAAACCCCAGCAACAATAATGAACATCATTCAACAGAATCAAAACACATGATTGTAGCAGATAAAATCATTCAACCGGGTTCAAACCCAAAAAGGAACATGAACATGAACATCAACAGATCAAACCAACAATCAACAACCGAACAAAAATCAAAGTTCATCAAAAAAGCCCCAGATTCAAACCACAAGATTCAAACCCAACAAGATATTCAAACAGATTCAAACCCAACAAAAACACTTACCAAACAACCAATCAAGAAAGTCAAAACCACAAGATTCAAACCCAAGATTCAAACTCGGTGACACATCAACCGCCACCGCCACCACTGCCGTCGACACACCGCCACCACCGCCGTTGACACATCAGCCGCCGCCACCACCGTCGTCGACACACCAATCTCAGGGTTAACCGGCGCCGTACGTATGAAGAGGGGAGGTGAGGGGGTGGCTGCTGCTGCTGGTTGTCGACGGAACGGAGAAGAAAGGGGGTGGCTGCTGCTGACCGGATGGAGGGGGTGTTTGAGGTAGATCGGATTTTTTAGAGGCTGTTGGCAGATTCCCCTTCTCTCTATTCATTTATTACTTTTTATTAAAAAACAGATTTTTATATTAAAACAATATTTAAAATTCAGATTTTAATGATAATTTTTTTTAATGACTAAAAAACAGATTTTTATATTACGTTTTTTACGCCCCGTTTTTTACGAGCGTTTTTTTTTACGGAACGTTTTACGCCCTGTTGTTTTACGCCCCGTTTTTTTTACGAGCGGTTTTTACGTTTAACGTTTTACGTAGAACTTTTTACGTTTTACGTTAACACTTTTTACGATTTACGTTTTACAAAACTTTTTACTTTTTACGTTTTACGTTAACACTTTTTACGATTTACGTTTTACGCGCCGATTTTTTCATGTAACACTTTTTACGTTTTACGCGCCGATTTTTTCACGTAACACTTTTTACTTTTTACGTAACACTTTTTACGTTTTACGCGCCGATTTTTTCACGTTTTACGTAACACTTTTTTACGTTTTACGTAAAACTTTTTACGTTTTTACGACTAACGTAAAACTTTTTACGTGTTGCGTAAACCTTTTAACGTTATATGAAAAACCTTTTACGTTTTACGTAAAACCTTTTACGTTTTACGTAAAACCTTTTACGTTTTACGCGCCGGTTTTTTACGTTAACGGTTTTTACGTTAACGGTTTTAAATTCAGGTTTTTTTACGTTACCGGTTTTTTACGTTAACGTTTTTACGTTAACGTTTTTTTCGTTTGAGTAAAAAAAAATTTACGTTTTACGTCTTACGTAGAACTTTTTACTTTTTACGTTTTACGTAAAACGAAAAACGTTTTACGTAAAACTTTTTACGATTTACGTTTTACGTGAAACTTTTTACGCTTCACGTTTTTACGTTTTACGTTAAAAAGTTTACGGGTTATTTTTTTTTTACAAATTTTTTTTTACGCAAAAACGAACGCACCCAGAAATCGCAAACCCGGGAGGTGTCTCAGATATATTGTTATCATCATCGACGCCTCAAAAAAAAATATAAAAACCCAACAAACATAAAAAATAAAGGGTATCTCGAAAAAAAACGGGGTTTGGCTCAGATTATCCGATAATCAAGAGGCTGCAAAAGTGGGGTTGCAGGATAAAAAACCCTACCCTCCGCCGTCCTTGCCGCGCCATCGTCATCAAAATTTACGGTTTTTTTTTTCATCATCATCGCCCAAAATCCAAAACGGATCAAAACCCACATATTCAAACATTCAAAAGCACCTGATGAACATCATTCAAAACACACTCAACAGATTCAACAGATTCAAAAAGCACCATATTCAACAGAATCAAACCCCCAATCGATCGTATCAAACCCAAGATTCAAAGAACACAAATCAAATCCAGCAACAATAACAACCAAACATGCTGTACATACCCAAAATCACAAATCAAAGAAAACCCAGCAACAATAACAACCATACATGCTGTACATACCCAAAATCAAATCAAATGAAACCCCAGCAACAATAATGAACATCATTCAACAGAATCAAAACACATGATTGTAGCAGATAAAATCATTCAACCGGGTTCAAACCCAAAAAGGAACACGAACATGAACATCAACAGATCAAACCAACAATCAACAACCGAACAAAAATCAAAGTTCATCAAAAAAGCCCCAGATTCAAACCACAAGATTCAAACCCAACAAGATATTCAAACAGATTCAAACCCAACAAAAACACTTACCAAACAACCAATCAAGAAAGTCAAAACCACAAGATTCAAACCCAAGATTCAAACTCGGTGACACATCAACCGCCACCCGCCACCACTGCCGTCGACACACCGCCACCACCGCCGTTGACACATCAGTCGCCGCCACCACCGTCGTCGACTCACCAATCTCAGGGTTAACCGGCGCCGTACGTATGAAGAGGGGAGGTGAGGGGGTGGCTGCTGCTGCTGGTTGTCGACGGAACGGAGAAGAAAGGGGGTGGCTGCTGCTGACCGGAGGGAGGGGGTGTTTGAGGTAGATCGGATTTTTTAGAGGCTGTTGGCAGATTCCCCTTCTCTCTCACCATCGAAGATGAAGATGGTAGTGGAAACAAATGAGGAACAAGGTAAATCTTCAACTAAAAGGAAGATGACACTGATATTTAAATGAAAGAGAGAGAAAGGGTGAGATTTAAGAGGAAGAGAGAGAATGTCAGATTTAAATGAAGAGAGAGGAATGATATGATATTTGGTGTAAATGACTAATATACCCTTATTGTTGTCAAAATCTGATTGGGGGAGACTGGTTCTCATGGTTCTCATAACTGGAGGTGGTTCTCATTCTAGCGGCTCCCTATATATATATATATATATATATATATATATATATATATATATATTAATATTTGGCTATTAAAAGTAGAAATTTTTCTATAAAAATATTAATTTTTTTTTGTGTTTTTTAGCTATTTTTAGGTATTTTTTGTTGTGTTCACATTGGTTCTCGCAATAAAGGGTGGTTCCTAACGGATCCTTTTCCTATATATATATATATATAGGACAAGGATCCGTTAGGAACCACCCTTTATTGCGAGAACCGCGAGAACCAATGTGAACACAACAAAAAATGCCTAAAAATAGCTAAAAAAACACACAATTTTTTTTTTAATATTTTTATGCTAAAATCACTACTTTTATTTAAAAAAAAAATTTTGGCTACTAAAAGTAGCGATTTTAACATAAATTTTTTATTTTAGATTTAAATTTTTTTTTTTAGATCCTAACCCCCCTCCCCTACCCCCCAAAAACCTAAACAACCCCCCCCCCCCCCAAGCTAAAATGCTAAAAACTAAACCCCTAAAAAAACCTAAAAAAATCTAAAAAAAAAAAATTTAAATCTAAATTTTTTTTTAGCATTTAGCTTGGGGGTGGGGTTAGTTTTTTTTTAGGTTTTTTAGCTAGTTTAGGTTGTGTTCACATTGGTTCTCGCGGTTCTCGCAATAAAGGTGGTTCTCGCATGAACCTTACCCTATATAGGACATAAATAAGGGTCTGGTAAAAGATATAAAGTTTTTTTAAATAAGGGTGTGTTTAAATGTTTTAAAAAACGGCTCAATTAACAAGCCCAAGGGACTAGTCTAAATAAAAATAAAGGCCTGCTAGATCAGGGAAAGGAAACAAAACATCGCACTGTCGCATGCAGTATAGTATATCGCACAAGGAATTGGGACGAGGGAAACTGGAAACAAAACGTCGATCATCATTCAATCAGATCAGGGAATTTCGCAATTTCGTAGTGATTCAGACTTTCAGTGATTCAGTCGCAACACGTCAGCAGTGAGGAGAGTATCAGACGCACGACAGGACCGGCTGACTTTTGGAATTCGGAGGTATAAAATTTTAACAGCTTAACTGATGTCAGATGTCTGATAGTGATTTCATATGTTTTTGTCTTTTTGATTTCATATGTTTTCAATGTCGTACGTTTTTTATTCCATAATATTAATGTGTGATTTTGATTTCATATACCATAAAACTTCATTTGATTGAATGAATGTTTTTGGTTTAGAAATTATGTCTCCCGTTCTTAAATATAAACGTCTATCCGACCATCAAAAACGTAAGAAGAGGAAGCCTAGGGTGCCCCACTGCCCCTACCCACTAATAAACGACTTTTTGTTTCATTTGTAGTATTTATAACTCACGTACTTTTTAACTTTTTGTTAGAAGGGTTGGATATCACACCCACTAAATGTACTTATGAATTTATACAAATATTCACAGTTAATTATAGCCTATAGGTACTAGCTCTCAATCGCTTAACAAAGAACAAGGTAAAACCCACCTTAGAGTGGCCAGGGTTACATGACCCCATTAATTTTAATTTTTTTAGTAAAGATAAAACGGAATTATTTAGCGAACTCATATTTTTCTTCCTTTTAACAAAAAAATTCCACAAATGCTTATCAGTTAGGATAGATGTAAATTGTTAGGATAGATCTAAACGATACTTAACTTGGGAAATATGCCTTCAAGAGCAATATATTGTTAGGATAGATGTAAATTATATAGAATAAATTGCGGTTTTGGTCTCAGTTATTTAATGTTTATTGCTATATTTTATAAAATCTAAAAGTTTTTCAATTTATAATTTAAGCTTTCTATTTTATTGTAATTTAAGTCTATAAAACTAACTCCATCCACATTCATGTTAAATCCAGCTTACGTGAGTGGCAACTACAGGGCATTTAAGTAATTAACCATCTCAATGCGGGGCATACTTGTTACAAGCATGTAACTTTTACCCATAGCTTTATAGCCTAGTGGTATCTTAGGGGTGAGATAAGACTTTGGGCCAATAGGTCCTGGGTTCGATTCTCACAATGAGAGTTTTTCCCATATTTATTGGGTTTCCTCCTGAATTGGTGTATAGGCGTTATGCCTAGTGAAGATGGATATGATCGGGTGGTTCCGTTGGTGGCACGCAGGGCCGGCCCAACCCTATATTAAACCAAGGTTTGGGCCTAGGGCCTCCACAATTTTAGGGCCTCAGTTTGAAAGAAAACAACATATATCATGTAGTGTGGATATCATGTATACTATGATTAACAAAGAACATTATGTAATTCCAGCTTAGCGGCAAGCTTGCCACTTTGCTGCTTTGCAAACCCAAGTTCAAATCCTAGCAACTAACCTTTTTTTTACAATTACGTTGTATCCATGGCCCACTTGAGGAAAACAATGTAGTTTAAAAAAGAATTAAATACCCACTTGAGGAAAGCCCATGTAGTTTAAAATAGAATTAAATACCCAGCCCTCATATATTCCATAATCAGGCATTCAAGCCCTAACACCCAGTTCTTTTAGTTTAGGGCCTTGGAAGAAACGACCATTAAGATCAGTAATCCACCATCAATTTCTTTGCTACTTCTTGATTTTTTTTAAAGTAATTATCTTGCCAAATGGTATATTTCAAGAGAGACAATGGTTTTACTAATGTTCTTTGGGTTACTAGATTGGTTCAACATTTCCAAGTTGCTTGTACTTCGTTTCTTTATGTCATGCTTCAAACAAACATTTGTTACATATTTTATGGCATCTTTATTCTTTATATTGCGGTATGTATTTCTAATGGTAATAGAACTTTGATACATATTAATTTCTTTGTAATGTTACAGTTTGCACTTGGCATTTTGTGGCAATGGCTCAATAGAAACAGGAGGTGTGTTTTTTTTAAGAACCCTCACTAATATTTCTAAGTTATACATTTATGACTTATTCTAGATGCATTGTATAAGATACATAAGGTATTTTTTGAACTTATTGCTCTGTTTATTTTGAACTTGTTGCTTTGTTTCTTTGTTTGAAGGTTGTCTACTAGCAAAAAAATAAGTCTTAAGTTCAATCATCTGTTAAAAAAAGAAGTGAAAAAAAGGAACAAAGTCGATGCTTTACTAAACATGTTAAAATGGATAATTGTGCAAAAGGGCCTCCACTTCGCAGCTCGCTTAGAGTCTCCAAAAACGTTGGAACGGTTCTGGTGGCACGATGATACTCCAGTGGTCCGTCAGTGATCCAAATTTGCCGTTAAAAAAAAACAAAAAAACAAGCATGTAACTTTTAAACTTAGTTACATAAACCATTAAATGTAGTGTCAATTTTGCTGTTTGAAGACCTCAGTTTTGATGGCTCACGCCACACCCTCTAGTTTTGTGGTTCTCTATAATATAAAATTAGCTTAGGACATGCATGTTTATATACAATTTTAAGGTTCTGGACTAGATATTATGTTTTTTTTTTTGAACGGCGATTGACTCCAACAGACGAGAGGATCACACCCACATTGCATGGGTCCCTAGTCCCCCTCGGGCGAGGCATCCGAGGTTGACCATAGGCGCTCCACGAGAAAATTTCCCCCCGGCAGCCACTTGACTGCAGTTGCGGCCTCCGCACTCAAGAGCCGGAGTAACCGCTGGGTAATAGAAAACTCGTGTGCGGCTCAAGACTCGAACCCGGGCTATTACGCACTCAAGGCTCTTATCCATCATTGCCATGACCCCTCAATCAAGGTTGGGGTCATTTTCCCCCAAATGCAGCGGGTGGGGATCGAACCTGGGTCTCCAAGGAAACCCAAACTCTTTCCACCACTCCGCCACAAGTGGAGGATAGATATTATGTAATCTGAATTTCATATTGTCCCCAGTTCTAATGATTATAAGTGAATCGTGAACATAATGACAGGGGCTGGAATAAGATTTAGAACTGTGCATTGAGTCACTTGAGACACCAACGAGGACTTGAGCCGGTAATAATACGAGCCGAGCCAGCTCGATTTAATATTTTCAACCGAGCCAGAGACTAAGCTCTTAAATGTCTCGTTTCCAACTCGAGCCACCTTGTGGCTCTACGAGCTGGCTTGTTTACAAAATATTGTGCTCGTATTAAACTATGTAGGAACTAGGTTCACTTTTTATTAAAACTAGTGATATTCCCCGCGCTTCGCGGCGGGATTAAGTCGGTATCAATTTGGTTTGTTATGGTACCTATACTCTCTTTAGTAATTGAGAGAGAAAACACTACATAGATCGAAAACAAAAAAACACATATCGATACGGTACCTGTGTTGTTCAATTAATATCGGTTCGGCTCATTTGCATTTCAATTCATGTTTTCTTTTATTTCAACATTATGATAAATTATTTTTTTAAACGGATATTGTGTCACTATCGTACCAAACCCAATCGAAACTGATTGAATAACATTTGTATCGGTGCCGATAGTTATTTTTATTGCTTTTGCTTTCGATAACTTGATACTGTATCGCCACCTTACTACACCGAACAACATTGGTACCTGTATACATTCATTTTTATGGTTTCTTGTTTTATAATTGGTACTTTTATCGTATCTTATAAGTTATATGGAAAAAAAATATGTTTATATCAATTAAAATAAAAAAAAGATAAAAAAACTTAGAAAAGAAAACAATATTAAAAAAACAAATAAAAACACTGTTCCTCATCTCTTTCTATTCATATATATAATATATTACAAAATAAATAATAAATAATAACGAGACTCTCGTTATTTGTGGGAAATTCGATTAGTACAATATCGGTTACAAAAACTGAATAAACGAAAATAAAATACAACTAAATTGTACCAATCTTGATTCAAAGCCAATGTCTTTGAAAACTTCAACCGCATCTACGAGATCGAAACTCCGCTGCAAGACAAGCAAAATTGTTGACGGTTTTGGTTGAGGCACGTGTTCAACACGCTTCCCTTAAAACAGATTCCGCGCCTCCTCTCAGACGGTCTGTCTCCCAGGGTACAACAACCGGAACAGTATGTGTACTGTCGGAGATGGCACTCACGCCCGAGATTACACCGGGTATAATGGTGTTCTAATTTAGTGGAAAATTTAAGTTGTTTAACACAATTTAGAGAAAGCTCTTCTCTAAATTTCCATGGAACAAAGATGAATTTGTTGTCTATTTTTCTTCTCTTCTCTAAATGAATAAACAATATTCATTTTATAATAAGATGTTTAAACACTAACTTAAACAAGATCATTAATCAAGTAATTAACAAGATAATTAATGATTGTCTAACAATATCATTAATCAAGTAATTAACAAGATAATTAATCTTGTTAATTAACAAGATAATTAATCTTGTTATTAACAAGATAATTAATCTTGTAATAAAAAAGGGTTTAAACACTAACTTAATGGATATTAAGTGGTAGAAAAAGAAACCGCCATTCAACTTATGGCACTAGTGGAAACCGTCTAACAATAACTCTCTAGTAAGTAGACTGGTTTGACCGGTCGAGTGCGCATGCAGGCGCGCCTTAGTTGAGCCTGTACTGCGCTTCCGCGGAGACACACCTTGTTGCGCCATGCGCCAATTGGAAGTCGTTGCGCATACCAGGACACCACCTAGTTATGCGCCATCCATACTCACGCACCACACGGATGCCACTAAGCATCTTTCGTCATAGCCAATGACGTGCGCCATGCGCCTAAGGAGCTCGCGCCGTATCGACATGTGCCATGTCATGGCATCCGCCTACGCCACCCAAAGGTGCACCATACGCGGACCCGCCATGTATTTGACCACGCGCTCATGGGCAAAAATACAAA
The DNA here is from genome assembly GCA_030545235.1 of Helianthus tuberosus. NCBI lineage: Eukaryota > Viridiplantae > Streptophyta > Magnoliopsida > Asterales > Asteraceae > Helianthus > Helianthus tuberosus. The sequence continues at coordinate 93,390,748 of CM060410.1, forward strand.
GGCGGTGTGCGAAGTTCAAAGTGCACCTCATTAGGCCTATAGCCCATGTCACGCGCGCATATGTGCACGAGTAAGGGTGTTGCGCACCATTTAGTGTCCCCACTAGTGTTTGCCTTTAAGGAAACAATATACAAGGAGTGCTCCTCCTTATAAACCACTTTAAGTTTTGTCATCTCACCTATGTGGGACAAGTTGACAAAACTAATCCATTTTATTCATCTTTGTTTGTTCCAAACATACAACTTCAAGCTTCGATATCTCATTCATCTTAGCTCTATTTGGACATAGTTTGAACACAAACCATAAATAATTATTTATACAACACATATATAAATATTATTGATGTCCAAAATATTTAGTGAAAAACTCATTTTCACTAAAATTTCCAACAATCCCCCACATGAATGGAGATCGATTAAAACACACAAAATTCCCCGATGAAAACTCGACAGTCGAGTATTGCAGGATAGGTAGGTTTTGCCTTTGAACCTTCCTTTGTGAAGCATAATTAGTCTACTTGGGTTTTGTAGACGTGATGTCCTTGAACAACCCCCCATTTGTGTAAACGACAATATACATTCACACAATACTTTCCCTAGCCGGGCCATCCCCTCACTATCGTGTCCTATAATGGTCATGGAGCACTTTCCTGGTTCTACGGGAGCTCTAGGAATTATGCCCTAATTCCATTCGAAGCGACCACACTTCTCTCCAACATAGGTGATTTCCCTTTAAATCATTAAAAGCATTATGGTTTACTATGATTTACACATATCATAAAACCACATATTATGCTTAACCTCACAACAATGTCACTGAATATTATAGGAATGGACTAGGACATATTTAAACACCCTTTTATTGTTTTAGGGGGATATATGAAACATATAAACTAGCTCATATATAAACATATATATTAGCTACGCCCCCACAGTGACTACCCTTCGGTTCATGATTAAGTTGGCCTATTGAACCTAGATCTTGGGATCTCCAGTCAACTAGGTTAGGTTTCCCTCATGTCCCTTTTTCCATGGCTTTAGTCCCATTCCACAACCTGATCTCTTATCAACCCACTAGTTGTTGGATCCAAAATTATCTTTGACTTCGCTAAGTCACCAACGATAATTTAAATTGTGATCAGTTGTTCTAACGTGTTCTTGACTTACTAGTCACTTTTGCCTTTTAGTCAATTCATAAGACTTATAACTCGTGATCTCAACCTGGATCCAGTTATGTACCTAGTCTTTAGAATGACATGAAACTCGATTCATGGCTAGACACGTTTTCACCATGCCTTTGGTGTGTCATGACTGACATCTTATTAGATTGAATCTAACCAATTGCCATTTAAGTCCAATCTACTCGATTGACTCCATATAACCATTGTGTACTCCACTTGGTCATGCGTTTGCAATATATGCAAGTCACCCCCACATTTAAGTGTAATTGGATAACATCCAAATGGGGCGATGAAAGGTTCTCCCTTTCATTTCGAGTTTGAGAAAACTTCTCAACTACCATTTCCACATTCAAATGCAAGTCACCCCCACATTTAAGTGTAATTGGATAACATCCAAATGGGGTGATGAAAGGTTCTCCCTTTCATTTCGAGTTTGAGAAAACTTCTCAACTATCATTTCTTCATACCCTAAAGGGTTTGTTTCTTAAATGGTTTCATCCCCCCACATTGCTTGCATTTTTATGAAGTTATATTTATAGTTTTGTTTAGCACAAAATCCGTTCTTGTGTCATCACATATTTTGAATGTTTAAAGTTAATTTAATCTCCGTCGAGCGTATAAATTAACAAGTATTAGTCTAGCATGCTTTAGACTACAATACTCTAGCATGTGAACAGAAGATGTATCATTCTGATTCTTCACAGCCTTAAGAGATAACGCACTATCTCTTCCGAACATTCGTTTCTTAGTTTAGACACAATAATGAAATTTTATTTCACCATTCCAAAACCATCGGTTTTAGGAAGGCCTCAAAACCATAGTTAACTCCATCCATAACTCGTTTGCCTTTTTATCTCCAAGGCTTCACCATTGACTTTCTAAGGACTTAAACATAAGTCTTAATCCAAGTCACTTTGGTGAAAGATCTTTGTATAAAATCACTCAAGTCATGAGAGATAGTCAATTACATTGACTCTCAACAACAAGGCATTCACGTATGCCTATAGTGATATATACATTTACGTTGTTTCATTAATACCATGTATTGGGATACTCTCCCAAATTGAGGACCAAGCCTCCACATAGTTTAAATAACATTGATGGTGGTAGAAACATCTACAAATCCATCACTATTGTAAATTCCATTAATAAATTTTCTAAATTTATTAAAATCATTTACAATAATAACATATATTTCTTTCATATGTTATATTCTATGAAAAACTCACATGTGCATTTCCATGTTGATGCTCTCAACATTAAATGACATATCTCGTTTTCGTGTATTTCATCTCAAACCATTCACCACGTTTCTTACGACGCCGTTATGCATTTGATGTTTGATTTGTGACTTATTACCTAAGTCATGATCACAACCCGCTCGTTGTGTTTGTGTAAATTACTTTTTACACTTTGTACCAAAATGTGTATCCTTTTAACAAATTATTAGTAGTCCAAAATAAATATTTATCTTATATTATATTTAGACCATTTGTTTATGTGAAATAAACCCAAACGATAGTCTACCATTTATAATAAAATAAAAGTGGACAAAAAATAAAACGGATACACTAAAGATGTCTAAACATCAAATGGCAAAGTGTTATTATCTTCAACACTTTTGACCGAAATAAACGCAATTATTTCGTTCGGTGTCATGTTTTGAGGTACTTCCTCATCTTGGAACTCTAAACTTGAATAATCACAAGTTGTCCAAAAATATAAAGTTGTTTACAATTAACTACTCGCAAGTAGTTAAGCAACTTATTATGTCTATAACAACATCGAGTTGTTTTTCACTAAGTAGTCTTTTCGAGACTATTATATGGTTCAAGACGTTATACTTCTCGTGGAAGTATATCGAATCACTTATAATTCGCAAAGACATGTTTTATTCGTTCAAAACATTTCTCGTTTTCCAAGTGTTTTAAAAATAAACTATATATTTATGTTTAGATTAAAAATCAAAACAATAAACCTTATAATAGTTTATTAAATAAAACAATTTCAAACTCGCTCGTTTGAAAAATAAAACGAATACACGTCGTTTTAATAATTGGTTTATCATATTTAAACCATTTCTAACCGCTGTTAGATAATAACGATTACCGATCGTTAAAATGGGTGGCTTGTATGATAACCAATTCTAATATGCTAATTAGAATTTAAATGTTTATCAAACATTCAAAATATTCGGTTTTTTTATAAAGTAAACAGTTTCTAACGCGCTCGTTAGAAATAAACACAAACCTTTTCTAACACGCTCGTTAGAAAATATATAAACCGGATACAAATCATGTTAAATAATTTATCATGGTTAACCCGGTTCTAACTCGCTCGTTAGAAATTAACGATTGCAAATCGTTAAAAGGTTTCTAACACGCTCGTTAGAACTAAACGATTACATAATTTGTTTCGAAGTTTATAAAAAAAATATAAACTATTTCTAATACGCTCATTAGAAATAAACAAATACGAAACCGTTTTAACATTTATGTAAAAAGCCGTTTCTAACTTATTTGTTAGAAATTTAAAGGTTCAGAAGAAATCGTTACAAGGTTAATTATTATCCATAAATTGTTTCCAACTCACTCGTTAATAATTATTTGCAACAAAAATATTTTCTAACACACTCGTTAGAAAATCTGATCGTCTTTTAAGTAGTTAGGTTTACAAATTATCGTATCTAACACGCTCATTAGATATAATAGATGATATTAAACCTTATTATTCTATAAAATTCTAACACACTCGTTAGAATTAAACGATCATTTATTGCCATAACCCGTTTTTGGCCTATATAAAATAAACGTTTTCTAACCCGCTCGTTAGAAAATTAAAAAATTGCCAAAGTCGTTAAAACATTTCTAACACGCTCATTAGAAATAACTTATTACAATTTTTTTTTGTTTTGAAGTTTATAAAAAAACTATTTCTAATACGCTCATTAGAAATAAAAAAATACGAAACCATTTCAAGATTTCTTATTATCCAAAATAATTGTTTCAAACACGCTCGTTTAACAATTATTTGTAATAATAATCTTTTCTAACATGCCCGTTAGAAAATCTAAACGTCTTTAAACTATTGTTTCTAACACGCTCGTTAGAACATCCAACCGTCTTTAAAACATTGTTCCTAACACGCGCGTTAGAACATATAGTTGTTTTAAAACTTATTATTATACAAAATAATTATTTCTAACACGCTTGTTAGAATACATAAATGTTTTAAAACTTGTAATTTTATAAAAAAAATTACTTTCTAATACACTCATTAGAAAATATATGTGTTTCAAGACATTTAAACCAATATTAATATACCAATTAAAGTTTATAACATGCTTGTAGTAAATAAATAAAATGTTACAAACATTTTTTGCATGGGGTTACAATACAAAATATATTTTTCTAATACGCTCATTAGAAAATTTAGTATTTCAAAAATATTGAAATACATATTATTTTGTATATGGTTCGGTTTATCTAAACACGAACAAAAAACCCATGAACTCTAAAACATGAATCAAAACGTTCGTTTGCAACACGGTATTCGGATTAAAGATTGTACTCCAATCATCAAAACTAATCCGACTCATTGTACTAAAAAAAATATTTCCCAAAAATATTTACAAGATTTTAACAAAAATCTCAATTAATATTTTAAACTTTCGTGAACCTAAATATATTGTAGGAACTAGGTTCACTTTTTAAGATTGTAGGAACTAGGTTCACTTTTTATTAAAATATATTACAAAATAAATAATAAATAATAACGAGACTCTCGTTATTTGTGGGAAATTCGATTAGTACAATACCGGTTACAAAAACTGAATAAACGAAAATAAAATACAACTAAATTGTACCAATCTTGATTCAAAGCCAATGTCTTTGAAAACTTCAACTGCATATACGAGATTGAAACTCCGCTGCAAGACAAGCAAAATTGTTGACGGTTTTGGTTGAGGCACGTGTTCAACACGCTTCCCTTAAAACAGATTCCGCGCCTCCTCTCAGACGGTCTGTCTCCCAGGGTACAACAACCGGAACAGTATGTGTACTGCCGGAGATGGCACTCACGCCCGAGATTACACCGGGTATAATGGTGTTCTAATTTAGTGGAAAATTTAAGTTGTTTAACACAATTTAGAGAAAGCTCTTCTCTAAATTTCCATGGAACAAAGATGAATTTGTTGTCTATTTTTCTTCTCTTCTCTAAATGAATAAACAATATTCATTTTATAATAAGATGTGTAGACTCATTCAACCCTCTTAATGATTGTCATAAACAAGATCATTAATCAAGTAATTAACAAGATAATTAATCTTGTTATTAACAAGATAATTAATCTTGTAATAAAAAAGGGTTTAAACACTAACTTAATGGATATTAAGTGGTAGAAAAAGAAACCGCCATTCAACTTATGGCACTAGTGGAAACCGTCTAACAATAACTCTCTAGTAAGTAGACTGGTTTGACCGGTCGAGTGCGCATGCAAGCGCACCTTAGTTGAGCCTGTACTGCGCTTCCGCGGAGACACACCTTCTTGCGCCATGCGCCAATTGGAAGTCGTTGCGCATACCAGGACACCACCTAGTTATGCGCCATCCATACTCACGCACCACACGGATGCCACTAAGCATCTTTCATCATAGCCAATGACGTGCGCCATGCGCCTAAGGAGCTCGCGCCGTATCGACATGTGCCATGTCATGGCATCCGCCTACGCCACCCAAAGGTGCACCATACGCGGACCCGCCATGTATTTGACCACGCGCGCATGGGCAAAAATACAAAGGCGGTGTGCGAAGTTCAAAGTGCACCTCATTAGGCCTATAGCCCATGTCACGCGCGCATATGTGCACGAGTAAGGGTGCTGCGTACCCTTTAGTGTCCCCACTAGTGTTTGCCTTTAAGGAAACAATATACAAGGAGTGCTCCTCCTTATAAACCACTTTAAGTTTTGTCATCTCACCTATGTGGGACAAGTTGACAAAACTAATCCATTTTATTCATCTTTGTTTGTTCCAAACATACAACTTAAAGCTTCGATATCTCATTCATCTTAGCTCTATTTGGACATAGTTTAAACACAAACCATAAATAATTATTTATACAACACATATATAAATATTATTGATGTCCAAAATATTTAGTGAAAAACTCATTTTCACTAAAATTTCCAACAAACTATTGATATATACAATGAATACTGCTAATTTATTGAAGCCAACAAACGAGCTACTCAACTCAAATAAGCTTGATATATCAATTACAAATATTAAACCACGAATAGACAAGTATAACCTAGACGACAACAAATTCAGTGGTAAATAAGTGAGCTTATCAAACACAGAGAACTAGGATTCTACTAATATGTGGTCGTTAAAATAATAACTTTAATATTGAAAGTTGTAGCTTCAAATTCAATGACAATTGAGCAAACTAAAAATGAAATCTGAAACAATTAACCTAAGAAAGATAAACATGAAGAAGAAAGAATGGAAAAAATAATAAATAATTGGTAATAAAAAATTGGTTAATTTTTAATGCAGGAGGAAAACAAATTTTAGTTAAGAAATAATAGTTATATATATATAGATGGTTAGTGGAGAGTTCAAATAAGAAGAAATTCTTTATAAGAAGAAAAAAAGAAGAAATTTCAACCAATAGTAATGCTTTATTAGACTTCATTTAATATTTGTTTTTAATATAACTATAAGGGTATATTGGTAAACTTACATACATCATTAATTGGTAGTTTCATCTTCTTTAATAACTAACTATATTAAATTTGTAACTTATTCTTAAGATATATATTTTTCTCAAAAAATAAAAATAAAAATTCATTTATAGTGTAGGATAAATACGAGGCGTGTAGGATAAATTACGAGTTGTGTAGGATAAATTTCAATATGTGTAGGATAAATTTCGAAATGTGTAGGATAACTTTTGATGTGTGTAGGCAAATTTTTTTAGTGTAGAGGATGATAGTCTTAATGACTAATTAATTAGTCAAACATAATAATAAATGAGATGAGAAAAAAACTATTTAATGTTTTACAATTATACCCTTTTGTTCTTTTTATTCTTAATAAATTTTTCTTCTCAAATGAACCTTCCTCTAGATGGTTATTACGGTAAAGTTAGATTACTCTTTTGGTTTAAAGTTTTAACCATTAAGATTAGAGGGAGTAATCTTGACCTAAAGCCTTCCAAGCGGGTCAATTTGGGTTGCTTTTAAAATTATATGGGTTGGTTTGGGTAAGATATTTTAACTAAATGGGTCACAATGGGTCACTTGAAATTCCATCTTGTTATTTTCGGGTCAAAGCGGGTCGACAACATTAAAGAAATGGGTCGATGTGGGTTAGTGTCTTAAAGAAACGGGGTAGGTTTCGGATCGGAATGGGTTCAGTTCAAATTGAGTTTCGGGCCGAGACAGGTTTTGGCACGACGCAAGTTTTGGATCGGAACGGGGTCGGTTCGGGTCGGGTTTCGGGCCGACGATGGGTTTCTGCATGGGACGGGTTTCGGATCGCAACGGGTTTTCGGCCGACACGAGTTTCCGCACGAGACGAGTTTCGGGTCGGAGCGAGTTTCGTACCGTTTCGACCCGTACCGTTTCGACGCAAACCGTTTCGACGCGAACCGTTTCGACACGCACCGTTTCGACGGTACAACGTACCGTTTCGACGCGAACCGTTTCGCCGCTAACCGTTTCGACGCGAACCGTTTCGACCCGTACCGTTTCGACCAGTACCGTTTCGATGGGAACCGTTTCGACCCGGCACCTTTTCGACCAGTACCGTTTCGAATTGAACCGTTTCGATGCGAACCGTTTCGAATCGAACCGTTTCGACCCCTAATAATCAAAATCCTAGTCCCCATCAAAATTACAGCAAGTTCGAGTCACAGTAACAGTTCAGAAACGATAATACCCATAATTCCATAACCATATACAAGGTTTACATTAATCGCCTAATTCTATAATAATGATTTCTTCTCCAGAGAGAATTAACAAAAGAAAGAACATGTCACGGGTGGACAGGTGAAGTAAAAATAAAAGTTGTAGAAACAGAAGAACATAAATCCCATAACCATTTTTTTTAACCAACCCATAATTCCATAACCAGTTCAGAAACGATAATACCCATAATTCCATAACCATATACAAGATTTACATAAATTTCCCGCTGATGTACAATCACTTAAAAAAAAGCATTTTTTTAACCAACCCGACCCGACCCGAAACCCGTTCTGACCCGAACCCGTTCCGACCCGAACCCGTTTTGACCCGAACCCGTTTCGACCCGAACCAAAACAACCCTTTTTTTAATTGACCAGTTTTGAACCGAACCCGTTTCGACCCGAACCCGTTTTGATCCATGACCCGACCCGTTTGCCAGGTCTAGCTTAAGATGTAAAGTCATTCAGTCTAACTATTAATAATTTTTTATATACTCTGAGAAGTCTTAGTTATGACTTAAAATTAAAGTCATAAAATGTTTTCAACTAGGGATTAAACTCGCGTTTCGCGACGGGCGCACTGATTTATTCAATGCTAAAAACAACTAAAACATCTTAAATAAATGATAAACAGAAAAACAAATAAAACCCATAAAAACATGAAATATTATTATGTTAAATTAGCAGCTAATCGTTTTGAAATTGACCCGCACGAGGCAGCAGAAAATCACTAAATGCGCATTTACAATATGACCCATTAAATGTACCTTACATACAACTTACAACTACGAAGCTAACATAATAAAAAAATACAATTTGCAATTAACAAAATCTTACCGGCAGCGGTGCTCTATGCAATCTGATTTGTTATACATCCTTTGTACTAACATGGTTGACACCCGTCAATGTCTAAGCAATTTTGTTCTCTACATATGTGTCTTGTTACCAGCAACACACAACTTTGAAACTCAAATGTTAAGATTTGCAACCTGCAATTAAAAAAATCTGACCCGCTACCATGACTGGCTTGGGTCTTTGATGTAAGAAAGATAACGAAATACTTTCCGCAAACGAGAAGCGCACTTCGGTGCTTCACAATACCCGCGATATAAGAAGACAAAGTAAAAAACAGATCCTTCGGAACACGTGGTGCAAGAATAGACGCACGTCGACTTGCTTGCAGAAACGTTTGGTGTGCATCCTCATCGCGTAACGGACTGCATGTACCTGAAAGATTACTATAGCATAAAATAAATAAGTGTCGGCCTAAACACCAATTTACAGATGTTTGGATTTGCATTTGATCAAATACCTGATTATTTAAGATTATGTAATTAATGTCATTATGGCCTGTAACCCTTGTGCAAAATTTTGGGCTTTCAAAAACTTTTTCTTTTAAAGCAATTCGATAACCGATGCTTAAACGTAATCCGTTTAACACAACGTACACACCAAGACGAGGACATAAGCTACACATACCATAAATACCCTTTACATAACTTAGAAATAAGTTTCGAAGGGTTAGGGATGACGAAAACACACTTATTTAAGTTCAAGGGCTATTTCCGACAAACTACGAAAATCTGCCGATTCTAGTATTTCTAAATACGGACCTCATATACGAATCTGAATATTTTTGTACTCAATAAGATCTTGTATTTTATTGATGAGAATGCAAAAATATGGATCGTTGCGAAATTCGGATCATTTTCGTGCTCGTTAAAGCGTTTTACGCAAAATGACCAAAAACATGACCATACAGCCGAACAAACCGACATCCACGACACTTTCGGACAAAAATCAAGCTACATATACTTTAGGATAAATTACACTTTTCGTCCTTTATGTTTATACCTAGTTGCAATGGATGACCTTTACCTTTAGTATTTACAGCCATAGTCCTTTATTTTGAAAACATGTTACAGCTTTCGTCCTTTAGTGCTAACCAGGTTAAAAATTTAAGTTAAATCTGATCACATGAGGGTATTATGGTCATTTCACGTTTTTTATGTTATTAATAAAGAAAACAAAAACATTAACATATATATATACACACTACAGCAGTACAGCTTCAGTCCACTCAACCACATACACTTTCTCTGATAAAACCACCACCCAACCACCGCCAAAGTCCACCACCGCCATCGCCCCGCCTTCGCCACCGCCTGTAACATTACCACCACCATCATCGAAGCTACACGACCACCACTCACTCTCTCTCTAAATCATAACACCACCGTCAGATCGGAGCCCTAGATGTTGCTGTTGATTGTTGATGATCGGAGGTGTTTTTCCTCTGTTTTTCTCCCTCGTTAGATACCCTAGATCATTGAAGTGGACTAAAGTCTCCGGATCTTGTTATCGCCACCGTCACAACCGGTACCACCGTCATCGTTGTGAGTCTCCGGCGATTCATAGTGGATCTGGAAGTAGTCGATTCATAGTGGAAGCATCAGTTTTGGTTTGAAACCTATGAAGTATAAACCCTAGATGGAGCTGATTTGGGGGATTTGGTTTGCAAGATTTGGGGGTTTTGGATTAGGTTAGTGGGTATTGTGGTGAAGAAGATGAAGGGAGAGAGAGCGTGGGAGAGAGAAAGAAAATGGTGGCAGTGGTGAATCGGTGGCGGATCGGTGGTGCTGGCACACATCGGTGAGTGGGGTTTTGATCGGTGGTGCTGGCATACGTCGGTGGTGGTGTTGTGACTCGATTTGATGGCGGCGGCTGAGATAAGGTGGTGGTGGTGGTGGTGGTGATAGAGGTTGGATGAAGAGGGAGAGGGGGGTTGAAGACAGGAAGAAGATGACCACATAAATCCTGTATACATGTATATGTATAAATTTTTTTAACTGGGTTTAGGGTTACTTAGAGAAGTGTGTAGATTCGGTTGTGGTGGTTGGCTAGATTAGGATGTTGCTGGTGCCTGGTGGTGATGGCAGGTAGATTGTGGAAGATGAATTAGGGATTTTTATCTCTTTCTCTCTAACAGGGGTGTGCATCGATCTATATATAGAGGGTTTTTCTGGGTTTTAAATAGCTCCGATGATGGTGGTGGTGATGTTACAGGCGGTGGCGGTGGCGGTGGTGGACTTAGGTGGTGGTTGAGTAGATACAAGAGAGATTCAGATGTACAGATATAGGGGCTGTTTGGCTAAGCTGTATTATATACAAGAAATGATTAAATGTATATATGTTATGTTTTAGTTTTATTATTAAATAAAAACATGAAATGACCATAATACCCTCCAGTGACTGGACTTAACTCAAAATTTTAACCTGGTTAGCACTAAAGGACGAAAGCTGTAACATGTTTTCAAAATAAAGGACTGTGGCTGTAAATACTAAAGGTAAAGGTCATCCATTGCAACTAGGTACAAACATAAAGGACGAAAAGTGTAATTTATCCTATACTTTAACGTCTTTATAAAGCCCAAAATATGGGTTAACGGGGGTTAAACGCGTCAAAAACCCAACTAAACACGCGCAGGGACTAATGTTGCCAAATGCTGAAACTGGTTTGTGATGGATGGCGGGGCGCAACAGGGAAGCCCATCCCCGGTCGCAGGGTGCGACAGGCCAACCTGGGCAGCATGTTCCTACCAGCTGGTAATCAAGGGCATTAAGTTGTACTTGATTTTCTACAAGTGATAGTGGTGTTTGACCTTATAATGTTAAATTTTTCAAAAATGGTTAAAAGAGAACAAGGTGATGTGATGACCTCGAACCCACAAGTGATGGGTAAACAAACTATTTTTTCCGGAAAAAACCATTCTGATTAAAACAAACTTAACTGTTTTGAAATCATTATGGGAAAATAGTTTGTTGGAAGGGGGAGTTTTGATTGAATACGCCGAAACCCTCATGGCTGAACAAACATGATTACTTTCACAAGATTGAAAAACGGTTTTCAAACTGTCGAAAATCAATGGGTTGTAAATCATGGGGGTAATTTGTACTATACGTATATTTTCTGCAAATCAGTGCATGAAAAGCAGAAAATGGATGGCGAGACAAAGCTATCAGTATCGGTTTGTCAAATTTTCTTTAAATGGTTTTGAATTTTAGGGGGAGTAATATTGTCAGAAAATCCAAAAACATTAGAAAATTTGAAAATGACAAAAACATGATAAAAACCTATTGGCAAAAAGACAAAAACATTAAAAAATGAAAATTGAGTTTTTGTGTAAAAAGAGGAAATGATAGTACATCAGTAGACAGTTACAGTATGCTAAAGAAATGTAATGATTATATAGCGATAAACAGTCTCACTGATGATGTGTCGGTAGATTTTTATACATTTAGTAAACTTTTTCGGGATATAAACCTAAATTCAAACTTGCTTATTTCGTGGGGAACACTACTTGGATATATAGGTAACCCCTGAAATCTCGTTTGAAAGGTCCCTCTTTCTGAGATACTAGGTCTTTATGCTTAGTGATATCTGGGGTATTATCCCGGGACTTCTGATTTTGCGGAAGCAATGGCCTAGTCCCCGGAGAATACTTTCTGCATTGCTTGAAACATAGCACAGCCCTCAGCTAAAAATGATGAAACATTGAAAAATGCTATTCATGGCTGTTGTAACAAAAGATCCTCTAAAGGGGACACACCAAAAGTCGAGCCGTCATCTCTCTGCTGAACGGAAGTTCTGACCTGAGCTCTCACGGTTTCGTACTATAATTTATTCCCCTTACAGATATCATCTAGGTATACTCACCTGTAAGACTGAATATTGGGATCTGGATACGGGAGTATATTCAAGAGGTGGGACACATGAATAAGTTTAAGTTCTTAAAACATCTAATTCGTATCCTGAATCAGTTGAAATTTGTGTGAAAATTTAAGTGGATCAGTATATCGACAATCTAAGTGAATTGTTTAATTCTTAATGTGTAACTAAGCTCAACGGTACTTGTGACTTGTCAAAAACTGATATGATCCTCTGACGCAAACTCAAACAAAAATATTGTCTGTAAATATGTTTGTACATATTTCTTTACTGCTTTTTATTTTCAGAAAAATACAAAAAGATTTTGATTTCTGTTTTATTTTCGACAACCGATGTTAGAGAGCTGAGTTTCAAAATCTAAGTATGCTGATCGTGTTTCTGAAAATAAAAACAAGTTCATTAATTTGAAACTTGAAGTTTTTATCAAAAACAGTTTGTGATATCTCCAAGTTCATTAATTTGGACTTGGATGATTAACTATGAGGGATTTGGATGCTTAGATTGTTAAAATCTGTAATAGAGACAGTTTCCGATCCGGTTCGTTGAAACTGCAAAATTTTTGAATGTTATTGATAGGGGGAGAGTATCAAGTAATCCTGGATATATTTCATATTTTTATATCTTAGTCCTAGGATCTTGATTTAGAAAGTTTGATAGAGCCAGGTTACGATACCTGGAAAATCGAAAATGCTTTCATTGTAAAATATTTTAGCTTATGCCGAGAGAGCCAGGTTTTCAATCCTGGAAGTTAATAATGTTTTACTTATAAATGTATGAGTGTTGCAGATGATATTCCAGACTATGATCCCGATAGCCGAGTCTAAGGGGGAGTCTGAAGACGAGCTCAACGCAAGGGGAAGCGTGCATAGGAGCCAGGATCCTTTCCCAGAAGAGCTTGTAACCGAAAAGCCAGGTGTCGATCCCAAAGCACGGAAGCTTAACGAAAGGGAGAGCCTGAAGAGTTTACCAAAAGGAAGAAGCTGAAGCTGAAGACAGATCCACGGGGATTCTGTTCGAGCTAGAGAGAGAGAAAAACCAGAAGCTACGAGTTTGACTCAATGATTGAGATTGACTGCGGCAATATCCAAGGGGGAGTCTGTTAGTGCAGTATGTCTATCGCCTCCGTCATCTCAAGACCGTAGCAGAAATAGATTAAGTTTAATACATATAGTGTTATATTTTAGTAAAAGGCAAGGTGGCATTTGTGTAAATAATGAGATATCTCATTATGTCCCTTGGCCTATAAATAGAGAACTTAGGGTTCTCATTTAGAACTTTTGGAAAACTTTTGGACACTTTTGCTCATTTGCTACATTTGAGAGCTCTAGTTCTAGAGAGAGAAACTAGAGAGAGAAAGTGTCTAGGTGATTCACGGTTCTTGTATCTTTTCAGATCTATCTAAGAATCACGTTTATTGTACGTCTCGTGTGTTTCGGTATTGCTCGTACACGGATTCCGCACGTCGTACGAGTCGGTTCGCAATCGTTCGGATTCAAACCGGTCCTAACAATTTGACTTACTGTTTGACTTTCGGTTTTGACCATGAATTCGTTAAAGCAAAGTTCAATTGAACTTTGCAACGTGATCGTAATCATGATGGTTATAATCCATTGCGATTATACCTACTGATTACCACGTTTACTAGTCAAAGTGACGAGTCAAAATTTCGGTCAACATGCACAATTATGTGTATTTGTTAGGATCGGAGGCTCTCATGATAGTGTTTGTTTGTTTGAAATGAATTATCAATGAATATGAAAACATGTTAAGTGCAGCGGAAATGAAAACAAACTTTGTAAACACAATCAAAGGAGAAAATAGTTTGATAAACAATTGCTTTTCATAGAGTCGAATGAGTTACAAATCAAAGCAAAAGATTACAGATAAGCTTACAAACTATACTCCCCCTCAGCCTGATGCCCCAAGGTTGGTTGCACACAAGATGAAAGGATTAGACATGAGGAGAAGAACCCGCTCAGTCAATCAAATGTAACAGTACAGGGTACTGTTACATTTATAGGCAAACCAAACCACTGAGGAATCTCAGCTGACGTCACCATGAAAGCGACGTCTAACAGCCTAACAAACTATATCTACTGTCCTTACACCAACTACTGATGTCTAACAACTGATTGTAATAATAATACAAAACATGAGGAAACAACTGCTTCACGTTCCACTGTTGTAGCCTAAGCACTGATGCTTAACAACAACATCAGTGCTTTCTTCAAAGGTGATCAGTCCTTGAATGAGCAGTGTTTGTGTCTTCAGCAGCACTTAAGAGACAACAGTAGATAGAGCAACAAAGTTTGTCTTCAGCAGTCTTTAGGATCATATCAGCAGTTGAAAGAGCACAGCAGTTGATTATGAGCAGCAGTTAGAGACCATCAGATGTTATAACTCACTTTCAAGGGGAGAGCAAAGTATAAACTACTGTTTATTGTGAATCCTCTGTTGTGACCTGGTTTTGGCTTTACATTATCTGTTCCTTTGTTAGGGTTCAATCCCAACAATCTCCCCCTGGAACAGATAATGCCAAAACCTTTCATTATTCAGGACTTTTATTACTCATCAAGAGTGCCTTAGCTTGTTCTTTGAATTCAGCTTCAAATTCCTTTGCACTCTGGTCATCCTCATCCCTACACAGTGAAAGCCCAAGGAGATCCTGCAAATCTTGAACACTAAGGCCTAGTGCTTCTTTCCTTGATATGTGCTTCACATCGCCATTGGCTCTGACCAAGGTCAATACGTGAGTCTTTTGATCAGACATCCACTTTAGTATTTTTAAGCCAAGTGGGTTTCTTGGGAGAGACTTATTTGAAGATGAGTTGAGGGATAATGGCCTTGAAAACAACTGTAGACTTTCAGACATTCTTTTGAAAGCTTCTTCAAAGACTTTGTCAGCTGCAGATATATCTTCTGAAGTTTCTTGTTCAATAAGTTCTTGTCGTTCAGCTTCTGTCTTGTCTTCAGCAGTGTTTGGAGTCGCAGGTTTGTTTAACACCTTAAAAAGGCTTTGAAGCTTTGTTGAGGTTTCTTCTTTTAGACCCATTTTTGTGATGGTATCTTTGAAGTACTCTGCTTCCTTTTCTCTTACCTCTTCTTCAGTCAACTGTTCTCCCTCATCTTGATTTGTTGCAAAAGTAGACCGGAACAGTGTGTCGAGGTTTCCTATCTTCTGTTCAAGCTTCATCATTTGTTCTTGCTTTTTAGAAGTGCCTGAAACAGTTGTCTTTCTTTTCTTCAGCCTTTTGTAGGCTTCATCAGTCTGCTGTCTTGACCACTTTGATATGGCTCTAGCAGAGTCTATTTTTGCATCCACCAGCTCCTCTTTCTTTCTTTTATACTCAGCAGTGAAATCAGCAATGAGTTTTTTGAATTTGTTCCAGTTTGGAGGATTTTTCCTTTTTGTGGAATCATTCTTGATTCTGTCAATCCTCTCAGCCTCATGCTTTAGAGCGATTATTGGCCATTCTTCAAACTGTTTTTCTTCAGCAGGATAGAATTTTTCTTTCATAATGTAGGCGAGATATTGTTTTCTTAGCTTTTTGCGTTGTTCAGCCTTTTCTTTGATTAGTTCCTGTGCAAATTCTTCTATCTGCTTTACTTTTGTTAAGTAGAACTCCAGTCTTTCAGCAATGCCATCTTCGCTTAACTTTTCTTTTTCACTATCAACATTTGCTTGTACTTTGGCCTGCCTTGCCTTGAGTTTGAGGTAATCATTCATATCCTCTGGTGGCATGTAGCCTATGAGTGAGGAGAATCTTCTTTTTGACGGATCCTCTTCTGTATAGAATTGCCTCATCTCATTTTTGATAGCTTCAAGTTCCAGTGGATATTTTGCAGCATTAGGATCATGCATACCCTCATCGACAGAGATTGGCTTTCTTATTCTTTTGAAGAGCTTTGGTTGTGATGTAGAAAGAATGAGAGCAGTGATGGATGCCTGACAAACATCTGTTGAAACAACTGGTGTCTCAACATCTGTTGTCATTACAACTGCTGATATGTCAGCAATTGTCTTCTGCTTTTGAGTAGGGGATGGAAGTGGTGATGTTGGTGGTGATGGTGGTGAATCATCATCTGATATGAGATTTCTTCTCCTTTTTAATGAAGAAGAAGCAAATGATGTTTTGGGTGGATCAGTGGTGGTAGATTGGATAACAGTGGTTTGTGGCAGTGATTGACTGACAGTGGTTGAAACAACTTGTGTTTCAATCACCGTTGTCATTACAACAGATGTTGTAACATCTGTTGTCTTCTGTTTTATGACAGGAGGCAGTGGTGATGGTATGATTGTAGATAATGATGGTGGAGCAGTATTTGTAGTGGTGTGTGGTAGAGTGGTGTGTGTTGAAGATGTTGATGACATAGCAGCTGTCTGGCTACTGACAGCAGTTTTTGTAACTGCTGCTGCAGCAGTTTTTGTAACTACTGCTGTATCAGCTGTTTGACTAACAGGTTTTGAGACCTGCTTTTCTTTTGCTTTTTCGGGCTCAACATGGAGGCCATGTTCTATTCCCCTCCTTTTCAAATTTCCCAACAGCTTGTTATTCTCCCCCTTTTTGGCATTATCTGAGGGGGGATTTACAAGAAATGGTATGGAAGAAGGAATTTTGCCAGAAGCATTTTGAATGCTAGCCTTTATAGCCTTGATATCTGCTTGAGTATCTTTAAATCTTGATTCAACCATGTTGGTCAGCATTTGTACTTGAATAGCATGCTTTTTATCAGCCATTTGTTGCTGTGCTTCAAGCATGGGTTGAAATATATTCCATAGCTCATTTGCAGCAAATGCCTGTTGTGCAGGTGCTTGAGCAGGAACAGCAGATTGTGATGGGGCAGCAGTGGATTGTGCTTTTTGAGCTTTTAAAATCTCTTGCACCATCTCCTTTATTTCAGCAACTGATTCTTCAAGTTTGTCAACTCTGCCCGTCAATTCCTGATATCGTGAATCATCACCTACTTTAGTAGGATCATCTGAATCCCCACTAGCAGTGGTTATATCAATGTTTGACTTAGGAACTGAGTCCCAAAAGTCATCCATTGATGCCCCTTGTTCTTGGTACTGGGGACTTCTTTCTTCAGCACTTGATAAACCTTTGATGGTGCCAGTGGTTTGATCCAACTCACTGGTGGTTATCGAAGTTGCCATGGAAGAAATTGCCTTCAAGGGAGTCTGATTTATGAAACAACTGGCCAACTGGAGACCTGTTGGTCCACCAGTTGTAGTTGTTGCTCCACTTGAACTACTAACAGGAGTTACTTGTAACTCCTGTAGTGTAACCTCCTCAACTGTTGCTGGGATAGCAGAGGTATAAGCATCAGACCCAGTCACTTGTGGATGTATACTCTCAGTGATAGGTGATAGAGAGGAACTGGTTTGTGTCTGTGCAATAGCAGCTGCTTGCAACAGAGATAGCATGGATTGTGGCATTATAATTGGTGAGGGGATGGGGGTTGAAAGAGACATGTCCTTGGGATCAGGACTGAGGAAGATGGATCCGAGTGGATTCAGAGCTTCATATTGTGGTGTCCCTGTGCTTACAACCTGATCCTTTTGTGAGGATGCAGGAGGAGTTTCGGTTATGGGTTGAGATCTTTCTTCCAACTGCTGTGAGGAAGTAGCAGCAGTGGTTTGTGGTGACTTTTGTGTTGTCACAGGCATTTCCTCTGGGATCTCATCTTCCAGAGTTGCCTTTGTTTTGGGTTTGGTGGGTTTTCTGGTAATTTTCTTTTTGGTCTTTTTAGTGGTGGCAGGTGTGGGTTTCAACGCAGTGGGAGTGCTGCTATGATCACCTGGAGCAGTGGGCTCAGCAGCTGATACCTGAGGAGCAGTTATAACTGCTAAAGTCTGCTCAGGTACCCCTGCTTTTGTTTTTATTGGTGCCATCATCCTTGAAAATGTTTCTTTTGTTATGCTTTTTATTTGACAATGAACACCTTGTTTGAGCAAATTTACATCTTTCTTTTCAAATTTTTGTTCAAAATAATAACTCAAAAATCTTGGAAAAAGTAAAAATGCTTTATTTTCAACGTTTTTCACCATGTCATTGAAAATCTCCTGGGAGTAGTTATAGTCTTTATTATTCAAAATAGCGTAACCCAGGCTTTGAATTTTCAGTGGTATTTCGTTGAAAGATGTTGTTTTATTTGAAGCACACATCAAAAGTGTGTGAAATAAAAACCTGGGTGCAGATGGAAAATAACCCTTTTGTAGGGTATCTACCTTTGGTTCTTCTGCATAACCCCTTTTCATGAAGTCAGTTTTCATCTCGACTTTTTCAAATGAGAGTTTACCTTCCTGATCGTTGAGATTAAAGACTTCTGAGATCGACCGAGGGGTTATTTGAACTGCTTTATCCTGTATCGAGGAGTTTATGGCTATGACTTTTCCGTCTTGTTTTTCAAGCGTCGCCTTTTTCCAAAACTCTCTCTGGGTTTGCAGATATATGGGAGCATTCACTGTCAACAAAGTTTTGTACTTTGATCCATTTATTGCATCAATGATCGTGTCAAAGGTGTGATTATCGGTAGGTTTTGTGAATAAACCCAGATAGTTATGAGATTGTTTGAATGGTATTTCGATGGGTTCTTCGGTCGTTTGAGCGACCTCAGTTGAAGGTGATGGTGATGTAGGTTTTGATTTTGATTTTCCTTTTGACTTCGTCATTTTGATGAAGAAGAATCGGAGAATGATTTTGAGGGTTTTGAGAAGAAGGGTTGAAAACTGCTATGAGAAGAGAATTTTTGGAATTCAATTCGACAGTGTAAAACCCTGTTTGGGGGTTTAGGGCAGGGTTTTATTTAAAATATGATCGCTGATGTGGCAGCGGTTATTTAGATCTGAGGGCTAAAAACTGACCACGTGTCAAACACTGATGAGACGGATGGAGTATAGAGAACAGTTGTTTTAAGAGCCACTGACGTATCAAGCATCAGTGATTACAACGGTAAAAATCTTGGGCAGTGAATGATTTTTACTATCAGTAGATAGCATATCAGTGGATAAGACACTGATTTTGAGCATCAGTGCTTACAAGAAAATGAGGGATCAGTGGTTAACTTTCAGCAGTGGACAGTGTTTAGAGATCAGATGTTGGAACAAGGCAGTGGTTAGGGTAAATGGTAAATATCTGAAAGACAGATGTTACAGCAACAATTTTGAGGATTTTCATTCAAGGTTTTGCCACATGTCAATTTTGAAGGACAGTGGTTTAGTACCCCAGATGATGAAAACTTTTTGCTAAGGCAACTCATTTTCGTTTAATATTCAATTAAAACATGAGTACCCTAGTATTTTAAGCACAGTTTGCAATCAACCTTTGATAAAAATTTAGGAGCAAACCTGAGTATGATATGATCATGACATATGTACCATTTTCTTTTGACCCATGTATGAGGATACTAATACCATAAAAATGAGGTATTACATCCTGACAGGAGCTGAAACTATTGCCAACAAAAACAAGCATAAGTTCCATATATATTATTCCAAAAAAAATGAATAATATATCCTGATTATTTGAGAAAATCCTTTGAACAACAAAAAAATAGTTAAAGGATTTTTCTGAGAATAGTATCAAAAAGGATCTGGTGTAATTTCAATAGAGTATATAATCATATCATACATAGGTTTTGAAAATGGTCAGTGGTCACCAGTGGAAAGAACTTTTGGATACATTTTGACCACTGTTTGGAACCATTTTCTTTGACAATTGATTGCAAACTTGAGGACATATGGATAAAATTTTTTGAACATTTGTCTAGTCCTCTTTGGAGTTCATTTACTGGAATCAAAACCTATTTCTGAACAGATAAATGCACATAGTTGCTCAATTACCATTATTACCCTAAACTTTGACTCATAAGTGTTTTATGTTTATACTCTTTTCTTTTGACTTCAAAAGTTTGAGATAAACACACTTCTGAGTATTTGTGCATTTTAGTCCAAAATCATTCTACAGTAATGTTTTGAGAGACTTGATCATCCAATCTCACATTACATATGATGCGGACTAAGTTGACCCTTGTTTTCTTAATGTATTTGAACATAGTTGATTTTGTCCTTTTTAGGAACTCAACCTGTTTTCAACACATAAGATCTAAATAACTAAAGTTTTAATTTCCCTCTATCAAAACAACCATGCTTTTATGAACATAGGTTTTGTTAATCTGAGGTTTGTACTTCAGTATTTAATGAAAACATCACAAATATCAAGACAACAGTTGAAATCAATATTGAAAAATATAAAACGATCCCATAATTTGACAAATATGTTCACAGATCTGAAAGCTATGGGTGACTTTTGCATGATATCACCTGTTGTGTGAAATTTGTGTGTTATATGACATCTTGGTTGATCTACAGAGATTTTGAATAACCATTTTGAACATGATTTAATCGATACTCTGTTTTTCAACAAAATACAACCAACCTTAGTATCAATGAATTTTGAGCCGAACTGTTATGTCAAATTGATTGTTAGATCAAATTTTGACTGTCCGAGCTCTGATACCAATTGTTAGGATCGGAGGCTCTCATGATAGTGTTTGTTTGTTTGAAATGAATTATCAATGAATATGAAAACATGTTAAGTGCTGCGGAAATGAAAACAAACTTTGTAAACACAATCAAAGGAGAAAATAGTTTGATAAACAATTGCTTTTCATAGAGTCGAATGAGTTACAAATCAAAGCAAAAGATTACAGATAAGCTTACAAACTATACTCCCCCTCAGCCTGATGCCCCAAGGTTGGTTGCACACAAGATGAAAGGATTAGACATGAGGAGAAGAACCCGCTCAGTCAATCAAATGTAACAGTACAGGGTACTGTTACATTTATAGGCAAACCAAACCACTGAGGAATCTCAGCTGACGTCACCATGAAAGCGACGTCTAACAGCCTAACAAACTATATCTACTGTCCTTACACCAACTACTGATGTCTAACAACTGATTGTAATAATAATACAAAACATGAGGAAACAACTGCTTCACGTTCCACTGTTGTAGCCTAAGCACTGATGCTTAACAACAACATCAGTGCTTTCTTCAAAGGTGATCAGTCCTTGAATGAGCAGTGTTTGTGTCTTCAGCAGCACTTAAGAGACAGCAGTAGATAGAGCAACAGAGTTTGTCTTCAGCAGTCTTTAGGATCATATCAGCAGTTGAAAGAGCACAGCAGTTGATTATGAGCAGCAGTTAGAGACCATCAGATGTTATAACTCACTTTCAAGGGGAGAGCAAAGTATAAACTACTGTTTATTGTGAATCCTCTGTTGTGACCTGGTTTTGGCTTTACATTATCTGTTCCTTTGTTAGGGTTCAATCCCAACAGTATTTTACGACGAAACCATTTTTAAGTATCAAAACACTAAGTTTTGATACCAAATTAGTTTTGCAACTTAGTTAAACATGTTTTGACGTGTTTAACTCATCACTTCTAGTTTAGTTCTTATTTAGGGTCGTAAGTCGAGCGGTCTTGACCACCACTTTGACTTTCGAATCCGACCTGTTGGGTCGATCTTAGGATCCGACCAAACACATATTTGTGATCATAGTTGTATAGGGAATAACCTACTGAGGTTAAACCATATGGTCACTTTGTTTGGTTAGTTATATGATAAGTCGTTCATATGCCCTTTGAAAATGACCAAAATGCACTTTTTGCGCATAAATCCGTTTTAAGCATATGTGACCAACTTTTTGACATGTAAACTGATATTATAACATTTTCAAACATGTTTTGGCATTTAAGACTTATTATAGTTCATATTTAACCATCCGAATGCGTATTTTCGCAAATGACACGTTAAAGTGGCGTAAACTACCTTAACTGGTCATAACGGGTCAAAAGCACTTAGGTTTCATTCCAAATCGGAATGGAGACTTTATTAAACCATTTCATATGAGTTCCAACACTCATTTAGTTTACAAGACCTCATTACCTCATTCTATCCGATTCCCCGATTAGAGTCCCGACTTATTAACATAATTATCCAATACTAGGTGCCACTTGATTCCTTGATCCTTCAAGCTTTGTTTAATCTTTTATACAAGACTTATACGCAATCCCAAGTGAGTACACAGCTCCCCCTCTTTTACGTTTTTCAAATTTTTTTGGGTGATTCATATGTGTAACCGACTTATTTTCAAATGTATGACATATATGTGTTTACTAAGTGCTTTTATGTGTATTATTCTGATTATGCAAACACGACAATTATCCAAATCCTTATAGGATCTTTCTATCTTCATAGTGAGATTTTTAAGAAGTGCTTTACACGACGTTGGTTATTGTTTATGTGTAGAGATTGTTGGTGATTTAGATAACGAAACTAGAGTAATACAATAAGAACATGGTGGATACGTCCCTGGTACTTCCTATATATATAAGTGTGCTAATTGTATTACCCTTCGTGGCGTTATCCCGAATCACCATTAGGATTTAGGATGTTATGATTCAATGTGACGAAACCAAATCCTTATAGTATCTATCTATCTTCATATATTGATTATTGTAGGATGTTTAAAGTGCTAAATTGAAGTCCTCGATTGGATTTAATTGTGTACTTTAATGTCACAACCCCCGACCCCTACCCCGGGAGTGGGAGCCGCGAACACGAGCCGGTGGTATCGGTGTTTATTAATTTGGCAACGGAATTTAAAACATCAGGATTGTAGTTAGGAAATAAATTTCAGAATTTCAAAACACCAACCTTTTATATTAGACAAATGGGGTAAATGTGACATCTGTGCCTCCACGACCATCAAACAAATACCAAATCAATGAAATAATGTGTTTCATACTTGGGATTTGTATAAATATGTGTATCCTTTGCACATATCAATTCTCATTCGATTTCGAGCTCTAAATCGATTTCTGGAAATTTATACGCGAACTGATGTGTAAACGTAATCAGTTTAATGCGACAAACACTTCGGAACAGTGACATGGGCTTAACATACCTTAAATAACCTTTACATAACATAGAAATAAGTTTTGGAAGGTTTGGTGTGTCGAAATCAAGTTTATTCGATCGTAGGGACTATTTGCTTCTAACTGCAAAAGTCTGCTAATTCGTTTAGTATCGAACCATCCGGAATATGATCATAAGTTAAAAATGCCCTAAATATCCTTTACATAGCTTAGAAATAGGCTTTGAGGTGTTTGGTGCGCAAAAATAAACTTATTTGATCAGCAGGGACTAAAAGCGTCAAAAAGTGCATAAGTTTGCATTTTCACGCATATCTTACGTTCTGAAGATATCCGAACATCCAAAAATTTTTGTAATCCTTAAAATATTTTATTTTAGTGATTAGAATGCAAAAATTCCATTCGTCGCGCAATTTGGATCGTTTTTGCGTTCGTTTGAGTTTTCGTCGTAATTAACCGAACAACGCAACCGTACGACCAAACGAACCGACATCTGAGATGTTTTTGAACATATGTTAAGTTCCCTATACTTTAACTTCATTTTAGAGCCTTGAAATGAGGTTAACGGGGCTTAAACGCGTAAAAAATGCATCAAAAATCAAGTTTTGGACTTGCAGGGACTAAAACTAACAATCTGCCAAACTTACTTAGGCGGCCCGCGTAAGAATATGTCTGGGTCTACGCGGCCCATGATAGACTGTCAGATAGAAACTTTGAATCTGGTCTCTTGAGCTGGTTTTGATGGTTTTTAACCCCAGATTTTGCACTCTATGGACTGGTATTTGAGTACCCCTTGTATTGTAAACCATGTGCCCAAGTGTAAGGCCTAGATTAAAGCTCAAACTTTGAGAAACGAACCTAACGGTTCTTCAAAATCTATAAATACCCAAAACTTTCATTCATTTCAGCTCACACTTGAATAATTTTCTGCTCTAAGTTGGGGTTTAACACTTCATACCTGAGCAATTTGAATCAAGACTTCCTAGCTTGGACCCTTTGTAAGTTTCTTTCGTGCTTTTATCGTTTTTCAAGCGTGAAAGTCAAACAGTGTTTGACTTTCTGCTTTTACCACGATTTGGTCAACACAAAGTTTGTTTGAACTTTGCAACGTGAGCGTAATCACGTTAGTTATAGTCCCTTGTGGCTATACCTACTGATTACCACGTTGATTAGGCGTAGTGACGAGTCATAGTTTCGGTCAAAATGCGTATTTATGCGTATTTTGCAACCAAACTATTCTTGGGTATCAAAACCCTTTGTTTTGATATCAAAACCCGTTTTCTAACTTAGTTAAACATGTTTTAACATGTTTAACTCGTCACTCTTAGTCTAGTGCTTGTATAGGGTCGTAAGTCAAGCGGTCTTAACAACCACTTAGACTTTCGAACTCGACCCGTTTGGTCGATCATTAGGATCCGACCAAGCATATTTGTGACCATAGTTGTATAGGCAATAACCTTCCAAGGTTATACCTTATGGTCACTTAGTTTAATTAGTTGTATGATAGGTAGTTTATATGCCTTAGGAAAATGACCAAAATGCCCTTTTCATGCATAATTGGATTTTAAGCATATGTAACTTAAACTTTTGTCACTTAACTGATTATGCAACTTATTTAAACATGTTTAGGCATATAATACTTGTCATAGGACTAATTAGGCGCCTCGAACGCGTATTTGCGCGAACGACGCTTTAAAGTGGCGTAAGCTACCTTAATGGGTCGTAACGGGTCGAAAGCACTTAGGATAGGTTCCGATTTAGGATGTAAGCTTCGTTAAACCATATCATATGAGTTCCAATACTCATTTGGTTTACAAGACCTCATTCTATCCGATCTTCCGATTAGGGGTGTTCAATGGTTCAGTTTATGGTTTATTTGGTTTATTCGGTTCGGTTTATTCGGTTTTCAAAATTTTGTACCCCAAACCAAAAACCAAACCAAACCAAATAAGGAATATGCAAACCGATCCAAACCAAACCAAATTCAATTCGGTTTGGTTTCGGTTAGAAACCAAATAATCCAAATCTAACCAAATTGCACTAAGTACTTTTTTTTTCCTAATTTATATTTATGTTTATGTTCCAACTTTCGAACATCGCAACTAATTTACACCTAACAATATATGAATACAAGAAAGTTTCAATGCGAAATAATACAAACACATCCATAAAGTAGTCGTAGTCACAACCACAAAGTTAAAGCTTCAAAACAAAGATCATAGAAACTATAAATAGTTAACAAGTCTAATGGCAAAAAATATAAATAATCTTCAAACATGAGTCTTCCTCCAAGAAAATATAGGTCTTAAGTTCTATTATTTTAGAAATGAGTGGGTTTGAGTTGGGGTTTTAGATTTACATTTGGTATTTTGGGATGCATAAAAATAACTATTTTGGGCTAATAAATTGTATATGATTTATTAAATATTATTATTTTTATTTAATAATTAATTAAGTTAAATGGTTTATTCGGTTATCCAAATAAACCGAATAAACCAAATAAAATAAAATGTAGATCCATAAACCGAACCAAAAACCATTTTCACAATTCGGTTTCGGTTAGAAACCAAACCAAAAACCGAATTCGTTATTCGGATCGGTTTATTTGGTTACGGTTATGGTTCGGTTTACGGTTTTTATTTGGTTACGGTTTTTTCTGAACACCCCTACTTCCGATTTAGGTCTCGATTTATTAACTAGGTGATATGATTACTAGGTGCTACTTGATTTCTCTGGTTTGGTTGAGCTTGTTGAGTTCTTTAGATTGAGGATACTTTGCACTTCGATGTGAGTACATAGATCCCCTCTTGTTACTTGTTTTGTGGTAACTATGTGAGTACATAGTTCCCCTATTTTACTGTTTTCGATTGTTTTGGGGTGATTCATATGTGTTAAATGATTTTGATGTTTTTAACGATGGTTTCAAAAATGATTAAAATGGTTTATATTAAATTAATAACAATTTCGATAATGTGAACAAACTTGTTGGACGTAATTACATAACGAATAACATTCATTAGTTTTGGCCGAACCGACCAATATTAGGTTATGGTACCATAGGATCTGACAAATCCCGTTATCAGACTGCCCCCATGGTTAAGTGTGGGGGTTATGTGGGTAACGACTGAATTTGTGATTGTTAATTTACCCTTTGGTGGTTTGTTAATGCGAGATTGGCGATAGACGAGTTGCGAAGGTTTGGATGTTATTAGCCAGACGACCAAAAGTAGTTTTCACATTTAAAACGAGAATGATTTAAACGATTTGAAACGATTTTAACGAGTTAAACAACTTGAACAAACGGTTGGTTTTTGGTTGTGATTAGATAATGGGACGGGTGTAATATGATAAAAGCATGGTAGATACGCCCCTGGTACTTCTTATATATAAGTGTTTTTATCATATTACATTCCATGGCATTATTTAGTTCACTTGGGCAGACGATTTTAAAATGATGTCACATAACGATGTTTTCTAAATGATATAAACCATACGAGTTTTACTAACGATATGATTTACAATTTGATTTAATTAAACAAATGTTTTGGGTTAAGAATCATGGCTACGAGATTTTATAAATTATAACCAACTTGATTTGAGTTGGTTAATTATGTTGCAATACTATACACTTTTCAAAACAAGGTTTTTAACTTTTGACTCTTGTAGTCTAATGAGGTATTGCAACATATAAACGAGCCATGAATCCGACACTCTCATAAAACCTATGTGCGCGCCAGCATTTCTTTGTTGACTTTGTTTTTACATATGTTTCCGGTGTTGTTGAATGATGTTGACTGCTAGGATTAGTGACTTAATAACAATGATAGTATATGTTTAGATTGTTTGATTTTACTTGAGGATAATGTAAATGTTTAATATTTAATAAAACGAAACTTTTTGAATCGATGGTTGTGAAACAATGATTCTGTTGTTCCACTCCCCGACGTTTACGCCGCGGTTTAGTTATTTTAACGCGGTCGGGGTGTGACAGAAGAGTTTGTATCAGAGCTCATGGTTATAGGCAATTAGGTTATTAGTAATGCTTTGACCTAGTCTATAACCTTCCTAGGACCCTAACACAAGATTCTCGTGTTTAGATCTTAAAACAATACCGTGACACCTGTGTCACTTCAACCATCATACAAATACCAAACGAATGAAATATTGTATTTCATACTTAGGATTTGTATAAATATGTGTATCATTCGCACATATCAATTCTTGTTCGATTTCGAGCTTTAAATCGCCTTCTGAAAGGTTATACACAATCTGATGCGTAAATATAACCAGTTTTATGCAAAAAACACCCAGGAATAGTGACATAGGCTTAACAAACCATAAATAACCTCCACATAACTTAGAAATAAGTTTTGGAAGGTTTGGTGTGTCGAAATCAAGTTTATTCGCTTACAGGGACTAATTTCGACAAACTGCGAAAGTATGTCGATTTGTACTGTAACGAACATTCTGGAACTTGATCATAAGTTAAATATGCCCTAAATATCCTTTACATAGCTTAGAAATAGGCTTTGAGGTGTTTGGTGGGCAAAAATAAACTTTCTTGATCAATAGGGACTAAAAGCGTCAAAAAGTGCATAAGTTTGCATTTTCGCGCATATTTTACGTTCTGAATATATCCAGACATCCAAAAATTTATGTAATCATTAAAATATTTTATTTTAGTGTTTGGCATGATAAAATTCCATTTGTCGCTTAATTTGGATGATTTTTGCGTTCGTTACGACTTCCGTCGTAATTAACCGAATAACGCAACCGTACGGCCAAACGAACCGACATCCGAGATGTTTTTGTGCATGTTTCATGTTCCCTATACTTTAACTTCATTATAGAGCCTTTAAATGAGGTTAGCGAGCCTTAAACATGTAAAAAATGCATCAAAAATCAAGTTCGGAATCTCAGGGCCTGTTCTGCCTTTTTGTGAAACTTTGTGACCTGCACAAGGCTTACGGACCGTAAGCACAAACCCATATGGTCCGTAAGGACCCCCCAGATCAGCAGAAACCATTTTCTTTAAAAACCAGCTACTCCTTTGTTTTGTACATGGTTTCCTTCATTCTATAGACTGGTTTTGGACTCCCCTAGTTTACCAAATCAGTGGGCACACATGGATGGTTAAGATTGAAGCTCGTTTATCGAGAAAAGATCCTAACGGTACTTGGTTTTCTATAAATACCCAACCCCATTTGCTTCAAACCCACACTTTGATCTGATTTTGTTCTCTAAGTTAAAGTAATACACTTCATATCTGAGAATTTTCAGATCAAACTTCCATTTCTTGGACCTTTTGTAAGTATTCTTTCGTTCTTTTACGCATTTTAAGAGCGAAAGTCAAACTGTGTTTGACTTTCAGCTTTGACCAGTTTTTGGTCAACACAAAGTTCGTTTGAACTTAGTAACGTGAGCATAATCACGATGGTTAAAGTCTCTTGTGACTATACCTACTGATTACCACGTTATTTAGGCATAGTGACGAGTCATAGTTTCGGTCAAAATGCGTATTCTTACGTATTTTGTAACCAAACTATTTTGGGTATCAAAACCGTTTGTTTTGATATCAAACTTGTTTTCTAACTTCGTTAAACATGTTTTAACATGTTTAACTCGTCACTTTAGGTTTAGTGCTTATATAGGGTCGTAAGATAAGCGGTCTAAACAACCGCTTAGACTTTCAAACCCGACCCGTTTGGTCGATCATTAGGTTCCAACCAAACATGTTTTGTGACCATAGTTCTATTGGTAATAACCTTCCGTGGTTATACCTTATGGTCACTTCGTTTAAGTAGTTATATGATAGGTAGTTTATATGCCTTAGGAAAATGACCAAAATACCCTTTTTATGCATAATTGATATTTAAGCATATGTAACCCAAACTTTTGTCACTTAACTGATTATGTAACATAATTAAACATGTTTAGGCATATAATACTTGTCATAGGACTAGTTAGGCGTTCCGAACGCGTTTTACGCGAACGGCGCGTTAAAGTAGCATAAGCTACCTAAACAGGTCGTAATGGGTCGTAAGCACTTAGGTTAGGTTTCGATTTAGTATGTAGGCTTTGTTAAACCATATCATATGAGTTCCAACACTCATTTGGTTTACGAAACCTCATCCTATCCGATCTTCCGATTTAGGTCCGGTTTATTAATGTAGATACCTATATTAGGCGCCGTTTGATTTCCGTGATCCCTCTAGCTTGCTTGGTAGTTGTTCAAGACTTCTATGCACTCTCAAGTGAGTACGTAGTCCCCTCTTTTACTGTTTTCAATGTTTTGGGGTGAAACATGTGTACCTATTTGTTATCTTCATGATTTCAAAGTATAATTGATTATATATATTAGTACTTGTCTTTTGACAAACTGAATGATTATTTATGGTTTAAACACTAATTTTTCAAAGCTTATAAAATTAATTGTTGAATTGTACTTATTTTATGTTCACCAGACCGATTGGTAGTACGATATAGCGCTATAGGATTAGACACCCCATTCCTGTTGTATGGAATGTCAGAAACCGATTTTTATCTAAATAGAGATTGCCTTTGTGGTATCTCTATAGTCTCCAAATGTGTAGTTTGATACACTATGGTTTGAATGAATTCTAAAAATCACATTATTGTTGTATATTTGTTTATACTCCCAAAAGTATAGTTTGATATGCTCTCATGTATGATATTGTACAAAACCAACATATATTTTGTTAATTATTAAAACATAGTTTAATATGTTATTTATAAAACCAAAGCATAGTTTAATATGTTATGAAAACCAAAGCATAGTTTAATATGTTATTATTAAAACCAAAGCATAGTTTAATATGTTAATTATAAAACCAAAGTATACTTTTGATATACTACTGAAAATTATTATTTTGACGACTAAAGTATATTTAATATACTATCTGTTTAACTATTTTGGAACCGAAATATATTTTTAATATATTACTTATTCGACTTTCTTAAAACCAAAGTTTAGTTTTATATATGTATACTACAAACTTTTTTATCAAAACATTGTTTTACAAACAACATATTTTATACAAACTCATTTTACTTGATTATTTATTTGCCTATGCATTATTCTGTTATATCATCTGATTTCTTATAAATTTTAGCATGATTTATAAAAGAAAATATTTTAAGGTTCATGACTATTTTTTATTAAACATATTTTCCTTAAACTTACAAGTCATGAATCCTATTATAATAAAACCTATGTATCTCACAGGCATTTTTATGCTGATGTACCTATTTTTACACATGTTTCAGGTGCTGTTATGTGATGATTGTTGATACATGCCATACATAGGATGGACTCGTGCCTTAGCGACTTTAAAACTTGAAAGATTATATTTGTATTTATCTGATTTGTAATAAAACAATGAGTTCAATAATTCAATAAAACGAAATTATTTAATCCATGGTTGTGAAACAATGATTCTGTTGCGACACTCCCTGACGTTTCCGCCACGATTTGTTGTTTTACGTGGTCGGGGTGAGACAGAAAAGTTGGTACCAGAGCCAATGGTTATAGGGAATTAGGTTATTAGTAATGCTTTGAATTAGACTATAACCTTCCTAGGACCCTAACACAAGTTATCTTGTGTTTAGTTTTAAAACAATACCGTCACTTATCCTTAGGTGACAACCACAATAAGAACACAAATTTCGAATCCGCTTTGAAAACCAATCATCTGTTCTAGGATGATTTATTATAAGGTTTTGAACCCTCTAAGTTTTCAAAGTCTCGTCAAAGTTTGGGTCTTATAATGTGAACACGTGCAATCTGGAAGGGTGGATGCCTGTACTCTGAGCTTTTTGTCTAAGGCTAGAGTGTTCGTACAAATCCACATAATCGGACCAGTCACTCTTACCTGGGAACTCTTGGGATGAGTGTCCACTTATAGGCTAAAGCATGTTTTTGCGACACATTAATATGACCCACTTACTTTGATTAGTCACCATCTCATTTGTTTGCGTTAGGTAACAAACAAATGATCGCAATTTTCATGCGTTGTCATTCTCTTTTGATTATCTTTCCCTTGTTTCCTTCCATGTCTTCCATTTTCTTCATGATGCCTCTTCATCGCAACAACACTTAAGTATCCGAACCAGGAGCTACAATTGCCCAACAAATAGGCATCGTACTCCAGAGGACTGTTGATTTAGCTATCACCATGACTCGCCTCAGGGATGAAGCTGTACAAGGGAACCACTTTTTGTGCAATCAATGTAACCGTCATCATCCGAATCAAATACCCTGTTTCAAATGTACCCACTACGGACGATGGGGACACTTGGTTAACCTGTGCCGCTTTGCTATCCAAAACAAAGTTGTTGCAAATCCTGCCGCTGCTCAAATTCCAAATTCTGCTTCATATGTCGCCTTGGCATATCTAGTACCTCAACCTCATGAAATTTCTACCTTGTGTATCGACTTAAGCACGTTTAGTGCAAGGTTTTGAAACATCTCTCGTTACACAAATCCCAAAATCCAAAATAGGATCTTTCTATCCTCATAATTAGATCCTTGTGGATAAATATCGCTCAAATCAGAGCCCTTAATTGAATTATTCGTATGCCTTAATACGTACATTACGATTCAATAAGGACAAAGCCGGATTTAAGATCTTCCTATCTTCATAGTTAGATTCTTATGTTTAAAGTGCTAAATGAAATCCACGGATTGGATTCCTGATGTGCTTTAAATACCCGTGTCCAAAGATAACAAATTAAAGATCAAATTAAACAATTATGTGATTATGTGCTTATGTGTTTTCTTTTATGTTTTTGTGTGATCCGAATTTTTCGTTATCCAAATCCTCGTAGAATCTTCCATATCTCCATATGAGGGATTCATAGTAGGATATCCAAAGGTACTACCTTAAATCCTAAATGGGCTTCTACATTATAGTTAAGTCCCTTGGATTATAAAGTACTATTCTATAATTGGACCCCTTGAGTGGTCTAGTTAAACAGATTGATTTAAAAATCTGGTTAGGAATATCATGTGATGATATAACTGAAAAGATGTCACACCCCCAAAATCCACACGCGGAGTACCACCGCTTGGAGGCGTGACTGACCAGGATCAAGCCACCAATCATATTGAACATATAAGTAAATAGTAAAAGTCATTCATCGATACGATAGGTGCTTTCAAAACCAAACATAAACAAGTGTGTAGCGGAAGCAATAATGTAAGACCCAACATAAGTTTAAGTACAAAATGTCATAATGTTTAACAACACATTCACGATCCATGTCCACAACAACCGTGCCTCCCGTGCAAGCTCCAAAAGTACCTAAGGTCCTGCAAGGCATGTAACAGAGAGTCAACAACTAGTTGAGCGAGTTCACAGTAAGAAAGTTCGTAATAGTAAATTCTCTTCATAACATGTGGCTCTACTAGGCCGATAGTGTGTTCTATTAGTGGGGGCTTCCCATATTTGTATATACACTAGACTATTTGTAACCATAAGTGTTCTTCTTAGCCCGAGAACAGTAGTACGCACAAGGTTTACGTAGGTTTTACGTAAGTGCCCTTCTTTACCCGAGGACAGTGGTACGCGTGGGGTTTACGTAGGTTTTACGTAAGTGTCCTTCCTGACTCCGGAAGACAGTTGCATGTATGAGTTTACGTAGGTTTTACGTAAGTGTCCCTCGAAACCTGAGGACAATGGTAAGTACTTGTTTACGTAGGTTTTACGTAAGTGTCCTGCTTAACCCGAGGACGATGGTAGATAGTCTAGTGGCCGCGTAAGTACGAGTAATGGTTAAATTCCATCATTCAACCCATTCCCAACCCCGGGAACCCCATGCCTTGGTAAGAGTGTGAACTCACCTTGTTTTGCTCGGTATGCTAAGTTAAATGCTCACAATAAATCAGTCAAGTCCTATAGTGCACGTATACTCAATCAGTTCACATTGTTTGTAAAGTTTCACATGGAACTAGTGTCACAGTAATATCATGGAGTGTTTGACAGTTCATATCATGCAACATAAGCAGTTAATTGCATCCATACATTTAACAGAGTTGGCATCTAGCAGAACTAGCAAGTTAACTGAGTGAATAAAGTTAACAGATTTCATGGAATAATCATAATTAATCCACTTCATTGGAATAATAAATAAACAGAGTAAGTCAGTTAACCCAGTTAACAGCTTAACAGAATTGTCATCTAACAGAGTTACTCAAACAATGAAGTTATCAAATTACATATTTAACAAAGATAAATAAACTAACTGAGTTATTCCAATGGTTAGTTAAGTTAAATAACATAATTAATAACATTAATAATAACAGTTAACATGTTGCCAAAAATACATAAGTGCCGAAAACACCCTATGGCCGAAAACCCTTTAGAGCCGAAAACACTTATGTTGCCGAAATCCCTTATATGGGACGAAAACACTATTGGGCCGAAAACCCTTATGTTGCCGAAAACCCTCATTGGGCCGAGATCTTATATGGGCCGAAATCACACACATGGGCCGAAATCACCTTTAGTGATTTCATCCAGTTTCACTTGTGGGGGGTGTTTTCGTCCAGAACATCATCTTCACCAACACTCACTGTAACTTAAACCCAGCACTATAATCTCATCTAATCGTTACATGATCTGTTATAATTGAAATCATTTAATTAAATTATGATATGTAACAAATACACTACCAAATCATTGTGAAATCCAGAACATATTTCAATCAGTTTATCATTCAATAACATATACCCACTGTTGATCAAAACATCCAAGATACAGACAGTTCGTAGATAATAATTATCTAACAAGCACACAGATCAATCACATAATCACATATCTATATATATACATAATGATTAAACATCCAAAATCATACAATAAGCATCTTAAACAACTGAACATGAAGATCACTAACCGAGAATTAAACAGAGGTTTGGCTTCAAATGAGGAATTCTGTTTGTTGGGTTTCAGAGGTAGAGAGAGAAACAAAGTGATAAGGTTTGGTAAGTGAGAAACTTCTCCGAGAAGATTGTGATAAAATAAATATATAATATCTCAATACTGGGCCAAGGCCCTTCTCTGTTTTCGTTGGTCATCAGTGGACGAAAACACATAAGGTGTTTTCACCACTAGGGTGATTTCATTGATGTGTGGGTGAGGGTGTTTGGCCTAACAGATGCCTTGTGAAAATTATACAACACATAAATTAAAATTAAGACATACATCAATACACACTTATAAGGCATACCGTATGCAACATATCAATCACATTACGATTAACATACTACAAACGTGCACCGTTGTGAAACAAACAAGTCGAGTAACAAACAACATAACATAAACAAAAAAATTAACGTGCACTAAATGCGAAGATGGAAATCTTGGAAACTCGAGTTGTCACATTATCCCCAACTTGAAAGAAATTTCGTCCCGAAATTTAGCATGCGGTTACTGAGGAAGCTAGGTAAGTTATCATTTACTGGTTTTCCTGGGGTGTCACATCATCCCCCCGTTGATTTTGAATTTCATCCCGAAATTTTGTAGTAGCTTCAGCCTCAGTAGTAGTTGTATTGTTTTCGAACAACTGGGGATATTTGAGTTCCATTTGATCTTCGCGTTCCCAAGTATATTCTGGGCCACGACGGGAGTTCCAACGAACTCGAACAAGAGGTATTATGGTGTTCTTGAGGACCTTAACATCCCGGTCCGTGATTTCAACTGGTTCTTCGACGAAATGCAACCGTTCGTCGATAGTGAGCTCCTTCAAAGGAACTATGAAGGTCTCATCTGACAGACACTTCTTCAGATTCGACACGTGAAAGACGTTGTGAACTGCACTGAGTTCAGCTGGTAAGTTCAGTCTGTAGGCCACTTTGCCTATCTTCTCTATGACTTCAAATGGTCCAACGTATCGTGGATTGAGTTTGCCTCTTTTGCCAAAACGAACAACACCCTTCCAGGGTGACACTTTGAGTAACGCTCGATCCCCAACCTGGAATTCGAGTAGTTTCCTGTCTTTATCGGCGTATGCTTTCTGACGGTCACAAGCTGCCGCCATGCGTTGTCGTATCTGAGCAATCTTCTCAGTAGTATCAACTACCATTTCTGGACCTGTGATCTGACTGTCACCCACCTCTGCCCAACAAAGAGGTGATCGGCATTTACGCCCGTACAATGCCTCAAATGGAGCGGCTTTAATGCTGGTGTGGTAGCTGTTATTGTATGAAAATTCAACAAGTAGTAGATGTTTTTCCCAGCCCTTTCCAAAGTCAATTACGCACGCCCGAAGCATGTCTTCTAGAGTTTGAATAGTGCGCTCAGACTGCCCGTCTGTCTGAGGATGATAAGCTGTGCTCATGTCTAAATGAGAGCCAAAAGATTTGTGCATTGCTTGCCACAGTTCTGAAGTAAAACATGCATCACGATCAGAGATAATAGAGGTGGGCACCCCGTGCCTCGAGACAACTTCTTTAAGGTATACGTCTGCTAGAGTGGAGAACTTATCCGTTTCCTTGATAGCCAAGAAGTGAGCAGACTTTGTGAGTCGATCCACGATCACCCAAATAGTATCATTTCCGCGCTGAGATCTAGGTAGGCCAGTAACAAAATCCATGGAAATTTGTTCCCATGTCCATTGTGGTATCTCAGGTTGCTGGAGTGGGCCTGATGGTTCCTGATATTCCGCTTTGACTCTCGCATAAGTCAAACACTTGCTAACGTAAGTGGCTATGTGGGCCTTCATGCTAGGCCACCAATATGTAGTTCTGAGGTCGTGGTACATCTTATCCGAACCAGGATGTACTGAGTAGCGAGACTTATGAGCTTCTTCCATTACAAGCTCGCGTAGGTTGCCATAGTGTGGGACCCAAATGCGTCCTGTTACATAGTAGGCGCCGTCTGCCTTTTGTTCTAACCTCTGTCTTGAGCCACGTAGAGCTTTGGCCCTGACGTTTTCTGGTTTCAATGCTTCTACCTGAGCATCTCGTATCTGAGAAGGAAGACTAGACTGAATAGTGAGTTGCAACGCTCGTACACGCCTAGGTGTAGTATCCTTTCGACTGAGGGCGTCGGCCACAACATTGGCTTTGCCCAGATGGTACTTTATAGCACATTCGTAATCGTTTAGTAGTTCAACCCATCTACGTTGTCTCATGTTCAATTCTTTCTGCTTGAATATATACCCAAGACTCCTGTGATCGGTGTAGATGGTGCACTTAGTGCCATACAGGTAATGTCACCATATCTTGAGTGCAAAAACAATGGCTCCCAGCTCTAAATCGTGTGTAGTGTAATTCCGTTCGTGAATCTTAAGTTGGCGTGAAGCATAAGCAATAACTTTATCCCGTTGCATCAACACACATCCAAGACCTTGGATGGATGCGTCGCAGTAGACTACAAAATCATCCGTGCCTTCAGGCAATGAGAGGATAGGTGCGCTACAAAGTCTATCCTTTAAGTGCTGAAACGCTGTTTCCTGTGTATCACTCCAACGGTAAGCAACACTTTTCTGTGTCAGTAATGTAAGCGGCTGTGCAATCTTTGAGAAGTCTTTGATGAACCGTCTGTAATAACCCACCAAACCCAAGAATTGGCGTATTTCGGTTGGTGTGTGAGGTGCAGGCCAGTTCTTGATCGAATCTACCTTGGATGGATCAACATGAATCCCATCCTTGTTTACCACGTGGCCTAGGAAGTGGACTTCACGAAGCCAGAAGTCGCATTTTGAAAACTTAGCGTATAGCTGTTCCGTTCGTAAGAGTTCCAAAATAAGTCGTAAGTGCTGCTCGTGTTCCTCCCGATTCTTCGAATAAATCAGGATGTCGTCAATGAAAACAATAACAAACTTGTCAAGATAG
Source organism: Helianthus tuberosus (assembly GCA_030545235.1). NCBI lineage: Eukaryota > Viridiplantae > Streptophyta > Magnoliopsida > Asterales > Asteraceae > Helianthus > Helianthus tuberosus. The sequence goes on from CM060410.1 coordinate 93,428,425, forward strand.
GGTTTGCACACCCTATTCATAAGACCCATGAAAACCGCAGGCGCGTTCGTTAGCCCGAATGGCATGACCAAAAACTCGTAATGGCCGTAGCGAGTTCTGAATGCTGTTCTGGAGACGTCCTCATCCCGGACTCTCAATTGATGGTAACCTGACCTCAGATCAATCTTCGAGTAATAGCTCGACCCTTGCAACTGGTCGAGTAAGTCGTCGATGCGTGGAAGAGGATAGCGATTCTTTACCGTCACCTTGTTCAGTTCGCGGTAGTCTATACACATGCGGAAGGTACCGTCTTTCTTCTTCACAAATAATACTGGAGCTCCCCAGGGCGAAGAGCTAGGACGTATGAAACCCTTTTCCAAGAGTTCTTGCAATTGCTTAGACAGTTCTTCCAGTTCAGTTGGAGCTAAGCGATAAGGCGCTCGAGCTATAGGTGCTGCTCCTGAAGCTAGCTTGATCTGAAATTCGACCTGGCGATGGGGCGGTAACCCAGGTAACTCTTCAGGAAACACTTGAGGAAAGTCGCGTACAACCGGAATATCTTCTAACTTCTTCTCTTTCGTCGATGTATCTGTAACGAGTGCTAAAATAGCTGTGTGGCCCTTTCGCAAACACTTCTGTGCCTTCAAGAAGGAGATGATGCCACTCACGATACCACTCTTGTCGCCTTGAACTTCGAGAGGTTCTTTGCCAGTACGGGGAATACGAATGATCTTCTCCTTTCATAGGATCTCTGCTTGTTGTTGAGATAACCAATCCATACCAATGACGATATCGAAACTACTCAGAGTTATAGGGATGAGATCGATAGAGAAAGTCTGACTAGCGAGGATAAGATTACAACCCTGAACTATGTGTGTGGCCTCTAGACTTTTTCCATTAGCTAACTCTACGACATGTTTGGTGTTCAAAAGTGTTGGTGCGCGTTTAAGCATTTGACTAACTTTCAGAGACATATAACTGGTATCCGCACCCGAATCAAATAATACAGTAACTTAAAAGTCGTCGAGAAGAAACTTACCCATAACCACATTAGGATCGTTCCTTGCATCAGCCTGACCAATCACAAATGCACGACCCCTAGCACCATTGTTGTTGTTGTTTCCCCCATTGTTGTTCCCGTTGCCCTGATTGTTGATGTTGTTCTGATTCTGATTTAACTGGGGGCAGTTCCGCTTGAAGTGACCTTCTGCCCCACAATGAAAACATCCCTTGTTACCCTGTTGTTGGTTCTGCTGCGTTTGCTGCTGCTGTTGATTCTGAGTTACAGGCCGTGGGCTCCTACAATCCTTAGCCTCATGACCCATCTTAAGACACCTCAGACAGCGACCCTTGTTGCACTGGCCACTGTGGTGCCTGTTACACTTGTTGCACTTTGGGTGATTTCCTTGATATCTTTTCTGCCCCTGACTACCAGAGGATTGCTGACTCAGACTCTGGTAATCACTAGTCTTGCGCTGCTGTTGTGCTTGAGACTGTACGGTAGCTGAACCCCTGCTGGAATCCCCTTCCCATTTCCGCTTGTTGTCACTGGGAGTAGCAGGAGTAGCTGAAGTGGTAGCGATAGTAGTAGCGCTGATACGTTTAGGCAGCTTGTTCTGTTCCACTGCTTGATCGGTGAGGCGATGAGCTAGCTTGACGATCTGTTGAATGGTGCCAAGATTTGCTGAAGTTACGTGACTTTGAATCTCTGGCACCAGACCATTGAGATATAGTTCGATACGCTTAATGGGAGGGTCTACCATAGTAGGACACAGAATAGCCAACTCATTCGATCTTCTGGTGTACGCTTCAATTTCTGACTCCGTCATTTTCAAGTGGTAAAACTCTACCTCCAGCTTATGAATGTCATCACGGCTACAGTATTCCTCTTTGATCAATTCCTTAAAATCATTCCAGGGTGTGGCGTTAGCAACAGCCAACCCTAACATCTGAACTTGCGCATTCCACCAAGTCAGCGCAATGCCTTCTAGAGTACCAGTGGCGTACTTCACCCTGCGAGCCTCAGGGCATTCACACATTTCAAATACGGACTCGAGCTTTTCAAACCAATGGAGGAGTCCAACCGCTCCTTCTGTGCCACTAAAAGTAGTAGGACGACAGTCCATGAAAGTTTTGAAGGTGCAAACAGGTGGCTGAGCGTGCTGACCTCCTTCTTGTGCGGCTGCAAGTGCCGCAGCAACTCGTTCGTTAATAAGAGCCGTCAACTGGGCTTGTGTCATGTTAATGCGTCCAGCCATGATCTTCATAGCAAATATGACATAAGTGAAAGAGGTTCGCGAGTAGTGCGATAACAGAAGAGAGTAAGCACACAAGTGTTCTCATGCAATAGTGTTACGTTAATCTAAGCATACCCTGAGCAAAGTTCTATGCAATTCTAGCAAGTAGGCAATAAGACATGTACCATATTACCTAGGATAGTGAGTCTTGCACGTGGAGCGAGGCGTCATTGTGGATCGTTGAGCACTGTTCTGGTTATAGTCTGGTTTTAATAAAAACGTTTTCCCCTTATAAAAACCGAGTTCTCTATAACCAATGGCTCTGATACCAATCTGTCACACCCCCAAAATCCACACGCGGAGTACCACCGCTTGGAGTCGTGACTGACCAGGATCAAGCCACCAATCATATTGAACATATAAGTAAATAGTAAAAGTCATTCATCGATACGATAGGTGCTTTCAAAACCAAACATAAACAAGTGTGTAGCGGAAGCAATAATGTAAGACCCAACATAAGTTTAAGTACAAAATGTCATAATGTTTAACAACACATTCACGATCCATGTCCACAATGACCGTGCCTCCCGTGCAAGCTCCAAAAGTACCTAAGGTCCTGCAAGGCATGTAACAGAGAGTCAACAACTAGTTGAGCGAGTTCACGGTAAGAAAGTTCATAATAGTAAATTCTCTTCATAACATGTGGCTCTACTAGGCCGATAGTGTGTTCTATTAGTGGGGGCTTCCCATATTTGTATATACACTAGACTATTTGTAACCATAAGTGTTCTTCTTAGCCCGAGAACAGTTGTACGCACAAGGTTTACGTAGGTTTTACGTAAGTGCCCTTCTTTACCCGAGGACAGTGGTACGCGTGGGGTTTACGTAGGTTTTACGTAAGTGTCCTTCCTGACTCCGGAAGACAGTTGCATGTATGAGTTTACGTAGGTTTTACGTAAGTGTCCCTCGAAACCTGAGGACAGTGGTAAGTACTTGTTTACGTAGGTTTTACGTAAGTGTCCTGCTTAACCCGAGGACGATGGTAGATAGTCTAGTAGCCGCATAAGTACGAGTAATGGTGAAATTCCATCATTCAACCCATTCCCAACCCCGGGAACCCCATGCCTTGGTAAGAGTGTGAACTCACCTTGTTTTGCTCGGTATGCTAAGTTAAATGCTCACAATAAATCAGTCAAGTCCTATAGTGCACGTATACTCAATCCGTTCACATTGTTTGTAAAGTTTCACATGGAACTAGTGTCACAGTAATATCATGGAGTGTTTGACAGTTCATATCATGCAACATAAGCAGTTAATTGCATCCATACATTTAACAGAGTTGGCATCTAGCAGAACTAGCAAGTTAACTGAGTGAATAAAGTTAACAGATTTCATGGAATAATCATAATTAATCCACTTCATTGGAATAATAAATAAACAGAGTAAGTCAGTTAACCCAGTTAACAGCTTAACAGAATTGTCATCTAACAGAGTTACTCAAACAATGAAGTTATCAAATTACATATTTAACAAAGATAAATAAACTAACCGAGTTATTCCAATGCTTAGTTAAGTTAAATAACATAATTAATAACATTAATAATAACAGTTAACATGTTGCCAAAAATACATAAGTGCCGAAAACACCCTATGGCCGAAAACCCTTTAGAGCCGAAAACACTTATGTTGCCGAAATCCCTTATATGGGACGAAAACACTATTGGGCCGAAAACCCTTATGTTGCCGAAAACCCTCATTGGGCCGAGATCTTATCTGGGCCGAAATCACACACATGGGCCGAAATCACCTTTAGTGATTTCGTCCAGTTTCACTTGTGGGGGGTGTTTTCGTCCAGATCATCATCTTCACCAACACTCACTGTAACTTAAACCCAGCACTATAATCTCATCTAATCGTTACATGATCTGTTATAATTGAAATCATTTAATCAAATTATGATATGTAACAAATACACTACCAAATCATTGTGAAATCCAGAACATATTTCAATCAGTTTATCATTCAATAACATATACCCACTGTTGATCAAAACATCCAAGATACAGACAGTTCGTAGATAATAATTATCTAACAAGCACACAGATCAATCACATAATCACATATCTATATATATACATAATGATTAAACATCCAAAATCATACAATAAGCATCTTAAACAACTGAACATGAAGATCACTAACCGAGAATTAAACAGAGGTTTGGCTTCAAATGAGGAATTCTGTTTGTTGGGTTTCAGAGGTAGAGAGAGAAACAAGTGATAAGGTTTGGTAAGTGAGAAACTTCTCCGAGAAGATTGTGATAAAATAAATATATAATATCTCAATACTGGGCCAAGGCCCATCTCTGTTTTCGTTGGTCATCAGTGGACGAAAACACATAAGGTGTTTTCACCACTAGGGTGATTTCATTGATGTGTGGGTGAGGGTGTTTGGCCTAACAGATGCCTTGTGAAAATTATACAACACATAAATCAAAATTAAGACATACATCAATACACACTTATAAGGCATACCGTATGCAACATATCAATCACATTACGATTAACATACTACAAACGTGCACCGTTGTGAAACAAACAAGTCGAGTAACAAACAACATAACATAAACAAAAAAATTAACGTGCACTAAATGCGAAGATGGAAATCTTGGAAACTCGAGTTGTCACAAAAGATCCCTTAAGTGGTCTATTTAAGGAGATCATACGATGGTCTAGTTAAGGAGATCATGTGTTGATCTAGTTAAAAAGATCGTTCGTTGATCTAGTTAAAAAGATCATTTGGTGGTCTAATCAAGTCAGTTCATGTTTATTCGATTGATTTTTCCCCTACGCATTATGAAATGAACTGTGCGGGCTGTGCAAAGAATTACATAATTATGGATGCATACATAATTATGGAATTCAGTGCACAGAAACCACAATAGGTTTTGTCATTTGTTAAGACCTATAGTGATGAAAATAACGAAACGGGAACAATGTAGAAAGGGGCATGGCGGATACACCGCTGGTACTTTCTATATATAAGTGTTCCTTATCACATTGCGAACGTAGCGTTATTTAAGTTACTAGAAGTCCCAGACCTTGACCAATGTGATTTTATCTTACACTCTCCGACTCTGATTTCGAGCACACACAAGTTTCCTATGATAAGTCTTCATAAGAAACGTTCTCCTGTCTGTAGTTTGAGACTCCATGTTTTGTTACTACAAGAGCTTCACTTTGACAGTTGACAATTTCGCTAAGAATCCAAAAATGGCCCAGAGTTTTACTTAGGGTTCAAGGGATTCATTCGAAAGCGAAACCATCACAGTTGTCTTCACAAGTTTCCTCTAAAATTAAATTTCGGGACGAAATTTCCTAAAGTAGGGGAGACTGTGACACCTGTGTCACTTCAACCATCATACAAATACCAAACCAATGAAATATTGTATTTCATACTTAGGATTTGTATAAATATGTGTATCATTCGCACATATCAATTCTTGTTCGATTTCGAGCTTTAAATCGCCTTCTGAAAGGTTATACACAATCTGATGCGTAAATATAACCAGTTTAATGCAAAAAACACCCAGGAACAGTGACATAGGCTTAACAAACCATAAATAACCTCCACATAACTTAGAAATAAGTTTTGGAAGGTTTGGTGTGTCGAAATCAAGTTTATTCGCTTACAGGGACTAATTTCGACAAACTGCGAAAGTATGCCGATTTGTACTGTAACGAACATTCTGGAACTTGATCATAAGTTAAATATGCCCTAAATATCCTTTACATAGCTTAGAAATAGGCATTGAGGTGTTTGGTGGGCAAAAATAAACTTTCTTGATCAATAGGGACTAAAAGCGTCAAAAAGTGCATAAGTTTGCATTTTCGCGAATATCTTACGTTCTGAATATATCCAGACATCCAAAAATTTATGTAATCATTAAAATATTCAATTTTAGTGATTGACATGATAAAATTCCATTCGTCGCTTAATTTGGATCGTTTTTGCGTTCGTTACGACTTCCGTCGTAATTAACCGAATAACGCAACCGTACGGCCAAACGAACCGACATCCGAGATTTTTTTGAGCATGTTTCATGATCCCTATACTTTAACTTCATTATAGTACCTTGAAATGAGGTTAACGGGCCTTAAACATGTCAAAAACGCATCAAAAATCAAGTTCGGAATCTCAGGGGCCTGTTCTGCCTTTTTGTGAAACTTGCTGACCTGCACAAGGCTTACGGACCGTAAGCACAAACCCATACAGTCCGTAAGGACCCCCCCCAGATCAGCAGAAACCATTTTCTTTAAAAACCAGCTACTCCTTTGTTTTGTACATGGTTTCCTTCATTCTATAGACTGGTTTTGGACTCCCCTAGTTTACCAAATCAGTGGGCACACATGGATGGTTGAGATTGAAGCTCGTTTATCAAGAAACGAACCTAACGGTTCTTTATTTTCTATAAATACCCAACTCCATTTGCTTCAAACCCACACTTTGATCTGATTTTGTTCTCTAAGTTAAAGTTATACACTTCATACCTGAGAATTTTCAAATCAAACTTCCATTTCTTGGACCTTTTGTAAGTATTCTTTCGTTCTTTTACGCATTTTAAGCACGAAAGTCAAACTGTGTTTGTCTTTCAGCTTTGACCAGTTTATGGTCAACACGAAGTTCGTTTGAACTTCGTAACGTGAGCATAATCACGATGGTTATAGTCTCTTGTGACTATACATACTGATTACCACGTTATTTAGGCATAGTGACGAGTCATAGTTTCGGTCAAAATGCGTATTCTTGCGTATTTTGTAACCAAACTATTCTTGGGTATCAAAACCGTTTGTTTTGATTTCAAACTTGTTTTCTAACTTCGTTAAACATGTTTTAACATGTTTAACTCGTCACTTTAGGTTTAGTGCTTATATAGGGTCGTAAGATAAGCGGTCTAAACAACCGCTTAGATTTTCGAACCCAACCCGTTTGGTCGATCATTAGGATCCGACCAAACATGTTTTGTGACCATAGTTGTATAGGGAATAACCTTCCGAGGTTATACCTTATGGTCACTTCGTTTAAGTAGTTATATGATAGGTAGTTTATATGCCTTAGGAAAATGACCAAAATACCCTTTTTATGCATAATTGATATTTAAGCATATGTAACCCAAACTTTTGTAACTTAACTGATTATGCAACATAGTTAAACATGTTTAGGCACATAATACTTGTCATAGGACTAGTTAGGCGTTCCGAACGCGTTTTACGCGAACGACGCGTTAAAGTAGCATAAGCTACCTAAACGGGTCGTAATGGGTCGTAAGCACTTAGGTTAGGTTTCGATTTAGTATGTAGGCTTTGTTAAACCATATCATATGAGTTCCAACACTCATTTGGTTTACGAAACCTCATCCTATCCGATCTTCCGATTTAGGTCCGGTTTATTAATGTAGATACCTATATTAGGTGCCGTTTGATTTCCATGATCTCTCTAGCTTGCTTGGTAGTTGTTCAAGACTTCTATGCACTCAAGTGAGTACATAGTTCCCTCTTTTACTGTTTTCAATGTTTTGGGGTGAAACATGTGTACCTATTTGTTATGTTCATGATTTCAAAGTATAATTGATTATACATATTAGTACTTATCTTTTGACAAACTGAATGATTATTTATGGTTTAAACACTATTTTTTCAAAGATTATAAAATTAACTGTTGAATTGTACTTATTTTATGTTCATCAGACCGATTGGTAGTACGATATAGCGCTATAGGATTAGACACCCCATTCCTGTTGTATGGAATGTCAGAAACCGATTTTTATCCAAATAGAGATTGCCTTTGTGGTATCTCTATAGTCTCCAAATGTGTAGTTTGATACACTAAGGTTTGAATGAATTCTAAAAATCACATTATTGTTGTATATTTTGTTATACTCCCAAAAGTATAGTTTGATATGCTCTCATGTGTGATATTGTACAAAACCAACATATATTTTGTTAATTATTAAAACATAGTTTAATATGTTATTTATAAAACCAAAGCATAGTTTAATATGTTATTAAAACCAAAGCATAGTTTAATATGTTATTATTAAAACCAAAGCATAGTTTAATATGTTAATTATAAAACCAAAGTATACTTTTGATATACTACTGAAAATTATTATTTTAACGACTAAAGTATATTTAATATACTATCTGTTTAACTATTTTGGAACTGAAATATATTTTTAATATATTACTTATTCGACTTTCTTAAAACCAAAGTTTAGTTTTATATATATACTACAAACCTTTTTATCAAAACATTGTTTCACAAACAACATATTTTATACAAACTCATTTTACTTGATTATTTATTTGCGTATGCATTATTCTGTTATATCATCTGATTTCTTATAAATTTTAGTATGATTTATAAAAGAAAATATTTTAAGGTTCATGACTATTTTTTATTAAACATATTTTCCTTAAACTTACAAGTCATGAATCCTATTATAATAAAACCTATGTATCTCACAGGCATTTTTATGCTGACGTACCTATTTTTACACATGTTTCAGGTGCTGTTATGTGATGATTGTTGATACATGCCATACATAGGATGGACTCGTGCCTTAGCGACTTTAAAACTTGAAAGATAATATTTGTATTTATCTGATTTGTAATAAAACAATGAGTTCAATAATTCAATAAAACGAAATTATTTAATCCATGGTTGTGAAACAATGATTCTGTTGCGACACTCCCCGACGTTTCCGCCACGATTTGTTGTTTTACGTGGTCGGGGTGTGACAAATACCGTCACTTATCCTTAAATGACAACCACAACAAGATCACAAATTTCAAATCCGCTTTGAAAACCAATCATCTGTTCTAGGATGATTTATTATAAGGTTTTGAACCTTCAAAGTTTTCAAAATCTCGTCAAAGTTTGGGTCTTATAGTGTGAACACGTGCAATTTGGAAGAGTGAATGCCTGTATCCCGAGTATTCTGTCTAAGGCTAGAGTGTTCGTACAAATCCAATTAATCGGACCAGTCACTCTTACCTGGGAACTCTTGTGGTAAGTGTCCACTTATAGGCTAAAGCATGTCTTCGTGATACATTAATATGACCCGCTTACTTTGATTAGTCACCGTCTCATTTGTTTGCCTTAGGTAACAAATAAATGATCACAAATTTTATGCGTTGTCATTCTATTTTGATTATCCGATCACATTTCACTTGTTTCCTCCCATGTCTTCCATTTCCTTTAGGATGTCTCTTCATCGCAGCAACACTCAGATGTACGAGCAGGCTACCAAAATTGCCCAAAGAATAGGCGTAGTTGTTAGGATCGGAGGCTCCTCATGATAGTGTTTGTTTGTTATAATTAGAACAAATGAATGGATATTGATCAATGAAAGGTGCAACGGAAATAATAAGCAAACTTTGTAAACACAATAAAAAAGGGAAATAGTTTTAGTAAACACATGCTTTTCATTGAGCTGAATGATTAAAGTACAAGAATGATTACAACACTGATTACATACTAAAACTCCCCCTCAGCAAGATGCCCCAAGGTTGATTGCACAGGATGAAAGGATTGGAGGAGATGAAATCTCCCAGACAATCAAATGAAACAGTACAGAGTACTGTTCCATTTATAGGCACAGTCAAACCACTGAGGCATCAATGCTGACGTCACCATGAAAGTGACGTTTAACAAACTAACAAACTCTAACAACTGATCTAATACAGACACTGCTTATGCTAACCACTGACTACAATACATAACATAAAAGAAGTTAAACAGCTGCTGACACCTTCCACTGATGTGAACCCAGCAGTACTTGTTGTAACCCAAAAGTGCTTGACCCATAGCAGTAGATTGAACAGCAGGGCTTTGTACTTCATCAGACTTTAGTGTGATCAGCAGTTGTAGGGCAGCAGTTGTACAAATCAGTGGATTGGAGGTCATCAGATGTTTCAAATCACTTTCAAGGGGAAAGTCTAGTGTAAACTACTATTTATTGTGAATCCACTGTTGTGACCTGGTTTTGGCTTTACATCATCTGTTCCTCTGGTAGGGTTCAATCCCAATAATCTCCCCCTAGAACAGATGATGCCAAAACCTTTCATTATTCAGGATCTTTATTTTCCCATCAAAAGTTCCTTAGCTTGTCTTTTAAATTCTACTTCAAAGTCCTTGGAACTTGAGTCATCCTCATCCCTGCACAGTGTAAGTTCAAGGAGATCTTGTAGATCTTCAACACCAAGGCCTAGTGCTTGTTTCCTTGATATGTACTTCACTTCCCCATTGGATCTGATCATAGTCAATACATGGGTCTTTTGATCAGACGTCCATTTTAGTATTTTTGAACCCAATGGATTTCTTGGGAGAGGTTTATTTACTGATGAGTCTGGTGATTGTGGCCTTGTGAAGATTTGTTGAGCAGTATCCTGAGCTTTTATCTGTTCAGGATTTTCAGCTGCCATTTGTTTGAAAGCCTTGTTGATTATCTCATTTGCTGCAGCTATATCTTCTGCTGTCTCTTTATCAATCAGCTCTTGTCTCTTTCTTTGATCTAACTCAATGTCAGAGATGTCTGTTGATGTGAGCATTGGTTCAGAAGTTTTGATCTGCTGTTCTGGCTTTACTTGATCAGGCTTCGTTGGCGTGTTTGAACCTGTTGTCTTTCTTTTCTTTAGCCTCTCATAATCCTCATCTGTATACTGTTTTGTCCATTTTGCTATGGCTTTAGCAGTTCCAACCTTTGCATCCACCAGCTCTTGCTTATTTCTTTTGTACTCAGAGGTCAGATCAGCAATAAGCTTCTTGTATTTATTCCAGTTTGGAGCTGTTTTCTTTTTTCTTGGATCATTCTTGATCCTTTCAATTCTGTTTGCCTCATGCTTTAATGCAATGATTGGCCATTCTTTGAATCGTTCTTCTTCCGCTGGATATAATTTTTCTTTCATGATGTATGCAAGATATTCGTTTCTCATTTCTTTTCGTAGATCTGCTTTGGGTGGTAAATTTGACATTTCTTTTCTCACATCTCTTGCATAGTCTTCCATCTGTTTGACTTTAGTGAGCAAAAATTCCATTCTTTCAGAAATGGCTTTGTCACTTTGATCTTCACATTCAAGTTTGGCTCTTATCTTAGCCTGCTTTGCTTTGAGCTTGAGATATTCATCCATATTTTCTGGGTTTCTGAAGCCTATGAGAGAAGGAAATCTTCTTTTTGAAGGATCATCCTCAGTGTAGAATTGTCTCATCTCATTTTTTACAGCTTCCAGTTCCAGTGGATATTTTGCAGCAATAGGATCATATTTGTCTTCATCTGCCTGAGTTGTTATTCTTTTTCTGGTGTAAATTTTCTTTAGTGAAGGAGTGCTTTTGGGTGTTTTGTTGATTTGAGTGAAGATGGCTTGAAGTGAAGTAAGGGTGCTTGAACTGACAGGTGTTGAGACAACCGGTGTTTCAATCACTGTTGTCATTACAACAGATGTTGTAACATCTGATGTCTTCTGCTTTTTAGCAGGAGGTGATGATGGTGTTTCTGGTGGGGCAGTGGTTTGAATGGTTTGAGTGAAAGCAGTTGTTGTAACTGAGGTGGTGGTTGTTGGTTTAACAGGTGCTGAAACCACTGAAGTATCAACTGTTGTTGAGACAGCAGGTGTTGCAACAGCTGTTTGGGTGGAAGATTGATGAGTGGAGCTTTTAGGAAGTTTGGGAGTGTGTTTTCTGGATCTGGATGGGATGGATTTGGGTTGCCTCACTTGTCTAGTGGGCTTCTTCTTTTCATCCTTGGGATTTTCATCATCCTTTGGCTCAGTAGTACCCTGCACATTCAGTTCCATTAAAGCTTTCTTCTCCTATTCAAACTTTGCTTTTTCCTTTGCTTCCAAATCACTTTTTACCTTTGCTTTTTCAACAACAGAGGTCTTAGTGGTTTCATCAATCTTTTTAGAGCCACCAAGTTTCACTTTCTCCCCCTTTTTGCATCATCTGATTTTGGGTTATCGATAATTATGATAGAGGGAGGAATAGTGCCAGAGGTGCTCAATATGTGGGCCTTAATTGCCTTGATATCAGCTTGAGTGTCTTTAAACCTTGCGTCCATAACATTTCTGATCTTTTGAACCTGAATCTCATGTTGCTGATCAGCTAGTTGTTTTTGATGGTTGAGCAATGGTTGAAATAAATTCCACAACTCACTTGTAGTGAGAGTGTATGTTGGCTCAGCTGTTGAAGTTGATGCAGCAGTGGATGGTACCTTTTGATCTTTCAACACCTGTTGCAACATGCCTTTGATTTATGCAATCAATGTGTCTAGTTTGTCAACTCTGTCCGTCAATTCTTGGTACAATAAATTATCACCCAACTTAATGGGATCATCTGATTTCCCACTATCAGTGGTTGTAACAGTGGTTGATTGAGGAATTGTATTCCAAATATCATCCACTGATGCCCCTTTTTCTCGGTACTGGGGACTTTTTCCTTCAGAAAGAGAGACACTTTTTAGTGAACCAGTGAAAACTGGATACACAAATGTTCCCATAGAAGAAATTTCCTCCAAGGAAGTCTTATGGATGTAACCACTGTCCAGATGCAAACCAGTGGGTTCAGCACCTGTAGTGGCTGCTTCACTTGGATTACCACCAAGAGTTACTTGTAACTCAAGGGGTGTAACCTCCTCAGGTCTTGTTGGTGGGTTAGCTATGATTGATACATCAGACCCAGTCGTTTATTGAAGTATATTCTCATTGATAGGTGAGTGAGAAGGACTGGTTTGTGCCTGGTTCAGATCAATAGCATCCAACAATAATTTAGTTGGTGGGGGAATTGTGGATGTGAGGTTGGGTGTGGAAAGAGAGTTTGCCCCAGGCATTGGGTTGTGGATGATGTAAGCAAGTGATTCCAGAGCATCATATTGTGGTGTCCCTATATGTACAACCTGTTCTTTTTTAGAAGAAACAGGAGGAGTTTCAGTCATAGGTTGAGATATTTCTACCAACTGCTGTGAGGAAGTAGCAGCAGTGGTTTCTTGTGACTTTTGTGCTATCACTGGCATTTGCTCTGGTATCTCATCTTCCAGAGTTGCCTTTTTAGTGGGTTTGGGGGGTTTTTGAGTTTTCTTCTGTTTTGGCTTTTTGGTAATTTTAGGTGTGGGTTTCAAAGCAGTTGTTTGGCTGCTTTGATCACCTTGAGCAGTGGGCTCAGCACCAGATACCCGAGGATCAGTGGTAACTGCTAAATTCTGCTCAGGCACCTCTGCTTGTGTTTTGCAAGGTGTTGACATTCTTGTAAAGGTTTCTGCAGTTAAGCTGTTTATTTGAAAAGATTCACCTTCTTTTATTGCAGCAGCATCATTCTTACCAAGTTTCTTTTCAAAATAGTAACTTAAAAATCTTGGAAACAGTAAGAATGCCTTTGTTTCAACATTTTTAACCAGATCATTAAAGATTTCCTAGGAGTAATTGAAATTTTCATCTTGAAGTATAGCATATCCCAGATTTTGAATCTTTAATGGTATTTCATTAAAAGAAGTGGTTTTGTTTGAAACACACATAAGCAGGGTATGGAACAGAAATCTTGTTGCAGGTGGAAAATAACCTTTTTGTAAGGTATCCCTTTTAATTTGTTATGCATACCCCCTTTCAAGGAAATCGGTTTTTAACTCATTTTTGGGAAAAGAAGTTTTACCTTGCTGATCATTGAGTTCAAAGACTTTCGAGATGGTTTGTGGTGTGATTTTAACAATTTTACCCTTTAGAGAAGAGTTAATGGCTATGACAGTCTCACCTTGTTTGTCAAGGGTTACATGTTTCCAAAACTCCCTTTGGGTCGCCAAATAAATGGGTGCATCTGCTATTAACAAAGTTTTATACTTTGATGCAGACATGATATCAATGATGGAGTCGAAAGCATTAGTGGTGCCGGGTTTTGTGAGAAGACCCAGAAGGTTGTGAGAAGGTTTGTGTGGGATTTCGATAGGTTTAGCCTTTTGAGAGACCTCTTTGGAAGATGATTTTGAAGTGGATTTTGCGAAGGACTTCGATTTAGTCATTTTGGAGAAGACGATCGAAGAAAGTTGTGAAGGAATTTGTGGAAATGAGATGAAAACTGCTTTGAGAAAGGAATTTTTATGAATTCGATTCGACAGTGAAAACCCTGTTTGGGTGTTAGGGCAGGGTTTTATAAAGTGAAAAAGTGAGTCCTGATGTGGCGGCGGTTACAAAAATCTGACGGATAAGTACTGACCACGTGCCAACCTCTGACAAAAGATGAATAGTGGAGGACAGTTGTTAAAGAAACCACTGATAGTACAAATATCAGTGGTTGTTAAAAGGACGTATGGGCCCACAACGGGTGACTTTCACTATCAGTTGATAGCATATCAGTGGTTGAAAACACTGATTTTAAACATCAGTGATTTTCAAGGAGACAAGAGAACAGTGGTTGAGCATCAGTGATTTTGAACATCGGTTGTTTCAACATAGAACAGAGGTTGACTTTCAGCAGTGGACAGTATTTTCTGAACAGATGTTTGAAACAGATCAGTGGTTATGGGCATGAATCATGAAATAAAAAATCTGTTTTGATTTTTATCCATTTTTTATGGACATTTATCAGCAGTGATTTGGTATTTTGAGGCTAGATTTGTCTGCAACTGTTGATATATTTTTAACATCTGTTTTGTACACCATCTGTTTTGAAGTATTTGTAAAATGACATCCTTTGCAAAACACATTTTAGATGCATATTGCCAAGATTAACATATCAGCAGATCTTTCAGAGATTTACATTCAGGATTATAAACAGTGGTTTGATATCCCTGATGATAAAACCTTTTATGTTGACCACTCATTTTGTGTTTTAATCTTTTGAATAAACCATGAGTTAATCAAGCATTTTAAGGTCAGTTAGCAATCAATCTTTTATCTGAGATGACAGCTTGATTTTGAAGTGACCTTATCTATTTCAGCATTACCTTTTGAACTATTTTTCAAGGAAAGTATCACCCAAAAAAATAAGGGTTCTACTACCTGATAGGAGCATGAGACTTTTACTATCTAAAACAAGTAAAAGTACAAAATATATCATTCTCCAAAAAAAATCAAGAATAATATATCCTGTTTTATTGAAGAAAAACTTTTGCAAAAACAATAAAGGTTTTCTGAAAACAGCAACAACAAGATCTGGTGAAATAAAACTTAATATATGATTATCACATCATTCTCAAGTTTAGGAATATGGTCAGTGGTTTGAAATACATTTAATCACCTCTACTTTGAGACCATTTCCTTATCAGTTGATTGCAACTATGAGGAGACATGTTCACATAAGTTTTGAAAGCCCTTTTATAGACCTCATTACCATGTGATGATTTTGAAAAATTTTGTCCAGTCCTTTTGTAAGGTTAATCACCAGTGATACTTATGTTACCTGAAATTCCCTGAATCAGTGAGTGCACATGGTTGCTTGATGACCATTTTTAATCCAAATTTTGAACTCTTAAGTGTTTTGTATTTATATTCACTTCTTTTGACATAAAAAGTTTTTTGAAATAAACACACTTAAGAGGTTTTGTGTTTTTTTCTTCTATCCTTTTTGTCCTTTCCATTGATAAGTTTTAAATACTTACTGGAAGGTCCTAAGGAAGGAATACTTTGATTCCAAAATCATTTTACAGCAACGTTTTAAGAAATTTGGACATTTTTGCAAATGCTTATGCCAAAATTCACATTACATATGATCTGAATAATTTTTGACTGTTGATTTCTCTTAATGTATTTTTAACGCAATTGATTTGGTCCTTTTTGAGGATTCTCAACCTGTTTTTCAATACATAAGATCTGATAGCTAAAGTTTTAAGTTCACCCTTTTAGTATTAACAAAGACACTCATGTTTTATCTGATCATAGGCCTTTGTTAATCATGAGGTGAACACCTTAGCAACAGTTATGATGAGAACATCACAAACTTCATAGTAACTTTTGAAATCAATTTTGTAGTATGGACAATCCAACCAGAGTCAACAGATGAATTTTTTCAGATCTGGAACTATTGGTGATTTATGCATGATTTTGTCGTTACGTGAATTTTGTGTGCCTTATGACATCCTGGTTGTTTTACAGAGTTTTTGAATAGCCACTTTGAACGTGATCACTCATTTACTCTGTTTTTCAACTAAATGCGATCAACCTTAGCATCAATGAATTTTGAGCTGAACTGTTGTGACAACCCGCACTAAACCAGGTATCCGTACGACTTAACTAATGATTAATTACTGCTTAATTACTGTGCTTGTTTGAACTAGCTGATGAACTGCTACTTGATATCTGATACATGTACTTACTTGCATCATACTTTACTTGTCGTCACTACATTATTTACACGCTGAACCCTAGTGACAACCATGATGCACAAAAAGCACAATAACGGATAACCTATTGAACATGCTGATAAAGCCAGCATCAGGCAAACACTGCCTCCAAGGCCTATAAGAGCCTGAGATATTTTGCTACACTAGTAGTGAGTGTAGGGATACAAGGGTTGTGGAACTGCGTCTCTAGGAATAAGTTACAATGACTGGATGTGCCTAAAACGTACTCTAAGTACAAGACTCAGCACTTTACACAATAATTCAGCTTTTAGCTAACTAATAAAGTGCCAAAATATGAGAAAAATAACACTAGATACTTTCCTAAGTGTCAGGAATAAGCTGTGTCACTAAAGAGAGTAATAACGACACTTTAAAGTTTTGTTAACACTTTAACGGATTACTATCCAACCAAACAACCAGACTTTACCCGGAACATGAAAATATTGTTATTTTCATTACTTATCTTTTTCTGAGCCAGTTAGGGTCCCTGAACACCCTAACACCCATTATAACGCGTGACACACAACTAACCAAGTTAATCTCTAAACTTAACTTAGTTAACCTAACTAAGTAACCAACTAATGATTGAAATCGAACCAAGGACCCCCCCTCTTGACCGAAACCGTCCGCTTGGGGACATGCCTTGTACTTGCAAGATCTCCTAATCTAATCTTGTCTAATATCCTAAAGACACAAGAACCATTGGTTATTAGCACTTGAGTTTGTCTATAAGTTAAGAGATTAACACACTTGATCATTATCACTTAACAACTTCACACAAACACTCTCCCTCTCTTCTCTAGAGCTCTCGGCCGAACCCCCCTATAACCACCCACCCATTTTCGAGTTTGATCATCATCATTCCAAGCATCTACAAACATCAAGGGTCACGTATTAGGAAGCTTGGAGCAAGCGGAACGCGAAGGACCTCTTTCTTTAGCTTTTATCCACGCCATTTTCATCAAGATCCTTCCCTAGCCTTGAGCTAGAGGTACAATGTTTAAACCTCTATCTTGAGCTAATCTAAAGTGGTTAAAAGGATTCGTATCGGTTAAATCTCGTTAAAATGCAAAATGATGCATAAAAGTCTACTAAAAACACTTAGAATGGTGGTTAATAGCTCATAAGTTGTGTAAATGATGTAGTATTCGAAATGTGTGTTTATTTAGACCCGATCTATGATGTGGTAGCTCGGATCATCGTTTAACCCGGTATAGTCATGTTCTTGAATCATGACACAAAGCTATTTTAGAAGTAACAAGGGTTAAAAGGTGAAACTCTACCACACATGAAACATGAACTTGTGTAAAAATGTTTTACTTGTGTAAAAGTGTTTTAACTCGTACCATAGTGTTTAAAACTAGCGGATCTACGCATCTGCAAGTGATATTTTCAAAGAACCACGTATCAAGGAAATCATGTATTTTAAAAGATAGATTTTATACTAACAAGCATGATTTTATAAACCACAAGTGTGTAAACACTTGTGAAATGAAAAGATCCGACAAAATAACAATTTTTGTAAAAGATGACGGGAAGTTGTAAAGATGGGTTTTCTCTAAAAACGAGGTTTTTACAAGATCAAATTATCTTATATGAAGATCTACCAAATTTTAGGGATTTACACCACAGTTTTGGGAAAACTGCAAGTTCATGTAATTTTTGGCAATTTACACATATGTTGATTTGTTGTTGCGATAAAAGTTGTTCTGATCAAATAAAGAAAATTGTTGTGTTGATTTGTTAAAGAAAATGATACGCTTGAAAGCGTGGCCACCTCCAGTTACAGAGGAAACTCTGGCGAAATTTTTCTAAAAACCTAACACTTAGAACTATTTACACTACAAGTGTTAGGAATCATTTTTGACATGTTTTCGAAATATGAATTTCGCCATGACTTATTTACTAAATATTCGGAGGTGGGATTTTCACAAAATTTAATGTGATAAATATATATTTTTCACACACTGTTTATGATTATTTTGTGAAATACATAAATATTATTTTTAGAGTAAAAATAATATTTATGAACGTTAACAAATCCAAAATAATACGAACGCTTTCACCATAAATATATAAGTTACTTCGGTAATTACATTACCACTCGGTTGTCAGAACGTAACTTACGAAATTACGAAAATATTTATGAACGCGTATTTTAACAACGTATTATTGGAGAAAAATTATGTGAAATGAAAATATAATATTTTTGAGAAAAATACTTATATCTTGGAATTGGAAATATATATATATTAAGTGAGACTTAATGATTTAATTTGAACGCACATGTATTGGATCCCCCATCCTCGGGAAGGAGATTAACTACCAAGTATATACAGAACGTAAACACGAAATAGTTGTCTAACTATTTCCCAAAAGATTTAACTATAAAGCTAAGGCACGGCCGTCCGTCTAATAGGATTAGCACTTGTAGGTCGTCGCACAGCTTTCTGATTTGGAGATACTTGGTAGAGACGCTTCACTGTGAGTTCATGTCCCCCTTTTCTCTAACTGTTTTCAGTTTTCTTAACTGCGGGGGTGAAATACATGTTACTTTGTTTACAAGTACTTTACACATGGTATGGTTAACGTAAGGAGGTTTACTACTTAGATCATGTGAATGGGTAGGCAGAAACACCGAGGGACGTAAGCGGTAGATCTATCTGGGTGTAGCGAGCCCAACTCTAGGCCCAACAGAACGGACCTCTAAGAGGACCAACAGAACGGACCTTGAGTGACTTTGTACCCGACGCAAAAATCTGCTAGGTTGAGTCTTCCTACTTACATTTCACAACATGCTAATGGCCTTGCAAACCATTGGTGATCTCTTTTCCTTACACTGCTACATACCAGGGAACTTTTATACTTACAAGTGTTTTACATACTCACTTGCACATGAACTCGCTCAACATTATTGTTGATTTTTCAACTTACATGTATTTCAGGAAACTAAAGATCTGACACGGTATGTTATGTTTTCCCACTGCACAAGGGTTCCAAGGTCATCCCAGTTTAGGAAATGTGACTCTTTCTTGGACAAGTCACAAATCTTAAACTGCGTTTGTTTCATGTTACTGTTTATGTTGTTTAAGACAATGTTTTATGTTACGGTGTTGTAAGTTTCTAAGACAATGGTATGTTACTCTGGTTTTAAAACTTAATCAAACGGATGATCTTGCATGATTTTATTTCATATAGCTTTGTTATGATTAAGCTATGGTATTAAGAAGTCACACCAAAATTAACCACGCTTCCGCAAAGCCAGGGTGTAACAGCTTGGTATCAGAGCTCTGATCATAGCGAACTAGGATTCATTCTCGAGTCTAGACTATGATCACTAGGGCTCTCACGAAAACATTTTTCTGCATACCACTTAAGTCCAGATCCAAAACTTTTTACAAACAAATGTTGAGCACATTTTATTATTTATAGGCTCAGTCTGGAATGGGCTGAGGCTCGGTCTGAGAGGCCGAGGCTCGGTCTGAGAGATCGAGGATTAGTTGGCTAGTGGGACTAGGAGAATTGGCTAGTGGGACTAGGAGGATTGGCTAGTGGGACTAGGAGGATTGGCTAGTGGGACTAGGAGGAGTAGGCTCAGTTTGGAGACTGAGGCTCGGTGTTGGAGACCGAGGCTCGATCTGAGAGGTCGAGGTAGTTGTTAGAGCAGTCTAGGAGACTGGGAGGCTAGTGGGACTAGGAGAATTATGTGATATCTTACTTGGTGACTTATGTGATTACCTGATTGTGTGACTTATTATTTGAGCATATTTGTGTTTATGTTACAGACTTATGGACTCAGACGGTACTGGCGTTTCGGACACCACTGGACCCATACCTATCGTATTTGATGACCTCACATCCTCCGAGCATGAGGTGTACACATCTGACTATACCAGTACTGACGAGGATGATTTCCAGCCCTTCGCACTACCCGATGGTGCTGATGAGCCTGCAAATGACCCTCCCGCTGAGTACCTACCTCTAGTAGAGATTCCGGCTCCTATACCCTTAGCCGTTTACCCAGCATATGATCTTCTTCTTGACGCCGAGGCTGATGGCGATATTGACCTGTTTGAGGATGAGCCTTTTGAGGATGAGATCCAGGGCGAGGCCTTTCTTCCTGCGGACGATCTTCTGATAATCGCTGACGTTCCCGCTGAGGATTCGCCAGCACATTCTCCTGTCCCAGACTCCTTCGAGTCTGTGGCATCCGCACCTTCTCACACATTGAGCGCACAACACTTTGCGCATGATTCTGATCCTGACCAGGCATCCTCTGTTGCACCTATACCCAGTTTTGCGTTTGACCATGACGACATAGAGGATTCTGATCCTATCTTTCCCCCGGGATACGACCCAGATCGTGATATCGAGTTTATACCTATGGATCAGCCCATGGAGGATCCAGCTGACCCAGTAGACCCTATCGACCCCGAGTTTGACTTCGAGATGGCTTTTGATGACCCCGAGCCTGTCGTCGCTCCTGAGCAGGCAGCCGCTCTAGACCCCATACTTGAGCATGACCCCGTACATGCTGGCATCCCTTTTGAGCCTGTTATAGCAGACCCACATGTTGATGATCTCCCCGTGGATATTCCTTTGTTAGAGGGCGATCATGTTGTTGTTGATCCTGTTGTTCCTCTACCTGTTGTTGATATACCTGTTGACCATCCTGTTGAGCACATTGCACCTGTTCACCCTTTTGTCGCTCCCCCACTTGATCCCGTTCCACTAGAGCCCGAGCATGCACTGTTCGCAGCACACATGGATCCACCAGATGAGCATGCACAGCACGGTTGGATACCTGCTGACGAGGATGTTCCACCATTTCCCCCTCAGATCCCTGATACACGACGTGTTGATTTTTCTTTTCAGGTTCCTCAGTTTGTACCTCCAGCGAGGCCTGGAGAGGGTTCTTCAGCCCATCCTTTTGGGCATACACCGATGTCTATTCCCTTCATGCCCCAGATGTCATCTATTCCACCTTCTGTTGCTCCATTTCATGTGGCACCTTTCGACCCCACCAGTGAGCCGTTCCTTTGGGCACCAGACTCTGCTGTACCACCTACTGACCCCTACCATCGTTTCCACATGGGGTATACCATCGAGGACGTTTTGATGTCTTTTGTCGCGCAGCACGAGTCGCACACGCAGCGCATCCAGGAGCTTGAGAGAGCTCAGCTGCCGTCATGTCCGTGCCATGGTCAGACACACTCTCCTCTGCAGCCATTTCGACCCTTACCTCCAGATTATGCTGCCCGTCTCTTTACACTAGAGCAGCAGGTTGCTTCTATCATTCGTACTCAGCGAGCCATGGAGGAGGACTGGCTCCAGTTACGTCGTTTGTTTTACACCCACTTTCCCCCCTCCTCCACCACCATCTGTATAGAGTTCATCAGTGCTGTTTGGGTTGACGAGGATGAGAAGACGGCGATTGTAGGACTGCACAGCATTTTTGGAGACTACATTTGATCCTGACTTTTGTTGACTTGTATTTGACGTATTTGACATTGACATGATATAGTTTTTGGACAGGGGTAATGTAGCCCCTAGTTGATTGATGATTATATGATACAGGGATGTACTGATACACTTACTATGTGGTCTCGATATATGGCAATCGCAGTATTCTCATCATATTTGATTCGCTTGATTGTTTATTTGTATTTTTGATGACATGGGATGTTGTGTGATTGGTATTTGTGATGTATTGATAACATGAGATGTTATGTGATTTTACTATTACTATCATTATATACGTACACTACAATATGACCTGACTTACGTATTATAACATCGGAGTTTTACTATGGCCTGACCAACTTAAACCATCCTTTAGAAGATGCCGCCAAGACGTGAGACACGCATGCCTACTAATGAGGCAGAGCTACAGCAAGTCATTGCAGCTGCCATAGCACAGTACGCAGCATCTCAGCCAGGAACGAGCGGAAGTATTAACCAAGGCAATAACAATCCACCTCACGGTAATACTAAGTCATTAAGACATACCGTGACCTAATTGGATATCTTTAGCGATGATGCTAATGCCGTTCATATGTTATAACGTATGTGCAGGGTGCACCTACAAGCAGTTCTTAGACTGCAAGCCCGTAAACTTTGATGGCACTGGAGGTGCTGTCGCCTTTGTTCGTTGGGCTGAGAAAACCGAATCTGTTCTTCGCATGAGCAAGTGCGCGCTGGATCAGCAAGTCACCTATATCTCAGGGTTGTTTCTAGATGGAGCCCTCTCTTGGTGGAATCTACAAGTACAGACACTAGGCGAAGCTGCTGCCGACGCGCTGACCTGGACCGAACTGAAGGAACTCATGCGCAAGAAGTACTGTTCCCGCGCAGAAATCCAACGATTGGAGACCGAGTTCTGGCACTTGAAAATGGACGGTCCAAAGATAGCAGAATACGTTCAAAGGTTCCATGACTTATCGCATGTGGTACCCTACATGGTCACTCCTGAGTTCAAGAGAATTGAACGTTTCATTTGGGGATTAGCTCCTCAAATCATAAGCATGGTAACCTCATCCAAACCAGCGACTATCACTGAAGCCATCGATTTGAGCGTGGCTCTCACCGAGGAGGAAATTCGTTTGAACAAGTTTGATGAGATCAAGACGAAGAAGGCAGAGACTCACGTCGAGTCATCAGGAGGTAACAAACGGAAGTTCTCGAACTTCAAGCAGGGCGCCAGTGTGGCGGTTAAGAAAGGAGGATCAGACTCACCAGCTCAGGGTACAGCTGGTAGAGGGAAGAAAGGAAAAGGGTATATGGGCGCCCAGCCCAATTGCAACACCTGCCAGCGCCACCATTCCGGTCATTGCGGGCTAAGAGTATGCGAAGCATGTGGGAAACGTGGCCACTCGAAGGACACTTGTTGGGCCACTGCTGGTCAGGGAGGCCAGGGAGGATTCGGAAACAGAAATTACAACCGGGGTGGGAATGGGAATCGCCCACAAGGAAACTATGGAGGTAACGAGAATCGAGGTAACAATGCTAACCAAGCGGGCGCCGTGAATCGTAATCAAAGGAATGATCAAGCTGGTGGAAACGGGCAAAGACTTGGGTGCTTTCACTGCGGTGATATCAGGCATTTTAAGAAGAACTGCCCAGACTTAAACCAAGCCCGTGGAAGAGTGTTCCAACTCGAAGCAAGGGAAGCGCGCCAGGACCCCAATGTCGTTACTGGTACGTTCCCTGTGAACCAACGCTATGCATCCGTTTTATTTGATACTGGTGCCGATTATAGCTTCGTGTCGCTAGAATTTAAGAATATGCTTGGTCTAGCCGCTAATAAGTTAGATATTCCCTACTCGATCGAATTGGCCAATGGGAAGTTAGTAGAAGCCAATGAAGTTATTAGAGGTTGTGTGATCGAATTAGGAGAGCGTGAGTTCGCTCTAGATCTACTACCAGTCCAGTTGGGAAGCTTCGATGTGGTGGTAGGAATGGATTGGTTATCAGGCAACAAAGCAGAGATAGTTTGTCATGAGAAGGTTGTTCGTATCCCAATCGATGATGGTGAGACCATTGTTGTTCATGGAGAGAAGCGTGAGACGCCGTTGAGGATTATCAGCTGCTTGAAGGCAAGGAAGTGTTTGCAGAAAGGATGTGTTGCTTTTCTGGCACACATTGTGGATAAGAAGGCTGCTGAGCCAAGAATCGAAGACATCCCTGTCGTAAGGGAGTATCCAGAAGTCTTCCCAGAAGACTTACCGGGACTGCCACCTCAGAGGCAAGTAGAGTTTCACATCGACTTAGTTCCAGGCGCCGCGCCTGTGGCTAAGGCACCTTATAGACTTGCTCCGTCTGAGATGCAGGAACTGTCGACACAACTTCAAGAGTTGTTGGACAAGGGTTTTATCCGACCAAGCTTCTCGCCTTGGGGAGCTCCGGTCCTGTTTGTTAAGAAGAAGGACGGTAGTTTTCGTATGTGCATCGACTACCGGGAGTTGAACAAGCTGACGATCAAGAATAGATACCCTCTGCCAAGAATTGATGATCTGTTTGACCAACTGCAAGGTTCAAGTTTTTATTCAAAGATCGATCTTCGATCTGGATACCATCAGTTAAGGATACAAAAGGAAAGTATCCCGAAGACAGCCTTCAGAACTCGTTATGGACACTACGAGTTCCTTGTTATGCCGTTTGGTCTGACAAACGCACCTGCAGTCTTTATGGGCTTGATGAATAGAGTTTGCAAGCCGTACTTGGACAAGTTCGTGATTGTGTTTATCGACGATATCTTGATTTATTCAAGGACAAAGGCTGAGCACGAGCAGCATCTAAGAGCTATTTTGGAGCTGCTAAAGAAGGAACAATTGTATGCCAAATTCTCTAAGTGCGAGTTTTGGCTACGGGAGGTGCAATTCCTTGGGCACGTGGTGAATGGAGATGGAATCCACGTGGACCCAACCAAGATCGAGGTGATCAAGGATTGGGAAACGCCAAAGACGCCAACCGAGATTCGGCAATTCTTGGGTTTGGCTGGCTATTATCGAAGATTCATTGAGGATTTTTCAAAGATCGCTCAACCATTGACGCTCCTCACGCAGAAAGATCAGAAGTTTGATTGGGGAATCAAACAGGAAGAAGCGTTCCAGATATTGAAGGATAAACTTTGTAACGCGCCAATCTTAGCACTACCAGAAGGTACTGATGATTTTGTGGTATACTGCGACGCATCGCGTCAAGGATTGGGTTGCGTGTTGATGCAACGCCAGAAGGTTATTGCTTACGCATCGCGTCAACTGAAAGTGCATGAAAAGAACTATACCACACACGATTTGGAGCTCGGCGCAGTGGTTTTTTCCTTAAAGATCTGGAGACACTACCTTTATGGTACGAAGTGCACAATCTTTACAGATCACAAGAGCCTACAACACATATTCAACCAGAAGGAGTTGAATATGAGGCAAAGACGATGGGTTGAATTGTTGAACGACTACGACTGCGAGATAAAATATCATCCAGGGAAGGCGAATGTGGTCGCCGATGCCCTAAGTCGTAAAGAGAGAATCAAACCCATAAGGGTTAGAGCTTTAGAAATGATTATACGAACCAATCTTTCCTTGCGCATTCGTGCCGCGCAGAAAGAAGCTCTCAAGGAAGGAAACCTTGAAGAAGAATATCTCCGTGGGATGGAGAAGCTTTTGGTACCAAACGAGGAAGGAACGTTATGTTTTGAGAAAAGGATTTGGGTTCCTCTGTTTGGTGATTTAAGGGAGGTTATTTTTAACGAAGCTCACAAGTCACGGTACTCTATCCATCCTGGAGCGGATAAGATGTACCAGGATCTCAAAGATTACTATTGGTGGCCTAGGATGAAAGGCGATGTTGCTGTTTACGTGAGAAAATGTTTAACGTGCGCTAAGGTTAAAGCCGAATACCAGAAGCCTTCGGGACTTCTGCAACAACCCGAGATTCCCAAGTGGAAATGGGAACAAATCTCCATGGATTTTATTACAAAATTTCCAAGAACGCCAAGAGGCCAAGATATGATTTGGGTGATTGTTGACCGCCTAACGAAGTCCGCACACTTTCTGCCAATCAAAGAGAAAGACAGTACTAGTAAACTTGCGGAAATTTACATGAGAGAGATCGTCGCGCGCCATGGAGTACCTCTCTCAATCATCTCTGATAGAGACGGAAGGTTTGTGTCAAGGATATGGCAATCCTTCCAAGAAGCCTTTGGCTCACAATTGAATCTGAGCACTGCGTTTCATCCGCAAACTGACGGCCAGAGCGAGCGAACGATACAGACTTTGGAAGACATGCTGAGAGCGTGTGTTATGGATTTGGGCGGTAGCTGGGATAAGCATTTGCCTTTGGTCGAATTTTCGTACAACAACAGCTACCACACCAGTATTGGTGTCGTGCCATTTGAAGCCCTTTACGGACGCAAGTGCCGATCACCCTTATGTTGGGCTGACGCAGGTGATAGGCAGCTTGCTGGTCCCGAAATCGTCCAAGAGACGACAGACAAGATTGCGCAGATTCTTAAACGCATCGAAGCAGCTCGCCACAGACAAAAGGCCTATGCGGATCCAAACCGGAAACATGTGGATTTCCAAGTTGGAGAAATGGTTTTATTGAAGGTATCACCCTGGAAGGGGGTGGCACGCTTTGGGAAGCGTGGGAAGTTAAATCCGCGCTACATTGGTCCTTTCAGAATTCTGGAAAGAATAGGAGTAGTAGCATACAAGCTGGACTTACATGCTGAACTGAATGGTGTTCACGATACATTTCATGTATCCAACCTGAAGAAAAGTCCAACTCAAGATGACATTGCCATTCCCATCGACGGGATTCATGTTGACGACACGCTCCACTTCATTGAAGAACCTGTCGAGGTCACGGATTGGAAAGTGAACAAGACCCGCCGGAGCAGTGTCAAACTCGTCAAGGTTCGTTGGAATGCCAGACATGGTCCTGAGTACACCTGGGAGCGTGAGGACAAGATGAAAGAGAAATACCCCCACCTATTTCCTAAGAACTCTGCATCTAGTAGCAGAACTTAAATTTCGGGACGAAATTTATTTAACGGGGGGAGAATGTGACAACCCGCACTAAACCAGGTATCCGTACGACTTAACTAATGATTAATTACTGCTTAATTACTGTGCTTGTTTGAACTAGCTGATGAACTGCTACTTGATATCTGATACATGTACTTACTTGCATCATACTTTACTTGTCGTCACTACATTATTTACATGCTGAACCCTAGTGACAACCATGATGCACAAAAAGCACAGTAGCACAATAACGGATAACCTATTGAACATGCTGATAAAGCCAGCATCAGGCAAACACTGCCTCCAAGGCCTATAAGAGCCTGAGATATTTTGCTACACTAGTAGTGAGTGTAGGGATACAAGGGTTGTGGAACTGTGTCTCTAGGAATAAGTTACAATGACTGGATGTGCCTAAAACGTACTCTAAGTACAAGACTCAGCACTTTACACAATAATTCAGCTTTTAGCTAACTAATAAAGTGCCAAAATATGAGAAAAATAACACTAGATACTTTCCTAAGTGTCAGGAATAAGCTGTGTCACTAAAGAGAGTAATAACGACACTTTAAAGTTTTGTTAACACTTTAACGGATTACTATCCAACCAAACAACCGGACTTTACCCGGAACATGAAAATATTGTTATTTTCATTACT
Organism: Helianthus tuberosus; assembly: GCA_030545235.1. Taxonomy (NCBI): domain Eukaryota; kingdom Viridiplantae; phylum Streptophyta; class Magnoliopsida; order Asterales; family Asteraceae; genus Helianthus; species Helianthus tuberosus. Next base: position 93,456,205 of record CM060410.1, read on the forward strand.
TATCTTTTTCTGAGCCAGTTAGGGTCCCTGAACACCCTAACACCCATTATAACGCGTGACACACAACTAACCAAGTTAATCTCTAAACTTAACTTAGTTAACCTAACTAAGTAACCAACTAATGATTGAAATCGAACCAAGGACCCCCCCCTCTTGACCGAAACCGTCCCCTTGGGGACATGCCTTGTACTTGCAAGATCTCCTAATCTAATCTTGTCTAATATCCTAAAGACACAAGAACCATTGGTTATTAGCACTTGAGTTTGTCTATAAGTTAAGAGATTAACACACTTGATCATTATCACTTAACAACTTCACACAAACACTCTCCCTCTCTTCTCTAGAGCTCTCGGCCGAACCCCCCTATAACCACCCACCCATTTTCAAGTTTGATCATCATCATTCCAAGCATCTACAAACATCAAGGGTCACGTATTAGGAAGCTTGGAGCAAGCGGAACGCGAAGGACCTCTTTCTTTAGCTTTTATCCACGCCATTTTCGTCAAGATCCTTCCCTAGCCTTGAGCTAGAGGTATAATGTTTAAACCTCTATCTTGAGCTAATCTAAAGTGGTTAAAAGGATTCGTATCGGTTAAATCTCGTTAAAATGCAAAATGATGCACAAAAGTCTACTAAAAACACTTAGAATGGTGGTTAATAGCTCATAAGTTGTGTAAATGATGTAGTATTCGAAATGTGTGTTTATTTAGACCCGATCTATGATGTGGTAGCTCGGATCATCGTTTAACCCGGTATAGTCATGTTCTTGAATCATGACACAAAGCTATTTTAGAAGTAACAAGGGTTAAAAGGTGAAACTCTACCACACATGAAACATGAACTTGTGTAAAAATGTTTTACTTGTGTAAAAGTGTTTTAACTCGTACCATAGTGTTTAAAAATAGCGGATCTACGCATCTGCAAGTGATATTTTCAAAGAACCACGTATCAAGGAAATCATGTATTTTAAAAGATAGATTTTATACTAACAAGCATGATTTTATAAACCACAAGTGTGTAAACACTTGTGAAATGAAAAGATCCGACAAAATAACAATTTTTGTAAAAGATGACGGGAAGTTGTAAAGATGGGTTTTCTCTAAAAACGAGGTTTTTACAAGATCAAATTATCTTATATGAAGATCTACCAAATTTTAGGGATTTACACCACAGTTTTGGGAAAACTGCAAGTTCATGTAATTTTTGGCAATTTACACATATGTTGATTTGTTGTTGCGATAAAAGTTGTTCTGATCAAATAAAGAAAATTGTTGAGTTGATTTGTTAAAGAAAATGATACGCTTGAAAGCGTGGCCACCTCCAGTTACAGAGGAAACTCTGGCGAAATTTTTCTAAAAACCTAACACTTAGAACTATTTACACTACAAGTGTTAGGAATCATTTTTGACATGTTTTCGAAATATGAATTTCGCCATGACTTATTTACTAAATATTCGGAGGTGGGATTTTCACAAAATTTAACGTGATAAATATATATTTTTCACACACTGTTTATGATTATTTTGTGAAATACATAAATATTATTTTTAGAGTAAAAATAATATTTACGAACGTTAACAAATCCAAAATAATACGAACACTTTCACCATAAATATATAAGTTACTCCGGTAATTACATTACCACTCGGTTGTCAGAACGTAACTTACGAAATTACGAAAATATTTATGAACGCGTATTTTAACAACGTATTATTGGAGAAAAATTATGTGAAATGAAAATATAATATTTTTGAGAAAAATACTTATATCTTGGAATTGGAAATATATATATATTAAGTGAGACTTAATGATTTAATTTGAACGCACATGTATTGGATCCCCCATCCTTGGGAAGGAGATTAACTACCAAGTATATACAGAACGTAAACACGAAATAGTTGTCTAACTATTTCCCAAAAGATTTAACTATAAAGCTAAGGCACGGCCGTCCGTCTAATAGGATTAGCACTTGTAGGTCGTCGCACAGCTTTCTGATTTGGAGATACTTGGTAGAGACGCTTCACTGTGAGTTCATGTCCCCCTTTTCTCTAACTGTTTTCAGTTTTCTTAACTGCGGGGGTGAAATACATGTTACTTTGTTTACAAGTACTTTACACATGGTATGGTTAACGTAAGGAGGTTTACTACTTAGATCATGTGAATGGGTAGGAAGAAACACCGAGGGACGTAAGCGGTAGATCTATCTGGGTGTAGCGAGCCCAACTCTAGGCCCAACAGAACGGACCTCTAAGAGGACCAACAGAACGGACCTTGAGTGACTTTGTACCCGACGCAAAAATCTGCTAGGTTGAGTCTTCCTACTTACATTTCACAACATGCTAATGGCCTTGCAAACCATTGGTGATCTCTTTTCCTTACACTGCTACATACCAGGGAACTTTTATACTTACAAGTGTTTTACATACTCACTTGCACATGAACTCGCTCAACATTATTGTTGATTTTTCAACTTACATGTATTTCAGGAAACTAAAGATCTGGCACGGTATGTTATGTTTTCCCGCTGCACAAGGGTTCCAAGGTCATCCCAGTTTAGGAAATGTGACTCTTTCCTGGACAAGTCACAAATCTTAAACTGCGTTTGTTTCATGTTACTGTTTATGTTGTTTAAGACAATGTTTTATGTTACGGTGTTGTAAGTTTCTAAGACAATGGTATGTTACTCTGGTTTTAAAACTTAATCAAACGGATGATCTTGCATGATTTTATTTCATATAGCTTTGTTATGATTAAGCTATGGTATTAAGAAGTCACACCAAAATTAACCACGCTTCCACAAAGCCAGGGTGTGACAGCTTGGTATCAGAGCTCTGATCATAGCGAACTAGGATTCATTCTCGAGTCTAGACTATGATCACTAGGGCTCTCACGAAAACATTTTTCTGCATACCACTTAAGTCCAGATCCAAAACTTTTTACAAACAAATGTTGAGCACATTTTATTATTTATAGGCTCAGTCTGGAATGGGCTGAGGCTCGGTCTGAGAGGCCGAGGCTCGGTCTGAGAGATCGAGGATTAGTTGGCTAGTGGGACTAGGAGAATTGGCTAGTGGGACTAGGAGGATTGGCTAGTGGGACTAGGAGGAGTAGGCTCAGTTTGGAGACTGAGGCTCGGTGTTGGAGACCGAGGCTCGATCTGAGAGGTCGAGGTAGTTGTTAGAGCAGTCTAGGAGACTGGGAGGCTAGTGGGACTAGGAGAATTATGTGATATCTTACTTGGTGACTTATGTGATTACCTGATTGTGTGACTTATTATTTGAGCATATTTGTGTTTATGTTACAGACTTATGGACTCAGACGATACTGGCGTTTCGGACACCACTGGACCCATACCTATCGTATCTGATGACCTCACATCCTCCGAGCATGAGGTGTACACATCTGACTATACCAGTACTGACGAGGATGATTTCCAGCCCTTCGCACTACCCGATGGTGCTGATGAGCCTGCAAATGACCCTCCCGCTGAGTACCTACCTCTAGTAGAGATTCCGGCTCCTATACCCTTAGCCGTTTACCCAGCATATGATCTTCTTCTTGACGCCGAGGCTGATGGCGATATTGACCTGTTTGAGGATGAGCCTTTTGAGGATGAGATCCAGGGCGAGGCCTTTCTTCCTGCGGACGATCTTCTGATAATCGCTGACGTTCCCGCTGAGGATTCGCCAGCACATTCTCCTGTCCCAGACTCCTTCGAGTCTGTGGCATCCGCACCTTCTCACACATTGAGCGCACAACACTTTGCGCATGATTCTGATCCTGACCAGGCATCCTCTGTTGCACCTATACCCAGTTTTGCGTTTGACCATGACGACATAGAGGATTCTGATCCTATCTTTCCCCCGGGATACGACCCAGATCGTGATATCGAGTTTATACCTATGGATCAGCCCATGGAGGATCCAGCTGACCCAGTAGACCCTATCGACCCCGAGTTTGACTTCGAGATGGCTTTTGATGACCCCGAGCCTGTCGTCGCTCCTGAGCAGGCAGCCGCTCTAGACCCCATACTTGAGCATGACCCCGTACATGCTGGCATCCCTTTTGAGCCTGTTATAGCAGACCCACATGTTGATGATCTCCCCGTGGATATTCCTTTGTTAGAGGGCGATCATGTTGTTGTTGATCCTGTTGTTCCTCTACCTGTTGTTGATATACCTGTTGACCATCCTGTTGAGCACATTGCACCTGTTCACCCTTTTGTCGCTCCCCCACTTGATCCCGTTCCACTAGAGCCCGAGCATGCACTGTTCGCAGCACACATGGATCCACCAGATGAGCATGCACAGCACGGTTGGATACCTGCTGATGAGGATGTTCCACCATTTCCCCCTCAGATCCCTGATACACGACGTGTTGATTTTTCTTTTCAGGTTCCTCAGTTTGTACCTCCAGCGAGGCCTGGAGAGGGTTCTTCAGTCCATCCTTTTGGGCATACACCGATGTCTATTCCCTTCATGCCCCAGATGTCATCTATTCCACCTTCTGTTGCTCCATTTCATGTGGCACCTTTCGACCCCACCAGTGAGCCGTTCCTTTGGGCACCAGACTCTGCTGTACCACCTACTGACCCCTACCATCGTTTCCACATGGGGTATACCATCGAGGACGTTTTGATGTCTTTTGTCGCGCAGCACGAGTCGCACACGCAGCGCATCCAGGAGCTTGAGAGAGCTCAGCTGCCGTCATGTCCGTGCCATGGTCAGACACACTCTCCTCTGCAGCCATTTCGACCCTTACCTCCAGATTATGCTGCCCGTCTCTTTACACTAGAGCAGCAGGTTGCTTCTATCATTCGTACTCAGCGAGCCATGGAGGAGGACTGGCTCCAGTTACGTCGTTTGTTTTACACCCACTTTCCCCCCTCCTCCACCACCATCTGTATAGAGTTCATCAGTGCTGTTTGGGTTGACGAGGATGAGAAGACGGCGATTGTAGGACTGCACAGCATTTTTGGAGACTACATTTGATCCTGACTTTTGTTGACTTGTATTTGACGTATTTGACATTGACATGATATAGTTTTTGGACAGGGGTAATGTAGCCCCTAGTTGATTGATGATTATATGATACAGGGATGTACTGATACACTTACTATGTGGTCTCGATATATGGCAATCGCAGTATTCTCATCATATTTGATTCGCTTGATTGTTTATTTGTATTTTTGATGACATGGGATGTTGTGTGATTGGTATTTGTGATGTATTGATAACATGAGATGTTATGTGATTTTACTATTACTATCGTTATATACGTACACTACAATATGACCTGACTTACGTATTATAACATCGGAGTTTTACTATGGCCTGACCAACTTAAACCATCCTTTAGAAGATGCCGCCAAGACGTGAGACACGCATGCCTACTAATGAGGCAGAGCTACAGCAAGTCATTGTAGCTGCCATAGCACAGTACGCAGCATCTCAGCCAGGAACGAGCGGAAGTATTAACCAAGGCAATAACAATCCACCTCACGGTAATACTAAGTCATTAAGACATACCGTGACCTAATTGGATATCTTTAGCGATGATGCTAATGCCGTTCATATGTTATAACGTATGTGCAGGGTGCACCTACAAGCAGTTCTTAGACTGCAAGCCCGTAAACTTTGATGGCACTGGAGGTGCTGTCGCCTTTGTTCGTTGGGCTGAGAAAACCGAATCTGTTCTTCGCATGAGCAAGTGCGCGCTGGATCAGCAAGTCACCTATATCTCAGGGTTGTTTCTAGATGGAGCCCTCTCTTGGTGGAATCTACAAGTACAGACACTAGGCGAAGCTGCTGCCGACGCGCTGACCTGGACCGAACTGAAGGAACTCATGCGCAAGAAGTACTGTTCCCGCGCAGAAATCCAACGATTGGAGACCGAGTTCTGGCACTTGAAAATGGACGGTCCAAAGATAGCAGAATACGTTCAAAGGTTCCATGACTTATCGCATGTGGTACCCTACATGGTCACTCCTGAGTTCAAGAGAATTGAACGTTTCATTTGGGGATTAGCTCCTCAAATCATAAGCATGGTAACCTCATCCAAACCAGCGACTATCACTGAAGCCATCGATTTGAGCGTGGCTCTCACCGAGGAGGAAATTCGATTGAACAAGTTTGATGAGATCAAGACGAAGAAGGCAGAGACTCACGTCGAGTCATCAGGAGGTAACAAACGGAAGTTCTCGAACTTCAAGCAGGGCGCCAGTGTGGCGGTTAAGAAAGGAGGATCAGACTCACCAGCTCAGGGTACAGCTGGTAGAGGGAAGAAAGGAAAAGGGTATATGGGCGCCCAGCCCAATTGCAACACCTGCCAGCGCCACCATTCCGGTCATTGCGGGCTAAGAGTATGCGAAGCATGTGGGAAACGTGGCCACTCGAAGGACACTTGTTGGGCCACTGCTGGTCAGGGAGGCCAGGGAGGATTCGGAAACAGAAATTACAACCGGGGTGGGAATGGGAATCGCCCACAAGGAAACTATGGAGGTAACGAGAATCGAGGTAACAATGCTAACCAAGCGGGCGCCGTGAATCGTAATCAAAGGAATGATCAAGCTGGTGGAAACGGGCAAAGACTTGGGTGCTTTCACTGCGGTGATATCAGGCATTTTAAGAAGAACTGCCCAGACTTAAACCAAGCCCGTGGAAGAGTGTTCCAACTCGAAGCAAGGGAAGCGCGCCAGGACCCCAATGTCGTTACTGGTACGTTCCCTGTGAACCAACGCTATGCATCCGTTTTATTTGATACTGGTGCCGATTATAGCTTCGTGTCGCTAGAATTTAAGAATATGCTTGGTCTAGCCGCTAATAAGTTAGATATTCCCTACTCGATCGAATTGGCCAATGGGAAGTTAGTAGAAGCCAATGAAGTTATTAGAGGTTGTGTGATCGAATTAGGAGAGCGTGAGTTCGCTCTAGATCTACTACCAGTCCAGTTGGGAAGCTTCGATGTGGTGGTAGGAATGGATTGGTTATCAGGCAACAAAGCAGAGATAGTTTGTCATGAGAAGGTTGTTCGTATCCCAATCGATGATGGTGAGACCATTGTTGTTCATGGAGAGAAGCGTGAGACGCCGTTGAGGATTATCAGCTGCTTGAAGGCAAGGAAGTGTTTGCAGAAAGGATGTGTTGCTTTTCTGGCACACATTGTGGATAAGAAGGCTGCTGAGCCAAGAATCGAAGACATCCCTGTCGTAAGGGAGTATCCAGAAGTCTTCCCAGAAGACTTACCGGGACTGCCACCTCAGAGGCAAGTAGAGTTTCACATCGACTTAGTTCCAGGCGCCGCGCCTGTGGCTAAGGCACCTTATAGACTTGCTCCGTCTGAGATGCAGGAACTGTCGACACAACTTCAAGAGTTGTTGGACAAGGGTTTTATCCGACCAAGCTTCTCGCCTTGGGGAGCTCCGGTCCTGTTTGTTAAGAAGAAGGACGGTAGTTTTCGTATGTGCATCGACTACCGGGAGTTGAACAAGCTGACGATCAAGAATAGATACCCTCTGCCAAGAATTGATGATCTGTTTGACCAACTGCAAGGTTCAAGTTTTTATTCAAAGATCGATCTTCGATCTGGATACCATCAGTTAAGGATACAAAAGGAAAGTATCCCGAAGACAGCCTTCAGAACTCGTTATGGACACTACGAGTTCCTTGTTATGCCGTTTGGTCTGACAAACGCACCTGCAGTCTTTATGGGCTTGATGAATAGAGTTTGCAAGCCGTACTTGGACAAGTTCGTGATTGTGTTTATCGACGATATCTTGATTTATTCAAGGACAAAGGCTGAGCACGAGCAGCATCTAAGAGCTATTTTGGAGCTGCTAAAGAAGGAACAATTGTATGCCAAATTCTCTAAGTGCGAGTTTTGGCTACGGGAGGTGCAATTCCTTGGGCACGTGGTGAATGGAGATGGAATCCACGTGGACCCAACCAAGATCGAGGTGATCAAGGATTGGGAAACGCCAAAGACGCCAACCGAGATTCGGCAATTCTTGGGTTTGGCTGGCTATTATCGAAGATTCATTGAGGATTTTTCAAAGATCGCTCAACCATTGACGCTCCTCACGCAGAAAGATCAGAAGTTTGATTGGGGAATCAAACAGGAAGAAGCGTTCCAGATATTGAAGGATAAACTTTGTAACGCGCCAATCTTAGCACTACCAGAAGGTACTGATGATTTTGTGGTATACTGCGACGCATCGCGTCAAGGATTGGGTTGCGTGTTGATGCAACGCCAGAAGGTTATTGCTTACGCATCGCGTCACCTGAAAGTGCATGAAAAGAACTATACCACACACGATTTGGAGCTCAGCGCAGTGGTTTTTGCCTTAAAGATCTGGAGACACTACCTTTATGGTACGAAGTGCACAATCTTTACAGATCACAAGAGCCTACAACACATATTCAACCAGAAGGAGTTGAATATGAGGCAAAGACGATGGGTTGAATTGTTGAACGACTACGACTGCGAGATAAAATATCATCCAGGGAAGGCGAATGTGGTCGCCGATGCCCTAAGTCGTAAAGAGAGAATCAAACCCATAAGGGTTAGAGCTTTAGAAATGATTATACGAACCGATCTTTCCTTGCGCATTCGTGCCGCGCAGAAAGAAGCTCTCAAGGAAGGAAACCTTGAAGAAGAATATCTCCGTGGGATGGAGAAGCTTTTGGTACCAAACGAGGAAGGAACGTTATGTTTTGAGAAAAGGATTTGGGTTCCTCTGTTTGGTGATTTAAGGGAGGTTATTTTTAACGAAGCTCACAAGTCACGGTACTCTATCCATCCTGGAGCGGATAAGATGTACCAGGATCTCAAAGATTACTATTGGTGGCCTAGGATGAAAGGCGATGTTGCTGTTTACGTGAGCAAATGTTTAACGTGCGCTAAGGTTAAAGCCGAATACCAGAAGCCTTCGGGACTTCTGCAACAACCCGAGATTCCCAAGTGGAAATGGGAACAAATCTCCATGGATTTTATTACAAAATTTCCAAGAACGCCAAGAGGCCAAGATATGATTTGGGTGATTGTTGACCGCCTAACGAAGTCCGCACACTTTCTGCCAATCAAAGAGAAAGGCAGTACTAGTAAACTTGCGGAAATTTACATGAGAGAGATCGTCGCGCGCCATAGAGTACCTCTCTCAATCATCTCTGATAGAGACGGAAGGTTTGTGTCAAGGATATGGCAATCCTTCCAAGAAGCCTTTGGCTCACAATTGAATCTGAGCACTGCGTTTCATCCGCAAACTGACGGCCAGAGCGAGCGAACGATACAAACTTTGGAAGACATGCTGAGAGCGTGTGTTATGGATTTGGGCGGTAGCTGGGATAAGCATTTGCCTTTGGTCGAATTTTCGTACAACAACAGCTACCACACCAGTATTGGTGTCGTGCCATTTAAAGCCCTTTACGGACGCAAGTGCCGATCACCCTTATGTTGGGCTGACGCAGGTGATAGGCAGCTTGCTGGTCCCGAAATCGTCCAAGAGACGACAGACAAGATTGCGCAGATTCTTAAACGCATCGAAGCAGCTCGCCACAGACAAAAGGCCTATGCGGATCCAAACCGGAAACATGTGGATTTCCAAGTTGGAGAAATGGTTTTATTGAAGGTATCACCCTGGAAGGGGGTGGCACGCTTTGGGAAGCGTGGGAAGTTAAATCCGCGCTACATTGGTCCTTTCAGAATTCTGGAAAGAATAGGAGTAGTAGCATACAAGCTGGACTTACATGCTGAACTGAATGGTGTTCACGATACATTTCATGTATCCAACCTGAAGAAAAGTCCAACTCAAGATGACATTGCCATTCCCATCGACGGGATTCATGTTGACGACACGCTCCACTTCATTGAAGAACCTGTCGAGGTCACGGATTGGAAAGTGAACAAGACCCGCCGGAGCAGTGTCAAACTCGTCAAGGTTCGTTGGAATGCCAGACATGGTCCTGAGTACACCTGGGAGCGTGAGGACAAGATGAAAGAGAAATACCCCCACCTATTTCCTAAGAACTCTGCATCTAGTAGCAGAACTTAAATTTCGGGACGAAATTTATTTAACGGGGGGAGAATGTGACAACCCGCACTAAACCAGGTATCCGTACGACTTAACTAATGATTAATTACTGCTTAATTACTGTGCTTGTTTGAACTAGCTGATGAACTGCTACTTGATATCTGATATATGTACTTACTTGCATCATACTTTACTTGTCGTCACTACATTATTTACACGCTGAACCCTAGTGACAACCATGATGCACAAAAAGCACAGTAGCACAATAACGGATAACCTATTGAACATGCTGATAAAGCCAGCATCAGGCAAACACTGCCTCCAAGGCCTATAAGAGCCTGAGATATTTTGCTACACTAGTAGTGAGTGTAGGGATACAAGGGTTGTGGAACTGTGTCTCTAGGAATAAGTTACAATGACTGGATGTGCCTAAAACGTACTCTAAGTACAAGACTCAGCACTTTACACAATAATTCAGCTTTTAGCTAACTAATAAAGTGCCAAAATATGAGAAAAATAACACTAGATACTTTCCTAAGTGTCAGGAATAAGCTGTGTCACTAAAGAGAGTAATAACGACACTTTAAAGTTTTGTTAACACTTTAACGGATTACTATCCAACCAAACAACCGGACTTTACCCGGAACATGAAAATATTGTTATTTTCATTACTTATCTTTTTCTGAGCCAGTTAGGGTCCCTGAACACCCTAACACCCATTATAACGCGTGACACACAACTAACCAAGTTAATCTCTAAACTTAACTTAGTTAACCTAACTAAGTAACCAACTAATGATTGAAATCGAACCAAGGACCCCCCCCCCCTCTTGACCGAAACCGTCCCCTTGGGGACATGCCTTGTACTTGCAAGATCTCCTAATCTAATCTTGTCTAATATCCTAAAGACACAAGAACCATTGGTTATTAGCACTTGAGTTTGTCTATAAGTTAAGAGATTAACACACTTGATCATTATCACTTAACAACTTCACACAAACACTCTCCCTCTCTTCTCTAGAGCTCTCGGCCGAACCCCCCTATAACCACCCACCCATTTTCAAGTTTGATCATCATCATTCCAAGCATCTACAAACATCAAGGGTCACGTATTAGGAAGCTTGGAGCAAGCGGAACGCGAAGGACCTCTTTCTTTAGCTTTTATCCACGCCATTTTCGTCAAGATCCTTCCCTAGCCTTGAGCTAGAGGTATAATGTTTAAACCTCTATCTTGAGCTAATCTAAAGTGGTTAAAAGGATTCGTATCGGTTAAATCTCGTTAAAATGCAAAATGATGCACAAAAGTCTACTAAAAACACTTAGAATGGTGGTTAATAGCTCATAAGTTGTGTAAATGATGTAGTATTCGAAATGTGTGTTTATTTAGACCCGATCTATGATGTGGTAGCTCGGATCATCGTTTAACCCGGTATAGTCATGTTCTTGAATCATGACACAAAGCTATTTTAGAAGTAACAAGGGTTAAAAGGTGAAACTCTACCACACATGAAACATGAACTTGTGTAAAAATGTTTTACTTGTGTAAAAGTGTTTTAACTCGTACCATAGTGTTTAAAACTAGCGGATCTACGCATCTGCAAGTGATATTTTCAAAGAACCACGTATCAAGGAAATCATGTATTTTAAAAGATAGATTTTATACTAACAAGCATGATTTTATAAACCACAAGTGTGTAAACACTTGTGAAATGAAAAGATCCGACAAAATAACAATTTTTGTAAAAGATGACGGGAAGTTGTAAAGATGGGTTTTCTCTAAAAACGAGGTTTTTACAAGATCAAATTATCTTATATGAAGATCTACCAAATTTAAGGGATTTACACCACAGTTTTGGGAAAACTGCAAGTTCATGTAATTTTTGGCAATTTACACATATGTTGATTTGTTGTTGCGATAAAAGTTGTTCTGATCAAATAAAGAAAATTGTTGAGTTGATTTGTTAAAGAAAATGATACGCTTGAAAGCGTGGCCACCTCCAGTTACAGAGGAAACTCTGGCGAAATTTTTCTAAAAACCTAACACTTAGAACTATTTACACTACAAGTGTTAGGAATCATTTTTGACATGTTTTCGAAATATGAATTTCGCCATGACTTATTTACTAAATATTCGGAGGTGGGATTTTCACAAAATTTAACGTGATAAATATATATTTTTCACACACTGTTTATGATTATTTTGTGAAATACATAAATATTATTTTTAGAGTAAAAATAATATTTACGAACGTTAACAAATCCAAAATAATACGAACGCTTTCACCATAAATATATAAGTTACTCCGGTAATTACATTACCACTCGGTTGTCAGAACGTAACTTACGAAATTACGAAAATATTTATGAACGCGTATTTTAACAACGTATTATTGGAGAAAAATTATGTGAAATGAAAATATAATATTTTTGAGAAAAATACTTATATCTTGGAATTGGAAATATATATATATTAAGTGAGACTTAATGATTTAATTTGAACGCACATGTATTGGATCCCCCATCCTTGGGAAGGAGATTAACTACCAAGTATATACAGAACGTAAACACGAAATAGTTGTCTAACTATTTCCCAAAAGATTTAACTATAAAGCTAAGGCACGGCCATCCGTCTAATAGGATTAGCACTTGTAGGTCGTCGCACAGCTTTCTGATTTGGAGATACTTGGTAGAGACGCTTCACTGTGAGTTCATGTCCCCCTTTTCTCTAACTGTTTTCAGTTTTCTTAACTGCGGGGGTGAAATACATGTTACTTTGTTTACAAGTACTTTACACATGGTATGGTTAACGTAAGGAGGTTTACTACTTAGATCATGTGAATGGGTAGGCAGAAACACCGAGGGACGTAAGCGGTAGATCTATCTGGGTGTAGCGAGCCCAACTCTAGGCCCAACAGAACGGACCTCTAAGAGGGCCAACAGAACGGACCTTGAGTGACTTTGTACCCGACGCAAAAATCTGCTAGGTTGAGTCTTCCTACTTACATTTCACAACATGCTAATGGCCTTGCAAACCATTGGTGATCTCTTTTCCTTACACTGCTACATACCAGGGAACTTTTATACTTACAAGTGTTTTACATACTCACTTGCACATGAACTCGCTCAACATTATTGTTGATTTTTCAACTTACATGTATTTCAGGAAACTAAAGATCTGGCACGGTATGTTATGTTTTCCCGCTGCACAAGGGTTCCAAGGTCATCCCAGTTTAGGAAATGTGACTCTTTCCTGGACAAGTCACAAATCTTAAACTGTGTTTGTTTCATGTTACTGTTTATGTTGTTTAAGACAATGTTTTATGTTACGGTGTTGTAAGTTTCTAAGACAATGGTATGTTACTCTGGTTTTAAAACTTAATCAAACGGATGATCTTGCATGATTTTATTTCATATAGCTTTGTTATGATTAAGCTATGGTATTAAGAAGTCACACCAAAATTAACCACGCTTCCGCAAAGCCAGGGTGTGACAACTGTTATGTCAAATTGATTGTTAGATTGAATTTGACCGTCCAAGCTCTGATACCAATTGTTAGGATCGGAGGCTCCTCATGATAGTGTTTGTTTGTTATAATTAGAACAAATGAACGGATATTGATCAATGAAAGGTGCAGTAGAAATAACAAGCAAACTTTGTAAACACAATAAAAAAGGAAAATAGTTTTAGTAAACACATGCTTTTCATTGAGCTGAATGATTAAAGTACAAGAATGATTACAGCACTGATACATACTAAAACTCCCCCTCAGCAAGATGCCCCAAGGTTGATTGCACAGGATGAAAGGATTGGAGGAGATGAAATCTTCCAGACAAACAAATGAAACAGTACAGAGTACTGTTCCATTTATAGGCACAGTCAAACCACTGAGGCATCAATGCTGACGTCACCATGAAAGTGACGTTTAACAAACTAACAAACTCTAACAACTGATCTAATACAGACACTGCTTATGCTAACCACTGACTACAATACATAACATAAAAGAAGTTAAACAGCTGCTGACACCTTCCACTGATGTGAACCCAGCAGTACTTGTTGTACCCAGCAGTGCTTGACCCATAGCAGTAGATTGAACAGCAGGGATTTGTACTTCATTAGACTTTAGTGTGATCAACAGTTGTAGGGCAGCAGTTGTACAAATCAGTGGATTGGAGGTCATCAGATGTTTCAAATCACTTTCAAGGGGAAAGTCTAGTGTAAACTACTGTTTATTGTGAATCCACTGTTGTGACCTGGTTTTGGCTTTACATCATCTATTCCTCTGGTAGGGTTCAATCCCAACAGTAGTAATCCAGAAGACTGCTGAATTAGCTGTTGGCATGTCTCGTCTCCAGGATGAAGCCACCCAAGAAGCATCAGAGGAAGCTGAAGCCAAGCCTTCACAAAAATCAAAGAAGCGTAAAGTTTCAAAGAATCCTGCATCGGTTGTTCCAAATCAAGCGAGACCTAGCCAGGTGGCAGCACCACCAGCCAAGAAGCCGTACAAGGGAACTGCTCCATGGTGTAATCAATGCAACCTTCATCATACGAATCACATACCCTGTTTCAAATGTACCCACTGTGGACGATAGGGACATTTGGTTAACGTGTGCTGCTTTGCTACCCAAAACAAAGCTGTTGCAAATCCTGCAGCTGCTCAACCTCCTGGAAGGAAACCTTATGCCGGTACTGCACCGATATGCAACAAATGTAATGCACCTCATGTAGCTTACCTACAGTGCCGTTTGTGTGCATAATGTGGGTTACTCGGTCATTTGGCAAATGCTTGTCGATTCAACCCAAGCCAAGGTGGTCCAAATCAACCCCAAGTCAAACCTGCTCAAGCTCATTTCCCGCCTGGTACTTGCTACAACTATGGCGAGACAGGTTATTTTTGGATCAAATGACCAAAGATTGTCAATGCAAATCTGACCAGATGAGCATATTGGCTGATTAGAAGACGATGCTGCTTTAGTTTAAATCTTATGCTTTTGTTTCTTTTTCTTGAACTCTGAAACAACGTAGTAGATTTATAAATAAATCGTTGTTTATAATTCTGATGTACAAGTGTAGTTAAATGTGTGTATGGCATACCCCTACTATACCTACACCAAAGAACTTTGTTCTTTACAAAACAAACTGCTCTTGTAGTTCTCCCATTCATGTGATCGCTGATCATTTCCTCGAAAATTCTAAGGTTTTAAGCATGATTTCTTGGTTAAACATGGTTTAGGTCAAGAAAACCCTTTTTTATCCATGAAATTTGGAGTTTTAAACAAGTTTATGGGCTGAATAAGAACACCATGGGAATTCCACGGAGAAACTTTTAACAATACCTTGTCTCCAACTTGAAATTCCAATGGTTTTCGTCTGTTATCTGCATAACACTTTTGACGATCTCGTGCTGCTTTCAGTCTTTCCTTGACTTAAATAATTTTGTTAGCTGTTTCTTGTACAATCTCAGGACCTGACAATTGCTTTTCTCAAATTTCTGCCCAACATACTTGTAACACCCCGAAAATATAAATTTTTATATTAAAAATTTTTAGTAGGTAATAAACAAAATAAACTAACTAGGAATAAATAACCTAGTTAGTTATAAGTCTTGTAGTAATAAGAAATTTGGTTAAAATACACTTAAAGCAACTTGGGTAAATTAAAGGGGCCAAAAGCGACAAAGTTGAAACAAGTTTTAATTAAATAAAATACCCAACACCAAAACACACACCTTGAGTGTGTGTTCTGGTCGAGTTCTTTACAGGAGCCAAAGGTGCTCTAAGCTCAAACCATAGTTTATGCAATTCCTTCAAATTAAAAGGGCAAATCAGTTCCAAATCGACATCCAAACTCAAATTAGTGATCACCTTCAGGAAAGGATCATAAGGTATGCCTAATTTTGTTATTTAGTTTCATCTTGAATTCTAGATGTACATGAGAAATCGAAAATTAGAGCCTAAATGTTTGATGTTTGGATGAGATTAGGAATAAATTCATGTCTAGGAGTAAATCCTAGTCAATAATTTGTTAAATTAGTGTTCAAAGTTATGAAATCATAATCATCCATTATTGCGTTTAATGGGTTTTGTAGAAACATGATGAACCCTAGAATCATGATTGTCAAACTAGTGTTAATAGAACTCTATGAAGTTAGTTTTGATATTGAAGTGTTAATTAGACACTAAATTGGAAAAAGATGTTAAATTGATGAAGTAACTAGTCATGAAACTTGATTTTTAAACTTTATAAAAATCATGCCCGTTAGGTGTTTGATATAACGCCTAAGAGAAATCAGAATGTTGAAAATCGGACAAAAACGCATATTTGATTAATATGGAAAATTATGCGTTATAAATTATGCTATAGGCAAGGAAACCGAGAATTCAAGCGGACAAGCCGGTGGTGATACGCGTTTGAAAGGAAAGCTTTGAAGGTACATAACCTTGGTTCCGTTGCATTATGCTTTGACTTTGAATATAGTTACTTGAATTAGTGTTGTGAGAAAATGTAGTATGTTATAGAAGTGACGAAGTTCACTAAATAATTAAAATGAGTCAAAAGATTGGTTAAGGTATGTTTGGTTTGTCTTTGAAATGGTGGATTCCATTAGACAATCAAACGGGTCAAACAAAGGTTAAATTGGTAGTATAGAAGTGACTTGGACGTCACTTGATGATTGTGGATCATGAGAGCGTAAAACCATGGAATGCTAATGATACGCCAAAGTTCACAAGCCCGGGGAATGGGTAAGTACGTCTAGAAATCATAATTTATAAGTAGTGAAAAATATAACACAAAACTAAATGGGCCGAATAAATAAAAAGGGAACTTATAGGATTTCAGTCCATAAACCAAACTTATTAGCATATAAAGATGATAAATGTGTTTGTATTTAAATTATGGATGCGTAGGAAAAAGAATCACGTAAAACGGATCTATAGAATGAATGTTTTGAACGTTTAAAGTTGATTTTTTTGTAAATTAAGGAGTTGGGAATATGCAGCAACAAATCAAGCAACCTGCTATCGAAATTAGGGGGTCGTGTCGCGCGACACTAAGGTAGAATCATGGTCTCGTTATGCGACGTTGGTCGCGGCCCGCAACGGATATTAGCGACGTAGGTCACGGCCCGCGAGGGCCCTATCTGCTGAAATTTTGTTGAATTTTGTTTGTTTTGTTCAATAGACTTGTTTTAACATGTTTTTAACTCATCAAAACTAACTTACATGTTGGTTTTGAATTTAGGTACTCATTGTAAGCATTCAGATGATGATCAAGCAAGAAACAAGAACTGAACACACAACTTTTGAAGCTTCCGCCGTGATCTATTTTGTTTTAGACTATGTGAATCTTGTAAACACTTAATACTTCATTTTGAATGTTTTAAACTAGTTGGAAGTTAACTATAATACTATAATCATGTAGGTTTATTATCTTAACGAAGTTTTTGTAATGATGCATTTTTTGTTTAAAATGTGTTGTTTAATATTAAAATTTTAATTTAATGAGACGGGTCTTACAAGTTGGTAATCAGAGCTCAAGGTTGTTAACAAAGTGTGTTCGGTTCGAAGCTTGATCAAGCATCCAGTAAGAATTAGTCATTTATTAGATTTTATTAGAATATTAGAAAAAGGAATTGGATTTGATCTGCATGGGAAAAGCGTGTTAACACACTCAAACCCAGAAACTACACTAAACATGAATGGTTTAAGTAAGTGGTAAACTTGGCTAAACCAAAGTGAATGATGCATATGTTATAAAATGAAATGTTTAATAATGAGCATAAACATTTCAGATTCAAGATGGCTGATGGAGGAAATGATGATACGATGCCAGTAGTCACCTAACAAATGAGAGAAGTGATTGCCGAAGAGGTAGGAAAAGCAATCGAGAATAGTCTATCCGGTTTTATAGACAAGATTCAAAGCACAGTGCTTACGGTGGTCGAGGAACGGATCAAAAGGTTGGAGGATAATGCCAACCAAGTTAAGGAAAAGATGGTAGAACGAAAGGCTTGTCCATACAATAAATTCATGGCTTGTAAGCCTCCGATATACAACGGGGAGGTAGACCCGATAATATGTCAAAGATGGTTGAGTGACATGGAAGGGGTTTTTGAAAGGACCCATTGTGATGTATGCGATTTCGTAGCTTACGGTACGGGTCAGTTAAGGGGTCAAGCCAATGATTGGTGGGATAACATGAAGAAAGAGATTGGGGTTGAAGCGGCAAAGGCTATGATGTGGGATGAGTTTAAGGCACCGTTCCTTAAACATCACAGTCCCAAGGCGGTGATTAACAGAATCAAGGAGGAATTCATCCAACTGAGGCAAAGGGGTGAATCAATTGACAAGATCATGGGTATTTTCCTTGATAAGCTGAGATTTTATGATGAGTTAGTGACGACCGAAGAGCAGAAAATATATTACTATTACAATATGCTGAGTGCTGAATATCAGGAGTTTATGACTCCCTCAAAGTACGAGACTCTCACCGAGATCATAAACACCGCTCGGGAATGAGAGATTGAGCTGAAGAAGCAAATAGAGAGGGGTGAACGAAGGGCGTAGGATGTTAACCCAAGCCCTACAAAGAAGGCGAGAACAACCGAATCGGCAAGGAAGTCTGATGGGAAAGGCGGGTCGCCAAGCTGTAAAGTGTGTGGGAAAGGGCAAAAGGGCGAGTGTCGTTTCAAGGATAAACCATGCCCTATATGCGGAAAGACGGGGCATACGGCTTCACTATGCCCGGGAAAAGTTTCGGTTTGCTACAAATGCTACCAATCGAGCCACAAGAAATCCGAATACCCGGACTTGGTCGGAAAGAAAGATGGCAAAGAATCGCAAATAGAGGCTCAAAAGGCAAAGGCCAGATCTTTCCAACTAACCGCGGCTAAAGCAAAAATAGAACCAGATGTGGTCTCAGGTATATTCGCAATAAACTCAATTCCTGCACGTGTGTTATTTGATACGGGTGCGAATAAATCCTTTATTTTGCATGGATTTATTCGACATCCTTCATTTCTATTAACAAAATTACCTATGCCCTTAGAAGTCGAAATAGGATATAACAAGAACTTTATAGTATGTGATGTATGTCAAAACTGCAAATTGAGTATCGATGGCGAAGAATACTCAATAGACTTAATCCCGATGTCGATGGGAGAATTCCAAGTGGTTGTCGGGATGGATTGGTTATCCCGACATCATGCAAAAGTCATGTGTTTCTGTAAGGATATAAAATTAACGTCTCCGAGCGGAAAGCACGTTACTATCTATGGTGAGAAAGGAAGTAATCCCGTGATATGTTCGATGTTAAAGGCTCACAAGCTTATGAGGCATGGATTTAGAGCGTTTATGATATACGTAAGTGAATTGAAGAAAGAATCACCGAAAGTTGGAGATGTACCGGTGGTGCGAGACTATGAAGATGTGTTTCCGGAAGATTTACCGGGAATACCACCAGAATGGGAAGTAGAATTAGGAATCGAATTAGTTTTGGGTGCAAAACCCGTAGCTAAGGCGCCGTATCGACTCGCGCCATCGGAGCTACAAGATTAAATGTCTCAGATTCAAGATTTGCTTGACAAAGGATTTATATGGCCGAGTGTGTCTCCGTGGGGCGCACCGGTATTGTTCGTAAAGAAGAAGGACGGGAGTATGCGAATATGTATCGATTACCGGGAGTTAAACAAACTCACAATAAAGCATCGATACCCGCTCCCGAGAATTGACGATTTATTTGACCAACTACATGGCGCAAGTTGGTTTTTGAAAATTGACCTTAGATCGGGATACCATCAACTAAGGGTCAAGGAAGATGTACCGAAAATGGACTTTCGCACATGGTACAGCCGTTACGAGTTCCTCATAATGTCCTTTGGGTTGACAAATGCACTCGCGGCTTTCATGGACCTCATGAACCGGGTTTGCAAACCAATGTTGGATAAGTCGGTAATAGTGTTTATCGACGACATTTTGATATACTCGAAGAGTGAAGTTGATCACGCCCAACATCTACGCGAAGTATTAAAGACGCTTAGAAGAGAAAAGCTATATGCAAAGTTTTCAAAATGTGCTTTTTGGTTATGGGAGGTGCAATTCCTTGGGCACATTATCAGTGCCGACGGCGTGTTGGTCGATCTGTCGAAAATAGAAGCCGTGACAAGATGGAATCCTCCGAAAAATCCCTCGGAAATCAGAAGCTTCTTAGGGCTTGCAGGATATTATATGAGATTCATACTAGATTTCTCCAAGATTGCTATTCCATTGACCAAGTTAACTCGCAAGGAGGAGAAGTTTAAATGGGGCGTTGAATAGGAGAAAGTGTTCCAAACGCTTAAGGAGAAGTTAACTCATGCTCTGGTGTTAACATTGCCGGACGGAGTTGATGAGATGGTGGTTTACTCGGATGCGTCACATTCGGGGCTCGGATGCGTCACATTCGGGGCTCGGATGCGTTTTAATGCAAAGAGGTAAGGTTATAGCCTATGCTTCAAGGCAGCTGAAGATTCATGAAAAGAAATACCCTACGCACGATCTTGAATTAGCAGCACTGGTATTTGCTCTAAAAATATGGAGGCACTATTTATACGGAGTGAAGTGCACTATATTCACCGACCATAAGAGTTTAAAGTACTTCTTCGATCAAAAGGAGTTGAACATGAGGCAGAGACGGTGGTTGGAAACAGAGAAGGATTATGGCTGTGAAATACATTACCATTCCGGGAAAGCCAATGTAGTGGCGGATGCTTTGAGCAGGAAGACAGACTATGCTCCAATACGGGTACAATCGATGCAGCTTATTGTGACCTCGGCTTTACTCGAATGAATCCGAGAAGCACAAGTTGAAGCAATGAAAGAAGAGAATTGGAAGAAAGAAAGAATAGTTGGCCAACTCAAATATTTAATAGATGGTAAACAACGGGTTGAAAGCTCGATTCGGTAGAACATGGGTTCCTAACTCGTGCGGAGTTAAAAAGCTTCTACTTGATGAAGCTCACAAAACCCGTTATTCCATTCATCCAGAGGTGACCAAGATGTATAATGACGTGAAACAAAAATTACTGGTGGCCCGGAATGAAAAGAGATGTAGTTAAGTATGTGGACAAATGCCTGACATGTCTACAAGTCAAGGCAGAACACCAAAGACCCTATGGTAAACTTCAACCGTTGGATATTCCAGTTTGGAAATGGGAACATATCACCATGGACCTATTGACCAAACTACCGAAGACGAACCGAGGATTTGATGCCATATGGGTAGTTGTTGATAGACTGACAAAAAGTGCTCACTTTATTCTGATACGTGAGACTTATACGTCAGAAAAGATGTCAGAAGTGTATACTAATGAGATAGTGGCACGCCACGGGGTACCGGTATCCATTGTGTCTGATAGGGATACCCGGTTTACTTCTGTCACACCCCGACCACTTGGAACATACAAAACGTGGCGGAAATGTCGGGGAGTGTTGTAACAGAATTAATTGTTTCAAATCCATGGCAATTGAAGTTTCGTTTTATTGATTAAAGGTGTTACAATGTCTTAACAAACAAAGAAATACAACATAATTAACTAGTCTTGCATCTTTTATTGTCACTAAAGCCCAAGTCTGCCTATGTGTATCTTGATCATCTTATGCAACAGCTCCTGAAAAACACATGTGAAAATAGGTACGTCAGCATAAAAATGCCTGTGAGATACATAGGTTTTGTGAAAATAGGTTCCATGACTTATGTTTGAGAAAATGTTTAGTCATGAACCTTGTAATTTGCTTTGTTTTGTAAATCATTTGAAAAACAATGAGTTCAGATGATATGTATAAATAAGTGAATAACGTATGGTTAAATGAATAACCATAGTAAAATGGATTTGTATAAGATAAGTTGTTTGTAAAACAATGTCTTGTGAAAAGTATGTTATTTGTATAAAATGTTATATGTATCAAACTGAAATGATTCAAATAACGCTACGATATGTAATACCATACAAACACTTATATATAGGAAGTACCAGCGGCGTATCCACCATGCTTGTATCATATTACACACACATCGTTACTTAATCAAACCAAACAATGTAAAATGTCTATGTTTAAATCAATTGTCAAAATGTCTATGTCAAATATCCAAGTCAAATGTCTATGTCAAATATCCATGTCAAATGTCTATGTCAAATATCCATGTCAAATGTCTATGTTTAAACCAATAGTCAAAAGTCCTTGTATAAACCATGTCAAATGTTGATAGTCCAAAAGTAGTCAAGTAATGTATAACCAAAATGATATGTATGGTAAGTAAAATTTAGACTACTTAAACCATAAGTAAAAATGAACAAAACAAAGTATTGAAGTAAAACTTGGTTTAAATCAAAGTTATGTTTTGTAAGATATATGCACGCTATACGGAATATGAACATTTATGCGGTGTTGTGAAAATTCATACATCCAAGCCTTGAGACAGACGGATAACTATGTAAAAGTGAGTTATCAAGAGAATATGTATTCGGATTCGGTCATTCCTTTCATCCCCTTTCCCTGGGATGTCCGGAACGGGATTTGTCAAGTCCTATGGTACCACTACCTACTACCGAGCGGCATGATCGGTGTTAATGAATGTATAGTATAGTTTAAACAAACCAAATGTCATACCAAAATGTAAGCATGTTTTATGAAGATAATGTACCTAGTATGCTAGAGTAAACATACAGGGTAGAGCTGTAAAACAATGTGTCCATATGTTACTGGAACATATGCAACAGAGATGCAGTATAAAACAATGTACTAAGTATGCAAAGTCATCATACAAAGTAGAAAAGTCATGTAAAACAATGTACTAAGTATGCAAAGTCATCATGCAAAGCATAGAATACCATGAAATCATGTACTATAAATGTACTAATGAACATAGAAAGTATATGATGTGAAAACAGGAAAGCACGAAAGTAACAAGTAGGCACATGCGTTTCACCCCAAAACAGTTTGGAAAACAGTAAAAGAGGGGTCTATGTACTCACTTGAGATTGCTCAGTTGTCTAAAGATAACCACCAAACAGTGCTAGAGATCTCGGAATCAAACGGCACCTAATATAGGTAACTATGTTAAATAACCGGACCTAAATCGGAAGACTGGGTAGCATTAGGGTTTGTAAACCAAACGAGTGTGGAGACTCGTGTGATATGGTTTAACAAAGCCTACATACTAAATGAAACTTAACCTAACTGCTTACGACCCATTACGACCCGTTTAGGTAGCTTATGCTACTTTAACGCGTCGTTCGCGTGAAACGCGTTCGGACCGCCTAACTAGTCCTATGACAAGTGTTATATGCCTAAACATGTTACATAATCAGTTATGTGACAAAAGTTTAGGTTACATATGCTTAATTACCAATTATACATGAAAAGGGTATTCTGGTAATTTACCTAAGGCATATAAACTACCTATCATACAACTACTTAAACGATGTGACCATAAGGTATAACCTCGGAAGGTTATTCCCTATACATTATGGTCACCTAATGTATTTGGTCGGATCCTAATGATCGACCAAACTGGGTCGGGTTCGAGGTATAAGCGATTTATCAGATCGCTTACCCTACGACCCTAGACAACGTGGTAACCAGTGGGCATAGTCCCAAGGGACTATGACCAACGTGATTACACTCACGTTGCGAAGTTCAAACGAACTTCGCATTGACCATTACTGGTCAACGCTGAAAGTCAAACAAAGTTTGACTTTCTGACTCGAAAAGCAATAAAATAAGGAAAAGAACGAAAGAATACTTACCTAGGGTCCCCGAATGCTAATCCCGATCTAAGAACTCAGGTATGAAACAATGGTTTCAACTTAGAGCTCTCAAATCAGAATTCTTGTGGGTTTAGAAGCAATGGGGGGTGGGGTATTTATAGTATTCGGTCCACCGTTAAGATCGTTTCAAGGAAAACGTGCCTTAATCTTGTGCGTACATTTGTCGGAACCTTATGGTAACTAAAATTCCATCCTTATCACATGACTAGACAATTGGGAACATGTGGGTGAGGTTAAAACAGCTGCAGCCTGCTGTTTAGAAACTCTGAATCTGGTCAGCAGACCCCTAGCGCACCGTTACATAAAAAGGGTAGCGGTGCGCTAGCCACAACTTTCACAGAATTACACTTTTGGTCCCTGAACTGTATTTAGGCCATTTTTGACACGTTTAAGGCCCGTTAACCCCATTTCAAAGCTCTAAAATGAAGTTAAAGTATAGGGAACTTAAAAAGTGTTCAAAAATATCTCGGATGTCGGTTCGTTTAGCCGTACGGTTGCGTTGTTCGGTTAATTACGACGGAATGCGCACAAGCGCGAAAAACGATCCAAATGACGTGACGAATGGATTTTTCTTATGCCGAACACTAAAATAAAATATTTTAGTGCTTACATAAATTTTTGGATGTCCGGATGTATTCAGAACGTAAGTTATGCGCGAAAATGCAAACTTGTGCACTTTTTGACACTTTTAGTCCCTGAATGACACATAAGTTTATTTTAGCATACCGAACACCTCAAAGCCTATTTCTAAGCTATGTGAAGGATATTTATGGTATGTTTAACTTATGGTCATGCTCCGGAATGTCTGTTACAGTTCAAATTGGCATACTTTCGCAGTTTGTCAACTTTAGTCCCTGTAAGCGATTAAACTTTGATTTCACCACACCAAACCTTCCAAAACTTATATCTAAGTTATGTAAAGGTTATTTAAGGTATGTTAAGTCTATTTCACTATTCCGGAGTGTTCGTTGCATTAAACTGGTTATATTTACGCATCAGTGCGCGTATAACCTTCCAGAAAGCGATTTAGAGCTTGAAATCGAACAAGAATTGATATGTGTAAACGATACACATATTTTTACAAATCCAAAGTATGAAATACAATATTTCATTGGTTTGGCATTTGTTTGATGGTTGAAATGACACAGGTGTTACAACTTCAAACTTCTGGTGAGACTTCAAAGAGCAACTGGGGACGAAATTGTTCATTAGCACCGCGTACCATCCTCAAACGGATGGACAGAGCGAAAGAACGATACAAACATTGGAAGACATGCTACGGGCGTGTATCATCGATTTCGGGGGTAGTTGGGATGTTTACTTACCGTTAGCTGAATTCTCATATAATAACAGTTACCATGCCAGTATCGGTATGGCTCCGTACGAGATGCTCAACGGTAGAAAGTGCAGAACCCCGGTGTGTTGGGGTGAGGTGGGTCCACATGAACTTGCCCATAAAGATATAGTTCGAGCCACTAACGAGAAAATTGATATGGTTCGAGCTCATTTGAAATCGGCTCAAGATAGACAAAAGTCGTATGCTGAAAAAAGACGAAGACCGATCGAATTTCAGGTTGGTGATAAAGTTATGCTTAAAGTATCCCCGTGGAAGGGTATTATCCGGTTTAGAAAAAGAGGAAAGTTAAGACCGAGGTTTATTGGGCCGTTTAAAATCATCGAACAGGTTGGTAAGGTAGCATATCGCCTTGAACTACCGAAGGAATTGAGCGGAATGCATAGCACATTCCACGTGTCACATCTCCGAAAGTGTCTAGCCGAAGAAACGGCTTATATTCACTATGACGACATCGAAGTGGATAATAGCCTTAATTATGCGGTGAAGCCGATTGGAATTCGGGATCAAAAAGTTAAAAGTTTACAAAACAAGAAAATTAACCAAGTGAAGGTCAAGTGGGAGCATAGAAAGGGTTTGGATACTACATGGGAATCCAAAGAGGAGATGCAACGACTCTACCCTACGTTGTTCGGTACGTATTCTGGTTTCGAGGATGAAACCCTTTTAAGGGGGGTGGACTTGTAACACCCCGAAAATATAAATTTTTATATTAAAATTTTAAAGTAGGTAATAAACAAAATAAACTAACTAGGAATAAATAACCTAGTTAGTTACAAGTTTTGTTGTAATAAAGAAATTTGCTTAAAATACACTTAAAGCAACTTGGGTAAATTAAAGGGGTCAAAGTGACAAACTTGAAACAAGTTTTAATTAAATAAAATACCCAACACCAAAACATAAACCTTGAGTGTGTGTTCTGGTCGATTTCTTCACAGGAGCCAAAGGGGCTCTAAGCTCAAACCCTAGTTTATGCAATTCCTTCAAATTAAAAGGGCAAATCAGTTCCAAATCGATATCCAAACTCAAATTAGTGATCACCATCACGAAAATATCATAAGGTATGCCTAATTTTGTTATTTAGTTTCATCTTGAGTTCTAGATGAACATGAGAAATAAAAAATTAGAGCCTAAATGTTTGATGTTTGGATGAGATTAGGAATAAATTCATGTCTAGGAGTAAATCCTAGTCAATAATTTGTTAAATTAGTGTTCAAAGTTATGAAATCATAATCATCCATTATTGTGTTTAATAGGTTTTGTAGAAACATGATGAACCCTAGAATCATGATTGTCAAACTAGTGTTAATAGAACTCTATGAAGTTAGTTTTGATATTGAAGTGTTAATTAGACACTAAATTGGAAAAAGATGTTAAATTGATGAAGTAACTTGTCATGAAACTTCATTTTTAAACTTTATAAAATCATGCCCATTAGGTGTTTGATATAACGCCTAAGAGAAATCAAAATGTTGAAAATCGGACAAAAATGCATATTTGATTAATATGGCAAATTATGCGTTATGAATTATAAAAAGAGTTCTAAACGGTTTGTTTTTGAACTCTATAGGCATGGAAACCGAGACTTCAAGCGGACAAGCCGGTGGTGATACGCGTTTGAAAGAAAAGCTTTGAAGGTACGTAACCTTGGTTCGGTTACATTAAACTTTGACTTTGAATATAGTTACTTGAATTAGTGTTGTGAGAAAATTTAGTATGTTGTAGAAGTGACGAAGTTCACTAAATAATTAAAACGGGTCAAAATATTGGTTAAGGTATGTTTGGTTTGTCTTTGAAATGGTGGATTCCATTAGACAACCAAACGGGTCAAACAAAGGTTAAATTGGTAGTATAGAAGTGACTTGGACGTCACTTGATGATTGTGGATCATGAGAGCATAAAACCATGGAATGCTAATGATACGCCGAAGTTCACAAGCCCGGGGAATGGGTAAGTACATCTAGAAATCATAATTTATAAGTAGTGAAAAGTATAACACAAAACTTAACGGGTCAAATAAATAAAAAGGGAACTCATAGGCTTTCAGTCCATAGACCGAAATTATTACCATATAAAGATGATAAATGAGTTTGCATTTAAATTACGGACGCGTAGCAAAAAGAATCACGTAAAACGGATCTATAGAAAGAAAGTTATCAACGTTTAAAGTTGATTTTTTGGTAAATTATGGAGCTGGGAATATGCAGCAATAAATCAAGCAACCTGGTGTCGAAATTAGGGGGTCGCGTCGCGCGGCACCATCGCAGAATCATGGTCATGTTACGCGACGTTGGTCGCGGCCTGCGACGGATATTAGCGACGTAGGTCGCTGCCCGCGAGGGCCCTATCTGCTGAAATTTTGTTGAATTTTGTTTGTTTTGTTCAATGAACTTGTTTTAACATGTTTTTAACTCATCAAAACTAACTTACATGTTGGTTTTGAATTTAGGTACTCATTGTAAGCATTCGGTTGATGATCAAGCAAGAAACAAGAACTGAACACACAAATTTTGAAGCTTCCGCCGTGATCTATTTTGTTTTAGACGATGTGAATCTTGTAAACACTTAATACTTCATTTTGAATGTTTTAAACTAGTTGGGAAGTTAACTAGAATACTATAATCATGTAGGTTTATTATCTTAACTAAGTTTTTGTAATGATGCATTTTTTGTTTAAAATGTGTTGTTTAATATTAAAATTTTAATTTAATGAGACGGGTCTTACAATACTGGTATTCAGCATTTCTGTCCATAAAGTGCTTCAAATGGTGCAGCATTGATGCTGGTATGATAGCTATTGTTGTAGGAAAACTTTATTAAAGATAAGTGATCGTCCCAATTTCCTCAAAAATTATTTACACAGGCTCTAAGAGTATCTTCCATTGTTTGGATTGTCCTTTCACTTTGTCCGTTCATTTGAGGATGATAAGTTGTACTTAGATTTAATCTAGTTCCCATTGCTTTTTCGAAACTTGTACAAAAATGAGAAGTGAAACGACTGTCTCTGTCAGACACAATATATAAAGGTATTCCATGTAATGAAACTAGTTCATTTACATACAGCTTGGCTAACTGTTCCATACTGAAAGTTTCTTTCATTGGTAAGAAATGAGCAGATTTGGTTAATCTGTCTACAATCACCCAGATTGTATCATTACCTTTTCGTGTCTTGGGTAATTTGGTAACAAAGTCCATTGTTATCAATTCCCATTTCTAAATTGGCATTTCTAATTGCTGTAGTAACCCTGAAGGTTTCTGATGTTTCGCTTTAACCTGTGAACAGGTTAGACATTTAGCAATGTAATTGCTATATCCTTCTTCAGTCCTATCCACCAGAAATTCTTTCTTAAGTCTTGATACATCTTGTCACTTCCAGGATGCATTGTATTCTTAAACTTATGGGCTTCTTCTAAAATTTGGTTTTGTAGGTTTCCTTGGATAGGTATTCAGATTCTTTTCTTATGGAATCTTCAAATTCCATCTGCTCCTTTTTCTAATTCCTTAATCATTCCTTTCAAACCTTCAGCATCATCCTTGATTGCTGTTTCCTGTATCTTTTTAATTTGCTCATTTAAATCTACATGTAGGTTTAGTTTGAGAGCATGCACTCTTTTTGGGTTTTCATGATACTTTCGACTTAAAGCATCAGCTACTACGTTAGCTTTTCCTACATGATACTGGATATCACAATCATAATCACTAAGAATTTCCATCCAACGTCTCTGCCTCATGTTTAATTCCTTTTTGTCCAAAAACATATCTTAAACTCTTATGATTTGTGAAGACAACAAACTTACTACCGTAAAGATAGTGTCTCCAAATCTTAAGGGCAAAAATTATTGCTCCTAACTCTAGATCATGGGTGGTATAATTCTCTTCATGCTTCTTAAGTTGTCTAGATGCATAAGCGATTATCTTTTGACGTTGCATCAGCACACATCCAAAAGTTAGGTCTTTTCTATCAGAAAGATACAGTTCGAATCCAACACGTAGACACTGGAATGGTGTAAAACATATATTTCGGTAAATTTGCGGGAAACAAGACTTAGGTCTTTTCTATTAGAAAGATCAAAAGTCCCAACTTGTTGGGTATACCGACGCTGGATATCTATTAGATCCTCACAAAGAAAAATCTCAGACAGGTTATGTAGTCACATATGGTGGCACAACAATTTCTTGGAAATCGACTAAGCAAACACTTACAGCAACATCATCAAATCATGCCAAACTGATAGCATTATATGATGTTGGTCGAGAATGCGTGTGGTTGAGATCAATGATCAATAATCATATACAAGAAGCATGTGGATTGGAACAAATCAAGAAGGACCCGCCAATTATCTATGAAGACAACTCAGCTTGCATAGCTCAAATAAAAGAAGGCTACATCAAAGGCGACAGAACAAAGCACATCTCACCAAAGTTCTTCTCAACGTATGACCTACAAAAGGAAGGAGAAATTGATATTCGTCAGATCAAGTCAAGTGAAAACCTAGCTGACCTTTTCACAAAATCACTACCTAGAAGCAGTTTTGAGTACTTATCGCAAAGGATCAGGCTTCGAAGATTGAAAGATGTTAGTTAAATTGAGGGGGAGCATTATACAAGTTGTACTCTTTTACTTGACTAAGTTTTATCCCATTGGGTTTTCTTAGTAAGATTTTTAACGGGGCAGCATAACTGGTCCAGCAGTATCAGTTTATCTCATAGGTCCTGAAGTACTGATTTAACATCATCTTGACGCATGTTGTTAATTTGTGTATAATGAATAGTAATGTATATCTGAGGGGGAGTGTTATAAAATCAAATATACTCATATACATAACTCCCACCATAACCGTTTTGTTAGTTACACATAAATATATATTATTGTATTGAATGATGAAATGAGAATTTCTTCCAAATTAGAATTCAATTTCCTATTATATCTTATCAATTTTAACTAAAATCCCTATGCTTATATATTGTGTTTTTAAAACTTCCTAAATATCCTTCAACTAGTTTCAATCTCTAATACAAACTAAGTCTTAGAGTACAAGTCTAACACCTAATCCTTATCCCTACCCTATCAAAACCGTACCCCCATCATCTTGTATCTTCAAAACCTCGACCCTAAAACTCTTACCATCATCATTCTCTTCAAGAACCTAGTTCAAGAACCAAGAGCCTTCAATCAAGAACGCTAATTAATTCTTTCAAACTTTATTCAATTCCTTCATTATTATTATTCCAGATCTAACTTATACTCTTTATGATTCAAACATCTTAAATCCATCATCAAGTAGAAATCTTACGTATCGAGATTCATCATCATCATTCCTAGAACAATCGTTTGCGGTAAGATCTCTTTTACTTGTTATTCATTCTTCTTTGTAGATTCAGATTCATAAACAATCTATAAACCCTAATATTCAAATATTTGAATGTGTTACATTAATTAAACATGATAATAAACCCTATAACTTGTGTAAACAATCTATGAATCCTATAATCCATAACTAATGAAAACAAACCCTAAAACTTGTTAAAAACACAAATTTAAATGCTTTTCTGGAAGATCAGATTCTGATATGAAACCCTAGTCTAACTTTGGAGAGTTGCATAACTTGTCTAAAACTTAACCAAACTAAACGATTCTTGAGTCTAAAATCAAATTCAGAGATTTAGTCATCAAATCCAAGTGGTTTCAAAAAGTTTCAATAAATTTTGAATACCCAAATATGTAGAGAGAGCAAACCGTTTGAATTATTAAACTATGCACAACTTTGTTCACAATATAACCATCTTATATATACAAAACATGACTATTGTAACAACCCGCTTTTCCGAAAGTCAAAGTCAAGATTGAAGTCAAAGGAAGAAAAGATTGCTAATTGCGATCTGTCACTCCTTGCTCAACTACTGTTTGACTTCTTTAACTTATAATCGAATTCTATCGTTTATTTGCTTTAGTTGTATTATGTGGAGTATCTATTAATAATCACTGTTTAATCGCATGCTTATCGCTAATCTCTATCGCATCGCTCACTCGAACCGCATCACAACGCTCATCACGCGAATCGAAATGACAAAACTCATCGCGGCGGACACCTGGATCGAGTGGCCATCCGATCGGGTTGCCATCCGATCGGTGACTAATCCGACACTTCAGCACTTTCCTTTTTGGGAAACTCTATAAATACCCTCCTGTCACATCATTTGTGATGTGACAGCTCCTCTACTCGACCAGCTCGCTCAAGCTCACTTTTCTCTCGATTTCTCGCGATTCTTGTAAGTTTTCAACCTAAATCTTGTACTTCTATGATCTACACGCACTTCTTCATCATTTTCACCTTTGAATCTTAACTTTTAACCGTGAAATCACCGGATTTGAGGTGTTCTAGGGTGATGTAATCATGGAGTTCGTATGAACTTCAAAGGTTGGCTTCATTCCACCAAGAACAACTTAGATCTGAAGGATTTCCATAAGATTAAACAATGTTTTCGCATAGATCTACACATATTCATGGTGGAAAGGATTGAAAGAAGGTTTTCCAACTTTCTTTCAACTCTTTTACACTCAATGCACTCAAAACCGATAGAATCGGAGCTCGTTCTGATCTTCTACTCTTTCTTAGAGATGTGTTGGTACCAGATCTAAATTCTATCCAAGAGACCACTGATTCCGGGTTAAACATGACCAACCGTCTCGAACAGTGAGCTAATCGGACTAGGGTGGTTCCTGTTCGATCGGGTCACTTAGGTCAAGATGGGGTTTCTGTTGTGTGACAACTCGTATTTCCAAACCGATCTTCGTACTTTAATGTAACGTATGTGTACGATATGTGACTGTTATGAAAGTGAATACTTATGCTAATGTTATGTTATTACGTGCTTTGTGTAATGTATGTTTGTATATAAATAGCCCAACCGCACAACATGAACCAACCGCGCAACACTCATCCGATCGCACAAGTCTTTTGGGCCACACTCTTGCAATCGGACCATAAGGGCGGCCCATATGAAACCCGAGTGAGGGGCTCGGCCCACTCCTCTTATACGTACACCCAACCACCACTAGGGAGTTGTTTCTCATTTGTTACTAAACACCCACCCACACAAACCCTAGCTCTTCTCTCTCTCTCACGAACTTGAAGGCAGCCGCACACATCATCGAAGTTCATAGTGTTTAGATCAATTCTCGTTCCTTCCCTATTCGGTTAGTATGATTAACTATATGTTTGATGGTATTATGATATGCGTCACATATGCTTGATATGATTGATGATGATTTGTTATGATTGCTTCGAATCCGAAGAGTTGATTTTAGTGTTCATGAAATCGGCTTATGTGTATTATAGAATATTCATGATAAATCAGGTTTCATGTTATTGTTCTAAGAATCGAATGTTTGATAATAAGGTCTCATGATGTTTACGTGTATGATAACATTAATTGGCTGCCATGATGTGTACGTGTATGATGATGTATATGACATACTAATTGTTGAGTAATGGTTCTCATGTTAGGTCCAATAGAAATAAGATTAGGGGCATGGTGGTAGGCTACTTTAGATAAACCTTTTGACTATATTGATATATGCATGTGCAGCCAAACAATGTAGAAAATCATGATAGATTGCATATGGGTGTCAGTGCCATGTGTTATTGTTATGGGTGGAATGATGATTTTTAATTGATGATAATGATTGAAAACCGAATACATGTTACATCGGCCGTAACATGTTTAGAATGATTATTATATTGTTATAGTTATGAACATTGTAAATCGAGATTTTGATACATGTTAATTGGTGTTATGATCATTGTCATGAATTGATTATGTTACTCATTAGGGTTCTTATGAAATTAGATGATAGTTACTTGGTTTGATCGAGTAAGGGATTAGTTAGAATCCATGATTTTTGATAAAGGACAAATTTGGAAACTACTTAATGTTGTAACATAAATGCATGATATCCGGAATATAAAACTAGTCGCACAAGATCACACGTACAAGACATCTTGGTCAGTCGCACAAGATGTCTTCTATCGCACAAGACGGTTATCTATTATAATTGTTGGGCCGTAGACCTGGGCTGGGTATTAGAGTTAATCGCACAAGTTGGGTCAAGTCGCACAAGTTGTTTATTTGATTAAATTGTTGGGCCGGTTACATGTTGAACTAAAATATGCTTATTTGGGTTTTCTTTATTACTTGGGCCGGGTATCATATGGAATCGCACAAGATGCATAAATCGTACAAGTTGAACTACAAGTTCAGTGATGGGCCGAGACATGTGTGGGCTTCAATTGTATGTTAAACTGATATCATTTAACACATTCTATGTGTGTACTATGTTGCCATGATCGATACGTGTTAGCTATATGTTAAACTATGTGTAATCATACGTGCTTTAATTGAACCTAAACCTGACATGTGTGATAACCATGTTAGGACGTGGTTGACCACTAGCTTTTAGACGTGACCTTTCTGTGTAATCTGCCGAGCAAACCAAGGTGAGTTCACACTCCGTTACAAAGCATGGGGTTCCCAGGGGTTGGGAATGGGTTAAGGAATAGGGATTCCTCGTCCTGTTGAGACGTAACCAGGAACATAGATTCATCGTCCTGTTGAGACGTAACCAGGAACATAGATTCCTCGTCCGGTTGAGACGTATTAAACTATACTAGACTAGAACTCTATCAACGAAGTCCCTCCATTTTATATCGACTTAATCGCCGAGGCCAATGGCGAACGGGTCATTAGTTAAATAGCGCTATTAGGTTTAACAAACCTCACACCGTGCCGCAGAGGACGGGCGTGGACTAATGGACTATGGCACGTCAGTGATGATAGACACAGACGTTAGGGCACTTAAACATGACGAACGTTAGTAGTCGATATGGTAACGAGTCTGGTGAATTAAACCTGGGGTAGCCCCCACGGCCACAGAGTCGGGCTGGAATAGCCAACGTAAGAACGGGTAACTAATAAACGTTTTTCGAACTATGGGGTAACCCCCACGGCTGGATAGCTGGTAAAGAACAAACTGCGTTTTCGGAATAACTATAAACTGGACAACCAAACGTGAACTCACTCAACTTGTTGTTGACTCGTTACTACATGCTTTGCAGGTCAATAGGTACTTAGCTGGAGCTTGCACAGGGAAGAGTCGTTGTGGGACATGGACAGCTGTGTGCCATGTGAGACCTTTGGATATTTAAACTTAAGCTTTGGTTTTAAACATTATGCTTCCGCTCATAACTTAAACTATGTTTGATTTGGACACTAATCGTGTTGGTTGGACTTTTACAATTAATTACTTACTTGTTCAATATGATTAGTGGTTTGATCCTGGTCAGTCACGCCTCCAAGCGGTGATACTCCGCGTGTGGATTTTGGGGGTGTGACAGATTGGTATCAGAGCCATTGGTTATAGAGAACTTGGTTTTAATAAAGGAAAACGTTTTTGTTAAAACCAGACTATAACCTGTACAGTGCTCTATGATCCACAACGACGCTTCACTCCACGTGCAAGACTCGACATTCTAGGTGATATGGTTTATGTTTATATTGCCTACTTGCTAGATTGCATAGAACTTTGCTCATGGTATGCTTAGATAAACGTAGCAACTATAGTTTGAAAACACATTTGTGCTTGCTCCCTACTGTCACTACACACTTACACACATTCGCGAAACCTTTCCTACTTGTGTTTCCTTCGATGTGAGATCATGAGGGAACGTGTGAACCTAACTCAAGCCAGCTGACGGCTCTTATTAACGAACCAGTTACGGCAGCACTCGCGGCCGCTCAGGCAGGAGGTACAACCTGCTATTACGAACCTACTCTAGGATGATAGATCCTACTCTCATGACCCAACTCTCGCGCTTAATCCAGTCTTTTCTTCCTCGCGCAACAAGGTCAGAACGCTCAGCCGCCTGTAGGCACATTCAGGACGTTCATGGACTGTCGTCCTAGTACTTTCCGTGGCACTAAAGGAGCTGTTGGACTCCTACATTGATTTAAAAACCTCGAGACTGTCTTAGAGACGTGTGAATGCCCTGAGGCTCATAGGGTGAAGTACGCCACTGGTACTCTCGAAGGCACTAAGCTAACTTGGTGGAACTCGCAAGTTCAGATGCTGGGGCTGGCGGCTGCTAATGCCACCCCATAGGAGGATTTTGAGGAACTGATCAAACGTGAATACTGTAGTCGTGATGACATCCCCAAACTGGAAGTGGAGTTCTTAAACCTGAAGATGACAAGGTCAGAGATAGAAGCGTACACGAAACGATCCAACGAACTGGCAGTGTTATGTCCAACTATGGTGGATCCTCCCACCAAGCGCATTGGGTTGTACCCCAAAGGCCTAGTACCAAAGATTCAAAGTCATGTGACTTCTGCTAACCTTGCTACTATCCAGGATATTACTCGTCTTGCTCAACGTCTCTTAGATCAGGAGGTAGGACAGATTAAACTGCTGAAACGTATTAATGCTGCTACAACTACTTCGGGTGCTCCCAGTGACAACAAACGCAAGTGGGATGGAATTTTAAGCAAGGGTTTCACTTCGGTTCAATCTTAGTCGAGTACAGGAGCCCCAGTCAGCAGTCTCTTGGTAATCGAAGTTAGGGTGGATACGAGGGAAACCACCCTAAGTGCAATCAATGTAATATGCACCACAGCGGGCAGTGCAACAAGGATCGTCGTTAGAGATGCAACAAGCTTGGTCATGGAGCCAAGGGTTGTAGAAGCTCACGTCTTGCAAACCAGAACCGACAACAGCAGCCACAAGCTCCACAGAATCAGCAGCAACAGCAGGGTAACAAGGGATGTTATCAGTGTGGTGCTAAAGGTCACTTCATGAGACACTGCCCACAGTTGAACCAGAACCAAAATCAGAACCACAATCAAGGAAACAGGAACAATAATGGAGACAACAACGGGGGTAATAACAACGGCAATGGTGCCAGGGGTCGAGTGCTCGTGATTGGTCAGGGTGATGCTAGGAATGACCCCCCACGTTGTGATGGTTTTGGCATCGTTATTGGTATGGATTGACTACCTCAACATCGAACAGAAATTCTTTGCAAAGAAAAGATCGTCCGCATTCCTCGTGCTGGTGAAGAATCTTTGGTGATTCGTGGCGACAAGAGTGGTGCCGTTGTGAGCATCATTTCTTCCCTAAAGGCCCAAAAGTGTTTGTGTAAGGGCCACACTGCTTTTCTGGCTCTTGTTACTGACACCTCGAAGAAAGAAAGATAGAATATTTTCCGATTGTACGCAACTATCCTGAGGTATTTCCTGAGGAACTACCTGGCCTTCCGCCTCATCGTCAAATCGAGTTTCAAATCGAGCTAGCTCCTGGAGCGGCACCCATAGCCCGTGCACCGTATCGTTTAGCTCCATCAGAGTTGAAAGAGCTATCTACGCAATTACAAGAACTCTTAGATAAGGGTTTTATTCGTCCTAGTTCTTCGCCCTGGGGAGCTCCAGTGCTATTTGTGAAGAAGAAAGACGGTACGTTCAGAATGTGCATCGACTACCGTGAATTGGACAAGGTGACTGTGAAGAATCGCTATCCTCTTCCACGCATTGACGACTTGTTCGACCAGCTGCAAGGGTCGAGCTACTATTCAAAGATTGATTTGAGATCAGGATATCACCAGCTGAGAGTCCGAGAGGAGGACGTCTCCAAAACAGCCTTTAGAACCCGTTATGGACACTACGAGTTTTTGGTCATGCCTTTTGGGCTGACAAACGCACCTGCGGTCTTCATGGACTTGATGAATCGAGTGTGCAAGCCTTACTTAGACAAATTCGTTATTGTCCTCATCGATGACATCCTGATCTATTCGAAGGGTCAAGAGGAACACGAGCAACATTTACGACTTATTTTAGAACTACTTCGAACGGAACAGCTGTACGCCAAGTTTTCCAAATGCGACTTCTGGCTTCGTGAAGTCTATTTCTTAGGCCATGTGGTGAATAGGGATGGGATTCACGTTGATTCATCCAAGGTAGACTCAATTAAGAACTGGCCTGCACCCCGTACACCAACGGAAATTCGCCAATTCTTGGGATTGGCAGGTTACTACAGGAGATTTATCAAGGATTTTTCCAAGATTGCTCAGCCTCTTACTTCACTAACGCAGAAGGGCGTTGTTTATCGTTGGGGAAACGCACAGGAGTTAGCGTTTCAGCACTTAAAGGATAGACTTTGTAGTGCACCTATCCTTTCATTTCCAGAGGGTACAGACGACTTCGTGGTCTACTGCGATGCATCTATTCAGGGTCTTGGTTGTGTTTTGATGCAGCGGGATAAAGTTATAGCCTACGCCTCACGTCAACTCAAGGTTCATGAAAAGAACTACACTACACACGATCTGGAGCTGGGAGCAGTTGTTTTTGCACTTAAGATATGGAGACACTACCTATATGGTACCAAATGCGCTATCTACACTGATCACAGGAGCCTCGAGCATATCTTTAAACAGAAGGAACTCAATATGAGACAACGACGATGGGTCGAACTGCTGAACGATTACGAATGCTCGATCAGGTACCACCCAGGCAAGGCCAATGTCGTGGTCGACGCCCTCAGTCGAAAGAACACTACGCCTAAGCGCGTACGAGCTTTACAACTTACTATACAGTCTAGCCTTCCTTCTCAAATACGAAATGCTCAGGTAGAAGCATTGAAACCAGAGAACGTCAGGGCTGAAGCCCTACGCGGCTCAAGGCAACGCTTAGAACAGAAGGAAGACGGGGCTTACTACGTCACGGGACGCATTTGGGTCCCACTTTATAGCAACCTACGAGAGCTTGTGATGGATGAGGCACACAAGTCTCGCTACTCAGTGCACCCTGGTTCGGACAAAATGTACCACGACATCAAAACCACATATTGGTGGCCTAGCGTGAAGGCCCACATAGCAACATACGTTAGCAAGTGCTTGACTTGTGCGAGAGTCAAGACGGAATACCAGAAACCTTCAGGCCGACTTCAACAACCAGAGATACCACAATGGAAATGGGAGCAAATTTCCATGGATTTTGTTACTGGCCTGCCTAGATCACAACGTGGTAACGATACTATTTGGGTGATCGTGGATCGACTCACAAAGTCTGCTCACTTCCTAGCTATCAAAGAAACGGATAAGTTCTCCACCCTAGCAGAAGTATATCTCAAGGAAGTTGTTTCAAGGCACGGAGTGCCCACCTCTATTATCTCGGATCGAGATGCACGTTTTACATCAGAACTGTGGCAAGCAATGCACAAGTCTTTTGGCTCACGATTAGATATGAGCACAGCTTATCACCCACAAACGGATGGGCAGTCGGAACGTACCATCCAGACTCTCGAAGACATGCTTAGGGCATGTGTAATTGACTTTGGCAATGGCGGGGAAAAGCATCTGCCACTCGTGGAATTCTCATACAATAACAGCTACCACACCAGCATTAAAGCTGCTCCGTTTGAGGCATTGTACGGGCGTAAATGCCGGTCACCTCTTGGTTGGGCAGAGGTGGGGGATAGTCAGATTACTGGTCCAGAACATGTGGTTGACACAACAGAGAAAATTGCTAACATACGACAGCGAATGGCGGCAGCTCGTGACTGTCAGAAAGTCTACGCCGATCAGGGCAGAAAACCATTAAAGCTCCAGGTTGGGGAGCGGGTACTACTCAAAGTTTCACCCTGGAAGGGTGTGGTTCGTTTTGGTAAACGGGGCAACCTTAACCCACGATACGTTGGACCTTTCGAAGTCATTAAGAAAATAGGCTAGGTGGCCTATAGACTGAACTTACCAGCGGAACTCAGTGCAGTTCACGATGTTTTCCACGTGTCGAATCTGAAGAAATGTCTGTCAGATGAGACCCACGTAGTTCCTTTGAAGGAGCTCACGATCGACAACCAGTTACGATTCGTCGAGGAACCTGTTGAAATCACGGACCGGGATGTTAAGGTCCTCAAGCGTACTAGAATACCTCTCGTTCGAGTTCGTTGGAACTCACGTCGCGACCCAGAGTTCACCTGGGAACGCGAAGATCAGATGAAACAAAAGTATCCCCAACTGTTCGCAAACAGTACAACCACTACTGAGACTGAAGCTACGGAATTTCGGGACGAAATTCCAGATCAACGGGGGGAGGATGTGACACCCCAGGAAAAACCAGGAAAACCATGCAACTAAACTAGCTTCCTCAGTGAGTACGTGCTAAATTTCAGGACGAAATTTCTTTCAACTTGGGGATAATGTGACAACTCGTATTTCCAAACCGATCTTCGTACTTTAATGTAACGTATGTGTACGATATGTGACTGTTATGAAAGTGAATACTTATGCTAATGTTATGTTATTACGTGCTTTGTGTAATGTATGTTTGTATATAAATAGCCCAACCGCACAACATGAACCAACCGCGCAACACTCATCCGATCGCACAAGTCTTTTGGGCCACACTCTTGCAATCGGACCATAAGGGCGGCCCATATGAAACCCGAGTGAGGGGCTCGGCCCACTCCTCTTATACGTACACCCAACCACCACTAGGGAGTTGTTTCTCATTTGTTACTAAACACCCACCCACACAAACCCTAGCTCTTCTCTCTCTCTCACGAACTTGAAGGCAGCCGCACACATCATCGAAGTTCATAGTGTTTGGATCAATTCTCGTTCCTTCCCTATTCGGTTAGTATGATTAACTATATGTTTGATGGTATTATGATATGCGTCACATATGCTTGATATGATTGATGATGATTTGTTATGATTGCTTCGAATCCGAAGAGTTGATTTTAGTGTTCATGAAATCGGCTTATGTGTATTATAGAATATTCATGATAAATCAGGTTTCATGTTATTGTTCTAAGAATCGAATGTTTGATAATAAGGTCTCATGATGTTTACGTGTATGATAACATTAATTGGCTGCCATGATGTGTACGTGTATGATGATGTATATGACATACTAATTGTTGAGTAATGGTTCTCATGTTAGGTCCAATAGAAATAAGATTAGGGGCATGGTGGTAGGCTACTTTAGATAAACCTTTTGACTATATTGATATATGCATGTGCAGCCAAACAATGTAGAAAATCATGATAGATTGCATATGGGTGTCAGTGCCATGTGTTATTGTTATGGGTGGAATGATGATTTTTAATTGATGATAATGATTGAAAACCGAATACATGTTACATCGGCCGTAACATGTTTAGAATGATTATTATATTGTTATAGTTATGAACATTGTAAATCGAGATTTTGATACATGTTAATTGGTGTTATGATCATTGTCATGAATTGATTATGTTACTCATTAGGGTTCTTATGAAATTAGATGATAGTTACTTGGTTTGATCGAGTAAGGGATTAGTTAGAATCCATGATTTTTGATAAAGGACAAATTTGGAAACTACTTAATGTTGTAACATAAATGCATGATATCCGGAATATAAAACTAGTCGCACAAGATCACACGTACAAGACATCTTGGTCAGTCGCACAAGATGTCTTCTATCGCACAAGACGGTTATCTATTATAATTGTTGGGCCGTAGACCTGGGCTGGGTATTAGAGTTAATCGCACAAGTTGGGTCAAGTCGCACAAGTTGTTTATTTGATTAAATTGTTGGGCCGGTTACATGTTGAACTAAAATATGCTTATTTGGGTTTTCTTTATTACTTGGGCCGGGTATCATATGGAATCGCACAAGATGCATAAATTGTACAAGTTGAACTACAAGTTCAGTGTTGGGCCGAGACATGTGTGGGCTTCAATTGTATGTTAAACTGATATCATTTAACACATTCTATGTGTGTACTATGTTGCCATGATCGATACGTGTTAGCTATATGTTAAACTATGTGTAATCATACGTGCTTTAATTGAACCTAAACCTGACATGTGTGATAACCATGTTAGGACGTGGTTGACCACTAGCTTTTAGACGTGACCTTTCTGTGTAATCTGCCGAGCAAACCAAGGTGAGTTCACACTCCGTTACAAAGCATGGGGTTCCCAGGGGTTGGGAATGGGTTAAGGAATAGGGATTCCTCGTCCTGTTGAGACGTAACCAGGAACATAGATTCCTCGTCCTGTTGAGACGTAACCAGGAACATAGATTCCTCGTCCGGTTGAGACGTATTAAACTATACTAGACTAGAACTCTATCAACGAAGTCCCTCCATTTTATATCGACTTAATCGCCGAGGCCAATGGCGAACGGGTCATTAGTTAAATAGCGCTATTAGGTTTAACAAACCTCACACTGTGCCGCAGAGGACGAGCGTGGACTAATGGACTA
This sequence comes from Helianthus tuberosus, assembly GCA_030545235.1. Lineage (NCBI taxonomy): Eukaryota > Viridiplantae > Streptophyta > Magnoliopsida > Asterales > Asteraceae > Helianthus > Helianthus tuberosus. The sequence continues at coordinate 93,497,693 of CM060410.1, forward strand.
TGGCACGTCAGTGATGATAGACACAGACGTTAGGGCACTTAAACATGACGAACGTTAGTAGTCGATATGGTAACGAGTCTGGTGAATTAAACCTGGGGTAGCCCCCACGGCCACAGAGTCGGGCTGGAATAGCCAACGTAAGAACGGGTAACTAATAAACGTTTTTCGAACTATGGGGTAACCCCCACGGCTGGATAGCTGGTAAAGAACAAACTGCGTTTTCGGAATAACTATAAACTGGACAACCAAACGTGAACTCACTCAACTTGTTGTTGACTCGTTACTACATGCTTTGCAGGTCAATAGGTACTTAGCTGGAGCTTGCACAGGGAAGAGTCGTTGTGGGACATGGACAGCTGTGTGCCATGTGAGACCTTTGGATATTTAAACTTAAGCTTTGGTTTTAAACATTATGCTTCCGCTCATAACTTAAACTATGTTTGATTTGGACACTAATCGTGTTGGTTGGACTTTTACAATTAATTACTTACTTGTTCAATATGATTAGTGGTTTGATCCTGGTCAGTCACGCCTCCAAGCGGTGATACTCCGCGTGTGGATTTTGGGGGTGTGACATGTTGTTTAGCACGTTATCACACCGTCTCGATCAAAACTGCAAAACCTTTCAAAAATAATCAAGTACCAAGACGATCAGGCCGTTGGGACGGATTGTTGTCCGATCGGATTGCCGTCCAATCGGATTGCCATCCGATCGAACAGCCATCCGATCGGCTTGCACTTGGTTCCACCCTTAAACTTTTCATTCAAACTTTCAAGGTTCTGAACGTCGAACAGATTACTGTCCGATCGGATAGCCATCTGATCGAACGACCATCCGACCATGTGACATCTGGAACCTCGACACTTAATCATTTTCAATTTTCAAAGATCATCAGTAACTAACGGTTTGCCACCCGATCGGATTGCCATCCGATCGAGTGACAACCCTGCTGTGAACTTGTTCTCACTAAGTGTCCTACCATTCGGATCGCTATCCGATCGAATGACCGTTCGATCGACCGAACTGTAGGGTAGAGATACTTCTCTATTTTCAAAATGCTACAACGAAAACTTCAAAGCCATCATACACAAACACATCCTTACCATACGAAGGTCAATCCGACCGAATGGCCATCCGATCAGATGACCATCCGAACGGATTGACATCCGATCGAATGACCATCCGATTGGACTACCATCCGATCGAATTACCATCCGACACTTGGTACTTCTCACCGTTTTACGCACCGCTCTTTGCTTATGCTATTGTTAACTGTTCAGGCTAATCACTCTAGCGCTCCCTTCAATCTATTATCATCGCTGTGAGTATACTCGATCCCTTTTTGCTTTATGCACTTTTGGGTGTTACATACATTATCTATATTCAAATCACATCGATCACACAACGCAAACACTATTTATATGTCACCCCCCCAAAATACCACACGTGAAAAACCCCCACGAGGCGTGTGATATACCAGGATCTTAGCCATCAATCACATAGAACTCATAGGTATATGTAAATAAAACTTTCATTGATTAACAGTAAGTGTTACAACATTACAATATTTCACAGTTTACAGCGGAAGCATAATTCATTCGTTAAGAGTTTATAACCACATGTAAAAGCCATTTATGTTGTGTTATGTTTCCATGTATCTCGACCCATGACCACTCCAGCCTCCCAGACATCAAGTTCCAATCAATATGCACCTAAAGACCTGCAAGGCATGTAACAACGAATCAACAACAAAGTTGAGCGAGTTCACAGTTGGGTGTTCATTTAAGTTGTTTACAAAAACATAGTTTGTCTTTAGTTGGCTTACTTGCCGTGGGGTTTACCCCATAGTTGAAAATATAATTAACAGTTTACCCTGTTTCCCAAACATGTCCATAGTTGGTGGGGGCTTCCCATGTACGTTACCAGACCGTACCATATCGACCACTACGAAAATAAGTTGTGCCCTAAGTCAATGTCTATCAGCATTGACCCTTTACCTTTAGTCCATTAGTACACGCCCGTTCGAACGACACGGTGTGAGGTTTGTTAAACCTAATAGCGCTATCAACTAATGACCCGCTCGCCATCGGCCTCGGCGATTAAGTCGATATAAAATTAGGGACTTCATGATAGAGTTTTGTCTAGTAAGTTTAAGGTTGTTTTCCTACCCAAGGAGGACGAACGTACGTAGTTCTACCCAACGAGAATATGCAGAATTTATAGTGGCATCCTACCCAAGGAGGATGACTATACATATCCTACCTAAGGAGGATATGTAGATTCCGTTTTAGTTTGTTAACCCATTCCCAAACCACCGGGAATCCCATGCCTTGTAGAAAGTGTGAACTCACATTGGTTTGCTCGGTATGACTAGTTACTTTGTTTACGTTTACAGTTGGTCAACCAAATCCTAGCATAGTTACCAACGGTAATCAGATTATATGCACATAATTCATGTATTCCACATTCACATTACACAAACAGCAGACACATAACCAACAGTTAAATCTCATGCCCGTTCCAATACATGTTCATGTTCTCAATAATGGTTACCAATATCAGTCAGTCATTTGCACAAAGAACACATATTCTTTACACATACTACACTTATGATGTAAACAGATTGCACATATCATTATGTAAGTCACTATAGAAATTCATACAACATACCAGTTCATTATCGTCATATATTCACATAGTGGGTAGTTGGTTCATTTACACGTTCACACTACAAGTCCACACCTCACAAGACACGTAACAGTTAACCTTTCATCTCATTTTATCTCGGTCACACACCCAATGGTGCAACCCAACCCCACGTGATTCATTTAGAAAAATACGGCCCAATTACACAGGCCCATTAGTAAGTGTGCAGCTCAACTCAAGTGGTGACCCGTCTAAACAGTACGGTTCGGTTCACTTCCCTATTGTGGCCCACTGGATTGTTTGTGGCCCATCCACTTGTTCGGCCCACTTGGGTGCCCGTTACAAAACTGTGCGGCCCAATATGGCAATTGTTACAATCCCAAGTGTTTGATCCGTACAGGACTTGTGTGACCTTGATATTAGTGTATGGCCATGACAATTAATTACCATATACATGTACACCCTCAATCAACAACATAATTAATTTCTACCTCAAATATTCAGCAGTTACGACATCATCTCTCAAAATCAAACCATGGCAATTATCATCATCCTTACGATAACATTCATCATCATTCCATCCAATTTCAGGCATCAACCAAGAAGCTAATACCAAATGATCTATTCATTTAATAATTCATATATGGGCAACCCTAAAGTATCGATATTAAGATCAATCATACAATACCAAATACGAAGCCGTTTCTTTGAATTATCATCATCGAAACAGTAGCAGCCCCATTACCAATATTGTGCAACACTAATTATCGACTAACAATAATTTACACCAAGGGCACCAGCAAGTTACAACTAATCGGCTTATATTTTAATAAGTGTATCCATGTTTCTAAGCATTAACAAATCAATATTAATCGGTGATGATAGTATATATATGTATACGCATGAGGTCAGTGAATAGTGTAGGGTTTTGTGTAAGTAATGATTAATTGTGTCAGCCATTCATGTGATTGTTCATTCTCTCACGTGAATCCTTTAGATCATAAGTCAAACCTTGGAACCATGCATCACATAATATATTCAACTTCAATTCATACATAATCTAACAAACAACAATTATATTACTCAAGTATATTACACAAAAACAACAAGTGGTACTAACCAATAACCTTGATCGACAAGATGAGGTATCGAGAGGGGAAGTCTCCTGCCGCATGTATGTTTGAGAAGTAGGGTTCTGATTTTTTTTCTTGTTATAACCATTAACATGTTACGCACATACATAATACTGAATTGGGCGGTTCCTACTTTTGGCCGTGCTAATGGGCTCAAGCCCAAGTGGTCCGAAATACATAGTCAAGGCAACCCATACTTAGTGATCGAGGGGTGGCCTTCATTAACTTGGGGTGCGGCCCAAACATGTACACGATACCAAGTCCGACCCAATTCACACACTCATACACATTAAACATTTAGCAATTAAATTACCGTCACAAGTGTTACTAATTTCTATTGTCGTAAGGGATATGAAAAAGAAATAACAAGAAACAGGATCACGTGCCGAAGAGATACAGACCTCAAAAGTTTGGGTTGTCACATCATCCCCAACTTGAAAGAAATTTCGTCCCGAAATTTAGCACATAGTTACTGAGGAAGCTAGTTAGGTTGCGTAGTTTTCCTGGTTTTTCCTGGGGTGTCACATCATCCCCCCGTTGGTTTGGAATTTCATCCTGAAATTCCGCAGTAGCTTCAGCCTCAGTAGTGGTTTCATTGTTCCTGAACAACGGGGGGATATTTGTGTTTCATTTGGTCTTCTCGTTCCCAGGTGAACCCTGGGCCACGACGGGAGTCCCAACGAACTCGAACAATAGGTATCCTGGTGCGTTTGAGAATCTTGACCTCCCGGTCCAAGATTTCCACTGGTTCTTTGACTAATCGCAACTGATCGTCGATGGTGAGCTTCTTGAAAGGAACTGTGAGGGTTTCATCTGACAGACACTTCTTCAGATTCGACACATGGAATATGTTATGAACTCCACTGAGTTCTTCGGGTAGATTCGACCTGTAGGCCACCTTGCCAATTCTCTCCGTGATTTCGAAAGGTTCAACATATCACGGTTTGAGTTTTGTCTCGTATACCAAAACAAAGTACACCCTCCCAAGGTGAGACTTTAGGTAGTACTCGATCCCCAACTTGAAACTCGAGTGGTTTCTTGTGCTTATCAGCGTAGCTTTTCTGACGGTCACGAACTGTCGCCATTCGTTATCGCATCTGAGCAATCTCCTCTACTGTGTCTATGACGAGTTCTGGGCAAGTGATTTGGCCGTTTCCGACTTCTGCCAAACAAAGAGATGATTGGCACTTCCGTCTGTACGATGCCTCGAACGGAGCAGCCTGAATGCTGGTGTGGTAACTGTTGTTATACGAAATCTCCACTAAAGGTAGATGCCGTTCCCAGCCGTTAACAAAGTCGATTACACATGCTCGAAGCATGTCTTCAAGAGTTTGGATGGTGCGTTCAGTCTGCCCATCGTCTGTGGATGATATGCTGTGCTCATGTCAAGACGTGAGCCAAAGGATTTGTGCACCGGTTGCCACACATCAGATACAGATCATGGGTCGCGATCAGAGATAATGGAGGTTGGCACTCCATGCCCCGCAACCACTTCCTTCAGGTAGATGACTGCAAGTGTAGAAAACTTATCCGTTTCCTTGATGGCTTAGAAAGTGTGCTGGTTGTGTGAGACAATCAACGGTTGTTCAGGCGATAATGTTTCCGTTTCGAGTTATAAGTAGACTGGCGACCAGATCCATGGCAGTCTGTTCTCATTTCCATGTGGATATTGCTGGTTGCTGATACTTCACCTTGACTTTCCCACAAGTCAATTCATCATTCACATACTTAACTAGGTGAGCCTTCATGTCCGATCACCAGTACAAGGTTTATAAATCCTAATGTCTCTCATCATAACCCAGACGATTAGAATATTGAGGCCGGTGCTTACTCATCATAAATTTCCTACAGTCACTGTATAATGAGATACACACTCGTTCCATGAGGTAACGAGTATCGTCCAACCTTTCAAAGGTTGCTTCTCCATGCCCCGCATGGGTTCAACTTGAAAAATCCTTTTCCTTTAGCTCTCCAGTTTGAACAGAGCGAGTCTGATCAGGTATGTTAGAGTCGATAGCGAGCTGCGGAGCTCGTGTATGTTTAGGTTTCACAGTCGTACTCATTCAGTAGTTCCATCCAGCGATGTCATTGCATGCTTTAGCTCTTTCGAACATCGATTCACGGGAGGCCCTTGTGATCGGTCTAGGTAACGCATTCGGTACCGTCCAAGTAATGCCTCTAAGTAAATCCAAAAACCACGGTTTCCACTGCCGGTTGTGTCGTGCAGTTCCTCTGGTAACTCTATTACGTAAGTCATCACTCTCTTGTGTTGTGTCGACGTGAAACGGGGACTCTGATTCTAACCATAAGGATATACCACTGAATCACCCACACCCTCTGGTAAAGACGATGCTCAGTGCATTGCAGAGTTGGGATTCGAAAGCTGAAAAGACGTCCTCTTGTTCTGTCTTTCACGAACACAGCACCCTGCTGTGCTAGAGAGATTTAAGCTGCGCGACCTTCGAAAATCGTGTGATTTATCTACGATAGTATCAAGCGAGACCAAGAAATTGTTGTATCCTCGAAGGACTCTTTGGTGTCGATCAGTTTCCAACCAACACGGATCTTAGCGAGATCCACGTACATTCCCACTTCGCTGATTATATGCCCAAAAGGTACCTCTTGAACCCAGAAATTACATTTATCAAGACTTTGCGCAGAGTGGCTCCTCCCTCAGAAGTTCTAAAGTAAGACACAAATGCCACCCATGGCGTTCCATTCTCCTGGTCAGGATTCAGAACCTTGTCAACAAATACGGTCAATTCATGCGATCCCTGAAGCTGCTGGTGTGTTGATCAACTCGATGATCATGATGTACAAATTTGAAATGGCTGCATTGCGTTCGACATGTTATTCTAAGAGCATTCTCCTCTTGGAGTTCCATCTGATGATAGTTCGTTCACTAGCTAATCCTCGAATGGAAGCTTGTTCCTCGCAACTGGTTAACAGGGTGTTACTACATGATCGAAGCGAACAGTTCTTGACTGTCACCTTATTGAGTTCTCGATAATCGGTACACATATCCAACGATACAACCTATCCTCATGGATATAACTGGGGCTCCCCAAAGCAAAAACTATGTCCGACAAAGCTCCTGTCCAACAGTCCCTGTTGCTGATTTGACAACTCTCGCAACCCTCCTGGTGCAAGACGGTAAAAGATACGAAGAATCAGGGCTGCCTCTGACGTGAGATCAAACTGCGAGTCTGTCCAATAGTTGTGGAAGTAAACCTGATAGTTCCTCCCGTAGCATGCTGGGTGGAATCAAGAATAATTGGTGGATCCTCGATCCTCTTTTCCTTAGCATTGACATCAATAACGAGTGCTATCATAGCGGGATAATCCTTTCGTGGACACTTTTGGCCTTCACTGCTAAATTGATGCTAACCTCTGCACCACTCTGACGCGTTAGAACATATAACAATCCTCCACTAGGAGAGGGATATGTAGAATCCTCTCTTCATAGGGTACATCTATCAAGAACAACAGAAGAAAGGTCGATGTCGAACACTTGTCCCACAAGGTCGAGTTTGCATCCCAATGGTCATATTGTCACACCCCGACCACGTAGAACATACAAAACATGGCGGAAATGTCGGGGAGTGTTGTAACAGAATTAATTGTTTCAAATCCATGGCAATTGAAGTTTCGTTTTATTGATTAAAAGTGTTACAATATGTTAACAAACAAGGAAATACAACATAATTAACTAGTCTTGCATCTTTTATTGTCACTAAAGCCCAAGTCTGCCTATGTGTATCTTGATCATCTTATGCAACAGCTCCTGAAAAACACATGTGAAAATAGGTACGTCAGCATAAAAATGCCTGTGAGATACATAGGTTTTGTGAAAATAGGTTTCATGACTTATGTTTGAGAAAATGTTTAGTCATGAACCTTGTAATTTGCTTTGTTTTGTAAATCATTTGAAAAACGATAAGATCTGATGATATGTATAAATAAGTGAATAATGTATGGTTAAATGAATAACCATGTAAGATGAGTTTGTATAAGATAAGTTGTTTGTAAATCAATGTCTTGTGAAAAGTATATTATTTGTATAAAATGTTCTATGTCTCAAACTGAAATGATTCAAATAACGCTACAATATGTAATACCATACAAACACTTATATATAGGAAGTACCAGCGGCGTATCCACCATGCTTGTATCATATTACACACGCATCGTTACTTAATCAAACCAAACTACCAAAGTAAAATGTTCATGTCTAAGTAAATCATGTAATATGTAACCAAAATGTAAGCATGTGATGAATAACAAATGTACTAAGTATGCAACAAATAGACATACGTAGCATGTGACCTGTACTAAGTATGCAACAATAGACATACGTAGCATGTGACCTGTACTAAGTATGCAACAATAGACATACGTAGCATGTGACTTGTACTAAGTTTGCAACAACAGACATACGTAGCATGTGACCTGTACTAAGTATGCAACAATAGACATACGTAGCAGGAAATGTAATGTAAAACGATGTACTAAGTAATGCACACAATGGGCACACCTAGCATGAAATGTAATGAAATCATGTACTATAATGTACTAACGAACATAGCAGGTATATGATGTGAAAACAGGAAAGCATGAAAGTAACAAGTAGGCACATGTGTTCCACCCCAAAACGTTTGGAAAACAGTAAAAGAGGGGTCTATGTACTCACTTGAGATTGCTTAGTAGTCCTTGAGTAACAACCAAACAATGCTAGAGATTACGGATATCAAACGGCACCTAATATAGGTAACTATGTTAATAAACCGGACCTAAATCGGAAGATCTGATAGAATGAGGGTTCGTAAACCAAACGAGTACAGAGACTCGTGTCATATGGTTTAACAAAGCCTACATACTAAATGAAACTTTAAGCTAAGTGCTTGCGACCCATTACGACCCGTTTAGGTAGCTTATGCTACTTTAACGCGTCGTTCGCGTGAAACGCGTTCGGACCGCTTAACTAGTCCTATGACAAGTGTTATATGCCTAAACATGTTACATAATCTGTTATGTGACAAAAGTTTAGGTTACATATGCTTAATTACCAATTATACATGAAAAGGGTATTCTGGTAATTTACCTAAGGCATATAAACTACCTATCATACAACTACTTAAACGATGTGACCATAAGGTATAACCTCGGAAGGTTATTCCCTACCTACTATGGTCACCTAATGTATTTGGTCGGATCCTAATGATCGACCAAATGGGTTGGGTTCGAAGGTATAAGCGATTTATTAGATCGCTTACCCTACGACCCTAGACAACGTGGTAATCAGTAGGCATAGTCCCAAGGGACTATAACCATCGTGATTACAATCACGTTGCGAAGTTCAAACGAACTTCACATTGACCATAACTGGTCAACGCAGAAAGTCAAACAAAGTTTGACTTTCAGGCTCAAAAAGACTCGAAAAGCAATAAAAGAACGAAAGAATACTTACGAAGGGTCCCTGAATGCTAATCTAGATCGAAATAACTCAGGTATGAAACAAAGGTTCCAACTTAGAGTCTTTAAGATCAGATTCTAGTGGTTTTGCAGCAATGGGGGTGGGGTATTTATAGTTTTCGGGTAACTGTTAAGATCGTTTCATGGAAACCGTGCTTTAATCCTACCCGTACATGTGTTGCAAAGTTGTGGTGGCTAAAAATGGTCCTTATCAGCTGAATAGGCAAGTTGTGAGCTTGTGGTTATGGTTAAAACAGCTGGAATATGCTGACTGTTCGTTCTGATCTGTTCTGGGAGGCTAAGGCGGCCCGCTTCAGGATCAGACAAATCTAATGCGGGCCGCATGGCCCTTCTGATCAGCATATAACTTTCAAAAATGACAGTTTCAGCCCCTGCACGTGTTTAAGGCCATTCCCGACACTGCTAAGGCCCTTAAGGCCCTAAAATGATGCCTAAACATTGTGGACATGAAACATGCTCAAAAATATGTCGGATGTCAGTTCGTTTGGTCGTACGAACGCGATGTTCGCTTAATTACGACGGAATGCGCATAAGCGCGAAAAACGATCCAAATGACGAAACGAATGGATTTTTCTTATGCCAAACACTAAAATAAAATATTTTAGTGCTTACATAAATTTTTGGATGTCCGGATGTATTCAGAACGTAAGTTATGCGCGAAAATGCAAACTTGTGCACTTTTTGACGCTTTTAGTCCCTGAATGACCCAGAAGTTTATTTTAGCACACCGAACCCCTTAAAGCCTATTTCTAAGCTATGTAAAGGATATTTAGGGTATGTTTAACTTATGGTCATGTTCCGGAATGTCTGTTACAGTTCAAATTGGCATACTTTCGCAGTTTGTCAACTTTAGTCCCTGTAAGCGATTTAACTTGATTTTGACATACCAAAGCCTTCAAAACTTATTTCTAAGTTAAGTAAAGGTTATTTAAGGTATGTTAAGCCTATTTCACTATTCCGGAGTGTTCGTTGCCTTAAAATGGTTATATTTATGCATCAATGCGTGTATAACCTTCCAGAAAGCGATTTAGAGCTTGAAATCGAACAAGAGTTAATATGTGAAATCGATACACATATTTTTACAAATCCCAAGTATGAAATACAATATTTCATTGGTTTGGAATTTGTTTGATGGTTGAAGTGACACAGGTGTCACACATATGAGGTGTCCATTGTCTTGCCATCAGCCGATTCCACAACAGGTTTGGTTTCAAGAAGCATCGGGGTTAAGCAGAACAGTGGCGAAGTGATTAGTCACCAAGAACACATAGGCCACCATGTTATTATAATCCCGGTGTCACCCACGCTAATCCCTAATGTCCCTCCATAAGCATCATTTCCCGTGTTGTTGTACTCGTTGCGAGGATTTCCAATACGGCCGTCGTTCCCTTGGTTATTGTCGTCGGATTTAACATCGGCCACTCCATGCCGTAGGCACCCTCACTTTCCATACTGTTGGCTACCATAACAAATACCTTGTTGTTGCCGTGATTGGTGCCTCTAATGCAGTTGTTTGAAATGGAGCTCTACGACCTTTTATCGACAGGGCCCACCTCTTCACAATCCATTGTACGTGCTAAGGCACTACTCACTGTGCGGGGAGTTTCATATTCCATTCTACAGTCAGTTGTCGTTGCTTATCTCCTGATTAATTCGTAAAAGTTGACTCCCATGAGTCGCTGGCTGGGGTTAAGGATTCGATTGAAGCCAATTCGCTGGTGCTCATTGCCGGTAATCAGGGTCGTCAAAGTACTGAGGTCGGTAAAGTGCTACGCTCATCCTCCTATCCATTGATGTTTCAAGTTGCTTGAGTATTACATGGTCTGTTACGAGGGTATAGCAGAAGTGATCACACTTTGGGATCTAAGATGTCAATACATGAGTTCCAGCAATTTAAGAGGAGTAAGAAGGGTATCGATTAATCATTCGACGCTGCGACATCCAATTTAGGGACGTTCGTACAAGCACCTAACATTCTACACGGTTCGCTAGGCGTTCAGATAGGTATTCAGGTAATACTCGATAGCATCGAGATTCGAAAGGATCAATAGAGGAATGAAAAATTCACGCTTGAGTAGGGGACAATCACTGTTATGACCCCTATAGGTATGTTACGTTTCACATCGATCAAATAACGGAACGGAACCCATTTTTCACTTGTTAAGCCTCACTGGGACTCGCATGCACCCCACATTATTATTATGTGTGCACCCATAATAATATTGTGATTTGCATGCTCATCTCAGCTCCTCTTAACTCAAGACAAATGGTTCCTCAAACTTGAGTAGCAACCAAAGAGCATCACGAAGCGTAAGTCATGAATGTTTAGGGAAATACCACCCTATCAGTTACATAACACATGCAAGTAATACATGAATTCATATTGTTGTGCTAAACATGCAATCACATGCAATATCATATGTAAGTGTTCACTAGTTATGCAGTACAATGAGTATACTAGAGACGAACCTTGCAATCTGGAGCTGAGTGTCATGGTTGTATTCACGTTTTCAGAACTGTTCAGTTATAGTCTGGTTTTACGAAAACGTTTTTCCACTTTTTAAAACCAAGTTCACTATAACCAATGGCTCTGATACCAATCTGTCACACCCCCAAAATACCACACGCGGAAACCCCCCGCGAGGCGTGTGACATACCAGGATCTTAACCATCAATCACATTGAAATCATAGGTATATGTAAATAAAACTTTCATTGATTAACAGTAAGTGTTACAATGTTACAATATTTCACAGTTTACAGCGGAAGCATAATTCATTCGTTAAGAGTTTATAACCACATGTAAAAGCAATTTGTGTTGTGTTATGTTTCCATGTATCTTGACCCATGACCACTCCAGCCTCCCAGACAGCAAGTTCCAATCAATATGCACCTAAAGACCTGCAAGGCATGTAACAACGAATTAACAACAAAGTTGAGCGAGTTCACAGTTGGGTGTTCATTTAAGTTGTTTACAAAAACATAGTTTATCTTTAGTTGGCTTACTTGCCGTGGGGTTTACCCCATAGTTGAAAATATAATTAACAGTTTACCCTGTTTCCCAAACATGTCCATAGTTGGTGGGGGCTTCCCATGTGCGTTACCAGACCGTACCATATCGACCACTACGAAAATAAGTTGTGCCCTAAGTCAATGTCTATCAGCATTGACCCTTTGCCTTTAGTCCATTAGTACATGTTGGGATTGAACCCTATCAGAGGAACAGATAATGTAAAGCCAAAACTGGATCAAAGCAGTGGATCCAGAATAAGCAGACGTTTACAGTTGTTTCATGCAAATCTCTCCCCTTGAAAGTGGTTTCATATCTGCTGACCTCCTATCTGCTGATCATACTAAGTGCTGATCTACAACTGCTGCTTTATATCTACTGATCAAAGTCAAAGACTGATGGAAGACCAAAGCTCTGTTGACTCTATCTACTGCCTTGGGTCAAGTACTGCTGATCCGGACAAGCACTGCTGGGTTCACAGCAGTGGAAGGATGCAGCAGCAGTTTAAGTGTTTTTATGTAATGTATTGTAATATCAGTAGTTTAGTACATCAGTGTTTATAGATCAGTAGTTAGAGTTTGTTAGGAGGTTAGATGTCACTTTCATGGTGACGTCAGCTAAGATGCTCAGTGGTTTGCAAGTGCTTATAAATAGTTCAGTACTTTGTACTGTTCTATTAGCTCTTTCACCACATCGTCTTCTTTGCACGAACAAACTACTGAGCTCTGGCTGAGGGGGAGTTTGCATTCTTACATCAATCATTGTAATCGTTGTTGAAACAAATTCAATCTTTCGATTCTATGTGTAAAGATGTTTGATAAAAGTATTACTCTCGTTTGATTGTATGCAAAGTTTGATTTCATCTTATTTCCGCTGCACAACTCTTTCATTTCCATCTTAATTACAAACGAAAAATACAATCAAAAAGAAACTCAGATCCAACAATTGGTATCAGAGCCTGGACAGTCAAATTTGATTTAACAATCATTTTGACGTAAATAGTTCAGCTCATAACAGTTGATACTGATCGTTTGTTCGTCCGTTGAAAAACAGAGCAAGGATAAATCACCATTAAAGTTGATTTCTCAGTGTCTGTAAAACAACAAGAATGACGTCACAATCTCAGGATGATAAAAACAACATCGGCTCACTTTTTAAACCACCTATGCTAAAAAGAAATGAGTACAACATCTAGCAGAGAAGGATGGGTCACATCCTCGCTCAACAAAGCACAGGTTGTTGGAGATCTGTCACCTTTGGTCCTCATGTTCCTTCAGTGCCTAGCGCTGAAGATGCTAAAAAGTTCGTTCCAAAACCAGTTGAAAATTACACCGAAACTGATTTTCAAAAGACCGAACTAGATGCTAAAGCGTTTAGCATCATAGCATCAGCGCTGCCCAATGAAATATATGCTGGACTGTTACACTGTAACAGTGCCAAAGAATTGTGGGACGCACTTAAGGAACAGTTTGGAGGTACTGAAGAAGTCATAGAAAACAATAGGGAAATCCTGAACCAACAGTACGAAACGTTTTGTCATGTTAGAGGTGAATCACTGACTCAACAATTTGAGCGGTTTAGTTGTCTCATCAGTGAACTGAGGCTTGTTAATACCACTTTTACAAACTCAACTCAAAACAGCAGGTTCCTCAGGTCACTGCCCGAAAAATGGGACACTATAGCCTTTGTCACCAGAAATTCACCTGAGTTCAAGGATCTGACCTTGACCCAACTCCATGGTCGACTCCTGACCTACGAAAGGGAGTTGAACCAGAAAAGGAAGTTACAAGAGTCAGGAAAAGCCGTTGATGATTATACATTCGGTAACACTGCTCTTCTGGGTCAAGAAGAATCTGGGAGCAGTGGTAAGGATCAGGGTTATGACCATTTCATTGACATAACTGCTGGAGCTAACTTTAACAACCCTGATCCTCACTCTGCAAGTTATGCATTCACTGCAAACGAAAACCAGATGTCAGATAATTTAAGCTTTGAACTAAATGATTTGCAACATTTTGACCCCACTGATTTAGAGGAAATGGACATCCTGCATCAACTGGCTTTGCTAAGTGTTAGAACTAGCAAGTTCTACAAAAGAACAGGGAGAAAATTCCCAGGTTTGCATGGGAATCTAAGGGTTGGGTTGGATAAATCGAAAATCAAGTGCTACAAGTGTAATAGGTTGGGACATTTTGCTAGGGAATGTAGGAGTCAAAATACTGGTCCCATAATTACTCATCCTAGCTCAAATCCTAGACCTCAAAACCAAAACACTGTGCATTATGCCCAATATGCCCCAGCAGCACAAGTGAACACTGCTCACTATGCTGCTGCCCCTGTGCCAGTACATTATGTCCAAACTACTGGTCCACAAATCCAATATGTTCAAACCCCTGTTCCACAGGTACAAGTGCAACCTGTTGTACCTCAAACCACTGCTCCAGCAGCAACACAACCAGATCAACAAAGCTTTTTCACTCAAGGGTTTGTTGACTGGAGCAGTATGCCTGATGATCTTTGTGATGAAAATTTTGCACTCTATGCTTCTAATGATTCTTCACATGATGAGTTTTGTTTGATGGCACTAGAGTCAATACAGGAGGGGGTTGAAGCTGAGGAGGAACAGCAGTACTCTGAAACAGTGGAAGAGGTGATTGAAGCAGTGGTTACTGCTGTGGCTGGTGAAGTACTGATGGGAGAAAGTTCAGGTTCCCTGATTGAACCACTGACAGATCCTTGGTCCGAAGAGGACAAACAAGAAGAGAAGGAAGAAAGGGCTGGTGAAAAGAAGGTGAAAGCTGATGTAGATGAAGATCATCAATGTGATTGTGCTATGATGGCAGCTGCCAAGGTATCTCCTCAAGTTCTTGAAAAACTGTGTTCTGACAATTGCATAATTGCTTTTGCTAACATTAAAGAGGTGAATGAAAACCTTCGGGATAAAATCTTATCTGATGAGGTCAAATTTGAAAGGTCTTTAAAAGAACTTAAAAACAAATTGTCTGAAAAAGATAAAGAGATCAGCTGTCTAAAAGAAGAGCAAAGCATCACCAAAACCCAACTTCAGACTATGGTAGAAAAATACCAAAGTTGCAAAAAGGAGTTGGAATCCACCCAGATCACTTGTGAAAGATGGGTGGAATCTTGCAGAG
Organism: Helianthus tuberosus; assembly: GCA_030545235.1. Lineage (NCBI taxonomy): Eukaryota > Viridiplantae > Streptophyta > Magnoliopsida > Asterales > Asteraceae > Helianthus > Helianthus tuberosus. The sequence continues at coordinate 93,513,127 of CM060410.1, forward strand.
GATATGAGGTGATGCTTGCTAAACAGATTGAAAGCAATGTGAAATTTGGGGTTGGTTATAGAAAATATGATGATGAACATATTGCTTTTGAAAAATCTGTCCAAACCACTGATGAAGCTACTGAGCTCATCCCCACAAACAAGAAAGGCCAAGAAGTGAAAATCACTGACAGACTTGGTAACAAAATCACACTTACCAGACCAATGGGCTCTTCCACTTTCAAAGAGCTTGAAGATCATCAGTTTAAGCCAAAATGGTCTGATGAGTGTGATATTCTTGAAAATTTCAAGCCAATGGACTTTACATCAATTGATGGTGTTAAAGCTCCAAAAGCTAAAGTCATACCTCTCAAAGATATCCCAGCAGTGGTTAAAACCTCTGCTGCAAAGGAATCTGAAAAGAGAAAGAAGAGAGAAAAAATTGATAACTTGTTCTGTGAATTCTGTGAGAAAAGGAATCATCTAACAAAAGATTGTTTCCACTTAAAAGCTTATGATCTAAACAAAACAAGTGTCATTGTTTCAGCAGAAAGCTGCATTGTCTGTGGTAAAACAAACCACAAAACTCAAGCATGTGTGTACCTCAAAAACTTTGATGTGAAAAAGAATGAGTACATTGCTAAAACATCCTTGAGTCCATCATCATCATCAACATCTGTCAAATTCACCAAGAAACAACCACTGTTCGTGCCAGTTCAAACAGCTGTTACAAAACAGTTGAACCAAACATCTGTCAAAAGAGATGTTCAGGTTACTGATGCACCCCCTGCCAATCAGTTCAGAAAAGGCAAGGAAAAACAGTCTTACCAAAGGATTCCACACGTTTATGAGACCTACAAAAGGCCCTCTAAACCCAAAGTGAATAGGCATCCTTTTGGTTACCAGCAGATGATTGGTCAAGACCCACAACAGTGGTTAGAGAAACACTGTCCTAAAACAGTTCAAACCTCTGACCTAACCACTGTCCATCATTCTGCATCCATTCCAGACACTGTTGAGACCCCATCCAAAGCCCAGCTGGCTTTGGAGACCTTAATGAACTAATCCTTTTACTTCATGTGCAGGGAGCTTCTGCATGCTTTGATAGTCTTTGGTATGTAGATAGTGGAGGCTCCAGGCACATGACAGGATGTAAAGCCCTCCTCAAAGACTTTAAAATCCATGGTGGGGGTGATATATCCTTTGGGAATAATAGTAAAGGGAAAGTTCTGGGGTCTGGTACAGTGCAGTCTGGAAAAGTAAAATTTGAAAATGTCAATCTGATAGACAATCTAAAATTCAACCTTCTGAGTGTGTCCCAAATGAGTGACAAGGGATTTGGGTCATTCTTCACAAAAGACTGTTGTATGATTGTTGGACCAGAAATGGTCAAAAAGATTGAAGCAATAATCAAAACTGGTCAAACTAAACTTGTTGCTCAAAGAAGTGGCAATGTTTATGTTGTTGACATGTCAAAAGAGTGTCCCAGAGCTGATGCCTGTCTGTTCTCAGCTGCCTCTAACAAAGAGACAGAACTTTGGCACAGAAGGCTGGGACACACAAATCTTAAGACAATCACATAAATTTCAAAAAATGGTTTGGTGAGAGGCCTACCACAAAAATTGTTTTCTTGTCCTGAACATTGCATTTCCTGTTTAAAAGGAAAACAACATAAAAGTTCTTATAAGTCCATTGAAGAGTCCAAAACAACCCAGTGTTTGCAAATGCTACACATGGATTTGTTCGGCCCAGTTCAAGTCATGAGCCTCAAAAAGAAAAGATATTGTTTGGTTATTGTTGATGACTTTTCTAGGTTCACATGGACTTTCTTTTTGCACTCAAAAGATGAAACTGCAGGCATTTTGCAAGACTTTGTAATACAGGTTGAAAAGCAATTTGACCTTCCAGTAAAAAGCTTCAGGAGTGACAATGGCACAGAATTCAAAAATAGGGAGTTGGATGCCTTCTGTGTGAAGAAAGGGATTGTAAGGCAGTACAGCATCCCAAGATCACCAGAGCAGAATGGGGTAGTGGAAAGGAAGAACAGAACTCTGATTGAGGCTGCCAGAACCATGCTTGCAGATTCAGGTTTGCCTTTAACTTTCTGGGCAGAGGCAGTAAACACTGCTTGCTATGTTCAGAACAGAGTTTTAATAAACCCCAGGCACAAAAAGACTGCCTATGAAATTCTGTATAAAATTAAACCACTGATCTCATATTTCAAAGTGTTTGGCTGCCCATGCTTTATTTTGAATTTAAAAGATTCCATTTCAAAATTTGCAGCCAAAGTTGATTGTGGTTATCATCTGGGATACTCAACCACTGCCAAGGCCTACAAAGTGTTTAATACACGGACCAAGGCAGTGGAAGAGACTTTGAATGTTAAGTTCAATGAACTTTCATCAATGAAAATCCCAGCAAATCCTGCAGATCTGTTTGATCTTGAAAAATTTACTTTTGAAAATACTGCTGTCAAGACTAACAGTGCAGGTCCATCAGAGGATACAACACCAGACTATGGGTATGAAATCATCATCCCTCAAAAGTCTGCCACAAAGGGAAAAGCATCAGCTGTTCAAAACAGTTGTCAAAGCTCTACCACTGCTACCTCAACAATTGTTGACCAAAGTAGCCCATCAACCACTGCTTCCACATCCGCAAACACTGCTGACAAAAGTCCTCAAACAGTGGATAAAAGCCAGCAGTTGTCCACCTCATTACCTCCTATTCCACCACCTTTTGAAACCACTGCTGGATCATCAAAGTCCCCAGCAGTGGTTAGCTCAGATGATACACATTTGCAGCCTTCACCAACCAATGCCATCATACCATACCAAGGAGATTTAATCTTCTTGAGATCTCATCCACCTGATCAAATCATTGGCAACATAAATGAAGGGGTGCTCACAAGAAGCCAAACCCAAAACATTTGTCTTTTTGCTGGTTTTCTATCACTCCATCAGCCAGTCAAGTACCAAGAGGCACTGAAAGACAACAGCTGGGTAGAAGCTATGCAAGAGGAGCTCCAACAGTTTAAAAGACAACAAGTATGGGAGCTTGTACCACTGCCAAAAGAGGTTAGTCCCATTGGCACAAAGTGGGTCTTCAAGAACAAAACTGATGAAAGGGGTATTGTTGTCAAGAATAAAGCCAGGCTTGTGGTTCAAGGTTACAGACAGGAAGAGGGGATTGATTATGATGAAACATTTGCCCCTGTTGCAAGATTAGAAGCAATTAGACTGTTCCTGGCCTTTCCTGTCAACCACAATATGAAGGTGTTTCAAATGGATATCAAAAGTGCTTTCCTCTATGGTACAATTCAAGAAGAGGTGTATGTTTGTCAACCTCCAGGTTTTGAGGATCCATTTTATCCAGATCATGTCTACAGGCTAAACAAAGCTTTGTATGGCTTGAAACAAGCACCAAGAGCCTGGTATGAAACTCTTTCCAACTTCCTACTCTCAAATGGTTTCAAAAGAGGTACCATTGATAAAACACTGTTTTTAAAATGGAGAGGGAAGGATTTAATGATTGTCCAGATTTATGTGGATGACATTATTTTTGGAAGCACATGTAACTCAATGTGTGAAGAGTTTAGAGAACTCATGACAGCTGAGTTTGAAATGAGTGCAATGGGTGAGCTGCAATGCTTTCTTGGTCTCCAAGTACAGCAATTGCAAAATGGAACTTTCATTCATCAAAGCAAATATGCTAAAGAACTTTTAACCAAATTTGATATGAATGATTGTAAACCATGCAGCACACCCATGGTAACAAATAAGCTGGTCATGTCTGATGAAAAAGATGAGCTGATTGACCAAACACTTTATAGAAGCATGATTGGGTCCTTATTGTACCTAACTGCATCTAGACCAGACATCATGTTTGCAACATGTGTCTGTGCAAGAAGTCAATCAGCTCCCAGAAAATCAAATCTCATTGCTGTAAAAAGGATCTTCAGATACATAAAAGGTGCTCCCACACTTGGTATCTGGTATCCAGCTAATGGGAACATCAAGCTTTCAGGTTTCTCAGACAGTGACTTTGCTGGATGTCACACCACAAGGAAGTCCACATCAGGAGGGTGCCAGTTTCTAGGTGACTGCTTAGTTTCTTGGCAAAGCAAAAAGCAAGCAGCTGTTTCGACATCCACTGCTGAAGCTGAATACATTGCTGCTGCAAGCTGTACAGCCCAACTCCTGTGGCTTCAAAATCAATTGCTGGATTTTGGTATCACTGCCTTAAAGACACCACTCATGATGGACAGTCAGGCAGCAGAAAATATCATCAAAAATCCAGTTTCCCACTCAACCACCAAACATATCGACATCAGACATCACTTTGTGAGGGACTGCTATGAAAAAGGTTTGATTTCTCTGCATCATGTCCCAACTAAAGACCAGCTGGCTGATGTGCTCACAAAAGCACTTGATACAGCCACTTTTGAAAGTCTGGTCTCTAGGATTGGGATGCTGAACATGGAATAACAAGCAACATCTTGTTTTTCTATGAATAAAAGCAACAAAATGTTTTCAGAAAATCAAAACTCCATCCTTAAAAATAGTTAAAAATGAAGTTTTTTCATTATGTCCTCAAAAGTCTGTCCACTGCTGAAAGTCAACCCCTGCTCTCTCATTATTTTGATAAACTCTGTTGTTCAAAAGCAGTGTCTTATCTACTGATATGCTATCCACTGATAGTAAAAATCATCCACTGCTTTCATACCACTGCCTTCATCAGTCACTTTCAACAAAAGTACTGTCCTTCACTTTCAACAGGGGTTGTCACGTGGACAGTACATATTGGTCAGACCTTTTGTAACGGCTGCCACCTCAGCATTCACTTTCTTCCCTATAAAATCCCCCACTCACCACCAAAACAGGGTTTTACTGTCGAATTGAATTCTTAAAAATTCTCTTCTCAAAGCAGTTTTTCTTCACATTTCTTCACAAATTTCTTCGATCATTCATCCTCAAAATGACAAAATCAAAGAAATCTTCAAAACCCTCATCCAAATCTTCATCGCAAACAGCCTCTCAAAAGGCAATCTCCACTGAAATTCCACACAAACCATCTCACAATCTCCTGGGTATTCTCACAAAACCAGGAACCATAAGAGATTTCGATTCCATCATTGATCTCATGGCAAAATCAAAGTACAAAACCTTGATTACTACCGATGCACCAATCTATTTGGCGACCCAAAGGGAGTTCTGGAAAAATGCAACCCTTGAAAAACAAGGCGACACTGCAACCACCATAAACTCTTTTATAAAGGGTAAAGCTGTCCAAATCACGCCACAATCCATTTCAGAGGTCTTTCAACTCGGTGATCAGGAAGGTAAAATTTCTTTCACTAAAAACGAGTTAAAAATTGACTTCATTGAGCGAGGGTATGAAGCCACAATGATGAAGAAAATAACCTTAGAAAAAGGTTATTTTCCTTCTGCACCCAGATTTTTATTTCATACCCTCCTACTATGTGTTTCAAATAAAACCACTTCTTTTAATGAAATCCCTTTAAAGATTCAAAATCTGGGATATGCTATTCTTCAAGGAGAAAATCTTAACTATTCTCGGGAAATTTTTAAAGATTTGGTTAATAATGTTGAAACAAAATCATTCTTACTGTTTCCAAGGTTTTTAAGTTACTATTTTTCAAAGAAATTCAGTAAGGATGATTTAACTATAATAAATCAGGGTGCTCCTATTCAAATAAACAGTTTAACTACTGAAACTTTTTTAAGGATGTTAGCACCCTGCAAAACACAAGCAGAGGTACCTGAGCAGATTTTAGTAGTTACAACTGCTCCTCAGGTATCTGCTGCTGAGCCCACTGCTCAAGGTGATCAGAGCAGCAGCACAACTGCTTTGAAACCCACACCTACAATCACCAAAAAGCCAACAAAAAGAAAAACACAAACCCCCCCCCCCCCAAAACCCTCAAAAAGGCATCTCTGGAGGATGAGATACCAGAGCTTCTGCCAGTGACAACACAAAAGTCACAAGAAACCACTGCTGCTTCTTCCTCACAGCAGTTGGTACAAATATCTCCACCCATAACCAAAACTCCTCCTGTTTCTTCACAAAAAGAACAGGTTGTACAAACAGGGTCTCCACATCATGATGCTCTGGAAACACTCGTTTCTATCATCCACAGTCCAATGCCCGGGACACATCCTACTTCTACACCAACCATCACATCCACATTTCCCTCACCAATACAACCACTGTTGGATGCAGTTGATTTGAACCAGGCATTATCCAGTCCTTCTCAATCACCTATTAATGAGAATATACCTCAACAACTGACTGGGTCTGATGTATCAATCTTTGCTAACCCACCAACACAACCTGAGGAGGTTACACCCCTTGAGTTACAAGTAACTCTTGGTGGTAATCCAAGTGAAGCAGCCACTACAACTGTTACACCCACTGGGTTATATTTGGACAGTGGTTACATTCATAAGACTTCCTTGGAGGCAATTCCTTTTATAGCACCTCTGACAACCACCAGTGGATTTATTTATCCTACTGGCAACATCAAAAGGTTGTCAAGTGTTGAAGGAAGAAGACCCCAGTACCAAGAAAAAGGGGCATCAGTGGTTAATGTTTGGAGTATATTTCCTACATCTACCACTGATAAAACCACTGCTAGTGGGAAATCAGATGATCCCATTAACTTGGGTGATGGTTTAAAGTACCAGAAATTGACGGATCGTATTGCAAAGCTTGATAACTCTGTTGCAGAACTCAAAGATATGCTACAACAGGTGTTACAAGTTCAGAAGGTACAAACAACTGCTGTTCCACCTCAAGCACATGCTCCACAAAGGACACCTGCTACAAATGAGCTCTGGAATCAATTTCAATCTTTTCTCCAACAACAAGCACAATTAGCAGATCAGCAACATGAAAAACATGTCCAACAGCTGAGAAATGCAATGGAGTCAAGATTCAAGAACACTCAGGCTGACTTAAAGGCTCTCAAAACTCAGATCTTGCACACCACTGGCACTGCTCCTCCAAACATACGTTTCATTTATGACCTCCCAGAAGATAATGCCAAAAAGGGGGAGAAAATTAAGGAGTGGAAAAGGAAGGGTATAGAAGATGGTCTTTATCTTGAACCAGAGATTTCGATTCCATCATTGATCTCATGGCAAAATCAAAGTACAAAACCTTGATTACTACCGATGCACCAATCTATTTGGCGACCCAAAGGGAGTTCTGGAAAAATGCAACCCTTGAAAAACAAGGCGACACTGCAACCACCATAAACTCTTTTATAAAGGGTAAAGCTGTCCAAATCACGCCACAATCCATTTCAGAGGTCTTTCAACTCGGTGATCAGGAAGGTAAAATTTCTTTCACTAAAAACGAGTTAAAAATTGACTTCATTGAGCGAGGGTATGAAGCCACAATGATGAAGAAAATAACCTTAGAAAAAGGTTATTTTCCTTCTGCACCCAGATTTTTATTTCATACCCTCCTACTATGTGTTTCAAATAAAACCACTTCTTTTAATGAAATCCCTTTAAAGATTCAAAATCTGGGATATGCTATTCTTCAAGGAGAAAATCTTAACTATTCTCGGGAAATTTTTAAAGATTTGGTTAATAATGTTGAAACAAAATCATTCTTACTGTTTCCAAGGTTTTTAAGTTACTATTTTTCAAAGAAATTCAGTAAGGATGATTTAACTATAATAAATCAGGGTGCTCCTATTCAAATAAACAGTTTAACTACTGAAACTTTTTTAAGGATGTTAGCACCCTGCAAAACACAAGCAGAGGTACCTGAGCAGATTTTAGTAGTTACAACTGCTCCTCAGGTATCTGCTGCTGAGCCCACTGCTCAAGGTGATCAGAGCAGCAGCACAACTGCTTTGAAACCCACACCTACAATCACCAAAAAGCCAACAAAAAGAAAAACACAAACCCCCCCCCCCAAAACCCTCAAAAAGGCATCTCTGGAGGATGAGATACCAGAGCTTCTGCCAGTGACAACACAAAAGTCACAAGAAACCACTGCTGCTTCTTCCTCACAGCAGTTGGTACAAATATCTCCACCCATAACCAAAACTCCTCCTGTTTCTTCACAAAAAGAACAGGTTGTACAAACAGGGTCTCCACATCATGATGCTCTGGAAACACTCGTTTCTATCATCCACAGTCCAATGCCCGGGACACATCCTACTTCTACACCAACCATCACATCCACATTTCCCTCACCAATACAACCACTGTTGGATGCAGTTGATTTGAACCAGGCATTATCCAGTCCTTCTCAATCACCTATTAATGAGAATATACCTCAACAACTGACTGGGTCTGATGTATCAATCTTTGCTAACCCACCAACACAACCTGAGGAGGTTACACCCCTTGAGTTACAAGTAACTCTTGGTGGTAATCCAAGTGAAGCAGCCACTACAACTGTTACACCCACTGGGTTATATTTGGACAGTGGTTACATTCATAAGACTTCCTTGGAGGCAATTCCTTTTATAGCACCTCTGACAACCACCAGTGGATTTATTTATCCTACTGGCAACATCAAAAGGTTGTCAAGTGTTGAAGGAAGAAGACCCCAGTACCAAGAAAAAGGGGCATCAGTGGTTAATGTTTGGAGTATATTTCCTACATCTACCACTGATAAAACCACTGCTAGTGGGAAATCAGATGATCCCATTAACTTGGGTGATGGTTTAAAGTACCAGAAATTGACGGATCGTATTGCAAAGCTTGATAACTCTGTTGCAGAACTCAAAGATATGCTACAACAGGTGTTACAAGTTCAGAAGGTACAAACAACTGCTGTTCCACCTCAAGCACATGCTCCACAAAGGACACCTGCTACAAATGAGCTCTGGAATCAATTTCAATCTTTTCTCCAACAACAAGCACAATTAGCAGATCAGCAACATGAAAAACATGTCCAACAGCTGAGAAATGCAATGGAGTCAAGATTCAAGAACACTCAGGCTGACTTAAAGGCTCTCAAAACTCAGATCTTGCACACCACTGGCACTGCTCCTCCAAACATACGTTTCATTTATGACCTCCCAGAAGATAATGCCAAAAAGGGGGAGAAAATTAAGGAGTGGAAAAGGAAGGGTATAGAAGATGGTCTTTATCTTGAACCAGAGAATTCAAACATGACCAAAAATATCCCTTTGCCAGATGGTAGCAAGAAGATTGATGTAACAACAAATGCACTAGCAGAAGCAATTGCAAGTGTAAAGAAAGATAGAGAGGCCAAAAGGAAAGCCAGGGTGGACAGAATGGATCATCCAGATCAGGGTACTTCTGGGTCAAGGGATCATGAAAATCCTGTTGAGGAAAAGAAGAAGCCTACTAGAAAAGTAAGGCAACCCAAATCCATTCCAACCAGACGTTCAAAGTCTGCTCAAAAACCACCGTACAAAACAGCTGATGCATCAGGAGTTACAAAAACTACTGCTTGCCAAACAGTTGTTCCATCAACACACACAACATCCACTGCTTTACCATCATCACCACCAAAAACAACACCTGCTGACATACAGCAGAAGACAGCAGATGTTATAACATCTGTTGTAATGACAACAGTGGTTGAAACACCAGTTGTTTCAACAGCTGTTAGTCAATCACAATCCACTGCCACTACATCTACCACCACTGTTCCATCCAAAACATCATCAGTCCCTCCTACAAAAAGGAGAAGACTAATTCTCAAAGATGATGACAATTCACCACCACAAACATCTTCGAAAGCTTTAACACTTGTCACAATACCAAAACCTGTTCCTCTCTCTTCAGTTCCAATGTACAAGCCCTTACCTCCTGCAGGTGTTCAATTTCCTCTTGAGCTAGCAGCTGTTAGAGATGAAATCAAATCCTTTTACTATGAGGATGACCCTGCCAAAAGGAATTTGCCATCAATAAAGGGATATCCTTGGCCTAACAATGTTGAAGAATACTTGGAAATCAAGGCCAAGCAAGCAGAGGATATCTCAAACAAAAACACACAAGGGAAATCTGACAAAGAAATTTCAAGAAATTATCAATATCTGCTCACACAAGTCAGAGCCCTAGAGCAATTTGCAAAAAATGTTAGTCAACAAATTTCTGAAAGAGCAGCTGAAACCTTGAAGAAAGACTACATTGAAAGCATCATGGCTCACAAAAAGTATAAAGGAGAGAGATACATGTACAAAGAGTGGACTGTTCCTGAGCTTGAAGATGAAGCTGCAAGAATTCAAGACATGATAAAAAGGAAAGTCACTCACACTCCTCCTAACTGGGCAAAGTTTAGAAAGAATGTACCTGACAAACAGGAAGAGCTGAAGAGAATGAAAGAGGAACTGGTAGCAGCTGATTATGGTAACAAAAGACAAGTTGCTAGATGGAAAGAAGATATGGTCAGGGCTACTTACAAAAGGTTGGAACAATTAAGAAAGAAAGATCCCACAGTTCCTCAAAAGCCTGACTATCCTGAAGCAGCGGTTTCAAAAAGACCTTCAAAGCTGCAAATCAGGAGATCCACAGCTCCAGTTGGTGCTACCATCTACAAAAGAAGGCCACACAAACAACTGATTGCTGAAACCATCAAAGAGTTAATGGAAGGTGAAGACCTTGGAAAAGAGGGTATAAAGAAAATGATCATGGAAACTCTTGGTTTGGATCAAACTGCAAGTACTGCTCAGCCAGTCATGAATAGGCCAGCCTCTCCAAATACTTCTGCAAATAAACATCTCCCAAGAAACCCTCCAGGCTCAAAAATACAAAAGTGGGAAACTGACAAACAGACCTGCGTATTGACTTTGCTCAGGTCTGGTGGAGGAGTGGAGAAAATATCAAGGGAACAAGCTCTTGGCCTGAGTCTTGAAGATTTGCAGGATCTCCTTGATCTTCCACTCAGCAGGGATGATGAAGATACAGATGCCCTTGACTTTGAACTACAATTCAAAGGTCAGATAAGGGAGCTGTTGTTGAGGCAATAAAGATTTCCACAAATAATGAAGAGTTTTGGCATTATCTGTTCCAGGGGGAGATTGTTGGGATTGAACCCTATCAGAGGAACAGATAATGTAAAGCCAAAACTGGATCAAAGCAGTGGATCCAGAATAAGCAGACGTTTACAGTTGTTTCATGCAAATCTCTCCCCTTGAAAGTGGTTTCATATCTGCTGACCTCCTATCTGCTGATCATACTAAGTGCTGATCTACAACTGCTGCTTTATATCTACTGATCAAAGTCAAAGACTGATGGAAGACCAAAGCTCTGTTGACTCTATCTACTGCCTTGGGTCAAGTACTGCTGATCCGGACAAGCACTGCTGGGTTCACAGCAGTGGAAGGATGCAGCAGCAGTTTAAGTGTCTTTTATGTAATGTATTGTAATATCAGTAGTTTAGTACATCAGTGTTTATAGATCAGTAGTTAGAGTTTGTTAGGAGGTTAGATGTCACTTTCATGGTGACGTCAGCTAAGATGCTCAGTGGTTTGCAAGTGCTTATAAATAGTTCAGTACTTTGTACTGTTCTATTAGCTCTTTCACCACATCGTCTTCTTTGCACGAACAAACTACTGAGCTCTGGCTGAGGGGGGGTTTGCATTCTTACATCAATCATTGTAATCGTTGTTGAAACAAATTCAATCTTTCGATTCTATGTGTAAAGATGTTTGATAAAAGTATTACTCTCGTTTGATTGTATGCAAAGTTTGATTTCATCTTATTTCCGCTGCACAACTCTTTCATTTCCATCTTAATTACAAACGAAAAATACAATCAAAAAGAAACTCAGATCCAACAGTACACGCCCGTTCGAACGCGGTGTGAGGTTTGTTAAACCTAATAGCGCTATCAACTAATGACCCACTCGCCATCGGCCTCGGTAATTAAGTCGATATAAAATGAGGGACTTCATGATAGAGTTTTGTCTAGTAAGTTTAAGGTTGTTGTCCTACCCAAGGAGGACGAACGTACGTAGTTCTACCCAAGGAGAATACGCAGAATTTATAGTGGCATCCTACCCAAGGAGGATGGTTGTACATATCCTACCCAAGGAGGATATGTAGATTCCGTTTTAGTTTATTAACCCATTCCCAAACCACCAGGAATCCCATGCCTTGTAGAAAATGTGAACTCACCTTGGTTTGCTCGGTATGACTAGTTACTTTGTTTACGTTTACAGTTGGTCAACCAAATCCTAGCATAGTTACCAACGGTAATCAGATTATATGCACATAATTCATGTATTCCACATTCACATTACACAAACAGCAGACACATAACCAGCAGTTAAATCTCACGCCCGTTCCAATACATGTTCATGTTCTCAATAATGGTTACCAATATCAGTCAGTCATTTGCACAAAGAACACATATTCTTTACACATACTACATTTATGATGTAAACAGATTGCACATATCATTATGTAAGTCACTATAGAAATTCATACAACATACCAGTTCATTATCGTCATATATTCACATAGTGGGTAGTTGGTTCATTTACACGTTCACACTACAAGTCCACACCTCACAAGACACGTTACAGTTAACCTTTCATCTCATTTTATCTCGGTCACACACCCAATGGTGCAACCCAACCCCACGTGATTCATTTAGAAAAATACGGCCCAATTACGCAGGCCCATTAGTAAGTGTGCAGCTCAACTCAAGTGGTGACCTGTCTAAATAGTATGGTTCGGTTCACTTCCCTATTGTGGCCCACTGGATTCTTTGTGGCCCATCCACTTGTTCGGCCCACTTGGGTGCCCGTTACAAAACTGTGCGGCCCAATATGGCAATTGTTACAATCCCAAGTGTTTGATCCGTACAGGACTTGTGTGACCTTGATATTAGTGTATGGCCATGACAATTAATTACCTTATACCTGTACACCCTCAATCAACAACATAATTAATTTCTACCTCAAATATTCAGCAGTTACGACATCATCTCTCAAAATCAAACCATGGCAATTATCATCATCCTTACGATAACATTCATCATCATTCCATCCAATTTCATGCATCAACCAAGAAGCTAATACCAAATGATCTATTCATTTAATAATTCATATATGGGCAACCCTAAAGTATCGATATTAAGATAAATCATACAATACCAAATACGAAGCCGTTTCTTTGAATTATCATCATCGAAACAGTAGCAGCCCCATTACCAATATTGTGCCACACTAATTATCGACTAACAATAATTTACACCAAGGGCACCAGTAAGTTACAACTAATCGGCTTATATTTTAATAAGTGTATCCATGTTTCTAAGCATTAACAAATCAATATTAATCGGTGATGATAGTATATATATGTATACGCATGAGGTCAGTGAATAGTGTAGGGTTTTGTGTAAGTAATGATTAATTGTGTCAGCCATTCATGTGATTGTTCATTCTCTCACGTGAATCCTTTAGATCATAAGTCAAACCTTGGAACCATGCATCACATAATATATTCAACTTCAATTCATACATAATCTAACAAACAACAATTATATTACTCAAGTATATTACACAAAAACAACAAGTGGTACTAACCAATAACCTTGATCGACAAGATGAGGTATCGAGAGGGGAAGTCTCCTGCCGCATGTATGTTTGAGAAGTAGGGTTTTGATTTTTTTTTCTTGTTATAACCATTAACATGTTACGCACATACATAATACTGAATTGGGCGGTTCCTACTTTTGGCCGTGCTAATGGGCTCAAGCCCAAGTGGTCCGAAATACATAGTCAAGGCAACCCATACTTAGTGATCGAGGGGTGGTCTTTAATAACTTGGGGTGCGGCCCAAACATGTACACGATACCAAGTCCGGCCCAATTCACACACTCATACACATTAAACATTTAGCAATTAAATTACCGTCACAAGTATTACTAATTTCTATTGTCGTAATGGATATGAAAAAGAAATAACAGGAAACAGGATCACGTACCGGAGAGATACAGACCTCGAAAGTTTGAGTTGTCACATTATACGCTGACCGTTATTGCATGTTACTTGTTACTCGATGAATGCTTGTATATTATGTTCACAAAGTGATTGTTTCCTGACGCCTTAGCAACGATAGTACTATTTGTTTGGACTCAGCACCTGTCGTGGACGGGGGTTGTTAAGGTTACTTCTTCACATGTCACAGTGGTGATATGTGTTGCACATTCTACGACTCGCAGTCTAGTCTGTGCATATTTCATTGTCGATAACTTACTAGCTTCGCACTATACATGTTACATGCTGGTTATGCGTAAACGATTTCGAACTCTATTATATCTATTAAACTTGTATGCTCACCTTTACACTATGTGTATTGACTTTATTTTAACGTATATGACAGGTGCTTAGGATGATGTGCTCTTGCTTTTGTGGAATCAAGTAGGAGAGAGTCTAGAAATAAACAAACAATTTATTTTTTATTAAATCTGAGTTGTTGGAACATGTTTTGTTGTGAGGATATCTATGTCTGTAATAATTTGATTGCTTGGTAGGTTATGGTATGGGACATAATATTAACTATCTGGTAATCTAGTTGTTATGGAATCTCTCTTGACAATCTGTTTCGCTCAGTGCCATGCCCCGATGTTTCCGCCATCGGTTGGGGTGTGACAGATTAGTATCAGAGCCATAACTATAGGGAATTAGGCAAGACTCGACCTAGTCCGGGTCGATGTCTTAGAAACGACCTAGACTATAGTCTAAGTACCAACATACCAACTTGTGCATACCCGATATGGGTTCTGTACGAGCTTACTCGCTATTTATCGCTCGAACTCGCTGTACACTACATACTTGCGCGAACATCGCATACTACAGTTCTGCGCAAGATCAACCTTTCCTAAGGCTGATTACACACACAAACGGAGGATCTGGTTAAGATTAGGTGTGAAAACCGCAAACTCTCGACCAGATTACTCATTTGAATTGCCATTTTTTTACTATAAACAAGAGAAAATTGCGTTGAAATAGGAGTGAAATCCATACTTCGACGCATATCTCCTTATCTATCTCGTGATTTCATCACACAAACAGGAATGTAGTCGCTAAGTTAGGGGTGAAACCCGAATCTTGATGACTCGTTCTACTCTCTCATGAGGTTTTACAAAACTCTCACCAAAGTCTCGACGGACTCCAATGACTTGAGGTCACACCATGACTGGAAGGATGCGTGCCAACCGCTCAGATTGAAGCGAGAGCACAGCCCCGAAGGCCAAGGTGTGCGCTTAAGGTCCTTGTGAATAGTCGAACCACTTTGGGTAGTCAACGTCTATCTAGCCAAGACAACCGCTCTTCGATTTTATGTGTTTCGATTCTGGATTTACCGCAGCCAACTCTGTGATTTATCGATTTTATGTGAATTTTATGTGATTTCCTGTGTTTATGTGTTTCGACTCTGGTGATTTAATCGCTTTTCGCTATTCTCTTTGATCGACACACACCACTCGCACTGCACATTTACCTCAAAACGCTAACAAATCGCTGGCCTATGCTTGCTATGATACCCGCTGTGTACTCGCTGATCGCAATCGCTATACTTAATCGTTGTACGTGTTGTGAAGGATAGGTGAATACGTGCAAATATAGAATAGTTTATGTGTTCCGACTGCCTTATGTGTTTCTGTGCCTTACGTGCTTACGTGCTTCTGTGCCCTACGTGCTTATGTGCTTTTGTGTTTATGTGCTTATGTGATTGATGTGTTCCTAAACTTTATCATCAATCGTTAGTTTACATTAGATACTAATGTAGTCGATGATTAAGCATAATCGTGTTTGAGAACTATAACGCTGTCTATTGCAGACAATGTCGTCATCTGGATCACTGCACTCCCGAGCTACTAGGCGAAAACACGCTGACAAGCGACTCGCTTCTCGTCGCGAGTCAAATCGTTAAAGTCATCCCCCAGATTATTAGTGAGCTGAATGAAAACGGTAGCAAGTCTTCTGAAGAGTCCAGGATTGATGCTCCTAAATATGCGTTTAGCTTCAAGCAGTTCAAAGCCTGCGACAAGAAAGAGTTTACCAGTGAAGATGGGCCTACGGCCATGTTCCAATGGTTTGATTCTATCGAAGTCACCCTGCGCCAGAGTGGCTGTTCTGATAATCTCTGTACTCTTAACGCCACTGGCGTCTTCCAATCCCGAGCTCTAGATTGGTGGACAGCCGAGAGAAACAAGCGCGAAAATGATGCAGCTTACGGGTGAACATGGGATGAGTTGAAGGACGTGATGATGCAAGAGTTCTGCCCTCCCCATGAGCGCCAGAAGCTGGAGGACGAGTTCTGGCATATCAAGCAGAAAGATGGTGACAACGCTGGTTTAACTGCTCGCTTCAAGCAGTTGAGTATTATGTGTCCAGGCCAAGTGACTACGCCTGAAATCACCATCAAGAAGTATATCCGTGCTCTTCCGGATTGCGTGGCTGATTTTGTTCAAGCTGCAAAGACGACAACAATTGAGGAAACCTACTTACTCGCTGCTGAGATCAACGACAAGCGAGTCAAGTCTGGTTACTGGGATAAAGCTCCCAAGAATCTGCATCAAGCTACCGCTGTTCCAACCGCTGAAACCGCCACCGCTCCTCAGTCATCCAAGCTCTCACGCCGCAAAAGGAAGAACAACAGTAGTTCTAGCAACAAGAACTGTGCGATCACTGCAGCTCCGCTCCAATCAGTTCCCGCTCAACCGCAGTCTCAACACCACCAAGTAGCGGCACCAGTTACTAATGCACCGCCGGAAAAGCGTGCGCACACTTGTCCTCATCCGGTTTGCACTACTTGTACCTATCACCACCCAGTGGGAATCGCTTGCAGATACCGTGTGCACTGCAACATGTACGGCCACTTCACCGCCAACTGCCGTACAGGTCCACGTCAAACCCCAGCTCCAGCACAAGGTCAATACTGCTCCTCAGGGCCATCAAGCGGCTCCTGCACCCGCGATCAATGCTAGAGCTTGCTATGCGTGTGGTGATCCCAACCACTTCGTGAATATGTGCCCAAACTAAGTTTTCAAGCAAGAGCCACAACAGCAGCAGCCCCAGCAACAGCAGCAACAACTAGCGGCCCGCGGACGTGTTTTCAACATTAACGCCCGTCAGGCTCAGGCAGAAAACAATGTAGTCAATGGTACGTTCCTTGTGAATGGTATATATGCTCCGTGTTTATTTAATACTGGAGCAGATAACTGTTTTGTATCGTTTGAATTCTAAAAGCTCCTCAATCGTAAGCGCGCTCATCTCCCCTCGACATTCGATGTTGAAGTTGCCACTGGAAGAACCGTCACCGTCAATTCTGTTCTACGTGATTGTACGCTTGAACTCAACAATCACGTCTTCCCTATCGACCTTATTCCAATGCAACTCGGTAGTTTTGACGTCATAGTAGGCATGGATTTTCTTCACGAAAATCGTGCTGAAGTTGTTTGCTTCGATAAGATGATTCGCTTCTCGCTCGCTAATGGTGATCAATTGTGTGTCTATGGTGAAGTCGAGTCAATGAAACTCCAACTCATGTCGTGTGTCCAGGCTAGCAAGTATCTCCGCAAGGAATACCAAGCTTTATTGGCACACATAGTAGTGGCGGAGAAAAAGGAAGTTAGGGAGGTAGACCAGGTGCCTGTTGTTCGTGAATTTCCCAATGTTTTCCCCAATGATTTACAAGGATTACCACCCGCTCGTGATATCGATTCCCGAATCAACCTTATTCCTGGAGCAAACCCTGTTGCTAAAGCGCCTTATCGTCTAGCTCCTTCCGAAATGTGCGAACTCTCGAGTCAGCTCCAGGAACTACTTGATAAAGGCTTTATTCACCCTAGCACCTCTCCATGGGGCGCGCCTGTCCTTTTTGTCAAAACGAAGGATGGCTCGTTCCGGATGTGCATCGACTATAGGGAGTTGAATAAGTTGACAATCAAGAATCGCTATCCCTTGCCTTGAATCGACGATTTATTTTATCAGCTACAAGGTGCTACGTGTTTTTCTAAGATCGATCTACACTCAGGCTACAACCAATTACGCATTCAAGAGGAGGATATACCCAAAACTGCTTTTCGAACCCGCTATGGTCATTACGAGTTTGTTGTCATGCCTTTTGGTTTGACTAACGCTCCTGCAGTCTTCATGGATCTAATGAATCGAGTGTGCAAACCCTTCCTTGATCGCTTCGTAATTGTATTCATCGACAATATCCTGATCTATTCCAAGTCAAAAGACGAACAATCACAACATCTACGTTTGGTTCTTGAGTTACTCCAGGGAAACCGTCTCTACGCCAAATTCTCCAAGTGCGAATTCTGGCTGGAGGAGGTCCAATTCTTGGGTCACATGGTCAATAGACAAGGTATTCATGTTGACCCTATGAAGATCGAAGCTGTTAAGGGTTAGATTACACCCAAGAATCCGTCCGAGGTCCACTCTTTTCTCAGACTGGCAGGCTATTATCGCCTTTTTATAGAAGGCTTTTCTAAGATCGTTGTGCCGCTTACCTCTCTTACGCATAAGGACAAACCTTTTGTTTGGGGAACTAAACAAGAGGAAGCCTTTCAAACCCTCAAAGTTATGCTTTGCAAACCTCCCATGCTCTCATTGCCCAACGGAAACGACGACTTTGTAGCTTACTACGATGCCTCAAACCTTGGTCTTGGTTGTGTTCTCATGCAACAAGAAAAGGTTATCGCGTACGCTTCTCGACAGCTCAAAATCCACGAGAAGAACTACACCACACACGACCTCGAGCTTGGCGCAGTTATTTTTGTGTTAAAGATTTGGCGACACTACCTTTACGGTACCAAGTGTACGATCTTCAACGATCATAGGAGCCTACAACATATCTTTGACGAGAAGGAACTAAATATGCGTCAACGCCGGTGGGTAGAACTGCTCAACGATTACGACTGTGAGATCCGTTACCATCCAGGCAAAGCAAACGTCGTCACCGATGCTCTCAGCCGACAAAGTTACCTGCTTAGCGTTCGTAATTCTCAAGCCCAGTTTAATCTCGAAGCCCTCATACGCAACGCTCAACATGCTTGCTTTACCGAACGAACTTTGAAAAAGGAAAGGATTCTAAATGATGGCGCCCAACTCGAGAATAAGTCGAATAGTATCTTTCACTATTTGGACCGAATTTGGATTCCCAAGCGTACGGATTTGTGACAACTGCTGATGGACGATGCCCACAAATCTCAATATTCTATTCATCCTGGTGCTGACAAGATGTACCAGGACATGCGTTACAATTACTGGTGGCCGGGCATGAAGAAGGATATCGCAATCTATGTTTCAAAATGCCTGACTTGTTCCAAAGTCAAGGCTGAGCAACAAAGACCCTCTGGCTTACTCGTACAGCCCGAGATCCCGATGTGGAAATGGGAAAGTATAGCTATGGACTTTATAACGAAACTTCCGCGTACTCAATCAGGTCATGATAGCATTTGGGGTGTAGTTGACCGTTTGACCAAGTCGGCTCACTTCCTACCGATACGAGAAGACTTTAAGGTAGAAAAATTAGCCCGAATCTACACCAACGAGATCATCTGTCAACACGGGACGCCTCGTGACATCATTTCTGACCATGATGGTCGGTTTACCTCACGTCTTTGGGAAACGTTTCAATCTGCTCTCGGTACTACTCTTAATCTAAGTACCGCTTTCCATCCCCAAACCGATGGTCAGACTGAAAGAACGATTCGCACCCTTGAAGACATGCTCCGTTCGTGTGTCATAGATTTCGGTAGTAATTGGGACGCGCACTTGCCTTTGGTCGAATTCTCGTACAATAATAGTTATCATTCTAGCATACAAATGGCACCATTTGAGGCATTATACAGAAGGAAATGTCGATCGCCTATTGTATGGCACGAGATCGGAGACGCGCAAATTATCGGTCCCGAGCTGTTGCAAGAAACGACTGACAAGATCCTCCAAATTCGAGACAATCTATTGAAAGCTCTGAGCCGACAGAAAAGTTACGCTGATAGACGCCACAAGCCCCTTGAATTTGATGTTGGCGACCACGTACTCCTAAAGGTTGCACCTTGGAAGGGGGTGAAAAGATTCGGCAAGAAAGGAAAGCTCGCGCCTCGATACGTTAGACCCTTTAAGATTCTGGAAAGGATTGGAAAAGTGGCCTTCAGACTCGAACTACCAGAAGAACTGAGTAACGTCCACCCGACATTCCACGTTTCGAACCTCAGAAAGTGCTTGACCGACCAGGAATTACATGTCCCTCTTGAGGATTTACAAGTGGACGAAACATTACACTTCGTGGAAAAGCCTGTCGAGATCGTGGGACGAGAAACCAAGGTGCTCAGACGCTCACGCATTCCCATTGTGAAGGTTCGCTGGGAAGGCAAACGCGGTGCCGAGTTTACCTGGGAACTCGAAAGCGACATGAAGGCGAAGTACCCGCAACTGTTTGTTACGCCTGCTTCTTAAATTTCGGAACGAAATTTCTTAAAGTAGGGGAGGCTGTAGCAACCCGCTTTTACGAAAGTCATAGTCAAAGTCAAGATTGAAGTAAAAGGAAGAAAAGATTGCTAATTGCGATCTGTCACTCCTTGCTCAACTACTGTTTGACTTCTTTGACTTATAATCAAATTCTATCGTTTATTTGCTTTAGTTGTATTATGTGGAGTATCTATTAATAATCGCTATTTAATCGCATGCTTATCGCTAATCGCTATCGCAATCGCCACTCGAATTATTTGTTATGGATATTGTTTTACATGTGTGTGTGCCATTATGTGTTACTTGTGCATGTTATGTTTATATTGATGTGTTTAATCGCAATCGCAATTCTATCGCATCGCATTCTAATCGCAAACGCTAAACGCAAGTTATTCATAGTGATTATATGTTAGATATAGTAGTTAGGTTATTTGTGTAACTAATGGGTAACGCTATCGCATCGCTCACTCGAACCGCATAGCAACGCTCAGCACGCGAATCGAATGACAAAACTCATCACGCCGGACACCTAGATCGAGTGGCCATCTGTAACATCCCGAAAATACGAGTTCATAAATTTACAATTTAGTTGTAAGTAAAATAGTAAAATAAACTAACTAGAAATGACACTAACTAAGTTAGTTAGTCACTTATGAGTAGTTAGGGGTTCAAACAAACAAAAAGTGAAAAATGAGGGACTAAATGTGCCTAAATGAAAACTAATTTTATTGAATTTACAAAATTAAAACACAAAACACATTGTCTGTGTTTTGGTTAAATCGACCAAGAACAGGGGCGACCCCAAGCTCCATCCAAACCCTAGTTCATCACTAAAACTCACAAATTGAGGGTTCAAATCAAGTCAAAATCAAAATCCGAACATAGATTAGTGATCCTCGTCACAAGGGGGTTACAAGGTATGTAAAATTTGGTGCTAATTCTTTGTTTGAAATTCTCATGAAATTGGGAAAATCTGAAGTTTATGGTTGCATGTTTTTTTATGATGAATTAGGAACTCTATAGTGTCTAGGGACAAACCCTAGACAAATACAAGTTGAAATCATGTGAAAAATTAGTAAAATCCATGAACACCATTGTAGGTGATTAGTGGGTTATGTAGAATTTGATAAACACTAGAAAAATCGGGTGTTGTTCTAGTGTAATTTGACAATTTTGAAGTGATTTCAGAAATAAAGAAGCTAATAATTATGTAAAATGGTTGATTGATGTGAAATTAGGGCTAAGTGATAAGTTAGAGACTTGATATATAATCATGTAAAAATCTGCCCTTAAAGTGTTTGATGAAATGCCTCTAATAAGGCTTAAAACTAAAATTCAAAGTTTAAACGCATAATTTTGATGTCTCGGTGTATTATGCGAATTATGATTTAAAGAGAGTTCTAAATATGTCATAAATGAACTCTATAGGAAAGGACGCAGGAGCGTCAAGCGGACAAGCGGGTGGCGAATCACGTTTGAAAGGTCTACTTTGAAGGTATGTAACTTGACCCGTTACATTAAATGAATTGTTGTTAAATTATGCAAAGTCTCATTTTAGGATAATTACAGTGTCAAATGTAGCGACTACGATCGTTACTTAAATTAATAGTCTAAGAGTGACACGGGATCGTTTGATAGTCATCATATTGGGGAATTCCATAAGATGAGCCAAACGGGTCGATTAATTGTGCAAGTTGTTATTTTAGTGTTTTAGAGTATCAAAATAGAGATACTAATCACAAGAGCATTAAACCATGATATTGGTAAAGAAATGCAAGTGATGAAAAGCCCGGGATATTGGGTATAAAGTATCATAAGTTTACTAGTTATATGGTAGTAATTTGTGTCAAGTAGGAATGGGTCGAATAAATGCATAACGACATATAGACTTTCTGTCCGTAAGTTGAAGTTTTGACATGACTATCGTAATAGGCACGTTGGTAATGAGATTACAGACGTTTAGGAAAAAGAATCACTAAAAACGGACTTCCGAATCATAAGTTATGGCTATTTTAAGTTGGAACTTGATTAAACTTTGAGCTGGGAATCTGCAGCATCAAAGAAATAAACATTCTGAGAAAATAGGGGCTAGGCGTGACGCGAGGGATCTTGGCGTCACGCGGCGCCCCCTTCCGGAATTTTTTTTTATTTTCTTGGTTGTTGACCCTTGGAACTTGTTTGTATCCATTTAACTTGATCAAAACTAATACTTGTTGTGGTTTTGATCGTAGGTGATGTTGGAAACTAACCGGAAGATGATCAAGCAAGCTTTTGAAGAACCGAACACTATTTACAAGCTTCCGTAATGTTTTAATCTTTAATAGACTATGTTTATGGGTTGTAAACAAATTGTTAAAAACTTTTGGATGTTCTAACTTAGTCGTTAGTTGACTAAGGTTTATGCTACTTATGAACTTGACTTATGAAAGTTATGTTAATTTGGTATCTTTTATAAAAAAAATGGCATGAATTATTATTAAATTCAAGTAAAATTAGACGGGTGTTACAAGTTGGTAATCAGAGCTTAAGGTTGTCAACAAGTGTTCGGTTCAAGCTTGATCGATCGTCCGGTAAGAATTAATTTATTATGTTAGTAGATTATACATTGAGTAAGAAATAAGATGTGAATCGATGCGCATGGGAAGAGTGTGTTAATTCACTCAAACCCGGAAAGTGCACAAAAAGTGAACGGTTAAAGCAAGTTAAGAACTTGGCTAAACCAAAACAAACGAAGCAATGTTATAAATGAAATGTTTAACGTTTAAATGTAAACATTTCAGTTTCAAGATGTCTGATGGAAACGATGATAATCCGGTGCAAACAAGCACCGAACAAATGAAAGAGATAATTGCCGAAGAAGTAGGAAAGGAAATTGAAGGTAGTCTATCCGGGTTTATAGACAAGATTCAAAGTACGGTGTTGTCGCTTGTCGAAGAGCGAGTCAAAAGGTTGGAAGATAATGCCAACCTTATAAAAGAAAAGTCGGGAGAACGAAAAGGGTGTTCATACAAGGAATTCATGGCATGTAAACCGCCAATCTATAACGGGGAGGTTGACCCGATAATTTGCCAAAGATGGATAAGTGATGTTGAAGGGGTGTTTGAACAGACCCATTGTGAAGTAGGCGACTTTGTTGCTTACGGAACGGGTCAATTGAGAGGCCAAGCTAAGGATTGGTGGGACAACAAAAAAAAGGAAATGGGAGCCGAAGCGGGGAGGGTTATGACTTGGGACGAGTTTAAGGTACCATTCCTTAAACACCATAGTCCCAAAGCGGTTATTAACAGGATCAAGGAAGAATTCATCCAGCTAAGACAAAAGGGTGAAACAATTGATAAGATCACGGGCATATTCATGGATAAGCTAAGATTCTGTGACGAGTTAGTCACCACTGAAGAGCAAAAGATATACTATTATTACAACATGCTGAGTGCCGAGTACCGTAAGTTTATGACTCCGTCAAAGTACGAAACCCTCACGGAGATTATCAACACCGCCCGGGAGCGGGAAATTGAGTTAAGGAAACAAGTAGAAAGGGGTGAACGAAGGGCACAAGATGTGAATCCAAGCCCTACAAAGAAAGCTAGAACTGCTGAATCGGGGAAGAAGGTGGAGGCTAAAGGCGGGACGCCAAGTTGTAAAGTATGTGGAAAGGGGCACAAGGGTGAGTGTCGCTTCAAAGACAAGCCGTGTCCGGTATGTGGGAAGACGGGGCACACTGCATCGCTATGTCCCGGAAAAGTTTATGTTTGTTACAAATGCTATCAACACGGCCACAAGAAGTCTGAATGCCCCGAGTTGATTGGAAAGAGAGACACAAAAGAGTCTCCGGTAGAAGCTCCCAAAGCGAAGGCTAGGTCCTTCCAACTTACCGCGGCTGAAGCAAAAACAGAACCCGATGTGGTCTCAGGTATATTCACAATTAACTCAATTCCAGCACGTGTATTGTTTGATACAGGTGCGAATAAATCCTTCATTTCGCATGGATTTATTCGACATCCTTCATTTGTATTGACGAAATTATCTGTGCCCTTAGAAGTTAAAATAGGGGACAACAAAAGTTTTATAGTTTGTGATGTCTGTCGAGGCTGCAAATTAAGCATCGATGATGAAGAATACTTGATCGACCAAATCCCGATGTCAATGGGGGAATGTCAAGTAGTCGTTGGGATGGATTGGCTGTCTCAGCACCATCCAAAGGTCGTGTGTTTTCGTAAAGAGATAAAGTTAACATCTCCGAGCGGGAAACACGTCACTATCTTTGGCGAAAAGGGAGGTAACCCCATAGTATGCTCAATGTTGAAAGCTCACAAGCTTATGAAGCGAGGATGCAAGGCATTCATGATATACGCAAATGAGCCCGAGAAAGAATCACGGAAGATTGAAGATATACCGGTAGTACGAGACTATGAAGATGTGTTTCCGGAGGATTTACCGGGGATACCGCCTGAACGGGAAGTAGAGTTCGGGATCGAATTGATCCCGGGTGCAAAACCTGTAGCTAAAGCACCATACCGACTCGCACCGTCGGAATTACAAGAGTTGATGTCCCAAATTCAAGACTTGCTTGACAAGGGATTCATAAGGCCGAGTGTGTCTCCTTGGGGCGCACTGGTATTATTTGTGAAAAAGAAAGACGGAAGCATGCGCATGTGTATCGATTACCGGGAGTTAAACAAACTCACGGTAAAGAATCGATACCCGCTTCCGAGGATAGATGATTTATTCGACCAATTACAAGGTGCGAACTGGTTTTCATAAATTGACCTTAGATCGGGGTATCACCAACTAAAGGTCAAGGAGGAAGATGTGCCGAAGACGGCTTTCCGCACGAGATACGGACATTACGAATTCCTCGTGATGTCATTTGGGCTAACAAATGCACCCGCGGCCTTCATGGACCTCATGAATCGGGTTTGCAAGCCAATGTTGGATAAGTCAGTCATCGTGTTTATCGATGATATTTTGGTGTATTCGAAAAGCGAAGCTGAACACGCACACCACTTACAAGAAGTGTTAGAGACACCTAGACGAGAAAGGTTGTATGAGAAATTCTCTAAGTGTGCCTTTTGGTTACGAGAGGTACAATTTCTTGGCTACATCATAAGTGCCGACGGAGTATTGGTGGATCCGTCAAAGATCGAGGCCGTGTCAAAATGGAATCCCCCGAAGAACCCTTTGGAAATTAGAAGCTTTTTGGGGCTTGCGGGATACTATAGGAGATTCATTCAAGATTTCTCCAAGATTGCGTCACCGCTAACAAAGCTAACCCGAAAGAAAGAAAAGTTCATTTGGGGTGTCAATCAAGAAAGAGCGTTTCAAACGCTAAAAGAAAAGTTAACTCAAGCTCTGGTACTGACATTGTCGGACGGGGTCGAAGACTTGGTGGTTTATTCAGATGCTTCACTATCGGGGCTCGGATGCGTTTTGATGCAACGGGGCAAAGTTATAGCTTATGCCTCGAGGCAATTGAAGATACACGAGAAGAAATATCCCACTCACGATCTCGAGTTGGTTGCGGTGGTATTTGCATTAAAAATATGGAGGCTCTATTTATATGGGGTAAAGTGCTCCATATTCACCGACCACAAGCGCTTGAAATACTTCTTCGATCAGAAGGAGTTACATATGCGACAAAGGCGATATCTAGAAACGGTGAAAGATTTTGACTATGAAATACACTATCACCCCGGAAGGGCAAACGTGGTGGCGGATGCCCTAAGCAGAAAGACAGATTATGTCCCGATACGAGTACGATCATTACAACTCATTATGACCTCAGGCTTACTCGAACGAATTCGAGAAGCACAAGATGAAGCAGTAAAGACGGAAAACTGGAGAAAGGAAAGGATTGTTGGCCAAGTTAAAGATCTCGAAGTAGACAACCACGGTTTGAAAACACGTTTCAATAGAATTTGGGTTCCTAACACATGTGGAGTTAAAAATCTTCTACTTGATGAAGCTCATAAGTCCCGTTATTCCATCCATCAGGGAGCGACCAAAATGTATAATGATTTAAAGCAAAACTATTGGTGGCCCGGAATGAAAAGAGATGTGGTGAAGTACGTGGAAAAATGCTTGACATGTTTACAAGTCAAGGCGGAGCACCAAAAACCATACGGTAAACTTCAACCGTTGGAAATTCCGGTTTGGAAATGGGAACAAATCACCATGGATTTGTTGACCAAATTGCCCAAAACAAACCGCGGGTTTGATGCTATATGGGTAGTCGTAGATAGATTGACGAAAAGCGCTCACTTCATTCCGATTCGTGAGACTTATACATCCGAGAAGATGTCGGAGGTGTACACCAATGAAATCATAGCACGTCATGGGGTACCGATAACCATTGTGTCAGACAGAGATACTCGGTTTACTTCGAATTTTTGGCGTGAATTTCAAGAACAAATGGGAACTAAATTGTTCATTAGCACTGCTTACCATCCACAAACGGATGGGCAGAGTGAAAGAACAATACAAACGTTGGGAGATATGCTGCGGGCTTGCATTATTGACTTCGGGGGTAGTTGGGATGTCTATCTACCCTTGGTCGAATTTTCATATAACAATAGCTATCACGCGAGCATTAAGATGGCCCCGTATGAAATGTTATATGGTAGAAAATGTCGAACTCCGGTATGTTGGGGAGAAGTGGGTCCACGAGGGCTAGCACCTACTGATATAATCCGAACTACGAATGAGAAAATCGACATGGTCCGAACTCACCTAAAAGCGGCCCAGGATCGACAAAAATCGTATGCGGATAAAGGAAACAGGCCGATTGAATTTCAAATGGGTGATAAAGTAATGCTGAAAGTATCGCCGTGGAAAGGAGTGATACGGTTCAGAAAAAGAGGGAAGTTGAGCCCAAGATTTATTGGGCCATTCAGAATCATCGAACGGGTTGGTAAGGTGGCATATCGTCTCGAATTACCCGAGGAGTTGAGTGGGATTCATAGCGCATTCCACGTGTCACATCTCCGAAAATGTTTAGCAGACGAAACTGCTCGTATCCACTACGATGATATCGAGGTGGATAACAGTCTCAACTATGCCGTAAAACCAATTGCGATTTTAGATCGTAAAGAGAAGAGCATGAGAAACAAGGTGATTAACCAAGTGAAGGTTAAATGGGAACAAAGGAAGGGTGCGGATACCACATGGGAGTCCGAAGAGGAAATGCGACGTCTCTACCCTATTTTATTTGGTACGTACTTTGGTTTCGGGGACGAAACCCTTTTAAGGGGATTGGACTTGTAACATCCCGAAAATACGAGTTCATAAATTTACAATTTAGTTGTAAGTAAAATTGTAAAATAAACTAACTAGAAATGACACTAACTAAGTTGGTTAGTCACTTATGAGTAGTTAGGGGTTCAAACAAACAAAAAGTGAAAAATGAGGGACTAAATGTGCCTAAATGAAAACTAATTTTATTGAATTAACAAAATTAAAACACAAAACACATTGTCTGTGTTTTGTTGAAATCGACCAAGAGCAGGGGCGACCCCAAGCTCCATCCAAACCCTAGTTCATCACTAAAACTCACAAATTGAGGGTTCAAATCAAGTCAAAATCAAAATCCGAACATAGATTAGTGATCCTCATCACAAGGGGGTTACAAGGTATGTAAAATTTGGTGCTAATTCTTTGTTTGAAATTCTCATGAAATTGGGAAAATCTGAAGTTTATGGTTGCATGTTTGTTATATGATGAATTAGGAACTCTATAGTGTCTAGGGACAAACCCTAGACAAATACAAGTTGAAATCATGTGAAAATTTAGTAAAATCCATGAACACCATTGTAGGTGATTAGTGGGTTATGTAGAATTTGATAAACACTAGGAAAATCGGGTGTTGTTCTAGTGTAATTTGACAATTTTGAAGTGATTTCAAAAATAAAGAAGCTAACAATTATGTAAAATGGTTGATTAATGTGAAATTAGGGCTAAGTGATAAGTTAGAGACTTGATATATAATCATGTAAAAATCTGCCTTTAAAGTGTTTGATGAAATGCCTCTAAGAAGGCTTAAAACTGAAATTCAAAGTCTAAACGCATAATTATGATGTCTCGGTGTATTATGCGAATTATGATTTAAAGAGAGTTCTAAATATGTCATAAATGAACTCTATAGGAAAGGACGCAGGAGCGTCAAGCGGACAAGCGGGTGGCAAATCACGTTTGAAAGGTCTACTTTGAAGGTATGTAACTTGACCCGTTACATTAAACGAATTGTTGTTAAATTATGCAAAGTCTCATTTTAGGATAATTACGGTGTTAAATGTAGCGACTATGATCGTTACTTAAATTAATAGTCTAAGAGTGACACGGGATCGTTTGGTAGTCATCATATTGGGGAATTCCATAAGATGAGCCAAACGGGTCGATTAATTGTGCAAGTTGCTGTTTTAGTGTTTTAGAGTATCAAAATAGAGATACTAATCACAAGAGCATTAAACCATGAGATTGGTAAAGAAATGCAAGTGATGATAAGCCCGGGATATTGGGTATAAAATATCATAAGTTTACTAGTTATATGGTAGTAATTTGTGTCAAGTAGGAATGGGTCGAATAAATGCATAACGACATATAGACTTTCTGTCCGTAAGTTGAAGTTTTGACATGACTATCATAATAGGCACGTTGGTAATGAGATTACAGACGTATAGGAAAAAGAATCACTAAAAACGGACTTCCGAATCATAAGTTATGGCTATTTTAAGTTGGAGCTTGATTAAACTTTGAGCTGGGAATCTGCAGCATCAAAGAAATAAACATTCTGAGAAAATAGGGGCTAGGCATGACGCGAGGGACCTTGGCGTCACGCGGCGCCCCCGTCCGGAATTTTTTTTTTATTTTCTTGGTTGTTGACCCTTGGAACTTGTTTGTATCCATTTTAACTTGATCAAACCTAACACTTGTTGTGGTTTTTATCGTAGGTGATGTTGGAAACTAACCGGAAGATGATCAAGCAAGCTTTTGAAGAACCGAACATTATTTACAAGCTTCCGCAATGTTTTAATCTTTAATAGACTATGTTTATGGGTTGTAAACAAATTGTTAAAAACTTTTGGATGTTCTAACTTAGTCGTTAGTTGACTAAGGTTTATGCTACTTATGAACTTGACTTATGAAAGTTATGTTAATTTGGTATCTTTTATAAAAAAAATGGCATGAATTATTATTAAATTCAAGTAAAATTAGACGGGTGTTACACCATCCGATCGGATTGCCATACGATCGGATTGTTGTCCGATCGAGTTACCATCCGATCGGACTGTCATCCGATCGGGTTGCCATCCGATCGGTGACTAATCCGATACTTCAGCACTTTCCTTTTTGGGAAACTCTATAAATACCCTCCTGTCACATCATTTGTGATGTGACAGCTCCTCTACTCGACAAGCTCGCTCAAGCTCACTTTTCTCTCGATTTCTCGCGATTCTTGTATGTTTTCAACCTAAATCTTGTACTTCTATGATCTACACGCACTTCTTCATCATTTTTACCTTTGAATCTTAACTTTTAACCGTGAAATCACCGGATTTGAGGTGTTCTAGGGTGATGTCATCATGGAGTTCGTATAAACTTCAAAGGTTGGCTTCATTCCACCAAGAACAACTTAGATCTGAAGGATTTCCACAAGATTAAACAATGTTTTTGCATAGATCTACACATATTCATGGTGGAAAGGATTAAAAGAAGGTTTTCCAACTTTCTTTCAACTCTTTTACACTCAATGCACTCAAAACCGATAGAATCGGAGCTCGTTCTGATCTTCTACTTTTTTTAGAGATGTGTTGGTACAAGATCTGAATTCTATCCAAGAGACCACTGATTCCGGGTTAAACATGAACAACCGTCTCGAACAGTGAGCCAATTGGACTCAGCACCTGTCGTGGATGGGGGTTGTGAAGGTTACCTCTTCACGTGTCACAGTGGTGATATGTGTTGCGCATTCTACAACTCGCAGTCTAGTCTGTGCATCTTTCATTGTCGATAACTTACTAGCTTCACACTATACATGTTACATGCTGGTTATGTGTAAACGATTTCGAACTCTATTATATCTATTAAACTTGTATGCTCACCTTTACACTATGTGTATTGACTTTATTTTAACGTATGTGACAGGTGCTTAGGATGTTGTGCTCTTCTATTTGTGGAATCAAGTAGGAGAGAGTCTAGAAACAAACAAACAAACAATTTATTTTTAATTAAATCTGAGTTGTCGGAACATGTTTTGTTTTGAGGATATCTATGTCTGTAATAATTTGATTGCTTGGTAGGTTATGGTATGGGACAGAATATTAACTATCTGGTAATCTAGTTGTTATGGAATCTCTCTTGACAATCTGTTTCGCTCAGTGCCATGCCCCGATGTTTCCGTCATCGGTTGAGGTGTGACAACTATCATATAATAAAATAATGGTGGTGATAAACCACACAACCAAAACCATCACTTTATGATGACTTAATTATCAAAGAAAACCAATCATCAACTACCAAAAGAATAAATTAGTATATAAATATTTGCATTAAATGGAATATATCATTTATCAATTTAATATCCATCAAATTAATTTTTTTCCAACCACTGAAATAGAATCTCATATTTTATAAATTTAATTTTTCAACGTTAATGCGAATTGTTATAAACACATATATGGTTCACAGAAATAAACCACTTCTAACACGTATGTTAGAAAATAAACAATTATAAGCATTTTTAAACTAACGGATTTTATGAACTGTTTCTAGTATGCTCGTTAGAAATCAACGATTACTATAAAGCTTATCGATTTTTATAAAATGATTCGGTTCTAACAAACTCGTTTAATATACATACATATATATATACATACATATATATATATGTCACACCCCAACCGATGGCGGAATCATCGGGGCGCGGCACTAGGCGAATCAGATTGCTCAAGAGAATCCATAACAACTATATTGCGACAGTATTTAATGCGTTCATTAACCCATACTAATAATCAATTACAATCACATAAGCTGTCACAATTTTCCTGTTCTCTCAAACAATTCAAATCCGACAACCTAGATTTTAGGTGTGTTTCTAGACTTCCTAGCTTGATTTGATGTAGACTGCGACTAAACCTGCAACATACGTTAAAATAATGTCAATACAAAAGTATTGGTGAGTATACAAGTTTGATATGTAATAGTGTAATAGATAAAAACTGCGAATTTCCACATACATAAACGTAATACCCGACATATATACTCACGAAACCGATACTACCAGCTAAGTCCTCGATGCTCGAATATGCGATGGCTAACTAGACCCCGTCGGGCACAATAGTACTATACTAGTCATGGTGGGCCATCGCGAGTATAAGTCCTAGCATATATGTTACTAGCATCACGTATAACTATGCACGTAAGTCATTCGCAAGTGAAAAATAGTTTAAGCATTTGATGTGATTCGATTTGATAACAACGTATGTTACACCCAAAAGTGCAAAAGCAAAAAGGGTTCAAGTATACTCACGGTCGGTGTTTGGCAAGCAAACACAACTTGATTGGATTGATGGGAGCGCGTCTGAGATTAGCCGGGTTACAGTTTGATAGCGTAAGCGTCGAACAGTGCGTTAAACGGTATCGAGTGAACCAAGTGTCGAATGGTAATCCGATCGGATGGCAATCCGATCGGATGGCCAGTCGAGCGGGTGGCAATCCGTTCGGATGGCCAGTCGAGCGGGTGGCAATCCGTTCGGATGGTCATCCGATCGGATGACCATTCGTTTGGATTGTCACCTGGTTTGGTGAAGATGTGTTTGTGTATTATGGTTGCCTTTTGAAGTTTTCGTTATAGCATTTTGAAACCAGAGAAGTATCTCTACCTTTCAGGTCGGTCGATCGAACGGCCGGTCGATCGGGTGGCAACTCGATCTAGTGGTTGTTTTTATCGGACGGTGATCCGATCAGCCAGATACTTTGGTTGATGATAAGCTCACAGTAGACTGGTCGCTCGATCGGGTGGTAGTCCGATCAGGTGACAATCCGTTGGAACTGATGTGCAATGAAGATTTGTAAAAACGTTTAAGTGTTGAGGATCCAAAGTCAGCTGGTCGTTCGATCGGATGGTAATCCATTCGTCGTTCAGATCCTTGAATGTTTGAAAATTGTTTAAGTCTTGACACCAAGTGCAATCCGATCGGATTGCGGGTCGATCGGGTGGCAGTCCGATCGGGCGGTAATCCGATCGGACGGCAATCCGTCCCGCAACCTGATCATTTCACAACTTGCTTATTTTGCTAAGTTTCTGCGATTTGATCGAGACGGTATGACTACGAGCTAAACAATGGAAACTCCACAGAGTCCAAGTCATTGGATCGGATGGGAATCACCCCGTCCGATTAGTTAACTGTTCTCGACGCTTATTCGTGTTCAACACGATAAGCCGGTCTTCTCGTTGAGAGGAACCAGTTCTCAAACCGACACTTCACTATAGACAGAGTAGAAGGTTGGTACGAGTTCTGTTGCTACCGGTTTTGAGTGAAAAGTTAAGAAAGTTTGAAGAAAAGCTTAGAAAACCAAGATTCAGCTTAGATTTTAGGTGATATTAGTGTTTATACACCATGGAATCTATCAGATCTGGACTGTTCTTGATGAGATGAGACCGGTCACACTTCATTATTCCTAAGAACTCCATGAAGATATCACCTTAGAACGGCTCAAATCCTAAGATCTAGCGGTTGAAAAGTGAGATCTGATGGTGAAAAAGATGAAGAAGTGCGTGTAGATTATAGAAGTACAAGATTTAGGTCGGAAACTTACAAGAATCGCGAGAAATCGAGAGAAAAGGGTCCAAGAGCATGCTGGTCGAGTGAGGGCTGTCACATCACTGTTCAAGTGATGTGACAAGGGCTATTTATAGGTGAAGAGGAGAAAAGGGAAAGGGAGTGCCATGGATCGGATGGCTGTCCGATCGGGTGGTTGTCCGATCGG
The DNA here is from genome assembly GCA_030545235.1 of Helianthus tuberosus. Lineage (NCBI taxonomy): Eukaryota > Viridiplantae > Streptophyta > Magnoliopsida > Asterales > Asteraceae > Helianthus > Helianthus tuberosus. Next base: position 93,546,540 of record CM060410.1, read on the forward strand.
ATGGCCACCCGATCTAGTGGTCACTCGATCGGTGGTCTCCGGCGAATGGCGTTTCGATGTTTCGTTTTGAACGTTAAACGTTGCGATAGTTTGGTCACACATTTTCATAACCATATTCATATATTTATTATAATTAGTCACATAGGGTCGTATACATATCCATATTTCGAAGTTGCGATAATCGAGTTACGCGTGCCTCCGAGTGCGTTTTCTTGAGTATCGAGTTGCATTGCGACACATCACGGTTATCAAGGAGGGTAGAATTGGTCCTCACTTGACATCTTCATGAGTGTTAGTATGTTCGATGAGATGTGTTATGCTACAATAATCAACGGGGTACCACCCACTCGTATTGCCATCATCGTCACGATGGTCGATGGGGTAGTACGCACTCGTAGAGTCATTGTTAGCTTTAATATTTGCGTTGATGTATTATGCGAAAATAGCGTTGTAATAAAGATAAAATATGCGTAATATGCGAATATACTGCAAAATAGCGATGTATGCGATATAGCTACATTATGATCCGAATCTCTGGTGCTAGGCGTAACGAGTATAGCGAGTGGTAACAACGCACGATGTTGGACCGATTGTGTGACCTTAAATGTCAGTAAAAGTAGTTCATCTCTGAATATGAAGGCGGAATCAACGTATACAAAGTCATAACAGCATATATCCTTTTAATCTTCTTTCTATTAACAATTTCCGAGACTTTACAATGTTTATAACAAAATTTCAGCAGCACCTCGTCTCACATGTAATGATCACTCCTCTCTTCAAATGACATACCACTACATATATATAGATGTGGCCTGTTCACTTGAAAGTGACATGGCTGTTCAAGCGAACATGTTCAAGCGAACATGCCTGCTTCAAGCGATCAAGACTTAGATGTTGTGTTCGCTTGAATGTGACACATGTAAGTTCAAGCGACCAACCAAACTTAACCTATACAAACCCTAATTTAACCTATCTAGACTCAAGACTTGATTAAAATGTAGTCAACAGACATTCTGTGTATCAACAGACTCCCCCTTGGATGTTGACGAAGTCTTTGGCTCTGAGTCTTAAGTCTTGGTCTTTTCACCATCTTTGTCTTTTCATCATAATCACTCTATCCTCACAGGTTCAAACTCTTGTCCTAGCTTCAACTTTAGTATTCCCTTTGGCTGTTGATCCAGACTCCCCCTTTCACAGACTCCCCCTCTCGATATGCTAGAATCTAATATATCTGGTTCAAACTTTAACATTTATCTTCCATGGGAATGATGAAGTCCAAAACCTGTGTCTCAAACATCAATCATTACAAACTATCTTTTCACAAAAACACATTATCTATCAGTTTTAGAAATCCACTCAAGTATTCAAGTTCAAGTTAATAACCCTGATAACTCGATTAATCTACCAAGTCCAATTTAATGACCTTGGATGATTATTTGACAAATCAAACTGATTTTGAAAACAACAATTTACATTTTCTGAAAATAACAAGTATCAAGTTAATGAACTTGTTTTTAACTTTTCAACAATTCAAACTTCATCAAGATAAACTCTCCTCATTCTTCAGTCCAGAATTTCCTGCATCTGCTTCAATTATCTGAAAATCCAACAATCAACTCTCCACTTTGGTTTGTCGGAAAATAAAGCAGAAATAAAATCTTTTTGGATTTTATAAAGTGTTCGAAACTAAGAAATGAAATACAGAAAACTTAAATTGCAGAAAGTAAACAAAGTAAACTATTTACAAACATATTTTTGGCGAGCGTGTCAGGGAATCATATCAGCTATCAGACAAATTACAAGTACCGTTAAGCTTCATTTCATAGTCAGACTTAAACAATTCACCTCGATTGTCGATATACTGATCCATCTTAAATTCCCCTACAATTTTCAATCTACTCAGGATACGATTTAGATGAATTATGAACTTAGCTTATTCATGTGTCCCACCTCTTGAATATACTCCCGTATCCAGAATCCCAATTATCAGTCTTACAGGTGAGTATACTACAATGATATCTGTACATAAATTAGGTATGCGAGGGCCGAGGGATCTCAGGTCGATACTTCCGTATACGCAGAGAGATATCAGCTTCGACTTTACGGAATGTCCCCTTTAGAGGATCTTTTAGCTACAACAGCAGCGACTATCAATTTTATTGTTTCATCGGCATGCTGAGGGTTTATGCTATGTTTCAAGCATTGCAGAAAGTATTATCCAAGGACTAGGTCAGAACTACCGTTCAGCAGAAGTCTCGGAATAATACCCCAGACATCATTGAGTATAAACACCTAGTATATCAGATTATGAGACCTTTCAAACGAGATTTCAGGGGTTACCTATATATCCAAGTAGTGTTCCCCACGAATTTCACAAGTTTGAAATTTAGGTTTATATCCCGAATAAATCTACTAAATGTGCGAAAACCTATCGACACATCATCAGTGAGACTGTTTAACTTATTTAAACTATACAAATCTTAAGCATACTGTAAATGTCTAGCCGATGTACTATCATTTTCTCTATATACACAAGCTCTTTTTCAAATTTTATCATGTTTTTGTATTTTTGTATTTTTTACTGTTTTTGTATTTCTTGAAACTATAAACTATATTTTTTTATTTTCTGAAAATATAAACTATATACAAAAATCTACTCGCCCTAAATACCAAAACAAGTAAAAAAATCGACAAACCATTGCAGATTGTTTCTCGTCTTCATCCGCAACAGTACTCTCATCAACGCCCACAATTCCATCCAACACCGAAAGAAGCTTCATACCGTTCAGTTTTAACAAATATTGAAACCGGTTTTTATCAAAAGCTTTGGTATGTAAATCAGCTTTCTGTTCGTCAGTGTGGATTTTCTCAATTCGTATCAACTTTTTCTCAAATCAATCACGAATAAAGTGATGACGAATTTCGATGTGTTTTGTTTTAGCATGATGTACTGGATTCTTTGTTATATTTATAGCTGCCTCATTATCAACAAAAAGAGGTGTGTTAAGAAACTGCAAACCGTAGTCGCGCATCTGTTGCTGTATCCACGAAATCTGAGAGCAGCAACTGCTAGCAGAAACATACTCCGCTTCACATGTAGATAATGCCACAGACGTTTGTTTCTTACACTGCCAGGTAACCAATCTAGGACCAAAGAACTGGCATCCTACAGTTGTTGATTTTGAATTGACTTTGCAGCATCCGAAATCCGAATCGGAATACCCTTCGAGCGTAAATTCGCCTTTCCTAGGATACCACAACCCCAATGAAGGAGTTCCTTTCAGGTAGCGCAATATCCTCTTTACAATGATCATATGCGATGCTTTCGGGTTAGATTGAAATCTTGCTGCGAGGCACGTTGGGTACATGATATCAGGACGTGAAGCTGTTAGGTACATCAATGAACCTATCATGGATCGGTAGAAAGTTTCATCAGCCATGTCTCCAGTGAGATCTGGGTGAATCCCATGATTTGTTGCAAGTGGAGTAGCAGCTGGAGTAGAACTTGACATCCCAAATTTCTCTAGAATATCATGAACATACTTTGACTGATGAATGAAAATTCCCTCAGGAAGTTGTTCAACTTGTAATCCCAGAAAGAATTTCATCTCCCCCATTGATGACATTTCAAACTTTTGCTTCATCACTGATTCAAAGTCTTTGCACAGACTCTCATTCGTTGACCCAAAAATTATATCGTCCACATAAATCTGAACTATCAGAAGATGACCATCGACCTCTTTAGTGAAGAGAGTGGCATCCACTTTTCCATGAATGAACTTGTTGGCTAATAGGTGTTGAGACAAAGTCTCATACCAAGCTCTCGGGGCCTGGTGTAAACCATACAGCGCTTTGTTCAATAAGTAGACCTTGTTTTTGTGGATTGGATCGGTGAAGCCCGGCGGCTGACTGACATAAACCTCCTCTTTTATCTTCCCGTAGAGAAAAGCCGATTTAACATGTAACTGATATACTTTGAAATTCTTCCAAGATGCAAATGCAAGGAAAATTCTGATTGCTTCAAGTCGTGCTACAGGAGCATAGACTTCTGTAAAATCAATCCCCTCCTGTTGACTAAAGCCCTGAACAACGAGTCGAGCTTTGTTGCGAATAACAACTCCTCTATCGTCTCTTTTACACTTAAACACCCACTTGGTATTTATCTTCCTTTGACCATCCGGCAAATCTACTAACTTCCACACTCCTAATTTCTCGAATTGGCTCAGTTCCTCCTGCATTGCATTGACCCAAGAATCTTCTATAAGCGCCTCTTTGTAAGTTCTTGGCTCAATCTGCGAGATAAAACAACTCAATGAGAATTCAGTTTGCAAAGGAGCAACTTTTGTATAAAAACATGTAAGCCCTTTATCAATCTGTCTTCGAGTGCGAACGCCTGTCTGCAATTCTCCTATGATTAACTCCTCTGGATGATATGAAAAAGTTCGCGGCATCACTTCACTTGGAACATCTACATTTCCCTCCAAATTAGTAACATTCTGCTCTGCATCTTGTTCACCAACTTGGTTTGTTTGACTTGAAATCTGAATTTGCTCCCCCTCAGAATCTGAATCACCATGATCAAAGACTGGCATGTTTTCAGCTTCTAGATTATCATTCTGAACCAACTGATTATCCTGAGCAACTTCATTCTGTTGGACATCATCATGTTCACCAGCATTACTCGGACCTGCTTCATCGTCATTTGAAGTTTCCTGTGGTCTTCTAGAATACTCAGCTGGGAACCTTAATTGTGACTCGTATTCACGCAAAATATCCAACTCATCAAAGAAATCTTCATCTTCCTCTGACTCTTCTCTCATGTCAAACGAATCCCACAGTTTGTCATAATGATAACGCCATGAATCACCAGGATTCTGTGGCGGCATAGTATAACCTTGACATTCAACATTTGCAGCTTCAATAATCCGCTTCTCACTTGGAACGAAGACACGTCGCATCAGATTTGCATAATCAACAAATATTCCCTCAATGCACTTCGGACCAAACTTTCCAAAAGGCTCTATAACTGTACAGGGTGACCCGAACGGTTCTAGATACTTCAAATTCAGTTTGTGGTTATTGATTAGCTCAAAGCATGTTTTGTTGAACTTCTTGATAGTGAGAACCCTGTTGAGCGTATAGCATGCGGCGGAAATAGCTTCAGCCCAAAAATTTAACGGTAACTTTGAATCTGCGAGCATCTTCCTAAAACCAAATCATTGTGCACCAAGTGATTCATCTTCCTTAGGTGAATATGTCCCATCTTGCGGTGCCACAATCTCGATTCTTTTTCAGTTGCTCTAGAAACAAAACAAGGTGCTTGACCTGTTGTTGTAGTTGCTACACTCATATCCAACACATATAAATCATTCACTCTAGGTGCCCGCATGATAATCCATTCTTCAGGGATAACAAATCCTGTTTTCAAAATCAAACATTCCTTGTCTGTGAAGTGAGTAGTATACATATTGTCACAAATCTGCGAGATACTAAGTAAATTGTTCTCCAGCTCAGTAATGTAGTTAACTCTCTCAAACGTCACAATCCCGTTGGATAACGTTCCTTCACCAATAATTCTACCACCTTCATGACCAGCAAATCCTACATAACCACCATTAATGTTTCTCACATCATACAGCAACGCAGTCTTTCATGTCATATGTCGAGATGCTCCACTATCCATAATCCATATGGATACAAGTTTTGGAAGATCCTGCACATAGCAAACTATGACTTAAACAACTTCAAGAAAGATGCCGATTCATGCTTCGCGATCAAGGAAGCTCCGGCAATTCAAACTGCTTAGTCGAACATGGAGTCCACCCAGGCTTCATCAGCCTTAGGTGTAACCTTGACTCTCGCAATTTGAATTTTGAAATTTTCAGCCTTCAAAGGTGGAAAATTTGCATCATAATCAATTTGAATTGAATCCTTAGAAGATTTCACCTTCTTCTCAATTTTTGGTTTCCAAACTTGTTGAAATAATGCAACCCGATTGTAAAATTTGTCATTTTTAGTTACCACTTTCTTTACAGGTTCATTTTTCACTTTGATATTGTCATTTTTCACATTCTTTTTCTCAACAACGATTGGTGCTTTACCCTTCACATCAACTTTCTTTTGTTGAATCTTCACAGTTTCAGTCTTAGGCTTCACATTGTTACACTTTCGTGCAATGTGACCAACTTGATTACATCTAAAACATGTTCGAGTATCAACAACTCGACTTGTGCCTTCAGACTGATACTGTGAAACTCTTTTCTCAAAGAACTCTTCATTCGATTTTGAAAAAATCTCATTTTCTTCATCAGAAAGTGAACTTGAACCGTTCACAAACACCTTCTTTTCAGCAAACCTTTTGTTTTGAAAACTCTTTTTCTGATAACTCTTACCATCCCGATAACCACCCGACCAATTGTTTCTATTGTTATTATAAAAACGTGGTGGAACAACAGGCTTTTTGTAGTAAGCTTTATCTTTCTCGAAATTCATTTGCCTTTTTGTTTGTTTCAAACTATTCACTTCTGACAACTCAAATTCAACCAATTTGAAAACATTTGTCAACTTTTTAATATTAACATTCTCAATGGGAAACTCAGAATCCGAATACAACTTATCAGATCCAGCCATCTTGTACATCACAAGACCCGGTTCATCACTTAAGTTGTTTTTGGATTGTGGTTTCTGAATGTACTTGTACAAGAAACACCCATCTTCCTCAGTAGTGTCACTATCCATTTTTAACACATTTTCAACAACACCTTTTACAATATTATTTTGGACAGTATCGTCATTGGAAGATGTGAACGTGACATCAATGTTCTCCGGAAGTTTAACTTCACTTTCTTCCTCAATTTCAACCAACCCAGATTGCTTTTTCGTGTAGTTATCAAGAACTGGTGGTGGAACTTGATGAAAACCCACCCCAGTTCCATCAGAATACACATCTTCGCCCACTTTGTCTTTCCCGATGGGTTTGGGAATAATGTGTTGCAAAACAAAGCTTGCGGAGCTGTAACTGTTAAGCTTCAACTGGATTCGCTCATTTTCAATTTCAGCCTCTTGAAATTTAAGTTTCAGTTTAGCGATTTCATCCAGTTGTTGGTTGATTGATTCTTCTTTAACTCTAAGCACTGCTTTTAGATGTTCATTTTCTTTAAAAGTTTTACCATTTCGATCATCACAATCTTTCATTGTGCTTTTGAGTTTTTCAAATTTTTCAGAAATCTGACGGTTTTCAAGAATCAACTTTTCATTTTCTTGTTTAATTTTGTCATGATCAATTTTATCATTTTCAATTTGTCTAGTTAATTCTCTTATCCGTTCAGTTGAAGCTTTAACTGTTTTATCACGATCAAGAATCTGATTCTCAACACTTCTGACCTTTGCTGTCAGATCATCAACTTTCTTACCGTTGAGATACGTGACTGTGCTACAAAATTTGCACTCTTTGTTGCAATTTTTGCAATCAGCATTTCCATTGATTTTCTTACCTGACACATTTGTTGACACGTTTGAACTAACCTGGCTTTTTGACTCAGACACGGAGTTAGAGTCTACCTCAAGTGCTTTAGCAGCCAGCACTTTGTCAGCCATTTTTCCCAAGTTCTCAGCATTCAACTCCTGCGTTGTGTCAATAATGTCAGTATCAATCTTCTTTGCTTTCTCGATCTCTTCTTTCTCAGTTGGTGTTCCCCACCATTTGTTTTGCCAATATTCATCCTCTTCTTTGTATTGCTGGATTATGGCTTCGATATCAAGCGTTTTGTCATCAATTGCAATATTTCCATATTCATCAAGATAACATTCCCTGTCCGGATCCCATCTATTTGCTCTCCTTGCTTCCAGAAAGATACGAGATATTCTAATTATTTTGTTTTCAGCAATCATTTTTCTATATTGATATTTTTGCTCTTCAGTTCTATCATCTTTCCACGGAATAGGATCATCATTTTTCGCCATAAATGCGTAACCAACCGCATCTTCTTCCGGTAGAACCTCTTGACTCCAATCATAACCTTCATCATCGTAAATCACCGCAAGAGCTCTAGATTTCTCTCTATTGTCTTCAACCTGCTTCAATCTAGGCGGCTCGGATTTATTCTGATGATAAATTGCCTTCTTGTAATAATCATCTCTGAAAGGGTTCTCCGACTCATCAGCATAAGCGTTTCTGCATTCTCGTTTGAAGTGACCTTTCTGCTTACACTTGAAGCATGTCACCTTGGATTTATCGAACCCCAGCTTGGTAGATGGACCACCAATTGTCTTCCTGCCAGTTATTTCCATGAAACGCTGTGCTCGACGAACAGCACTTGCCATAGCCCAACGAATATCGATCAGCTCCATTTCCTCCGAATCAATCTGATCATAATCTTCTTTCGTCAGATTGGTGTTGCCTATCTTTCCAGCTACTAATCCTTCATATGATTCCAACACCGATGCTAGGAAGATCATCTGCTGTTTGGCCGACTCCTCATCAAAATTCTGAGCATTCTTCAAGTCTATTGCAATGTTGCATTGAAAACGATTCTTTGCAAAACAAAAAGAATTGCAGATGATGAAGACCCACTGTGATAACCACTGTTTTGACTTTCTTTGCTTGTTGTGGACACATTCTCAGCAGAAAATGCAGTCTTTGGAGAAGTTGCTTTTGGCATCATGCTCTTTGGATAATACAAATCCAAATTCTGCTGATAAGATGAGTGATTGACTTTGTATGTCTTCTTCAGATCCAACTCGTGACTCTCGAGTTTCTCAATCAGCACATCTAATGTCAATTTTTCTGGTTCTTTGATGGTATTCTTCAGCATCGGCGCATAATATCTCCAATCCATCTCGTCAGGCAACGAATCGAAAAATTTGTCGATAAGATCTTCTTCAGGAATTCTGATATCATGTCTTACTAATTCCAGCTTCAGATGACCAAACCTTTCTATCATTTTACAAACTGACTCATTCTTTAAACATCCAAAAAGATCAAACTCTTTTCTAAGAAGTTTCTTTTTGTTTTTCACGATTTCAGTACTTCCTAAACATTTCTTTTCTAACATTGCCCAAAGATCTTTTGCATTTGAATAATCGATCAATGAAATTATGTCTTCTCGGACGGATTGAAATAACAATGCCACACACTTTTGTTCAGCTACAAACGAATCAATCTCCTCAGCTGCTCTTAAAGTTTCACCATTTTTGTTTCCATTGGCATAACCGTTTTTTCAGACTTTTCCAGCTGGGAAATGCAAATGCCATCAACCAGTCTTCAAACTTTCTCGACCACCGACTGTATTCCTCGATAGCCATTAGCTTTGGAGGTTTATTGAACGTTCCAAATGCACTTTCAGATTCCCAAGCTTCCTTTTTCTTCTCTTTTGGCGGATTATCATTGTTGTTGCTTGTAGATGTATCATCTCCCGAATTTCCAGCAAATGCGTACATGTCACTAAACGGGTTCAAGAATATGTCATCCATCTTGAGTATTCCTGCAAAATCAACAATCACTTAAAAATTTTTCGAAATCTTGAAAAATAACAAGTTCAAACGATATTACTTGAAGCGAAATAACTTCAAGTAAAAAAAACAATTTTCAAGCGAACACAAGTGATACAAGTTCAAGCGAACACAAAGTTCAAGCGAATTTAATTCAAGCGAACACAGATTTTCAAGCGAACTATAATATTATGTCTGTTCGTTTGAAAATGCACAAGTATTTCAAGCGATCAGGTTCTTTCAAGCGAATAACAATTCAAGCGAACAAGCTTATTATTTTCAAGCGAGCAAGGTTATTATTTTCAAGCGAACAAGGTTGAAATATACTTTTCAAGCGAACAAGACAAGTTATTTCAAGCGAACAACCCTATGACGTCATCTTTTTACAATCGATCTCAAGCGGTCAAACGTTTTTGATCAGTTTTAAGCCATGTTTTAATCCGAAACTTTCAAGGATTAGTTAACTACGTATTTCACTTGATATGTATGAATTTTAGTCCATTTCAACCATGAATTTTGTCCGAATCAGAAAAATAATGAGAAGAAGTAAGTAGAAATGAGAAAATCTGGTAAAATCAAGCTGCTATGGTATGAACTCCTCGTCCTGAGCTCTGATACCACTTGTTGAACCGATTGTGTGACCTTAAATGTCAGTAAAAGTAGTTCATCTCTGAATACGAAGGCGGAATCAACGTATACAAAGTCATAACAGCATATATCCTTTTAATCTTCTTTCTATTAACGATTTCCGAGACTTTACAATGTTTATAACAAAATTTCAGCAGCACCTCGTCTCACATGTAATGATCACTCCTCTCTTCAAATGACATACCACTACATATATATAGATGTGGCTTGTTCGCTTGAAAGTGCATGGCTGTTCAAGCGAACATGTTCAAGCGAACATGCCTGCTTCAAGCGATCAAGACTTAGATGTTGTGTTCGCTTGAATGTGACACATGTAAGTTCAAGCGACCAACCAAACTTAACCTATACAAACCCTAATTTAACCTATCTAGACTCAAGACTTGATTAAAACGTAGTCAACAGACATTCTGTGTATCAACACACGAACCTGCGGGTTGTTACAGTCTCCCCTTGTAGGATCGTATTTGTCGACCGAATGAGTCAGTCTGAGTGTGTTTACACTATTCAGATGGCGGAAACATCTAAACAGATTAGAATCAGATAGAAAGGAGTAGAAAACAGAATAGATTCACTTTAAACACTAGTTCTCTGTTATATATTGATTTGAAAAACTGGCAGCACTTCGTTACAACTTTTTCTGAAGCGTACCCAAATGAGAACTACACTAGCCTATTTATAGGCTGAGGATTTCGCTTCAACATACTTCAAGCGAAATCTCATCACACGATTTCGCTTGAGGCTTACATTATGACCCTGAAGCGAAACCCTAATAATACTAATTTAAACTTACATTCAGACCCCTACACTTAACATACTTGACATATTTAGACCCTAGACTTATGACATAGGCTTTAGACATCATGTATCAACAAACTCCCCCTTGGATAAAGCCGGAGTCTTCAGTCTAGGTCTTCACATGGACTTGAATTTTTCTTCTCTAGGCTTAGGTTTCCTTGACAACATCTTCCTAAGCTTTTCATTATCATCAGCTCTTTTCTTTTCTTCAGCAGCTTGCCTTTGAGCAAATGTCTCCCGAAGATATCTATCTTTTTCTTCACGAGCTTTACGTTCCTTTTCAGCTTTCCTTTTGACTTTCTTCTCCAACAAGATAATGAAATACAATATGTGAGAAATTGTATTTCTTGTTCAAAACAAGAGCAACTACCATGTTCATGTGATAATCACGCATTGCATCGTAACTACCCTTTTGATGACTTATAGCAATCAACACTGAATGAATAAAGAATTTGAACGACTTTGTGAATTTTGATTTCAAAACATTAGCAGCATTCACATCTCCAATGTATCCCATTCTAAGCAAACATCCTTTTACCATTCTTTCGGGAAATGCCGTTGGTGATTTTTCAGAATCAGGAAAATCTAGAATCTCACGAACATATGCCTCTGTTATCAGAATTTGTTTCTTTTCATCAGCAACCTTAACAAGTGAAGTAATTACTTTGTTTTTCTCATCATATACAGCATGCTTCCAAAAACGTTTGATATGTGACTTATACACCATTCTTCTTTCTGTTAAAGCTTTTTGAATCGGCAATCTTCTCATGAATTCCAGAATGCTAGAGAACTCCGACAGTTTTGAACTCCTTGTCACATCAAGATCACAACAAGAGTTGTGAAGAGCCTTAAACAGAACATTCGAAGGCTGCACATCAAATACCACAAAATTCAAACAAATTAGACAATTTTTATAAAATTTCAAATTTACTTATCATTTCAAGTGAAATACTTCATTACACTTGAAAATCATCTAAGCAAATAAGATCAGTTCAAGCGAAAATGATATTTGAACAAATTCCTTGAAGCGACACTAATAAAACTCTTGAAGCGACACTGAAAAAAAACTTTGAAGCGACACTGTTCAAAACCCTGAAGCGATACTGTTCAAAACACTGAAGCGACACTGTTCAAAACCTCAAAAATTTTTACAACATATGATCAAATTGATTACACAGTTCTGTTCTACTAACAATTCCGAGTAACATGATATGAATTTCATATATTTTAACCCATCCATCTGTTCTAGATCTACGATTGAAATTCTGTTCATCCGTCAAACTCTCAAACACACAGATCTGAATCAATCAAACAACACACTATCATCTACACATGATTCCGACTACACACACATGTTTTGATTTGAATTTTATCAAGTTAAAACCCTAAATCTATGTGTTCTAACCCTAACAGACGCCGACACAACAAGAATCAACGAAAATCAGTACAAATCTTAGAAAATACTCACATTCACCATGATTATAGTTGAGTTTGCCAACTAAAATCACAAGATCTTGGTGAAAATTGGACAGAATAACAGTAGAAAACGAAGGTTCAGATGAATTCGCTTGAGGTCGCTCTGACAGACCTTGAAGCGAAGTAAAAGAGAAAATAATGACTGAAGCGATCACCTTAACCTTTTTATACTTCTGAAGATTTCGCATGAAGTTTAATTAAAAACCTCTTGAAGCGAAATCGTTAACCTGAAGGTATCGCTTGAAACAGATTTCAGCATGAATAAATTTCTTGAAGCGAAATCCTTTTGAAAAATGTTTTAACTTTTTAATTTTCTTAGATTTTAATGTCACACCCAGTTAACCAAGTCCAAGTTAATGACCTTGATCAACTGACTAGTCTGCCAAGTCCAACTCAATGACCTTGGCTGACCAAACTATGAAAATACCGGATTTCTTGAAAAAAAAAAATTAAGTTCAAATTAATGAACTTTTAAAACATTTTAAACTTTCAATCTCAGTTTAATCAACAAACACTCGTACCAATCATTATACTGCATCACAAGCTTACCCAATCCTCATCAATCTCAGACATGATCTGCACAAGACTTTGAACTTTCGATTCCCAATGTCAGTTGTCGAAAATAAAATGAAAAATTAAAATCTTTTTGGATTTTAAACTGAATAAGCTGAAACTATGTACACACAATCTTTTTGTGAGCGTGTCAAGGGATCATATCAGCTTCCAACAAGATACAAGTACCATTAAGCTATTATTTCATTTTAAGCATTAAACAATTCACATAGATTGCCGATATACTGATCCTCTTAAATTCTCACAAAATTTTCAATCTGTTCGGGATACAGAATTAATGTTTTAGGACTTAAAACATCTACATGTGTCCCACCTCAGTATATACTCCCGTATCCAGACCCCAGTATTCAGTCTTACAGGTGAGTATACCTAGATGATATCTGTAAAGGGTTAATTGCGAGGGCCGTGAGAGCTCAGGTCGATCTTTCGATACGCAGAGAGATGACGGCTTCGACTTTTGGTGGGTCCCCTTTGGGGATCTTCTTTACAACAGCACATGATTAACAATTTTGCAATGTGTTATCATTTTTTATGCTGAGGGGAGGCTTATATTTCAAAGCAGCGTAAAGTATTCTCCGGGGACTAGGTCAGAAATTCCTTTCAGCAGAAGTCCCGGGATAATACCCCAGATATCACTAAGCATAAAGACCTAGTATCTCAGAATACGGGACCCTTCAAACAGGATTTCAGGGGTTACCTATATATCCTGGAGGTGTTCCCCACGTAAACGCAAGTAAAATTTATGTTTATATCCCAAACTAATCTACTAATTTTGTAAAAACCTATCGGCACATCTTTAGTGAGACTGCTTAATTGCATTTTATACATTCCAATTCTTTAGCGTACTGCACCTGTCTAGCTGATGTACTATCATTTCCCTTTTATACACAAACTCATTTTTACTTTTTCAAATGTTTTTGGTTTTTATAGATTTTATCATGTTTTTGTATTTTTCTGCAAACTTTCTCCCCCTAAAAATAAAAACATATTTTTGTGTTTTTGTTTTTAACGAAAAGCAGAAAATAAACTGTACAAACAAAATTGACAACACGACAAAAGTTCACGTCAGATCTCCGTCCAATTCGGCATCACATTCAACAACCCTCCCAGATTGCAGATTTTTCATTCCATTCAAATTTAAAAGATAATAAAACCTCTTTTTATCAAATGGTTTGGTATAGAAATCCGCTTTCTGTTCATCGGTGTGCACATATTCAATCCGAATTAATTTTTTCTCGTTACAATCTCGAATAAAATGGTGACGGATTTCAATGTGTTTTGTTTTTGAATGGTGAACCGGATTTTTAGTAATATTAATGGCTGCTTCATTGTCCACAAAAATTGGAGTATCTAAGAATTGCAAACCAAAGTCACGCATTTGCTGTTGGATCCAAAGGATCTGCGAACAGCAGCTGGAAGCTGAAACGTATTCAGCTTCACAAGTAGAAAGCGCTACAGTGGTTTGTTTCTTACACTGCCAGGTAACAAGTCGAGTTCCTAAGAACTGACACCCGGCAGTTGTGGACTTTGCGTTCTGTTTGCAGCTTCCGAAATCTGAATCAGCGAAACCGGATAAAGTAAAGTCACCTAATCTAGGATACCACAAACCAATGTTTGGGCAGCCTTTCAAATACCGTAGTATTCGTTTCACGATTGTCAGGTGTGACTGTTTCGGATTCGATTGATATCTGGCACATAAGCATGTCGGATACATGATGTCCGGACGAGAAGCTGTGAGATACATCAAGGAACCAATTATTGATCGGTACAATGTTTCATCCATCTTCACTCCATTTTCATCAGGACAAATCCCATGATTTTGTGCAAGGGGAGTGGATGCTGGACTACAATCTGCCATATCAAACTTGTCTAGCACATCCTTCACATACTTTGACTGATGAATAAAGATTCCATCGGGCATTTGTTCTACCTGCAACCCGAGGAAAAACTTCATTTCGCCCATTGAGCTCATTTCAAACTTTTTCTTCATCACTAGCTCAAACTCTTTGCACATATCGTCGTTGGTGGATCCAAAAATGATATCGTCCACGTAAATCTGCACAATCAACAAATGGTTTTCTTTTTCTTTAATAAACAAAGTGCTATCTACTGTACCTCTTGTGAACCCGTTGTCCAACAAGTATGTCGATAGCGTTTCATACCAGGCTCTCGGGGCCTGGTGAAGTCCGTATAACGCCTTGTCCAGTAGAAACACCTTGTTTTTGTGTTGTGGGTCTGTGAAACCTGGCGGTTGCCCCACATACACTTCCTCTTTGATAGTTCCATAGAGAAAAGCAGATTTCACGTCAAGTTGATATACTTTAAAGTTCTTCCATGATGCAAAGGCCAAAAAAATCCGAATTGCCTCTAGCCTTGCAACTGGTGCGTAGACTTCATCATAATCAATTCCTTCTTGTTGACTGAATCCTTGTACTACCAGTCTTGCTTTGTTTCTCACCACGACTCCTCTATCATCTCGTTTACATTTGAAAACCCACTTTGTCTTGATTAACTTTTGATTTGGTGGAAGATCAACAAGCTCCCAGACACCCAACTTTTTAAACTGTTGTAGCTCCTCCTGCATTGCATTAACCCAGCTCTCCTCGGTCAATGCTTCTTTGTATGTCTTTGGCTCTATCTGCGAGATAAAACATTTTAAAGAAACTTCTTTCTGCATGTCAGCAATAGATGAGTAAAAACAAGTAAGAGCTTGATCTATTTGATGTCGAGTTTTAACACCACTTTGCAAGTCGCCAATGATCTGTTCTGAGGGATGATAGGATAATGTTCGTGGCATTGCACTGTCAGGCACTACAACTTCCGATTCCAGATTTGAAATGTCAAGATCAACAATTTGGTCAACAGTCTCTTCTGTTGTCTCATTTGGTTCCTCGTCAAAGGTAGGAGCGGGTTCCTCCTCTGAGTCGTCAGAAACGTCAAATGACGGAGCTGGTTCCTCTGGTTCCTCTGGTGGTATATGAACAGTTCCACTTGGTCCGGCTTCATCATCATGAGTACCCACGGTGGGCGTAGGAACATCTAGCGGTCTAGATTCTGGCTCTGACAATTGACTTTGTTGATACAAATACATGAGAGCGACTTCCTCCTCACTCGGCTCGGATGGCATATGGAACGATTCCCAGAGTTTATCGTAGTCAAATAGGAATCTTTGTCCGGGAAGTTGTGGTGACGGAGTATGCTTCTGACAATCCACATGAAGCACCTGAATCACCTTGCTCAGACATGGTACGAACACCCTTTTTAGTGGGCTGGCGTAGCCTACAAAGAAACCTTCATTTGATTTTGCCCCAAACTTTCCGTCTTCATCAATAAACGTACACGGTGATCCGAAAGGTTCCAAGAACTCAAGATTCGGCTTGTAACGATGCAGCAACTCAAAACATGTCTTTCCATACTTTTTGACAGTAAGGACTCTATTCAGTGTATAGCACGCTGCAGATACTGCTTCACTCCAGAAGAAAATAGGTAGTTTGGAATCTGCTAACATTGTACGTGCTGTCTCGATTAGGGTTCTATTCTTTCTTTCAGCTACGCCGTTTTGCTGTGGAGTATACGGCGCACTGAATTCATGAAGAATTCCCTTTTCATTGCAGAACTCGTACATTCTGTTGTTTTTAAATTCAGTTCCATTGTCGCTTCTAATTCTCCGGATAGGCAGTTTGTATACTGTTTCCATCTTCTTGAAAAGTATCATCAAAGACTCAAATGTTTGATTTTTCCGTTCTAAGCACACAACCCAAGAAAATCTTGAAAAATCATATGTAACCACCAAGCAGTACAAATCCCGACTGATACTCTTAACATTGACAGGCCCGAAGAGATCCATGTGCAATCTCTCAAGAGGTAACCTGACTGAATTCATGACCTTCAAAGGATGTGACTTCCGAACCTGCTTACCTTTCTTGCATGCAATACAATCATCATTTAAATGAAAATTTTTAAAGTTCACACCTTCAACTAAATCATTATGAACCAAAAAATTCATTTTGCGAACATGAATGTGGCCCATCTTACGATGCCACATAATTGAATCCTTTTCTGTTGCTTTGTTTTTAGATACAAAACACTGTTTCTGATGAGACGTTGGCGTTGCTGTGCTCATATCAAGATAATAAAGATCATACTCACGTGGAGCACGCAACAACACTATCTCATCAGGGATTTTAAACCCTGGTTTCAAAACCACACATTCAGTTTTTGTAAAATGTACACTGAAATCTTTATCACAAATCTGTGAAATACTGAGTAGATTGTTAGTCAACTCCACTATGTAGTTTACTTTGTCAAAAGATATTACGCCATTTGTCAAAGTTCCTTGACCAACAATTCTTCCACCTTGACTCCCAGCAAACCCTACATGACCTCCATTGATGGATTTTACATCATAGAGCAAAGCAAGCGTCCCAGTCATGTGCCTTGACGCACCACTATCCATGATCCATTTTGATAGAATTGACTTGGGCAGCCCCTGCACATATCATATCCAATTCATTCAAACAATGAACTCCATGACTTTTTAACTTCTGAAACACTTCCAAACACTACATCACACTTTTCATCAATCTTAGGAAAGTCAAATGTGACGTTTGGAACAACAGTTTCTACTTTTGATTTTAACACATTTTCTTTGATAGGAGGAAACTCTGCAAGAAACTTATCAAGCTCAGATTCAAATTTATGATTATCATTAACACCCATCTTTGATTCATAAAATTCCTTTACTCCTTTTACTTTTCTGTCAACCATTTTTCCGAAAATCTTTTGAACAGTGGGATTAAAAACTTTTGAATCAAACTTTAACTCATTTTCCATTTTCTTTACCTCAACTGATTGTGATTTGTTTTCACCAACCTTTGTTTCATTTTTCAAAATGTTTTCCATCTTTTTCTCCTCGACCGATGGTTTTGATTTTGCAACCCATAATTGATTTTCAAAAATTTTCGTTTTTGGATAAATCTTTGAAGTTTTTTGAGACTTTGAAGATTCGCCAATCTCAAATGTCGATTTCGGCTTATCTTCCGACTTCAACAATTCACCCCTTTTTAAAATGCGAATTGAAGAAACCATCGGCTTTTTGCCCTTTGTGTCAGTCGGAGATTTAGATCGTGGTTTTTGAACAAATGGTTTAATGACAGGTTTTTCAAAAATTTTCTTGCATTGTTTTGCCATATGTCCGATTTCGTTGCAACGATAACAAATTCTTTTGTCATACTCGACAAAAGTTGACTTGAACGACTCTTCTTTCATTTTCTTAGCCATATTGAAATCATCAACTGCTTTTTGACTGAAAATGTATTCCTTCTCATCATCTACACTTGGTCCAACAACAAAAACATCATTCATTTTATCTTTTGGCTTGACAACCTTCTTAGCCATCTTTTTCTCAAAACCAACTCCTTTGTTTTTAAAGTTGTTACCATTTTTCTTGTTACCATTACCATCCCATTCCTTTTTCCCAAAGTTGTTGACATGTGTTGTAACAAATGATTTTTTAGGTTTTGAAAAGAATTCTTTGTTATTAACCTCATTAATGTTCATTTCAACCAATTTGAAAACTTTCTCAACATTCTCAATTTTCACATTTTGAAGAGGATACTCGAAATCGGAATAAAGTTTGTCTGTTCCAACCATAGTGTATACTACCATAATCGGATCATCATTCGCACTCTTATCCGATTTTGGTATGAACCGTTCCAAGAAATTACCCTCATCTTCACATTCAGAACTGGAACTTTCCAAATGTGTTTTCACAGTTTCAAAATCTGAGTTATCACTCTCTTCATCTAACACTTTGTCAACAACAGTCTTTATAACCTGTGACTCATTGTCAGTGTCGGACGGAGAGAATGTAACATCAATGCTCTCAGGCAATTCATTCTCAATTGTTTTCAACTTGAGATTCAATGCAGATTCCACCCCATCTGGATACTTCTGTGTGTAATGATTCCACATTGGGGGTGGAACACTGTTAAAGACCGGATCATCATATAATTGTTGTGGTACAATCTGTTCAAGAACATATGATGAAGCCACATAACTCATCAATTTTTTATCAATTCGCTCATTTTCAATTTTAGTCAATTCCAATTCCCTTTTTAATGATGCGATTGTGTCAAGATGAAAATTAACTTCCACTTGTTTATCAAAAAGTGTTGCTTTTGCAAGTTTTGTGGCTTTATCATTTTCAACACTTTCATCTTTAATCATTTTTATTGATTTAGTTAGTGTATCATATGCTTCTTTAACTTGTCCTAAATCAAATTTTAACATGTCAGCATGTTCTTTCAATTCCTGAAACTTAGTGTCCTTTTCAAGACACTCCATGCACGGTTGTAAACACAGTTGGCATGGTGTTTCAGATATTGAATCCACTATCTCATCACATTCTGCTTCATGAACAGTTTCTAATTCTAGTTTACCGACATCTTTTGACTCTGACTCAGACAATTCGACTGATTCGTTTCCCTGAACTCCAGATTCCTCTTGTTTGACAGACTCACTACTGACAGACTTAGACTCCTCGGATTCTGAGTCTACCTCTCTCAGTTTCGCCATGAGAGCCTTGTCAGCAATTTCTTTTAAAGTATCTTCATTCATTTCTTTTGTTACATCAATCATTTCTTCTATAAATTCTTTCTTTTCTTCATATCTTGGACACAATCCAGTCCTTGGTTCTTCAAAGAAACCTGCAAAAGATTCAAAAATTTTAGGAGGCATGATAGATTTCAAAGAACTAGCTAATACCTCCTGCTCAGATTGAGATTGATGAACTTCAGCAATTATTTCTTCAACATTGTTTGTATTTTCAGCAGAAACCTCTTCAGCAACTACAGAAACATCTTCAGTAACAATTTCCAGTTCAGACACTTTCTCAGAAATTTCCACAACTTCAGCCATCATTGCCTGTCCATCACTACCGGGAATATATTTATCCCAGCTAAACCCTACAGCTACCTTTTCATCGTCTTGATTCACGATCATTGCCTTTTCCGGTTTATTCTCAATTTGTGGCCTTTGAACAATTTGTTGTTGATTTGGTCGGTGATAAATTGCTTGCTTGTAATAGTCTTTGGTGAATGGATTCTGATGGTTGTTCACTTCACGATTCGGACACTCTCTCTTGAAATGACCACGTTCCTTACACTTGAAACACGTAACTTTCGATTTATCAAACCCTAACTTCTGATCAGGACCTGAGAGACTGTTTCTACCAGTAATCTCCATAAACCGTTGTGCTCTTCTAACCAAACTCGCCATGCCCCATTTTATATCAATCAGTTCAAGCTCCTCCGGGTCAATCTGGTCGTAATCCTCTTTGGTCATATCAGGATTACCAATCCTACCCGCCACTAATCCTTCATACGCCTCAAGAACGGAAGCAAGTAATGCAATGTGTTGTTTCGCGGCTGTTTCAGTAATTTCATTTCCATTCTTAATATTCACCGCGATGTTGCAATGCACCCCAGAAACATAAGCCTGATTATTTGAACTTGTAGAACTTTGAGGTGAAGACTGCTCTTGAACTTTGAAGTTTGGATCATAGTTTGAGAATGATGAAAAACTGCTAGATTGAGTAGTGTTTGCAGAAACACTTGAGGTATTATCAGCAATGAACCCTGTTTGTATTTTTGGACTTTGATTGGTTGAAACTGAAGGATTTCCTTTGTAGTACAGAGACACATCTTGTTGCACACTTGCTAAGTTCATTTTCTTGATTTTCAACAATTCCAGCTCTTGAGCTTCAATTTTTTCTATGAAAGCACTAAGATTCAAGTTTTCAAAGCCTGCACTGTTTTTCAACATCATCAGATATGTACCCCATTCTTCGTAAGGCAAAGCATCTGCCAATTTGTCGATTAATTCTTCATTTGTCTTTGTAATCTCCAATCTTTTCAACTCCAATACTAAATGGCAATACCTATCGATCAAACTTTTTGTTGTTTCACCTTTCATGTAAGTGAAAATGTCAAATTCTTTCTTTAACAACGCCTTTTTGTTCTTTATCATGGATTCGCTTCCCTTAAATTTTGCCTTCAATGCCTTCCAAATAGAATAAGCATTATTTTCGTGTTGTAATAACACCAAAATATCTTCCTTGATTGCTTGTTCAAGAATGCTAATCATCTTTTTCTCTGCTTTGAAATCATTCTGTTCTGTTTGTGTTAAACTTCCAATTCCTTTTGGTTGTTCACGAGCATCTTTAGGTGGAACATATGGTGCCTCAACCTTCAACCAACTTTCAAAATGATTAGCCTGAACCCAGTTCTGAAATCTCCCAGACCAGCCTGAAAATTCATCTAAACTCATCAACTTGGGTGGTTTTTGCATTGTTCCCAATTCGTTCTCCATGTTTACGTTTTGTATAACACTGCTCGAAGTTTGTCCGGCTACCATACCACTGCCCGAGAAGAAGTTATAAAACTCTTGGTTTTCCATTTTTAGTAATTTACCGAGTAATTTTTTTACACACACACTGTTCACAAAATCAGACTATCGAACAAATTCACGAGCACTATGGACTTTTCAAAATCTCAAGCGAAATCAAACAAACACTTCAAGCGAAATCTTATAAAATCAAACAAAGTATGATTTCGCTTCAAACAGCAAAATCTCAAGCGAAATCTATGGTTTCGCTTCAACCCAACTTTTTATCCAAAAACAGAATCTTTCAAGCGAAATCTACAATTTCGCTTCAAGCAATCAAAATGTCTCAAGCGAAAACTATGGTTTCGCTTCACAAAACCAACAAACAAACTACTCGCTCAAGCGAAACCTGATTTTCAAGTCATTTTTGTCAGTTTTAGTCCGAGTTTTAATCTGAGATTCTCAAGGCTTTGTTAAAACACACTTTTACACACACTGTGAAAAATTTAGTCCATTTTGTCCGTGTTTTCGTCCAGAAATCAGTTTTTGTGAGTAAAAATCTACTGATTCAAGTGAACACACTCATACTTGGCTCTGATACCAATTGTAGGATCGTATTTGTCGACCGAATGAGTCAGTCTGAGTGTGTTTACACTATTCAGATGGTGGAAACATCTAAACAGATTAGAATCAGATAGAAAGGAGTAGAAAACAGAATAGATTCACTTTAAACACTAGTTCTCTGTTATATATTGATTTGAAAAACTGGCAGCACTTCGTTACAACTTTTTCTGAAGCGTACCCAAATGAGAACTACACTAGCCTATTTATAGGCTGAGGATTTCGCTTCAACATACTTCAAGCGAAATCTCATCACACGATTTCGCTTGAGGCTTACATTATGACCCTGAAGCGAAACCCTAATAATACTAATTTAAACTTACATTCAGACCCCTACACTTAACATACTTGACATATTTAGACCCTAGACTTATGACATAGGCTTTAGACATCATGTATCAACACCCCTGCTTTAGGAAATTTCGTCCCGAAATTAATCCACAAGAAGGGTTGCAAATGTTGATGCGAATAAGGGTAGCGATAAAACGTCAATATAAGTGAGAGGTCGATTGAGATTCGGCGAGCGTGGACGACGAGTTAAAGAGATTCGTATAGCCAAAAGCGATAACACACACAGAAAGGCGACTCCCAAGCGTTTACAATTTTCGAAAAGTCCGTTAATTTGAAAAACTTGATTACGAAAATTCCTCTCACAGTGTGGCGTTAACTGTATTGATGTTCACACCAGCGCTATGAGGAGGGTTTTGTTGGGTTACTAAAAGATTTTAAAGTGTTTAAAACTCGCTTTACGAAATTTTCTCATCACATGGCGTTAACTTGAGTCGATTGTCACACCAGTGTCATAAGAAGATCTCGTTTCGTACAAAGGTTTTTAGAAAAATTTATGAGGGAAAATCTTTGTTTTCACAAAGGTTTTAAATAATATCAAAAGTTTAAAATTTGAACCCGGCCCCGCATGGCACCTTCCCACGAAAGTTCGACAATATGGCTAAAAGACTTATATATAGGAAGTGTCCGCGGCATATCCACCATGTTTTATTCACATGGTTTCCGTCCCGTGAGGCAGTGTCACGTGTGTCGACACAGTACCGATAGAGCTCGATTCCCTCGGTCCAAGCGAAAGAGGCTCGGGCCAAGTGTAAGAGAAAGATTGGGCGAATTGAGCGATGAGGTCGTTTGCGAACCCAGTTCAGCAATGCAAGCGAGAGGGATGGCGGTATGCGATAAGCGAAAAGCGAAAAGCGATGAGCGATAGCGACAACCGTCGAGCGATAAGTGACGATTGTTGCGATGCCAGCGATGGTGATATGCGTGATTAATGCAATTCGATTCGATTGATCAACACCACAAAATTCAACTAACATTAGGCCCCACATGGCCCTTTTTCACGAAAGTCTGGTGGTATGGTTAAATCACTTATATATATAGGAAGTACCAGCGGCGTATCCACCATGCTTTAACCATATGAGTTTCGTCCCGTGAAGCGAGGTCATGTGTGCTAATTTTAACACAGATAACGGTAAGCGATAGCGATAGGCGACGAGCGATTGAGCAATACATAGCAAGCGATACAGCGATGCACATAATAAGCGATAGCGATTCACATAATAGGCGATAGCGATAGCGAGATATATTTTAGCGATAAAGCGATTTAATTAGCTTTGGATAGAATCACACATTTTAACTATCGTTGCGCCCCACATGACATCTTTCCATTAAAGTCTGCTAATATGGCTAAAACACTTATATGTAGGAAGTACCAGCGGCGTATCCACCATGTTTTATCCATACTAGATCCGTTTCGTGAATCGATGTCATGTGTGCCAACATACACAAGTAGCGATAAGCGTTAGAAGCGATAAGCGATGCGAGTATCGAAGTGATGAGATCGATAGATGCGTTGAGCGTTAAAGTGTTGCGAGGGTGATGTGCGTTAGATTCCAGCGAAATTGCGATTGGGTTGCGATTAAAGACTTACAACCAGTCTTGCGTCGATGCAATTGCCCTGCGGGGGTAGACTCTCCAGAGTCCATCGATGAGATATTTGCATTGGGTTTGCAGACTTACGACAAGTCTCGTGGTGATGCGTTGTAATTGTTACGCCTTGCGAATGAGTGTAGTGTGTCGAAAATAACCATAATAATATAGTTCTAAATAACGTTCAACTCCATGTGGCACTTCCTTCACGAGACTTCGGTAGTATGGCAAAGCACACCTTGCTTTACCCCTACTACTTGCATCCCGTAAATAGATGTCGCACTTTGTTGACATGGTCAAGACGCTTATATATAGGAAGTACCAGCGGCGTATCCACCACGCTCGACCATGCTTTTAACTTTATGGCACCATTAGAACTCACTACGATTTCCGTGCACTGACCAGAATAATCCCCGTGTGCACCCGTGATTAGTCGTTCCTTGCACGTTTATCGTACCTTATTCTAAGAGTGCAGTGAGGGTAAGACACATTTTATCGTGATATAATATATAACATGTGTGTGATTCCAGATTAAGTGCGATGACTAAAGAGGAAGCGAGAGATAAATGGAGTCCACATTGCGTCGAAAATAGAACAAATTCAACACATAAAAGAAACTAACGGCGAAAATCGTGGCATTACTACAACATTGGAAGCATGAAAAATGTTGTTGTGGAGGAATTTTACGGAGACTGCGATCGTTGCTGAGATTCCTCAAGTCTGCGGTCCTGTGCGGCAGTTCTGGGTAAAATGACCATACCAGTTGCAATTGTCGCAATAGAGACAGTTAGCTCCTGGTGGGTGATGATACATACACATGAGACACAGGGGATGGCTTCAGGTGTAGGCACGCTTCACCAGAACAGGAGCAAATCGTAGCGGCGTGGGGTTTGGAATTTCATCCACGCTTGGTTCCTTTCGCTTGTGGCTGAGATCGTTGCGATCCTGAGATGAGGTGCTGTTATCGTTGGAGGATTCGTCTGATGATTCGCTGGAGACATCATCGGAGAAATCTTCAGAAGAATCATCGGTAGATTCGTTGGAAGAATCGTCGGATGGGTCGATGACGATTGCTTGATGAGCTTGTTTGACAGGATTCTTGGAGAAGAATCCGTCCAAGATTCGTTTGTCATTGATTTCTGCGGCTAGGCGGTAGGTTTCTTCGATGGTAGCAGGTCTTGCAGCTTCGATAAAATCGCCCACACACTCAGGAAAGCCGCGAATGTACTTCGTGATGGCTTTTTCTGAAGTGTTGACTTGACTTGGGCAGATTATGCTAAGCTGGTTGAACCTTGCAGTGTAGCCAGTATTGTCACCTCCGACTTGCTTGATTTTCCAAAATTCGTCTTCTAGCTTCTGGACTTCATGGGGAGGGTAGTACTCTTTCTTCATGAGCTCTTTCAGCTCATTCCAAGAGAGGGCATAAGCCGAGGAGATCCCACGTTTGTTACGTTCAGCTGTCCACCAGTCGAGTGCTCGTGATTGAAATACTCCGGTAGCGCAAGTAGTACGAAATCCATCGGGACACCCACTCTGACGAAGGGTAACTTCGATAGAATCGAACCACTGGAGTAGTTGGGACACACCTCCTTCACCCGTGAAAACCATCGGGTCACAGGCTTTGAAGTTCTTGTAGAGGAAAGCAGATTACGGCGCTTTTGTCTTAAAGTCTTCCGAGGTTCGAGAGTTACTGAGAGAGTGCACTTGAGCGACAATTTGAGGAATGACCTTGGCCACTTCCCTGACCACAAGCGAGGCAATCCTCTTCTCGACGCTTTGTTTGGCTCTTCTCCTAGCTTTTCATCTCGAGGTAGAGTCGTTGGAAGGCATCTAGACAGAGAGAGATTTGGAGTGAGATTCGATCATAATGATTTTTGAGTTTGCGATGCGATTGAGCGCGATCAAAACTTGTTGCGAGTAATATAATAGACTTCACATAGGAGCCACATAGGAGACACGAAATTCCTAAGTTCCAACACAATTGATTTGCTTGTATATATATAATTAGTTGTAGTTTATACTTGTACACATACATGACGGTATAGAATGCGCGAGGATGCGATGCAGAGAGTGAGGGTGAGAGCGAGTAATTAGACATTAGTTTTGTTGCGAACATTCGGTTTTCATTTTAGATTGTGATGGTTGTGCGAGTTGTGCGTTCGTAAAGCAGGGAGCGTATAATCGATAAATCGAGAAATTGTCAAAGCATAAAAATTTAAATCGTAAACACGTAAGCGAAGTCTGTCAAGCGTAAAACCGGCGAATCGTAGGCTAGTAAAATTAGATAGAATGCCCTGGGTGTTTTAGGCGTCGACTGACCAAAGTACTCCAGCTATATGAAGCTAGTTCGTGCACGCGCGTTGACATAGTTGACTATGCTTCCACTGGGCTGCAGTTCATAACATTCGTCCTCCTACCCAACACGCGGCTCGAGTCCTTGATATAGACGAGTCCTTGGCGAGAGCTTTTCGAAAACCATTTAAGGAGTGGAACAAATAATTAAGGTATGAGGTGCGCTGAGTGAGCAACCTATCGAGAGTTCCCGGTTTTCACACCTCATCTCGACACGATCATTCGTTTGTGTTATGCGAATATTATAAAACGTGTGTATTGTGTTAGCCTTAGGAAAGGCTATGTAGTATTAAGCTTTAGGAAAAGCCTTCCTCGTGCGAAGCTGTAGTATGTGGTGTTCACACAAGGGTATAGTTTTAGCGAGTTCGAATGAGAGCAGCAAGTAGGCCCGTACAAACCCCACTGGGTTCGCACGAAGTCAGCCCTTTGGTACTTAGACTATAGACTAGGTCATTGCTAAAACTTCAACCCGGACTAGGTCGAATGTCTTACCTAATTCCCTATAGTTATGGCTCTGATACCAATCTGTGTCACACCCCGACCACGTAAAACAACAAACCGCGGCGGAAACATCGGGGAGTATCGTGGCAGAATCATTGTTTCATAACACATGGAAATTTTGAAGTTTCGTTTTAATTAAAGATTAACCATTTACATTGTCTTGAAATCTAAACAAACAAATTAAACATAGTCTATCATTGTTATTAAGTCACTAAGGCCTCGTCCAGTCATATGTGAGCATGCATCCTAGCAATCAACATCATTCAACAACACCTGAAACATGTGTAAAAACAAAGTCAGCAAAGAAATGTTGGCGAGCACATAGGTTTTATTTGTGTGTCGGATTCGTGGCTAGTTTACATGTTGCAATACCTAATTAAAAACCCTGTTTTGAAAAAAAAAAGTGTATAGTATTGCGACATAATTAACCAACTCAAATCAAGTTGGTTATAATTTGTAAAATCTCGTAGCCATGCGTCTTAACCCCAAAACATTTATTTAATTAAATCAAATCGTAAAACATCTCCTAAAAACTCGTTAATAAAACTCGTATGGTTTATATTATTCAGAAAACATCGTTGTGTGACATCGTTTCAAAATCATTTACCCAAGTGAACTAAATAATGCCACGGTATGTAATATGATGAAAACACTTATATATAAGATGTACCAGCGGCGTATCTACCATGTTTTCATCACATTACACCTGTCTCGTTATCTAAACACTAACCAAAAAACCAATCGTTTAACTCGTTAAAATCGCTTCAGTCGTTTAAATCATTCTCGTTTTAATTGTGAAAACTACTTTTGGTCGTCTCGCTAATAACATCCAAACCTTCGTGACTCGACTATCTCGAAACTCGCATTAATAAACCACCAAAGGGTAAATTAACAATCACAGATTCAGTCGTTACCCACCTAACCCACACATAACCATGGGTGCAGTCTGATAACGAGATTTGTCAGATCCTATGGTACCATAACCTAATACTGGTCGGTTCGGCCAAAACTAATGAATGTTATTCGTTATGTAATTACAACCAACAAGTTTATCCACATTATCGAAATCGTTATTATTAATATAAACCCTTTTAATCATTTTCGAAAGCATCAATAAAACCTCGAAAATATTTAACACATATGAATCACCCCAAAACAATTGAAAACAACAAAATAGGGGAACTATGTACTCACTTGAGAATGCTTAGAAGTCTTGAACAACAACCAAGCAAAGCTAGAGGGAGCACGGAAACAATCGGCACCTAATATAGATAACTATATTAATAAACCGGACCTAAGTCGGAAGATCGGATAGGATGAGGTTTCATAAACCAAATGAGTATTGGAACTCATATGATTTGGTTTAACAAAGACCACATACTAAAACGAAACCTAACCTAAGTGCTTACGACCCATTACGACTCGTTTAGGTAGCTTACGCTACTTTAACGAGTTGTTCGCGTAAAACGCGTTCAGACCGCCTAACTAGTCCTATGACAAGTATTATATGCCTTAACATGTCTAATAATGTTACCTAATCAGTTTAGATTTGAAAATTTAGGTTACATATGCTTAAAATGAATTTATGCGTAAAAAGGGCATTTTGGTCATTTTCCTAAGGCATATAAATTACCTATCATACAACTAACTAAACGAAGTGACCAAAAGGTATAACCTCGGAAAGGTTATTCCCTATACAACTATGGTCACAAAACATGTTCGGTCGGATCCTAACGATCGACCAAACGGGTCGGGTTCGAAAGTCTAAGCGGTTGTTTAGACCGCTTATCTTACGACCCTATATAAGCACTAATCTAAAAGTGACGAGTTAAACATGCTAAACATGTTTAATGAAGTTTAGAAAACAAGTTTGATATCAAAACAAACGGTTTTGATACCCAAGAATAGTTTGGTTGCAAAATACGCCTAAACGCGTATTTTGACTGAAACTATGACTCGTCACTAAGCCTAAATAACGTGGTAATCAGTAGGTATAGTCACAAAGGACTATGACCATCGTGATTACACTCACGTTACGAAGTTCAAACGAACTTGGTGTTGACCATTGACCGGTCAAAGCAGAAAGTCAAACACTGTTTAACTTTTACGCTTAAAAACGCATAAAAGCATGAAAGAAACTTACAACGGGTCCAAGCTAGGAAGAACTTGATCTAAATACTCAGGTATGAAGCATAAAGCTTCAACTTAGAGCATAAAATTAGATCAAGGTGTAAGGAAAATGGAATGGGAGCTTGGGTATTTATAGATTTCGGAGAACCGTTAGGATCGTTTCTCGCATTTCGTGCCTTGATCTTGGCCCTCCACTTGGGCACATGGTTTTCAAAACCATGGGAATACTTAAAACCATCAAATTGCAGCCCATAGATTGCAAAAACATGGGTTAAAACCATCAAAACCTCAAAAATGGACCAAGTTCAATGTATCTGCCAGAAATTTCAAAAATGGTCCCTGCACTTGTAAAACTTGATTTTTTTTGGCACTTTTAAGCCTCGTTAACCCCATTTCAAGGATCTAAAATGAAGTTAAAGTATAGGGAACTTGAAATGTGCTCAAAAATATCCCGGATGTCGGTTCGTTTGGTCGTACGGTTGCGTTGTTCGGTTAATTACGACGGAAATCGTAACGAACGCAAAAATGATCCAAATTACGCGACGAATGGAATTTTATCATGCCAATCACTAAAATAAAATATTTTAATGATTACATAAATTTTTGGATATCCGGATATATTCAGAATGTAAGATCTGCGCAAAAATGCAAACTTATGCACTTTTTGACGCTTTTAGTCTCTATTGATCAATAAAGTTTATTTTTAGCATACTGAACCCTTCAAAGCCTATTTCTAAGCTATTTAAAGGATATTTAGGGTATGTTTAACTTATGATCAAGTTCCGGAATGTTCGTTACTATACAAATCGGTATAGTTTCGCAGTTTGACACAAATAGTCCCTGCGATCGAACAAACTTGATTTCGACACACCAAACCATCCAAAACTTATTTCTAAGTTATGTAAAGGTTATTTAAGGTATGTTGAGACTATGTCACTATCTCGGAGTGTTTTTTGCGTTAAACTGATTACGTTTACGCATCAGTTTGCGTATAACTTTCCAGAAAGCGATTTAGAGTTCGAAATCGAACAAGAATTTATATGTGCAAATGATACACATATTTAAACAAATCCCAAGTATGAAAGACAATATTTCATTGGTTAGGAATTTGTTTGATGGCCGTGGAGGCACAGATGTCACAGTCTCCCCAACGTCAGGAAATTTCGTCTCGAAAATTATTCAGAGGAAACTTGTGAGAGCTCGAAACATAAGGTCGAAAAGATAAAACAATACTGGTTGGGGTTCTAAACTTCTAGTAACTTTAAATAACATCATGCTTGCAATGTAAGAGGGACACTTATATACAAGTATATGAAGCGCCATTGGTGCGTCCACCGTACCTCCATTACATTGTTCACGTTTCGTTATTGTTGCCACTATAGGTTCTTACACATGATAAATCTTACTGGGGTTCCTGTGCACGGAATTTCATAATTATGTACGCGTCCATAATTACGTAATTCCTTGCATAGTCCGCACAGTGCATTTTATAATGTGTAGGGGAAAATCAAATGAACAAACCTGTGATGAGTGTGACTAGACCACCCTAGGGTCCCTTTAATTAAATCAATAAATGATTTCTTTAAATAGACCACCAAGGAGTCTTTTCAGTTATATCATCACATGCCATTCTTAACCAGATTCTGAATCAATCTTTTTAACTAGACCACTCAAAGGGTCCCTTTTGAATCATGGAATGGTACTATATAACCCAAGGGACTTAACTACCATGTAGAATCCCACTAAAGATTTAAGGTAGTACCTTTTGAATATCCTACTATGAATCCCTCATATGAAGATATGGAAGATTCTACGAGGATTTGGATAACGAAAATCGGATCACACAATAACATAAAAGAGAACACATAAACACATAATCACATAATTTTTTAACTTGACCTTTAATTTGTTATCTTTAGACATGGGTATTTAAAGCATACCAGGAATCCAATCCGGGGACTTCACTTGGTACTTTAAACATTTTCAAGAATCTAACTATGAAGATAGGAAGATCTTAATAGGAATTCGTCTTGTCCTTATTGAATTGTAATGTACGTCTTAAGGCGTACAAGGAATCCAATCAAGGGCTCCGATTTGGGCGATAATCATCCACAAGGATCTAATTGTAGGGATAAGAAGATCCTATATGGATTTTAGAATTCGAAGGGTGGGAGATGCTTCGAAACCTTGCACTATACGTGCTTAAGTCGATACACGAGGTAGAATGCTCATGAAGTTGAGGTGCTAGATATGCCATGGCGACATATGAAGCAGAATTTGGAGGTTGGGTAATACGAGCAGAATGCTTTTCGAAAACTATGCATGGGGTTCTTTAGAAATATGTTAAATGTTTTTGAAATCTTACATAATACTTTTGAAATCACACGGTAGATATATTAGGTAAATATGTTTATAAAATCATGTGGAATGAAATTTTGAAATTATGTATAAGGTTTTTGAATACATGAATAATGCTTTTCGAAATCATGCACTTGATATACTAAGTAAATATATACTGGCTTAAAATTGTTTTCAAACTATATGAAATATTTTGAAATCATGAAGGTTGTTTTGAAAACCTATACTATGTATGTGGTTATGAAAACCAGAATGAAATTATATGGGTACGAAATTGAAGAAAATATCCTTAGTTATCTAGCCAAGGATTTAAAAGTGATTACTGAAAATGTCACTTATTTTCTGTACTTCGTTTCTTAGAATGAAACGAGCACGAGGGAATCATGAGCGATTATATGAACGAGAGAACTACAAAAACAGTTCTTTGGTGTAGGTATCGTAGGGGTACGCCATACACACATGTAACTACACTTGTACATCAGAATTGTAAACAACGATTTATTTATAAACAAAACCGATTGTTTCGGAGTTCAAAGAAAACACAAAAAACATAAGCATAAGATTCAGATTTTTCAAAACGGCAGCTTCTCCCAATCAGCCAAATGCTCATCCGTGGGTCAGATTTGCATTGAAAATCTTTGGGTATTTGTCCCTGACATAACCCGTCTCGGCATAGGTGTAGCAAGTACCATGAGGAAAATGAGCTCGTGCTGGATCTGCTGGTGCAGCAGTAGGATCTACAACAGTTTTGCTTTGGATAGCAAAACGGCACATATTAACCGGATGTCCCCATCGTCCACAGTGGGTACATTTGAAGCAGGGTATGTGATTCGGATGATGACGGTTGCATCAATTGCACAAGGGAGCAGTTCCCAAGTACGGCTTCTTGGCGGGTGGTGCTGCCACCTGGCTAAGTTCTGCTTGATTTTGTCACACCCCGACCACGTAAAATATCAAACCATGGCGGAAATGTCGAGGAGTGTTGTAACAGAATTATTGTTTCGAAACCATGGATACAAAAGAGTCTCGTTTTATTTATTCATTAACATTGTCTTAAAGTTTAACAAGCAAGTCAAACATAGTCTATCATCGTTATTAAATCACTAAGGCCTCGTCCAGTCCAAAGTGAGCATGCATCCTATTCGCAATCAACATTAAGCAACATCACCTGAAACATATGTAAAAACAAAGTCAGCAAAGAAATGCTGGCGAGCACATAGCTTTTGTGTGAGTGTCAGATTCATGGCTCGTTTATTCGTTTAAATAACTCGTACAACCTCGTTAATCGATATTAGAAAACCTTGTTTTGTAAACTGTTTGTATTGTAAAATGAATAACCAAGTCAAAACAGATTGGTTAAAATTTATAAACCTCGATGCCATGAATCTTAACCCAAAACATTTGTTTATGTAAACCAAATCATAAACCGTTCTCGTAATAAAACTCGTATGGTTTATATAGTTTCGTAAACATCGTTGTGTGACGTCGTTTAACTCATTCTCGTTATATATCATCATTCATTTGTTTAAATCATTCATAATCGTTCAATCGTTCAAAATCGTACAATCGTTTAATATCGTTCTTGTTCCAATCGTTCTCGTTTTAATTGTGAAAACTACTTTTGGTCGTCTCGCTAATAATATTCAAACCTTCGTGACTCGTTCATCGTTCAACTCGTATTAACAAACCACCAAAGGGTAAGTTAACAATCATCAGGTTCAGTCGTTACCCACATAACCCACACATAACCATGGGTGCAGTCTGATAACGGGACTTGTCATATCCTTTGGTACCATAACCTAATACTGGTCGGTTCGGCCAAAATTAATGAATGCCATTCCTTATGTAACTACAACCAACAAGCTCGTTCACATTATCGAAATCGTTATTAGTTTAGTATAAACCATCTTACTTGTTTTGAAACCGTCGTTAAAACATCGAAATCGTTTTGATACATATGAATCACCCCAAAACAATCGAAAACAGTAAAAGAGGGGATCTATGTACTCACCTTTGGGTGCGTTTTTATATGTTAACACAATCCCTCAAATTTTTTATTCGTCCTAAATTAAATAAGAATGCTTTAATAATCAAAAATCCACAAAAATACATAAGTTTCTCCGATACTTAGAATTTTCACATAACTTTGAGATTTCTCGAAAAGTTATTATTTTTTATTATATTGGTGTATTTGTATATATATACTCAAGCGTAATACACATAATCTTGTCAACACTAGCACATCATCATACACATATTGTAAAACACAAAACACATTGTAACACATAAAATTTACCCATGAACAACCCATTCTAGTTATGTCGAAAAACACTTATTTTAGCGATTCGGTAACATTTTGGGCGTCGGAAGTCACGTATGACTAACCAAACACCAAGTAAACTTAATATAAGTTAAAATACTTATTTTTACATCAAAAATATCAGTTTGGTTACTGATCTAAAACAGTTTTATAAAAATCCTCCGAAAAGGCGATTTTTGATCGTTTTACCGCATAGTTTTGCATCAAACGTTACCCGAACCATCCCAAATCAAAACGACTTGAAATTTTAACATAACCCATGTTATTTACCGAATAAAATAATGGTTATACTTATGATAGTGCAGGTCTTACATAAAGCACATAACTCATGCAAATTTCACATAATTTACCACTTTTTAAGCTATATGTACAACATGCAAAGCTATCAATCCTATATCAAAGTTTTATGTCCTTATAATATACCAAATAATGTTATTTTTAGTGTTTGTAACCTGATCTAAAACATTTTTGTCATAAAACCCTTTTTTACCATTTCTTGAGCTTTACATCAACATGTATCTTCATGTACAAGTGCCTAAAGCATACTATCATAACATCATCATTTTATGTTAATCTAAATGCATCAAATATGTGATATATTCAGGTTTATTTGCTGATGTACTTGGTCATTTTATATATCATACATAGATCATCAATCACTTGCATTTTAACTATTATTCAAGAACAAGCAACAACCCAAACATGTACTTATAAAAAATAAAGCTCGAAACTCATAAACACATGTATATATGTACGGTTATATACATATATATACATCACCATTTTCATTTGTAACAAGACCCATTTCATTTTAGATTTCAAGTTTAGTGAAAATTCCAAGATTCAAGAGAAACTTCAAATCATCAAGAACAACCAAGAATCAAGAGTATGATTTAAACATAAATGTTATACCTTCAAGATTCAAGTAAGTTGTTGGATGAGGTTTTGATGATAGGAAGCTTGAATCACTTGAAAACACCTTGGAAACACCTTTGATTCTTCACAACCACTTGAAATATGCTTGGAAAGGGACTTGATTCTCAAGAACAAAGCTTGAAGAAGATGAAGATGGGTGTGGGGTGGGGTTACGGTTCAAGGGAGAGAGAGAGATGAAGATATTGAGTGATCTTGTAAGATTATGAAGAATATGTAAAGATATGGAAAAGATATGAAAGATTTATAGAAGAGCATGCATCAACACTTGGCAAAGTTGAATGAGAAGTGGCAAGATGGAAGAGAAGTGGCAAGATGGAAGCATATGAGGCCGCTGTTGGATCGTGTACGTGACCCTGAAAGTCAGTTAAGGTAGTTCAACATCATGTGTAAAGGCGGAATCAATGCACATAACGTCCAAAACAGCTCTAATCCTTTTAACTTTTCTTTTCTGATTAATAAACGTGCTTATACAAAGTTTTCTGATGAAAATCCGGCAGCACCTCCCTACTGTTCCAACCGTTCCGTTTGAAATGAGACTAGCACACTTCTATATATAGGCATGAGACCCTTCCGTTTGAACTTAACATAATCAATTTCAAACGGAACCCTCATTTCAAACAATGAGTTCAAACGGAACCCTCATTCAAACTTTCGTTTCAAACGGAACCCTCTAAATCACTCTCTAAAATCAAAACTAAAACCCTAATTTGACATATAAGCTCCAATTTTGACTTTCTTGATATAAGACTTGATGAAGATGCAGTCAACAGACATTCTTGTGCATCAACAAACTCCCCCTTGGATGTTGACGTAGTCTTCAGCTCCTGAGTCTTCAGTCTTAGTCTTTTCTTTAACTCTGTCTTTTCATCATAAGCACTCTATCTTCACACTCCCAAATATTGTTGATCCAGACTCCCCCTTTCACATACTCCCCCTCTCGATATGCTAGAATTTGAGATGTCTGGTTCAAGCTTTGACATTTAGCTTCCGTTGGGAATAATGAAAACCAAACCTGCATATTCTCTACCACAACATAAGTTTCACAAATTTATAACCCTTAGATTTAAAAACTTACTGGTAGACATCATATAATTCAACAATCTGTATAGTTACATCAAGTTCAAATAAATGACCTTGATTAACTAACCTCTCAATCTTTCAAAAACATTTTAATATGACATTCAAAATTTTTCAACATAATCTCCCAATCCAATGTAGTTCATCATATTCAGCACTCGAATTTTGAATATCAGCTCTTCAACATCAGTTGTCGAAAATCTTTTTGAATTTTTTAACAAAACTTTATGCTAAAACACTCCGAAAATCTTTTTGGATTTTTGATTTTAAAGAAATATATACAAACAATATTTTTGTGAGTTTGTGTAAGAGGATCATATCAGTTTATGAAACAAATCACAAGCACCGTTAAGCTTTAATCATTTTAAGCTCTAAACAATTCACCTCGATTGACGATATTGTTGTCCACATAAACTCAAACTAAAAACTTTCAATCTGCTTACCGATACTTTAAGGTATATTAAGATAGCACTAAGTTCTTATGGACCCCACAATCTCAGCATATCCCCTCATCATGCAATACACTGACTCAAGTAATGCCTTTAAACTTTTATCAACTGTGATTTGTGCAAAAACAAAGTAGAATGTTTAAACATTAACAATCAGGTCGATACTTCCATATACGCAGAGAAAGTCCAATGTTTAAACAAAATAAGAAAATAAAAATAAGTTGAAGTTGTTTAGGCTTTAACCACCAAGTCGATACTCCCGTATACGCAGAGGAGGTCCAAAGCATAAACGAAACACGAAAGAAAATAAAGCGAACGTTTAGGCAACAACATCCAGATCGATACTCACGTATACGCAGAGGATGTCCGATGCTTAAACAAAATAAAGAAATAAAACAAGTTTAAATCTTTGCAAAATAAAATGCACAATCACAGCGATTTTTCAGCAAAGTTGTGAAAGTTCACAAACTTAACCAGTTTTATGTCTTTCGACAATCAGCGATTACTGAGTAGGTACACAGTCAAGAAGGACAAAACCAAGTACTATGCTTTTGACCATGTTTCCCACTAGAACTAGGCTTTTTCATTTATGTTTGTATCGTTATCGTAAATCTACTAGTCTAGCTGAGCCTACCATCACATCTTTAGTGAGACCGCTTATCACATTTGACATTACAATTCTTTAGCATGCTGTGATAGTTCACTGATTTTCTATCATTTCCTCTTGTTTAACACAAAACTCATTTTTGATTTTTCAATGTTTTTGACATTTTAAAATTTTCTAATTTTTTTAAAATTTTTCTCCCCCTAAAATCAAAATATGTTTCAATTTTGATTTTCTGAGAAAATTTGAAAACAAACTATACAAGAAACGTGACAAACTGATATCGAATCGCTTCAATTCGCCATTCTCTTGGCTTAACAATCAGAACTCCCCCTGACAACAAACTATTTTCCCATTTAGATTTCAAAACACTTAAGTTTGTTTTAATCAAATGGTTTTTTTTTTTCGGAAAATTAGTTTTGTTTGTCTTTTCACAAACTCGGGGTTTCATCACATTGTTCTCCTTTTTCAACCATTTTAAAAAAAAATTAACACTTAAGACCCTTGACAATAACAAACACTAGTAGAAAATCAAGTACAACTTAATGTCCCTGATTTACCACTTGTAAGTCGAAATATCACAGTTACCAACCTGTGAATTTCTCAAGAATGATGCCGATACCTGCTTCACACTTACCAACCTGGAAGCTCCGGCAAGTCAGGTTTTTCTATTTGAAAAGTTTCACCCAAGCCTGACTATCTTTGGGTGATTTAGAATTCTTGTTCAACAATGGTGGAAAATTTGCATCATCCATTGTTAAACCTGAATTCTCAGATTTTACCTCAACACTAGGCTCCTCTGGCTTTGATGAACCAGAATCATGGCCTGAATGTGGCTTGTCTGACTTTGAGGAGCCAGATTCATCGCCAACAACTTTCTTTTTCTCCTTTTTCTCTTTTGTCCTCAGATTTGCATCTGAAGAATTCAATTTACTTGGCTTTGCAGTCGAGTGAATTGATTCATCAGAACTTTTATTCAAACTGTCCTTTGAACCCGAAGACAAATTTTTCTCGAGATACTCTCTCGCCTTCTTCCTTTTCTTTCGCAGTCTGTCTTTCTGCCCCTGTGAAAGTTTAACTTTCTTTTCTTGAATTTTCTGATCCTGAACTTTAGGTTTTAGAACCTTCTGCTCATGGGGCTTGACGTTGACTGGCTTCTTTGCCATTCTTTGAGATTCAACCCTCGGTCTTCCCATCGATCTCCTTGGGCAATCTTTGGCAATATGTCCTCTGATTTGGCATTCATAGCACCTTCTCGTTTCGAATCTCTGACTTTGGTAGTTAACAGCAATGTGTCCTTGATAGCCACAAGTGTAACACACTCTGTTATCATACCTCTCACCACTTTCACACCATATGCTTAGATCATAACATTGTCTGGCTTTGTGGTAATCAACATTTCTTTGTTTTCTATCATTGTAATGATTTGTCCTTGAAGAATCTTCATCCCATCTTCTCTTGTGAGCTGGATTTGGCTTTTGAGCACTGTGGTCAAACCTGTACCACTTATTACCAACATTTTGTAAGTTTTCATTTTTAGATTTTTGTGATTTTTCAAAATGATTGGATGACTTATCTGATGAGCTTTTATTTTCATTTTTAGGATTTTTCAAATTTTTATCTTTTTGTTTCTGTTCTACAATCTTCTTAACAGGTTTTTGTTTAGAACATTCACCTGTTTCAGTAGATTGCAAAACAGTATTTTTAAATTTTTCTTGTAAATCTAAAAATATTTTTCTTTTCTTTTTCATCATCAGATATTTCATCACAATCTTCAATTTTGACTTTGTCAAAATTTGTGACATTGTCACTTATTGGAACAGAATTGATCGGTTTTGGACAAACATGTGAAGTAGAATTCACAAAACCTTTCAATTTATTCTCAAGCTCGTTGATTTTAATCCGAGCCTTTTCAGCTTCATTTTCAAGCCGAATGATTTTCTGAAGATGAGAGTTTATTTCAATCTGTTTTTCAAGATTATTTTTAAAAATAATAGATTTTTCATCTTTTAAAATCTTCATTTGACTTTGAAAATCTTTTTCAAAGTTTAATTTTTCATTTTCAAACTCT
This sequence comes from Helianthus tuberosus, assembly GCA_030545235.1. NCBI lineage: Eukaryota > Viridiplantae > Streptophyta > Magnoliopsida > Asterales > Asteraceae > Helianthus > Helianthus tuberosus. The sequence continues at coordinate 93,585,263 of CM060410.1, forward strand.
TTTTCTTTCAAAACTTTGTTTTCCAATGTCAAACTGTCCACATCACTCAACAGTTTGACATTTTCAGTTTTCAATTTTTCACAGTTCAAGCGCAACTCCAAAATATGTTCATCATCAGCTTTCTTTTCAGCTTTCAAAGTCTGAATATCTTCAACCTGTTTCTTCTCTTTCTGAACAACCTCAAAGACTAGTGTGTCTTCTGCAATCTTTTTCTTAATCACTTGTTCAGATTTCTCAGATACAGACTTTTCAGATTCTTCTTTCTTTGAAATTACTTCCTCAAAAACCTGTTGTTTTTCCGTAACAGCTTCTTTCTTAATTTCTTCAATTTCTTCAACATCTGCTGCCTTTTGATTTATCTTTTTCGCAGCAAGTTTATTCTTGAGCTCATCAATTTGTTCTGCAAAAGAATCATTAACCATTTCAGATGAAAATAACTGTTTATAAAACTCAAGTTTCTCAAGTTCTTTACTATCATCATCACACTCTTCATCAGATGAGTATGAATGATCAAAAACTGGAACTTTTTCTGAAATAACTTCTGAAACTTTTTCATCTTTTTCAGAACTAACTTCAAAACTCTTTTCTCTTTTATCCACAACAATTTTTGAATCCTTGTTTATCGAAAATGATTTTCTAGGCTTTGGTTTTCCAGCAAGAATATCAATAATATCCATTGAATTATTGTTAAAAATATCATCTGCAAAGGAACAACCATATTCATCATCACTATCCATATTTAGATAACAATTTTCACAATGTCAATCACTTTCAAATGAAATTATCCTGCTCAAACAAAATCGCCTTGAATCACCTGCAAACAAACAAATACACAATCAGTTTAAAACGAACTGAATATGTAAACGTGCGTGTTTTTGAAATCAATCTAAGACTCTTGTCAAGAATTTGCGAATTCGTTTCAATGTTGATGACTGATTGAGCCGTAAACTTCTTTATATGGGCTGCAACTATGACTCACTTGTGCCGAGGACAACTTTGATATGTTTTAAAAGCCTATTGCAAGTCCACCAAACTGACAAACAAATCAATGTAATCACATGTATTCAAATCACCTATTAATGTTCAAACAACTAGGCCTTATACCGACAACAACTAGCCGACCATTTCAAATCAATGTATTCACATGTGATTGGGCTGTGATTGGGCCACTTATATTAATGGGGCGGTGCAATATGAACCAAACAAATCATACAACAGACAACTATTATTGATCTCAAACGTGATTGGGCCTTATCTTTAAATCACATGCGCAATAGACACAAACCAACACCAACTTTAATTTTGTGAATGGACCGTTGAATCCACTTAAACCGACAAACAACACTTTCCAAAATACTTTGATTGGACCACTCTTTTCGAATCTTTGACAATAATGTGCCAACAATTATGAATTCTCTTAAGATATCACGTGCAAAACTTGATATTATTAAAAACAATTATCTGACAATCTTTAATCAATTTTCAATGCACATTCACATGTTCACCGAATATGTTGACTGTCAAACTTTTATGAATTCTGAATACTCAATTCAATTTAAAATTTCACGTGAATTGTTACTGACAACAACAGTTATGTTCACGTTGTAATGTCCAAGATATTCAAACGATATGATCAGTTTTCAAACGATCAAAAGTTTCAAACGACAGCTGTTCAAACGACAAAGTTCAAACGACTGCTGTTCAAACAACAAAGTTTAAACAATGGTTGTTCAAACGACAAACATTCAAACGAAAGAATCCATTTTCAAACGACAGACTTGTATTTTCAAACGATTGATCAGATTTCAAACGGTGACGTCATCAAATCGCGAAACTTTTCAAACGGTATGAACGATTTAGATCGGTTTTAGGTCGAATTTTGATTTCAAACTTTCAAGGATTAGTTATTAGTAGATTTTGTTTGTTGTGTGATCGTTTCAAGTCATTTTAACCACGAAAACAGTTTAAAACAGAAAAGAAAGGTAGAAGTGAGATAATCCGATGATTTCAAGCTGTATTTGGTATGAACTCCTCGTCCTGAGCTCTGATACCACTTGTTGGATCGTGTACGTGACCCTGAAAGTCAGTTAAGGTAGTTCAACATCATGTGTAAAGGCGGAATCAATGCACATAACGTCCAAAACAGCTCTAATCCTTTTAACTTTTCTTTTCTGATTAATAAACGTGCTTATACAAAGTTTTCTGATGAAAATCCGGCAGCACCTCCCTACTGTTCCAACCGTTCCGTTTGAAATGAGACTAGCACACTTCTATATATAGGCATGAGACCCTTCCGTTTGAACTTAACATAATCAATTTCAAACGAAACCCTCATTTCAAACAATGAGTTCAAACGGAACCCTCATTCAAACTTTCGTTTCAAACGGAACCCTCTAAATCACTCTCTAAAATCAAAACTAAAACCCTAATTTGACATATAAGCTCCAATTTTGACTTTCTTGATATAAGACTTGATGAAGATGCAGTCAACAGACATTCTTGTGCATCAACAGCCGCCATCTCCCCCTTCCACTCTCATACATGCATTTTTTTTTAGTAATATGTTATATGTAGGCCAAAGCGGGTGTTTTACTGGATACCGGGTATTTTATCTAGCGTTTAAATCCCAGTTTATGGCGTTCTAAATTATTTTTATTATTCTATAAAAATAAACTCGCCAAAATATTACTGAAATAAATTTCAGTTGCCGAGATTTGGCTGCGTTGTCTGCGTTTTGCAGTAGAAGCACTGTGTTGCGTAGTAAGACACGGTATGCGCTTTAAACTTGAAAATTAATGTTTTTAGGCGTTCTAATTTATTTTTCAACACGAACCTGATTAAAAATAAAATTTTAATCATAACAGAATATTTTTGGGATTTAAATATTATCCGGGCGGTCACCAACGTTCGTTTCGCAGTTTTGTCGTAAATAGGTCTTTAGTTCAAATAAACATGTTTTTGCCATACCGAATCCTTCGAAACTTATTTCTAAGCTATGTAAAGGATATTTAGGGTATGTTTGGCTTACGTCACAGTTCCGGAGTGTACGTCGCGTTAAACTGATTGCGTTTATGCACAAGTTTGCGTATAACCTTCCAGAAAGTGATTAAAGCTTGAAATCGGAATCGAATCAAATTGAAAAAAAAAATATTTAACACAATTACACATATAATAACACTAAAGCACATTGTTTTATTGATAATCAACATTGTTTTACATTATACGATGATTACAGAACACAGTTGTCACGGTCTCCCCTACTTTAGGAAATTTCGTCCCAAAATTTTATTTAGAGGAAACTTGTGGAAACAAATGCGGATATTTCGCCTTCATTTGGTCCTCACATTCCCAAGTAAACTCGGGGCCATGTTTGGATTCCCAGCGAACTTTAACCAATCGAATCTGTTTGTTCTTCAACTGTTTGAATGTACGGTCCACTATCTCCACAGGTTTCTCGACAAAGTGCATTGTTTCATCGAGTTGAATCTCGTCGAGAGGAATGTGAAGATCAGCATTAGCTAAACACTTTCGCAAATTGGACACATGAAAAGTCGGATGAATATTTCCAAGCTCTGGAGGTAGCTCTAGTCGATAGGCAACCTTTCCAATTCTTTCAACAATCTTAAATGGTCCAACATATCATGGTGCAAGTTTTCCTTTCTTTCCAAATCTTACCACTCCCTTCCAAGGTGACACCTTGAGTAGGACACGGTCTCCGATTTGAAATTCTAAGGGCTTGCGTCGCATATCCGCATAACTCATTTGACGGCTTCTAGCTGTCACAAGATTATCACGAATTTTCTTGATTTTGTCTGTTGTTTCCAGAATGAGCTCTGGTCCAGTAAGCTGAGCTTCACCGATCTCATTCCAACATACAGGTGAACGACATTTTCGACCGTAGAGAGATTCGAATGGTGCCATATTAATACTAGCATGATAACTGTTGTTGTAAGAGAACTCGATCAGTGGAAGATGAGAATCCCAATTACCACCAAAGTCTATCACGCATGCTCTAAGCATATCCTCCAAAGTTTGAATCGTCCTCTCAGATTGACCATCTGTTTGGGGATGATAAGCAGTGCTTAGATTCAGTTGGGTTCCCAACGCAGATTACATGGTTTCCAAAAATGAGACGAAAACCGAGCATCACGATCGGAAATGATATCCAAAGGAACACCATGTCGTGATACAATCTCATCAACATAAATCTTTGCAAGTTTATCAGCAGATAGATCCTCGCGAATCGGTATAAAATGAGCTGACTTCGTTAATCGATCGATAATAACCCAAATAGCATCGTGACCTTTAGATGTACGCGGTAACTTAGTGATGATATCCATTGCAATGTTCTCCCACTTCCAAACTGGTATCTCTGGTTGTACAAGCAAACCAGAAGGTCGTTGATGTTCAGCCTTGACTTTGAGATAAGTTAGGAATTTCGATACATACAAGGTAACATCCTTCTTCATACCAGGCCACCAGAACTGAGTACAAAGATCCTTGTACATTTTATCAGCACCAGGATGGATAGAATATCGAGACTTGTGATATTCGTCCATTACCAAGGTGCGAAGATCGTCTTGTTTCGGAATCCACAAACGATCCTTGAAATATAGCAACCCATCGTTCTTCGTTTCGAGTTTAAGTTCGAGTTGAAGCGGTAGCTCATATTTCAATAAGTCTTTGATCACACAAGATCGTTGAGCTTGAAGGACACGAGATTGAATATCAGATAGAGTTCGAACAGAATGATGCTTGACTCATTCCTTTCAACTAATCGCATCGGCTACGACATTCGCCTTACCAGGATGGTAGCGAATCTCGCAATCATAATCGTTTAAGAGTTCAACCCAACGTCGTTGCCTCATGTTCAGCTCCTTCTGATTGAGAATATGCTGGAGACTTTTGTGGTCTGTGAAAACCACACACTTCGTTCCATAGAGGTAGTGTCTCCAGATTTTAAGTGCGAAGACCACAGCTCCTAATTCAAGATCATGAGTCGTATAGTTCTTCTCGTGAATTTTCAGCTGTCTAGACGCATAAGCTATGACTTTACCTCGTTGCATAAGAACGCAACCAAGTCCTAGATTCAACGCGTCACAATAGACAACAAAATCATCGTTTCCCTCAGGTAGAGATAAAACATGAGCATCACAGAGCTTCCGTTTCAGCGTTTGGAATGCTTCTTCTTGCTTAGGTCCCCACTCAAAAGGCTTATTTTTCTGAGTTAAAGCAGTGAGTGGAACCGTGATCTTTGAGAAATTAGAAATGAATCGAAGATAATAACTAGCAAGACCAAGAAATTATCGAATCTCTGTAGGTGTCGTCGGTGTATTCCAATCCTTAATAGCTGCTATTTTGCAAGGATCCACATGAATACCTTGCTTGTTGACTATATGACCCAAAAACTGAACTTCTTTAAGCCAAAATTCACACTTGGAGAATTTAGCAAAAAGTTGTTCCTTCTTCAGGAGTTCCAGAGTCAAACGAAGGTGTTGCTCGTGCTCAGCTTGAGACTTTGAATAGATGAGAATATCGTCGGTGAACACAATGATGAACTTATCTAAATAAGGTTTACAAACCCTATTCATTAAGTCCATAAAGATAGCTGGGGCATTTGTCAAACCAAAAGGCATGACAGTGAACTCGTAATGCCCATATCTCGTACGGAATGCAGTTTTGGGAATATCTTCTTCGAATACACGGAGCTGATGATACCCAAAACGCAGATCGATCTTGGAAAAGCATGAAGCACCTTGCAGCTGGTCGAAGAGATCATCAATTATAGGTAGGGGATATCGATTCTTGATGGTAAGCTTATTAAGCTCACGATAATCGATACACATTCGAAAAGATCCATCTTTCTTTTTCACAAAGAGGACAGGAGCTCCCCAAGGAGAAAAGCTCGGACGGATGAATCATTTATCAGACAACTCTTGAAGCTGTTTTGATAACTCTTGCATCTCCGACGGTGCAAGACGATAAGGTGCTTTCGCAATCGGGTTGGCATTGGGTACAAGGTCAATATGAAACTCGACTTGACGAACTGGAGGTAAACCAGGCAGTTCATCGGGAAACACCTCTGGATAATCCCGAACAATCGGAATATCCTGAATACTCTTGCTCTTGCCTTTCTCCTCGGTGACATGTGCCAGGAAGGCAACATATCCTTTTCGCAAATAACTTTGGGCCTTTGTACACGACATAAGCTTCAAATCACCAAATGGCTTCTCGCCACGAACTTCTAGAACATCGCCAGACGGAATAGGAATACGAACAATCTTATCAAAACAAACCACCTTAGCATGATGTTTGGTTAACCAATCCATCCCCACGATAATATCGAAACTCCCAAGTTGCATCGGCGTGAGGTCAATGGGAAAAAGATGGTTATCAAGGTTTAACTGACAATCATGAATAACAGAATCGAGAACAAGAGGTTTACCAGTAGCAACTTCAACAGATAAGGGTTTCCTCAGTTTAGTTCTAGGTATCGCAAGCAAAGGTTCAAAAGACAATGAAACAAAACATCTATCGGCTCCAGAATCAAAAAGAATAGATGCAGGTCGATTGTTAACAAGAAACGTACCATTAACCACCTCGTTGTCAGCCCTCGCTTCGTTAGCATTCAGATTGTACGCTTGCCCACAAGCGGGATTCACATTCGCGTTGACATTCGCATTCGGGTCCGCATTAGCATTCGCGTTTGCATTCACCAGCCTTGGACAGTTGTTGCGGAAGTGACCAAACTCTCCACAATTGAAACATGAACCCGGTGGGAATCTAGCAGCTTTCCCCTAAACCGGAGCTTGATTATGAACAATCTGATTCTGGCCCAAACGATAGACGTTGGCCAGATGCCCAAGCTTACCACACGTTGTGCATTGTCTACAAGCTTGTTGTGCAACATGATGACCGTTGTAGCGAGCACAATGAGGTGCGGTACCAGCATACGCTTTCTTCGCAGGTGGTTGAACTGGTGTGTTCTGAGGGTTCTGAGTAGTAACTGCAAAGTTCTGAGCACCCTTTCGCTTTCTTGACTTCTTCGACGACTCACCTTTCTAACCCTTACCCTTTTCCTTGGCAGATTCGGTTGACTTCTTCTTATCACCCTTGCAGGTAAGTTTTCCCTTCCTGACTTGCGACTCAGTCAGGGTAGCAGATAACTCGATCGCTTGACGAACAGTAGTAGGATTGACGCCAGTCACAATATCCTGTATGGAATCGGGTAAACCATCGATATACCTCTCTATAGCTTTCTCCAACGGGGTAACCATAGTAGGACACAAAAGACTGAGTTCCTCAAATCGATCCGTATACGCATGGTGTTCTCCCCCATCTTGTTTTAGATCGTCAAACTCTCATTCCAAAGCTCGAATTTCGTGACGGGGACAAAACCCTCTCATCATGAGAGCTCGAAGCTCTTCCCATGTTTGTGCCAATGCCACTTTGGCACCCCTATCGTGCATCACTCCGTTCCACCACGTAAGAGTACGCTTCTCAAAGACACTTGATACAAATTCAATCTTACGCCCATCCGGACATTGCACATGTCTGAATGTGGTCTAGATACTTTCGAACCATTGAAGGAGCGCAGTTGCTCCTTGTGACCCAGAAAACTTTAGCGGCTTAGCAGAATTGAAACTCTTGAAATTACATTATGCATTGTTATTATTGTTGTTGTATAGCTCATGGATTTGGGTTACAACGCCTGGAAGCACAGCAGCCATTTGCTGAGAGACAAGGGCTGTGACTTCTTCAGCAGTAAAAGATTGTGCATCACGTCGAGGAGCCATTGTCTAAAAAGGAAATATGAGAAACGAGTGAGGTCAACAATTAGGAAAAACAAAAGAGGTATTGAAAATATTGACGAAACATAAGGAAGGCGATCATTTGTTAGCTACTCCGAATAAACAAATGACACGCAGTGACTAATCAAAGTAATGAATCAAAATAATGTATCACGAAGACATGCTCGCCTATAAGTGAACACTCACCCCAAGAGTTCCCAGGTAAGAGTGACTGGTCCGATTATGTGGATTTGTACGAACACTCTAGCCTTAGACAGAAAACTCAAGGTACAGGCATTCACTCTTCCAGTTTGCACGTGTTCACATTATTTAGACCCAAACTTTGACGAGATTTTGAAAACTTATAAGGCACTAAGCCAAAAATGAGTCAAACTGGAAGGGTTCAAAACCTTACAACAGAGGGTTTAAAACCTAGTAATCAATCATCCTAGAACGAATGATTAATTTTCGAAGCAGATTCAGATTTTGTTTTAAAAATCTAAACGCAATCAACTTGCGTTGGGGTCCTAGAAAGTTTTAGTGTAGGTCAAAATATTACTAATAACCTAATTCCCTATAACCAATATTGGCTCTGATACCAACTTCTTCTGTCACACCCCGACCACGTAAAACAACAAACCGTGGCAGAAACGTCGGGGAGTGTTGTAACAGAATTATTGTTTCGAAACCATGGATACAAAAGAGTCTCGGTTTATTTATTCATTAACATTGTCTTAAAGTTTAACAAGCAAGTCAAACATAGTCTATCATCGTTATCAAATCACTAAGGCCTCGTCCAGTCCTAAGTGAGCATGCATCCTATTCGCAATCAACATTAAGCAACATCACCTGAAACATATGTAAAAACAAAGTCAGCAAAGAAATGCTGTCGAGCACATAGTTTTTGTGAGAGTGTCAGATTCATGGCTCGTTTATTCGTTTAAATAACTCGTACAACCTCGTTAATCGATATTAGAAAACCTTGTTTTGTAAACTGTTTGTATTGTAAAATGAATAACCAAGTCAAAATAGATTGGTTATAATTTATAAACCTCGATGCCATGAATCTTAACCCAAAACATTTGTTTATGTAAACCAAATCATAAATCGTTCTCGTAATAAAACTCGTATGGTTTATATAGTTTCGTAAACATCGTTGTGTGACGTCGTTTAACTCATTCTCGTTATAGATCATCGTTCATTTGTTTAAATCGTTCAATCGTTCAAAATCGTACAATCGTTTAATATCGTTCTTGTTCCAATCGTTCTCGTTTTAATTGTGAAAACTACTTTTGGTCGTCTCGCTAATAACATTCAAACCTTTGTGACTCGTTCATCGTTCAACTCGTATTAACAAACCACCAAAGGGTAAGTTAACAATCATCAGGTTCAGTCATTACCCACATAACCCACACATAACCATGGGTGTTGTCTGATAACGGGACTTGTCAGATCCTATGGTACCATAACCTAATACTGGTCGGTTCGGCCAAAATTAATGAATGTCATTCGTTATGTAACTAAAACCAACAAGCTCGTTCACATTATCGAAATCGTTATTAGTTTAGTATAAACCATCTTACTTGTTTTGAAACCGTCGTTAAAACATTGAAATCGTTTTGATACATATGAATAACCCCAAAACAATCGAAAACAGTAAAGGAGGGGATCTATGTACTCACCTTTGGGTGCGTTTTTATATGTTAACACAATCCCTCAAATTTTTTATTCGTCATAAACTAAATAAGAATGCTTTAATAATCAAAAATCCACAAAAATACATAAGTTTCTCCGATACTTAGAATTTTCACATAACTTTGAGATTTCTCAAAAAGTTATTATTTTTTATTATATTGGTGTATTTGTATATATATACTCAAGCGTAATACACATAATCTTGTCAACACTAGCACATCATCATACACATATTGTAAAACACAAAACACATAAAATTCACCCATGAAAAACCCATTCTAGTTATGTCGAAAAACACTTATTTTAGCGATTCAGTAACATTTTTAGGCGTCGGAAGTCACGTATGACTAACCAAACACCAAGTAAACTTAATATAAGTTAAAATACTTATTTTTATATCAAAAATATCAGTTTGGTTACTGATCTAAAACAGTTTTATAAAAATCCTCCGAAAAGACGATTTTTGACCGTTTTACCGCATAGTTTTGCATCAAACGTTACCCGAACCATTCCAAATTGAAACAACTTGAAATTTTAACATAACACATTTTATTTACTGAATAAAATAATGGTTATACTTATGATAGTGCAGGTCTTACATAAAGCACATAAGTCATGCAAATTTCACATAATTTACCACTTTTTAAGCTATATGTACAACATGCAAAGCTATCAATCCTATATAAAAGTTTTATGTCCTTATAATATACCAAATAATGTTATTTTTAGTGTTTGTAACCTGATCTAAAACATTTTTGTCATATAACCCTTTTTTACCATTTCTTGAGCTTTACATCAACATGTATCTTCATGTACAAGTGCCTAAAGCATACTATCATAATATCATCATTTTATGTTAATCTAAATGCTTCAAATATGTGATATATTCAGGTTTATTTGCTGATGTACTTGGTCATTTTACATATCATACATAGATCATCAATCACTTGCATTTTAACTATTATTCAAGAACAAGCAACAACCCAAACATGTACTTATAAAAAATAAAGCTCGAAACTCATAAACACATGTATATATGTACGGTTATATACATATATATATATACATCACCATTTTCATTTGTAACAAGACCCATTTCATTTTAGATTTCAAGTTTAGTGAAAATTCCAAGATTCAAGAGAAACTTCAAATCATCAAGAACAACCAAGAATCAAGAGTGTGATTTAAACATAAATGTTATACCTTCAAGATTCAAGTAAGTTGTTGGATGAGGTTTTGATGATAGGAAGCTTGAATCACTTGAAAACACCTTGGAAACACCTTTGATTCTTCACAACCACTTGAAATATGCTTGGAAAGGGACTTGATTCTCAAGAACAAAGCTTGAAGAAGATGAAGATGGGTGTGGGGGTGGGGTTACGGTTCAAGGGAGAGAGAGAGATGAAGATATTGAGTGATCTTGTAAGATTATGAAGAATATGTAAAGATATGGAATAGATATGAAAGATTTATAGAAGAGCATGCATCAACACTTGGCAAAGTTGAATGAGAAGTGGCAAGATGGAAGAGAAGTGGCAAGATGGAAGCATATGAGGCCGCCACCTCCCCCTTCCACTCTCATACATGCATTTTTTTTATAGTAATATGTTATATGTAGGCCAAAGCGGGTGTTTTACTGGATACCGGGTATTTTATCTCGCGTTTAAATCCCGGTTTATGGCGTTCTAAATTATTTTTATTATTCTAAAAAAATAAACTCGCCAAAATATTACTGAAATAAATTTCAGTTGCCGAGATTTGGCTGCGTTGTCTGCGTTTTGCAGTAGAAGCACTGTGTTGCGTAGTAACACGCGGTATGCGCTTTAAACTTGAAAAATAACGTTTTTAGGCGTTCTAATTTATTTTTCAACATGAACCTGATTAAAAATAAAATTTTAATCATAACAGAATATTTTTGAGATTTAAATATTATCCGGGCGGTCACCAACGTTCGTTTCGCAGTTTTGTCGTAAATAGTTCTTTAGTTCAAATAAACATGTTTTTGCCATACCGAATCCTTCAAAACTTATTTCTAAGTTATGTAAAGGATATTTAGGGTATGTTTGGCTTACGTCACAGTTCTGGAGTGTACGTCGCGTTAAACTGATTGCGTTTATGCACCAGTTTGCGTATAACCTTCCAGAAAGTGATTAAAGCTTGAAATCGGAATCGAATAAAATTGAAAAAAAAATTATTTAACACAATTACACATATAATAACACTAAAGCACATTGTTTTATTGATAATCAACATTGTTTTACATTATACGATGATTACAGAACACAGTTGTCACAGATTTGGTGCCAGGGCTACGGGATCCTTTGAAGCTTTACGTTTCTTCGATTTTGGTGAAGGCTTGGCTTCTGCTTCCTATGGTGATTCTTAGGTAGCTTCATCCTGGAGACGAGACATGGCAATAGCTAATTCAACAGTCTTTAGGATTACTTCGCCTATTCGGTTGGCAAATGTGGTAGCCTGCTCGTACATCTGAGCGTCGCTGCGGTGAAGAGACATTCTGGAGGAAATGAAGGACATAGGAGGAAACAAGTGAAATGTTATCGGATAATGACAACGCATAAAAATTGCGATCATTTTTTTGTTACCTAAGGCAAAAAAATGAGACGGTGACTAATCAAAGTAAGCGGGTCATATCAATGTATCGTGAAGACATGCTTTAGCCTATAAGTGGACACTCATCCCAAGAGTTCCCAGGTAAGAGTGACTGGTCCGATTATGTGGTTTTGTACGAACACTCTAGCCTTAGACAGAAAACTCAGAGTACAGGCATCCACCCTTCCTGATTGCACGTGTTCACATTATAAGACCCAACTTTGACGAGATTTTGAAAACTTAGAGGGTTCAAAACCTTATAATAAATCATCCTAGAACAGATGATTTGTTTTCAAAGCGGATTTGAAATTTGTGTTCTTGTTGTGGTTGTCACCTAAGGATAAGTGACGGTATTGTTTTAAGATCTAAACACAAGAATCTTGTGTTAGGGTCCTAGGAAGGTTATAGACTAGGTCAAAGCATTACTAATAACCTAATAACCTAATTCCCTATAACCATGAGCTCTGATACCAACTCTTCTGTCACACCCCGACCGCGTAAAACAACAAACCGTGGCGGAAACGTCGGGGAGTGTCGTGGCAGAATCATTGTTTCATAACACATGGAAATTTTGAAGTTTCGTTTTAATTAAAGATTAACCATTTACATGGTCTTGAAATCTAAACAAACAAATTAAACATAGTCTATCATTGTTATTAAGTCACTGAGGCCTCATCCAGTCCTAAGTGAGCATGCATCCTAGCAATCAACATCATTCAACAACACCTGAAACATATGTAAAAACAAAGTCAGCAAAGAAATGATGGCGAGCACATAGGTTTTATGAGTGTGTCGGATTCATGGCTAGTTTACATGTTTCAATACCTAATTAAAAACCCTATTTTGAAAGAAAAAAAAAAGTGTATAGTATTGCGACATAATTAACCAACTCAAATCAAGTTGGTTATAATTTGTAAAATCTCGTAGCCATGCTTCTTAACCCCAAAACATTTATTTAATTAAATCAAATTGTAAAACATCTCCTAAAAACTTGTTAATAAAACTCGTATGGTTTATATTATTCAGAAAACATCGTTGTGTGACATCGTTTCAAAATCATTTACCCAAGTGAACTAAATAACGCCACGGTATGTAATATGATGAAAGCACTTATATATAAGAAGTACCAGCGGCGTATCTACCATGTTTTTATCACATTACACGCGTCTCGTTATCTAAACACTAACCAAAAACCAATCGTTTACCCAAATCGTTTAACTCGTTAAAATCATTCTCGTTTTAATTGTGAAAACTACTTTTGGTCGTCTCGCTAATAACATCCAAACCTTCGTGACTCGACTATCTCGAAACTCGCATTAATAAACCACCAAAGGGTAAATTAACAATCACAGATTCAGTCGTTACCCACCTAACCCACACATAACCATGGGTGCAGTCTGATAAAGGGATTTGTCAGATCCTATGGTACCATAACCTAATACTGGTCGGTTCGGCCAAAACTAATGAATGTTATTCGTTATGTAATTACAACCAACAAGTTTATCCACATTATCGAAATCGTTATTATTAATATAAACCCTTTTAATCATTTTCGAAACCATCCTTAAAACCTCGAAAACATTTAACACATATGAATCACCCCAAAACAATTGAAAACAGTAAAATATGGGAACTATGTACTCACTTGAGAATGCTTAGAAGTCTTGAACAACAACCAAGCAAAGCTAGAGGGAGCACGGAAACAATCGGCACCTAATATAGATAACTATATTAATAAATCGGACCTAAGTCGGAAGATCGGATAGGATGAGGTTTCCTAAACCCAATGAGTATTGGAACTCATATGATTTTGTTTAACAAAGCCCACATACTAAAACGAAACCTAACCTAAGTGCTTACGACCCATTACGACTCGTTTAGGTAGCTTACGCTACTTTAACGCGTCGTTCGCGAAAAACGCGTTCGGACCGCCTAACTAGTCCTATGACAAGTATTATATGCCTTAACATGTCTAATAATGTTACCTAATCAGATTAGATGTGAAAATTTAGGTTACATATGCTTAAAATGAATTTATGCGTAAAAAGGGCATTTTGGTCATTTTCCTAAGGCATATAAATTACCTATCATACAACTAACTAAACGAAGTGACCATAAGGTATAACCTCGGAAAGGTTATTCCCTATACAACTATGGTCACAAAACATGTTCGGTCGGATCCTAACGATCGACCAAACAGGTCGGGTTCGAAAGTCTAAGCGGTTGTTTAGACCGCTTATCTTACGACCCAATATAAGCACTAATCTAAAAGTGACGAGTTAAACATGCTAAACATGTTTAATGAAGTTTATAAAACAAGTTTGATATCAAAACAAACGGTTTTGATACCCAAGAATAGTTTGGTTGCAAAATACGCCTAAACGCGTATTTTGACTGAAACTATGACTCGTCACTAAGCCTAAATAACATGGTAATCAGTAGGTATAGTCACAAAGGACTATGACCATCGTGATTACGCTCACGTTACGAAGTTCAAAAGAACTTCGTGTTGACCATTGACCGGTCAAAGCAGAAAGTCAAACATTGTTTGAGTTTTACGCTTAAAAACGCATAAAAGCATGAAAGAAACTTACAACGGGTCCAAGCTAGGAAGAAATTGATCTAAATACTCAGGTATGAAGCATAAAGCTTCAAATTAGAGCATAAAATTAGATCAAGGTGTAAGGAAAATAGAATGGGAGCTTGGGTATTTATAGATTTCGGAGAACCGTTAGGATCGTTTCTCGCATTTCGTGCCTTGATCTTGGCCTTCCACTTGGGCACATGGTTTTCAAAACCATGGGAATACTTAAAACCATAAAATTGCAGCCCATAGAGTGCAAAACTATGGGTTAAAACTAGGGGTGCAAACGAGCCGAGCCGAGCCCGAGCTTGACCAGGCTCGACTCGAGCTCGATTAACTTTATGTGAGCTCGGGCTCGAGCTCGATTCGAGCTTTGTTTTCAAGGCTCGAGCTCGGCTCGTTTGTATTTTCTCAAGCTCGGGCTCGGCTCGGGCTCGGCTCGTTTATTATCTATTAATTTGTATATTAAATAAAAATAATATAAATAATAGACTTTTTAGGCTCGTGAGCTCGATAAGTGAAGCTCGGGCTCGGGCTCGTTTACTAAATAAGCTTATTTTTAGGTTCGAGGTCGGCTTGTAAACAAGTTTAAATAAGCTCGGCTCGACTCGGCTCGTTTACACTAAAGCTCGATAAGGCTCGACGAGCCTAACGAGCTTCACATGCAAGGCTCGAGCTCGGGCTCGATAAACAAACGAGCTTTGTTTTGAGGCTCAAGCTCGGCTCGTTTCGAGCTTTTTCTCGAGCCGATCTCGAGTAGCTCGCGAGCCGGCTCGGCTCATTTGCACCCCTAGTTAAAACCATCAAAACCTCAAAAATGGACCAAGTTCAATGTATCTGCCAGAACTTTCAAAAATGGTCCCTGCACTTGTAAAACTTGATTTTTTGGCACTTTTAAGCCCCGTTAACCCCATTTCAAGGCTCTAAAATGAAGTTAAAGTATAGGGAACTTGAAATGTGCTCAAAAATATCTCAGATGTTGGTTCGTTTGGTCGTACGGTTGTGTTGTTTGGTTAATTACGACGGAAATCGTAACGAACGCAAAAACGATCCAAATTACGCGACGAATGGAATTTTATCATGCCAATCACTAAAATAAAATATTTTAATGATTACATAAATTTTTGGATATCCGGATATATTCAGAACGTAAGATATGCGCGAAAATTCAAACTTATGCACTTTTTGACGCTTTTAGTCTCTATTGATCAATAAAGTTTATTTTTAGCATACTGAACCCTTCAAAGCCTATTTCTAACATATGTAAAGGATATTTAGGATATGTTTAACTTATGATCAAGTTCCGGAATGTTCGTTACTATACAAATCGGTATAGTTTCGCAGTTTGACACAAATAGTCCCTGCGATCGAACAAACTTGATTTCGACACACCAAACCATCCAAAACTTATTTCTAAAAAATAAAGCTCGAAACTCATAAACACATGTATATATGTACGGTTATATACATATATATATACATCACCATTTTCATTTGTAACAAGACCCATTTCATTTTAGATTTCAAGTTTAGTGAAAATTCCAAGATTCAAGAGAAACTTCAAATCATCAAGAACAACCAAGAATCAAGAGTATGATTTAAACATAAATGTTATACCTTCAAGTTTCAAGTAAGTTGTTGGATGAGGTTTTGATGATAGGAAGCTTGAATCACTTGAAAACACCTTGGAAACACCTTTGATTCTTCACAACCACTTGAAATATGCTTGGAAAGGGACTTGATTCTCAAGAACAAAGCTTGAAGAAGATGAAGATGGGTGTGGGGGTGGGGTTACGGTTCAAGGGAGAGAGAGAGATGAAGATATTGAGTGATCTTGTAAGATTATGAAGAATATGTAAAGATATGGAATAGATATGAAAGATTTATAGAAGAGCATGCATCAACACTTGGCAAAGTTGAATGAGAAGTGGCAAGATGGAAGAGAAGTGGCAAGATGGAAGCATATGAGGCCGCCACCTCCCCCTTCCACTCTCATACATGCATTTTTTTATAGTAATATGTTATATGTAGGCCAAAGCGGGTGTTTTACTGGATACCGGGTATTTTATCTAGCGTTTAAATCCCGGTTTATGGCGTTCTAAATTATTTTTATTATTCTATAAAAATAAACTCGCCAAAATATTACTGAAATAAATTTCAGTTGCCGAGATTTGGCTGCGTTGTCTGCGTTTTGCAGTAGAAGCACTGTGTTGCGTAGTAACACGCGGTATGCGATTTAAACTTGAAAAATAACGTTTTTAGGCGTTCTAATTTATTTTTCAACATGAACCTGATTAAAAATAAAATTTTAATCATAAAAGAATATTTTTGGGATTTAAATATTATCCGAGCGGTCACCAACGTTCGTTTCGCAGTTTTGTCGTAAATAGTTCTTTAGTTCAAATAAACATGTTTTTGCCCTACCGAATCCTTCGAAACTTATTTCTAAGTTATGTAAAGGATATTTAGGGTATGTTTGGCTTACGTCACAGTTCCGGAGTGTACGTCGCGTTAAACTGATTGCGTTTATGCACCAGTTTGCGTATAACCTTCCAGAAAGTGATTAAAGCTTGAAATCGGAATCGAATAAAATTGAAAACAAAATTATTTAGCACAATTACACATATAATAACACCAAAGCACATTGTTTTATTGATAATCAACATTGTTTTACATTATACGATGATTACAGAACACAGTTGTCACAGATTTGGTGCCAGGGCTGCGGGATCCTTTGAAGCTTTACGTTTCTTCGATTTTGGTGAAGGCTTGGCTTCTGCTTCCTATGGTGATTCTTGGGTAGCTTCATCCTGGAGACGAGACATGGAAATAGCTAATTCAACAGTCTTTAGGATTACTTCGCCTATTCGCTCGGCAAATTTGGTAGCCTGCTCGTACATCTGAGCGTCGCTGCGGTGAAGAGACATTCTGGAGGAAATGAAGGACATAGGAGGAAACAAGTGAAATGTTATCGGATAATGACAACGCATAAAAATTGCGATCATTTTTTTGTTACCTAAGGCAAACAAATGAGACGGTGACTAATCAAAGTAAGCGGGTCATATCAATGTATCGCGAAGACATGCTTTAGCCTATAAGTGGACACTCACCCCAAGAGTTCCCAGGTAAGAGTGACTAGTCCGATTATGTGGATTTGTACGAACACTCTAGCCTTAGACAGAAAACTCAGAGTACAGGCATCCACCCTTCCATATTGCACGTGTTCACATTATAAGACACAACTTTGACGAGATTTTGAAAACTTAGAGGGTTCAAAACCTTATAATAAATCATCCTAGAACAGATGATTTATTTTCAAAGCGGATTTGAAATTTGTGTTCTTGTTGTGGTTGTCACCTAAGGATAAGTGACGGTATTGTTTTAAGATCTAAACACAAGAATCTTGTGTTAGGGTCCTAGGAAGGTTATAGACTAGGTCAAAGCATTACTAATAACCTAATAACCTAATTCCCTATAACCATGAGCTCTGATACCAACTCTTTTGTCACACCCCGACCGCGTAAAACAACAAACCGTGGCGGAAACGTCGGGGAGTGTCGTGGCAGAATCATTGTTTCATAACACATGGAAATTTTGAAGTTTCGTTTTAATTAAAGATTAACCATTTACATTGTCTTGAAATCTAAACAAACAAATTAAACATAGCATATCATTGTTATTAAGTCACTAAGGCCTCATCCAGTCCTATGTGAGCATGCATCCTAGCAATCAACATCATTCAACAACACCTGAAACAGATGTAAAAACAAAGTCAGCAAAGAAATGATGGCGAGCACATAGGTTTTATGAGTGTGTCGGATTCATGGCTAGTTTACATGTTTCAATACCTAATTAAAAACCCTGTTTTGAAAAAAAAAAGTGTATAGTATTGCGACATAATTAACCAACTCAAATCAAGTTGGTTATAATTTGTAAAATCTCGTAGCCATGCTTCTTAACCCCAAAACATTTATTTAGTTAAATCAAATCGTAAAACATCTCCTAAAAACTTGTTAATAAAACTCGTATGGTTTATATTATTCAGAAAACATCGTTGTGGGACATCGTTTCAAAATCATTTACCCAAGTGAACTAAATAACGCCACGGTATGTAATATGATGAAAACACTTATATATAAGAAGTACCAGCGGCGTATCTACCATGTTTTTATCACATTACACACGTCTCGTTATCTAAACACTAACCAAAAACCAATCGTTTACCCAAATCGTTTAACTCGTTAAAATTGCTTCAGTCGTTTAAATCATTCTCGTTTTAATTGTGAAAACTACTTTTGGTCGTCTCGCTAATAACATCCAAACCTTCGTGACTCGACTATCTCGAAACTCGCATTAATAAACCACCAAAGGGTAAATTAACAATCACAGATTCAGTCGTTACCCACCTAACCCACACATAACCATGGGTGCAGTCTGATAAAGGGATTTGTCAGATCCTATG
Organism: Helianthus tuberosus; assembly: GCA_030545235.1. Taxonomy (NCBI): domain Eukaryota; kingdom Viridiplantae; phylum Streptophyta; class Magnoliopsida; order Asterales; family Asteraceae; genus Helianthus; species Helianthus tuberosus. Next base: position 93,604,404 of record CM060410.1, read on the forward strand.
GTACCATAACCTAATACTGGTCGGTTCGGCCAAAACTAATGAATGTTATTCGTTATGTAATTACAACCAACAAGTTTATCCACATTATCGAAATCGTTATTATTAATATAAACCCTTTTAATCATTTTCGAAACCATCCTTAAAACCTCGAAAACATTTAACACATATGAATCACCCCAAAACAATTGAAAACAGTAAAATATGGGAACTATGTACTCACTTGAGAATGCTTAGAAGTCTTGAACAACAACCAAGCAAAGCTAGAGGGAGCACGGAAACAATCGGCACCTAATATAGATAACTATATTAATAAATCGGACCTAAGTCGGAAGATCGGATAGGATGAGGTTTCCTAAACCCAATGAGTATTGGAACTCATATGATTTTGTTTAACAAAGCCCACATACTAAAACGAAACCTAACCTAAGTGCTTACGACCCATTACGACTCGTTTAGGTAGCTTACGCTACTTTAACGCGTCGTTCGCGAAAAACGCGTTCGGACCGCCTAACTAGTCCTATGACAAGTATTATATGCCTTAACATGTCTAATAATGTTACCTAATCAGTTTAGATGTGAAAATTTAGGTTACATATGCTTAAAATGAATTTATGCGTAAAAAGGGCATTTTGGTCATTTTCCTAAGGCATATAAATTATCTATCATACAACTAACTAAACGAAGTGACCATAAGGTATAACCTCGGAAAGGTTATTCCCTATACAACTATGGTCACAAAACATGTTCGGTCGGATCCTAACGATCGACCAAACAGGTCGGGTTCGAAAGTCTAAGCGGTTGTTTAGACCGCTTATCTTACGACCCTAAATAAGCACTAATCTAAAAGTGATGAGTTAAACATGCTAAACATGTTTAATGAAGTTTAGAAAACAAGTTTGATATCAAAACAAACAGTTTTGATACCCAAGAATAGTTTGGTTGCAAAATACGCCTAAACGCGTATTTTGACTGAAACTATGACTCGTCACTAAGCCTAAATAACGTGGTAATCAGTAGGTATAGTCACAAAGGACTATGACCATCATGATTACACTCACGTTACGAAGTTCAAAAGAACTTCGTGTTGACCATTGACCGGTCAAAGCAGAAAGTCAAACACTGTTTGACTTTTACGCTTAAAACGCATAAAAGCATGAAAGAAACTTACAACGGGTCCAAGCTAGGAAGAAATTGATCTAAATACTCAGGTATGAAGCATAAAGCTTCAACTTAGAGCATAAAATTAGATCAAGGTGTAAGGAAAATGGAATGGGAGCTTGGGTATTTATAGATTTCGGAGAACCGTTAGGATCGTTTCTCGCATTTCGTGCCTTGATCTTGGCCTTCCACTTGGGCACATGGTTTTCAAAACCATGGGAATACTTAAAACCATAAAATTGCAGCCCATAGAGTGCAAAACTATGGGTTAAAACCATCAAAACCTCAAAAATGTACCAAGTTCAATGTATCTGCCAGAAATTTCAAAAATGGTCCATGCACTTGTAAAACTTGATTGTTTTGGCACTTTTAAGCCCCGTTAACCCCATTTCAAGGCTCTAAAATGAAGTTAAAGTATAGGGAACTTGAAATGTGCTCAAAAATATCTCAGATGTCGGTTCGTTTGGTCGTACGGTTGCGTTGTTTGGTTAATTACGACGGAAATCGTAACGAACGCAAAAATGATCCAAATTACGCGACGAATGGAATTTTATCATGCCAATCACTAAAATAAAATATTTTAATGATTACATAAATTTTTGGATGTCCGGATATATTCAGAACGTAAGATATGCGCGAAAATGCAAACTTATGCACTTTTTGACGCTTTTAGTCTCTATTGATCAATAAAGTTTATTTTTAGCATACTGAACCCTTCAAAGCCTATTTCTAACATATGTAAAGGATATTTAGGGTATGTTTAACTTATGATCAAGTTCTGGAATGTTCGTTACTATACAAATCAGTATAGTTTCGCAGTTTGACACAAATAGTCCCTGCGATCGAACAAACTTGATTTCGACACACCAAACCATCCAAAACCTATTTATAAGTTATGTAAAGGTTATTTAAGGTATGTTGAGCCTATGTCACTACCCCGGAGTGTTTTTCGCGTTAAAATGATTACGTTTACGCATTAGTTTGCGTATAACTTTCAAGAAAGCGATTTAGAGCTCGAAATCGAACAAGAATTGATATGTGCAAATGATACACATATTTAAACAAATCCCAAGTATGAAACACAATATTTCATTGGTTAGGCATTTTTTGATGGTCGTGGAGGCACAGATGTCACAATCTGTCACACCCCAACCGATGGCAGAATCATCGGGGCGCGGCACTAGGCGAATCAGATTGCTCAAGAGAATCCTTAACAACTATATTGTGACAGTATTTAATGTGTTCATTAACCCATAGTAATAAACAATTACAATCACATAAGCTGTCACGAATTTTCCTGTTCTCTCAAACAATTCAAATCCGACAACCTAGATTTTAGGTATGTTTCTAGACTTCCTAGCTTGATTTGATGTAGACTGCGACTAAACCTGCAACATACGTTAAAATAATGTCAATACAAAAGTATTGGCGAGTATACAGGTTTGATATGTAATAGTGTAATAGATAAAAGCTGCGAATTTCCACATACATAAATGTAATACCCGACATATATACTCACGAAACCGATACTACCAGCTAAGTCCTCGATGCTCAAATATGCGATGGCTAACTAGACCCCGCCGGGCGCAATAGTACTATACTAGTCATGGTGGGACGTCGCGAGTATAAGTCCTAGCATATATGTAACTAGCATCACGTATAATTATGCACGTAAGTCATTCGCAAGTGATAAATAGTTTAAGAATTTGATGTGATTCGATTTGATAACAACGTATGTTACACCCAAAAGTGCAAAAGCAAAAAGGGTTCAAGTATACTCACGGTCGGTGTTCGGCAAGCAAACACAACTTGAATGGATTGATGGGAGCGCGTCTGAGATTAGCCTGGTTACAATTTGATAGCGTAAGCGTCAAACAGTGCGTTAAACGGTGGCGAGTGAACCAAGTGTCGAATGGTAATCCGATCGGATGGCAATCCGATCGGATGGCCAGTCGAGCGGGTGGCAATCCGTTTGGATGGTCATCCGATCGGATGACCATTCATTTGGATTGTCACCTTGTTTGGTGAAGATGTGTTTGTGTATGATGGTTACCTTTTGAAGTTTTTGTTATAGCATTTTGAAAACAGAGAAGTATCTCTACCTTTCAGGTCGGTCGATCGAATGGTCGGTCGATCGGGTGGCAACTCGATCGGGTGGTTGTTCGATCGGACAGTGATCCGATCGGCCAGACACTTTGGTTGATGATAAGCTCACAGCAGACTGGTCGCTCGATCGGGTGGTAGTCCGATCGGGTGACAATCCGTTGGAACTGATGTGCAATGAAGATTTGTAAAAACGTTTAAGTGTTGAGGATCCAAAGTCAGCCGGTCGGCTGGTCGTTCGATCGGACGGTAATCCATTCATCGTTCAGATCCTTGAATGTTTGAAAATTGTTTAAGTCTTGACACCAAGTGCAATCCGATCGGATTGCGGGTCGATCGGGTGGCAGTCCGATCGGGCGGTAATCCGATCGGACGGCAATCCATCCCACAGCCTGATCATTTCACAACTTGCTTATTTTGTTAAGTTTCTACGATTTGATCGAGACGGTATGACTACGAGCTAAACAATGGAAACTCCACCGATTCCAAGTCATTGGATCGGATGGGAATCACCCCGTCCGATCCGTTAACTGTTCTCGACGTTTATTCATGTTCAACACGATAAGCCGGTCATCTCGTTGATAGGAACCAGTTCTCAAACCGACACTTCACTATAGATAGAGTAGAAGGTCGATACGAGTTCTATTGCTACCGGTTTTGAGTGAAAAGTTAAGAAAGTTTGAAGAAAAGCTTAGAAAACCTAGATTCAGCTTAGATTTTAGGTGAGATTAATGTTTATACACCGTGGAATCTATCAGATCTGGACTGTTCTTGATGAGATGAGGTCACACTTCATTATTCCTAAGAACTCCATGATGACATCACCTTAGAACGGCTCAAATCCTAAGATCTAGCAGTGGAAAAGTGAGATCTGATGGTGAAAAAGATGAAGAAGTGCGTGTAGATTATAGAAGTACAAGATTTAGGTCGGAAACTTACAAGAATCGTGAGAAATCGAGAGAAAAGGGTCCAAGAGCGTGCTAGTCGAGTGAGAGCTGTCACATCACTGTTCAAGTGATGTGACAAGGGCTATTTATAGGTGAAGAGGAGAAAAGGGAAAGGGAGTGCCATGGATCGGATGAATGTCCGATCAGATGGCTGTCCGATCGGGTGGCTGTCCGATCGGATGGCCACCCGATCGAGTGGTCACTCGATCGGTGGTCTCCAGCGAATGGCGTTTCGATGTTTCGTTTTGAACGTTAAGCGTTGTGATAGTTTGGTCACACATTTTCATAACCATATTCATATATTTATTATAATTAGTCACATAGGGTCGTATACATATCCATATTTTGAAGTTGCGATAATCGAGTTACGCGTGCCTCCAAGTGCGTTTTCTTGAGTATCGAGTTGCATTGCGACACATCACGGTTATCAAGGAGGGTAGAATTGGTCCTCACTTGACATCTTCGTGAGTGTTAGTATGTTCGATGAGACGTGTTATGCTACAATGATCAATGGGGTACCACCCACTCGTATTGCCATCATCGTCACGACGGTCGATGGGGTAGTACGCACTCGTAGAGTCATTGTTAGCTTTAATGTTTGCGTTGATGTATTATGCGAAAATAGCGTTGTAATAGCGATAAAATATGCGTAATATGCTAATATACTGCGAAATAGCGATGTATGCGATATAGCTACATTATGATCCGAATCTCTGGTGCTAGGCGTAACGAGTATAGCGAGTGGTAACAACGCACGAACGTGCGGGTTGTTACAATATATATATATATATATATGTGTGTGTGTGTGTGTGTGTGTGTGTGTGTGTGTGTGTGTGAGATTACAAAAATCATTATAAAGCTTATGGTTTATATAAAATAAACCGGTCTAACGCACATGTTACGATAATTAATGGTTACAACATCGTTTTAAACCAAATGGTTGAACCAAAACCATTCGTTTTGTTTGTTTCATGGTATAGGATTTAAGATTATACCACAATCTCTATAATATCACACACGACAAATTGTACTACACAAGTAATTTTCTAATAAAAATGTATTTATAAGATCATAATCTCTAGATGTTTTTTTATTTTTATTTTTAAAGCATTTCGTGAACCAAAATCCATATAAGTAAGTTTTTAAGACTGTATCTAGGGCTGTAAACGAACCGAACAAACACGAACAAGGCCATGTTCGTGTTCGTTCGTTAAGGAAATTAACATGTTCGCGAACTGTTCACGAACGCTTACCAAACATAAGTTTATGTTCGTGTTCGTTCGTTAAGGAAATTCAGTTGTTCACGAACAGTTCGTGAACACTGGTCCCGAACACAAACGAACACAAGCAAATAAAAACAAACACAAACGAACATTTAACTTGAAATTAAAAAGAAATAAAAACATTGTTATCCTTAAACATTGGATATAAGTAGTTAAATACAACCATTAAATGATAAATCAAAACACAAGAAGTCTACTAGATCACCAAACGATGAATCAAATTTAACTAATTTAGACATAATTATCCCTAAAAATGTCTTAGAATGTCCAAATTTTAGCTAACTTAGAAAAAAAATATGGTTTTAAGTTTTCAATATGTTTAGATGAAAGGTTTATTATTTATTATTTTCGTTGATATAATCAAACGAACACGAACGAACGTAAACGAACATATTACCGATCGTTCACGAACATAGTCGAACGAACGAGACCTGTGTTTGTGTTCGTTCGCTAATCTAACTGAACAAAATTTTTTGTTTGTGTCCGTTCATTAAGCTCATCGAACGAACATAAATGAACTTCCCACCAAACGGTTCATGAACTGTTCCCTGAACATTCGGTTCGTTTACAACCCTAACTGTATCAACAATCTCACAAAATTTGTTTGAATCGTGTCTTATTATACGATCCTTTGTGTAGTGTTTAACAAGAGCGTGAATTACGTCTTCTCGTACGACCATTTGTTATAAGAAAGAACAAACAAGTGTTGACGATTGTGGCTAAGCATTCGCGTTCAAAACATGCCTTTTAAAACAGATGTTACGTCTCTACTTAGACAAACCATTTGTCCCCCAGAATAGAACAACCGAAGTAGTCTTTACTACTAGAGATGGCTCGCGCGCCCAAGGTTACACTGAGTAACTTAGTGTGATTCATCAGTTGAAAATAAAATTAAATTAATTGATGGTGGAATTGAGATTTGAGTAGAAAGTACTCTTTTCTATTTAACTAGTTATAAAAACTGTTGCCGCGTTGCGGCGAACTTATTTTGTTTTTTAGTCTGTGTTTATATGTGTTTGAAATCACTACGAGCGCGTTGCACACGGAATCGCTGACAAGAAAAAAATGTAGAAAAAAGCACTAAAAAATAACCGAAAGAAAATCAACTAAAAAAGTTGTATGGTAATGATTTTGTTCGGTAGAAACCCGTAGTCAGAGATGAGCAAATAGTAACGGGTACCGGTACCGAATTTCCGGAACCGAAAGATCCTAAGTACCAGTTCGGTACTGACGTTTGGCGTTCCTGGTAGCGGTTCGCTACCGGTTTTTACCTTCATATACCGATACCATAACCAGTATTTTCTGTACCAATACCGATTCGGTATCAGTTGGCATCGAGCTCATCACTACTCCTGAAACTAAAAAAAAAGTTGTACGATACCGTTCTTGTTCGTACGGTACCCGTGATCAGAGATGAGCAAATGGTACTGGGTAGCAGTACCAAATTTCTCGAACTAAAAGATTATCAAACTCAATCCGGTACCGACTTTGGTGTTTTATGTACCACGCTGGTGCTGGTTTTTACCTTCATGTATTGATAACGAACCGGTATTTTCGATACAAGTACCGGTTAATACCAAGCTTATCAAACTTAAAAAGTAAAGAAGATAACAATTATTATAATTATAATATTAAATAAGTTACTGTTCATTTCAGTGACTTATTAATATATAGGACAATTCCTAAAACATATGAGTTTTCATGTCTCCACCACTTCTTCAAAAATTCTTAATGTCAATACTTATATATTCTTCTTGTATTTTTTTTCTCTATATATTGTATATACTTATTTATTTTTCTTGTATTTTTTTCTAGATATTTAAATGCGGCGCATAGCATTATATAGTTCTATGTAGGGGAAGGGTTCACTTAATTAGAGACACAAGTCTCTAATAAATTGTCATAAAAAGGCTATAGTCAAGAGTTACTTTTCTATTCATCGTATATAAACTAATTAAAAGAAAAATCTAAATTAAATTTCCATTCATAATATTCCAAAATTCCAACATAAACTGGATGAATCGTAAATGCAGATTGTCAAATACCAAACAAGTGATCGATCATCTAGCCATTCGCAGTTGGAGATTTAGCGATAAACAAGCATGTAACGTTGATCCAGTATATCATGTCATTATCGTCATCCAAAGCATCTTGAGTAGGACACGATTTTGGACTTGCTCTTAGTAATCTAGTAATTTTCTATTGATTCTCAATTCAATTCTCATACAAGAGCATGGTCACAGAGGGCATGCCCTGGCTCTATGTAGCAAACCAAACCGGTGTTGTAGTGTGCAGTAATGTCATCTAGCTTAGCCATTCACAGTTGGAGCGATTCTATCAAGAAGCTACTTTATTTGCCGTCCAGAATGATCCCTTGATAATCATTGTTTCAGCCCTGTTTACAATGATGCCGTCCACCTGGTGTGGCTTTAGCTACTTTGGTTCACTCGTCATCTTTGTTTCTCTTCTCTTCTCTTATATATACCATACCTTGTTATTTTTCAAACATAAAAGCATCACATTCTTCGCCATTTGTCGAGAGAAGAATGGCCAACATGAAAGCCTCCAGTGTTTTCTGCTTCATTCTCTTTGCTCTCCTCATCTCTATGGGAGATGGTAAAATGACCTTTAGCGGTAGTAAGTTCCATTCCATGCCTTTTATTATTATTTACATATTCATTCATGTAATTTAATTGCTGTTTTGTTTGTTAAAATATCAATGCGGTGAAACACGTGACAAACCAACTCGTCTAGTAGTAATCCGTGGTGATCCTTTACCCATGCCATATTTTCCAACACGGACTCCATTTTCACCACTGACAGATTGGTTTGTCACTAAAACGCCCTCTGTTTTTTAGATAAGTTATAAAAGTATTTCATTATTTTATAGGGGCTCCATTTCAACCCACCAAATTGGTGTGTGACCAGATCTACGGGACACAAGTCGGGGACACATGCTTCAGTATCATAGAGGCCTTCCAACTCACGACCGCCACCTTCAACGCCTTCAACCCAAATTTGAACTGCGACAAGGTTTTTGTTGGAGAATGGTTGTGCGTCCATGCTTCAACCGTTTGAATGTCGACTTGATACCTCCATCTTTCCAATAGTTCATCGTTATCTTTTCCACAAATAATATTTTAACCATAGTATTTCGCTTGTCGTATTTCATACCCCTCAGCATCTCCTAGTTATAAATCAAACATAAGGATTTGTGTTACGGACATTGCGTCACCTTCTTCGTTTGAATTATTGCTAATGAACTATATAGATTATTGTGTCGTGGATGATAACCTTAAATACTAATACACGCCGGATTGCCCAAAATGTATTCCGGGTTGAATTAGCATGTAGTGCACGTCATGACAACCGCACTCTAGGATGGTGGCTTGTGAAACAAAATTGCAACAACATATTTAGTAAAAACTGAAGTTGAAAATCATGTAACAGCTTTCAAATCCTACTATCAAAGACCAGTCAGAGTATGATGTTTACTACATAGTAAAGATTCAAATAAAGTTTCCAACATGCATACAGAAAACCATCTATTACACATGAAAAACAAGACAGGAAAACATTGATAATAAACAGAAAAACAAAGTTGTAAATAAGATGCTCGAAAAGAACCTAAAACATATTTAAAGTTCAAATCACATTTTCATGCATGCTTAAGCTTAACAAGATAAATAAAAACTTAAAATACATATGCTCAAGAAGATCCAAATCACACCAAACACTGATAAGATCCTTAATGGTAAAAATTATAAAACTCAAGTCCAAAATTTTACAAAATGAAAACACATCTAAGCTCCGATTTGTTGAGATTTGTTAAGAATAACACCCTCGTATTTCACTTGAAACCATTTCATCGCATCCTCCTTGGTCACCCGATGTTGAATCCCAACACGGGCCTTGCATCGGCGGCGACGGCCAACACGGTAACCAGGCCGTTCTAGAACTACAAAGAAATCCATACCGTAGATACCCGTTGAAGGATCATACCTACCATCATCACATATTAATAAAATGTGTCATATTGTGTTTATATATTGATTTATTAACAAATCCGATTATAAGTTTTAAATAGTTAACTCGAAAAGACCTACTTGATTCCAAGATCGATGTGTTCTTGAATACCAAACCCAAAGCATCCCGTGTCGCTGAAATTGCGCCTCAGCAACTCGTACTCTTTCACCTTCAAACCGCTCTCCAAGAGCTGCATGGCCTTATCTCCTCTAACGGTAACATAGCATGCAATCTTCTCATTACGCCTGATACCAAAAGACCTCACCGTATACCTTGCTGTTCAATCAAGAGATATAGTCTATCAATTTTAACATTCAAGGAAAACTATATTAAATATCATACAAAATACAGAATTTCTGGTAAGAAAATCCATCCCCAAGATAAAGTAAAGTCTAGGAGTGCTCAAAGTCCAGTTCGGCTCATTGTAATGAAATTCTAGGCTTCCCCGCCTACTACGCTCTCAGAAAACGATAAACCAAACCCACTGGGTTTGTTGGGTGTGTCAACCGAAGCTGCAAAGCTAAATAGAAAAACTCACGGTCTGGTTTGGCCAGTTTTTGATAAGGCTACGATCTGAAAGCTTAACTACGATTTCATCAAACAGCAAACCAAACCAGCTGAACAAACTGGATCGCCGGATTGTCCAAACCAGCAGAAATGGTTTCTGTTTGGCAGTTTAACCTGGGCTTTTTGCTTGATTCTTTTTTGAAAACCACTCTTTTGTATTTAACTTGTAAAGATTATAAGGATGATCCATGTATCATAGATATAGATATTTCTATATTCCAAAAATTAAATTACATACAAAAGTGAATAATAAAAGTTAAACTAATAAAGAAAAAAGGTTACACAAAGATCTTACCTTTTGAGAAGACAGGAGATTGGCCGCTCAATTGCTCCAAAACCTAAACAGTATTCAACAAACATAAATCTTACAAACTGTAAATGTTAAATTCAGTTTGAGTAATAATAATAATAATAATACAGAACTCAGACCTTAGCAGCACGAGTGAGACGATCGCCGCTTTCTCCGACTGAGATGTTGAGAACGAGCTTCTGAACCTTGATTTCCCGCATTGGGTTCGCCTGCTTCCTCTCTGAGGCCTGCATTTTAACACAAAAATTAGAATCAATCAATCAATCATGATTGTGAGTAAGTGAGTGAGTGAGTGAGTGAGTGAGAGAGAGATTGCCATTGTTGGATGAGCAGAGTGGAGAAACGGTGGAGATGATCGAAATGCCGTAGAGATTAATTCAAAATATATTTGCTAGGGTTTTGTTCGAGAGAGAGGAGGCCCATAATTGGCCCATTTTACTAGCCCAGCCTTTTCTTTTCTTAAGTGATTACTTTTTAACTCAAATAATAATAATAATAATGATAATAATAATAATAATAATAATAAATAATAAATATATTAATAGGGTTTCTCTTTAAATAGTAAAGTAATCGATTTAGAGTAAACGTCGGTTTTCGTCCCTCCAAAAATAAAGTTTCAACCGCTTTAACACTCTTGATGTTTCTTCTTTCAAAATTTGACATTATATGTTCCTTGAACTAACGTCTGTTAACTCTCCTCCAAGTGCCCATCACGTGAGGTATAATTTTGTCATTTCACTCTGATATTGTTTTCAAGCTTAATTGAGCCATATATATATATATATATATATATTAGGTGCAAGAGTGAAAACTAGTGTAGTTTGTGAACTGAGCGAACTAATCCTGGTCATACATGTGTGTAGATCAATGCCCAGGATTTGATCATGAAATACACTAGTGTATTTTACGATTTGATGATGAAATCTTAGTCATCCAAGTGTGTACATCAATAGCCAAGATTTGTTCACTCAGTTCGCAAATGCACTACTGTTCACTCTAGAACCCCACCATATATATATATATATATATATATATATATATATATATAGGGGAAGGTTCTATGCAGAACACAAGACATTGCGAGAACACGCAGAACATAATGAATCACCTATTTTTTCAATCCTAAAAAGTAAAAGAAAATGTTGCAAATGGAAGATTTATTATTTCTTACACTAAAATTCAAAACAAAATATGGAAAACTTTCACTTTTTGTATAACCTACACATATGTAGGTTATGTGTAGGTTAAATTACCAACATGTGTGTAAGCTACGTGTAGGTAAAAAAAAGTATGGTTTTTTATGTATATATAATACACATATGAATGTAAGAAAAATAAAATTAAAAAAAAAACATGAAACTTAAATCCCAAATTTTAGTGTTTTAGAGTTGTTCTTTTTGTTCTTGCAATAGTTATTGTTCTGTAATGATCCTCATCCTATATATATATATATATATAGGGTAGGGTCCATGCGAGAACCACCCTTATTGCGAGAACCGCGAGAACCAATGTGAAAAGGGGGCAATTTTGTAAATATCAAACAACTTTTAAAATATCTGCCTCCACTATCAGACTTCAAACATAAATTAAATTACACTTAATAAACACTTTCACATAATTTGCCTCCACATCCACACTCAGAACTCGATTACATCCAAATCTTTCCACATTTCTCAACCTGATTATCTCAACAATTCGTCGATTACAATCGATTACATAATCGTCTCGAATCGAGGTTAGTTCCCCATAATCGTCAGATTTGAGATTTTACCAGCAAATATTTCATATTTCGTCATATAATCGAGGTTAGTTCCCCAAATTCTTACAAAATTAGTCGTATAATCTATATTAGGAACATAATAATTAGGGCAACATTGTGGATTTTTAATCCGTTCGTAGTTAGGGCAACGTGCCAACGTGATTATAAGAATAGATGGTTCAATGAGTGTGTCACTACGACGGTATCGCCGGGAATCAATCGTCATCGGTATTAGGTGTATATATGTATAGTTATGCACATGTGCATATCTTACCATAGTAGATTTGTTAATGATTAATGTTATATATGGTTAGTGATAATACGAATTTTGATTTGGTACAGGTTAAGGTTTATTATTGAAGCAAGCTTACGAATTTTGATTTGGTACAGGTTAAGGTTTATTATTGAAACAAGCTTGCTAATAAAGTGAGTCATGTTAATGCACATGTGCATAGTTATGCACATATGTATGGTTTGCTATATTAAGTTAATAAGGGTAGGCATATGGATGCAAATGTGTGTGGTTATGTAAATCTGCATACTTTGACAGAATGGGTTATTAAGGTCATTCGCTGATATACTTGTGCATAATTATGCACTATGCACATGTGCATAATTTTCCATAATATATTAATAAGGTCGTTTATGTTGATGCACATGTGCATATTGTATATGGTGATGATAAAGTTAATGTTAATGCACATATTCATTGATAAGTTATGTTTATTTCTTTTTTTTGAAACCAATGGTGAAGGGTCAATTAAAATGCCGGATGGAATAGAATATGATTACGCGACGGTTAAACAAAAAGGTAAAAAAGGTTGATTAATGTTTGATGATCCAGATGGGAGTTTATGCACATGTGAATCCCTTTATTAAATTCATGTTAAATGATATCATTTATGTAAACACATTAAATATAGCGTGCAGGTGCGTAAGAAGAAATAAACACAAAAAAAGGCAGGCAATTAAGCGAACTCGTGATGAAACCTCAAAAAAAGGAGGTTACGTGATGAAACACAAAAAAAAGAGGTGACGGAGTGCGTGCGGTAAAGAACAAGAAGTTGGCAAGATCAACGGTAACGGCGACGGTTGATACCGATGACCATATGGTTGTATTCATATTCAACATAAGGTATCCAATATAGTGTGCCATTAGGTGTAGAATGTACAATAGTTGTAATTGTTCCTGTAGTGTAGAATGTACAACACTTGTAATTGTTCATGTATACATAAAAAGTAAAACATATAACATTCTAATTAATAAGGTATATGGCGTGTTTACGCACGTGTTCAACATTTATTCGGTGATGATTACGGGGCGTTGGTAATGTGATGCACATATGCGTAACATTATGTACTAATGGTTAACAGTTTATTTGTGATGATCATGGATTGGTATCAACATAATACACATGTGCATGATTGTGTAATATATGAAAATAAAAGTAATGGATGTAAAAAATAACAGTTATTTGTTTAATGTTTATTATTGATGATTATTTGGTGTTAATAATGTGATGCACATGTGCATAATTATGTACTGTTGGTTAACAGTTTATTTTTTTGATGATTACAGATGGTTAGCAACATAATGCACGCAGGTGCGCAAGAAGAAATAAACACAAAAAAGGCGGGCAATTAAGCGAGCTCGTGATGAAACCTCAAAAAAAAGGAGGTTACGTGATGAAACATAAAAAAAGGAGGTGACGAAGTGTGTGCGGTAAAGAACAATAAGTTGGCAAGATCAACGGTAACGGCGACGGTTGATACTGATGACCATATGGTTGTATTCAAATTCAACATAGGGTATCCAGTATAGCGTGCCATTAGGTGTATAATGTACAATAGTTGTAATTGTTCCTGTAGTGTAGAACATACAACACTTGTAATTGTTCATGTATACATAAAAAGTAAAACATATAACATTCTAATTAATAAGGTATATGGCGTGTTTACGAACTTGTTCAACATTTATTCGGTGATGATTACGGGGCATTGGTAATGTGATGCACATGTGCATAACATTATGTACTGATGGTTAACAGTTTATTTGTGATGGTTGGCAACATAATGCACATGTACAGGAAGATGGTTGGCAACATAATGCACATGTGCAGGATTACATGATGTACGAAAATATAAGTAACTTATGTAATAAACCAATTGTTTGTTTAATGTTTAATGATAAAAAAGAAAAGGGTTAATAACTAAACATGGATTATGGTGTATTGGCAAAATAATGCACATGTGCATTATTATGGTATGATTGTAAATAAATGTGATTTACTTGATGAGAGAATAATGAAGCATGTAAGAGTAAACTATGAAAAAACACTTTAAGGATATAAAAATGAATCATGTGAGTGTAAACTTCGAAACACATATAAATGTATAATGACTTTAATCTCAAAACGTATGAATTGAAACTCTTGTTGATCTAAATTTGTAGATGTTACTTATATAAAATTATTCATAAAATTTAGCAAGGTGCTACACCACAATTACATCCACCAACAGAAGGAAAACTCAAACAGCAAAACACAAACAGAATACTATACTGGAAATACATTAAAATTGTTCCAGGCCGCCCAAGTTAAACTCACATCCTTCGATCTATTTTTTACCCATAACTAACTCATGTTCTTGATCTCATCGACTACCTTCTGCACCGACAATTGGCTTTGATTAAAAACCATATTGTTCCTCATTCGCCAAACGCACCAGATGTAGATAAGGGACACCGCATAAATCGCCTTTTTCTTTTTTGTAGACCCTTGGACAATATTATGATATTCCAGCAAATCTTTGAGACTGAAAATAATCTTTGAGACTGAAAATAAATGCAGCCGGGCCTTTGCACCATTGAGTAATTACGGACCAAACTGTTTGAGCGAACTGACATGAAACGAAAATATGTTCACATGTTTCTGGGGAATCGCTGCAGAAAACGTAGCAGTTTGACTGTGTTTGGATGACTCTTGCGTTAAGTGCCACCTTCGTCGGGAGTCTCTCGACTAAGGCTATCCACCCGACCAAACCAACTTTTTTAGGTGTTTAATTATTCCAAACAAATACCTGCTCGGTAACCTCCTTATTATATGTTTGTAGCCTAGATTTCAAACTCCGAACAGAAAAGTCTCCCGACGTGCTCAAACACCAAACTCATAAATCTTTTCAAGTCTATCCCAGTAGTCATTTCCATTAATTATAAGCAGGCCTAATTGATCTGGTCCATCACAAGGAGAGCAATAGCATCACAAATTTATTGGGACAATGAAATATCATGAAACTTTGGAGGAGACCTATCAAAATTAAAGGTAAATCAAGTAAGAATATTGAAATTTTAATTTGTCAGGAAACAATTGGTCAGCCTGGATATGGACCTATAGATACCAAGGTGATCAACTCACCTGTTAACAAAAGAAGACAAAATGGATCACAAGAACAATATGGCCAGAGTAAGTATTAGAAAGTGGCACAAAAATGGAAGAAGATGGTAGCCTATCCTCTCAAACAGAAGCCATATGACAGTTGCAGAAACAAAAAATGGAAGAAGATGCAATAGCTGTATCAACTGAGTATGTCGCTTATGGACACACAAATCCTCTCTAACGATTTTAACATTGAAAGTTGACTTATTTTTCCGAGTGTCAACCCCACCCATATTGGTGTCTCTCAGCAACGCCAAAAGCTACATAAACTCCACCCATGCCTCCCCGGTTATCAGATTGTTATTCCATTGCCAATCCCACACAGTCACCTCCCCTATTTTTTGTAGTTGTCAGCCACCCAAGCCTATTTGTTTACTGCCATCCTGTACATAATTGGATAGTCATCCATAAGGCACTTGTTCAGAAACTATACATCAACGACATAGTCTAATTTTCAACATAATGCACATATGCATATAATTTAATACAATATCATTTACAATCAACATAATGCACATGTGCATATAATTTAATACAACATCATTTATAGTAATTATAATGCACATGTGCATATCGTTTAATATAATATCATTTACAAAGTATATACATCATTTACAGTCAACATACCTTTAGTTGTGACAACTGTGCTCTGTAATCAATGTACAATGTAAAACAATGTTGATTATTAATAAAACAATGTGCTTTGGTGTTAATATATGTGTTTTGGTGTTATTATGTGTGTAATTGTGTTTGATGATTTTACAATTTGATTCGATTCCGATTTCAAGCTTTAAATCGCTTTCTGGAAGGTTATACGCAAACTGGTGCGTAAACGCAGTCAGTTTAACGCGAAAAACACTCCGGAATAGTGACATAGGCTTAACATACCTTAAATAACCTCCACATGACTTATAAATAAGCATTGGATGGTTTGGTGTGTTGAAATCAAGTTTGTTCGATCGCAGGGACTATTTGTGTCAAATTGTGAAACTATACCGATTTGTATAGTAACAAACATTCCGGAACTTGATCATAAGTTATATGCCCTAAATATCCTTTACATAGCTTAGAAATAGGCTTTGAGGTGTTTGGTGCGCAAAAATAAACTTTCTTGATCAATAGGGACTAAAAGCGTTAAAAAGTGCATAAGTTTGCATTTTCGCGCATATCTTACGTTCTGAATATATCCGGACATCCAAAAATTTATGTAATCATTAAAATATTTTATTTTAGTGATTAGGATGCTAAAATTCCATTCGTCGCTTAATTTGGATCGTTTTTGCGTTCGTTACGACTTCCGTCGTAATTAACCGAACAACGTAACCGTACGACCAAACGAACCGACACCCGAGATGTTTCCAAGCATATTTTATGTTCCCTATGCTTTAACATCATTGTGGAGCTTGAAAATGGGGTTGACGGGTGTTAGAAGTGCCGAAACGCGACAAAACATAGTGCAGGGGCTAAACTGTAATTAAGTGAAACTGGCTGGTCTGCATGGTCCTTACGGTCCGTAAGAAGTTGCCAGCAACACAGAAATCAGAAGCTTCCAATTCAGCAGCTGTCCTGGTTTTGAATCCCTGATTTCTCAATGTTGTGGGCTTGTTGCTGGTTTTGCTCATTGCCCAATCAATGTTTAACAAATGTATGGTGAAGATTTGAGCTTCACAACACTTGGAATGATCTTAGAGCTCCATACTTCCTATAAATAGCAAGGGGTTCTCATTGTTTCTTCACACTTGATCTGAAAATATGCTCTAAGTTGGGGTGTTTACACTTCATACCTGAGCAATTTTAGATCAAACATCCTTCTTGCACCCTTTGTAAGTCTCCTTCATGCTTGTTCATGTATTTCAAGCATGAAAGTCAAACAGTGTTTGACTTTCAGCTTTGACCAGTCAATGGTCAACACGAAGTTCGTTTGAACTTCGCAACGTGAGCGTAATCACGATGGTTATAGTCTTTAGTGACTATACCTACTGATTACCACGCTGATTAGGTGTAGTGACGAGTCGTAGTTTCGGCCAAAATGCGTATTTATGCGTATTTTGTAACCAAACTACTCTTGGGTATCAAAACCCTTTGTTTTGATATCAAAACCTATTTTCTAACTTAACTAAACATGTTCTAACATGTTTAGCTCGTCACTTTTAGATTAGTGCTTGTGTAGAGTCGTAAGTCAAGCGGACTAAACACCCGCTTAGACTTTCGAACTCGACACGTTTGGTCGATCATTAGGATCCAACCAAGCATGTTTAGTGACCATAGTTGCATAGGGAATAACCTTCCGAGGTTATACCTTATGGTCACTTAGGTTTAATTAGTTGTATGATAAGTAGTTTATATGCCCTAGGTAAATGACCAAAATGCCCTTTTCATGCATAATTGGTAATTAAGCATATGTAACATAAACTTTTGTCACGTAACTGATTATGCAACATATTTAAACATGTTTAGGCATATAATACTTGTCATAGGACTAGTTAGACGTCTCGAACGCGCTTCGCGTGCACGACGCGTTAAAGTAGCATAAGCTACCTTAATGGGTCGTGACGGGTCGAAAGCACTTAGGTTAGGTTCCGATTTAGGATGTACGCTTTGTTAAACCATATCACATGAGTTCCAACACTCATTTGGTTTACAAGACCTCATTCTGTCCGATCTTCCGATTTTGGCGTCTATTGTTTGACTAGTGATTCGATTACTAGGTACTGCTTGATTACTCTGGTTTACTTGAGTTGTTGAAGTTCTATTGATTGAGGATACTTTGCACTTCATGTGAGTACATAGTTCCCCTATTTTACTATTTTCAATTGTTTTGGGGTGATTCATATGTATCAAAACGATTTTCGATATTATAACGATGATTTCAAAAACGATTAAGATGGTTTATACTAAACTAATAACGAATGTGAATGAACTTGTTGGTTGTAGTTACATAACGAATTACATTCATTAGCATTGATCAAGCCGACCAGTATTAGGTTATGGTACCATAGGATCTGACAAATCCCGTTATCGTACTGCACCCATGGTTATGTGTGGGTTAGGTGGGTAATGACTGAATCTGATTATTAACTTTCCCTTTGGTGGTTTGTTAATGCGAGAAGCGAGATAGTCGAGTCACGAAGGTTTGAATGTTATTAGCGAGACGACCATAAATAGTTTTCACAATTAAAACGAGGATGATTTAAACGATTTAAACGAGTTAACGATTTGGAAACGATTTGAACAAGATTAAACGAGTTAGATAAACGATTGGTTTTTGGTTAAGTGTTTAGATAACGGGACGGGTGTAATATGGTGAAAACATGGTAGATACGCCGCTGGTACTTCTTATATATAAGTGTTTTCAACATATTACATAACGTGGCGTTATTTAGTTCACTTGGGTAAACGATTTTGAAACGATGTCACCTAACGATGTTTTCGAAAGGATATAAACCATACGAGATTTATTAAATGAGTTAATACAAAATGTTTTACAATTTGGTTTACTAAAACAAATGTTTTTGGGTTAAGAACCATGGCTACGAGGTTTTATAAATTATAACCCGCTTGATTTGAGTTGGTTAAATTCGTTGCAATATTATACACTTTTCAAAACAATGTTTTTAATAAGATATTGCAACATGTAAACTAGCCATGAATCCGACACTATTATAAAACCTATGTACTCGCCAGCATTTCTTTGCTGACTTTGTTTTTACATATGTTTCAGGTGTTGATGCTTGATGTTGATTGCTAGGATGCATGAGTCACATAGGATCTGGATGAGGCCTTAGTGACATAATAATAATGATAGTCGATATGTAACTTGTTTGTTTCGTGTTAAGACAATTTAAATTACTTAATGAATCAATAAAAGGAAACTCTTTTTGTATCCATGGTTGTGAAACAATGATTCTGCCACGACACTCCCCGACGTTTCCGCCACGGTTTGTTGTTTTAACGTGGTCGGGGTGTGACATTAGTCACAAATCGAATGAATTGCAACTCTTGATTTCTGTATTTGTAGGTGCTGTACCAGTCAAATTAGTGTCAAAAGATAATGAACGATCAGATACATAGATTATAAGACAACATTGACTAATGTAAACATAGATTCAAGAGTCTGAATTTCAAAGCCATGAAGGGTATGTTGACTTACAACAATTTTAGACATAATTCTGTGACTATCAACGAGATTGACAGCAAATGGACCACCAAAGCCGGCATCAGATGTTGTATGAGGATGATATCCAGACAATGTATGAGGAGGATCATCAGATATATGAGGATCTATAGGTGATGAATCAGGAGACGCCATATGTTGCCATAAACACCGTGGCAACTGCAATCACCCTGAAATACATGAACACCGACTATCTATATGCCGTGAAAACCACCGTGCACGGCTCTTCGCCGCCGTGAAACCGCTGTGAATGCCTCTCAGAAGAGTGTGACGGCCATGAACTGGTGAACTACTGAAACCCTAAAATGGAGATAACAGTGACATAAGGAAAAAAAGAAGAACGTGTGTTTTTTTTATAAACATAATATAATTACAAAAATGCCATGTGTTCACACTGGTTCTCGCGGTTCTAGCAATAAAGGGTGGTTCCTAACGGATCCTTATCCTATATATATATAGTGTGTGAGATTCATTAGGGAACACTAAAAACAGTGGGGAAACGACTCAAACGAACTCCGATTTGACTCATTCCAACGGCGTTGGAACCGGCTCGTCGAACCCTAACTAGGATCTCTTAACCCTAAACCCTAAATCATAACCCCTAAACCCTAAATATATTAGGGTTTGGCATTTAGGGTTTAGCTTTAGGGTTTAGCCTTAGGGTTTAGCCTTAGGGTTTAGCTTTAGGGTTTAGCTTTAGAGTTTAGCTTTAGGTTTAGGCTTTAGGGTTTAGCTTTTAGTGTTTATAGTTTAGATTTTACTGTTTAGCTTAGGTTTTAGCCTTATTTTTTAGCTTTAGGGTTTAGGAGTTAGGATTTAGGGATTAGGGTTAAGAGATCTTAGTTAGGGTTCGACGAGCCAGTTCCAACGCCGCTGGAATGAGTCCAATCGGGGTTCGTTTAAGTCGGTTCCCCGCTGTTCCCCACTTTTTTAGTGTTCCCCAATGAACCTTCCCCTATATATATATATATATAGGGGAGGGTTCATTGAGGAACCGACTCAAAAGAACTCTGATTGGGCTCATTCCAATATTGGAACCGACTCATCGAACCTTAACTATGATCTCTTAATCCTAAATCCTAAACTATAAACTAAGCCCTAAAGCTAAACAATAAGGATTAAACATAAGCTAAACCGTAACAACACGGTGAATGATATATAATTTAGAGAAATATATAATACTTGTTGTCATTTAGCAAGCTGCCACCTAACAACATGGTGAATGATATCCTTCCTAATGGGTACATCAAAAACACCACCTGCCAACACAATCTTGTGTGACCTGTGCAGAAAAACATTGGACAGTTGTTCCATCTTGCTCATCTCTTCGCCTGCTCGGAGTTCGCTGCAACCATATAAATTAAAGAAATAGAAATGAGCAACCCTAAATGTAAGAATGCCTAAAACTTACTGTTACATCGGAGAGTAACATTCTTTGTTCGATACTGAAGAAACAGTGATCTAAATTGACCGGAATCAATTAGATCGGGGGTTTTGTCTCTATATAAAAAGGGTTAATCTCCTTGTCGATTCGGTGGTTGGCTGGACTACTTCTCCGGTGATCACTGCAAAACAGAAAGTTGTTAGACTCGCCACGGGGAGAATGGGGGTTCTCTCCGTGACTACCCTCCGGCATGAGAATAAGTACAGTGATCTCAAAGGAAGAAGTAGTAAGTGTGAGAGCAAGTGAAAGTAACTTGAGAGATCATACCTGAAGCATCTTATTTATAACCGGAATTTGGCGGAAAATGTGTAACGGAGAGTAACGAGAAATACTTTTCCGTCGGCGGTTATTTCACATTCTGTCAGTCGTTAAGTCTACATCCATGCACATGGATCATGAGTTTGATCAACGGCTGGGGAGATGCCACGTGGAAAGTGATTTTGTGTAGATCTTACTTCAAGTTTAGTGCCATCATCGTGATTTTGATGAATGCTCAGGATCGTGCCACATCACATTTGGTTATAACTGAATGAAGCCATGCACGATGAGCATTTAAAACCTTCTAGAAGATCTACAATTGTAAACCATTGCATTATTGCCACATGTCCACTCTGTTGTTGTCACACCCTGACTTTTGCAGAAGCGTGGGTTATTTGGTGTGACTTCTTAATACCATAGCATTTAATCATAACAATGCTATATGATAAAACATGAGATGTTCATCCATTAATAAAGTTTAGAAAATACCATAACATACTAGTCTTGAAAGCATCGACGCCAAATTAAGTTACAAACCATAACATGTTCAACTGAGTTCATAAAGACTCCACAAAAGACTTTAATTAAAACCTGAGTTTAGAAACATGTATCCCGTCCAGGAATAGGATACACCCCCTAAACTCAACAACCATGGATAACATCTTTTATTCACGATGCAGCTTGAAGACACAATGCATACCCTGTCAGATCCACTAGTTCCCTGAAATACATGTAGTTTGAAAAACATCAACAAAAGTTGAGCGAGTTCATGTGTTTGTGTATGTATAAACCTTTAAAATATGTCTGTATGTATGTATGTATGTCCCTGGTATGTAGCAATAAGGAAAAACAGATCACCAATGGGTTGCAAAGCCAATGGTATGTGTGAAATGGTGCAGGAAGACTCAAACCTAGCAGATTTGTTACCGGGCCTCCGGCTGGAAGACATAGTCACCCTATGGGCCACCCTGGTCCCCATGGGTGTGGGCTCGCTACACCCAAATAGATCTATCACTCATGTCCCTCAGTTCTACAACGAGGATTAATGGCCTTAAGTGTTATACCCACCTTTCACATGATCAAGCAGCAAACCCTCCTTAAGCTATCCATACCATGTATAAAACGTTTGTAATAATTGTAACATGTATTTCACCCCCGAAGTATAAAACTGAAAACAGTTAAAAGAAAAGGGGGACATGAACTCACTGTATTGCGTCTTCAGAACTAGCAACTCAAGTCTCCGTAGCAAACACGACTACCTACAATGTACTAATGTCTATTAGATGAACGGGTCGTGCCTTGGCTTAGAGTTTAACGTTTTTGAGTTGCATTTCTTATGTTCCCAACATTATTCCAAGTTATAATTTCTTGTTAAAATAAATTATTTTAACTTTAAATTACATTTAGTTTTGGAGTAATCGTTAAACCATTATTTCTGTAACAATACTTCTCAAGTATTTTCCTTCCCAATGATGGGGGTATCTCATACATGTATTTCCGTATTCTCGATATAATATATTTCCAAGTCTCACTTTAGAAAATATATATATAACCTCATTTTGTCCAAAATAATGTATTGTCCCGAAAATATATATTTTCCCAAAAATTATATATCTTCTAAATATACTAGGAAATATATTTTTACTTTCCAAAATAATATATTTTCCCCTTGTTGAAAATATGTTGTAACTTGGTAATATTTACAAAAATCATATTTTCAATTCCTTCGTTTCCAAAATAATATTTACCAAAAATGTATTTATAAGAGTATTTCCCGGAATATTTCGTAAGTTACGTTTTTGCGTTCGGTTTCACAATATTAAGTGTGTAACTTCTGTATTTATTCGTTGTGATTTTTGGTATTATTTTGGAGTTGTAAATCCTTGGTATTTGTAAGTTATATTATTTTACCCTAAAATAATATAACTATTCCACAAAGTAAACAAATATTCACACAAGTGTCTTAATATAAAATATATATTCTAAATATATATATTTATCCATTTTTATTTTCAAAAACCAACCTCCAATACCGGTATTTTTGTAACAAAATTTATGGCAAAGTTTATATTGAAAAATATAGTTTAAAACATACTTGTAAATACTTGTTTAGAAAATATTTACAAGTATGTAAATACTCACATGATCTAAGTAGTAACCCTCCTTACGCTAACCATACCATGTATAAAAATGTCTGTAATCCTTTTGTAATATGTCCGCATGTATGAAAATCCCTGGTCTCCCCGACCCAATCCCTGGTCACCCTGACCGAATCCCTGGTCTCCCCGACCAAATCCCTGGTCACCCTGACCGAAAATCATTCACATTTTGAAAATAAGCATTTGTTTTGTAAAAACTGGTATGTTTAGTATAAACCTTTCGTAAATCATTTGTGTTCCTCGAAATCCCTTCGTAATATGATTTAGAAATACGAGTTTTGCGTTAGTTCAAAACTTTATATGTTTTTGCAAAACGTGCATGTCTTTCCACCCCCGAAAACATTTATAAAAATGTAAAACGGTAAAAAGTGGGGGTTATGAACTCACCTGAATATTCCTGTGCAAAGCTAGCTAATTTACGACTTCGTGATGTCGTTTCCAAGACTTGACTTGCTAGCGTGCATTCTATAATATTTCTAGCACGGAATATCTTATAAGTTTTTAAATAACATAGTAACTAAACTACGTGTCATCGAGCTCTACCGAATCGTTGACCGAACGATTTGACGGTAAGTTAATAACTTAATAGTAACGATTAAGTTATACTTATCAGGTCTCGCTTATTGTCAGTAAAACTAATAAGTCTTGGCAAGACTTATTCCTCGAGAGATTTAAAAATAAATAAATATTTATATAAAAATATATAAATATATCGGTAGAATCTCATTAGTCGCCTTGAGAAGTCGTCGTGTATGTCATACGAAAAATAGCATGTAATAAACTCGTAAGCGATACATATGATATATAGTGTGCCGTTTAGGCGTTTGAAATAAATATAGAAGATATATTTATTTACAAAAGTATCATCGAGTTGTTTGTGTTTAAAAATAAATACACAAGCCATATTTACTTTTATATGATAATACGAGTCGTTTGATGTTAAAATAAATATATAAACTATATTTATTTTAATAAAAGATTTCGGATTGTTCGATACTTGAAATAAATATATAAAACTATATTTATTTTGTAAAACAGTAGTCGTGTCGTTTGATATCCGAAATAACATATAAACTTTATTTAAGTTTATAAAAGCACCGTCGTGTTTTTGGTATTCAAAACAAATTCATAAACCGTATTTATTTTTGTAACATGAAGGCGTGTTGTTTGGTATTTAAAATAAATATATAGTTATATTTATTTTCTATTAAACGAGATTTGTTTGTTTGTTCTATGAAATCTCATTTGTGTTATCGGCATTTGAGAATAAATATAAAAGTAATATTGATTTTATAACAGAGTTGTCAAATATTGACGTTTCAAATAACTATATTTATTTCTTGTAAAATAGCTTCCAAACCATCGTTTTCGTACATTGTAGAGTATCGTCGAAAGTAGTTTCATATTTAGATTTGTCTTTATAAAAGTTCCTCGGATCCAAAAAGTTTTGTCTTATAATAAAACGCGCTTTAAGTTTACAGATTTTCTCGAAAAACGGACAGAGTTTCCTCTGTTTTTGGACGCCCCCCCGGACAACACAAGTTGTCGTTATTTATCAAGATTCAACAAGTTTTCAATCAACATAATATATATTTAAAATTTTCGTCAAATGTAAAAGCGTAAATAATCACTAATTATGTTACGAGGGTTCGAGCTCGGTTCGCGTAATTGATAAAACTAGAAAATAACAAAATAAACTGCCGCAAAATATTTACCAATATTCTCGTGTCGAAAGCCGAGCTGACCGAGTCAACTCGCTGAGTTGACTGAGTTTGACCGAGTCTGACCGAGTTTGACTCGCCGAGTTAACCGAGTCGACCCGAACTGCTTCTGAAGCTGACCAATCTGGCTGAATCGGACTCGCCAAAACTGCTAACCCGAACCCATCTGAGCTGCGACTGACCTTGACCCGTAACCTGAACATTTGAGCCGATCTCGCATCAAACCTGCTTAAACCCAGAACTGAACATCTTCAGCATCATCGGAGACTTGTCGGACCAAAGGAACCACCGGACCGAGACAAGGACCGCCAGTCCGAGTCTCGGACCGCCGCTGACCACCACTACCACCGGTTCTCCGCCATCTTCATCTAAAACCCGCCGGATAAACCTGCTAACCACCGGATAAACGAACCGAATCGAACCCGAACCGTTGAACTTGCCGGATAAAGACAATGTCCGGCGGTCAATGGCACCGACCGCCGGTTCTCTCACTCTTCTCAGCTTTCTCTCTCTTCTCTCCGCTTGTAGCCGCCGCACCACCACCGGTTCGTGGTGGTGGTGGTCCGTTCCGTTAGTCGCGAAGGAAGAAGGAAAAGCGGGGGGGGGGGGTGTTCGGTGTGTGGACTGTCGGAAAAATCAGGAAGGTCGGAAGAGGGAGGAGGGGTGTTCGGCCGGACCACCGCCGCCTACGGCGGCCCCGCCGCCGCACCAGTTCGCCGGAGAGAGAGAGAGGAAATCGTGGTGTGTGTTTGGTCTGGGTTTTGTTGTTTATCTACACAAGTAAGAAAATAGAAGAGCATATGGTCTCTTTTATACACAAGCAGGTTAGTCTTTGTGGGTTTTGGGCTTGGGCCCAAGGCCCACAAGCCCAACTTTCGCGTTTTAGGAGCCCGAAATTCTCCACAGGGTCCGTTTTCGCTCCCGCGCGTCGTGAAACGTCATAATTCGATATTTTAGTTCAAAATATGTAAAAATAGCGTCAATAATAGTTATTAATCACGTGCGTTTGACGGTTTTGTTAAAATCGCGTAAATGCCCCGTTTGCCGTTTCTGATCCGTTTTCCGATCCGATTTCAACTGCGTATAATAAAATTCGAAAACGAAGCCAAATATATCATAATGTATCAATATTGCGACGAAATTCGAGTCCGGTGCGTCAGTTCCGTCGTTGATTGTCGGTGCGTTACCGTTTCCGCGTTTCTCGTTCGCGTCTGCGTTTTGTGGCGTATGAAAGTACGATATATTCACAAAATTAATTTCATGAATATAAAATTTTCATAGAAAATCCGTATTTGTCGGCGTTGTCAGTATTTTGTACGGTTTCATTTCGTTATCGCTTAACGTTTAGCATGTTTCTTCGTAAATCACCGTTCGCGCACTATAAAGTCGGATAGACGTTCCTAGGCACTCCAAAGGCCTAATTAAGTTAATTTACGCTGTAAACACTATTTATTATCGCGTAATCACCTGTTAATTATGTAATTAAGAGCCGTAAATCACCGGTTGTCACATAAACAAGGTTAAAAAGGATCTTACTACTAGCTTTAAGCTAGGGAAGAAACAAGATGAAAATGGAGTGGATAAAAGCTTGTGTGAGTGGTCCTTCAAGATCCGTGAGTTCCAAGCTTCCTTAATCACCCTTGAACACCTTTGTGAGCACTTGGAATGGATGGATGATGATGATCGAAAATGGTGATGGTGGGGGGAGGTGTTTCAGCCGAGAGCTTTAGGGAGAGGGAGAGGTAAGATGGTGTGGTGTAATGTGTCAAAGTTGAAGTGGTGATGGTTACTTATAACCAATTTAGAGGGTTTGTCCATTGGTTTATATGTCTTCATAAGTACATACATGATCTTTTCATAATCTAATCAAAATCAAAGTGAGATTTAGTGAATCAAGAGAAGATTATGGATGTGGGGCCACTACCTTGGGCCGTAAATTATAAGGGGGGAGGGGGTTTAGTGTAAGTTGATGGTAAGTAAGTTAATTAGTTAGGGGTTAAGTGTAATGTCTAGTGTTTTAAGTGTAGGATGCATTATGTAGTATGTTAGGGTGTTTGGGAACCATAACTAGCTCAGAAAAAGTAAAACAATGCTTCTAGCAATATTTTGGTGTTTTGGGTAATGTCTGGTTAGATACCGGTTCGTTAAAGTGTCAAGTTATTCCGTTTAGTGTTCTTTATGTAACTTTTTGTGACACTTTTAATTCCCGACACTTAGGAAAGCATACAGGACCATTTTGCCATATTTTTGCATGTTACTAGCATGTTAAAATGCTGATTTTTGCTGATTAATGCAGAATTCTGCACTTTGAGTGGGTTTTAGGCACTTTCCGGCACTTAAACTATCACCTAGTGACGCAGTTTTATGGTCCTTACTTCCCTACACACCATACTAGTGTAGTACCTTGTCTCTGGCCCTTACGGGGTCTCAAAACACTGTCTGTCTATGTACTGACATTGTCAGCATATTTCTGAGTTATCCGCTAACTGTGCTAACCGTGCTTTGTGCATCATGTATGTCACTAATGTTTGTATGTGATAAATGGTGTGACGGTATGAAATGTGATGCACATGTATGTATGATACAGAAATCAGAAAACAGTTTAAGTCATCAGTTGTAATTAAGCACAATCATTAAGCACAAATTAATATTAATTAATTGTGCGGATACCTGTAATTATGAGGGTCGTCACATTCTCCCCCTGTTAAGAAAATTTCATCCCGAAATTTTAGTTCTGCTGCTAGATGCAGGGGTCTTGGGGAACAAATGTGGGTACTTTGCTTTCATACGATCTTCACGCTCCCAAGTGAATTCTGAGCCGTGACGTGCATTCCAACGAACCTTGACGAGTTTGACACTACTCCTGCGTGTCTTGTTAACCTTCCAATCAGTAACCTCAACGAGTTCTTCAGTAAAGTGGAGTGTGTCGTCAATATGAACTTCGTCGGCAGGAATGACAACTGTTTCTTGAGTTGGACTCTTTTTCATATTTGATACATGAAATGTATCATGAACGCCATTCAGTTCTACGGGTAGATCCAACTTGTATGCTACAAGACCAATCCTTTCCAGGATTTTGAATGGTCCAATGTATCTAGGGTTCAACTTCCCACGCTTCCCAAAGTGTGCTACACCCTTCCAGGGTGAAACCTTTAACAAAACCATATCTCCTACCTCAAACTCCAGAGGTTTCCTTCTATGGTCCGCATAACTCTTTTGACGATCACGAGCCGCTTTGATGCGCTCTCTGATCTGTATAATCTTGTCTGTCGTCTCTTGAACCAATTCAGGACCAACAAGCTGTCTATCACCCACGTCAGCCCAACATAACGGTGATCGACACTTGCGTCCATATAGAGCTTCAAACGGTGCGGCTTGTATGCTTGCATGGTAACTGTTGTTGTATGAAAATTCCACCAAGGGTAACTGAGTGTCCCAACTACCACCCAAATCCATTACGCAAGCTTGCAACATGTCTTCCAACGTTTGAATCGTTCATTCATTCTGTCCGTCTGTCTGCGGATGAAAGGCAGTACTCAGATTCAACTGAGAACCAAAGGCTTCTTGAAAGGATTGCCAGATCCTTGACACGAATCTTCCATCTCTATCAGAGATAATCGAGAGAGGCACTCCATGTCGTGCAACAATCTGTCTCAGGTATAGCTCAGCTAGCTTGCTAGTGTTATCTTTCTCCTTGATAAGCAAAAAGTGTGCAGATTTCGTCAGACGGTGTACGATTACCCAGATCGTGTCGTGACCTCTGGGTGTCTTTGGCAATTTTGTTATAAAGTCCATCGAAATCTGTTCCCATCTCCACTGGGGTATTTCAGGTTGTTGCAGGAGGCCTGAAGGCTTCTGGTATTCGGCCTTTTCCTTGGCGCAAGTTAAACATTTGCCAACATATATCGCAATGTCGCCTTTCATTCTCGGCCACCAATAGAAATCCTTTAGATCTTGGTACATTTTATCCGATCCTGGATGGATCGAGTACCGTGACTTGTGAGCTTCATGGAAAATAACGTCTCTAAGACCACCAAGCAAGGGAACCCAAATTCGTTTCATGAAGCATAACATTCCTTCCTCATGTGGTACTAACTGCTTCTCCATTCCACGGAGATATTCATTCTCACGATTTTCTTCCTTAAGGGCTTCTCTCTGTGCGGCACGAATGCGTAACAAGAGATCCGTTTGAACAATCATTTCCAAAGCTCGAACCCTTATGGGCTTGATTCTTTCCTTCCGACTCAAGGCGTTTGTGACTACATTCACCTTCCCTGGGCGATACTTGATTTCACAATCATAATCGTTTAGCAACTCAACCCAGCGGCGTTGCCTCATATTTAGCTCTTTTTGATAAAAAATGTGCTGCAGGCTCTTGTGATCAGTAAAGATTGTGCATTGCGTGCCATATAAGTAATGTCGCCAGATCTTCAATGCAAATACCACCGCGCCTAATTCTAAATCATGCGTGGTGTAATTGTTCTCTTGGACCTTCAACTGGCGTGAAGCATAAGCTATAACTTTCTGTCGCTGCATCAGCACGCAGCCTAAACCTTGACGCAAGACGTCGCAATATACCACGAAGTCATCAGTGCCTTCGGGTAGGGACAGGATGGGTGCATCACAAAGCTTGTTCTTTAATAACTGAAATGCTTCTTCTTGCTTGTCTCCCCATTCATACTTCTTGTCTTTTTGTGTAAGGGAGGTCAAAGGTTGAGCGATTTTCGAGAAATCCTCAATAAATCTGCGATAATATCCTGCTAAACCTAGGAACTGACGGATCTCGGTTGGCGTCTTCGGAGTCTCCCAGTTTTTGATCGCCTCGATCTTTGTGGGATCCACATGAATTCCATTTCCGTTAACCACGTGACCAAGAAACTGAACCTCACGTAGCCAGAACTCGCACTTCGAGAATTTAGCGTACAACTTCTCCTTCTTAAGCAACTCTAGAATAGCTCTTAAGTGTTGTTCGTGCTCATCCTTCGTCTTTGAGTAGATCAAAATGTCATCAATAAACACGATCACAAACTTGTCGAGGTAGGGCTTGCAGACTCTGTTCATCAGATCCATAAACACGGCTGGCGCTTTTTTCAACCCAAATGGCATAACCAGGAACTCGTAATGTCCATAGCGAGTTCTGAAAGCAGTCTTTGGAATACTTTCCTCCTGAATCCTCAACTGGTGATATCCTGATCGAAGAGGGATCTTGCAGTAAAAACTTGAACCTTACAGTTGATCAAACAGGTCATCAATCCGTGGCAAAGGATATCTATTCTTGATAGTCAACTTGTTCAGCTCCCGGTAGTCGATGCACATGCAGAAACTACCGTCTTTCTTCTTAACGAACAAAACTGGAGCTCCCCAAGGCGAGAAGCTTGGTCGGATATATCCCTTGTCTAAAAGTTCCTGAAGTTGTGTTGACAACTCCTGTATCTCGGAGGGCGCAAGTCGATAGGGTGCCTTAGCTATAGGCGCGGTGCCTGGAACCAAGTCAATGTGAAACTCGACTTGTCGCTGTGGCGGCAATCCTGGCAAGTCTTCAGGAAAGACTTCAGGATACTCCTTCACGACTGGAATATCTTCTAACTTTGGCTCAGCGGCTTCTCTATCCACGACGTGTGCCAGGAAGGCGACACATCCTTTCTGCAAACACTTTCGAGCTTTCAAACAACTAATGATCCTTAGAGGCGTATTGCGCTTCTCTCCATGTACCACAATCATTTCTTCATTCGCCATTGGGATGCGTATGATCTTCTCGTGACACACAATCTCTGCTCTGTTGCTTGATAACCAATCCATGCCAACTACAACATCGAAGCTTCCCAGCTTGACTGGTAGAAGATCAAGCGAAAACTCGTGTTCTCCTAGTTCTATCACGCAACCCCTGATGACTTCATTCGTTTCTACTAGCTTTCCATTAGCTAGTTCTATTGAATACAGAACGTCTAACTTACTAGCTACCAACCCAAGAATATTCTTAAATTCTAGCGATACAAAACTATAATCGGCACAGTGTCAAATAGTACAGATGCAAAGAGTTGATTGATAGGGAACGTACCAGTAACCACATTTGGATCTTGGCGAGCTTCTCTCGCACCGATGTTAAAGACTCTTCCTTGTGCTTGATTAAGCTTTGGGCACTCTCGCTTGAAATGCCCCATGTCTCCACAATTAAAACAACCTGGTCCCCGACCATTACCGTTCCCATTACCACCTCGATTGTTGTTTGCTTCCCGGTTACCAGCTTGATTCCCAACATTTCCACGATTACCATTTCCGCCATTTCCTCCTTGCGGGCAGTTTCCATTGCCATTTCCATAACCTCGCTGACCACCACGACCTGTACCAGTACCAGCCCAGCATGTTTCCTTCGAATGGCCAGTCTTCCCACAAGACTTACATTTCCTTAACCTGCACTGGCCGGAATGATGGTACTGGCATACATCACATTTGGGCAGAGCGCCCATGTATCCTTTTCCCTTGACTTCAGCACCAGTTTTAACCTCAGCTGGTGGGTTCACTTCCTTCTTCTTGCTGGCGCCGCTGGTACCCTTCTTAAAGTTGGAGAACTTCCTTTTGTTCTCTCCCGAGGACTCAACATGAGTCTCCTTCTTTTTCGGGTTAGAGATCGAGAACTTGTTTAACCTGATAGCTTCTTCAGTCAGTGATACACCCAGATCGATAGCCTCAGTAATCGTTGCAGGCTTTGACGATGTCACCATACTCATAATCTGAGGTGGCAACCCCCAAATGAAACGCTCAACGCGTTTATGGTACCACGTGAGATAGATCATGAAATCTCTGCACATATTCGGCGATCTTCGGGCCGTCCATCTTGAGGTTCCAGAATTCAGTTTCCAGCTTTTGAATTTCGGCCC
This sequence comes from Helianthus tuberosus, assembly GCA_030545235.1. Lineage (NCBI taxonomy): Eukaryota > Viridiplantae > Streptophyta > Magnoliopsida > Asterales > Asteraceae > Helianthus > Helianthus tuberosus. The sequence continues at coordinate 93,636,625 of CM060410.1, forward strand.
TGGAGCAATACTTTTTACGCATGAGTTCCTTTAACTCATTCCAAGTCAAAGCGTATGCTGCTGCCTCTCCCAGAGTTTGGACTTGGAGATTCCACCACGAAAGCGCTCCATCTATGAACAATCCGGAGATGTAGATGACTTGTTGTTCTGGTGCGCATTTGCTCATTCTTATCACTGAATCGGTCTTCTCCGTCCATCGAACAAAAGCCACAGCACCTCCGGTGCCGTCAAAATTCAGCGGTTTACAGTCTAAAAACTGCTTAAAGGTACAGCCTGTAAAGGCAATAACATTCACAGAAAGCATTAGCGAACGCTCATGGAATATCCAAATGTAACGTAATGTGTCTCAAGCAACTTGAACATTACCATTGAGTGGGTTGTTGTTTCTTGAGGTACCTCCGCTAGTTTCAGCGCGCGAGGCCTCATATTGTGCAATCGCTGCGGAAATTCGTTCCTGTAACTCCGCCTCTGTCGTGGTTAGCGTATTGTTTCTTCGAGGAGGCATCTTCTAAAAGAAGATCGTACGAGTTAGGTCATAATAAGTATAGTAAGTATGTAACACGCATTTGTAATACCATTTATCAACACAAGTATACACATAACATCCCATGTCATAACACAACAAGTAATCCAACAATGCATGTAATGAGAATGCTGCGATTGAGCTATCATATATCAAATGACCACAAATACAATTTTACAAGTTTTACAAGTGTATCATAGTACATCAAAAGAGACTAAGGGTCACATCACCCTTGTCTGAATCGTCTACCAACTACAATAATCAAAAGTCAATATGTCAAAAGTCACACTGTGGTCTTCAAAAAGCTGTGCAATCTGGCTCAATAGCTGTACTCTTATCAAAAGTATGCTATCTACATAAAACCAAAAACCTCTAAGCTGATGGGGGAGGAGGAGGTGGTGGAGGAACGAAAAGCAACCTGCGCAAATGCACCAAATCCTCCTCAAGTGCATGAACGATACGCAGCAGGTAAGCAATCTGCTGCTCCATAGTGAGGAAGCGGACATCAAAATCAGGGTACGGTAGGAGAGGAGCTGGTGGTGTCGCGAATGGTGACTGACAATGACAAGGCGGAGGACGCGGGATCCTCTCTAACTCCATGACTCTCCTACACAGCATCTCCTGCTGGAGCTGCAGCGACAAAAGCAAGTCATCCCTCGAGTATCCAATGTGGAAGGGATGGTATGGATCAGATATAGGCATCACGTTGGGCGGAAACCAAATAAGTGGCTCGCCCGTGGGTGCAGAAGAAGGAGCAGTGTGTGTAAACTGTGGCATGAAATGATCGGCTGCTGACACAAAAGGTACGTGACTGGCCTGCTGACTCGATGGTCCTTCCCCGGGACGGGGATGAGGGATATCCTGAAGGAAGGTGACTGGTAGATCTGTACGGTGAATTTCAGTCTCATGTGGGTGAAATGGGGCGATATCAATGGGTGTCTGGGTAGATGCAGGTGGGGGAGTAACGGGTCTAACAAAAGGAGGAAAGTCGTCATCATCCTCAATCCACCCGTTGTGGGTGTGAGCGTATCTGGGGTCTACGTGGGTAGCAAAAGGGGCACGATCAACAAGTGCAGGTATCGGGTCAGGCAGAGGTGGTGCTACAACTGGAACATCAACAGGGATAGGGTCATGCACATGTAGAGGGTCGTGAGCAGGTACAGGCTCTGGTGCAATCTCAGGCTCAGGGTCAGCTGGAGCATACTCAAGATCAGCGGGTATATCAAAGAGCTGATCGTCAGGAATGACAGGTGCCTCAAGAGGCTGCTCGTCAGGTCCAAACTCAATCTCGTGGTCTGGATCAAAGTCGTGTGGAAAGATAGGATCGGCAGACATCGCTGTGTCGGAATCAGTGTCAGTGGGATAATGCTGCACGCCCCGTGCGTGTAAAGTAGCAGATGATACGGACTCAAACGAGTCAGGACCTGAATGGTCAGATGAGATCTCGACAGCTGGAATCTCGACCAACGGAACAACAATGATATCAGCGACTGGAATCTCAACAAGAGGAATAACAACATCATCGACTGAGATCTCTGCAAGTGGAATAGCGACATCATCATCAACCAGAGCCCCACCATCCTGGGCATCCTCAGGGGGACCCTCGATAAAAAGATCGATGCGTCGTCGGATATAGCATCAAGTGGCAGATCCTCAAGAGGAAATGCAGCGAGAGGAAAAGGAGCAGGGATCTGAACAAGAGGTAGATCCCCATCAGGAAAACCATCAGCTATAGGTATGTCATCTCCAAAATCTGGTAAGGCGAAGGGCTGAAAGTCATCTTCGTCGCTACTCGTGGTGTCAGATGTATAAACCTCGTCCTCTGGGATGATCTCGTCATCCAATACTATGGCTATAGGGTCTATCGTGTCTGATACTCCACTCTCAGAAGAAGATGACATAGTTTCTGTAATCAACACAACCACAACATATGCACATATATCAACAATCATGTAGGATCGAGAATCGATCTAAACGAGTCTATCAGAAGAGTTCTAATCTATATCAAAGGCGGAATTCAATGATATAGACATGAATACAGCTTGATTCACACACAGATTCACTTTAACTGTCTTGTTTATTGATTTAACAGCTTTACAGATCGAATGACACGTCAGCAGCACTTCGGTACCGGAATCATCAATGTTCTAAATGATTTGGAGCTCCAGGTATTTATAGAGGAGCCATTTCGCACGGAATAGCCACTGTCCATTTCGTGCGAAATGGACCATGTTCATTTTGTACGAAATGGACTAGCCATTTCGTGCGAAATGCACTTTCAACATACAAATCCTATTTTCTCGATTACCAAGCTCCATTCAATCCTATATATACACACAACTCGATACAAGACGAAGCCGACAGACATATGCACCAACAGACTCCCCCTTGGATGTCGACGAGTCTTCAGTACAAATCTTCAGAATGTCGAATCTTCAATCTTTATCAGTCTTCGTGTTCTTTCCAACGTATCTGACATTGTAAGCTTCATTCAATCTCTTCTCTTCTTCTATCAACAGCTAATCTCTCCCTTGAATGCTGATCTATTCTTCAATCTCCTCTTGTTTGCAGACTCCCCCTTAAGCTATGCTGGGATCGTAGTCTGATATTCATAGGTTCACATGTTCAGGATCGATTCCTGACTCTATTATGCATTTGCTCAGGATTCGAAACCTGGCTAACCTGCACATTCTCTACCCAAAACATAAGTTTCACAAATTTTAAAATATAACAAATTTAGAAATCATCACTTGGTAGATATCACATCAAAAATGATTTTACAATTTTAGTTTTTGATGACCACTTGTGAAAATATCATTTTTCTTGTTTCTAAAACAACCTCTCCCAATCCTGTTCATCATGTTTAGCACTTGGAATCTTGAAAATCAGCTTTTCAATATCAGTTGTCGAAAATAAGATGAAATAAAATCTTTTTGAATTTTCAAAATTTATGCTAAAACACACTCAAATCTTTTTGGAATTAGGAAATAAACTATATACAAACATCTTTTTGTGAGTTTGTGTAAGAGGATCATATCAGTTTTATGACAAGTCACAAGTATCGTTGAGCTTAGTTACACATTAAGAATTAAACAATTCACTTAGATTGTCGATATATTGATCCACTTAAATTCTCACACAAATTTCAACTTATTCAGGATACGAATTAGGTGTTTTAAGAACTTAAACTTATTCATGTGTCCCACCTCTTGAATATACTCCCGAATCCAGATCCCAATATTCAGTCTTACAGATGAGTATACCTAGATGATATCTGTAAGGGGTGAATTGCGAAACCTTGAGAGCTCAATTTTTTTGCAGAGTTGAAGGCTCGACTTTTGGTGGGTCCCCTTTAGAGGATCTTTTTTACAACAACACTTGACTTTATCTTTTGGATTTTTCATCAATTTTTGTGCTGAGGGTGTCACACCCCGACCACGTAGAACATACAAAACGTGGCGGAAACGTCGGGGAGTGTTGTAACAGAATTAATTGTTTCAAATCCATGGCAATTGAAGTTTCGTTTTATTAATCAAACATGAAAGGTTACATCGTTTTAAACAAGAACCAAAGAGTACATAACATAAATTAACTAGTTCGTGTCTCGTTTTAAGTCACTAAGGCACATGTCCGCCTAAGTATGTCTTGATAAGTCCTATGCATCATCTCCTGAAAACACATGTGAAAATAGGTACGTCAGCATAAAAATGCATGTGAGATACATAGGTTTGTGAAAATTGGATTCATGACTTATAAGTTTAAAAAAAGTTGTTGTTTAGCAAAAGTGAGTCATGAACCTTGTAATTTGCTTTGTCTTGTAAATCATTTGAAAAATGATAAGATCAGATGATATGTATAAATTAGAGAATAATGTATGGTTAAATGAATAACCATGTAAAATGAGTTTGTATAAGATAAGTTGTTTGTAAATCAATGTCTTGTGAAAAGTATGTTATTTGTATAAAATGTTATATGTCTCAAATTGAATGATTCAAATAACGCTACAATATGTGATACCATACAAACACTTATATATAGGAAGTACCAGCGGTGTATCCACCGTGCTTGTATCATATTACATACGCCTCGTTACTTAAATCACTTACTCAAACCAAACCACCAAAGTAAAATGTTTAACAATTGTAGAAACGTTTATGTATAGTCAAATGTCTATTGTCAAATGTAAATCATGTCAACAGATACAACTGGTTCACACGGTTCAATAGTTACAAACGGTTCATATAATCAAAGGGTTATGACGGTTCATATAGTCAAATGGTTACAACGGTTCAAAATGTAGTATAATGTGTTCATATGCTTGATGAGCATATGCAACAGAAATGCAATGTAAAACAATATACTAAGTATGCACACAATGGGCGTACATAGCATGAAATGTATTGTAAAGTGATGTACTAAGTATGCACACAATGGGCATACATAGCATAAAATGTATTGTAAAGTGATGTACTAAGTATGCACACAATGGGCATACATAGCATAAAATGTATTGTAAAGTGATGTACTAAGTATGCACACAATGGGCATACCTAGCATAAAATGTATTGAAATCATGTACTATAAATGTACTAATAAGCATAGCAAGTATATGATGTGAAAACAGGAAAGCATGAAAGTAACAAGTAGGCACATGTGTTTCACCCCAAAACAGTTTGGAAAACAGTAAAAGAGGGGTCTATGTACTCACTTGAGATTGCTTAGTAGTCCTTGAGTAACAACCAAACAATGCTAGAGATCACGGATATCAAACGGCACCTAATATAGGTAACTATGTAACTATGTTAATAAACCGGACCTAAATCGGAGGATCGGATAGAATGAGGGCTCGTAAACCAAATGAGTATGGGAACTCATGTAGTATGGTTTAACAAAGCCTACATACTAAATGAAACCTAGCCTAAGTACTTACGACCCATTACGACCCGTTTAGGTAGCTTATGCTACTTTAACGCGTCGTTCGCGCGAAACGCGTTCGGACCGCCTAACTAGTCCTATGACAAGTAACATATGCCTTAACATGTCTAATATTGTTATCAAATCAGTTTAGATGTCAAAAGTTATGTTACATACGTTTAAAATGAATTTTGGCATCAAAGGGGTATTTTGGTAATTTACCTAAGGCATATAAACTACCTATCATACAACTACTTAAACGAAGCGACCATAAGGTATAACCTCGGAAGGTTATTCCCTATATACTATGGTCACCTAATGTGTTTGGTCGGATCCTAATGATCGACCAAATGGGTCGGGTTCGAAGGTATAAGCGATTTATTAGATCGCTTACCCTTACGACCTAGACAACGTGGTAATCAGTAGGCATAGTCACAAGGGACTATAACCATCGTGATTACGCTCACGTTGCGAAGTTAACTTCGCATTGACCATAAACTGGTCAATGCAGAAAGTCAAACAAAGTTTGACTTTCGGACTCGAAAAGCAATAAAAGAACGAAGGAATACTTACAAAGGGTCCCCGCAAGATTGATAATCCAAGTATTCTCAGGTATGAGGTAATGAAACACCCCAACTTAGAGAAATCTCATATTTCAAGTGGGTTTTGCAATGAATGGGGTTGGGTATTTATAGATTTCGGTTCACCGTTAGGATCGTTTCTTGGAGAAGAGGGAATGATCACATCCCTACACTTGTCGGAATGTTATGGTAACTCATTTTGCCCCCACCACAAGAGTTTTACATGTGGCCTTGGCCTTTGGGGGGTTTGAAAGGCTGTTTGCAGCTGTTAATATACTGAATCTGGTCTGGGAGCCGGACGCGGGCCGCGTAAAGGATCACCCTGGGCTTACGCGGGCCGCCTGGGTGTCCTGATCAGAAATAACTTTCAGAAATGACAGTTTAGGTCCCTGTTGTGGTTTAAGGCCATTTCCGACATGTTTAAGGCCCGTTAAGCCAACGTTAAGGCCCTAAAATGATGCCTAAACATTGTGGACATGAAACATGCTCAAAAATATGTCGGATGTTGGTTCGTTTGGTCGTACGAACGCGATGTTCGCTTAATTACGACGGAATGCGCACAAGCGCGAAAAACGATCCAAAATGCGTGACGAATGGATTTTTCTTATGCCAAACACTAAAATAAAATATTTTAGTGCTTACATAAATTTTTGGATGTCCGGATGTATTCAGAACATAAGTTATGCGCGAAAATGCAAACTTGTGCACTTTTTGACGCTTTTAGTCCCTAAATGACCCAAAAGTTTATTTTAGCACACCGAACCCCTCAAAGCCTATTTATAAGCTATGTAAAGGATATTTATGGTATGTTTAACTTATGGCCATGTTCCGGAATGTCTGTTACAGTTCAAATTGGCATACTTTCGTAGTTTGTCAACTTTAGTCCCTGTAAGCGATTTAACTTGATTTTGCCATACCAAAGCCTTCAAAACTTATTTCTAAGTTATGTAAAGGTTATTTAAGGTATGTTAAGCCTATTTCACTATTCCGGAGTGTGTGTGGCATTAAACTGGTTATATTTACGCATCAGTGCGCGTATAACCTTCCAGAAAGCGATTTAGAGCTTGAAATCGAACAAGAATTGATATGTGCAAAAGATACACATATTTATACAGATCCCAAGTATGAAATACAATATTTCATTGGCTTGGCATTTGTTTGATGGTCGCAGTGACCCAGGTGTCACAGTCTCTCCTACCTTAGGAAATTTCGTCCTGAAATTTATTCGTAGGAGTCTATTTGTGAGTTTGTGTCAAATAACCAGCAGATATATGTAAGGCATAATCCTGTCATTTCCTTAACGGACATTCTTCAGAACAAAAATGAACTTACAGAGTCATTTTCCTCTACGAGTATTCTTCAGAAGCGGAAATCAAGGAATAAACAAACGGGGATTCATTTCCTCAACGGACAATCTTCAGAAACGTAAAATGAACTTACGGAGTCATTTTCAACGGGTGCTTCATCAGAAATGGAAATGAAAAGGAGAAACAAACGGATATTCATTTACTCAACGGACAATCTTCAGAAACGTAAAATGAACTTACGGAGTCATTTTCAACGGGTGCTTCATCAGAAATGGAAATGAAAAGGAGAAACAAACGGATATTCATTTACTCAACGGACAATCTTCAGAAACGAAAAATGAATTTACGGAGTCATTTTCAATGGGTGCTTCATCAGAAATGGAAATGAAAAGGAGAAACAAACGGATATTCATTTCCTCAACGGACAATCTTCAGAAACGAAAAATGAACTGACGGAGTCATTTTCCACGGGTGCTTCATCAGAAATGGAAATGAAAATGATAGACAAACGGATATTCATTTCCTCAACGGACAATCTTCAGAAACGAAAAATGATCTGACGGAGTCATTTTCAACGGGTGCTTCATCAGAAATGGAAATGAAAATGATAAACAAACGGATATTCATTTCCTCAACGGACAATCTTCAGAAACGAAAAATGAACTGACGGAGTCATTTTCAACGGGTGCTTCATCAGAAATGGAAATGAAAATGATAAACAAACGGATATTCATTTCCTTAACGGACAATCTTCAGAAACGAAAAATGAACTGACGGAGTCATTTTCAACGGGTGCTTCATCAGAAATGGAAATGAAAAGGATAATCAAACGGATATTCATTTCCTCAGCGGACAATCTTCAGAAACGAAAATGAACAAACGGAGTCATTTTCAACGGGTGCTTCCTCAGAAACGGAAATGAATAGAGTTAACTTCTAGGCACATGACAAAGCTCGCTGTGGTTTCTGTGCACTAAATTCCATAATTAGGTATGCATCCATAATTACGTAATTCCTTGCACAGTCCGCACAGTTTATCTTGTAATGTTTAGGGGAAGAAAATCAAACCTGTGATGAGGGTGACTAGACTACCATAGGGTCCTTTTAATTAGATTGACAAATGATCTTTTTAATTAGGCCACCAAGGAGTCCTTTCAGCTATATCATCACATGACGTTCCTAACCAGATTTTTTGGATCAATCTGTTTAACTAGACCACTCAAGGGGTCTAATTATGGAGTAGTACTTTATAACCCAAGGGACTTAACTACAACGTAGAAGTCCATTAAGGATTTTAGATAACAAAAACTTGGATTACACCAAAAACGTAAAAGGGAACACATAAGCACATAATCACATAGTTGCTTAACTCAGTTATTAATTTGTTAATAACTTGTTAGTGATTGAATATGGATATTCAAAGTACACCAGGAAACCAGTCGCTGGACTTTAATGTCCTCTGGGATCTATCTGAAAAGATAGGATGATCTCCCAAAATTCGATTTTGTTTCAAAGAAACGTAATATTCGAATTAAGGAACACAAAAATTTTAGGATTTACGGAAATATCCTTAAGTACCCTTATTAAGGATTTATAGTGGTACTTTGGGTATTTGTCTCGTGTTGTAACTTGCGCCTTGTACTTCGTTTCCTTAGAATAAACGGGTACTTAGGAATTTCGAGGAAACGCAAGAGATCATAAGATGGAAATTTTTTTTTGGGGGTAGTTTGCTTTACAAGGGATACGATTCCTTGATTGTCGGTATTGTAAGAGATATGTTGTTTATACATGCAACCACATAAATACATTGCAATGTAAATAAAAGATTTATTTATAAACAACGATAACAACTGTTTCTTGGACCTTGACAACAAAAGAAAATAATACATAAGACGTGATTATTTCTAAACGATGTTGTCTTCTAGTCAGTCAGATGCTCATCCCTGTGCTGGATTTGCATTAGCAAGCTTTGGGCAATTTCTTCGGAAATGACCCATCTCACCACAGTTGAAGCAAGAACCTGGTATAAAACGACCTTGAGCAGGATTGTTGCCAGCTTGGTTTGGTGCAGCTGCAGCTGGGCAGACTCTTGCTGTATGGCCTATAAGTCCATAAGTTTGGCATTTGCGGCACTTTACATTGGCATGATGATGGAGGCTACATTGGTTGCACAAGGGTGCAGTTCTATTGTATGGCTTCCTAGCAGGGGGTTGAGCTGGTTGGTTGGGGATGGCTTGATCATTGTGAGTAACCATGGCGAAGTTCTGAGAAGCCTTTCGCTTCTTTGACTTCTTAGGGGATCCATTCTGTTCATCCATGGTCTTTGATTCCTCGATTGGGTTCGATTCCTCGACCGGTTTCTTGTCACCTTTTCGGAAAAGTTTACCTTTCCTGATCTTTGATTCAGTCAAGGTTGCAGATAGCTCAATGGTCTGTCTAACTATAGTAGGGTTGCTACCAGTCACAATGTCTTGTATTGAGTCAGGGAGGCCATCAATGTACTTTTCGATTGCCTTATCCAAAGGCGTGACCATGTTTGGGCATAACAGACTTAACTCCCCATAACGGTCCGTGTAGGCTCGATGCTCATCGCTATCTTGCATAAGATCGTCAAATTCCCTTTCCAAGGCCCTGATCTCGTGACGAGGACATAATTCCCTCATCATAAGGGCCCTAAGTTCAGCCCATGTCTGTGCTAGAGCAACTTCTGCACCACGATCTCTCATAACCCCGTTCCACCACGTAAGGGCCCTCTTCTGGAACACACTCGAAGAAAACTCGACCTTGCGATTGTCAGGACACTGCACGTGGCAGAAAGTATTCTCAATGCTCTCGAACCATTGAAGAAGCCCAGTCGCTCCCTCAGAACCACTAAACTTGAGTGGTTTAGCCGAGTTAAAACTCTTGAAATTGCATGGACCATTGTTGTTGTTGTTGGCTTGGTTCCATTGAGCAAAGAGGTTTGGGAATTGAGCAGCCATTTGTTGCGCAATGATTTCTGCCAGTTCGGCAGTCGCTATCTGGTTTTCGCATCGAGGAGGCATTCTAAAAGAGAAACAAGAAAGAAAACAAATGAAATGGCATTGGGTAAGAATAGGATGTTAGAATTACCGACCATAATCATGGTTGATGGTCATTTGTTTGAACCATGAAGCAAACAAACAACACAAAGGTTGAATCAAAGCAAATAGATCCTCATGGTGTATCGCGAAGACATGCTCGCCTATAAGTGGACACTCACCCCAAGAGTTCCCAGGGAAGAGTGACTGGTCTGATTATGTGGATTTGTACGAACACTCTAGCCTTAGACAGAAAACCCAGGGTACAGGCATTCACTCTTCCAGTTTGCACGTGTTCACACTATTTAGGACCCAAAACTTTGACGAGAGTTTTGAAAATTCAAAGGGGTTCAAAACCTTATAACAGAGGGTTCAAAACCTAGTAATCAATCATCCTAGAATAGATGATTAGTTTTCAAATCGGTTTGGAAATTTATGTTCTTGTTGTGGTCGTCGCCTAAGGATAGGTGACGGTATTGTTTTATGACTAAACGCAAGTAAACTCGCGTTAGGGTCCTAGGAAGGTGTTAGTCTAGGTCAAAGCATTACTAATAACCTAATTCCCTACAACCATTGGCTCTGATACCATCTTTTCTGTCACACCCCGACCACGTAGAACATACAAAACGTGGCGGAAACGTCGGGGAGTGTTTTAACAGAATTAATTGTTTCAAATCCATGGCAATTGAAGTTTCATTTTATTAATCAAACATGAAAGTTTACATTGTTTTAAACAAGAACCAAAGAGTACATAACATAAATTAACTAGTTCTTGTCTCGTTTTAAGTCACTAAGGCACAGGTCCGCCTAAGTATGTCTTGATAAGTCCTATGCATCATCTCCTGAAAACACATGTGAAAATAGGTACGTCAGCATAAAAATGCCTGTGAGATACATAGGTTTGTGAAAATTGGATTCATGACTTATAAGTTTAAAAAAAGTTGTTGTTTAGCAAAAGTCAGTCATGAACCTTGTAATTTGCTTTGTCTTGTAAATCATTTGAAAAACGATAAGATCAGATGATATGTATAAATAAGAGAATAATGTATGGTTAAATGAATAACCATGTAAAATGAGTTTGTATAAGATAAGTTGTTTGTAAATCAATGTCTTGTGAAAAGTATGTTATTTGTAAAAAATGTTATATGTCTCAAATTGAAATGATTCAAATAACGCTACAATATGTGATACCATACAAACACTTATATATAGGAAGTACCAGCGGCGTATCCACCGTGCTTGTATCATATTACATACGCCTCGTTACTTAAATCACTTACTCAAACCAAACCACCAAAGTAAAATGTTTAACAATTGTAGAAACGTTTATGTATAGTCAAATGTCTATTGTCAAATGTAAATCATGTTAACAGATACAACTGGTTCACACGGTTCAATAGTTACAAATGGTTCATATAATCAAAGGGTTACGACGGTTCACATAGTCAAATGGTTACAACGGTTCAAAATGTAGTATAATGTGTTCATATGCTGGATGAGCATATGCAACAGAAATGAAATGTAAAACAATATACTAAGTATGCGCACAATGGGCGTACATAGCATGAAATGTATTGTAAAGTGATGTACTAAGTATGCACACAATGGGCATACATAACATAAAATGTATTGTAAAGTGATGTACTAAGTATGCACACAATGGGCATACATAGCATAAAATGTATTGTAAAGTGATGTACTAAGTATGCACACAATGGGCATACATAGCATAAAATGTATTGTAAAGTGATGTACTAAGTATGCACACAATGGGCGTACCTAGCATAAAATGTATTGAAATCATGTACTATAAATGTACTAATAAACATAGCAAGTATATGATGTGAAAACAGGAAAGCATGAAAGTAACAAGTAGGCACATGTGTTTCACCCCAAAACAGTTTGGAAAACAGTAAAAGAGGGGTCTATGTACTCACTTGAGATTGCTTAGTAGTCCTTGAGTAACAACCAAACAATGCTAGAGATCACGGATATCAAACGACACCTAATATCGGTAACTATGTTAATAAACCGGACCTAAATCGGAGGATCGGATAGAATGAGGGCTCGTAAACCAAATGAGTATGGGAACTCATGTAGTATGGTTTAACAAAGCGTACATACTAAATGAAACCTAGCCTAAGTGCTTACGACCCATTACAACCCCTTTAGGTAGCTTATGCTACTTTAACGCGTCGTTCGCGTGAAACGCGTTCGGACCGCTTAACTAGTCCTATGACAAGTAACATATGCCTTAACATGTCTAATATTGTTGTCAAATCAGTTTAGATGTCAAAAGTTATGTTACATATGTTTAAAATGAATTTTGGCATCAAAGGGGTATTTTGGTAATTTACCTAAGGCATATAAACTACCTATCATACAACTACTTAAACGAAGCGACCATAAGGTATAACCTCGGAAGGTTATTCCCTATATACTATGGTCACCTAATGTGTTTGGTCGGATCCTAATGATCGACCAAATGGGTCGGGTTCGAAGGTATAAGTGATTTATTAGATCGCTTACCCTTACGACCCTAGACAACGTGGTAATCAGTAGGCATAGTCACAAGGGACTATAACCATCGTGATTACGCTCATGTTGCGAAGTTCAAACGAACTTCGCATTGAACATAAACTGGTCAATTCAGAAAGTCAAACAAAGTTTGACTTTCGGACTCGAAAAGCAATAAAAGAACGAAGGAATACTTACAAAGGGTCCCCACAAGATTGATAATCCAAGTATTCTCATGTATGAGGTGATGAAACACCCCAACTTAGAGAAATCTCAGATTTCAAGTGGGTTTTGCAATGAATGGGGTTGGGTATTTATAGATTTCGGTTCACCGTTAGGATCGTTTCTTGGAGAAGTGGGAATGATCACATCCCTACACTTGTCGGAATGTTATGGTAACTCATTTTGCCCCCACCACAAGAGTTTGACATGTGGCCTTGGCCTTTGGGGGGTTTGAAAGGCTGTTTGCAGCTGTTAATACACTGAATCTGGTCTGGGAGCCTGACGCGGGCCGCATAAAGGATCACCCTGGGCTTACGCGGGCCGCCTGGGTGTCCTGATCAGAAATAACTTTCAGAAATGACAGTTTAGGTCCCTGTTGTGGTTTAAGGCCATTTCCGACACGTTTAAGGCCCGTTAAGCCAACGTTAAGGCCCTAAAATGATGCCTAAACATTTTTGACATGAAACATGCTCAAAAATATGTAGGATGTTGGTTCGTTTGGTCGTACGAATGCGATGTTCGCTTAATTACGACAGAATGCGCACAAGCGCGAAAAACGATCCAAAATGCGTGACGAATGGATTTTTCTTATGCCAAACACTAAAATAAAATATTTTAGTGCTTACATAAGTTTTTGCATGTCCGGATGTATTTAAAACGTAAGTTATGCGTGAAAATGCAAACTTGTGCACTTTTTGACGCTTTTAGTCCCTGAATGACCCAAAAGTTTATTTTAGCACACCGAAACCCTCAAAGCCTATTTCTAAGCTATGTAAAGGATATTTATGGTATGTTTAACTTATGGCCATGTTCCGGAATGTCTGTTACAGTTCAAATTGGCATACTTTCGCAGTTTGTCAACTTTAGTCCCTGTAAGCGATTTAACTTGATTTTGCCATACCAAAGCCTTCAAAACTTATTTCTAAGTTATGTAAAGGTTATTTAAGGTATGTTAAGCCTATTTCACTATTCTGGAGTGTGTGTGGCATTAAACTGGTTATATTTACGCATCAGTGCGCGTATAACCTTCCAGAAAGCGATTTAGAGCTTGAAATCGAACAAGAATTGATATGTGCAAAAGATACACATATTTATACAGATCCCAAGTATGAAATACAATATTTCATTGGCTTGGCATTTGTTTGATGGTCGCAGTGACCCAGGTGTCACAGAGGGCGGGCTTTTATTTCAAGCAGCAGTAAAATATTATACGGGGACTAGGCCATTGCTTCCGCATTATCAGAAGTCCCGGGATATTACCCCAGATATCACTGAGTATAAAGACCTAGTATTTAAGAAAGAGGGGTCCTTCAAACGAGATTTCAGGGGTTACCTATATATCCAAGTAGTGTCCCCCTGACAACAAACTATTTTCCCATTATGATTTCAAAACACTTAAGTTTGTTTTAATCAAATGGTTTTTCCGGTAAATAAGTTTTGTTTGTCTTTTCACAAACTTGGGGTTTCATCACCTTGTTTTTCAATTTACCACTTGTATGATCAGGATTAATCAAGTTCAACTTAATGACCTTGATTAACCACTGGTAGGTTCTCATCAACCATTCCACTTGTAAGTGTAACAGTGTCACAATTGAAATTTTCTCTTGAAAGATGCCGATTCCTACTCCCCAATTATCAACCTGGGAGTTCCGGCACGTCAGGTTTTTAAGCAGAAAATGCTGTCACCCAAGCCTGACTAGCCTTGGGTGCATCCGACTTCTGAACATACCTTTTTTATTCGTAAAACTCTTTAACACCTTTGACCTTCCCATTGGCCATTTTCCCAAAGATATATTTTACTTTCCCATTGAAAGTCTTTTCAGCATCAAATTCCTCTTTACCAGGGAAGAATTGATCTGAAATTTCAACCTTTCCAACCTTAAACTTCAAATTCTCTTTTGACAATGGCGGAAAGTTTTCATCGTTCATTTCTAGAACGGAATTCTCAGCATTTTTCACAATGAATGACTCCTCTGACTTTGACGAGTCAGATTCATTGTCAGAACTTGATTCAGATTTAACAATCCATTTTTGGTTTTTTAAATCGACTTTTCTTTTGTAAAACCGTTTCGAACTTTCACCAGTTTCGAAAGTCGAATTTTTGAACTCTTTAAACTTTTCTACTTGTTGTTCTGTTTTATCAACACATTTCTTTTTCAAACTTGAGTTTGAAGAAACTCCCTGTTTTGTGTTGGTTGGGAAATTCCAAGCAATGTGTCCAACTTTTTGACATTTAAAACAAGTTCTTCTGTCAACTCTTGGTACAAACTTCTTCTGCACAATCTTTTTTCTCTCAGCAAGAAACTCTTGGTTTGACTGTCTCCAGAATGGTTTCTTCTACTCTTCTTCAGAACTTCCTTCTGAAACAAATTTAGTTTTTGGTTTATAAGTTTTCTCATTTTTATAATTTTCTGGAGAAATAAAACCTAATCCCTTCTTTTTGAAATTACTATTATGGTTTGGTTTCTTTTGAAAACCAGAACCAGAACTGTAACCCATTTTCTTGTTCAATCTTTGTTGAACTCTTGAAGTGTATTTTATAGGTTTTTCATTAAGATTTACATCTTTTATTTCAGAAATATTGATTTCTGTTAATTTGAAAATCTGTTTGATCTGTTCAGTTTTAATACTTCTTATTGGAAATTCTTCATCAGAAAATAATTTGTCAGAATCTTTCAAAGTATATGCCACTTTGACTGGTTCATCGTTCAAATTAATTTTTGATAACATAAATTCTTTATTGTAAACCCTTTTGACTGGTGAACTTGGACTCTTGTCTGATGAACTCGAACTTTCAGATTTAGACTCCGACTTTGACTCTTCATCCATATCGAACACCTGATCGACCACTTTCTTTAATAACTCAGACTCATGATCAGTGTCAGACGCTGTGAATGTAACGTCAATGTTGTCTAGTAACTCATCAATGGTTCCAGACTTTAACTTTATGTTGACAGCCTTTTTTAATCGTTCCTCGTTTGGCTTTCTGGGAGAATAACTTTCCCAGATCGGAGGCGGACATTTGTTATACTTGACACTTTGTTTCTTACCAGTATCCATTTCTTCCATCTTTTTATTTTGAAAAGCTTCAAGACCTGCAACAGTGTCACACCCCGAAATTATCAGAGCTGGCGTGACTGGACTGGTATCGTCATTGCACAGCGGAAGCAAATAAGCTAAGTCTTTTAGAAATTGAACGCCCACTAAGTACTCGAGTCTCCAATGGTTCTCCTATTCCAATCGTGCCTTGTCTTAGAAATGCAACCTGAGAAAGAAACATGCGAAAAAGTCAACATAAAGTTGAGCGAGTTCATAGTTTGTTTGTAAAAGATTTGAAATAAATCTTTTTAAATAACCGGTTTGTGAGACAGTATTTGAGAAAACGAATTTAAACATCATTTTCTTGCCAAGTTATATGGAAACGTTGTGTTTGTAACACATTATGTTCATAAAAACCATGTATTTGTAAAGTCTTGTATTTGTAATGTTCGTATAACCGTCAATGCCCACCCTGACTTTGACTCCATACCCGCATAATCCTATGCTTTGAATTTGTATAAAACATGGTATTTAATTTGTATGAACAAGTATTTTTGTAAGTATATATGTCCCTGGTATGTAGCAAATAAGGAAATAAGGAGATCACCAATGGTTTGCAAGGCCATTGATATGTGTGAAGTGCAAGTAGGAAGACTCAAACCTAGCGGATTTTGCGTTGGGCACAAAGTCACCCCGAGGTCCGTTCTGCTGGGCCTGGGGCTGGGCTCACTACACCCATATAGATCTACCGCTTACGTCCCTCGGTCCTACAATGAGGATTAATGGCCTCCAGTTCCCGCCTACCCACTCACATGATCTAAGTAGTAACCCTCCTTACGCTAACCATACCATGTATAAAAATGTCTGTAATCCTTTTGTAATATGTCCGCATGTATGAAAATCCCTGGTCTCCCCGACCCAATCCCTGGTCACCCTGACCGAATCCCTGGTCTCCCCGACCAAATCCCTGGTCACCCTGACCGAAAATCATTCACATTTCGAAAATAAGCATTTGTTTTGTAAAAACCGGTATGTTTAGTATAAACCTTTCGTAAATCATTTGTGTTCCTCGAAATCCCTTCGTAATATCATTTAGAAATACGAGTTTTGCGTTAGTTCAAAACTTTGTATGTTTTTGCAAAACGTGCATGTCTTTCCACCCCCGAAAACATTTATAAAAATGTAAAACGGTAAAAAGTGGGGGTTATGAACTCACCTGAATATTCCTGTGCAAAGCTAGCTAATTTACGACTTCGTGATGTCGTTTCCAAGACTTGACTTGCTAGCGTACGTTCTATAATATTCCTAGCACGGAATATCTTATAAGTTTATAAATAACATAGTAACTAAACTACGTGTCATCGAGCTCTACCGAATCGTTGACCGAACGATTTGACGGTAAGTTAATAACTTAATAGTAACGATTCAGTTATACTTGTCAGGTCTCGCTTATTGTCAGTAAAACTAATAAGTCTTGGGAAGACTTATTCCTAGAGAGATTTAAAAATAAATAAATATTTATATAAATATATCGGTAGAATCTCATTATTCACCTTGAGAAGTCGTCGTGTATGTCATACGAAAAATAGCATGTAATAAACTCGTAAGCGATACATATGATATATAGTGTGCCGTTTAGGCGTTTGAAATAAATATAGAAGATATATTTATTTACAAAAGTATCATCGAGTTGTTTGTGTTTAAAAATAAATACACAAGCCATATTTACTTTTATATGATAATACGAGTCGTTTGATGTTAAAATAAATATATAAACTATATTTATTTTAATAAAAGATTTCGGATTGTTCGATACTTGAAATAAATATATAAAACTATATTTATTTTGTAAAACAGTAGTCGTGTCGTTTGATATCCGAAATAACATATAAACTTTATTTAAGTTTATAAAAGCACCGTCGTGTTTTTGGTATTCAAAACAAATTCATAAACCGTATTTATTTTTGTAACATGAAGGCGTGTTGTTTGGTATTTAAAATAAATATATAATTATATTTATTTTCTATTAAACGAGATTTGTTTGTTTGTTCTATGAAATCTCATTTGTGTTATCGGCACTTGAGAATAAATATAAAAGTAATATTGATTTTATAACAAAGTTGTCAAATATTGACATTTCAAATAACTATATTTATTTCTTGTAAAATAACTTCCAAACAATCGTTTTCGTACATTGTAGAGTATCGTCGAAAGTAGTTTCATATTTAGATTTGTCTCTATAAAAGTTCCTCGGATCCAAAAAGTTTTGTCTTATAATAAAACGCGCTTTAAGTTTACGGATTTTCTCGAAGAAAAACGGGCAGAGTTTCCTCTGTTTTTGGAAGGCCCCCCCCCCCCGACAACACAAGTTGTCGTTATTTATCAAGATTCAACAAGTTTTCAATCAACATAATATATATTTAAAATTTTCGTCAAATGTAAAAGCGTAAATAATCACTAATTATGTTACGAGGGTTTCGAGCTCGGTTCGCGTAATTGATAAAACTAGAAAATAACGAAATAAACTGCCGCAAAAAATTTACCAATCTTCTCGTGTCGAAAGCCGAGCTCACCGAGTCAACTCGCTGAGTTGACTGAGTTTGACCGAGTTTGACCGAGTTTGACTCGCCGAGTTAACTGAGTCGACCCGAACTGCATCTGAAGCTGACCAATCTGGCTGAATCGGACTCGCCAAAACTGCTGACCCGAACCCATCTGAGCCGCGACTGACCTTGACCCGTAACCTGAACATTTGAGCCGATCTCGCATCAAACCCGCTTAAACCTAGAACTGAACATCTTCAGCATCATCGGAGACTTGTCGGACCAAAGGAACCACCGGACCGAGACAAGGACCGCTAGTCCGAGTCTCGGACCGCCGCTGACCACCACTACCACCGGTTCTCCGCCATCTTCGTCAAAAACCCGCCGGATAAACCTGCTGACCACCGGATAAACGAACCGAATCGAACCCGAACCGTTGAACTTGCCGGATAAAGACAATGTCCGGTGGTCAATGGCACCGACCGCCGGTTCTCTCACTCTTCTCAGCTTTCTCTCTCTTCTCTCCGCTTGTAGCCGCCGCACCACCACCGGTTCGTGGTGGTGGTGGTCCGTTCCGTCAGTCGCGAAGGAAGAAGGAAAAGAGGGGGGGGGGGTGTTTGGTGTGTGGACTGTCGGAACAATGTCCGGCGAACCACTTCGCCGGACCACTGCCGCCTACGGCGGCCCCGCCGCCTCACCAGTTCGCCGGAGAGAGAGAGGAAATCGTGGTGTGTGTTTGGTCTGGGTTTTGTTGTTTATCTACACAAGTAAGAAAATAGAAGACCATAAGGTCTCTTATATACACAAGCAGGTTAGTCTTTGTGGGTTTTGGGCTTGGGCCCAAGGCCCACAAGCCCAACTTTCGCGTTTTAGGAGCCCGAAATTCTCCACAGGGTCCGTTTTCGCTCCCGCGCGTCGTGAAACGTCATAATTTGATATTTTAGTTCAAAATATGTAAAAATAGCGTCAATAATAGTTATTAATCGCGTGCGTTCGACGGTTTCGTTAAAATCGCGTAAATGCCCCGTTTGCCGTTTCTGATCCGTTTTCCGATCCGATTTCAACTGCGTATAATAAAATTCGAAAACGAAGCCAAATATATCATAATGTATCAATATTGCGATGAAATTCGAGTCCGGTGCGTCAGTTCCGTCGTTGATTGTCGGTGCGTTACCGTTTCCGCGTTTCTCGTTCGCGTCTGCGTTTTGTGGCGTATGAAAGTACGATATATTCACAAAATTAATTTCATGAATATAAAATTTTCATAGAAAATCCGTATTTGTCGGCGTTTTCAGTATTTTGTACGGTTTCATTTCGTTATCGCTTAACGTTTAGCATGTTTCTCCGCAAATCACCGTTCGCGCACTGTAAAGTCGGATAGACGTTCCTAGGCACTCCAAAGGCCTAATTAAGTTAATTTGCGTTGTAAACACTATTTATTATCACGTAATCACTTGTTAATTACGTAATTAAGAGTCGTAAATCACCGGTTGTCACAAACAGTAGGATAAACTCTATCAATCAAATAATCACAAGTTGTATAACTCAGCAGCAATCGTTTGATTCTTTCATTTTCAATATTTTCGAGTTCCAAATCCTGCTTCAGCTTTGCACAATCTTCAATATACTCATTGATGACCTTCTGCTTTGTTATTAATGTTGAACTCATCATCGTCTGAGCAGCTCCCATTTCTAGGTTTGTTTTGTTCAAATTATCAACCGTTCTGTTCAGCACATCATACGATTCTTTTACATACTTCACATCGAACAACAATTTTTCTTTTAGCTCTTCTAGCTCACTATACTTCTTGTCTTTTTCTTCACAATGTTTGCATGATTCCAAACATTTTAGACAAGGTTTAGTGACCTCAACGATCTTTTCAACTTCAACAACTTTTTCAACTTCAACTATTTTTTCAACTTCAACAAATTTTTCAACTTCGATAATTTTTTCAACTATTTTCTCAATCATTGGTTCTTCATCAAATTTTATTTCTGCTTCCCATCCTTCAACATCGACCTTTTCCGTTGAATTTTCTTTAACTTCTGCTTTCTCAACTTCCAGTTTTGCCTCTTCTTCAGCAATCCTTCTTGCTTCCAGTTCTTTCAGTTCTTTCTTCAGTCGAGCAGCCCTTTTCTCTTTCAACAACTCGATTTTATCTGCAAAGAACAAATTAAAACTATAAGTATCCAGACCTTTCCTGGCTTTATTAATATACTCTTCTTCGTCATCGGTGTCTGCATCAATTCCTAATTCACTAAAAATTGGTATTCTTCTCTGACGGTTCTTAGACTTTATTGATTCTCCTACAGAAATTGAATTTTCAAGGATTTGAGCAACAAAGGCTTTATCCTTTAAGTATTCTTTATCTGCAATGTATTTATCCTAGCTAAATCCCTCAGGCAATCTTTCATCTTCTTGATCTATCAGACCACCATTTGGAAGCCTTTCATTCTTTTGACCTAACAGACCATAACAAGCTTTATCTTTTGATTTTTCTGCAACCTGATGATAAATTGCTTTACTGTGATAATCATTGTTCCCGAATGGATCTTGTCTTCTGGTTGCTTCCCTGGATGTACACTCTCGTTAAAATGCCCTTTTTTCACAGCAACGAAAACAAGTAACCTTTGATTTGTCAAATCCTAATCGAGATGTAGCAGCATCACGAAGATCATCTCTTCCAGTGATCCGTTTGAATTTTTCTGCTCTTCTCAAAACACTAGTTAGACACCATTTGATATCCATCAACTCAAGTTCCTCAGAATCAATTTGATCATATTCTTCTTTGGTGAGCATCGGATTTCCGATTCGACCAGCAACCAAACTTTTATACGACTCTAACATAGTAACAAGTGATGCCATATGTTGCTTTGCAATTTCTGGAGATAAATTTTGACTATTTTGAATATTCAATGTAACATTGCATTGCAGATTTGTTGAACTCTTTCGTTGAGAACTTGGTGTTGAGAAATTCGGATCAAAACTTGAGTAAGATGAAGAAAATCCACCACTCTGTGTTAGAGTGCTAACATTTGTTCCGGAAGAACTCTCAGCACTGAAAGCAGTTTTAATCTTCAGACTTGGAGTAGTTTCAAATTTGCTTCCTCTATAGTATAGACTAACATATTGTTGAGCACTTGGATTATTCATGATAGAAGTTTTCTGAACATCCAATTCATGTTCTTCAAGCTTCTGAATGAACTTACTCAAATTCATACTTTCATGTTTTCTCATATGTTTTAAAGTCAACAGATATGTTCCCCATTTATGCTGTGGTAACGCATCAGCTAACTTATCAACCCATTCATCGTCTTCTTTCTTGATCTCCAATCTTCTCATTTCCTGAACAAGACGACAATATCTATCGATAGTCGTTTTTGCTGTTTCACCTTCAAAAGCTGTAAACATATCAAAAGATTTCTTTAGTAAAGCACATTTATTTTTGATCATATCAGCACTTCCCTTAAACTTTTGAATCAATGCCAACCAAATTGATCTAGCAGTGTCCTCATGTTGAAGCAAAACAAAGATATATTTTTTTACCGCTTGTTGGAGAATGCCAATCATCATTTTCTCACTGGTGTACTTTAATTTCTCACCCTCTGAATAGTCACTTAAAGCTTTTTCATTCCCATGTTCATCTTTTGGTTTCACGTAATCTATATCTAACGAACACCATGCATCAAACTTATAAGCTTGCACCCAATTTTCAAAACGATTTTGCCATCCTTTAAAATCCTCAATATACATAAGCTTTGGAGGCTTTTGGTAAGTTCCTGTCTCATTCTCACTATAAACAGTTTCAGCAACGGTAGCTGGAGTAACCGGATTAGTTGCAAAAGCATTGTAAAACTCTTCTTCCATGTTTCGGTAAAATGTTTCACAAAACCACAAGGTTCAAGCGAAATGCAATTTCAAACGAAATGATGATCCAAGCGAATTGAATTTTGGTGCGAAATGACCCTTCAAGCGAAATGAACCTTTCAAGCGAAATGACCTTGATGCGAAATGGACCTTTCAAGCGAAATGGATAACTTTCAAGCGAAATGGTGCGATTTCGTGCGAAATGGAGGTTTCAAGTTACAATCCGTGCGAAATGGGATCTACAAAGTCCAAACCGTGCGAAATGGAAGTCTGATTCACATGAAATGGAGCTATTTCGTACGAAATGCTGCTGACGTCACCTGTTCGATCGGTTTTTGACAAATTTGATCAAGTTTTTTGTTCGATTTAAGGTCTAATTCTTTCAAGGATTGTTTAAAACTATGTTTCGCACGTTATATGTAAAAATCAGTCCATTTTAACCGTTAAACCTCTGTTAATTTTGAAAAATGTGAAGAAGAATGAGTAGAAAACAGAAATTTCCAGTAAAAGCAAGCTAAAATGATAAGAACTCCTCTTCCTGAGATCTGATACCACTTGTAGGATCGACAATTGATCTAAACGAGTCTATCAGAAGAGTTCTAATCCATATCAAAGGCTGAATTCAATGATACAGACATGAATACAGCTTGAATCACACACAGATTCACTTTAACTGTCTGGTTTATTGTTTTAACAGCTTTACAGATCGAATGACACGTCGGCAGCACTTCGTGTCACACCCCGACCGCGTAAAACAACAAATCGCGGCGGAAACATCGGGGCGTGTTGCAACAGAATAAATTGTTTCATAACCATGGCATACAAAGTTGTCTTTTATTTATAAACAAAGGTGTTACATTGTTTCAAACAGGAAATTAAAGAGTTCAGAACATAATTAAACATAGTCTATCTTATTTTAAAGTCTCTAAGGCACAGGTCCGCCCTAGTATCATGATCAACATCCTATGGAAAAGCACCTGAAAACACATGTGAAAATAGGTACGTCAGCATAAAAATGCCTGTGAGATACATAGGTTTGTGAAAATAGGATTCATGACTTATGTTTAAGAGAATGTTTAGTCATGAACCTTGTAATTTGCTTTGTCTTGTAAATCATTTGAAAATAATAAGATCAGATGATATGTATAAGTAAATGTCAGGTTAAATAAATAACCATGTAAAAATGTGTTTGTATAAGATAAGTTGCTTGTAAATCAAGGTCTTGTGAAAAGTATGTTATTTATATAAAATGTTCTATGTCTCAATATTGAAATGATTCAAATAACGTTACAACATGTAATACCATACAAACACTTATATATAGGAAGTACCAGCGGCGTATCCACCATGCTTGTATCATATTACACACGCATCGTTACTTAATCACTTAATCAAACCAAACCAACCAATGTAAGAAGTCTATGTTTAAACCAATTGTCAAATGTATTGAATAATATGTCAAAGTTTTCATGTCAAGATGTAAATCATGTAGTATGTAAAACCAATGTCAAAAGTGTTTGTGTCAAATGTAAATCATGTCAAAATGTCTATGTCGAATATCCATGTCAAATGTCTATGTCAAATATCCATGTCAAATGTCTATGTCAAATATCCATGTCAAATGTCTATGTCAAATATCCATGTCAAATGTCTATGTCAAAATGTCATGTATGGCAAGTGAAATGTCTCAAACTAAACCATATGCACAAAAACAAAGTATTGAAGTAAAACTTGGTTTAAATCAAAGCTATGTTTTGTGTAAATGCATGCAACTATTTAATATGAACATTTATGCGGTATTGTGAAAATGCATACATCCAAGCCTTGTGACTGTGGTGATAAACCCTTTAAACAAATTAAAGGTCTATCTGTCTTTATAACATCGAATTCGGTCATTCCTTTCTGTCCCCTTTCCCTGGGATGTCCGGAACGGGAGTTGTCAATTCCTATGGTACCACTACCTACTAACGAACGGCGTAGCTAATGTTAATGAATGTATTGTCCCATGTAAACAAACCAAATGTCATACCAAAATGTAAACATGTGAAAACAATGCACTAAGTATGTAATCAAATGAACATACATAGCGTGAAATGTCATGTAAAACGATGTACTAAGTAATGCACACAATGGGCTCACCTAGCAGGAAATGTCATGTAAAACAATGTACTAGGTAATGCACACAATGGGCACACCTAGCAGGAAATGTCATGTAAAACAATGTACTAAGTAATGCACACAATGGGCACACCTAGCAGGAAATGTCATGTAAAACAATGTACTAAGTAATGCACACAATGGGCACACCTAGCATAAGATGAAATGAAATCATGTACTATAATGTACTAACGAACATAGCAGGTATATGATGTGAAAACAGGAAAGCATGAAAGTAACAAGTAGGCACATGTGTTCCACCCCAAAACAGTTTGGAAAACAGTAAAAGAGGGGTCTATGTACTCACTTGAGATTGCTCAGTTGTCTAAAGATAACCACCAAACAGTGCTAGAGATCTCGGAATCAAACGGCACCTAATATAGGTAACTATGTTAAATAACCGGACCTAAATCGGAAGACTGGGTAGCATTAGGGTTTGTAAACCAAACGAGTGTGGAGACTCGTGTGATATGGTTTAACAAAGCCTACATACTAAATGAAACTTAACCTAACTGCTTACGACCCATTACGACCCGTTTAGGTAGCTTATGCTACTTTAACGCGTCGTTCGCGTGAAACGCGTTCGGACCGCCTAACTAATCCTATGACAAGTGTTATATGCCTAAACATGTTACATAATCAGTTATGTGACAAAAGTTTAGGTTACATATGCTTAATTATCAATTATACATGAAAAGGGTATTCTGGTAATTTACCTAAGGCATATAAACTACCGATCATACAACTACTTAAACGATGTGACCATAGGGTATAACCTCGGAAGGTTATTCCCTACCTACTATGGTCACCTAATGTATTTGGTCGGATCCTAATGATCGACCAAACTGGGTCGGGTTCGAAGGTATAGGCGATTTATTAGATCGCCTACCCTACGACCCTAGACAACGTGGTAATCAGTAGGCATAGTCCCAAGGGACTATGACCATCGTGATTACAATCACGTTGCGAAGTTCAAACGAACTTCGCATTGACCATTACTGGTCAACGCTGAAAGTCAAACAAAGTTTGACTTTCTGACTCGAAAAGCAATAAAATAAGGAAAAGAACGAAAGAATACTTACGAAGGGTCCCCGAATGCTAAACTCGATTCGAAAATCTCAGGTATGAAACTAATGTTTCAACTTAGAGTTTCTCAAATCAAATTTCTAGTGATTATGAACAATGGGGGGTGGGGTATTTATAGTTTTCGGGTAACCGTTAGGATCGTTTCTTGGAAAAGGGGAAAAGATCTAGTCCGTACACTTGTCACAATGTTATGGAACCACATATGCCCCTTATCTTAGTGATTAAGCAACTTAAAACATGTGGTTAAGGATCAATTGGTTGCAACTTGTGTTTAAAAACATTGAATCTGATCTGATAGTGGGAAGCGGCCCGCATCAGGATCTGCCAAAACTCAGGCGGGCCGCCTGGGCCTGTCTGATCTGCACATACTTTCAAAAATGGCAGTTTTGGTCCCTGTTGCGTATTTAAGCCATTTCCGACACTTCTAAGGCCCGTAAAGCCAACTTTAAGGCCCTAAAATGTTGCCTAAACAGTGTGGACATGAAACATGTTCAAAAATATGTCGGATGATGGTTCGTTTGGTCGTACGAACGCGATGTTCGCTTAATTACGACGGAATGCGCACAAGCGCGAAAAACGATCCAAATGACGCGACGAATGGATTTTTCTTAAGGCGAACACTAAAATATAATATAGTCATGCTTACATAAATTTTTGGATGTCCGAATGTATTCAGAACGTAAGTTATGCGCGAAAATGCAAACTTGTGCACTTTTTGACACTTTTAGTCCCTGAATGACCCAAAAGTTTATTTTAGCACACCGAACCCCTCAAAGCCTATTTCTAAGCTATGTAAAGGATATTTAAGGTGTGTTTAACTTATGGTTATGTTCCGGAATGTTCGTTACAGTTCAAATTGACATACTTTCACAGTTTGTCATATTTAGTCCCTGTAAGCGAATTAACTTGTTTTTGCCATACCAAAGCCTTCAAAACTTATTTCTAAGTTATGTAAAGGTTATTTAAGGTATGTTGAGTATATGTTGATGTTCTGAAATATTTCTCGCATTAAACTGAGTACGTTTACGCACTAGTTTGCGTATAACTCTCCAGAAAGTGATATAGAGTTTGGAATTGAACAAAAGTCAAAACATGAAAAATGTATAACATAACAAAACAAACATTGGGATCAAATAACATTGTTTTATTGATAACAGAACTGTTCATAGTGTTTACAAGCACAGTTGTTACACTTCGGTACCGGAATCATCAACGTTCTAAATGATTTGGAGCTCCAGGTATTTATAGAGGAGCCATTTCGCACGGAATAGCCACTGTCCATTTCGTGCGAAATGGACCATGTTCATTTCGTACGAAATGGACTAGCCATTTCGTGCGAAATGCACTTTCAACATACAAATCCTATTTTCTCGAATACCGATCTCCATTCAATCTTATCTAAACACACGATTCGATACAAGACGAAGTCGACAGACATATGCACCAACAAATCATCCAAATAAGCATGTAAGTAATGACAATGTAAGCATGTATTCGTCCTAGTCTTCCCCAGACTATCCCACCCAACCTCTCAGACTGAACTACTTAGTCTCTCAGACTAAACCTCTCAGTTTCCCAAACTGAACTACCCAGCCTGTAGGTCCCGTTTTTCCGGTGAGGATCGATAACGAGAAACCTATTCCCTGTTTATAACAAAACACGGTAACGGGTGCGGAATCCCCGAGACGGTGCAAACCAAACACAGTTAATAAATAACACGGATTAACCAATGAAACACACTCTATTGATTAACGGGATGAGAACCGAATACAAACTGATACAAACACAGTTTAGACGGAATTTTGACAGAGTTTCTTTACATGTATTTTCTCATCTCTCTGCACTCATCTCTGTTTCAAACAGAAACAGAGAGACCTATTTATACTAAAACATACACTGACTTGACGAAACATAATAGCACTCGGCGAAACAAATCAAAGTCGACGAAACAAGTGTGTTTCGTCGACAAACACATATTCCTTATTCTGTTTCGTCATTTGTTGAAGAAGCCCAAATGTAGTCCAAGTCCACACAAGTCTTCGGCCCACATTGGATAATCACGGCCCAGAATAGTTTCTGTTTACAATCTTCTACTAATTCAACATATGAGACAAATGAAGTGACATCATCATGACATCACAAAGGTGATGTCATGGTGATGTGTTGTGCGGGAATGGCTTGCGGCGTTCCGTGTCTCGCGTGTCGAACTCTGGGGCACACGACGGAGGAATGTCGTGTCTTCGGGCTTGAGCCGGACCTAACCGAGTCGAAACCAAGTCGAACCGAGCTGAGTCGAACCGAACCGAGTCGTGTCCACATAAAGTGTACCAACAATCTCCCCCTTGGACGCTACTCGTGAGGTTCGTCTTCTGTGATGGTTCGTCTTCTGTGTCTTTCATGTCGGAGGATCTTCAAAGTCTTCACGCGTCGTAAGAAGAAAGTGTATCAACAAACTCCCTTTTCATTTAGGTAGTGTGTTAACAAACTCCCCCTTAGAATGAACTCTCCATTGAGTCATGCTCGTGAATCTTTTGAACGTCAATTCTTTAGACCCTTGTGGTGTTGATGAAGGGTCAGCGGCAACTCGATCATTTTTATCCTTTGAGTGCCTCCACTTCGTGTCTTCATTCCAAAGCTTGTCATCGAACATGTTCTTCTCGCCTTTAGCATCTGCACATGCAAGAAAGCTAAACACATAATGAGAACAACCACTTGGAATATAGTTAACATTTAAACAAATGACACATATGAGATCAAATCTCAATCAACCACCGACCGACAACAGTTTGAAAGTTTAGAAACTGATCAATTTTAAATCTTTAACTTTCAAAACTTGTTAACTTCGACAGTTTATGAAGATGTAATTGTTTTCCGGCTTACGATCAGGATTTTGGGTAGGATAGACTCGAGTTCCAACATCAGTCAATCAAAAATAAACTAGAAGCAAAATCTTTTTGGATTTTATAAAGTTTAAATTAAAACATACCTAAAATCTTTTTGGAATTTTTCATTTTTTTTTCAAATGTAAAGACGGAAAGCAATAAATAAATATATACAAAGATACAGAAACTGAAAGCAGTAAACAAATATTTACAAACATTCTTTTTGCGAGTTTCGAGGGTAAGAGAATCATATCAGTGTACGGTCATGTCAAAACGCTTGTTCTTTTAGTTAACATTTAGATAAGCATCCTATAACAATTATCGGTATTGTTGTCCACATAAGCTCAACTTATCAGATGTAATCATGGCGAGGGGATACGTTAAGGTATGGTTTATACTTACCGACCGGTGTTCATCCACACACGACACATTCCCGTATCAAGGTATGCACGAGAGTTCATCTTACCGGTGAGTATACTGTTTATCATCCGTTTGACCGTATAAAAAATGTGAGAAACTCACTTATTTGATTGAAAACAAGCCCTATGTGATATAATCACTTATTGATGAGGAACTTGATTTTCAGATGCATGAAGGGCACAAGAGCAAGTCCGTGAACAGGTCAGTACTTCCGTACAGCAGAGAGACGAACTTGACTCCCGCAAAGAATCTGTGATAATTTATCACTTATTTTGTTTGGACATGTGATTGTTGATCACTTATTGAGGTCGAATGCAGTATGTACACGTATGTATAGTATCATGGAAGATCTTAGACTTCGTCTCCGTTATTTTTACGGTTTGAGATACAACCATGATACCCAGATGATAAGCAGCATAAAGACCGAATATTTCAGATCTCGGCAATCTCTCAAACGAGATTTCGGTACTAAGACCATATGCCAATGTGCGGTTCCCACCTGGTCTTCAGTCGATTTAAGTTTATATCACTCTGCACCCTTTAAAATGATTGTGAGCCTACCGATACATCTTATATAGAGCTGCTTATCGTTTTTCATTTTGCATTTCAGTTTAAAGAGGTTTCGACAGACCACTGATCTACTATCATTTTCTCTTTTTCTCGCCAGGAAACTCATTTTTGTTTTTCCAATGTTTTTGCGCTTTTGAAATTTTTCACTGTTTTTGAATTTTTCAAATTTGGATTTACTCCCCCTAAAATCAACAAACTAAGATAAATTTAAAAGACACAAAGGTATTTACAAAAACGATTTCCCGATGTCGGTTAACTCATGTTTTACCTCAATGCCGTTTACCAAAATTAATTTTGAATCAGAAATGATTTATCGAATTTTGGAAAAATCAGTTGGCATGTCGGTAAGCAGTGTGGACCATGACAACATTGTCTGGCCAAAGAGTGCTGTACGAGATAATACTTTATAAACCAGCTTAAATATCGACAAGTATAGGAGAGATTAGAAATTTAAAACCGTATCCTGCAACTGCTTCGTGCATTGCAAGGAATCTGAGTGCTCTCCCAAACTGGATATCCACCCGGTGTGGATTTCAAAGTCGATTTTGTAGCTACTGAGAAATCTCTTCACAGCAACAAGATCAGAAACCTTTGGGTCCGGCTGGTCTTCAACATTGCACCAGCGAAGGTTTTTGTCTTTCTCTTGAGAAGTAGTGTGCGGTTGTTCAATCCATGCCAAGGCATCCGCACACCCGGTTGGTTTGTTCAACAAACACATTTTCTTCAATCACACCGCGAGGAAATGTACACTGCACGTTCATTTTGTTGATTTTGAACTTCAAACGTGCTGCAGGTGCGTACATTTTGATTTGAATCTATCCTGGGGACCCGATCAAAGCCTTGAACAATCACATTTTGAAATGATTTTCATTTTGTCGAAGCTTTCAATTTCTTTCGACAGACAATTCTGTCTTCTTTTCTTTTTCTTCTCTCCATCAAAGGCAACCACTCCTAGAAATAACAATATCTTGGAGCTTTGAGTCGCCTATCTTGTGCATGGACACTCCACTATCAACAATCCGATGACTATCGATAGTTCCTCCTGGAACATCCTACACACTCACTCAGAGATTAGTTGGAGAGGGGGACCCAAGCCTTCACAGACTTGGGTCGTCCGTCATCATCGAGGATTGTGACATCCATTTCATCGATTTGAACGACGTTTGCAGAATCCCAGAACGCTTTAATTAGAGATTTGTAGATGGGTGTCGAGTATGTAACAGCATGATTTATACGTGACTCCCTGATCCACTTCGTCATATCTTTAAATTCAATGAGCTTGTCTACCGGATCCAAATATGCAACTTGATTATGGCGTTTTTCTGACATAATCTCTTCTTCGGTTTTGTTTTCTTTCTTGATCGCCTTCTTGCGTTTTCCCTTTTCTTGCTGTGCTTTAGGAGCCATCTGTACATGAAAATGTCCAGAATAAGTCACAATATATATAACATAGCATTTAGACATGTATGAATACACTTTCATGTATTCACATATCAGATAACCTATTTACACATGTCTACTGTGAACAAACAGCAACATCAGAAAACTGCTAAGGCATTGACGACGAAACAGAGTATCAACGACGAAACAGAAATTGAACGACGAAACAGAAGGTTGACCATTGACTGGTTTGATTCGTCGACTTTTTGATTCGTCGAGTCTATTTCGTTCCTTTCTGATTCGTCATCTTTGATTCGTCGTCTGATTCGTCGAATGGTTGATTCGCCGGAATTAGGGTTAAATCAGATTCGTCAATTTGGGGGTTTTATCAGTTTCGCCGGATTGGGTTTAAACAAACATCAAATATATAAACACAAACACATTCAATCATCTTTGTTTATACCCAAACCATTTATAAACACCCATAAATGTTTTTCCGAACAAAAAACCTTTGTAAAAACAGATAATACCATTATCAACAACAAACCCCTGTTTTTGTGATAAAAACCCACATCCAAATCAAAGCAAATCAAACAATGATAAACCTAAATCTATCAGATTAGAAATAAAACACAACAACATGCATCAACAACACATATTTAATCAAAGAAAACAACGGTTTCAAAGGGGTTTCTAAGGGTTTTCGGATGAAAAACCCGACGGTTCAAAATGTTCGGAATGTTAAATCAGAACATGTTTCTACCTTTGAATTTTGTGAAATTTTGATTAAAAACAGATGTTTTGAACGATTTGTGAGAGTAACCGTAGGTTTGGGTGTTTGGTTGTGTGAAGAAGAAGATAACTGATATGTTTTGAAAAAGTGACCATGTGGGACCTATATATACTCCTTTGTCTCGACGAATCAGAGGATTCGACGAAACTGAGATGGACCCGGCGAATCAGAAACTTGGGCTTGAACTTGGGCCTAAACTTTAGCCCATGACGAAACAGAATTGGGCTCCTGTGATTCGTCGTCTGTTATGACGAATCAGATTTGATTCGCCAACTTAGGTCTGATTCGTCGACTATGTTGATTCGTCAACACTTGTGATTCGTGACAGGTCTGTTTCACCAACAGATTATTTTTTTTAAAACAGCAACACCCAGGCTGGAAATATTTTGCAGTCAAAACAGTAACACAGGCTGGAAATATTTTGCAGTCAAAACAGATTATGAACACAATTCCATTCAGTTTGAATTTTCAAATGCAAGAACGTTTTTATGAAGAAGGTTTCCGGCTTCCGGTAGAAAACACCAAGCAACAACTTCGGCTTAATCAAAAACGAACTTTACACAAATATACTAAAAACAAATTTAAAGTACGGTAAACTAAATGAAAATGCGGAAAACTGTTAAAAACACTAAACAACTGTACAAGTGCAATCTTTTTGCGAATCTCGAGGACAAGGAATCATACCAGCTTACGGTCTTAGTCAACATGATTTTGATTCTGTTTAAAGCTCTGGATAAGTATACTACCTCGATTATCGGTATTGTGGTCCACATAAGCTCAAACTGATCAGACATAATCATAATTTAAGAGATACGATTAACGGTAAGGATTTTACTTACAAGTCGATGTAAATCCACTCACGACACATTCCCGTATCAAGGTATGCACGAGAATTCATCTTACCGGTGAGTATACCGTTTATCATCTGTTTGACCGTATAAAAATGTGAGAGACTCACTTATTTGATTGAAAACAAGTCCTATGTGATAAAATCACTTATTGATGAGGAACTTGATTTTCAGATGCATGAGGGCACAGGAGCAAGTCCGTGAACAGGTCAGTACTTCCGTACAGCAGAGAGACGAACTTGACTCCCGCAAAGAATCTGTGATAATTTATCACTTATTTTGTTTGGACATGTGATTGTTGATCACTTATTGAGGTCGAATGCAATATGTACACGTATGTATAGTATCATGGAAGATCTAGACTTCGTCTCCGTTATTTTTACGGTTTGATACAACCATGATACCCAGATGATAAGACAGCATAAAGACCGAATATTTCAGATCTCGGCAATCTCTCAAACGAGATTTCGGTACTAAGACCATATGCCAATGAGTAGTTCCCACCTGACTTGAATTCTGTTAGGTTTGTATCATCCTGCACATTTTAGTCTGATTGAGAGCCTACCGATACATCTTATATAGAGCTGCTTAAAATTTTTCATTTTGCATTTCAGTTCGAAGAGGTTTAGACAGACCACTGATCTACTATCATTTTCTCGCCAGGAAACTTATTTTTGTTTTTCCAATGTTTTTGAGTTTTGAAATTTTTCACTGTTTTTGAATTTTCAAACAGAAACAGAGAGACCTATTTATACTAAAACATACACTGACTTGACGAAACATAATAGCACTCGGCGAAACAAATCAAAGTCGACGAAACAAGTGTGTTTCGTCGACAAACACATATTCCTTATTCTGTTTCGTCATTTGTTGAAGAAGCCCAAATGTAGTCCAAGTCCACACAAGTCTTCGGCCCACATTGGATAATCACGGCCCAGAATAGTTTCTGTTTACAATCTTCTACTAATTCAACATATGAGACAAATGAAGTGACATCATCATGACATCACAAAGGTGATGTCATGGTGATGTGTTGTGCGGGAATGGCTTGCGGCGTTCCGTGTCTCGCGTGTCGAACTCTGGGGCACACGACGGAGGAATGTCGTGTCTTCGGGCTTGAGCCGGACCTAACCGAGTCGAAACCAAGTCGAACCGAGCTGAGTCGAACCGAACCGAGTCGTGTCCACATAAAGTGTACCAACACAGCCTCTCAGGCTAAACCTCCCAGTTTCCCAAACTGAACTACCTAGCCTCTCAGGCTAAACCTCCCAGTTTCCCAAACTGAACTACCTAGCCTCTCAAGCTAAACCTCCCAGTCTCTCAGACTGAATTACCCAGCTAGTCTCTCAGACTAACTCCCCAGTCTCTCAGACTGCACTACCCAACTAGTCTCTCAGACTAACTCCCCTGTCTCTCAGACTGACTCCCCAGTCTCTCAGACTGACTCCCCAGTCTCTCAGACTGAAATTAGAAATGAATTCTTTGAAATGTATTTTGTGTATTTTATTTGTAAAAATATTTGTTTCATGGATCTGGACACTTTGTGTATGCAATGAAAACATTTCGTGAGAGCCCTAATGATCGTAGTCTAGACTCGAGAAAGAATCCTAGTTCGCTACGATCGAAGCTCTGATATCAAGCTGTCACACCCTGACTTTTGCGGAAGCGTGAGTTATTTGGTGTGACTTCTTAATACCATAGCATTCAATCATAACAATGCTATATGATAAAACATGAGATGTTCATCCATTAATAAAGTTTAGAAAATACCATAACATACTTGTCTTGAAAGCATCGATGCCAAATTAAGTTACAAACCATAACATGTTCAACTGAGTTCATAAAGACTCCACAAAAGACTTTAATTAAAACCTGAGTTTAGAAACATGTATCCCGTCCAGGAATAGGATACACCCCCTAAACTCAACAACCATGGATAACATCTTTTATTCACGACACAGCTTGAAGACACAATGCATACCCTGCCAGATCCACTAGTTCCCTGAAATACATGTAGTTTGAAAAACATCAACAAAAGTTGAGCGAGTTCATGTGTTTGTGTATGTATAAACCTTTAAAATATGTCTGTATATATGTATGTCCCTGGTATGTAGCAATAAGGAAAAACAGATCACCAATGGGTTGCAAAGCCAATGGTATGTGTGAAATGGTGCAGGAAGACTCAAACCTAGCAGATTTGTTACCGGGCCTCCGGATGGAAGACATAGTCACCCTATGGGCCACCCTGGTCCCCATGGGTGTGGGCTCGCTACACCCATATAGATCTATCACTCATGTCCCTCGGTTCTACAACGAGGATTAATGGCCTTAAGTGTTATACCCACCTTTTACATGATCAAGCAGTAAACCCTCCTTAAGCTATCCATACCATGTATAAAACGTTTGTAATAATTGTAACATGTATTTCACCCCCGAAGTATAAAACTGAAAACAGTTAAAAGAAAAGGGGGACATGAACTCACTATATTGCGTCTTCAGAACTAGCAACTCAAGTCTCCGCAGCAAACACGACTACCTACAGTGTACTAATGTCTATTAGACGAACGGGCCGTGCCTTGGCTTAGAGTTTAACTTTTTTGAGTTGCGTTTCTTATGTTCCCAACATTATTCCAAGTTATAATTTCTTGTTAAAATAATTATTTTAACTTTAAATTACATTTCCGTATGTTCCCAACATTTCCGTATTCTCGATATAATATATTTCCAAGTCTCACTTTAGAAAATATATATATATAACCTCATTTTGTCCAAAATAATGTATTGTCCCGAAAATATATATTTTCCCAAAAATTATATATCTTCTAAATATACTAGGAAATATATTTTTACTTTCCAAAATAATATATTTTCCCCTTGTTGAAAATATGTTGTAACTTGGTAATATTAACAAAAATCATATTTTCAATTCCTTCGTTTCCAAAATAATATTTACCAAAAATGTATTTATAAGAGTATTTCCCGGAATATTTCGTAAGTTACGTTTCTGCGTTCGGTTTCACAATATCAAGTGTGTAACTTGTGTATTTATTCGTTGTGATTTTTGGTATTATTTTGGAGTTGTAAATCCTTGGTATTTGTAAGTTATATTATTTTACCCTAAAATAATATAACTATTCCACAAAGTAAACAAATATTCACACAAGTGTCTTAATATAAAATATATATTCTAAATATATATATTTATCCATTTTTATTTTCAAAAACCAACCTCCAATACCTGTATTTTTGTAACAAAATTTATGGCAAAGTTTATATTGAAAAACATAGTTTAAAACATACTTGTAAATACTTGTTTAGAAAATATTTTCTAAGTGTTTGAATTTTTAGAAAATTTTGCCATAGTTTCCTTTGTAAATGGAGGTGTCCATGCCATTAAGCATATCATTTTCTTTTCAAAATTCAACACACAATAATCAATAATCAACTCTAAACAATATTATACTTACCAAGTGTAAAAACAAGCTATCTACACAAAGATCATGAACTTGAGTTTTTGTAAAAATTTGTGGTAACTTGGTAAAGTGTTTAGTGGGTCTAGTTACCCTTTAAAGTGTGTTTACTTCTTTTAAAATCTCATTCTTGAAAAGATTTGATCTTTACAACTTGTAAACATGTTTTACGAAAATGTTTATTTATAACATCTTCTTGTTTCCCTAGTGCTTCTACACTTATTTCATCACAAAAATAGTGTAAGTTTAGTAAAATCCATGATCTTTCAAAAATCATATTTTGAACTTGGTTTTCTTGGAAAATCATTCATAAATCTTGGATCTATTAGTTTACTAGCTCACTTTGTTTATTATTTTACAAGAAGTCCCTTTATTCATCAAGTTCATGTTCTTACAAGAAGGTGATCATCTTATGTTGCTACATAATCATCCTCTATCTTGCTAGATTATGTGTTTAATCACCATCTAGCAAGCTCCTTGTGATGACTAACATCATAATCTCAAGAAATCAACAAGCAAGCATTATACATATACTAAACAACATCATTTCATCCAAGATATCATCATATGTAAGCTAATGTTTCATGGTTCTTGTTTATGTCTTTTAGGGTTCTTGTGATTTTCATCATAACACATCTTTTAACCAATCAAAATAGAAGTAAACAAGGTTAAAAAGGATCTTACTACTAGCTTTAAGCTAGGGAAGAAACAAGATGAAAATGGAGTGGATAAAAGCTTGTGTGAGTGGTCCTTCAAGATCCGTGAGTTCCAAGCTTCCTTAATCACCCTTGAACACCTTTGTGAGCACTTGGAATGGATGGATGATGATCGAAAATGGTGATGGTGGGGGGAGGGGTTTCGGCCGAGAGCTTTAGGGAGAGGGAGAGGTAAGATGGTGTGGTGTAATGTGTGAAGTTGAAGTGGTGATGGTTACTTATAACCAATTTAGAGGGTTTGTCCATTGGTTTATATGTCTTCATAAGTACATACATGATCTTTTCGTAATCTAATCAAAATCAAAGTGAGATTTAGTGAATCAAGAGAAGATTATGGATGTGGGGCCACTACCTTGGGCCGTAAATTATAAGGGGGAGGGGGGTTTAGTGTAAGTTGATGGTAAGTAAGTTAATTAGTTAGGGGTTAAGTGTAATGTCTAGTGTTTTAAGTGTAGGATGCATTATGTAGTATGTTAGGGTGTTCGGGAACCATAACTAGCTCAGAAAAAGTAAAACAATGCTTCTAGCAATATTTTGGTGTTTCGGGTAATGTCCGGTTGTTCGGTTAGATACCGGTTCGTTAAAGTGTCAAGTTATTCCGTTTAGTGTTCTTTATGTAACTTTTTGTGACACTTTTAATTCCCGACACTTAGGACAGCATACAGGACCATTTTGCCATATTTTTGCATGTTACTAGCATGTTAAAATGCTGATTATTGCCGATTAATGCAGAATTCTGCACTTTAAGTGGGTTTTAGGCACTTTCCGGCACTTAAACTATCACCTAGTGACGCACTTTTATGGTCCTTACTTCCCTACACACCATACTAGTGTAGTACCTTGTCTCTGGCCCTTACGGGGTCTCAAAACACTGTCTCTCTATGTACTGACATTTTCAGCATGTTTCTGAGTTATCCGCTAACTGTGCTAACCGTGCTTTGTGCATCATGTATGTCACTAATGTTTGTATGTGATAAATGGTGTGACGGTATGAAATGTGATGCACATGTATGTATGATACAGAAATCAGAAAACAGTTTAAGTCATCAGTTGTAATTAAGCACAATCATTAAGCACAAATTAATATTAATTAATTGTATGGATACCTGTAATTATGAGGGTCGTCACAGTTGTAACAGAAAAGATTCCTTTGTTCAAGTCTTGATTTTAGGTGCGTGGAGATGTTTAGGATTTTATCTTCAAGCCTAATTGTACCCTTGCGCGGGTCCGCGCAAGGGTGTTAGTTGAATGTTTGACTCTCTTCTCTCCGGCGCATGGTTATCGAAGACTATTCTTTCCTAAATCTTGTTTAGCACCGCTGTGCGGCCGCGCAGGGTCTTGTTCAAGATGCTCTTGGAATAATGTTATGGTCTAATGCGCCTGCGCAAGGTTTTTGGGACCATACCCCTTCAAGTCCCCCCAGTCCAGTGTTGCTCCTATGCGCCAATGGCAAGTAGGTGGAGTACTGGACTATAAAAATGAAATGTGCGCTTTTGTTGTTGAGAAGTAGCAAGATTGTTCGGCTCAAGGTATGAAGAAACTTCTTGTAGAAGATATTTCTTGTTTCTTCAAGCTGAGGTTTTCATGATTTCAAATTTTGAAAAAACTTGAATCATGGCAGGAAGTTGGTAAAAGGTATTGTGCTGATGTTGACATGT
Organism: Helianthus tuberosus; assembly: GCA_030545235.1. NCBI lineage: Eukaryota > Viridiplantae > Streptophyta > Magnoliopsida > Asterales > Asteraceae > Helianthus > Helianthus tuberosus. Next base: position 93,675,177 of record CM060410.1, read on the forward strand.
GACGGTTAGGTTACAGGCTGTCACTTGTCAGACGTCAAACATTAATTGGGCGTCGTCAAAAGTGGTTCGTACGTGCGCGTGAAGTTGTTTCCTGCTTCCCACTCGCCCTTATTGTTTTGGTAACCGTGTTTTCCTGAAAAAAGGGGGATAACGGTTTTCAAGAGCATTAATGGCAATCCCTATATAAACTTTTGAGTGGCTTCCTTTTTCATTAGTTATCTTTGAATCCTTTCGTCTTCTCCGATTTTCTTTAAAGAGAAACCTCCAACTCGTTCTTTGTACCCTTTATGTCTACCGGAGATCATCCTGATGATTCTGCAGAGGAGATGTCTTCTTCTTTACCACCGCTGAAGTGGTCGAAGGAAATCTTTGATGATCTTGTACATAATTTCAAGTTTCCCAAGAGTTGGGATGTGATGTACCCAGAAGAGGGACAGACGGCGACACAAGGTCCGGCCGGTTACATCACCTTTTTTTGGGATTATTTCACAGAGGGTAACATCCGGTTACCAGTAACAAGATTTGTCCTTGACATTCTTGGTTACTATAAATTTCATATTTCTCAGTTAAATCCCATGGGGATGGTTCGGATTCGACATTTCGAATTTCTTTGTCGATCGATGCATATCGAACCCACAGTCAATCGTTTTCGAGTTTTTATCAACTTCATTGTTCACAAGGCTTTTATTCGTTTGCCCAACGTTCGTCAGCTAAGAAGATTTTACTGTCACCTCCCAAGTCCTTTCATGAATGGAAACCCAAGTTTTTCAACATCAAGGCCGGAGTGATTCCGATGAAGATGACTTTCCGAGGTGCTGAAGATATTGAGGTGGAGACCCTGAAGACTCCGGAGGCGGAGATATGGTATCAGGATATGAAGGATGTGCCTTCTATTAAACTGCCTGAGAGGGCCCTAGTTGCTGCTGGGATGAGTCTGCACAGGAAGGCAGAGAGTCATGATAAGCTAGTGTATGTGGAAGATGACAAGAGTAAGTCATCAGATCTTTTATTTCATTAAATGAAAATTGTTTTGTTAATTTTTCCTTTGTAGTTTTTGTTTTGTACGTTGTGGCGTACAAGAGAGAGCATGGAAAAATGACAACTGTGCAGAAGGGTGCTAATGAGGAGCCATGGTACCATCAAATAGTGAGGAACTTTGTGCTTCCAAGGGATGCAGATTTGAGTGCACAGCCTTCTACTAGTGCTGGTATGTCTTTTACATCCTTTAGGTAATATTGCAATATTACTCTTTGCTAATGTTGCGCTTTAGGTAATATTGCAATATTTCTTCTTTTGAATAGGTGAGTTGACAAATGTAGGCATAGGCCCTGAATCAAAGAAGTAGAAACGTACGCCGACTGCTACTGCTGCGCCTAAGAAGTTTGACACACTGAAGGCGGATGTTCTTAAGGAAGAGAAGAAGAAAGGTACGCACCTTGTTTCTGAACCTTGGTGTGATTATGTAGTAGTGTCTGACACGTTAGAGGGTCTTGCGCCTGTAGATGTGAGAAAACCAAAGGCGGAGCCTCGAGATACCGCGGACATTCCGGTACCAAATCCTGATGATCCTATTGACTTGGACTCAAGTCCTGAGCCCCTGCTAAGGACTAAGACGGTGAAGAGAAAACAACTAGAGAGTGAAGCTGCGGCGCAGCCCGCAAAGAAGATTACCCGGAAGAGGATCAGTAAGAGGGCAACTTAGATGCTCTTGCTGCGAAGCTTTCTCCAGGTGGGTATCTTCTTATCTTTTGTTTCACTATACTTTAAGTTAACATGAACTTTTATTTTGCAGAAAGGGCTATTCCACCTGTTCATGTGGAGTCATCATCTATTTTTAATGATGATCTTCCATCATCACCACCCCGTGCATCTATTAGAGAATAGTTGGAAGGTACAAAGACTGCAGAGGCAGAGGTAGAGAAAAATGTGGAAGTGGAGAAGCCTGTTGAAATTGAATTGGAAGCGGAGAGAATTGTGTAAGAGGAGACGACTGATGTTGGTGCTACCAAGCCCAAGTTTCCTGAGGTTATGGCGCATGGGCCAGAAAGAGGAAAATCCATTCTTGAAGAGGATCATGTGATAACCGTTCCTTCCTCTATGACTACTTCCGCTCCTCCCAAAGATAGTGTTGAAGAAAACCCAGTTAATGTTGATCATGGCTTTATTGCTCAAGATGAAGAAGATTCTCCAATCCGCCCGGACGAGACTCTGGGGGATTATTATCGAACATATTCAGATAAGAAAGCTTCTGAAATCCACGCGCCTGTGTGGAAACTTAAGCAAGGCGACACCTTTTCTGATTGGCAAATTTGCCGTGACTGGTTGCAGGGTATTTTCCCACCTGCTGAAGTTAAATTCCAAGAGGAACGATCTCATGATCATACCTATCGTTCATACCTCGAAGAAACTGCCAATTGAACTTCCACCACTCATAGAATAGTGCACGAATGGCGCAACATGCATAAGGAGTGGGATGCTTTCGAAGCGTCAAAAAATGAAGTTTCTGAGGAAAAGGCGAAGGTTACCGCGTTGAGGGCTAAGCTTGATGCTGATCATGCTAAGTTTGAGAGTGAGAAGAAGACAGAGGAGTGGTCTGCTGCAGGGTGGAAGAGGAAGCATGAATCTGAAGCAACTCGTCTCTCAGAAGAGCGAAAACATTAGAGGGAAATTTGTGACAAAGATAATAGTGAGAAAATGGTTCTTCGGAACAATATTAACAATCTTAAGGTGGAAATTGAAAAGTTAAAGAAAGAAAGAGCAGAGGCTGAAGCTGCTCGTGATGAAGCTCGTTCTCACAGGGAGAGGAGTGAACAGAGAGATGTACAAACTTGCGCCACCCTTGCCCTTAGAAATAAGGAGATAGAAGAACTTACTTCTTTATTAACTGATCAGGAACAAACCAAGGCGGAGCTTGAGTCTGCCAAAAAAGACTTGCAACTCGAAAGAGTTGAAAAAGCTGAAGCCGCGCGTCATTTGGCCGAGACTGAAGGGAAATTAGAAAGTTCTGAGACTGCCCGGCTGATGGCGGAGAGCTTGGTTGAACCTCTGAAGAATGATATGCTATGGATGAGACATCATGGGATTATCAAAGTAAGTATGTCAACGCCCTGTAATATTTCTGATAAGTGTGCATTTTCTTATTGTGATTTTTGTCTGCACAGGTTGCAAATTCGATCCTAAACTCCATTGACTTAGATCAAATTGTTGCCAATTTGATGGTGACCGTGCGCAATGACGGATATACTCAGGGGTATGCAAAATGTACCCAACATGTCAATGATGCGCTAAGGGTTGATTGGGACAACAGTAGATCTTCCACGCGTGGAGTTGATACCGGTGCTGCCCATGCTGCTGCTAAAGCAGAGTATAATAACTTGCGCCTTTCAGTGATCGAGTTGGTAACCACTGCACTTCAGTCTGACAACTTTGTGGTGCAACTGAAGGATATACTCCCAGATGAAGTGGATGCTTCCGATGATGAAGACTTAGAATAGGTTGTCTTGTACTTGATAGTTGTTGAACATGTTTGGGATGCGGATCCCATTTATGTAATATTTTGTTAGTGCGCTGTTGCGCAAGTAACTTTTGTCAATGCATTGCCGCGCAAGTAGTTTTGTTAATACGTTATCGCGCAAGTAACTCTATGAATGCATGGTATGTTTTAGTTACAATGTTTGCGTGAGTACAATTACTTTGTTTAGGTAAGACAAATAAAGATGGTATAAAGCTCATGTGTGAACGTAGGGCTGGACCTTGCGTGGTACCTATGACCGCGGACCATTCATGAGACTTGTGTTAGATTACCATAGTGTTTTTGTGCTTACCAAAAGAAATTGCATGCATTTGTAATAAAACATAAAGGTGTAGTGTAACAAACTTTGTATTGATTTGGATAAGGCGCATAGACCATGTAGTACAAAGCTGCTTATTAGGATAAATAAGAAACTTAAGTTACGGCGCATGTAAATAGTCCTTGTGCCATAAGTTGACAAGTTGAGGAACCTGCCAAATATGAAGGAAACTATGATTACATGTGCGCTGAACTGTCCTGGACCCTTAGGCTTGCTTAGCTTTTTTGTTACTTGGCCCTTCGTCTCCACGGGTGATCTGCTTGATTTCTTTGCGCATGTTCTGAAATAGATGGGTAAGCTCTCCACTCTTGAGTGCTTTTTCTATTTCAGTGTGCAGACTGATGCAGTTGTTCGTGGTGTGCCCATTATCTTTGTGATACTCACAGTAGAGGTTCAGATCTTGTCCTCTCTTGTTTTTCATCAGTGGTGGTGTTTTGAACTTGTAATCCTCGGTGCTAAGCACTTCTGCAGGTGTCTTGGTAAGAGGCGTCCACTACTTTTCGCGATTTTCTTGTTGACTTCCTTTTGAGCTGTGATCTTGTTGATTGTTGCGCGGGCATCATCTGAAGAGTATGCGCCTGAAGTTGAATCTTTCCAGCTTTTCTTGAACTTCTGACCACTGCTTCCGCTCATGTCTTGAGGGCGATTATAGGGCAGTGATGGTCTGTTGGAACTTAAATTGCGTTCTGTTTGAGCATAGACCTTGGCTGCTGCCATCAACTTCTCCCAGCTCTTCGGCAATCCTTTAGTCCCCGACAACACCTTGATCATATCATCGCATCTCACCGCATATTTGAACTGTGAGAGGATTAAATTTTCATGCACATCACCAATTTCCAGCACTTCCTTATTATACCGCGTGATGAAATCTTTCAAACTTTCATCGTCTCTTTGCCAGATGTTCATGACATCCGCGGAGTCTCGAATAGATCGGCGCTGCTGACTGAAATAAACCAGAAACCTTTCCATACGATCAACCCAGGATGTTAACTTACCTACTGGTAGATTATTAAACCAAAGGCGCGCGGCGCCTGTAAGGGTTTGGACAAACAAGTGGCACCACATAGGTAGTGTCCATCCGCCGGCCCCGCGTTGGTGAAGACGCGCAGGTGATCATCAGGATCTGACAATCCATTGAACTTTCCTACATTTAAAGGTAATTTTGCCCGCTCGAGGGGAGCCAATGCAATCTCTCTAACAAACTTTGAGTTATCAGCAGCTTCCGCCGGTCGATAAATCAGATTGTAGTCATACTCTGCTTCTGGGTTATAAACAGCACGGATTTTTGGTTTGTAACTTGCATGATCTTTCTGTATCTGATTGAAAATGCTTGTGTTGTCATCTTCATTATACGTTTTGTCGTATTCATCAGTTTGGGTGTCCCGCTTTTGTGAGAAACGTGGGCCCAAACGTGAAAGAACCGATTGGCGTTTTTGAGAGTATTGCTCTTCACGGTGATCTCGTCGTCTAGATCCAGAATGGGTAGACTCATATCTGGTGCTAGACTGAGAGTAAACCTCTATATCGTCGACCGACATGTGTGACGATGAATCATAATGCAACACTCGAGGTGCAGATGGAGCTCGCACCTGAGCTGTAGATCTACGCATCTGTGGTGCTGGTTGAGCAGTTTGTGCACAAAGCTGTGCATAAACGGCATTCAACGCACCTTGGGACTTAACATACCAAGAGATCGGAGTCTCGCCAGGAGGTAAAAATTGAGCTGATTGGGATTTCAGGCTATACTCCTGGTGTAACAGGATCATTCACATGATTAATGTTGTTCTGAACATCGGTATCATCAGATGCTTCTTCCACAATCCCCTCGACATGGGAAGCATGAGCAAAATTACGCCTGTTCTCTGGTCGAGGGCCTGGTGGATGATTCGATGGAGCTTCTGCCATTGAAAACAAAAGAGAAGAAATGAATCGATCAAGAAGATGAAAATGAAAATAGAAGAATCGGTGGGCGCCAATGAAGAACAGTGATCTAAATTGACTGGAATCAATTAGATCGGGGGTTTTGTCTCTGCATAAAAAGGATTAATCTCCTCGTCGATTCGGTGGTTGGCTGGATTACTTCTCCGGTGATCACTGCAAAACAGAAAGCCGTTAGACTCGCCACGGGGAGGGGTTCTCTCCGTGACCACCCTCCGACGTGAGAATAAGTACAGTGATCTTAAAGGAAGATGTAGTAAGTGTGAGAGCAAGTGAAAGTAACTTGTGAGATCATACCTGAAACATCTTATTTATAACAGGAATTTGGCGGGAAAATGTGTAATGGAGAGTAACGGGAAATACTTTTCCGTCGGCGGTTATTTCACTTTCCTTCAGTCATAAACTCTACATCCATGCACATGGATCATAAGTTTGATCAACGGCTGGGGATATGCCACGTGGAAAGTGATTTTGTGTAGATCTTTCTTCAAGTTTAGTGCCATCATCGTGATTTTTATGAATACTCAGGATCGTGCCACGTCACATTTGGTTATAACTGAATGAAGCCATGCACGATGAGCATTTAAAACCTTCTAGAAGATCTACAGCTCTAAACCATTGCATTATTGCCACGTGTCCACTCTGTTGTAACAGAAAAGATTCCTTTGTTCAAGTCTTGATTTCAGGCGCGCGGAGATGTTTAGGATTTTATCTTCAAGCCTAACTGTACCCTTCTGCGGGTCTGCGCAAGGGTGTTAGTTGAATGTTTGACTCTCTTTTCTCTAGCGCATGGTTATCGAAGAATGTTCTTTCCTAAATCTTGTTTAGAACCTCTGCGCGGCCGCGCAGGGTCTTGTTCAATATGCTCTTGGAATAATATTATGGTATGGTCTAATGCGCATGCACAAGGTTTTTGGGACCATACCCCTTCAGATACCCATAACCCTAAATGTTCAATATATTATACATATGTACCCGTATATGTGTGCGTATATAACATTAACAAATCATGAAAACTATTTTTTGAATGCATTTTCTGTCACACCCCAACCGATGGCGGAAACATCGGAGTGAGATGAAATAGATTGCTCATCACACATAACACTACTTGAGACAATAATTAATTCAAAATCGATTTCATTTCATAGCATAAACTGTCAGTACAACATAGGAAATTCAAATTACAACATTGAAAAGAAAATTACTACAAGTTCAACAAAATAAAGTAATCAAATTTAGTATTTCAAGTGTGTTTCTAAGTCGTCCCCTATCACACCCCGAAATATCAGAGCTGGCATGACTGGACTGGTATCTTCATTGCACAGCGGAAGCAAATAAGTTAAGACTTCTAGAAATTGAACGCATGCTAAGTACTTGAATCCACATGGTCCTCCTATTCCAACCGTGCCATAATTTTGAAATGCAACCTGAGAAAGAACATGCAAAAAATCAACATAAAGTTGAGCGATTTCATAGTTTGTTTGTAAAATATTTGAAATAAATCCTTTGAATAATCCGATTTTTGAAATATTGTTGAGAAAACGAATTTAAAATCATTTTCTTTGGCATGTTATATGGAAACTTTGTATTCGTGAAACTTCGTTTTCGTAACGCATTATGTTCGTAAAACCTTGAATTGGTAAACTCTTGTGTTTGAAAATTTTACGTAACCGTCATTGTCCACCCTGACATTGAGAACATGCATGCATAATCCTATGCGTTGTATTTTTTATAAAACATGGTATGTAAGTGTAAGATTGTAGACTGTAACACGAAAGTTTGTAAGTTGTAAATTCAAGGAAATTGGAGATCGCTAATGGTTTCCAAGGCCATTAGCATATGTAACGACATAGGAAGCAACCAAACCATAGGCATTTTTCCGCCGATTTACGACTAGAGACACAAAAGCACTCTACGTAGAACGTGGCCCATAGTGTGGCTGCCTGAAACCTATTATATCTAACCTTTTGTTTCGCGGTCTAGGTATATAGTTAATTAATGGTGCTTATGGTACCCTATTCGTGACATGATCTATTGTGTCATTCCTTAGTTTAACATACCCTTTGTACTTGTATTTTCCCGTAGTTTTAAAAACTAGAATACGTGTGTATGCACATTTTGAAAATACGCTTGTTTGAAAAACCGGTATAATTAACGTAAACCTTTTGTAAACCATTTGTGTTTATGGTAATTCGCAAACCATTTGTATTAGTCAAAACTTGTTCAAAGCATGGTTTAGAAATGTGTAATGTATGTTCGTCGAAAAACCTTGTATGCTTTTACAAAACGTGCATGTCTTTCCACCCAGAAAACATTTATAAAAATGTAAAACTGTAAAAAGGTGGGGTTATTTCCATGTGCAAAGCTAGCTAATTATGATTCTGTGGAGTCGTTTCCAAGACGTGATTCGCTAGCGTGCATTCTACAATATCCCTAACATGGAATATTTATAAGTTTCTAAATAAATGTGTCAACTAAACTATGTATCACCAAGCTCTACCGAATCGTTAACCGAACGATTCGACGGTAAGTTGTTAACTTAGTGGGGACGTAGAAGTTATACTTGTTGGGTTTCGTTTAATGTCGTTAATAATTTACTAAGTCTAGAAAGTACTTAGTTTTCGAGGAATTCGAAATATATAAATGTTTATACAAAAGTATAAGTATATCGACAGAATAGTGTTAGTCGCCCCGAGAAGTCGTACGTTGATATATAGTATGCCGTTTAGGCGTTTAAAATAAATATACAAACTATATCTATTTTATAAAATAACACGACTCGTTTGATGTTTGAAATAAATATATAAACTATATTTATTCTCATAAAAGAGTTAGTTTTGTTTGATATTAAAAATAATTATATAAACTATATTTATTTTAATAAAAGAATCTTCGTGTTGTTTGGTATTCGAAATAAATATATAACTATATTTATTTTAGTAAAAGAATCGTCGTGTTGTTTGATATTCGAAATAAATATATAAACTATATTTATTTTTATAAAAAGAAGTCGTTTTATTTGACATTTGAAATAAATACGCAAACTATATGTATTTGTATAAACGAAATCGGGTGATACGCGTTTGAAACAATATAAATAATTATATTGATTTTATAAAAGATTTGTCAATTTTTCGAAGTTTAAAATAAATATAATAACTATATTTATTTGTTGTAAATAATTTCCGTATTGTGAGATTTTTGCATTTACGACCATCTTACAATTACAAATCCAATGAAATCTTGTATTTCATTCTCGGGATTTGTATAATTACATGTGACATTTTCACATATCAAATTTTGTATGATTTGGAACTCTCGAGAAGCTTTTCTGGAAGTTTTACGTAAACTATTACGCAAACGTAATTAGTTTAACGCAACGTACACTCCAGAATTGTGACATAAGCTAAACATACCCTAAATATCATTTACATAGCTTAGAAATAAGTTTTAAGGGGGTTCGGTATGTGAAAATACGCTTATTTGACCACAGTGGCTAAAAGCGTCAAAACTGCGAAAGTATGCAAATTCGTACATATCTTGCGTTCTGACCATATCCGGACATCCAAAAAATTTTGTAATCACTAAAATATTGTATTGATGGGAATGCAAAAATACCATTCGTCGTGTAATTTGGATCGTTTTCACGTCCGTTCGAGTTTCGTCGTATGAAGAAACAGTGGTTCGAATGACCGGAATCAATCGGATCACGGTCAGGTTTCCGCATAAAAGGGTTAGTCCTCTCGCCTGATTCGGGGTTTAACTGAGCTCCTTCTCCGGTGATCACTGCAAAACAGAAAGTCGTTAGACTCGCCACTGTGAGAATGTGGGTTCTCTCCGTGACCACCCTCCGGCGTGAGAATAAGTACAGTGATCTCAATGAAGAAAAAGAAGTAGTAAAAGTGAAGTGAATGTAACTTGTGAGATCATACCTGCAACCTTCTATTTATAACCATTTTTGTTGGGAAACTGGTGTGACGGAGAGAGTAACGGAAAGTATTTACCGTTGGTGGTTATGCCCTTTTCCGTCAATCACTAACGTCGCATCGATGCACACGGATCGTGAGTGTGATCGACGGCTGGGGAGATGTGACACCTGTGCCTCTGTGACCATCAAACAAATACCAAACCATTGAAATATTGTATTTCATACTTGGGATTTGTATAAATATGTGTATCTTTTGCACATATCAATTCTTGTTCGATTTCAAGCTTTAAATCGCTTTCTCGAAGGTTATACGCGCACTGATGCGTAAATATAACCAGTTTAATGCAACGAACACTCCGGAATAGTGAAATAGGCTTAACATACCTTAAATAACCTTTACATAACTTAGAAATAAGTTTTGGAGGGTTTGGTGTGGCGAAATCAAGTTTATTCGCTTACAGGGACTAATTTCGACAAACTGCGAAAGTATGCCGATTTTTACTGTAACGAACATTACGGAACAGGAAAATAAGTTAAAATACCCTAAATATCCTTTATATAGCTTAGAAATAGGCTTTGAGGGGTTCAGTGTGCTAAAATAAACTTTTTGGTCATTCGGGGACTAAAAGCGTCAAAAAGTGCATAAGTTTGCATTTTCGCGCATATCTTACGTTCTGAATACATCCGGACATCCAAAACTTTATGTAATCATTAAAATATTTTATTTTAGTGATTGGAATGATAAAATTCCATTCTTCGCATAATTTGGATCGTTTTTCGCATTCGTTCGTGTTTCGTCGTAATTAATCGAACAACGCAACCGTACGACCAAAGGAACCGACATCCGAGATATTTTTGAGCATGTTTCATGTTCCCTATACTTTAACTTCATTTTAGAGCCTTGAAATGGGATTAACAGGGCTTAAACGTGTCAAAAATGCATCAAAAACCATGTTTTGCACATTCAGGGACCAAAATTGACAATCAGCCATAGTTATCTTAGGAAGGGACCAAAATGAAAAATCTAAATTCCAGCTTGTTCCAGATGTTCCCCTCATTTTCACATGGTTTTAATGAAACTAGGGGCTCCCATGGTTTCACAAAACCATTGGCACATGTGTACGGATGAGATCGAAGCTCGTTTTACGATGAACGATATTAACAGTTGTGCAAAAACTATAAATACCCCATCCATCTTATTGTTGCAACTCACATTTGATCTGATATTTCTCTAAGTTGAGGTGCTTTCACTTCATACCTGAGAATAATCGGGTCAAACATCCGTTCTTGGACCTTTTGTAAGTCCTCTTTTGTTCTTTTTTGCGTGAAAGTCAAACTGTGTTTGACTTTCTGCTTTGACCAGTTATTGTCAACATGAAGTTCGTTTGAACTTCATAACATGAGCATAATCATGATGGTTTTAGTCTCTTGTGACTATACCTACTGATTACCATGTTATCTAGGCATAGTGGCGAGTCGTAGTTTTGGCCAAAATGCGTATTCTTGCGTATTTTGTAACCAAACTACTTTTAGGTATCAAAACCGTTTGTTTTGATACCAAACCTGTTTTCAAACCTCATTAAGCATGTTTTACCATGTTTAGCTCGTCACTTTAGGTTTAGTGCTTATGTAGGGTCGTAAGGTAAGCGGTCTAAACAACCGCTTATACTTTCAAACCCGGCCCGTTTGGTCGATCTTTAGGATCCGACCAAACACATTAGGTGACCATAGTTTCATAGGGAATAACCTTCCGAGGTTATACCTTATGTTCACGTCGTTTAAGTAGTTGTATGATAGGTAGTTTATATGCCTTAGGTAAATGACCAAAATGCCCTTTTTACGCCAAAATTCATTTTAAGTATATGTAACATATTTTTTTATATCTAAATTGATTTGGAAACAATATTAGACATGTTAAGGCATATTTTACTTATCATAGGACTAGTTAGGCGGTCCGAACGTGTTTTACACGAACGACGCGTTAAAGTGGCGTAAGCTACCTTAACGCGTCGTAATGGGTCGTAAGCACTTAGGTTAGGTTTTGTTTTAGAATGTAGGATTTGTTAAACCATATTACATGAGTCCCTACACTCATTTGGTTTACGAAACCTCATTTTATCCGATCCTCCAATTTAGGTCCGTTTATTTACATAGTTACCTATATTAGGTGTCGTTTGATTCCGTGATCCCTCTAGCTTTGCTTGGTTGTTATTCAAGACTTCTAAGCATCCTCAAGTGAGTACATAGACCCCTCTTTTACTGTTTTCCAAACGTTTTGTGGTGAAACACATGTTCCTACTTGTTATTTTCATGCTTTCCATGTTTTTATATCATATACTTGCTATGTTCATTAGTACACAATTAGTACATGATTTCATTATGTCTTGCTATGTATGCTCACTTAACACGCTAGCACAATTGTTTTACGTTTTGAACCATTTGAAATCATTGGATGTATGTGAACCATTTGAAATCATTGGATGTATGTGAACCATTTGTAACCATTTGATGTATGTGAACCATTTGAAATCGTTGGATTTATGTGAACCGTTTGTAACCATTTGATTTATGTGAACCATTTGTAACTGTTTGAGCCATTGGGTTAGGGAAGTGATTAGGTAACGGGGCGGGTGTAATGTGTTAAAATCATGGTGGATACGCCGCTGGTACTTCCTATATATAAGTGCTTTTAACACATTATATATCGTTGCGTTATCTAGATCACTTTGGTAAACGATTTTGAAACAATGTCACACAATTATGTTTTCTGAATAATATAAACCATGCGAGTCTTATTAACTAGTTTCTACGAGATGTTTTACGATTTGATTTAATAAAACAAAATGTTTTGGAGTTAAGAATCATGGCTACGAGATTTTATAAATCATATCCAACTTGATTTGAGTTGGTTAATTATGTCGCAATACTATACTTTTCAAAATAAGGTTTTTAAATAATTATTGCAACATGTAAAACGAGCCATGAATCTGACACTCACATAAAACCTATGTACTCGCCGGCATTTTTATGCTGACGTATTTTCGCATGTGTTTCAGGTACCATAGTTGATGATATTTGATGATGATATTGATGCATGCTCACATAGGAACGGACGAGGCCTTAGCGACTTAATAACAATAAAAGTCTATTTGTTCATGTTTTGTTTCTAATTCCAATGTAATGTAATACATTTAATTAAATAAAACGAAATTGTTTAATCCATGGTTGTGAAACAATGATTCTGTTACAACATTCCCCGACGTTTTCGCCACGTTTTGTTGTTTTACGTGGTCGGGGTGTGACAGGAGATGCCACGTGGAAAGTGGGTTTGTGTGGATCCTTCTCCAAGTTAGTGCCATCATCGTAACTTAGATGAGCTTCCAGGATTATGCCACGTCACCTTTCAGTTGTAACTGAATGGCTGTGCACGATGGGTATTGACAACCTTCTAGAAGATTTACAGCTGTTAACCTTTATACCCTTTCCACGTGTCTATTCGGTTATAACAGAAAACTCTTTTGTTCAAGTCTTGGTTCTAGGTGTGTGGAGATGTTTTAGGGTTTTATCTTCAAGTCTAACTGTACCCTTGCATGGGCCCGTGCAAGGGTGTTAGTTGAATGTAAGTTTTACCCTTTCTCCGGTGCATGGTCACCGAAGATTGTTTTCTTCTAAATCTGTGTTTAGAACTGCTGCGCAACCGCGCAGGGTTCTTGTTAATGGTGTTCTTGGCATAGGACAATGGTATGGTTTTGCGCGGGGTTTTCCAGACCATATTCCTTTGAACTATTTCTTCCCTAAATTCTGCTTAGGACTGCAGCCGCGCAGGGTCTTTATTCAAGATGATTTTGGGATAAAGTTGTGGTATGGTCCGATGCGCTTGCGCAGGGTTTTTGGGACCATACCCCTTCAAGTCCCCCCAGTCCAGTGTTACTCCTATGCAAGTAGGTGGAGCACTGGACTTTATAAAATGAAGTGTGCGTTTTTTGCTCTGAGAAGTAGCAGGCTTGTTTTGGCGTGAAATACGAAGAATCTTCTTGTGGAAGATATTTTTGTAAAAACTATATTCTATTGGGATGTGTGTAAGCACTTGGTGTTTGTCAGGGATCATTACTGAAATCTATGATTACTGTAGCGCCGTTGCTTGAAGGGTGGCGATTTGACGTTAATCATTATGACTTCTTACATCTTCTTTAATTATGCTTTCGTCATCCCTGTCAGCTCAATTTAGTCTTTATATATGTATCACTTCTTTTTACCAGATTTGGCAAATACAACATGAGCTGCAAATACCGTCTACGGAAGGTTTCCGATATCTTAAGAACCCTTGATGCTGCTGATGCCATGGTCCGTCTTCAAAATAAAGTGCCGGATAAAGCTGCAGGAAGTGGAGAATTTCCCGACACGGTGCCTTGTCTGATTTCGTCGGGAATGGGCAACAAGGGTGATGCCCCTTCCGTTACCGGGATTGACATTGCTGTTGGTGTTGTGTCCTTGACAACCGATGCCTTGATGCCAGCTTTTCCACCTGACCAGAGACGTCGATGTAGGATGGTGTATGAATGACGCCAGAATGATCGTCGATGTGCTAACCTGGCCGGTGCTGGTAGAATGACGACTGTTCTGACTGGTCAGGAGAATGACGACAACTTGATCGTTGAACCTCACCCTTTGGAATGGTACGGTGAAGCATTGCATACCCCTGCTGAAGTGTTGGCAATGTTTCCGACTTGTAGTTTATTAAATCATCTTAGTTGAAGGTTTGGGATGTATGTCCCGTTTTGTAAGTATCGTTGATGCACTGCTGTGTATGTAAATTTTGTTAATGTGCTTGCTACACAAGTAACTTGTTTTAATATATGATATGTTTGAATTACAATGTTTTGCATGAGTATAATTGCTTTATTTAGGTAAGGCGAATAAGGATGGTACCAAGCTCATGTGTGAACGTAGGGCTGGACCTTGCACGGTTCCTATGGCCGTGGGTTGTTCATGAGACTTGTAATAGGTTACCATAGTTGACGACGGGCCAGTGGGGAAACCCACTTCACCCGCCTTGGGCCTTTTTTCTCTAGAAGCCCAGTTACTTAAAAGCCCATCAGACAGAATAACCTTGTTCACCAAGGTTTCTCCTTCGTTGGCAATGAGTGGGAAACAGCTAAGAGAAGCAGTACTCATTAAATGCTTGATAAGAAGCGGCTCCGGTCTGAATCACTGTACTTATCCGACAGAGCATTAATGGAGAAGGATATCCTACCGTTGGGGGTCAGACACGTGTCTGACCTTCCCGAGAACCTCCAAAAACCGTCGGATCATGTATGAGAAAACCCTTGACAAGATAAGGGCTTGCTATTATATAAGAAGGGAGAAGAAAGAGCTAAGGCAGGTATCATCTCCAACATCTTCCCTCATTTACTACACTCTCATTTACTCTCATCTCATTAAGTTCCGACCAACATTCCCTCACATTTACTACACATGCATATTAATAAGATTCACACCAAAGAGGAAACCTTCCGGTGATTATATTCATCAGAAGAAGCTCCTCTCATTTTCCGGCAAGCTAATTTACTCACGCCGGAGCTTGGTCACGGATCCCCCTCCCGGGGTCCCCCGTGGCGAGGCTAACGGTTTGTTCTTTTGTAGCAACGAAGAAAAAGGCTCTTGACGTCAGCGAAGATCCATCAAACGTCATCCGTGGGTTGGGTATTCGACATTGGCGCCATCCGTGGGACATTGGTCTGCCTAGTGTTCCCACATCAAAACTCGACGACTAGAGAGCAGTTTATCCCTTCAGGAACGACATGACAACACCACACAACTCGCGTGTCACTCAAACGGCACAAAATGATTTGGATAGGGTCACTATAGAAGACATTACCCATGAAGAAGGTAACGAGAACCAGGTGGAAAACCCAGAAAAAGCAGAGCATATCACTCCTGACTTTGTGGCCATGCATAGGGAGAAGTTAACAAAATACCTTGAAGATCTAAAGAGACAGGAAAAGCTCGACAGCCTCAGGGCTAGACTTTCTTTTGACACACCTTCCAGCCAAGAAGGAACGAATCTTCAAAACAAGAGCAGCAATAGTGACCAGCTGGAGACGTTCATGACTGCCCTGAGGCAAATGTCCTCAGAAGAAAGGGAGGATCTTATCACAGGACAGAAGCCCAAGGAGAAAGGAAAGGAGAAAGACAACCTTGGTGACAGTGGCTTAGATCAGCCATATCTACCACGAGACTTAGCCGAGGTCTCAAAGTTCACACGAAGAATCGCAGAAGCACCTATGCCCCCCAAGACAAAGTTACCCCCAGGCTTTGACCGTTATGACGGGACAAGAGACCCCGAGGATCACCTGCATGCCTTCCGGGGAGCGGGACAGCTGGGACGATGGGCCATGCCAGTATGGTGCCACATGTTTGTACAAACCCTGACGGAGGGAGCTCGGCTTTGGTTCGACAGCCTTCCCCCGGGGAGCATAGACAGCTATGAAGAGCTAAGCGAGAAGTTCCTCAGGAACTTTGGCCAACAGAGAAAAGTGGTTAAAAACCCAAATGAGATCCTTCATATCAGACAAAGGGATAACGAGCGAATAGATCAATACATGGAAAGGTTTGTCAAGGAGAGCATGAACATCAAAGATGTCCCGGAGGTCATGAAGATTAGCAGTTTTATAAACGGGCTAAAACATGCCCAGCTGTGTGAGAAACCGGGAGAAGAGTTCCCCCACTCATTCGACAGCCTTATGGACAGGGTCAGGGCCTTTGTCAGAGGGAAGGATACGGTCAGCAAAGCCAAGGAAACAGACGCCGCACCCCGGAGGATCGCCCCAGTCACAAAGCCTCCTGACAAAGGTACACCCTATTCTCGAAAACCTGCTTTTGATAGAATGATACATGACCGAATGAGACCTTCGTACTCCCCATACAAACCCCGAGGAAGGGGTCCCCCTTTGTACTCTGATAATTTCACCCCCCTCATCAAGACACCAAGTGAGATACTAGCCACTGAAAGGGTAAAGAACTCCTTCCAAGACCACCACCCATAAAGCCTGGGCCAAAAGCACAACCAAACGAATATTGTGAGTTTCACAAGGGCTTCGGGCATAAAACCAATGACTGCATCTATTTAAAGAGAGAAATAGAGGCTGCAGTAAAGACGGGAAGACTGGCCCACTTGGTCAAGGAAATCAAGGAAGGGGGAGGGGACCGCAAGGGAAGAGATGTAAGGGAGCCTGGGAGGGCAGATGTTGACATGATTAGAAGGAGGAATGAATTTGACACCACCCGTAGTGTAAAGGCCAGGATCCTGGGCTCCCCGAACTGCATGAAAGCTCCCATTCTTATGCCATACCTGGAAGAAAGTGAAGTGCAACGACTTCCCTTGAACATCTCAGCCATAATAGCAGGGCATAAAGTGTCTCGAATACATGTGGACGGAGGGTCAGGCGTTGAGGTAATATACGAGCATTGTTTCCTTAGATTTGACAGAGACGTAAGAGACAGATTGGAAGAAGAATCCATCCCCTTAGTAGGGTTCAACAACAGTATATCACATCCCTTGGGAAAGATCAGGCTCCCGTTCACGGTCGGGGTGGGGGATCGAGTCCGGACGATAAATCTGACATTCACAGTAATCAGGGCACCCTCAAAATACAATGCCATCCTAGGAAGACCCGGAATTGGAGACTTGTAGGCACAGGCATCCACCCCCCACGGGGCTTTAGTATTTCAAACACCAAAGGGTCTAGCATGGGTTAAATCTGCCTATGAAGTAATCTCTTCCGTGTCCGAAGGGGAAACGCCAGAAAAGCCCCAGGGGAAGGGGGTGGAAGAATGGGTCCTCTGCGATAGGTTTCCAGAATAAACAGTCAAGGTGGGGAGCCACTTGAGTGACAAATGTAAGAGTGCGCTAAAGGAGTTGCTCCTTCATAACATAGATGTGTTTGCGTTTCAACATGGGGACATGACAGGAATCCCCAGGAGTCTAACCGAGCACCGGCTCAACACCTTCACATGGGCGAAACCAGTAAAACAGAAGAAACGGAGCATGGGGCCTAATAAAAGGAGGGCTGCTTGTGAAGAGACTCGGAAACTGCTCAGAGCTGGGATAGTCAGAGAAGTGAGATACCCGTCCTGGGTCGCCAACCCAGTCATGGTTCAGAAGAAGAACGGGGGGTGGAGAATGTGCATCGATTTTCAAGATCTAAACAAGGCATGCCCAAAGGATTGTTATCCCCTTCCGGAGATAGACACCCAGGTGGACTCTTTGTCTCAATACCCCCTGAAATGTTTCCTGGATGCCTACAAGGGGTACCACCAAATCCAGATGTCAATAGAAGACGAGGAAAAAAACCGCCTTCATCACAGATGAAGGGACGTTCTGCTACACCAAGATGCCCTTCGGCCTCAAGAATGCTGGGGCCACATATCAGAGGTTCATGAACACCTTGTTTAGGGAGCAACGAGGAAGGAACTTGGAGGTGTATGTCGATGATATTGTTATTAAAAGCTTGACGGAGACGGCCATGATAAACGATGTGGCCGAGACTCTCCACACTATGCAGGATGTGAACATGAAGTTAAACCCTGGGAAATGCTATTTAGGAGTAGAAGAGGGGAATTTCCTGGGAGTAGTGGTCACCAAGGGTGGGATCAAGGAAAATCCGGAGAAAACCCAGGCGGTGGCTGAGATGCGATCCCCCAGGTCCCTGAAGGACATCCAGCAACTAAACGGAAGACTAATAGCATTGAACCGTTTCTTATCGAAAGTAGCTGATAAGACCCTTCCCTTCATGAAAGTATTGAAAGACTGCCTCCAAACAAACAAGTTTAAATGGACCACAGAGGCTGAGGCTGCCTTTCAAGAAATGAAAGCATACATCTGCAAGCTCCCAATGTTGGCCACCCTAGTACCCGAGGACCCGTTGCTCCTGTATCTATCCGCCTAAAAAACGACCATAAGTGCGGTCATGATGGTAGAGCGGGAAGGGAGACAGATCCCCATATATTTCATCAGCAGAACGCTTAAAGGACCTGAAGAACGATACATGCCTCTGGAGAAACTCGCATTAGCTCTTGTCTTCGCATCCCGAAGACTCAGGAGGTATTTCCAAGGGCATAAGATTACCTTAATGACTGATCAGCCCCTTCAGAAGGTACTCAGGAGGCCGGAGCTGTCGGGACGGCTAGCTAAATGGGCTGTGGAGTTAGGGGAACACTCTCTGGAGTTTAAGCCCAGGACGGCCATGAAGGGACAGATACTGGCCGATTTCTTAACAGAAGTCCCTGAGGACGAAGAGAATGAGCTATTAAAATGGGAAGCTTTAGAGAAAGAAGAAAGAGAGAAGGAAGACGAGGCGGTGTGAAAATTGCTCACCGATGGAGCATCCAGTGAAGAGGGAAGTGGGGCCGGAATCACACTGATAAGTCCCGAGGGGGTCGAACTGACGTATGCCATAAGGTTGGACTTCGAAAACACCAACAATACCGCAGAGTATGAGGCTCTCCTGGCGGGAATGAGGCTGGCACTAAAAATGAAAGTAGGACACGTGGAGGCTAGCACTGATTCACAGCTGGTAGTGAAACAGTACCAAGGGGAATATGAAGCCAAAGATGGCACCATGGCTCAATACGTGGCAAAAGTAAAAGAGATGGCTAAGGCATTCAAAACTTTCAGACTGGAGTACATCCCCCGGGGAAGAAACAGAAAATCTGATGCCCTCAGTAAGCTGGCCTCGGTGGCATTCAACCACCTCGCGAAAGAAGTCAAGGTGGAGGTCCTAACATCTCCTTCCCTTAATATGGAGGAGGTTGTTACAATTGAGGGTACTCAAGAGACGTGGATGACACCAATTATCAAGTTCCTCTGGGACGGAGTTCTGCCTGAAGGAGAATGGGCAGCCAGAAGGATAAGGGTCAAAGCCCTGCAATATGAACTGATCGAAGGAGAGCTATATCAAAGATCATACCTGGGCCCGTCCCTGAAGTGTGTTGACATGGAAGAAGCTGAATATGTGGTTAGGGAAATGCACGAAGGGATTTGTGGAATGCACTCGGGACCAAGGACAATAGTGAGAAAGGCAATGAATGCAGGATTTTACTGGCCGCGGATGTACGAAACAGCATCTGAGGAAATCAAGAAGTGTGATAACTTCCAAGTGCATGCACCAATGACCCACCGGCACAAACACCCCATGGTACCAGTTTCAACATCCTGGCCATTCCAAAAATGGGCCATCGACATAATTGGGCCTTTCCCGGAGGGCCCGGGAGGGGTCAAATACGTGGTGGTGGCCATTGATTATTTCACCAAATGGATCGAGGCGAGGCCCCTGGCAAAAATCACTGGAGAACAGATGAGAAGGTTCGTGTTGGATAACATCATATGCAGGTATGGGGTCCCTAAGGAACTGGTGAGCGATAACGGGGTACAGTTTGCCGGAAAGCCTTTTAAACCGTGGTGCGAGCAGATGCGGATTCAACAAGTGTTTACCTCCATCACCCATGCCCAAAGCAACGGATTGGTGGAGAGAGCTAACCAAAGCGTCATTAAGGGAATGAAAGGAAGGCTTGGAAGAAAACAGAAGGGCTGGCTGGAAGAACTCCCATTCGTATTATGGGCATACAGAACCACTCCCAAAGGTTGCAATGGGGAAACCCCGTTTAGCCTTACCTACGGGACGGAAGCTGTCATCCCCGCCGAGATAGGATCCCCGACTGCCCGGATGAAACTTCGAGACGAAGAAAACGAACAGGACCTAAGAATGAACTTGAACCTGCTGGAGGAAAGAAGGGAGATAGCGGCAGTCAGAGAGGCCAAATACAAAAAGCTACTGGAGAGTTACTACAATACCAGGATGAAGAAACTCAACCTCGTCCTGGGGGATCTAGTCCTTAGAGCCAACGAAGCCAGCTTGCAGGAAAACACCGGAAAGTTAGGCCCCAACTAGGAGGGGCCCTACTGAGTCACATAGGCGAATGGCAAGGGAACTTGCAAGTTGGAGACGCTTGAAGGCAAGGAGATCCCCAGGACCTGGAATCTCATGCAGCTTAGGAAATATTACATGTAAGGGGTTCACCCCCAAAAAAGAAAAACGGCCAAGACCCACTTTTGTAACAACTAACTGTTAGTCTGGGGCTCCCCCAAGGACAGACCTTTTGTAACAATCTTTAACGGAAAGCGTAAACCCCTTGGAAGTTAAATGAAAAACGGACGGAACACATCCACTTTTGAAAAAACAATGGGTATCACACCTAGGCAGACGTGCCCAGGAACACCATTAAATCTAAACTAAAACATACAAGTACACGTGTACAAGGCATCCAAAACATGCCAAAAGCCCGGCCGTGGGGCTGATAAGGGTCTAGCTAACCCGAAGCGGACAGAACAAGTCAAAAACATAATGCCACATTATAAGCTTGTCCATCGATTGGCCTCGAACAGACAATCATAGTTTAAAAACAAACAAAAAAATACAACACACTCTTGCATACAAAACTACGAGAGGGAATCTACTTTATTAATACAAAGTACATATACAAAGTAAGGCCTCAGTAACTTTGGCAAGAGTAAACAACATACAAATACAACAAGATAAAATAAAGATACGACCCCTTGCCAAACGGTCCATAAATCTCCAGGGAAGCACCAAGCTGACCTTCGGTAAAAACCCCTGCAAAGCAAACAACCACAGCAAGAAATAGGCAACAAAACGAAAAAGCAATATACAATCATAACCCATATGATTAGAAGCTGAGGCGGTCCCCAACATAAAGGACCCCTCCCAAACAGTTAAGCACAACGCAAAAGTATCCTAGGGCAAGTAAAAGTTATTACAACCATATCGAAATGTGTTAAGTGTTTGAAATTCATTGGGGATCACCCCCGGAAAGAGACGGTGGAGACGAAGGACCGACAGAGGAGAGCAGGGCCTTTAATTCATCAATAGAAATCAAGGGATGCTCCAGGATTTTCTCAAGGATGGCCGGAGTCTTATGCCCAAACTCCTCATTCAGCTTGGACAGCTTCTTCTTAGCCTTGCAGTTATAAAGAGGAGTCTCCTTCCTATCCAAGCCTTGAGCGGAGTATTTATAGCCATCCTTCAATCCCGACTAGTACCCAACATCCCTATAGGCCCTGTATACCTCCTCCAAACCGCTCTTAAAGTCCTCCGACTGAGCAACAGCAGCAAGGAAGGCTCCAAAACCTTCAGTAATTAGCCAATGCTTTTCCCCCGCCAATCGTTGGTTGTCATCGGAAGTTATCCCGTACTCTGCATACATAGCATCGAATTGCTCCTGGGAAACAGAACCAACTTCCTTCACATGCTTCAGCTCAGCAGCAAGCTCTTCCTTCTCTTCAACCAACGCTGCCATCTCCCGCTCCCAAGCCTGTTCTTTCTTTTCAAACATAGCTCCAGCTCCCTGGATAAAAAAGCAATAAGTACAAAAAGGGGGGGGGGGGGGGAGGAGAGGAGAAGACTATGTACCTTCCCCTCCTGCAACTTCCTCTCAGCATCAACTACTTGGCTCCTAAGCCCAGCAACAACAGACTGGGAAGCCTTAAGCTCAGCCTTAAGCCCCTCATTTGCCCTCCTCAAATTATTGATCCTCTGCAACATCCCAGCACCCCTAAAAAAGCTTTCACACAGGGACATGCTATACTGATCCTCGAAGAGGTCGTCCCTCAGAGCAGAGTTTACAAACTTGTGTGAGGGAGGAACAACATGGTTCAAAAAGTCCCTAGCAGCTTCGGGAGTCCCTATCACTGAGGAGCTAGTCACCTTCCACTTAGGGACATACGCAAAAGGGAGGGCATCGGCAAACAGAGGGGCAAGAGGAGATCGATGAGCAGAACCTTCAAGAGGAATGGGCTTGTTCGTGCATGTAATATGACAACAACTTTGGATTGGTCTTTGGATATTAAACAGAAGATTGGATCATGAAGACTTAAAGAAAAACGAGCTCTATGAAGTCCAATCAGTCCAAGTTTGTACTAAGTCTATTAGGCCCAAGTTTATGTGACAAATGTAATATGGGCAAAGCCCAATTCGAGTCTTGGCTGTGTGTATATAAACAGCCTTAGTCTTGAGTTGTAGGGTTAGACAAAAAAGACACTTAAGACACTTTAGACAACTTGAGAGAGCATTCAAGTGTGAGAGCTTAAGAACAAAACAGAAATCGGCTGTTAGGTTCTTGTAGATCTTAGTGATTGTAAAATGCTTGAAAGGGTTTGATAATCATAGAAGATCAGTTTGAAAGTTTGCGTGTTTGTGTATTCGGTTCTTGTTCTTCTACATACTCTTGTTTCTGTGTTCGAAGATCAATCAAGGGGATTCCGCACCCTTGATAGATTAACAGTCTTGTACGATCCATACGTGATTAAGGGACCTACAATTGGTATCAGAGCGTTTGCTCTTGTGCATGGTTCAAGACTGAAGACTGGATTCAAGTTGTGTTTCGGTTGAAGAAGTTTTGGTGTCTCATTCAAAATTTTCGTGAAGAACAGCAAGAACAAGGAAGAACAGTTCAAAATTTTCTGAGTTTTGATCTGTTTTGGTAGTTGGTTGTTTGGAAATTTCGAGTTTAAGTTCTGGGTTTTTGCGAAGAACACGAAGAACACGAAGAACACTTGAAGAACAGTTTAAATTCGTGTACTTTAATCTGTTTTGATTATTGTTTTGACTGTTTTCGTGTTTGTAGGAAAGAAGTGCTGATTGTCAGCTGCTGCTGTTGCTGTTGTTAGCTGCTGCTGTTGTTAGCTGCTGCATGTTTCAGGATTGGGTGGCTGGGTGGCCCAATCAGATCTTGAGCGATTTTAACAGATATCTCGGTGACCGGCGAAGTTAAAATCCAAAGGCGACTTTGGTAACCGTATAATTTTCCACAGCGAAATTATCACGGTTTTCGGCGAATTTACAGTCGTCGTTATAGCGAAATTAAGCAGCGAACTTGACCAGCGAAAGTAACAGATCAGCGAAATTAACCAGTTGGACCAGCGAAAATAACAGAACTCAGCGAAATTAGGAGAGAAATTAAGGGGTGGAATTTCAGTTGGCAAGCGTCGAAAATATTTCAGAGTTTTGCAAATAGAAATTGATCCGTAGGTCGTTTGGAGAAACTGTTTGCACCGTTGAACTCGTTTGGAAAATCCCGATTTCGGTTTTCGACATTAGATATCATTGGATTCGTCTTTTCGAGACGATTCTAACGGTGTAATTTGGTAACCACTGTTTTCGGAAAAATTTTGTACGGTTTTATCAGTCTGTTACGTTGATATGTCGAACATGTCTAAACTGAACGAACTCTTAAGGATGGAACATGAGGTAGGCACGACGAACAAACCACCTAAGATGATGAAGGTGGAGAACTACTTGACATGGAAGGATAGGTTTCAATCTTTTGTTGAGTACCAGGACACGCGTATGTGGATATGCATAGACGATGGGTATGTGAACCCAACTCATGAGTTTGAGGGAAGACAACGTATAACTGCTTACGTTGATATGGATGCCGAACAAAAGAAAATGTATGAGGCTGAGAAGAGAGCCTTGGCAGCCATTAAAATGTCTTTACCTGATGGCATCAAGCATACCTTTAAGAAGTACACTACTTCAAAGGAAATGTGGGATGCACTAGAGAAGAGATATGAGGGAAATCCTGATGTCAAGAAGAACAAGGTTGATCTACTGAAGAAGCAGTTTGCTGTGTTCAAGTACATGAAGAATGAGTCACTTGAAGACGTCATCACTCGATACTACCATCTGATGTCAGAACTGGATAATTATGATGTAGATTGCTATACTGACATTGAGAAAAACGACAAGCTGCTTGATGCTCTACCGGCTAAATGGGATATCTACACTCTCATGATTAAGGGAGAAGCAGATTATGACACGAAGGAATTGGAAGAAGTAGTTGGAAAGCTTAGAGCTTATGAGCTTAGTATGAAGAAAAAGGACACTGGTTATGATCAGGTTCAAGATCCAGGGATATACAATGGGCTTACATCTTCTTCACCTCATGATGCTTCTAGCGACTCTGCAACTGCATTTCTTTCGTGTGATAAGGAGCAGGTCACAGTGAATGAGGATGGTGATGTGTGCTTTGTAGCTGCTGCAGGAGGATCAACAGGAGTCAAGAGAACATCAACCTCAAAGCAAAGTAGTAGTGCAAAGTCAATGCCTATGAGTGTGAAGTCTGCTGAAGGACATCTTGCTCTACTTGCTTCTTTTATTGCATCTTATGAGAACTACATTCAAGGGAAAATATCTGATCCTGCCACTTTAGATGAAGATTATGATCAGATTGACCCTGACGATCTAGAAGAGATGGATCTACAATGGCAGATGGCCATGATTTCGAGACGTGTGAAGAGGTTCATGAACAGAACTGGAAGGAAGTTTGTAGGAAAGAGCGTAGGTTTTGACAAGACCAAAGTCAGGTGCTTTAACTGTCAGAGTTATGGTCATTTCGCAAGGGAATGTCAAAAACAAAAGCATGAGAATATGAATCAAAGTTCAAACAATCGGAATGCATCAAACAACTCTAACTCTAACTCTAACTCTAACTCTAACTCTAACTCAAGGGCGTTGATATCTACTGCAAGAGAAGGCTCATATGACTGGAGCATTCACTTAGAAAATGATGAGAATGTCACTCAAGCATTCATGGCAGAGATCACTCAAATCAATGATGGTGAAGCTACAGTAGATGAGGCTAAAGTTGATAAGAAGAGTGAAGTTGAGGAAGATAAGGCTGATGAGACAACAGATGCTGAAGAGGATAAGCCTAAGTCTGAGCATGAAATGGAAGCTGATGAGAAAGATGAAATCATCAAAAGAATGGAAGCTCAACTTGCTGCTCTTATGGCCAACTCAGGCAAATCGACAGGAGAGGTAAGTAACTCTGCCACTTTTGTGTGTTTAAAGTGTCGTGAACTACAGGGTGAAGTTGACAAATTGTCAACTCAAAACAAAAGTCTTGTGAGCGAAATGTCTAACGTAAAAGAATCAAATTTCTTTGCTAAAAGAAACGAGTCATCATATTTGAAAAAGATAAAAGGCTATGAAGCTGAAATTGAAGTTTTAACCAGCAAACTAAACGAAAAACTTCAAGTCATAGACTTAGCTCATGACATGATGGCTGAGAAAACAAAAGAGATTTCTGAAAAAAGCAAAGAGTTGTCAGATGCACAACTCAAAATTGTTGAACTTGAAAAGAAATTAGGTCAATTCAGGGATTCTACTTTTGTTATGAAACACATGATGGGTGGGTTAAAGAAGAGTAATGACAAGACAAGTGTGGGATTCCAGGGCTTTAATGAAGTCCCACCTCCTCTTAGTCATGACTATTCTTTCCTACCTGATGAGGATGAGCTTACAGACTGTCTGTCAACATCACCAAGTAGTTTAACATCCAGTCAAGGTGATGTGTTTGAAGATAATGATGCTAAGAAGGAAAATAACAGCAAACCTGTTTTGAAAAAGAAAAATACACCTTCTAAAAACAATAATCAAACTTTTGTTAAAAAGGTTAATTTTGTTCAAGGAAGTGATATGAAAACCGAAACAGCTGTTATTGAAAAGGTATCAAATGTAGAGTTTGCTAGAAACAAAAAACATAGAAAAATCTGAAATTAAGCAAACTGAGCAAAATCCTTCCAAGGCATCATCATCAAAACCAGAATCTAGTTCAAAGGCTTCAACTAAGAAGTCTTCGAATAAGAGATCGTGCTTCAAATGTCACACAAAGGGACATGTAGCTAGCTGCTGTCCTAACAAAAAGGTTGAAGCACAAGTTAGTGAGAAACAAAGAGGGAAATCACCTGAGAAGCAAGGTGATATTGAGGAAAAGGTCTCAAATTCTCAAAAGAAATCTGCTCCAAAGCAACAACCGGGTGTTGCTAGTGGTGTAGATAAGGCTGAAAAAGGAACTCCACAAGTTCCTCGTTTCCAAAGAAATCAACCAAGATTTCAGCCTGAATCTACATCAGGCAGATATGAAAGACCTAGAAGTAACTCACCAAGAATGAATAATCAAAATTCAAATAATTTCAGAAGTCAAGGTCAATATCAAAATCGATACCGAAATAATGGTGGTCGAACTTTTTATAACAATGGCTTTAGAAATTACAATCAAGGTTCTTGGAATCAAAATCAAAAGGTTCAAAGGTCACATAGTCCAAACACAAATAGGTACCCTCAGGACCAGAGACCTTATAGAAATCATGCCCCATTTCCATCAACAGGTCCGAGATCCAAGACTCCAATTAGGGGTGATGGATCTTGGATGGATGTTCAAGTAGTAGGAGAATTTGGACGACCCAAGACCATTAAGGCTTGGGTCCCCCAATCTAACTAATCTTTTGGTTGGTGGGTGCAGGAGCTGCTAAGGAGGATTATCAACTTATGGTATGTTGATAGTGGCTGCTCCAGGCACATGACGGGGGATGCGAGGTTGTTTTCTGAATTTGAAGAATTTGATGGTGGACATGTAAATTTTGCTGGTGCTAAAGGTGGAAAAATTACTGGACGAGGAAAAGTGACGAATGGGAAGATCACATTGGACAAAGTGAACTATGTTGAGCAGCTTAAACACAATCTGATGAGCGTGTCACAAGTCTGCGACAAGGGTCACTCGGTCCATTTTACCAAGTCTGAGGCATTGGTGTTGAAACCGGGTTTGGTCATTCCGGACGATTGGATAGTTATGCGTGCACCAAGGAAAAATGATACTTATGTCATGGACATGGGTGCCAAGGATCCAACTGCTGCGGTGGCGTGTTTACTGTCAAAAGCATCTGAAGCTGAATCAATGTTGTGGCACAGACGCATGGCTCATATTCACTACCGCAAAATGAATTACATTATTAAAAATGAGCTAGTGAAAGGGGTTCCATTGCTGAGGTTTCAAGTGGAAGATAAATGTCTTCCATGCCAAAAGGGAAAACAACACAAGAAACCTCATAAGTCTAAAACAGTAAATTCCATTAATGCCCCTTATGATTTACTTCACATGGATTTATTCGGTCCAGTGAACGTGAGGAGCATAGGTGGAAAGTACTATTGTCTTGTTGTCACTGATGATTACTCACGTTATTCATGGGTTTTCTTTTTAGGTACAAAAGATGAGACAGCAGAGATGTTGATAGATCTTTTTACAAAATTGGAAAACGTTCATGATGCAAGGATCAAGAGGATAAGGAGTGATAATGGCACGGAGTTCAAGAATCGGATTCTGGATCTCTACTGTCTTCGAAAGGGAATTGAACATCAATATTCTGCTCCTTATACTCCTCAGCAAAATGGAGTCGCTGAGAGGAAAAACAGGACGTTGATTGAAGCCGCTAGGACGATGCTTTCAGATTCAAAGCTACCAGTTCTTTTCTGGGGAGAAGCTGTGAATACAGCTTGCTACGTCCTAAACAAAGTTTTGACCGTTAAACGTTTTAACAAAACATGTCATGAACTTATGTTTAACGAGAAACCAAACTTAACAGGCTTTGAACCATTTGGATTACCCTACACCATTGTGCGAAACAAAGATAAACAAAAATTCGGTGAGGTGGCAGATGAAGGCTACTTTCTGGGCTACGTGCCTGGCACACCGAATAAAAGGGTTTTTAATCTAAAAACTGGAAAAATTGAGGTTGTTTTCAATGTAGAAATTACTTCTTACAAACCTCAACAATCAACGAGTGGTCCTGCTATATTATATGATTATGATAGTGTGTTTAAATCATTTAATATTCCTGAGGTTCCTGATGCAGATGCTTCTCAGCTGATTCAAACAGTGATTGGTGAAGACGATGAAGGTGAATTTATGCCTAGATCAAATGTAGATATGTCAGATGTTCCGGGAACTTCCCAAAGTACTGCTGATCATGATTCAAGCGATAGTGACTCTGAACCCTTTCAGGGGGAGGATTTCATTAATCCGTTTGCAAATCAAAATATTCAGGGGGAGGTTGGATCAAACCTGGGTGATAATCTAGAAGTCGATGCTGTTGCTACTACACGAGCAAATAGAGATCATCCGGTTGATATGATACTGGGAGATCCTACTGTAGGTGTTCAGACGAGAAGAAGCATAGCAGAAAATTCTGGGCTATTTGTTTCGATTGAAAAGACTGGGATAGTGAACGAGTGCTTGTATAGTTGCTTTATTTCCCAAGAGGAGCCGAAGAACATTCATATGGCTCTTAAAGACAACTCATGGGTTGAAGCTATGCAAGAGGAATTGGCCCAGTTTGCTAAGTTGAAGGTTTGGGAATTGGTGGACCTTCCAAAAGGTGAGAGAGAGATTGGCACTAAATGGGTATTTAGGTGCAAGAAAGATGAAAGAGGTATTGTCACACGAAACAAAGCTCGGTTGGTTGTCAAAGGCTTTAATCAGCAAGAAGGGATTGATTACAATGAGGTGTTTGCACCAGTGGCGAGGTTGGAGGCAATTCGTTTGTTTCTGGCTTTTGCTTCCTTCAAGGGCTTCAAAGTTTTCCAACTAGACGTGAAGAGTGCATTTCTTTACGGAAAAGTCCAAGAAGTGGTGTATGTCTCACAACCAGATGGGTTCGTTGATCCAGACTATCCAGATCGAGTGTACAAACTTGATAAGGCTTTGTATGGGTTACATCAAGCTCCCAGGGCGTGGTACGAGACACTGTCTACACATCTGGTCAAGAATGGTTTTGAAAGAGGTCAGATTGACGGTACACTGTTCATTAAGAGAAAGAAGGAAGATTTTCTGCTGGTACAGGTATACGTGGATGACATCATCTTTGGGTCATCTGACGAAAACATGTGTAAGGAATTTGAACAGGTGATGAAGAGCAAGTTTGAAATGAGTGCTATGGGTGAGCTGTCTTACTTTCTGGGATTACAAGTTGAACAGAAGGAGGATGGGATGTTTATACATCAAACAAAGTATGTGTATGACATTTTGGCTCGATTCAAAATGAATGATTGCACTACTTTCAACACACCCATTTGTGAAAACCACAATCTCGGCCCAGATCATGAAAGCACTGAAGATGTTGATCCAACTTAATACAGGGCGATGATTGGTTCTCTAATGTACTTGACTGCTTCAAGACCCGACATCATGTTTGCCATATGCTTGTGTGCCAGATATCAGGCAAATCCAAAGGAGTCACATATGAAAGCAGTGAAGCGGATTCTTCGTTACTTGAAGGGGAAACCTAAACTTGGGTTGTGGTATCCAGCTGAAAGTGATTTGAGGTTCGTTGCTTACACTGATTCAGACTTTGGAGGATGCAAATCAAACAGAAAGTCTACAACAGGTGGTTGTCAGTTCTTAGGAGGCAGGATCGTGTCTTGGCAATGCAAGAAGCAATCCTGTGTGTCTACCTCTACGTGTGAAGCTGAATATATTGCTGCGGGTAGCTGTTGCTCTCAGGTTCTCTGGATCCAACAGCAGATGCGCGATTACGGTTTGGATTTCACTCGTACTCCTATTATGATAGATAATAATGCCACTATATCAATCACAAACAATCCCGTAAAGCACAGTAGAACTAAACACATTGACATACGTCATCACTTTATACGGGATTGTGCTGAAAAACGTTTAATTGAATTGCACCGAGTCGACACAGAAGATAACCTTGCTGATCTTTACACAAAAGCTTTTGATCGAGCTCGCTTTGAACACTTAGTCGAACTCAATGGGATGAGGAATCCTAAATAACTGGTTTTTCATAAGAATTTTTGTAAATAGATTATGTTTTTCTTAAAAAATCAAAAATACAAAAACATCGAAAAAATTTCAAAAACAAAAAAAAATAGAAATGCAAAAATGAGTTTCCTGGCGAGCAAAAGAGAAAATGATAGTACATCAGTGGTCTGTCTAAACCTCTTTAAACCTTAAATGAAATATGCTAAGCAGCTCTATATAAGATGTATCGGTAGGCTCACAATCATTTTAAAGTGTGCAGGGTGATATAAACTTAAATCGACTGAAGACCAGGTGGGAACCATTCATTGGCATATGGTCTTAGTACCGAAATTTCGTTTGAGAGATTGCCGAGGTTCTGAGATATTCGGTCTTTATGCTGCTTATCATCTGGGTATCATGGTTGTATCTTTTACCGAAAAATAACGGGGACGCAAGTCTAGATCTTCCATGATATCATACATACGTGTACATATTGCATTTGACCTCAATAAGTGATCAACAATCACATGTCCCCAAAATAAGTGATAATATATCACATTTATCCGGGAGTCAAGTTCGTCTCTCTGCTGTACGAAAGTACTGACCTGTTCACGGACTTGCTCCTGTGCCCTCGTGCATCTGAAAATCAAGTTCCTCATCAATAAGTGATACTATCACATAGGGCTTGTTTTCAATCAAAATAAGTGAGTTTCTCACATCATATACGGTCAAACAGATGATAATCGGTATACTCACCGGTAAGATGAACCCTCGTGCATACCTTGATACGGGAATGTGTCGTGATGTGGATGAACACCGGTCGGTAAGTATAAATCATACCTTAACGTATCCCCTCGCCATGATTACATATGATAAGTTGAGCTTATGTGGACAAAAATACCGATAATCGTTATAGGATGCTTATCTAAATGTTAACTAAAAGAACAACAAGAGCGTTTTGACATGACCGTACACTGATATGATTCTCTTATCCTCGAAACTCGCAAAAAGAATGTCTGTAAATATTTATTTACTGCTTTCAGTCTTTACATTTGAAAAATATAAAAATCCAAAAATAGTGTCTTTTTCTGTTAAAATTCTTAATGTACGGAAAACTGTTATTCTTGGAGGAGTTGTTACCGAAAGGGGGAGACTGTGTTAGAAAGTGGGTTCAAATTTTTTTTAAATCATGCAGGTTATAAGGTGTTTGTGAAAATTTGTGCGTGTTGGTGCTTAATTGGAAAATGCTTAATCTGATACAGTTAAACTATCTCTTGTATAATAATAATTCTTTAACTATGTTGAAAAATTCTTATGGTTTCTCGAGATGTTTGTTTTATAGTATACAGATTGAAGCAGTTTGTTGATGAGAAGTTGCTGTGAAGAGAGGCGGAGTTTGTTGCTGCTTGGTAGAATCCTCCTTCTACAATGCAGAGTGGATGCTGTGAAGACACATTGAATGCTGAATCAAAACTTGGAAGATTTGGTGATTGGATGCATCAGCTTAGGGGGAGTCTGTTGCTGACAAAGATGTTGCTGACAAAGACAGAATTCATGTTGAAGCTGACGCTATCCAAAGACCAAAGACTGTGAGATTCTGAAGACTAAAGTTTCCTTTGCAAGCTATTGTCAAGGGGGAGTTTGTTGGTGCATGTAATATGACAACAGCTTTGGATTGGTCTATGGATATTAAACAGAAGATTGGATCATGAAGACTTAAAGAAAAACGAGCTCTATGAAGTCCAATCAGTCCAAGTTTGTACTAAGTCTATTAGGCCCAAGTTTATGTGACAAATGTAATATGGGCAAAGCCCAATTCGAGTCTTGGCTGTGTGTATATAAACAGCCTTAGTCTTGAGTTGTAGGGTTAGACAAAAAAGACACTTAAGACACTTTAGACAACTTGAGAGAGCATTCAAGTGTGAGAGCTTAAGAACAAAACAGAAATCGGCTGTTAGGTTCTTGTAGATCTTAGTGATTGTAAAACGCTTGAAAGGGTTTGATAATCATAGAAGATCAGTTTGAAAGTTTGCGTGTTTGTGTATTCGGTTCTTGTTCTTCTACATACTCTTGTTTCTATGTTCGAAGATCAATCAAGGGGATTCCGCACCCTTGATAGATTAACAGTCTTGTACGATCCATACGTGATTAAGGGACCTACAGGGCTTGCTGGTCCCAGTAGCACGGGAGGGAGAGAGCTCGAAAGCCGAGGAAAAACGAGCTACCCCCACTTCAGAGGTCTTATCCCGGACACGGGAAGAAGAGGGACCAGTAGGAACCTCTATGGGATCCTGGGAACTTCCCTGAGAAGTAAGAAAAAGAACATCAGAGGCAAGGCAAAGGACAGAAAAAACGAGATCAAGGTAAGATAAAGCTCACCAGCAGAGGAGCACTCACTAAGCTCGAAGACCTCAGGTGCTTAGACAGGGAACCTTTGACCCCAGCAGGGGGGAGATCAGAAGCAGCTTTCGATGAAGGAGGAAGTTTTTGACCACTGGTACTCCAAAGTCTCTGACGAATATTACGGGGAGCAGGGGCTGGCTGAGGACTGGTGGATCTTCTCTTACGAACTAGCTGGATTTCAACGCCTTCGTCATCGCTTTGGCCGGAGGGGTGAACAGGAGGAAATTCAGGAGAACTCTCTTCCTCACCAGAGGAAGTCTCCTCGTCACCACCCACGGCAATAGAGCCCCCGGCCCGGGTGGATCCCCCAGTAACCTGCACCTCCGCATTCAACCTGGGGTCAATCTCGTTGTCAACCACATACTTAACATCTTTGGAATCACCCTGAAGTAGCCTCCACAAAGTTATCTCTACACAAAAAAGAGACACTAAAGATGACTACACAATCCTCAAGACACTAACCATAAACGACAAGATCAAGAACAAAGAAATACCCTTTTTGCCGAAAAAAGCCCTAGGACGAACCGGATAGGAGGGGCTCAACCTTCAGAAAAGGTGAATGCCCTCGTTGGATTATCGCACATCCGTTTCCACTGAAGGGTTTCGGCTGCGGAAAGAGTAGGAACGACGTCTTCAATAGCGGCGTCAAGATCCTTTGGCAAAGGGGACTCCGGCAGCATAGCGGCTGAAACGAAGATGAATCTACACTTCCAGTCCTTCGGATAAGTAGAGGTGGGCATAAAACTGTAACAAGGCCTCGAAACATTGTTCTGTCGTTTCGCGAAGGTAAACCAATCCCCGTCGGAGATAAGCCGGTAAAACATGCAAAACAGAGGAACAGAGGGCTCCCCTGAGATAGCTGCATAGGATAGTTCAAAATGAACCACCCTCATGAACCCTAAAGGGTGAATCTGTGAGAAGTGGACACCGAAATGACGGAGCAGAGAAATCTTGAAAGCGGAAAGGGGGTATCGGACCCCACAGGAAGAAAAGGCAATGGTGTAAATGGGTATCTTGTCTGGCGTACATTCTGCCGACTCACTAGGACCGGGCAAGGAAGGAGAAAATCGATCCGGGATGTTGTATGCCTCAAAAAAGGATTTCAAGTCCTTCGCCATCAACACAGACCTTATCGAGGACCGGCCACCACGACTCATGGTTAGAAGAAACTGTGATTCAGGGGGATAGTTACAAGGAAGAAAAGGGAGTTAGAGAATTCGAATGAGAAATTGGAAAGACTAGATAGGGTATTTAAAGAGATATCGCTGACATGCAAGTAACCGTCACATCAGCGGTCTCTTCAAAATTCAAAAATGGGCACGTGCTACTAGGGGATTAACTCCTGCTACAGTTATTCGGCGATGTCATGATTAATGGGAACGGCAGGCAGTAACTGACCCGGAGTGGGCCCACCAAAAGAGAAACCACCCCTCTTAAGCGGTTGTGACTCAGCCCCGGATCATGAGCCTCAGGTCTCAGAACCAGGGACTAAAGATGACTTGACGACAGGCCAGTGGGGAAACCCACTTCACCCGCCTTGGGCCTTTTTTCTCTAGAAGCCCAGTTACTTAAAAGCCCATCAGACAGAATAACCTTGTTCACCAAGGTTTCTCCTTCGTTGGCAATGAGCGGGAAACAACTAAGAAAAGCAGTACTCATTAAATGCTTGATAAGAAGCGGCTCCGGTCTAAATTACTGTACTTATCCGACAGAGCATTAATGGAGAAGGATATCCTACCGTTGGGGGTCAGACACGTGTCTGACCTTCCCGAGAACCTCCAAAAACCTTCGGATCATGTATGAGAAAACCCTTGACAAGATAAGGGCTTGCTATTATATAAGAAGGGAGAAGAAAGAGCTAAGACAGGTATCATCTCCAACATCTTCCCTCATTTACTACACTCTCATTTACTCTCATCTCATTAAGTTCCGACCAACATTCCCTCACATTTACTACACATGCATATTAAAAAGATTCACACCAAAGAGGAAACCTTCCGGTGATTATATTCATCGGAAGAAGCTCCTCTCATTTTCCGGCAAGCTTACTTACTCTCATGCCAGAGCTTGGTCACGGATCCCCCTCCCGGGGTCCCCCGTGGCGAGGCTAACAGTTTGTTCTTTTGTATTAACGAAGATAAAGGCTCTTGACGTCAGCGAAGATCCATCAAACATCATCCGTGGGTTGGGTATTCGACAATAGTGTTTTTGCGCTTACCAAAAGGAATTACATTCATTTTGTAATAAACACAAGAGCATAATGGAAGTAAAACTTTGTATTGATTTGGATAGGGCGCAGGGGCCAGCTGATACAATGTAAATAAATATGATAATTAAGATGCATACGCAAGCAATGACTGTTGTACTGTGTTACCGTTGTATGTTGTTTAAGTACAAATGGTTGAGCTACATATAGCATCTACGCAACTGTTGCGCGTTCCAAGTGCGTGGAATGTCTGTTCCATCAAGTCGTCTTAGGGTATATGCGCCTTTTCCTAGGACTTCATTAATGACGTATGGTCCTTCCCATTTGGGCGCGAGTTTCCTCGGCTTCTCAGCGTTCGAGGCCTCGTTGTCTCGTAGAATGAAATCTCCTGGTACGAAAGTGCATATACGCACTCGAGCATTGTAATATTTTTCTAGCTTTGATTTGTACCTGGCTTCATTGATGGCCGCGTTTTCGCGCCTCTCTTCAAGGAGAACCAGGTCGAGTCTACGCTCATGCTTGTTGTTTCGTGTTTCCATGGCTAGCATTCGTGGTGACAGGAGGCCAATCTCCGCCGGAATTACTGCTTCGAAACCGTAAACGAGGCTAAATGGCGTTTCCCCTGTGCTAGTTTTCGGCATAGTGTGGTGAGCCCATAAAATGCTTGGGAGTTCGTCAACCCACCCCCTTCTTGCAGTTCCCAGTCTTTCTTTTATGCCATCTACGATCTGCTTGTTAACACTTTCGACTTGTCCGTTTGCCTGTGGATGCGCCACAGAGGCGAAACTATGTTCGATGTGCATCTCCTTCATCCATTTTTGCAGATCTTCTGATGCGAAATTGGTACCATTGTCTGTGATTATGCGTAGTGGTAATCCGAAACGGCATATGATGTGTTCCCAGATGAATTTTTGGATTACCATTGCGGTGGTTTGTCACACCCCAACCATGAAAATCAACAAATCGTGGCGAAAACCGTCGGGGAGCATTGTAACAGAATCATTGTTTCATAACACATGGATTGAGGTTTTGTTTTATTGAATTAAATGTATTACATTACATCGAAATTAGAAACAAAACATGAACAAATAGACTTTCATTGTTATTAAGTCACTAAGGCCTCGTCCGTTCCTATGTGAGTATGCATCAATATCATCATCAAACATCACCAACTATGGTACCTGAAACACATGTGAAAATACATCAGCATAAAAATGACGGCGAGTACATAGGTTTTATGTGAGTGTCAGATCCATGGCTAGTTTACATGTTGGAAAACTTAATCAAAAACTTGGTTTTGAAAAGTATAGTATTGCGACATATTTAACCAACTCAAATCAAGTTGGTTATACTTTATAAAATCTCATAGCCATAATTCTTAACCCAAAACATTTATTTTATTAAATCAAATTGTAAAACATCTCGTAAAAACTCGTTAATAAAACTTGTATGGTTTATATTATTAGAAAAACCTTGTAATATAACTTTGTTTTGATAACCTTGCTCAAGTGATCTTAGATAACGCAACGATAGATAATGTGTTAAAAGCACTTATATATAGGAAGTACCAGCGGCGTATCCACCATGCTTTTAACACATTACACCCGCCCCGTTAACTAATCATTTCCCTAACCAAACGGTTCAAACAGATTCAAACGGTTCACATAAATCAAACAGATACAAACGGTTCACATAAATCAAACAGTTACTAACAGTTCATATAAATCAAACAGTTACAAACGGTTCAAAATGTAAAACAATGTGTCCATATGCTGAGTGAACATATGCAACAAAATGTAATATACAAAAATCAATGTGCTAGCATGTTAAGTGAACATACATAGCAAAACATAATGAAATCATGTACTATATATGTACTAATGAACATAACAAGCCTATGATATAAAATCATGAAAAACACGAAAGTAACAAGTAGGCACATGTGTTTCACCCTAAAACATTTGAAAACAGTAAAAGAGGGGTCTATGTACTCTCTTGAGGATGCTTAGAAGTCTTGAATAACAACCAAGCAAGCTAGAGGGATCACGAAAATCAAACGACACCTAATATAGGTAACTATGTTAATAAACCGGACCTAAATCGGAGGATTGGATAAAATGAGGTTTCGTAAACCAAATGAGTGTAGGGACTCATGTAATATGGTTTAACAAAGCCTACATTCTAAAACGAAACCTAACCTAAGTGCTTACGACCCATTACGACTCGTTAAGGTAGCTTACGCCACTTTAACGCGTCGTTGGCGTAAAACGCGTTCGGACCACCTAAGTAGTCCTATGACAAGTATTATATGCCTTAACATGTCTAATAATGTTTCCTAATCAGTTTAGATGCCAAAATTTATGTTTCATATGCTTAAAATGAATTTATGCGTAAAAAAGGGCATTTTGGTCATTTTCCTAAGGCATATAAATTACCTATCATACAACTAACTAAACGAAGTGACCATAAGGTATAACCTCGGTAGGTTATTCCCTATACAACTATGGTCTCAATAAATGCTTGGTCGAATCCTAATGATCGACCAAACGGGTCGGGTTCGAAAGTCTAAGCGGTTGTATAGACCGCTTATCTTACAACCCTATATAAGCACTAAACCTAAAGTGACGAGCTAAACATGTTAAAACATGTTTAACGAAGTTAGAAAACAAGTTGATATCAAGACAAAGGGTCTTGATACCCAAGAATAGTTTGGTTGCCAAATACGCAAGAATACGCATTTTTACCGAAACTATGACTCGTCACTACACCTAATCAACGTGGTAATCAGTAGGTATAGTCACAAGAGACTATAACCATCGTGATTATGCTCACGTTACGAAGTTCAAACGAACTTCGTGTTGACCATAGACTGGTCAAAGCAGAAAGTCAAACACTGTTTGACTTTTACGCTTAAAACGCATAAAAACACGAAAGAATACTTACAAAGGGTCCAAGCTAGAAGAACTTGATCTAAATAATCTGGTATGAAGCATAAAGCTTCAACTTAGAGCATAAAATTAGATCAAGGTGTGAGGAAAATGGAATGAGAGCTTGGGTATTTATAGATTTCGGAGAACCGTTAGGATTGTTTCTCGCAAATCGTGCTTTAATCTTGACCTTATAAGTGGGCACATGGTTTTCAAAACCATGGAAATACTTAAAACCATCAAATTCCAGCCCATATAGTGCAAAACCTTGGGTTAAAACCATCAAAACCTCAAAAATGGACCAAGTTCAA
Organism: Helianthus tuberosus; assembly: GCA_030545235.1. NCBI lineage: Eukaryota > Viridiplantae > Streptophyta > Magnoliopsida > Asterales > Asteraceae > Helianthus > Helianthus tuberosus. The sequence continues at coordinate 93,713,414 of CM060410.1, forward strand.
TGTATCTGCCAGAAATTTCAAAAATGGTCCCTGCACTTGTAAAACTTGATTTTTGGCACTTTTAAGTCCCGTTAACCCCATTTCATGACTCTAAAATAAATTTAAAGTATAGGGAACTTGAAATGTGCTCAAAAATATCTCGGATGTCGGTTTGTTTGGTCGTACGGTTGCGTTGTTCGGTTAATTACTACGGAAATCGTAACGAAAGCAAAAACGATCCAAATTACGCGACGAATGGAACTTTATCATGCCAATCACTAAAATAAAATATTTTAATGATTACATAAATTTTTGGATGTTCGGATATATTCAGAACGTAAGATATGCGCGAAAATGCAAACTTATGCACTTTTTGACGCTTTTAGTCCCTATTGATCAATAAAGTTTATTTTTAGCATACTGAACCCTTAAAAGCCAATTTCTAAGCTATGTAAAGGATATTTAGGGCATATTTAACTTATGATCAAGTTCCGGAATGTTCATTACAGTACGAATCGGCATACTTTCACAGTTTGTCGAAATTAGTCCCTGTAAGCGAATAAACTTGATTACGACATACCAAACCCTCCAAAACTTATTTCTAAGTTATGTAAAGGTTATTTAAGGTATGTTAAGCCTGTGTCACTGTTCTGGAGTGTTTGTTGCATTAAACTGGCTATATTTACGTATCAGTTCGCTTATAACCTTCCAAAAAGCGATTTAAAGCTTGAAATCGAACATGAATGGATATGTGCACATGATACACATATTTAGACAAATCCCAAGCATGAAACACAATATTTCATTGATTTGGTATTTGTTTGATGGTCGCAGAGGCACAGGTGTCACAGTCTCCCTTACTTTAGGAAATTTCGTCCCGAAATTTATTCGTAGGAGTCTGTCTGTGACTTTGTGTTAAATAACCACCAAAGATATACAAGGCATAATCCTGTCATTTCCTCAACGGACATTCTTCAGAAATAAAAAGAACGGGCTGAGTTATTTTCAACGGGTAATCTTCAGAAATGGAAATGAAGGAATAATCAAAAAGGATATTCATTTCCTCAACGGACATTCTTCAGAAATGGAAATGAACGGACAGAGTCATTTTCAAAGTGTATTCTTCATAAATGGAAATGAATAGAATAACAAAAGGATATTCATTTCCTCAACAGACATTCTTCAGAAACAAAAATGAACGGACGGAGTCATTTTCGACGGGTGCTTCATCATAAATGGAAATGAATAGAGTTAACTCAAAAAGATATTCATTTCCCTCAACGGACATTCTTCAGAAACGAAAATGAACGGACGAAGTCATTTTCAACAGGTGCTTCATCATGAATGGGAATGAAAAGAATTAACTCTAGACACATGACAAAACCTGTTGTGGTTTCTGTGCACTGAATTCCATAATTATGTACGCATCCATAATTACATAATTCTTGCAAAGTCCGCACAGTGTATTTCATAATGTGAAAGGGATAAAATGTGAACAAGCTTGAGACAACTTTGATTGGGTCAACACATAAACACATAAGCACATAATTAATTTGTTAGTATTTTTTTAACTTGACGCTGATTTGAACATGGGTATTCAAGGTATACCAGGAACCCAGTCGATGGACTTCAACGTCCTCAAGAATCTATCTGAAAAGATAGGATGATCTTCCAAAAATTCGATTTTTGATTACAAGGAATCATAACATTCGAATTTATGTACACAACAATTAAGGACTTATGGAAATACCCTTAGGTACCCTATTAAGGATTTATAGTGGTATTTTGGGTATACATCCAGAGTTGTAACTTGCGCCTTGTACTTCGTTTTCCTTGGAAGAAATGGGTACTTAGGATTTTCGTGGAAACACAAGAGATCATAAAATGGAAGATTTTTGGGAGTAGTTTGATCTTCAAGGAATACGATTCCTTGATTGTCGGTATTGTAGGGGATATGTTGTTTATACATGCAACCACATGAATACATTGCAATGTAAATCAAAGATTTATTTATAAACAACATCAACAACTGTTTCATAGACCTTGACAACAAAAGAAAATAATACATAAAGTTTGATTATTTCTAAATAGCGTTGTCTTCCAATCGGTCAGATGCTCATCCCTGCGCTGGATTTGCATTAGCAAGCTTTGGGCAATTCCTTTGAAAATGGCCCATCTCGCCACAGTTGAAGCAAGAACCTGGTAGAAAATGAGCTTGAGCAGGATTGTTGCCAGCTTGATTTGGTGCAGCTGTAGCTGGGCAAAATCTTGCTGTATGGCCTATAAGTCCACAAGTTTGACATTTGCGACACTTTACATTGGCATGATGGTGAAGGCTACTTTGGTTGCACAAGGGTGCAGTTCCGTTGTATGGCTTCCTAGCAGGGGTTGAGCTGGTTGGTTGGGGATGGCTTGATCATTTTGAGCAACCACGACGAAGTTCTGAGAAGCCTTTCACTTCTTTGACTTCTTGGGGGATCCAGTCTGTTTATCCTTCGGTTTCGATTCCTCGATCAGTTTCTTGTCACCTTTTCGAAAAAGTTTACCTTTCCTGATCTGAGATTCAGTCAAGGTAGCAGATAGCTTAATGGCCTGTCTAACTGTAGTGGGGTTGCTACCAGTCACAATGTCCTGTACTGAGTCAGGGGGGCCATCAATGTATTTTTCGATTGCCTTATCCAAATGCGTGACCATGTTCGGGCATAACAGACTTAACTCCTCATAACGGTCCGTGTAGGCTCGATGCTCACCGATATCTTGCTTAAGATTGTCGAATTCCCTTTTCCAATGCTCTAATCTCATGACGAGGACAGAATTCCCTCATCATTAGAGCTCGAAGCTTTTCCCATGTTTGAGCCAGTGCCACGTCGGCACCCCTGTCCCCCATCACACCATTCCACCAGGTTAAGGCTCGTTTCTCAAAAACACTAGATACAAAATCTACTTTTCGCTCGTTTGGACATTGAACATGTCTGAAGGTGCTCTCTAGACTCTCGAACCATTGTAGAAGTGCAGTCGTGTCACACCCGCTCGTAGCGGAAGCGCGAGGTGTGATCTGATCGGTTCTCATTGCATAACGATATAAGTAAACATACTAAATGAATAAAACGTGCTCCAATGCCATTGTCATAATTGTTCAAAAGATCGCAACATAATTTAAGTACATTGTTTACAAACCATCAAATGAAAATAAGTTGTCATTGTTTTATACATCAAATGTAAGTCTAAAAATGTAAAGGCTTTGACCACTATATCACCGCAAAGAGGAGGTATATAACAGGCAAACCCTTCAATAGTTGGCATGGAGTATTGATACTTGTTTTCCTTGAACTGAAATCTTTGCATTGGTCCACTAATTCCCTGAAATACATGTAAGTTTGAAAACATCAACAAAAGTTGAGCGAGTTCATGCAGTTTAGCTGTATAAGATGTATTTGTATCAAAACAGTATGTAATATGTATTTGTCTCAATTGTAATTGTATCCAAACTGGATATAAGATGTATCCGTAAAATGTGAGTTATATAAAATGTATCTCGATGTATGATGTATCTGTATGTATGATGTAGTATGTAAAGCGTCAATGAAATCGTTGATCATTAATGTTTCGCGAGGACATTAATATGTGTGACGAATTAGGAAGCAAACCAACCCTAGACGATTTTATGCCGATTCCTATCGACTGGGACACAAACGCACTCTTCTGTATGGGTTCACGACCAAGAGTGGGGCTCGCCAAAACCCAATAGATCTAGTCCTTTGTTCCTTGGTCCAAACTGGATTAATGGTGCTTATAGTATGGCCCTAATTCGCACATGATCTATGGTGTTTCATTACCTAACTTTAACATACTCTGAACATGTATCTTCCCCGATAGTTATAAAGTTGTAAAACATTTAAATGAATAGGGGAACATGAACTCACTGAATTGCATCCGTGAATAGAAGTAATTATGATCTCGCGTGTGGTCGTCTTGAACAATGTTGCGACCTACAAATGTTCTTTATTTGTTAGACACTTCGGTCTTTATAAAGAACTTGAGTACAAGTCTTGTGTCTTCAATATGTGTAAGACTTGTATATCTTTACTGTTCGTTAACTGTGTATTCGATGTATGAGTTGTTCATCTGTTATATATATATATTTCAACAAATATATATATATGTCATCTTGTATCTAGTGAGTTGTATAGTCGAATTTAGTCCTCTAAATCTCGTGTCTTATATGTATCAATTGTATGATTGTGTTTACAATAATGGTATCTTTGGGCCGAGCCCATGTTTTCAAGTTATTGGGCTTAAATAGTGTTGGGCCTAAATAGTGTTGGGCCTCAAATAGTGTTGGGCCTCAATAGTGTTGGGCCTCAAATAGTGTTGGGCCTCAATAGTGTTGGGCCTCAAATAGTGTTGGGCCTCAATAGTGTTGGGCTTGAATAGTGTTGGGCTTGAATAGTGTTGGGCTTTGGCCCATGTGTTTGGTATTTGGGCTTAGCCCATGAATTTATGTTAAGCCCATTATGAAGATAAGCCCATTAAGTAATATAAGCCCATTTGTTATAAAATAGCCTAATAGTATAACAAGCCCATTTACTTTTATAAAAACCATTTTTATAAAAATTTACTAAGCACACTTGTTAGTAAATAAAAACATACTAGCTTTTATAAGTTTATAAACATCCGAAAATTTGTTATCGATAGCATATTTATATTTCGTGTCGAAAGATCGTCTAAACGTCATAGTAACTTCCCGGATTGGCGATTCACTTATGTAGTCGTCTGTCGTTCATTTTGACCATAAATGGTGTCCGATTAATCGAATCGTCCGTAACTCGTTTTAAGGCGTAAATATGTGAAGTCTTGTAGGACTTTTGTTATGAAGTGTTTTGAGTTTAAATGTGACATTTGATAACTTTCCTACTTTGACATATATAACTAATACACCAAGTAATACTTAACACAAAAATTGTTAAAGTAACTAAATATATATTTTAAAAAAAATATATATTTATCTTGTCTAAAATTAACCAAAATGTTGTTACTTTATAAAATAAAGTTTTTATTAAAAATGGCCATAGAACCTTTGTATTTTTATCTTAACCATGTTTTATAAACATATCATTTTCTTCATCAAATCACCACCAATTTACTCAACATTTTAACTAAACATATGAGACTTTTATAACATGAAATTATCAAGATGATATCCAAATCATGTAGGGTTTTAACCATGATCATTTCATATGTTAACTAGTTTAAAAACCAAGTTTAATTCTAGTTTTAATAACTTTTATAAAAATCTCTAGTTGTATGTTATAATTTATAATCTTGTGAAAGTGTTGTTTTTAAATAAAAACCTTTAATACTTTCACAAGATCACTAGTTATGATCATCCATTTAATCCTTTATGTTAAAAACCCTTTTAACATAAACATGTAAAATTGTTAGATTATATTTTTCAACATCTTCTAACAATTTATTTGTATCAATATCATCACAACAAGATCTAATATGCATATAACAAGTCTAAGATCACAATATAAACAAACATAATTATATCATGATTTTTATCTTTGCTTCTTTGTATTTTCTTCATGTTTATTATGTATGATCTCTTGGTTATTATTAGCAATAATAACAATCATATACATAATATATGTAAAAAAAATATAGAAGCTTACTTCTAGCACTAGGCTAGGGATGATCTTAGAGATTATTAAGAACTAAGAAGATGATGATCTTGATGGTAGAAGACTCTTGAATGGATGAAAAAGCTTCCTTTAACTTGTAAATGCTTTAGATCACCTTACGTGCCATGAAACTCCATGTGGATCATCCAAGAATTGATAAAATGAAATGGGTTTTTGGATGGTGTTCTTGGTGAAAAGATGAAGATTGAAAGAGTTCTTATGTGTGTGAAAGATAAGGTGTAAAAGTATGATAATGTGGTTAGTAACTAAAGTACTAAGTGTTATAATCTTTCACCAATATCATCCACTTGCAACTAATGAAAAATATCTAGATATTAATCAAAAGAATAAGGGGTGTGGGACCCCTTATTTACGGCCCACTTATGGGGGGGGGGGGTAAAGTGTAACATTTTTTTATAAAAATATCTTAAACATGTAGATATTTTGGTAATTAGGCTAAGTATGGTGATTAGGGTAATCTTTAGCCATTAGGGGAAATTAGGGATTCGGAACATAAATTAACATTAACTAGTTCACTAAACTAGTAGAAATCATGTTTTGATACTTTGAATGCTTTTCGTTTCTTCGTTTGCTAGTTTACGGCACTTTTGTGGCGTACCGACGGACGTTTGGCGTAAGTAGTCATTCCGCATTTAAAATATGTATGAAGTTATTTTGAATCCCAAAATAAGCTTAACTAGTTTACCAAAGCTTTCATTTGGTTGTTTTCGGTGTCGGAAATGTCGTTTATTAGCTTGTCGGTGCAGAAACGGACAAGTTGTGGGGGTTGCAACACAGTGTCGAGAGCTTATGTTTCGAATACCCCATTAATATCCTCATATTGTTTCCATATGTTTGTCATCATTTGTCATATTTTCGGAGTCCCGGAAATGCTAAATTATTATTTTGGACAAGTTAACATTGTCTTATTTTTAGTGAAACGGACGATTTAGCGATTAGGGCGTTGTACCGGAAAGTCTTATATCTTTGTAAGATATGTTTTCGTATTAGTGTTTTCTTATATAAACGGACTCAGTTATGTCATCCGTGTGTCGTTTTTCCTTGTTTCGTTCTGTTTTCACGGTTTTGCTGGCATGAATAGTGTAACCGTGAATAGTGCGCGCAACACTTTTTATCAACACTTTTAGGAAATTGTTTAATTGGTTTCGCAATACGACGAAAACCAATATATGTTATATCATTGTTTTCTTGTCCTAACCTTGTCGTCTAATATACGACACCGTTACGTAATTAAATTACGCTAATTGCATGAGATTATATACTAAGAATAGTGATTAGGCTATACGGAATTTCCGGTTATTTGCCATTTGTCACATTCTCCCCCTGTTATTGAGAATTTCGTCCCGAAATTCAAACTGAGTCATCCTTTGTAGGAGACTACTCAAACAGGTGAGGGTATTTGGCTTTGATTTGATTTTTCACGTTCCCAAGTATACCCGGGTCCCTGTCGAGAGTTCCAACGTACATTTAATAATTTGATACGACTTCTCCGTGTTTTCTGGACCTTCCAATCCATGACCTCAACAGGTTCTTCGGTGAATTTAAGTTTGTCGTCAACATGAATCTCATCCGCAGGGATGATAACCGTTTCTTGTGTTGGACTCTTTTAAAGATTCGACACGTGAAACGTGTCGTGTACACTGCTTAGTTCGTCTGGTAACTTCAAGTTGTAGGCAATAGTGCCAATCTTTTCTAAGATTTCAAATGGTCCAATGTAACGTGGGTTAAGCTTTTCACGTTTACCGAACCTGGATACACCCTTCCAAGGCGCGACTTTCAACAAGACTTTGTCTCCAACCTCGAAAGATAATGGTTTCCGTCTCTTATCTGTGTAGCTCTTGTGTCGATCGCGAGCCGCCTTGATACGGTCTCTGATCTGAAAAATTTTATCCGTAGTCTCTTGGACTAATTCCGGACCAATTTTGTCTATCGCCTGTTTCCGCCCAACTTAGCGAAGAGCGACACTTTCGACCATAAAGAGCTTCAAACGGTGTAGCTTGTATACTAGTATAGTAGCTGTTATTGTAGGAAACTCAACCAAAGGTAAATGAGTATCCCAATTGCCACCTAAATCCATAACACACGCACGAAGCATATCTTCGAGTGTTTGGATTGTCCGTTTGCTCTGGCCGTCGGTTTGTGGATGAAAGGCCGTACTTAAATTCAAATGAGATCTAAAGGCCTGTTGAAATAATTTCCAAATTCTAGAAATAAAACGATCGTCTCGGTCTGAAATGATTGAAATAGGCACTCCATGACGAGCCACTATTTCTTTGAGATAGAGTTCTGCTAGTTTCTCAGTATTATCCTTCTCCCAAATCGGTAAGATGTGTGCGGACTTTATTAGTCTATCGATGATTACACATATCATGTAGTGACCTCTTGAGGTCCTGAGTAACTTCGTAATGAAGTACATCGATATTTGTTCCCATTACCAAACGGGAATCTCTGGTTGTTGTAACAAGTCCGAGGGATTTTGCTACTCGACTTTGACTTTCGCGCAAGTCAAGCATTCTCCGATATAAGTCACGATATCACTTTTGAGGTTAGGCCACCAGTAGTATTCTTTCGCTACTTAGGCCTATGTGCTTCCTCAAAATATCATCTCGAAGGCCGCCAAAGAATAGAACCCAATTTCGACTCATAATGTATAAAGTTCCATCTTCTTTACACTAATTGTTCATTCATGCCTCGAAGTGTTTCTGCTTGAATATACTCTTCCTTGAGCGCTTGTGAATCATCTTCTCTAATGCTTGAACTCTTAGTGTTCTAACTCGCTCCTTGCGGCTCAAGGCATCTGCTACAACGTTTGCCTTGCCCGGATGGTACTTTATTTCACAATCATAGTCGTTCAACAATTCAACAAACATCGTTGACGTATATTTAATTCTTTTTGGTTGAATATGTGTTGAAGACTTTTATGATCCGTGAAAATAATGCATTGAGTACCATATAAATAATGTCGCCATAATAATTTTTTTTTAAAGCGAATACCACCACGCCTAACTCAAGGTCGAGAGTGGTATAGTTCTTCTCGTGAACTTTTTAAATGGCGCGACGTGTACACAATAACTTTTTCACGTTGCACTAGTACGCAACCCAATCCTTGATGCGAAGCATCATAGTCTACAACAGAGTTATCGGTATCGTCGGATAATGATAAGATTGTAAAATGCTATGCACCAATCTTAAGAATAAGTTGTAAGGCTATATCTTGTTTTTCGATTTGGGGCGAATTTATTGTCTTTAACAACTCTAAAATGGTTCTCAAATGTTGCTCATGTTCATCAGTCGATCGAGAGTATATCAAAATGTCATCAATAAACATTATGACGAATTTGTCGAGATACGACTTGCACACACGATTCATTAATCCATGAAGACCGCTGGTGCATTTGTTAAACCAAAAGGCATAACGAGAAACTCGTAATGACCGTAACGCGTCTTAAAAGCCGTTTTCGGTATGCTTTCCTCTTGAATTCGTAACTGATGATACTCCGATCGTAAGTCTATATTAGAGTAGAAGCTAAAACCTTCCATAAACCATTTGAGTTAGTTGGAAATTCATTTGTAACATGGTTTAGAAATATGAATTTTCGTTCATCGAAATGTTGTGCATTTTTGCAAAACTTGCGTGTCTTTCCACCCCCAAAACCTTTATAAAGATGTATAATGGTAAAGAGTGGGGGTTATGAACGCATAACATCCTCATTCGGTCAACTATAGGGTTCAGAAAGTGCTAATCGACATGGAGATTTGGCTATGGGTGCGGCTCCAGGTACCAAGTCGATGTGAAACTCAACTTGTTGATATGGTGGTAGTCCTGGAAAGACTTCAGGAATTTCTTTAGGAAATTATTTTATCAAAAGAATATCTGTCAGCTGTGGCCCAACGGCCTTCTGGTCTACAACAAGTGCTAGATAGGCAATACAACCTTTCCGTAAGCACTTATGTGCTTTCATGCCATTGATGATCCGCAATGGGGTGTCGCGCTTCTCTCCATGTATCACAAGTGTCTCTTCGTTTAGTAGTGGTAGGCGAATGATCTTCTCATGACATAAGACTTTGGCTAGGTTATCGGATAACCAATCCATGTCAACCACTACTTCGAAACTACTCAATTGAACGGGGAAGAGATCGATATTGAATTTCAGCTCTAGACTCGACTAGTTTACTTTTTGCCAATTCTATAGAATGAGGAGACGTCTAGCTTACTTGACTCTAATTCGAGTATATGCTTAACATTTAAAAGCAATAGCTAAGCTCGGTGTTGGTATTAAAAGAATTGATACATGATGATCGTAGAGTGTACGAACTCATGACTTCATTGGGATTTTGTGGAGTATTCATAGTTCTAACCACACACACTTATTCACATTTAGGATTTCGGCAAATTACCAGCATACTTCCTGGTGCCAAAATCGTTTATGGCAGCAGTTGCCTTCATTTCTCTCATGGCGAGAGTTATTGTTTGAGTGATCAAGGTAGGGAGGGATGATGCTGTCATGCTTCGGATCTCCGAGGCTAAACCCGAAATGTAACACTCAGTGTGTTTGAATTCGGGTGTTTCCCAGTATGGAACAACCCTTGAGAGACCGTGCAAGCATCAAGTGTAACCATCAACATTGGCTCCAGTTATGATCGAGTTCTTTTATAAAATCATATGAAAATAGATATGAAAATCAGATGATATAAAAGAATTATGTATGGTTAAATAAATAACCAATAAAAATGTAGTGTATAAATATATCATGTCTTGAAATAGAATATTATGTCTTGTGTAGAGGATGTCGCGTCTTGTGCAAAAATGTCATGTCTTGTCTTTGTCGAAGAGATTTGAATAACACCACGATATGCAATATAACATAAGCACTTATATATAGGAAGTACCAGCGGCGTATCCACCATGCTTTTATCATATTACACACGTCTCATCACTTACAAATAACCACCAAAAATGTCTTGTGTAAACCAACATCAAATGATATGTATAACAATGTCTTGCGTAACAATGTCATGTATAAACCATGTCTTGTGTAAAAGCAATAGTTTTCAACACAACTTTTAACTTAAATGTAACACCTGTGCCTCCACGGCCATCAAACAAATACCAAACCAATGAAATATTGTATTTCATACTTGGGATTTGTAAAAATATGTGTATCATTTGCACATATCAATTTTTATTCAATTCCAAACTCTAAATCGCTTTCTGGAAGGTTATACGCGCACCGATGCGTAGATATAACCAGTTTAATGCAACAAACACTCCGGAATAGTGAAATAGGCTTAACATACCTTAAATAACCTCTACATAACTTAGAAATAAGTTTTAAAGGCTTTGGTATGGCAAAAACAAGTTATATCGCTTACAGGGACTAAAGTTGACAAACTACGAAAGTATGCCAATTTGAACTGTAACAGACATTCCGGAACATGACCATAAGTTAAACATACCATAAATATCCTTTACATAGCTTAGAAATAGGCTTTGAGGTGTTCGGTGTGCTAAAATAAACTTTTGGGTCATTCAGGGACTAAAAGTGTCAAAAAGTGCACAAGTTTGCATTTTCGGGCATATCTTACGTTCTGAATACATTCAGACATCCAAAAATTTATGTAAGCACTAAAATATTTTATTTTAGTGTTTGACATAAGAAAAATCCATTCGTCACGCAATTTAGATCGTTTTTCGCGCTTATGCGCATTCCGTCCTGATTAACCGAACATCGCGTTCGTACGACCAAACGAACTGACATCCGGCATATTTTTGAGCATGTTTCATGCCCACAATGTTTAGGCATCCTTGTGGAGCCTTGAAAATGATTTAACGAGCCTTAAACACGTCGGAAATGGCCTTAATACGCAACGGGGACTGAAAGGTGAGCATTTGAAAGTGTTGCTGATCAGGGGACCCCTAGCGCGACGCCTAGCCCCCCTAGCGTCACGCTAGGCCCCTTCTGATCAGCAAAGGTCATTTTTAACACAAGTTGGCAGCTCCTAGCATCCCCCAAAGGTCAAGTGCCACATGTTAAACTCTTATGGTGGCCAAATTCAGTAACCACAACATTGTGACAAGTGTACGGGCTAGATCATTCCCTCTTCTCCAAGAAACGATCCTAACGGTGGACCGAAATCTATAAATACCCAACACATATTCATTCATTCCTCACAAGAATCTGATCAATTGTGCTCTAAGTTGAAACCTTTGTTTCATACCTGAGCTATTTTGATCTAGATTAGCATTCGGGGACCCTTCGTAAGTATTCTTTCGTTCTTTTATTGCTTTTCGAGTCCGAAAGTCAAACTTTGTTTGACTTTCTGCATTGACCAATTTATGGTCGATGCGAAGTTCGTTTGAACTTCATAACGTGAGTGTGATCACGATGGTTATAGTCCCTAGCGACTATACCTACTGATTACCACGTTATCTAGGCTCAGTGACGAGCCGTAGTTTCGGGCAGAATACGTATTCTTACGTATTTTGTAACCAAACTACTCTTAGGTATCACAACCGTTTGTTGTGATACCAAATCTGTTTTCTAAACTTAGTTAAGCATGTTTTAACATGCTTAGCTCGTCACTTTTAGTTTAGTGCTTATATAGGGTCGTAGAGGTAAGCGATCTAATCAATCGCTTATACTTTCGAACCCGACCCGTTTGGTCGATCATTAGGATCCGACCAAGCACATTAGGTGACCATAGTATATAGGGAATAACCTTACGAGGTTATACCTTATGGTCGCTTCGTTTAAGTAGTTGTATGATAGGTAGTTTATATGCCTTAGGTAAATTACCAAAATACCCCTTTGATGCCAAAATTCATTTTAAACATATGTAACATAACTTTTGACATCTAAACTGATTTGACAACCATATTAGACATGTTAAGGCATATATTACTTGTCATAGGACTAGTTAGGCAGTCCGAACGCGTTTCACGCGAACGACGCGTTAAAGTAGCATAAGCCACCTAAACGGGTCGTAATGGGTCACAAGCACTTAGGATAGGTTTCATTGTAGTATGTAGGCCTTGTTAAACCATATCATATGAGTTCCAACACTCATTTGGTTTACCAAGCCTCATCCTATCCGATCTCCCGATTTAAGTCCGGTTTATTTATATAGTTTTAGACTGCCGACTGATTCCGTGCTCTCTCTAGCTTTGTTTGGTTGTTGTTCAAGACCTCCAAGCATTCTCAGGCGAGTACATTATTCCCCTCTTTTACTATTTTCAACTGTTTTGGGGTGACTCATATGTGCTAAATGTTTTAACAATGATTTCAAGAACGATTACAATAACAATTACAATGTGATTTCAAGAACGATTACAATAACAATTACAATGTGATTTCAAGAACGATTACAATAACAATTACAATGTGGTTTCAAGAACGATAACAATGGTTTCAAAAACAATTACAATGGTTTCAAGAACGATTTCAATAAAGTGAACGAACTTGTTGGTTGTAGTTACATAACCAATGACATTCATTAGCAATGATCAAGCCGACCAGTATTAGGTTATGGTACCATAGGATCTGACAAATCCCGTTATTTTCTAATACCCATGGTTATGTGTGGGTATTTTGGGTAACGACTGAATCTGTAATTATTAATTTACCCTTTGGTAAGGGTTTATTAAGAACGAGAACGAGAGCGAGTTGGAACGAGGAACGCGTCAAGAAGGTTTGAATGTTATTAGAGAATCGACCATTAAGTAGTTTCACAATTAAAACAAGAACGATTTGAACGATTGGGTAAACATTTGGACATGATTTACATTTGATCATGCATTTCCACGAAACATAGTATTGATTTAAACCAAGTTTTACTTCAATACTTTGTTTTGTGCGTTTCACATATGGTTTAATTGATGCATTTCACTAGCCATACATATCATTTTGGTTATACATTACATGGTTTACATTTGACACAAACACTTTTGACATTGGTTATACATAACATGATTTACATCTTGACATGAACGTTTTGACATATTATTTCAATACGTTTGACAATTTGTTTAAACATAGACATCTTACATTGGTGGTTTGTTTGGGTAAGTGATTTGAGTAACGGTGCGTGTGTAATATGATACAAGCATGGTGGATACGCCGCGGGTACTTCCTATATATAAGTGTTTGTATGGTATTACATATTGTAACGTTATTTGAATCATTTCAGTTTGAGACATAGAACATTTTATACAAGTAACATACTTTTCACAAGACATTTATTTACAAACAACTTATCTTATACAAACTCATTTTACATGGTTATTCATTTAATCATGCATTATTCTTTTATTTGTACATATCATCTGAACTTATTATTTTTCAAATGATTTACAAAGACAAAGCAAATTACAAGGTTCATGACTAAACATTTTCTTAAAACAGAAGTCATGAATCTTATTTTCACAAAACCTATGTATCTCGCCAGCATTTCTTTGCTGACCTCGTTTTCACATATGTTTCAGGTATCGAAAGATATCGATTGATAGGATGCATGCTCACATAGGACTGGACAAGGCCTTAGTGACTCAATAACAATGATAGACAATGTTTAAATTGTGTATTTAGATTTCCAGACGATGTAATTATTCAATGTCTAATAAAACAAAACACTTTTTGGTATCCATGGTTATGAAACATTAATTCTGTTACAACACTCCCCGATGTTTCCGCCACGTCTTGTATGTTATACGTGGTCGGGGTGTGACATTAAACAATTGATTCTTTTGGCGCCATGATCTTTTTAATACACACAATTAAAAGAATCTAGACATTTATTTGAATAAATAAAGTCTTTCATGTGCCCAAGAATGAAGAATACAATCAATCGGTCATGGAAACCTCAAGACCATATTGTTCATACATGTTTGAATAAATGATAATGTGGATAACCAAAACCAAAAGGTGTAATGCCTCTTGCATGTATTGGTCATATGTTTAAATGGAAAAAGAAAAAAAAAATTCGTTGAGGAGGGGAAACCAACCTGTGCTCTTCGTTTATATAATATGTGTTCCCTACTCTATGGACCTCGATCATCCTAAGTAAAGAAAATCCTTTGTCTTACTTGTCCATGTGACAATTATGGTAATAGTGCTTGAGTTTCACGAGCTCTAGCAAAATTATTTAGAATTTCCAAAGATGTCGAATAGAATGTAATGAGGGAGTTGCAGCATGACTCATGCCATACCATCCCTTGGAAAAAGACAATTGTCAAACGACGGAATTTATTGTATCACTTCCAATAAATATGATAAGATAAGGTAAAGTAGGATATAGTGTCATAGACACCCTGGAACCAACCCATGTTCAAGAATTTCGAGAATGTTGAGGAAAATCCTCCATGAGTAGCTAACACGTTTTGTTTGTTTAAATGACTAGTCTCAATTGAATCGTGATATAGATCGAATGTTAGGTGTGAACAAATATGTGTCGTCTTCCAGTATTGTATTGTATTGTATTGTATTGTATTGTATTGTATTGTATTGTATTGTATTGTATTGTATTGTATTGTATTGTATTGTATTGTATTGTATTGTATTGTATTGTATTGTATTGTATTGTATTGTATTGTATTGTATTGTATTGTATTGTATTGTATTGTATTGTATTGTATTGTATTGTATTGTATTGTATTGTATTGTATTGTATTGTAGGGTGTTATACTAACCACCCCCAGTTCGTGTTCTACTAGATAGGAAGAATTGAATCTCAAGTAATAACTTAAGAATTTTGAATGAATAGTGATCATTAGCTTGACCCGCAGAGTCCACCAGAATTTCCATACACTACAAGTTGTTATTACGTGGGCCCCCGTAATAATAAATTGTCTTGCATGGTCACCCTAGCATTCTCTCGTTCAGAGCAGGCGATCAGTTAGAGAGAGGACACTATTGTTTATATACCTTCAACATAGAAGGAAACTTCGTGATAGTTCACGTGTCAACGTCCGTTGTTGTTACTCGCAGAACGGTACGACGTTAGGTGAAATAGAAATGAAAAGAATCTGTAACAATAACAACTGAAGGGGCACTTTCAAGATTAGTACTTCATCTTCCTTGTAAGGACAAGAGTATATCCACCTTGATTAGTATGAGTCACATGGATCTCGTCCCACTAATGGAGTTGTTGTCCAAGGTTACCACCTTCGCCTCGTCGTCATTATCATGGTCAGGCATCTCAGCATTCGCGAGAAAGCAACCAGATTTTTACGGAATTAAGTTTAAGATTTCCCTTAGGAATCATGATCGCCATAAGCTCCGCAGTAGACATGAGGTCGATATTTTCACCGTGTGAGTAAAAAATGTTCTTGGCAAAATATTTCATGCAACATATATATGAACCACCTATATATATAATCATGTAAAATCCTATTAATCAAGGATTTCTATCTTGTATAAGCTGAATTTGTGAACTGTTTATAATGCATAAACTGATAATGTAATGTATTGTAGGCACATAGTCTATTAATGTATTGTGTCTGTTTCTCATAGACTTCACCCATGGAAATGTCCTCGCTTGATTTATGTGAAATGAATTTTTTTTGCTGTAGTGGACCTTGAAAAATGTTTATGCAATGAAAACCTTTCGACTTGTCCAATTTTATTTATAATCTGTTCAACATGAACAAGAGGTTTTCGTGAGAGATCCCTAGTGATTGTAGACTTAGACTCGAGAAAGAATCCTGGTTCACTACAATCGATGCTCTGATACCAATCTGTCACACCCGCTCGTAGCGGAAGCGCGAGGTGTGATCTGATCGGTTCTCATTGCATAACGATATAAGTAAACATACTAAATGAATAAAACATGCTCCAATGCCATTGTCATAATTGTTCAAAAGATCGCAACATAATTTAAGTACATTGTTTACAAACCATCAAATGAAAATAAGTTGTCATTGTTTTATACATCAAATGTAAGTCTAAAAATGTAAAGGCTTTGACCACTATATCATCGCAAAGAGGCGGTATATAACAGGCAAACCCTTCAATAGTTGGCATGAAGTATTGATACTTGTTTTCCTTGAACTGAAATCTTTGCATTGGTCCACTAATTCCCTGAAATACATGTAAGTTTGAAAACATCAACAAAAGTTGAGCGAGTTCATGCAATTTAGCTGTATAAGATGTATTTGTATCAAAACAATATGTAATATGTATTTGTCTCAATTGTAATTGTATCCAAACTGGATATAAGATGTATCCGTAAAATGTGAGTTGTATAAAATGTATCTCGATGTATGATGTATCTGTATGTATGATGTAGTATGTAAAGCGTCAATGAAATCGTTGATCATTAATGTTTCGCGAGGACATTAATATGTGTGACGAATTAGGAAGCAAACCAACCCTAGACGATTTTATGCCGATTCCTATCGACTGGGACACAAACGCACTCTTCTGTATGGGTTCACGACCAAGAGTGGGGCTCGCCAAAACCCAATAGATCTAGTCCTTTGTTCCTTGGTCCAAACTGGATTAATGGTGCTTATAGTATGGCCCTAATTCGCACATGATCTATGGTGTTTCATTACCTAACTTTAACATACTCTGAACATGTATCTTCCCCGATAGTTATAAAGTTGTAAAACATTTAAATGAATAGGGGAACATGAACTCACTGAATTGCATCCGTGAATAGAAGTAATTATGATCTCGCGTGTGGTCGTCTTGAACAATGTTGCGACCTACAAATGTTCTTTATTTGTTAGACACTTCGGTCTTTATAAAGAACTTGAGTACAAGTCTTGTGTCTTCAATATGTGTAAGACTTGTATGTCTTTACTGTTCGTTAGCTGTGTATTCGATGTATGAGTTGTTCATCTGTTATATATATATATTTCAACAAATATATATATATGTCATCTTGTATCTAGTGAGTTGTATAGTCGAATTTAGTCCTCTAAATCTCATGTCTTATATGTATCAATTGTATGATTGTGTTTACAATAATGGTATCTTTGGGCCGAGCCCATGTTTTTAAGTTATTGGGCTTAAATAGTGCTGGGCCTAAATAGTGTTGGACCTCAAATAGTGTTGGGCCTCAATAGTGTTGGGCCTCAAATAGTGTTGGGCCTCAATAGTGTTGGGCCTCAAATAGTGTTGGGCCTCAATAGTGTTGGGCTTGAATAGTGTTGGGCTTGAATGGTGTTGGGCTTTGGCCCATGTGTTTGGTATTTGGGCTTAGCCCATGAATTTATGTTAAGCCCATTATGAAGATAAGCCCATTAAGAAAATAGCCCATTAAGTAATATAAGCCCATTTGTTATAAAATAGCCTAATAGTATAACAAGCCCATTTATTTTTATAAAAACCTTTTTATAAAAATTTACTAAGCACACTTGTTAGTAAATAAAAACATACTAGCTTTTATAAGTTTATAAACATCCGAAAATTTGTTATCGATAGCATATTTATATTGCGTGTCGAAAGATCGTCTAAACGTCGTAGTAACTTCCCGGATTGGCGATTCACTTATGTAGTCGTCCGTCGTTCATTTTGACCATAAATGGTGTCCGATTAATCGAATCGTCCGTAACTCGTTTTAAGGCGTAAATATGTGAAGTCTTGTAGGACTTTTGTTATGAAGTGTTTTGAGTTTAAATGTGACATTTGATAACTTTCCTACTTTGACATATATAACTAATACACCAAGTAATACTTAACACAAAAATTGTTAAAGTAACTAAATATATATTTTAAAAAAAATATATATTTATCTTGTCTAAAATTAACCAAAATGTTGTTACTTTATAAAATAAAGTTTTTATTAAAAATGGCCATAGAACCTTTGTATTTTTATCTTAACCATGTTTTATAAACATATCATTTTCTTCATCAAATCACCACCAATTTACTCAACATTTTAACTAAACATATGAGACTTTTATAACATGAAATTATCAAGATGATATCCAAATCATGTAGGGTTTTAACCATGATCATTTCATATGTTAACTAGTTTAAAAACCAAGTTTAATTCTAGTTTTAATAACTTTTATAAAAATCTCTAGTTGTATGTTATAATTTATAATCTTGTGAAAGTGTTGTTTTTAAATAAAAACCTTTAATACTTTCACAAGATCACTAGTTATGATCATCCATTTAATCCTTTATGTTAAAAACCCTTTTAACATAAACATGTAAAATTGTTAGATTATATTTTTCAACATCTTCTAACAATTTATTTGTATCAATATCATCACAACAAGATCTAATATGCATATAACAAGTCTAAGATCACAATATAAACAAACATAATTATATCATGATTTTTATCTTTGCTTCTTTGTATTTTCTTCATGTTTATTATGTATGATCTCTTGGTTATTATTAGCAATAATAACAATCATATACATAATATATGTAAAAAAAATATAGAAGCTTACTTCTAGCACTAGGCTAGGGATAATCTTAGAGATTATTAAGAACTAAGAAGATGATGATCTTGATGGTAGAAGACTCTTGAATGGATGAAAAAGCTTCCTTTAACTTGTAAATGCTTTAGATCACCTTATGTGCCATGAAACTCCATGTGGATCATCCAAGAATTGATAAAATGAAATGGGTTTTTGGATGGTGTTCTTGGTGAAAAGATGAAGATTGAAAGAGTTCTTATGTGTGTGAAAGATAAGGTGTAAAAGTATGATAATGTGGTTAGTAACTAAAGTACTAAGTGTTATAATCTTTCACCAATATCATCCACTTGCAACTAATGAAAAATATCTAGATATTAATCAAAAGAATAAGGGGTGTGGGACCCCTTATTTACGGCCGACATATGGGGGGGGGGGTAAAGTGTAACATTTTTTTATAAAAATGTCTTAAACATGTAGATATTTTGGTAATTAGGCTAAGTATGGTGATTAGGGTAATCTTTAGCCATTAGGGGAAATTAGGGATTCGGAACATAAATTAAGATTAACTAGTTCACTAAACTAGTAGAAATCATGTTTTGATACTTTGAATGCTTTTCGTTTCGTCGTTTGCTAGTTTACGGCACTTTTGTGGCGTACCGACGGACGTTTGCCGTAAGTAGTCATTCCGCATTTAAAATATGTATGAAGTTATTTTGAATCCCAAAATAAGCTTAACTAGTTTACCAAAGCTTTCATTTGGTTGTTTTCGGTGTCGGAAATGTCGTTTATTAGCTTGTCGGTGCAGAAACGGACAAGTTGTGGGGGTTGCAACACAGTGTCGAGAGCTTATGTTTCGAATACCCCATTAATATCCTCATATTGTTTCCATATGTTTGTCATCATTTGTCATATTTTCGGAGTCCCGGAAATGCTAAATTATTATTTTGGACAAGTTAACATTGTCTTATTTTTAGTGAAACGGACGATTTAGCGATTAGGGCGTTGTACCGGAAAGTCTTATATCTTTGTAAGATATGTTTTCGTATTAGTGTTTTCTTATATAAACGGACTCAGTTATGTCATCCGTGTGTCGTTTTTCCTTGTTTCGTTCTGTTTTCACGGTTTTGCTGGCATGAATAGTGTAACCGTGAATAGTGCGCGCAGCACTTTTTATCAACACTTTTAGGAAATTGTTTAATTGGTTTCGCAATACGACGAAAACCAATATATGTTATATCATTGTTTTCTTGTCCTAACCTTGTCGTCTAATATACGACACCGTTACGTAATTAAATTACGCTAATTGCATGAGATTATATACTAAGAATAGTGATTAGGCTATACGGAATTTCCGGTTATTTGCCATTTGTCACAAGTCGCTCCTTGAGACCCATAAAATTTTGATGGTTGGGCAGAGTTGAATGTCTTGAAGTTGCATGGAGCATTATTGTTGTTGAGGGCTAGGTTACATTGAGCAATGATATTTGGGATTGCAGCAGCCATTTGCTGCGTAATGATAGTCGCCAGTTCTTCATTAGGTACCTAATTGTCGCGTCGAGGAGGCATTCTAAAAGGGGAAACAAGAGAGAAAACAAGTGAAAAGGCTTTGGGGTAAGGATGTTACAATTACCGACAAAAGCATGGGTGATGGTCATTTGTTCGAACCATGAAGCAAACAAACGAAACACAAAAGCTGAATCAAGGTAAATAGGTCCTCATAATGTATCGCGAAGACATGCTCGCCTATAAGTGGACACTCACCCCAAGAGTTCCTAGGTAAGAGTGACTGGTGTCATACCCCGACCACGTTAAAACAACAAACCGTGGCGGAAACGTCGGGGAGTGTCATGGCAGAATTATTGTTTCACAACCATGGATATAAAAAGAGTTTTGTTTTATTGATTCATTAAGTAATTTACATTGTCGGGGAGTGTCATTATTGACTATCATTATTATTATGTAGACCCTACTATGGTAGACCCTCCCATCAAACGTATTGAGCTGTACCTCAAGGGTCTTGTACCAGAGATTCAGAGCCACGTGACTTCAGCTAATCTTGGCACCATACAGCAGATCATCAAGTTGGCTCATCGTCTCACCGATCAAGCGGTTGAACAGAACAAACTACCCAAGCGTATTAGTGCTACTACTACTGACGCTCCCAATGATAACAAGAGAAAATGGGATGGGAATTCCAGTAAGGGTTCTACTTCAGTTCAGTCTCAGCAGCGAAAGACTGATGACTACCAGAGTCCCGGTCAGCAATCTTCCGGTAGTCAAGGACAGGGTGGATACCGAGGAAACCACCCCAAGTGCAATCGGTGCCATAAGCAACATAGCGGGCAGTGCAACAAGGGTCGTTGTCTGAGGTGTAACAAGTTTGGTCATGAAGCAAAGGATTGCAGGAGCGCACGACCAGCAAATCAGAATCGCCAACAACAACAACAAGCTCCACAGAACCACCAGCAGCAGCAACAGCAGGGCAATAAAGGTTGCTTTCAGTGTGGCGCTGAAGGCCACTTTAAGAGAAACTGTCCTCAGCTGAACCAGAACCAGAACAACAACAACCAAGGAAACGGTAACAACAATGGAGGAAACAATGGAGGCAACAACGGGGGTAACAATAATGGCAATGGTGCCAGGGGACGTGTTTTCGTGTTAGGACAGGGTAACGCAAGGAACGACCCCAACATTGTGATGGGTAAGTTTCTTCTGGACGACTTCTTTGTTACTGTTTTATTTGATTCGGGTGCCGATACTAGTTATATGTCCTTAAAAGTTAGCCAAATGCTTAAATGCACTCCAACACTTTTGAACACCAAACACACGGTAGAGCTAGCAAACGGTAAAAGTCTTGAAGCTACGCACATAGTTAAAGGTTGTAACCTCGTCTTAGCTGGTCAGACCTTCTCTATCGATCTTATCCCCATCGTACTTGGTAGTTTTGACGTTGTTATTGGGATGGATTGGTTATCTCGTCAGCAAGCGGAGATTATTTGCAAGGAGAAAATCGTCCGCATTCCTCGTTCTGGTGAAGAACCTCTCATGATTCATGGCGATAAGAGTGGTGCTGTCGTAGGCATTATCTCTTTCCTTAAGGCCCAGAAGTGTTTGCGAAAGGGCCACACCGCTATTCTAGCCCTCGTTTCTAACACATCAACGGAAGAGAAAAGAATTGAAGACATTCCTATTGTGCGCGATTTTCCTTAGGAATTACCTGGTCTTCCGCCTCATCGCCAAGTTGAGTTTCAAATCGAGCTAGCTCCGGGTGCAGCGCCCATAGCTCGTGCACCTTATCGACTAGCTCCGTCAGAACTTGAAGAACTGTCCACGCAATTACAAGAACTCTTGGAAAAGGGTTTTATGCGTCCTAGCTCTTCGCCCTGGGGAGCTCCAGTCTTGTTTGTGAAGAAGAAGGACGGTACTTTCAGAATGTGTATTGACTATCGCGAACTTAACAAGGTAACCGTGAAGAATCGTTATCCCCTCCCACGTATTGACGAATTGTTCGACCAGTTGCAAGGGTCGAGCTATTACTCTAAGATTGATTTGAGATCAGGATACCATCAGCTGAGAGTCCGAGAGGAGGACGTCTCCAAAACAGCATTCAGAACTCGTTATGGACACTACGAGTTTCTGGTTATGCCTTTCGGATTGATGAATGCACCTGCAGTCTTCATGGATCTCATGAAACGAGTATGCAAACCTTACCTGGATAAGTTCGTTATTGTTTTCATCGATGACATCCTGATCTATTCGAAGAGTCAGGAGGAACACGAGCAGCATCTACGACTTATGCTGGAACTTCTTCGAGCAGAGCAACTGTATGCTAAATTTTCGAAATGTGACTTCTGGCTTCGCGAAGTCCATTTTCTAGGCCATGTGGTAAAAAAAATGATGGAATTCATGTTGATCCATCCAAGGTTGACTCAATCAAGAACTGGCCTGCACCCCGTACACCAACATAAATCCGCCAATTCTTGGGTTTGGCAGGCTACAACAGAAGATTTATCAAGGATTTCTCCAAGATTGCGCAACCTCTCACTTCACTGACTCAGAAAGGTATCACCTATCGTTGGGGTGATGCACAGGAGTCCGCATTTCAGCACTTAAAAGATAGACTTTTTAGCGCGCCTATCCTCTCATTACCTGAAGGCACAGATGATGTTGTGGTTTATTGTGACACTTCCATCCAAGGACTTGGTTGCGTGCTGATGCAACGTGACAAGGTCATTGCCTACGCATCACGCCAACTTAAGGTTCACGAAAGGAACTACACTACACATGACTTGGAGCTGGGAGCAGTTGTTTTCGCACTTAAGATATTGAGACATTACCTGTACGGTACCAAGTGCACCATTTACACCGATCACAGGAGTCTCGAGCATATCTTCAAGCAAAAGGAATTAAACATGCGACAACGCCAATGGGTCGAACTCTTGAATGATTACGAATGCATGATTAAGTATCATCCGGGCAAGGCCAGTGAACGTTATGGCTGACGCCCTCAGCCGAAAGGATACTATACCTAAGCGTGTACATGCGTTACAGCTTACCATCCAGTCTAACCTTCCCGCTCAGATTCGCGATGCTCAGGTTGAAGCATTGAAAGCAGAAAACATCAGGGCTGAGTCCCTACGAGGATCGAGGCAGCGGCTAGAACAAAAGGAAAACGGCGCCTACTATGTAAACGGGCGCATTTAGGTTCCACTTTATGGAGGCTTACGTGAGCTTGTGATGGATGAAGCACATAAGTCTCGTTATTTGGTAAATCCTGGTTCGGATAAGATGTACCACGACCTAAAGACTACATACTGGTGGCCTGGTATGAAAGCCAGCATAGCAACCTACGTTAGCAAGTGTTGGACCTGTGCGAGAGTCAAGACCGAATATCAGAAGCCATCAGGCCTACTTCAACAACCAGAGATCCCCAAATGGAAATGGGAGCAAATTTCCATGGATTTCATTACTGGCCTGCCTAGATCTCAACGCGAAAATGACACTATTTGGGTGATCGTGGATCGATTGACCAAGTCCGCACATTTTCTAGCTATCAAGGAAACGGATAAGTTTTCTACTCTAGCAGACATCTACCTAAAGGAAGTAGTTTCAAGGCACGGAGTGCCAACCTCCATCATTTCGGATAGTGACGCGCGTTTTACTTCTGAATTATGGCAAGCCATGCACAAGTCCTTTGGCTCACGCTTAGACATGAGCACAACATATCACTCACTAACGGATGGGCAATCCGAACGCACCATCCAAACCCTAGAAGACATGCTTAGGGCATGTGTAATCGATTTTGGTAATGGCTAGGAAAAGCACCTCCCGCTAGTGGAGTTTTCGTATAACAACAGCTACCACACCAGCATCCAGGCCGCTCCATTTGAGGCATTGTATGGACGGAAGTGCCGATCACCTCTTTGTTGGGCAGAAGTTGGTGACACCCAAATCACTTGCCCATAACTGGTAGTAGATACAACCGAGAGAATTGCTCAGATACGACAGCGAATGGCGGCAGCTCGTGACCGTCAGAAAAGCTATGCTGATAAGCGAAGGAAACCACTCGAGTTCCAGGTTGGGGATCGAGTGCTACTTAAAGTCTCACCTTGGAAAGGTGTAGTTCGTTTTGGCAAACGAGGCAAGCTCAATCCGCGTTATGTCGGACCGTTCGAAATCATCGAGAAAATTGGCAAAGTCGCCTACAGGCTGAATCTACCGGCAGAGCTCGGCGGAGTTCACAATGTTTTCCACGTGTCGAATCTGAAGAAGTGTCTGTCAGATGAGACCCTCATAGTTCCTTTAAAGGAGCTCACTATCGATGACCAGTTGTGATTCGTCGAAGAACCAGTAGAGATTACGGATCGAGATGTTAAGATCCTCAAGCGTACCAGGATACCTCTTGTTCGAGTTCGTTGGGATTCCCGTCGTGGCCCAGAGTATACCTGGGAACGAGAAGACCAAATGAAACTCAAGTATCCCCAGCTGTTTAAGAAAAGTGCAACCACTACTGTGGCTGAAGCTACTGCAGAATTTCGGGACGAAATTCCAAATCAACGGGGGGATGATGTGACACCCCAGGAAAACCAGGAAACCAACGCAACATAACTAGCTTCCTCAGTAACCACGAGCTAAATTTCGGGACGAAATTTTCTTAACAGGGGGAGAATGTGACAACCCTCGTAATTCCATGTATCTGTACAATTTATTAATGATAATTAAATTGCTTGATGACGGTGCTAAATCACTTAATTGCTCTCTAATTACTGTGTTATACTTACATGTGCTTAACATACTAGTAGTGTACAGAAAAGTCACTAAATAGTCAGGTATGCTTTCCTGGGTGTTGAGAATTAAAAATGATACAAAAATATATATATATAGGACACTTTACGGACTAATTAAGCACTTTAATGGAACAACACTGAACCGAATAACCGGACTTTACCCGGAACACAAAAATATTGTCAAACACATTATTTCCATTTTTCTGAGCTAGTTAGGATCCCCGAACACCCTAACACACTATACTATTACATAACATCTAAATAACTAACCAACACACTTAGAACCTAACCATAACCCCTAACCACCCATCACCACTCAACTAAACCAGCCCACCCCCCCCCCCAAAACCGGTTGTGAGGTGGTACTCCACCCTTTGATTTTCTTTAATTATTTAATGGATTTGTTTAGTACATAGGGAACATAAGATCTAGTGGTTAATAGGTTGTTGGAAGACTTGTATTATATAACCACTAGACTTTGCATATTCTTGTCATCCACCAACATCAACAAACATTTCTCCCTCCCTCCATACAAGTCTCGGCTGAACCCACACTCCCACACACCCACCTTCATCCAATCTCCTTCAAGCATTCTAAGAGCATCCATAGGTGTTAGAAGGCATACAACGAAGCTCGGTGTGTTCGGAAGTTGAAGGACCACTCTCATCTTCTTTTATCAACCACATTTCCTCACTTGAACTCTCCTAGCTTTGAGCTAGTGGTAAGTCTCTTAGATCTACTCATTTTACATCCTATAAAGGTGGTTAAAGTAAGTTACATGATGATAAACTTAAAGAACACAAAGAAACTTGAACTAGAAACATGAACATAATGTTTACATAAAAAGGAAATGTGATGAAGTAATGTTAATATGAAGTTGTTTTGATTCTTGTTGATTATCTAATGATTTGCTGGTTAATATTGATGTTTGATGTCGTTGTGATCACTAAACATGTTAACGGAATCAATCGAGCACGCTTTAGAGTGTTAAAAGCTGAAAACAGGAGTCTGATTGGTGATTACAGCCAACTTCAGTTGGCTGTAACAGGACCTTAATAAAACGAAAAATGTATTTTCTGAAGTCTAGATTTATGTATTATGAAATACGGTTCTAATGGCAGTGGAATCGTAATTTTTGGACTTCGTTTACTATTTTTAAAGTGTCATTTTGTAGCAGCAGCTAGAGCTGCATTTTTACTGCTGAAAATATGCGCTCTGTTTCCCATCATAACTTGAATTCTGTGTAGAGTTAGATCATGAAATTTGTACTGTAGATGACCACCGATGTATTTGTAATTCTCTCACTGGAATTTATAAATCGGACTCTCGATGAATTTTAAACAAATTATTCCGTGGACTGTAGTCAAAAAAAGATAAATCTGATTTCAGTCCGGAAAATGATTTTTTTTTATAAAATATTGGTAATGAACTGGACCCCGATATTTTTACACAATAATATTTGGATCGTTTAAGATATTCTGTAAAAATTTGGGAATTTTTGGAATAAGTTAACTATTTTATTAAAATGCCCGAAAACAGCCCGGTTTTGAATATTAAAGCTGAAACGACATAAGTAGTAATTTGCGTGTCTAAATGTCGAGTATGTTATCTGAGGATGATCTAACATGTTATATGTCAATGAAAGTAATATGTGCAATATCGTATGCTTGTTCTTGAGTAGCTATAGGTGGAATGTTTATATGAGCGTGAACTATTAAAGTGAATGCATGTTATGCAGTAGATACGTCTAGGAACTTTGTGCTCTATTTGAAACCACTAAATGACTAACTGGTAATCATATTAGGACGTGATTGACCAACCTTGACTGTTAGCTATATTTGAGAATCTAACCGAGCAAACCAAGGTGAGTTCACACACTTTCTAAGGCATGGGATTCCCGGTGGTTGGGAATGGGTTAAAGAAATTAAAACGAAATCTACATATCCTCCTTGGGTAGGATATGTACAGCCATCCTCCATAGGTAGGATGCCAATATTAATCCTGCGTATTCTCCTTGGGTAGAACTACGTACGTTCGTCCTCCTTGGGAAGGACAACAACCTTAAAACTTACTAGACAAAACTCTATCATGAAGTTCCTCAATTTTATATCGACTTAATCGCCGAGGCCAATGGCGAGTGGGTCATTAGTTAATAGCGCTATTAGGTTTAACAAACCTCACACCGTGCCAGTCGGACGGGCGTGTACTAATGGACTATGGCAAACTGTCAGTGATGATAGACACTGATGTAGGGCACAACTTATTTGCGTTAGTTGTCGATATGTACGGTCTAGTAGTTCACATGGGGAAGCCCCCACTGATTATGGATATGGTTTGGGTAATAAAAAGGAACTGGTTAAACATACTTTCAACTATGGGGTAACCCCCACGGCAAATAAGCCAACGAAAGTCAAACCACGTTTTTCAGAAACAACTTAAAACTAAGCAACCAAACGTGAACTCACTCAACTTTGTTGTTGACTCGTTGTTACATGCCTTACAGGTCGTTGAATGCATACGGAGCTTGCACGGGGATGAGGTTGTTGTGGGATGCGGACTGTTATGTCCCATGCTTATTAATTAAACTTTATAAACTTATGGAACTTATGTTTTGAACTTACGTTTTATGCTTCTGCTGTTAAATTAAAACTGGTTACTGTCTTATGGTCACCAATTGTATTGTGGTTGGTCTTACTTACTTAATTTCATTGTTCAATATGATTGGTGGCTCGATCCTGGTCATGTCACGCCTCCAAGCGGTGATACTCCGCGTGGTGGATTTTGGGGGTGTGACAGATTGGTATCAGAGCCATTGGTTATAGTGAACTTGGTTTTAAAAAGAGAAAAGCTTTTTGACAAAACCAGACTATAACATGTACAGTGCTCAATGATCCATAACGACGCTTCGCTCCACGTGCACGACTCGACACAATAGGTGGTATGATTTATGTTTATATTGTCGGTTAGATAGTTCACACTGTGCACTAGTTAATGTGATAACTGCTATCTGAACCTTGTGTGCTTACTCTCTTCTGTCATCCCACAACTATGCACTTTCGCGACACTTTTCTCACTTACGTTGCTTCGTTGTGAAGATCATGAATGGACGCGGATGACGTATCAACCTAACTCAAGCCCAGTTGACGACTTTGATCAATGAACGAGTTGCTGAGGCACTCGCAGCTGTCCCTGCAGGAGGTATAACCTGCCATATCACCCCATCTTAGGACGTTTAGATCCTACCTTTGCAAACCAACCCTCGTGCTTAACC
The DNA here is from genome assembly GCA_030545235.1 of Helianthus tuberosus. Classification (NCBI taxonomy): domain Eukaryota; kingdom Viridiplantae; phylum Streptophyta; class Magnoliopsida; order Asterales; family Asteraceae; genus Helianthus; species Helianthus tuberosus. Next base: position 93,742,031 of record CM060410.1, read on the forward strand.
TTGTCTTTTATTCTCGCGCAACAGGTCAACATGCTCAGCCTCCTGTGTGCACGTTCAAAACCTTCATGGATTGCCGACCTACTACTTTTAGTGGCACTGAAGGAGCTGTAGGCCTACTTCACTGGTTCGAGAAGCTGGAGTCTATTTTTGAGATGTGCGAATACCCTGAGGATCGTAGGGTGAAATATGCTACTGGAACACTCGAAGGTGCTGCGTTAACCTGGTGGAAGGCACAGGTTCAACTGCTAGGGTTGGCGGTTGCTAACGCCACCCCATGGAACGGTTTCAAGGAACTGATCAAAGAAGAGTACTGTAGCCATGACGACATCCATAAGCTGGAGGTGGAATTTTTCAATCTGAAGATGACGGGGTCTGAGATTGAGGCGTATACGAAAAAGGTCAAACGAGCTGGCCATCTTGTGCCCTACTATGGTAGACCCTCCCATCAAACGTATTGAGCTGTACCTCAAGGGTCTTGTACCAGAGATTCAGAGCCATGTGACTTCAGCTAATCTTGGCACCATACAGCAAATCATCGAGTTGGCTCATCGTCTCACCGATCAAGCGGTTGAACAGAACAAACTACCCAAGCGTATTAGTGCTACTACTACTGACGCTCCCAATGATAACAAGCGAAAATGGGATGGGAATTCCAGTAAGGGTTCTACTTCAGTTCAGTCTCAGCAGTGAAAGACTGATGACTACCAGAGTCCCGGTCAGCAATCTTCCGGTAGTCAAGGACAGGGTGGATACCGAGGAAACCACCCCAAGTGCAACCGGTGCCATAAGCATCATAGCGGGCAGTTCAACAAGGGTCGTTGTCTGAGGTGTAACAACTTTGGTCATGAAGCAAAGGATTGCAGGAGCGCACGGCCAGCAAATCAGAATCGCCAACAACAACAACAAGCTCCACAGAACCACCAGCAGCAGCAACAGCTGGGCAATAAAGGTTGCTTTCAGTGTGGCACTGAAGACCACTTTAAAAGAAACTGTCCTCAGCTGAACCAGAATCAGAACAACAACAACCAAGGAAATGGGAACAACAATGGAGGCAACAATGGAGGCAACAACGGGGGTAACAATAATGGCAATGGTGCCAGGGGACGTGTTTTCATGTCAGGACAGGGTAACGCAAGGAACGACCCCAACGTTGTGATGGGTAAGTTTCTTCTGGATGATTTCTTTGTTACTGTTTTATTTGATTCGGGTGTCGATACTAGTTATATGTCCTTAAAAGTTAGCCAAATGCTTAAATGCACTCCAACACTTTTGACCACCAAACACACGGTAGAGCTAGCAAACGGTAAAAGTCTTGAAGCTACGCACATAGTTAAAGGTTGTAACCTCGTCTTAGCTGGTCAGACCTTCTCTATCGATCTTATCCCCATCGTGCTTGGTAGTTTCGACGTTGTTATTGGGATGGATTGGTTATCTCGTCAGCAAGCGGAGATTATTTGCAAGGAGAAAATCGTCCGCATTCCTCGTTCTAGTTAAGAACCTCTCATGATTCATGGCGATAAGAGTGGTGCTGTCGTAGGCATTATCTCTTTCCTTAAGGCCCAGAAGTGTTTGTGAAAGGGCCACACCGCTATTCTAGCCCTCGTTTCTGACACATCAACGGAAGAGAAAAGAATTGAAGACATTCCTATTGTGCGCGATTTTCCTGAGAAATTACCTGGTCTTCTGCCTCATTGCCAGGTTGAGTTTCAATCTGCTTTGGGAACCCATCTAAATCTAAGTACGGTCTAGTAGTTCACATGGGGAAGCCCCCACTGATTATGGATATGTTTGGGTAATAAAAATGAACTGGTTAAACATACTTTCAACTATGGGGTAACCCCCATGACAAATAAGCCAACGAAAGTCAAACCACATTTTTCAGAAACAACTTAAAACTAAACAACCAAACGTGAACTCACTCAACTTTGTTGTTGACTCGTTGTTACATGCCTTACTGGTCGTTGAATGCATACGGAGCTTGCACGAGGAGGAGGTTGTTGTGGGATGCGGACTGTTATGTCCCATGCTTATTAATTAAACTTTATAAACTTATGGAACTTATGTTTTGAACTTACGTTTTATGCTTCCTCTGTTAACTTAAAACTGGTTACTGTCTTATGGTCACAAATTGTATTGTGGTTGGTCTTACTTACTTAATTTCGTTGTTCAATTTGATTGGTTGCTCGATCCTGGTCATGTCACGCCTCCAAGCGGTGATACTCTGCGTGGTGGATTTTGGGGGTGTGACAAAACATCTCGGGTGTCGGTTCATTTGGTCGTACGGTTGCGTTGTTTGGTTAATTACGACGGAAGTCGTAACGAACGCAAAAACGATCCAAATTAAGCGACGAATGGAATTTTTGCATCCTAATCACTAAAATAAAATATTTTATTAATTACATAAATTTTTGGATGTCCGGATATATTCAGAACGTAAGATATGCGCGAAAATGCAAACTTATGCACTTTTTGACGCTTTTAGTCCCTATTGATCAAAAAGGTTTATTTTTGCGCACCAAACACCTCAAAGCCTATTTCAAAGCTATGTAAAGGATATTTAGGGCATATTTAACTTATGATAAAGTTCCGGAATGTTCGTTACTATACAAATCGGTATAGTTTCGCAATTTGACACAAATAGTCCCTGCGATCGAACAAACTTGATTTCAACACACCAAACCATCCAAAGCTCATTTCTAAGTCGTGTGGAGGTTATTTAAGGTATGTTAAGCCTATGTCACTATTCCGGAGTGTTTTTCACGTTAAACTGACGGTGTTTACGCACCAGTTTGCGTATAACCTTCTAGAAAGCGATTTAAAGCTTGAAATCGGAATCGAATCAAATTGTAAAATCATCAAACAAAATTACACACATAATAACACCAACACATATATTAACACCAAAGCACATTGTTTTATTAATAATCAACATTGTTTTACATTGTACATTGATTACAGAGCACAGTTGTCACAGTCTCCCCCACTTCAGGAAATTTTGTCCCGAAATTTTAACTAGAGGAAGCTTGTGAAAAAAAAATGCGGATACTTCGTCTTCATCTGATCCTCACGTTCCCAAGTAAACTCTGGGCCACGTTTGGACTCCCAACGAACCTTGACCAATCGAATCCATTTGTTCTTCAACTGTTTGAATGTACGGTCCACTATCTCCACAGGTTTCTCGACAAAGTGCATCATTTCATCGATTTGAATCTCGTCGAGAGGAATGTAAAGATCTACATCAGCTAAACACTTTCGCAAATTGGACACGTGAAAAGTCGGATGAATATTTCCAAGCTCCGGAGGTAGCTCTAATCGATAGGCAACCTTCCCAATCCTTTCCACAATCTTAAATGGTCTAACATATCGTGGTGCAAGTTTTCCTTTCTTTCCAAATCTCACCACTCCTTTCCAAGGTGACACCTTGAGTAGGACACGGTCTCCGAATTGAAATTCTAAGGGCTTGCTTCGCATATCCGCATAACTCTTTTGACGGCTTCGAGCTGTCACAAGATTATCGCGAATTTTCTTGATTTTGTCTGTTGTTTCTAGAATGAGCTCAGGTCCAGTAAGCTGAGCTTCACCGATCTCATTCCAACAGACATGTGAATGACATTTTTGACCGTAGAGAGCTTCGAATGGTGCCATATTAATACTAGCATGATAACTATTGTTGTAAGAGAACTCGATCAATGGAAGATGAGAATCCCAATTACCACCAAAGTCTATCACGCATGCTCTAAGCATATCCTCCAAAGTTTGAATCGTCCTCTCAGATTGACCATCTGTTTGGGGATGATAAGCAGTACTTAGATTTAGCTGGGTTCCCAAAGCAGATTGCATGGTCTTCCAGAAAAGAGATGAAAACCGAGCATCACGATCGGAAATGATATCCAAAGGAACACCATGTCGTGATGCAATCTCATCAACATAAATCTTTGCAAGTTTATCAGCAGATAGATCCTTGCGAATTGGAATAAAATGAGCTGATTTCGTTAAACGGTCGATAACAACCCAAATAACATCATGACCTTTAGACGTATGCGGTAACTTAGTGATGAGATCCATTGCAATGTTCTCCCACTTCCAAACCGGTATCTCTGGCTGTACAAGCAAACCAGAAGGTCATTGATGTTCAGCCTTGACTTTGAGACAAGTTAGACATTTCGATACATACAAGGCCACATCCTTTTTCATACCAGGCCACCAGTACTGAGTACGGAGATCCTTGTACATTTTATCTGCACCAGGTTGGATAGAATATCGAGACTTATGAGATTCGTCCATCACTAAAGTGCGAAGATCGTCTTGTTTCGGAATCCACAAACGATCCTTGAAGTAAAGCAAACCATCGTCTTTCCTTTCGAGCTTAAGCTCAAGCTGATGTGGTAATTCCTTACCTAACAAATTTTGTGAAACACAAAATTGTTGAGCTTGATGGACACGAGTTTGAAGATCAGATAGAGTGCGAACAGAATGAAGCTTGACTCGCTCCTTTCGACTAAGCGCATCGGCTACGACATTCGCCTTACCAGGATGGTAGCGAATCTCACAATCGTAGTCGTTCAAGAGTTTAACCCAACGTCGTTGCCTCATGTCCAGCTCTTTCTGATTAAGAATATGCTGGAGACTTTTGTATTCTGTGAAAACCACACACTTTGTGCCATAAAGATAATGTCTCCAGATTTTAAGCGCGAAAACCACAGCTCCTAACTCAAGATCATGAGTCGTATAGTTCTTTTCGTGAACTTTCAATTATCTAGACGCATAAGCTATGACTTTACCTCATTGCATAAGAACACAACCAAGTCCTAGACTCGTCGCGTCACAATAGACAACGAAATCATCATTTCCTTCAGGCAAAGATAGAACAGTAGCATCGCAAAGCTTCTGTTTCAGCGTTTGGAACGCTTCTTCTTGCTTGGGTCCCCACTCAAAAGGCTTATTCTTCTGAGTCAAAGCAGTGAGTGGAACTGTAGGATCGTTTTCACGACCAAACGAGTCGTTCAGAAGAGTTCTAATCAATTCAAGAGGCGGAAACAGATGAATTGACTTGGAAAACAGCTTGTTTCGCACTTAATTGTCTTGTTTTATTGAAATAACAAGTTTACAGATCAGTAGGCACGTCGGCAGCACTTCGGTACCAGAATTACGAAAGTTACAAATGAATTAGCAACAAGGGTTTATATAGAGGAGGTGATTTCGCATGAAAGTGGCACTGGCCATTTCAAGCGAAATTACAATGTCTAATTTCGTTTGAAATAGCCAGTGGCTATTTCATACGAAATTACACACAAACCCTAGTTTCTCGAACTACGTGCCCTGATCTAACATTCTTAATACAAGACTCGATACAAGACGAAGTCGACAGACGTATGCACCAACAGACTCCCCCTCGGATGTTGACGAGTCTTAAGTGTCGAGTCTTCACAGTCTTCAGCCTTTATCAGTCTTTGGGCTTCTTCCAAAATATCTAACAGTGTAAGCATCCTCAAACTCTGTCTTCTTTTTATCTCCAGGATCTCCACCTGGATCTTATCTCACTCTATTTCTCTTGATCAGATCTCTTGATTCCTTAATTTCATTAGTTATCAGTAATTTGCGAACTTCAGGATCTGATACTGGCTCTAGCATCTACAGACTCCTCTCAATTAGCAGACTCCCCCTTAAGTTGTGCTGGGATCGTAGTCTAGCTTTCACAAGTTCTAGAATTGCAATCTGGCTCTCTCATAGCCATAACCTGCACATTCTCTACCTCAAAGTAAATTTTACAAAATTAACATTTGACAAATTTATATACCAATTACGAACATGTAACAAAAATGATTTAACAATTTTAACCTCTGATGACCACTTGTAAAATATCAATTTTTATCATTTTTCATTTTTAAACAACTTCTCCCAAACCTATTCATCATGTTCATCACTCGGAATTTTGAAAATCAGCTTTTCAACAACAGTTGTCTAAAATCTTTTTGAATTTTTCAAAATTTATGCTAAAGCACTCCGAAAATATTTTTGGATTAAGAAATAAAATGAAATGCAGTAAAGACGTATTTACAGACAATATTTTTGTGAGTTTGTGTAAGAAGATCATATCAGTTTTTGAGACAAATCACCAACACCGTTAAGCTTTATACATTTTCAGTTATAAACGATTCACGTAGATTGTCAGTATATTGATCCACTTAAATTTTCACACAAAGTTCAACTGATTCGAGATACGAGATTAATGTTTTAGAGACTTAAACTTATACATGTGTCCCACCTCAGAATATACTCCCGTATCCAGATCCCAATATTCAGTCTTACAGGTGAGTATACCTAGATGATATCTGTAAGGGGTTAAATGCGAGGGCCGTGAGAGCTCAGGCTATTGCTTCCGCAAAATCAGAGAGATGACGGCTTCGACTTTAAGGTGTGTTCCCTTTAGAGAATCTTTTCTTCAACAGCACATGATTAGCATTTTTCAATGTTTCATCATTTTTTGTACTGAGGGTGATGCTATATTTCAAGCAAGAGCAAAGTATTATACGGGGACTAGGCCATTGCTTCCGCAAAATCAGAAGTCCCGGTATAATACCCCAGATATCACTGAGTATAAAGACCTAGTATCTCAGAAAGAGGGACCTTTCAAACAAGATTTCGGGGGATACCCATATATCCGAGAGATGTTCCCCACAAGATAAGCAAGTTTGAAATTTAAGTTTATATCTCGTCACAATCTACTAAATGTGTAGAAACCTACTGGCACATCATCAGTGAGACCGTTTATCACATTTTAACTTTCCAATTCTTTAGCATGTTGTGATCATCCAGTGATGTACTATCATTTCCTCTTTTTTACAACAAAACTCGTTTTACATTTTATCATGTTTTTGTAGGTCCCTCGGAGGTTGAGGTTAAACCTTATCCTTGTTATGTTTAACACACTAGCAAGTGCGGAATCCAAGCTAGAATGCAAACCGGTAGTTTATATGAGAGAACAAGCAACAAAGAGAAAGGTAGACACACGAGATATCAAAGTTTTCTCTTGTATTTCAGTGGACACGGTTACAGCCCTTGACCAAACTGAAAATGCTCTCTAACAGACTGAGTTCACTCCAAACACACACTTCTCTCTAGCTGTCTTAATGAAGTGAACACATTACATGAGTATTTATACCCAAACCAGCACGTCTGGTCGAAGGATCAGATAGACTGATCGAAGGATCATCTATCGATCAGAAGCCTATCGAAGGATCCACATATACCTCGAAGGATGATATCCTTCGAGGTCCATCTGTATCCTTCGAAGGTTTATCCTTTGAGCTCATCGAAGGATATAACCAATCCTTCGATGACCCAACCTTCGACACAGACAACTTACAAACAATGTGCTAACTGTTTGGCCAAGTCAAACCAGGAGGATGGTTGACTTGGTCAAACTTACATCGAGCACACATAATAACAAACCTAAGACGTAACTCAGACTAACACAAGACATCGTTTTGTATCATGACAGAATACAGACAAAGTACAGACACAAGTGCACCAACAAACTCCCCATTGGCTGTAGCTTTGTCTCGATCTTCGTGTCTTCAAGTCTTTGACGTCCTTTCAAGTCTTCAATGTCGGAGGATCTTTAAAGTCTTCACGTCTTGAAAGCAGAAAGTGTACCAACAAACTCCCCGTTTCATGTAGGAAGTGTGTTGACAAACTCCCCCTTAACATAAGCTCCCCCTTGAGTTATGCTCGTGAAATCCTGATCTTTACAACTTGAGATCCTTGTGGTGTTGATGATGGCCAGCAGCAACTCGATCATCTTCATCATTTGAGTGCCTTCACGTCGTGTCTTCATTCCAAAGCTTGTCATCGACCATGTTCTCCTTGCCTTTAGAATCTGCACATGCAAGAAATCTAAACGCGTAATGAGAACAACTGCTTGGAATATAGTAACATAAACAAATGACACACACATGACCATTTTTCAATCAAACACCGTCCGACAGTTTGAAAGTTTAACGAATTTATCAATTTCAGGTTTTTAACTTTCAAAACTTGTAAATTTTGACCGTTTATGAAGATTTAGTCGATTTTGGTTTTCAATCAGGTTTCAGGTAACGAAGACTCGAGCTCCAACATCGTACGATCGAAAATAAAAAAGAAATAAAATCTTTTTGGCTTTTAGAAAGTTTATATTAAAACACACCTAAAATCTTTTTGGTAATTTTTTTTTTTGAATATTTCAAATGTAAAGACTGAAAGCAGTAAATAAATATATACAAAGATGCAGAAACTGAAAGCATTAAATAAATATTTACAGACATTCTTTTTGCGAGTTTCGAGGGTAAGAGAATCATATCAGTGTACGGTCATGCCAAAACGCTCTTGTTGTTCTTTTAGTTAACATTAATATAAGCATCCTATAACGATTATCGGTATTGTTGTCCACTTAAGCTCAACTTATCAGATGTAATCATGTTTAGGAGATACGTTAAGATATGATTTATACTTACCGACCGATGTTCATCCACATCACGACACATTCCCGTATCAAGGTATGCACGAGAGTTCATCTTACCGGTGAGTATACCGATTATCATCTGTTTGACCGTATATGATGTGAGATACTCACTTATTTTGATTTGAAAACAAGCCCTATGTGATAGAATCACTTATTGATGAGGAACTTGATTTTCAGATGCATGAAGGGCACAAGAGCAAGTCCGTGAACAGGTCAGTACTTTCGTACAGCAGAGAGACGAACTTGACTCCCGGATAGATGTGATATTTTATCACTTATTTGATTGGACATGTGATTGTTTATCACTTATTGAGGTGGAATGCAGTATGTACACGTATGTATGGTATCATGGAAGATCTAGACTTGCGTCCCCGTTATTTTTCGGAAAAAGATACAACCATGATACCCAGATGATAAGCAGCATAAAGACCGAATATCTCAGAACCTCGGCAATCTCTCAAACGAAATTTCGGTACTAAGACCATATGCCAATGAATGGTTCCCACCTGGTCTTCAGTCGATTTAGGTTTATATCACCCTGCACACTTTAAAATGATTGTGAGCCTACCGATACATCTTATATAGAGCTGCTTATCGTTTTTCATTTTAGGTTTAAAGAGGTTTGGACAGACCACTGATGTACTATCATTTTCTCTTTTGCTCGCCAGGAAACTCATTTTTGTTTTTCTATTGTTTTTGTGTTTTTAAAATTTTTCAATGTTTTTGGATTTTTCAAATTTTACTCCCCCTAAAATTAATAAACTAAGATAAATTTACAACACAAAGGTATTTACAAAAATGATTTTCCGATGTTGGTTTTACTCTTGCTTGACCTTAATGCCATTTACCAATAATAAATAGTCAAATCTTGATTTGTCAAATGCTTTGGTAAAAAGGTCGGCACGTTGGTCATCAGTGTGGACGTAAGCAACATCGATTAGCCTTTTCTCAAAGCAATCACGTATGAAGTGATACTTAATTTCGATGTGCTTAGTCTTTGAATGCTGCACAGGATTTCTAGTGATCTGTAAGGCTGCAGAATTATCAACGTAAATAGGAGTAGTTAGGAATTCAAAACCGTAGTCCCGCATCTGTTGTTGGATCCATAGAACCTGGGAGCAGCAACTAGACGCAGCAATGTATTCCGCTTCACATGTAGACGTAGCCACACATGTCTGCTTCTTGCACTGCCAAGTGACTAGGCGATTGCCTAAGAACTGACATCCTGCTGTAGTTGATTTGCCATCTTTCTTGCAGCCGCCGAAATCAGAATCACTGTAAGCCTTGAGATCGAAGTTATCATCCTTAGGGTACCATAACCCGGTGTCAGGGCAACCCTTCAGATAACGAAAAATCCTTTTGACAGCAGCATAGTGAGAGACCTTCGGATTCGCTTGGTATCTGGCGAGAAGGCACGTTGGATACATAATGTCGGGTCTTGATGCGGTGAGATACATTAAAGATCCAATCATAGCACGATAAAGTGAAGAATCCACAGCTTCCCCTTTTTCATCCGGAGTAATCCCGTGATTCTGCGGAAGAGGAGTAGAAATTGGCTTTGAATCGGACATCTGGAACCGGCTCAAGATGTCTCCGACGTACTTGGTTTGATGGATAAAAATTCCAGATTCGGACTGATTAACTTGCAAACCCAAGAAGAACGTCATTTCACCCATCGCACTCATCTCGAATCGATCTTGCATCACCTTCTCAAATTCCTTGCATAACTTATCATCGGTAGAACCAAAGATAATTTCATCGACGTATACCTGTACCAACAGAAGATCTTCACCTTTTTCTTTGATGAAGAGGGTACAATCGATCAAACCCCGTCTAAACCCGTTGTTCAGCAGGTAGGTAGACAGTGTCTCATACCAGGCTCGAGGTGCTTGATGAAGACCATATAACGCTTTGTTAAGTAGTAAAACTCTGTCAGGATGTAATGAATCTTCAAACCCCGGTGGTTGCTCGACATATACTTCCTCTTCGACTACTCCGTGAAGAAAGGCACTTTTAACATCCATCTGGTACACCTTGAATTTCTTGAAGGATGCGTAGGCTAGAAAGATTCTAATAGCCTCCAGACGTGCAACAGATGCATACACTTCATTGTAGTCAATACCTTCTATCTGACTGAAACCTTGAACAACTAACCTTGCTTTGTTTCGGACAACAATCCCACGGTCGTCCTTCTTGCACTTAAACACCCAACGAGTTCCGATCTTCTTGTAGTGGTCGGGCCTATCAACCAATTTCCATACGCCCAACTTCTCAAACTGCTGAAGTTCTTCTTGCATGGCTTCCACCCAGGAATCATCTTTCAATGCCTCCTTCCAAGATCTAGGCTCTTCTTGGCTAACATAGCAGGCGAAAGACCAATCATTTGGTTGTCCCGATTCTCGTATCTCAGCATACAAGCCAGCATTTTCGTTATTTCTGATTTGATTCCTTGTCCTTACACCACTGAGAACATCACCTATAATATTCTGCTGAGGATGAATGTTATGAATTCGGGTTTCAGGAACTAGAGGACTGTCAACATTGGTCCTTAAGTTATTGATATTTAAATTCCCGATATCATTCTGAAGCTGTTGAGTTGTAGAAGATGATGCATTTTCTTCTTGGACAATTGGCGCAGACACTGGATCCGTTGCTTCTGAAGTACCTTGAACCGGACCCCGTGCTTCACCATCATTTGCATCAACATACTCCTCATCTTCTGATGACAAATTGTAGTCGACAGCATCATTAAACACCTCATTTGAAACGAGATTGTTGACAGAAGAAGATGCTTGTGAGTCAACAATGATTGGGCGAACTAACTGAGAGCCAGTCGCATTCTCGCTTTCAGACAACATTTGAGCAATTGCATTGTCATCATCAAATGTCGGCAGATTGAATGAGTCGAAAAGACCATCATAATCGAACATCCATGGATCTCCAGAAGGCTTCGGTGGATTAGAATATCTTTGAACTTTTACTTCACCCCACTCTTCAATCTTCTTGGTAGTCAGGTTCCATACTCGCAGATTAGGAGTAGCATACCCAAGGAAGTAACCTTCGATAGCTTTGGCACCAAACTTCTCGTCAGGCTCAATCATGGTACATGGTGCACCAAAAGGTTCTAGATATTCCAAGTCAGGAGTCTTCTTGTGTAGGAGTTCGAAGCACGTTTTGCCATGTCTTTTCACTGTGAGAACCCTGTTTAACGTGTAGCAAGCCGAGGCAACAGCTTCAGTCCAGAATCGAACTGGAAGCTGAGACTCAACCAACATGGTTCTTGCAGTCTCAATTAAGGTTCTGTTCTTTCTTTCAGCGACTCCGTTTTGTTGTGGCGTGTACCGAGAGCTGTATTCATGAAGGATTCCTTTTGCAGTGCAAAATTCATCCATAACCCTGTTTTTGAACTCGGTTCCGTTGTCGCTTCGAATTCGCCTCACCTTTAGATTATAAAGATTTTCCAACAAGGTGATCAAATTCTTTAGAATTTCTGGAGTCTCGCTCTTGTGGACCATGAAAGCAACCCATGAAAATCTTGAATAGTCATCAGTGACTACCAAGCAGAAAACTTCCCCGTGCACACTCTTGTGTTTGACTGGGCCGAAAAGGTCCATATGCAGACGTTCGAGTGGCATGTTTACAGTGTTAACCTTCTTCAATGGATGTGATTTCTTGATCTGCTTCCCTTTCTGACATGGCACACAGACATCTTGAAGTTGAAAATTCTTCACATTGACACCTCTCACCAGATTGTTTTTGACAAGGTGATTCATTTTTCTGAGGTGAATATGACCCATCCGTCTGTGCCAAGAGATCGTCTCCTTTTCAGTGGCTTTTGAAATAAAGCAAGTAACTTGTTTGGACTTGGTTATTGCTTGGCTCATATCGAGGACATACAAATCATTAACTCTTGGTGCTGATAAGAGAATCCATTCTTTGGGAATCTTGAATCCTGGCTTAGCAAATAACAACCGGCATCATCAAAATCCACGGTAAACTTCTTGTCGCAGATCTGAGAAACACTCAGGAGATTGTGATCCAACTGTTGCACATAATTGATTTTGTCGAAACTCACAACTCCATTTGAGATCATTCCCTCGCCGGTGATATACCCTCCTTTGTCTCCAGCAAACGCAACATATCCTCCTCTTATACTTCGCACATCGAAAAGAAGACGATAGTCGCCCGTCATGTGCCTGGAAGCCCCACTATCAACAATCCAATGACTATTAATAGTTCCTCCTGGAGCCGCCTGCACATGCAATTAACTTATCAGTTTGAGAGGGGGACCCAAGCCTTTGTGGACTTGGGTCGTCCTTGATCATCAAGGAAAGTGATTTCAATCACTTGATGATTAGGAAAAAGAACCTGTGGTGCTCCCCCTGATTGAATTACCTGCTTTTGCTTCCAAGCTGTTTGTCCTTTACCAGTATTTGAATTTATTGTTTTAGCATTTACTGGTTTTACAGTTTCAGATTTTGCTTGTACAGGTTTTTCTTCCTTGACCTCTGATTTTAAGGCCTTTTCAATTACCTTCTGATTCTTTTGCTTTAACTTCTTTTCCCTTTCTTTCAAGACACGTGGGTCTTGTTTCGGGGAAACTGATCGTTTTCGGTAATCGATTTCTTGGGGAGCACTCGTTTTTTACTTCAGCTTTTGCACGTGTGGGCAATATCTTACAATATGCCCAACTGTCCCACATTCAAAACATGTTCTCCGCTCTACAAACTTCGGAGAAACATGTTGATGACCAGACGGAGAACCAGACAATGAACTCTGTGATCTAGACGTCCTTGGACCTAAATCACATCCTTTGGTGTGTTGGGTGTAATTATTCTGATCATTTCGTTTTAAAATTCTAACTTGTTTTATAAACTCAATGTTAGATTTATCCTGAAATGTTTCAAGTTTGTCTGAACCCGTGGATCCAACAAAGTTCATTTTCGGTTCTCGTTTCTTAACAGGAGCTCTTTTGTTTTGCACCTTTTGTTGTTGAACCTTTGGTTGTTCAGTCTTAGGCTGCTGAACTTTAGGTGCTTGAACATTCTTGTTCTGAGCCTTCTTTCCCTGTACCTTACCCTTTCCGGAGTTGACTTGTTGTTTTCGCTCAATTGGTAGTTTTTGGTTTCCGTATTGTTTTCTAATTTGTTCACACGGAATTGGATCACATTGAGTGACGGTAACTTTGCCACTTTTGTTCCCCAAAAACTTATCAGTGCATCCTTCAAAAATTTGCTCAATTAAATCTTGATTTACATTTTTAATTGGAAAATCTTTGTTAGAGTAGATTTTGCTATCTCCTTTGAGCGTGTACAACAAGTTATTCCCTTCACGGCTAGATACAAGGAACTCCATTGCTTTTGACATTTCAGTCTTACTCGGTTTCACTGGTGGATCACACAGGATGTGATTCTCGATTGGAATATCTGTTGTAACCGAGTTAGACTGTTGTTTCACAATTTCTTCAGATTCATCATCCGAAGAATCAGTATCCTCAACAATGGGAGGACTCTGTTCCTTAACACACGATGAATCTGTCTCATTCTCAGATTCTGATTGACCCGAGGATGATGTACCAGTTGTGAACCCGAGTCCTGCTGCAAAGTCATCTAGACCGAGTGGCACAGTAGGTTCAAAACGGGGCATATCCTCGTCATCAGGCAATTTGGAGTAATTGTGATTCATTGGGGGAGGACATGATTTGAATCCAATACATTTTGCATCCCCCTTTTTCTTTTTCTTTTGAGCGTCAATGATGTGATCCAATACATAGCGGGAATTGGAATAGCTTTCCAGTTGTCTCACATTCACATCGAGCTGTTGCCAACTCTACCATTTGCTTTTCAATTGTGTCAATAAGATTATTGTTAGCATGTTGTTTTCGCAAAACAGCCTTTTGTAATTCTGAAACATCATGTCTTAATGACGCAATTGTTGCTTTAAATTCCTTTTCATTTCTGGTTAAAAACAAGTTAGCTTCAGTTTCTTTAGAAAGATCTACAATCAATTCTTGATTGTGTTTGTATGTGATTTCAAACTGACTTTCCTTTTCAGCATATATTAAACACTTTGCACATTCAATGGGAACAGAAATAGAGTCAGAATTAGTATCACATACCTGAGAAGTCTGACCTTCTACGTGAGCCATAAAGGCTGTTTGAAAAGAAAAAGATCCATCTTCAGAGAAGAACTAAGCAAGCTTCTCGGAAGTTCCAGCAGATTTCTGGCAAAGAATAGATCTCCTCTTGCATAATGCTTCAGCTTCAGCCAAAAGCTCATCAACTTCCAAATCTAAAGCATCACTTGATAAATCACCAGCATCAAGTGATTCCCCATCCATGCTCCCACTATAACCCGAACTATCTTCATCTTCTGAAGATTCACCAGCAGACCCGGGTTCTACTACCTTCTCAATCACTTTAGCATAACATGCTGTTCCACCATTTCCTCCTTCTCCAAGCTGAAGGTTCCCATTGCAGATTTCATCAGCTTGAACAACCAATCCTCTGTGGGGATTAGTGTTTGTGGATCCAGATGCATTTCCTCCAACGGGAACTATTGATCTGTCAGAATTGTTGTTCTGTTGCTGTTGTGGCTGTCCTTGATTCCTGAAGGGATTCTGATTTCCTTACTTAGGTGGCTTCTGACACTCCCGCTTGAAGTGACCCTTTTCACCACAATTGAAGCAAGTGACAGCATTCTTATCAAAACCATACTTGGTGTTGTTGTTGCTATTCAAGTTGGTTCTCCCCGTCCTTTCCATAAACTCCTTTGCTCTTCGAATTGCACTAGCAAGAGCCCATTTGATATCCATCATTTCAAACTCTTCTCTATCCACTTGCTGATAATCTTCATTGGTTAGATTGATATTCCCAATCTGACCTGCGACCAATCCACAATAAGCACTAACCAAGGTGTTCAACATCTCCATATGCTCCTTGGCTATTTCGACACTGACTTTGGAAAAGTTGGAAGTGTCTAATCTGACTGTGTTCGGATTGGAAGTGGCTTGAAAGTTTGAAGAGCTTCCATAAAACCCTTGCTGTTGCGGTTGTTGCTGCTGAGCTGTCGGTTGCACATCCTGTTGTAGAGAAGAAGAAACTAATCTTGAATACATCGTGTATGCTGAAGGATCAAACTGATCTGTTGTGGAAGGTCCGGTGTTTGATATGAAGGCTGTTTGAAGCTTCGCATGTTGAGAGGCTGGTTTTTCTCCACTGATACCTCCTGCAATCCCATAGTACATCTCTGGATTTTGAGGAGTTAGTGTTCTTTTTGCCTTAAGCTTTTCTTCTACATCCTTGTTCTCCAATTTTTGAATTAACTCATAAACGGTGATTGTGTCTAGAACACCATTTTCTTTGAGAATTTCAAGATAACCGCTCCACTTTGCTGGTAAGCTATCAGCGAATCTCTTCACCATTTCTTGTGGAGTGGCAGTGACTCTAAAAGCAAACATCTCGCTCAACAAGTGATGGAACCTTGTAGATAACTCTGCCAAAGTCTCATTCTCCATACACGTGAATCCTTCAAACTCTTTCTTCAGTAATTCTTGCTTGATCTTTCTAGATTGAGCATTTCCTTCACATCGTAAGGTGAGCATATCCCACAAGCTTTTAGTAGTCGTGCAGTAAACAAACTGGTGGTAAATGTCTCTGTGAAGAGCTTGTGTGAGAATCATGAATGCTTTCTTTTCTAACTCAAATTTCTTCTTATCATCATCAGACATAGTGCTGTAAGTTTCTGGATTAGATCCTGCAACTTCCAAATCATTGTCAAATGCGGTGAAGAAGCACATCCATAGATCTTGACCTTGCCCTTGAACATAAGTTCTCAGCCTTTCTTTCCACCATCCCCAATCATTGATGTGATTTAGCTTTGGCGGTTTTGTGCTTGTACCAGTTTCACTGTCGTTCTGCATCATAGCTTGAATGCTGCTGCTTTGATTTGTGACCAATGCCCATTGATTTGCAGTTATCATTGCAGCTTGAGGTGGGGCAATAGCCTGCATCCATGCAGTTTTGTTGAAATCTGACGCAGATTGCATAGCTGATGATTGCGTAGCTGATGATTTTGGAGTCAAAGTTGTTTGAGTCCACGCGGTTGGATCCCACTGACCGTTTGTTCCCATTTTATAAAAATTAATATATTAAGTGAAAAATTTAATTTTCACAAACTATGTTAATATCTCGAATGATAACAACCAGCCGAAGGATCCTTGATCGAAAGACCTGAAAAACACAAACTTGTTAAACTTAAACAGACTTGAATCGAAGGAACAGAACTTGTTCGAAGGATCAACAGTGTTCGAAAGATCACTGTTGAGTTTCGAACAATGATTTCGAAAGACTCTCCAATCGTAGGATCCTTATCTTTCGAATAAGAGCTGTAGATCGAAAGATATATCCTTCGAAAAGATTCCTTGGATCGAATGATAAGTCACAGACTTCGAAGGATGTTCGAAGGATGATTATCTATCGAACCTCCTTTGATTAAAAGATGATCTTTCGACTTCGAAGTATATCCTTCGATCTGCACTGACACACTTGACAAAAGTGACAGGTTGGTGAAAAGGTGAAAGGTTGGTAGAAATCTTTCGGCAGAAAGTATGGTCAGACCATACCTTTTACCAAAACCAAGATTTGAACAATAAAATATTACCCAAAAGGACGGTTCTTATCCAGAAACCGGTCACCGGAGTAAGCCGGAGTTTGGCCGGAAATTACCAAACTTCTTAAAAACAAGTTTTTAAGTTACCCAACCCGTCTTAACACACCCGGTTAGTTAAGAACACGTTTTTACTTCTGGAAATGCAAGAAAAACACTAAAAACGGGTGCTAAACCATGTGAGTTTTTGTCCAAACACTCCAAAGTCTTGTATAAACTCGGTTTTTAACAAGGAAAAGAGCCACGGCTCTGATACCACTTGTAGGTCCCTCGGAGGTTGAGGTTAAACCTTATCCTTGTTATGTTTAACACACTAGCAAGTGCGGAATCCAAGCTAGAATGCAAACCGGTAGTTTATATGAGAGAACAAGCAACAAAGAGAAAGGTAGACACACGAGATATCAAAGTTTTCTCTTGTATTTCAGTGGACACGGTTACAGCCCTTGACCAAACTGAAAATGCTCTCTAACAGACTGAGTTCACTCCAAACACACACTTCTCTCTAGCTGTCTTAATGAAGTGAACACATTACATGAGTATTTATACCCAAACCAGCACGTCTGGTTGAAGGATCAGATAGACTGATCGAAGGATCATCTATCGATCAGAAGCCTATCGAAGGATCCACATATACCTCGAAGGATGATATCCTTCGAGGTCCATCTGTATCCTTCGAAGGTTTATCCTTCGAGCTCATCGAAGGATATAACCAATCCTTCGATGACCCAACCTTCGACACAGACAACTTACAAACAATGTGCTAACTGTTTGGCCAAGTCAAACTAGGAGGATGGTTGACTTGGTCAAACTTACATCGAGCACACATAATAACAAACCTAAGACGTAACTCAGACTAACACAAGACATCGTTTTGTATCATGACAGAATACAGACAAAGTACAGACACAAGTGCACCAACAGTTTTTGACTTTTTAAAATTTCTAATGTTTTTGGATTTTCTAAAAATTCTTACTCCCCCTAAAATTCAAAATCATTTAAATGAAATTTGAAAACAAACTGTACACATAAAATGACAACTATTGTGAATTGCTTCAATTCGCCATCCACTTGGCATAAACAATCAGAACTCCCCCTGACAACAAACTATTTTCCCATTAAGTTTTCAAAACACTTAAGTTTGTTTTAATCAAAATGGTTTTTCCGGAAAAATTAGTTTTGTTGATTTTATCACTTGTAGAATTGGGGTTATAATCATCACTTTTGTTTTTCAAACACTTTGTATGAAAGTTAAATCAAGTTCAACTTAATGACCTTGATCAACTACTTGTAAGTGAAAACCTTCTTCAACCACTTGTAGGTTCACTTAATAATCAAAACCTCTTGCAAGAATATAACAATTTCAAAGATTACCACTTGTAGATCAAACCTGTAGGTCAAAATATCACAGAAGTGAATTTCTCAAGAAAGATGCTGATTCCTGCTCCACGATTACCATCTTGGGAGCTCCGGCAAGTCAGGATTTTAGTTAGAAAATGCTGTCACCCAAGCCTGACCAGCCTTGAGTGATTTTGATTCAATTCTATCCCAACCTCCTTTTGATCTGTAAAAATCTTTTGCACTTTTCACTTTCCCATCTACCATCTTTCCAAAAATATGTTTGACTTTCCCATTGAAAGTCTTTTCAGCGTCAAATTCTTCTTTACCAGCAAAGAATTGATCTGAAATCTCAAACTTACCTTTTGATTTCAGATTTTCTGCCCGTAATGGTGGAAAATTTTCATCGTTCAACTCTGGAACAGAATTCTCATTCTTTTTCTCAACAAATAGCTCCTCTGATTTTATGGAATCAGATTCATCACTAGAACTTTCATCTGAACTTTTAACAACCCATTTTTGTTTGTTTAAATCGACTTTTCTTTTGTAAAAACGTTTTGAAACATCACCAGTTTCAAAAGTCGAATTTTCAAACACTTTAGATTTCTCAGTTGGTTGTTTCTTTCCATTAACACATCTTTCTTTCAATTTTGAGTTAAAAGAAACTCCCTGTTGTGTGTTGTTGTATTGTTGACAGTTCCAAGCAATATGTCCAATTTGGTGACATTTGAAACATTTTCTTCTATCAACTCTTGGAACAAATTCCTTCATATTCTTCTTCCTTTCAGCAAGAAACTCCTGGTTTGATTGTTTCCAGAAAGGTTTCTTCTGCTCTTCTTCAGAACTTCCTCCTGCAACAAATTTTGTTTTTGATTTATAATTTTTCTCACTTTTATAATTTTCCATGGAAATGAAACCTAAACCTTTCTTTTTGAAATTACTGTTATGATTTGGTTTCTTTTGAAAACCAGAACCAGAACTGTAACCTTTTTTTCTTATTCAATCTCTGTTGAAATCTTGAAGTGTACTTTTTAGGTTTTTCATGAAGATTTAAATCTTTTATTTTAGAAATATTAATTTCTGTTAATTTGAAAACGTATTTGATCATTTCAGTTTTGACACTTCTTATTGGAAATTCCTCATCAGAATATAATTTGTCTGAATCATTCAAAGTATATGCCACTTTGATTGTTCCGTCATTCAAATTAGATTTTGATAACATGAATTCTTTATTGTAAACCCTTTTAATCGGTGAACTCGGACTCTTTTCTGACGAACTCGAACTTTCAGATTTAGACTCCGACTTTGACTCTTCATCCATATCTAACACCTGATCGACCACTTTCTTTAACAACTCAGACTCATGATCAGTGTCAGACGCTGTGAATGTGACATCAATATTGTCTGGTAACTCATAAATGGTTTCAGACTTTAACTTTATGTTGAGAGCCTTGTTTAAACGTTCCTCATTTGGCTTTCTGGGAGAATAACTATTCCAAATCGGGGGCGGACACTTGTTATACTTGACACTTTGTTTCTTACCAGTATCCTCTTCATTCTCCTTATCTTGGAAGGCTTCAAGACCTGCAACAGTAGGATAAACTCGATCAATCAAATAATCACACGTTGTATAACTCAACAACAAACGTTTGATTCTGTCACTTTCAATCTTTTCAAGTTCCAAATATTGCTTTAGCTTTGCACAGTCTTCAATATACTCATTGATGACTTTCTGCTTTGTCATTAATGTTGAACTCATCATTGTCATAGCAGCATCAACTTCTGTATTTGTCTTTTTCAAACCATCAACTGTTCTGTTCAGCACGTCATAAGATTCCTTCACATACTTCACATCAGACAATAAATTCTCTTTTATCTCTTCCAGTTCACAAATCTTCTTATCTTTCTCTTCACAATGTATGCAAGATTCTAAGCATTTCTGACAAGGTTTAATAATCTCAACTATCTTTTCAACCTCGACAATTTTCTCAATTTCAACATTTTTTTCTACTTCGGCGACTTTCTCAACTTCGACGAGTTTTTCCACTTCGAAAATTTTCTCAATTATCTTTTCTACTTCAACAATCTTTTCAACTACTTTTTCTTCATTAACTTCTGTTTTTATCTCACAATCTTCATTTTTAACTTTCTTTGTTGAAATTTCTATAATTTCAGCTTTCTCGTCTTCTAGTTTTTCTTTTTCTTCATCAATTCTTTTTGTTTCCAATTCTCTCTTCAATCGGGCAGCTTTCTTCTTATTTAGTTTTTCAATTTTATCTGCAAAAAACAAATTAAAACTAAATGAGTCTAAACTTTTTCTTGCATTATTAATGTACTCTTCCTCGTCATCAGTATCATCATCACTTTCTGATTATCTAAAGATCTTCATTCTTTCGACTTCTTGTTCTTCCAAGATTCTAGCAACAAGACCTGAACCCGGTGGAATGTATTTATCCCAACTAAATCCTTCTGCAACCTTTTCATCATCTTGGTCAATTATACCATAACAAGCTCTTTTCTCTTCAATAGTACGTGCATGTGCAGTTTGTGGTTGTTGAGCAATCTAATGAAAAATTGATTTTTGATCATAATTGTTTTTTCCAGATTGATCTTGTCTTCCATTTTCTTCTTTGTTTTTGCACTGACGCTTAAAATGACATTTTTCTTTGCAACGAAAACAAGTGACTTTTGATTTGTCAAATCCTATCGGAGATGCACTCATTTCTCGAAAATCATCTCTTCCGGTGACTTGTGTAAATTTTTATGCTCTTCTAACTGCACTGGCTAGACACCACTTGATGTCCATCAACTCAAGTTCCTCTGCATCAATTTGGTCATAATCCTATTTGGTAAGCATCGGATTTCCAATTCTGCCAGCAATCAAACTTTCATATGATTCCAACATAGCAACGAGTGATGCCATGTGTTGCTTAGATATTTCAGGAGAAAGATTTTGACCATTTTGAATGTTTAAGGTAACATTGAACTGCAGATTTGTAGAATTGTTTTGTTGAGGACTTGGTGTTGTAAAATTTGGATCAAAGCTTTAATATGAAGATGAAGATCCACCACTTTGAGTTACAGTACTTCCCTTTGTTCCAGAAGAACTATCAGCAGTGAAACCAGTTTGAATCTTTGGGCTTGGAGTAACTTCAAATTTATTTTCTCTATAGTATAAACTGACATCTTGTTGAGCATTTGGACTATTCATGATTGCCGTTTTCTGGATATCCAACTCATGCTCTTCAATTTTCTGAATAAACTATGCCAGATTCATATTTTCAGATTTTCTCAAATGTTTTAAGATCAACAAATAAGTTCCCCATTTCTGCTGTGGTAATGCATCGGCTAACTTATCAACCCATTCTTCATCATCTTTTTTTATATCCAATCTTCCCATTTCCAAAACCAATGACAATATCTATCAATGGTCTTTTTTGTTGTTTCACCTTCCAAAGCTACAAACATATCAAAAGATTTCTTTAGTAAAGCCTTTTTGTTCTTGATCATATCTGCACTTCCTTTAAATTTTGAATTAATGACGTCCAAATTGATCTAGCAGTACCATCATGTTGGAGTAAAACAAAGATATCTTCTTTAACTGCTTGTTGAAGAATACTGATCATCATTTTTTCACTTGTATATTTCAATTTTCAACATCTGAATAATCACAGAAAGCCTTTTCAATCCCACGTTCATTTTTCGGTTTTTCGTAATTTTTCTCTAATGAACACCATGCATCAAACTTATAAGCTTGCACCCAATTCTCAAATCGATTTTACCATCCTCTAAAATCTTCAATGTACATCAGTTTTGGCGGTTTCTAGTAAGTTCCCGTCTCATTCTCACTGTAAAGAGTTTTGGCAGCTGTAACTAGCGGAACTGGTGTAACAAACGCATTGTAGAATTCCTCTTCCATGATTCTGTAATCTGTATCACAAAGTCAACACGGTTCAAAATCAACAAGATTCACACAAAATATAAATTCAAACTAAATCACTTGGAGCGAAATTATCAAACTCAAACGAAATCAGAATTGGTGCGGAATAAGGTCTTTCAAACGAAATAACTATTCCACGCGAAAATACTCACACGAACTTACGATTTGATACGAAATAAGATAATTTCGTATGAAATAAGGTAATTTCAAACGAAATCACACTTTGAAGCGGAATTAAAACTAATTTCGTGTGGAATTAGGTAATTTCGTGTGGAATGGCACAAAAGAAATTACACTTAGAAGCGAAATCATGAATTTCAAGCGAAATTATGTAATTTCGTTTGAAATCAAGCTGTAATTCCGTACGAAATTATGCTGACGTCATCATTTTCTGTGACAACCCTCAAAATTTCAGGTACCGTACAAATTAATTTCGATTATGTGCTTAATGACTGTGCTTGATTACAACTGACACCTTAAACTGCTTACTAATTTATGTTACATACATACATGTGCATCACTTTACATACAGTCACTCCATTTATTTCATACAGACTCTTAGTGACAAACCTGATGCACAAAACACAGTTAGCACAGTGAGCGGATAACTCAGACACGTGCTGACAATGCCAGCACATAGACAGACAATGTTATTATGGCCAGTATGAGCCAGGGATAGGGCACTACACTGGTTTGGAGTGTAGGGAAGTGAGGACCATAAGACTACGTCGTTAGGTGATAGATATAGTGCCGGGAAGTGCCTAAAACACACTTTAAATACAGAATTCTGCATTCTTTTTTAAAATTCAGCATTTTATTATACCATTAGAATACACAAATATGGCAGAGTGGTCCTGTATACTTTCCTAAGTACCAGGAATGATTTCGTTACAAAAAGATGCATATAAGACACTATACGGTACAATTTAACGCTTTAACGGAACGATACGTAACCGAACAACCGGACATTACCCGGGACACCAAATTTTTGTCAAATACTCTGTTTTATTATTTCTGGCTAGTCATGTATCCCGTTTACCCCAAACACCCATTAAAAATTAAATAAATAACATATGGAGGCATAATACTTGGAATCTAACTACTTTTTTTCAATTTAATTACAAAATTTACATCCAACCCCCCCCCCCTAACCGATTCTTGATCCCCATGGACCCCACCCCTACTCATTTCAAATCTCTACCAAATAATACTTCTAATTTGTGATTGGGCCTCCCTTATTTGCTACATTGACCAAGAAATCCTAACCCTTACAAATAGGTTGGGCTAGATGTTTAATCCCATCATTTCACTTTCACCAACAAGTCACTCCACCATTTTCCTTCACTCTCTCTCTCCCTCTCGGCTGATTATATCCGCCACCACCGCCATCACTTCAACTTTCACACATTTGATCCACTATCAAGTCCAAAACAAGTGCTAGAAGGAGTCTTGTAAAGCTTGGAGCTTGGAATCTTGAAGAAACATCACACCTTGCACTCTCACGCCATCTTCATCATCATTCTTGTTCACAAGTTCGTCCCTAGCCCTTGTGCTAGTTGTAAGTCTTCGATTTAACTCTTAAATCACTTCTACGTTGATTGTTCGAAAGATTGAAGTTAACGATTAACACAAGAACATAAAAGAGAATGAACTAGACATTGGACATAAACTTACATAAAATATGGCTTGGTTATGTTGGTATAAGCATGCATGTTGTTTGATCATTGATTTCTCGATAAACCCGTTGTTAGAACAATTGTTGACGCGTTTTAGTAACATTTACACTCTAAAAAGCATGCTGATTAGTATTTTCAGCCAACTTCAACAGGCTGTAACTGGATCATAATAAATAGAAAAATGGATTTTCTGAAGCCTAAATTATGTATTTTTGAAAAAACGAACAAATGGCACTAGAATCGTAATTTTTCGAGGTCGTTTACTATTTTTAAAGAACTGTTTTTGGACAGCAGCTCAAGCTGCGATTTTTCTGCTGAAAAAGTATGTTGAATACGGTGTCATAACTTAAAAACCGAGTAGAATTAGCTCATGAAATTTTCACTGTAGATGGTCACTGTTGTCGCCGTAATTCTCTCACTGGAATTTCGTGAATCGGACTTACGATTAATTTTTAGTGAATTATTCCGTAGACTGCAGTCAGAAAATGACAAATCTGATTGCAGCCCGGTAAATGAATTTCTATAAAATATTGGTAATGAACTGGACCCCGATATTTTTACACAATAAAATTTGGAACGTTTTTGACATTCTGTAAAAATTTGGAAATTTTTGGAGAAGGTTAACTATTTTATTAAAATGCTCGAAAACAATCCAGTTTTGATTAATAAAGCTGAAATGACATAAATGGTATATTGCATGTATGATTGTCGGGTTGGCTATGCGAGAACATTCTACGGGATATTTGTAAAAGAAAATGATATGCTATTAAGCATGGACACCTCTATTTACAAAGGAGACTATGGCGAAATTTTCCGAAAATCCTAACACTTAGTAAACATTTTTTTTCTAAACAAGTGGTTACTAGCATGTTTTAGACTATGTTTTTCAAACATAAAACTCGCCATAATCTTTATAACGAAATACAGAGTATCGGGGGTTGGTTTTATACAGGAATATGGTTGAATATGTATTCTCTAAAATGGGACTTAAAAATATAATCCCAATACGAACAGACACATGTAAAATATCCCATCCTTGGGAAGGAAATACGAATACACAAGTATAAGAAGTATTATTACTAAAATATTGAAGACACTTTAAAACGTAACTCAAAGGCACTAATCAATACTAAGACAAGGCACGAACCGTTCGTCTAATAGACGTTAGACCATTGTAGGTAGTCGTGTTTGCTGAGGAGATTGGGTTACGAGTACCGAAGACGCAATACAGTGAGTTCATGTCCCCCTTTTCTCTTAACTGTTTTCAGTTTTATACTTCGGGGGTGAAATACATGTTACATACTGCTACGGACAATTTCGAATGGTATGGTCAGCTAAGGAAGGAACTGTTAGGTTATGTGGTTGGGTAGGTGAAATCTTAAGAACATTAGTCCTCGTAGTATGATCGAGGGATACAAGTGATAGGCCTATTTGAGCATAACAAACCACACCCATGCGCCCTCAGGTTGGACCATGTGGTGACCTCATCTTAACACCACCCATGCGCCCTCAGGTTGGACCATGTGGTGACCTTGTCTTAACCACACCCATGCGCCCTAAGGTTGGACCATGTGGTGACCTCGTCTTAACACCACCCATGCACCCTCAGGTTGGACCATGTGGTGATCTTGTCGTAACACCACCCATGCGCCCTCAGGTTGGACCATGTGGTGACCTTGTCCTATCCCCTCCCATGCGCCCGAAGGTTGGACCATGTGGTTACACATTAACTGATATGTTTCCTTAATTGCTTTCATACCAGAGTTTACAAAACATACATACTTACAAGGATTATAAAGGTTTATTCGCGCACACATACTAAACACATGAACTCGCTCAACTTTTGTTGATTTTTCAAACTACATGTATTTCAGGAAACTAATGGATCTGGCACGGTATGCACGTATTTTCAAGCTGCGTTTGAATAAAGAAGTCATTCAGGGTTGTAGGGTTTAGAGGGTGTAACCTCTACCTGGACGGGTTATATATCTCTAAATCTAGTCTTGTTTAAGGTCTTTACCAAGTTTTATGAACTCATTTAAATAAGTCAAGGTTTGTAACTTATTTTGGGATTGATGTTTTAAGACAAGTATAATAAGGTATTTTTTTCTCTAAACTTTATTAATGGATGAACTTCCCATGTTTTTATCATGTAGCATTGTTATGATTGGTTGCTATGGTATTAAGAAGTCACACCAGATAACCACGCTTCCGCAAAAGTCAGGGTGTGACAGCTTGGTATCAGAGCCTCGATCATAGCGAACTAGGATTCATTCTCGAGTCTAGACTATGATCACTAGGGCTCTCACGAAAACGTTTTCAAACATTTTACATTGCATACACTAAACGTCCAGATCCAGGGCACAAACATTTTTATAAACAAAAGGCACAAATACACATTTCCAAATTTATATTTATAATTCAGTCTTAGAGGCTGAGGGAGGATCAGTCTTAGAGGCTGAGGGAGGATCAGTCTTAGAGGCTGAGGGAGGAACGGTCTTAGAGACCAGGAATATAGCCATAGAGACTAGGGAAATTTGGTCTTAGAGACCAGGGATTAGGGAAATTTGGTCCTAGAGGCCAGGGAATTAGTCTTAGAGACTGGGAGGATTGGTCGTAGAGGCCAGGGAGTTGGTCTTAGAGGCCAGAGATTTAGTCTTAGAGACTAGGAGGATTCTTGCTTGCGTTGATTCTGACTACAAACTTTTATTATTGCTACCTACATGCTTAATTGCTAATTATTGATAAACGGGGCATATGTGGTAGTTATTGCATACACTAATTGTTTATAATTACTATGGATATACATGCTACTCACCAGCACACATGTCACTCTATTTAGAGAACGAGTTATCAGACGTTGATAACCTTATGACCACCGCCACAGATAGTGAGACTACATCTGTGCCAGAGACATTACGTCAGACACGGAGAGTGATCCTGATATGCTGACTAAGGATGAGGACGACTTCCAACAGTCTGCGCTACCAGGTTTTGGTAATACTTTATCTTTGATGATTGTTTCTCTGACAAGAATCTTTCTGTCACTCTTGTCTCAATCCATGACCACTCTATCACTGGGCACCCTGAGGGTGAACACGCCATGGCTCCGATCCTCGATGATGCGCCTCATGTGGACATTTCTACTGAAGGTTGGATACTCGACAAACAATTTATGACGACGTTGACATGTTTTTATCGATGGTCCTCCTGCCGACGCCCATAATGATAGAAAATTAGACGAGAACACTGCTGCTAATTTCACTTCTTAAGACCCCTGTTAACAAGCTATCCTCTGATTCTTGCATGCATTCGATTTCAGACTCCTTTGAGTCTGTGACATTTACAGCCTCATAGATGGCCGGAATACAACTTTTTACTACTGACACAGACGACGACGCCGTCATGACTGCGGCACTATCACTTGCTCGAGGCACCCCACCGTTACACGACCCAGAGTCTACCCCTGAGCTAGCTTCTGCACCTTTGTGGGACAGTTTGATGTTGCACCTGCTAAACCCACACCTTTACTTGACCATGACCATGTTTCTTTTGGTTTACCAGGCATTGCATCCCTTATACCTGACCCAGTACCTGCGCCCAATGCTCTTCCTATCAGTTGAGACGTTTGTTCCTGCACCTTCACCCGCTGATGTTGCTCTTTTGAAAACCGGCGACCGTTGCGCCAACATGCCTATTGCTTGCTTTTAAGACATACCCGCACCCCGGGAAGGTACCCAGGTCAGCACCCGTGTAACGATCCCATTCGCTGCTGCAGTATTTTTTCTCCAACCTCACATGCCGCACCGGTTGCTACATTCGCCTCTACATCGCTGGACGAGCCAATTTGATGATTCCTATAATACACTATGCAAAACTTTGACCCTTACCATCCCTCACATTATGGAGGCCACACACAAGAGGAGTTGCCCCTGTAACATTAGTTACAGTTTGAAGTTATGCGTCGCGGAATGTTGGAGCTCGAGCTGACACCACATTTGGCAACTCCAAATGCATAACATTACACAACTGAATACATGATTTAAGTGTTTACATCACAAGACAGCATATTGTCTGAAGAGTTTATGTTTCTGATGCTCATTTCTTTACTATCAAATGACAGAGCAGATAATTACTTCGACTTATACACAAGCCCGAGGAGGAAGTCCACGCGTGTTAACGGTTTACTTTCTTTTCCTCCTCTACCTCAGTCACCAGCATAGTTGGTTTCTGGATTCATGCGGATTGCATTACACTTTGGTAAAAACACTAATGATAAGCCGAGATAATGTAGACTTTTGAAGATCACATATGACTACGAAATTTTGATACACTAACATATTTAATGGACAAGGGTAGGGTGACCCTGTATTCCTGTTAATGTGATACATTTTGGAAGACAACACAATGGTAGCCGGGGAATAACGAGAAGCCAATCATCTTTAAAACATGCGACCATACTTATGACTAGTAACTAATGAAAAACTCAGTCGCCATATTCTCACTAAGCACGTTGTTGGTCCACATGTTTGTGCAATAATTGCGATGCTATGTGCTAGTTTGTTATGTCCTCATTAAATACGCTCACACCTACATGTTGTGCTTTAATGTTATTGCTTGCTATGATGATTTCTTATATACGTATGTATACCCACCACCTAGGCCATATTTCTTAAGTGGATGCATATGTGCTTATGTCCTTAATAAAGACCTGACCTACCTAATCTTCTTCTTAGAAGATGCCGCCACGAAGGAACACTGATACCAACAACCTTGTACCAACGACGGAGGCGGAATTACAAGAACGCATCTCACAGGTCATCGCGCAGCATGAGGCCCTTCGCTCCGAACATAGCGGGGGTACCTCAGGAAATAACCCATCCAACGGGTGCACCTACAAGCATTTCTTGGGCTGCAGGCCCTTGGAATTCAACGGCACTGGGGGTGCCTTAGCCCTTGTGCGCTGGATTGAGAAGACGGATTCTGTTCTACTAGTGAGCAAATGTGTCCCAGAGCATCAGGTATCGTACATTTCCGGATTGTTTCAAGATGGGGCTCTGTCATGGTGGAACCTTCAGGTTCAGACGTTGGGCGAGACCGCTGCGTATGCACTAACATAGGATAAACTGAAAGAACTAATGCATAAGAAGTACTGTTCAAGAGCAGAAATCCAGAAATGGGAAACTGCGTTCTGGAACTTGAAAATGGAAGGTCCAAAGATAGCTGAGTACGTGCAGAAATTTCATGATCTGTCTCGGATTGTCCCCTACATGGTAGATCCAGAGTTTAAGAGGATCGAACGCTTCATTGGGGGATTGGCACCTCAGATTCTAAGCCTGGTGACAACATCAAAGCCTCAAACAATTAATGAAGCAATTGACTTAAGTGTGACGCTCACTTAAGAAGCAGTTAGGTTGGGAAAATTCTCAAACTCCGAGGAGAAAAAGGAGACTCATAGGGAGTCATCTGGTGAGAACAAGAGGAAGTTTACCAATTTCAAGAAGGGTACTCGGGCAGATAACATCAATGCCAAAAAGGAAAAAGGGTACACGGGTATCCTACCAAAGTGCGACAACTGTCGCCGTCACCATAACGGGCGATGTAGATATGGAAAATGTGGTAACTGTGGCAAGGTGGGACATGTCAAGGAAACGTGTCGGCAGGGTACTGAACATGGAAGTAGAGGTCAAGATGGTAGCGGAAATCGTGGAGGAAACAACGACGACAACAACCAAGGCAGGGATGGTGACGATCAAGGGCGTGGCCAAGCATGTTTTAATTGCGGTGATGTGGGGCATTTCAGGAAGTATTGCCCTAAGAACGCTCAGGCACGTGGATGAAAGCTCAACAGCGGGGATAGAATCCAAGCGTGGATATCGGTACGTCCAATATTAGTCTACATTATGCATTTGTGCTAGATACTGTTGCCACTCTTTTCTTCGCATCTCTAAAGTTCAAAATTATAGTTGCTAGAGCAAGTAACCTAGATAACCAGTTCTCGATAGAACTAGCTTAAGGGAAGCTTCGACGTGATAAGGGGGATGGACTGGTTGTCAAACGACCAGGCGGAGATTGTCACCCGCATCCCGACGAAGAACGGAGAAACGATCGTGATTCATGAAGCAGGATACGCTCCTACGGATTATCAGGCAATAAAGACACGAGAACCTCGCGCACAGAATATGGTGCCTTCTCGACTCATGTTGCGGACAAGGGAGCCGAAGGCTTGACTGGATTATCCACTCAACGACTTACACCTTCGGAGATGCAAGGATTGACAGTGAAACTTCAGAAGTTGATAGAGAAGGAAGATAACAGACCAAAATTCCCTTTTGAGTAACCCCAATTCTGCTTGTCAATAAGAAGGACGATAGATTTTATACAAACATCAACTACCAGGAACCGAACGAGCTAACCAACAAGGGTCGATAACTCTTGTTAAGGATCAACGAATTACTTACGTAACTAACTGCGAGGATCCGACTACTATTACACGACTGATCGACGAACGAGTATCAATGGCGGTAAATTCAGGAAGAGAGTGTACCAGAGAAATTGTGGGATAATAACTTGTTTTTAGACAAACACAAGAATGGCGTTTCCTACACGCTGCACAGAACGATTCTACCCCGAATACGAAACTCTGAGAATCCAGAAAACATATACTTAGGACCCTTGGGAACCCAGGTCCAAACTCGTAAGGGTTGTTACCTAGGAACCGCATCTATTAGCTCAAGCAGACACCATTAACCTGGCATATATGCCAGTTCCGCTGACTAAACATAAAGTACTTGAATTTCTTTTACTTCTAGCGAGTAGATGTTTGCATCTCTACTCCCCTTAATGGTCATTGCATCACGTTAATCTTCTTCGCTGTGTTGGTGCATGCGTCTGTCGACTTCGTCTTGTATCGAGTCTAGGACTAAATATGTTAGATATATTCGTTTTAGAATGTGTTTAATGTAATTTAGCTTGAACGTGGTGAGTTACCTTGAAAATGTTTCAAGCTAAATCAAGGTTTCCCTTGAACAGTTTCAAGCTAAATCAAGGTTTCCCTTGAACAGTTTCAAGCTAAATCAAGGTTTCCCTTGAACAGTTTCAAGCTAAATCAAGGTTTCCCTTGAACAGTTTCAAGCTAAACCTCACCTCTATATATAGCCTTCAAGCTAAATCATTTGTAACTTTTCCAGAGATTCTTCCGGTGAGCCACGTAGTGCTGCCGAAGTGTTGTCAGGTTGTAAACGTCATCAAATTAATAGAAACAACAGTTTTAAGTGTGAATCTCGTTGAATTGACCTCGGTTTGTTTGTTTCCGCCGCTCAAACTGAGATAAACTCTTCTGAACGACTCGTTTGGGTCCGAATTCGATCCTACAATTGGTATCAGAGCTCAGGAGGAAGAGATCTCGTAAAAACAGCTCGTTTTCGTCACTTTTTCTGATTTCTACACCATTCTTTTTCAGATTTGAAAATTTTTCACGGTAAAATCGGCTCAAATTTTCATATAGTGTGCGTAAACATGTATTAACAAATCCTGTAAAGTTTCAGATCGAAAATCGACTTAAAAACGGGTTAAAATCATCTGCTCGCTTGAAATATGTTCGACATTTGCTGACATCATCGGCTTTCGCTTGAACATTGGTGGTGTTTGAAGCGAAACCGGATCTTTCACTTGAAATACGTGTCAGATTCCGCTTGAATCTGACATTTCTGATCTCACTCACGTGTTTCGCTTGAGTGTGTACATCGAGTGTGTGAAACAGTCTGATTAAGGTTGTCAGGTCACAGCTAATCGGGAAAGGACATCATGTGTCTAGTGTCAGTTTGCACTATGTGTTTGCATATGAATTTGTGCGATAAAAAAATAGTTGTCGGTCATTGTTAGGGATATCACGTGAATTGCAGATTATTGTAAATAGTGTTATTCGGTTCAATCATAGTATTTTTGAAAAAGTAAAAGATGTCAGCCATTGGGTGTAACTACTGATAAAGATAGCATGTGGATTTGTGTGATGGAATTATAGTTGTTGGCCATTCGTGATTAACATTGAATATTTCAACAAAGTGAATATATTAGGTCCAATGAGAATTTAGAGATAAAAAATTGTCTACCACGTTTAATTGAGGTCGAATTAGCATAAATCATTTGTAGGCCCAATCATATTTTTTTAGTGGAGTTACATTCCTAATCAGAATATTACATGTGAATGTTATCAGTCCACTACTAGTTGTCGGCATAATCCAAATTGTCTTGATTTGTTTTTGACGGCCACGTTTAAAATCAAATCAGATTGCATGTTGGTAAATGTGAATATCTCGATATAAGTATTTGCATGTGAAGTTGAAAAAGTAAACTGTTTGTGTCTGCCACGTGATTTTAATCGATTCATGTGATTACATTTAATTTGTTGTCGGATAAATGTATTGTGACACAAGGTTTGGAGTTTAGTCGGTTCACTCGAATTGTTCAGTCCATTTATCAGTCAAGTCGTATAGTGCGGTAAGTTTGCGTGATAAATTCCAGTTCGTACAGGTTGGAGTTCAAAAGGTGTCAAAAAGGTCAAGTCATTTGAATTCAATTCGGGTCCTAGAAGTCCGCACAGTTGGTCAACTTTCAGTCCGCACAGAAAATCATCAGTTCGAGTACTAGTTTTATTCAGTTAATTGATAAACGGTTAAACTGATTGTGGTTTGTTTGTTTATTTGTCAGGTAATCGACAGGTATTTTTACAAGGTGATACAGCTCAGTTGAAAACCGAATCATGGACGAAGATTTTTACAACGCGTTTGCTACCCCGGCTACCCCGATCAGTATTACACAGAACACATTGATGGAAAACGAAACAGGGACGATGCAAAAGCCGCCCAAACTAATGAACATTGAGGAATATAAAGGTTGGGAAGGTCGTTTCGAGAATTGGGTGCAAGCTAACTACTTGGATGCGTGGGAATGTGTCGAGACAAAGTATATTCGACCGACAAATGATGATGAAGAAGTGGTTCCGATTAAAGATCTAACTGCCGATGCTAGAAAGAAATACAAAGATGAGAAAATGATGCTGAGTCTTCTACAAAAAGCTGTGAAAGAAGACATCTTGGTGTTATTACAACATAACGGAACTTCCTACTCGATTTGGAAAGCTTTAAGATCAAAATTTGTTGGTAGTCAAGAAATGATAAAGAACAAGAAATCACTTCTGAAGAAAGAGTTCGATTTGTTTCGCGGGTTGAAGAATGAAAATACAAGACAAATCATTGAAAGATACTACAATCTGCTAGCAAACATGAAGAGATTGAGTATTGAGAAAGACAACGAAGAGTTGATAGAAAAACT
Source organism: Helianthus tuberosus (assembly GCA_030545235.1). NCBI lineage: Eukaryota > Viridiplantae > Streptophyta > Magnoliopsida > Asterales > Asteraceae > Helianthus > Helianthus tuberosus. Next base: position 93,775,485 of record CM060410.1, read on the forward strand.
TGCTGATGCATTACCACATGAGACTTGGGGCACATATCTCATGATGCTTAGAAACAAGAAAGGCTTTAGCAGTTTGACACTCAGCAAATTCATTGAGAAGCTGGAAGCTCAAGAAATGGAGCAACGAAAGATTATTCGAATGAAAGACTTTGATGGTGAACAGGATATTGGGTTGTATTACAAAGCAGGGGTGAATGAGAAGTCTACAAATTTATCTCCAAAAATAGAAACTGCTTACAATGCCAAGAATTCTTCTGGAAGTTCATCATCAGGATCAAACAACAAAACAAGTTTCACATCATTTCCGTCTTTCGATCCAAACATTTCAGCAACAAAGAATGAAAAAAAAATTCAGTGCAACATTGTACTGAATTTGGAAAATGATGAAGACTATTCAGTAGAAATTGCTAAAAGCCATATGTCTTTATTGGGAACTGTTCTTGAATCTTATGGTAGTTTTGTTGCAGGTCGAATCGGGAATCCAATGCTGACAAAGGAAGATTATGACCAGATCGATGCTGAAGAAATGGAACTGATGGACATAAAATGGTGCTTAGCCAGCGTGTTGAGGAGAGCTGAGAAATTCAAACAAATCACTGGAAGAGATGATCTTCGTGAGGCTGGTAATTCTACTTTAGGTTTTGACAAATCTAAAGTCACTTGTTTTCGTTGTAGGGAGAAAGGACATTTCAAGAGGGAGTGCAAAAACCGCGAAGCAAGTGGAGCTCAAAATCCGTTCAACAACAACAATGATTACTATCGAAAGGCCATTTACCATCAAGTTGCTCAACAACCACCTCAACAACAACAACATCAGGCACAAACTGCGCATGGAAGATATGTGATTGAAGATTCTGGAAAGAGAGCTTGTGCGGTCAATCAAGATTCTTTTAAGAGAGTTAATGGTAGTGCTTTGATAATAGATCAAGATGACGAAAAGTTACCTGAAGGGTTTAGCTGGGAAAATTTCACATGGGATGATCATGTTCCTGATCAAGCTAAAGCTTATACAGCTTTTGTAGCTCGAGTTGAAGAGGACAGTGATGATGATACTGAATATTGGAAGAGAAAATTCGAAGCTGATATGAAACTGATTGCTGAAAGTGACAGTGAAGATGAAAAGGTTAAAAAGAAGAAGAAAAAGGTCAAGACTCCAGTAAGTAGTGATGACGAAGATATTCCAGTAATCAAAAGGAAAGTAAAAGTTGAAGTTGCAAAGTTCAAAGTTGAAGATGAAGTTGATGCAAAGAAGATTCCAGTGAAGTGTGAAAACTGTGAAGCTGTGAAGAAGCAGAACAGTACACTGATCTATAACTTGAATAGTTTGAAGGAATCTTATGATGTACTGAACAAAGCAATGAACCAATACAATTTAACTAGTGAAGAACAAGCAACAGCGATGAAAACACTTCAAGGAGCTTTTATGACGAAGCAAAAAGTGGTGAACAATTACATTGAGAAGTGTGCTGCTCTTGAACAGAAACTGGAACTGCAAAGGATCGAAACTGAAAGAGTTAATCGTTTGTTGAAAAGTTACTCATGTACTTCTTATGTCATTGACAGGATTTATCCAACTGTTGAAGGCATGAAGGCATTTGAAGAAGATAAAGTAACTGAAGAAAAGAAGGATGATGGAAAAGAGACTGAAGAAAAGACTCCAGAAAAGAAGAACAAGAAGAAGAATGATACAAAGAAAAAGACTGACAAGAAGGATTATGGTAAGAAACAAGAAGTAAGTTATAACAAATGTCCACCCCCGCTAGAAAATGGATATTTGTCCAGGAATCCAAATCAGGAAAGAGTCGAAAAAGCAACAAATTTACAGTGGGAGTCGGTGTCGTCAGTCAATTTGCCAGAAAATATTGATGTCGTGTTTACATCATCTGACACTGATCATGAGTCCGAGTTAATTAAGAAAGTCGTCGATCAGGTGTTGGATAAAGACGAAACTGAGGAGTCAAAGTTGGAGTCCAACTCAGAGTCAAAGTCAGAGTCAGAGTCAAAGTCTGGTTCTGAAAGTTCGAGTTTGACGGTCAACAGTCAAAATTCTTCAGTTAAAAGGGTTTACAACAAAGAATTTCTATTATCAAAATCTAATTTGAGTGACGAAACATTCAAAGTTGTATATACATTGAATGATTCTGACAAATTATATTCTGATGAGGAATTTCCACTAAGAGGTGTAAAAACTGAGATGATCAAAAAGATTTTCAAACTAACAGAAATCAATATTTCTGAATTAAAAGATGTAAATCTTATTGATAAACCTAAAAAATACACCTCAAGAGTACAACAAAGACTAAACAAGAAAAAAGGTTACAGTTCTGGTTCTGGATTTCATAAGAAACCAAACCCTAACCGTAATTTCAAAAAGAAAGGTCTTGGTTTTACTCCAACAGAAAAACAGAAAAATGAAACATATGTTCGTGATTTTAAAGCAAAGATGACATTTGTTTCAGGTACATCAAGAGATGAGGAAGAAAAGAAAAAGTTTTGGAGGCAGTCAAATAGTGAGTTTATTGCAACGAAGCAAGAAGAGATGAAGTTTGCTGGACAAAGAAAAGATACGAGAACCTGTTTCGAATGCAACACTATTGGACATATTGCCAGAGATTGTTCTAAGGCAATATCATCAAAACAGGGAGTTTTTCGTAAACTAAAAGAGAAAGTTGTTAAGTTTGAACCGCCAATTGACCGAACCAAATTATTCAAAAATTCTATTTTTGAAATTGGTGAAAGTTCAAACAGGTTTTACAAGAAAAAAGGAAATCTTGACAACCAGAAATGGGTTGTTAAGAAGTCTGTTGATAGTTCTAGCAATGATTCTGATAGGTTGAAATCAGAGGAGCTATCTTCTGGCGATGAAACTGATTCCATAAAGTTAGTTGAGCCACAGGTTGAGGTAAAAGGTGATAACTCAATACCGAGTGTGAATGATGATAATTTTCCATTACTTCGGGCTGAAAATTATAAAAAGAAAATTGGTAAAGTTGAGATTTCAAACAAATTTTATGATGACAAAAAGGAATTTGATGTAGAAAAGGTTTTTAACTCCAAAATCCATAACATGTTTGGAAAAATGATTGACAGGAAGGTCAAAGGAGTGAAGGAGTTTTACGAGAAGAAGACGATGAAGGAGAAAGTTGAACCATCTCTAGTTCGTGACTGGGATGGTTCATACTATGAACAATGAGTCTGTGGACTTGCCGGAGATCCCAAGTTGGTAATCGTGGATCAGGAATCGGCATCATTCTGTGTATTTGATTGTGTTTTTCGTACAAGTGGTAAATCAGGGACATTAAGTTGTATCTGATTTTCTACAAGTGGTTAAAAAAAAACAATGTGATGAACCAAACCTCTAACTCTACAAGTGGTAAAAACAAACTTATTTTCCAGAAAAATCATTTTGATTAAAACAAACTTAAGTGTTTTGAAATCTTAATGAGAAAATGGTTTGTTGTGAGGGGGAGTTCTGATTGTTTATGCCAAGTGAATGGCGAATTGAGGTGATTCGATATTGGTTGTCATTTTATTGTACAGTTTATTTTCAAATTTCCTGAAATGTGTTTGCATTTTAGGGGGAGTAAGAATTTTTAGAAAATCCAAAAACATTTGAAAATTTGAAAAAGCCAAAAACATGATAAAAATGAAAATGAGTTTTGTTGCATAAAAGAGGAAATGATAGTACATTAGTGGACTGTCACAACATGCTAAAGAATTGGAAAGAAAAAATGTAATAAACAATCTTACTGTGGATATGTCAGTAGGTTTTTGCACATTTAGTAGATTGTGATGAGATATAAACCTAAAATTTAAACTTGCTTATTCTGTGGGTAACAAAACTGCTTGGATATATAGGTAACCCCTGAAATCTTGTTTGAAAGGTCCCTTATTCTGAGATACTAGGTCTTTATGCTCAGTGATATCTGGGGTATTATCCCGGGACTTCTGATTTTGCGGAAGCAATGGCCTAGTCCCCGGAGAATACTTTCTGCTTGCTTGAAAAATAGCATCACCCTCAGCTAAAAAATGATGAAACATTGAAAAATGCTAATCATGGCTGTTGTAATTCAAAAGATCCTCTAAAGGGGACACACCTAAAAGTCAACTAGGCTCTCTGCTGAACGGAAGTTCTGACCTGAGCTATCACGGTTGCATAATTTATTCCCCTTACAGATATCATCTGTGGTATACTCACCTGTAAGACTGAATATTGGGATCTGGATACGGGAGTATATTCAAGTAGTGGGACACACGGATAAGTTTAAGTGCTTAAAACATTAACCTCGTATCTCGGATCAATTGAACTTTGTGTGAAAATTTAAGTGGACCAGTATACTGACAATCTAAGTGAACTGTTTAGAACTTAAAATGAAATGAAGCTTAACGGTGTTGGTGATATGTCTCAGAAACTGATATGATCCTCTTGCACAAACTCACAAAAATATTGTTTGTAAATATTTCTTTACTGCATTTCATTCTATTCAAAAATCCAAAAAGATTTTAGTGTGTTTTAGCATAAATTTTGAAAAATCCAAAAAGATTTTAGACAACTGGTGTTGAAGAGCTGATTTTCAAAATTTCAAGTGCTAAACATGATGAACAGATGGTTTGGGAGAGTGTGTTGTTTTTGAATATGAAAATGATATTTCTTCAAATGGTTCATCAGAGACTATAAATGTTAGATCATTTTTGTGATATTTTTGAGTGATGTCTGATTGTGTTCAAGTTATCATCAGAAAATTTATTTTTGGGTAGAGCATGTGCAGGTATAGCCAGGTTTCGATCTAAGAATCTGTGGAAAGTGAATTCCAGACTACGATCTCAGCAGATTGAGAGGGGGAGTCTGAAGACATCTGAGGAGGAGATTAGTTGAAGTATGAAGGAAGTTCAAAGACTGATAAAGATTGAAGATACGAAGACTCGACACTCAAGACTCGTCAACATTCGAGGGGGAGTTTGTTGGTGCATGCGTCTGTCGACTTCGTCTTGTATCGAGTCTAGGACTAAATATGTTAGATATATTCGTTTTAGAATGTGTTTAATGTAATTTAGCTTGAACGTGGTGAGTTACCTTGAAAATGTTTCAAGCTAAATCAAGGTTTCCCTTGAACAGTTTCAAGCTAAATCAAGGTTTCCCTTGAACAGTTTCAAGCTAAATCAAGGTTTCCCTTGAACAGTTTCAAGCTAAACCTCACCTCTATATATAGCCTTCAAGCTAAATCATTTGTAACTTTTCCAGAGATTCTTCCGGTGAGCCACGTAGTGCTGCCGAAGTGTTGTCAGGTTGTAAACGTCATCAAATTAATAGAAACAACAGTTTTAAGTGTGAATCTCGTTGAATTGACCTCGGTTTGTTTGTTTCCGCCGCTCAAACTGAGATAAACTCTTCTGAACGACTCGTTTGGGTCCGAATTCGATCCTACACGCTGAGAGCGAACACACATTTGTTTCGATACTTGGTCATTTCTTCATTTTAGCAAGTACTCATTGTTTCAGTACTCGGGAACTCTCATGACACACATGCATCATTTGTTACGCATGTGGTTTCGTTTCGAACAAACACTTCATTGAAATTTAAATATTGCCTTGCTAAACCTAATTACTGATTCGTGATTCGAATGACCTACATTATTGTTATTGTTGACTCTTTTGTTACCAAGTCAACACATTTCCCTGAAACTTCTTTTATTTCAAGTTACATTCTTGGTGTATTTTTGCTACCATGCCGAGATTCCCTTGTCGATACATACGTTTATTATCAGGTTACGCTAAAACTAAGTCCAATTGCTTGAACTTATCCATTTCGCATATTCGGTTTAAGACGTCATATGATGTATTGGGAGCGTCATATTCAAACATTTTAGCAAAGATTCTTTCATTACGAGTCGTAGTAGGTTCGGTTGATCTACAACTCCACTAAATCGTTTGATTGACTTCGACACCTTGAGGTGATATTCTCACAGAATTGAAACTTGTGCTAATTGGGTTACTCACTTCATATACGGATTTAAATTATTTATTTGCTCTAAATCCGTCTCGTTTATCACAATTAAAGCAGTCTCAACACAATTGTGTGTTAAGGCAATGGTACATAGATTCATTTCATAAGCCCAATGTACCTCCTAACGATACTTTCATTGTCAATCGAATGCCTTGCGGTACATAATACTTTTCACCTTCGATCAAAAATAGTGGTTCTTTGATATTTTATATTCAACTGGAAACTTTACGACATTGCGTAAATCAAATCTTCAGATTGTCTCGGTCCACGTTCACTTGATTTCAGGCACGGTAAACTTGTTCAGTCACCATTATTATTGAATCTCGTCATTTCGACACCTTGTGGTGTCACTAGCTCGTGCTAATTATGGTCAACTGTCTCACACAAAACTACAAATTAAGACAATGATACACCATATTCGCTTGTACTTCATTCGGTGTATTTTCGCAATTCGAGAATGTCAACACACAAATCCTTACCATTTATTTATTCAAAAGTTGACAGATCATTTTCATAATACTATCGCATCCAAATCATTGATTTTGAGTTCATATAGCGGAGGCTATGGTTCGTGAAAACTCGTTTGCCTATCGTGACCGATTGTTTGAGAATCCTATTGGACAAACTCCTCTTTTGTGGAACCCCTGTTAACTGGATTGCACTAGACTATACGTCGATACGTCTTGTACCCTCGACACCAAATGCTAAAAGCACATACCTTTTAACTATTGGATTTGTGGTGTTATATATATATTCTTGGACTCACTTAATGTGAATAAGGTTTGAATTGGTTTGATGATTATCTACCTTGGTACTATTCATATACAAACATGCATAACGAAACCCTAAGGAATTAAGGTAGTACAAATTTCGAGGTTGGTTTTATACAGGAATATGGTTGAATATGTATTCTCTAAAATGGGACTTAAAAATATAATCCCAATACGAATAGACACATGTAAAATATCCCATCCTTGGGAAGGAAATACGAATACACAAGTATAAGAAGTATTATTACTAAAATATTGAAGACACTTTAAAACGTAACTCAAAGGCACTAATCAATACTAAGACAAGGCACGACCCGTTCGTCTAATATACGTTAGACCATTGTAGGTAGTCGTGTTTGCTGAGGAGATTGGGTTACGAGTACCGAAGACGCAATACAGTGAGTTCATGTCCCCCTTTTCTCTTAACTGTTTTCAGTTTTATACTTCGGGGGTGAAATACATGTTACATACTGCTACGGACAATTTCGAATGGTATGGTCAGCTAAGGAAGGAACTGTTAGGTTATGTGAAATCTTAAGAACATTAGTCCTCGTAGTACGATCGAGGGATACAAGTGACAGGCCTATTTGAGCATAACAAACCACACCCATGCGCCCTCAGGTTGGACCATGTGGTGACCTCGTCTTAACACCACCCATGCGCCCTCAGGTTGGACCATGTGGTGACCTTGTCTTAACCACACCCATGCGCCCTAAGGTTGGACCATGTGGTGACCTCGTCTTAACACCACCCATGCGCCCTCAGGTTGGACCATGTGGTGATCTTGTCGTAACACCACCCATGCGCCCTCAGGTTGGACCATGTGGTGACCTTGTCCTATCCCCTCCCATGCGCCCGTAGGTTGGACCATGTGGTTACACATTAACTGATATGTTTCCTTAATTGCTTTTATACCAGAGTTTACAAAACATACATACTTACAAGGATTATAAAGGTTTATTCGCGCGCACATACTAAACACATGAACTCGCTCAACTTTTGTTGATTTTTCAAACTACATGTATTTCAGGAAACTAATGGATCTGGCACGGTATGCACGTATTTTCAAGTTGCATTTGAATAAAGAAGTCATTCAGGGTTGTAGGGTTTAGAGGGTGTAACCTCTACCTGGACGAGTTATATATCTCTAAATCTAGTCTTGTTTAAGGTCTTTACCAAGTTTTATGAACTCATTTAAATAAGTCAAGGTTTGTAACTTATTTTGGGATTGATGTTTTAAGACAAGTATAATAAGGTATTTTTTTTCTCTAAACTTTATTAATGGATGAACTTCCCATGTTTTTATCATATAGCATTGTTATGATTGGTTGCCATGGTATTAAGAAGTCACACCAGATAACCACGCTTCCGCAAAAGTCAGGGTGTGAGATTTTCGATCTGTGTTACAAGCGAAATTACTAATTTTACCACTTTTAGATCGAATTAAGGTCCAATTCTTTCAAGGATTCGTTAAAACACTGTTTCGCTTATAATGTGTGAGATTCAAGTCATTTTGACCGTAAAATCTTGTTAACTTTGAAAAAGAAGGTGTAGAAATCATATTTTTGAAAAAAACAAGCTGATTTTGGAAAGAACTCTTCCTCCTGAGCTCTGATACCACTTGTAGGATCGTTTTCACGACCAAACAAGTCGTTCAGAAGAGTTCTAATCAATTCAAGAGGCGGAAACAGATGAATTGACTTGGAAAACAGCTTGTTTCACACTTAATTGTCTTGTTTTATTGAAATAACAAGTTTACAGATCAGTAGACACGTCGGCAGCACTTCGGTACCGGAATTACAAAAGTTACAAATGAATTAGCAACAAGGGTTTATATAGAGGAGGTGATTTCGCATGAAAGTGGCACTGGCCATTTCAAGCGAAATTATAATGTCTAATTTCGTTTGAAATAGCCAGTGGCTATTTCATGCGAAATTACACACAAACCCTAGTTTCTTGAACTACGTGCCCTGATCTAACATTCTTAATACAAGACTCGATACAAGACGAAGTCGACAGACGTATGCACCAACAGGAACCATAATCTTCGAGAAATTAGAAATGAATCAACGATAATAACAAGCAAGACCAAGAAAAGATCAAATCTATGTAGGTGTCGTCGGTGTACTCCAGTCCTTAATAGCAACAATCTTGGATGCATCCACATGAATACTCTGCTCGTTGACTATATGACCCAAGAACTGAACTTCTTTAAGCCAAAATTCACACTTGGAGAATTTAGCAAAAAGTTGTTCCTTCTTAAGGAGTTCCAACGTTAAGCGAAGGTGTTGCTCGTGCTCAGCTCGAGACTTTGAATAAATGAGAATATCATCGATAAACACAATGATAAACTTGTCTAAATAAGGTTTACAGACCCCGTTGGATCTGAGTTTGGTTTTGATTGTGTTTTTACGTTTGAATTAGATGAAGATGGATGAGTTGTGCAGCGGAATTAAGATGGAAACAAACTTTACACACAATCAAACGAGAGAATTGCTTTGATCAAACATTTTTCACAAAGAACCGAAGGATTGAATTTATTTCAATTACGATTACAATGCAATGCTGAATACAAACTCCCCCTCAGCCAGAGCTCAGTGTTTGTTCGTGCAGGAAGAGAATTTTGCAAAGAGCTAATAGAACAGTACAGAGCACTGTTCTATTTATAGGCACTAGCAAACCACTGAAGCATCTAAGCTGACGTCACCATGAAAGTGACATCTAACCTCCTAACAAACTCTAACCTCTGATCAATACAAACACTGTTATGCTAACTACTGCTATTACATTACATTACATAAAAGACATCTAAACAACTGCTGCATCCTTCCACTGCTATGAACCCAGCAGTACTTGTCCGGATCAGCAGTGCTTGACTCAAGGCAGTAGATTGAACAGCAGAGCTTTAGTCTTTCATCAGGCCTTTACTTGATTAGCAGTTTGTAGGTCAGCAGTTTGCACGATCAGTAGATAGGAGGTCAGCAGATGTTGAAACCACTTTCAAGGGGAGAGACTTGTATGTAACATCTGCTTATTCTGGATCCACTGCTCTGATCCAGTTTTGGCTTTAATTATTTGTTCCTTTGATAGGGTTCAATCCCAACAACTATTCATTAAGTCCATGAAGATAGTTGGGGCATTAGTCAAACCAAAAGGCATGATAGTGAACTCGAAATGCCCATATCTTGTACGAAAAGCAGTTTTGGGAATATCTTCTTCGAATACACGGAGTTGATGATACCCAGAACGCAGATCGATCTTAGAAAAACACGTAGCACCTTGCAGCTAGTTGAAGAGATCATCAATTCGAGGTAGGGGATATCGATTCTTCATGGTAAGCTTATTAAGCTCACGATAATCGATACACATTCGAAAAGATCCATCTTTCTTTTTCACAAAGAGAACAGGAGCTCCCCAAGGCGAAAAGCTCCAACGGATGAATCCTTTATCAGATAACTCTTGAAGCTATTTTGATAACTCTTGCATCTCTGACGGTGCAAGACGATAAGGTGCTTTCGCAATCGGGTTGGCATTGGGTACAAGGTCAATATGAAACTCGACTTGACGAACTGGAGGCAAACCAGGCAGTTCATCGAGAAACACCTCTAGATAATCCCGAACAATCGGAATATCCTGGATACTCTTGCTCTTGTTTTTCTCCTCGGTGACATGTGCCAGAAAAGCAACATATCCTTTTCGTAAATAACTTTGGGCTTTTGTACATGACATAAGCTTCAATCCACCAGATGGCTTCTCGCCACGAACTTCCAGAACATTGCCAGACGGGAGAGGAATACGAACAATCTTGTCGAAACAAACCACCTCAGCACGATGTTAACCATCCCAACGATAATATCGAAACTCCCAAGTTGCATCGGTGTGAGGTCAATAGGAAAAAGATGGTTATCAAGGTTTAACTGACAATCACAAATAACAAAATCGAGAACAAGAGGTTTACCAGTAGCAACTTCGACAGATAAGGGTTTCCTCAGTTTAGTTCTAGGTGTAGGATCGATTTCGACCTAAACGAGTCGTTCGGAAGAGCTCAAATCCGTTTCAGAGGCGGAAACAAAGAAACGGACGTGTACACAGCTAGAATCACACTTTAAATCTCTTGTATATTGATTTTACAGCGTTTACATTGACAAGGAACACCGGCAATACCTCGGTATCAGATCTGAACAACGTTACAAATGAATTGACAATAATCCTATTTATACTAATTCTGGACCGCTCATAGAGCATTACCATAAAAGCGAACCACATGGATGCCGTAAAAGCGAACTGACAAAATTGCCGTATAAGCGAACCACCATGTTGCCATATAAGCGAACCTCTTCATTGACCATCCATTCTTTACACCTCATTGGACCATCCATTCTTTTGTCTTCTTGTGAACTTTTATATCCTTTAACTTCAACCAACTAACATAATTCTTGTGCCATTTCAAATGATTGGACCATAATATGGAAACTCCTCATTGGTCCTTCAATAGGCATCACCTCATTGGACCATTCTTGATTTGTCTTTTGTGTGATGATGTATTTATGAAGTAATCATATGATGTCATCATCAAAGATGATGACATCATGTTTGATCCAAAACCGCTACAAACCCGAGACTAGGTATAAAGACGAAGACGACAGATGACTGCACCAACAGACTCCCCCTCAGATGTTGACGAGTCTTAAGTGTCGAGTCTTCAACGACTTCAGTCTTTATCACAGTGAAAGCATCCTCAAATCTTTCTCTTCTCTTTTCATCATCATCAACAGACTCCCCACGATCAATCTCTACTCAGATGTCTTCAGACTCCCCTTTTCAATATGCTAGGATCGCAGTCTGGCATGTTATAAACACAAATTCTTCAGGTATCGGAACCTGGTTTTCTAATACTTCAAAACCTGCACATCCTCTACCCAAAAATAAAACTTCCGATGATAACATGTAAAGATCTAATGAGTCACTCACATAAATTATACAATCACAGAATGATGTTACAATTTGAAGAACCACTTGAAGATATATATCATTTTTGTTTTCAAAAACCAACACACTCTCCCAAACCATCTGTTTGTCATGTTTAGCACTTGGAATTTTGAACATCAACTTTTCAATACTAGATGTCGAAAATCTTTTTGAATTTTTCAAACATTTAAGCTAAAACACACTTAAAATCTTTTTGGATTTTTGAAAAAAAAAACAGAAATGAAATGCAGTAAAGAAATATTTACAGACAATATTTTTGTGAGTTTGTGTAAGAGGATCATATCAGTTTCTGAGACAAATCACCAACACCGTTAAGCTTCATACATTTTAAGTTCTAAACGATTCACTTAGATTGTCAGTATACTTGTCCACTTAAATTTTCACACAAACTTCAATTGATCCGAGATACGATATTAATGTTTTAAGCAGTTGAACTTATCCGTGTGTCCCACTACTTGAATATACTCCCGTATCCAGATCCCAATATTCAGTCTTACAGGTGAGTATACCACAGATGATATCTGTCAGGGGAATAAATTATAGTACGAGGGCCGTGAGAGCTCAGGTCGATCTTTCGATACGCAGAGAGATGACGGCTTCGACTTTTGGTGTGTCCCCTTTAGAGGATCTTTTGCATTACAACAGCAGCGACTATCAATTTTATTGTTTCATCAGCTTGCTGAGGGCGATGCTATGTTTCAAGCATTTGCAGAAAGCATTATCCGGGGACTAGGTCAGAAATTTCTTTCAGCAGAAGTCCCGGGATAATACCCCAGATATCACTGAGCATAAAGACCTAGTATCTCAGAATAAGGGACCTTTCAAACAAGATTTCAGGGGTTACCTATATATCCAAGTTTGTGTTAACCCACAGAACAAGCAAGTTTGAAATTTAGGTTTATATCTCGTCACAATTTACTAAATGTGCAAAAATCTACTGGCACATCATCAGTGAGATCGTTTATCACTTTTTAACTTACCAATTCTTTAGCATGCTGTGATCGTCCACTGATGTACTATCATTTCCTCTTTTATACCACAAAACTCATTTTTGATTTTATCATGTTTTTGGCTTTTTCAAATTTTCAAATGTTTTTGGATTTTCTAAAATTTCTTACTCCCCCTAAAATGCAAACACATTTTAGGAAATTTGAAAATAAACTGTACAATAAAGTGACAACTGATATCGAATTGCTTCAATTCGCCATCCACTTGGCATAAACAATCAGAACTCCCCCTTACAACAAACTATTTTCCCATTGATTTCAAAACACTTAAGTTTGTTTTAATCAAATGGTTTTTCCGGAAAATTAGTTTTGTTGATTTTACCACTTGTAAAGTTAGGGGTTCATCATGTTGTTTTTCCAAACAATCATTTGTAAATATGGTCCAATCAAGTTCAACTAAATGACCTTGATTAACCACTTGTCAGTGAAAACCTTCAACAACTACTAGCAGGTTCACTTTACCAACCATAACCACTTGCACATCAAAATATAACAATTCAAAAATACCACCTGTACTTTACCAATTGTACCAATTGTAGGATCATTTTCTAAGAAAGATGCCGATTCCTGCTCCACTCTTACCAACCTGGGAGCTCCGGCAAGTCCGGTTTTTACTCAAACATTATGTCCACCCAGGCCTCACCAGCCTTGAGTGATTTTGGAACACATCTATCCCACCAACACTTTGATTTGTAAAAATCTTTAGCATCCTTTACCTTCCTGTCTACCATCTTACCAAAAATATGTTTGACTTTCCCGTTGAAAGCCTTCTCAACATCAAATTCTCCCTCATCAGCGAAGAATTGATTTGAGATCTCTACCTTTCCCACTTTCTTCATCAAATTTTCTTTTGACAATTTAGGAAAATTCTCATCGTTCACTTCTGGAACGGAATTCACAATCTTTTTCTCAACAGATGACTCCTCTGATTTTATGGAATCAGATTCATTGTCAGAATTACCCTCAGATTTAACCACCCACTTTTGTTTACTCAAATCACCTTTTCTTTTGTAAAACCGTTTTGAACTTTCTCCTTCCTCAGAAGTAGAATTTTCAAACTTTTTAACAATTTTTACAGGTTGTTCTTTCTTATCAACACAAGTCTTTCTCAAAACAGAGTTAGAAGAAACTTCCTGTTTTTGGTAGTCGGTCTTGGGGCAATTCCAAGCTATGTGTCCAACTTCCTGACATTTAAAACATGTTCTTCTATCAACTTTTTCAGCAAACCTTCTCACATTCTTCTTCACTTCAGCAAGAAACTCCTGGTTTGACTGCTTCCAGAACGGTTTCTTCTGTTCATCCTCTGAACTTCCTCCTGAAACAAATTTTGTTTTTGGTTTATAAGTTTTTTTATTTTTATAATTTTCTGAAGAATTAAAACCAAGACCTTGTTTTTTGAAATTACGGTTGTTGTTTGGTTTCTTTCGATAACCTGAACCATAACTGTAACCCTTTTTCTTGTTCAATCTCTGTTGAACTCTTGAAGTGTACTTTTTAGGTTTTTCAGCAAGATTTAAATCTTTTATTTCAGAAATATTAATTTCTGTTAATTTGAAAACCTGTTTGATCATTTCAGTTTTGACACTTCTTATTGGAAATTCCTCATCAGAATATAATTTGTCTGAATCATTCAATGTATACACTACTTTGATTGATTCGTCATTCAAATTAAATTTTGATAACAAGAATTCTTTATTGTAAACCCTCTTAACCGGCGAACTTGGACTTTTCTCAGACGAACTCAAACTATCAGACTTAGACTCCGACTTTGACTCTTCATCCATATCCAACACCTGATCGACAACTCTTTTAACTAATTCGGACTCATGATCAGTGTCAGACGCTGTGAATGTAACATCAATATTGTCTGGTAATTCATCAGTGATTTCAGACTTTAATTTGATGTTTAGAGCCTTGTCTACTTGTTCCTCGTTTGGTTTCCTGGGGGAATAACTCTCAAAGATAGGAGGCGGACATCTGTTATACTTGACACTTGGTTTCTTACCAGTATCCTCTTCTTTTTCTTTCTTCTTGAACGCTTCAAGACATGCAACAGTAGGATAAACACGATCAATCAGATAATCACAAGTAGTATAACTCAAAAGTAATATGTTGATCCTTTCACTCTCAATTTTCTCAAGTTCCAACTCCTTCTTCAAGTTAGCACAGTCTTCAATATAGTCATTGATGACGCTTTGCTTTGTCATTAAAGTTGCACTCATCTTGTCATTTGCCTTTTCAAATTCTGCATTTGCTCTTTTTAAACTGTCAACTGTCCTGTTCAATACGTCGTATGACTCTTTCACATACTTCACATCAAACAGTAAATCTTCTTTCATTTTCTCTAGCTCAGCAATCTTTTTGTCTTTTTCTTCAGAAACTTTGCAAAATTCTGAACATTTCTCACAAGGCTTTGTAACTTCAACTACTTTTTCAATTATCTTTTCGACTTCGACAGTCTTTTCAACTTCTACTATCTTCTCAACAATTTTCTCAACTTCCACAAGTTTCTCGACTTCGACAATTTTTTCAACTTCTATTATCTTTTCAACAACTTTCTCAACTTCCATGAGTTTCTCGACTTCGACAATTTTCTCCACTACTTTCTCTACTTCAACAATCTTCTCTATTGCAATTACTGATTCGTGATTCGAATGACCTACATTATTGTTATTGTTGACTCTTTTGTTACCAAGTCAACACATTTCCCTGAAACTTCTTTTATTTCAAGTTACATTCTTGGTGTATTTTTGCTACCATGCCGAGATTCCCTTGTCGATACATACGTTTATTATCAGGTTACGCTAAAACTAAGTCCAATTGCTTGAACTTATCCATTTCGCATATTCGGTTTAAGACGTCATATGATGTATTGGGAGCGTCATATTCAAACATTTTAGCAAAGATTCTTTCATTACGAGTCGTAGTAGGTTCGGTTGATCTACAACTCCACTAAATCGTTTGATTGACTTCGACACCTTGAGGTGATATTCTCACAGAATTGAAGCTTGTGCTAATTGGGTTACTCACTTCATATACGGATTTAAATTATTTATTTGCTCTAAATCCGTCTCGTTTATCACAATTAAAGCAGTCTCAACACGATTGTGTGTTAAGGAAATGGTACATAGATTCATTTCATAAGCCCAATGTACCTCCTAACGATACTTTCATTGTCAATCGAATGCCTTGCGGTACTTAATACTTTTCACCTTCGATCAAAAATAGTGGTTCTTTGATATTTCATATTCAACTGGAAACTTTACGACATTGCGTAAATCAAATCTTCAGATTGTCTCGGTCCACGTTCACTTGATTTCAGGCACGGTAAACTTGTTCAGTCACCATTATTATTGAATCTCGTCATTTCGACACCTTGTGGTGTCACTAGCTCGTGCTAATTATGGTCAACTGTCTCACACAAAACTACAAATTAAGACAATGATACACCATATTCGCTTGTACTTCATTCGGTGTATTTTCGCAATTCGAGAATGTCAACACACAAATCCTTACCATTTATTTATTCAAAAGTTGACAGATCATTTTCATAATACTATCGCATCCAAATCATTGATTTTGAGTTCATATAGCGGAGGCTATGGTTCGTGAAAACTCGTTTGCCTATCGTGACCGATTGTTTGAGAATCCTATTGGACAAACTCCTCTTTTGTGGAACCCCTGTTAACTGGATTGCACTAGACTATACGTCGATACGTCTTGTACCCTCGACACCAAATGCTAAAAGCACATACCTTTTAACTATTGGATTTGTGGTGTTATATATATATTCTTGGACTCACTTAATGTGAATAAGGTTTGAATTGGTTTGATGATTATCTACCTTGGTACTATTCATATACAAACATGCATAACGAAACCCTAAGGAATTAAGGTAGTACAAATTTCGAGGACGAAATTTTCTTAACGGGGGGAGAATGTGACAACCCTCAAAATTTCAGGTACCATACAAATTAATTAATTTCGATTATGTGCTTAATGACTGTGCTTGATTACAACTGACACCTTAAACTGCTTACTGATTTATGTTACATACATACATACATGTGCATCACTTTACATACAGTCGCTCCATTTATTTCATACAGACTCTTAGTGACAAACCTGATGCACAAAGCACAGTTAGCACAGTGAGCGGATAACTCAGACACGTGCTGACAATGCCAGCACATAGACAGACAATGTTATTATGGCCAGTATGAGCCAGGGATAGGGTACTACACTGGTTTGGAGTGTAGGGAAGTGAGGACCATAAGACTACGTCGTTAGGTGATAGATATAGTGCCGGGAAGTGCCTAAAACACACTTTAAATACAGAATTCTGCATTCTTTTATAAAATTCAGCATTTTATTATACCAGTAGAATACACAAATATGGCAGAGTGGTCCTGTATACTTTCCTAAGTACCAGGAATGATTTCGTTACAAAAAGATGCATAAAAGACACTATACGGTACAATTTAACGCTTTAATGGAACGATACGTAACCGAACAACCGGACATTACCCGGGACACCAAATTTTTGCCAAATACTCTGTTTTATTATTTCTGGCTAGCCATGTATCCCGTTTACCCCAAACACCCATTAAAAATCAAATAAATAACATATGGAGGCATAATACTTGGAATCTAACTACTTTTTTTCAATTTAGTTACAAAATTTACATCCAACCCCCCCCCCCTAACCGATTCTTGATCCCCATGGACCCCACCCCTACTCATTTCAAATCTCTACCAAATAATACTTCTAATTTGTGATTGGGCCTCCCTTATTTGCTACATTGACCAAGAAATCCTAACCCTTACAAATAGGTTAGGCTAGATGTTTAATCCCATCATTTCACTTTCACCAACAAGTCACTCCACCATTTTCCTTCACTCTCTCTCTCTCTCTCTCTCTCGACTGATTGTATACGCCACCACCACCATCACTTCAACTTTCACACATTTGATCCACTATCAAGTCCAAAACAAGTGCTAGAAGGAGTCTTGTAAAGCTTGGAGCTTGGAATCTTGAAGAAACATCACACCTTGCACTCTCACGCCATCTACATCATCATTCTTGTTCACAAGTTCGTCCCTAGCCCTTGTGCTAGTTGTAAGTCTTCGATTTAACTCTTAAATCACTTCTACGTTGATTGTTCGAAAGATTGACGTTAACGATTAACACAAGAACATAAAAGAGAATGAACTAGACATTGGACATAAACTTACATAAAATCTGGTTTGGTTATGTTGTTATAAGCATGCATGTTGTTTGATCATTGATTTCTCGATAAATCCGTTGTTAGAACAATTGTTGATGCGTTTTAGTAACATTTACACTCTAAAAAGCATGCTGATTAGTATTTTCAGCCAACTTCAACAGGCTGTAACTGGATCATAATAAATCGAAAAACGGATTTTCTGAAGCCTAAATTATGTATGTTCGAAAAACCGAACAAATGGCACTAGAATCGTAATTTTTCGAGGTCGTTTACTATTTTTAAAGAACTGTTTTTGGACAGCAGCTCAAGCTGCGATTTTTCTGCTGAAAAAGTATGTTGTATACGGTGTCATAACTTAAAAACCGAGTAGAATTAGCTCATGAAATCTTCACTGTAGATGGTGACTGTTGTCGCCGTAATTCTCTCACTGGAATTTCGTCAATCGGACTTACGATTAATTTTTAGTGAATTATTCCGTAGACAGCAGTCAGAAAATGACAAATCTGATTGCAGCCCGGTAAATGAATTTCTATAAAATATTGGTAACGAACCGGACCCCGATATTTTTACACAATAAAATTTGGAACGTTTTTGAGATTCTGTAAAAAGTTGGGAATTTTTGGAGAAGGTTAACTATTTTATTAAAATGCTCGAAAACAGTCCAGTTTTGATTAATAAAGCTGAAATGACATAAATGGTATATTGCATGTATGATTGTCGGGTTGGCTATGTGAGAACATTCTACGGGATATTTGTAAAAGAAAATGATATGCTATTAAGCATGGACACCTCTATTTACAAAGGAGACTATGGCGAAATTTTCCGAAAATCCTAACACTTAGTAAACATTTTTTCTAAACAAGTGGTTACTAGCATGTTTTAGACTATGTTTTTCAAACATAAAACTCGCCATAATCTTTATAACGAAATACGGAGTATCGGAGGTTGGTTTTATACAGGAATATGGTTGAATATGTATTCTCTAAAATGGGACTTAAAAATATAATCCCAATACGAACAGACACATGTAAAATATCCCATCCTTGGGAAGGAAATACGAATACACAAGTATAAGAAGTATTATTACTAAAATATTGAAGACACTTTAAAACGTAACTCAAAGGCACTAATCAATACTAAGACAAGGCACGACCCGTTCGTCTAATAGACGTTAGACCATTGTAGGTGTAGTAAGTTCCCGTCTCATTCTCACTGTAAAGAGTTTTGGCAGCTGTAACTAGAGGAACTGGTGTAGCAAACGCATTGTAGAATTCCTCTTCCATGATTCTGTAATCTGTATCACAAAGTCAACTCGGTTCAAAATCAACAAGATTCACACAAAATATAAATTCAAACTAAATCACTTGGAGCGAAATTATCAAACTCAAACGAAATCAGAATTGGTGCGGAATAAGGTCTTTCAAACGAAATAACTATTCCACGCGAAAATACTTACACGAACTTACGATTTGATACGAAATAAGATAATTTCGTATGAAATAAGGTAATTTCAAACGAAATCACACTTTGAAGCGGAATTAAAACTAATTTCGTGTGGAATTAGGTAATTTCGTGTGGAATGGCACAAAAGAAATTACACTTAGAAGCGAAATCATGAATTTCAAGCGAAATTATGTAATTTCGTTTGAAATCAAGCTTTAATTCCGTACGAAATTATGCTGACGTCATCATTTTCTGTGACAACCCTCAAAATTTCAGGTACCGTACAAATTAATTAATTTCGATTATGTGCTTAATGACTGTGCTTGATTACAGCTGACACCTTAAACTGCTTACTAATTTATGTTACATACATACATGTGCATCACTTTACATACAGTCACTCCATTTATTTCATACAGACTCTTAGTGACAAACCTGATGCACAAAGCACAGTTAGCACAGTGAGCGGATAACTCAGACACGTGCTGACAATGCCAGCACATAGACAGACAATGTTATTATGGCCAGTATGAGCCAGGGATAGGGTACTACACTGGTTTGGAGTGTAGGGAAGTGAGGACCATAAGACTACGTCGTTAGGTGATAGATATAGTACCGGGAAGTGCCTAAAACACACTTTAAATACAGAATTCTGCATTCTTTTTTAAAATTCAGCATTTTATTATACCATTAGAATACACAAATATGGCAGAGTGGTCCTGTATACTTTCCTAAGTACCAGGAATGATTTCGTTACAAAAAGATGCATAAAAGACACTATACGGTACAATTTAACGCTTTAACGGAACGATACGTAACCGAACAACCGGACATTACCCGGGACACCAAATTTTTGTCAAATACTCTGTTTTATTATTTCTGGCTAGTCATGTATCCCGTTTACCCCAAACACCCATTAAAAATCAAATAAATAACATATGGAGGCATAATACTTGGAATCTAACTACTTTTTTTCAATTTAGTTACAAAATTTACATCCAACCCCCCCCCCCCCTAACCGATTCTTGATCCCCATGGACCCCACCCCTACTCATTTCAAATCTCTACCAAATAATACTTCTAATTTGTGATTGGGCCTCCCTTATTTGCTACATTGACCAAGAAATCCTAACCCTTACAAATAGGTTGGGCTAGATGTTTAATCCCATCATTTCACTTTCACCAACAAGTCACTCCACCATTTTCCTTCACTCTCTCTCTCCCTCTCAGCTGATTATATCCGCCACCACCGCCATCACTTCAACTTTCACACATTTGATCCACTATCAAGTCCAAAACAAGTGCTAGAAGGAGTCTTGTAAAGCTTGGAGCTTGGAATCTTGAAGAAACATCACACCTTGCACTCTCACGCCATCTTCATCATCATTCTTGTTCACAAGTTCGTCCCTAGCTCTTGTGCTAGTTGTAAGTCTTCGATTTAACTCTTAAATCACTTCTACGTTGATTGTTCGAAAGATTGAAGTTAACGATTAACACAAGAACATAAAAGAGAATGAACTAGACATTGGACATAAACTTACATAAAATCTGGCTTGGTTATGTTGGTATAAGCATGCATGTTGTTTGATCATTGATTTCTCGATAAACCCGTTGTTAGAACAATTGTTGACGCATTTTAGTAACATTTACACTCTAAAAAGCATGCTGATTAGTATTTTCAGCCAACTTCAACAGGCTGTAACTGGATCATAATAAATCAAAAAATCGATTTTGTGAAGCCTAAATTATGTATTTTTGAAAAACCTAACAAATGGCACTAGAATCGTAATTTTTCGTGGTCGTTTACTATTTTTAAAGAACTGTTTTTGGACAGCAGCTCAAGCTGCGATTTTTCTGCTGAAAAAGTATGTTGAATACGGTGTCATAACTTAAAAACCGAGTAGAATTAGCTCATGAAATTTTCACTGTTGTCGCCGTAATTCTCTCCCTGGAATTTCGTGAATCGGACTTACAATTAATTTTTAGTGAATTATTCCGTAGACTACAGTCAGAAAATGACAAATCTGATTGCAGCCCGTTAAATGAATTTCTATAAAATATTGGTAATGAACCGGACCCCGATATTTTTACACAATAACATTTGGAACGTTTTTGACATTCTGTAAAAATTTGGAAATTTTTGGAGAAGGTTAACTATTTTATTAAAATGCTCGAAAACAGTCCAGTTTTGATTAATAAAGCTGAAATGACATAAATGGTATATTGCATGTATGATTGTCGGGTTGGCTATGTGAGAACATTCTACGGGATATTTGTAAAAGAAAATGATATGCTATTAAGCATGGACACCTCTATTTACAAAGGAGACTATGGCGAAATTTTCCGAAAATCCTAACACTTAGTAAACATTTTTTTTCTAAACAAGTGGTTACTAGCATGTTTTAGACTATGTTTTTCAAACATAAAACTCGCCATAATCTTTATAACGAAATACAGAGTATCGGAGGTTGGTTTTATACAGGAATATGGTTGAATATGTATCCCATCCTTGGGAAGGAAATACGAATACACAAGTATAAGAAGTATTATTACTAAAATATTGAAGACACTTTAAAACGTAACTCAAAGGCACTAATCAATACTAAGACAAGGCACGACCCGTTCGTCTAATAGACGTTAGACCATTGTAGGTAGTCATGTTTGCTGAGGAGATTGGGTTACGAGTACCGAAGACGCAATACAGTGAGTTCATGTCCCCCTTTTCTCTTAACTGTTTTCAGTTTTATACTTCGGGGGTGAAATACATGTTACATACTGCTACGGACAATTTCGAATGGTATGGTCAGCTAAGGAAGGAACTGTTAGGTTATGTGAAATCTTAAGAACATTAGTCCTCGTAGTACGATCGAGGGATACAAGTGATAGGCCTATTTGAGCATAAAAAACCACACCCATGCGCCCTCAGGTTGGACCATGTGGTGACCTCGTCTTAACACCACCCATGCGCCCTCAGGTTGGACCATGTGGTGACCTTGTCTTAACCACACCCATGCGCCCTAAGGTTGGACCATGTGGTGACCTCGTCTTAACACCACCCATGCGCCCTCAGGTTGGACCATGTGGTGATCTTGTCGTAACACCACCCATGCGCCCTCAGGTTGGACCATGTGGTGACCTTGTCCTATCCCCTCCCATGCGCCCGTAGGTTGGACCATGTGGTTACACATTAACTGATATGTTTCCTTAATTGCTTTCATACCAGAGTTTACAAAACATACATACTTACAAGGATTATAAAGGTTTATTCGCGCGCACATACTAAACACATGAACTCGCTCAACTTTTGTTGATTTTTCAAACTACATGTATTTCAGGAAACTAATGGATCTGGCACGGTATGCACGTATTTTCAAGTTGCGTTTGAATAAAGAAGTCATTCAGGGTTGTAGGGTTTAGAGGGTGTAACCTCTACCTGGACGGGTTATATATCTCTAAATCTAGTCTTGTTTAAGGTCTTTACCAAGTTTTATGAACTCATTTAAATAAGTCAAGGTTTGTAACTTATTTTGGGATTGATGTTTTAAGACAAGTATAATAAGGTATTTTTTTTCTCTAAACTTTATTAATGGATGAACTTCCCATGTTTTTATCATATAGCATTGTTATGATTGGTTGCCATGGTATTAAGAAGTCACACCAGATAACCACGCTTCCGCAAAAGTCAGGGTGTGAGATTTTCGATCTGTGTTACAAGAGAAATTACTAATTTTACCACTTTTAGATCGAATTAAGGTCCAATTCTTTCAAGGATTCGTTAAAACACTGTTTCGCTTATAATGTGTGAGATTCAAGTCATTTTGACCGTAAAATCTTGTTAACTTTGAAAAAGAAGGTGTAGAAATCATATTTTTGAAAAAAACAAGCTGATTTTGGAAAGAACTCTTCCTCCTGAGCTCTGATACCACTTGTAGGATCGTTTTCACGACCAAACAAGTCATTCAGAAGAGTTCTAATCAATTCAAGAGGCGGAAACAGATGAATTGACTTGGAAAACAGCTTGTTTCACACTTAATTGTCTTGTTTTATTGAAATAACAAGTTTACAGATCAGTAGACACGTCGGCAGCACTTCGGTACCGGAATTACGAAAGTTACAAATGAATTAGCAACAAGGGTTTATATAGAGGAGGTGATTTCGCATGAAAGTGGCACTGGCCATTTCAAGCGAAATTATAATGTCTAATTTCGTTTGAAATAGCCAGTGGCTATTTCATGCGAAATTACACACAAACCCTAGTTTCTTGAACTACGTGCCCTGATCTAACATTCTTAATACAAGACTCGATACAAGACGAAGTCGACAGACGTATGCACCAACAGGAACCATAATCTTCGAGAAATTAGAAATGAATCAACGATAATAACAAGCAAGACCAAGAAAAGATCAAATCTATGTAGGTGTCGTCGGTGTACTCCAGTCCTTAATAGCAACAATCTTGGATGCATCCACATGAATACTCTGCTCGTTGACTATATGACCCAAGAACTGAACTTCTTTAAGCCAAAATTCACACTTGGAGAATTTAGCAAAAAGTTGTTCCTTCTTAAGGAGTTCCAACGTTAAGCGAAGGTGTTGCTCGTGCTCAGCTCGAGACTTTGAATAAATGAGAATATCATCGATAAACACAATGATAAACTTGTCTAAATAAGGTTTACAGACCCCGTTGGATCTGAGTTTGGTTTTGATTGTGTTTTTACGTTTGAATTAGATGAAGATGGATGAGTTGTGCAGCGGAATTAAGATGGAAACAAACTTTACACACAATCAAACGAGAGAATTGCTTTGATCAAACATTTTTCACAAAGAACCGAAGGATTGAATTTATTTCAATTACGATTACAATGCAATGCTGAATACAAACTCCCCCTCAGCCAGAGCTCAGTGTTTGTTCGTGCAGGAAGAGAATTTTGCAAAGAGCTAATAGAACAGTACAGAGCACTGTTCTATTTATAGGCACTAGCAAACCACTGAAGCATCTAAGCTGACGTCACCATGAAAGTGACATCTAACCTCCTAACAAACTCTAACCTCTGATCAATACAAACACTGCTATGCTAACTACTGCTATTACATTACATTACATAAAAGACATCTAAACAACTGCTGCATCCTTCCACTGCTGTGAACCCAGCAGTACTTGTCCGGATCAGCAGTGCTTGACTCAAGGCAGTAGATTGAACAGCAGAGCTTTAGTCTTTCATCAGGCCTTTACTTGATTAGCAGTTTGTAGGTCAGCAGTTTGCACGATCAGTAGATAGGAGGTCAGCAGATGTTAAAACCACTTTCAAGGGGAGAGACTTGTATGTAACATCTGCTTATTCTGGATCCACTGCTCTGATCCAGTTTTGGCTTTAATTATTTGTTCCTTTGATAGGGTTCAATCCCAACAACTATTCATTAAGTCCATGAAGATAGTTGGGGCATTAGTCAAACCAAAAGGCATGATAGTGAACTCGAAATGCCCATATCTTGTACGGAAAGCAGTTTTGGGAATATCTTCTTCGAATACACGGAGTTGATGATACCCAGAACGCAGATCGATCTTAGAAAAACACGAAGCACCTTGCAGCTAGTTGAAGAGATCATCAATTCGAGGTAGGGGATATCGATTCTTGATGGTAAGCTTATTAAGCTCACGATAATCGATACACATTCGAAAAGATCCATCTTTCTTTTTCACAAAGAGAACAGGAGCTCCCCAAGGCGAAAAGCTCCGACGGATGAATCCTTTATCAGATAACTCTTGAAGCTATTTTGATAACTCTTGCATCTCCGACGGTGCAAGACGATAAGGTGCTTTCGCAATCGGGTTGGCATTGGGTACAAGGTCAATATGAAACTCGACTTGACGAACTGGAGGCAAACCAAGCAGTTCATCGAGAAACACCTCTAGATAATCCCGAACAATCGGAATATCCTGGATACTCTTGCTCTTGTTTTTCTCCTCGGTGACATGTGCCAGAAAAGCAACATATCCTTTTCGTAAATAACTTTGGGCTTTTGTACATGACATAAGCTTCAATCCACCAGATGGCTTCTCGCCACGAACTTCCAGAACATTGCCAGACGGGAGAAGAATACGAACAATCTTGTCGAAACAAACCACCTCAGCACGATGTTAACCATCCCAACGATAATATCGAAACTCCCAAGTTGCATCGGTGTGAGGTCAATAGGAAAAAGATGGTTATCAAGGTTTAACTGACAATCACAAATAACAAAATCGAGAACAAGAGGTTTACCAGTAGCAACTTCGACAGATAAGGGTTTCCTCAGTTTAGTTCTAGGTGTAGGATCGATTTCGACCTAAACGAGTCGTTCGGAAGAGCTCAAATCCGTCTCAGAGGCGGAAACAAAGAAACGGACGTGTACACAGCTAGAATCACACTTTAAATCTCTTGTATATTGATTTTACAGCGTTTACATTGACAAGGAACACCGGCAATACCTCGGTATCAGATCTGAACAACGTTACAAATGAATTGACAATAAGCCTATTTATAC
This sequence comes from Helianthus tuberosus, assembly GCA_030545235.1. Classification (NCBI taxonomy): domain Eukaryota; kingdom Viridiplantae; phylum Streptophyta; class Magnoliopsida; order Asterales; family Asteraceae; genus Helianthus; species Helianthus tuberosus. Next base: position 93,801,451 of record CM060410.1, read on the forward strand.
TAATTCTGGGCCGCTCATAGAGCATTACCATAAAAGCGAACCACATGGATGCCGTAAAAGCGAACTGACAAAATTGCCGTATAAGCGAACCACCAAGTTGCCATATAAGCGAACCTCTTCATTGACCATCCATTCTTTACACCTCATTGGACCATCCATTCTTTTGTCTTCTTGTGAACTTTTATATCCTTTAACTTCAACCAACTAACATAATTCTTGTGCCATTTCAAATGATTGGACCATAATATGGAAACTCCTCATTGGTCCTTCAATAGGCATCACCTCATTGGACCATTCTTGATTTGTCTTTTGTGTGATGATGTATTTATGAAGTAATCATATGATGTCATCATCAAAGATGATGACATCATGTTTGATCCAAAACCGCTACAAACCCGAGACTAGGTATAAAGACGAAGACGACAGATGACTGCACCAGCAGACTCCCCCTCAGATGTTGACGAGTCTTAAGTGTCAAGTCTTCAACGACTTCAGTCTTTATCACAGTGAAAGCATCCTCAAATCTTTCTCTTCTCTTTTCATCATCATCAACAGACTCCCCACGATCAATCTCTACTCAGATGTCTTCAGACTCCCCTTTTCAATATGCTAGGATCGCAGTCTGGCATGTTATAAACACAAATTCTTCAGGTATCGGAACCTGGTTTTCTAATACTTCAAAACCTGCACATCCTCTACCCAAAAATAAAACTTCCGATGATAACATGTAAAGATCTAATGAGTCACTCACATAAATTATACAATCACAGAATGATGTTACAATTTGAAGAACCATTTGAAGATATATATCATTTTTGTTTTCAAAAACCAACACACTCTCCCAAACCATCTGTTTGTCATGTTTAGCACTTGGAATTTTGAACATCAACTTTTCAATACTAGATGTCGAAAATCTTTTTGAATTTTTCAAACATTTAAGCTAAAACACACTTAAAATCTTTTTGGATTTTTGAAAAAAAAAAACAGAAATGAAATGCAGTAAAGAAATATTTACAGACAATATTTTTGTGAGTTTGTGTAAGAGGATCATATCAGTTTCTGAGACAAATCACCAACACCGTTAAGCTTCATACATTTTAAGTTCTAAACGATTCACTTAGATTGTCAGTATACTTGTCCACTTAAATTTTCACACAAACTTCAATTGATCCGAGATACGATATTAATGTTTTAAGCAGTTGAACTTATCTGTGTGTCCCACTACTTGAATATACTCCCGTATCCAGATCCCAATATTCAGTCTTACAGGTGAGTATACCACAGATGATATCTGTCAGGGGAATAAATTATAGTACGAGGGCCGTGAGAGCTCAGGTCGATCTTTCGATACGCAGAGAGATGACGGCTTCGACTTTTGGTGTGTCCCCTTTAGAGGATCTTTTGCATTACAACAGCAGCGACTATCAATTTTATTGTTTCATCAGCTTGCCGAGGGCGATGCTATGTTTCAAGCATTTTCAGAAAGCATTATCCGGGGACTAGGTCAGAAATTTCTTTCAGCAGAAGTCCCGGGATAATACCCCAGATATCACTGAGCATAAAGACCTAGTATCTCAGAATAAGGGACCTTTCAAACAAGATTTCAGGGGTTACCTATATATCCAAGTTTGTGTTAACCCACAGAACAAGCAAGTTTGAAATTTAGGTTTATATCTCGTCACAATTTACTAAATGTGCAAAAATCTACTGGCACATCATCAGTGAGATCGTTTATCACTTTTTAACTTACCAATTCTTTAGCATGCTGTGATCGTCCACTGATGTACTATCATTTCCTCTTTTATACCACAAAACTCATTTTTGATTTTATCATGTTTTTGGCTTTTTCAAATTTTCAAATGTTTTTGGATTTTCTAAAATTTCTTACTCCCCCTAAAATGCAAACACATTTTAGGAAATTTGAAAATAAACTGTACAATAAAGTGACAACTGATATCGAATTGCTTCAATTCGCCATCCACTTGGCATAAACAATCAGAACTCCCCCTTACAACAAACTATTTTCCCATTGATTTCAAAACACTTAAGTTTGTTTTAATCAAATGGTTTTTCCGGAAAATTAGTTTTGTTGATTTTACCACTTGTAAAGTTAGGGGTTCATCATGTTGTTTTTCCAAACAATCATTTGTAAATAAGGTCCAATCAAGTTCAACTAAATGACCTTGATTAACCACTTGTCAGTGAAAACCTTCAACAACTACTAGCAGGTTCACTTTACCAACCATAACCACTTGCAGATCAAAATATAACAATTCAAAAATACCACCTGTACTTTACCAATTGTACCAATTGTAGGATCATTTTCTAAGAAAGATGCCGATTCCTGCTCCACTCTTACCAACCTGGGAGCTCCGGCAAGTCCGGTTTTTACTCAAACATTATGTCCACCCAGGCCTCACCAGCCTTGAGTGATTTTGGAACACATCTATCCCACCAACACTTTGATTTGTAAAAATCTTTAGCATCCTTTACCTTCCTGTCTACCATCTTACCAAAAATATGTTTGACTTTCCTGTTGAAAGCCTTCTCAACATCAAATTCTCCCTCATCAGCGAAGAATTGATTTGAGATCTCTACCTTTCCCACTTTCTTCATCAAATTTTCTTTTGACAATTTAGGAAAATTCTCATCGTTCACTTCTGGAACGGAATTCACAATCTTTTTCTCAACAGATGACTCCTCTGATTTTATGGAATCAGATTCATTGTCAGAATTACCCTCAGATTTAACCACCCACTTTTGTTTACTCAAATCACCTTTTCTTTTGTAAAACCGTTTTGAACTTTCTCCTTCCTCAGAAGTAGAATTTTCAAACTTTTTAACAATTTTTACAGGTTGTTCTTTCTTATCAACACAAGTCTTTCTCAAAACAGAGTTAGAAGAAACTTCCTGTTTTTGGTAGTTGGTCTTGGGGCAATTCCAAGCTATGTGTCCAACTTCCTGACATTTAAAACATGTTCTTCTATCAACTTTTTCAGCAAACCTTCTCACATTCTTCTTCACTTCAGCAAGAAACTCCTGGTTTGACTGCTTCCAGAACGGTTTCTTCTGTTTCATCCTCTGAACTTCCTCCTGAAACAAATTTTGTTTTTGGTTTATAAGTTTTCTGATTTTTATAATTTTCTGAAGAATTAAAACCAAGACCTTGTTTTTTGAAATTACGGTTGTGGTTTGGTTTCTTTCGATAACCTGAACCATAACTGTAACCCTTTTTCTTGTTCAATCTCTGTTGAACTCTTGAAGTGTACTTTTTAGGTTTTTCAGCAAGATTTAAATCTTTTATTTCATAAATATTAATTTCTGTTAATTTGAAAACCTGTTTGATCATTTCAGTTTTGACACTTCTTATTGGAAATTCCTCATCAGAATATAATTTGTCTGAATCATTCAATGTATACACTACTTTGATTGATTCGTCATTCAAATTAAATTTTGATAACAAGAATTCTTTATTGTAAACCCTCTTAACCGGCGAACTTGGACTTTTCTCAGACGAACTCAAACTATCAGACTTAGACTCCGACTTTGACTCTTCATCCATATCCAACACCTGATCGACAACTCTTTTAACTAATTCGGACTCATGATCAGTGTCAGACGCTGTGAATGTAACATCAATATTGTCTGGTAATTCATCAGTGATTTCAGACTTTAATTTGATGTTTAGAGCCTTGTCTACTTGTTCCTCGTTTGGTTTCCTGGGGGAATAACTCTCAAAGATAGGAGGCGGACATCTGTTATACTTGACACTTGGTTTCTTACCAGTATCCTCTTCTTTTTCTTTCTTCTTGAACGCTTCAAGACCTGCAACAGTAGGATAAACACGATCAATCAGATAATCACAAGTAGTATAACTCAAAAGTAATATGTTGATCCTTTCACTCTCAATTTTCTCAAGTTCCAACTCCTTCTTCAAGTTAGCACAGTCTTCAATATAGTCATTGATGACGCTTTGCTTTGTCATTAAAGTTGCACTCATCTTGTCATTTGCCTTTTCAAATTCTGCATTTGCTCTTTTTAAACTGTCAACTGTCCTGTTCAATACGTCGTATGACTCTTTCACATACTTCACATCAAACAGTAAATCTTCTTTCATTTTCTCTAGCTCAGCAATCTTTTTGTCTTTTTCTTCACAAACTTTGCAAAATTCTAAACATTTCTCACAAGGCTTTGTAACTTCAACTACTTTTTCAATTATCTTTTCGACTTCGACAGTCTTTTCAACTTCTACTATCTTCTCAACAATTTTCTCAACTTCCACAAGTTTCTCGACTTCGACAATTTTTTCAACTTCTATTATCTTTTCAACAATTTTCTCAACTTCCATGAGTTTCTCGACTTCGACAATTTTCTCCACTACTTTCTCTACTTCAACAATCTTCTCTATTGCAATCTCAGCAGTTGCTTCATCTTTTGTTTCTATAGCTTCAGTCTTCGCCTTTTCATCAGCGAGTAGCTTTGCTGCTTCTAGCTCTCTCTGCAATCGAGCAATCTTCTTCTGATTCAGTATCTCAACTTTATCTGCATAGAAAAAATTAAAACTGTCAGGATCAATGCTTTTTCTACATTTGTTAAGATACTCTTCCTCATCATCCGTATCAACATCACTTCCAAGATCTGGAAATATCGGAATTCTTTTCTGACAATCTTCATTTTGATCCAGAATCCTGGTAACAAGTGCCACATTAGATTTAGTTTCACTAGGTATATACTTGTCCCAGCTAAATTCCTTTGCAACAACCTCATCATTTTGATCAATTATCCCATAATAAGCTTTCCTATTGGCTTCTTCAATCATTCTCCCATGAGCAGTTTGTGGTTCCTTTTGTTGAGGTTTTTGATCGATTTGATGAAAGATTGATTTCTGATAATAATTGCTCTTTTCTTGACTTCCAGTTGACTCTTGGTTTTTACATTCTCGTTTAAAGTGACCTTTTCCTTTACATCGGAAACAGGTAACTTTTGACTTGTCAAAACCAAGTGGAGAAGCAGCCATTCCTCGGAACTCGTCTCTGCCAGTAATTTGTTGAAATTTTTCAGCTCTCCTGTAGGCACTAGCTAAGCACCACTTCACATCCATCAGCTCAAGCTCTTCTGCATCAATTTGGTCGTAATCTTCTTTTGTAAGCATCGGATTACCAATTCTTCCGGCAATCAGGCTTTCATACGACTCTAACATGGCGACAAGAGATGCCATATGTTGCTTTGCCACCTCAGGAGAAAGAGCTTGACCATTCTGGATGTTTAGTGTCACATTGCACTGCAGATTTGTAGAATTTTGATTTTGAGGGCTAGGTGTATTGTTGTTTGGATCAAAGCTTGAGAATGATGAAGTAGATCCACCACTTTGAGTTGTAGTACTTGCATTTGGACTTGCAGAACCATCAGCACTGAATGCAGTACTAATCTTTGGACTTTGATTATGAGTGGTCTCAAACTTGTTCCCTCGATAGTACAGACTGACATCTTGCTTTGCATTTGGATTGGTCATGATAGCTGTCTTTTGAATATCCAGCTCCTGCTCTTCAATTTTCTGAATAAACTGAGCCAAATTCATATTCTCAGACTTTCTCATAAGTTTCACAAACATCAAATATGTTCCCCACTTGTGCCGTGGTAACGCCTCAGCTAGTTTGTCAACCCACTCATCGTCCTCTTTCTTGATATCCAACCTACCCATTTCCAAAACTAAATGACAGTATCTATCTATAGTCTGTTTGGTTGTTTCATGATCAAATGCAGTAAACATGTCAAATGATTTCTTCAATAATGCCTTCTTGTTTTTGATCATATCAGCACTCCCTCTGAATTTCTGAATCAAAGCTTCCCAGATGGATCTAGCAGTTCCGTTATGTTGAAGTAAGACAAAGATGTCTTCTTTAACAGCTTGCTGAAGGATGCTGATCATCATCTTCTCACTAGTGTACTTCAACTTATCAGCTTCTGTAAAATCATTGAAACCCTTTTCCAAACCACGTTCATTCTTTGGCTTCTCGTAATCTTTCAGTAAAGAACACCATGCTTCGAATCTGTAAGCTTGAACCCAGTTCTCGAATCGGTTCTTCCAACCCTGAAAATCTTCAATATACATGAGTTTCGGCGGTTTTTGATGAGTGCCTGTCTCATTCTCATTATACAACGCTTCAGCAGGAGTTACAGGGGCAACGGGTGTCGCGAATGCATTGTAGAACTCTTCAGCCATGTCTCAAAACGCAGATGATGCTTCGGGAAATACCTGATAACACACAAACAAAAAACACAATCAGTTTAAAAATTTATCAATTAATGGAAACGAACTGGTACTTGAACTGGTGAAATTTCTGTGCGGACTGAAGCTTGACAAACTGTGCAGACTGATATGACTTGGATCAAATACGAATGGCGTGACCCTTTTTCGTGTAAACTGACTGACTTTCAAATGACCTTGCCTGACTTTCAATCAATGTGGATGGCAACCTTCACAATAACAATGAATGAACTGACAACATGGGTGATTAAATGACCAGATAGGTAAGAATGGTCGGTGCGGTTGATTGATTGTGATAGGACCAAAATTTTAGACAACAAATGGGATTGGACCTTTACACAATAGTGGGGCGGTGGTCAAGTGATCAAGTGGGCTAATCAACATAGTTTGCTGTGATTGGGCCGACGACTTGGGCCAATGATATTCAAGGGGGCGGTGCTGTTTCAAAATAGACGACAACTTCAATACTAATCACATGTAACCTGACAATACATTTATCAAACAACACAATGTACTTATCAAAGTATTTTTTTTTCAAACGGTGAATATGATAATTTTTCAATTGTCCTCAAAAAGCGAACTCACTAGTCTTATAAGCGGACCACAAATTGCACTAAACGCGGATCTCAAGTGTCACAAAGAGCGAATCTCAATTGGTGTTCGAAAAAGCGGACCAAGCATGTCACTTAAAGCGGACCAAAACTTTTACCATTTGAGTGAACCAGACTTAAACATGAACAAATAAGCGAACCAAACACGACCAGAAAAGCAAACCAGACTGTGATCTAAGAGCGGATCTCGATGACGTCAGTACTAGCGAACCAAATGCAAGCGAAAACTCAATTTGAACCAATTTTAGGCCGATTTAAGTTCTGAAAACTTCCAGGTTTTGTTAATTCATGATTACGCATACACTGTGTGAATTTTAAGCGATTTTGACCGTAAAAAGTTCTGTTTTTTCAAAAAAGAAAGGTGTAGAAACAGAAAAAATGATGAAAACGAGCTGTATATGCGAGATCTCCTCCTCCTTGGCTCTGATACCAATTGTAGGATCGATTTCGACCTAAACGAGTCGTTCGGAAGAGCTCAAATCCGTTTCAGAGGCGGAAACAAAGAAACGGACGTGTACACAGCTAGAATCACACTTTAAATCTCTTGTATATTGATTTTACAGCGTTTACATTGACAAGGAACACCGGCAATACCTCGGTATCAGATCTGAACAACGTTACAAATGAATTGACAATAAGCCTATTTATACTAATTCTGGACCGCTCATAGAGCATTACCATAAAAGCGAACCACATGGATGCCGTAAAAGCGAACTGACAAAATTGCCGTATAAGCGAACCACCATGTTGCCATATAAGCGAACCTCTTCATTGACCATCCATTCTTTACACCTCATTGGACCATCCATTCTTTTGTCTTCTTGTGAACTTTTATATCCTTTAAGTTCAACCAACTAACATAATTCTTGTGCCATTTCAAATGATTGGACCATAATATGGAAACTCCTCATTGGTCCTTCAATAGGCATCACCTCATTGGACCATTCTTGATTTGTCTTTTGTGTGATGATGTATTTATGAAGTAATCATATGATGTCATCATCAAAGATGATGACATCATGTTTGATCCAAAACCGCTACAAACCCGAGACTAGGTATAAAGACGAAGACGAAGACGACATATGACTGCACCAACACTAGGTATCGCAAGTAAAGGCTCAAAAGATAACGAAACAAAACTTCTATCGGCACCAGAATAAAAAAGAATAGATGCGGGTCGATTGTTAACAAGAAACGTACCATTAACCACCTCGTTGTCAGCCCTCGCTTCGTTGGCAATCAAGTTGTTTGCTCGTCCGCGAGCGGGATTCACATTGACATTTGCGTTTGGATTCGCATTTGCATTCACCAACTTTGGACAATTGTTGCGGAAGTGACCAAACTCTCCACAGTTGAAACATGAACCCGGTGGGAATCTAGCAGCATTCCCTTGAACCTGTGCTGGATTCTGAGCGGCTTGATTCTGGCCCAAGTGACAGATGTTGGCCAGATGCCCAAGTTTACCACACGTAGTGCATTGCTTGCAAGCTTGTTGTGCAACATGATAACCGTTGCAGCGAGCACAGTGAGGTGCGGTACCAGCATATACTTTCTTCGCAGGAGGTTGAGTCGGTGGGTTCTGAGCTGTTACTGCAAAATTCTGAGCACCATTTCGCTTTCTCGACTTCTTCGACGACTCACCTTTCTTACCCTTACCCTTTTCCTTGACAGAATCGGTCGACTTCTTCTAATCACCCTTGCGGGTAAGTTTACCCTTCCTGACTTGAGACTCAGTCAGGGTAGCCGACAACTCGATCGCGTGACGAATAGTAGTAGGATTAATGCCAGTCATAATATCCTGTATGGAATCGGGTAAACCATCGATATACCTCACTATCGCTTTCTCCAATGGGTTAACCATAGTGGGACACAACAGACTGAGTTCCTCAAAACGATCCGTATACGCACGGTGTTCACCCCCATCTTGCTTTAGATCATCAAACTCTCTTTCTAAAGCCCGAATTTCATGACGGGGACAAAACTCTTTCATCATGAGAGCCCGAAGCTCTTCCCATGTTTGTGCTAATGCCACTTCGGCACCTCTATCACGCATTATTCCGTTCCGCCACGTAAGAGCACGCTTCTCAAACACACTTGATGCAAATTCAACCTTACGCCCATTCGGACATTGCACATGTCTGAATGTGCTCTCGATACTTTCGAACCATTGAAGGAGCGCAGTTGCTCCTTGCGACCCATAAAACTTCAACGGCTTAGCAGAATTGAAATTCTTGAAATTACACTGTGCATTGTTATTATTATTGTTGTTGTATAACTCATGGATTTGGGTCACAACGCCTGGAAGCACAGCAGCCATTTGCTGATAGACAAGGGCTGCGACTTCTTCAGCAGTAAAAGATTGTGCATCACATCGAGGAGGCATTGTCTAAAAGGAAATACGAGAAACGAGTGAGGTCGACAATTAGGAGAAACAAAAGAGGTATTGAAAACATCGACAAAACACAAGGAAGGCGATCATTTGTTCGTTACCTCGAACAAACAAACGACACGCGGTGACTAATCAAAGTAAATGGATCAAAATAATGTATCGCGAAGACATGCTCGCCTATAAGTGAACACTCACCCCAAGAGTTCCCAGGTAAGAGTGACTGGTCCGATTATGTGGATCTGTACGAACACTCTAGCCTTAGACAGAAAACTCAAGGTACAGGCATTCACTCTTCCAGTTTGCACATGTTCACAATATTTAGACCCAAACTTTGACGAGATTTTGAAAACTCAAAAGGCACTAAGCCAAAAATGAGTCAAACTGGAAGGGTTCAAAACCTAGTAATCATCCTAGAACGGATGATTAATTTTCGAAGCAGATTCGAAATTTGTGTTCTCGTTGTGGTTATCACCTAAGGGTAGGTGACGGTTTTGTTTTAAACATCTAAACGCAAATTTCTTTGCGTTAGGGTCCTAAAAGTTATAGTCTAGGTCAAAGCATTACTAATAACCTAATTCCCTATAACCATTGGCTCTGATACCAACTCTTCTGTCACACCCCTACCACGTTAAAACAATAAACCGTGGCGGAAATGTCGGGGAGTGTCGTGGCAGAATTATTGTTTCACAACCATGGATACAAAAAGAGTTTCGTTTTATTGATTCATTAAGTAATTTACATTGTCTTAACACGAAATAAACAAGTTACATATTGACTATCATTATTATTATGTCACTAAGGCCTCGTCCAGATCCTATGTGACTCATGCATCCTAGCAATCAACATCATCAACACCTGAAACATATGTAAAAAACAAAGTCAGCAAAGAAATGCTGGCGAGTACATAGGTTTTATAAGAGTGTCGGATTCATGGCTAGTTTACATGTTGCAATATCTTATTAAAAACCTTGTTTTGAAAAGTGTATAATATTGCAACGAATTTAACCAACTCAAATCAAGCGGGTTATAATTTATAAAACCTCGTAGCCATGATTCTTAACCCAAAAACATTTGTTTTAGTAAACCAAATTGTAAAACATTTCGTATTAACTCGTTTAATAAATCTCGTATGGTTTATATCCTTTCGAAAACATCGTTAGGTGACATCGTTTCAAAACCGCTTACCCAAGTGAACTAAATAACGCCACAGTATGTAATATGTTGAAAACACTTATATATAAGAAGTACCAGCAGCGTATCTACCATGTTTTCACCATATTACACCCGTCCCGTTATCTAAACACTTAACCAAAAACCAATCGTTTATCCAACTCGTTTAATCTTGTTCAAATCGTTTCCAAATCGTTAACTCGTTTAAATCATCCTCTTTTTAATTGTGAAAACTATTTATGGTCATCTCACTAATAACACTCAAACTTTCATGACTCGACTATCTTGCTTCTCGCATTAACAAACCACCAAAGGGTAAGTTAACAATCAGATTCAGTCATTACCCACCTAACCCGCACATAACCATGGGTACAGTACGATAATGGGATTTGTCAGATCCTATGGTACCATAACCTAATATTGGTCGGCTTGATCAATGCTAATGAATGTCACTCGTTATGTAACTACAACCATCAAGTTTGTTCACATTATCAAAATCGTTATTAGTTTTATATAAACCATTTTAATCGCTTTTGAAATCATCGTTTAAACTTCGAAAATCGTTTAATACATATGAATCACCCCAAAAAAATTGAAAATAGTAAAATAGGGGAACTATGTACTCACATGAAGTGCAAAGTATCCTCAATCAATAGAACTTCAACAACTCAAGTAAACCAGAGTAATCAAGCAGTACCTAGTAATCGAATCAGTAGTCAAACAATAGACGCCTAAATCGGAAGATCGGACAGAATGAGGTCTTGTAAACCAAATGAGTGTTGGAACTCATGTGATATGGTTTAACAAAGCCTACATCCTAAATCAGAACCTAACCTAAGTGCTTTCGACCCGTCACGACCCATTAAGGTAGCTTATGCTACTTTAACGCATCGTGCGCGCGAAGCGCGTTTGAGACGTCTAACTAGTCCTATGACAAGTATTATATGCCTAAACATGTTTAAATATGTTGCATAATCAGTTACATGACAAAAGTTTATGTTACATATGCTTAATTACCAATTATGCATGAAAATGGCATTTTGGTCATTTACCTAAGGCATATAAACTACTTATCATACAACTAATTAAACCTAAGTGACCATAAGGTATAACCTCGGAAGGTTATTCCCTATGAAACTATGGTCACTAAACATGCTTGGTCGGATCCTAATGATCGACCAAACGGGTCGAGTTCGAAAGTCTAAGCGGGTGTTTAGTCCGCTTGACTTACGACTCTACACAAGCACTAATCTAAAAGTGAGCTAAACATGTTAGAACATCTTTAGTTAAGTTAGAAAACAGGTTTTGATATCAAAACAAAGGGTTTTGATACCCAAGAGTAGTTTGGTTACAAAATACGCATAAATACGCATTTTGGCCGAAACTACGACTCGTCACTACACCTAATCAACGTGGTAATCAGTAGGTATAGTCACTAAAGACTATAACCATCGTGATTACGCTCACGTTGCGAAGTTCAAACGAACTTCGTGTTGACCATTGACTGGTCAAAGCTGAAAGTCAAACACTGTTTGACTTTCATGCTTGAAATACATGAACAAACATGAAGGAGACTTACAAAGGGTCCAAGAAGGATGTTTGATCTAAAATTGCTCATGTATGAAGTGTAAACACCCCAACTTAGAGCAGATTTTCAGATCAAGTGTGAAGAAACAATGAGAACCCCTTGCTATTTATAGGAAGTATGGAGCTCTAAGATCATTCCAAGTGTTGTGAAGCTCAAATCTTGACCATACATTTGTTAAACACTGATTGGGCAATGAGCAAAACCAGAAACAAGCCCACAACATTGAGAAATCAGGGATTCAAAACCAGGACAGCTGCTGAATTGGAAGCTTCTAATTTCTGTGTTGCTGGAAACTTCTTACGGACCGTAACCTAAGGTCCATACGGTCCGTAAGGACCTTGCAGACCAGCCAGTTTCACTTAATTACAGTTTAGCCCCTACACTATGTTTTGTCGCGTTTCGGCACTTCTAACACCCGTCAAACCCATTTTCAAGCTCAACAATGATGTTAAAGCATAGGGAACATGAAATATGCTTGGAAACATCTCGGGTGTTGGCTCGTTTGGTCGTACGGTTGCGTTGTTCGGTTAATTACAACGGAAGTCGTAACGAACGCAAAAACGATCCAAATTAAGCGACGAATGGAATTTTAGCATCCTAATCACTAAAATAAAATATTTTAATGATTACATAAATTTTTGGATGTCCGGATATATTCAGAACGTAAGATATGCCAAAAATGCAAACTTATGCACTTTTTGACGCTTTTAGTCCCTATTGATCAAGAAAGTTTATTTTTGCGCACCAAACACCTCAAAGCCTATTTCTAAGCTATGTAAAGGATATTCAGGGAATATTTAACTTATGATCAAGTTCCGGAATGTTCGTTACTATACAAATTGGTATAGTTTTGCAATTTGACACAAATAGTCCCTGCGATCGAACAAACTTGATTTCAACACACCAAACCATCCAAAGCTTATTTCTAAGTCATGTGGAGGTTATTTAAGGTATGTTAAGCCTATGTCACTATTCCAGAGTGTTTTTCGTGTTAAACTGACTGCATTTACGCACCAGTTTGCGTATAACCTTCCAGAAATCGATTTAAAGCTTGAAATCGGAATCGAATCAAATTGTAAAATCATCAAACACAATTACACACATAATAAACCAAAACACATATATTAACACCAAAGCACATTGTTTTATTAATAATCAACATTTTTTACATTGTACATTGATTACAGAGCACAGTTGACACAACTGGTCTGATACTGCGGATTTGTACGAACACTCTAGCCTTGGACAGAAAACTCAGGATACAGGCATCCACCCTTACAGATTGCACGTGTTCACATTAATAAGACCCAAACCTTGATGAGATTTTGAAAACTTGGAAAGTTCAAAACCTTATAATAAATCATCCTAGAACAGATGATTAGTTTTAAAAGCGGATTCGAAATTTGTGTTCTTATTGTGGTTGTCGACTAAAGATAGGCGACGGTATTGTTTTTATGACTAAACGCAAGTAAACTCGCGTTAGGGTCCTAGGAAGGTTATAGACTAGTTCAAAGCATTTCTAATAACCTAATTCACTATAACCATGAGCTCTGATACCAACTTTTCTGTCACACCCCGACCATGAAAATCAACAAATCGTGGCGGAAACCGTCGGGGAGTGTTGTAACAGAATCATTGTTTCATAACACATGGATTGAGGTTTTGTTTTATTGAATTAAATGTATTACATTACATTGAAATTAGAAACAAAACATGAACAAATAGCCTTTCATTGTTATTAAGTCACTAAGTCCTCGTCCGTTCCTATGTGAGTATGCATCAATATCATCATCAAACATCACCAACTATGGTACCTGAAACACATGTGAAAATACGTCAGCATAAAAATGTTGGCGAGTACATAGGTTTTATGTGAGTGTCAGATCCATGGCTAGTTTACATGTTGCAAAACTTAATTAAAAACTTGGTTTTGAAAAGTATAGTAATGCGACATATTTAACCAACTCAAATCAAGTTGGTTATAGTTTATAAAATCTCATAGCCATGATTCTTAACCCAAAACATTTATTTTATTAAATCAAATTGTAAAACATATCGTAAAAACTCGTTAATAAAACTCGTATGGTTTATATTAATAGAAAAACCTTGTAATATAACTTTGTTTTGATAACCTTACTCAAGTGATCTTAGATAACGCAACGATATATAATGTGTTAAAAGCACTTATATATAGGAAGTACCAACGGCGTATCCACCATGCTTTTAACACATTACACCCGCCCCATTAACTAATCATTTCCCTAACCCAACGGTTCAAACAGATTCAAACGGTTCACATAAATCAAACAGTTACAAACGGTTCACATAAATCAAACAGTTACTAACAGTTCATAAAATCAAACAGTTACAAACGGTTCAAAATGTAAAACAATGTGTCCATATGCTGAGTGAACATATGCGACAAAATATAATATACAAAAATCAATGTGCTAGCATGTTAAGTGAACATGCATAGCAAAACATAATGAAATCATGTACTATATATGTACTAATGAACATAACAAGCATATGATATAAAATCATGAAAAACACGAAAGTAACAAGTAGGAACATGTGTTTTACTCCAAAACATTTGAAAATAGTAAAAGAGGGGTCTATGAACTCACTTGAGGATGCTTAGAAGTCTTGAATAACAACCAAGCAAGCTAGAGGGATCACGGAAATAAAACGGCACCTAATATAGGTAACTATGTTAATAAACCGGACCTAAATCGGAGGATTGGATAAAATGAGGCTTCGTAAACCAAATGAGTGTAGGGACTCGTGTAATATGGTTTAACAAAGCCTACATTCTAAAACGAAACCTAACCTAAATGCTTACGACCCATTACGACTCGTTAAGGTAGCTTACGCCACTTTAACGCGTCGTTCACGTAAAACGCGTTCGGACCGCCTAACTAGTCCTATGACAAGTATTATATGCCTTAGCATGTCTAATAATGTTGCCTAATCAGTTTAGATGCCAAAATTTATGTTTCATATGCTTAAAATGAATTTATGCGTAAAAAGGGCATTTTGGTCATTTTCCTAAAGCATATAAATTACCTATCATACAACTAACTAAATGAAGTGACCATAAGGTATAAACTAGGAAGGTTATTCCCTATACAACTATGGTCACAATAAATGCTTGGTCGAATCCTAATGATCGACCAAACGGGTCGGGTTCGAAAGTCTAAGCGGTTGTATAGACCGCTTATCTTACGACCCTATATAAGCACTAAACCTAAAGTGACGAGCCAAACATGTTAAAACATGTTTAACAAAGTTAGAAAACAAGTTTGATATCAAGACAAAGGGTAATCAGTAGTTTGGTTGCAAAATACGCAAGAATACGCATTTTGACCGAAACTATGAGTCGTCACTACACCTAATCAACGTGGTAATCAGTAGGTATAGTCACAAGAGACTATAACCATCATGATTATGCTCATGTTATGAATTTCAAATGAACTTCATGTTGACCATAGACTGGTCAAAGCAGAAAGTCAAACACTGTTTGACTTTTACGCTTAAAACGCATAAAAACACGAAAGAATACTTACAAAGGGTCCAAGCTAGAAGAACTTGATCTAAACACTCAGATATGAAGCATAAAGCTTCAACTTAGAGCATAAAATTAGATCAAGGTGTGAGGAAAATGGAATGAGAGCTTGGGTATTTATAGATTTCGGAGAACCGTTAGGATCGTTTCTCGCAAATCGTGTTTTGATCTTGACCTTACAAGTGGGCACATAGTTTTCAAAACCATGGGAATACTTAAAACCATCAAATTCCAGCCCATAGAGTTCAAAACCTTGGGTTAAAACCATCAAAACCTCAAAAATGGACCATGTTCAATGTATCTGCCAGAAATTTCAAAAACGGTCCCTGCACTTGTAAAACTTGATTTTTTGCACTTTTAAATCTCGTTAACCCCATTTCAAGGCTCTAAAATAAAGTTAAAGTATAGGGAACTTGAAATGTGCTCAAAAATATCTCGGATGTCGGTTCGTTTGGTCGTACGGTTGCGTTGTTCGGTTAATTACGACGGAAATCGTAACGAACGCAAAAACGATCCAAATTACGCGACGAATGGAATTTTATCATGCCAATCACTAAAATATAATATTTTAATGATTACATAAATTTTTGGATGTCCGGATATATTCAGAACGTAAGATATGCGCGAAAATGCAAACTTGTGCACTTTTTGACGCTTTTAGTCCCTATTGATCAATAAAGTTTATTTTTAGCATACTGAACCCTTCAAAGCCTATTTTTATGCTATGTAAAGCATATTTAGGGCATATTTAACTTATGATCAAGTTCCGGAATGTTTGTTACAGTACGAATCGGCATACTTTCGCAATTTGTCAAAATTTTTCCCTGTAAGCGAATAAACTTGATTTCGGCATACCAAACCCTCCAAAACTTATTTCTAAGTTATGTAAAGTTTATTTAAGGTATGGTAGGCCTATTTCACTGTTCCGGAGTTTTTGTTGCATTAAACTGGTTATATTTACGTATCAGTTCGCTTATAACCTTCCAGAAAGCGATTTAAAGCTTGAAATCGAACATGAATTGATATGTGCACATGATACACATATTTATACAAATACCAAGCATGAAACACAATATTTCATTAATTTGGTATTTGTTTGATGGTCGCAGAGGCACAGGTGTCACATGGTGGATGCTAGGGCCTTCGCTTTCACCCATTTAGTGAAGTAATCCATAGCTACTACTATAAATTTTACTGCGTCGGGCGCGTCAGGAAAAGGACCTACTAAGTCGATGCCCCATTGTTGGAAGGGCCACGCTGCGGTTACTGGAACCAAAGGGTTCTTTGGGCGGAGAGTCTTTGGAGCGTGACGCTGGCATGATGTACATTTGCGCAGGATCTCTACAGCGTCTAAATGCATGCCGGACCGGTAATAGCCCGCACTCATGATCTTTGCTACTACCATGCGTGGGCCTGCATGGATTCCACATAGTCCTTCATGAATTTCTCGGACCAGATATTGCGCATCATGTTTGTCCACGCATCTTAGGAGAGGACCCATGTAAGACTTGTGATACAAAATTCCATCCGCCATCTCGTAATATAACTCCTTGTGTTGAATTTTCTTGCTTCTGTTTTCCCCTCTGGGAGAGTTCCATGTTGTAAGTACATAATGATTGGGGACATCCAAGATGGATTCCCGATTTCTATTACGTTGACGTGTCACAGAGGAATGGATGGATTCGAAAGGACTTCAATGCGGACCTCCTTTCCTAGATGCTTGAAGCTTGTAGCAGCTAACTTGCTTAACGCATCTGGGTGCTTATTCTCGCTTTTGTTAATGTGGCTTATTTTGAAAGTTTGAAACTGATTGATCAGAGTTCTTTCTTGTTCAAGATATAATACCATTACTTCGCCCTTTTCGTCGTACCGACCATTAATTTGCTCCACCACTAATTTGGAGTCGACGTGTGCTTCCATAGTTTTTGCTCCCATTTTTAGCGTTAGGCGGAGGCCTGCGAGGAATGCCTCGTATTCCACTTCGTTGTTGGTACTCTTGAAATCTAGCCGAATAGCGTAGGTAAGTTCGTGGTTATCAGGGCTAACGAGGTGGAGACCAGCTCCTGCGTCGTCGTCATTGGAAGCACCATCTGTGTGTAAAGTCCAAACCCTGTCATCGAAAACTGGGGTAGGATTTTGTATGGCTTCGCATTCTTGGATCTTATCGATGGGCACTTCAGTAACAAAATCCGCTAGGACTTGACCCTTGATAGCTGGGCACGGTTTATACAAAATGTTATATCCGCCCAGTTCAATGGCCCATTTTGCTAATCTGCCCGCGACATCTGGTTTGGACAAGATCTGTCCTAAATGATAGTTGGTAAGGACCGTTATAACATGGCCGGAAAAGTACCTTCGTAATCTGCGTAATGCATGAACAAGCGCGAGGACGAGTTTTTCCATGATGGAATAGCGCGTCTCCGGACCGGTCAATGTTTTGCTGATGTAATAAATTAGAGTTTGGACTCCTTCCCTTTCCACCATTAATACTGCGCCAACTGCTACCTTTGATGCGGCGAGATACAAGATTAATGGTTCTTCACTTCTCAAGGCTGTTAAAGTAGGTAGTTGGATTAAGCATTCTTTCATTTGTTGGAAAGCTTTCTCTGCCTCTGGGGTCCATTGAACTTGGCTTTTCTTTACACAGTTGCGTAAGATGCTGATAAATGGATATGATTTAGCGGCATGATTTGCTAGGAACCGGTTGAGCGCAGCTAACCGACCCGCTAGGTGTTGCATTTCTTTAATGGATGTCGGTGATGGCATGAGTTGAATAGCTTCTACTTTTTCCGGATTTACTTTGAAGCCATCTTTGGTTACGATAAATCCTAAGAACTTGCCTTCTTCCATTCTGAACGAACACTTTAAAGGATTCAGCTTTAGGTTAACTCTGCGCAGAGAGTCGAAAGTGCGCTGAATGTTTGTGAGCATGGATTCTTCTTCACGACTCATGATAATGAGGTCGTCCATGTAGACTTCTACTGTTACGCCGATATCTTCCTCGAAGACTCTATCCATTAGACGTTGGTAAGTAGCTCCCGCATTGCGGAGGCCGAAAGGCATTTTTGTATAACAAAATATACCTTTGTCCGTGCAGAAAGCTGTCGTGTCTTCATCTTCTTCCTTCATTTGTACTTGGTGATATCCTTTATAACAGTCTAAGAAGCATTTCCAGCAGAAGGATGCTAAGGAATCGACCTTCTTGTCTATCTCTGGAAGGGCGTAACAGTCATTTGGGCAGGCTTTGTTGATATCCTTGAAATCAACGCACATGCGCCACCCACCGTTGTGCTTCTGCACCATTACTGGATTAGCTACCCAGGTTTGATATCGTACTTCGCGCAGACTCCCAGCCTGAAGTAATTCGGCTACTTGCTCATTCATTGCGCGAGCCTTTTCTGTACTAAGACTGTGCTTCCCTTGTGCGACTGGTTCTGCGGAAGGTCGAACATTCAAGAAATGTTCTGTTATCTCTCTTGGTACGCCGGTCATGTCCGCCGAAGACTATGCGAAAATATCCATATTCTCAAATAAGAGCTCCTTTAGTCTTGCGCGGATTACTGGTGAGATGACGTACCCTAATAGAATGGTCTGCTCAGGGTATTCATTGTTGAGGACCCATTTTTCTGGTTCATTAGATGGTGATGGCTTTGTGACTTGTACTGGTGGCTCGTCGTCTACATACATCACCTCTTTGCTGGAATATAAGATTGCCACTCCAGTTTCTGTTGGAAAACCGCAAGCAGCGTGTGGTATGGAGGTAATCATGCTAAACTCCCTCTGTGAACGTCTACCCAGCAGTACATCATGGCATGATGTAGCTGGCATAACCATGAAATTGACTGTGACGGTGAGCGAGTGCTCTCCGTCTAAGAGTGTTACAGGAAAGGCGATTTGGCCCAGCGGGAAGACGACTTCATTGCAGAAAACAATTAGAGGAAAATCGACTGGTTTCAAGCACGCCTTGTCCTCTGGGTCTAGTTGTTTAAAGCATTGCTCGTAAATTATATCCATGGAACTACCCGGATCAATGAAAATGTAATCAATACGATAATGACCGAAGATACCAGTTATGATAACCTGACGCTCTTCTTGAGGACCTCCTGGTACAACGGGGAAGACTACTTGTTGTTCACGCCAGTGCTGACTGTGGTTCCGTTTGTTCAGCTTGCGCAAGGGTCCCCCTTGCACCATGTATGTTTGTTCCGCACTGGTTTTCGGTTTGTGGTTGTCTTCCATATTTTGTTTCATATAACTGAATGTTTTCAGATATCCTTCATCACTGGGTTGGGTGTCCCACTATTGTTGTGAATGTGGGTCCAACAGTGTATTATCAGATTTCTTCTGAGATGTGCGTTCTGCCTGAGACTCCTGATAACCAGATCTGAGATGGAGACATTCAGATCCGGTGCTTGTCTGAGGGTATACCTCTGTTACTTTAGTTGATAGGTTCGAGGAGTCATAATGAGATCCTCTAGATGTGTCTACGGTTTGCACCTGATTGGCCAATTTTTGTATAAAAATTTCGTTCATGGTATTTTGGAATTTGGTAAACCAATAAACTGGAGTTTCTTCCGAAAGTAGATCTGGACTAATCTGAGTTCCAGATTGCATTCCTGAGGCAACAGGGCTGTGTACTTCATAACGAATCTTGATGCTAATACATGTTTTTCCCATGATTCTGTCTATCTGAGAAACATGAGTCGAGTCACCTCCGTTTTCAGATCGAGGACCTGATGGGTAGAGTGTCGGAATTTCTGCCATAGAAAATAGAAAATGAAAAGAAGTGAATCAAACGAGAAGATGAGAATGGAAATTGAAGAATCGGTGGGCGCCAATGAAGAAACAGTGGTTCGAATGACCGGAATCAATCAGATCACGGGTCAGGTTTCCGCATAAAAGGGTTAGTCCTCTCGCTTGATTCGGGGTTTAACTGAGCTCCTTCTCCGGTGATCACTGCAAAACAGAAAGCCGTTTGACTCGCCACGGGGAGAATGGGGGTTCTCTCTGTGACCACCCTCCGGCATGAGAATAAGTACAGTGATCTCAATGAAGAAGAAGTAGTAGTAAAAGTGAAGTGAATGTAACTTGTGAGATCATACCTGCAACCTTCTATTTATAACCATTTTTGGAGGGAAACTGGTGTGACGGAGAGAGTAACGGAAAGTATTTTCCGTTGGTGGTTATGCCCTTTTCCGTCAATCACTAACGTCACATCCATGCACACGGATCGTGAGTGTGATCGACGGCTAGGGAGATGCCACGTGGAAAGTGGGTTTGTGTGGATCCTTCTCCAAGTTAGTGTCATCATCGTGACTTAGATGAGCGTCCAGGATTATGCCACGTCACCTTTCAGTTGTAACTGAATGGCCGTGCACGATGGGCATTGACAACCTTCTAGAAGATTTACAGCTGTAAACCTTTAAACCCTTTCCACGTGTCTATTCTGTTATAACAGAAAACTCTTTTGTTCAAGTCTTGGTTCTAGGCACGTGGATATGATTTAGGGTTTTATCTTCAAGTCTAACTGTACCCTTGCGTGATCCCGCGCAAGGGTGTTAGTTGAATGTTAGTTTTACCCTTTCTCTGGCGCATGGTCACCAAAGATTGTTTTCTTCTAAATCTTTGTTTAGAACCGTTGCGCAGCCGCGCAGGGTTCTTGTTAAAGGTGTTCTTGGCATAGGACAATGGTATGGTTTTGCGCGGGGTTTTCCAGACCATATTCCTTTGAACTATTTCTTCCCCAAATTCTGCTTAGGACTGATGCGCAGCCGCGCAGGGTCTTTATTCAAGATGTTTTTGGGATAAGGTTGTGGTATGGTCCGATGCGCCTGCGCAGGGTTTTGGGGACCATGCCCCTTCATCATAATTAACCGAAAAACGTGACCGTACTACCGAACGAACCGACATCCATGATATTTCTGAGCATATTTCAAGTCCCCTAAGATTTAACGTCCTTGTATAGACTGAATTATGGGTTAACAGGGGTTAAATGCGTCAAAAATGAATTTAAATGTGTGCAGGGGCCATTTTTGACAACTTTGAAACTTCTGATGGAGGGCTCACGGGGCGCGACGACATAAGGCCTTCACTGTCGCGCGATGCGACGCCTCAATTTCGACAGAACCTTCCTACCAGCTACCAGCCCATGTATTTTCTTCATAGTTTCTCATCTTGTGGGCATTTTTGAGTGATAAACAAGGCTTTAAATCCTAACCAAACACTTGTTGGAATCCTATATATGCTTGGGCAATACTCAAACCACTTGTCATGGTCTTATGGCTTCTCAAAAACTATACAAACCCCTCAAATCTGCCCAAATTCTTTGCTCATTTGCTCATTCTTATCTATTGAACTCTAAGTGGAGGCTACCATCTTTTGGATGCCTTCTACCTGAGTTTTCTAGTTATTTTTGCATCCTAAGAACACAAGTAAGTGTTCTATCCAGTCTTGTTCATTTATTTCAGCAATTGCAAGCTGAAAGTCAAACAGTTTGACTACCGTTTGACTTTCGGTTTTGACCATGAATTGGTCAAGTCAAAGTTCAATTGAACTTTGCAACGTGATCATATACACAATTATAGTCCCTTACGATTATGCCTACTGATTACCATGTTGACTAGTCGAAGTGACAAGTCAAAGTTTCGGTCAAAATGCACGATTATGTGCATTTTGCGACGAAACTATTTTCGGATATTAAAACACTTTGTTTTGATATCAAATCAGTTTTCTAAATTATTTAAACATGTTTTGACATGTTTAACTCGTCACTTCTAGTTAGTGCTTGTTTAGGGTCGTAAGTCAAGCGGTCTCGACAACCGCTTAGACTTTCGAACCTGACCCGTTTGATCGATCATTAGGATCCGACCAAACATATAACATGACCATAGTTGTATAGGGAATAACCTTCCAAGGTTATACCTTATGGTCACTTCGTTTGATTAGTTGTATGATAGGTAGTTTTTATGCCTTAGGAAAATGACCAAAATGCCTTTTTTACGCATAAATTCAATTTAAGCATATGTAACCTAAATTTTGACACTTAAACTGATATTGCAACATTATTAAACATGTTTAGGCATATAAGACTTATCATAGGACTAGTTTGACCATCTGAACGCGCATTTGCGCAAATGACACGTTAAAGTAGCGTAAACTACCTTAACGGGTCATAACGGGTCAAAATCACTTAGGATTCATTCCAAATCAGAATCTAGACTTTCTTAAACCATTTCATATGAGTTCCGACACTCATTTGGTTTACAAGACCTCATTCTATCCGATTCCTCCGATTATGTACCGATGCTATAACATAGTTACCGATGTTAGGACACGTACGAAGCTTGATACTTCACTTGATTCAAGGATACTTTGCAATCCCAAGTGAGTACATAGTCCCCTCTTTTACGTTTTCAAATGTTTTGGGATGATTCATATGTGCCTATTCACTATTTTCACGATTTCAAGCTATATGTTTTCACATGCATAGTACTTATCCTTTGACGAATTGAACTATTATCTATGCCTTAAATACTGATTTTTCAAAGTTTGTAAGACTATTTGTTGGTTCGTATTTTTATTTATACATTCATTAACAATGATCAAGCAGATTGGTAGTACGATATAGCGCTATAGGTTGACACCCCATTACTGTCGTATGGAATGTCAGAAACCAAAGTTTAAACCAAATAGATTTTGCCTTCGTGGTAAGTCTATAGTCACCAAAGTGTAGTTTGATACACTAAGGTTTGAATGTATTGCCAAATCACGATTTATGGTATATTTCGATATACTACCAAGGCATATTTCGATATGCTACCAACGTGATATTATATTAACTATTGTATAGAATGAAAATGTTTTCCGATTAAGCCATAAAAACTTATCTTATGTTATTTCCAAAACCAAAGCATAGTTTGATATGCTGTTGTTTACTAAGTATAGTTTGATATAGTGCCAAATCACGGTTAAGGTATATTTCGATATACTACCAAAGCATATTTTGATATGCTACCAACGTGATACTGTTTTACTAAAGTATAGTTTGATATACTACCGACTTTGTTATTTCCTAAACCAAAGTATATTTTGATATACAACTAAAGCATAGTTTGATATGCTATTTTCAAACCAAAGCATAATTTGATATGCTATTTGCAAACCAAGGCATAGTTTGATATGCTATTTTAAATCCAAAGTATAGTTTGATATACTTGTAGGTCCCCTTGTTCGTACAGATTGTCACAGAATCGTCAATCCAATCTAGAGTGCGGAATCCTCTAGACCAGAATATCACAGAAACGAGTAGAAAAACAGAATTCCAATTAAACTGATCTTTATTGATTATCTATCAAACTGATTACACTCAATCAAGATCCTGAACACACACAAAATTCGTCCAAGACCTTTATCTCTCACGAATTCTCTCTCAAAAGCTATTTTGGCTGATTAACTTAAACCCTAATGCAAAGCCTTGTTTATATAACACAAGGTTGCAACATTAGGCTAGGGTTTCCTACATGGGCTAGGCCCAATTCATCCCCCATCGCCCACTTCATGTGGGTTTGGTTAGTGTGACACCCGGCTTTTCAGGCCGTACCGTACAATTGTAACACGTGTTGTGAATAGATAAAAGGCCATATTTGACTGATTATTATGTTTATATGTGAAATTTAATGATTTAGTAAATTTAAACCTTGGTAAAAATTAAGTTGGCAATGATAAGATAAACGCTTATCGCGTAACGATTAAAATGCGAAACGAACGGTGACCACCCGATCAGTGTTAAAATCCTAAAAATAGTCTGTTATGATTAGAATAATAATTTTAATCTTATTCGTGAGAAAAATTAAATTAAAACGCTAAGAAACTCAATTTTTCGAGATTAAGCGCGTACCGCGCGATGCAGCGCGTATACCGACAAAATACTGTCAACACAGCCTGTCAAGGCAACTGATAATCATTTTAGTATTAATTTGATGAGTTTATTACTATAGAATGATAAAAATAAATAAAAACGCTTAAATCCCTATTTTTGCGATTTTAAGCGTACCGCGCAGCACAGCGCGCATACTGCCAAATACCGGCAACGTCGCCAGTCCCGGCAAACAAAATATTGTTCAATAATATTTTGGTAATTTTATTTTTATAGAGTGCTAAAAATAATTTAAAACGCGTTAAAACGGGATTAAAACGCTAGATAAAATACCTGGTATCCAGTAAAATACCAGTTTAAGGCCTAGAATGTATATATATACATATATATACGTGTATATGGGTGTGTGTAGGAGAGAGAAGGGCTGGTTGGCAACCATGCAACACCCACTCTTTCACCTCTCTATTCCCCTATTGGTTCTAATGGGTGGTGCATGATGATGGTGTCCCATAAAGCACCCAATGTCATTCAAAACTCCAAGACAAGATTTAAAACAAATCAAACCCTCTCTCTCTCATGAAAATCAGCCGAATATCTCCCCTAACCCATCATTTTCAAAAATTCTTAACTTGTTCATGGAGATTCAAGCTCATTCCAAGGTGATTTCAAAGCCATTTGAAGGTTTGAAGGTGATTTCAAGGAGTTTCAAGCAAGAACCAAGCTTCATATCATCTTTTTAATCAAAAACCTACTTGAATCTTAAGGGTATGAAACTATTCTTTTTAAAAGTGTTCTTGATTCTTAGTGTTGAAAATAATAGTGAAAGGTTTCTCTTGAATCTTAAAATATTTCACAAACATGAAGGTAATAATAAATGGGTTTTCAAAGAGAATAAAAATGAGTGTGTATATACATGTATGTATGGCCGAAAATTTATATGAGTATGTGTATTTAGTTGTGTTTTGATTTGATTGAATATGTATGGCCGAAAATTTATATGAGTATGTGTATTTAGTTGTGTTGTGTTTTGATTTGATTAAATGATTCTTGAAAAACATGATTCTTGAATGATAGAATACATGCATGAATCAAATATGTCATACGGGAATGTTTTAAAAAGGGGTTTTAAGATTTGAAAGTTACATGATAAAGAATGAACTCTTGGAAGTTCATGTGAGTATATAAATTTCGTGTATGTATATGTATATGTGTATGCATGCATGTAATTTTTAGTCATATACTCATAAATGTAAGAACACTTGTATTATGTAAGAATGATTATGTATGAATGATTATGTGATGATGGATGATATAGGTTAAAATTTGTAATAACATGGATTTAATATGTTCTTGAGTATTATTAGATCATAAGTAATGATGTTGATGTTGTATGAGTGCATTAGATGCACATACATGAACATGCATGATGATATGAGAGCATGAAATGATGATTTAAGCATGATTTGATAAAAATTATTTTTGATCAGATTATAAACACTAAAATATGATTATTTTGATGTGTTAAATAATATATAACTTTGACATAATGTTTGCTAGCTTTGCATGTTGTACTTGGTGCTATAAAAGTTGTAAAATAAGTGAAATCGCATGATTTATGTGACTTACACAAAAACTGAACTAATCTAATCATAATCACTATTTTAATCAGTAAATAACATGTATTGTGTTAAAATATCGAGTCGTTTCGATTTGGGATGATTATAGTAACATTTAACGCAAAACTATGCGTTAAAACGGTCAAAAATCGGCTTTTCGAGTGATTTTTATAAAACTGATTTATATCAGTAAGTAAACTGATATTTTTAGTTTAAAAATAAGTATTTTAACTAATTTTAAGTTTACTTGGTGCTTGGTTGGTCATACGTGACTTCCGACGCCCGAAACCGTTACCGAATCGCTAAAATACGCATTTTTCAACATTCACTAGTATAGGTAAAATTTTGGGTGTACCTTATGTGTTAAAATGTGTTATGTGATTTAAACATGAGAATGTGAAAATATGTTAAGTTTTAACATGATTTTAAAGATTTGGATTATGCGGTAGAAACGGTAAAAATTGCTTTAAACGTGAAAATTGTTTGTCGAGCATGAAATTTGATACATATAAGATATTTTATGTATATTTGCTTTAAAAATGATAAAATAGATAAGTTAACAAGATTTCGCGTGTTTCGATGATAAATCATGTGAATGTTTATGTATATATATTACGACGCGCAAATCGTAGATATATTGCGTATAAACGGGGGTGTTAACGGATTTACATGATAACGGTCACCAATAAAATCGTTCAAGTCGCAAAATCTTAATATATATATATATATATATATATATATATGGACTCATATATATATTAACATGCCAACATAATAAAAAACAATGATTTTTCGAGAAAATCTCAAAGTTATGTGAAAATTCTAAGAAACAGAGAAACTTAGGATTTTTGTGATGTTTATATTGATTTAAAATCGTTCCTATATATATATATATATATATATATATATATATATTAGGTCGTGTAGAAATCAAACTCTGGGATTGCGCTATTTAAAATACGCACCCAAAGGAGAGTGTCACTAAACCCCTCTTTTTACTGATTTATATATATTTTGGGGTAGAACACGCCAATAAAAGGGTTTAACAATGTTTTTGAAATAAAACATACCTTTGATATAAATTATATATTTTCATTGAAAATATATGGATTCTTGGGAAACTATATATATATATTTCGGGATGAAATGGTTTTGAAGAATAAATATGTTTCGGGTGGAAACGGGGATTATGCACGGTGTTTGGGGGAAAAACGACCGTGTAGTTGGTACGAATATTGCTTGATCTCAAGAGAGTAAGTATCAACATAGGCTTACATTTCGTCGGGGATTTCAGGGGATTCGTACAACGTCGTGTATTAAATTGTCATATTAGTAGGATATATATATTGTATGTGAGGCAGACATCATATTGTTCTTCGAGAAAGAACCATGCGCCCATGATGTCGTTTAATCATTTAAGTAATGTACGTGAGGAATTGTTGGTAGATCTATCGGGTTGATAACCCCGTCGTGACCGGTCGCCCCGTGTCAAGTCAAGCGACGAATTTTGATTCTGTTTATTGTCTAGCTTTGATTATCCCTACATGGTTAATATATAGTTCGTATCGTCTAGCTAACATACGTGTCTGAAAATTGACGCAATAATTTATTATACAAAACCTGGGCAATAGTACTGCTGTCGGATCGATGAACCGACGGAGGGCCCATGGATTTTATTAAGGAAGTAAAATGGACTTTCTAAAATTATATGGATGTTTTCAAATAAACACCTAATCAGAAAGTTTTCCTTGGAATAAAATTGTTTGTAAGTGAATATGTGAACTCACCTTCCTTTGTGTTGACACTTGATTTTAACGTGTTTTACAGGTACTTGAGTTCGGCTTCGAGAATTATGGCGTATCTTGTGATTGTTGATGCATGTTTGGTTTGATAATGTTTTGGACAAGCTTTTAAAACTATTTGGGACCAATGTATTAAGATCCATAAGGATCAAAACAAATTAACTATAGTGTGATTGTAACAGACTTAAAGACATTATGTTTTAATTAAGTGAAAATGTCCAACATTACGATGCATCATTCAGCAAGATACAAATGGGCACCAGCTTCCTTCACCACTACGTTTTATATTCCGCTGTGACGTTTTTTTGGGGTGTGACAGTTAGCCCAAACATTTCAACTAACTATTACAAAGCTAAACCCGCTAAGCGTTTATCGTTTAACTAATTACAAGATATCCAAAGACCAAATCTAAGATGTTGTCACAAATATGCACCAACAAACTCCCCCTTGACAATTGCTTCATAAAATAACTTTGTCTTCAGTTATCTTGCATTCTTCATGTAATCTTGCAATGTCTTTGGTCTTTGGATAGCTTCAGCTTTAATAGCTTCTGTTAGCAACAGACTCCCCCTAAGCTGATGCTTCGAATCACCAAAACTTTCATTCGTTGTAGATCAATGAACTAGCAATCTTTGGTTAAGCAAGTAAACTTCCACTCTTCCAAATCTCTCTCTTTCTGCAATGTAGTAGAAGGATCCTACCATGCATCTTCACATATTCTGCATTTCACTTTCAATCTGCACTTTACTTGTATTCTGCACTTCATTTTGATAACTGCATCTATCTGTTTAGAAACACAAGCAAGTATCTCGAAAAACCATTAGTCTTTTTCACATTTAAAGATAAACCAGTATTTTATCTTATCATGCAAAAATAACTACCTTTGAGTTCAAAAATGGAAGTCTTTTGAAAGAAAATATTTTTGGTATTTTTGATTTTTTTTTTCAAAACAAACTAACAAACTAAACTAACAATATTTACAAATTCATCTTTTTGTGAGAATCATGTGTAAGAAGATCATATCAACAAAATAAATCTGTTTCACACTATTCGATAATTCTTTATATAATTTTTCGTGAAAAGCAGTCCAAGACGATTACCAGTATGTTTGTCCACCTAAACAAAATGCATGAACATTTCAAGTTCCATTACCGTATGATACGTTAAGGTAATTTTATTACTGATATACTAGTGTGTCCCACTTCAGGATATACCCCCACGATCAAGGTATGCACAAAGATTCCTCGTAGTAGGTGAGTATACCGAATTCATCCGTTTTGTTTTTCAACGTTTAGATAATTGGTGATCAGGTCAGTACTTCTGTACAACAAAGAGACCAAAATATCTAACGAGGGCTAAGACAAATACCATTTTTTGTACGATTTAGGCATTTTGCACATTTTGAATGACTCTCTAGGAGAGCTTCTTCATTTTTGGGTTTTGGCATTTTTAGCTCTTTTAAGATATCCTGGTTGTGCCTAGGTCAGCATGTATCTGGATGCAGCAGAAGGACAACTCTGATATCCCCGGATGAAATAACAATATAAAGACCCAAAACCTCAGATTTTGGCAATCTATCAACGCAAGATTTAAGGTCATTAAACCATACACCACTGATGTGTTCCCCACTCATACACAGTTCGTTTAGGTTTATATCACTTTGGTAAGTTGATTATTTCATGCTTTTTGCCTACTGGTACATCATATGATGAAGCTGCTATCACACTTAAGCAATTTAATTCAGTTTCAGTGTGATAGTCTAACTTGCCGATGTACTATCATTTCTTCTTTTTCACACAGTGATAACTCATTTTTTATTTTCTATTTTTTTATGTTTTTGATTTTTTAATGTTTTTGTATTTTTATGATTTTTTAAGAAAGCAGTAAACTATTTACAAAAAAATCTTATGAAAAACCAGTTATTCAGGATTCCTCATCCCATTGAGTTCGACTAAATGTTCAAAGCGAGCCCTGTCAAATGCTTTAGTATAAAGATCTGCCAGGTTATCTAGTGTGTCGACTCGATGAAGTTTAATTAGTTTCTTTTCAGCACAATCCCGTATAAAATGATGACGAATGTCAATATGTTTTGTGCGATTGTGTTTCACGGGATTATTTGTTATAGAAATTGTGGCATTATTGTCTATCATAATAGGAGTACGAGTGAAATCGAAATCGTAATCGTGCATCTGCTATTGTATCCAGAGAACCTGAGAGCAGCAGCTACCCGCAACAATATATTCAGCTTCACACGTAGAGGTAGACACACAAGATTGCTTCTTGCATTGCCAAGAGACAATCCTGCCTCCTAAAAACTTACAACCACCTGTTGTTGACTTTCTGTTTGACTTGCATCCTCCAAAGTCCGAGTCAGTGTAAGCAACAAACTTCAAATCACTATCAGCTGGATACCACAACCCAAGTTTAGGTTTCCCCTTCAAGTAACGAAGAATACGCTTCACTGCTTTCATGTGTGACTCTTTTGGATTAGCCTGATATCTGGCACACAGACATACGGTAAACATGATGTCTGGTCTTGAAGCAGTCAAGTACATTAGAGAACCAATCATTGCCCTGTATTGAGTTGGATCAACATCTTCAGTACTTTCATGATCTGGGCCAAGATTGTGATTTTCACATATGGGTGTGTTGAAAGTAGAGCAATCCTCCATTTTGAATCGAGACAAAATGTCATACACATACTTTGTCTGGTGAATAAACATCCCATCCTCCTTCTGTTCAACTTGTAATCCCAGAAAGTAAGATAGCTCACCCATAGCACTCATTTCGAACTTGCTCTTCATCACCTGCTCGAACTCTTTACACATGTTTTCATCTGATGACCCAAAGGTGATGTCATCCACGTATACCTGTACGAGCAGAAAATCTTCCTTCTTTCTCTTAATGAAAAGTGTACTGTCAATCTGACCTCTTTCAAAACCATTCTTGATCAGATGTGTAGACAGTGTCTCGTACCACGCCCTGGGAGCTTGATGTAATCCATACAAATCCTTATCAAGTTTGTAAACTCGATCTGGATAGTCTAGATCAACGAACCCATCTGGTTGTGAGACATACACCACTTCTTGGACTTTCCTGTAAAGAAATGCACTCTTCACGTCTAGTTGATAAACTTTAAAGCCCTTGAATGATGCAAAGGCTAGGAACAAACGAATTGCTTCCAACCTTGCCACTGGTGCAAACACCTCATTATAATCTATCCCTTCTTGCTGATTGAAACCTTTGACAACCAACCGAGCCTTGTTGCGCGTGACAATTCCTCTTTCATCCTTCTTGCACCTAAACACCCATTTAGTGCCAATCTCTCTTTCACCCTTAGGAAGGTCAACTAACTCCCATACCTTCAACTTCTCAAACTGGGCCAATTCCTCTTGCATAGCTTCAACCCATGAATTGTCTTTAAGAGCCATATGAATGTTCTTCGGCTACTCTTGGGAAATAAAGCAACTATACAAGCATTCGTTCACCATCCCAGTCTTCTCAATCGAAACAAATAACCCATAATTCGCTACTATGTTTCTTCTCATCTGAACACCTGCATGAGGATCTCCAAGTATCATGTCAACTGGATGATCTCTATTTGCTCGTGTAGTAGCAATAGCATCAACTTCTAGAATGTCACCCAGGTTTGATCCAACCTCCCCCTGAATGTTCTGATTCGCAAACGGATTAATGAAAACCTCCCCCTGAATGGGTTCAGATTCACTATCACTTGAATCATTAACAGCAGCACCT
The DNA here is from genome assembly GCA_030545235.1 of Helianthus tuberosus. Taxonomy (NCBI): domain Eukaryota; kingdom Viridiplantae; phylum Streptophyta; class Magnoliopsida; order Asterales; family Asteraceae; genus Helianthus; species Helianthus tuberosus. The sequence goes on from CM060410.1 coordinate 93,833,091, forward strand.
GAGGAAGTTTCCGGAGCATCTGTCATATCAACATTCGATCTAGGCATGAACTCGCCTTCATCGTCTTCACTGGTCACTATTTGAATCAACTGAGAGTCATCTGCATTTGAAAACTCAGGAATATTAAATGATTTAAAAACACTTTCATAATCATATAATATAGCTGGACCATTTGTTGATTGTTGAGGTTTGTATGTAGTAATTTCAACATTAAAAACAACCTCAATTTTACCAGTTTTTAGATTAAAAACCCTTTTTATTTGGTGTGCCAGGCACGTAACCTAGAAAGTAGCCTTCATCAGCCACCCCGAATTTTTGTTTATCTTTGTTTCGCACAATGGTGCAGGGTAATCCAAATGGTTCAAAGCCTGTTAAGTTTGGTTTCTCGTTAAACATTAATTCATGACATGTTTTGTTAAAACGTTTAACTGTTAAAACTTTGTTTAGGATGTAGCAAGTTGTATTCACAACTTCTCCCCAGAAAAGAACTGGTAGCTTTGAATCTGAAAGCATAGTCCTAGCGGCTTCAATCAACGTCCTGTTTTTCCTCTCAGCAAGTCCATTCTGTTGAGGCGTATAAGGAGCAGAATATTGATGTCCAATTCCCTTTCGAAGACAGTAGAGATCCAGAATCCTATTCTTGAACTCCGTGCCATTATCACTCCTTATCCTCTTGATCCTTGCATCATGGACATTTTCCAATTTTGTAAAAAGATCTATCAGCATCTATGCTGTCTCATCTTTTGTACCTAAAAAGAAAACCCAAGAATAACGTGAGTAATCATCTTTGACAACTAAACAATAGTACTTTCCACCTATGCTCCTCACGTTCACTGGACCGAATAAATCCATGTGAAGTAATTCATAAGGGGAATCTACGGAATTTACTGTTTTAGATTTGTGAGGTTTCTTATGTTGTTTTCCCTTTTGACATGGAAGACATTTATCTTCCACGTGAAACCTCTGCATTGGAACCCCTTTCACTAATTCGTTTTTAATAATATAGTTCATTTTGCGATAGTGAATATGGGACATGCGTCTGTGCCACAACATCGATTCAGCTTCAGATGCTTTTGATAGTAAGCACACCACCACAGCAGTCAAATCCTTAGCACCCATGTCCATGACATAAGTGCCATTTCTCCTTGGCGCTCGCATCACTATCCAATCGTCCGGAATCACCAAACCTGGTTTCAATACTAATGCTTCAGTCTTGGTAAAATGGACCGAGTGACCCTTGTCACAGACTTGTGACACGCTCATCAGATTGTGCTTAAGCTGCTCAACATAGTTCACTTTGTCCAGTGTGATCTTCCCATTGGTCACTTTTCCTCGACCTGTAATCCTACCACCTTTAGCACTAGCAAAGTTCACATGTCCACCATCATAATTTTCAAACTCAGACAACAATCGCATCCCCCATCATGTGCCTGGAGCAGCCACTATCAACATACCATAAGTTGATAATCCTCCTTAGCAACTCCTGCACACACCAACCAAGAAATTAGTTAGATTGGGGGACCGAAGCCTTAATGGTCTTGGGTCGTCCAAATTCACCAACCACTGGAACACCCATCCAATATCCATTACTCCTAATAGGAGTCTTGGATCTCAGACCTGTTGATGGAATTTGATTTTGATTTCCACTAGGTCTATGGTCCTGAGGGTTCCTATATGTGTTTGGACTATGTGACCTTTGTAAATTTTGATTTTGAAACCTTGAGTTTTGATTCAAGAAGCTTGACTGTTATAATTTCTAAAGCCATTATTATAAAAAGTTTGACCACCATTATTTTGGTATCGATTTTGATGTTAACCTTGACTTCTGAAATTAGTTAAGTTTCCATTAAAATTGTTCATTCTAGGTGAACTGCTTCTAGGTCTCTCATATCTGCCTGATGTAGATTCAGGCTGAAATCTTGGTTGATTTCTTTGAAAACGAGGAACTTGTGGAGTTCCTTTTTCAGCCTTATCTACACCAACAGCAACACCCTCATGTTGCTTAGGAGCAGATTTCTTTGGAGAATTAGACACTTTCTCCTCATTATCACCACTCTTCTCTGGTGATTTCTCTCTCTTTCCCTCACTAACTTGTGCTTCAGTCTTTTTGTTAGGATAGCAGCTAGCTACATGTCCCTTTGTATGACACTTGAAGCACGATCTCTTTTTCAAAGATTTCTTTACAGAAGCCTTAGAAGTAGATCCCTCATTAGGTGATGATGCCTTAGAAGGATTTGGTTCAGTTTGCTTGGATTCAGATTTTTCTTTGTTTTTATTTTTAGCAAATTCTACATTGGATTCATTTTCGATAACAGTTGTCTCATTTTTCATGTCACTACCCTGAACAAAATTAACCTTTTTAACAAAAGTTTGGTGTTTGTTTTTAGGATGTGAATTATTCTTTTTCAAGACAGGTTTACTGTTATTTTCCTTCTTAACACTAGCATAATCACTTCCAGACTCATCACCTTGACTTGATGTGAAACTACTTGGTGATGTTGACATAAAGTCTTTTAGCTCATCTTCATTAGGCAAGAAAGAATAGTCATGACTAACAGGAGGTGGAACTTCATTGAACCCATGGAAGCCCACACTGGTTTTGTCATTATTTTTCTTCAAGCCACCCATCATATGTTTCATTACAAAAGTAGAATCTCTGAATTGACTTAATTTCTTTTCAAGTTCAACAATTTTGAGTTGTGCATCTGACAACTCTTTGCATTTTTCATAAATCTCTTTTGTTTTCTCACTCGTCATGTCATGAGCTAAGTCTATGACTTGAAGTTTTTCATTTAGTTTGCAGGTTAAAACTTCAATTTTAGCTTCATAGCCTTTTATCTTCTTCAAATATAACGATTCGTTTCTTTTAGCAAAAAAATTGGATTCCTTTATGTTAGACATCTCGTTTACCAGACTTTGATTTTGTGTTGACAACCTATCAACCTCACCCTGTAATTCACGACATTTTAAACACACAGAATTAGACCGTACCTCTGCTGTTGGTTTGTCAAGGTTGGCCATGAGAGCAGCAAGCTGAGCTTCCATTCTTTTATATTTAGCTTCCTTCTCTTCAGCTTCCTTTTCATAGTCAGACTTTAGCTTTTCTTCTTCGGCTTCAGTTGTCTGATCAGCCTTATCTCCTTCAGCTTTACTCTCTATCTTCACATCAGCATCCACTTTTGCTTCAGCATCTCCCACAGTAGCTTCATCATCATCAATTGGCACTATCTCTGCCATGAATGCCTGAGTGGCATTCTTATTATCTTCTAGATGAACACTCCAATCATATGAACCTTCTCGTGTTGTAGAGATCAAAGCCTTTGAGCTAGAATTGTTTGATGCATTCCTGTTGTTTGAAGTTTGACCAATAGACTCTGTTTTTGCTCTTTGACATTCCTTAGCAAAATGTCCATAGCTTTGACAGTTGAAGCACCTAACCTTGGTCTTATCAAAACCAACACTCTTCCCTACAAACTTCCTTCAAGTTCTGTTCATGAACCTCTTGACTCTTCTGGAAATCATGGCCATTTGCCATTATAAATCCATCTCCTCCAAGTCATCAGGGTCAATCTGATTATAATCTTCATCTAAAGTGGCAGGGTCAGATATTTTTCCCTGAATGTAGTTCTCATACGAAGCAACGAATGAGGCAAGTAGAGCAAGATGTTCTTCAGCAGACTTCACACTCATAGGCATCGACTTTGTACTGCTACTCTGATTAGTAGCTGATGTTCTCTTAGCTCCTGTTGATCCTCCTGAAGCAGCAACGAAACACACATCACCATCATCATTTACCGTAACCTGCTCATTTTCGCAAGATAGAAACGCAGTAGCAGAGTCACTAGAAGCGTTGTGAGATGAAGAAGATGGTAGTCCATTGTAAACTCCTGGATCCTGAACTTGATCAGAGATTTAGGCTCTTGAAGAAGCTCGGTTCAGAATTGTGATCTGCAGAATTCGGGTGGAAGTGTTGAAATTTTCGAAAATTTTGAACCTGAAAATTAGGGTTTCGAAATTTCTTGAGTTTTGATATATTTCTGCGAATTTGTGGCTGTTTTGATCTTACTGTGTTTTTAGTTTTGCTGATTTGCAGGTTTTCGGGACAGATTTGTTTGATTTCTTGAAGAATTTTGGCTAGACAGATTTGAAGATTCAAAGGCTGTTCTTCGTGTTCTTCATATTTTTTGAAAAAATTGTTCTGATTTGGTTGTTTAATCTTGCAGGATTCTGTTAGATTTGTTTCTGGAGGATTTGCTGACTTCGGATAAATACTCTGAGTAGCCAGCGAAATTGTGACCCTGATAAATACACTGACCGGCGAATTTAAATCCAAAGGAGACTTTGGTAACCATTTTAAATTGACCTCAGCGACATTATTACGGTGATTGACGAAGTTAATAGTCGTCGTAATTGTGAACTGATTACCCGGCGAAATTAATCTCAGTGTATTTGGCAGCGAAATTGCTAGAACCAACGAAATTAAATAACTTCCCTAATCAGCGAAATTGAACTGCAACCTGACCAGCGAAATTGACTTGGCTAAGCAGCGAAATTAGTAGAGGATTTAAAAAGGTGGAGTATTTATTTTTGTGGAGGAATTATATACGTATAGAGGATTTAACATTTTCGTGAATAGAAAGTGATCCGTAGCTCATCTGACTAAACCATTTGCACAGTTGAATTCCTTGGATTTTTAGGACAAAAAAAAACCTCTGGAAAATCCCGAATTTGGTTTTCGACATTATATATCATTAGATTCGTCTTTTCGAGACGATTTTAACGGTGTAATTTGGTAACCACTGTTTTCGGACACTTTTTGTACGGTTTTACTAGTCTGTTATGTTAAAATGTCGAACATGTCAAATTTGAATGAACTATTGAGGATGGAGTACGAGGTTGGCACAACCAACAAACCGCCTAAGATGATGAAGGTGGAGAATTATCTTACATGGAAGGACATATTTCAATCCTTCATTGAATATCAGGACACTCGCATGTGGATCTGTATTGTAGATGGGTACACAAACCTAACACATGATTTTGAGGGCAGACCACGTGTCACAGCCTACGTGAACATGCAAGAGGCTGATAAAAAGATGTATGAGGCTAAAAAGAGAGCCTTGGCTGCCATAAAAATGTCTTTACCTGATGGCATCAAGCATACCTTTAAGAAGTACACTACTTCAAAGGAAATGTGGGATGCATTGGAAAAGAGATATCAGGGAAATTCAGATGTTAAGAAGAACAAAGTTGATCTACTGAAGAAGCAGTTTGCTGTCTTCAAGTGCATGAGAAATGAGTCACTTGAAGATATCATCACTAGATACTATCATCTCATGTCAGAGATATACAACTATGACATAGATAGTTATACTGACATAGAGATCAATGACAAGTTGCTTGATGCTCTACCTGCAAAGTGGGATATCTACACTCTCATGATTAAAGGGGAACCAGATTATGAGACAAAAGAGCTTGAAGAGGTTGTTGGTAAGCTAAGAGCTTATGAGCTCAACATGAAGAAGAAGGAAACAGGCCCTGATACCAATTGTAGGTCCCCTTGTTCGTACGGATCATCACAGAATCGTCAATCCAATCTAAAGTGCGGAATCCTCTAGACCAGAATATCACAGAAACGAGTAGAAAAACAGAATTCCAATTAAACCGATCTTTATTGATTATCTATCAAACTGATTAAAATCAATCAAGATCCCAACACACACAAAATTCGTCCAAGACCTTTATCTCTCACGAATTCTCTCTCAAAAGCTATTTTGGCTGATTAACCTAAACCCTAATGCAAAGCCTTGTTTATATAACACAAGGTTGCAACATTAGGCTAGGGTTTCCTACATGGGCTAGGCACAATTCATCCCCCATCACCCAATTCATGTGGGTTTGGTTAGCCCAAACATTTCAACTAACTATTACAAAGCTAAACCCGCTAAGCGTTTATCGTTTAACTAATTACAAGATATCCAAAGACCAAATCTAAGCTGTTGTCACAAATATGCACCAACAATACTACCGATTATGCTATTTCTAAAACCAAGGCATAGTTTAATATGCTATTTTCAAAACAAAGTATAGTTTGATATACTACCGATTATGCTATTTCTAAAACCAAGGCATAGTTTAATATGCTATTTTGAAACCAAAGTATAATTTGGTATACTACCGATGCTTTCATTCCTAAACCAAAGTATACTTTTGATATACTACCAAATCTATTATTTCCAAAAACTAAAGTATATTTTGATATACTACTTATCTGATTATTTCAAAACCAAAGTATATTTTCGCATATACTACAAACCTTTTTATCAAAGCAATGTGTTTTAGAAAGAAAAAAAAACTTTTTACAAAGATTCATGGCTAATTTTGTAAACATAAAATCTTTTTCTTATGTTATCCAAAGCCATGAATCTAATTCACAAAACCTATGTTACTCACAGTCATCTTTATGCTGATGTTTTATTTTCACATATGTTTCAGGTTCTACTATGTGATGATTATTGACGCATGCTACACATAGGATGGACTCGTGCCTTAGCAACTTTAAAACTTGAAAGACAATTATATGTATTTATCTGGTTTGTATTAAAATAATGAGTCCATTAATGGAATAAAACAAAACTTCAATAACCATGTGTTGTGAAACAATAATTCTGTGACATGACTCCCCGACGTTTCCGCCGCGGTTTGTTGTATTACGCGGTCGGGGTGTTACACGTATCGTTTTTTCGTAAGTCGTAAAGTGTCATCGAAAGTAAGTATGTATTTGTTTTTCTAAAAGTTTATTTGAATCCGATAGTTTGTTTGATAATAAAACACATTTTGTTTTTATGGGTTTTTCTCGAAAAACGGGTAGAGTTTCCTCTGTTTTTGGACGGCCCCGACAACACAAGTTGTCGTTATAATTTTCAAAATACAATAATCAATCACCGTATATCAATTTCCAATCATAATATATAAAATTTCGTTAAATATATCGAAACGCAACCTATAAATCAATTCGGATCAGCTAAAGCTCGTTTGTCACGTATTAATTAGAAACTAATAAATTCAAATTAACTTCGCCGTTAAACTTTACCACTTCCTCGTGTCGAAACGTCGAACAGGTCGGCTGAGTTGACCGGGTCAACTGAGTTGACCGGCTGAGTTGACTGAGTTGACTCGGTTGACCGAGTTTGACCGAGTCGACCCGAACCACGAACCGCGACCCAAGCCGATCCAAAACCCGCACCCGTTGAACCATGTGAATCCGTTGACTAGTTTTGACCAAGAACCCGAACCGGCTGAACTTTGACCAAGTTTGACCCGAACCCAATCTGTTGACCGAAGTTGACCGCACCAAAAACTTGACCAGTTCTGACCCGTGTCTAAACTGAGACTCGAATCTCGAACCATATTATAACCTGAGCTGAGACCCAAGTCGGACACCCCTATTACCGTCGCTGGACTCCACAACCTTCGTCGGTGATTCCATCGAGCACCATCACCGCTGACATCATCAGCATCATCACCTTCGACCCAGTAGCCATTAAAATCACAAATCGACTCATCAACTTCATCAAATCTCAGATAAACAGAAGAAAGAAAAACGGTGAGAGTGGGAGGGGGTTTACAGGTGAAGCCCGTCGGACCGTGACACCTACCGCCGCCACGTCGCCGTCGCCACTGTATTCCATCGCTCACTTCTGCCGGCGGCTTCTCCTACTTCATTCTTTCTCTCCTCTTGTTTCATCTCGATGTTCATCTCTATCGTCTGATGCAACCACCCGACACCATCCACCACAGCACCGCCGCTGTGGTGGTGGTTTATCGAATCTCTGACCCGTCGTGGTTCTACCACCACCGTCGTGCGACCCCTGTGGTGGCCGGCTGGTTCATTTGAGGGAGGGGAGGATGGTTGTGAGGTGAAGTTGAGGTGAAAGGAGGTGGTTAGGGGGTGCTCAGGTGGGAGTTATTGTCACACCCCGACCACGTAAACAACAAAACGTGGCGGAAACATCGGGGAGTGTTGTAACAGAATCATTGTTTCATAACACATGGAAACTGAAATATTGTTTTATTGATTAAAAGAGTTACAATGTCTTGACAATCAAAGAAACATAACATAAATAACTAGTCTTGAATATTTTATTGTCGCTAAGGCCCAAGTCCGCCTAAGTGTATCTTGATAAATCCTAAGCATCATATCCTGAAACACATGTGAAAATAGGTACGTCAGCATAAAAATGCCTGTGAGATACATAGGTTTTGTGAAAATAGAATTCATGACTTATGTTTATGAAAATGTTTAATCATGAACCTTGTAATTTGCTTTGTTTTGTAAATCATTTGAAAAATGATAAATAAACCAATGATATATATGTATAAAAGAATAATACATGGTTAAGTGAATAACCAGGTAAAATGAGTTTATATCAGATAAGTTGTTTGTAAAACAATGTATTGTGAAAAGTATGTTATTTGTATAAAATGTTATATGTCTAAATTGAAATAATTCAAATAACGCTACGATATGTAATACCATACAAGCACATATATATAGGAAGTACCAGCGGCGTATCCACCATGCTTGTATCATATTACACGTGCCTCGTTACTTAAATCACTTACTCAAACCAAACCACCAAAGTAAAATGTTTATGTATAATCAAATGTCAAGATGTTTGTGTGAAAACCATGTCTAATGTCTATGTCTAATGTAAATCATGAATTGTGTATATCAATGTCAAAATGTTTATGTCTAATGTAAATCATGAATTGTGTATATCAATGTCAAAATGTTTATGTCTAATGTAAATCATGAATTGTGTATATCAATGTCAAAATGTTTATGTCTAATGTAAATCATGAATTGTGTATATCAATGTCAAAATGTTTATGTCTAATGCAAATCATGTAATGTGTATCCAAAATATCGTGTATGGTAAGTGAGATATATCAACTAAACCATATGTAAAATGCACGAAAACAAGGTATTGAAGTAAAACATGGTTTAAATCAAAGTTATGTTTTGTGGAACAAATGCATGCTATACTGATATAAACATCTATGCGGTATTGTGAAAATGCATACATCCAAGCCTTGTGACTGTGGCGATAAACCCCTAAACGAATTTAAAGGTCTATCTGTGTTATGTTTATCGAATTCGGTCATTCCTTCCATCCAAACATACCTAGGATGTCAGGAATGGGAGTTGTCAATTCCTATGGTACCACTACCTACTAACGAATGGTGTGATCAATGTTAATGAATGTATATTGTCCCATTTAAACAAACCAAATGTCATACCAAAATGTACGCATGTGATAAATAAAAAATGTACTAAGTATGCAACAAATGAACATACATAGCATGTGATGTGAAATGTATTGTAAAACAATGTACTAAGTATGCACACAATGTACATACATAGCATAAAATATAATGTAAAACGATGTACTAAATATGCAAAAAATGAACATACATAGCATGTGATGTGAAATGTTTTGTAAAACAATGTACTAAGTATGCACACAATGGACATACATAGCATAAAATATAATGTAAAACGATGTACTAAGTATGCAACAAAGGACATACATAGCAAAAACATAATGAAATCATGTACTATAAATCTACTAATGAACATAACAAGCATATGATATGAAAACATGAAAGGCACGAAAGTAACAAGAAGGCACATGTGTTTCACCCCAAAATGTTTGGAAAACAGTAAAAGAGGGGTCTATGTACTCACTTGAGATTGCTCAATAGTCCTAGGATAACCACCAAGCAATGCTAGAAGATCACGGAATCAAACGGTACCTAATATAGGTAACTACATTAATAAACCGGACCTAAATCGGAGGATCGGATAGAATGAGGGCTCGTAAACCAAATGAGTATGGGAACTCATGTAATATGGTTTAACAAAGCCCACATACTAAAATGAAACCTAACCTAAGTGCTTACGACCCATTACGACCCGTTTAGGTAGCTTATGCTACTTTAACGCGTCGTTCGCGTAAAACACGTTCGGAACGCCTAACTAGTCCTATGACAAGTAAAATATGCCTTAACATGTCTAATATTGTTGCCAAATCCGTTTAGATGTTAAAAGTTATGTTACATACACTTAAAATGACTTTTGGCGTAAAAAGGGCATTTTGGTAATTTACCTAAGGCATATAAACTACCTATCATACAACTACTTAACGAAGCGACCATAAGGTATAACCTCGGAAGGTTATTCCCTATATACTATGGTCACCTAATGTGTTTGGTCGGATCCTAATGATCGACCAAACGGGTCGGGTTCGAAAGTATAAGCGATTGTTTAGATCGCTTACCTTACGACCCTATATAAGCACTAAACTAAAAGTGACGAGCTAAGCATGTTAAAACATGCTTAACTAAGTTTAGAAAATAGGTTTGGTATCAAAACAAACGGTTTTGATACCTAAGAGTAGTTTGGTTACAAAATACGCAAGAATACGCATTTTGGCCGAAACTACGACTCGTCACTAAGCCTAGATAACGTGGTAATCAGTAGGTATAGCCACTAGGAACTATAAGCATCGTGATTACGCTCACGTTAGGAAGTTCAAACGAACTTCGCGTTGACCATAAACTGGTCAATGCAGAAAGTCAAACATAGTTTGACTTTCAGACTCGAAAAGCGATAAAAGAACGAAGGAACACTTACAAAGGGTCCCCGCAAGCAATCTCGATCCAAATAGCTCAGGTATGAAGCAAAGGCTTCAACTTAGAGCACTTTAGATCTGATTTTGTGAGGAAGAAGTGAAACATAAGGTGGGTATTTATAGGAAATGGACCACCGTTAGGATCGTTTCTCCAAAACCGGGCTTTAATCTCATCCCTACACTTGTTGAAATGCTAAGGTATGTTAATTGGCCCCCCAACATCAGAGAACAACATGTGGAAATGAGATTGGGAGTGGGTAACAGCTGTTAACAGCTGGTTTAGAAGTTTCTGATGAGCTGGGAGGTCCTTACGGACCGTAAGGGTGAGGGCTTACGGTCCGTAAGCCATCAACTTTGCTGAAATGACAGTTTTGGTCCCTGCAGCTCCAAACTTGGTTTTCGATGCATTTTCGACACGTTTAAGCCCCGTTAACCCCATTTCAAAGCTCTAAAATGAAGTTAAAGTATAGGGAACTTAAAATGTGCTCAAAAATATCTTGGATGTCGGTTCATTTGGCCGTACGGTTGCGTTGTTCGGTTAATTACGACGGAAGTCGTAACGGACGCAAAAATGATCCAAATTACACGACGAATGGATTTTTATTATGCTAAACATTAAAATAAAATATTTTAGTGCTTACTTAAATTTTGGATGTCCGGATGTATTCAGAACGTAAGTTATGCGCGAAAATGCAAACTTGTGCACTTTTTGACGCTTTTAATCCCTGAAAGACCCAAAAGTTTATTTTAGCACACCGAACCCCTCAAAGCCTATTTCTAAGCTATGTAAAGGATATTTATAGTATGTTTGACTCATGGTCATGTTCCGGAATGTCTGTTACAATTCAAATCGGCATACTTTCGCAGTTTGTCGAATTTAGTCCCTGTAATCGATTAAACTTGATTTTGTCATACCAAAGCCTTCAAAACTTATTTCTAAGTTATGTAAAGGTTATTTAAGGTATGTGAAGCATATTTCACTATTCTAGAGTGTTCGTTGCATTAAACTGGTTATATTTACGCATCAGTGCGCGTATAGCCTTCCAGAAAGCGATTTAGAGCCCGAAATCGAAAAAGAATTGATATGTGCAAATGATACACATATTTGTACAAATCCCAAGTATGAAATACAATATTTCATTGGTTTGGTATTTGTTTGATGGTCGCAGTGACCCAGGTGTCACAGTCTCCCCTACTTTAGGATATTTCGTCCCGAAATTTATTCAGAGGAAACTTGTGAGAGCTTGAAACATGAAGTTGAAAAGATCAAACAGCACTGGTTAGAGTCCTGAACTTCTAGTAACTTTACAATAACATCATGCTTGCAATGTGAGAGGGACACTTATATTCAAGTATATAAAGCGTCATTGGTGCGTCCACCATACCTCTATTACATTGTTCGCATTTCGTTATGGTTGTCACTATCGGTTCTTACACATAACAAGTCTTACCGAGGTTTCCGTGCTCTGAACTTCACAATTATGTATGCATCCATAATTACGTAATTCCTTGCATAGTCACGTAGTGCATCTTATAATGTGTAGGGGAAGAAACCAATGAACGAGCTTGTGGTGATTGTGACTAGACCACCATAGGGGCCTTTTAATTAAATCAATAATTGATTTAAATAGACTACCAAGGAGTCTGTTTAGCTACATCAGCGCATGTCATTTTTAACCAGATTCTGATTCAATCTTTTTGACTAGACCACTAGGAGGGTCTCTTATGAATCATGGAGTGGTACTATATAATCCAAGGGTCTTAACTAACACGTAGAAGCCCAATAAGGATTTAGGGTAGTACCTTTTTGAATGTCCTTCTACGAATCCCTCATATGAAGATATGAAAGGTTCTACGAGGATTTGGATAACGAATATCCAGAGTATACAAAAACACAAAAATGCATAAAAGAAAACACAAAATGCATAAACACATAATCACATAATTGTTTAACTTGATTTTAGATTTGTTATCTTTTTGTTAATTTGTTCTGCTAACTGTGCACATGTATTCAAAGCACACCAGGTATCCAATCAGTGGATTTTGATTGGTGCTTTAAATATTTCTAAGAATCTAACTATAAATATAGAAAGATCTTTTAAAGGGAAAATTCGATTTTGATTATAAGGAACTGAAATGTTCGAATTAAGGTACACAAGGAATTCAATTAATGACTCTGATTTGAATGATAATCATCCACAAGGGTCTAATTGTGAAGATAAAAAGATCCCACATTGATTTTAGAAGTTGAAGATGTTTTGAAACCTTGCACTGGATGTGCTTAAGTCAAAACATGAAGTAAAAATGCTTATGAAGTTGAGATGCTAGATATGTCAAGGCGACATATGAAGCAGAATTTGGAGGTTAAGTCAATGTATGAGAAAAAAATATTTTTGAAAATTATGCATGGAGTTCAAAAAAATGTGTTCAATGTTTTTGAAACCTTATATATAATACCTTTGAAATCATAAAGTAGGTGTATTAGGTAGGTATATATTTATAAAAAAATTGTTTTAAAATCATGCGAGATGAATTTTTAAATTATGTATAAGGTTTTTGAAAACATGAATGATGCTTTTCGAAATCATGCACTTGATAAGAAAATGTACTGTGTTAATATTGTTTTCAGACTATATGAAACATTTTGAAATTATGAAGGTTGTTTTTTTTTTTTTTTTTTGAAAACATAGCCAATGTTTTTGAAATAACATAGACACTGCATTTGAAAAAATTGTTTTCAAACTATATGAAATGTTTTGAGATCATGAAGATTGTTTTCGAAATACTTGTACGGTGTATGTTGAAAAATCAAAACGTAATGGGTATGAGATTTGAAAATACCCTTAGTTATCTAACCAAGGATTCAAAGGCACAGATGTGCAGAAGCATGATTACTCATAATGTCACTTTATTTTCTGTACTTCGTATCTTAGAATGAAACGAGTACTTAGAATTTTCTATGGGAATCATGAGTAAACACAAGAATGGGAAATATTCACAAGAGTAGTTTGTAAGGAACATAGTTCCTTAATGTATGTATTATAGGGAAATGCCATACACACATGTAACTACACTTGTATATCAGAATTTGTGATCAACGATTTATTTATAAACAAAGCTGATTGTTTCACATTACAAGAAAAACAAAGAAATAAAAGCATAAGATTTAAAACAGTAACATCTTATACTCAGCCAAATGCTCATCCGTGGGTCAAATTTGCATTGACAATCTTTGTTCACTTGTTCCTGAAATAGCTCGTCTCGCCGTAGTTGTACCAAGTACCAGATGGTAAACGAGCTGGAGCATGGTTGACTTGGGGTTGGTTTGGACCACCTTGGATTGGGTTGAATTGACAAGCATTTGCCAGGTGACCGAGTCGTCCACATGATGCACACAGACGACACTGCAGGTAAGCTCGGTGAGGTGCATTGTTGCACATCAGTGCAGTACCGGCATAAGGTTTCCTAGCAGGAGGTTGAGCAGCAGCAAGGTTTATAACAGCTTTGTTTTGGATAGCAAAGCGGCATATGTTAACCAAATGTCCCCGCTGTCCACAGTAGGTACATTTGAAGCAGGGTATGAGGTTTGAATGATGACGGTTGCATCGTTTGCACCATGGGGCAGTTCCAAAGTACGGCTTCCTAGCTGGTGGCCCTGCCATTTGGCTAGGTCCCGCTTGATTAGGTGTAACTGCTGTGGGTTTCTTTGAAGCCTTACGCTTCCTTGATTTTGGTGCAGGCTTAACTTCTGCTTCCTTTGGTGACTCTTGAGTGGCTTCATTGTTGAGATGAGACATGGCAATGCCTAAATCCACCGTCTTCAGAATCACTTCGCCTATTTGCTGAGCAAATTTGGCTGTTTGCTCGGACATTTGACCGTTGCTGAGAGGAAGATACATTCTAGAAGGAAATGAAAGACATAGGAAGAAACAAGTGAAATGTTATCGGAAAATCAAAACAAAATGGCAACGCATAAAATTGCGATCATTTGTTTGTTACCTAAGGCAAACAAATGAGACGGTGACTAATCAAAGTAAACAGGTCATATTAATGTATTACTGAAGACATGCTCGCCTATAAGTGAACACTCACCCCAAGAGTTCCCAGGTAAGAGTGACTGGTCCGATTCTGCGGATTTGTACGAACACTCTAGCCTTAGACAGAAAACTCAGAGTACAGGTATTCACCCTTCCAGTTTGCACGTGTTCACATTAAAAGACCCAAACTTTGACGAGATTTTGAAAACTTTGAAGGTTCAAAACCTTACAATAAATCATCTTAGAACAGATGATTGATTTTCAAAGCGGTTTTCAAATTTGTGTTCTAGTTGTGGTTGTCGCCTAAGGACAGGTGACGATATTATTTTATGACTAAACGCAAGTAAACTTGCGTTAGGGTCCTAGGAAGGTTATAGACTAGGTCAAAGCATTACTAATAACCTAATTCCCTATAACCATGGGCTCTGATACCAACTTTTCTGTCACACCCCGACCACGTAAAACAACAAAACGTGGCGGAAACGTCGGGGAGTGTTGTAACAGAATCATTGTTTCATAACACATGGAAACTGAAATATTGTTTTATTGATTAAAAGAGTTACAATGTCTTGACAATCAAAGAAACATAACATAAATAACTAGTCTTGCATCTTTTATTGTCGCTAAGGCCCAAGTCCGCCTAAGTGTATCTTGATAAATCCTAAGCATCATATCCTGAAACACATGTGAAAATAGGTACGTCAGCATAAAAATGCCTGTGAGATACATAGGTTTTGTGAAAATAGAACTCATAACTTATGTTTATGAAAATGTTTAGTCATGAACCTTGTAATTTGCTTTGTTTTGTAAATCATTTGAAAAATGATAAATAAACCAAATGATATATATGTATAAAAGAATAATACATGGTTAAGTGAATAACCAGGTAAAATGAGTTTATATCAGATAAGTTGTTTGTAAAACAATGTATTGTGAAAAGTATGTTATTTGTATAAAATGTTATATGTCTAAATTGAAATAATTCAAATAACGCTACGATATGTAATACCATACAAGCACTTATATATAGGAAGTACCAGTGGCGTATCCACCATGGTTGTATCATATTACACATGCCTCGTTACTTAAATCACTTACTCAAACCAAACCACCAAAGTAAAATGTTTATGTATAATCAAATGTCAAAATGTTTGTGTGAAAACCGTGTCTAATGTCTATGTCTAATGTAAATCATGAATTGTGTATATCAATGTCAAAATGTTTATGTCTAATGTAAATCATGAATTGTGTATATCAATGTCAAAATGTTTATGTCTAATGTAAATCATAAATTGTATCAATGTCAAAATGTTTATGTCTAATGTAAATCATGAATTGTGTATATCAATGTCAAAATGTTTATGTCTAATATAAATCATGTAATGTGTATGCAAAATATCGTGTATGGTAAGTGAGATATATCAACTAAACCATATGTAAAATGCACGAAAACAAGGTATTGAAGTAAAACATGGTTTAAATCAAAGTTATGTTTTGTGGAACAAATGCATGCTATACTGATATAAACATCTATGCGGTATAGTGAAAATGCATACATCCAAGCCTTGTGACTGTGGCGATAAACCCCTAAACGAATTTAAAGGTCTATCTGTGTTATGTTTATCGAATTCGGTCATTCCTTCCATCCAAACATACCTAGGATGTCAGGAACGGGAGTTGTCAATTCCTATGGTTACCACTACCTACTAACGAATGGTGTGATCAATGTTAATGAATGTATATTGTCCCATTTAAACAAACCAAATGTCATACCAAAATGTACGCATGTGATAAATAACAAATGTACTAAGTATGCAACAAATGAACATACATAGCATGTGTTGTGAAATGTATTGTAAAACAATGTACTAAGTATGCACACAATGGACATACATAGCATAAAATTTAATGTAAAACGATGTACTAAGTATGCAACAAATGAACATACATAGCATGTGATGTGAAATGTATTGTAAAACAATGTACTAAGTATGCACACAATGGACATACATAGCATAAAATATAATGTAAAACGATGTACTGAGTATGCAACAAAGGACATACATAGCAAAAACATAATGAAATCATGTACTATAAATGTACTAATGAACATAACAAGCATATGATATGAAAACATGAAAGGCACGAAAGTAACAAGTAGGCACATGTGTTTCACCCCAAAATGTTTGGGAAACAGTAAAAGAGTAGTCTATGTACTCACTTGAGATTGCTCAATAGTCCTAGGATAACCACCAAGCAATGCTAGAAGATCACGGAATCAAACGGTACCTAATATAGGTAACTACATTAATAAATCGGACCTAAATCGGAGGATCGGATAAAATGAGGGCTCGTAAACCAAATGAGTATGGGAACTCATGTAATATGGTTTAACAAAGCCCACATACTAAAATGAAACCTAACCTAAGTGATTACGACCCGTTTAGGTAGCTTATGCTACTTTAACGCGTCGTTCGCGTAAAACACGTTCGGAACGCCTAACTAATCCTATGACAAGTAAAATTTGCCTTAACATGTCTAATATTGTTGCCAAAGCAGTTTAGATGTTAAAAGTTATGTTACATATGCTTAAAATGAATTTTGGCGTAAAAAGGGCATTTTGGTAATTTACCTAAGGCATATAAACTACCTATCATACAACTACTTAACGAAGCGACCATAAGGTATAACCTCGGAAGGTTATTCCCTATATACTATGGTCACCTAATGTGTTTGGTCGGATCCTAATGATCGACCAAACGGGTCGGGTTCGAAAGTATAAGCGATTGTTTAGATCGCTTACCTTACGACCCTATATAAGCACTAAACTAAAAGTGACGAGCTAAGCATGTTAAAACATGCTTAACAAAGTTTAGAAAATAGGTTTGGTATACCTAAGAGTAGTTTGGTTACAAAATACGCAAGAATACGCATTTTGGCCGAAACTACGACTCGTCATTGAGCCTAGCTAACGTGGTAATCTGTAGGTATAGCCACTAGGGACTATAACCATCGTGATTACGCTCAAGTTAGGAAGTTCAAACGAACTTCGCGTTGACCATAAACTGGTCAATGCAGAAAGTCAAACATAGTTTGACTTTCGGACTCGAAAAGCGATAAAAGAACGAAGGAACACTTACAAAGGGTCCCCGCAAGCAATCTCGATCCAAATAGCTCAGGTATGAAGCAAAGGCTTCAACTTAGAGCACTTTAGATCTGATTTTGTGAGGAAGAAGTGAAACATAAGGTGGGTATTTATAGGAAATGGACCACCGTTAGGATCCTTTCTCGAAAACCGGGCTTTAATCTCATCCCTACACTTGTTGAAATGCTAAGGTATGTTAATTGGCCCCCCAACATCAGAGAACAACATGTGGAAATGAGATTGGGAGTGGGTAACAGCTGTTAACAGCTGGTTTAGAAGTTTCTTATGAGCTGGGAGGTCCTTACGGACCGTAAGGGTGAGGGCTTACGGTCCGTAAGCCATCAACTTTGCTGAAATGACAGTTTTGGTCCCTGCAGCTCCAAACTTGGTTTTCGATGCATTTTCGACACGTTTAAGCCCCGTTAACCCCATTTCAAAGCTCTAAAATGAATTTAAAGTATAGGGAACTTAAAATGTGCTCAAAAATATCTTGGATGTTGATTCGTTTGGCCGTACGGTTGCGTTGTTCGGTTAATTACGACGGAAGTCGTAACGGACGCAAAAATGATCCAAATTACACGACGAATGGATTTTTCTTATGCCAAACATTAAAATAAAATATTTTAGTGCTTACATAAATTTTTGGATGTCCGAATGTATTCAGAACGTAAGTTATGCGTGAAAATGCAAACTTGTGCACTTTTTGACGCTTTTAGTCCCTGAATGACCCAAAAGTTTATTTTAGCACACCGAACCCCTCAAAGCCTATTTCTAAGCTATGTAAAGGATATTTATGGTATGTTTAACTCATGGTCATGTTCCAGAATGTCTGTTACAGTTCAAATCGGCATACTTTCGCAGTTTGTCGAATTTAGTCCCTGTAATCGATTAAACTTGATTTTGTCATACCAAAGCCTTCAAAACTTATTTTTAAGTTATGTAAAGGTTATTTAAGGTATGTGAAGCCTATTTCACTATTCTGGAGTGTTTGTTCCATTAAACTGGTTATATTTACGCATCAGTGCGCGTATAACCTTCCAGAAAGCGATTTAGAGCCCGAAATCGAACAAGAATTGATATGTGCAAATGATACACATATTTGTACAAATCCCAAGTATGAAATACAATATTTCATTGGTTTGGTATTTGTTTGATGGCCGCAGTGACCCAGGTGTCACAGTTATTTTATTTCTGTGTGTGTGTTGATTTGTATGTAATCGAGAGAGAGGGTAAGGCAAAGGAATGTTGTTTATGTAATGGATAGTGTCTGCAATTGACAGGATATGAGAGAGAAGCTGATGTATGCGGTTGAGTGTTTGAATGAAAATGAGGGTTTTGGGATAAGGTAAGTTCTTGTATATACTTAGGGTTTGGTTAGTGGGCGAGGCTTGGGCCCAAAGCCCACAAGCCCAATCCCCGTGTTTAAGTGGCCCGTAATTCCTACGAGACCCGTTATCAAAACCGGAACTCTCCATAACGTCATAAATTATAATTTTAGATTTAAAAAATATGAAAAATGGTGTCGGCAGTCGTTTTTGCCGTGTTTGATCGTCGGTTGCGCTAAATCGCGTAAAACGTGTCGTTCGCCGTTTTAATCCGTTTTTCGATTCGGTTTCGACTACGGATGTAAAAATTAAATTACGAAGCTAAAATATATTGTAAAAATTTAATATTTGTCCGTGTTTTCAGTATTTGTTTGGTTTTAGTTTGTTATCGTTTATTATTCAACGGTTTTTCGCAGATCGCAATACGCGCACTGTAAAGTCGAATAGGCATTCCTAGGCTTACTAAGGGCCTAATTAAGTTAATTCGCGTCATAATCACTATTATTATCTTCCTAAACATTCGTTAATCACGTAATTAAAGCCGTAAATCACCGATTGTCACATCCCTACTAGATTCATCATAATCCTCATCATCAACCTGCAACATGTTTAAAAGTATAGTTCAACACAAAAAGCATTGGCGAGTACACAACTTTAATTACATAGCATAAGTATAAAAGTTTATCTCAAATCCAACATGGCAATTTATATACGAGGTTGAACTAGCATGCGCCGAGTGTCCACAAGAATAATGTGCATCCCTCGCCACCAAAGTGAGCGAGACCGTTATGTATAGTAACTTAGCAATACCCCGACGGGCGGCGTGCGACTCCAATAGCGCTATATTTGTTAAGGTGGGCTAGCTAAGTTAATGACAAATAGAGTGCATGTATGTATTCTAGCATAAATAACCTAAGCATAACAAATAGCATGTACGTCGGTTTGAGTGAATGAGTAAGTTTGTGTGAATTATGTATTTTAATAAGTAAAACATGTTACACCAAAAAGTGCGTTAAAGCATAAAAAGGGTCAAGTGTACTCACGGTTTTGCAAAGCTTCCTTTGTAATTCCGTGAAGAGTTTTGTTAGCTGGATGTAGGATCGTTTGCGGACCCGAACGAGTCGTTCAGAAGAGTTTATCTCAGTTTGAGCGGCGGAAACGAACAAACCGAGTTCAATTCAGCGAGTTTTCACTTTAAACTGTTGTTGTATTGATAACGAATGCAATTACAGACCTAACAACACTTCGGCAGCACTTCGTGGCTCACCGGAAGAATCTCTGAAAAAATTACAACTGAAATGACAAATGGCCTATTTATAGTGAGCTTGATTTCGCTTGAAGTCTTGAAGCGAAATCCCATCCTCATGATTTCGCTTCAACATATTTGAAGCGAAACCTATATAATGTTTTGTCTTCAAGCGAAATCTTTCAACATATATTTACAATCTGTTTTCATGCAAGTATGCCATTTCACGTGAAGATGCAATAGGTGATGTCATCTCCATGATGTCATCATTAAAGATGATGACATCATCATCCTTGATTAGATCCGCAACGCAACCTGAGACTCGATACAAGACGAAGACGACAGATGAATGCACCAACAGACTCCCCCTCAGATGTTGACGAGTCTTAAGTGTCGAGTCTTCGCAATTTTCAGTCTTTATCAGTCTTTGAGCTTCCTTCATACTTCAACTAATCTCCTCCTCAGATGTCTTCAGACTCCCCCTTTCGATATGCTGGGATCGCAGTCTGGCTCGTTAAACTCATAGAATCCTCAAGTATCGGAACCTGGCACTCTTTCTTCAGGTTCAAGATTTAAACCTGGCTATCTATCATTCAAATAACCTGCACATTCTCTACCTAAAAATAAATTCTCTGATGATAACTTGTAAGAACAATCTCACCATCTAATAAACCACTTGCAGGAATTTTACAATCAAATTTAATGAACCACTTGAAAAAATATCGCTTTTATGTTCAAAACAACACACTCTCCCAAACCATTTGTTCATCATGTCTAGCACTCAGAATTTTGAAAATTAGCTCTCCAACACCAGTTGTCGAAAATCTTTTTGTATTTTTCAAAATTTATGCTAAAACACACTAAAATCTTTTTGGATTTTTTAATAGAATGAAATGCAGTAAAGAAATATTTACAAACAATATTTTTTTGTGAGTTCGTGCAAGAGGATCATATCAGTTTTTGAGACCAATCACCAACACCGTTAAGCTTCATTTCATTTTAAGTTCTAAACAGTTCACTTAGATTGTCAGTATGTTTGTCCACTTAAATTTTCACACAAAGTTCAATTGATTCGAGATACGAGGTTAATGTTTTAAGCTCTTGAACTTATTCGTGTGTCCCACTACTTGAATATACTCCCGTATCCAGATCCCAATATTCAGTCTTACAGGTGAGTATACCACAGATGATATCTGTCAGGGGAATAAATTATGCAACCGTGATAGCTCAGGTCAGAACTTCCGTTCAGCAGAGAGCCTAGTTGACTTTTAGGTGTGTCCCCTTTAGAGGATCTTTTGTATTACAACAGCCATGATTAGCATTTTTCAATGTTTCATCATTTTTTAGCTGAGGGTGGTGCTATATTTCAAGCAAGCAGAAAGTATTCTCCGGGGACTAGGCCATTGCTTCCGCAAAATCAGAAGTCCCGGGATAATACCCCAGATATCACTGAGTATAAAGACCTAGTATCTCAGAATAAGGGACCTTTCAAACAAGATTTCAGGGGTTACCTATATATCCAAGATGTTGTTAACCCACAGAATAAGCAAGTTTGAAATTTAGGTTTATATCTCGTCACAATTTACTAAATGTGCAAAAACCTACTGGCACATCATCAGTGAGACCGTTTATCACTTTTTTATCTTTCCAATTCTTTAGCATGTT
The DNA here is from genome assembly GCA_030545235.1 of Helianthus tuberosus. Classification (NCBI taxonomy): domain Eukaryota; kingdom Viridiplantae; phylum Streptophyta; class Magnoliopsida; order Asterales; family Asteraceae; genus Helianthus; species Helianthus tuberosus. The sequence goes on from CM060410.1 coordinate 93,855,206, forward strand.
GTGATCGTCCACTGATGTACTATCATTTCCTCTTTTATGCAACAAAACTCATTTTTGATTTTATCATGTTTTTGGCTTTTTCAAATTTTCAAATGTTTTTGGATTTTCTAAAAATTCTTACTCTAATTGTAGGATCGTTTGCGGACCCGAACGAGTCGTTCAGAAGAGTTTATCTCAGTTTGAGCGGCGGAAACGAACAAACCGAGTTCAATTCAGCGAGTTTTCACTTTAAACTGTTGTTGTATTGATAACGAATGCAATTACAGACCTAACAACACTTCGGCAGCACTTCGTGGCTCACCGGAAGAATCTCTGAAAAAATTACAACTGAAATGACAAATGGCCTATTTATAGTGAGCTTGATTTCGCTTGAAGTCTTGAAGCGAAATCCCATCCTCATGATTTCGCTTCAACATATTTGAAGCGAAACCTATATAATGTTTTGTCTTCAAGCGAAATCTTTCAACATATATTTACAATCTGTTTTCATGCAAGTATGCCATTTCACGTGAAGATGCAATAGGTGATGTCATCTCCATGATGTCATCATTAAAGATGATGACATCATCATCCTTGATTAGATCCGCAACGCAACCTGAGACTCGATACAAGACGAAGACGACAGATGAATGCACCAACACTGGAAGATTGTAACACCAAAGTCACCCTACAAGGGGGAAACGAAGGTGTGTAAGTAATGGAATTAGGATGGAATATTCGGATTTGGAATTTAAAGTATGAAAAGTATACATGTATAAAAGTGTTATCTAGTCTAAGTACTCGTTTTTGACACTATGTTGTATGTGGTTTCATGGGTCCTAGTTTGCCCATTAGAATCGTTAACGAGAGACTTAGATTGTAGATAAAGTAGCCTAACTTTATGCTGAATAATCATGGTCCGATTATCATCATAAATTCAGCCACATTCTTATATATTTATATAGTTATAATATTAACCTAAGCTAAGTCCATCATAGATATCATAGATTATCATGTAAGTCAAGCATGAAGGTTTTAACCTCATTGTATGATTCACCACTACACAAACCATCACGAGGATGATTCGGAGGGTCATGAATAACAAGAAATAAACTAACTAATACATTCACAAGTGGCCAAGTACGCCTTTAACCCGGGTGAGCCAACACGACATGGAAAGGTAATTCTAAGTGTCGGAGGCTAGGCTAGGCGGGGTTATGTTATTTTGATACTAGGATACCACTTGAGTGTTTATACACAAAGTTCATAAGTGAAGGAGTGGAACTAGATTGGAAAACCCAAGCTCCCATGGTTCACACTTCACAAGTCACAAGTACATCATATGAAAGATGATGAATCATGCTTGCTTTCAACACTTGGATTATGATATGTATAAACTGAAAATAAGGAGTCTTTGACCTCATAACTTGGTGGGAATCTATCTCAACACAAACCCATAACTATAGGTTAAGTTGTGAGCTTGGTGGATTCAAGATTCCACCAAGTTTTAGCAAAGAAAGTGATGTTACAAGAACATTAAACAAAACAGAAAATACCATTCACTTTGGACCTCAAATATGGCAAGGTTTCACCTGAACGTGCGTTTTCGGATCGAATTCGAACTACCGACGATTGCGAAGAACACGTATCACGTGCGGAATCCATGTACGTGTGTGGATCGAACACAAGAACGTAATATAATATGCTTTCTATTGATTGAAATGAAAATTTACACCCACAAAAGCAAATTGCAAGAGTTTCCCTATCAAACTCTCCAAAAGTTCTAAAATGACTCAAGACATCTACTATTTATAGGCTCTCACTTAAGGAAGGACTCCTTAATTACAATAATGCCACTATTCAACTAAATGCAGTTTCCTTTATATCTAACATTGTTAAACGTTGTCTTGATCAATTTTCTGCTACGATACGTAATTGACGGAAGTAATAGACATTATGCACCCACAGACTCCCCCTTGGATATTACAGCAGTCAATCTCGTAGCTTTCTATTTTCTCTCTTTCTCGGAGTCTTTTTGAAGCTTTGACAGCCTCAGCACCACAGACTCTCCAATGCTCTAACAATCTTCTCTTGAATCTGCGTTCTGCTTCAGCTCCCCCTTTCAGTTGACTCTTTCTCCAGGCTTCCCCTTTCTTTAAGCTTCCGTTCTTTTCAGGATCGTCACCTGGCTCTTCGATTACAAGCTCCCCTTTACTTTAAGCTCGTCTTCAGACTCCCCCTTAGACTCGGCTATTGGGATCGTAATCTGGTTTAACATCTGAAAATCTAACAATTTCAAACCACTTGTAAAATATTTGACAATTTAGGATCAAGATCATAAACCTAGCTCTAAACACAAATATTTAACATTGATAACTTTTTAGATCATCCAGAATTGGTAATCTGACTCTAAGAATCAAAATATGCCATTTAAAGCTCAATATATCCTAGGATCGAGAACTTGGCTCTATTGCACATTTTAAAATTGTTGCCTGGTTCTTTATAATTTAAAAAATTTAACAATTTGAAATCTCCCAGAATTACCCGACTCTACTCCCCCTATCAAATAACTACGCATTTGACAATTAAGCATCCAAAATCTCTTCTCAGATGATTAACAGTGAGGTTTTGAAAAGATTATCTTCCAAGTCCAACTTAATGACTTGGGAGATTCACAAACTATTTTTTTTTAATTTTTCAATTAAAAACCTCAAGTTTCAAAATAATGAACTTGTTTATTTTCAGAGATATGTTCAGCATACTTAAACTTTGAAACTTAACTTTCAGACATCGGTTGTCGAAAATAAAGTAGAATCAAAATCTTTCTGAATTTTTCAAAGTTTAAGCTAAAACACACTCAACATCTTTTTGTACTTTTTCTTTAATATAAAGCAGTAAAGAAATATTTACAGACAACATTTTTGTTTGAGTTTTCATTAGAGGATCATATCAGCTGCCGACAAGTCACTAGTACCATTGACCTTTTTAGACTTTACGTTTTAAACGATTCACTTAGATTTTCAGTATACTGAGCCACTTAAATTCTCACACAAAGTTCAACTGATTCGAGATACGAGATTAATGTTTTAAGTACTTAACTTATTCGCGTGTCCCACCTCAGAATATACTCCCGTATCAAGATTCCCTAGATTCAGTCTTACAGGTAAATATACTATATTGATATCTGTACTCTGGGTTAGTGCAAGGCCTTGAGATCTCAGGTATGAACTACCGTTCAGTCAAAGAGATGAAGGCTCGACTTTGAGGTGAGTCCCACTTAGGGATCTTCTTTACAACTGCACTTGATTTATATCTTTCGATATTTTCTCAATTTTTATGTAGAGGGAATGCTTTTAAAGCATGCAAAGTATTATACGAGGTCTAGGCCATTGCTGACGCAAAATCAGAAGACCAGGTATAATACCCAGATATCAAACAGTATAAAGACCTAGTATCTCAGAATCAGGCAACCTCTCAAACGAGATTTCGGAGGTTATCCATATATCCGGGAGATGTTCCCCACAAAATAAGAAAGTTATTGATATTTAGGTTTATATCTCGAAATCAATTTACTGAGTGTGTAAAAACCTACTGCATATCATTAGTGAGACCGTTTATCACATTTTGACACTTCAATTCTTTAGCATGCTGTGATTGTCTACTGATGGACTATCATTTCCTCTTTTTACATAAAAACTCTTTTTGAAGTTTATCATGTTTTGGGCTTTTTCAAAATTTCAAATGTTTTTGTATTTTCTGAAATATTTACTCCCCCTAAAATCCAAAACATTTAAAGAAAATTTGACAAACCGATGCAGATAGCTTTGTATCGCCATCCATTTTATGCTTAAACACACTCTGTCTTGCATAAAGTACCCCCATGATTTACAACACACTAATTTTTAACAATGTTAAAACCATTTAATTACTTGTGAAATAATCATGTTTGTTCAGCCGTGAGGGTTTCGGCATATTCAATCAACATATTTTTTTAGTTTTCAATTTTTGACAAAATAAAAACATATTTTTTATTTTTAAATTTTTCTATTTATAGGTCTTTTTTATTTATGGTTTATTTATATACAAAAACAAACCAACTCCCTGTTTTTCATCCTCAGGGATTTGCCGCCTTCCGTGCCAGGCTGCTCCACTCTGCAAGTTGACATTCATCTGTCTTCAGGAGCACCTGCACATACACCCAATTCAATCATTTGAATAATGCAACCCAAGCCTGCTTCGACTCAGGTAGCTGAACATATGTTTTTCTAGGCAAAACTGGAAAAATTCGTTCATTTTTCTCAAAAGCATTCTCTTTAGTTTCCTCTGTCACAGAAGTCTGTTTCTTTGCCACCCAGATTTGTCCTTTTAAAACATTCCTTTGATAAAATCTTGATTCATTTTGAATGTTTTGTTTTAACAAATCATTTTGAGATTTCCAAAATTGGTGTGTCCAACTTTGTTTAGATTTAAATCTGGATGTCACTGGTTTCCAAGTTTGTTGTGATTCAGCCTTTGATATTTTCGGCTTCCAAGTTTGTTTTGATTCAAAATCGGTTGACTTCTGATTCACAACATCAGACTTCTTTTTCTCAACACCAACAGGTTTAAGATTTGGACACTTGCGACCAATATGTCCAATTTGATCACACTTAAAACATGTTTTCTTCGAAACATCCTTATTCTGTTGTTGTTGTTTTTTCTGAGCACAAAAATCTTCATTAGACTGTCGTCTAAATTAGAGTTCTTTCTCTTCTTCGGAACTTTTTCCATGAACAAAGTTCGTCTTTTTTGGATAATTTGTCTTTTCAAAGCGTTTTCTTTGATTTTGTTTCTTTTTATAACCCAACCCAACCTTCATGTTTTTCTTTTTGTAACCAGGTTTTTTATTTGGTTCAGTTTTTTCGGTTCGGTTTTGTCGGTTAATTCGGTTATGGTTTGGTTAATTCGGTTTTTTTGCACACCCTTAGGTTCGGCTACAAAGTCCATTATTCCTACAAAGTGTACAAAGTCATAAAACACCACAATTTCAGCAAAAAAATACACTCAAAAGCCATAAATCATAGAGTGAAGATCACTAAAACACAATATTCAAACCCTAACAGTCCATAAAAACTTCAAACACACCATCATAGAACTATGAATATAAAACACAACATAATAATCAACATAAAACACACTAATATTAGTCATTCGATAATCAAAACCTTATCATCCAAAACACAACACATAACCCACAAATATGACGTTTTAGTGATCTTCACTTTGTTATTTGTGGGTTTTGAGTGTGTTTTATGGTTGACATTGGGTATATTTGGCAAAAGTAGCTGGTGGCTGGAAGCTGGTAGCTGGTAGCTTTTTAGATATATTTGGTGTTTGGCAGAGTAGCTGGAGCTTTTAATAAAATGTATAAAATGACTAAAATGGACATAACTAAAATTTTTAAAAGTTTGTGCATTAAAAAGTTCATTATCTTTAGAAGTTTAAATAGTCATTTTTTCCTAAAAGCTTGTAGCTCCTTCTAAACGCTACTAGTAGGAGCGTGCAACCAAAAGCTTCAAGCTCCTAACCTAAAAGCTTTTAGTTATGTTTTTTTTAGTTATGTCCATTTTGCTCATTTTATAAATTTTATTAAAAACTTCAGTTATTCTGCCAAACACCTAAATATGTCTAAAAATCTACAACTATCTGACAAACTAGAATGAATAGTTATTATTTTAAGTTTAGCTTTTATCGAAGTGTAAATCGTCAAATTAAACCGGAACCAAACTATTAGTATGTGACAACTCGAGTTTCCAAGATTTCATTTTCGTAATGATTGCACGATGCACGTTAATTGTTTAGATTGTTTATTTACAAGACTTGATTGTTTCACAACTGCACACGTTGTAATACGTTAAATTTTACTGTGATTGGTATGTTATATCCTTGGTGTGTATTCTAAGTGAGTATATAATAAGAGATTTAATTAATTGTTAATAAAGTTGGAGCTCATGAAACCCTCTCCACTCGAAAACACCTCTGTGGTGAAAACACCAAAGTGTTTTCGTCCACTACTCCCTCAACGAAAACCAAATGGGCATTGGCCCAGTAGTGATTAATTAAAAGGTTGGTACTTGACCTGTACGCGATTACAACAATTAGAAAACCCTAATCACATCTCACACTCTCTCTCGCCTCTCCTTGCAAACCCGACGGCAACCCTTTCTCCCATTCGAAGCCGGAGTTCTTCTGTTCGATCATTCTTTGTGTGGTTAGTGTTTTACACATTAGTTTGTTGTCAGTTCTGGATATCTATGGTTATGTTGTAAACATGCTTTCGTTTGTGAGGCGTATGATATGTTGGAATTCTGAAATTGTATGTGTGTTGAAAGCTGATTTATTGACTGATGATCCAATGATGATTTAGGGTTTAATATGCTATTGCTAAGATGTTAGAACTTGCTATGTTAATAGTGATTTTTATTCGTATATGACCACTGCTCACGTTCTGATTTGATGTTGGGCTATTGTGATTATCACTTGAATAATGATTATGCGTTATAGTTTCGAATTGATTGTACGATAGGGGTCCTTATGATCTGGTGATATATAACTTGTGGTTATTATAATGAATTGTCAGTAGTATCGCATGTGCTTCTCAAAGTATGTGTATGTTGATAATGTTTGATCGGTGGTGTGATGATTGTGTCTAAAGTAGTGAGTTGAATGATTTAATATTTGGATTCAATAAAACATTACTAATTGCTATGATTGAAACATGCAAATGGATGGTATTGAAATAAGAGATTGTGATATTTAGTATACTAAAAATCGGTCCAATCATAGCATGAAATCAATAGTCATGGTCGGCCATTATTGTAAATTTTATAATAATAAGTAATCAGCAAGAATAAAAAGGGTAGATGTTGTATTAATGTATACAGAAAGTTGTTTGAATTGTGTTAACTAATTCATGAACATTTAATTGAATCTGGGACACACATCGGTGGAGTAATTGGGCCGCTCCATAAAATAATAAAGCTGGGCCTTGTATGCTAAATGGTAACTGTTGATATTGATTGGTGAAAATCAAAGGTGTAACTGTTGATTGTTGACTAAATTGAATATGGAAACAATATAACTAAATAGCAAAATATCCGGATAATAAAACTAGTCGCACAAGAACTAATGAACCGCACAAGTTGTCATGTTACCTAACTGTTGGGCCGGGTATATGTTTGGGCCAGATTAGCTTCAATCGCACAAGGGTTCACGGATCGCACAAGGGATCCGTGATTATATTGTTGGGCCGGTTACTTATTTAACCACTTATGTTATGTTGGGCTTCTTAATATTTTGGGCCGGGTGTTTATCGGAGTCGCACAACATGTTGTGGATCGCACAAGGCCGTGCTGAACGCACAACATGTTGGGCCGATTGTTTTTGGGCCATATCTTTCGGATCGTACAAGATTAGACACGAGGAGTGCTTGACTGTTACTGTTAAGGTGTTAACGTGTATTATGTGTTTGCCATGATCAACTTGTGTTTATAATCTGCTACCTATGTGTAATCATACGTGCACCTAGACCTGACTTGATTTGGTAACCATGTTAGGACGTGGTTGACCACTAGCTGCTAGACTTGACCTTTCTGTGTATCTGCCGAGCAAACCAAGGTGAGTTCACACTTCTCTACAAAGCATGGGATTCCCAGGGGTTGGGAATGGGTTAAGGAATAGGGATTCCTCGTCCTGTTGAGACGTAATCAGGAACATAGATTCCTCGTCCTGTTGAGACGTATTTAACTATACCAGACTAGAACTCTATCAACGAAGTCCCTCCTTTTATATCGACTTAATCGCCGAGGCCAATGGCGAACGGGTCATTAGTTAAATAGCGCTATTAGGTTTAACAAACCTCACACCGTGCCGCAGAGGACGGGCGTGGACTAATGGACTATGGCACGTCAGTGATGATAGACACAGACGTTAGGGCACTTAAACATGACGAACGTTAGTAGTCGATATGGTAACGAGTCTGGTGAATTAAACATGGGGTAGCCCCCACGGCCATAGAGCCGGGCTGAAATAGCCAACGTAAGAACGGGTAACTAATAAACGTTTTTCGAACTATGGGGTAACCCCCACGGCTGGATAGCTGGTAAAGAGCAAACTGTGTTTTCGGAACAACTATAAACTGGACAACCAAACGTGAACTCACTTGACATTGTTGTTGACTCGTTACTACATGCTTTGCAGGTCTATAGGTACTTAGCTGGAGCTTGCACAAGGAAGAGTCGTTGTGGGACATGGACAGCTGTGTGTCATGTTAAACCTTTGGTTATTTAAACTTACGATTTGGGTTTTTAAACATTTATGCTTCCGCTCATAACCTAAACTATGTTGGATTTGGACACTAACTGTGTTGGCTGAACTTTTACATTTAATTACTTGCTCGTTCAATATGATTAGTGGTTTGATCCTGGTCAGTCACGCCTCCAAGCGGTGATACTCCGCGTGTGGATTTTGGGGGTGTGACATAGTAACGGTTTAGTTTTAATTTCAAATGATTCAGTTTCGACTTTCACCAATAAAAATCATTACTAACGGTATGACTCACAACTTAACTTAAAAACCGTCAAAACCCAAGTATTAACACCCCAACTTTCCACAACCACCATCAAACAGATAGCACAATTGCTTAGAACGCTTGGCTTTGAGATCCCTACCTACCACCAATTGAGCCACGTTTCCTCCATTGAACAATCTCTTCAATAAACCAAATCAAAACCTTACCCAAACCCAACGAAAGAGATGGGTGTGGCATTTATTTAATTTTTATTATTTATTTCAATAAAAAAATAAAAATAACAAAATAATAATAAGCCATCTCATAAAATAGAATTCCAAATCACCAAAACAGTGATGACTAAAAAAAGTAAGTTAATTTCCGTAGTTGACAAATTCTCAGGATCTTCCCGGAGCTCCGTGTCTGTCTCAAAAACCCTCTCACCCACCGGAAATTTCAGTCAATTTCTAGGGTTTATAATCACTCGATCAGTGAGTCATCGAAGCAAACCCTCCCTTATTATATCTGCTGATGAACAAGTTTGTTGCAGACGATTTAGTTAGTTTGATCGGTGCTCTCAAGTATTCTCCGCCTACATGGCCAATCATAGTCGCCGGTGTTTTCGTTTTCATCAGTCTAACCCTATCAATATACTTGTTGTTCGAGCACCTTTCTGCTTACAAAAATCCAGAGGTTAAAATTGTTTTCTAGGGTTAATACGTTAGCTGTTTTTAACCTTTTTGGGGCTAAAGATGGTGTTCATATTTGAATTCTTTTATGATTGATGTCAAACTGATGCTTGATTGCTGGTGTTTGGTCTTCAGGAACAGAAGTTTTTGTTTGGAATTATACTCATGCCACCTTGTTATGCAGTTGAATCAGTAAGCAATCACTGATATTTTCAGTCTAGTGTGTTTATTCGTGGTAGAGATTGGCTGTATTTTTTTATTTTGCATATATATGAGCTTGTATAATTCATTTTAATGACAGTTATTAGTATTGCCAACCATTCATTATTAGAATTTAAATTGATTTTTATCTAGGTAATACAAAAAGAAATTAGTATGTTAATCAAGTATATCAAACTGTTAATACTGTATTCTTGTTAATCCATTTTTGTTAATAATAATGTTTATAACTTTTTTTTTTTTTTTTTTAAAGTCGAGAAACGATTTCTCGATAGTTAAATACTGTTTTTTTATGGGAGTGGAATGAAATTTGGTTACCCTTCATTGTGTAATTATCTTATTTTATGTTAAGGTCTGAATTGGATTGTACATGCTCTAATTATGGCTTTGTTCTTGTCTTCTTGCAGTTTGTGTCACTGTTGAATCCCTCAATTAGTGTTGATATCGGTATTCTGAGAGACTGTTATGAAGCTTTTGCAATGTATTGCTTTGGTAGATATCTTGTTGCATGCTTGGGTACGTATCTTCTGGCTTTTTTTTTTTTTTTTTAAAGAAACTATAGTTTGTTAAATTCAGCTATTAATGACCACAACGAATATATTGTATCCTTGAACATAATACTAGTTATGTAAGGTAAGGATGAAAGAAAGTGAGAGTTGGACATCAGTGTGAGAATCAGAGTATATCGAGTGGTATATAACAGCTGCTAGTGTATTTTTATTTACCAGTTATATGACACGTTTTTTCTCTTTTATTAGGAGGTGAGGACAGGACAATTGAGTTTCTTGAGAGGGAAGGGCGTGCAGGACCAAAAACCCCCTTACTAGAGCCAAGTTCTGAAAATGGAACCGTAAAGCACATATTTCCAATGAATTTGTTTTTGAAACCATGGCGATTGGGTCAGAGGGTTTACCTAATCATCAAAATTGGAATTGTACAGTATGTAAGTTTTCACATTCGAGATGCAAACTGTATTTTGTTCACCGAATGCCGATTCCATGTTTGATGAAAAATTTCTTCTTAACAGGTGATAATAAAGGCTGTTACTGCTGTTCTAGCAGTGATTCTTGAAGCTTTTGATGTATATTGTGAAGGAGACTTCAAGTGGGGGTGTGGGTAAGATAGTCTTTTTGATTCACCTCAAATGGATTCTAAGCTATAAAGATTTTAGTTTACTAACATTCCTTTTGTTGAATGTGTAGGTATCCCTACGTGGCTGTTGTTTTAAATTTTAGTCAGTCATGGGCTCTTTATTGCTTAGTAATGTTTTATGAAATTACAGCTGATGAGCTGGCACATATTCACCCACTGGCCAAGTTTCTATCATTTAAGTCGATTGTATTTTTGACATGGTGGCAAGGTGTGGCTATTGCTTTTCTTTATGCCTTAGGGTTAGTCAGAAGTCCAATAGCTCATACTCTACAGTTTAAAACAAGTATCCAGGATTTCATTATCTGCATTGAGGTAATTTTCCCTTTTTTTTGAAGTAGTATATCTTTATATGTTAACTGGTGTTTTGTTTGAATCCAGAACAGATGGGCATTGCTTCTGTGGTTCACTTATACGTGTTTCCCTCAAAACCATATGAGTTAATGGGAGACCTTTTTAAGGGAAATGTATCAGTTCTTGGAGACTATGCATCTACAGACTGCCCAATAGACCCTGATGAGATTCGGGATAGTGAGCGCCCTACTAAACTACGTCTCCCTCAACCTGATGATGATAATTATGTCAAGACTAAAACCGCCATCAGAGAGAGTGTTCGTGATGTTTTTCTTGGTGGTGGTGAATACGTAAGTTCTCTGATTCTTATCACTTGATTTCATATGAATTGTTTATGGTATTATTACTCTTTTGTTTTTGGTCTAGTATGTTGTGCTATATTGTTTGTTTCTTTAAATGTTTCACTTAGTTAATAGCTTACTTTCTTGAATGCTATTAAAGCATACCACCAAGGCTCATAGAGCTGAGAACCTATTAATATATAAGTCCTAAATGGATAAGTGTGAGAAGATCTACTGTTTTATCTAGGCAGTCGAAGTTGCAATGCACAATGGGCTCGCTTGTCGGCTACGCAAGGCACAAAAAGGTTCATGCCCTCGACAAAAAAGCACATATATATTATACATGCGTGCGTGTGTCTGTATAATAGGCATAGAAGAGTAATAGCTAACAGTCTTTAACATTATAAATAACAACAGAATAAGATGTGGTCTAAAATCTAAATAATGACTGACAAAAAAACAAACATAATACACTTTTGTGCCTACAGTATAATTGACCACAACATTGCTTGCTTTGTCAACCAAATTATAAGTTTATGCAACTTGAATGTGGATCGTTAGTGTTGGATCTGCTAAAGACTTGTGATGAAGCGGTTTGTCTTCACTTATAGACAACAGCTAGCTTATAACGCTCAATAGGCTGAATATGTTGATTATGGCCTTATCGGTTAATCAAATGAACTTGCAGTAGAGAGAGCTTCCACCCAAAATCTCGGTGTATCTAACAAGTGAAGATTCTTTAGCCACTCAATTCGTTGTGGGGTACTATAACAAGACACTTGAGATATAATACTACAATCTGTTGCAGAAAGATTGGAAGTTGGAACTTGTGTGACATATTCTCCACCGTTATCAGATCGTTGCATCTTAATGCTTGTTGAAATTTGTGTCTCAACAGAAGCAGTTAAAGTCTGTAAGAGAGTGAACAGTAAGAATATCAGATTTGTATTACCACTGTGAAACAACTGGTGATAGGGGTGGAAGCGGAACGATATCAGATTTCTCTCTGGACCCGCCTCATGTATCAAGTTTCTGTTCTTCAGGCGAAAATAATCTCCGGACTCCAGAGATCTTTCCCTTTCAACAACATCCTGAACTAAATTACCTATGTAGCATACTTTTTTCCATTGAAGCCCAAAGTCTCTGTAGATGGTTTATGACAAAACTTTCACTAGAGATGTTCTCAAATCGAAAACCTTAGACTGAAAAGACTGTCAACCACAACTTTAATGACAACCAAATTGTTGATTAAAAATGATTATACTGAAGCGTTGGGTTCTGGTTGACCTGACAGGTTAACGGGGTGACCCGTTTAATGTTATTATTTTAAGTTTTTGATGTCATAGTTATTAATTTGATTGAGTATTTTATGCCAAAATTTAAACGATAAAAAGAGAAATGAGCATCGGACGTGATAGTTCAAACGTAATTGTTGTATAAACATTTGTGTATTTGGTTGTAAATTTGTATTATAGAATATTAATAAATATGCATAGGCATAGTATAAGTTACTTTTCTGGGTTTCGTGTCAACCTGTGAATACACGTGTTGTGTTAGGACTTCGGGTTCGCGTGTTTGACAAGATGTCTTAAATTTACGGGGCATGTTGGGTTTGACCTGCCATGCCAATCCATAAATACGATCCATTTTACGAATCTGTTCCCTCTTTATGAGGATATTTTTCCTTGAATCGTATCTGTACGATCTATTTTTGGAGGAAGGAAATGTTCAGCTAAATAATTCCTAAAACTTGGAGCTAATTTATTCTTCTCTGTACATCTAGAACCGCTGCATGCCTTCAACATCCACCATCTTAAATGGTAACATGTTTTGTATTACATCTTTCTTTCTTTTGCACCTATATTTCATAAGATTTTTTTTGCTATATCGTTGAGTTCAGGATTTAGGCTTTAACTTTCAGACAACACAACTAGAATCGAAGCTGTTAAGTCTAGGCTTTAAAGTTACTTACCATACCTATAGATGCTGCAGTTTTTAACCTTTTTTTCCATGTATCTTCCACTAGACAAAAAATTATCAGTATGTTCCTTTTAATTCCCAGTTTTCATATAATATAACTTCGAATATCATTTTCCTTGGGCGCGTAGCTGATTTTCTCTTGGTCTTTGATACACAGATTGTTAATGATTTGAAGTTCACTGTGAACCAAGCTGTAGAACCTGTGGAGAAGGGGTTATCGAGATTCAATCAAAAACTGCATAAAATATCACAAAACATAAACAGGAGAGCAAAAGACGATAGTTGCATCAGCAACACTTCACCGACAAAAAGAGTAATACGTGGGATCGATGATCCTCTTTTGAACGGAAGCTTTAGTGACAGCGGGGCAACCAAGAAAAAGAGGCATCGTAAGAAATCGGTAAGTGGAGGGTATACAAGTGCAGAAAGTGGTGGTGAAAGCAGCAGCAGTGATTATATGTTGTATCATGTTCGTGGTCGTAGGTGGGAGACGAAAGATTAATCCTATAATTGTATTGTTCTCATTTTGTTGAATATAATATGAATTTGAATATACTAATTTGAATTCAGTATATCTTTTATATATATATATATATTATTGTGGTTTTTGTTTTCTTTGTTTCATTTCCCAAAAAATATACATATTATTTATCATAGAAATTGAATTTTAATAGTCAAAACTGTGACTTCTTAACTAATTATAATCCACACTGACACTATAGTTAATGACACTTCGAACATTTATGTTCGTTACCTAGGTGATCTCATTCGCATAATTATCATAGGATAACATTTACCTTGTGAGGAAACCAAGATAAAATTTCATAGAATACCATTTACCTTGTGAGGAAACCAAGATGAAATTTCATAGAATACCATTCGCAAAAAGAGGTATACCCGGATATTTTTAGATTCGCTAAACATAAAAATGCTTCTGTTAAGGCTAATGCGAAAAAGGTTGGAGAAAGTATGCAATGGAGATGGGAATGGGAAAAGGATCCGAACTCTATCGAAGAATGGATGCAGATTGGTAACCTTATGAGCAAGTTGGGCCAGGTTACCTTAAAAGATTCAAAAGACGAGTGGAGGTGGAGTAATGATTCCGGCGATCCTTTTTCAACAAAACAGGTCCGCGTAGAGATCCTTAATGCGGTTCCGGGGGGGGGGGGGGGGGGGGGGGGGATCGAGAATAGTGATTTTAAATGGAACTATTGGGCTCCGCGAAGTGCAATTATCTAGTGTGGAGAGCTATCTGGGGGTATATAGCGTCGAAGGACGGATTGGTTCGCCGGGGAGTGCCGTTGCCGGACACTTTGTGTCCTCGGTGCGGGATTGAGATTGAAACTTCTGATCATATCTTCTTTAATTGCTTGTGGGCTAAGGCCATGGGGTATGGGGCTTGGGTTGGGGAAAACGCCCAAGCCACCATCCCGGGTGGGCTTGGGTTTGGGCGTGGCCCTTGGGGCTTGGCTTTCAAGCCGGGCGTGGGGCGGGGGAGCAAGCTGACATGGCGGGTTGTGAATGGCCCTTTCAAAGTAGCCGTTGGGGTCTATATTTAAAAAAAAAAAATTCCTTTATAAATACTTACCACATTTAACATCTTTCTCACACAATATCAAACACATAAAACACAAATATTGCCATGAGTTCTTCAAGTTATAGTGAATCGTCATCATCATCTGACGATGGTGCGGAAATATTTCTACACACGATCGCGACGGTGGTGAAAGCTATCGTGGAAGATGAAGACGGTGAGGAAGAGACTCAACAACGTAAACGGAGAAGGTACATCGCTCGTGAACGGCACACCGCTAACGATTTGTTGGTAAGCGATTATGTAACACCCCGAAAACGGGTTTGGCGATCAAACCCCGTTAATACTAAAAGGTGGGTAAAATACAGTTAGTGGTAAAACTTACCCGGTAAATTTTAGGATTTAAATAAATAAATCTAATATTTATTAAAATGATGAGAAATACTTTGAGAAAGCAAAGTATATAAAAGGCCCGAGAATTAACGGGACTCAGAATGAAAACGGGTTATAACCCCCGGAATTAACTAAGTTAACTAGGAACAATTAGCCTAGTTATTAATTGTGTAATTAAGTGAATGAATAAAGATCAAGAACTTTTAACCCTCTGTATAAAAGCTTCTAAACATGAGGGACCTAAATGACCAAACTTGATTTTTATAAAAATAAAACAAATTAAACACACACACACATCAGTTTGTGCGTGTGTGGGAGCGACCAGGAGAGGGGAAGAACCCCCAAACCCTTATTTCATCTAATTTGATCAATTGAAGGATGAATTGGGCATGTAATCACTGCATGAATCAAAAATCTTGATCACCTACACTTGTCTAACACTAGGTAAGTTGCAATTTCAGATTTGGTGATGTTTGATTTTTGGGTAAAGTTTGATTAGTAGAAATTCTTGAATGATTGAGTAATGTTATGATTCAAATACGTGTGATTAGAGTGTAGAATCATAAACCTAACTGAAATCATGTGAAAAGATTGATAAATTGTGTGTTAATATAGCTATGTGAGATATCATGAAGTGGGTTTCTATCTAGAATGAGAAACCCCAACATATTGTATGAACTATGTGAGTAATAATGTAAGTTGATTGAACTAGTATGATGGTATGGGCTGTGATGAGCAATGAAGCTTGAATAAGAATGAAATTCTTATATTTACCAAGGTTTAATTAAATAAAAATGGCTAATTAAGTAGTATGCACATAAGGTGCTCGACAAAATGCCTAAAAGACGTTGATAGACACTAATTGTGGTGTTTGGCAAAGTAACAAGCTTTAGTTATGAGCCGGAAGGTTCTAATGATAATTGGCTTGTGTATTCTAGGCAACACAAGCGAGGCGTCGGGAAGTCAAGTCGGTGCGGACGCTCGTTTGAAGGGAAAGCTTTGAGGTAAGTGGCTTGCCACCCCGTTACATTTATATAGACAAACTTAGTCTAAATACGTGTAATGTTGATGTAACGAAAATGGTTGTGTTTGAAATGTTATTGAAGTGATGGAACTCACTCGACAACCAAATGGGTCAAATTGATAGTTAAAATAAAAGCGATCAAAATGGAGACACCATTGGGTAAAAGTTATAATGGGTCGAACAATTTAAAAATATTGTTTTTAAGTAATAAGAACCATGGCGCGATCCGGAATAGGTTCAAGGGGCATGATGGCATTAATCTATTATCATACGTTGACGAATGGTCATGTCGACTAAACGGGTCAAATAGTGTACAAATACCATTTGACAATAATAACTGACGACTACTTGTTGAGTTTTGTGATAACAGGATATAACATGTGATTGCATTGCTTTAACTAGAAAATTTAAAGCAAAAGGTATGTATATGGGTCGAGGCTATGACCCGAGCCAGGTATGTATATTTAGAGTTTAGTAGAAGTGATACTCTAGTCAAGTTTTAGCGAAAGTCCTTCGTTATAAAGAAAGAAGGACTAAAATTGACCAAAATGCCCTCGTAGGCTAAATAGTACAAACAACCCTTAAAGGTTGTTTGGGAACGAGTTTTACGATTAGATAAATACTTAGGACGGGTATAGAAGTTGAAAGATGTAATACGTTAGTCAAATGGCTCCAATTGAGTCCTTGCCGTAAAATAATGAGTCAAGGGGTAAAACTCGATTTATATAGATTACCATAGTATACCACCATAATTACAGTTGTGGTGGAAAATTATATGATAAGAAATGTGGTAATGTAATGCTAGAAACAATTGAAAGTGAATTTAAGTTAGAAGGTGCTTAAATACCCTTAACGGGTCAAAATATGAACTTGAACGTAAACGGGTTTCTAATATGTAAGAAACCCGTGATTTGAGAATAATATGATAGGAGTTATGGAAATTATGAATTTCGTGAGTTTAAAGAGCGAATAAACATGTTGGTTGATAAAAAAAATCGAACGGGTCAAAATTTGGTAAAAAGGGTAGTAAGCCGAGGACTTAAAAGTCTGAAATTTTGTTAAACCGGATGTTGGATTTCAACTCCATAAGGTAGAGAATCAAATTACAATCACGTAGGAAGAAACGGTAGGTCAAACGGACAAGCGGATTGAAAGATACGGAGGTTTTCGTGTCAAAAACGGCAAAATGGAAAAGGGCTGATGCAGCCCACCGTAAGTTACGGTGGAGTTGAACTTTTTACGGTAGTTTCCCCCTGAGTTACGGTGGGGGAATTCTCAAACAGAGACCACCGTAACTTACGGTGTCACCGTAAGTTACGGTGGAGGCCAAAGTGAGGTCATTGTTTTTGGATCAAGAGATTTACATTGTGATTTCTTTCCATTATCATTTATCTTGTCTTGTACCGTTATTTAAATTATCAAAACTAACTTTTAAGTTGGTTTTGAACACAGGTGTATATTGAGAGCCCGGATGAAGATCAAGCGTCGAGCAAGAACCGAACACGTGTTAAATAAAGCTTCCGCAATTTGTTCCGTCGTTATTCTAAAGCGGCGAATTAATTCATATTATGTTATATCACTTTAAATTGTAAAAGCTTTTAACAAGTCCGTATTTTCAGTATAATTGTGAGCATAATTACTTGATTATGAGTTTTAAATTATACGATAAACGTTAAATAGAAACTAGGATGTTACAGATTACTTCTCAGCGGAACCTAAGTATGATGAAAAAATGTTTAGGCGTCGTTTTCGTATGAGTATAAATTTATTTTTAAGGATATCTAGAGATCTTGAGGAGAAATATGTTTATTTCCAACAAAAACCTGATGCAACCGGGCAATTAGGATTTAGTACGTGGCAAAAGGTCACGGCCGCACTTAGGCAGTTAGCGTACGGCAATAGTTCGGACATTATGGATGACTATTTAAAAATGTCTGCACGTGTAGCTAGAGAAACTCTTCACAACTTTTGTTCGTGTATTCTAGAACTTTATAGGAAAAGATATTTGAGAAAGCCATCCTTCAGTGACATGCAACAAATATTGGAATATCACGCAGATTATCATGGGCTACCCGGGATGCTAGGTAGTTTAGATTGTATGAAATGGCCTTGGGAACTTTGTCCTACCCAATGGCAAGGCGCTCACACTAGTGGGTTTCACGGGGTGCCAGCCATCATGCTTGAAGCGGTTGCGTCCCAAGATCTTTGGATATGGCATGCGTTCTTTGGTATGCCAGGTTCACATAATGATATTACCATCATACACCACTCGCCTCTTTTCAATGATCGGGTAAATGGTATAGGACCTAAAGGAACTTTCTTTGTAAACGGGATTGAGTAGGTGTATAGGTACTACCTAGTTGATGGGATTTACCCAGAGTGGGGGGCTTTTGTAAAATTGTTCACAAAACACGGTACGACAGATCCAAAGAGATTAAAGTTTAACAGGGTCCAGATGGCTGCACGTAAAGACGTCGAGCGAGCATTCGGTGTTTTGAAGAAAAGATGGCGAATACTGGCAATGCCTTGTCGACTATGGGAGAAGGATCAAATTGGAAACGTGATGTACGCATGTATCATTCTTCACAACATGATTTTGGAGGATGAAGGCAGAGCGGTCGTTACCTATTACGACGACGAGGACCCCCAACCAGGTAACGGTAACAGACGAAGATAAAGCGGCAAATGAATTTTTATTAAAGTCAAGGGATATAAATCACAACCTTCGAGCTGATTTGGTGGAACATGTTTCAACGATTCCTGGGTTCGAAACCGACGAAGACGACGAAGAATGATAGTTTTTTATTTTCATAATTGTTTTGTATGATTATTTTAATAATTAGTTTTTGGTTTAAATATATATAAAAAAAAAAGCTGATGTGGCTTGGCCACGCCAGCCAAGCCACGCCCACCATACCACCTTCAAAAGTGGGTTGATGCCTTGACTTTTGAAACTACACGTGTCAACCAATGCCCAACCCAAGCCCCAACCCAAGCCCCACCATACCCCATGGTCTAAAAGCATTTGGTGGAATATGTTAACTTGGATGCGAATTAATTTCCCTACCAATTGCAACAATCTAAAGGATCTCATTAACATGATAAAGGAGTGCCCGGGTAGTAAAGTGTGGAAACACATTGTGTATACGGTTAGTATGGCGACAGTTTGGAGAATATGGGGTGCGAGGAACATAAAAACGTTTGAAGACTGAAGAAACACTAGATAAATGGTCGGAACCGAGATATCTAGGGGGTTTGAATCCGCATAAAAAGGTTAGCTCTCTCTCGATTGATTCAGTTACAGCTGGTCTTCTTCTCCGGAGTTCTGCAAAAAAGAACACCGTTAGCCTCGCTAAGGGGAGAAGAGGGTTCTCTCCTTGACCCGACACCGGTGTGAGAATAAGTATTGGTAATGAAGAAGAAGAAGTATTTGAGAAGTGGGTGTAATCTGAATTTATACCTGGGTTTTTTCTCATATTTATAGCCGGGAGTCGTTTTAGGCGGGAAAACCCGTTAGTGAAAAGTTTAACGGAAGATGCTAACCCCGTAAGTGTCACACCCCGACCGCGTAAAACAACAAATCGCGGCGGAAACATCGGGGCGTGTTGCAACAGAATTAATGTTTCATAACCATCGATACCCAAAAGTGTTTCGTTTTATTAAACATTGAATAATTACATCGTCTTGAAATCTAAATACATTATTTAAACATAGTCTATCATTGTTATTGAGTCACTAAGGTCTTGTCCAGTCCTATGTGAGCATGCATCTTATCAATCGATATCATTCAACAATACCTGAAACATATGTGAAAACGAGGTCAGCAAAGAAATGCTGGCGAGTACATAGGTTTTGTGAAAATAAGATTCATGACTTCTGTTTAAGAAAATATTTAGTCATGAACCTTGTAATTTGCTTTGTCTTTGTAAATCATTTGAAAATAATAAGTTCAGGTGATATGTATAATAAGAGAATAATGCATCATTAAATGAATAACCATGTAAAATGAGTTTGTATAAGATAAGTTGTTTGTAAATAAATGTCTTGTGAAAAGTATGTTACTTGTATAAAATGTTCTATGTCTCAAACTGAAATGATTCAAATAACGCTACAATATGTAATACCATACAAACACTTATATATAGGAAGTACCAGCGACGTATCCACCATGCTTGTATCATATTACACACGCACCGTTACTCAAATCACTTACCCAAACAAACCACCAATGTAAGATGTCCATGTTTAAACAAATTGTCAAATGTATTGAAATAATATGTTAAAATGTTCATGTCAAGATGTAAATCATGTCATGTATAACCAATGTCAAAAGTGTTTGTGTCAAATGTAAACCATGTAATATGTAACCAAAATGATATGTATGGCTAGTGAAATGCATCAACTAAACCATAGGAGAAACGCACAAAACAAAGTATTGAAGTAAAACTTGGTTTAAATCAATACTACGTTTCGTGAAAATGCATGATCAAATGTAAATCATGTCCAAATGTTTACCCAATCGTTAAACCATCTTGTTTTAATCGTTCTTGTTTTAATTGTTCAAATCGTTCTTGTTTTAATTGTGAAACTACTTAATGGTCGATTCTCTAATAACATTCAAACCTTCTTGACGCGTTCCTCGTTCCAACTCGCTCTCGCTCTCGTTCTTAACAAACCCTTACCAAAGGATAAGTTAATAATTACAGATTCAGTCGCTACCCACAACCCCCACACATAACAATGGGTGCAGTAAATAACGGGATTTGTCAGATCCTATGGTACCATAACCTAATACTGGTCGGCTTAATCATTGCTAATGAATGTCATTGGTTATGTAACTACAACCAACAAGTTCGTTCACATTATTGAAATTTGTAATTAGTTTTTGAATCATTGAAATCGTTCTTGAAACCCTTGTTATTGTTCTTGAAACTACATTGTAATTGTTATTGAAATTATTGTAATCGTTCTTGAAACCACATTGTAATTGTTATTGAAATCATTGATAAAGCATTTAGCACATATGAGTCACCCCAAAACAGCTGAAAACAGTAAAAGAGGGGAATAATGTACTCGCCTGAGAATGCTTAGAGGTCTTGAACAACAACCAAACAAAGCTTGAGGGAGCACGGAATCAGTCGGCAATCTAAAACTATATAATTAAACCGGACTTAAATCGGGAGATCGGATAGGATGAGGCTTGGTAAACCAAATGAGTGTTGGAACTCATATGATATGGTTTAACAAGGCCTACATACTACAATGAAACCAAACCTAAGTGCTTTCGACCCATCGCGACCCATTAAGGTAACATATGCTACTTTAACGCGTCGTGCGCGTGAAACGCGTTCGGACCATCTAACTAGTCCTATGACAAGTGTTATATGCCTAAACATGTTACATAACCAGTTATGTGACAAAAGTTTAGGTTACATATGCTTAATTACCAATTATACATGAAAAGGGTATTCTGGTAATTTACCTAAGGCATATAAACTACCTATCATACAACTACTTAAACGAAGCGACCATAGGGTATAACCTCGGAAGGTTATTCCCTACCTACTATGGTCACCTAATATATTTGGTCGGATCCTAATGATCGACCAAATGGGTCGGGTTCGAGGTATAAGCGATTTATTAGATCGCTTACCCTACGACCCTAGACAACGTGGTAATCAGTAGGCATAGTCCCAAGGGACTATAACCAACGTGATTACACTCACGTTGCGAAGTTCAAACAAACTTCGCATTGACCATTACTGGTCAACGCAGAAAGTCAAACAAAGTTTGACTTTCAGACTCGAAAGACTCGAAAAGCAATAAAAGAACGAAAGAATACTTACCCAGGGTCCCCGAATGCTAACTTCGATTCAAAAATCTCATGTATGAAACAATAGTTTCAACTTAGAGTTTCTCAAATCAAAGTTCTTGTAATTTTGAAGCATGGGGGGGGGGGTGGGGTATTTATAGGATTTCCCGAACCGTTAGGATCGTTTCTTGGAAAAAGTGCTTCCATCTTGGCCATACACTAGCACCCATGGTATTGTAATACCATGTGCCCAAAATACCAGCCCATAGATTCCCAAAACCATGTGCAACAAGTGGGAAGGACTAGATTCGATGTATAAGCAAACATCTTTCAGAAATGACAGTTTTGGTCCCTGTTATGTGTTTATGCCATTTCCGACACTTCTAAGGCCCGTAAAGCCAACTTTAAGGCCCTAAAATGATGTCTAAACATTGTGGACATGAAACATGCTCAAAAATATGTCGGATGTCAGTTCGTTTGGTCGTACGAACGCGATGTTCGCTTAATTACGACGGAATGCGCATAAGCGCGAAAAACGATCCAAATGGCATGACGAATGGATTTTTCTTAAGCCAAACACTAAAGCATAATATAGTCATGCTTACATAAATTTTTGGATGTCCGGATGTATTCAGAACGTAAGTTATGCGCGAAAGGGCAAACTTGTGCACTTTTTGACACTTTTAGTCCCTGAATGACCCAAAAGTTTATTTTAGCACACCGAACACCTCAAAGCTTATTTCTAAGCTATGTAAAGGATATTTATGGTATGTTTAACTTATGGTCATGTTCCGGAATGTCTGTTACAGTTCAAATTGGCATACTTTCGCAGTTTGTCAACTTTAGTCCCTGTAAGCGATTTAACTTGATTTTGCCATACCAAAGCCTTCAAAACTTATTTCTAAGTTATGTAAAGGTTATTTAAGGTATGTTAAGCCTATGTCACTATTCCGGAGTGTTTGTTGCATTAAACTGGTTATATTTACGCATCGGTGCGCGTATAACCTTCCAGAAAGCGATTTAGAGTTTGAAATTGAACAAGAATTGATATGTGCAATTGATACACATATTTTTACAAATCCCAAGTATGAAATATAATATTTCATTGGTTTGGTATTTGTTTGATGGCCGTGGAGGCACAGGTGTTACAGTCTCCCCTACTTTAGGAAATTTCGTCCCGAAATTTATTTAGAGGAAACTTGTGAGAGCTTGAAAACATGAAGTTGAAAAGATCGAACAATATTGATTAGGGTTCTGAACTTCTAGTAACCTTTAATAACATCATGATTGCAATGTAAGAGGGATACTTATATACAAGTATATGAAGCGTCATTGGTGCGTCCACCGTACCTCTATTACATCGTTCTCATTCCGTTATTGTTGTCACTATCGGCTCTTACACATAATAAATCTTACTGGGTTTCTGTGCACTAAATTTCATAATTATGTACGCGTCCATAATCAGACCATTCCTTGCACAGTTTACACAGTCTATTTTATAATATGTAAGAGAAAACCAAATGAATGAACCTGTGATGAGTGTGACTAGACCGCCATAAAGTCCTTTTAATTAAATCAATAAATGATCTAAATAGACTATCAAGGAGTCTGTTCAGCTACATCACTAGATGTCGTTCTTTAGCCAAATTGTGAATCAATCTTTTAGGCTAGACCACTAAGAGGGTCTCTTATGAATCATGGAGTGGTACTATATAACCCAAGGGTCTTAACTACCAGGTAGAAGCCCATAAGGATTTAAGGTAGTACCTTTTGACCATCCTAATATGAATCCCTCATATGTAGATATGAAAGATTCTATGAGGATTTGAAAATCGTACCACACAAAAACATAGAGGAGAACACATAAACACATAATCGCATAATCGCACACTCGTATTATTGTTTAAATTGACCTTTAAATTTGTTATCTTTGGACACGGGTATTTAAAGCATACAAGGAATCAAATCCTTAATTGCGGTAATTTGGATTGATCCATATGAATACCCTGCTTGTTGACTACATGACCCAAAAACTGAACTTCTTTAAGCCAAAATTTCCTCTTGGAGGATTTAGCGAAAAGTTTGTTCCTTCTTTAAGGGTTCCAGTGTCAATGAAAGTGTTGATCGTTATCAGCTCAGAATATGATTAGATCAAGATGTCATTAATAACAATGACGAATTGATCCAAATAAGGCTTGCAGACTCTATTTATTAAGTCCTTGAAGATGGCTGGAGTAATTGTCAACCTAAAAGGCATGACTGTAAACTCGTAATTGCTATACTTCGTGCAGAAAACCGTTTTGGGAATATCTTCTTTGAGAATACAAAGTTGATGATACCCAAAACGCAAATCGATCTTGGAAAAGCATGAAACGCTATGCAGTTGATCGGAGAAATCGTTGATTTAAGGTAGGGGGATATCGATTCTTGATGGTAAGCTTACTAGGCTTACGTTAATCGATATACATTCGAAAAGATCCATTTTTCTTTTCACAAGGAGAACAGGAGTTTCTCCAAGGTGAAAAGTTCGGACGGATGAATCCTTTATCAGACAGCTCTTGAAGCTGTTTTGATAATTCTTGCATCTCTAACGGTGCAAGACGATAAGATACTTTAGATTTAATAGAAACCAGTGTTTGAGGTTCTTAGGGAGATCTCAAGTGATCGTAAAAATGACAGAACCACACGAGTAGTTTTGTCTTTGTGTTGACATCACAAGGTTGAATCAAACATTCATACAATTGCATTAGTTAGAAAATAAAACCACAAATTTTTATTTATATAACAACCGCATTGTCTTTAAATGTTACAAGATACCAACCAGAGGAAAAACAAAATACTAATTGTTCACTCCTTCATCATTGAGTGCCTCATTGATGTTAAACACTTGACCACGTGCTGGATTCACATTGACGTTGACATTCGCATTTGGGTTTGCGTTAGCATTTGCCTTCACCAGTCTTGGGCAGTTGTGGCGGAAGTGACCAATCTCTCCGCAGTTGAAACATGAACCCAATGGGAATCTCACAGCATTCCCTTGAACCGGAGCTTGAACCTGAGCAGCCTGATTTTGTCCCAAACGACAAACTTTGGCCAAATGCCCAAGTTTACCACACGTCGTGCATTGCCAGCAAGCTTGTTGTATCGCGTGGTGACCGTTGCAGCGTGCACAATGAGGTGCGGTACCGGCATATGCTTTCTTTGCAGGTGGCTGAGCTGGTGGGTTCCGCGGGTTCTGAGCAGTCTGTGCTGTAACAGCAAAGTTCTGACCACCCTTTCGCTTTCTTGATTTCTTTGACGTCTCACCTTCCTTTCCCTTCTTGTTTTGACCTTTCTTGCTATCCTCCTTGTCAGACCCCTGCTTCTTACCCTTGTCACCCTTTCTGTGTAACTTATTCTTCCGAATCTGCGACTCAGTCAATGTCGCAGCTAACTCGATCGCCTGACGGAGTGTGGCAGGGCTACTACCAGTAAGGATGTCTTGTACCGAGTCAGGTAGGCCGTTGATGTACCTTTCGATAGCTATGTCAAGTGGGGTAACCATTGTCGGGCAAAGCAGACTCAACTCCTCAAACCTATCAGTATACGCCCTGTGCTCACCACTATCTTGCTTCAACTCATCAAATTCCTTCTCCAAAGCTCGCTGCTCATGACGAGGACAGAATTCCCTCATCATCAGGGCCCTAAGTTCAGCCCATGTCTGTGCGAGAGCAACTTCCGCACCTCGGTCTCTCATTACCCCATTCCACCATGTAAGAGCCCTCTTCTGAAACACGCTCGAGGAGAACTCGACCTTGCGATTATCCGGGCACTGCACGTGGCGAAAAGTATTCTCAATGCTTTCGAACCACTGAAGAAGCCCAGTTGCTCCTTCAGAACCACTAAACTTGAGTGGTTTAGCCTAGTTAAAATCCTTGTATTTGCATAGCACATTGTTGTTGTTGTTGGCTTGGTTCCATTGAGCAAAGAGGTTTGGGAATTGAGCAGCCATTTGCTGCGCAATGATTTCTGCCAATTCGGCAGTCTCCATTTGGCTTTCGCGTCGAGGAGGCATTCTAAAAGAGGAAACATGAAACGAGAGAGAGAATTAGACGAAAAGAATGAGATGAAACAAATCTGATGAAAGCAAGGATAGTGGTCATTTTTTTGTTACTACAAAGCAACAAACGACACACAGTGACTGATCAAAGTAAATAGGTCAAAAATAATGTATCGCGAAGACATGCTCGCCTATAAGTGAACACTCATCCCAAGAATTCCCAGGTAAGCACAACTGGTCTCGCGTCTGATGAGATGTATACGAAGTGCTTGCCTAGACAGAAAACCCAGAATACAGGCGTTCACCCTTCCAGTTTGCACGTGTTCACATTATTTAAAACCCAAAATCTTTGCCGAGATTTTGAAAATTCAAAGGGGTTCAAAACCATATAACAGAGGGTTCAAAACCTTGTAATTAATCATCCTAGAACAGATGATTAGTTTTCAAAGCGGTTTCGAAAATTGTGTTCTTGTTGTGGTCGTCACCTAAGGATAGGTGACGGTATTGTTTTATGACTAAACGCAAGTAAACTCGCGTTAGGGTCCTAAGAAGGTTATAGACTAGGTCAAAGCATTACTAATAACCTAATTCCCTATAACCATTGGCTCTGATACCATCTTTTCTGTCACACCCCGACCGCGTAAAACAACAAATCGCGGCGGAAACATCGGGGCGTGTTGCAACAGAATTAATGTTTCATAACCATTGCTACCAAAAAGTGTTTCGTTTTATTAAACATTGAATAATTACATCGTCTTGAAATCTAAATACACTATTTAAACATAGTCTATCATTGTTATTGAGTCACTAAGGCCTTGTCCAGTCCTATGTGAGCATGCATCTTATCAATCGATATCATTCAACAATACCTGAAACATATGTGAAAACGAGGTCAGCAAAGAAATGCTGGCGAGTACATAGGTTTTGAGAAAATAAGATTCATGACTTCTGTTTAAGAAAATATTTAGTCATGAACCTTGTAATTTGCTTTGTCTTTGTAAATCATTTGAAAAATAATAAGTTCAGGTGATATGTATAATAAGAGAATAATGCATGATTAAATGAATAACCATGTAAAATGAGTTTGTATAAGATAAGTTGTTTGTAAATAAATGTCTTGTGAAAAGTATGTTACTTGTATAAAATGTTCTATGTCTCAAACTGAAATGATTCAAATAACGCTACAATATGTAATACCATACAAACACTTATATATAGGAAGTACCAGCGGCGTATCCACCATGCTTGTATCATATTACACACGCACCGTTACTCAAATCACTTACCCAAACAAACCACCAATGTAAGATGTCCATGTTTAAACAAATTGTCAAATGTATTGAAATAATATGTTAAAATGTTCATGTCAAGATGTAAATCATGTCATGTATAACCAATGTCAAAAGTGTTTGTGTCAAATGTAAACCATGTAATATGTAACCAAAATGATATGTATGGCTAGTGAAATGCATCAACTAAACCATAGGAGAAACGCACAAAACAAAGTATTGAAGTAAAACTTGGTTTAAATCAATACTACGTTTCGTGAAAATGCATGATCAAATGTAAATCATGTCCAAATGTTTACCCAATCGTTAAACCATCTTGTTTTAATCGTTCTTGTTTTAATTGTTCAAATCGTTCTTGTTTTAATTGTGAAACTACTTAATGGTCGATTCTCTAATAACATTCAAACCTTCTTGACGCGTTCCTCGTTCCAACTCGCTCTCGCTCTCGTTCTTAACAAACCCTTACCAAAGGATAAGTTAATAATTACAGATTCAGTCGCTACCCACAACCCCCACACATAACAATGGGTGCAGTAAATAACGGGATTTGTCAGATCCTATGGTACCATAACCTAATACTGGTCGGCTTGATCATTGCTAATGAATGTCATTGGTTATGTAACTACAACCAACAAGTTCGTTCACATTATTGAAATTTGTAATTAGTTTTTGAATCATTGAAATCGTTCTTGAAACCCTTGTTATTGTTCTTGAAACTACATTGTAATTGTTATTGAAATTATTGTAATCGTTCTTGAAACCACATTGTAATTGTTATTGAAATCATTGATAAAGCATTTAGCACATATGAGTCACCCCAAAACAGTTGAAAACAGTAAAAGAGGGGAATAATGTACTCGCCTGAGAATGCTTAGAGGTCTTGAACAACAACCAAACAAAGCTTGAGGGAGCACGGAATCAGTCGGCAATCTAAAACTATATAATTAAACCGGACTTAAATCGGGAGATCGGATAGGATGAGGCTTGGTAAACCAAATGAGTGTTGGAACTCATATGATATGGTTTAACAAGGCCTACATACTACAATGAAACCAAACCTAAGTGCTTTCGACCCATCGCGACCCATTAAGGTAACATATGCTACTTTAACGCGTCGTGCGCGTGAAACGCGTTCGGACCGTCTAACTAGTCCTATGATAAGTGTTATATGCCTAAACATGTTACATAACCAGTTATGTGACAAAATTTTAGGTTACATATGCTTAATTACCAATTATACATGAAAAGGGTATTCTGGTAATTTACCTAAGGCATATAAACTACCTATCATACAACTACTTAAACGAAGCGACCATAGGGTATAACCTCGGAAGGTTATTCCCTACCTACTATGGTCACCTAATATATTTGGTCGGATCCTAATGATCGACCAAATGGGTCGGGTTCGAGGTATAAGCGATTTATTAGATCGCTTACCCTACGACCCTAGACAACGTGGTAATCAGTAGGCATAGTCCCAAGGGACTATAACCAACGTGATTACACTCACGTTGCGAAGTTCAAACGAACTTCGCATTGACCATTACTGGTCAACGCAGAAAGTCAAACAAAGTTTGACTTTCAGACTCGAAAGACTCGAAAAACAATAAAAGAACGAAAGAATACTTACCCAGGGTCCCCGAATGCTAACTTTGATTCAAAAATCTCAGGTATGAAACAATAGTTTCAACTTAGAGTTTCTCAAATCAAAGTTCTTGTAATTTTGAAGCATGGGGGGGGGGTGGGGTATTTATAGGATTTCCCGAACCGTTAGGATCGTTTCTTGGAAAAAGTGCTTCCATCTTGGCCATACACTAGCACCCATGGTATTGTAATACCATGTGCCCAAAATACCAGCCCATAGATTCCCAAAACCATGTGCAACAAGTGGGAAGGACTAGATTCGATGTATAAGCAAACATCTTTCAGAAATGACAGTTTTGGTCCCTGTTATGTGTTTATGCCATTTCCGACACTTCTAAGGCCCGTAAAGCCAACTTTAAGGCCCTAAAATGATGTCTAAACATTGTGGACATGAAACATGCTCAAAAATATGTCGGATGTCAGTTCGTTTGGTCGTACGAACGCGATGTTCGCTTAATTACGACGGAATGCGCATAAGCGCGAAAAACGATCCAAATGGCATGACGAATGGATTTTTCTTAAGCCAAACACTAAAGCATAATATAGTCATTCTTACATAAATTTTTGGATGTCCGGATGTATTCAGAACGTAAGTTATGCGCGAAAGGGCAAACTTGTGCACTTTTTGACACTTTTAGTCCCTGAATGACCCAAAAGTTTATTTTAGCACACCGAACACCTCAAAGCTTATTTCTAAGCTATGTAAAGGATATTTATGGTATGTTTAACTTATGTTCATGTTACGGAATGTCTGTTACAGTTCAAATTGGCATACTTTCGCAGTTTGTCAACTTTAGTCCCTGTAAGCGATTTAACTTGATTTTGCCATACCAAAGCCTTCAAAACTTATTTCTAAGTTATGTAAAGGTTATTTAAGGTATGTTAAGCCTATGTCACTATTCCGGAGTGTTTGTTGCATTAAACTGGTTATATTTACGCATCGGTGCGCGTATAACCTTCCAGAAAGCGATTTAGAGTTTGAAATTGAACAAGAATTGATATGTGCAATTGATACACATATTTTTACAAATCCCAAGTATGAAATATAATATTTCATTGGTTTGGTATTTGTTTGATGGCCGTGGAGGCACAGGTGTTACAGTAAGCGGTTATATTTCCTTCCGTTTAAGTTCTTTGATCCGACGTGAGAGCACACGGATCGTGGTCTTGATCAAAGGTTGGGGATTTGCCACGTGTAATGTGATCAAGTGGAGATAACTCTCCAATTGCATGCCTTCGTCGTGATTTCAGGGGTGTCTGTGGTAATGACACGTGTCCAGACGGTTATAACCGTCTGGGTGGTGCACGATTGCATTTCTTCTAGAAGATTACTACTGTAATCTGGTGTGACACCTTACTGTGTGGAAACAGACGAATAAATCCCAAGTCTGGGTAAAATAATATCCAAGTCTGGATATTTGGGCGGAAGTATTGATCTCAGGATTTTTACCCTTTGCTAATGGGAGAAAGCGCAAGGATTTATGTTCTCCTTTGGGCACGCGATTATAGATTGCTGATTTCTTTCTTTCTTTTGTAAGACCAGTGCGCGGCCGCGCAAGGTTAAAAGGTTAGAAAGCCAGGTTGTGGTATGGTCTCAAATACTTGTTATGAGGTTTTTGGGACCTTACCCCTTCAAGTCCCCCCAGTCTAGTGTTGTACTTATGCAAATAAGTGGAGCACTGGACTAATGAGAGGGAAATGCTTTTGGGCGCGAGAAATAAGGTACCTTCTCTGAGAAGCTTTAATTTGTTGAAAAAAAAAAGTGAAAAAATGTGACTTTGTAATCATGCTCTGACGTGTAATGACGTCAGCTGGCAGTAAGAATGGGTATTTTTCTCTTTTGTCTTGAGATTTGTAGTGGCGCTTGTCAGACTTCATTAATGAGGAAATGACCCTGGTTCCTGTAGCGCCGTTTGGATGTGATATAGTTCTGACAATTAATGATGAGTGGGTTTCTCCTTTCCCGAGGTTGAGTTCTTTTATATATATGCATTGGGGTGCTTGTTTATCTCTTTAATTTGGAAAAAATGAAGGGAAAACGTACCGTTCGTTCCCGACGACTCTCAGATATCCTGAGGATTCGAGAAGCTGCTGAAGCTCTCTTGCTACTCGCTGATTCTCCGCCACTGACGGCTACCGGAGAGAACTCTATCCTTGCTGGTCCTTCTATGGTGGCTTGTTCTGATGATAAAGTTCTCCGGCAAGGGAGGATTGCTGATAATAGTATTGCTGTGCTGGATGTGGATGGTTTGATTGCTCGTTTTCCGACGATCCGGGAAGGAGGGTGTCGGTTGGTGTACCGACGTCGGAAAAAACCTCCGGGGAAAGTGGATGTTGAAGATGAACTTGCTGTTGATTAGGTTTGGGAGTTGTATATCCCTTCCTTTGATGTTTATGTTAGTCTGTTAGCACAAACCTCTTTTTGAAGATCACCTGGTGTGATTATTGTAAATATTCTTAGCTTTTGGTACTAAAAATTTCCAAAGATCATTGTCATGATCTTTGTTAAGAAGTGTTTTATGTTACACTGGGTAATGTATATTTTGATGCACTGCCGTGCTTGTAAATTGCTATTTAGATTACAATATGTTGCATGTTCTTAATTGCTTTTGGATAGGTAAGGCGAATGAGAGATGGTATTGTGCTCATGTGTGAACGTTTGTCCAAAAGGCATGATCGTTTGCCTGGTTTAGACTGTTCATGAGGTGTACAATGTTTGACCATATTGTTTTCGCGCGAACCAAAGAAATTACATGCAATTTGTAATAAATAGTGACATAAGTAAAGATGATGTTTGTATTGATAAGAGCGCAAGGCTTGTAATACAAGACATAATAAAGAAATACATTGCCTGTATGTTCTTTCTGCTTTTGTAGACTTGGTTTATATGTAACACCTGCGCAATTGTTGTGCGTTCCAGGTGCGGGGAACTAAGGTCCCATCAATCCTTTTTAGGGTATATGCCCCATTGCCTAAGACCTCGTTGATGATGTATGGCCCTTCCCATTTTGGCGCTAATTTGCCCGGCTTTTCAGCGTTTGAAGCTTCATTGTCGCGCAAGACGAAATCACCGGGGACAAAGGTGCATACGCGGACGCGCGCATTGGAATATTTTTCGAGTTTGGATTTGTACCTTGCTTCCGTTATGGCGGCGTTCTCGCGCCTTTCTTCCAGAAGGTCCAGATCCATTCTTCGCTCTTGTTCATTGTTCTGTTTTTCCATGGCTATCATGCGCGGTGATGGTAAGCCGATCTCAGCTGGAATGACGGCCTCAGACCCATAGACTAGACTGAACGGAGTTTCGCCTGTGCTAGTCTTTGGCATTGTTCGATGTGCCCAAAGGGTGCTGGGGAGTTCGTCGACCCACCCTCTGCGTGCTGTTCCTAGCCGCGCTTTTATGCCGTCGACGATCTGTTTGTTCACACTTTCTACTTGACCGTTTGCTTGGGGGTGTGCGACGGAAGCGAAATTATGTTCGATCTTCATTTCTTTGAACCATTTTTGAAGATCTTCTGAGGCGAAGTTTGTACCATTGTCGGAAATAATGCGCAATGGTAATCCAAATCTGCAAATGATATGTTCCCATATAAATTTGCGGATTACCATTGCTGTTGTTGAGGCCAAATCTTTAGCTTCTACCCATTTGGTGAAGTAATCGACCGCCACGATGATGAATTTTACTGCTCCTGGCGCGTCAGGAAATGGGCCGACAAGATCGATGCCCCACTGTTGGAATGGCCAGGCGGAAGTAACGGGAATTAGCGGATTTTTGGGTCGGAGTGTCTTTGGGGCGTGGCGTTGACAGGCTGCGCATCTTCTTAATAAATCAACTGCGTCCATGTGCATCCCTGGCCAGTAGTATCCGGCGCTCATTATCTTTGCCACGACCATGCGCGTGTCACACCCTGGCTTTGCGGAAGCGTGGTTATTTGGTGTGACTTCTTAATACCATAGCTTAACCATAACAAGCTATATGAAATAAAAACCATGCAAGATCATCCATTTAATTACGTTTTAAAAACCAAATACAACAACATTGTCTCAACGGAAAACACATCCTAACGACATTGTTCAACAAACACACACACACCAACATGACATAAGCACAGTTTAAGGACTGTGACTTGTCCAGGAAAGAGTCACATTCCCCAAACCCTGATGACCTCGTAACTAGTGCAGCGGAAAAACGTGTCATACCGCGCCAGATCCTTTAATTCCCTGAAATACATGTAAGTTGAAAAATCAACAATAATATTGAGCGAGTTCATGTGTAAGTGAGTAAATAAACCTTTGTATATATAAAAATCCTGGTATGTAGCAAATAAGGAAAAAGAGATCACCAATGGTTTGCAAGGCCATTGATATATGTGAAGTGCAAGTAGGAAGACTCAAACCTAGCAGATTTTGCGTTGAGTACAAAGTCACCACCTGGTCCATTAGGCGGGCTCAGGGGTTGGGCTCGCTACACCCAGATAGATCTACCGCTTACGTCCCTCGGTCCTACAATGAGGATTAATGGCCTCCAGTTTCCGCCTACCCACTCACATGATCTAAATAATAACCCTCCTTACGCTAACCATACCATGTAAGAAATATTCGTAATCATAGTAACATGTATTTCACCCCCGCAGTTTAGAAAACTGAAAACAGTTAGAGAAAAGGGGGAGCATGAACTCACAGTGGTGCGTCTCTACCAGGTATACCTCCAAATCAAGCAGCTGTGTGACGACCTACACGTACTAACTCTATTAGACGGACGGCCGTGCCTTAGCTTTAAGGTTTAAGTTTTTGGGAAATAGTTAGACAACTATTTCGTGTTTATATTCTGTATATACTTGGTAATCATTTTCCTTCCCAAGGATGGGGGATTTAATACATGTGTGTTCGAAATATATTATTAAGTCTTACTTAAAATATATTTTATTTCTAACTCCCAAAATATAAATATTCTTCTCAAAATATTATATTTTCTATTACATAATTTTTCCAAAATGCGTAAGTTACGTTTTAATGATCGAGTGGTAATAGTAATTACCGGTGTAACTTATATATTTATCGTAGAGACGTTCGTATTATTTTGGATCCATTAACATTCGATAGTATTATTTTTACCCTAAAAATAATACTAGTATTTTTCACAAAATAATCATAAACACATATCAAGTGACTTTATGAAAAATATATACTAAATATATATTTACCAAGTTTTATTTTGTGAAATCCCACCTCCGATGTTTTGTAAATATAGTCGTGGCGAAACTTATATTTTGAAAACATGTCGAAAAGTATTTCTAACACTTATAGTGAAAATATTTCTAAGTGTTAGGCTTTTGGAAAAATTTCGCCAGAGTTTCCCCCGTAACTGGAGGTGGCCACGCCTTTAAGCGTATCATTTTCTTTCATAAATCAAAACAATCATTCTTTTCATTCAATCAACACAATGTCCAAACAACAAACTAGTAAATAAATATGTATAACGCATAAATTACATGAACTTGCGTTTTATCCAAGAACATAAAGTAAATTCCATTACTTTTAGTGGATCTTTATATAAATCAATCCGGTTTCGTAAAAACCCCGTTTTTAAAGAAATTCCATTTTTACAACTTCTCGTCATCTTTTTCAAAAATAGTTATTTTGTCGTAAGTGTGTGCTACACAAGTGTTTACACACTTGTGTGTTCAAAAAAAATCATTCGTGTTAGTGTAAGATCCGTCTTTAGAAAATATGATTTCTTTGATACTTGGTTCTTTGAAAATACCGCTTGTAGATACGTAGATCTACTAGTTTTAAACACTATTTCACAAGCAAAATTGCTTTTACACAAGTTCATGATTCGCGTGTGGTAGAGTTTCATCCTTTAACCCTTGTTACTTCCAAAATAACCTTATGTCATGATCCATGATCATGACCAACCCGGGTTAAATGATGATCCGAGCTACCACAACATAGATCGGGTCCAAATAATCACACAAATCAATTACTACAAGATTTACACAACATATGAGCTTTTAACCATCACTTTTAGTGTTTTTAGTAGACTTTTATGCTTCAACTTGTATGTTTGCGACTTTTAACCGTTACATATCATATTAACCACTTCAAAATAGTTCGAGAGGGTGATTATAGCAACTTACTACTAGCTCGAGGCTAGGGAAGAATCTAAGCGCAAAATGAGTGGATAAAAGCAATAGAGTGAGGTCCTTCGCCTTCCGATTGCACCAAGCTTCCTTGTAGGTGATCCTTAACACTTGAATGATCTTGGAATTGCTTGATCAAAATCGAAATGATGGATGGATGGTGTAGGGGGTTCGGCCGAGAGCTATGTAGAGAGGAGAGAGGGAGTTTTGTTGGGTGAAATGTTAAATGAATGATATGAGGGGTTTAGTCCATTACTTATAGACATTACATAGGATTATTAGCCAATAGATCATATGTCTTCTTGATATAAGACAAGTGAGATTATTTTATTCATCAAGTACACAAGGAGGTCACAATGTGACCGAGTTCGGTTAAGGGAGGGGGGGGGGTCTTGGTTCGATTCCAACTAGTAGTTAGGATATTAGTTAGGTTAATCTAGTTAAGTTTAGGGATTAACCCGGTTAGTAGTGTGTTGTGCTTTACAGTGGGTGTTAGGGTATTCAGGGACCCTAACTGGCTTAGAAAAAGATAAATAATGTTAATGACAATATTTTCATGTTCCGGATAAAGTCCGGTTGTTCGGTTGGATAGTAATCCGTTAAAGCGTTAAACAAGCTTTAAAGTGTCGTTATAATTATTTTTAATGACACAACTTATTCCTGACACCTTGGAAAGTGTCTAGTAACATTTTTCTCATGTTTTGGCACTTTAATAGTTAGCTAAAAGCTGGATTGTTTATTAAAGTGCTGAGTTTTTGTGCTTAGAGCACGTTTTAGGCACATCCGGTCACTGTAATCTCATTCCTAGTGACGCAGTTCTACAACCCTTATATCCCTACACTTTCTATTAGTGTAGTAAACTATCTCTGGCTCTTACAGGCCTTAGAGGTAGTGCCTGCCTGGTGCTAGTTATGACAGCACGTTTAATAGGTTATCCGTTCATTGTGCTACTGTGTGTTTGGTGCATCAAGGTTGTCACAAAGGTGCTGTAAGCAAAACATGGAGTGTTAGCAAGTAAAGTATGATGCAAGCAAGTACATGTATCAGCATTCAAGTAGCAGTTTATCCACAATTTCAAGTAAGCACAGTAATTAAGCAGTAATTAATTATTAATTAAGTCGTACGGATACCTGGTTTAGTGAGGGTTGTCACAGTGCGGTCCCGCGTGTATTCCGCATAATCCCTCGTGGATTTCCCTGACTAGGTATTGGGCGTCTGCTTATCAACACAGCGTAGTAATGGGCCCATAAATGACTTTCGGTAAAGGACGCCATCCGCCATTTCATAATTTATCGCTTTGTGTTGTATTTTTCGAGCTTCTGCTTTTCCTTCCGGAAGTTTTCCGTGTTGAAGGTACAAGATAATTGAGGACATCCAGGATGGATTTCCCATTTCTATGACGTTTACTTGTTTGAGGTGAATGGAAGGATTGGACAGTACCTCTATGCGTACCTCCTTTGCTAGGTGCTTGAAGCTGGTAGCAGCTAACTTGCTTAGCGCGTCGGCGTGCTTGTTTTCGCTTCTGTTTTTGTGGTTAACTTTGAACGTTTGGAATTGGCTGATTAGTATCCGCGCTTGTTCAAGGTATAATGCCATAGCTTCTCCTTTTGCATCATAATGGCCGTTAACTTGCTCGGCTACTAGTTTTGAGTCGACGTTAGCTTCAAGATTTCTTGCCCCCATTTTTAGCGCTAAGCGAAGGCCAGCTAGAAACGCTTCGTATTCTGCTTCGTTGTTGGTGCTTCGTAAATCTAAGCGTATGGCATATGTGAGTTCGTGATTGTCTGGGCTGACTAGTCGGAGACCTGCCCCTGCTCCATCATCATTGGAAGCGCCATCTGTATGTAAAGTCCAGACTCTATCGTCGAAAACGGGTACAGGGTTCTGGATTGCTTCGCACTCTTGAACTTTGTCGATGGGAACTTCGGTGGCAAAATCTGCTAGAACTTGCCCTTTGATTGCTGGTCTTGGCCTATAGAAGATATTGTATCCTCCCAGCTCAATGGCCCATTTAGCCAACCTTCCTGCGACGTCGGGTTTGGATAAAATCTGGCCCAAATGATAATTGGTGAGAACTGTGATGACGTGGCCCGAAAAATATCTGCGCAGTCGTCGGGATGCGTGTACTAGTGCAAGGACTAGTTTTTCTATCATTGAGTAACGAGTTTCCGGACCGGTGAGCATTTTGCTTATATAATAGATTGGAGTCTGAATGTTTTCGCGTTCTACCATCAGTACTGCCCCGACCGCTACTTCCGCAGCAGATAGATATAAAATTAGTGGTTCTTTTTCTTTTGGCGTGGTCAGCGTTGGTAGCTGGATTAAACATTCTTTCATTTGCTTGAACGCTGCTTCCGCTTCAGATGTCCATTGAAAGTCGGTTTTCTTTGCGCAATTTCGTAGCGTGCTGATGAATGGATAAGACTTTGCTGCGTGATTAGCCAAGAATCTGTTCAAAGCTGCCAAACGTCCGGCGAGCCTTTGCATTTCTTTAACTGTTGCTGGTGACGGCATTAGCTGAATAGCCTGCACTTTTTATGGATTTACTTTAAAGCCATCTTTTGTGACTATGAAGCCCAAAAATTTTCCTTCTTCCATGCCAAAGGAGCATTTTGTTGGGTTGAGCTTTAAATTCACGCTGCGCAGAGAGTCGAATGTGCGTTGAATATTGTTGAGCATCGAGTCTTCCTCATGGCTCATGATGACGAGGTCATCCATGTACACTTCAACTGTCTTGCCGATGTCACTGTTGAAAATTGTGTCCATTAAACGTTGATAAGTTGCGCCAGCATTGCGCAAGCCAAAGGGCATTTTAGTGTAGCAGAAAATGCCTTTGTCTGTGCGGAATGCGGTTTTATCTTCGTCTTCTTCTTTCATCTGTACCTGATGGTAACCTTTGTAACAGTCAAGGAAGCACTTCCATCTGAACGATGCTAGAGAGTCGACTTTTTTATCTATTTCTGGAAGCGCGTAGCAATCTTTTGGGCATGCTTTATTCAGGTCTTTGAAGTCGACGCACATCCTCCATCCGCCACTATGTTTTTGTACCATGACTGGGTTGGCAACCAATGCATGGTATTTTACTTCGCGTAATATTCCTGCATTAAGCAATTCTGCCACTTGCTCGTCCATGGCTTTTGCTTTTTCTTCACTAAAGCTGCGCCTCCCCTGAGCAACAGGCTCCGCTGATGGTTTGATGTTTAGACAATGTTGCGCGATATCGCGTGGGACTCCAGTCATGTCTGCTGGACACCAAGCAAATATATCTTTGTTGTTAGACAACAATTCTTTGAGTTGTGTTCGTGTTGCCGGTGAAATGGCGTGTCCTAGCAGGATGGTCTGCTCTGGGTATTCGTTGTTCAGGACCCATTTCTCTGGTTCGTTTGATGCCGAAGGTTTCACTGCCTTTGTTGGTGGTTCATCGTCCACATACATGACTTCTTTACTTGAGTATAAAATTGCAACTCCGGTTTCTGTTGGAAATCCGCATGCGGCATGTGGAATAGAGGTGATCATGCTGAACTCCCTTTGTGACCTTCTTCCGAGCAGGACATCATGGCGTGATGTTGCCGGCATGACCATGAAATTAACTGTAACTGTTCGTGAATGCTCGCCATCTGATAGAGTCACAGGAAAAGCTATTTTCCCTAATGGGAATACAGCTTCATTGCAGAATCCGGTGAGGGGAAAATCAACCGGTTCTAGACGTGCTTTGTCTTCCGAGTCTAACTGTTTAAAACATTGCTCGTATATGATGTCCATCGAGCTTCCTGGATCTATAAACATATAGTCCGTCTGGTAATGTCCGAAGATACCAGTAATAATCACTGGTCGTTCTTCCTGAGGGCCCCCAGGAACATTAGGAAACACAACTTGCTGTTCCCTCCAGTGTTGATCATAGTTTCGTTTATTTGGTCTTCGTGACGGACCTCCCTGAACCATGTGTATTTGTTTTTGATAACTGCTATATCTGGGTTGTGTTTTAATGGTACGACTGGATTAGATGTCCCCCCGACGTGGTGTTGGTGGGTCCAATACTGTAATGTTGATTTCTTCTCCAGATCTGATGTTTGGGAAATCAGATCTGGCGATTTGTATAACGATTGTGTCTAAAGCAGCTTGGCATCTGTTAACCCAATGTTCTGGGGATCCTTCTATTCGTAAATTGTTTCCGACATTTGGTCGAGGACCAGGTTGCCGGTGGATGACGAATTTTCTGCCATGTGCAAAACAGAAAATGGGACGAACTGAATCGAAACGAGATAGAAACTAGAAAACAGAGGAATCGGTGGGCGCCATTGAAGAAACACTAGATAAATGGTCGGAACCGAGATATCTAGGGGGTTTGAATCCGTATAAAAAGGTTAGCTCTCTCTCGATTGATTCAGTTACAGCTGGTCTTCTTCTCCGGAGTTCTGCAAAAAAGAACACCGTTAGCCTCGCCAAGGGGAGAAGAGGGTTCTCTCCTTGACCCGACTCCGGTGTGAGAATAAGTATTGGTAATGAAGAAGAAGAAGTATTTGAGAAGTGGGTGTAATCTGAATTCATACCTGGGTTTTTTCTCATATTTATAGCCGGGAGTCGTTTTAGGCGGGAAACCCCGTTAGTGAAAAGTTTAACGGAAGATGCTAACCCCGTAAGCGGTTATATTTCCTTCCGTTTAAGTTCTTTGATCCGACGTGAGAGCACACGGATCGTGGTCTTGATCAAAGGTTGGGGATTTGCCACGTGTAATGTGATCAAGTGGAGATAACTCTCCAATTGCATGCCTTCGTCGTGATTTCTGGGGTGTCTGTGGTAATGACACGTGTCCAGAAGGTTATAACCGTCTGGGTGGTGCACGATTGCATTTCTTCTAGAAGATTACTGCTGTAATCTGGTGTGACACCTTACTGTGTGGAAACAGACGAATAAATCCCAAGTCTGGGTAAAATAATATCCAAGTCTGGATATTTGGGCGGAAGTATTGATCTCAGGATTTTTACCCTTTGCTAATGGGAGAATGCGCAAGGATTTATGTTCTCCTTTGGGCGCGCGATTATAGATTGCTGATTTCTTTCTTTCTTTTGTAAGACCAGTGCGCGGCCGCGCAAGGTTAAAAGGTTAGAAAGCCAGGTTGTGGTATGGTCTCAAATACTTGTTATGAGGTTTTTGGGACCTTACCCCTTCAAAGACAATTTTATTCCAATAAGAAAGACCAGTGTTGCAAAAATCACGACTAGTCGCTAGTCGGCCTCATACTGAGTAAATTTTCACTAATCAGTCAAAAAATCGCTAGTCGGTCAAAGCCGGTGCTAATTGGTGCTAGTCGCCCCAAGTCGGCCCAATTAAAATGTTTATAAAACTGGCCTAAAATGAAAAAGTTAACTCATTTTCTTTAGCCTTATACCCTAAAATCAAAGTTATCAGTGACAAAACTGGATTCGCTGCCCTAAAACTGGCCCTGCTTCCTTCTTCGGCGGCCTGCTTCCTTCTCCGGCGTCCTTCTTCTTCGGTTCTTCCGTACTCCAACAGGTAATTTATGTGATTGTTAATTTATTGGCCGATTATAGGTTGATGTTAATGAATAATATGATATGCTGTAATCAGCTGTCTTCTTCAGTTGGCCGATTACAGTTTGTAATTGTTAATTATTGGCCGATTAGTGAATAAAGATGCATTGTACATTTGTAGTAATTTCCTTCAAAGAAAGTGGGAAGTTTAATTGAAAGTGACTATGTCTGTTTTGCAAGATTATGTGCACCTTAACCATAAAAAAATTAAAACTAATGATACTGAAATAAACTTTCAGTTGGCCGATTAAATCTTATCAGCTGTTTTCTTTTGTAGTTTTGTTACACATTTAATGAATGATATAGTGTAATTGTTTTTTTTAATTGTTGTGAAACCTGTATTCTAGATTTATTAGTTGTATTCTTGTTATGTTATGAATTATATGTAGGTTTAGTTTGAATTTTGAACTACTTTTACCTTTTTAAGTATTATATTGATATGGATGTGTGAGTATATATATACATATTTATAAAAATATTAAAATATACATATAAAATTCCCGATCCGATTAATCCCGAGTAGTCGCTAGTCCCCACCTCACCGGCCGACTAGCGACTAGCGAGTTCTCCAACCTTGAGAAAGACGGGGACCTTATTAAAGAGGATGTTTTCTTTTGGATCTCCAACCGAGCAAGACTGAAGACTCCTTCGTGGGAAAATTGGTAAGATTTTAATATATTTAGTCTCTTGTAATGTTTGTTTTGTGTTTGTTTCC
The DNA here is from genome assembly GCA_030545235.1 of Helianthus tuberosus. NCBI lineage: Eukaryota > Viridiplantae > Streptophyta > Magnoliopsida > Asterales > Asteraceae > Helianthus > Helianthus tuberosus. The sequence continues at coordinate 93,896,547 of CM060410.1, forward strand.
TTTGTTGTGGTTGTAGTTTCTTTTCAGTCTGTTGCTGGCTCTTTATATTTATATATGAAGTGTTGTTGCCGGTAAAAAAAAGAGAATAACATTTACCTTGCGAGGAAATCAAGTTGAAAAATCATATAATAACATTTACCTTGTGAGGAAATCAAGTTGAAATACGTAAATTTATAATGATTATGTTGAGTAAATTTCTTTATTGACAATAAAAGTGAAAATTGTAATGTTACTGATTAAATATTTTAATTATATCTTATATGATACAAACACCTAAAATCTTTCCAGGATTATTTTTTACCCTTTAAGGAAGCGTATAAGTTTGTTTGATATGAGGTAATGAAGTGAACGGGGAATGGAATGGACGAGGTAGGACAAAGGAATGAAATGCATTATTACCATTCTATAGTTTTGTTTGGTTACCATGTGTGAATAGAATGAATCATTACCATGTGTTTGTTTGGTATGCAGGAAAAGACGACGAAAAAAAATTGGCAATGGATGGTGGTAGTGGGTGGTGGCGGTGGCGGGAGTTGGTGATAGTGGCGACGGTAGAGGGTGGTGGCTGCGGGTGGTGGCGCCGACAACGATGGGTGGTGACGGCGGTGGGTGGCGGTGGTCGGCATGGTAGTTGTGTTAGTCGGCGGTGGCATCAGTGGTCAGTGACGGTGGTGGCGGTGGAGGGTGACGGGTGGTGGCGGCGACAACGGTGGCCGGTGGTGGTGGCGGTGATCAGTAGGGGTCAGCGGCAGATGGTGGCAACGGGTGGGTGGCGGTGGCGGCGGTGGTCGGGATGGCGGTGGTGGTCGATTGCGGAGGGTGGCAGGTAGTGGTTGACACACCCCAACAGATGGCGGAAACATCGGAGTGAGGCGAATGAGATTGCTCAAAGACTTCATAACAGTATATGACAATAGTTTAATCCAAAACCGATTTCATTTCTAGCATGAATTGTCAAGTACATCATAAGAAATTCAAATTACAACATAGGAAAGACAAAGTACAACAAGTTCAACAAAAATGAGATAACAATTCTAGTACTTCGTTATGAGTTTCTAGTGTCATCCCTACTAGATTTCATCATAATCATCATCATCATCATCATCCTGCAACATGTTAAAAGTGTAGTTCAACACAAAAAACATTGGCGAGTACACTAATTTTAAGTATATAGCATAAGTATAAAAATGTTTAAAACGAATCCACATGGCATCCTAAGTTATCAAGATTAACATATCAATGACATGCAATATTCAAGTCAATCCTCTGATTACCGCAAGAATTAAATTTAACATGACCTTTCGTTCACGGGTGATGCGTTACTCCTATAGCGCTATACATGTTAAATGGAGGCTCGTACGAAGTTAATGACATGTGTATCACATAAGAATAACCCAAGAATATGAATCAAGTATAACAAGTAAGTATGCATGTATTTGGATTGTTTTGTGCATTGCATAAAGTATGTGGTGTTTGTGATTTTAATAGACTAACATGTTGCACCCAAAAATGTGTAAAACAAAAATGGGTCAAGTGTCCTCACGGTTAGGGGTGAGCAAGCTTAGGTCTGGACCGAAAATAACTGAGAACCGAACCAAAAATATACCCAACCCGACCCGAACCGAAGTACCTAGGTATTTAGGTCGGTTCCAATTTTCCATATAAAATAGGGTCGGGTCGGGTCGGTTCTTTTCATTGTGAAACCCGACTTGGACCTATGGACCGGAACCGACCCTACATTTAGGGTAGTGAATCGGTTCTGTATTTTATGTTTGATCGGTTCTCGGGTCGGGTCGGGTAATGGTCGGGTAGGGTCGGGTTTTTCCTTTTGCTCACCCATACTCAAGGTTTTGCAAAGCTTCAAACTTTATAATCCTGTGAAGTGTTGTAGGTTTGAGGATGGAATCACCAAATCACCCTACATGGGGAAACGAAGGTGTGTAAGTTTTATGGATTTAGAATGGAAGATTCGGACTTGGAATTTAAAGTATGTATACGAAAGTAATATATAGTTCTAAGAGCTCGTTTATGACACTATGTTATGTGGTTTCATGGGTCCAAATTGCCCATTAGAATCATCAAAGAGTATATTAGATTATAGATATATTAGCCTAAGTTTATGATGGTTAATCATAGGTTGATTAGCATCACAAATTCAACCTTGTTTTATATGTATTTATATGGTAATAACAGTAACCTAAACTAAGTCCAATCATAGATAATCATGTAGCATTATGTATGTCAAGCATGGAGGTTAAAACCTCATTATATGATTCTCCATTACACAAACTATCACAAGGATGGTTCGGAGGGTCATGAATAACGAGAATAAATCTAACTAATCATAAGCTCAAGCGACCAAGTACTCTACAACCCTGATGTGCCAACACATCATGAAAAGAATTAACTAAGTGAGGGAGGCTAGACGGGGCTAAGGTATTTTGATTCTAGTAAGTCACTTGAGTGTTTATACACAAGGCTCAAAATGAAGGAGTAAACTTAGTTTGGAAAGCCAAAGCTTCCCTTTTTTCACACTTCACAAGTCACAAGTTCATCATATGAAAGATGATGACTTGTGCTTGCATTCATCATTCGATTTTATCTTGTATAAACAGAAATATAATGATATCCAAGAGATGTTAAGCCACTAATTAAAAAGTTTTTCTTTATGTTTCTATCTCAAAGACAATTTACTAAATGTGTGATAGTCCACTGATGTAGTATCATTTCCTCTTTTTTACACGAAAACTTTTTTTTGTCTTTTTCATGTTTTTGTACTTTTTGTATTTATATGTTTTTGTATTTTATCAAATTTTTTCTCCCCCTAAAATCAAAAACATATTTTGGATTTTTGTTTTTAAAGAAAGAAACATTAACCGATCGATGAGAATCACATCAATTCGCCATCCATTACTGCTTCACATTTTTCTTTTATACTTTCTTCCTTTCATGATGACAAAACTTTGGCATTTTTCATTTTAAAAACATTTACAAATCTATCTTTTCAACAAGTTTTGTCTGTTCAGCAGTGAGAGTTCTGTGATTTTTAAAATTTTCCAAAAATTTTCTTGAAAATAAACGTTCTAGCAAATTTATTATAGCCTGAAAATTTTTCATTTGAATAACCCGACTACTTTCTCATCATGTGCCAAGGAACCTCGTTCTTCATAATTAACTTTGATTCTCGGATGTTCCTGCACACAAACTTACACAATTAGTTGAATAGAGATACCCAAGTCTTTCCAGCCTTGGGTTCGACTTTAATTTCCTTTACACAATCAAATTTATATGTAACTTTCTCAAGTTCCACCTTACGTTGTACTTATGTGAAATTAATAGATGTGGTTTATGGTATTGAATTGTTATATATATGTATGAATGTGCGAGCCATAATTATTACAAGAAATTATTAAACATTAATGAATGGGCAGCCGCACACCCAAATTATCCCGCACACCCTCTTGACCGCACACTCCTACACCTCATTTATATACACTCGACCCATGTCCACAGTGAGCCCACAAGTGACCGCACACCCTCAGCTGACGTAGGCTGCACATTTGGGTCGCACATATGTGTGTGCGGTATCTTCCATTGGGTATTTATACCCCCTAGCTATTAGCCCTAGAGAATGTTTTCCCCAAATCTTTGTGACGGTAGCCTTTCACAAACATTCTCTCCTCTTTTAGAAACCCTAGAACATTCTCCTCTCTTTTTGTTGTTTGGCGGCGGCATCATCTTCTCAATCATTTCAACAACAGCCTACAATCATACTCTTGGAGATTCAGTTCCCTTTTCTTTCATTTCACAATCTCTTGCATCTCAAACCTCCGGTTAGTATGTTAACACCATTTGATTCTTTTATACATGATAATGTCTATGCTTGTTTGATGGTTTATTTATATGGCATGATTGATAATGATGATCAAGTATTGATAAAGAACATGTTTGACATTTGTTGTAAATGTATGAAAGATGATTTACTTAACTAGAGTTGCTTGATGTTAGTGTGTTAAAGATTTGATATGATGTTCATAGATCTGATTTTTGTGCTTGATAATAATATGCATAGTGGTTAGACAAAGGTCTAGGGTTACGCTAGTATGAAGATTCAAAATTGTTTTAGTTGTAAATAGATTTTGTAGAAATGCAAGGGGATTATGTGCAAAAAGGGATTCTTGATGATTATTGATGAAATAGAACTCTAGATCTATTTTTGATGATTTGATGTTATGTGAAAACTCGGAATCTGATAGTGTTAAGCATTTTGATGATATGGTGTGATATGTATTCATAAACTGATTATGATTTTACATGTTTATAAAGACTAGCTGATGATTCGGGTTCATAGGAATTCATGTATAAATCTGTGTTTTTGTTTGTTTTGGACCATGAAAACATGAATGATTTTTTGTTTGAATCAGTGGGATCGAACCGTAGACTACGGCTGAGCGTCGGAGTCTACGACAGGATTTTAATTGACACCGCATACACATGAGATGTACAACCTAACCTGGATAACGTACAATCTCGCACAACACATCGCACACTTATTTGCTACGTGTACCGCACACTCGTGAATGTTACAACTACCGAAGCACAACATACAATCGAACGGTGCAAGGCGGCACAATTCTGAGACCACACATTCTAGATTGTACAAGCGCCTGATGCACAATGTACAACTGTCAATTGCATGACCGCACACTATGAGTAAGTCACATACTCTTACGTGTGCCGCACACTCATCACTGGGCCGTATATAGTGGGCCGCACACTTGTTTATGTTGAATGGTATGTTACTGTTCATTTGATTGGGCTTTTGTTGAGAATCCAGTTATGGCCCACATGTCTGTTTATGTGACATCTGAGCTTGTGAAATCATTGTACAACTCCAAACAATTCAAATATTAATAAAACAATATGTTTTGATCCCAATATTTGTTTATTTATGTTTGACATTTGCACGTTTTGATTTTTGTTCGATTTCAAACTCTTAAACATTTTCTGGAAAGTTATACGCAAACTATTACGTAAACGTAATCAGTTTAATGCGACAAACACTCTGGAACAATGACATAAACTTAACTTACCTTAAATAACCTTTACATAACTTAGAAATAAATTTTGAAGGGTTTGGTATGGCAAAAACAAGTTTATTCATTCACATGGACTATTTGCGTCAAACTGCAAAAGTCTGCCAATTCGTATAGAAACGTACACTCTGGAACAAGATCATAAGCTAAACATACCCTAAATACCCTTAACATAGCTTAGAAATAAGTTTTGAGGGGTTCGGTATGCGAAAATACGCTTGTTTGATCATAGGGACTATTTGCGTCAAACTGCAAAAGTCTACCAATTCGTATAGCAACGTACACTGCGGAACAAGATCATAAGCTAAAAATGCCTTAAATACCCTTAACATAGCATATAAATAAGTTTTGATGGGTTCGGTATGCGAAAATACGCTTATTTGATCACAGGGACTAAAAGCTTCAAAAACTGCGAAAGTATGCAAACGCGTGCATATCGTGCGTTCTGACCATATCCGAACATCCAAAAATTTTTGTAATAACTAAAATATTGTATTTTAGTGATAGGAATGCAAAAATACCATTCGTCGTGTAATTTGGATCGTTTTCGCGTCCGTTCGAGTTTCGTCGTAATTAACCGAAAAACGCGTCCGTACGAACAAACGAACCAACATCCATGATATTTCCTAGCATAATTCAAGTCCCCTATGCTTTAACATCCTTGTAGAGCCTTGAAAATGGGTTAACAGGGGTTAAAACGTCAAAAATCAAGTTTTGAGCTGCAGGGGCCTGTTCTGCCAAATTTTGAAAGTTGCTGCAGACACCCTCACGGGGCGCCACGCCTGATGGCTTTTTCCGTCGCACGACGTGACGCCTACATCTGGGCAGATTCAATGTTTCAGCAACATCCCTTGTATTTTTTTCATGGTTTTTCAAACTTGTGGGCATTTTTGTGTGATGATCAAGGCTTTTAATCTTGGCCAAACACTTGTAATGCTCCTACACATGCTTGGGCAACACACAATTCACATGGCATGATCTTGTGGCTTCAATTCAAGTATAAATACCCTTCAAATCTACCCATTTTCCTTGCTCATTTCATCTTTCTCATCTCAAACACTCTAAGTAGAGGCTACCACTTGTTTGGAGGCCTCTTACCTGAGTTTTCTAGTTCATTTTCAAGCCTTAGAGCACTTGTAAGTGTTCTTTCATGGCTTGTTCATTTATTTTCAGCAATTACAAGCTGAAAGTCAAACAGTTTGACTACCGTTTGGCTTTCGGTTTCGACCATCAATTGGTCAAGTCAAAGTTCAATCGAACTTTGCAACGTGATCGTAATCACGATGGTTATAATCCCTTGCGATTATACCTACTGATTACCACGTTTACTAGTCGAAGTGACGAGTCAAAGTTTCGGTCAAAATGCACGTTTATGTGCATTTTGCGACGAAACTATTTTCGGGTATCAAAACACTTTGTTTTGATACCAAATCAGTCTTCTAACTTAGTTAAACATGTTTTAACATGTTTAACTCGTCACTATTAGTTTAGTGCTTATTTAGGGTCCTAAGTCAAGCGGTCTTAACAACCGCTTAGACTTTCGAACCCGACCCGTTTGGTCGATCATTAGGATCCGACCAAACATATTTTGTGACCATAGTTGTTTAGGGAATAACCTTCCGAGGTTATACCTTATGGTCACTTCGTTTAATTAGTTGTATGATAGGTAGATTATATGCCTTAGGAAAATGACCAAAATGCCCTTTTTCGCATAATTTCAATTTAAGCCTATGCAACCAAAATTTTGACATTTAATCTGATTATGCAACATTATTAAACATGTTAGGGCATATAATACTTATCCTAGGGCTAGTTAGACCATCCGAACGCGATATTGTGACATTTGACATTGTTTACACATGACATTCACCATTGGTTTTGACAAGGCATTATTTGATGGTTTATTGATAAGTGATTTAACTAACGAGAAGTGTGTAATGTGATAAAAGCATGGTGGATATGCCGCTGGTACTTTCTATATATAAGTGCTTTTATGATATTATATATCGTAGCGTTATCTAAACCGCTTCGATAAAGACAAAGACATGACACATTTTATACAAATGACATATGTTTCAAATGACAATGTTTTACAAAGGACATGTTTTATACAATTTATTTTCACTTGGTTATTTATTTAACCAAACATCTTTCTTTTATATTATGTGATTTTCATATCATTTTATGAAAGAAAACATTTTACAAGGTTCATGACTATTTTTTGTTAAACACTTATTTTAACTTACAAATCATGAATACTTCATCAACAAAACCTATGTATCTCACATGCATTTTTATGCTGACGTACCTATTTTCACATGTGTTTCAGGAGCTAATGTATGATGATGATCGTGCCACACTTAGGCGGACTTGGGCCTTAGTGACTTAAAATGAAGCAAGAACAGTTAAATTTAGGTTATGTTTTCTTTATTTCCAAGACAATGTAAACATTAATTCTAAGAAAATCAAACTTTAAGTACCATGTGTTATGAAATAATAATTCTGTTACAGCACTCCCCGACGTTTCCGTCATGGTTTGTTATTTTACGCGGTCGGGGTGTGACAGAAGAGTTGGTGTCAGAGCTCATGGTTATAGGGAATTAGGTTATTAGTAACGCTTTGACCTAGGCTATAAGCTTTCTAGGACCCTAACACAAGTTATCTTGTGTTTAGATCTTAAACCAATAAACATCACCTATCCTTAGGTGATTACCAAAAACAAGAACACAAATTTCCAAAATGATTTTGAAATCAATCATCCATTCATGGATAATTCTTCATGGCCTTGTGCCTTCCAAGTTTTCAAAATCTCATCAAAGTTTGGGTCTAAATAATGTGAACACGTGCAATCTGGAAGGGTGGGAGCCTGTACCCCGAGTTTTTTGTCTAAGGCTAGAGTGTTCGTACAAATCCACATAATCGGATCAGTCACTCTTACCTGGGAACTCTTGGGGTGAGTGTCCACTTATAGGCTAAAGCATGTCTTAGCGATACATTATTATGACCCATTTACTTTTATTAGTCACTGTGTGTCGTTTGTTTGTTTTGAGATAACGAACAAATGACCACCATCCTTACTTTTATCGATATTTGTAACATCTCATTTTTTATCCAATATCATCTCACTCGTTTTCTCTCATGTTTCCTCTTTTAGAATGACTACTCGACGAAATGTACAACAACCTGATGCTGAACTGGCAACTATCATAGCACAACAGATGGCTGCTGTGCTACCAAATCTCATTACTCAAATTAACCAAGCCAATAATAAAAATGTTAATGCACCTGCTCCGTGCAACTTTAAACAGTTTAACTTGGCTAAAGCGCTCAAGTTTAGTGGTTCTGAAGGAGCAATTCGGCTCCTGCAGTGGTTTGAGAGTCTTAAGAGTACATTTCGCCATGTTCAGTGTCCTGACAATCGTAAAGTCGAGTTTGCTTCTAATGTGTTTCAAAAGAGGGCACTCACATGGTGGAACGGAGTGATGAGAGATCGAGGGGCTTATGTTGCTATGGGTTAAACATGGGAGGAACTCAGGGCTCTAATGATGAAAGAGTTTTTCCCTCGTCACGAGTAGAGGGTACTTGAAGATGAGTTCCATGACCTTAAGCAAGACAGTGGTGAACACCGTGCTTATACTGATAGATATGAGGAGTTAGCTTGCTCTGTCCGACTATGGTCACCCCTTTGGACAAGGCAATTGAAAAATACATTGATGGTTTACCAGATCCTGTTCAGGATATCGTCACTGGCAGTAACCCGACTGCAGTCCGACATGCCGTTGAGCTAGCTGATACCTTGACTGAATCTCAGATCAAGAAAGGCAAACTCCACAGAAAAGGTGACAAGAAAACATCTTCCAAAACTGAGAAACAAAAGGGTAAAAAGGTTGAGTCTTCTAAGAAGTTAAGGAAGCGTAAGGCTTCCAAGAACTTCACCGTTGTGGCACAACCAAACCAGGCAGTTCCAAATCAGCCTGCACAACCACCTACTAAGAAGCAATACGCTGGCAATGCACCTTTGTGCAACAAGTGTAACAGCCACCATCAACCGCATGTACAACGCCGCATTTGCACTAACTGTGGGAAATCTGGTCATCTTGCTAACACATGCCATTATCCTCCTACCCAAAATCAAGCAGCACAAAACCCGGCACAACAACCTGCCCAGCAGCCTACACGACCTCATTACCCGCCTGCTTCTTGCTATAATTGTGGGGATCTGACCCACTACAGGAACCAATGCCCGTAGTTGGAAAATGCAAACCAGGCTCAGGCTCGTGGACGAGTTTTCAATATGAATGCCAACGAGGCACGTGCAGACAACGAGGTGGTGAACAGTACGTTCTTTGTTAACAACCAACTTGCTTCTGTTCTTTTTTATTCGGTTTCCGATAAGAGTTTTATATCCTTAGCTTTTGAGCCTTTGCTTTCCATGACTAGAACAAGACTAGGAAAGCCCTTGACAGTAGAAGTAGCTAGTGGTGAACCCATTGTACTCGATTCTGTCCTTCGAAATTGCCAGTTGAACCTTAATAACCATCTTTTTCCTATCGACCTCACGCCAATGCAACTTGGAAGCTTCGATGTTATAGTAGGAATGTATTGGTTAGCCAAATACCACGCAGAGGTAGTTTGTTTTGAAAAGATTATTTGTGTGCCACTTACGACTGGTGAGATCTTAGAGGTTTGTGGTGAAAAACCTGCTAGTGGTCTTAAACTCATGACATGTACCCAAGCCGAAAAATATCTACGAAAGAAGTATGTGGCTTTCTTGGCATGTGATACGTGATGTTATAACTTGCATGCTACCTGTTAGTTACGTGTAGAAAATACGTGTCTTACTTGCATACAAACCTAATTGTTATTGGTAACCACAATAGGACGTGGTTTACCAACTTTAAAACAAGTAATTAATATGCCGAGCAAAATAAAGGTGAGTTTACACATTTACTTAAAACATGTATTCCCGGTGGTTGGGAACGGACTTCACTTTCCTTGGTTTAGGATTGCCTAGTATTCCGAGGATGGAATACTATTAGATGCTATTTATATTTCATGTCTTAGCGTTGATGTGTGCAAAATTCAACATATAAATTACATCAAATGTGGCATAAAACTAACCCTTTTTAGTACTAATGTTGGAAAAAGTGTGTTTTTGTCTTCCTTTTGTATTTTCAGGGTTAAATGAGCTTAAAGGAACAAAAGAAGCAAAAATGCAGCCAAATCTAACAATAATACAAGAAAAGGAATAAACGTGGCATGCCCGACCCCTAGACAGCATCTTCCTAAACAAAAAAAAAGACATCAGAAGGCTGAACACGCCCCATGCTCAATGAACACGGGGGCGTGCCCAAGTGTCTGCAGAAAAGACAAAGCTGTAGACGCTTCTATTTCCCAACACGGGGTGTGGCCAGCGGACACGGGGCCATGGTCAATGCTAAGATTCGCAGAATCTAGGCAAATCTTGATAGTACAGATACGCTTCTACACACGGGGTCGTGCCCAGCGGACACGGGGGCGTGATCAACTAATGCAGACAAACTGCAATTAATGAAGAAAGAGAAGATGGTGGACACGGGGCCGTGCCCAATGGACACGGGGCCGTGTCCGGGCTTCTGTGCAGGCTATAAACAGGGGTGCTTGGCTCACTTGCAAACCATCCCTTGGCAAACCACCTCTCTCACACTTCACCCACCCACCACCACCATCACAACCCACATCCACCACCATCATCCATCATCCATCATAGAGTGTGTGAGTAGTCTCGGGATCCAAGATTGATCGTAAGAGTTCTTGACAATCAAAGGCCATGTTTGCCTAAGTCTCTTACATCACTTGGTGAAGACAAGCATTTAGTGTAATACTTTTTATTTTTAATCTTTTCGCACTTTTTATTTGGTTTTGTATTAATGACTTTAATAACTAGTTTCTTGTGTTGAAGGTGAATCTTCCTTATCATTTGTCCGTGGTGTCTTCGCGTTATTTTACTGTCTATATAAAATAAAAGACTTACACCATTCATATCTCCACGGTCTATATGGAGATATGTTAGCTACCTGGTCGGGGGTTAAGGGAATGGTTTGGTAAGCGTCTTGCCTTGTTCAGTGTATAGATCCTGCAAGGACCTGGGTCAAGTTTAGTAGGACCTCCTTCAATACCCACTGGTATTGGATGGCGGGGGTCCGAACTCCTTGACCCCCTCATATGTAAACTACTATTAAAACTTTAACCCGGCTATTTAGGATTGTATACCTGCTGACTCAAACTACTTAGCCGAGAGTAACGTCACCTTCAAAAGACGGGCCTACCACATTATGCATTAATAACTTAATTAATTATCTTTCAATAATATAGGATCGGTTTCGGATCCGAACGAGTCGGTTAGAAGAGCTTTTCACCAAAACAAGAGGCGGAAACAAGTGTTTCGGTGCAATTCAGCAAGTATTCACTATAAGCTGTTGTTATTATTGATCTGCAAACGTTTACAAACTCTGACAACACTTCGGCAGCACTTCATGGCTTACCGGAAGACAACACACCTAGAACTCTGTTATGATTTCGCCCCTAATGACACTATATATAGTGTCTCTAATTCCGCCCGAAATGACATAGAACATATGAGCGGAATCACCTTTATAGATTCCGGGCGGAATCACCTACTCATGCATATAGGAGCGAAATCACACTAATTTACAATTCTATATTAAACGTTGACATCCTATTTTGTCTTATATGAAACATTCAACTTCGTATTCATGTACTGATGTTGGAGTGATGATGCAAGCATTAAGTCACTTGGATGATGTCATCATCAAGAATGATGACATCATTCTTGTTCCGAACCGTAACGAACCCAAGACTCGATATAAGACGAAGTCGATAGATAAATGCACTAATAGACTCCCCCTCAGATGTTGACGAGTCTTAAGTGTCGAGTCTTTACAATCTTCAGTCTGTTCACTTTCTTCAAAATTCTCCATTGTAAGCATCCTCAATCAATCTCTTACTCTTTCTCGCAATCTTCATGATCTGAATTTGTCTCTACAATCTTCAGACTCCCTCTCAATGTCCTCAGACTCCCCCTTTCACTAGGCTGGGATCGCAGTCTGGAATTCACTTTCCACAGGTTCTTAGATCGTAACCTGGCACTTCATCAAACTCAGGTTTCGGAACCTGGTTAACCTGCATAAACTCTACCCGAAAATAAATTTTCTGATAATCATTTGTGGATAAGATTTTCAAATCTAATTTACCACTTGCAGGAATAACGTTTTTATTGCAAAAGCTTTTTTCATTTCATTTCAACAATTCTCAAATACTTTCACCCAAACCATTTGTTCTTCATGTTTAGCACTCGGAATTTTGAAAATTAGCTCTCCAAAATCAGTTGTCGAAAATCTTTTTGGGTTTTTCAAAATTTATGTTAAAACACACTGAAATCTTTTTGGATTTTTGAATGTAATGAAAGGCAATAAAGAAATATATACTGACAATATTTTTGTGAGTTTGTGCAAGAGGATCATATCAGTTTTTGAGACAAATTACTAACACCGTTAAGCTTGATTTCATTTTAAGTTCTAAACGATTCACATAGATTGACGATATTGTTGTCCACTAAAACTCAATCTAAAAACTTTCGAAATGCTTACCGATACGTTAAGGTATATTAATTTGCACTAAATTCTTATGGACCCCACGATCTCAGCATATCCCCTCATCATGTAATACACTATCTCAAGCATTGCCTTTAAACTTTTATCAACTGTGATTTGTGCGAAAACAAAGCAGAATGTTTAAACATTAACAATCAGGTCGATACTTCCGTATACGCAGAGAAAGTCCAATGTTTAAACAAAATAAGAAAAATAAAACAAGTTGAAGTTGTTTAGGCTTTAACCACCAGGTCGATACTTCCGTATACGCAGAGGAGGTCCAAAGCTTAAACGAAACACCAAAGAAAATAAAGCAGAACGTTTAGGCAACAACATCTAGGTCGATACTCACGTATACGCAGAGGATGTCCGATGCTTAAACAAAATAAAGAAATAAAACAAGTTTAAATCTTTGCAAAATGAAATGCACAAACACAGTGACTTTTCAGCAAAGTTGTGAAAGTTCACAAACTTAACCAGTTTTATGTCTTTCGACAATCAGTGATTACTGAGTAGGCACACAGTCAAGAAGGACAAAACTAAGTACTATGCTTTCGACCATGTTTCCCACTAGAACTAGGCTTTTTCATTTAAGTTTGTATCATTATCGCAAATCTAATAGTCTAGCTGAGCCTACCGTCACATCTTTAGTGAGACCGTTTATCACATTTTAACTTTCCATTTCTTTAGCATGTTGTGACAGTCCACTGATGTACTATCATTTCCTCTTTTATGCAACAAAAACTCATTTTTCATTTTATCATGTTTTTGGCTTTTTCAAATTTTCTAATGTTTTTGGATTTTCTGAAAAATATACTCCCCCTAAAATACATATACATCTAAACAAAATTGAAAACAAACTGTACAAGAACATGACAACTGATATCGAATTGCCTTAATTCTCCATCCAGTTGGTATAAACAATCAGAACTCCCCCTTACAACAAACTATTTTCCCATTATGATCTCAAAACACTTAAGTTTGTTTTAATCAAAATGGTTTTTCCGGAAAATTAGTTTTGTTGATTTTACCATTTGTAGGTTCGGGGTTTGGTTCATCACATTGTTTTTAACCACTTATAGGAAATCAGATACAACTTAATGTCCCTGATTTACCACTTGTAAGATCAATCCAATCAAGCATTTTCAACCAATCATCATCTGTTGGTTGAATTCTCAAGGTGCCGATTCATACTCCACACATACCAACCTGGGAGTTCCGGCAAATCACACTTATACAAAAACAATTTTCAAACACAATATAAGAATGATGCCGATTCATGCTCCACGATTACCAACTTGGGAGCTCCGGCAAGTCAGGTTTTTACTTTTTGAAAAATATATCCACCAAGCCTGACCTTCCTTGGGTGTAACAACCTCTTCTTCATCTTTACTTTTAACCAACCTGTGAACATTTCTTTTGGAAGCATAAAATTCTTTCACTCCTTTGGCCTTACCATCGACCATTTTTCCAAAAATGTGTTTCACAGTTCCGTTAAAAGCCTTATCAACATCAAATTTTTTCTTGTCAGAATAAAATTGATTTGAAGTTTCAACTTTCCCAACTTTCTTTTTAAAATTTTCAGCCCGCGGAGGTGGAAAATTCACATCATCCACATTCGGAACTAATTTCTCAACCTTTTCTTTAACAGCTTTTGGCTCCTCTGATTTTGTGGAATCAGATTCATCACCAGAACTGTTTCCTGAACCCTTAACCACCCATATTTGGTTTTTCAGATTTTCTTTTCGTTTTACCACATTCTTTGAACATTCTCCAACCTCAAAAGTTGAATTTTCAAAGCCTGTAAATGTTTTGGTTGTTAGTTCAGTTTTCTCAACAACTTTTTCTTTCATTTTACCAGAGACTTCCTGTTTTGGTTTGAATGTTTTCGGACAATTTCTAGCAATATGACCAGCAATTTTTCACTGAAAACAGGTTCTTGTCTCAGTCTTCTTCTGAATAACACTTTTCTTCATCTCATCTTGCTTCTTTGCAAGGAATTCTTGATTTGTTTGCTTTCTGAACGCTTGCTCTTTCTCATCTTCTAAAGAGTTTCCTGAAACAAACACAGTTTTTAGTTTATAAACTTTTTCATTTTTATGATTTTTCGGTTGATTAAATCCTAATCCTTTCTTTTTGAAATTACAGTTATGGTTTGGTTTTTTTATAAATACCAGAACCAGAACTGTAACCCTTTTTCTTGTTTAATCTTTGTTGCACTCTTGAGGTATAAGATTTTCAGAAAGATTAATATCTTTTATTTCAGAAATGTTGATTTCTGTTAGTTTGAAAACCTTTTTAATCATTTCAGTTTTAACACCTATTATTGGAAAAATCTCATCAGAATATAATTTGTCAGAATCTTTCAAAGTATATGCTACTTTGACCGGTTCGTCCTCCAAATTAGATTTTGATAACAAAAACTCTTTGTCATAAACCCGTTTGTCCTTTTTGATTGTTGACTTTTACTTGTCAGACCCAGACTTTGACTCGGATTTGGACTCCGGTTTTGACTCCTCTATCTCATCTTTATCTAACACCTGATCGACCACACTTTTTATCAACTCGGACTCATGATCAGTATCAGACGATGTGAACGTAACATCAATATTTTCTGGCAAATTATCCGACGACCCTGACTCCCACTGTAAGTTAATTGCCTTTTTGACTCTTTCGGAATTTGGACTTCGAGACAAATATCCATTTTCGACTGGGGGCGGACATTTGTTATTGACAACACTTGATTTCTTACCAGAAATCTCCACTTCATATTCTTCTCTTGTCTCTGACTTCTTTCCTTCTGAAGTCTTCACTTCTTCAAATGTCTTCATTTGTTCCATAATTGGATAAATCCTGTCAACAAAAAAAGTAGAACATGAGTAACTTTCTAATAAATTTTTAACTCTCTCAGTTTCTATTCTTTGTGTTGCCAGCATCAATTCCAGATCAACACATTTCTTTGTGTAGAAGTTGACATTATCAAGTTGTCTTATGTAAGCTCCTTTGAGTGTATTCATTGCTACAGCTTGTTCACTGTTTGACTCAGTGTACTTGTTGATTTCTCTGTTCATTGTATCATATGATTCTTTTAATCTGTTAATGTTATGCAACAATTCATTGTTTTGCTTGATCAACGAATCACAATTCAAACACTTTTCAGAAACTTTGACTGCTTCAGTATCAACTTTGATCTCAAACTTCGGAACATCTTTGACTGTTCTGTTTGATTGAAAAAATTCATTTCTTCTCTTTCTCTCGGCTTCAGCTTCAGCTTTTAACCTTTCTTCTTCTTCTTCTTCTTCTTCAATTTTTCTCCATTTTTCTTCTTCAGCTTCCCTGACTTTTCTGATTTTTTCTGCCCATTTCAGATCGTAAGCATTAGCAATAAAAGCTTTAACATTCGACGTGTCTTTGGAAATCTCTTTGGCCATGAATTCTTGGTCTGGGCAAAAATTATCCCAACTGAAACCTTCAGCTAATTTTTCATCGTCTTGATCTGCCAGACACACTTTGCTATTTGTTGGAATGTAATTATCCCAATTTAATCCACTATCCTTCCCCAGACAAGCTTTCTTTGAATCTTTAATCTCCATTCTTCCATGTGTAGTTTGTGCTTGATTCGATGCTTGTTGTTGTTGATATGGCTGTGGTGTGACTTGATGATAAATCGCCTTTTTGTAATAATCATTGTTTCCGAAAGGATTTTGAGCTCCACTCGCTTCTCGATTTGTGCATTCTCTCTTGAAATGCCCCTTTTCCCTGCAACGAAAACATGTAACTTTAGTCTTATCAAAACCTAAAGGTGAAACATGTGCCTCGCGAAAATCATCTCTGCCTGTGATTTGTTTAAACTTTTCAGCCCGTCTCAACACACTAGCCATGCACCACTTAATGTCCATCAATTCCATTTCCTCGGCATCAATTTGATCGTAATCCTCTTTCGTGAGCATTGGATTACCGATCCTCCCTGCAACTAAACCTCCATAGGATTCAAGCACTGTTACCAACAAAGACATATGGCTTTTAGCAACTTCCTCAGTATAATTCTGATCATTCTCAAGCTTTAAAGCAATGTTGCATTGAAGAACTTTGCCACTCTTTGTTGTAGTAAACTGAGGATCATATGTTGGAAATGAAGAGAATCCTGTTGTGCTGCTTGATCCCTGAGATTGTTTTTCAGAAGAACCTTTTGCATTGTAAGTTGTTTCAACTTTTGGAGAAAAATTTGTCTTTTCACTAATACCACTCTTGAAATACAAGCTGATGTCTTGTTCTCCATCATAATTCTTCATTCGAGCAATCTTTCTCTGCTCCATCTCTTGAGCTTCCAGATGTTTGATGAACTCTCCTAATGTTAACTTTTTATATTCCTTCCGATTGTTTCTTAACATCATCAGGAATGTTCCCCAACTCTCATGTGGTAACGCATCAGCAAGTTTTTCAATTAGCTCATCAGTATCTTTTTTTATTCCCAATTTCGACATATTTCTCACCAAGTTACAGTATCTTTCAATAATTTGCTTGGTGTTTTCAGATTTTAAACCTCGAAAAAGATCAAATTCTTTCTTCATGAGAGACATTTTGTTTTTAAGCATATCATCACTTCCTACAAATTTTGCTTCCAATTCAGTCCAGATCGAATAAGCACTTCCATCATGTTGAAGCAATATCAAAATGTCCTCTTTAATTGCTTGCTGAAGTAGACTCACCATCAATTTTTCATCTCTATACTTCTTTTTCTCATCAGCACTCATTTCCCTGATTGTTGTCTGAATACCATTTTTAGTGGGCCTTACATATGGTTCTTCAGTGTGATCCCATGCATCCAAGTGATAAGCTTCAACCCAATTTCCAAAGCGTTCGGACCAACCATTGTAATCATCAATATCTAAAAGCTTAGGCGGTTTCTGTGATGTTCCCGTTTCATTTTCAAGCAATGTACTCTGAGTAATTGTAATAGGACTAACAAAAGCATTGTAGAACTCGTTCTCCATGTTTCGAATTTTCAAATGAGCTGTACCACCTTGTAAAATACCTGACAACAAACAAACAAAACACAATCAGTTTAAACGAACTGAATACGTAAAAGTTTTGATGAAATCAATCTAAGACTCGTGTCGAAGATTTGTAGACTCGTTTCAAAGTTGTTGAAGTGAGATCACTGAATAAATGGGCCTGAAACTGTTGATACCCAAAACAATTCTATTTGATCGAACAAACAATTTCTCACAATATGTCCTTATCACCTTTTGACTAGTTGACCGACAATATTTTGATATAACCAAAACTGTTGCCGACAGTTTTTATAAATGATCACATAAACTGCCAAAACTCATTTGAATAGAATTGATGTATTAAAAGACCGGTGATTAGACTTGTTCACGTGATTTGTAGGTTCGAGACAACCACTTCACTTAGTCAACATATTCCAACTTTAAATGCCGACAACTGTTGATGACTATTAATGTTTGCTGACACCCTAAGATTCACCACTCCAAGTAATGATAAACTCTTTCCTATGCAAAAATCGACAATTTCTTCACATGCATATGAACCGACAATTTGCTTTGACCACACTTTGTTTCTTTAATCAACACAATATTATCAATTTTTTAAAAATTCACTGCACTTTGAATCAAAAGATTGAGCTGATGATGATCATATGCAATTTTTGAACAAAACCAACTGACTCTTTCACATGCAAATCGACAACCCTCTTTTCGAGCGGAATTAGACTTAAACTCAAGAACGGAATTAGACATAAACTCTGGAGCGGAATCACTTAAACTCAGGAGCGGAATTAGACTTGAACTCAGGAGCGGAATCACTTAAACTCAGGAGCGAAATTAGACTTGAACTCAGGAGCGGAATCAACCAATTTGGTAACTAAGAGCGGAATCAGCAGATTTTTTCGAGCGGAATCAAGCTGAAATACTGCTGACGTCACTTTTCAACCAAACATTTTCAAGCGGAATCTAAAAAAATATTAGTTTTACTTCGAATTTGGACATGAAACTTTCAAGGCTTTGTTAATTCATGATTCCGAGCACACTGTGTGAATTTAAACCGATTCTGACCGTAAAAAGTTTTGATTTTCGAAAAAGAATGGTGTAGAAACAGAATTATCGGCTGAATTGTGTAGAACTCTTCTTCACTAGCTCTGATACCACTTGTAGGATCGGTTTCGGATCCGAACGAGTCGGTTAGAAGAGCTTTTCACCAAAACAAGAGGCGGAAACAAGTGTTTCGGTGCAATTCAGCAAGTATTCACTATAATCTGTTGTTATTATTGATCCGCAAACGTTTACAAACTCTGACAACACTTCGGCAGCACTTCGTGGCTTATCGGAAGACAACACACCTAGAACTCTGTTATGATTTCGCCCCTAATGACACTATATATAGTGTCTCTAATTCCACCCGAAATGACATAGAACATATGAGCGGAATCACCTTTATAGATTCCGGGCGGAATCACCTACTCATGCATATAGGAGCGAAATCACACTAATTTACAATTCTATATTAAACGTTGACATCCTATTTTGTCTTATATGAAACATTCAACTTCGTATTCATGTACTGATGTTGGAGTGATGATGCAAGCATTAAGTCACTTGGATGATGTCAACATCAAGAATGATGACATCATTCTTGTTCTGAACCGTAACGAACCCAAGACTCGATATAAGACGAAGTCGACAGATGAATGCACTAACAAATAATCCAACCCTTTAGGATTGTATCCTTGCTGACTCAAACTACTGGGTTGAGGGTAACGTCACTTTCAAAAGAGGGGCCTACTACTATAAATAAGATAATCTCTTAAAAAGTGCAAAAGTGCGGAAATAATCAAAGGTTACACTAAAGGCGAGTCAGATCCAATTGATTCATCTTGTCTATCTGTTTTTATTTTTATTTTTATTTTCAGCATTTTAGTTAGTTTTATTTTCTTGTTTAAAACCTTTTTCTTCTAAATTTTTGATTTGGTTAGACGTTGAGGATAAACCGGTACTAAAAGCTCTTGTGTCCTTGTACGACCTCGGTATCTTACCAACACTATACTACGCTCACGATGGGTGCACTTGCCCATATGTGTGTTTAGTGTTAATAAATATCGTGTTTTATAAATTTAAAACTTGGCTAAAGTGTTAAAAAAGGGCTTAAATATACTTAAAAACTATACGACACTCACGCACATCAGCGTACTAAACAAAACTCTATCACGAAGTCCCCACTTACTATACTGATTAATCGCCTGGCCTGGCGAACGAGATATTAGTTGATAGCGCTATTAGGCTTGACAAACCTCACACCGTGCCGGGGAGGACGGGCGTGAACTATTATGCCGTGGCAACTGGTCAATGATGATACACATTGACTTAGGGCACAAACAACTCAACAGTGACAAGTATTCGGTACTACACAGTTTAGTAGCTTACAGATGGGGTAGCTCCCCATAACATGATTATAAATGAGTAATTTAACAACATACATTTTTGGAAATAAAATTGAAAAACCGTGAACTCGCCAACTTTATGTTGACACCCTACTTCATGCTTTGCAAGACCATAGGTACAGTTCGGGAGCTTGCAGCGGAGGAGTGTAGTCGTTGTGTTTGGATTTTAAAACTACATACTTTCGTTGTTAACTTTATTATTGCTTTTGGACTTTAAACTTTAGTCACTAATCGTATTGTGGTGATGGATTTACTATGTTTTAAATGATTGTTCAATATGATTGGTGGCATGATCCTAGTCAGACATACGTCTCACGACAATTCTCCGCATGTGGAAATTGAGGGTGTGACACATTTCAAGCTCATGTGCTTAAAGTTTATCGATGAATTTACTCAGGCTCAAAGTATTATATTCTGAACTGGTTTTCAAAATTGTTAGATAAGTCGACCATTCTCCCTGATGCAATGTATTGGCCAACTTGTCAACCAGTTCTTCGTTCTCTTTTCGTATACCTAAGCATTTCATTTCCACGACTAAATGAAAATATCTTTCAATTACTTGTTTCATCGTTTCTCCTTTAAAATTCATGAAAATGTCAAACTCTTTCTTGAGTAGCGCTGTTTTACTTTTTATCATTTGTGTGCTACCCTGAAACTTTACTTTTAAAGCGTTCCAGATTGACTGAACATCTCCTTCATGCTGTAGCAAAGTAAATATGTCTTCTTTAACAGCTTGTTGCAAGATATTCATCATTTTCTTATCTCTCAAGAATTTATCTTTCTCTTCTGTAGTAAGCTGGGTTAACGTTTTTTCAAGCCCATTCTCTCCAGTGGGAGCAACATACTTCTCCTCAATGGCATACCAGCCATCGAAATAATTGGCTTGTACCCAGTTTACAAAATGTTCATTCCACCCACCATAGTCTTCTAGGTTCATCAACTTAGGCGGTTTTTGCATTGTCCCCATTAGATTATCTAGATTTAGATTTTTAGTAATCGACGTGGAAGTTGATGTGGACGGTGTAGCGAAGGAATTATAAAACTCGTTATCCATTTCATTGAAGTTATGAGAAATGCTTGTGCAAAGTTGTCCTTGTGTGAAATTGACCCTGGTGCGAAGATAGACAAAGAAACACAGTTAAATCCCAGTTCATACGAAGATAAAAAAACAACCAAGATTTCAGATCTATCTTCGTGCGAAGATAAAATCTAAAACCTCCAAGAACTCACTTTGTATGGAGTTAAAATTTCATATTTGACAAACTTTCACTTCGTACGAAGGTAAATTTATCTTCGTGCGAGGTGATGTTTAAGATCGCACGAAGTGAAGTTCACAATTTCACATTTTTTCGCTGATTTTTTCATTACTTCGGTTGATTTTAGGTCTAAATCTTTCAAGGATTTGTTAGAATATGATTTTACGTATTGCTTGAGAAAATTAGACCATTTGACTGTTAGATGTTTGAAAAAATGATAAAAAATGAGAAAAATGAGAAGAAGAGAAGTCATCAATGTTTGAATTTTGCAGAATTGTCTTCAAATCAGGCCTTCCAAGTGAAGGTAAACTAGTCACATCGTACGAAGGTGATGTTCCACTTCGTACGAAGTTAATATCTACGTTCGCATGATGACAGGAGGTCTATAAATAGGAGGTCGAGCATAGTGTTAGGTATTCGTTTGTGTAGACAGGACGGCGGAGCTCTGATACTACTTGTAGGTCCATTCTCGGATCCAAAAGCTCAGGTCCTAACTTGATAAGCCTAGTCTTAAACGTGCGGAATCTATTTAAGAGTTAGGGGCTGTTTGTTTAGCTCTTAATGAGTCTCTTAATGGTTCAGACATCTTATTGGTTCAGTACTTAATGATTCAGAATGTTTGTTTCATGAGCAGATGTCTAAATGGTTTAGACATTTGCATCTGAATGGTTAAGCATTATACTGAGTCTGAATGGTTAAGACATCTAATCTGAATTGGTCAGACATTTGCCTCTGAATGGTTTAAAATTATAATGGCTCTTAATGATTCAGACCTCTTACTGCTTCAGTACTTAATGGTTCAAACCTCTTACTTGTTCAGCACTTAACCATTCAGAATTTGCCAAACAGCCCCTTAGGATAGAATATTAACAAGATTCACTTCTAACTATTGTTTCATTAATACTTCAACGTTTCCCGTCTACACAAACGAATACCTAACACTATGCTCGGCCTCCTAATTATAGACTTCCTCTCTTCGTGCGAACATAGATATCAACTTCGTACGAAGTGAACAACACCTTCGTACGAGGTGACTAGTTTACCTTCGTACGAAGTGAGCATTCACCTTCGTACGAAGTGAATCAATACAACATGAAATCTAACATTTCGTTCCTATTACAGACTCGATATGATTTGATAACGTAGGCAACAAACATATGCATCAACAAAAACGAGGCAGCCAAACAACCGAACATTACATATTTACCAAATTACACCAATCTACCCAACTAACATTCTTATTTAAAGATCTACTTTTAAACCATAAATACCCTATTGATTTTATTTCACCAATAATCTCTTCTATCTTTACCGGTTTGTTTTTAAGCTTGGCTTCATTCCTCGCCCTCCAAATACTCCTCCAACCAATCCTCACAATCCCTTTTAAAGCCTCTTTTTGCTGGCCCTTTAACCCGACATGATGATCCACCTCCAACAAATCTCTAAATGCGAACAAAAAGAGATTCGGGATCTTGCACTACCTACTTATAGGCGAGCGTTAGATCTAGTTTTAGTAAAGTTGTAATTGAATTTGTGCATTTATATTTTGATGGTGGTTTCACAAATAATTAATAAGTTTTAAGACTATAGATTTATACTTTATTATTTATAACTAGTTGAAATTGAAACGAAATACAAAAGTTAAAATTATAAAATAATTTTTCATGGTTATCTTAAATGACAATGTTGGTGGGTTTTCCACCGACAACCCCACCCCTTCAACTTTTGTAAATGTCATTTTTAACCTATTTAAGTTTTCTTTGTAACCCTCAAGTTTATTGACTTTACATATTCATCATCAATCTTTTGGCAAGTGATACAATGACTCATAACTTTTAATATTGAGTTAATTACTGTTTTCGTCCCTGTGCTTTGTTAAAAATCACTATTTCAGTCCATTAGTTTAAAAATTGTGATTTCAGTCACTGTGGTTTCACTTTCGTAACCATTTCAGTCCATGTGGTTTCACTTTCGTAACCATTTCAATCCATTTATTCTATTAGTACAGGGTCTGAAATGGTTACGAGGTAGACTGAAATGGTTACGAAAGTGAAACCATAGGGACTGAAATCGCAATTTTTAAACTAATGAACTGAAATAGTGATTTTTGACAAACCACAAGGACGAAAATAGTAATTAACTCTTTAATATTTAACAACTTTGTCCCCCCCCCCCCCCCAATTTATATCTACTTAATAACTGCACACTTCGTCTTCTTTAACATTTCAATTCTTTTCACTAAATTACTTTTACAACTTTATACTGCAACTTGCGAGACATTATACTTTTTTTTAATCTATGCCTAACCACGATAATGTCACTAACGTAACGTGTGCAATAAAGGAAAAAAAATGTGTCACACTACGTTAATGTCATTATCATAACGTGTGCAACAAAGTCACAAACATGACGTTGTCGCCGCAACATGCGGCAGGGGTAAATGTCGAGTGTATATTATATAACATTAGAAGTGTGAAAATACATGTCCATTCTTAAATTTATTAAACAACATTTCAACACATTACATTTGGTAAATTACCTTTTAACTCCTACGAAAACTAAAAAGTTCAATACATTAGATAGGTGTAAATTAGTCAATACAAAGGATGATAAAAGGGATCCATGAAACCTGAAACTGTAAAATGAAAACATGTTAATTTGGAAGAAAAAGTCAAAATATAACATTTGCTGATTTTGACTTTTCAGTGAATTGAAGCAGTGGCAGTAACGTAATAAGCGATGGAAAGGAGGCTATGAACGAAACACAATATCCCTCCAATAGAAAGGAAATGATGATGCGAGAGTCCACAAGAAGCATTTGATTTATGATTTGCTTTTGTCCCAATTACCAGGAGGCCCAAAGCAACGGCTAGGATTACCCTGATCCATTAATAACACAATTTTTTTAACTAAATTAATTAAAAACAATCCTAAGGAAAATTATAACATATTGTATTTTTTATCTTTAATAATTCGGTTATAGGATTTTAAGTTGTGACTATTTTGAGTGATTTTTAACAAAATATATGTTAAGAAATTGAATTACATTTAAAACAATTTGTTTGAAGTTACATGGTTTTAGGGGTGTGTTCAATTTTTTTTTTTTTTTTTTCTGGTGTTAAAGCGAATCTAAAAATCGTTGTTGTCTTTTTGTAATAAAAGTAATTATTTTATTCACAATTCCAATAATAACTTACCATCATTATTGGGGTTACATTGAAAAACGTAATTAACTTCATTGTGTAACACATCGAATATAAATACAAAATTATAAATCGGTTAATAGCGGTTATTAATATCGGAGGCTGAATACATATATAAAAGAAGTTGTTTCTTTTAATAGGTTTTTGTTGTCTCTTGTTTGCTTTGGTTCTTTGTACTCTTTCAGCTCCGCGCTGCGCTATTTATATTTAATTTGCCTTTCAAAAAAAAAAAAAAATATATATATATATATATATAAAAGAAGTGAACCCAAATCTCATTACTAGGCACATTAAAACCTAATCTCTATTTTTTTGGGGGCCTAAGAAGTTATAAAAAAAAAAGATAACATTAAGAAGTTAATTTTTGCAACATGTATAAGGAGGAGACCGATAGGGGAAAGAGTACCATGTAAAGAAGAGTGATAACAATGACAACTGTCTCCCAAGCGAAGCTTTATGGATTTCCTCATGACTACAAGCGGTGCAACCACTTAGCAAATTAGCCAACACATGAGCCACAATTAAGAGCACAATGGCAGCAAAGCCAAGGTTATATGCTTCTTGGCTTGGTTGTTTGCACTCAAACAACCACAACCTCAAATGCTTCTCCTATATTCATCAAAAACACACATTCAGTCCTATAAACTGATTCATTTGTTCAAATGAATAAACATTATCGTACCTCATTTTGAGCCGCTTCCGCTCTAATACCAAGAATACCCGCAGTTATATCTAACGCAATGATGACAAGACATACAAACACGCCTACGCCTTTGTTAACCATTGTGATAAGATTTGATCAAGAAAATGGAAGATACTGCCTATTGGTGTGTGTTTTGAAAGTGTTGTTGGCTTTGAGATCAAAGGGATGGTATATAATATATGGTGTTCAGGGAGAAGGAAAACAACTTGGTATTTTGAATTTGTTTTTTTAAAAAGGGTGTTTTTTTGCATTCTTTTTGGGACACTTTTTTTCACTTTGGATTCTTTGGAGGGGTAACAAGGAAAGCAGGGTATAAAACAGCTAAGGGGGAAGTGGGTATGTCTCAAAGAATCTAATACTTTCTTCCGTTAGTTGAAGAAACAACCAAACTAAAACAACCAAACTAAAACAACCCATATTAAAGAGTAAAGTCCTTTTTGAGTCCCTGTGATTTGTGCATTTTAACTATTTGAATCTAAAAACCAACATTGTCTTGATTTGAGTCCCTGTGATTTGTATTTTTAACCCTTCGAATCCAAAATGAAACCTTATCCAACCCTTTGAGTCCCTGTGGTTTGTATTTTTAACCTTTTGAATCAAGACTAAAAGGGTTGGATTCAAAGGGTTAAAAATACAAATCATAGGGACTCAAATCAAAAGATGTTTAGTTTTTGGATTCAAATACTTAAAATGCACAAACCACAGGGACTCAAAAAGGACTTTACTCAATATTAAAAGTTTCATCTTTGAACCCTAAAGTAATTATCAACTATACTAATTATAAGCTATTAACCATTTAGCAGTTGAGGTGCACCAAGGTCAGATTCAGTTGGAAGGCACGGCAACATTCTAAGCTAAGTTGTATAAAACTTTAATCATTTGTGTTTTATATATATAGGGGAGAGTTATCTTGAGAACCCTAAATATTGCGAGAACCGTGAGAACAAGGAAAAAACCAATCAAAACCAATTTTTTTAATACAAACCTCAATATTTACGAATACATGTAAATTTAAGCGTGTAATTTAATTCCTAGCAGTCTATTCGAATAATAATGATAAGTGTAAAAAATTTTGAATTTGAATTGTTTTTGACCAAGTTCTCGTGGTTTTTTCATTCGTTTTCACGGTTCTCACAATATTTAGCGTTCTCATTTAAACCTTTCCATATATATATGGTTAGGATTTAGAGAAAACGGTGAAAAGTGTAAGAACAGTGAGAATGCTTATGGATCGTCCGATCAAAACAATTTATGGACTAGATTGGCGCGGTGGCGTTTTCGTAAATAACACCAATTTTATTAAGTGGACGCGCTTCATTAAGGGTAAAAATGTCTTTTACCGCTCAAATTCAAAACGCCAACTAAAATGAGAACAAGCCATTCAAAACAAATAAAACGCCATTAATACAAAACGCCAAAAATTAGTGATCGTTGGAAATTGCAGGAAGATGAAACAACACAATAACTAAAACTCAATTATTAACATTTATTAGAAGAAGTTCTGTGAATGCATTTGTCCGTGAATGCATTTGTCTATCGCTTGCGTCAATCACGTATCGTAGCTGAATCAAATGTTTCAAGACAAGTGCTGAAAGGAGATAAATGCCATCCGAACGGATGGACAACATGTCCATTCGGACGGATGCAGATTAAAGATCATCTGGATAGTTTGGTTAGCCCATCCGTCCGGATGGAGGCCATCCGCCAATCTGATGCATCCGGAAGTGCTATGTATATAAATAGGAGAGTAGGTCTTGATCATTTGTAACTTTTGAGACTAGAGTGGGGAAACTCTGTCCGTTTGATTTCGTGGTGTAAACATTGTCAAATCAGTAATAGAAATCAGTTATAATTACATACTCGTGTTCTATCCACACACGTGATTGGATTCTACACATTTCATGTGTTCGTACGTAGTCAAAGGTTAAAGGAAACGATCCAGATCCTGAATTCGCAAGTGATATCAGAGTGGGTGTTTGATTGCATGGATTGAAGACACGAAGATTCAATAACTTCATCAGATTCAGAGACAAATCTTCATCTTTTTCTACTCATCTTCTATATTTCTTCTTCTTTAAACTTAAATCTCAGATCTACAAAGATTTCATGGTCAAAATTAACCAAATTTTGGATATGTTGAGTGAAAAACGTATTCAAACAATCCTACAAAGTTTCAAATCAAAATTCAAACAATATAATACTCAAATCAGTAAAAATCATGAACTTCGGAACTGAGTTTGCTGACGTCATTGTCCATCCGGACGGATAGACTTGTTCATTTGGATGTTTAGGATTATTTGTTATTCATCCAGAAATTTGTTCATCTGGATAAAGCTCATCCGGAAAAGTCATCCGGAAAACTGTCCATTCGAACCAAAAGTCCATCCGGACAAACATCCATTCGGACCAAACCCATCCGGATCAATCCTCAGCCGGATCAGGTCATTCGGACAAGTCCATCCGGACAAAATACCTTGTATTGTGTGTTTGTCATAGTTTGATCAAGTGTTTCTGTGATTGCAGGAATTATGGCTG
The DNA here is from genome assembly GCA_030545235.1 of Helianthus tuberosus. Classification (NCBI taxonomy): domain Eukaryota; kingdom Viridiplantae; phylum Streptophyta; class Magnoliopsida; order Asterales; family Asteraceae; genus Helianthus; species Helianthus tuberosus. The sequence continues at coordinate 93,924,451 of CM060410.1, forward strand.
AAGAATTTTACAACATGTTTTACAATGCATATACATCCGAAACAACAACTGAACCAATCCCAGTTACAACGAAAACAGTTTCGAGTGCTATTTCAGAAAGTTTGAAATATGACAATGTGTACGAAAATCATCAAAGACCACCGAAACTCATGAACATAGAAGATTATCATTGGTGGAGCACAAGATTTGAAAACTGGGTAAAGGCTTATGCCTATGAGAATTGGATTATGATGACATTCGGATATAAAAAACCTGGGAATGATCAAAATGTTTTACTTGCTATTCCACAATTTCCAGAAATTGATAAAACTAACCACTCTAATGAACTAAAAATGGTAACTTTGTTACAACAATCTGTTAGAGAGGATATTTTGTTTTTACTCCAACATGGCGAAACTTCCAAGTCGATGTGGGAAGCTTTAAAGCTGAAAGCCGAAGGTGTCACACCCCAAAAACATCGCAGCGGAATATAAAACGTAGCGGTGACAGAAGTTGGTGCCTATTAATATCTTGTTGAACGATGCATCGAAATGTTGGACAATTAGCTTAATTAAAACATAGTTTTTAAACTTAAAGTTTCAAAGTACGACACAGCCACGACATAGTTTAGTAGTCTTGATCCTTATGGATCTTATTACATTGGTCCCAAATTGTTTTAAAAGTTTCTGTTAGGATCTGGGGCTTTCATGATTATGTTTGTTTGTATGTTTTGAACAATTAGTGAATATGAAAACATGTAAAGTGCAGCGGAAATAGATACAAACTTTGTAAACACAATCAATGGAGAAGATAGTTTGATAGCATTAGCTTCTCATAGAGTCAAATGATTACAAATCAAAGCAAAAGATTACAGACCTGCTTACAAACTAATCTCCCCCTCAGCCTGATGCCCCAAGGTTAGTTGCACACAAGATGAAAGGATTAGACATGAGGAGAAGAACCCGCTCAGTCAATCAAATGTAACAGTACAGGGTACTGTTACATTTATAGGAAAACCAAACCACTGAGGTATCTCAGCTGACGTCACCATGAAAGCAACGTCTAACAGCCTAACAACCTGTATCTACTGTCCTTTTACAAATACTGCTATACCTAACCACTGACTATACATAAAACAGATAATTCACAAAACAACTGCTCTCTCTTTATGTCAGTGCTTTACTCAAGGTTGATCAGTCCTTGACTTGGCAGTGCTTTATCATCAGTAGATAGAACCAGCAGTGTTGGATACTTCAGGGTTTTGATCAGCAGTTGAAAGGGCAGCAGTAGTTGTATCTGAACAGCGGATAAAGACCATCAGTTGTTATAAATCACTTTCAAGGGGAAAGCTTAATGTAAACGTCTGCTTATTGTGAATCCACTGTTGTGACCTGGTTTTGGCTTTACATTATCTGTTCCTCTGGTAGGGTTCAATCCCAACAATCTCCCCCTGGAACAGATAATGCCAAAACCTATCATTATTCTGGATCTTTATTACTCATCAAAAGTTCCCTTGCTTTTCTTTTAAATTCTTCTTCAAAGTCTTTGGAACTTATATCATCTTCATCCCGACACAGTGTAAGTTCAAGGAGATCCTGCAAATATTGAACACTAAGGCCTAGTGCTTCTTTCCTTGATATATACTTCACCTCTCCATTGGATCTGACTAGAGTCAATACGTGGGTCTTTTGATCAGAGAGCCACTTTAGTACTTTTAAACCCAATGGATTTCTTGGGAGAGATTTATTTGAAGATGAGCTTTGAGATATTGGCCTTGAGAAAACTTGCAGACTTTCAGACATTCTTTTGAAAGCCATTTCTATGACATCATTTGCTGCAGCTATATCTTCTGCAGTTTCTCTTTCAATCAGCTCCTGCCTTTCAATGTCTGTCATCTCTGTTGAAGTGTCTGATGATGCAGGTTTGGTTAACATCCCTTTTAAAAGGTTTTGAAGTTTTTCTGAGCTCTCTTCTTTTAGACCCATTTTCATGATGGATTCTTTGAAGTACTCAACTTCTTTTTCTTTTACCTCTTCACTGGTCAGCTGTTCTCCTTCTTCTTGGTTTGTCACAAAAGTAGACCTGAACAGTGTTTTGATCTATCTGCTGTTCAAGCTTCATTCTTTGTTCATGCTTCTTTGAGGTGCTTGAAACAGTTATCTTTCTTTTCTTTAGCCTTTCATAGGCTTCATCAGTCTGCTGTTTTGACCATTTTGATATGGCTTCAGCAGTATCCATTTTTGCATCCACCAGCTCCTTTTTCTTTCTCTTATACTCAGCAGTTAGGTCAGCAATGAGCTTTTTGTATTTTCTCCAGTTTGGAGCATTCTTCTTCTTTGTAGGATCATTCTTAATTTTCTCAATCCTTTCTGCCTCACGCTTAAGAGCGACTACTGGCCTTTCTTTGAACTGTTGTTCTTCAGCAGGATAGAATTTCTCTTTCATGATGTAGGCTAGATATTGTTTTCTTAACTCTTTCTTTTGATCAGCCTTTTCTTTGTTTAGATCTTGTGCAAACTCTTCTATCTGCTTTACTTTTGTGAAGTAGAACTCCAGTCTTTTAGCAATGCCATCTTCGCTTAACCGTTCTTTTTCACTCTCAACTTTAGCTCTTAGTCTTGCTTGTCTTGCCTTGATTTTGAGGTAATCATCCATATCATCTGGTGGCATATAGCCTATGAGTGAGGAGAACCTTCTTTTTGAAGGGTCTTCTTCTGTATAGAATTGCCTCATCTCATTTTTTATGGCTTCAAGCTCCAGTGGATATTGTGCAGCATTAGGATCATGTATACCCTCATCGGCAGAGATTGGCTTTCTTTTTCTGTTGAAGAGCTTTGGTTATGATGTAGGAAAGATGAGAGCAGTGGTGGATGATTGACTAACAGCTGTTGAAACAACTGGTGTCTCAACATCTGTTGTCATTACAACTGCTGATATGTCAGCAGTTGTCTTCTGCTTTTGAGCAGGGGATGGAAGTGGTGAGGTAGTTTTTGATGGTGGTGATGATGGTGGTGAATCATCATCTGATATGAGATTTCTTTTTCTTTTTAATGAAGAAGGGGCAGATGATGTTTTGGATGAATCAATGGTTTGAGATTGTATAGCAGTGGTTTGTGATTGTGATTGAGTGACAGTGGTTGAAACAACTGGTGTTTCAATCACTGTTGTCATTACAGCAGATGTTATAACATCTGTTGTCTTCTGCTTTATGGCAGGAGGCAGTGGTGGTGATATGATTGTAGATGAGGATGGTGGTGGAGTAGTGGTTGTAATGGTGTGTGATAGAGTGGTGTGTGTTGAAAGTGTGTGTGTTGATGAAATGGCAGCTGTTTGGCTACTGACAGCAGTTTTTGTAACTTCTGTTGTATCAGCTGTATGACATTTCGTGGGAGGTGGTTTAGATGTTTGATTTGCTTGCTCAGGTTCAACACACAGGCCATGTTCTAGTCCCTTCTTCTTCATTTGCTTTATTATCTCCCCCTTTTTGGCATTATCTGCAAGGGGGTCATCAAAGAACAGCAAAGTTGAAGGAGCTTTGCCAGTGGTAGTTTGGATGCTGGCCTTAATAGCCTTGATATCTGCTTGAGTATCCTTGAACCTTGATTCCACCATATTGGTCAGCATTTGTATATGCATTTCATGCTGCTGATCAGCCACTTGTTTTTGTCTTTCAAGCATAGGTTGAAAAAGATTCCAGAGCTCATTTGCAGCAAGTGCTTGTTGTGGAGCAGGTGCTTGAGGTGGAACAACAGTGGATTGTGCTTTCTGAGCTTTTAAAATCTCTTGCACCATCTCCTTTATTTCAGAAACTGATTCTTCAAGTTTTTCAACTTTGCCCGTCAATTCCTGATATCTTGAATCATCACCCATTTTATTGGGATCATCTGAATCCTCACCAGCAGTGGTTATATCAATGTGTGTCTTAGGGACAGAGTCCCAAAAATCACCCATTGATGCCCCTTGTTCTAGGTACAGGGGACTTCTTTCTTCAGCACTCGATAAACCTTTGATGGTACCAGTGGTTAGATCCAACTCACTGGTGGTTATCGAAGTTGCCATGGAAGAAATTGCCTTCAAGGGAGTCTTACTTATGAAACAACTGTCCAACTGAAGATCTATTGATCCACCAGTTGTAGGTGCTGCTCCACTTGAACTACCACCGAGAGTTACTTGTAACTCAGGGGGTGTAACCTCCTCAATTGTTGCTGGGATAGCAGAAGTAGTAGCATCAGACCCAGTCACCTGTGGGGGTATACTCTCAGTGACAGGTGATAGAGAGGAACTGGTTTGTGTCTGAGCTATAGCAGCTGCATGCAACAAAGGTAGCATGGATTGTGGCATTATTATTGGTGAGGGGATGGGAGTTGAAAGAGACATGTCATTGGGATCAGGACTGTGGAAGATAGAGCCAAGTGGATCTAGAGCTTCATAATTTGGTGTCCCTGTGAATACAACCTGATCCTTTTGTGAGGATGCAGGAGGAGTTTTAGGCATGGGTTGAGATCTTTCTTCCAACTGCTGTGAGGAAGTAGCAGCAGTGGTTTGTGGTGACTTTTGTGTTGTCACAGGCATTTCCTCTGGGATCTCATCTTCCAGAGTTGCCTTTGTTTTGGGTTTGGTGGGTTTTCTGGATGTTTTTCTTTTGGTCTTTTTGGTGATATCAGGTGTGGGTTTCAAAGCAGTGGTTGTGTTGCTTTGATCACCTGGAGCAGTGGGCTCAGCAGCTGATACCTGAGGAGCAGTTGTAACCGCTAAAATCTGCTCAGGTACTCCTGCTTTTGTTTTTATTGGTGCCAACATTCTAGTGAATGTTTCAGGTGTCAAGCTTTTTATTTGAAAATAGACACCTTGTTTAAGCAAATTTTCATTTTTCTTATCAAATTTTTGTAAAAAATAATAACTCAAAAATCTTGGAAACAACAAAAATGCTTTACTTTCAACGTTTTTCACCATGTCATTGAAAATCTCATGGGAGTAGTTGTAGTCCTTATTATTCAAAATAGCATAACCCAGGCATTGAATTTTCAATGGTATTTCGTTAAAAGATGTTGTTTTATTCGAAGCACACATCAGAAGTGTGTGAAATAAAAATCTGGGTGCAGATGGGAAATAACCCTTTTGTAGGGTATCTACCTTTGACTGTTCTGCATAGCCCCTTTTCAGAAAATCAGCTTTTAACTCGTTTTTGTCAAAGGAAGCTTTACCTTTCTGATCATCGAGTTTGAAGATTTCTGATAGTGATTGCGGAGTGATTTGAATCGCCGTACCCTGTATCGAGGAGTTAATGGCTACTACTTTATCATCTTGTTTTTCAAGCGTAGCATTTTTCCAGAACTCTCTCTGGGTTTGCAGATATATGGGGGTGTCTACTGTTAACAAAGTTTTGTACTTTGATGTAGATATGGTGTTGAGAATGGAATCGAAGGTATGGTTGTTTGTGGGTTTTGTGAGTAAACCCAAATAGTTGTGAGATTGTTTGTATGGTATTTCGATTGATTCTTCGATCGTTTGAGCGACCTCATTGGAGGGTGGTGGTGATTTAGGTTTTGATTTTGATTTCGACTTTGATTTTGTCATTTTTGCGGAGAAGAATGAAAAATGATTTTGAAGATTTTGAGAAGAAGGGTTGGAAACTGCTTTCTGAAGAGAATTTTGGAATTCAATTCGACAGTGTAAAACCCTGTTTGGGGGTTTAGGGCAGGGTTTTATTTAGGAGAAAAAATGATTGCTGATGTGGCAGCGGTTATTACGATCTGAGGGCTAAAAACTGACCACGTGTCAAACATTGATGAAATGGATGAAGTATGGAGAACAGTTGTTTTAAGGGCCACTGACGTATCAAGCATCAGTGGTTACAACGGTAAAAATTGTGGGCAGTGGATGATTTTTACTATCAGAGGATAGCATATCAGTGGATAAGACACTGATTTTGAGCATCAGTGCTTTTTAAGAAAATGAGGGATCAGTGGTTAACTTTCAGCAGTGGACAGTGTTTAGAGATCAGACGTTGGAACAAAACAGTGGTTAGGGTAAATGGTACAGATCTGAAGAACAGGTGTTTCAGCAGCAGTTTTTGAAAATTTTCATTCAAGGTTTTGTCACATGTCAATTTTAAAAGACAGTGGTTTGGTACCCCAGATGATGAAAACTTTTTGCTAAGGCAACTCATTTTCGTTTAATATTCAATTAAAACATGAGTACCCTAGTAATTCAAGCACAGTTTGCAATCAACCTTTGATTAAAAATTTAGGAGCAAAACTGAGTATGACATGATCTTGGCATATGTACCATTTCCTATTGACCCATTTATGAGGACAATAATACCACAAAAAAAAAAGGTATTACATCCTGACAGGAGCTGAAACTATTGCCAACAAAAACAAGCAAGAGTTCCAAATATATTATTCCAAAAAAAAATGAATAATATATCCTGGTTATTCGAGAAAATCCTTTGAACGCAACAAAAAATGGTTAAAGGATTCTCTGAGAATAGTATCAAAAAGGATCTGGTATAATTTCAATAGAGTATATAATCACATCATTCACAAGTTATTAAAAATGGTCAGTGGTTTGTCAACAGTTTGTGGAACATTCTGAATACATTTTGACCACTGTTTGATACCATTTTCTTTGTCCGTTGATTGCAATCATGAGGACACATGGATAAATTTCTTGAACATTTGTCTAGTCCTCTTTGAAATTCATTCACTGGAATCAAAACCTTTTCCTGAACAGATGAATGCACATAGTTGCTTAATGACCATTATTACCCTAAACTTTGACTCATAAGTGTTTTATGTTTATACTCTTTTCTTTTGACTTCAAAAGTTTTGAGATAGACACACTTCTGAGTTTTTTGTGAATTTACTTAATGTATTTTAACATAGTTGATTTTGTCCTTTTGAGGAACTCAACCTGTTTTCAACACATAAGATTTGAATGACTAAAGTTTTAATTCCCCTCTTTTTAAGTTAACAAAAACACTAATGTTTTATGAACATAGGTTTTTGTTAATCTGAGATTCATACTTTAGCATTTTAATAAGGTGACATCACAATTTTCATAACAGCAATTGAAATCAAATTTGAAAACATGAAATAATTCCATAGTTTAACAGATATGTTTTCAGATCTGAAAACTATGAGTGGCTTGTGCATGAATTCACTTGTTGTGTGAAATTTGTGTGTCATATGACATCTTGGTTGATTTACAGAGTTTTTGAATAACCATTTTGAACATGATTTACTCGATACTCTGTTTTTCAACTAAATACAACCAACCTTAGTATCAATGAATTTTGAGCCGAACTGTTATGTCAATTTGACTGTTAAATCGAAATTGACTGTCCAAGCTCTGATACCAATTGTTAGGATCTGGGGCTTTCATGATTATGTTTGTTTGTATGTTTTGAACAATTAGTGAATATGAAAACATGTAAAGTGCAGCGGAAATAGATACAAACTTTGTAAACACAATCAATGGAGAAGATAGTTTGATAGCATTAGCTTCTCATAGAGTCAAATGATTACAAATCAAAGCAAAAGATTACAGACCTGCTTACAAACTAATCTCCCCCTCAGCCTGATGCCCCAAGGTTGGTTGCACACAAGATGAAAGGATTAGACACGAGGAGAAGAACCCGCTCAGTCAATCAAATGTAACAGTACAGGGTACTGTTACATTTATAGGAAAACCAAACCACTGAGGTATCTCAGCTGACGTCACCATGAAAGCAACGTCTAACAGCCTAACAATATGTATCTACTGTCCTTTTACAAATACTGCTATACTTAACCACTGACTATACATAAAACAGATAATTCACAAAACAGCTGCTCTCTCTTTATGTCAGTGCTTTACTCAAGGTTGATCAGTCCTTGACTTGGCAGTGCTTTATCATCAGTAGATAGAACCAGCAATGTTGGATACTTCAGGGTTTTGATCAGCAATTGAAAGGGCAGCAGTAGTTGTATCTGAACAGCAGATAAAGACCATCAGTTGTTATAAATCACTTTCAAGGGGAAAGCTTAATGTAAACGTCTGCTTATTGTGAATCCACTGTTGTGACCTGGTTTTGGCTTTACATTATATGTTCCTCTGGTAGGGTTCAATCCCAATAGTTTCCAAAACATTTTCAAACCACACATGCATCAACAACCACAAGATACGCCATAATTCCCGAAGCCGAACTCAAGTACCTGAAGAACACGTTAAAATCAAGTGTCAACACAAAGAAGGATGCGTTCACATATTCAAATTTAAATAATTTGATCCAAGGAAAAACTTTCTAATTATGTGTTTATTATTAAAACATCCATATAATTTTTAAGAAAGTTGTTTCATTTCCTTATAAAAATTCAAGGGTCAGCCGTTGCAAGCATTTATGTGGAACCTTCCGACCATAGACATCTTCCTGAATTTACATATTAAATTGATAGAATCAAATGTTCAGACTCGTAAGTTAGCAAGACATTACGAACTATATATTAACAATGAAGGTATAATCAATGCTAGACTATAAACAGAATATCAATTCGTCGTTTGACTTGACACGGGGCGACCGGTCATGACGGGGTTGTCAACCCGATAGATCTACCAACAATTCCTCACGTGCAATACTTAAATGATTAAACGACATTACTTGCGCATGACCCATATCAAGGCCATCTATAATGTCTGCCTCATGAACAATATATATATATCCTACTATGTAACAACACTCAAAAACACATTATAAGAAACCTTAGTTGAGACCCAAAACATGTACGACGCGAACCGAAACAAAAAATCGAGATTTAGGGTTTGGGGGGGGGGGGTCATGGGGGGTATCCCTAAACCTTCGCAACGTGTGAAAGGTATTAAACGTGTCAAAACCAGAAATCATCGACACCACAGAGCTAGAAACACAGCAAGGCAGGCCTAGGCAAAATAGGTCTCTCAGGCGACACGCGGAAGGTGTCCACGTTTCTGTCGCGACACGTGGGAGCGAACCATTTTGGGTATATAAAGCCTGGCCTGGGACTTGAATTTCTATACCATTTGACCGAATTTCGAAATCTCTGTCATTATGTATCTCCTTTTCTTTCAATATAGTGCACCCCTAATTCACGAAACTCTGCCTCGTTGTAAGTATTATAACCCCCGGTTACGTATTAGTAACTCTGCCCGATTGATCTAGAGGTCCCTAACGCATGTCAAGGCTCGGCCTGACTCAGTCGTTGGAGTTATGTCTCGGGGGTATGGCTAATGTAAATTGGGTTATCTTACTAACACGTGTGCATTGTTTAATTTTAATAAATTATAACTAGGAAGTTACCAGAAAGCAGTAGTATTATCTAAAACAACAATGTGAGTACATTCACTTTTTGTAAACTTTTTTACAAAACCTCAATTGTTTTCAAGTATATTTAGCAGTGATTGAGTCTATGTATTCTACAATTACTGTCGGTATGTTGGGGTTTTGTATACATTACTTGTTACTACACTGTGAGTAGTAGCATGACCACAAGTCAGGATTGACAGTACCGTGGGTGGTTATTGGGTAGATAAAAACACTGTAATTTCTCTCAATACTGTAAAATTATAAAATCTGTTTTGATTAAACTTGGATGCACTGGCCAGTATTTCTTGCTAATAAAATTTTTAAAACGCGTTTCAGGTAACAAATGTGAAAGCCAAATAGAAGCCAGCTGGAGAGCACTGAAAGCTTGGAAAAGTGGCTATAAAAGTTACATAAACAAGAAAGAAGTTTTAATTCCATAAGTTGGGATTTATCCCTATAAACATATTTGTAATGGAAACTTGGGTTTTTCCCATGTATTTATTATTTATAAAAATGTGGTGTTTTAATCTGATAAACTATTTCCTAACTACAATCCTGATGTATTTTCTGCTGCGAAACTAATAAACACCGATACCACTGATACTATCCTCGCGGCCGCCCGCTTCCGGGGTAGGGGTCGGGGGTTGCGACAGAGAGTGGTATCAGAGCTACAGCCACTGGTTTAACCCACATAAGTGTTCTGCTGACATCAAGATTTTATTAATTTTGTTAGGAAATAATCTATGTGACTATGTGTATTATTGTTTTGTGTTATTTGACAATCTGTTAGTTTATAGTATGAGTGAGCAAGGTACGTCTGACGCCTATCGTCATCTAGCTAGTTCTCCCAAGAGTGAAGGAACTTCATCACAGCCTACTCCTTCGGGGTATTCTGCTGATACAGAAGAGGAAATCTTCATCTTTAAGGCGCAATCCGAGGAACCATTCCCTTCGAAAAAGAGAGGATGGTTCAGTCGGGGAGCACATGAGAGGAGAAAACGAATGAGAAAGTTACAACAACAAAGAGCGTTAACAGCAGCCAATAGGGAAGTAAATGCCCAAACCCAAGAAATGGTTAATAGACGGTTGGCAAACTTTCATATACTAGCCACCACTACAGCAGATCCAAACCTAGATCAGATAATTGCACCACAATCATTGCCACTATTCCCAACCCAACCAATGGTGATAGAACTTAACCAAGGAGACCAAATTTCCATACCAGTATTTGACCCTAACGAGATACCTAGAATCCAAGTACCTAATCCTCTAGCTTATGATCCATGGGAAGATGACAATAGAGAATATCAGGAACTCTATCCACAGGGAGAACCGATACCAAACCCCATAGCACAGTATACCAACCTTAATCCTTTAGATCCTTATTGGAATGCCGATCAATATGTTTAGGAAATATTAAACAACCCATACCCATATGGAGAACCTATACCTCAGTACCCTGACCTAGTACCAGTACCACTGCCATTTATGAGTGAAGAGAATGTGCAGGAACTCCGCACATATGGTGAGGAATTGGTAGAGGAAGGAGAGATGATAAAACAAATAGGAGAAAAGCTCGTGTGGAAATACGACGAGCGGGAAATGCAATTCTGGATGAATAACCCATAATAATAATAGTAATATATATATATATATATATATATATATATATAAATGTGTGTAGTTTGAATATATATATATATATATATATATATATCAAATCAACTAAAATAGATAATCTAATATCTATTGATGCATAACTAGTAGTGTGTTCAAATTCCCGTTGTAGATTGTGATAGATACATATATGAAAAGAGTAAAGGTCGCAATGCTCGACGATTTTGATCAATTTGTTTGCGTGATTGTTTACATTAAATCTTATTATGTGATATTAATACCTGATAAATGTCTATAATTCAGATGGACAACGAAGTAAATTAGGAAAACCAGAATAACGATAATAATGTGAACCAAATAGATAACAGTGCCATCCAACACATAGTAGCACAAGAGATTATAGACGCTATGCCATATATTATCAAGATTGTTAAAAGAAGCAGAAAATAATAAAACTAATAGTGGAGGTAAACGACCACCTACTGAACCCAGTCACAACTTGAATAATGGACCGCTACTTCAGTTGCCTATTCCAAAAAGAAGAAGAACCATGTCATATAGCTGTTCTTACAAAGAATTCTGGTCTTGCAAACCCATAGAATTCTCTTGTAATGAAGGAACCATTGCAGCTCTACATTGGATAGAAAGGACAGAAGTAGTCTTAAAAGAAAGCAAATGTGCATATGAAGATAAAATTATGTTTGCTTCTAATCTTTTTAAGAATGCAGCCTTAGAAGGTGGAATACTATTCTCCAGTCTAGGGGAAGTGACAGAGTCTATAATATGGAATGGACTGACTTTAAGAACATGGTTGAAAGAAAATTATGTCCTCCCAATGAAAAGGAACAAATTGCTAATAAATTATTAAACCTTAGAATGACTGGAGTAGACTACAAGGGTTACACTACCATATTCTTCGAATATGCTAGAATAGTGCCAACCCTAGCCTCACCAGAACCAGTATTAATCTCAAGCTACATCTGGGGATTAATTAGTGAGATCAGACATGTAGTCAAGGCAGCTTGACCACAAACCATAGAAGAAGCAGTAGAATTAGCCAATACCTTGACTGAAGAATTAGTACGTACACAAGAAGAAAACCAGAGAAAGAACCTAGCCCAAAAGCTTACCCAGGAATTTCGCTACTGTAATTCGAACCATGGGAAAGGTACAAGTTCTACTTCCGTACCTTACTGTAAGTACTGCAGGAAGAAGCATTCAGGAAGATGTTCCATATACTGCAACTTCTGCAAAATATCTGGACATAAGGAAGAAGACTGCAGGAAGAAACCCAGCAATAAGCTATGCTTCAACTGTGGAGAAACGGGGCATATCAAACCGAACTGTCTGAAACTAGCTCCAGCCACAAACAACAAGACTACCAAGAACGACAGAGCATTTGTTCTGACATATGAAGAAGCCAAAATGATTCCGGATGTGATTGTCGGTACATTTTTAGTTAATGATATTTTTGCTAAAGTATTATTTGACTCTGGTGCGAACCAAAGTTTTATTAATACTTCGTTTTGCAAACTTCTCAATCAACCGTTAACTAAACTTCAACAAGAATGTCTGGGAGAAACGGCAAATGGAGAATCCATTAAGATTACTGAAATCTTACAGGGAGCAAGAATAGAAAATTTAAACCATAATTTTATTGCTAACCTTTATCTAATGAATCTGGCTGGATTTGATATCGTATTAGGAATAGATTGGTTAGTAGCCAATCATGCCAGTATTCTATGTGATCAAAAGTCAGTAAAAGTAAGTTCACCAAGGGGTGAAAAGATCACAATTAAAGGAGACAAGCCAACCAGGTCCACAAAGTTCATCTCTGTGATGAAAACAACAAGCTATACAAGGAAAGGATCACTAGTGTATATGATTTCTATAATCATTAACACTAAAGGAAAAGAATTGAAAGATATTCCCGTAGTGTCTCAATTCTTAGATATTTTTCCAGAAGAGTTACCTGGACTACCGCCAGATAGAGAGGTTGAATTCATAATTCACCTACTACCAGGGACATCATCGATTGCCAAGGCACCTTACCGTTTAGCACCAGCGAAAATGCAAGAACTAAAGAAACAAATGGACGAACTTCTGGAGAAAGGTTTTATACAGCCTAGTTCATTGCCATGGGGAGCACCAATCTTGTTTGTCAAGAAAAAGGATGGATCAATGCGTATGTGAATTGATTACCGATAACTGAACAAGTTCACGATTAAAAATTGGTACCCACTACCGAGAATCGATGATCTGTTTGATCAACTTCAAGGAGCTCGATTCTTTTCTAGGATCGATTTATGCTCAGGATATCATCAATTGAAAGTACAGGGAAAGGACATTCCTAAAACTGCTTTCAGGACAAGGTATGGTCATTATGAATTTACAGTCATGCCATTTGGTTTAACCAATGCCCCAGCCGTATTTATGGACATGATGAACAGAATATGTAAACCATATCTGGATAAATTCATAATTGACTTTATAGATGATATTCTTATTTACTCTAAGAGTAAAGAAGATCATGCAGAACATTTATTTATACTTCTGAATTTGCTGAGAAAAGAAAAGCTTTATGCTAAATTCTCAAAATGTGATTTTTGGTTACAAGAAGTACAATTTCTCGGACATTTAGTTAATCATGAAGGAATTCATATGGATCTCACAAAAATCGAGGTGATTACCAAATGGAAAGTCCCTAAATCACCAACAGAAGTGAGAAGTTTTCTTGGACTAGCAGGATATTATAGACGGTTTATCCGAGATTTTTCTAGAATAGACATTCCTTTAACAAAACTGACCTGTAAATTAGTTAAGTTTGAATGGGGACCAAAACAGAAAGAAGCTTTTAGAATTCTTAAGCAAATATTAACCAACGCACCCATTCTCGCGTTACCAGAAGGAACTGAAGACTTTGTAGTCTATTGTGACGCTTCTAAGTTAGGTTATTGATGTGTGTTGATGCAACGTCAAAAGGTTATAGCCTATGCCTCTAGACAACTTAAGAATCATGAAGAAAATTATACAACCCATGATCTAGAGTTAGTAGCCATAAGTTTTGCCCTTAAAATTTGGAGACATTACCTTTACGGTAGTATTTACACCGATCATAAGAGTCTAAGATATGTTTTCGGGCAAAAGGAGTTAAATATGAGACAGAGACGATGGATGGAAATTCTTAGTGATTATGATTGTAATATCCAGTATCATGCAGGCAAGGCTAATGTAGTAGCTGATGCTTTAAGTCGAAAGTACCATGAAAAGCCAAGACGAGTACGTTCTCTCAAATTAAATCTGTGGATAGATTTAAATGAGCAAATTAGAGAAATACATGAATCAGTAATCAAGGACGATACTGAAAAATTAAAAGGAATGATTAAGTAATTAGAACAAGGAACAGATGGAATTTGGAGATTCCATAAGAAAAGAATCTGGATACCTAAACAAGGAAACCAACGCCACTGAATTTTAGAAGAAGCCCATAAGTCTAAGTATACGATACACCCTGGTAATGATAAAAAATATCAAGACTTAAGGAAGAATTTCTGGTGGATAGGAATGAAAAAGGATATAGCAACCTATGTTGCTAGATGTCTAACATGTTCACGGGTTAAAGCCGAACATCAGAAACCCTTAGGTTTATTGCAGCAACTAGAAATGCCAATATGGAAATGGGAATTGATAACAATGGACTTTGTTACCAAATTACACAAGACACGAAAAGGAAATGATACAATCTGGGTGATTGTAGACAGATTAACCAAATCTGCTCATTTCTTACCGATGAAGGATGTGACAACTCTAGGTTTTCCCGAGCAAATATCTTGTATTAGCATTATGTGTATATGTGTTATTAAATGAAAGTTGCGTGTTATTTTGTGATTCTATGTGATCTTTGCACTATGATTGTGTATGTAATATATATATATATATGTGTGTGCGTATAAGTGAACCGAGAACACCATGGACCCGACTCGAGACCACCTTCGGTCTCGAGTGAACCGTAAACACTTGGGCTAGTTGGGCCGTAACCTTAGCCCACCCGGAAACCCCCTAACCCACTCGATATAAATATGACCAACCCTCACAACTTCACCATTTTTTTGCAACATCACTCTCTTGCATCCTCTCACTCACACTCTCCCTCTCTCTCTCTAAAAACCCTAAAACCCTAAGGTTCTAACATCAAACTCACCTCCTCTCCTCTCCCTCTCTCGGGTCAACCGGTAACAAGATCACTCTCGGATTCTAGCTCGAGATCATCATTTGGAGCTTGGTTCATTGATTCCTTGTACCCCTACTTCCAACCGGACGTGGTGACCAACATACTTGACCGGGTAAAATAATCTACCGAGCAACCCAAGGTGAGTTCACAACTTAAAAGCATGCGTCCCGGTGGTTTGGGACACGAGACTAAAACAACCCTATCCCCTTGTAAAGGGGATACCATCTACATTCCTTCCCTAGTTACTGGGAACAAACTTACTTTTCCTTCCCTTGTCATTGGGAAACCTTTTAGTTAATTACTGTTTATACGGATTGCAACAAACGGCACTAAACGAAACTCTATCACTTAAAGTCCCTACTACTTAATACCGATTAGTCGCCGGGGCCAGGCGAACGGGTTATTAGTTGATAGCGCTATTTAGGTCTTACCAACCTCACACCGTGCCAAGGTATGGGATCGGTCGTGAACTAATGTACTCAGGCATCCGTCAATGATGATAGAACATTGACATCGGGGCACTTTCTTGCGGATACGCAACGGTCACCTAGTGTTCGGTATTGGAAAAACAGTTTAGTTGCTAACTTTTGGGGTAGCTCCCCATGGCATGTATAAACGGATAAATTAACTGGTGAAACAAGTTTTTGGTAATTAAAACTGGACAACTAGTGAACTCACTCAGCATTATTGTTGACCCCTTACTGCATGCTTTGCAGGTAACCAGTGACTGTGGAGCTGCTGCTTGGGAAGTGTAGTGGTCGTGTAAACCCGCGTGTTGGGTTCTAAATAATTTGAACCATGAACCTTATTTAAACTATTTTATCTATGCTTCCGCTACTTACTTAATTGATATTTGAACTTAAACATTTGAACTTTAAACTATGGTGTTTACTAACCATTATGGTTGGTGATCATCCTCGCTATTATCCAATGCTCAGTATAATTGGTGGCTGGATCCTGGTCGGTCACGCCCTCAAGCGGACGGTACTCCGCAGGTGGAATTTGGGGGTGTGACAGATTGGTATCAGAGCCATTGGTTATAGTGAACTTGGTTTTAAAAAGGGAAGTCTTTTTGAGAAAAACCAGACTATAACCCGTGACTCGTGACGACACTACACTCCAAGGGCAAGACTCGACATACTAGACCTCGTAGCTCGGACTTGTGTTTACTTGCTTGTTTACCTTATATTGACTGCTCTATTATACATACTAGTGTGCCTGATTAGATAGATACACCTCCCTCTTCTATCTTATTCTCGCTACGTTACGACATCACACTCATACTGTGTTTTCTGGTTATGAAGACAATGAGTGGACGCGGAAGAGGAAGCGTTAACATGACTCAGGCTCAATTCGCTAACTTGCTCAACACGGTGGCTGCAGCTTTCGCAGCTCACCCTGGAGGTAAACTCGTTGCTAAAGGATGTTTAGATCCTACCCCCACATCGTCTTTTCACCTCTAAAATCTATTCGCTACATTTCTCACAACAGGTCAGCCTGCGCCTGCGCAACCACGTGTTTGCACTTTCAAAACCTTCATGGATGGCAAGCCTCTCCCTTTCAACGGCACTGAGGGTGCCATAGGCCTTCTGCATTGGATTGAAAAGGCCGAAGCTGTCTTTGCTGTCTGCGAGTGTCCCCCTGCTAACTGGGTTAAGTACGCAACTGGTACGCTTGAAGGAAACGCGCTTTCATGGTGGAAGGCACAGATTCAGATGCTTGGTCTGGAAACTGCTAATGCTACTGCATGGGAAGATTTCAAGGACATGATCAAAGAGGAGTACTGTCATAGGGATGACATCCACAAACTCGAGAACGAGTACTATGCACTCAAGATGGTTGGGTCAGAGATTGAGACCTACACCAAGCAGTCCAATGACTATGCTGCACTTTGCCCAAACATGTCCCAACCTATGTATCGAAGGGTCGAATTGTACATCAAAGGCTTGGTCCCAGAAATCCGGAGCCATGTGACCTCGGCCAACCTCAACACCATACAGCCTGTGGTTCGTCTAGCTCACAAACTCACCAATCAGGCTGTGGAAGAGGGCAAGCTGCCCCAGAGGATCGGTGCTACTACTGGAACTTCTGGCGATAACAAGCGAAAGTGGGATGGAAGTCAGGGAAAGGATGCTAACCCCACTCAGGCCCCAGTTCAACAAAGGAAGACTGAGAGCAACAAGGGCCCTCAGCAACAGGGTGGCTATCGAGGAAACCACCCTAAGTGTAACAAATGTAACCGACATCACAGTGGGCCATGTGGAAAGGGTCAGTGTCAGCGATGCAACAAGATGGGGCATGAAGCCAAAGACTGCCGAAGCCAGTTCCCCGCTAGGCAGAATCAGCAACAACCACAGCAACAGCAGCAACAAGGAAACAACCGTGGATGCTTCAAGTGTGGAGCAATGGGGCACATGCGAAAGGATTGCCCTGAACTGAATCAGAACAACAACAATCAGGGTGCTGGGAACAATAACAACAATGCTGGAAATGGTGCTAGAGGAAAAGCTTTTGTGATTGGAGCCGGAGAAGCAAGGAATGACCCCAACGTTGTAGCGGGTAAGTTCCTACTTAATGATCGTTATGTTTCCATGCTATTTGATTCCGGGGCAGATGCTAGTTATGTATCCCTACGTATTAGTAAGAAACTTAAGCTCACTCTTACGCCGCTGAGCTCTAAGCACACCGTTGAAATAGCTAATGGTAGAAACCTCGAGGCCTCACACATAATTCGTAACTGCAAATTAGAGTTGTCTGGTCAGACCTTCCGTATCGATCTTTTCCCCATCGTTCTTGGAAGCTTCGACGTCATCATTGGTATGGATTGGTTATCCAAACATCGAGCTGAAATCCTCTGCCAGGAGAAAGCTATTCGTATTCCCCGTCCCCCTGGCAAACCTCTTATAGTTCAAGGCGACAAGAGCGGAGAAGTCACAGGCATCATTTCATTCTTGAAGGCCCAGAAGTATCTACGAAAAGGGCACACCGCTATCTTAGCACTCATTACCGACACACAGAAAGTGGAAAACAGGATTGAAGATTTTCCAGTTGTACGCGACTATCCTGAGGTATTCCCGGAGGAACTGCCTGGACTCCCTCCTCACCGTCAGGTCGAATTTCAAATCGAGCTAGCTCCCGGAGCAGCGCCTATAGCTCGTGCACCTTATCGATTAGCCCCCGCGGAGCTCAAGGAGCTTTCTACTCAACTACAAGAACTTTTGGACAAAGGTTTTATCCGTCCTAGTTCATCACCCTGGGGAGCCCCAGTGCTCTTCGTCAAAAAGAAAGATGGCTCATACCGAATGTGCATTGACTACCGCGAACTTAACAAGGTTACCATCAAGAATCGTTATCCACTTCCCCGTATCGACGACCTGTTCGACCAGCTGCAAGGGTCGAGCTATTATTCCAAGATCGATCTGCGATCGGGTTATCACCAGCTGAGAGTCCGCGATGAGGACATCTCTAAGACTGCTTTCAGAACCCGCTACGGTCACTACGAATTCCTTGTTATGCCTTTCGGAATGACCAACGCACCCGCAATCTTCATGGATCTCATGAACCGAGTATGCAAACCCTACCTCGATAAGTTCGTAATCGTGTTCATCGACGACATCCTAATCTACTCGAAGAGCCAAGAGGAGCATGAACAACACCTACGTCTTATTCTCGAACTTCTTCGCAATGAGCAACTGTACGCCAAATTCTCGAAATGTGATTTCTGGCTTAGAGAAGTCCATTTCCTTGGACACATCGTCAATCAGGAAGGGATTCATGTTGATCCTGCTAAGATTGAGTCCATTAAGAATTGGCCCGTGCCTAAGACTCCGACCGAAGTTCGCCAATTCTTGGGATTGGCGGGATACTATCGAAGATTTATCAAGGGATTCTCTAAGATCGCTCAACCACTCACGACACTCACTCAGAAGGGTGTTGCTTACAAATGGAGTAATGCTCAGGAATCTGCCTTCCAGGAACTAAAGGAGAACCTTTGTAGTGCTCCTATTCTCTCCTTACCCGAAGGTACCGACGACTTCGTCGTCTACTGCGACGCTTCTATTCAAGGACTTGGCTGCGTATTGATGCAACGCGAGAAAGTTATCGCTTACGCCTCGCGACAACTCAAGGTCCATGAACGGAATTATACGACGCATGACTTAGAATTTGGAGCTGTGGTCTTCGCGCTCAAGCTTTGGAGACACTACTTGTACGGCACCAAGTGCACGATTTACACTGATCACAAGAGTCTCCAGCACATAATGGGACAAAAGGAGTTGAATATGCGGCAACGCCGATGGGTCGAACTCCTAAATGACTACGAGTGTGCAATCAAATATCACCCAGGCAAGGCTAACGTGGTAGCCGATGCCCTCAGCAGGAAGGAGACCAAACCCAAGCGTGTTCGTGCCTTACAGCTCACTATCCACTCAAACCTCCCTAATCAGATTCGGAATGCTCAGGTTGAAGCATTGAAAGCTGAGAACATCAGGGCCGAGTCCCTACGAGGATCGAGACAACGAATGGAACAAAAAGAAGACGGTGCCTACTACGTAGCCGGACGCATATGGGTTCCGCTTTATGGGAATTTACGTGACCTTGTGATGGATGAAGCTCACAAGTCCCGTTACTCAGTACATCCAGGGTCAGATAAGATGTACCACGACCTGAGGGCTACCTATTGGTGGCCTGGCATGAAAGCCCACATAGCAACCTATGTCAGAAAATGTTTAACCTGCGCAAGAGTCAAGGCCGAGTATCAGAAACCATCAGGCCTACTCCAACAGCCAGAGATCCCGCAATGGAAATGGGAGCAGATTTCCATGGATTTTGTTACTAGCCTGCCTAGGTCTCAGCGCGGAAATGACACCATTTGGGTAATAGTGGATCGCCTAACTAAGTCTGCACACTTCTTGGCCATTAAAGAAACAGACAAGTTCTCTACCCTAGCAGAGGTATACTTAAAAGAAGTGGTCTCGAAGCACGGAGTGCCTACCTCTATTATTTCTGATCGAGACGCGCGTTTTACTTCTGAGTTGTGGCAAGCCATGCACAAATCTTTTGGCTCACGTTTAGACATGAGCACCGCTTATCACCCGCAAACGGATGGGCAGTCTGAACGCACCATCCAAACCCTCGAAGACATGCTTAGGGCTTGTGTGATCGATTTTGGCAAGAATTGGGAGAAGCACCTACCGTTGGTGGAATTCTCCTACAACAACAGCTACCACACCAGCATTCAGGCAGCACCCTTTGAGGCATTGTACGGCCGTAAATGTCGATCGCCTCTCTGCTGGGCTGAGGTTGGTGACAGCCAAATCACAGGCCCGGAACATGTAGTTGACACCACAGAAAAGATTGCCCAGATTAGGCAACGCATGGCGGCAGCTCGTGATCGTCAAAAGTACTACGCTGATAAAGACAGGAAACCGCAAGAGTTCCAGGTTGGTGAACGGGCTCTACTTAAGGTCTCACCCTGGAAGGGTGTGGTCCGCTTTGGAAAACGGGGCAAGCTTAATCCAAGATATGTCGGACCCTTTGAAGTTACCGAAAAGATCGGTACGGCCGCTTACAGATTGAATCTGCCTGAAGAACTGAGTGCTGTGCACAACGTCTTCCACGTGTCTAATCTGAAGAAGTGCCTGTCAGATGAAACACTCGTCATTCCTTACAAGGAACTTACTATTGACGAACAGCTACACTTTACTGAGGAACCGGTTGAGATCACGGATCGTGAGATCAAAACCCTCAAACGTAGCCAGATACCCCTCGTGCGAGTTCGTTGGAACTCACGCCGTGGCCCAGAGTTTACCTGGGAGCGGGAAGACCAGATGAAGCGCAAGTATCCCCAGCTGTTCCCAAATGAAACCCCCAGCACTGAAGCTACAACTGAATTTCGGGACGAAATTCCGAACTAACGGGGGGATGATGTGACACCCCGTTGAAACGCTCTCACTTTTACTAGCTCGTCAGTGGCTGCTTTAACTTTCGGGACGAAAGTTCTTAAAACTTGGGGATAATGTGACAACTCTAGGTTTTCCCGAGCAAATATCTTGTATTAGCATTATGTGTATATGTGTTATTAAATGAAAGTTGCGTGTTATTTTGTGATTCTATGTGATCTTTGCACTATGATTGTGTATGTAATATATATATATATGTGTGTGCGTATAAGTGAACCGAGAACACCATGGACCCGACTCGAGACCACCTTCGGTCTCGAGTGAACCGTAAACACTTGGGCTAGTTGGGCCGTAACCTTAGCCCACCCGGAAACCCCCTAACCCACTCGATATAAATATGACCAACCCTCACAACTTCACCATTTTTTTGCAACATCACTCTCTTGCATCCTCTCACTCACACTCTCCCTCTCTCTCTCTAAAAACCCTAAAACCCTAAGGTTCTAACATCAAACTCACCTCCTCTCCTCTCCCTCTCTCGGGTCAACCGGTAACAAGATCACTCTCGGATTCTAGCTCGAGATCATCATTTGGAGCTTGGTTCATTGATTCCTTGTACCCCTACTTCCAACCGGACGTGGTGACCAACATACTTGACCGGGTAAAATAATCTACCGAGCAACCCAAGGTGAGTTCACAACTTAAAAGCATGCGTCCCGGTGGTTTGGGACACGAGACTAAAACAACCCTATCCCCTTGTAAAGGGGATACCATCTACATTCCTTCCCTAGTTACTGGGAACAAACTTACTTTTCCTTCCCTTGTCATTGGGAAACCTTTTAGTTAATTACTGTTTATACGGATTGCAACAAACGGCACTAAACGAAACTCTATCACTTAAAGTCCCTACTACTTAATACCGATTAGTCGCCGGGGCCAGGCGAACGGGTTATTAGTTGATAGCGCTATTTAGGTCTTACCAACCTCACACCGTGCCAAGGTATGGGATCGGTCGTGAACTAATGTACTCAGGCATCCGTCAATGATGATAGAACATTGACATCGGGGCACTTTCTTGCGGATACGCAACGGTCACCTAGTGTTCGGTATTGGAAAAACAGTTTAGTTGCTAACTTTTGGGGTAGCTCCCCATGGCATGTATAAACGGATAAATTAACTGGTGAAACAAGTTTTTGGTAATTAAAACTGGACAACTAGTGAACTCACTCAGCATTATTGTTGACCCCTTACTGCATGCTTTGCAGGTAACCAGTGACTGTGGAGCTGCTGCTTGGGAAGTGTAGTGGTCGTGTAAACCCGCGTGTTGGGTTCTAAATAATTTGAACCATGAACCTTATTTAAACTATTTTATCTATGCTTCCGCTACTTACTTAATTGATATTTGAACTTAAACATTTGAACTTTAAACTATGGTGTTTACTAACCATTATGGTTGGTGATCATCCTCGCTATTATCCAATGCTCAGTATAATTGGTGGCTGGATCCTGGTCGGTCACGCCCTCAAGCGGACGGTACTCCGCAGGTGGAATTTGGGGGTGTGACAAAGGAAACTTTCAGTACAAAACAATTAGCCAAGTTATATGTAAATGAAATAGTTTCATTACATGGAATTCCTTTATCTATTGTTTCTGACAGAGATAGCCGTTTTACTTCTCATTTTTGGACTAGCTTCCAAAAAGCAATGGGAACCAAGTTAAATCTAAGCACAACCTATCATCCTCAAACAGACGGACAAAGCGAAAGGACAATTCAGACAATGGAGGATATGCTTAGAGCTTGTGTAATTGATTTTGGAGGAAATTGGGATGATCATTTACCATTGATAGAATTTTCCTACAATAACAGCTATCATACTAGTATCAATGCTGCACCATTTGAAGCGCTTTATGGACGAAAGTTCCGAACTCCAGTCTGTTGGGTAGAAACTGGAGAAAAACAACTATCTGGACCAGAAATAGTACAGGAAACAACGGATAAGATTATTCAAGTCAAGGAAAGACTAAAAGCAGCACGCGATCATCAAAAGAGTTATACTGATAACAGAAGAAAATCATTCGAATTTCAAGTAGGAGATAAGGTAGTATTAAAAGTTTCTCCATGGAAATGAGTGGTCAGATTCATAAAAAGGGGAAAGCTAAGCCCCAGGTATGTTGGACCTTTTGAGATTATTAGAAGAATAGGACCAGTAGCTTACCAGCTACAACTGCCAGAGGAAATGGCAGGAATACATGATGTATTTCATGTATGTAATCTCAAGAAATGTTTAGCAGATGAATCATTAATGGTACCTCTAAAGGATATAGAGGTAAATGAGAAGCTTAAGTTTGTAGAGAAACCCGTCCAGAGTGAAGACCGGAAGATCAAGAACCTCAAACACAAGAGATTAGTTCTAGTTAAAGTAAAATGGGATTCCAAGAGAGGACCAGAGTACACTTGGGAGCTCGAGTCAGAAATGCAAAAGAAGTATCCACACCTATTCCAGTGAATCTCGAGGACGGGATTTAAAACTAGGTGGGGAGGATGTAACAACACTCAAAAACACATTATAAGAAACCCTAGTTGAGACCCAAAACATGTACGACGCGAACCGAAACGAAAAATCAGGATTTAGGGTTGGGGGTACCCCTAAACCTTCCGCGACGCGCAAAAGGTACTAAAACGTGTCAAAACCAGAAATCGTCGACACCACAGAGCTAGAAACACAGCAAGGCAGGCCTAGGCAAAATAGGTCTGTCAGGCGACACGCGGAAGGTGTCCACGTTTCTGTCGCGACACGCGGGAGCGAACCATTTTGGGTATATAAAGCCTGGCCTGGGAGTTGAATTTCTGTACCATTTCGACCGAATTTTGAAATCTCTGTCATTCGGTATCTCTGTTTCTTTCAATATAGTGCACCCCTAATTCACGAAACTCTGCCTCGTTGTAAGTATTATAACCCCCGGTTACGTATTAGTTACTCTGCCTGTTTGATCTAGAGCTCCGTAACGCATGTCAAGGCTCTGCCTGACTCAGTCGTTGGAGTTCTGTCTCGGGGGTATGGCTAATGTAAATTGGGTTATCTTACTAACATGTGTGCATTGTTTAATTTTAATAGATTATAACCAGGAAGTTACCAGAAAGCAGTAGTATTATCTAAAACAACAATGTGAGTACATTCACTTTTTGTAAGCTGTTTTTACAAAACCTCAATTGTTTTAAAGTATATTTAGCTGTGATTGAGTCTATGTATTCTACAATTACTGTTAGTATGTTGGGGTTTTGTATACATTACTTGTTACTACATTGTGAGTAGTAGCATGACCACAAGTCAGGATTGATAGTACCGTGGGTGGTAATTGGGTAGATAAAAACACTGTAATTGCTCTCAATACTGTAAAATTATAAAATCTGTTTTGATTAAACTGGGATGCACTCGCTAGTATTTCTTGCTGATAAAACTTTTTAAAACGCGTTTCAGGTAACAAAATATGAAAGCCAAATAGAAGCCAGCTGGAGAGCACCGAAGGCTTGGAAAAATGGCTATAAAAGTTAGATAAACAGGAAAGAAGTTTTATTTCCATGAATTGCGATTTATCCCTATAAACATATTTGTAATGGAAACTTGGGTTTTTCCCATGTATTTAGTATTTATAAAAATGTGGTGTTTTACACTGATTAACTATTTCCTTACTACGGTCCTGATGTATTTTCCACTAACAAATCAATAAACACCGATACCGCTGATACTGTCCTCACGGCCGCCCGCTCTCGAGCTAGGGTTCGGGGTTGCGACATACTAATAATGATAAATTTAATATATGAGGTTGTTTGAATTCCCCGAAGTCCCCTCCAAAATGTAAGCCTATGCCGATACTTACTCTCTTGAGATCAAACAAATTCGTCCCAATTATAGATTTAAGCAATTTTAAATCTACACGGTCGTTTTCTCTGAAACACCATACTAATCCCCGTTTCTCCCCGAAACATATTTATTCACAAAAACCGTTTCTCCCCGAAACACACACACACACACACACACACACACATATATATATATATATATATTTAACAAATCCGTATATTTTCTATGAAAATATACATTTTTATATATCAAATGTATGTTTTATTTAAAAACATTATTAAACCCTTTTTAAGGCGTGTTCTTCCCCCAAAACATATACAAAACAGTAAAAAGAGGGGGTTTAGTGACACTCACCTTTGGGTGCGTATTATAAATAGCACAATCCCACAAATTGATTTCTACACGTCCTAATATACATAGGAAAGATTTATCAATCAATATATATATCACAAAATTCCTAAGTTTCTCCTTATCTTAGAATTTTCATATAACTTTGAGATTTTCTCAAAAAGTCATTATTTTTTATTATGTTGGCACATTAATATATATATATGAGTTCATATATATACATTTTTAAGATTTTGCGACTTGATCGATTTTATTGGTGACCATTATCATGTAATTCCGTTAACACTCCCGTTTAAACGTAATTTATCTACGATTTGCGCGTCGTAATATATATACATAAACGTACACATAACTTAATATCATAACACACGAAATCTCATTAACTTATTTATTTTATGATTTTTAAAGCATGTATACGTGAAATAACTTATCAAGTTAACATATGTATCAATTTTCATGCTCGACAAACAAGTTACACATTTAACGCGATTTTTACCGTTTCTACCACTTTAAGCGCACAAGTGTACATGCATAGTCTAAATTCCTGCTATCATGTCAACATTTCACATATTATCGTATACACATATCTAAATCACATAACACTTTTTTAACACACAAGGTTCACCCAAAAATTACCCATGCTAGTGCACATTGTAAAACGCATATTTTAGTGATTCGGTAACGTTTTCGGGCGTCGGAAGCCACGTATGACTAACCAATACCAAGTAAACTTAATATAAGTTAAAATACTTATATTTATACTAAAAATATCAGTTTACTTACTGATTTAAAATAGTTTTATAAAAATCCTTCGAAAAGCCGATTTTAACCGTTTTACTGCATAGTTTTGCGTTAAACGTTACCATCACCATCCCAACTCGTAATGACTTGATATTTTAACATAATACATGTTATTTACTGATTAAAATGATGATTATAATCAGATTAGTTCATTTTTTATGTAAGTCACATAAATCATGTGATTTCACGTATTTTACAACACTTAAAGCACCAAGTACAACATGCAGAGCTAGTAAACTTTATGACAAAGTTTTATATTATTTTAACACTTAAAATATTATTATTTTTAGTGTTTAGGGCCTGATTAAAAACCATCTTCATCATACCATACATTATTCATCATTTCATGACTATACATCCACATGCATGCTTAAGTACAAGCATCTAATGCATTCATTTTACATCATCATCATCATCATCATCATGCATGAACTAAATTATATCTAGCATGCATTTAATTCATGTTCAAACATTCAATAACATAATCATCTTCATATGATCATCATCTAATCATTTGAGTTAAATGCTAGCAACATTCTTTCATTTATTCATTCACTAACTAACAAAAATACTCATGTATACATACATGCATACATATACATTCACGGCACACACACATGTGCATATATACATCCAGAAACTCACTTTATCATGTTCATCTTTTAATCATATGTACTTTTATAAGTTACCTTTTGATCATGCATGCATTTCACGTTCAAGAATCAAATAAAAAAGAATCAATCAAATCAAAACTCAACTCTCATATATGTATATACATACATACATACATACGGCCATACATGCACACACACTTTTCCATTTCATTTTTATTCAAAACCCATTTGTTTTTAGTTTCATGTTAGTGTTTAAATCCAAGAACAAGAGAAACCTCCATAACTATCACTATCACCAAAAATCAAGAACAAGATTTTTAAAGTGAGTTTATACCTTCAAGATTTTTAGTGGGTTTTGATAAAGTTTTAATGATATGGAGCTTGCTCCTTCTTGAAATCACCTTTAAAACCCTCTTGGATCTTCAAATAAGTTTGAAACAAACTTGAAATGATCTTGATCCTCCAAGAACAAGGTTGAAATTTTGAAAATGGTGGTGTGTAAGGGGTGTTCGGCCGAGCTATGGTTTAGAGAGAGAGAGAGAGAGTTGTTGGTTTGTGATATTTCTTGGACAATGTAGGATTTTAGAAGATTTGCAAAAAGGCACAATCATTGTTTGGTGGTTTCCAAGACTTCCAAGTGGAAGAGAGAGAAGAAGAAACCTCCTCCCTAGCCGCCACCTCTTGCCCATATACACACACATTTCGTATACATATACATATATAATATAGACCAAAAACTAATATTTTACTGGATACCGGGTATTTCATCTAGCTTTTAAATCCCGTTTTATGACGTTTTAAATTATTTTTAAAGCTCTATAAAAATAAACTCGCCAAATTATTACTGAAATAATGATCAGTTGCTTTGACTGACCGCGTTGACAGTATTTTGTCAGATACGCGCAGTATCGCGCGGTACGCGCTTAAACTCGAAAAATAGAGTTTCTTAGCATTCTAATTTATTTTTCCTTCCGAACATGATTAAAATTACTATTCTAATCATATCAGATTACTTTTAGGATTTTAACATTGATTGGGCGGTCACCGACGTTCGTTTCGCATTTACGCGATAAGCGTTTATCTTATTGATGCCAACATAATTTTTATCAAAGTTTGGATTTACCAACACATCAAATATCACACATAAACATTAATATCAGTCAAATACAACCTTTTATTTATTCATGACACATGTTACATTTGTACGGTACAGCCTAAATAGTCGGGTGTCACAGTCTCCCCCTGTTTAGGAAATTTCGTCCCCGAAATTCTACTCTACAGGTCTTGTTTGGCACTAGGTGGGAAGAGATGTGGATATTTCCGTTGAATCTGGTCCTGTCGTTCCCAGGTGAACTCGGGTCCATTTTTAGAATCCCAGCGAACCTTGACCAATTTAATCCTCCTCCTCCTAAGTTTCTGAATTTTGCAATCCAGAACCTCTACGGGTTCTTCGATAAATCTCAATTTATCGTCCACTCGAACCTCTCTAGGGGGTATAATTAGCATCTCATCCGATAGACACTTTTTCAAATTGGAGACATGAAACACGTCATGAACTCCACTCAACTCATGTGGCAGCTTGAGCCTATACGCGAGTGATCCAACTCGAGATGCGATTTCGAAAGGACCTATATAACGCGGGCTCGGCTTTCCCCTTTACCAAATCTCACACGCCTTTCCAAGGTGACACCTTCAACATCACTCGATCACCAACCTAAAACTCCAACGGTTTCCTCCGGTTATCTGCATAGCTCTTATGTCGATCTGCGGCAGCTTTTAACATTCCCTTGATCTAGACAACCTTGTCGGTGGTTTCCGGGATAAGCTTGGGTCCGGTAAATTGCTTCTCGCCGACTTCAGCCCAACAAAGTGGTGATCGATGCTTCCTTCCATACAAGGCTACAAACGGAGTGGCCTTGATACTAGCGTGGTAACTATTGTTGTAAGAAAACTCAGCTAAAGGCAAATGAGTATCCCAACTTCTATGGAAATCGATCGCACACGCTCTCAACATATCCTCTAATGTCTGAATGGTTCTCTCGCTCTGACCATCCTTTTTGAGGATGATATGCAGTAATATCTTTCTTCGTATTCGGCCACCAGTATAACTCCTTGATATCCTGATACATCTTGGTAGAACCTTGGTGAATAGAATATTTGGATTTATGAGCGTCATTCATAACCAGTTCACGTAGGTTACCTCTAAGCGGAACCCAAATCCGGTTCATGAAATACATCACTTCGTCCGTTTTTGGTATAAGTTAACACTCTAATCCTCTCAAACCTTATATTCTCAGGTTCTCATCCTTTAAAGCTTCTCGTTGCGCATTACAAATTCGACCGATCAAACTCGTCTGTATGGTCAAGCCCAAAGCACGCACACGTAGAGGCTTCTCCCGCTCCTTCCTACTGAGCGCATCAACAACAACATTGGCTTTACCAGGGTGATAACAAATATCACACTCGTAATCGTTGAGTAACTCTACCCAACGCCACTGTCGCATGTTGAGCTCCTTCTGATCAAAGATATGCTGGAGGCTCTTATGGTCGGTGTATATCGTACACTTAGTGCCATACAAGTAATGTCTCTAGATCTTCAAGGCAAACACAACAGCTCCTAACTCCAATTCATGTGTCGTGTAATTCTTCTTGTGCATTTTCAATTGTCTGGATGCATAGGCATCCGAGGCCCAAACGTGATGCATCACAATACACAATGAAATCATCATTTCCCTCAGGAAGGGAAAGGATAGGTGCACTACACAACTTCTCCTTCAACAGCTGAAAAGCTTCCTCCTGCTTTTCCGTACAATCAAACTTCTTCTCCTTCTGGGTCAATATCATCAAAGGCTGCACTAATCTGGAGAAATTCTCTATGAATCTCCGATAATAACCAACAAGTCCTAAGAATTGTCGCACATCTGAAGGAGTCTTTGGCGCTTCCCAATTCTTAATCGATTCTATCTTTGACGGATCCATGTGTATACATTTCTCATTTATGACGTGTCCAAGAAAATGAACTTCTCGAATCCAGAATTCGCACTTAGAGAACTTGGCATACAACTTCTCTTCCTTCATCAGCTCCAGAATCAACTTCAAATGTTGCTCATGATCTTCTTTGGTTCTCGAATAGATAAGTATATCGTCGATGAATACTATCACGAATTTATCCAAATAAGGTTTGCATACCCTGTTCATGAGATCCATGAACACAGCTGGCGCATTGGTTAAGCCAAAAGGCATGACTAAACATTCGTAATGGCCATATTGTGTTCAAAAAGCAGTCTTCGGAACATCTTCGTCATCAACCTTCAACTGATGATATCCTGAACGTAGGTCGATCTTCGAGTAGTAGCTGGATCCCTGTAGCTGATCAAACAAATCGTCATTTCTCGGTACAGGGTACCAATTCTTGATAGTCAACTTTTTTAGCTCTTTGTAGTCAATGCACATCTTGAAGGATCCATCATTCTTCTTCACAAACAAGATAGGTGCACCCCAAGGCGCAGAGCGTGGTCGAATGAAACCTTTATCTAGTAGCTCTTGAAGCTGATTCGACAATTCTGTCATCTCTGACGGTGCCAATCTATAAGGAGATTTTACAATTGGTGCAGCACTGGGTACCAGATCAATTTTAAACTCGATCTGTCTCGCAGGGAGCAATCCAGGTAAGGCTTTAGGGAAAACTTCCGGATAGTCGCGAACTATAGGAATCTCTTCTGTGACATTTGTGCCTTTACAACCGTCACACAAATACGAATCTAATGAAATATTGTGTTTCATTATCGGGATTTGTACAATTTCACATGACAATACACATACCAAATCTCGTATGATTTCAAACTCTCTAAAAGCTTTTCTGGAAGTTTTACGTAAACTACTACGCAAATGTAATCACTTCAATGCGACAAACACTCTGGAATAGTGACATAATCTTAACATACCTTAAATAACCTTTACATAACTTAGAAATACGTTTTGGAGGGTTTAGTATGGCGAAATCAAGTTTATTCGATCATAGGGACTATTTGCGACAAACTGCAAAAGTCTGCCGATTCGTATAGCAACGTACACTCCGGAACAAGATCATAAGTTAAAAATACCCTAAATACCCTTAACATAGCTTAGAAATAAGTTTTGAGGGGTTCGGTATGCGAAAATACACTTATTTGATCACAAGGACTAAAAGCGTCAAAACTGCGAAAGTATGCAAATTAATGCACATCTTGCGTTCTGACCATATCCGGACATCCAAAATTTTTTGTAATCATTAAAATATTGTATTTTAGTGATAGGAATGCAAAAATACCATTCGTTTCGTAATTCAGATCATTTTCGCGTCCGTTACGATTTCCGTTGTAATTAACCAAAAACCGCAACCGTACAGCCAAACGAACCAAAATTCGTGACATTTTTTAGCATAATTCAAGTTAAATATACTTTAACTTCATCACAGAGCTTGAAAATGGGCTTAACAGGTGTTAGAAATGCCAAAATGCGACAAAACAAGCTCAGGGACTGAAATTGTCATTTTTCAAAAGTTGCTGATCTGCAAGACCCATACGGTCCGTATGGGTGGACCACATACGGTCTGTAAGGACCCTCCAACAAATCAAAATCTAGTTTCTTCAAACCCATCTGTTGCAACCTGTTTTAATGCTAGTTTTTGCATCTTGTGGGCTGGTTTGTGTGCTCTCCAGGTCCCCAAATCAGAGCATAACAAGTGTGTGGTGATGACCAAGCTTGGAACAACTCAAAAACACTTGGTAATGATCCAGTGGTGCTTGATTTCCTATATAAACTCTTGTTTACCAACACTTCAACTTGCTCATTTGCTTTCTATCTTCATCTCTACTCTATTGAGGCTACCACACTTGGTTGGAGGCTTCAAATCTGAGTTTTCTTAGTCATCTTTCCAAGCTTAGGAAACTTGTAAGTGTTCTTTCATGTCTTGTTTTTTATTTCAAGCAAGAAACTCAAATAGTGTTTGACTTTCAGCTTTGACCACGATTTGGTCAAGACAAAGTTTGTTTGAACTTTGCAATGTGAGCGTAATCACGATGGTTATAGTCCCATGCGACTATACCTACTGATTACCACCTTGACTAGTCGAAGTGACGAGTCAAAGTTTCGGTCAAAATGCACGATTATGTGCATTTTGCGATGAAACTATTTTCGGGTATCAAAACACTTTGTTTTGATATTAAATCAGTTTTCTAACTTAGTTAAACATGTTTTAACATATTTAATTCGTCACTTCTAGTTTAGTGCTTATTTAGGGTCGTAAGTCAAGCGGTCTAAACAACCGCTTAGACTTTCGAACCCAACCCGTTTGGTTGGTCATTAGGACCCAACCAAACACTTTAGGTGACCATAGTTGTATAGGTAATAACCTCTCGAGGTTATACCTTATGGTCACTTCGTTTAGTTAATTGTATGATAGGTAGTTTATATGCCTTAGGAAAATGACCAAAATGCCCTTTTTGTGCATAATTCAAATTTAAGCATATGTAACCAAGTTTTTGACACTAGTTAGACCCTCCGAACGCGCTTTTGCGCAAATGTTGCGTTAAAGTAGCGTAAACCACCTTAACGGGTCACAACGGGTCATAAGCACTTAGGATAGGTTCCAAATCAGAATGTAGGTTTTGTTAAACCATATCATATGAGTTCCAACACTCATTTGGTTTACAAGACCTCATTCTACCCGATCTCCCGATTTAGGTCCTGTTTATTAACATAGTGATTCCATACTAGGTGCCACTTGATTCCTTGATTTCCCGAGCTTTGTTAGGTCACTTAATCAAGAATACTTGCAATCTCAAGTGAGTACATAGTCCCCTCTTTTACTGCTTTCAAATGTTTTGGGGTGATTCATATGTGCCAATTCTCTATTTTCATGATTTCAAACTATATGTTTTCGCATGCTTAGTACTTATCCTATGAGAAACTTAAACTGATATCTATGGCTTAAATACTGATTTTCAAAGTTTGTAAGACTATTTTTTGGTTCTTATTGTTACTTATACATTCATTAACTATGATCAAGCCGATTGGTAGTACGATATAGCGCTATAGGTTGACACCCCATTCCTGTTGTATGGAATGTCAGAAACCAAAGTTTAAACCAAATAGATTTTGCCTTTGTGGTAAATCTATAGTCACCAAAGTGTAGTTTGATACACTAAGGTTTGAATGTATTTCCAAATCACGATCTATGGTATATTTCAATATACTACTAAGGCATATTTCGATATGCTGCCAACGTGATATTATATTAACCAATCTATAGATTGAAATGTTTTCCAATTAAGCCATAAAAACTTAGCTTATATTATTTCCAAAACCAGAGCATAGTTTGATATGCTATTGTTTATTAAAGTATAGTTTGATATACTGCCAAATCATGATTTAGGTATATTTAGATATACTACCAAAGCATATTTTGATATGCTACCAATGTGATACTGTTTTACTAAAGTATAGTTTGATATACTACCAAATCACAATTTAAGTATGTTTTGATATAATTCCAAAGCATAGTTGATATGCTCCCAATGTGATATTGTTTACCAAAGCATAGTTTGATATGCTATTTACAAAACCAAAGTATAATTTGATATACTAACGACTTTGTTATTTCACAAACTAAAGTATATTTTGATATACTACCAAAGCATAGTTGATATGCTATCTTCAAACCAAAGCATAGTTGATAAGCTACTTTCAAATCTAAAGTATAGTTTGATATACTACCGATTATGCTATTTCTAAAACCAAAGCATAGTTTAATATGCTATTTTCAAACCAAAGTATAATTTGACATACTACCAATGCTTTCATTCTTAAACCAAAGTATACTTGTGATATACTACCAAATCTATTATTTCAGTAATCAAAGCATAATTTGATATACTATCTATTTAACTATTTCAAAACTAAAGTATATTTTGATATACTACTTATCCGATTATTTCAAAACCAAAGTATATTTTTTCATATACTGCAAACCTTTTTATCAAAGCAATGTGTTTAAAAACCAAACTATTTACAAGGATTCATGGCTATTTTTGCAAACATAAAACCTTTTCTTGAGTTATTCAAAGCCATGAATCAAATTCACAAAACCTATGTTACTCACATGCATTTTTATGCTGACGTTTTATTTTCACATATGTTTCAGGTGCTACTATGTGATGATTGTTGACGCATGCTATACATAGGATGGACTTGTGCCTTAGTGACTTTAAAACTTGAAAGACGATTAATTGTATTTATCTGGTTTGTATTAAAACAATGAGTCCATTAATGGAATAAAACAAAACTTCAATCACCATGTGTTGTGAAAAAAATGATTCTGTTATGACACTCCCTGATGTTTCCGCCGCGGTTCGTTGTTTTACGCTGTCGGGGTGTGACAGAAGAGTTGGTATCAGAGGTCATGGTTATAGGGAATTAGGTTATTAGTAATGCTTTGACGTAGACTATAACCTTCCTAGGACCCTAACACAAGTTATCTTGTGTTTAGATCTTAAAACAAAACCGTCACCTATCTTTAGGTGACAACCACAACAAGAACGCAAAATACAAATCCGTTTTGAAAAATCAATCATCTATTCCTAGATGATTTGCTTCAGGCTTACGCTTTCAAAAATTTTAAAAATCTCGTCAAAGTTTGGGTCTTTATAATGTGAACACTGTCACACCCCAAAAACGTCGCAGCGGAATATAAAACGTAGTGGTGACGGAAGTTGGTGCCCATTAATATCTTGTTGAACGATGCATCGAATTGTTGGACATTTTAACTTAATTAAAACATAGATTTTAAAACATAAGTCTTAAAGTTCATCACAACCGCACCATAGTTAAGTTGTCTTAATTCTTATGGATCTTATTACCTTTGTCCCAAATAGTTTTAAAAGTTTGTCCAACACATTATCAACCCAAACATGCATATACAACCACAAGATATGCCATAATTCCCAAAGCCGAATTCAAGTACCCGAAGAACATGTTAAAATCAAGTGTCAACACAAAGGAGGGTGAGTTCACATATTCAAATTTAAAATAATTTGACCCAAGGAAAAACTTTCTAATTATGTGTTTATTATAAAAACATCCATATAATTTTCAAGAAAGTTAATTCGTTTCGTTGTAAAACAACTCAAGGGTCAGCCGTCGCAAGCATTTCCGTAGAACCTTCCGACCATAGACATCTTCCCGAGTTTACATATTAAATTGATAGAATCAAATGTTCGGACTCGTAAGTTAGCTAGACATTACAAACTATATATTCACAATGAAGGTATAATCAATGCTAGACTATGAACAGAATATCAACTCGTCGTTTGACTTGACACGAAGCGACCGGTCACGACGTGGTTGTCAACCCGATAGATCTACCAACAATTCCTCGCGTGCAATACTTAAGTGATTAAACGACATCACTTTCGCGTGACCCATATCGAGGCCATCTATGATGCCTGCCTCATGTACAATATATATATATCCTACTAATATGACAAATTTATTATAAAACATTGTACGGATTTACAGAAATCCCTGGGACCAAGCAAATTCGTCCCAACTACACGGTCGTTTTCTCTGAAACACCGTACAAATCCCCGTTTCTCCCTGAAACATACATTCAACAAAACCGTTTCATCCCGAAACATATATTTTCACCAAAACCGTTTCATCCCGAAACATATATTTTCACCAAAACCGTTTCATCCCGAAACAAATATATTTACCAAATCCATATATTTTCAATGAAAATATATAATTTATATCAAAAGGTATGTTTTTATTCCAAAAACATTATTAAATCCCTTTTTAGGCGTGTTCTTCCCCCAAAACATATACAAAACAGTAAAAAGAGGGGGTTTAGTGACACTCACCTTTGGGTGCGTATTTTAAATAACGCAATCCCACAAATTGATTTCTACACGTCCTAATATACGTAGGAACGATTTATCAATCAATATATATCAAAAAATTTCTAAGTTTCTCCATATCTTAGAATTTTCACATAACATTGAGATTTTCTCAAAAATTTATCGTTTTAGATTATGTTGGCACGTTGATATATATATATATATATATATATATATATATATATATATATATATATATATATATATATATATATATTTAAGATCTTGTGACTTGAACAATTTTATTGGTGATCATTATCATGTAAATCCGTTAACACACCTATTTATACGTAATATATCTACCATTTGCGCGTCGCAATATATATACATAAACGTACACATAAACTAAATGTCATAACACGCGAATTCTCGTTAACTCATTTATTTCATCATTTTTAAAGCATGTATACATTAAATAACTTATATGTATCAATTTTCATGCTCGACAAACAAGTTACACATTTAACGCGATTTTACCGATTCTACCGCTTTAAGCGCACAAGTGTACATGCATAGTCTAAATTTCCCGCTATCATGTCATCACTTAACATATTATCATATACACATATATAAATCATATAACTCATTTTAACACATAAGGTTTACTCATAATTAACCCATGCTAGTGTACATTGTAAAACGCGTATTTTAGTGATTCGTTAACGTTTTCGGGCGTCGAAAGTCACGTATGACTAACCAAACACCAAGTAAACTTAATATTAGTTAAAATACTTATCTTTAAACTAAAAATATCAGTTTACTTACTGATTTAAAACAGTTTTATAAAAACCCTTCGAAAAGCCGATTTTTAACCGTTTTACCGCATAGTTTTGCGTTAAACGTTACCATAACCATCTCAACTCGTAACGACTTGATATTTTAACATAATACATGTTATTTACTGATTAAAATGACCATTTCATGTATTTTACAACACTTAAAGCACCAAGTACAACATGCAAAACTAGTAAACTTTATGACAAAGCTTTATACCATTTTAGCACTTCAAATAATTATATTTTTAGTGTTTAGAATCTGATTAAAAATCATCTTCATCATACCATACATAAATCATCATTTCATGACCATTCATCCACATGCATGCTTAAGTACAACCATCTAATGCATTCAATTCACATCATCATCAACATGCATGAACTAAATTATATCTATCATGCATTTAACTCATGTTCAAACATTCAAGAACATCATCATCTTCATATGATCGTCATCTAATCATTTAACATAAATGTAAGACATATGCATATATTCTTACACATAAAAAATTATCAACATAAAAAATGTTCATGCATGCATATATACACACACATATACGGCTCACATATACATACACACATTTGAATCCAAAATTTTACTTTTACATGTCCATTCACATGATTAAAACTCCTTTTAGAACTTTCCAAGATCATATGTACATCATTTTTCAACATCTTATCAAACAAGATCAAACCAAAATTCAAAACTCTTACTCTAACATACACATATACATATGTACGGCCACATATATACACACACATACATCCATTTTTATTTTATCCAAAAACCCATTTGTTATTATTTTCAAGTTTGTGTTTATTCCAAGAACAAGAGAAACTTCCATCTGTTGGGATTTTCACATGTTTATCAAAGTGATTTCATCCGTATAAAATCAAAACGCAGCGGAAATAATATTTAAAACATGTTACTTTTAAGATATAAATTTCATTTATATGCAAAATCCCAAAACCCGGATCCATATATGAACATGCATACTATCAAACACAACCATAGGATGTTTAGAAGACTACCTTCTTGGAGTAAAAGGAAATGAAAGGGATGATGCTTCTTGAACTGTTGCCTTCAAGTGTAGAAGACCTCAAGTTTGTATACCCTAATCCTTCCAACAAACACCTTGAGTTTAGCTAGGATATTTAACACTTATGATTAAAACCGAAACCCTTCTTGTAGCCAACCCTTGGCCGAAAATTCCACAAGGGAATTTGAGAGTTCTTGGCACTTGAATTGAAATTTGAAAACCCTTGAATAACACCTCTCTTGGCCGAAAATTTTAGAGCCAAAAAACAAGCTCATCTATATTTTTGTCATCTAAAATGTTTTATAGAAGTTGAGAGAATCTTGCCACCTTCTTGCCCAATCAAGTCCCTACTAAAACATGAAAATGCATGTTTGTTTATTGGACCACAAAATCCTTGGGAAGAACACTAAGGGGGGCGGCCTAGACTTTATTTTTTTTAAAAAAAATTCAAACTTCTTTTAATGATAATTTAAGTCTTATATATAATTTTATAACTTTTATAAAATTATAACATCACATGTTATAAGACTTATACTACTTTTATTATGTTATTTAACCCATTAAATAACAAAATAAAATATTCTCTCTAAATAAATTATCCATATAATTTATTAGTTTGTCAAGTGCAATTATTTAGAAAACCGATTTCTAAATATTATAAGTGTTAATATCTATTTGTTTGATCATATAATAAATAAATATTTTAATGTTTGTCTAGCTTGTGTTCGGGTATGACTCGACTTGGATCATAACGTACTAGCCACATCAATCTAATATGTGTCTTGGGCATACAGAGTCCAACAATCTCCCACTTGCACAAGATACATAGAAGATTGATGCAAGTAATAAAGACCACCTAACTATAGTTTACTACCCCTAATATGTATGACTATATGCCCCATTCAATAAAATCATCCCTTCAAGTCCCTTACTTGAACATGATTTAGGTGAATCTACCATTTATCCTTTCGTTACAGATGTCATGTTAAATCCAGAGACATAGAGTGATCACTCTCTGTTGATTTAACTTTACCAGGCCTTAGACATCTTACTCTCAATGAATAAGAGGAACAAATCCCTTCTTGACTACATACGTCTCTCACAATCACCTTGTACCACACCTGAGTTTAGCCTTATGTAATGCCTTATTACAGACAGCTAAGAAGTAGGTCAAGGTATAATACTTGGTGAATATCAAGATCCAATATGTATCTCAGGTCTGAGGATAATATGATATTCTCCTTTACTCAAATTTACTTATGATCAATCACAAATGATTCCATGCACTAATATTCGAGAGCGAGTCGGTCCAATATTTGTATCCCACAAATATCTATGAACTTTGGCAGCAACACTTTGCTCTATATTCACACTAGATGAATATCCACCAATCCAAGTTCATAATAGTCTTACATTCATATTTGTTCCCACAATTATGATCGACTACGGAAATTTAGAATAAGTAACTTATTCGTGGATATAATCCTGCGAAGTGTACAGCATTCCGTAGAACGAAACAGAAATTGTCCGAAAACCCAAAAATAAATATTATTTGGCATAGATAATATAACAGGTATTAAAAACGACACAAAATCCGCACTTAAATCTTTTTGCGTTAAGCTGCACAGCTAGTTCAGTAAACTGCCTGACAGCAAAGCTGGTACCGGAACTGTGTCAGAAATAATAAAAATTTTTAGTCCAAAAAGTTGGATTAATTATTTGGATGATAAAACGTATGCAAAAATAATTTTTGTCATGTATTTACTTAAACAAAACACGGTGTCAGTATTTAACCCGGTACAGGACCCGAACCGACTTTTTCACCCGAACAACAAACTAAAAATTTTGGTGGACTAGTTTTACCTAGTGTCACACTACTTTAAAATATTAGAGCTCAAAACCTTGTAGATATTTTTATAAAAATTATCAAAGTTTGTAAATCTTATGTGTTTAAACTAGATTTAAAAAAAAACTACAATATACCCCCCCCCCCCCCATTCAAGTACACGGTTTTGAAGAATAAGTGGGTCCCCCTTTTTGCCACTAATCTTGCATGTGTGTGTTGGAAGAACTAGAAGATGATTAGTGGATTTTGAGGTGGAAGACATTGATTAAAGCAAACCCCCATATACCCTCCACCTTCTTTCATATTTCCAAGATCACCAAAAACCTTCAATCCTCACTTTCTCTCTCTCAAATTTTCGGCAAGAACACTCTTACTACCAACTTCACTTTCAAAAATTCTTAAAACATAAATTTCAAGCTTCCATGGATGATCTAAGACTTTGGTGATACTTGGAAACACATTTGAAGCACTTTCTCAAGACTTGAAGCTCTTGATTCTCATTTTTCTTCATATTTTTCATCTTGTTCATATTAGCAAGATAGTAAGAATTCTACACTAGTTTTATTTTATTACTATTGTTGATTTTTGTAAGAATACAAGTTCATCTTGAATCATATCAAAACAAAACCCATATGAATAACACGAAGATAAACTAAAAATCGTTATTTTTATTTTATGATATTTCTATGATTTTGAATGAACTTGAAGAAGTTTATGCTAGTGTATACGAATCTTGGTTAATGTTGTGTAAAAACATGATCTAAACACATGCACGTTTAGATCTAACAAGATTGATCAACAAAAAGATATGAACATGGGTTTTTATTCTTAAAATAGTTACATGCATGTTAGAAAACATGAGTATTTATTAAAAATCCAAGAACATGAATTTTTGTTAAAATGAATCAATAAAGTTTCCATTTCTGGAAAGAATCAAGAACATGAAATATGTTAGTAGAAAGAGTTTTGAATTCATATTTATGTTTCAAATGACTATATGAGTCACCTAAAACAAGAGTTTTAAATAAAATCATGTTCTACAAATTTTTGGCAAAAACAAAGAATAAAGTTTCCTTTTTGGGAAAGTGAGGAACTATATCATGTTCATGGTTCTTTATTGACAAATTATGACGAATATTGATACTTGATGAAATGATTTGAACACAAGTTATGTATAAATTTGGGAAGAATCCATGTTTTATAAAAGATCTCTAAACAAAAAGTGACAAGTATATATTTTAGATAAAATGTATACTTTCAAAATTCATCAAGTATCATATTTATGTGTTTTTGTGTGTGTATATTATGTATTTAGACCAAGTACGAATAATTACACAATATGTAAACACAACAAATTACAAAAATATATATATTAACACTTGGGAAACAAAACTACAAAATAAAATGTCCATCCTTGGACATAAACAAACAATCAGACAATTCAGACACTTTGGACAATATGGACACTTTTGGCAAATTCGGACAAAAATAAAATATGTGGCACGACAAAATAAACGACTTAAACAAAGAAAAGCAAAAAAATACAAATATGATAACGGATTCAAGATGAGAAACTTGTACGATGAACAACTATAAACCTAAGTGTCTAATAAGGTTAGAACACTTGTAAGTTGAGTAACAAACGAAGAATCCGAAATCAAAATGAGTTTTGCTTGGAACGCAAATTAGTGAGTACATAGTCCCCTCTTTTACTGCTTTCAAATGTTTTGGGGAGAAACATGTGTACCTATTCGATATTTTCATGATTTCAATTCATGATAGTACTTATCTTTTGACAAATTGATTGATTATCTATGGTTCAAACACTAATATTCAAAGATTATAAAATTAATTGTTGGGTTGTACTTATTTTATACATTCACCAAACCGATTGGTAGTACGATATAGCGCTATAGGACTAGACACCCCATTCCTGTTGTATGGAATGTCAGAAACCGAATTTTATCCAAATAGAAATTGCCTTTGTGGTATTTCTATAGTCTCTAAGGTGTAGCTTGATACACTAAGGTTTGAATGAATTCTAAATCACATTTTCATTTGTATATTTTGATATATTTCCAAAGTATAGTTTGATATGCTCTCATATGTGATATTATTTACCAAAGTATAATTTGATATACTATGTACAAATCCAACATATATTTTGTTATTTACTAAAATATAGTTGATATGTTATTTACAAAACCAAAGTATACTTATGATATACTACCGAAAACTATTATTTTAACAACTAAAGTATATGTGATATACTATCTGTTTAACTGTTTTGAAACTAAAATATATTTTAATATATTACTTATCCGACTTTCTTAAAACCAAGGTATATTTTTATATATGCTACAAACCTTTTTATCAAAACATTGTTTTACAAACAATATATTTTATACAAACTCATTTTTACTTGGTTATTCATTTCATTATGCATTATTCTTTTATATCATCTGATTTCTTATCACTTTTTGTATGAAATATAAAAGAAAATAATTTAAGGCTCATGACTACTTTTGTTAAACATTTTCTTTAAACTTACAAGTCATGAATCCTGTTTAAATAAAACCTATGTATCTCACATGCATTTTTATGCTGACGTACCTATTTTCACATGTGTTTCAGGTGCTGCTATGTGATGATTATTTGATGGATGCTATACATAGGATGGACTCGTGCCTTAGCGACTTTAAAATTTGAAAGACAATATTTGTATTTATCTGATTTGTAATAAAACAATGAGTTCAATAATTCAATAAAACGAAACTATTTAATCCATGGTTGTGAAACAATGATTCTGTTACGACACTCCCCGACGTTTCCGCCACGATTTGTTGTTTTACGTGGTCGGGGTGTCACAGAAAAGTTGGTATCAGAGCCAATGATTATAGGGAATTAGGTTATTAGTAATGCTTTGACCTAGATTATAACCTTCCTAGGACCCTAACACAAGTTATCTTGTGTTTAGTCTTAAAACTATACCGTCACCTATCCTTAGGTGATAACCACAACGAGAACACAATAATGAATCCGCTTTGAAAATTAATCATCTGTTCTTGGATGATTGATTTCTAGGTTTTGAACCCTCTAAGTTTTCAAAATCTCGTCAAAGTTTGGGTCTTATAGTGTGAACACGTGCAATCTGGAAGGGTGGATGCCTGTATCCTGAGTTTTCTGTCTAAGGCTAGAGTGTTCGTACAAATCCATATAATTGAACCAGTCCCTCTTACCTGGGAATTCTTGGGATGAGTGTCCACTTATAGGCTAAAGCAGGTCTTCGCGATACATTATATTGACCCATTTACTTTGATTAGTCACTGCGTGTCATTTGTTTTGTTCAAGGTAACGAACGAATGATCGCCTTCCTTGTGTTTTGTCGATGCTTTCAATACCCCATTTGTTTTTCCAATTGTCAACCTCACTCGTTTCTCATATTTCCTTGTCCTTTTTAGACAATGCCTTCCTCGACGAGATGCACAACCTCTAACCAACGAAGAAGTAGCAGCCCTTGTCTCTCAGCAAATGGTTGCTGTGCTTCCGGGCATAGTAACCCAGATCCATCAGTTATACAACAACAATAACAACAACAATGCTCAGTGACCTTTGAAGTTTTCTAGGTCTCAAGGAGCAACCGCGCTACTACAATGGTTCGAAAGTTTGGAGAGCACATTCAGACATGTGCAATGTCCGAATGAGCGTAAGGTTGAGTTTGCATCCAGTGCATTCGAGAAGCGTGCTCTTACATGGTGGAACGGTGTGATGCGTGATAGGGGTGCCGATGTAGCACTAGCTCAAACTTGGGAAGAGCTTCGAGCTCTAATGATGAAGGAGTTCTGTCCTCGTCATGAGCTTAGAGCGTTGGAAAGGGAATTCGACGATCTAAAATAAGACAATGGTGAACATCGAGCCTACACTGACCGTTATGAGGAACTGAGCCTGTTATGTCCTGCCATGGTTACGCCTGTGGATAAGTACATTGATGGTCTTCCTGACCTAGTTCAGGATATCGTTACTGGTAGCAACCCTACTACCGTCAGACAGGCCATTGAATTGTCTACTACACTGACTGAATCCCAGATCAGGAAAGGTAAGCTTTTTCGAAAAGGTGACCTGAAACCATCTGACTAGTCTGCACAGGAAGAACCAAAGGATAAACAGGCCGAGACATCCAAGAAGAAGAAGCGCAAGGCTTCACAAAACTGCGCAATAACTGCTCAGAACAACCAGGTTGCACCAAATCAGCCAGCACAACCTCGTACAAAGAAAAACTATGTTGGTACCGCACCTTTGTGCAACAAATGCAACCGTCATCATCTGGAGCAAGTACAGTGTCACAAATGTACCCACTGTGGGCGATTGGGACATTTGGTCAATACCTGCCGTTATGCTAACCAAGCTGCTGCAAATCCTGCTGTTGCTCAAGCACATTTCCCTCCTGGGTCGTGTTATAACTGTGGTGACCTT
This sequence comes from Helianthus tuberosus, assembly GCA_030545235.1. NCBI lineage: Eukaryota > Viridiplantae > Streptophyta > Magnoliopsida > Asterales > Asteraceae > Helianthus > Helianthus tuberosus. Next base: position 93,968,197 of record CM060410.1, read on the forward strand.
ACTCACTACCGAAACAATTGCCCGAGACTTGTTAACGCAAATCCAGCACGTGGACGAGTGTTCAACATAAACAAGGCAAACGCGAATGACAATGCAGCAGTGAACAATTAGTCTTTTGTATTTCTTTGTTTGTTATCCTTTGACGTTTGGAACAATTCAGCTGTTATATATAAATAAAATTTGTTGTTTCAAGTTTATTTTACAAAACTGATACAATTATGTGATTATGTGCGTATGTGATTTCTTTTATGTCTTGTGTTTTTGTGTTATCCGAATATTCATTATCCAAATCCTCATAGAATCTTCCATATCTCCATATGAGGGATTCATAGTAGGATATCCAAAGGTACTACCTTAAATCCTTAATGGGCTTCTACGTAATAGTTAAGACCCTTGGATTATGAAGTACTATTCTATAATTGGACCCCTTAAGTGGTCTAGTTAAAAAGATTGATTCAAAAATCCGGTTAGGAATATCATGTGATGATATAGCTGAAAAGATCCCATAAGTGGTCTATTTAAGGAAGATCGTATGATGGTCTAGTTAAGGAGATCATGTGTTGATCTAGTTAAAAAGATCGTTCGTTGATCTAGTTAAAAAAGATCCTTTGGTGGTCTAGTCAAATCACTTCATGTTTATTCGATTGATTTTCCCCTACGCATTATGAAATAAACTGTGCGGACTGTGCAAGGAATTACATAATTATGGATGCATACATAATTATGGAATTCAGTGCACAGAAACCACAACAAGTTTTGTTATGTATTAAGACCTATAGTGATGAGAATAACGAAACGGGAACAATGTAGAAAGGAGCATGGTGGATACGCCGCTGGTACTTCCTATATATAAGTGTTCCTTATTACATTGCGAACGTAGCGTTATTTAAGTTACTAGAAGTCCTGGACCTTGACCAATGTTATTTTATCTTACACTCTCCGACTCTGTTTTCAAGCACACACAAGTTTCCTATAATAGTCTTCATCGAAAACATTCTCCTATCCATTGTTCAAAGCTCCATGCTTTTGTTACAATGACGACATCACTTTGACAGTTGACAAATTCGCTAAGAATCCAAACGTGGCCCCGAGTTTACTTGGGAACGAGAGGATCAAATGAAGGCGAAATATCCACAGCTGTTTCCACAAGTTTTCTCTAAAAAAATTTCGGGATGAAATTTCCAAAAGTAGGGGAGACTGTAACATTTGTGTCTTTTAATCTTTGTAATTAAGTTTTTGATCAATGAAACATTTTGTTTGATATCCAAGAATTTTATTATTAACATGTGCCTTACATTATTTAGTAAATGTCCATTTAAAAACCAAATTGTCCATGTCCGCAGAAAAATACTGTAATCCTGCGAAGTGTACAGCATTCCGTAGAACGAAACAGAAATTGCCCGAAAACCCAAAAATAAATATTATTTCGCATAGATAATATAACGGGTATTAAAAACGACACAAAATCCGCACTTAAATATTTTTGCGTTAAGCTGCACGGCTAGTTCAGTAAACTGCCTGACAGCAAAGCCGGTACCGGAACTGTGTCAGAAATAATAAAATTTTTAGTCCAAAAAGTTGGATTAATTATTTGGATGATAAAACGTATGCAAAAATAATTTTTGTTATGTATTTACTTAAACAAAACACGGTGTCAGTATTTAACCCGGTACAGGACCCGAACCGACTTTTTCACCCGAACAACAAACTAAAAATTTTGGTGGACTAGTTTTACCTAGTGTCACACTACTTTAAAATATTAGAGCTTAAAATCTTGTAGATATTTTTATAAAAATTATCAAAGTTTGTAAATCTTATGTGTTTAAACTAGATTTATAAAAAAAATACAATATTGCATGTACAAGGTTTTGAAGAAGAAGTGGGTCCCCATTTTTGCCACTAATATTGCATGTGTGTGTTGGAAGAACTAGAAGATGATTAGTGGATTTTGAGGTGGAAGACATTGATTAAAGCAAACCCCCATATACACTCCACCTTCTTTCATATTTCCAAGATCACCAAAAACCTTAAATCCTCACTTTCTCTCTCTCAAATTTTTGGCTAGAACACTCTTACTACCATCTTCACTTTAAAAAATTCTTAACACATAAATTTCAAGCTTCCATGGATGATCTAAGACTTTGGTGATACTTGGAAACACATTTGAAGCACTTTCTCAAGACTTGAAGCTCTTGATTCATATTTTCTTCATATTTTTCATCTTGTTCATGTTAGCAAGATAGTAAGAATTCTACACTAGTTTTATTTTATTACTATTGTTGATTTTTGTAAGAATACAAGTTCATCTTGGATCATATCAAAACAAAACCCATATGAAAAACACCAAGATAAACTAAAAATCGTTATTTTTATTTTATGATTTTTCTATGATTTTGAATGAACTTAATGAAGTTTATGCTAGTGTATACGAATCTTGGTTAATGTTGTGTAAAAACATGATCTAAACACATGCATGTTTAGATCTAACAAGATTCATCAACAAAAAGATATGAACATGGGTTTTTATTCTTAAAATAGTTACATGCATGTTAGAAAACATGAGTACTTATTAAAAATCCAAGAACATGAATTTTTGTTAAAATGAATCAATAAAGTTTCCATTTCTGGAAAGAATCAAGAACATGAAATATGTTAGTAGAAAGAGTTTTGAATTCATATTTATGTTTCAAATGACTATATGAGTCACCTAAAACATGAGTTTTAAATAAAATCATGTTCTACAAATTTTTGGCAAAAACAAAGAATAAAGTTTCCTTTTTGGGAAAGTGAGGAACTATATCATGTTCATGGTTCTTTATTGACAAATTTTGACGAATATTGATACTTGATGAAATAATTTGAACACAAGTTATGTATAAATTTGGGAAGAATCCATGTTTTATAAAAGATCTCTAAACAAAAAGTGACAAGTATATATTCTAGATAAAATGTATACTTTCAAAATTCATGAAGTATCATATTTATGTGTTTTTGTGTGTATATATTATGTATTTAGACCAAGTACGAATAATTACACAATATGTAAACACAACAAATTACAAACACATATATATTAACACTTGGGAAACAAAACTACAAAATAAAATGTCCATCCTTGGACATAAACAAACAATCAGACAATTCGGACACTTTAGACAATATGGACACTTTTGGCAAATTCGGACAAAAATAAAATATATGGCAAGACGAAATGAACGACTTAAACAAAGAAAAGCAAACAAATACAAATATGATAATGGATTCAAGATGAGAAACTTGTACGATGAACAACTATAAACCTAAGTGTCTAATAAGGTTAGAACACTTGTAGGTTGAGTAACAAACGAAGAATCCGAAATCAAAACAAGTTTTGCTTGGAACGCAAATTAGTGAGTACATAGTCCCCTCTTTTACTGCTTTCAAATGTTTTGGGGTGAAACATGTGTACCTATTCGATATTTTCATGATTTCAATTCATGATAGTACTTATCTTTTGACAAATTGATTGATTATCTATAGTTCAAACACTAATATTCAAAGATTATAAAATTAATTGTTGGGTTGTACTTATTTTATACATTTACCAAACCGAGTGGTAGTACGATATAGCGCTATAGGACTAGACACCCCATTCCTGTTGTATGGAATGTCAGAAACCGGATTTTATCCAAATAGAAATTGCCTTTGTGGTATTTCTATAGTCTCTAAGGTGTAGTTTGATACACTAAGGTTTGAATGAATTCTAAATCACATTTTCATTTGTATATTTTGATATACTTCCAAAGTATAGTTTGATATGCTCTCATATGTGATATTATTTACCAAAGTATAATTTGATATACTATGAACAAATCCAACATATATTTGGTTATTTACTAAAACATAGTTGGTATGTTATTTACAAAACCAAAGTATACTTATGATATACTATCGAAAACTATTATTTTAACAACTAAAGTATATGTGATATACTATCTGTTTAACTGTTTTGAAACTAAAATATATTTCAATATGTTACTTATCCGACTTTCTTAAAACCAAGGTATATTTTTATATATGCTACAAACCTTTTTATCAAAACATTGTTTTACAAACAACATATTTTATACAAACTCATTTTTACTTGGTTATTCATTTCATTATGCATTATTCTTTTATATCATCTGATTTCTTATCACTTTTTGTATGAAATATAAAAGAAAATATTTTAAGGCTCATGACTACTTTTGTTAAACATTTTCTTTAAACTTACAAGTCATGAATCCTGTTTAAATAAAACCTATGTATCTCACAGGCATTTTTATGCTAACGTACCTATTTTCACATGTGTTTCAGGTGCTGCTATGTGATGATTATTTGATGCATGCTATACATAGGATGGACTCGTGCCTTAGTGACTTTAAAATTTGAAAGACAATATTTGTATTTATCTGATTTGTAATAAAACAATGAGTTCAATAATTCAATAAAACGAAACTATTTAATCCATGGTTGTGAAACAATGATTCTGTTACGACACTCCCCGACATTTCCGCCACGATTTGTTGTTTTACGTGGTCGGGGTGTGACAGAAAAGTTGGTATAAGAGCCAATGGTTAGGTGGATGAGCAAAAGGAGATGACGGTGAATGTGGAGGGACAAAAGCAGAATGACAGGGACAAGGTGGTGGGCATGAAGGAGTCAGCTCGAGCTCCAGAACTCTGCGACTCAAGATCTCAAACTGTAACTTGAGTGACAAAAGCAACTCATCCCGTGTGTAGCCTCCATAATGTGAGGGATGATAGGGGTGTGAGATAGGCATGGTATAGGGCGGGAACCATCGGAATGGCTCGTCAAGCGATGTAGATGGAAAGGGAGTGAAAGATGTAGTCTGTGGGATCAGAAGGAAATCTGCTGAAGCAAATGGGTCATAACTCGGGGGCTGGCCCAAGGTACCTTCCCCTGGACGGGGTGCAGAGATCTCCTGTAAGAAAACAATTGATAGGTCAGTACGGTGAACATCAGACTCAACAGGAGGTAGGGGAGAAACATCAGCGGGTGGGGGTGGTGGAATGAATGGATCAACAAGAGGAAGATCAATAGGTGTGGGTATCGGCTCTGGAACAAGGGGTGCAATATCAGGCTGGCAAAAAGGGACAGGATCTGGCTCAGGGACAGGCTCTAGGTCATGTGGAGGTGTGGGGACTAGAGCATGGGATAGTGGTGCAGCTGACATCGCAGTGTCGTCGTCGGAATCAGTGGCATAAAGCTGTAGTCCTGCCGCCTGCAGGGCTGAGGAAGTCACAGACTCAAAGGAGTCTGAAACCGAATGCAAGCTAGAGTCGGAGGATAACTCGATAACTGGAATAGCAGGAAGAGGCACAACAACAACATCATCATCAATCTCTCCGTCGCCCTGGGCGTCAGCTGGGGGACCGCCCACAAATAAATCGACATCATCCTCAAACAAGTCATCGAAGGGCCAATCCTCAGGAGGAATGACCATAAGGGGAACGGCGCCGAGGATCGGTGTCACAATGTGCTCACCATCGGGGTGACCGATGATGAGATGATCATGGACTGGAGCAGGAATAACAAAAGGATCCTCAACGGGAACGCCATCAGCTATAGGTAAGTCACCGCCAAATCCGGTAATGTGAATGGTTGAAAGTCACCCTTGTCCTCAGACAGCATCTCGGGATCACTCTCGGTGTCCGATGTGAATATCTCTGGCTCAGGCATGACCTCATCGTCCGAAACGACGGCCATCGGGTCGTGGGCGTCAGATAACCCACTCTCAGAGGAAGACATGGGTGCCTGCAACATAATAAGCATAACATGTGCACATATATTAACCACTAACACTCAGTGTATGCAAACAAAAGCAATCATCATTTAATCGTGTATTCACATTATCCCTCATGTGACGTTTCTATCTTAACTAGTCTACCCCATGCAAACTAAACCACCATTGTGACCTTGCATTGTGTTTCTTGTCTTTCCTTTTTGTAAAACGTTTGTTCCATGGATCTTGGCATTTTGAAAATGCAATGAAAAATGTTTTGTAAAAATATTTTCGTGAGAGAGCCCTAATGATTGTAGTCTAGACTTGAGAAGGAATCCTAGTTCGCTACAATCGAAGCTCTGATACCAAACTGTCACACCCTGACTTTTGCGGAAGCGTGTTACGTGTGACTTGCTTAATATCATTGCATTCAACCATAACAAACAACTATATGATAGAAACCATGATGTTCATCCATTAAAGAGTTTCAAAACAATATAACCAACATTGTTTAACAGAAAACCAAGACTTCGAGTTTATAACACAAACCATCCAAATGTTTAATGTTCCATAAAGGACTTGACAAATACATTGATAAAACAAGGATTTGAAGTGTATGTCTTATCTAGGATAAGACATCCATTTTAAACCCTACAAAAGTGAGGATGACATCATTTATTGTAGACACAACTTGAAAACCTTCAATGCCCGCCAGATCCATTATCAGTTCCCTGAAATACATGTAGTTTGAAAACATCAACAAAAGTTGAGCGAGTCCATGTGTTTTGTATGTGAGCTTGTAATAAACTTTGTAACCATAGTATGTATGTATTTGTAAACCCGGTATGAAAGCGTCTATGAACAGATCAATTAATGATTTGCAAGGTCATTAATATGTGTGCAATGGTGCAGGAAGGCTCAAACCTAGCAGATTTTGTACCGGGCTTCCGGCTGGAAGACATAGTCACCACCTTCGGCCACTTCCGGCCTAGGGGTGGGGCTCGTAACACCCAAATAGATCTATCACTCATGTCCCTCGGTCCTTATACGAGGATTAATGGTCTTAAGTGTGCGCCTACCCATTCACATGATCTAACAGTTCATTCCTTAGCTAACCATACCATTTATAAACGTTTGTAAACACTTGTAACATGCATTTCACCCCCGAAGTTATAAAAACAAAAACAGTTAAAGGAAAAGGGGGACATGAACTCAAAATCTTGCATCTCATAAACTGGTGTAACTCAAAGCTTCTCCCCGGTTGCACGACTACCTACACACGTGCTATGGTTTATTAGACGGATGGGTCGTGTTTGGACTTTTAGTCTTATTTGTTATAACTTAGTAACTTTGAGTTACATTTCTTGGTGTCATTGAGATTATTCCAAAGTATATAATTATTTGTTAAAAGAATAATATTTTAACTTAAATTATATTTAATAATTATTGGAATATTTGTTAAAATAATATATCTTAACTTATATGTTTTGTAATCCTTCATGAATATTCTTCCCCAAGGATGGGTGTACTTATACATGTATTCTTAAACTTATGTATTTTTGCCAAGTATCGATGGCGTATTACGGTGTGTATTTATACGTACGAGAATAGGGATGAGATTTTTTTACCGAAATACCGGTACCGTACCGGTACCATACCGGTACCGTACCGATCATAAATGGTACCGGTGTCGGTAATAGATTTTTCGAAATTCGGTATCGGTAAAAAACGGTATCGGTACCGGTATTTTTCGGTAAATACCGGTATTAATACCGAATTTAATAATCATCGGTAAAAAGCATGGAATCCATTGAAGTAAGTTAATTTTTTAATTGTATGGTTATAAATTATCAATATATATTTTCTTACTTTTAGATTTTTAGTATCTTTGTGTTTGGTTGTGTAAGGAAACGACACTATTGTTGAAGAAATCCCTTTTGTCGAACTTGATGGTGAGTCGAAATTGGGTAAAAGTCAAACCCATGGATGTTTAATATGTTTACCTTTTTTTACATTTCTCTATATATTACTCTAGTTCAGTTAATAATGGATGGATGAGTTGCACATGATATTTTTTTAGGTAAAAAATGGATGACACCAAAGCGGTACCAATGTGGTAAAGTACCGAAATACCGGTACCGTACCGGTACCGAATCTATAAATACGGTACGGTAATCGGTATCCACATTTCCTCAATTTCGGTAACGGTATTTACGGTATCGGTACCGGTACGGTACCGGTATCGTACCGATCTCATCCCTATACGAGAATAGTTATTTTTATTGTATTTATTAAGTATTCTTATACTTAATTTTTGTATTTATACTTTCCGGAATATTATTTTTAACCAATAAATATCACCAATTTTACATTCTTAAAATATATATATATATATATATATATATATATATATATATATATATATATATATTTTAAGAAAACTTTTATAGAAAATTATTTTTAATTCTTCCTTGGCAAAATATTTATATTTTCATGTAAACCTCAAAAATAATATATTTTCAAGTTTAACTTAGAAAATATCTATAAATCCATTTTTTTTTTCACCCCAAAAATAATATGTTTTCTTAATAGTTCAAGAAAACACATATATTTTTCTTTACTCAAAATAATATATTTTCTTCTTGACAAAAATATGGTATATTTTTGTAACACTTGTAATAATCATATTTTTCGTTTTCTTGGTTTTCAAAATACCGTTTAATTTATTTGTCAAAATATACATATGAATTTAATCCCGGAATATTTTTTTTTTGGGTAAAGGGTTACCCCGGTGAATTTTATAAATCAACCAAAACAAACCAAGTGTGGACCGAACATAGTCCACAGTTCTCTAGCATGGCATACCATACATAGAGTTTACAAGCAAAAAGCAAACGACAAAACAAAGAACACCAAGAAACTAGCAAACAGCAAAACAACGAACTAACTGAACTTAACCACAGTCATCATCTTCCATCAGCAACCCGCGAGGCAAGCTCCATTCCTGAAGAATCCCATGAATCTGATTGGTCCTCTTGAATAGCATAGATTGCAGTTTCATCCGAACAGTCGCTAAAATCACCTCAATAAGCTTGGTTGCACTCCTTTTCCTTGATGAGAAAAGTCGTTGGTTCCTCTCCTGCCACACAAAATACGCCGCAGCACTAACCGCAAGCTTCCCAATAATGTGACGAGCAGACGTTGACTTAGCATACCGTTCAAGGTGATCATAGATACTATCCCAAGAGTTCTGAACCATATCCATACCAGCTTTCTCTTTAATACCACTCCAAACCTGCGATGCATATTGGCACTCGAAGAACAGGTGCTCGTGAGAATCCGGGCCAGCCGTACACAACGAACAACAAAGTAGATTGAAGTTAGCATTACCCGACATGCACCATGATCTAATAACATCTTGAGTTTTTAACTTCTTGTTTACCGCTAACCACATGAAGAACGAATGGCGAGGGATATATTGAGAAAACCATACCATACCCATCCATGGAACCTCATCACGCACCACTCGAATATCATCCCAAACCGCCGACGCACTAAAGTCAACCTCTCTACCAGTTCTGGTCCGCCAAAATAGTCTATCCGGAACCGTTGGATTCAAAACAAAGTTTGACATGGTATGAAGGTTCGAGTACCGATCCGTCCAATCGTTAGGCCATTCCCACATACCATTATCATTTATATCAACTACTTTTGTGTGTAACGTGTAACCCGCATTCGCTATCACCCTTGGCGTAATAAAAGAGCTCAACGGACATACATCATCCCATCTATCAAACCAAACTGACGTTGTAGTACCATTACCTAACTTGGTCCAACAGTGTTGTTGAATTACCGGCCTAATGTTTAGCAGCTTTCTCCAACTCCATGTTGCATTTTGTCTGAGCGGCTGGTCCCAAAAGCTTCTACCCCGGATGCGATAGGAATGTATCCATTTCACCCAAAGAGACTCACGAAGTGTGAGAAGACTCCAAAAATGAGTTGTTATAAGAGCATTATTCATATCTGAGATACGACGAATCCCCAAACCCCCTTCTCTATGCGGTTTACAAACCCTTTCCCAGTTAACTTTAGATTTACCCTTAATATCATTACCTTGAGCCCAAAGAAACCTCTTCGTTTTCTGTTCAAGCTCATGAATAATCCTCTTTGGTAATATGAAAACCGAATCCTAATAAATGTGCATGGACGAGAGGACTGAACGGACCAATTGAAGCCTTCCAGCAAACGACAAGCACTTGCTCTTCCAGTCAGTGATCCGATTTTCCATGTTTTCAACCAATCTCCTACAATCACTATATAGAAGATGAGTCGAGATAAGAGGAACCCCAAAATACCTAACAGGAAAAACGCCCTCCACAAACGGAATGATACTCCTGATCCTCTCCTTGATTGCGTTTGACACATTCCCAAAGAAGACCGTACTCTTATTCATACTAGGAACAAGGCCCGACATGCTCTTAAAAGAATTCAACGCATCAAGAATAACTTTAGCTGAATTATGATCACCCCGAGCAAACAAAAAAAGATCATCCGCAAAACAGAGATTAATTATGCGTTGCTTTTCACATTGATGATGAAGTCTGAACTGATTCGAAATGGACACCTGTTTTTGAAGAATCAATGTAAGGACCTCCATGACCAATGTAAATAAATAAGGAGACATCGGGTCTCCTTGCCTCAATCCACGTTTTCCTTTGAATTAGCCATGAAGATTACCATTAATAGCCAACGAAAATGAAGTTGATGTAACACATGCCATAACCCATTTAACGAACTTCCAATGAAAACCAAAGCCACTCATAGTCTGTTCCAGAAACATCCAATCAACCGTGTCGTAAGCTTTTTTGGATATCAACTTTGAATGCACACCTTGGCGGTCCATAGTTACGATGATAGTTGTGCATCAACTCCTGAGTTAATAATATATTATCTGAAATACGCCTTCCAGGAACAAAAGCTGATTGATTAACACCAACAATGTCACATAACCCCTCTTTCATTCGGTTAGTAAGAATCTTACTAATGCACTTATACAAAGTGTTGCAGCACGAAATCGGTCTATAATCCGTAATAGAAGACGGGGTGGTAACCTTCGGGATTAACGATATAACCATATGATTTAGTTGATTGAGCAACTTTCCATTACTAAAGAAATCCTGGACCGCCCCACACACATCATTTCCAATCACATCCCACGACTTCTTAAAAACACTGAGGTGTAACCATCCGGGCCCGGTGCCTTATTCCCTGCAATAGAGAACATAGCCACTTTTATTTCCTCATCCGTCACTTTCCGAACCATGTTAATAGCTTTCTGATGCGTTAACACACTAGAAAACAAATCCGGCGTCGGCTGCATCCCAATATTCCCCACGGTTCCAAAAAAATTAGCGTAATGGTCCACTAGAGCTTGCGGAACCGATCCACCTTCATGCAGGACTCCATTCGTATCTCTATTGTAATAAATTCGACTTCGATGGTTTTTGGCTTTAATAACATTGTAGAAAAACCTTGAATTCGTATCACCTAATTCAAGCCACTCCACTTTAGATTTTTGCTTCAAGTAAACCCCTTCATCATGAACTGCCTCCTTATACTCACGCATTAAACGGCCATGCTGCTCAATCAAATCATCATTTAACGGGTCGTTATCAATAGCAACCTGACAATCATCTAGAGCCCTCCTCGTAACCTTAACTTTCTCATGTAAGTTGCCTTGCTGAAAAAAGATTTTCCGAAGCAGGGATTTTAACATTCTAAGCTTTTTCACCACTTGAAACATACGAAACCCATGTTGATCCATACTCCATACCCGCTTAACTTCTTCAATAAAACCCTTCTTATCCGCCACTAGATTCACGAATTTAAAAGGTTTCGGTTTATCTCTAGAAATATTAGGAAGCTTGAGGATACACGGAGTGTGGTCAGAAACCGATACGGATGAAAATACGCTGCCACAGCCGGAAACGCGTCAGTCAAATGAATATATATTTTCCTAAATACATATTTAGTCACTTTTATTTGTCAAAAACCAACCTCTAATATTTGTAATTTTTGTAACAAAAATTATGGCAAATTTTATATGAAAACCATGGTTAAAATTTACTTATAAACACTTGTTTAAAAAATATTTTTCTAAGTGTTTAAATTCTAGAAAAAAATTGTCATAGTTTCCCCTTAAAAATGGAGGTTTCCATGCTTTCGAAGCATATCATTTTCTTTTAAAATCATCACCAATCAATCAACAAATCAAACAACACTTACCATGAGCCAAAATCTTACAATTTTCACTACATCATGAACTTGAAATTTTGTAAAAACTTGTAGTAACTTAGTATGTTGTTAAGTAAGCTTAGTTACCCTTTAAAGTGTGGTTATTTGTTTATGAATATCATTCTTGTAAATTTTAGACTTTCACAACTTGTAAAATGATTTTTCTAAAAATCATTCTTTTGAATTTTTCTTGTTAACAACATATTTCTACACTTGATTTAACACTAAAAATGTGATTAGTTTCTTTAAAACTCATGTTTATGTAAATCTTGTAAATAAACTTGGTTTCTTGAGAAAACTAGGTTTGAAATCATCCATCTACAAGATTTATATTATGTTTTGATCATCATCATTCATAAAAACATCTTCGTATTTCAAGTTCATGTTTACATAAAGGATGTTCATCTTGGTTTTTTCATAAGATCATCCACTTACTTGCTAGATCATGTTTTTAATCACAATCTAGCAAGTTTAATATGATGTTTAACATCATGAACACAAATAATCAACAATCAAGAAGCATACATACACTAAAACAACAATGATTCTTATGATTTAGAGCTTTATGTTAAGAGTTATGTTCTTGATCTTTGATGTTCTTATGTTTAGTAACTTGCATATACTTTTAACCATCATAATAAGAAGTAAAATGGAGTTAGGAGAGTCTTACTACTAGCACAAGGCTAGGGAAGAGATCAAGAATGATGAAGGTGATAAACTTGGTGGTTAAAAACCTTTGAGAGAGGTCCTTCAATCTACAATGGCACCAAGCTCCTTAGTTATGCTCCTAGCACCTTAGAATCACTTGAGAATGGATGAATGAGACTTGAAGGTGGTGGTATGGTGGTGGTGGTTCACGGCCGTAGCCAAGGGAGGAGGAGGGAGAGAGTTTGAGTGTGTTGTTTTGTTTGTGAAATGAAGAGTTTGAAGGCACTAGTGGTTTATAATCTTGAACTCCCAACACAACTTAACCCATTGTATAAAATGTCTCTAAAGTGAACATCAAGATCAATAAAATAATTAGAACAAATCAAGGGTGGGCCACCCTTGTGTGACCGTCGCCCATGGGGGGGGGGGGGTATAGGTTTGGGATGTATTGGATGGTTAAGAGAATTAGTTAGATTTCAAGTATATGTTTAGTGTTTTTAGTTGTTATGTAATTATAAGAGGTGTTATGATGTTCGGTGACCATTACTAGCTCGGAAATGATAAAACAGTGCTTCTAGTGAAAATTTGGTGTTCCGGGTAGTGTCCGGTTGTTCAGTTGGTTACCGGTTCGTTAAGGTGCTAAATTACGCAGTTTAGTGTGCTTTATGTTCCCTTTTCTGACAGTTTTGCTTCCCGACACCTAGGAAGGTATTCTGGACCATTAAACCATAATTCTGCATAATATTAAGTTGTTTAAATGCTGATTTTTGCTGAAAATTGCAAAATTCTGCAGTTTATGAGAGTTTTAGGCACTTTCCGACACTAAAATTATCACTAGGAAGACAGTTTTATGATCCTTACTTTCCTACACACTATACTAGTGTAACTCTTGGTTTCTGGCTCATTCTGTGCTCTAACATTATGTATGTCTGAGTACTGAACTCCCGTCAGTACTTCTGATTTGTCTGATAACCGTGCTAACTTTGTTTCGTGCATCATTTGAATCATAAAGTGTTGCATGCAATAATGATATGAATTCATGTAGTATGTGATGCACTTGTATGTATATGACAATAATTAGAAAGCATTCATGTCATTAATTTAAATCAGCATAGTCATTAAGCTACAAATTACTGTTTAATTAATGTACGGATACATGGAAATTTGACAGTTGTCACACCGGCACCCATAACCACCAGTTCGGGTCGAAACGGTACGCGTCGAAATGGTTCGGGGCGAAACAGTACGGGTCGAAATGGTACGGGTTGAAACGGTACGGATCGAAACAGTACATGTTGAAATGGTGCGGGTCGAAACGGTCGAAGATTCCAATGAATTTACTTAAATTCCTTCACATATAGGAAGGATTTTGAATTCCTTTAGTTAAAGTAATTTGAAGGAATTCATGCCTAATTCCAATTCTAATTCCATTGTCAACCAAACACATGAAGATTGGAATTGGGATTCCAATTCCATCAAATTATGCGAACCAAACATCTTAAGAGATAGGGATTCAAATTCCAATTCTCTTAAATTCCATTGAATTCATACGAACCAAACACGCTCTTAGATTCAAACCTATGGATTGACCGAACGCTTAACTTAAATACTCAAATGTATGGATAGCTGGATAGGTTTGAATACGTGAAATCTATTTAACTTGAATATGTGACCTTTTAGATAAGAATAGAATATTGATTATCGTCTTATAAGGCCACTGGGGGTGGTCTGTTATAAACAATCCATCACTCGTGAAACTATCACGAACACCGCCGCCACCTATTCCCATCACTCGTGAAACTTTAACGCGTTGATTATATCACGCGTTGAAGAATTGTTGAATGTAAGAGTATGCCTTGTACTTTGTGTATTAATACTTGTACATTGTAATCACATCACTAGTGATGACCACTGCCACTAAAGACTGCTTGTGAGTGATAGAATAGTGGTTGCTGACATGGCGGAACATGATTGGATGTTTGTGAGTGATGGAATTTCATCACTAGTGACTACCCCTACTCCCCTAGCCCTCGCCATTTGTTTAAAAAGGTAAACTAGATCACGTTGCCACAATACATTATTTTGTTTATCGTTATCAAAATATCATCGTATTATTCACTTTTTAAATATGAATTATTGAGTTACTTTAGGGGCACATTTTATCCTCCCTCTAGGCCTCAATTTCTTCTTCTTTTTTTTTTTTTTTTTCTTAGGAAATTGTTTGGAATTTTGATAAGATTGATATACATATGGATAAGATTAATATGTGAAACAATATGTATGTTTTAGTTTAAAAAAATGTCACGTAAAATTAGAAGATATAATTACAAGGGAAAAAATACGTTTTTAATTATTTTAAAAACTTTATTAGTTGGTTCACTTGGTATACACTAACATCCATAGGTGTTAATCCTAGTTGGCATCCGTTAACACTTGTTATACCGCTTCTGAAGGGTGTTAAGAGGCATTAAAAGCTTCACATGTTAAGAAGTTAACTAGGAGAGAGTGAAGGAATCAAACATTGCAAAATTTACACACACACACAACATGGTATATATATAGGGGGGGTTCAAATGAGAAAAAAATTATTGAAAGAAAAAAAAGGACATATTGGTAAAATACTATTTCATTTATATTTAGTTTTTTATTATTCTCTCAATACATATATATTAAGGATTTTCGGTTAGGCTAGACGGTATGGGGAGCGTCCCCCACCCGCCCAGCACCGGCGACGAACCAAACACCGTGCCGGGCCCCCGTCGTCGTCCTCAGCGACGAGATCTGGACGATTGAGACGGTCCATGTGAGGACAAAATTCTCCCATTTCTCAATGCAATAAATTACATAGGCACAATTAGGTGTTTGTTTTTGTGTTTGTGTGTACGAAGAAGAAGAAGGAATGTGTTTGCAAGGACAAAATTCTCCCATTTCTCAAACCTGTAAACTGATATGCGAAGAAGAAGGTGTTTGCAAACTTGGACCTATTGTTTGTTGTACCTCTAGGGTTTTTTGTATGTGTGAAACATTGAAAAGTTGGGCCTCTTGTTTGTTTAACTTGGTGTTAAGTTATGACCCACCCAAAAGCCCATTTGTTGTTACTAACTTGCCTTTCATAATTTCTTTTGTTATGCATTGTTTTTTTTAAGTTAATGTAATGTGTTTTTAATATTAATGAAAATATTTAGTTAATTTATTTGTTAAATGTTAAAAAAAGCAGAATATTAAAAAAAGCAGAAGATTAAAAAAATAAAAAAATATAAAAGTGGTGGGGTAGGATCATCTAGGACCATCCTCCCATACCCTCTAGTTTTGTGGGATGGATCATCTTTGAGAAGACTATGATGTACCGCCTACGTGACGGATCATCCTCCAAGGGAGGATGGACACCATACCCTCTAGCCTTACGACCCTCCTTATTTTGTTAATGTAATGAGCTTTTCACTGAAATATAACTAGGTGCCAGAGGTGACCTAAGTTCTTGGTATCGGATTGACCGCACCATAAACATTGCAACTACCCTCTGCCTTGCGATTTTCATTTTCTCTCTCTTTTTTTTTACTGAAATGAATATATCAATAACTCGATTTCAAAGATCTTCAATTATTTTTATTAAATTATGTTTATTGAATAATTCTTGGAATTTGTAAGATAAACGAGTTGACGCTTACCCGCGCGTTGCAGCGGGATACTGAGTATCAATGTGTTTAGTAATACTATATGAGATTCAAACATTCTTAAGTTCATGCCAAACATTCTTCTCATTCTTCTTTATCACCGTCTACAACACCGCACGAAAGTATTTTACTTTAAAAAAACAAAAAGTGTTGTGAAAATGGTCTAACTTTGTCGGCATAAATTTTGAACCGCAATTTTTGATGGGCGCCAAAAATGTAACATTTTGTAAGTATAATAAATACACATGTTAAATGGGGTGTTTTGATGAGACGTGTTTAATCTCTCTCGCTCAATATATATTTTATTTCTTAGAAAAGTCATGTTGTTTGATATCATATTGAAATGAACCTACGTGATTATTCGTTGGTAACCGTCCATGGACTAACTAACATAACCATTCATTAAATCGCATGACTATGATTTTTTTTAACCATATAACATGATTTATAATAAAAAAACACTAATATTGCTAAACTTAGTGACTAAAACTTATTTTATCTAAGTTAAAAGACTATAATTACATTTATAAGATTATATCTAATGCTAATGGCACGAACTTTATATATTGTTTGAGTTGAGAAATTAGTAATTTTGTTTTGATTTTCAATTTACAGGTGTCTCCCAATTCTCTATAAAATGATTAATATTTTTTAACATATTTAATTATTATTATTTATGTACTATTAATTTGTAACACACTTAGGCATCATGTTCTTGTACATTGTGTTTAAAAGGTATTCTATGTTAAAGTATGTTGTACACTTACTTTAGACTCTTGTAAATAATAGATGATAGGATATTAATTTGTAACATACTTAGGCATCACTTTCTTGTACATTGTGTTTAGAAGGTGTTCTATGTTAAAGTATGTTGTACACTTAGTTTAGGTTCTTGTAAATAATAGATAATAGGATATATATTATATGAAATGTATAACATTTCACACACACACAGGCGGGAATATGTCACAGAATAGTAACCAAGTTTCAAAAGTGTTCTAATTAGGTCACTCGTATCGTTTTTGTCCCAATTAGATAACTTAACATTCAAATCGAGTCATGTCCTTTTTTCTATGTGTCAAGAAAAAAATGAAGAATAAGATGTTGGGGTCAGATTATTTTAATATATGAAATTATATTTATTAAAAATAAAAACACTTTAATTACATTAAAAATTAAAAAAACAAGTTACAATTCACGTCATCACTCAAAGTTAGCATCAAATAAAAGTGAAAAAAGAAACAAAAATCCACATCACAATGGTTATTTATGAAATGGATGAAAAAACCCTTAATTTTAACTAAAAATGAATGTTAAGTGACCTGATTGGAACACTTTTGAAACTTGAGTGACCTAGTTAGAACACTTTTAAAACTTGATTACTATTCTACAAAGTTACCCCTTTTCAGGCTATAGAGGTTGTACATTGTGCATTGCATCTTATTTACCATCTATGTAGGGTTTATGCTTTTTATTGGATGATTTAGGCGGCACATAAAACAATTGAATCCCGCGCCGCAATGCGTGAGGTAAAATACAAGCCAATAACGATTCGATCCCATTAAGATTGAATCTTGTGCTGCAACGCGTGAGGTAAAATACAAGCCCATAGGGATTGAATCCCGCGGCGCAACCCGTGAGGTAAAATACAAGCCCATAACATTAACGATATAATAATTGAATCCCTTGCTGTAACATATGAGGTAAAATACAAGCCTACAAGGATTGAATCCCGCGCCACAACACGTGAGGTAGAATACAAGCCCACAACAATTGAATCCCGCGCCGCAACGCACGCGGTGTCAAATACTAGTTCTTAATAAAACCAAACACAATTACAACCACATCCGTATGTACTAAATATTTTAAACATTGTATATATTACTTTTAGAGAATATTTTTGTGATAAGGACCCAAATAATTGCAACCTTTTCTCCTTTTACTATTAAAATAACTTAGGGGTGAGCAAAAGGAAAAACCCGACCTGACCTGGCCATTACCTGACCCGACACGAGAATCGGTCAAACATAAAATACAGAACCGATTCACTACCCTAAATATAGGGTCGGTTCCGGTTTATAGGTCCAAGTCGGGTTTCATCATAAATTCTTCATTGGTCAATCATGAATTCTTCATTGGTAAAAAAAAATTAAAAAAATAGAAATACTCATTGATTGGTAGATTAGCAACTTACAAAAAGCGTCACCAAATCGTGATCAATAGCTAGGGGGTATCCGTACACTACACATGCTTTCTAAATTTCCTACGAACCCCGCCTTCTCTGTATAGAATGAACATTTCTTACCTTAAGCCGTTTCCATACTTGTAAAACCTCCAATTAATGGAATTTTATTTATGTGCTTTGTTTCAAGATATTATATAAACTAGGTTGATACCTGCGGCCGCGTTGCGGCACGCTAAAGTGAATTGTTTTCGGTTTAAACATTTCAGTTGTAGTAATGAAGTTGATACAAAAAGTTGATGTGTCTGAACATGACATATTAAGAGAATTATAGAGGTACGAACATACCCGTCGGTCCTGTGTCGAACCTCGACCCGGCCCGTCAATCCTGTCTCGATCGGATCCACTTCCTTGGGCTTGAATGCCCCATCATCAGTTTGCTTCCAATGTAAGGGAAAACAATAATAATCAGCAGTTATTTAAACATTTGGGCAATTCTTCTTATTAAAAATTTAAAAGAATGAAATGCAAGGTAAACTTCTAAAACAAACAATTGACTACCAGTTCCAATATCATATCCATTTTTCAGAAATTACTTAAAAATGTATGGTATGTAAAAAACTTAATTAATGGAAGAAATAAATATCACAATGCCATCGTCGCCGTTAACGCCACCATCATCGGACACTGCTAATTTACACAAATTTACCAATCGATTAAGACCAAATTTCTCAACAAAGGATTAACACCAAATTTACCAATCGATTAACACCTAATATATTTTCCGTATCACAAATCAACCAACTCAGCGAGAAGCATACCGCAAGCACATGGCTCAATGAAAACATAACATAGGTTAAATTAAATTTTAAATAACTAACATACAACTTCCTAACGCCGGAATCACAAATGTCAAACAAATCTTACTTCGATTAGCCGCTAACGTTCGCAAAGCTAAACCAAATCGATTACTGATAATGTAAACTGAAATAGAGAATGTAATTAGTGAAACTTTACCGGGTCGTAGTTGATGGCCAAGTTTGCCGCTGGAAATTGAGGAATAATCGTATCTGTATTCTCTTTCTTGTTGCTGGAGATCGGCAAGAAAAAAAAAGTTTATAACAGTTGGTAGTTATGCAAGTAACTTTGATAATAAAAAGGATTCTTATAAAGAGATTTGGGATATCATTGATGAAAAATGGCAAAACCAAATGCATCGTGACTTACATGCGACCGCCTACTACTTGAATCCTCGATTTAGATGGAGTCCCAACGTTTCCAACCACCCGGAAATTAAATTGGGATTGTACAGATGCATGGATAGACTTGTTAAAAATGAGGTCTATATGAAGATCGAATCTCAACTTGATGATTACAAATACAAGAAAGGATTGTTTGGACATAGAGCTTCTCTCAACTCATATATGAAGCGTGTACCAAGTAATTAAATTATAAGTTCTGATTATTACTCCTATTATTTATTTAATTGTTCTCTAATTTATTTTTTCCTTTAACTTATATAGTTACATGGTGGGACAATTATGGAGATGAAGTTCCAGAACTGAAAGCCTTCGCGATGAAGATATTGGGTCTTACTTGTTCAGCTTCGGCTTGTGAACGTAATTGGAGCACGTTCAATCAAGTTCATACAAAAAGAAGAAATCGGTTGAGCACGGATAGGATGAACAAGTTGGTGTACGTTATGTACAATAGGAGATTGAAGCAAAAGTTTGTAAAGAAGGCGAATCTAAAAGACGATGAAGACCCGATAGTTGCTGATGAGGTTTTGTCAGATGATGAGTGGATAGCCAACTCGAGTGGGGATGAAGATGAAGATGAAGATGGCATGGTTGGAGTTGGCGGATCAAATGAGGAAGAAGGTGAGAGTTCATCTAGGAGGAAAAGGAAAAGAGTTATTACTTTGGTTGATGAAGATGACGATGACGATCTAAATCCGCCATATGAAAACCTTGAGGAGGAGGAGGATGATGATGATGATGCGGAGTGGAACGAGTATCATGATATTTAGATGTCAGTTTAAGCTATTTGAACTATTTTATGGAGTTTGTTTAATGTTAAACCTTGTTTGTTGAACTATTTTATGGTGTTTGTTTTATGTTAAACCTTGTTTGTTGAACTATTTTCTATTTATGATGTTTGTTTTATGTTAATTTGTGATTTTTATGAGAGATATCTATATTTTTTTAACTTTTTTTAATAATATTTCGAGGCTTACGCCTCGACCTGCCTCGAGGCTTACGCCTCGTGAGGCTAAGGGAAAACGCCTCGATACCCGTTTTAGCCTTTTTAAACCTTGGTAACGAATGATGAGTTGATATTGTAAAATAAATAAAGATGACATAATAATTTACTCTTGTATCACTTGCAAGTTGTAACTTCCAAGTGCGGGTTTTGCTCAAAATATAACCCTACCGTAGGTGTGTAATATACAATGCATGTTAAAAATGGAGCAAACATGAACACGTGACCCGATCCCAACTCGAACAATAACTCGAACATGAGCCTATTTTTTTTTATCAGTTTCTCTCAGATGAGCATGCTTCATCATCATTGAGCCAAGCAACAACCCTATCTCGTCACGATCATTATTCAGTAATATTCATATTCAGTAATATTCATTATCACTGAGCTAAGCAACAACCCAGAAATGCAATGGTATATTTATGGATTTCCATTGGAATATACAACGAGAAGTGTGTTTTTAGGTCACACACACACACGAAGCATGTATAAGGAGGCAAATGAGGCCACAACTATCTACGTAAGCCAGTCAAAGGCAACGACCACCAAAAAAAATTGATCAAACAAAGCATCAACATATAAACAAAGAACCGCTACCTTATTTTGTTTATCACAGGCATAAACATTAGGGTTCATGTGAGGGGTTCCCCATCATCATCACCACCCCGTCCATTCATCATTTTGTTTATCTCAGATGAATCTTGCATCATCATCATCATCATCGATTTCATCTCAGATTCTGTTCAAGTCATCATCATGGACTGGAAAAGCCCTAATTCATCGTCATCATCATCAACGTCACCCCTCAGTTGAAAAACCACATCATGGCTACAGAAAACTCATAACTGAAGACACTAAAAAAAACAATAGACAAACTCATCGAATGGCTTCCAATTACAGGTAAAGACCAAAACAACAGAGAAATAAACTTACCTTTAAAAGGCAAAGTGAGGCGAAATTAGAAGGTAAACAACAACTTATTTCCTTGTAGAGATTATCCATGATTCATAACCTACGGAATTTGCATGTATTTTAGAGAAAATAATATGGAATTGGGGAAACAATAAAAGTAAAAGTAAAGAACAAAGGATGCATCTTACACTTGCGGCTAAGCTACAAAGTATCTGATAATAAGCATAAACACAAAGATTTCCAAATCTAAAAATCGGAGAGAGACACAGATAGAAAAAAACGCCGCAACACACACGCCACCTAAGGCGGCCAGCCAGATCGAGCACCGGCGATGTCCGGGTGTTTTGCGTCCATCGGGAACAACATAGGTTAGATTACAGGGCATTGTCTTCACCGGAGACGGGAGGCGAAGCGGCCACCGTCTCCACCTTTTTTCCGGTAACAACAGAGAGAAGAGGGTGAAGTCTTTTTCTCTATCTCTCTTTGTCTGAATTCAGAGGCTGGGAAGCACATAAAAGGCACCACCGTCCATAAAGAGACAAACGAATGGCTGGAAGTCATCACTGAGACACTGACGTGGTCTGTAGCTTTTCCATGCCTCTCCCTCTGTTCATCAGATGTAGTTGTAGTCTCTGTTTTATTTCTTTATTTGTTCAATCGATTACAAAAGCTTACCGGCGGTGAAAGGTCTGCGATGACGATGGTGATGACGCTTTCCTGCTTCTCGTTCTGTCTTTCTTTCCCTCTCGATGGCGTATGGTGTATGGCTTCCTGAGAAACCCTAATGTGTGTAGACGAAGAAAGAATAAGCGTTGAAATAATTATGTGCCAAGGGGGAAATGAAAGAACGAAAACTGTAGTGGGGAAAAGCCAAAAGTGAAGAAGTTTCCTAGCGCAAACATACGATGGAAATTGATATATATAATAATATGGAGTGTGTCTCAAAAAGGGTAAGACTGTATCATCTTTATACTGTGGGGTTTGGGTTGGGGCGTGGGTTGGCTGAAAACGCCCAAGCCACCACCCCGGGTAAGCTTGGGTTGGGGCGTGGCCCAAGGGGCGGAAGTTTGAAGCCGGGTGTGGGGCGGGCTAGTGATCCTATGTGGCGGGCTCCTATTCGCTTTGTTGGTCATGTCATAGCGGGGTGTTTAAATTTTAAATTGTAACCGTTTGGCCAAGCCAAGCGGTCACCCCAACCCCCAACAGTCAACATCCACTATAAATATAACCCCAACCCCACCCGCTACCCCAACCCAAACAATCGTTGTCCATCGCTACCCCAACCAAAACCCACTTGATCGAACCCGCTCCCCCAACCCACTTGATCGATGGCCTCTTGGACCCACGAAGAAGAGCTAGCTCTCGTCACGAGCGTCATTGACGCAATGAAGGGGCGACAACCCGGTCAAACGCGATATTAGCCGGAAGCCTTTGCAAGCTACCGACATAACGTCGGACACGACCAGCACAACTTAAACGCGTGCCAACATAAATGGCGCGAGCTACGGCCGAAGCTTGATCGGTTCAAAGCCTACTACGAAGCCGTTCCGAGCGGTGAGTTAAGCCACGAGGACCGGGTGGCGGTATCGAACATTGAGTTTCGGGGCAAGGAGTGAAAACCATTCGACAAGCTCGCGTTTTTTGAAATTTACCTAACGCTCTAGGTTTTTTTATTTTGTAATCTTTTTTAGGTTTTTTTTGTAATTTTTTTTAGGTTTTTTTTTTGTAATTTTTAGGAATTATGTAATTTTTTGTAATTTTTTTTAATATTGTGTGTATTTTTTTAATTTTTTGTATTTTTTTTAATAACCTGCCAAGCCTTGCCATACCCCGCGGACACGTCACTCACCGGTGGGGGGGGGGGGCTCGAACTCCACGTGTCAACTCATGCCCTCAACCCAAGCCCTACCATACCCCACGCTGTTAATTAATGGAATTTCATTTATGTGCTTTTTTTTTTTGAACGGCCAACAAAAGCTTTTATTCCATTTAGCCAGCGGCTAACACCAAAATTACAAAAACGCCAAGACCACCAGAAACATCCACATAAAGCAAAAACCAACCAAACTAAGAATACATAAAATCAAAAAACATCAAAAGATTTCCATTGCTCCCAAGTCATCGCTGATTCCTTTGACCGGTGTTTTACCCAACCAAAGCTCCTCAGTTTAATCTCCTCCACCACGGCCGAGATAGGCTTAGTTTTACCAGTGAACATTTGATCGTTTCTGAGATTCCAGATGCTCCACAGTGACACGAGACAAACCGCATGAAATGCCTTCTTTTTCTTAGACGATCCCCCGAAACTCTTATAAGCATCCAGAATATCTTGTAACCTGAAAGCTATTAATGGCTGCATTTTGCACCATTGACATACCACCTACCAGACAACTTGAGCGAACCCGCAAGAGACGAATAGATGATCACTAGATTCATCGTATTCACGGCACATAATACATTCCAAGTTCCGGACCAAAATACCTCTCATATGAAGGGCTGTTCTTTTCGGTAAAAGCTCTTTTTGAGCCCGCCATGCTACCATTCCAACCTTTTTCGGAACCCAGTTATTCCATTTTACTACATAATCAGGTTTTACACGGTTTATTTCGACCAACTTCCTCCTGATGCTACTGACTTTGAACTACCCCGTTGAATCCAAACTCCACAGCCAATTATCCGGCCCAGACGTCACCGAGATCTGTTGCAGCAAATTATTGAGCTGCTGAAATTCGGTGAATTCCTCAGTATTCAGCAAACCCCTTTTCCATCTCCAGTCCCACGAATTACCAGTTGGGCCAGACCGAAACTTATCCGCCACTGAACTCCATTTGTCTTTTTCCAGCTGGAATAAAGAGGGGAAAAGTACCTGTAATGGCTCCGAAGCAGCCCATACATCCAACCAAAAGGCGACTTCGGCCCCACCTCGAACACACCCTCTGATTGCGGCTTGAATATTGACTCCCAAAGACGACAGCCTGGAAGAGATGCTGAATATTTGCTTCCATGGACCCGAGATTGTGAGTTTTGCCGGGATCGGATTCCACGATCTAGAGTTGTAGTGAATTGCCCATATTACCTTTCGCCACAATCCATTTTTTCCCGATTTGAACCTCCACCACCATTTCACTAACATAGCCAAATTCGTATCTCTTAGCGAACCGAACCCCAAACCCCCGTATTCTATTGGAGCTATCACATTATCCCATGCCATCCAAGACATTTTTGACACCTCCTCCAAACCTCCCCAAAAGAAAACTCTACGAAGACTTTCAAGTTGATTAAGCACTTGAGACGGGGCCCGATATAGCGAGAAAAAATATGTCGGTAAAGAGGATAAAACCGATTTTATAAGTATATTCCTGCCTCCATACGACAAAGATCTTGCTTTCCAAATCGAGAGACGACTTTTAAAAAGATCGATAATAGGCTTCCAGTTTCTTACAAGATTCATATTTTCACCCACGTACAAACCCAGATACTTGAAAGGGAAGGATCCTTGCTTACAATTCAAAATACTCGCCAGTCTAGTGACTTCCGTATCCTCCACTCCTACCCCGAACAGGCTACATTTAGAGAGATTGACTTTAAGTCCTGAAGCTAGATGAAAACAACGAAGGATCCGATTTAAGTTAAGTATATTCCTGTCTGACCATTCCCCTAAAAAGACCGCATCGTCTGCATATAAAAGATGGGATAATAGAAGCCCATTATTGCTATTATAGATGCCGCAGAATAAACCCAGTTCAGCTGCTTTCTTCATCATTCCAGAGAGAGCTTCCATAGCAATTAGGAAAAGAAAAGGAGATAAAGGATCTCCCTGCCGGAGCCCCCTCGTGAAATTAAACTCCAAGGTTGGAGACCCATTTACCAACACAGATGCTCGGGATGATCTAAGGATTGCGAAAATCCAATCACACCATTTGGCGGGAAATCCCATCTGCGACAAAATAGAATCAAGAAAATTCCAACTAAGGGAATCATATGCTTTGTGGATATCCACTTTAAAAATCATACCGACCCGTTTGGAGAGTTTCAACCAGGAAACAATCTCTTTCAGCATCAACGAACCGTCTATTATATTTCTACCAGTAAGAAACGCGGATTGTTCTTCCGACACAAGCTTACCGATCACCTTTTTCTGCCGATTCACGAGCACTTTGGATAACACTTTATTGATACAGCCAATAAGACTAATGGTCCGGTAGTCAGAGGGGCGTAACGGATCCTTAATATTGGGGATCAATGCAATAAAGGACGAGGAGCAGCTCTTATTCAAGAACGGGTGGCTATAGAATTCCTCGAACAATTGAAGAAAGTTATTTTGCAAACCACTCCAACATCGCTTCAAATAAGAGAAGTTAAACCCATCCGGACCGGGGGCTCGGTCACCATCACATTCCCAAATCGCTTCCTTAATTTCTAACAACTAGAAAGGCCGAACCAAATCCTCACTTTCTCCCACCGACAAGACATTTAAAATCGGACAGACAATGTTTGGCCTATTATTCATAGGTTCGGAAAAAAAGCTGGGAATAATAATCGAAAAATTGTTGTTTAATGGCCACCGGATTTGTAACCCACTCCTCTCCAATGAAAACCCCGTTGATTCGATTAGAACTTAAATTAGAATTTACCACCGAGTGGAAGAAGCCCGAGTTTTCGTCCCCGTCTATCGCCCATCGGACCCTAGATTTTTGATGGGAATCCGCCTGTCTCTGTTTATCCACTTCCATCATAAATTGTCTATATTAAAGTCTCGAATTAAGTTCAGTGACCGAAAGAGGCCTCTCCTCCGCCAAAAGTTCCAACTCAGCCAATTTCTTTTTATAGTTGGTGTATAATTCATTGCCCCTTCTTTTTTCCAACCCAACCCAATATTTAATTCTACCTTTCAGCCATCTAAGTTTTGTAGCTAGAGCCAGATCCCCAGGTCCAATAAAGTGAAACTGATTACATTTAGACATAACGAACTCAACAAAACCTTGCAGCTCAAACCACGAATTATAAAATCGAAACGGGATGTGACCAAAATCACGAGGACAAGTGGATAATAAGATGGGTCTATGATCAGAATATAACCTGTCAAGGGCCGTCAGCGCCGCCCCCGACCAAGTCTCCAAGAATCCAAGGCACACCAAGAACCGGTCAAGTTTGCTAAGTTTATCTCCGCGATCTGAAATATAAGTAAATTTTGCTCCCCCCATAACATACTCCTGTAAGGCAGCTGAAAGAATGAAGTCGTTGAACGCATCCGCATTCGTCGAAACAAATTCTGAGTTCTGTGGCTCCGATGCCTCTCTAACGTCATTAAAATTGCCCATCAAACCCCAAAGGCCTTGCCTTGAATTCCTAAGGGTTAACAATTTGGACCAGAGAGTTTTACGAGCCGCCGCATCATTTGGAGCGTAGACGTTCACTAAATTAAGCCTTATACCAGATGGAATAAGTTCCCCACACACTCATAAGAAGTATCTGTGCTTAATAACTTCAATACCAGAGAAGACAGTTGGATCCCAAAGCGAAACCAAACCACCCGACCTACCACACGAGTCCACCACCGCCATATTATAGATCGTTCGTCCCCACATCTGATTAAAAGTGAAACCGGCTGATTTGCTTAACTTCGTTTCCTGTACACTGATAAAATGAACACCATGACTTGTTTTTAGACCGTGAATCCAGTCCAACTTCCGATTGTCTCGGAACCCCCTTAGATTTATTGACAGGATATTCATTGGAGACCATTTTTAGCACCTACACCATTGATTACTTCACGAACAGCTTCTTCGAATCCTTGCAAGTTAACGCCCACCATATGCCCAATTTCCACAGTAGCCTCAATCTCCACCGCAACCGGAGAATGAAACCCCATTACAACGGAATCTCCAGGGTATTGGTGCCTATTTCTTGGACTATTACACGGAGAGATGACCTGGGGAATACTAGAGCCTTCATCATCGCCTGGAAAAGGGAACTCAACGGTTCGATTTAGATCCAGAGAAGACTTATCCGAACTGCTCCTATCACGTCTGCTTCGAATGTTAGGCCCTTGTGTAGAGCCCACAGAAGGTGGACTTCTTTGGTCCCTGGTCCGTTTCCCAATTATAGGTGGGGTATTAATCCCAGGAGAGATATGCGGCCCAAATTGTGAGAATTCACGTGATTTATTGTCCTGGGGCCCACCTTCCAAATTTCCTTCCTGAACTGGACTCAAGTTCTCCCCAAGAATATTACCCAGATCCCTAGATTCCGAATTAAATTCCCCATCCAACACGTCACCCCTGGCCGATTTGACGTTTGGATTTTCTAAATTCTCCATACCTCCAAAGCACTTGTCATAATGATTCTCGAGACCCACGTCGATATCCCCATCAGCCCTAGAACCATGAACCGACTCCTTCGCGTCCCCATGCAACTGTTGCATGTCATCCTTTTGAATACAACCCGGCGACTGATCGCCTTCGTCTACCGGAGACTCTCCGTCTCTCATGGAATTCTGGTCATTATCCTCATTAGAATCAGGCCTGATCTCACCTTCTTCGACATCGTCCATCCCGGTGTTCCCGTCCACAATATTGCCTGCTTCTCCTTCCGAATTGACAGAGCGATTTTCATCATCAAGCTCAGGATCCCAAACTTCCATTGCTTCAGAAACCCACACAACAAATCGTCTATTTTTCCACTGCATCACCACCGATTCCTCAATACGCTTCCCTGGAGGTACCAGGACCTGCACTAAGCTATCCAAATTATTCGATTCAAGCCAAGAGAATTCCGAGGCCTGGATAACCCTACCAAAGAGACTGCCAATTCTGTCAAATAAGGAACTATCCCTTAAGAGCACGGGAACACCGGAAATTCTAAGTGTCGCCACCCGTCCAAAGGAAGATCCTCGCCGTTCCAAACATGGAACCGACTGAAAGTATTAGAAAGAAGATCCGAGTGTTTACTCATAACTTCCTCAACTATCTCCGGGTTACCTAACGTGAGCAGGATACTAAGACCACCAATGTAAGACAACCCATAATTATCCAACCCGTTATCGGCGAGAATGTGGTGCAACCTGATTAGAGTAGGCAGATCCTTAGCTACACCATGGATCGACCGCCTCATGCAGTGTAACGGGTACTTGGACCCCTTACAATCCACCGATAAAGTCTTTGAGCCCTGGTTGATGACTTGCCCCTCCTTCTGAAACAGACTCACGTAAGATTGACCTTCCCTGACCTCCGCTCCCCCCGGGGCTGCCATACCAGAACCTTGCTGATCCCTTTGGCCTGGATCCTTAGGTCGCCAGACCTTTTCACCCATTGTTTTTGAAGTGTAAATAAATTCTTTATGGTTCTTGTCATACTTCGCCAGAATAATTGTTACCTTAGCCTCAAAAATCTTGACCGTGTTCATCTCCGCCAGAGTTGCACCAACGTTTCCTACTCCCTTATATCTGACAAATCCAAAATTATTCCCACGTTTATCCTTTTTACGAGCCACGTACGCGTTCGAGACAAATCCGAATGGTTGGAACGCACCCCAGAGATGCATTTTTAACGTACGTTCCGGAAGATTCTGAACGAGAAAAGTCATCTCCACCCCATTTCCTTTACTCTTTCTATTCTTCTGATAATTAACCTCTGACCACGGGATATCGTTGCCATCAACCTCTTCCACCCATGGTACATCGTGTGCCATGGAAACAACAGATTATAAACTCGGAAACTGACTGGCAGTGAATGGAATCGCTGGACACCCTAGATAGAAAGGAAGGTTACGTTAGAGCCGCAAGCAATATGAGACTCAGGGCAAACCTCACCCGCTATCCCGATGGCCAGATATTCGTCGAGCAACCAGCACCACGAATCCGGGAAAAAAAAACTATGGAAGGTAACCAATCCCGGACGGCGAATGGGAGTTTCAATAATCGGTTTAGAGATAAAGGTCAAGCCCAATAAGCGTCCTCGACCGCTAAATCGATAGTTTCCGCTCCGTAGAGCCACCGGCGATGGTCAAGAAAAACTCCGGCGATGTTTGAGTTCCTTACAGAGAGAGAGTACACGGCGTATCTTTTTTGAGGGGCCATCTCTTTTGCTTTAAAAGAATTTTCTTGGAAGGACCATTAGCCCATGTCGTCGTCATCTTTAATTTTCTTGGAAGGACCATTAGGGGTGGTTATGTTTAGCTAAGTCATTAAGTATTTTAAAATTTGTTGATGTAAATCTGATGTGTATAGCCTTCTGGATACATGCAGATAACCTTGATTTCTCGTTGTTCTAAACATGGTTTATTGGATTGGGCACTCATAGAAAATTTCTATAACAGTCTCACCCTCGAGATCAAAGCCCGGTTTGATATTTCTGCTGGAGAGTAACTCATGGGCAAAAAGTCAGTAGTTGAGTGCAATGATATATTTGAGAGTTTCACCCATTCAAACATGGACTATAGCGCTACCAGCAGGACTTCCATTCCTGTGACTAGTACATCCTCGGCCGTTCGAGGGGTGCACCAAGTTGGCTTGGACTCATCGGTAGCTGCTGCTCTAGATAGGATGGAGAAAACTTTCAAACATGAGCTTAATGAGATTAAGAAAAAGGTAGATAGATGTGAAGTGTGTAGAGGAGGCCATGATACGATAGATTGTGCCACACTTACACTTGAGCAGGTAGAGTATATTATAGGTCAGTCTAGAGGTCCCACTAATCAGTATAATAATAACCCTAATTATAACTCCAACTGGCTTAATAATAATAATAATTTCCGCTTCTCCAGTAATCCTCCTAGTTTTCCATCCAGTCAATATCAAAACAGGGGGCCAGGTCTATACACTAGTGGAGGGTCAGGTCAGGGAGTTCAGTTTGGTAGTTCAGGTTCAGGGGGTCAGTTTAATGGTGGGGGGTCGAATCAAGAGGGTTAGACTAGCGATAAAGGTTCAGGGGGTAGTCTAGGGAGGATTGAGGAGCTTCTTGCTTAGTTAGTAGTTAAGGATCAGGTTACCCAGAAGACCTTAACTGAATTTGGTAATTTTGCTAAAAATCAAGAGCTTCATATTAAAAATCAACAATCCGCGCTCTTAGATCATCAGAGGACGGTAGGTGGTATAGCTAAGCAGTTACAAGGATACCCTCCTGGTCAGTTTTCGGGTAATACTCACACTAACCCGGCTAACCATTCCGCAAAAGCAATCACCACCCGTAGTGGAAAGAGTTTAGGAGAGGTAGTTCAAGAGAGGGTTGAAGTAGAGGAAGAGGAAGAGGTAGATGAGGAGATAGAGATGGCTACTCCCGGTAAGGTGCACATTAGGCTAGACCCAACAAGTACCGCACACACCGAGGAGCCTCAAGTAGAAAAGAGTGTAGAAAAACGTCCAGTAGGGGTTAGGCCATCACCGTTAGTTGATCATTCACGCGTCCCATACCCCGCCCGCCTTAAGCATAAAAAATATGCTAAGGAGTATGGGCAATTTCTTGAAATGTTTAAACAGTTAAAAATCAATCTTCCTTTCATCGAAGCCTTACAGTCCATGCCTAAATACGCCAAATTCCTTAAGGACCTTCTCAAGCGTAAGGATAGGATAAGTGAGTTTTCTAATATTCCATTTACCAGAGGTTGTTCCGCGGTGGTATTGAATAAGCTACCGGAAGAACTAACCGACCCGGGAACCTTCACCATTCCATGCTTATTCGGGGGTGCCATTACTCCCGCTCATGCTTTAGCCGACCTAGGTGCTAGCATCAACTTGATGCCATTATCTCTTTATGAAAAATTAGGTCTAGGTGCGCTTACCCTTACTCGCATGTCGTTGTCCTTGGCCGACCGCTTGGTCAAATATCCTCGTGGAGTCATAGAGAAATTGCTCGTTAAGGTAGATAAGTTCGTGTTTCCCGTAGACTTCGTTGTTCTAGATATGGAAGCTAATGAGAGAGTTCCGATCATTCTTGGCCGTCCATTCCTTCTCACCGCAAAGGTAGTCATCGATGTCTTTTACGGTAAGATTTCACTTCGTGCGGGTGATGAGATCATTACCTTTGTGATAGATAGAGCCATGTAACACCCTAGTGGTAGCGATGATTCTAGTAGTCCGTGTCACTCCGTTTACTTCCTAGATTCTTTCATCTCGTGCGTTGATCGGTATATAGATTTAATTAGTGGAGCCGATCTAGGTAATGAGGGGGTAGTTGAAGAGGAGTTGGTTGATAAGGGTGAGGAGGTAGATTCGACTTGGGTTCCCGAAACCTTAGAGCTTTGTGAGATTAAGGAAGAGAGTGAGAGTAAACCCGTGGATACTCCACCCCTAGAGCTTAAGGTCCTTCCATCACACCTAGAGTATGTTTTCTTAGGAGAGAACTCAAGTATGCCCGTCATTATTTCTTCTAAATTGACGGAAGAGGAGAAGGGGAAGTTAGTTGAGGTGTTAAAGAGCACAAGGAGGCTATTGCTTGGAAGTTGTCCGACATTTAGGGGATTAGCCCCACTTTTTGCACCCACCGTATTCTCATGGAGGATAAGTTTAAACCGGTGGTGCAACCTCAAAGACGCCTTAATCCCAACATGAAAGATGTAGTTAGAAAAGAGGTGATGAAGTTGATGGAAGCCAACTTGATTTACCCAATATCCGATTCTTCTTGGGTGAGTCCTACTCAAGTCGTCCCTAAGAAGCGGGGGATGACTGTTGTCGTGATGAGAAAAACTGTGACAACCCTCAAAATTTCGGGTACTGTACAATTAATTAATTTTAAATACGTGTTTAATGACTGTGCTTGATTACAATTGACAATTTAAACTGCTCTATGATTTTTATATCATACATACACATGCATCATATTTTATACAGTCACTCCATTCATTACACACAAACATTAGTGACATACTTGATGCACAAAGCACAGTTAGCACACTGAGTGGATAATTGAGAAACATGCTGATAATGTCAGCACTTAGACGGACAGTGTTATTATGGCCAGTATGAGCCAGGGATATGGTACTACACTAGTATGGAGTGTAGGGGAGTGAGGACCATAAAACTGCGTTACTAGGAGATAGTTATAGTGCCGGGAAGTGCCAAAAACCTACTTTAAATGCAGAATGCAGCATTTTAAATTATTAGTAAAGTTCAAAAACATGACAGAATGGTCCTGTATACTTTCCTAAGTGCCGGGAATAAATTGTGACACAAAAAGCATTATAAAGGACACTTTACGGAACAATTAAGCACTTTAACGGAACGGTACCTAACCGGACAACCGGACATTACCCGGAACACTAAATTATTATCAGAGACATGATTTTTATTTTTCTGAGTTATTATTGGTTCCCGAACTCTTAAACTTATTACATAATGCAAGTTTCACATAACACTAGACTTTTACCACTTAACCCCTAACTAACTACCTACTTACCATCTAATTTTCATTTAACCTCCCCCCTTGCCTAATTTTCGGCCCTCATGACCCCACCCATTAAGATTTTCTAATCTTTTAATATCTCCAACAATATTTAGTGGTCTTAGTGGAATTTTGATATAATTGAGTTTGTGCTTTTGTTAAAGGCACTTGAATTATAAATAAACACCACCATCTTCAATAATTACAAACTAATCATACCCCAAACCGATTATTATGGAGAATGTGGGACTCCCCACTTAAATTTTCTATGATATTAAGTTAGGTCATGTTTACTATCATGAGGACAAAGGCAAATGGTCTTGCATGATTAAAGGAAAAGCACTATATCAATCATTCTATCACATTTTCATAATAAAACCACAAAGAAGAACCCTTCTCCTTCCCTAAATTTTCGGCAGCCATCTTATCTCTATCATACATCCACCTTCAAATTCTTTTCAAACAATTCCTACATATCCATGGGTGCTAGAGACCGAACAAGTAAGCTTGGTGCACTCGGAAGCTCAAGGACCGCTCTTGTTTTCTTTTAATCCTCTTGATCATACCTAGCCTTGTGCTAGTAGTAAGTTACTTGTACACCCTTATTCATATTGTTCCATGGTTAAAAAGTTAGTACGGTGATCGTATATATGCGTTTTAGTAACATTTAACCTACAAACAGTTTGCTGATTTGCACTTTCAGCCGACTTTAACTGGCTGTAAACAGGTCATAACTCAACAAAAATTTGATTTTCTTAATTCTATAACATGATATTATGAAATACGGTTCTAATGGCACTGGAATCATAATTTTTGGACTTCGTTTACTATTTTTAAAGACCCGTTTTGTAACAGCAGCTCAAGCTGTATTTTTACTGCTAAAAATGAGCGTCTTATTTTCCGTCATAACCTGGATTCTGTGTAGAGTCAGATCATGAAATTTATACAGTAGATGATCACAGATGTATTTGTAATTCTCCCACTGGAATTTCATCAATCGGACTTACGGTGAATTTTAAATGAATTTTTCCGTAAACTGCAGTCAGAAAATGACGAATCTGATTGCAGTCCGGTAAATTAATTTCTATAAAATATTGGTAATGAACTGGACCCCGATATTTTTACACAATAAATTTTGGATTATATATGACATCTTGTAAGAATTTGAGAATTTTTGGAGAAGGTTAACTATTTTATTAAAATGCTCGAAAACAGTCCAGTTTTGATTAATAAAGCTGAAATGACATAAGTCGTTTATTGCATGTCTAATTGTCGGGTTGACTATGTGAGAACGATCTACAGGTTATATGTAAAGAAAAAAAATGATATTCTTTTAAGCATGGACATCTCCATTTACAAAGGAGACTATGGCGAAATTTTCCGAAAATCCTAACACTTAGTAAATATTTTCTGGACAAGTGTTTATTAGTATATTTAGATTATGTTATCAAAGATAAACCTCGCCATAAATTTTATAACAAAGTACAAAGTATCAGAGGATGATTTTATACATAAAAATGATTAAGTATATAATCTCAAAAGGGGACTTAAAAATATATTTCCGATACGAACATACGTATGTAAAATGTCCCATCCTTGGGAAGGAAACATTTATATATAAAATACTTTGGCAGTATTAATACAAGAATATTGCACGAACCAAATATTCCAACACGACATATGATTAAGTTAAAATATTAATTATTTTGACAAATAATTATTACTCGGAATAATAAAAGAAACGTATCTCAAAACATTTAACTCTAAGCCAAGGCACGGCCCGTTCGTCTAATAGACATTAGTACGTTGTAGGTTGTCGTGTAGCTGACAAAGTTGAGACACGGTTCAAGACGCAATACTGTGAGTTCATGTCCCCCTTTTCTCTTAACAGTTTTCAGTTTTATACTTCGGGGGTGGAATACATGTTACAATTATTACAGACATTTTATACATGGTATGGTTAGCTTAAGGAGGGTTTACTACTTAGATCATGTGAGTGGGTAGGTGGAACTTACGGCCATTAATCCTCGTTGTAGGACCGAGGGTCATGAGCGGTAGATCTATTTGGGTGTAGCGAGCCCAGCTCCTGAGTCCACAGTACGGACCATGGGGTGACTTTGAGCCCGACGCACAAATTTGCTAGGTTTGAGTCTTCCTGCATTACTTCACACATATCATTGGCTTTGCAACCCAATGGTGATCTCTTTTTCCTTATTGCTACATACCAGGGACGTTTATTCATACTTTGAAGGTTTATACATACTCACCTTTACATGAACTCGCTCAACTTTTGTTGATTTTTCAAAATACATGTATTTCAGGAAATTAATGGATCTGGCGGAGTGTGCTATTGTGTCTAGCTGCGCTGAATAAAGATGTTATCCAGGGTTGTTGTGTTTAGCGGGTGTATACCATTCCGGGACGGGATACATAATTCTAAACTCAGGGTTTTATTTAAGTACTTTCGTTTGAGTCTTGTGAACTCGTTTAAACATGTCATGGTTTGTAACTTGTAGTAAGTGTCAATGTTTTCAAACAATGGTGTTGTAGTATTCTTTCACTTTAATTAATGGATGAACATCTCGTATTTTTATCATATATGTAACACCCCAAAAATCCGAATGTTTATATTGTCGTATGTTCCTATAGGACATATCAGGAAATAAATAACTAGGCTATTTAACCTAGTTAAAAGGAGTAGCTAGAAATAATAAAGGAATGAATCCTTAGGGGGTAAACATGTTAAAATTGGAACTTGAATGGTTAATTAGGGTTAAAACACAAACACACACACATTCAGGTGTGTGTGTCGTGTGGAGCAGGAAGGAGAAAAGGGGAAAACCCCTAATTATCATAAATTTAGCAAATTCAAGCCCTAGATGTGATCTTGAGTCCATGCATGTCTCGATTCTGGATCATCTATGCATTCTTGAACACAAGGTAAGTAGAATTTTGGTGTTTGATGACTTTGAATATGATGGGTTATGTTGTAAATCGTGAATTGGTATGAAATTGAGTATGAGTAGGTGTTAATGTCATGATATAGAACCAAGATTATACATGGTTTGGGCTAATTTGATGATTAGAGGTGAAACCCATTTGTGTTGATAAGAATGATGACTTGAATGATCATCCATGTTTAATTAATCATGATTGTTGATATATTATGATCGATAGGATGGATTCTTACTAGATGAATTGAAAGAATTGTGGTGATTGATATGTTGGATGTTTATGTGTTAATGATACTTGTTATTTAGTAAGAAGATTTGATGAAATATGAATGAACTTGGAAGATTATGCATAAACTAGTTGTACATGGTGCCTAGGAAGTAGTACGCACACCACGTGTTTGATAAAATGTCTAAATGACAAAAATATGTGAAGGTTATGTTATGATGATGTTGAGTATGCTATATGCTAGTTTGAATCGACTAATGAAATGCATATGTGAGATATGAACTTGATATGATCGTTTATATGAATAATCATGTATGCTAATAAGGATGTAAATGTGATGACATGAAAGTGTAGGAATCATGTCAAGATGGATGGGAGCGTGGAAGGCTAACGGGCCAAGAAGTCTCAAGTAAGCAAATGCAATTATGGACGCATAAGGTAAGTGATTCACGGACTTACTCTTTAGATGTAAAATGTGTTATAGTATAATGATTATTGTGAATCATGTGAGACAGTATGAAACAATGGAAGTAATAAGGTAAGTTACGGTAAATGGGTCGAAATGTTGTTTAGAAATAGTTTCTATTAAGTATAGGTGAGAAAGAAGCTTACATGATATTATTATGCATAAAGATGAAATAAGTAGTTATACGCGTAGGTATGGATTAGTTTGTAAGTAAGTAATTGGGACTCATGGGAGAATATGACTATAAACGATTAAGTATGGAGAATTATGTGTATACGATTTATATGTATAGACGTGTGTGATAAAGACTTGCAAGTAATATTATGTAGAATGTAAGTTGTAAGTATTTGTACAAATAGAAAGGGTATGTAGACATGAATTGGAATTTAGTTATATGTGTAAATGAATGAGACTTGTTATGTGTATACATGGATATGTTTGTATGAATAGAATTTAATGATGCTAACCGTTTTCCTATGGAGAATGAAATAGGAATGCAGGTATACTAGTGATGGGAGTTGAAGGTAGACACCGAAATCCAATGCAGGTGGTTTGAATGGATGGACGAATGGGCTAACTTAAGCGAAAGCATGATATGTCGACGCCTAGTTATGCATGTTTAAATATTATTTATATGATGAAACCGGTTGCTAATTATGTGATTGAATGTGGTGACTGCAGGGTGTACAGGCTTATGGATATTTCATAAAGAAGTGTACGCGGTTGAAGATCGAGTCAACGCATGGATTGTACGTGGGTGGGAATGTGGTTACTTAATTTTATATAAGTATGTTAGTTTTTAATTAATTTTTTTAAAGGGATTAATGTATTTAAGTGAAGGAATGAATATAATGTAAGAAAATTTTTAAAGTTCGTATTTCCGCTGCGACTTTCGATTATAGCGTGTTAGGGCGTTACAATATAGTATTGTTGTGATTGTTGCTATGGTATTAAGAAGGCACACCAAATAAACCCACGCTTCCGCAAAAGCCAGGGTGTGACAGCTTGGTATCAGAGCCTCGATCATAGCGAACTAGGATTCATTCTCGAGTCTAGACTATGATCACTAGGGCTCTCACGAAAATGTTTTCAAACATTTTTACATTGCATACACTAAACGTCCAGATCCAGGGCACAAACATTTTTACAAACAAAAGGCACAAATACACATTTCCAAAAATTTATATTTCAGTCTTAGAGACTGAGGGAGTACAACCTTAGAGGCTGGGGAGGTTCAGTCTTAGAAACCGAGGGATTCAATCTTAGAGATTGGGGATGTTTAGTCTTAGAGACTGGGAGGTTTGGTCTTAGAGGCCAGGGAGCTAGTTTGAGAAACTAGGGAGTTAGTCTTAGAGACTGGGTGGGATAATCTTGGGAAGACTAGGATGATTACTTACTTACATTGATTGTGACTTACATGCATTGTTGGATTATTTTATGCTATGACATGGGATGTTATGAGTTATTGTGTTATTACATACACATATTACTTACTTACTATACTTACTATGACACTGGTGCCGACTATAGTTTTATATCGCTAGAATCTAAGAAAATACTTAGGTTAACTACTAGTAAGTTAGACATTCCGTACTCAATTGAACTGGCTAATGGGAAGCTAGTGGAAACGAATGAAGTCATCAGAGGATGCATGATAAAGCTGGGAGAAAACGAGCTTACATTAGACTTACTGCCAGTCAAGCTTCGATGTGGTAGTAGGGATGGATTGGTTGTCAAGCAACAGAGCCATGGTTATAGGGATTTAGGTTATTAGAAATTACTCTTGACCTAGACTATAACTTACCTAGGACACTTTCCATTAGTAACTCTTCCATTATCTTTGCCTTGTCTTCATCTCTATTCTTATCTTTTATAACCAATGCCTCGTCACCACAAATCTTATCTTTAGATTTTACAAATGCTCATCACCTATCCTTAGGTGATTATTTTCAAAACCTCTTCTGATTTTTAAATTCTCATCAAAGTCTTGGGCTCTAATAACGAACTCGTGCAATCTGGAAGGGTGGATGCCTGTATTCTGAGTTTTCTGTCTAGGCAAGCACTTCGTATAAATCTCATCAGACGCGAGACCAGTTGTGCTTACCTGGGGATTCTTGGGATGAGTATCCACTTATAGGCTAAAGCATGACTTCATCAAGTTATAAGAACCCAACTACCTGTCATTGATGTCATTTATTCGTGGAATAAATGATATCCATCTTGTTACGTGTTTTCTTTGATCCTCATTGATTTTATGAAACTACATTACCCCATTATGAAATCACTATAATCTTTCCTTCAGAAAATGCCTCCATGACGAAACACACGTTTGCTTACCTGGGAACTACCGATGAGAGTACAGTATGCCTATCGGCTCAAGGCATGTTACCCTAATTCAAAAGGATTTTTTTTTCTTTTCTCCGTTTTAGAACAATCCAAGTTTTTATCGATCTACGTTGTACTACTATCAATTTATTACGATACGATTCCCTCCTTTTCAAAGTTTCAAAATTTTCTCGAGACCATACCTGTCAGATTCAAATTTTCAAACTAGCTGCAGAACGTAGCATGGAAGCACTAACCGATCACATGGTGTAATCCGGAATCTCCTTATCTATATAAGAAATTCACTACACGAGCTAATCTACACAAGAACTACAAACTTCTGATATAATTCAACACATACCCAAACCTTTCTTAGTTCAACAAAACCCCATATCCAAATGGCAAATCTCCCAACAGCATATGCTGAATCTTCAAATGCAGCAAAAAGTCATCCTTTCCTTCAGTTTACTACTTTACACTATCAAGAGAGGTATCAAAAACTCAAGTATAAAGAAGTTCTTGCTATTAGCAGTATTGATTGGCAACGAATAGGAATGTTTGATTTCAGTGGTTTGCTGGCAAGATCACTACAACCTAATACACCTTGGCGCCGTTTCTTCGACATCCTAGAACCATCATATGATGAACTAGTGTATGAGTTCTCGTCCACTTTCTATTACAAATCTAATGAAAATCTTACCAATGAATCCATTCATTTTCAAGTTTGTGGGCAACTTCATACTATGTCATTAACAGAATTCGCAGTTCATCTAGGCATATATACAGATGAAGAAGTCAAACAACCCATTTTTACGGAGGCATCAACATCTGGTTCCTCCGTGAATATGGTAAATTATTGGCAATACCATTCATTAAAAGAATGGTGTATCAACAATAATTCTACAAGCTTCATAGACCCTTGTTATCAATATATGCACCGTGTTTTAGCCCACACTATCACGGGGCGCAAACATAA
The DNA here is from genome assembly GCA_030545235.1 of Helianthus tuberosus. Classification (NCBI taxonomy): domain Eukaryota; kingdom Viridiplantae; phylum Streptophyta; class Magnoliopsida; order Asterales; family Asteraceae; genus Helianthus; species Helianthus tuberosus. The sequence continues at coordinate 94,008,255 of CM060410.1, forward strand.
TCTACACAGGGTTAAAACAATCGAACTTTTCTATTTGTATAGTATTTTTGAGCAAGTTCCCTGTAATATTGCCCACGAACTTGCTGAATATTTTTCTAGTCAACATTCAAATCCTCTGAGAAGTCTCATGGGAGGGTCTTACATTACAAAAATAGCACAATCATTAGGTGTCTTAAGTGATCAGATTATCCAGGGATTATCTCCACCAAAGGCACCTGGGATTGTAAATCCTTACACCATGAGGCTAACCTCTGTTCATATTGGTACACTAACACAATCATCACAGTTGGAGGGAGCTCCAGTTATCTTAGAGAATACCTTCCCACAAAATTTACAACAATCATTTTTGCAGTTTCCTCAACCGTCTTTTTATCGGTTTGATATGCAACCACTGCTGCCATACATACAAGAACCTATTACAACTAACTTACCCCAACCTTTAATACCGAACGTCTTACCAAGCTTCCCACCGTTACCTTTCGAGGAAAATTCAATGATGCAAGGAACTTGGTTTGATGAAAACATGATGACTCAAGATCAGTTAGCATCAGAACCCTTTTTGCAAGCACCATTAATGCCACATTCTTTCCAATCACTGTTGAACGAAGTAGAACAACTGCCACCAACTGATATGGCGGGCCCAAGTACGATGCCTCAAATGAATCTACCTCCAGATTCATTGGGAGACGAAGTGACTAGGTTAAACAATCAAGTTCAAAATTTGTCTCAACAAATAAGATGGTTGGCAGAAAGAAATCAAAGGTTGGAAAGCATGCTGATACAAATAACTAATCATATGCAACTGCCTCTACCACTTCCACCACCTTATAATCCTGAATTTGATCCATTACATAATTTATTTCAAATGTAAATTTGTTCAATAGATTGTCAAACAAACAATGCTATCATTGCTAATGTGAAATACTTTTTGATTAAGTTGATGTTATGTTATATTGATGCTTGTTTGATTTAAACAATACCTCAATTTTATTTGTTTCCTCACTTAACTAGAAGGGCTATGTGGACCATGCAACGAAACGCGTAATTTTGGGTGCACACTTAATTACGGGATTCGATGCATGAGAATCATAGTAAGCCTTGTTAAGTAAGGTGGCATATAAAAACATTATGTGGTTATGTGATTATCCATTATTTGCTCATTTGTACACACGATTGTTTGCATAATGTTTACATTACAAATCCAGCATAACATAGTGCCATGCAAAATAATTTCTATACAATGATAATTTCCTCAAAATTATCAGCACCAAACAATGACTTGCTTATATTGTTAATCATTACAATTTCATTCTATGATCTCTTTCGAATAAATTTCGGGACGAAATTTTCTTAACGGGGGGAGAATGTGACAACCCTCAAAATATCGGGTACTGTACAATTAATTAATTTTAATTACGTGTTTAATGACTGTGCTTGATTACAATTGACAATTTAAACTGCTCTATGATTTTTATATCATACATACACATGCATCATATTTTATACAGTCACTCCATTCATTACACACAAACATTAGTGACATACTTGATGCACAAAGCACAGTTAGCACACTGAGTGGATAATTGAGAAACATGCTGATAATGTCAGCACTTAGACGGACAGTGTTATTATGGCCAGTATGAGCCAGGGATATGGTACTACACTAGTATGGAGTGTAGGGGAGTGAGGACCAAAAAACTGCGTCACTAGGAGATAGTTATAGTGCCGGGAAGTGCCAAAAACCTACTTTAAATGCAGAATGCAGCATTTTAAATTATTAGGAAAGTTTAAAAACATGACAGAATGGTCCTGTATACTTTCCTAAGTGCCGGGAATAAATTGTGACACAAAAAGCATTATAAAGGACACTTTACGGAACAATTAAGCACTTTAACGGAACGGTACCTAACCGGACAACCGGACATTACCCGGAACACTAAATTATTATCAGAGACATGATTTTTATTTTTCTGAGTTAGTATTGGTTCCCGAACTCTTAAACTTATTACATAATGCAAGTTTCACATAACACTAGACTTTTACCACTTAACCCCTAACTAACTACCTACTTACCATCTAATTTTCATTTAACCTCCCCCCTTGCCTAATTTTCGGCCCTCATGACCCCACCCATTAAGATTTTCTAATCTTCTAATATCTCCAACAATATTTAGTGGTCTTAGTGGAATTTTGATATAATTGAGTTTGTGCTTTTGTTAAAGGCACTTGAATTATAAATAAACACCACCATCTTCAATAATTACAAACTAATCATACCCCAAACCGATTATTATGGAGAATGTGGGACTCCCCACTTAAATTTTCTATGATATTAAGTTAGGTCATGTTTACTATCATGAGGACAAAGGCAAATGGTCTTGCATGATTAAAGGAAAAGCACTATATCAATCATTCTATCACATTTTCATAAAAAAACCACAAAGAAGAACCCTTCTCCTTCCCTAAATTTTCGGCAGCCATCTTATCTCTATCATACATCCACCTTCAAATTCTTTTCAAACAATTCCTACATATCCAAGGGTGCTAGAGACCGAACAAGTAAGCTTGGTGCACTCGGAAGCTCAAGGACCGCTCTTGTTTTCTTTTAATCCTCTTGATCATACCTAGCCTTGTGCTAGTAGTAAGTTACTTGTACACCCTTATTCATATTGTTCCATGGTTAAAAAGTTAGTACGGTGATCGTATATATGCGTTTTAGTAACATTTAACCTACAAACAGTTTGCTGATTTGCACTTTCAGCCGACTTTAACTGGCTGTAAACAGGTTATAACTCAACAAAAATTTGATTTTCTTAATTCTATAACATGATATTATGAAATACGGTTCTAATGGCACTGGAATCATAATTTTTGGACTTCGTTTACTATTTTTAAAGACCCGTTTTGTAACAGCAGCTCAAGCTGTATTTTTACTGCTAAAAATAAGCGTCCTATTTTCCATCATAACCTGGATTCTGTGTAGAGTCAGATCATGAAATTTATACAGTAGATGATCACAGATGTATTTGTAATTCTCCCACTGGAATTTCATCAATCGGACTTACGGTGAATTTTAAATGAATTTTTCCGTAAACTGCAGTCAGAAAATGACGAATCTGATTGCAGTCCGGTAAATTAATTTCTATAAAATATTGGTAATGAACTGGACCCCGATATTTTTACACAATAAATTTTGGATTATATATGACATCCTGTAAAAATTTGAGAATTTTTGGAGAAGGTTAAATATTTTATTAAAATGCTCGAAAACAGTCTAGTTTTGATTAATAAAGCTGAAATGACATAAGTCGTTTATTGCATGTCTAATTGTCGGGTTGACTATGTGAGAACGATCTACAGGTTATATGTAAAGAAAAAAATGATATTCTTTTAAGCATGGACACCTCCATTTACAAAGGAGACTATGGCGAAATTTTCCGAAAATCCTAACACTTAGTAAATATTTTCTGGACAAGTGTTTATTAGTATATTTAGATTATGTTATCAAAGATATACCTCGCCATAAATTTTATAACAAAGTACAAAGTATCAGAGGATGATTTTATACATAAAAATGATTAAGTATATAATCTCAAAAGGGGACTTAAAAATATATTTCCGATACGAACATACGTATGTAAAATGTCCCATCCTTGGGAAGGAAACATTTATATATAAAATACTTTGGAAGTATTAATACAAGAATATTGCACGAACCAAATATTCCAACACCACATATGATTAAGTTAAAATACTAATTATTTTGACAAATAATTATTACTCGGAATAATAAAAGAAACGTATCTCAAAACATTTAACTCTAAGCCAAGGCACGGCCCGTTCGTCTAATAGACATTAGTACGTTGTAGGTTGTCGTGTAGCTGACAGAGTTGAGACACGGTTCAAGACGCAATACTGTGAGTTCATGTCCCCCTTTTCTCTTAACAGTTTTCAGTTTTATACTTCGGGGGTGGAATACATGTTACAATTATTACAGACATTTTATACATGGTATGGTTAGCTTAAGGAGGGTTTACTACTTAGATCATGTGAGTGGGTAGGTGGAACTTAAGGCCATTAATCCTCGTTGTAGGACCGAGGGTCATGAGCGGTAGATCTATTTGGGTGTAGCGAGCCCAGCTCCTGAGTCCACAGTACGGACCATGGGGTGACTTTGAGCCCGACGCACAAATTTGCTAGGTTTGAGTCTTCCTGCATCACTTCACACATATCATTGGCTTTGCAACCCAATGGTGATCTCTTTTTCCTTATTGCTACATACCAGGGACGTTTATTCATACTTTGAAGGTTTATACATACTCACCTTTACATGAACTCGCTCAACTTTTGTTGATTTTTCAAAATACATGTATTTCAGGAAATTAATGGATCTGGCGGAGTGTGCTATTGTGTCTAGCTGCGTTGAATAAAGATGTTATCCAGGGTTGTTGTGTTTAGTGGGTGTATACCATTCCGGGACGGGATACATAATTCTAAACTCAGGGTTTTATTTAAGTATGTTCGTTTGAGTCTTGTGAACTCGTTTAAACATGTCATGGTTTGTAACTTGTAGTAAGTGTCAATGTTTTCAAACAATGGTGTTGTAGTATTCTTTCACTTTAATTAATGGATGAACATCTCGTATTTTTATCATATAGCATTGTTGTGATTGTTGCTATGGTATTAAGAAGTCACACCAAATAAACCCACGCTTCCGCAAAAGCCAGGGTGTGACAAAAACGAGCTCATCCCTTCTCATATGGTCACCAGTTGGCGTGTGTGTATTGACTACCGCAAGCTCAATGACGCCACCCGGAAAGACCACTTCCCACTCCCATTCATCGACCAAATGCTAGAGCGTCTCGTGGGGCAACAATTCTATTGTTTCCTTGATGGTTTTTCTAGCTACTTCCAAATCCCTATCACGCCGGAAGACCAAGAGAAGACGACCTTTACATGTCTATATGGCACGTACGCGTACCGACGCATGCCGTTTAGATTATGTAACGCTCTGGCTACTTTTCAACGATGTATGATTGCCATCTTTCAAGACATGGTTGAGAGTTCTATGGAGGTCTTTATGGATGATTTCTCGGTCTATGGCGATTCGTTTGATCAATGTTTAGGCAATCTTGAGAGGATGATGAAGAGGTGTGTTGAGACGAAGTTGATGCTTCATTGGGAGAAGTGTCACTTCATGGTTACGGAGGGGATTGTTCTAGGGAATAAGATTTCTAGAGCCGGTATAGAGGTAGATCGTGCCAAGATAGTTACGATTAGTAGGCTTCTTCCACCGACTAGTGTTAAGTCCATTCGTAGTTTCTTAGGTCATGCGGGCTTCTATAGGCTCTTTATTAGGGATTTTTCCAAGATTACTCGCCCCATGACTCGACTCCTTGAGAAGGACGTCCCTTTTGTCTTCGATAAGGATTGTCTTCAAGAGTTCGATTTCCTTAAAGAGAAACTCGTGAGTGCACCCATTCTTGTATCCCCCGATTGGAGCTTACCCTTTGAGCTCATGTGTGACGCGAGCGACTACGCGGTCGGGGCAGTCTTGGGTCAAAGACGGGAAAATCATTTTCACCCGATCTACTATGCGAGTAAAACCATCAATGACGCCCAAGAGAATTACACCACCACCAAGAAGGAACTTCTAGCCGTCGTCTTTGCTTTCGATAATTTCCGTTCATACCTTGTGCTTTCAAGAACCATAGTTTTCACCAATCATGCGGCTTTGCGTTATCTTTTCCAAAAGAAAGATGCTAAGCCTCGTCTTATAAGATGGATCCTCCTTCTTTCCGAGTTTGACATAGAAATTAAGGATAAGAAAGGAGCAGCGAATGTCGTGGCGGACCATCTTTCGCGTTTAGAGGATCCTAGTAGGGAGGAGATTCGCGAGGAGGCGATAGGAGATAGATTCCCTCACGAGTCCATCGATTTTGTTACGGCGGAGAACGAGGGTTTGCCGTGGTTTAGTGATATAGCCAGTTATGTTGCAAACGGGTATGTCATGAAGGATATGAATGCCCAATAAAAGAGGAAGTTGTTTAGAGATGCGATAAAGTACATATAGGATGACCCTTACCATTTTAGGATAGGAGGCGACCGTATTCTTAAGAGGTGTGTTGCTAGGGAAGAGGGTCAATACATTCTTAGGCATGTACATGAGGAATTGACGGGAGGTCATCATGGTGCACACACTACAGCACAAAAAGTCTTCGATTGCGGTTTCTTTTGGCCTACGGTAGTCGAGGATGCTATAGAATTCGTTAGGACTTGTGATGCTTGCCAACGTACCGGCAATATCTCATCCAAGAACGAGATGCCCCAAAATCCTATTCACGTCCTAGAAATCTTTGATGTGTGGGGCATCGACTTCATGGGACCTTTTCCCCTTCTAGTGGGAATCGGTACATCCTTGTGGTGATCGACTATGTTTCGAAGTGGGTTGAAGCTTAAGCTTTGCCTACAAACGATGCTCGAGTGGTGGTGAGATTCCTAAAGAAGTTATTCACTCGTTTCGGTATTCCCAAAGCCCTCATTAGTGACCGAGTGACACATTTTTGTAATGCCGTGATGGAGAAGGCATTGCAGCGTTATGGAGTTACTCACCATTTATCTACCGCGTACCATCCACAAACAAACGGTCAAGTAGAGAATGCGAATAGGGGAGTGGAGAGGATTTTAAAAAAGATGGTAGGGAAGAGTCGTAAGGATTGGTCGGATAAACTCGATGATGCTTTGTGGGCATTTCGTACCACGTACAAAACACCTTTAGGTACCACACCATTCATGATAGTCTATGGCAAAGCATGCCGTCTTTCGGTAGAATTAGAGCACCGAACGCTTTGGGCTCTTAAAACCGTGAACTTAGATCTTACCGAGGCGGCTAGGAAGAGGTTTTTTCAAATCCATGAGTTAGAAGCCCTTAGAGATGCGGCGTATGAGCGTTCTTGGAGTATCAAAGAGAAAATGAAAGCGTTGCATGATAGAAAGCTTAAGGGGTTGAAGGAGTTTAAAGTCGGTGATAAAGTGCACCTTTACAATTCGAGGTTTAAGTTGTTTCCCGGAAAATTGAAGTCGAAGTGGACGGGACCCTATGTCGTTAAGGAGGTGTTTCCGCATGGTGCAATTGAGTTATACGATAAAGTTAGTAAGGGATCATGGAAAGTGAATGGCCATCAATTAAAGCATTACTTAGGAGGGCTGATTGACAACACCGAGAAGGAGGAAACTCCTCTCGAAGATCTTCAAAACACCACCGTTTAGAGTCTTGAGAGCAATCTCAAGTGTAGAGTTTGTATAGGTTGTTTTGAGTCGTTATTTGAGTCCTTTCGTAGCTAACGGTAGTTTGTCATAGTGTTTCGTGTCTTTGTTTTGTGTATTTGAGTATTTTGCAGGAATCGCAACCAACGACGAGCAAAAATTGCGAAGAAAACGACGTTCCAGGTAAGTCCCAGTGTTAGAAAAAGTTTGGGAGAGTTTTGGGAAGGTTGGGTAAGTGTTAGAAAAAATTCTAAGGCATAAAACTTGAAAATTTACGCAACATTCTATGAAAAACAAGGTGTCACGTCGCGCCAGGGCTGCTCCCTATTTGTTGTCGCATTACGCTACACCTGGGTTCAAAAACCCAACCTGACCCCTACCCTCGCGCTACGCCACGATAGAACCGCTTAGCCGTCGCGTAACGCGACGGCTTTAACTAACCTATGCCATTTGACCCTACCTGTAGCGTGGCGCCACGAGCACCTTCATTTACAGTCGTGCGATGTGAGCTTATAATTTTCGAATTAAAACAGATCCCAGCTTTTATCTTCCCCAAAATACCTTAAACCGAACCCCCACGAATCCCCACTGCCGAACAACACTCTTCCACCATATTTCCCCCATATCTCCACCATACATCTGCCATTTATCACCATCTTCCATCCATTGTGACCGGATTCGCATCTGGAACAAAACCCACCATCGATTTCAAGCTTTTATCCGTGGATTCTCTCACTTTCGGGACATAACCATCACAAAATTTTTAAGTTTTTTTCTTGCAAGTTCAGTGATATTCGTTAATTTACACATATTTTAGTCCCCCGTTTTACCCCTATTTTATGCGTTTTTGGCCGTAAAACCGTCATTCGGATACTTATTTATCTACATTTATGTTTACAGGCCTAAAACTGCATACCAGACAAGATGATAGCGAAAACGAGGACTTTCCGGACAAAACGACGAAGCTACGGACATTCTGTTAAGGAAACTGATCTGGGCCTGTGGAACGGTCGTTCCACCTGATGCACGGTCGTGCATCTCCGACAAAGTTGATCAACCCGGCAATGAACGAGAGGTGCGACTGGGCGTTCTAGGAAAACAAGGCGGCTCGGTGAAGAACGGGCGTTCTATCTGAGGAACGACCGTGCATATCCGATGAACCAACAGAGTCTCGGTGATGAACGACCAGTGCGACTCGGCGTGCAACAACAACCCGGAACTGAACGACCGTTCCATCTGAAGAACGGTCGTGCCATTTCGAATCTGGTCAACGATCTGATGACGTCATGCAGTATGGTGTGCCCATCCCTAATAATTGCTTAAAGTGCACGGTCGTGCCATATGGAGAACGACCGTGCGACAGCGAAAATTATAAAAACAGAATAGAAACATTCTGTTCGACATTCTGGATTTTTGGAGAGCTTCACAGGCGATTTTCAGGCTCCGGAGGCGTTAGCTTTCACCCGGATTCAAGCCACATTGTCCCGTTTAGCTCGATTACTACCCGGATCCTTAGTCTAGTACTTGTTTATGGTTTGATTTTCTAATCTTTCCATGTTTTTGTTAATCTTTCAAGTACTTAGATTATTGTTTATGTATTATTGTAGCCTTTGGGCAAAAACACAAACAATCCCTTGCTAGATTATTGCCATTAGTGTGTTAAGCTTTGTTTGTAATGACACTTGAAGTATTTTCTATGTTAATCTTTGATGATTAGTTTGCAACCTTGTTATTGATATTGATTTCTTGATTATAAGTAATTATGTTGGATGATTGATGCTTGGTTAGTTAAGATAGTTGAAAAATGAAGCTTAATTAATCTTGTATTAGTAAACTTTGAACTTGGTTAACTAGTTTAGCTTGGTTTAAATGTGTGCATCATGATACTAGAAATGGTTAGTGATTTAATAAAATGTAATTATTGTTAATCAAGAGAGCTTGCCGTCACGTAAGGACCTTAACGGGTTAGATGGTGTCGTTATAAATTCTTGCCATGATTTATTAGCTTAGTTAGTAGTTTAGGCCAAAATTGCTATCTTGGTGAATTTATGTTTAAGATTTGTAAAATGAACTCGGTTGTGATTTAATCTAGTTTATGCTTGTCTCGGTGGTTGCATTGTGTTTATCGGTGTCGCTTTCCTTGTTTAAGTGAGGTTAGAAAACTCCTAACGGATGACTAACTTATTTTTAAGAGATTTTCATAGACATTTATCAATTGCACGTTAAAGAAGAATTTTAGGTGGTTAAAGTGTGTTTATCGTTTTAACTTTCCGAATGATTGTCATGTTAGGATTCCCGAAAGGGATACTAATTGTCTTAAAAAGGAAAATTGACCGAATGCTTCTAGTGCCAATACCGACTTAGTTGACATGCTTTGGTTGGGTATTAAGCAAGGCTTTTTATCTTTTTTTATACTATGTTTTATATGTATTTGTTTATGCTTTCTTTAGTTTATTAAAAACCAAAACAACTTATGTTTTTACCGGTAGTTTAGTGACAAAGGTCTAGTATTATTTCTCCGCCCATTTCCTTGGATCGATACTTGGTTTTTACCGATACTTTATTACATATGTGACGGGGTACACTTGCCTCTTTCGTGTGTGTTTTGATGTAAAAGTAATAATCACTTTTATAAATTTAAAACCAAATCGTGTGACGGGGTACACTTGCCTCTTTCGTGTGTGTTTTGATGTAAAAGTAATAATCACTTTTATAAATTTAAAACCAAATCGTGTGTAATTTCATTGCAATATTATGTATATATACGCACACGTCAAGTTTTTGGCGCCGTTGCCGGGGACATGGCGAGTTTTAGGAACGACCCGAGTCATTTGGTTATCGGTGTATATACTTGTTAATATTTGTGTATAATTTCTTGATTATTTATTTGTTTATTTATTTGTTAATATTTCTTGTTTTAATTTCACTTATTCGTTTTCCAAGTCATTTTTGTACACTTGTAAATTTTTATTCCATTTATTTATTTTAATCCGGATTTATTATTTATTTATTCTTTGATTTTTCGGCTTCGGGTATCCATTTTTTACATTAGCCGATTCATTTATTTTTATTGTGTTGATTTTTATAAAATTTCAGGCCCATTTTCGAATTTTTATAAAATTTTCAGCCCATTTATAATAATATTCTGCTTCTATTCAGCTGAAAAAAAAGGGCAGAATTATTATATTAATAAAATATTCATTGTGTCAAATTTTCGTTTGCAGGTTAATGTCCTCAACTCCCGCGCCTAATATTGCTGAGCCGGTTGACGAACCAGCGCATAATCTTAGGAGAAGAAGGAGGCTTCGAGAAAGGGCACGTGTCATTGCACAACGGATTGCAAACGCGATTGACGACCCGGTGTTACTTTCTGAAAGCGAAAACTCAGGGGACGAAATCATGGCAGACGATAATCAACCTTTGAATGAGACGAATCAGCCCGGACGAGAGGGTTTGGAGCCCAGTATTATTAGACCTACTATTGATGCACCTTCATTTGAAATAAAATCTAGTATTATTAACATGGTGCAGAATTCAGTGCAGTTCGACGGGCGTGAGCACGAGGATCCCGGGAGGCACATTGCGGCTTTCCTCCATGTTTGCTCCACATTCAAGATTAGGGATGTTTCGGAGGACGCAATTCGGTTGAGGTTGTTTCCATTTTCATTGCGTGAAAAAGCCAGAGCTTGGCTTATGTCACTCCCAGCCGGGTCCATCAGGACCTGGAATCAGTTGGCGGAGCAGTTTATGCATAAATACTTTCCACCTGAGAAAACGAACAAGCTACGGAACCGGATTACTTCATTTCGCCAGGACGAGGGCGAATCGTTGCATGCAGCTTGGGAGAGATTCAAGGATTTGTTGATTGATGTGCCACATCATGGCTTCTCCAAGAGACAGCTGGTTTTGACATTCTATCAGGGGCTCAGCTACAACACGCAGGAGTGATTAGATGTTAACGCGGGAGGCGATCTCGGAACTAAGACGCCGAATGAAGCGTATGATATTATTGAGAAAGCTGCGTTGAAATCCAGCTCGCGTCGGGAAGGCGATAGAGGTCGGGCTACATCATCATTATCTCGCCCAGGAGCTCACGCTGTGGACGATTACACAGCCATTACTGCGCAAATCTCGGCTCTGGCGACGAAATTCGATAAATCCCAAACAGCCGCGCAAGTTGGCCCTGGATGTGACCAGTGTGGAGTGTCACATGTGCCAGGTACGTGTGAGCAGGGTGTTATGTTTACCGGTCACGAAGAGGTGAACTACATGGGCAATCAAATCAGGCCCCAAAATAACCCCTACAGCAACACGTACAATCCAGGGTGGAGAAATCACCCAAACTTTGGGTGGAAATCTGGTTCTGGGAACCAAAACGCGCCCGGTTTTGCTCAACATGCTCCCGCGCCACAACAATCTCACGGTCAATCCTTTCAGCCTCAATATCATAATCAAGGCTCAGGAAGCAGTTCACAGCCGCACGCCTCTCAAAGCAACACAAAGCTAGAGGAAATGATGGCACAACTGCTGAACAACTCCAATAGTGCTAATCAAATGGCTGAAAAGCGATATCAGCAGCATGAGGAGCGATTCTTGGTCAACGAAGGAGAAATGCGGAGTCAAAAGGCTTCCATTCAGAATGTCGAGAATCAAGTGGGCCAGTTAGCAAAAATGTTGTCGGAGAGACCCCCAGGTGGACTTCCAGGCAACACGGAGCAGAACCCGAAGGGGCGTGGTAATGGCCCGCACACGTAAAGTGTGGGGACATGTGTCTTGCTATCGACTCGCCGACAAAAATTTAGCATGAGTCTACGCTGCTGACTCGCCGACAAAAATGCAGCAGGAGCGTCTTTGGCGCTGTAAGGGTAAAATAGTCTTTTTTTGTATTTTTGTAGTTTTAGCGTAATTTAGGTAAGTTAAGTAGTTTACGTTAGTTTGTTTAGTTTTCGTACGTGCCGAGCGAAGGTTCTATATTGCAATATTGTTAGAATAGTTGGTGTGTCAAAAAAATGGCGAAAAACGGCCGAAACGGTTGCTGGAAACAGCTTCTGCAGAAAATTCTGTATCTGCACCTGATGCACGACCGTTCCTCAGGTCGCACGACCGTGCGTCTTCGAGGACCGGCACGTTGGATCGCACCCTCGGTGCATATCCGAGAACATGCTGCAGGGTTTGAGCGATGTCGGTACCGCACGACCGTTCCATACCAGGAACGACCGTGCCACAGGCTAAGGGCATTTTTGTCATTTGGCATATTATAAATACCCCCATCTGCTCCCAAACCCTTCATTCGCGAACCCTAGTCGCTGCAGGCCGTTTCAAAGCGATTCTTCATCATTTTCGCACGGTTTTTCGCACGATCTCGCACCCAACTTTGCACGGTACGTTCCTAGGGTTAGATTTCTTGTTTCTTTGCTTTCTAGGTTAGATTTCTTCCGATTCTTTAAGGGATTTATTAGGGTTCTCTTCATAAACATATCGAAACCCTAACCCTTGTTGAATCGAAGTATCGTGAACACCCGGTCGACTTTCAGACCCCTGTTGGCCTAATACTTGTTGATATTTTGCAAAAATCAGGTTGTTCTAAGTACAGGGGTCGAAATCTGCAGACACTGTGTCGCACGGACGTTCCTTAGATGGAACGGTCGTGCCGTTCCGGCTTGTTCACGATATTTGCTGTTTGTTCGGTGTTGCACGGTGGTGCCACAGATCGCACGCCGTGCAGTTCCGGCATATTTGGGCATTTGGTACTCGTCGTCGGTGACGCACGACCGTGCATCTCGTCGCACGACCGTGCCATATGCCCAGATCAGTTAGACAGTTTCTTCATAATTTGCTGCTCGGCTGTTTTCAATACAAATCTCTCCTGTTTCTGTCTTTCTAACAATGTTCCCCATTACAGATGGATCACCCTTTCCTTCAGTTTGACCCCAACATTGAGAAAGAAGCTCTGTGCATCCCGAAGCGCAACGCCTTGTGGGCGAGGCGGGGACAGTTTAGAGTACCCCGATGGTTGGTGTAACACCTGTGCCTCCACGGCCATCAAACAAATACCAAACCAATGAAATATTATATTTCATACTTGGGATTTGTAAAAATATGTGTATCATTAGCACATATCAATTTTTGTTCAATTCCAAACTCTAAATCGCTTTCTGGATGGTTATACGCGCACCGATGCGTAAATATAACCAGTTTAATGCAACAAACCCTCCGGAATAGTGACATAGGCTTAACATACCTTAAATAACCTTTACATAACTTAGAAATAAGTTTTGAAGGCTTTGGTATGACAAAAACAAGCTAATTCGCTTATAGGGACTAAACTTGACAAACTGCGAAAGTATGCCAATTTGAACTGTAACGGACATTCCGGAACATGAACATAAGTTAAACACACCTTAAATATCCTTTATATAGCTTAGAAATAGGCTTTGAGGGGTTCGGTGTGCTAAAATAAACTTTTGGCTCATTTAGGGACTAAAAGTGTCAAAAAGTGCACAAGTTTGCATTTTCACGCATAACTTACGTTCTGAATACATCCGGACATCCAAAAATTTATGTAAGCACTAAAATATTTTATTTTAGTGTTCGGCATAAGAAAAATCCATTCGTCGCGTCATTTGGATCGTTTTTCGCGCTTATGCGCATACCGTCGTAATTAAGCGAACATCGCGTTCGTACGGCCAAACGAACCATCATCCGGCATATTTTTGAGCATGTTTCATGTCCACAATGTTTAGGCATCATTTTAGGGCCTTAAAGTTGGCTTGACGGGCCTTAGAAGTGACGTTACGCAACGAAACATGTGCAGGGACCATTTCTGCAAATTCTGCAGAAACTAGGGCTAGGCGTGACGCGAGGGGTCTTAGCGTCACGCGAGGCCCCTTCTGACCAGGTTAACTGCATTAAACAGCAGGTTCCAGCTGTTTTAACCACACCCACACATTCACACATGCTTAGTCAGCTGATAAGGATGAATTTTAGCCACCATAAGGTTCCGACACTTGTACGGATACGATTAAAGCACGGTTTCCATGAAACGATCTTAACGGTTCGGGTATTCCTATAAATACCCATCCACCCCATTGCAAAACTTACAAGAATTCTGATTTGAGGAGCTCTAAGTTGAAACCATTGTTTCATACCTGAGCTACTTGGATCGGGATTAGCATTCGGGGACCCTTCGTAAGTATTCTTTCGTTCTTTTCTTTATTTTATTGCTTTTAGAGTCAGAAAGTCAAACTTTGTTTGACTTTCAGCGTTGACCAGCTTATGGTCAATGCGAAGTTCGTTTGAACTTCGCAACGTGATTGTAATCACGTTGGTTATAGTCCCTTGGGACTATGCCTACTGATTACCACGTTGTCTAGGGTCGTAGGGTAAGCGATCTAATAAATCGCTTATACCTCGAACCCGACCCATTTGGTCGATCATTAGGATCCGACCAAACACATTAGGTGACCATAGTAGGTAGGGAATAACCTTCCGAGGTTATACCCTATGGTCACATCGTTTGAGTAGTTGTATGATAGGTAGTTTATATGCCTTAGGTAAATTACCAGAATACCCTTTTCATGTATAATTAGTAATTAAGCATATGTAACCTAAACTTTTGTCACATAACTGACTATGTAACATGTTTAGGCATATAACACTTGTCATAGGACTAGTTAGACGGTCCGAACGCGTTTCACGCGAACGACGCGTTAAAGTAGCATAAGCTATCTAAACGGGTCGTAATGGGTCGTAAACAATTATGTTAGGTTTCAATTAGTATGTAGGATTTGTTTAACCATATTACACGAGTCTCCATAATCGTTTGGTTTACAAACCCTCATGCTACCCGATCTTCCGATTTAGGTCCGGTTTATTAACATAGTTACCTATATTAGGTGCCGTTTGATATCCGTGATCTCTAGCATTGTTTGGTTGTTACTCAAGGACTACTAAGCAATCTCAAGTGAGTACATAGACCCCTCTTTTACTGTTTTCCAAACTGTTTTGGGGTGAAACACATGTGCCTACTTGTTACTTTCATGCTTTCCTGTTTTCACATCATATACTTGCTATGTTCATTAGTACATTATAGTACATGATTTCATTTACATTTTATGCTATGTATGTCCATTTCGTGCATACTTAGTACATCGTTTTACATATACATTTTATGCTATGTATGTCCATTTCTTGCATACTTAGTACATTGTTTTACATTTACATTTTATGCTATGTATGTCCGTTGGTTACATACTTAGTACAGTGTTTTCATCACATGCTTACATTTTGTTATGACATTTGGGTTGTTTACAATGGAACAATACATTCATTAACATTAGCTACGCCGTTCGTTAGTAGGTAGTGGTACCATAGGAATTGACAACTCCCGTTCCGGACATCCCAGGGAAAGGGGATGAAAGGAATGACCGAATTCGATATACATAATTTAGATAAACCTTTAAGTGGTTTAAGGGTTTATCGCCGCAGTCTCAAGGCTTGGATGTATGCATTTTAACAATACCGCATAGATGTTCGTATCAGTATAGCATGCATTTACACAAAACATAGCGTTGATTTAAACCGAGTTTTACTTCAATACTATGTTCTTGTGCATTTCATCTATGGTTTAGTTGATACATTTTCACTAGCCATACATATTATTTTGGTTACATATTACATGGTTTACATTTGACACATAAACACTTTTGACATTGGTTATACATTACATGATTTACATTAGACATGAACATTTCACATTGTTGGTTTGGTTTGAGTAAGTGATTAAGTAACGATGCGTGTGTAATATGATACAAGCATGGTGGATACGCCGCTGGTACTTCCTATACATAAGTGTTTGTATGGTATTACATATCGTAGCGTTATTTGAATCATTTCAGTTTATGACATATAACATTTTATACAAATAACATACTTTTCACAATACATTGTTTTACAAACAACTTAACTTATACAAACTCATTTTACACGGTTATTCATTTAACCATGCATTATTCTCTTATTTATACGTATCATCTGAACTTATTGTTTTTCAAATGATTTACAAAGACAAAGCAAATTACAAGGTTCATGACTAAACATTTTCTTAAACAGAAGTCATGAATCTTATTTTCACAAAACCTGTGTACTCGCCGGCATTTTTATGCTGACGTACCTATTTTCACATGTGTTTCAGGAAATGAAGCATAGGATTGATCAAGATACACTTAGGCGGACATGGGCCTTAGTGACAATAAAAGATGCAGACTAGTTATTTATGTTATGTTTCTTTGATTATCAAGACATTGTAATTCATTTATTCAATAAAACAATATTTCAATTTCCATGTGTTATGAAACAATGATTCTGTTACAACACTCCCCGATGTTTCCGCCATGTTTTGTTGTTTTACGTGGTCGGGGTGTGACAGAAAAGTTGGTATCAGAGCTCATGGTTATAGGGAATTAGGTTATTAGTAATACTTTGACCTAGTCTATAACCTTTCTAGGACCCTAACGCGAGTTTACTTGCGTTTAGTCATAAAACAATACTGTCACCTATCCTTAGGCGACGACCACCACAAGAACATAAATTTGAAAACCTCTTTGAAAACTAATCATCTGTTCTAGGATGATTGATTACTAGGTTTTGAACCCTCTATTGTAAGGTTTTGAACTCTCTATTATATGGTTTTGAACCCCTTTGAGTTTTCAAAATCTCGTCAAGCTTTTGGGTTTTAAATAATGTGAACACGTGCAAACTGGAAGGGTGAATGCCTGTATTCTGGGTTTTCTGTCTAGGCAAGCACTTCGTATACATATCATCAGACGCGAGACCAGTTGTGCTTACCTAGGAATTCTTGGGATGAGTGTTCACTTATAGGCGAGCATGTCTTCGCGATACATTATTTTTGACCCATGTACTTTGATTTGTCACCATCTCATTTGTTTGCCTTAGGTAACAAACAAATGATCACAATTTTCATTCGTTACCATTCTGTATTGATTATCCAATAACCTTTCACTCGTTTCTTCCTATGTCTTTCATTTCCTTCTAGAATGTCTCTTCCTCTCAGCACTGGTCAAACGTCCGAGCGAACAGCCAAATTTGTCCAGCAAATAGGCGAAGTGATTCAGAAAACTGTGGATTTAGGCATTGCCATGGCTCGTCTCAACAATGAAGTCTCTCGTCTCGATAATGAAGCCACTCAAGAGCCACCAAAGGAAGCAGAAGTCAAGCCAGCACCAAAATCAAGGAAGCGTAAGGCTTCATGGAAACCCGCAGCGGTTACACCTAATCAAGCGGGACCTAGTCATGTGGCAAGGCCACCAGCTAGGAAGCCGTACAATGGAACTTCACCCTTGTGCAACAAATGTAACCTTTATCATCATGCTATGGTGAAGTGCAGTGAATGCCAAATTTGTGGACGTAAAGGTCATACAACAAAAGTTTGTGTTGCAGCAGTACCAAATCAATCAGGACCCATCCGGGTGGCAACACCACCTGCTAAGAAGCAATACAAGGGAACGGCACCATTATGCAACAAATGTAAGGGGCATCACCTAGCTCACTTACAGTGTCATCGGTATGTATCATGTGGAAGAGTTGGTCACCTGGCAAGTGTTTGTCGATGTAACCCGAACCAAGGTGGTCTAACTCAACCCCAAGTCAACCTAACTCAAGCTCGTTTTCCGCGTGGTACTTGCTACAACTATGGCGATACGAGCCATTTCAGGAACAACTGCCCGAAGATAATCAGTGCAAATCCAACCCTTGGATGAGCATTCGGCTGAACAAAGGATGTTGCTGTCTTATGCCTTTGTTTCTTTTGTTTTCATGTATTGTGAAACAATATGTCTTGTTCATAAATAAAAGTTGTTGATCACAATTCTGATATACAAGTATAATAACAAGTGTTTATGGCATTTCCCTATAATACCTGCACTAAGGAACTATATTCCTTACAAACTACTCTTGTGATTCTCTCTTACAAGAAATCGCTCATAATTTCCTCGAAAGTTCTAAGTACTCGTTTCATTCTAAGAAACGAAGTACATGAAATAAAGTGACATTATGAGTAATCATGCTTCAGCACATCCTTACCTTTAAATCCTTGGTTAGATAACTAAGGGTATTTTCAAATCTCATACCCATTACGTTTTGATTTTTCAACATACACAGTACAAGTATTTCAAAACAATCTCCATGATCTCAAAACATTTCATATAGTTTGAAAACAATTTTTCTAGATGCATTGTCTATGTTATTTCAAAAACATTGGCCATGTTATCAAAACCAACCTTCCTAATTTCAAAATATTTCATATAGTCTGAAGACAATATTAACACATTACATTTTCTTATCAAGTGCATGATTTCGAAAAGCATCATTCATGTCTTTCAAAAACCTTATACATAATTTCAAAATTCATCTCGCATGATTTTAAAACATTTTTTGTAAATATATCTATCTAATACACCTACTTTATGATTTCAAAAGTATTATATATAAGGTTTCAAAAACATTAAACTCATTTTTCTTAAAAGAACCCCATGCACAGTTTTCAAAAATATTTTCCTCGTACATTGACTTAACCTTCAAATTTTGCTTCATATGTCGCCTTGACATATCCAGCATCACAACTTCATAAGCATTTTTACTTCATGTTTTGACTTAAGCACATCCAGTGCAAGATTTCAAAACATCTTCAAACTTCAAAAAAAATCCACATGGGATCTTTTTATCTTCACATTTAGATCCTTGTGGATGATAATCATCCAAAATCAGAGTCCTTAATTGGATTCCTTATGTACCTTAATTCGAACACTTCGGTTCCTAATAATCGAAATCGAATTTTCTTTTTGAATCTTTCTATCTTTATAGTTGGATTCTTGATAACGTTTAAAGTACCAAATGAAATCCACGGAATGGATTCCTAGTGTGCTTTAAATGCATGTACGCAATTAACAAGACAAATTAATAAACAATCTTCGTGGTTATACGACTATGGGTTATGCATTTTGTGTTTTCTTTTATACATTTTTTTTGTGTTTTTATATACTCTGGATATTCGTTATCCAAATCCTCGCAGGATCTTTCATATCTTCATATGAGGGATTCGTAGCAGGATATTCAAAAGGTACTACCTTCAATCCTTAGTGGGCTTCTATGTAATAGTTAAGACCCTTGGATTATATAGTACCACTCCATGATTCATAAGAGACCCTTTAGTGGTCTAGTAAAAAAAGATTGATTCACAATTTGGTTAAAGAACGACATCTAGTGATGTAGCTGAACAGACTCCTTGATAGTCTATTTAGATCATTTATTGATTTAATTAAGAGGACTCTATGGCGGTCTAGTCACACTCATCACAGGATTGTTCATTTGGTTTTCCCCTACACATTATAAAATAGACTGAGTGAACTAGGCAAGGAATTGTCTAATTATGGACGCGTACATAATTATGAGATTCAGTGCACGGTAACCACAATAAGATTTATTATGTGTAAGAACTGATAGTGACAACAATAACAAAATAAGAACGATGTAATGAAGGTACGGTGGACGCACCAATGGCGCTTCATATACTTGTATATAAGTGTCCCTCTTACATTGCAAGCATAATGTTATTTAAGGTTACTAGAAGTTCAGAACCCTAACCAGTATTGTTCGATCTTTTCAACTTCATGTTTTCAAGCTCTCACAAGTTTCCTCTAGATAAACTTTCGAGACGAAGTTTCCTAAAGTAGGGGAGACTGTAACACCTGTGCCTCCACGGCCATCAAACAAATACCAAACCAATGAAATATTATATTTCATACTTGGGATTTGTAAAAATATGTGTATCATTTGCACATATCAATTTTTGTTCAATTCCAAACTCTAAATCGCTTTCTGGAAGGTTATACGCGCACCGATGCGTAAATATAACCAGTTTAATGCAACAAACCCTCCGGAATAGTGACATAGGCTTAACATACCTTAAATAACCTTTACATAACTTAGAAATAAGCTTTGAGGGGTTCGGTGTGCTAAAATAAACTTTTGGCTCATTCAGGGACTAAAAGTGTCAAAAACTGCACAAGTTTGCATTTTCGCGCATAACTTACGTTCTGAATACATCCGGACATCCAAAATATTTTATTTTAGTGTTCGGCATAATAAAAATCCATTCGTCGCGTCATTTGGATCGTTTTTCGCGCTTATGCGCATTCCGTCGTAATTAAGCGAACATCGCGTTCGTACGGCCAAACGAACCATCATCCGGCATATTTTTGAGTATGTTTCATGTCCACAATGTTTAGGAATCATTTTAGGGCCTTAAAGTTGGCTTGACGGGCCTTAGAAGTGACGTTACGCAACGAAACATGTGCAGGGACCATTTCTGCAAATTCTGCAGAAACTAGGGCTAGGCGTGACGCGAGGGGTCTTAGCATGGTTATACATTACATGATTTACATTAGACATGAACATTTCACATTGTTGGTTTGGTTTGAGTAAGTGATTAAGTAACGATGCGTGTGTAATATGATACAAGCATGGTGGATACGCCGCTGGTACTTCCTATATATAAGTGTTTGTATGGTATTACATATCGTAGCGTTATTTGAATCATTTCAGTTTATGACATATAACATTTTATACAAATAACATACTTTTCACAATACATTGTTTTACAAACAACTTAACTTATACAAACTCATTTTACATGGTTATTCATTTAACCATGCATTATTCTCTTATTTATACGTATCATCTGAACTTATTGTTTTTCAAATGATTTACAAAGACAAAGCAAATTACAAGGTTCATGACTAAACATTTTCTTAAACAGAAGTCATGAATCTTATTTTCACAAAACCTATGCACTCGCCGGCATTTTTATGCTGACGTACCTATTTTCACATGTGTTTCAGGAAATGAAGCATAGGATTGATCAAGATACACTTAGGCGGACATGGGCCTTAGTGACAATAAAAGATGCAGACTAGTTATTTATGTTATGTTTCTTTGATTATCAAGACATTGTAATTCATTTATTCAATAAAACAATATTTCAATTTCCATGTGTTATGAAACAATGATTCTGTTACAACACTCCCCGATGTTTCCGCCATGTTTTGTTGTTTTACGTGGTCGGGGTGTGACAGTTGGACTGGGAGGTCATGCGGGAACTCAATCAATATGACCGACTTGATGAAATGATGAGTCTCCCGCTTTCCAATTTGGTCGGTATCAGCCGACCCGTTTACCGGGAGCTAACTATAGAGTTCTTTGCATCTTATGCTTATGAGAAGCCGATTGCTAATAGGAGACCCAAATTTCACTCCAAGCATCGGATAACTTTCAGGTTATGTGGGCGATGGCATACATGGTCGGTTAGTCGTTTGGGAAGGCGGCTCGGGATCTATACAAGGGAAGAAGTGGAGGATCCCGATATCTTCACTAATCAGTTTACTTTTCCATCCGATGCCGATCGGGATGCATTTTGGGCTGCGAACGCCGTTGGGGGCCCCTACAACCCGAGGATGTCGAAGGCTTCTAGATTGCGAGACCCCTTGGTGTGAGTGATGCACCACGTGTTTAGCCATACGATATGCGGTCGCATGGACAGTGGTGGTAACTGTCCAACTCCTGATTTGCTTTTTCTATATGCGTTGGTTGACAAAGCACCAATCAACCTAGCCGCACGCATGGCTGAGTACTTCGTCAAGAGCTCGGGGCGACATGCGAACAGTGAGATACATGGCGGTTCGTATGTGACCGAAATCGCCTACAACGAAGGCCTTATGACTGAGGAGGTGGTTCAGGGTCTCACTTTGATTACTGAGGGGGTTTTTGTTGATATCCGTTCTCTGAAGGCGATGGGAGTGATTGTAGAGCTAGATGGGGGAGATAGGTTGCGAGGGTTGAACAACGAGGTCTGGGACCCGTTGCCTCCAGCTGAGGGGGACGATGAGGATGTTGAGATGGGAGAGCAGCACCAGCACCAGCACCAGCCACCGACACCACCACACTCGCCGCCGCACCATGCATTTCATCAGCATGAGGACTGGCCCACATTCTACCAGCAGTTCCAGGATATGCGTGTGACGCAGGAGCAGCATGGTACCTACTTCGATGAGATTAGATCTAGCAAGGACCAGATCCGGGCTAACCAGGACGAGATTCGAGCCAGTCAGGCTCAGATTCGGGCCACACATGACCAGCTTCGGCAGAGCCAGGATACTTTATATCAGGGGGTCAGTGCGGGATTCTCATATCTTTTCGGGGAGATGCGTCGCGCATACCCCGACTATTTTCAGCACCCGCCGCAGTTCCCACCGTGGAACCCCCCTGGCTATGGCGATCAGGGCCCATCTGGCACGAGACATGATGATGATGATGATGATGAGTAGTTGGCGGTGGTGATAGCATTTGGTGGTGTTTTTTATTTCAGTACTTTATTTACTTTTGGGTGTTTATTTTGACTATTATTTAAAACACCCCGGTTATGTATTTCAGACAATTTCCTTTATGTTCTGTTTGGATTTCAGTATTTATGTATATTATGGTTGTTTTGTGATTTTTCTGTTTCTGTTATGTTTTGGGTGCACATGTGACATACTCGCAGGTTTTAGCTATCGGATCTTGGACCGGAGCACGTACCAGATAGAGCTTCGGAAGTCTCGTGGCACCAACATCATCTTGAGGGGAGTATTTTTTATCCCTTTCTCTATATTTCGGGTCTCGCATTGGGGACAATGCGAAGTTCAAGTGTGGGGAGGGGGTTAACTTTGTTTGTCCTCATTTATAAAAAAAAAAAATCAGAAAATCAGAAAAATCATTCAAAAATACTTGTATTTTGTATATATTTTTGTAAATAAACCGGTTGGTTGTGTTTTAGAAAGCATCGGACTTGATAAAAACTCGACAAGCAAAATATTTTTGAAAAAGGAAACCGGAAAGCGTGACAAACAAAGAAAGACTTGCATGATAGTTTTCACACTTTTACCCATTCCTTCCATTACGTGAGCATTTTGAGCCTAGATTGTTATATATTTGTTCATTTCGGATATAGGAGTGAGCCGGATGTTTTTTGCAATTTAGAACTTGTCACTAGTATGCTTGTTAAGACCATGAACTTGTGAATTTGTGTAAAAGTGATAGAGGCACTTAGATTACCCCTTTGTTGTGTACTTGTTCTTTGTGTTGTGCTTCCCGTTCACCTTATATTACCCTTTAGAATTAACCATGTCGAGCCTTCCCGTTCACCTTTGTTTACCCACATTATCACCCACTTAACCAAATTTAGCCTTTTTATGTTTTTAAACCTTTTTAGTGTTGAAACTCGGTTAAAATAATAGTTTAACTAGCTTGTTATTGTTTATATTTCATTGTATTAGTTTGGTAAAAAAAAAAAAACAGAAAATAAAACACCCTAAAATAGGGTGAAGTTGATAGAAATCGAGCAATTTTGAATGCTTAAATGTTAAAATTTTGTTGATAAGCTTGATTGCGCTAAAGTCGCCTTTTTAAGGCGTTTGTATGTATAGTTGTATTATTGTCTTGCTAGTTAAACGCTATTACCGAGTTTTAACCATTTTCGCCACTTTAAATGTCCACTTCCATACCCTTCGCCCAAGCCTAACGTTATAACCCGTAAAGACCTCTTGATTTACACTTGTTTACATGTTAGTTGGTGGAGACGAGATCTTATGACAAGCTTATGATATTGCACATTTCATTGACTAGGCGTTGAGTGTTTACACATACACATTTTATGTATGTTTCATAAATAAAACCGAGTGTGTGAACATTGTGAGTCGTGTGAAGATTAACATGTGAGTCAATTAAATGTGAAGTTATGGCTTTTTGGTTGTCGCTTTTTAATTGCATATGCTTGTTGGGTTTGAGTCTTTTGATGTTGTCTTTCGACAAACCGGCTAACCGTTTATATTAGTTTTCAATAAAATAGTGTGTAAATTATCGTTCTTGTTTGTTTATATCTTTTGTTGCTTTTTAGTTTAGCTTGCTTGAGGACAAGCAAGGTTCAAGTGTGGGGAGATTTGATATTCGTTAATTTACACATATTTTAGTCCCCCGTTTTACCCCTATTTTATGCGTTTTTGGCCGTAAAACCGTCATTCGGATACTTATTTATCTACATTTATGTTTACAGGCCTAAAACTGCATACCAGACAAGATGATAGCGAAAATGAGGACTTTCCGGACAAAACGACGAAGCTGCGGACATTCTGTTAAGGAAACTGATCTGGGCCTGTGGAACGGTCGTTCCACCTGATGTACGGTCGTGCATCTCCGACAAAGTTGATCAACCCGACAATGAACGAGAGGTACGACTGGGCGTTCTAGGAAAACAAGGCGGCTCGGTGAAGAACGGGCGTTCTATCTGAGGAACGACCGTGCATATCCGATGAACCAACAGAGTCTCGGTGATGAACGACCAGTGCGACTCGGCGTGCAACAACAACCCGGAACTGAACGACCGTTCCATCTGAAGAACGGTCGTGCCATTTCGAATCTGGTCAACGATCTGATGACGTCATGCAGTATGGTGTGCCCATCCCTAATAATTGCTTAAAGGGCACGGTCGTGCCATATGGAGAACGACCGTGCGACAGCGAAAATTATAAAAACAGAACAGAAACATTCTGTTCGACATTCTGGATTTTTGGAGAGCTTCACAGGCGATTTTCAGGCTCCGGAGGCGTTAGCTTTCACCCGGATTCAAGCCACATTGTCCCGTTTAGCTCGATTACTACCCGGATCCTTAGTCTAGTACTTGTTTATGGTTTGATTTTCTAATCTTTCCATGTTTTTGTTAATCTTTCAAGTACTTAGATTATTGTTTATGTATTATTGTAGCCTTTGGGCAAAAACACAAACAATCCCTTGCTAGATTATTGCCATTAGTGTGTTAAGCTTTGTTTGTAATGACACTTGAAGTATTTTCTATGTTAATCTTTGATGATTAGTTTGCAATCTTGTTATTGATATTGATTTCTTGATTATAAGTAATTATGTTGGATGATTGATGCTTGGTTAGTTAAGATAGTTGAAAAATGAAGCTTAATTAATCTTGTATTAGTAAACTTTGAACTTGGTTAACTAGTTTAGCTTGGTTTAAATGTGTGCATCATGATACTAGAAATGGTTAGTGATTTAATAAAATGTAATTATTGTTAATCAAGAGAGCTTGCCGTCACGTAAGGACCTTAACGGGTTAGATGGTGTCGTTATAAATTCTTGCCATGATTTGTTAGCTTAGTTAGTAGTTTAGGCCAAAATTGCTATCTTGGTGAATTTATGTTTAAGATTTGTAAAATGAACTCGGTTGTGATTTAATCTAGTTTATGCTTGTCTCGGTGGTTGCATTGTGTTTATCGGTGGCTTTCCTTGTTTAAGTGAGGTTAGAAAACTCCTAACGGATGACTAACTTATTTTTAAGAGATTTTCATAGACATTTATCAATTGCACGTTAAAGAACAATTTTAGGTGGTTAAAGTGTGTTTATCGTTTTAACTTTCCGAATGATTGTCATGTTAGAATTCCCGAAAGAGATACTAATTGTCTTAAAATGGAAAATTGACCGAATGCTTCTAGTGCCAAAACCGACTTAGTTGACATGCTTTGGTTGGGTATTAAGCAAGGCTTTTTATCTTTTTTTTATACTATGTTTTATATGTATTTGTTTATGCTTTCTTTAGTGTATTAAAAACCAAAACAACTTATGTTTTTACCGGTAGTTTAGTGACAAAGGTCTAGTATTATTTCTCCGCCCATTTCCTTGGAGCGATACTTGGTTCTTACCGATACTTTATTACATATGTGACGGGGTACACTTGCCTCTTTCGTGTGTGTTTTGATGTAAAAGTAATAATCACTTTTATAAATTTAAAACCAAATTGTGTGTAAATTCATTGCAAAATTATGTATATATACGCACACGTCATTCAACGATTCAGGTATGTGTTTCTTACTTTTACTTTTACATACATCTGTTTCGAGTCTTTGTAGAGTCTAGGTTAGGTCGGTCGAGTCATGTAGTTTATTTGGTCGGGTCGGTAGTCTCGAGTCGAGTTAGGTTTAGTTGAATGTTGTTTTGGTATAGTTGCATGGGTGCGGATGGATGGTTTGGGGTTTATTGATAGTGGTTTGTTGATGATGATTGAGGCGCTCATACATTACATCGAGTTTCAACCTTGCGTTATGTAATCGGACATTTTTAATAAGATCAAAACATCCTTTCACTAGGCGGTATTTTTCGAAGATTAAATATGTTTTGAACTAAAAGCGGCTGAATTTAAGCAAGGTTGGAATTAAATAACGATTTGGTAGGCACTTGAACTTAATTGGGGACAATTAAGGTGCCGGGAGACGGTAGTGTACATTGAGTCCAAGTTAGGATGTCGTTTTAGTCTCGTTTAGTATAGTTTAGTCGTCTTGGGTTTACTTGGCATGTACAAGTTAATTAAGCTCACCCGTACTCAATCTCCATTTAGGCGAGTTTAGTTTTTATTTAGCAATTATAAAAGGTAACCCGTCATTTTTTTTGTTTCAACTTTATTTTCAGAATTAAACCGCGAATGAAATGCTATATGGTTATTCTAATTTTTTAGAAAAATTAAAAAAAAAAATCCAAAAAAATTAAAAAATTAAAAATACAAAAAATAGCTTGTGATTACTGATTATCTGCCTATTTTGTCTTGTTGAATAATTATTTTGCAGATATAGCAGCAGCAGGTAGTAGTTCGGGAGGCGAGCAGCGGCCTCTTAAGAGGGGGCCAGGTCAAAGGCCGCAAGAGCAGCCGGCATTGCATGTAGACGCGCCGGATTGGAGATTAAGGAAAATTATTTACTCCGCTCCTGAAAGAATTCTGATACGCAGAATTGATAATAGAGCTGACCACCCACTTTTGCAGTTTGAACTGAATACGAATGAATGGAAGAAGTATGATAAACTGAAAACCACTGAGTTATTGCAGCATAGGACAATAAACTGGGGTTGGTTAGAGGAAATTGGGTCTAAGCAGGAGGTGTTGGATCTTTTGGGCCCGAAGTTGACGGAGATGGTGAACAGTATAGATGATCAGTTTGAGGAGTTGGTTCTGGAATTTCACAGTACTTGGATGCATAAGGAAGGCAAGTTTGCAGATGAGAAGGCAGTATCGTTCAGTTTGGGTAGACGGGTGTTTGAGATGAATATGGCCCGTTTTGCGGTCGCATCGGGTTTTTATACAGATGAGGAGGTGCAGCAGCCAAGATTCGCTACTAGTTTGAGGGGGGCTTACTCGACTGATAGGGAGTGTAGTGTTGGGGTGGCAGAATTACGCCGGTTTTGGAACACTATTTCTGACCATCCTTTCGCGCTTACTAACCTTATTACCTTGGTTCGTAACCCGATTTACAGGTACATTTTGAAGATTTTGTCTACTACTCTTGTGGGTCGGAGGTCTGGCGAGAACAAGGCAAATTGGATAGAAATATTTATTTTGATGTGTCGGGTGGAAAACAGAGAGATGAATCTTGTGACTGTGTTAGCTGCTTCATTCAGTCGGGGACGCCGGGGTGGTCCACGGGTGGCATTGGCTATGGGGCAGTATATCACGCGGTTGGGAATGACTTTAGGGGTGTTTGATAGGTATAAACCTCAGTTTTTACGCAAGGTCCCGACTACAACTACTTTTGGGATAAAAGAATTGCAGCAGGCTGGTATTGTTTCGTATACTGAGCCGTATAGATGGGAGGAGATTAGACAGGGGCCTCAGGTGCAGCCACCTGAAGGACATCCAGTTGCGGATGTTATGATACAGATTGAGCCCGCACATCGCCAGCGACCACCACAGAGGCATGAGAGGCATGCACCGCAGTACCCTCGTAGGCAACCACCTCCTGAGCCAGTTACTTTGCAGTCTCTATACGGTTATGTGGATCAGAGATTTGATGATCTTGAGCAGGTGATTCGGACAGGGCAGGAGAGGCAGGAAGGAGCCCTGAGGTACATTATGCATAAGATGAGTATGGCGATTCCTAATTTCTTTCAGCCATCTGCACAGGTTGGACCGGTTGATGTTGGAGTTGTGGGACAACATGATATGGGTGATCCGACACCCCCGTTTACTGTATTCGGGGAAGGTAGTTCAGGAGCTGGTAGGCAGACTAAATGTGAAGAAGAAAGCGAGAGTGGAGAAGAATAGTGTAGGGATGATGAGGATGCAGCAGGAGCCGCTAGTATATCTTTTGTTTTTATCTTTTATGCTATTTTAATCCTCATTCTTTTGGCATGTATTTATACTTTGAATACTTGTGTATAGGATCGGTCGGGTCGGGTTGGTCTGTTTTCTGGTAGTTGAACTAATGCACGTTATGGTTATATATTATCTTTTGGTATTGTTTGGTTATGCTGCTTGCTAGGTTGATGTTTGTTGCCGCTTTCATTCGCGTGTACGATTAGGAACTTTTTGCTAAGCGCGTTCGGATTGGAGGGCTTATGTGGAAACGATTGGCACATTGATAGTCTCACATATCAGCTAAGTCATCTTCCACTTGTATATTTTATACATTTTCTTTTATTCGGTATTTAGTTTATTTTGTTTAGTGGTAATTTAGGTTATTTATGTAGTTTTGTATGTTTTCATCCTTGCATTAGGAACAATGCAAATTTTAAGTGTGCGGATGGAACATTTGAGTCATAGTTTAGTTTGTTAATTTAGTGTGTCGAGTCATAAAATTAAAAAAATAAAAAAAAAATTAAAAATTTGAAAAAAAAATCCAAAACAAATTGAAAAATGTTGAAAATATCTCTCGATTGAAGAAGTTTGCAAAATAAAAGCGGAAAATGATAGAAAAATCAGTTTTTGTTCGGGTTGCAAATAATGATATTATGAGAATAAATAAATTAAGCTTGTGTCTAATTTGGGATGTGTGAGCAGGCTTGGCCGGTTTTAGGTTCCTTTAAGCTAAAAATATACCTAATTGTTGATTTACTAGTGGGTTCTCATCTAGGAGAGGTAGTGAAGCCAAAACCGTCAACAATAGTATAAGGGATGACATTATAAGATAAGATCGTTAGAATTTCTTATCATATCATGGAAAGGAAAAAAATAATAAAAAGAGCTAGACTGAAAAAAATCGGCAAGGCCTACGTAATCTCTATTGGGGATAGTGACTCTGACTTGGAATACCTCTGGGATTGTTGAAAATAATGCGAAAATACTGATGCCTATTGTAGTCTCTCTTGGGGATGGTGACTCTGATTGGGAATGCCTCTGGGATAAGGTATGCACGGTCTAAAAAGCTAAAAAGAAATAAAACGAAAAAGAAAAAAAAATATAATAAAGATTTGATTTTAAATTCTTTTGATCTTGGTATAAAACGGTGAGTTGACCAAACTTAAATTAAATAAACATGATAAGGGCGTAGAACCGGGTTTGGGTTTAAGAGGATCGAAATACTTGCAATCACGGTTAAAAGGGGCTTTAATTTTAATAAAGTAAACTAGCTTTTGTGCCCGAACATTAACTTGATTCTGATTCCGTTGCATAATTCTTTTTCGGGGATGAAAAAAAAAAGATAAGTGTTGGGATATTAACCAAACGGCTGCGCAGCCAGCGAGAGAAAATGGGAAAACCTGAAGGTATTAGGCATCAAGATTAACACCTTCGATAGAGAAGGTGCTACAAAGGCGGGTAATGCGATTAATATGGGCGGGGGGCATCCTCATAATCACGGTTGTGGAATTGGCACGAATTAGTGATGGCCGTCATGATGTAGGATGGGATTTGCCAAGACCTATCATTGTTGATGTTCAGAAGGGTGATGGGTGAAGTAGCACCGGTGAAACTGGTGGTGGCTTGTTCGTAAACGGTGTGGTTATTGGCCATTTGGGCAATGGGTGTAGGACTAGGGGTGCGAGAACGGGAAGGTGGTGGGGAGTGGTGGGATGACGACTTCGGGGTGAAGTCAAAGGCTGGTGGTTTAGATTGGAGAGTAGAGTCAGAAGCGGCGGAAGATGAAGTGGAAGATTTACTAACCTTTAAACTAGAAGACGAGAAGGCAGACTTGTCAATCGGCGACTTCGGTGGTCCCTGCAAACGTGTATGGGGCATTCACTGCAAAACTGAAAATAAACAAGTAAGACGACTCTAACAAAAGACTCTAAAATAAAAATAAAAATAAAAAGACCCCAGAATTATTTAGACTCCTACGACTCAAGAACACACAAATAGCACGTAATGATATCAGATAAAGTCCAAACAAAGTAATCAACGCAATTGCCAAGAGTCCCCGGCAACGGCGCCAAAAACTTGATGTGCTAAAAAGTAGTTTAATAAAAATAACTAAATTAACCTAATTCTAGACTCTAAGTAATACTCTAGACTCACTAAGACACACTAAACTACTAACTGGCAAGTGTACCAATCGAATCTTGTATAGCTAATGTAAGTTCGGATATCGAACCCACGAGACTCTATCGAATTACGCTAATGACCTTATCTAGACTGACTCTAACGCGACACTTCACTATTTTTATGTTTTAAGGGGGGGGGGGGTTCTAAAAATCCTAAGAATGCAATTAAAATTAAATTAAATTAACTAAACGAACTACTTCGGACTTTACTCAGATGGTGGAAACACTACCTAGACTGGAATCCTGATTACTTTTAGTTATGATTTTATTTGGAAGTTGTTTACTATGGAACCGAGATCATAAAGTTGTCACCTTTCAGGAAATCTAAAGGACTCCTAACCCTTCTCAAGAGCATGCTATGAAACCCTAGAGGTTGTTTAGATTACCGGTTATTAGACTCTTTTTCAAGACACCTAATGGACTTATGAAAGTATCCTACGAGACTCACTCCCTGTCGAGATCTAAACCAATGATAGACTTGTTTTCTCAATTAGACTTGCTAGACATTAGCCAATAGGTTTACTCCTAACAAAGCTCCTACCTTTCAGTTTAATGACTTAGACCTAGCAATAACCTCGCACCTTTCAGCTATTGACGATTAGTTGAACACTTGATCTTATAAGATTACCGAATATTACTTCTAAGGTTAGTTGCGCAATTTCACCCTAAAGAGTAAAGATTTATTATGTGATATAGACACTCACCAAAATCTAAAACCCTAGCACGACTCTATTATGTGATAAAGACCTTCACCAAGAATCATACGAAGCAATAATCAATATTCAAACACTATCAAGCATGTAAGCACATCTAACCGTTAGAACAAGTCACCTATAATTCATAAATAATCCACAGAATTCATAAATCCATAATAAAAATCAAAACTTTAGCAATCATTCATCTAATCTAGGTTGTTAAACAAGTTTAGCCAATCAAAGTCATTGAAAATATCAATAACAAAGTATTATCAAGAACACGAAACATGATGGCGAAAGAGAGACGAAAGTAAAGACACCCGAATGGCAAATATGCAACCAAGATGATTCCCAAGCTTCGTATCTTCAACCGGTAGCTCCACGAACTCGAAAATGCTCCAAGAGATCTCCAAAATTCGTCCAAAAGCTTCTTGATTCGTAAGTTATGGGTTTTGAATGTTTATGATCAATATATACTGAAACCCTATCTCAAAACAAGGAATTGCCGCCAGACACACCCCGCGTCACGCGACGGGTAAGCAAGATTGATGTCGCGCAGCGCGACACTCCAAAACTGAGTTAATGTTATTTAAATGCTCACGGGGCGTGACGGTGTGGATGAATAGGTGTGGCGCGACGCGAGACCCTAATTTGAACATAACTTTTCGATCTTCAAATAGTTTCAGCAATGCAACTATCAGGACTCCATTCCAACTTGTTTTCCAGCCGTTTACTCTTCGTTTTTCGACACTTTCAGCTCTAAATATCTGGAAATACAAGAATTGATCAAAGTAACAAAATTCTAACTAAAAACCTATCAAATAAACATGAAATATGTACAAACTGAACACTATAAATGGTTGTATTTTACAATACATCAATAGCCTTCTGGATACATGCAGATGGTCAACCATTGACAAATGGCTACCAAGAAGAACATATAACGAGATTAAAAATCATTGGCATTCATCTCTCAAGAACTGTTCAACTAACCGTAAATTACTTCCTACCGTAGGAAACAATTTAAAAACACGTCCTCCAAAGCAAGACAAGACAAATGAAGAATTTAATATTGACTCATTGTTGGACAATGCCACTGACGATATACTCGAAAGCACTCCAATTATCACATCTCCACTGCCATCACCATCCACCATATCATCACTATCTCACTACGATTATTCAGGCATAAAATTCAAGAGTTTTTGCGTGAAAGATGAGGCGTGTTCTAAGCAATTGAGTGGAGAAAACAGTGGCGAACCATTTTTGCAAGATTTTCAGGGAAATGTGTTGGATATTATGTCCGGTTCGATAAGTCAACGCTACTGAACGGGTCTTGACCCGTAAGAGTTACACCTTGGGCAACGAACTAAAATCCACTTAACTAGTTTAACAGTTAATTACGAACGATATGAGAAACGGATCATAAATATATTTATGATCATGAGCGGGTATTAACTGAGAGACGGGTAAATGAACCGGGTAAGACAAGTGCACTCATTACGCCACTTGTCGCACATGCACCCTTGCATCGCCACTTGTCCCGCATGCATAGTCTTCTTGCCACTTGTCACGCATGCATAGCTTTCTTTCCATTTGTCGCGCATGCATAGCTTTCTTGCTATTTGTCGCACATGCAAATGCATGTCTGCCACTTGGAAAACATACATGAATGTCCATACCGTTTATGTCTTGGGTCTTGCATTTGATGTATGAACTAAGAAGAAAAAATGATCTCAACAAAATACATCACCGGCCGAGCCGGTCCTCCGCCGCCGTGAGCTCAGCGCCGCTGCCTTGCCGGCCACCGTCAAATGCTGCCGCTGCCTTGCCGCCGACTGCCAGCCGCCGCCAAATGCCACCGCCGCCCCGCTGTTCACTGCCGCCAGCCGCTGCCGGATGCCGCCGGCTGCCGCTGTCCCCTTCGTCGTGTTTCGTTGGTTCGTAACACTAGCATGTGTACGTTGAACCTCGGTGTCTCAACCGGTTAGTCATTAACTGAAGTATATCTTTCTCATCGGTAGTTAAATATACTTATCACTGTGCTCGTATTTGCATCTAACCGGATCCTGTCGGGTTTTGTTATTGTTGATCACTTGTTTATATCCGATGCGTTTTATTAATTAACTTGGTTAATTAATTGACCATTATTAAATGAACCGGGTTTTTGATAAATAAAATTTTAACCGATCACTATGGAAACCCAAAAGTGGTATCAGAGCCTTGGTTACAACATACGAGTCGGTACCGATCTTTTAACCTGAATTAGAACACAAACTTTATTTAATTAAAGTTTCTGATCTAAATATTTTTTTAAGGGCACTTTAATTTTGGTCAATATTTTATTTGTTTTGCTTGACCAAAACATTGCCCGGTTTATTTTGTGATTGTGTGTAATATGTAAATCTGGCCTGACCTTGTTTTGTAGTTGTATATTTTATTCGGTTTTGTTATTATGGTTTTTGGCTACCTAGATGGTTCAAAGTTGTAATAGATAGGATTTTTTTTTCCTTTATTGTGTTTTTGTAAATATTGTAATAAACGAAGACCCGGAGACAAAACCGAGGACCGTAAGCAGGAGTCATGAAGTCAGTGGGAGTTGCTCGAGATGACTGGATGCACTCAAGTCCATCCTTGTGGTTGTTTGTGTGTTGTGACCCCGTGACCCGTTTGATCTTGCTATTAGGCTCTAGCAAGCTCGAACAATTTTTGGCCATATAGATTTACATATTTGTCTTGCTATTGTGGTTGCTTTTATCTTATAAGTTGTTATAAGATAATTAACCTAAATTCCAACATAATTTTAAAAGGGGTTTTAAAATATTAAAATAATTACATTAAAACAAGTTCTAAATTGTTTTTATAACTTGCTAAAATTTTGTTATAAAACAAAGTTTGTTTTTGAGACGAACAATAACCAATTAAGTTTTGCAAATTAAACTAGTTTTAATTTTCCAAAACTATTAACCTAATAGATTTCTATTAACTTAAACTTGGTTATTTCAAGTCGCGACAAACTTAGTTTTATAGGTTATCTAAAACTAATTGTCCCGAGAGGTGAAAGGGTCCTTTTGGTTATGTCGCAAATTTAATATCTAAATTAAAAATGACTATAACGACCCTATTTGGTAAAAATTAAAATCAATGGTCTATGTCATCCTACTACTAGTAACACTTGGGGCATAATGCGAACCATCAGTGTTGGAGCCACAGCACGACACTTGGTGTCTAGCTTATCCTTCCAAGGTGCAAGGGCTTCATCGACACATCCGACCCTTCTACATGTGACCATTTTAGGACGACTATTACTTTTCTTCTCGTGTTACGTGCCCCAGCTGTCTCGGGAACAAAAGTGGCATAGATGAGGCCAAACGTATCAATGCAAGGACAATAGGTTATCATCGCAGCCTCATAAACCCCAGGAGTTGTGCTTTTCTCACAATTGATAATCGTTGTCAGTCCGCTTGAACCTCTTGCTGATGTTGCGTGCTACAGCTGCCTTTAGAAAGAGCTTCTAACCGGATTCTCATTCCTTATCGTCTTACCTCACGAAATAAGGAGATATACATCGAAAATACTAATTAAAATCACCTTGCTTATATAACAGATATCTAATGAAAAACAACTCCTTCATTCTCAAGTCTATACTTGAAAAGAAAAATTGAATAACACCAACTTTCTCGAATGGCACCGCAATCCGAGAATAGTTCTCAAAATGGAGAAAAAGCTATATATCTTAGATGGCACAGTCCCTACCGTGCCTGAAAGTAACACTACTACTGCTCACAAGGCACTGGAAAAACAAAACGATGATGTCGTTGAGGTAGCCTGCCTTATGAAAGCCACAATGTCTCCTGAATTTCAAAAGAACATAGAAGATAAGGATGCTTATGACATGATCCAGCAACTGAAAGGCATGTTCCAGAAACAAGCCCGACAGGAGCGATATGACACCATGAAATAGCTCATAAGCTGTAAAAAGCTGGAAGGATCATGTATCAGTACTCATGTGCTTAAGATGAAAGGATACATTGACCAGATGAACAAACTTGGTTATTCCACAAAAACCAACCAAGTTCTAATAGTCAAGTCAGGTGGTGTTAAGAAGCCCAATAACAAGAAAAAAGAATCATAAGAGCAAAAGAAAGAGAAAAGTTGTTGTTGCTACCAGAAATGCCACCAACAACAAGCATGTTGCAAAACCACACCCTCCTGAGGAGCGTCAGTGCTTTTAATGCAACCAAATGGGGCACTAGAAGGGAAACTGCCCGCACTATCTAGCCAAGCTGAAGACGAACAAGGCCAATAACATTGGCTCTTCTTCTGATATTCTCATTTATGTTATCGAACTTTTTGTTGTTTCTAGCAACACATGGGTATTTGATACAGGAAGTGGTTACCACATCATTATTGTCTTACAGGATCCTAAAAAGTGGAAGAAACTGAAACAAGGCCACATGGAACTCATAGTTGGTAATGGAAAGAGAGTTCTAGTTCTGGCAACTGGAACATTTTTGTTTTTCATGTTTCCTTAGCCTTGTAGTTACTTTAAATAACTGTTTGTATGCACCTGGTTTGACCAGAAACATTATTTCAGTTTCTTCACTGTTTGAACAAGGATTCAAGTACGTTTTAATGGTTTTTCTATTTTAGCCTACTTGAATGTTGTCTTTTATTTTGAGGCTAAACCTCGAAATGGTATTTATGAGATTGATGTTCAAACAAGTAATAACATATATCATCTTTCTAAGCGTAACAAAGCTGGTATGAATGAAACACATTTTTAGCCTTGCAAACTTGGCCACATAAGTAAGGCACGCATAAAGTGGCTCCAGTCCGAGGGGATTCTTGAATCCACTGGACATGACTCCTTTGATGATTGCGAATCTTGCTTAGCTGGCTAACTCACAAAGCACCCCTTTACCGATATTGGTGAACAAGACCATGGTCCTCTAGGAGTTATTCACACTGATGTACATGGCCTTTCAGAACCATGACTAGAAACCATGACTAGAAAAATCAGCTTGATAGAAAGATAAAATTACTTTGATCAGATCGAGGTGGTGAATACCTTAGCTTTGAGTTTCTCAATCATCTGAAAGAGTGTGGAATAATTTCAAAACCCATTCCACCTGGCACACCCCAACTTAATGGCGTGAGTGAAAGGAGAAATCAAACTCTACTTAATATGGTTCGATCGATGATGTGTAGAACTAACTTGCCTCACTCTTTTGGGGTCATGCACTTATGACCGCTGCCCGCATTGTCAATTTTGCTCTGACTAAAAGGGAAACAAAAACGCCATATGAGATATGGCGTGGGCGTAAACTTGATTTGGAATACCTTAGAGTATGGGGATGTGATGCATACATCACAAGTGATTCTGATGATAAGCTCGATCCTCGAGGAGAAAAGGTTGTTTTCGTCGGATACTATAAAAGAAGCGGATATTATTTCTACCATCCTGATGCAAATGTGATTTCCATCAAATGGAAGGGACACTTTCTCGAGGAAGAACTTCTTAATCGAGGAACTGAAAATAATGTGGTTGATCTTGAAGAAATTCGAGAACCACAAACAACTGCTAATGTAGTCGGACCGTCTGATCAACAAGTAGTTGTTGCCAATGAATTAGACATAAACACAAGCGTTTGCAGAAGTAGTAGAATTCGTAAAGAATCTGATAGATGTCTATGGCGTCTAAAAGGTCCCAAAGTATTATTAGTAGCTGAGTCTAATGACGAACCTGCTAACTACAAAACTGCAATCTTAGATTCGGAATCTGAGAAATGGCAAAAAGCCATGAACGTCGAGATGCAATCTATGCGTGGCAACCAAGTATGGGATTTGGTTGAGCTTCCACCCGAATCTCAAGCAGTAGGGAGCAGATGGATTTTCAAGAGAAAAATCGATATGCATGGAAATGTACACACCTATAAAGCACAGCTAGTTGCGAAGGGTTTCACTCAAACTCAAGGTATTGATTATGATGAGACCTTCTCGCTCGTTGCTATGACTAAATCAATCAGGATATTGCTTGTCATTGTTGCGTACCATGATTACGAAATATGGCAAATGGATGTCAAAACCGCCTTTCTTAATGGACATCTCTATGAAGATGCCTATATGGTTCGGCCTGAGGTTTTGTCGATCCTAAATGTCCAACTAAGGTGTGGAAACTAAATAAGTCCATTTATGGACTCAAGCAAGCATCTCGTAGCTAGAATGAATTTTTATGTAGGGATGAAGATCTGTAGGGATAGAACTAAGCGGCTTCTAAGGCTAAGTCAAAGAACGTACATAGACAAAATGATGACACGCTTCAAGATGGAAAACTCCAAGAAAGGAGGTGTTCCTATGACTAAAGGAACCGTGTTGAACAAATCGCAATCTCCTTCAACGGACATTGAAATTAAGCAAATGGAAACAGTTCCATATGTTTCAGCGATTGGTTCAATCATGTATGCTATGTACTAGACTTAATGTCTCGTGTGCTTTAAGCATGGCTAGTCGTTTTCAGCATAGTCCTGGCATTGCCCATTGGACTACCGTAAAGAACATTCTAAAGTAATTGAGAAGAACTAACGATATGTTCTTGGTGTTTGGAGGAGTGGAAGAAGAGCTCACTGTAAGGTGTTACACTGATGCTGGCTTCCAAAGTGGTCTAGATGATTCTCAGTCACAATTAGGATTCGTATTCACGCTCAATGAATGAGCAGTCTGTTGGAAAAGCTCCAAACAGAGTGTAGTGTCGGATTCAGCCACCGAATCCGAATGTATAGCTGCATTAGATGTTGAAAAAGAATCTGCTTGGATGAAGTAGTTCATCAACGACCTCGATGTGGTTTCAAGTATTCAGAAACCAATCTAGGTGTTCTGTGATAACACAGGAACCATTGCTCAAACCAAGGAGCCCAGATCACAGGGTTAAGCATATTCTAAGAAAGTTCCACTATATACGAGAAATACTGGAACGAGGAGACATCTTAATAAGCAAAATAGACACAGATCAAATGTGACAACCCTCATAATTCCATGTATCCGTACAATTTATTAATGATAATTAAATTGCTTGATGACTGTGTTGAATCATTTAACTGCTCTCTGATTTCTGTGTTATGCTTACATGTAATTGTTAACATACTAGTAGTATACAGAAAAGTTGCTAAATAGTCCGGTATGCTTTCCTGAGTGTTGAAAATTAAAAACGTTACAAAAATATATATATATAGGACGCTTTACGAATTAATTAAGCACTTTAACGGAACAGTGTCAAACCGTACCCGGAACACAAATATTGTTAAAAACATTATTCCTATTTTTTCTGAACTAGTTATGGTTCCCGAACACCATAACACATTATATAATGCATAGTATACAAAGTCACTAACTAATACCCTTTAAACTACCACTAACCAATCTAGTTACCATCCAAACTACAAATTAACCCCCCTTCCCCTAACCATAACCGTCCCCTAGGGGACCCATCATCCATTTTTCCCTAAAACCTTCTGAAGATCACAATTGATCTTTCTTGGATTTTGACAAAAATTGTGTAGTGTACTTGTGGTGACATAGTGACCAAAGGGTATTAGTGAGTTGGTTATAAGACCATGAACATCACCATCAACAAACACACCTCTCACTCTCTCTTGTTCCTCTTCTTCTCGGCTGCAACTATACACCCACACACCATCCACTTTTGTTGCAACTTCATCCGATCCAAGGCTACCTCAAGGTGCTAGGAGGTGAAGTAGGAAGCCCGGTGTGCTTGGAACTTGAAGGACCTCTCTCATGTGCTATTATCCTCCACATTTCTGACTTGTTACGTCCCTAGTCTTGAACTAGTGGTAAGAACTTAGATCCGTTCATTCTTTATGTTATTTAAGTGGAAAATAGATGTTTGATGATGAAAATCCATAAACACTAAAGAACCATGAACAAAGTCTTGCATATAAACTAACTTGTAATGAAATATTGATGAAACATGATGAAGTGATGATAAACTGAAGTTGTCTTGATTATGTTACTGATTTACTTGCTGATCTACTTGTAATATTGATGTTTGACGTTGTTGTGATCACTAAACATGCTAACGGAATCAATCGAACGCGCTTTAGAGTGTTAAAGACTGAAAACAGTAGGCTGTTTAATGATTACAGCCAACTTCAGTTGGCTTTAACAGAACTGTAACTTAACGAAAAATGTATTTTCTTAAGTCTAGGTTTATGTATTATGAAATACGGTTCTAATGGCACCAGAATCATAATTTTTGGACTTCGTTTACTATTTTTAAAGTGTCGCTTCGTAACAGCAGCTAGAGCTGCATTTTTCTGCTGAAAATATGCGTTTTGTTTTCTGTCATAACTTGAGTTCTATGTAGAGTTAGATCATGAAAATTGTATTGTAGATGACCGCCGATATATTTGTAATTCTCTCACTGGAATTTTGTAAATCGGACTCTTGATGAATTTTAAATAAATTATTCCGTGGACTATGGTCAGAAAAAGATAAATCTTAGTTCAGCCCGGAAAATGAATTTTTATAAAATATTGGTAATGAACTGGACCCCGATATTTTTACACAATAAAATTTGGAACGTTTAAGACCTTCTGTAAAAATTTGGGAATTTTTGGAATAAGTTAACTTGTATGTTTGTTTATGAGTGGGGAATGGATGGGAAGTATATATGGGCATAAACAGTTAAAGTAATGCATGCTACGTGATAGATACGTATAGGAACTTTATGCTCTATTTAAAAATCACTAAATGACTAATTGGTAATCATATTAGGACGTGATTGACCGACCTTGACTGTTAGCTGTATTTGAGAATCAAACCGAGCAAACCGAGGTGAGTTCACACACTTTCTACAAGGCATGGGATTCCCGGTTGTTTGGGAATGGGTTAATAAACTAAAACGGAACCTACATATCCTCCTTGGGTAGGATATGTACGGCCATCCTCCTTGGGTAGGATGCCACCATAAATCCTACGAATTCTCCTGGTGCAGAATACGTACGTTCGTCCTCCTTGGGTAGGACAACAACCTTAAAACTAGCTAGACAAAACTCTATCATGAAGTCCCTCAATTTATATCGACTTAATCGCCGAGGCCAATGGCGAGCGGGTCATTAGTTAATAGCTCTATTAGGTTTAACAAACCTCACACCGTGCCAGTCGGACGGGCGTGTACTAATGGACTATGGCAGACTATCAGTGATGATAGACACTGATATAGGGCACAACTTATTTGCATAGTAGTCGATATCATACCGTCTAGTAGTTCACACGGGGAAAGCCCCCACTGATTATGGTTATGGTTTGGGTAATGAAAAAGGAACTGGTTAAACATACTTTCAACTACGGGGTAACCCCCACGGCAATTAAGCCAACGAAAGTCAAACCACGTTTTTTCAGAAACAACTTAAAACTAAACAACCAAACGTGAACTCACTCAACTTTGTTGTTGACTCGTTGTTACATGCCTTACAGGTCGCTAAACGCTTGGAGCTTGCACAAGGAAGGAGTCGTCGTGGTGTACGGACTGTTATGTTCCGTGCTTATTATCTAAATCCTTATGAACTTTTTAAACTTGCGTTTTGAACTTCAACTTATAAACTATGGACTTATGCTTTGGATTTACTTTTATGCTTCCCCTGTTTAAACTAAACATGGTTAACTAGCTTTGGTCACCATTCGTATTGTGGTTGGTCTTATTTACTTAATTATGATGTTCAATATGATTGGTGGCTCGATCCTGGTCACGTCACGCCTCCAAGCGGTGGTACTCCGCATGTTGGATTTTGGGGGTGTTACAGATTGGTATCAGAGCCATTGGTTATAGTGAAATTGGTTTTAAAAAGGGAAAAACTTTTTGATAAAACCAGACTATAACTTGTACAGTGTTCAATGATCCACAACGACGCTTCGCTCCATGTGCAAGACTCGACACCATAAGTGGTATGATTTATGTTATATTGTCGGTTAGATAGTTCTCACTGTGCATTAGATAACGTGATAATTGCTATTTGAACCTTGTGTGCTTACCCTCTACTATCGTCCCACACTTACGCACTTTCACGACACTTTTCTCACTTACGTTGCTTCATTATGAAGATCATGAGCGGACGCGGAGGACGTATCAACCTCACTCAAGCCCAGTTGACGGCTTTGATCAACGAACGAGTCACTGAGGCACTCGCAGCTAACCCTGCAGGAGGTATAACCTGCCATATCAACCCACCTTAGGACGTTTAGATCCTACCTTCGCAAACCAGCCCTCGTGCTTAACCTTATCTTTTATTCTCGCGTAGCAGGTCAACATGCTCAGCCTCCTGTGTGCACGTTTAAAATGTTCATGGACTGCCGACCTACTACTTTCAGTGGCACAGAAGGAGCGGTGGGCCTTCTACACTGGTTCGAGAAGCTTGAGTCAGTTTTCGAGATGTGCGAATGCCCCGAAGACCATAGGGTGAAGTATGCTATCGGAACACTTGAAGGAGCTGCGTTAACCTGGTGGAAGGCACAGGTTTAACTACTAGGACTGGCAGTTGCTAATGCCACCCCCTGGAACGATTTCAAGGAAATGATCAAGGAAGAGTATTGTAGCCGTGATGACATCCACAAACTAGAGGTGGAGTTTTTCAACCTGAAAATGACGGGGTCTGAGATTGAGGCGTATATAAAAAGGTCAAATGAGCTGGCCATCTTGTGCCCTACCATGGTGGACCCTCCCGTCAAACGAATTGAGCTGTATCTTAAAGGCCTTGTACCAGAGATTCAAAGTCACGTGACTTCAGCCAACCTGGGTACCATACAGCAAATTATCAAGTTGGCCCATCGACTCACTGACCAGGCGGTGGAGCAAAACAGGCTGCCCAAACGAATCAGTGCCACAACTACTTCTAATGCACCTACCGACAACAAGCGAAAATGGGATGGGAACTCCAGTAAGGGTTCTGCTTCGGTTTCGTCTCAACAGCGAAAGACTGATGACTACCAGAGTCCTGGTCAGCAATCTTCCGGTAATCAAGGACAGGGTGGATACCGAGGAAACCACCCCAAGTGCAACCGGTGCAACAAGCATCACAGCGGGCAGTGCAACAAAGGTCGATGTCAGAGATGTCATAAGCTGGGCCATGAAGCTGGGGATTGCAGGAGCCCGCGTCCTGCAAATCAGAATCGCCAACAACAACAAGCTCCACAGAACCACCATCAGCAGCAATAGCAGGGCAATAAAGGATGCTTTCAGTGTGGCGCTGAAGGTCACTTTAAGAGGAACTGCCCCCAAATGAACCAGAATCAGAACAACAACAATCAAGGAAATGGGAACAACAATGGAGGCAACAACGGGGGTAACAACAATGGTATTGGGGCAAGGGGTCGTGTTTTCGTGCTAGGTCAGGGTGATGCAAGGAACGATCCCAACGTTGTGATGGGTAAGTTTCTTGTGGACGACTTCTTTGTTACTGTTTTATTCGATTCGGGTGCCGATACTGTTTTAAGCACACTCCAACACTTTTGAACACCAAACACACGGTAGAACTAGCCAACGGTAAAAGTCTTGAAGCCACACACATAGTTAAAGGTTGTAACCTCGTCTTAGCTGATCAGACTTTCTCTATCGATCTTATTCCTATCACACTGGGTAGTTTCGACGTCGTTATTGGGATGGATTGGCTATCTCATCATCAAGCGGAGATTGTTTGCAAGGAGAAAATCGTCCGCATTCCTCGTTCTGGTGAAGAACCCCTCGTAATTCATGGCGACAAGAGTGGTGCTGTCGTAGGCACTATCTCTTTCCTTAAGGCTCAGAAGTGTTTGCGAAAGGGCCACACTGCCATTTTAGCACTCGTTACTGACACATCAACGGAAGAGAAGAGAATTGAAGACATCCCTATTGTACGTGACTTTCCCGAGGTATTTCCTGAGGAATTACCTGGTCTTTCGCCTCATCGTCAAGTTGAGTTTCAAATCGAGCTAGCTCTTGGAGCAGCGCCCATAGCTCGAACACCTTATCGTCTAGCTCCATCAGAACTTGAAGAACTGTCCACACAACTACAAGAACTCTTGGAAAAGGGTTTCATACATCCTAGCTCTTCGCCCTGGGGAGCTCCAGTCTTGTTTGTGAAAAAGAAAGATGGTACTTTCAGAATGTGTATTGACTACCGCGAACTCAACAAGGTGACTGTGAAGAATCGTTATCCTCTTCCACGTATTGACAACTTGTTCGACCAGTTGCAAGGGTCGAGCTATTACTCCAAGATTGATTTGAGATCAAGATACTATCAGCTGAGGGTCCGAGATGAGGACGTCTCCAAAACAGCATTCAGAACTCGTTATGGCCACTACGAGTTTCTGGTTATGCCATTCGGGCTGACGAATGCACCAGCGGTCTTCATGGATCTCATGAACCGAGTATGCAAACCTTACCTGGATAAGTTCGTTATTGTGTTCATCGACGAAATTCTGATCTATTCTAAGAGTCAGGAGGAACACGAGCAGCATCTACGACTTATGCTGGAACTTCGAAAAGAGCAGTTGTATGCGCCAAGTTTTCGAAATGTGACTTCTGGCTTCGCGAAGTCCACTTTCTAGGCCATGTGGTAAACAAGGATGGGATTCATGTTGATCCATCCAAGGTTGACTCAATCAAGAACTGG
The DNA here is from genome assembly GCA_030545235.1 of Helianthus tuberosus. Classification (NCBI taxonomy): domain Eukaryota; kingdom Viridiplantae; phylum Streptophyta; class Magnoliopsida; order Asterales; family Asteraceae; genus Helianthus; species Helianthus tuberosus. The sequence continues at coordinate 94,052,294 of CM060410.1, forward strand.
CCTGCACCCCGCACACTAACAGAAATCCGCCAATTCTTGGGTTTGGCGGGATATTACAGAAGGTTTATCAAGGATTTCTCAAAGATTGCACAACCTCTCACTTCACTGACTCAGAAGGGTGTCACATATCGTTGGGGTGATGCACAGGAGTCCGCATTTCAGCACTTGAAGGATAGACTTTGTAGCGCGCCTATCCTCTCATTGCCTGAAGGCACAAATGATTTTGTGGTTTATTGCGACGCTTCCATCCAAGGAATTGGTTGTGTGTTGATGCAACGTGACAAGGTCATTGCCTATGCATCACGCCAACTCAAAGTTCACGAAAGAAATTACACTACTCACGATCTGGAGCTGGGAGCAGTTGTTTTCGCACTTAAGATATGGAGACATTACCTGTACGGTACCAAGTGCACCATTTACACCGATCACAGGAGTCTCGAGCATATCTTCAAACAAAAGGAGTTAAACATGCGTCAACGCCGATGGGTCGAACTCTTGAACGATTATGAATGCGCTATCAAATATCATCCGGGCAAGGCCAATGTTGTGGCCGACGCCCTCAGTCGAAAGGATACTATACCTAAGCGTGTACGTGCGTTACAGCTTACCATTCACTCTAACCTTCCCGCTCAGATTCGCGATGCTCAGGTCGAAGCATTGAAAGCAGAGAACATCAGGGCTGAATCCCTACGAGGATCGAGGCAACGGCTAGAACAAAAAGAAAACAGCGCCTACTATGTAAACGGATGCATCTGGATTCCACTTTATGGAGACCTACGCGAGCTTGTGATGGATGAAGCACACAAGTCTCGTTATTCGGTACATCCTGGTTCGGATAAAATGTACCACGACCTCAAGACTACGTATTGGTGGCCTGGCATGAAAGCCCACATAGCAACCTACGTCAGTAAGTGCTTGACTTGTGCGAGAGTCAAGACTGAATATCAGAAACCATCAGGCCTACTTCAACAACCGGAGATCCCGAAATGGAAATGGGAGCAAATTTCCATGGATTTCATTACTGGTCTGCCTAGATCTCAACGTGGAAACGATACCATTTGGGTGATCGTAGATCGACTGACCAAGTCTGCACATTTTCTGGCTATCAAAGAAACGGACAAGTTTTCTACTCTTGTAGACATTTACCTAAAGGAAGTGGTATCAAGGCACGGAGTGCCAACCTCCATCATTTCTGATCGTGACGCGCGTTTTACTTCTGAACTGTGGCAAGCAATGCACAAGTCCTTTGGCCCACGTTTAGATATGAGCACCGCTTATCACCCACAGACGGATGGGCAATCTGAACGCACCATCCAAACCCTCGAAGACATGCTTAGGGCATGCGTAATCGACTTTGGTAATGGCTGGGAAAAGCATCTCCCGTTAGTGGAGTTTTCGTATAACAACAGCTACCACACCAGCATCCAAGCCGCTCCGTTCGAGGCATTGTACGGACGCAAATGCCGATCACCTCTCTATTGGGCAGAAGTTGGTGACAGTCAAATCACTGGCCTAGAACTCGTGGTAGACACGACTGAGAGGATTGCTCAGATACGACAGCGAATGGCGGCAGCTCGTGACCGTCAGAAAAGCTATGCTGATAAGGGAAGAAAACCACTCGAGTTCCAGGTTGGGGATAGAGTGCTACTCAAAGTCTCACCTTGGAAAGGTGTAGTTCGATTTGGAAAACGAGGCAAACTCAACCCGCGCTACGTTGGACCCTTCGAAATCATCGAGAAAATTGGCAAGGTCGCCTACAGGTTGAATCTACCTGAAGAACTCAGCGGAGTTCACAATGTTTTCCATGTGTCGAATCTGAAGAAGTGTCTGTCAGATGAGACCCTCATAGTTCCTCTCAAGGAACTCACAATCTACGACCAGCTGTGATTCGTCGAGGAACCAGTAGAGATTACGGATCAAGATGTTAAGATCCTCAAGCGTACCAGGATACCTCTGGTCCGAGTTCGTTGGAATGCCCGTCGTGGCCCAGAATATACCTGGGAACGAGAAGACCAAATGAAACTCAAGTATCCCCAGCTGTTTAAGAAAAACGCAACCACTACTGAGCCTGAAGCTACTGCAGAATTTCGGGACAAAATTCCAAATCAACGGGGGGATGATGTGACACCCCAGGAAAATCAGGAAAACAACGCAACTTAACTAGCTTCCTCAGTAACCAAGCGCTAAATTTCGGGACGAAATTCTCTTAACAGGGGGAGAATGTGACAACCATCATAATTCCATGTACCCGTACAATTTATTAATGATAATTAAAGTGCTTGATGACTGTGTTGAATCATTTAACTGCTCTCTGATTTCTGTGTTATGCTTACATGTAATTGTTAACATACTAGTAGTATACAGAAAAGTTGCTAACGGAATCAATCGAACGCGCTTTAGAGTGTTAAAGACTGAAAACAGTAGGCTGTTTAATGATTACAGCCAACTTCAGTTGGCTTTAACAGAACTGTAACTTAACGAAAAATGTATTTTCTTAAGTCTAGGTTTATGTATTATGAATTACGGTTCGAATGGCACCGGAATCATAATTTTTCGACTTCGTTTACTTTTTTTAAAGTGTCGTTTCGTAACAGCAGCTAGGGCTGCATTTTTCTGCTGAAAATATGCGTTTTGTTTTCTATCATAACTTGAGTTCTGTGTAGAGTTAGATCATGAAAATTGTACTGTAGATGACCGCCGATGTATTTATAATTCTCTCACTTGAATTTTGTAAATCGGACTCTCGATGAATTTTTAAAAAAATTATTCCGTGGACTGTGGTCAGAAAAAGATAAATCTGAGTTCAGCCCGGGAAATAAATTTTTATAAAATATTGGTAATGAACTGGACCCCGATATTTTTACACTATAAAATATGGAACGTTTAAGACCTTCTGTAAAAATTTGGGAATTTTTGGAATAAGTTAACTATTTATTTACAATGACCGAAAACAGCCCGGTTTTGAATATTTATGCTGAAATGACATAAGTTGTAATTTGCGTGTCTAAATGTCGAGTATGCTATTTGTGAATGATCAAACATGCTATATGTGTTATGTGTATTATCGTATGTTTGTTTATGAGTGGGGAATGGATGGGAAGTATATATGGGCATAAACAGTTAAAGTAATGCATGCTACGTGATAGATACGTATAGGAACTTTGTGCTCTATTTAAAAATCACTAAATGACTAACTGGTAATCATATTAGGACGTGATTGACCGACCTTGACTGTTAGTTGTATTTGAGAATCTAACCGAGCAAACCGAGGTGAGTTCACACACTTTCTACAAGGCATGGGATTCCCGGCGGTTTGGGAATGGGTTAATAAACTAAAACGGAACCTACATATCCTCCTTGGGTAGGATATGTACGACCATCCTCCTTGGGTAGGATGCCACCATAAATCCTACGAATTCTCCTGGTGGAGAATACGTACGTTCGTCCTCCTTGGGTAGGACAACAACCTTAAAACTAGCTAGACAAAACTCTATCATGAAGTCCCTCAATTTATATCGACTTAATCGCCGAGGCCAATGGCGAGCGGGTCATTAGTTAATAGCGCTATTAGGTTTAACAAACCTCACACCGTGCCAGTCGGACGGGCGTGTACTAATGGACTATGGCAGACTATCAGTGATGATAGACACTGATATAGGGCACAACTTATTTGCGTAGTAGTCGATATCATACCGTCTAGTAGTTCACACGGGGAAAGCCCCCACTGATTATGGTTATGGTTTGGGTAATGAAAAAGGAACATGTTAAACATACTTTCAACTATGGGGTAACCCCCACGGCAATTAAGCCAACGAAAGTCAAACCACGTTTTTCAGAAACAACTTAAAACTAAACAACCAAACGTGAACTCACTCAACTTTGTTGTTGACTCGTTGTTACATGCCTTACAGGTCGCTAAACGCTTGGAGCTTGCACGAGGAAGGAGTCGTCGTGGTGTACGGACTGTTATGTTCCGTGCTTATTATCTAAATCCTTATGAACTTATTAAACTTGCGTTTTGAACTTCAACTTCTAAACTATGGACTTATGCTTTGGATTTACTTTTATGCTTCCGCTGTTTAAAATAAACATGGTTAACTAGCTTTGGTCACCAATCGTATTGTGGTTGGTCTTATTTACTTAATTACGATGTTCAATATGATTGGTGGCTCGATCCTGGTCACGTCACGCCTCCAAGCGGTGGTACTCCGCATGGTGGATTTTGGGGGTGTTACATCAAAACCTAGCAGACCCGTTCACTAAACCGATGACTCAGGACAAGCATGACCAGCATGGGAATGCTATCGGTCTTAGATTGGCTAGCCATTTGTTTTGATTTAGTATTTGGATGTATGAACATTCAAACAGTTGTACCTTTTGAATTCACCTTTGATTTACTTGTTAAATGTAAAGTTTGAAACTTACAGCTGTGTTCGATTTCGATACGTTTAATCCATGAATCCTGTATTCTAAATTATCCGTAGTCGGTCAGACTCGTGGGAACGACTCTGAATTAAGGCTATTCTGACTTTGGACTCAAGGAGTTGACTTCCAAACTCACAAACCTCATTGTGAATGATGTTAGATGTAACTCGCATCAGATCATCTTCATGGATCTTGGTCATAAGATGTATTTGATTTAGGTATACTCATTTAGTATCCTCTGACCTGAGATACATACTAGAACTTTCGTTTAATAAAGATTATTCTTTGATTAGTGTCAAACGCAGTCGCGTAACTGTCCGTCATATAGGCATTGGTTGGGAGTGGTTCTGAACTTCAGTGGGAGTTGTATGTAGTCAAGATGAGATTATATACTCTTACATTATATATAACAGTTAGACATCGGGGCGCCCTCGTTGATTCAAACTGGTGAAGTGTAAGGCCTTACCCAAACTTACCGTGTGTTTGATTGGACCACTTTTATTCTTGAACGAGAACGATAATGATTCAATGCCATATGCGTTTGAATCTGATCCATGTCTCATTGTTCGATTGATGTCTTTTACAGAAAGGATAGATGATGAAGATTTCCATAAGTCTATTGTCTTCAAGTAGCAAGTCGTTGCTAAAGAGAAAATACCTTGGTTAATGACTTTAAAGTGTCATGACCTGTTGAGGGCAACTATGTGTAGCTAGAGCACCCTTGGCTGTCTGCGTTCGATCTTATCGGAGACCGTCCAAGTGGGAGCTATTGGATATTATGTCCGGTTCGATAAGTCAACGCTACCGACCGGGTCTTGACCCGTAAGAGTTACACCTTGGGTAACGCACTAAAATCCAATTAACTGGTTTAACTGGTAATTACGAACGATATGCGAAACGGATAATAAATATATTTATGATCATGAGCGGGTATTACCTGAGAGACGGGTACATGAACCGGGTAAGACAAGTGCACTCATCTCGCCACTTGTCGCGCATGCACCCTTGCATCGCCACTTGTCGCGCATGCATAGTCTTCTTGCCACTTGACACGCATGCATAGATTTCTTACCATTTGTCGCGCATGCATAGCTTTCTTGCCATTTCTCGCATATGCAAATGCATGTCCGCCACTTGGCAAACATGCATGAATATCCATCCCTTTTATGTCTTGGGTCTTGCATTTGATGTATGAACCAAGAAGAAAAAAATGCCCTCAACAAAATACATCACCGGCTGAGCCGGTCCTCTGCCGCCGTGAGCTCGGCGCCGCTGCCTTGCCGGCCACCGCCGAATGCCACCGCTGCCTTGCTGCCGGCTGCCACCGCCTGCCAGCCGCCGCCGCCCCATTGTTCGCCACCACCAGCCTCCGCCGGATGCCGCCGCCCCCTTCGCCGTGTTTCGTTATTTCGTAACACTAGCACGTGTTTGTTGAACCTCGGTGTCTCAACCGGTTAGTCATTAACCGAGGTATATCTTTCTCATCGGTAGTTATATATTCTTATCACTATGCTCGTATTTGCATGTAACCGGATCCTGCGAGTTTCGTTATTGTTGATCACTTGTTTATTTCCGCTGCGTTTTATTAATTAACTCGCTTAATTAATTGACCATTATTTATTGAACCGAGTTTTTGATAAATAAAATTTTAACCGATCACTATGGAAACCCAACAAAATGTTCACTGCTCAGCCGATTATTTTTTGAACTTGGGATTCTAAATCCACCATGTCCAATTGATGATGTAGAAATTTTCTGGTTTTATGGGATGCACATGGCATAAACAAATGAAGTTCAGTTATGAAAGCCAATCTAGTCAGTTGCACATGGCAACATCTTGACTGGTTTTCTACGCCAATTGTTCATATGATCATACTGCACACCACATTAATCTTTCCTCTCTCAGTGGGAACTCGTCTTCTTCAAGCACCACGTGATATGAATAAAAGAGTATAAAATCAGGAGCACTAACTTAAATCCGTATTTTGCTGTTACCTCACCATTCATAGCTATATATATGACCAAAAATAAAATATAATAAAACATTAAAATGATTACGGGTTTTATGTGCTATATAGTTTTTACATGGGTGGTATGATAAGAGGGAGTCAAAGAGAAGATAATTAGCACTGGCGCTAGGGAGTTGGGGTTCGTCAAAGATAAATGGAGATAGAAGAAGGATATGGATAACCAAAAGTTGATATGGGGATGAGATCAACTATAATAAAAAATTCTTCTTACCATTATCATTTATTTCACATCAGTTTTGTGTAAATCTCCCCCCCCCCCCCCCCCCCCCACAAGTGATGGTGCTTGAGTCACTACTAGAAAAGTGTTCAAGTTCCTATGAAAAATTTTCGACCTAAATTTGGGATAAACTACGTCAAATTAATGACAAAACAAAACGTTTTCAGAATCCATTGAAATCGACCTTACTACGTTAATTTTGGTCACACAAACCCATACTGACGCTAAAACAAGTTAATCTTGGCCTAGTGATCTTTCTGTGTGAATAATATACATCGTTGGGCCGTAATGGGCATTGACATGTGTTTCAGGGCAAATTTTGGCTATGAAAAACCACACCAGGTCAAAGCATGTCAATTTGATCATATTGGTCTTTGTATGTGAATACTAGACATCGTTGGCCTTGATATATGTGTTTGTAGGTTACCTTTGGCCACACAAACTCATATCAGGTTACAACAAGTGAAGATGGATCTACTGCTTTGTGTGAAAATATTAAACATTGTTTGGCCTTTTGGACCTTTACATTTGTGTAAGTCCGTTTTGGCTACATAAACTCACACCAGGCCATAACAAGGCCTAACGAGTTGTGTGAATTATATAACTATTACTTTGTTTGACAAACCAACTTGGGCGTAACAAGTCAGTTTGGGCATATTGATCATTACAAGTGAAATGTGAATACCATACACAATTAGGCCTTGACGTGTTGATCACAGTCGTTAGGGTCATGCAAAAATCTAATTAAACTAGATAGCGGGAGTAAGTAGGGTATAGTATCCACGAGAAGCATGAACATAAGTGGTGCTAAATGGTTTATGTAGCCGAGGTTTCTACATATGTTCATAAACGCCAAGTGCAAAGGTCTGGAGTATAGAGAAGATGATAAGATGGAACTTGAACACATGAACATTACTTCACTGCAGAGATTGATACCATACGAGGGAAAACCTGACGAAGATATTCCAAAGTTTAGAGGTTTATTTGGAAACTTAAAGAATGACAAGAATGAACTCCAGAAAACAATTAATGGAGACACCATGATAGTGATTCGTGCTCAAAAACTGAGGCTGTGAAGAAGTTCGCATACTCAAAGAGAAAACATGTGAACATTCAGATTGAAACCGGATTGAAAAACGGATAGAAACGACGACCGTAGTGAGTTACGTGATTTTTACGCAACCGACAAACGAACGCAGAAAAACATCGACACCCAACATAATTTTAAATGTTTTCAACCCTAAACAAACATATTACGACAATTTACAAAGTTTAGGAATGAAAACGGGTTTTACAAATACGTTTGGGTCGCACAAAGAGACTGGATACGCGCTAATGGGCCTTGGGCCCAACCCACTTAAAAACCCTACCTATATAAACCTCCTAATCTCTTCTCCCTCATTAGAAACCCTAGCCCCCCCCCCAAACCCTTTCCCTATTCTCTCTCTTGGTCCAGCGACCGGAGTGCTTTCGGTCGTTTTTTCCAGTAAAACACACCCCACATGCCACCCCCTTCTTCCTTGTACCACCTTACACACACATACCATGCTTTAGAGGGAGAGAACAATGAGATAGAGAGAGATCGGAGTTCATGGAGAGAGGTGACAGTAAGAGAGAGAGACGACAGAGGGAGAGAGACGGCAGAAAGAGAAAGAAGGCAGAGAGAGAGAGGCGCGACGGTGACGGACGGCAGAGCCATTTTCTCGGCAACTAGAAAGACCGCAAACGACGGCTGGGTTGTGGTTGTTTCACCTCAATTTCAAGTAGCACAGTGGTGGAGTTGGTGGTGTTACGCGGCGGCGGTGATGGGTGTTTGTAGTGGCTCTGTGACGGAGGCGGTGGTGCTCGGCCGTTCCCATGGTGACTCGCCTCCAAAAACCTCCGGTAAGTAATCATTTTCGGATGAGCTTGAGTTGTTTACACAATTTGTAAACAAGTTTTGGTTTTGGTAGTAATGTAACGACAGTAATCGTAACCGACAACGGTGGTGGCTGCCGGAGCTCTGAACGGTGGTGCGTTCATTGTTAATTTAGGCTCGACTTAGTTTCTAATTCAAGTCAAATATGGTCAACAAAGTCAAACTCAGTCAAACCCGGTCAGCTGGTCAACTTTCGGTCAAATTGGTCAACACGAGTCAACAACGGTCAAACTCGGTCAACGGTTAAACATGAGACTCGGTAAAACAATAACGACGCAAACTTTATTATATTTTCATATAAATATCATTTAAGCGCGGAACCGAGCTCGACCCGACAAACTAACGATTATACATTTTCTCTTTTAGGGATATTGACTTTATTATTTCATCTATCAACCGATCATATGAAGTTTTGTTCATACATATATGCTTATGTACACACACACACACATATATATATATATATATATATATATATTAGAGAAAACGGTAAAAAGTGTGAGAACAATGAGAACAGTTATGGATCGTCCGATCAAAACAATCTATGGACTAGATTGGTGTGGTGGTGTTTTCGTAAATAACACCAATTCTATTAAGTGGACGCACTTCATTAAGGGTAAAAGGGTCTTTAGACTTCTCTACCCAAAACTCCAAACTCATGAATAAAACGCCATTACGGGCCAAAACACATCCTATATAAACAAACATCTCAGACATTCATTAAACACACCATGAACCCCAAACATCATATTTACTACTATATACCATTCATCTTAGAAACGCCAAAAAAGCCAAAACATCAAACACACCAAACTCAAAACGCCATATTTTACTATATATCAATCATCTTAGAAAACGCCAAGAAACCCAAACATCAAAGATTTCAATCGACGTTTCTTTTAGTTACACTATTTTCTCAGTAAAACAACAAAAATGGCAAACATCGCTTCTTGTATATTCAATATTGTTCTACACGAAGTTTCACAGAATGCATTCTTAGCTGAGGGGGTGTAACACAATAACATTTTGCTGCATGAGATGGACAAATCTTCCAGAAAAAAATGCTGATGTCAGACTTATATCATTTTATGTGCTTTGTTCTTGATGAATATTTGAATGGCATGAAGAGACGGATGACACTGATGAGTGGGTTGAAGATAAAAACGAAGATAAAGATAAAATTCAAACAAAAAACTCACGTCATTTGTGCTTCCAAACGGTGACAAAAAGGCTACTTCAACAACAAAACACAAAATGAAGCATACCAAAGTCAAACCACTAGTGAAGATGTTTCAAAGAAGAAAGACACTGGTAACAGTGAAGATTTGGAAGATGAATTGTTTCTATTTTTATTTTTTTAATTTTCTTTTTCAGTTGTTTGTTATGTATTTTTCAGCTAAGAACAAATACATTATTTTAATAAAAACGCCACACAGACAAAATGCTTGTGAAACGCCATCATGCCATAAAACGCCAAAAACTCCCAAACTATAATAAAATTACTTTGGACAAGTATTATTAAAAACTAAAAAAAGGCCAAAAACTACATAACGCCATTAAAAAAACGCCAAACTTAGAAGATGGGACGTCTATCATCCTAAACCTATAAAAGTTGAACAAAACAGTAAAATACACACAGTAACTGAAAAGAGGGGTTACTTTATTAATATCATTTATTATAATAAAATCCCGCCTAAACTACGCGCCAAAAACATCCTATAAGATAGACATCTCTGCACAATCAATTGATCACACCCCAAAAACAAAGCCATGTTTCCTAGAAACCACTCATTTTAAAAACGCCAAAAAATAGTTAAAAAAACCATAGATGGGAAACCTCGTTTCTTCTATATTTAGTATTGTTCTGAATGAAGTTTCACTGAATGGATTCTTCTTTGAGGTGGGTATCTCTATAAGCTTTTGCTGAGTGAGATGGACAAATATTCAAGAAAAAGAGACTGATTGCTAGTGCATTTATAGCTATCGCCTCCGTCAATCCAGTTCGTAGCAGAATCTGAAGAAAACTAGCCTTATATTGTAATATATAGATAAGAAAGGGCAATGTGGCATTATTGTAAATAAGGGGAAATCCCTTATATCCTTTGCCTATAAATAGAACACTTAGGTGTTAGTTTTAGAACTTTTGACATTTTGGTGACTTTGGAGCTTTGAAGGTTAGAGAGAGAAACTAGAGAGAGAAAGTTGCAAAGGTGATTCGTGGTGCTTGTACTTGTCGTATATTCAATAGAATCACGTTTAGATTACGTTCTCGTGTTCGGTCCACGCACGTGTACGGATTCTGCACGTCACACGGGTCATACGCAATCGTTCAGGAGTAAAAAACCGATCCAACAAGTGGTATCAGAGCAGGAGCTCGATTGCACGGATTAAGCACACAAAATTGCACAAGAAATCATCAGATTCAGAGTCAAAAACACATCAGATTTGTCAAATTTCTCACTCTACTCTTTTTCTTCACGTTTTTGACAGAAAAAATCAAAATTAACAAGGTTTTTACGGATAATATTGGCTGAAATTTTGACATTATGTGCGAAAACAATTGATCTACAAGCCTACAAATATTCAGATCTTAATTCCAAACGGTTTGAGAGAAATTGAGAATTTTTGGTCCGAAAAACATCAAAAATGTTAGCTGTTGCTGTTGTTGTTCATGTTGATGTTCACCGATCGGATGGTCCGATCCAAATCTCATTCGATCCTAATCACTTTGTTTGTGTGTTACAGTGTCAACTCTCGGATTGACATCCGATCGAAGTGATTTTTGTTTATAAAGTGCCAAGTGTCGGATTGCAATTCGAACGAATAGCAATCCGATCCAACTTCAATACATTTGCACCGACTCATTTAATAAACTTCAATAATTAATCACGTGACATTCTTTTCAGCGGCCCAATAAAACTAATCCATTAATTCATTGTATCTTGAGAATGACACTACTCGGCCCAATCAAGAATGATTAAATGTCTGATAGTCAAACTTTGAATGAGTTGATATGATCGGTCCAATCAGATTTGAGTGTAATTAATATTGTCGGCTTAGTGGTTTTAGAAATTCAAAGAGTATCAAATCACATGTTAAAGTGGCTCAACAGTCAAAAGGTTTGTCAGGCCCATGTGCATCAATATTGAAAGTCCAATGCATTAATCGTTTGCATGCAAAAGGTTGTCAGCTCAAGTTGAAAAGTGTCGAACGGCAATTCGAACGAATTGCAATCCGATCCGCAGCAAGCCATTAACCTTTGACAATCAACGAATGGCACTTCGATCGAAGTGACATTCGATCCAAGTCCAATTTGATACAAGTCCAATCCGTTCCATTTCATTTTGTCTCATTCAATCGAATCATTGATATCTACATAATAATTCATATTGTCTGAACCACTTATAACTTCGGCCCAATCACAATCATATTTGCAACATATTTTGTCTGTCCACTACATCACCGACCCAATAAAGGTTTAGTGTTGTGAACATTAATAAAAATCAGTAACAAGCAGCCCATGTGACTTTTATGTAATTGTCGGCCAGTTAAAAGAATTGAAAGCTTTAAAACTTCAGTGGAATTTGAGGCCCCATATCTGTTTTAAAAGGAGTGGTAAAGTATCGAAGTGTAATCCGATCGAGTTGCCACTCGATCCAACATACCCGTCCGATCCAAGATTTTTGACTTGGTGTTGTCAATCTACGAACGGCAAACCGATCGGAGCTCAATCCGATCCAAATACATTTCATTTACAAAGTGATACATTTGAAAAGTCTCGGAAGGCAGTTTGTTCGAACTAACATCCGATCCACAGTAGACTTGTTTAATTGTTTTGAGGACCAAGTATCGAACGGCAATCCGTTGGAAGTGACATCCGATCGGAGGTGAAATTGTAAGTAAATAGTTGACTTTAGTTGACCACATTCGATCGAAGTGCGATCCGATCGAAGAGCAAGACATCCGATCGAAGTGTGATTCGTACGGATTGACATCCGATCCAAGTGATCCGATCCAAAGTCACCCGTTTGACTTTCGTTGACCCCGTCCGATCGGATACACATCCGATCCAACTGACTGCTCATTTTTAAACTAAACGTTTGTTTGTTCGTTTGCAGGTGATTTGAGGTGATAATCGAGAAGCAAAGTCAAGGTGCGTTACAAGGAAAAGAAAATCAAAGAATCAACCGTCATGACTGAAGAGTTCTACAACACGTTTTACAAAGCATTCACGTCCGAATCTTCCGGAACATCGACTGGCACACCGAAAAGCATAACGAAAGCTATAACTGAAAATATTAACCATGATAACTTTTACGGAACACATTCAAAACCACCAAAGCTCGACAGTATTGAAGATTATACATGGTGGAAAGAACGATTCATCAACTGGGCCAAAGCTTATGTGCACGAAAGCTGGTTTTGCATGGAATTCGGATACAGTAGACCAGTCGATGATAAAACGAAGAGATTCCACTCAAAAGCTTATCCGTTGATGACAAAAAGAACTTCTCATATGAACAAAGAATGATTGCTCTAATCCAACAATCAATTAGAGATGACATTTTTGCATTGCTTAATCATGATGGATCATCTAAATCTGTGTGGGAAGCATTACGGGTTAAAGCTAAGGGGGTAAACAAATCAAAAAGAACAAAATAGCTTTACTTAAGAAAAGCAAGATGAGCAGTTCTTCGCATCACCAGAATGTCGGTCTTTACTACAAGGGCAGTGCACCCTCGGTGACAGTTAGTGAACCGATAAAGACTGCATACAGTGTTGAAAAGACGAAAGACTCACAGAAAAGCTCATCAAGCTACGATCCAGGATATCATTCATCATCAACAACATCAAACTCTAAAGAACCTGATGAGATTCTCTGCAACATCGCTTTAAAGCTGAAGAATTCTCCGACAATGAACATCAATGCTGCTAAACAGCAAATTCCGAACTGACAAAGGAAGATTACGACCAGATCGATCCAGAAGAGATGGAACTCATTGATCTGAGATGGTGTTTGGCAAGCTGCATTCGAAGAGCTCAGCGGTTCATGGATATTACTGGCAGACAATCAATCTGTGGACCATCAACAAAGCTGGGATTCGACAAATCAAAAGTGACCTGCTTCAAATGCAAGCAAAAGGGTCATTTCAAAAGATAATGCAGAAACTCTGCCGTTGAAGAAACCGTTAATCCGTTTAAAGAAGATTACTATCAAAAGGCGATCCATCACAGAAACAGAAAGGAATCACCAAGGTTGAAACAAATTGAAGATAATTCTGATAAAGAGAAGTCAAGAGCTTGTGTGGTGATCCAAGATGATGAAGGGTATGACTGGAGTCAAGTGCTTCCAGAAGAGGATGATGTCGGGTACACGTTCAAAGCACATGGCAGAACTGTATCAACAAATATACATTGTGCATTTGTTGCTCAGATTAAAGAGAAAACGAGAGGAGAGATTCTGAAAGAGAAGACATACAGAGAAAGATTTATTGTTGGATATCGAATCGAAGAAATGGAGAAGGAATATGAAGAAGCAAGGAACTATGGAAGATATAACAAGAAACGAGAATGTTATATCAACAGAAAAGGAGAACCAGTTGTCCATCGAAAGGAAGTAGTGTTTGATGACATTCTTGCAGTAATCCCTCTATCGGTCGAATACTATTCAAATGTTGCGAAAGATAAACATTATGAGAAAAAGTTGGATAAAATCATCAGAGATGTCATGACAGCGAGTCTAAGACAGAGAGATGAAGAGAGGATGAAGAAGAATGTTGAAAGTTTGGTGGATGATTTGAAAAAGGCTGCTGAAGAAGTGAAAGTTGAAGTTGTGAAAGAAAAAGAAGCTGTTACTGAAGAACAGCAGAAAGACGATGATCTGAAGAAGAATGGAGAAGATGATGTGAAGGTTGAAAGTTCGGTTGAAGTGGATAGTGCTGGTGTTCACGAGGAACAGAAGAAGAAAATAGCTGATCAGGTACAGACTGAAGAGAAAGCCGAGGTGCCAATCACTGAGGTAAAAACTGATTCTGAAGTATTAAATAAAACTGCTGAACAGTGCAAGAAATGCATGGAAACGTGCAGTGCTTGTACAGAAAAAGATGAAAAATTCAGAACAAGAGACTTAGAATTCACTAAAATCGAAAAAGTTTTCAAAGAAAAATGTAAGGAAATGTTGGAAAACGAAAAAGTTTTGAAAGATAATGACGAAAAGATAACACAAAAATGCAAGAGTTTAGAAAAAGAAAATGAAATTTTGAAAGAAAAGGTTTCAAAAATGACGGAAGAGAGTTTACAAAAAGAAAATGCTTTCCAAGAAATGAAAAAGGAGCATGATTCAATAAAACTTGCATATCACATAACAAAAGAATCATATGAAGACGTGAAAAGCCAAATGAAACTTGTTCAATCGAGATAGAAATAGTGTTCTGAAACATCTGATAAGCTAAAGCGACAATATAAAATTAAACAACAAGTTGTAAATTCTTACATTGAAGATGTTGCTAAGCTAAAGCGTAAAATAGCTGATTTAGAACAAGATAACAACAAGTTACACAGTTATCACACTTCATCATATGTACCTGAACGCATTTTCAATCTAAAACCGAATGATAAAGATTCTGAGCTAAACAAGAAGGGAATTAGCTCAGAGTATCATCAGGTTCCACCACCGTTTGAAGAAAAATTCACATTCTATGATGACGAAAAGGTGGAAAAAGCTTTCAATATGGTCGATCAATTGCCAGAAAACATTGACGTAACCTATTCCAAATATGATGATTCTAGTGATTCAGAGGTGGTAGGTAAGGTCGTTGAAAATGTTTTGAAAGAAGAGTCGGTTGAAACAGGTAAATCTGAATCACAAAATGAAAATGAAGGTAGTTTTCATGAAGGTTATCTGAAAAACTCAAAAACTGAGAAAAATCCAAATGATGATTTAAAAGGATTGGTTTATACCATGACTGGATCGGACAAATTATTCTCAGATCTTGGAGTCCCGATTCAGAATGTGATTTCAGAAAAGATTGACAAAGTTTTCAAGATGGTTGAAATTGAAAAATCAGAGATTCTAAAGTTTGTTGGAAAGAGTCACAAAACTTTTTATAACAAACCTGGTTACAAAAAGAAAAATATGAAGGCTGGGTTGGGTTATAAAAAGAAACAAAATTGGAAAAGAAATGAAACTCCAAATTATCAACAAAAGATGAATTTTGTTCACGGAACAAGTTCCGAGGAAGAGAAGGAACTCCAATTTAGACGACGGTCTAATGAAGAGTTCTATGCTCAAAAGAAAAAGCAACAACAACAAGTCAAAGATGTCTTAAAGAGAACATGTTTTAAATGTGATCAAACTGGACATCTTGCTCGCAAGTGTCCAAATCCAAAACCTGTTAATGTTGAAAAGAAAAAGAAGTCTGGTGTTGTGAATCAGAAGTCAACCAAGTTTGATTCAAAGCAAACTTGGAAGTCGAAAATGTCAAAGGATGACTCACAACAAACATGGAAACCAGTGACACCCAGACTTAGAACAACACAAAGTTGGAAAACAACTTTTGATGCAACAAAACCAAACCAGTTTTGGAAACCAAAAGTTGTTGTTCAAAATCAAAACACTCAAAATGAATCTCATTTTTACAAAAGAAGTGCTTCAAAAGGAAAAACTTGGGTAGAAAAGAAACAAAAAGTTTCTGTGAGTGATAATCGGAATGAAAATACATTTGTGAAAAATGATAAAGATTTTATGTCACACCCCGACCCGCAGCGGAATGGTACGGGGCTTGATGATTGCCCAAAGCTTATGGCACTATTAAAATTTCATAAATAAACATGTCATGATTAAATGTCACATTTCTCATGTAAGTTTCAAATATTCAAATAATACATCAAACTTGTCTTTTTTATTACTAAGGCAAAGTTTCCTATGTGATCCAGATCCAGTCCAGTCTTCAATCCTCAACACCTGTATCATGTGTAAAATAGTATTTTTTTTGGTCAACTACAAGAGCTGGCAAGTAAACCTTGGTTAAGTAAAAGAGGTTTACCATTTTATAATTTAGAAATAAAAGTAATATGTTTTACCTTTTTAATTCCAAATAATAATTTAAATATTAAGCATGCAATCAATCATGTGGAAGCAATGCACAAGTAATATGAACATAGAAAGGTAGCTGAATAATGTATAAGACGAAGATCGACACCAAAACCAAAACCAAAACCAAAACCAACACCAATACTTTGCGTCCCACACCCAAAAAGGGTGTGACTGTGGTGATACCAACATCCCATAGTTATAAGGAAAGGTCAGCCCAAGACTAATGGGGCGATACCGACATCTCCAAGTCATGAGGAAAAGTCAGCCGTGGATCCACTGAATAAACGACTATTGACTATCATGACCAACACAACAACAACATTAATAACCTCAACAAACAACACCAACAACATATAATGCATATACAAAACACTAGACTTTGCATGCTCGATTTTAGATAAAAACAATTGAGCGAGACACATTGATACACCCCAAAAAGTTAATGACAAAAAGGGGAGAGAGTTTACTCACAAGTTGAGTGTCCAAATACAACTTAAGATAAGTTCTAGCATTTTGGAAGATAATATTCCAAAAGTTATCCTAACAACATATATATGAAAACAAGTATGAATAGTAGTCCAAAACGAATCCAATTGAGTTAGCGATTTCTAGGTTCATAAGAGTATATGGGATTTCTAGTTTAATATGATCAAAACGTCAAATGATTTGTACGATGTCAAAGGTTTATAAATACAAATAAAAAATAAAAATAAGAATAAAAAATAAAATAAAATAATAAATCGTATTTAGATAGAATAGTGAAATAAATATAGTTATGTGTGATTTCAACTAAATAGCATATTATGTTTTATAGTTTGACTAAAATTACATGTAAACGTCTTTTTATTAGTTACCCACAACGTGATGTCTACTAGTATCGTGTTAAAGTACATATAACAAGTCCAATATATATATAGGGTGAGGTTTCAGCGTGAACGAGTACCCAGGCGTTAACTGCGTGAACATATCTGGACCGTTGATTTATTTGATCTTGGTAATTTAAATTAGTGGCATAATTGTAATTAATAGGTTAGTTTTATTTGTTTTATTTAAAGGAAAAGGTTAAAATTGTAATTTTGATTAATTAGTCATTTAATATAGAGTGCAAATTTATTTCCGTAATATAATATAAAAATCCCGAGATTTTCTATTATATTGTTATTGAAATGGTTTCCAATCCCCTATTATAATCAAAATATCCCTTATCTCTCTTTATAGTCAACGTCGACAAGAGAAAATACGGTGTATCGGCGCCGGAAGTTTGGCATTAGCCGGAAAAAAGCTTCTTCTTCAACAATCAAAGGTACACATTGAAATTCCTATTCTTTAATTGCTTCAGAAAGTAGTTGCATGTTCCATTCCTTTTATTAATGAACTAAGAACACCAATCGGTATTAGGGCTTGAATGTTTTGGTATGAAAGTTGTTTACCTGCAATCTTATGTACAATGGTATTATTGTTAGTAGGAATTAATTGATTATGAGTAAGATTACGTTGAATCTGTTAATTCGAATTAGGGCTTGAATGTTTGAATGTGTTCATTCGAAATAGGTGTTGAATGTTTTGATGTTGCTCTGTTTTTTAAAAGATTGTAGGAATGTTGGTTTTTTCAGGGGCCGGATTGTTCAACTTTATGTATAAACGATCTGTACACATGTGTATGTTGTTTAATTCGGGGTGTACACCGGTGTACATAGTGGTAATATGATTATTTCTGTTTTGTTTGTTTGTTATGTTGAGTAAAAAAATTGGTTAATAATAAATAGGGGTTTGTGTCATGTTTTTAAGAGATGTTATGCTTGTCTGTTTGTTGATTTATATCGTTGCAGGTTTTAATAAAGTTCACATGTGTACTGGTTGCCAAAATTTGTGTATTTATATGCATGTCATTGTCAGGAGAATGTGTACATATGTGTAGGTTGAATATAAGATGAATTGATAAGTTATATGTTATATTTGTGTAAAATATCGTAATGTTACTTCAACGGATAAAGTTTTGCATATGAGTAATTTCATTTGTGTTTCCATTTGTAGGTTCGAAACGTAACAATGAGAAGACGTAAGTTTTAATTTTTTTGAAAGATCTAACGAATAAATTGATTGAATATAGGTGGTAATAAATTTACTAGGAACATATGTATCTTAATTTTGTAGGTGGAAAAAGTGAGAGGATAGCGCGTAAGTTGGCGAGTAGATTTAGTAACACAATAGATTGCCCCATTGAATGTTCGGAGGATGAAGAAACGGACAATATAGGTGAAAATGTTATAAAGTTTATAGTCTAAAATTTAATATAGATGTTTTATCTAAATTGTGATTTTAAGCCGTGTTTTGTATGTTTTGTACAATTGATTAAAATAATTATTTTTGAAAAAAAGGTTTCGAAGATGTTAAAAGAAACCAGGGCTGTAAGAAACCGATGGCTGCTTCCAAGGATGTGGACGTACGGTGTAAGAAAGATGATGGTAATATTGTGAAAAAATGTGTTTTATATTTTAATGGTTAAAATTAAGGATGTGTGAGTATGTTTTTTGTAATGTTGTCCGTAGGTGTTTATCATGGAGAAAATGACGATGGTATAGGTGAAAGGAAGCCGGGGAAAAAGAGGGAACAGTCGTGCGAACCGGGGGTGATTAACGGAAAAGGCAAGTAACAAAAATATAAAATTTAATTACAAACTAGCATGATAAAATTTGAAGAAATTGTAATATAAAATTGTTGTAGCGGTTAATGCAGATTCATCCAGCGACAGTCAGAGAAGATTGAAAAGTTTAAATGAGTGGCAGAGAGCGAAAAGGTTGTCGATGAAAAAGGGTAAAAAACCAAAAATGAAAACCGTTCGTGTTCCGTTTGCTGATGTACCAGAAGGTAAATTAATTGTATCTCAATTTAAAGTATAACTAGCTATAGTGCTAGTTTCATTGCATTTAAATGAGTTTGTTATTATTGTCTACAGTTGTTATCAAAGAAAGTCAAGGAACGCAACGGACAAGTGTAAATAGTAAACCGATTGGTATGATTTTGAGTGTGAATGTACACATGTGTACTATATGTTGTATAACATTTTTTATTATCTTCGTATTTAGATTCGCGAAAGGAAGGTCATATTGGAATGTCGTTGGGGTCGTCTTTGGATGATAAAGAAGAAAAGGATGAAGAAAACAAAGGTAAATGTCTTTAAATAAATTGTTGTATTTTGTATGGTTTTGTGCTAGGCTGATTGTATAATTTTTTTTATATTTTTTTGAAAATAGTTGCAGAAGATGATGATAAGGATAACGTAGTTGGTGTGATGTTTAACTTGAAGAAAAGGAAAAACAAAAAATCGCCAAAAAAGCTGAAAAAAAAGTAAAGGCAGAGGACGATCTACCGAGTATACGAACTAGGACATCGCCTAATAAGCTTTATGAAGCGGTTCGTGTTATGAATAAATGGCAACGAGAAAGCGTCAAGGAAATGGGTTTTGGACAGTTTTTAGGATTCAATGTCAGCGAAGTAACTGCAAACCTTGGTCATTATGTGGTAGATATGTTAGACACTGAGAGTATGAAAATACAAATTGGGGATAGGTATATTAGTGTAGACAAAGAATCAGTGAGGAAAATATTAGGTTTACCACTTGGTGAGACGAAGGTGGCTAAGAAAAAGAAGGATGAACCTGGTCATCCTTTGAAAGAAAAGTGGACTCGTAGGTTTGCCAAGCTTCCCATTAGTTTTAAGAACATAGTAGATAAGATTAGAGTAGATCCTTATGAGGATAGGTCTATGTTCAATATAGACTTTATTATGTTGATGTTATCTACTATGATTGTTAGTACAAAAAACGGGAGCGTGATGTATAACTTGCTGGATTGGTTTTCTCCGGAGAAGGAGTTCAAAGATCATGACTGGTGTCAGCTTATGATGGATGCTATGAAGTCTTGTAAGGATGATTGGGTCAGATGCGATCCGGACGAGTATTTTAGGGGACCGCTCACTTATTTGGTGGTATGTATTATATTTTGATAATGTACACATGTGTATTTTTATTGTAATATACACATATGTACTTAACTAACTTTGTTTTTTTTATGTTTTGTATATAGTTGTTGTATCTTGAGGCCACAACTTGTCCCGGTTTTGAAGATACACACAAAGAGTCTCCTCTACATTTTTGGACAAAAGAAAGGATGAGTTTGCGTAAAGACCAGGAGATAAAGAACAGTGGGTTTGGTTTGGGTCCACTTAGAGAACTCCAAGAGTTCCATGTAGATGGTGATGTACGTGTAGAAGAAGAAGCAGTTGACCTATCAAAGGATGAAGTTGAAAAGGGTCCAGGATCCGTCGAGGTATGAGTTAGGCGTGGGTGAATGTTTTTTACTCCAGAAAGTACATTAGTGTACACTTGTTATCGTAAAGTTTTAAGGTTTTGTTTATTTGTGAAGGGATATGTTGCAAGCATTCTTGCAATGTGTGAGGATGCAGAAGATGTTAAAGGTAAGATGGAGGTTGCGATAAACCAGTTTATTACTGGTTATCCGAAAAGTGATGCCGTTATTACTATTCTTGCGCGATACAAAAGCATATTCAACAGATCTGCAGTTGGTGAGAAAGGCGAATCGGACGGCTTTGTTAGTCCGACCGGTGTAAAAAGTGGTAATTAATATTATTAGGTTTGTTAATTAATATGTGTACGATGTTTAAGTCAATGTTAGAAACTTAGTTTAAACTAAATGTTTAGGTGCGAATGTATCAAGCCATGATGTAGACATGAATGAGGAGGTAGATGGTCTTGGGACGCCTCATATAGCATCAATGTTCACTCAGATTGTGATGAAATCGGTGGATGTTTTGGAAGACGTTATGGAAGGTGCGTATGATACGCAGAAGCTGAATGACATTCCATCGTCCAGTCTTGGTTTCACACAGGATGACCCGTGCCCGCAAAATCCTGTGACTGAAAAAATTTCAGTTACCGAAAAGGAGGCGGAAGTCGAGGAGGCTAAAGGGAAGGGAAAGCGGAAGAAAACGATTTCGAAATATGGGCAGTCTCCGTTCATGAACAGATCCGTGAACATCGACTCCTGGTTGGACCAAAACGAGAAGGTTTTATGGAGATATTTGTCAAGTTGCGCGAGCGACACCGAGTACGTATACTTTAATTTGGAATTATTGTTATTTTTTTCATATATTATGTTAATTTTTTTAATTTTTGTTGTATGTTAGGGTCGCCCAACCAAAGCAAAAGACAGGGAAGAAGAGAGGAAAAAGAATTGCGGTTGAAACCGAGCTGAACGAGGTTGCGAGGACGAATGCATAAGGATCATTTATGTTGAGCATGACCATTTTTTAATGTACACACGTGTATAAGTTGGTATAATCCACGAAATATACCAAAAATCAGTTTATGTTGAAGAACATGTCTGAAGTATGGTTTACACATGTGTACGATAGAGTTTGTACATTATACACATGTGTACTAAAAACACAACCAATAAGTTGACAATCAGTATATTCCTCGAATACTGCCTGATTATTCAATGTACACACGTGTATAAGTTGGTATATTCCACGAAATATACCAACAATCACTTTATGTTGAAGAACATGTCTGGAAGTATGGTTTACACATGTGTACGATAAAGTTTGTACATTATACACATGTGTACTAAAAAACACAACCAATAATTACACATGTGTACACCGTGAATGGCTGTAAAACTTCTGTGACCTGGTGCATTTTTGTGACTTTCAACAAACTCAACATTTTATATAATTTACACAAATGTAAGAGTTGGGGTTAGGTTCAAATGTGATGTGTACTCGGTAGTTGTATTGCACGATTAGACCTGTGTACTCATGTGTATATGCTTTGTTAAACAGGTGTACTCGTATGCTTGTTCTTTGCCGGACATACGGATAACTGACCACATTATTGATCAGGTTGATCATACTGTTTCTTTTTGCAGAAAATGGGTATTCGAAACTGAAAGCGGCGTTGGGTTGTACCATTTTTAGATGATAGATTTACAACCAAGTAGGTGGATCAATGATGGAGTAATAAATTGCTTTGCGTCAATGTTAAACTATGAGGAAAAGGATCGAATCAGCGGATCAAATATGTTCGGGCATGCTGATGAAGTAAAAGGAATAAAGTCGCGATTGTTCGGCCATACAAATTGTTTTGTAAGTGAAACTTTGTATTATAATTGTGAAGATTATGGTAAAGTTTGCGTGGCCGGTTATTGAAATGTAAATTGGTTGTTATTTGTGCATTCAGGACGAGGATATTTTATGGAATGGGGAGCACGGAGAGGTTGGGCGTGTTGAGAAATTCAAAAGTGCCTTGTTCTTGGTTGTTGACCAAAAAGAATCGTTAATGAGTTTGTCCGAGCATTACGTCATATGCTTCCCGATCCTTGAGCATGACCATTTTTACTTGGTGAGCTTTGATATGGAAAGAAGCGCGATAACGGTAATTGACAACATGGACGCACGCGAAAGCCCCATTCACCTGATCAACGACAACAACTTCTTCCGAAAGACTACGCCTTACAAAGTGGTATGTATCATTTAAATTCATAAACTAGTTCAGTTGTTAGTGAGCACATTGTAACTTCTTAATTACATGATGTGTTGTTTTCAGAAAGACATTTTTTTGTAAGTATTTGAAGATGGTGAATCATCCTAAGAGTTCAAAAATTGAGATTGCGGATGTGGTAAGGTTGGAGTTTGAATGGAAGACAGTCAACAACACCGTGGATTGCGGAGTGTTTGTCATGAGACATATGGAGACGTGGTTCGGGGTAACTGCCGATAAGTGGGATAGTGGCTTCCCACTATCCCATAAGGAGAAGAAGGCGACGTTGACACGTTTGAGGAAAAAGTACGCCATAAAGCTAGTTACTTCTGTGACAACCCGCACTAAACCAGGTATCCGTACGACTTAATTAATGATTAATTACTGCTTAATTACTGTGCTTGTTTGAACTAGTTGATGAACTGCTACTTGATATCTGATACATGTACTTATTTGCATCATACTTTACTTATCGTCACTACATTATTTACATACGGCACCTTAGTGACAAACATGATGCACAAAGAGCACAGTAGCACAATACACGGATAACCTATTGAACATGCTGATAAAGCCAGCATCAGGCAAACACTGCCTCTAAGGCCTGTATGAGCCAGAAATATTTTGCTACACTAATGGTGAGTGTAGGGATATAAGGGTTGTAGAACTGCGTCTCTAGGGATAAGTCACAGTGACTGGATGTGCCTAAAACGTACTTAAAGTGCAAAACTCAGCACTTTATTAAACAATTCAGCTTCTAGCTAACTAATAAAGTGCCAATACATGAGAAAAATATTCCTGACACTTTGGAAGAATAAGCTGTGTCACTAAAAAGAGTAATAACGACACTTTAAGCTTTGTTAAGCGCTTTAACGGATTACTATCCAACCGAACAACCGGGCGTTACCCAAAACATGAAAATATTGTTATTTTCACTATCTATCTTTTTCTGAGCCAGTTAGGGTCCCCGTATACCCTAACACCCGTCATAACATACTACACGTTAGTAACCGAGTTAATTACTTAACTTAACTAAACTTCCTAACCATCTAGTTGAAATCGAACAAGGTACCCCCCTTCCTAACCGGCCCCAACTATGGGGGACACACCTTGTACCATGTTGATTATTATAATGAGATTTGTCTAATATCTAGTAAACACAAGAACCATTGGATAATTGCACACAAATTTATCTATAAGATCTAACCTAAGCACACAAGATTATCACACTTAACAACAACAACTCTCTCCTCTCTTGCTCTCTAGAGCTCTCGGCCGAGACCCCCACCCCCATCCATCATATTTTCGGTTCTTGATCTTGTCATTCCAAACATCTACACACATCAAGGGTCACGTATTAGGAGGTTTGGAGCAAACGGAACGCGAAGGACCTCTCCACTTTGCTTTTATCCACGCCATTTCCGTCAAGATCCTTCCCTAGCCTTGAGCTAGAGGTATAATACTTAGAACTCGTATTTAAACTATTCTAAAGTGGTTAAAAGGATTTTTATCGGTTAAATCTCGTTAAAATGCAAGATGATGATCAAAAGTCTACTAAAAACATGTAAAATGATGGTTAAAAGCTCATTAGTTGTGTAAAAGTTGTAGTAATTGAAAGTTGTGTTTATTTAGACCCGATCTATGATTGTGGTAGCTCGGATCATCGTTTAACCCGGTTTGGTAAGATCATGGATCTTAACATAAGCTTGTTTTGAATAATACAAGGGTTAAAAGGTGAAACTCTACCACACATGAAACATGAACTTGTGTAAAAGTGTTTTAACTTGTACAATAGTGTTTAAAACTAGCAGATCTACGTGTCTGCAAGTGGTATTTTCAAAGGACCAAGAGTTAAAGAAACCATGTTTTCTAAAAGACGGATCTTACACTAACAAATATGATTTTTATAAACCACAAGTGTGTAAACACTTGTGAAATGAAAAGATCCGACAAATAACCGTTTTTGTAAAAGATGACGAGAAGTTATAAAGACGGATTTCTCTAAGAACAAGGTTTTTACGAGGTCGAAATTACTTCATATAAAGATCCACAAAATATAATGGGATTTACACTATAGTTTTCGGAAAAACTACAAGTTCATGCGATTGTGCGATTTACATACTTGTCGACTAGTTTGATGTGTCGGAAATTGTTTGATTGAATAAGGAAGTTGTTGGGATTGATTTTGTAAAAGAAAATGATACGCTTGAAAGCGTGGCCACCTCCAGTTACAGAGGAAACTCTGGCGGAATTTTCTAAAAACCTAACACTTAGAATTATTTACATTACAAGTGTTAGAATTATTTTTGACGTGTTTTCGAAATATAAATTTCGCCATGACTTTATTTACTAAATATTCGGAGGTGGGATTTTCACAAAATTTAACGTGATAAATATATATTTTTCACACACTGTTTATGATTATTTTGTGAAAATGCATAGATATTATTTTTAGAGTAAAAATAATATTTACGAACGTTAACGATTCCAAAATGATACGAACGCTTTCACCATAAATATATAAGTTACATCGGTAATTATATTACCACTCGATTGTTAAAACGTAACTTACGAACTTACGGAAATATAATTGAAACGCACATGTATTGAATCCCCCACCCTTGGGAAGGAGATTAACTACCAAGTATATACAGAACGTAAACACGAAATAGTTGTCTAACTATTTCCCAAAGATTTAACTAGAAAGCTAAGGCACGGCCGTCCGTCTAATAGAATTAGCACTTGTAGGTCGTCGCACAGCTTTCAGATTTGGAGTACTTGGTAGAGACGCACCGACTGTGAGTTCATGTCCCCCTTTTCTCTAACTGTTTTCAGTTTTCTTAACTGCGGGGGTGAAATACATGTTACTATGATTACGAGTACTTTACACACGGTATGGTTAGCGTAAGGAGGTTTATTACTCAGATCATGTGAGTGGGTAGGAGCAATATGAGGCCATTAGTCCTCATGTCGGGACCGAGGGACAGGAGCGGTAGATCTATCTGGGTGTAGCGAGCCCAGCCCCAGGCCAAACTAGAAACGGACCTTGGGGTGACTTTGTCCACATACTAATGCCGTGGCGAAATCTGCTAGGTTTGAGTCTCCCTATTTGCACTTCACATATGTCAGTGGCCTTGCAAACCATTGGTGATCACAAGTCCCCTTATTTGCTACATACCACAAATTATTTTTATACTCACAAAGGTTTACTTACTCACTTACACATGAACTCGCTCAACATTATTGTTGATTTTTCAACTTACATGTATTTCAGGAAATTAATGAGATCTGGCACGGTATGGCATGTTTTCCGCTGCACTAGTTTCCGAGGTCATCCGGGGTTTAGGGGATGTGTCTCTTTCCTGGACAAGACACAATCCTTAAACCATGTTTATGTTATGTTTTAAGTTTGTAATGTCTGTTGAACAAGGTTATGGTTGTTAGGGTATGTTCCCGTTAAACAATGGTACTGTATTTGGTTTTCAAAACTTAATGGATGATCTTGCATATTTTTAATTCATATAGCTTTGTTATAATTAAGCTATGGTATTAAGAAGTCACACCAAATTAACCTCGCTTCCGCAAAGCCAGGGTGTGACAGCTTGGTATCAGAGCTCTGATCATAGCGAACTAGGATTCTTTCTCGAGTCTAGACTATGATCACTAGGGCTCTCACGAAAACATTTTTCTGCATACCACTTAAGTCCAGATCCAAAACTTTTTTTTACAAACAAATGTTGAGCACATTTTATTATTTATAGGCTCAGCCTGGAGGGCTGAGGCTCGGTCTGGAGGATCGAGGCTCGGTCTAGGTGACCGAGGTAGTTGAGCACGTTGGTTTATTATAGGCTCAGCCTGGAGGGCTGAGGCTCGGTCTGGAGGATCGAGGCTTGGTCTAGGTGACCAAGGTAGTTGGCTAGGAAGAATAGGCTCAGTCATGAAGACTGAGGCTCGGTCAAGGGGACCGAGGCTCGATCTAAGTGGTCGAGGTGGAGGATAGAGCAGTCTTAAAGACTGGGAGAAGTTGGCTAGTGAGACTAGGAGAATTATGTGATATCTTACTTGGTGACTTATGTGATTATCTGATTGTATGACTGATTATTTGAGCATATTTGTGTTTATGTTACAGACTCATGGATTCCGCCGGTACTGGCGATTCGGACACTACTGGACCCATACCTATCGTATCTGATGACCTCACATCCTCCGAGCACGAGGTGTACACATCTGACTACACCAGTACTGACGAGGACGATTTCCAGCCCTTCGCACTACCCGATGGTGCTGATGAGCTTGCAGATGACCCGCCCGCTGAGTACCTACCCCTAGTGGAGATTCCGGCTCCTATACCCTTAGCCGTTTATCCAGCATATGATTTTGACGCCGAGGCCGATGGCGATATTGACCTGTTTGAGGATGAGATCCAGGGCGAGGCCCTACCTCCTGCGGACGACCTTCTGATAATCGCTGACGTTCCCGCTGAGGATTCGCCAGCACATTCTCCTGTCCCAGACTCCCTTGAGTCTGTGGCATCCGCACCTTCCCACACATTGAGCGCACAGCCCTTTGCGCATGATTTTGTTCCTGACCAGGCATCCTCTGTTGCACCTATACACAGTTTTGAGTTTGACCATGATGACATAGAGGATTCTGATCCTATCTTTCCCCCGGGATACGACCCGGATCGTGATATCGAGTTTATACCCATGGATCAGCCCATGGAGGATCCAGCTGACCCAGTAGATCCTATCGACCCAGAGTTTGACTTCGAGATGGCTTTTGATGACCCTGAGCCTGTCGTCGCTCCTGAGCAGGCAGCCGCTCTAGACCCCATACTTGAGCATGATCCCATGCATGCTGACATCCCTATCGAGCCTGTTATAGCAGACCCACTTGTTGATGATCTCCCCGTGGATGTTCCTTTGTTAGAGGGCGATCATGTTGCTGTTGATCCTGTTGTTCCTCTACCTGTTGACCATCCTGTTGAGCACATTGCACCTGTTCATCCTTTTGTTGCCCCACCTGATCCCATACCACTAGAGCCCGAGCATGCACTGTTCGCAGCACGCATGGATCCACCCGATGAGCATGCACAGCACGGTTGGATACCTGCTGATGAGGATGTTCCACCATTTCCCCCACAGATCCCTGATACGCGACATGTTGATTTTTCTTTTCAGGTTCCTCAGTTTGTACCTCCAGCGAGGCCTGGAGAGGGTTCTTCAGCCCATCCTGTTGGGCATGTACCGATGCCTATCCCTTTCATGCCCCAGATGTCATCTGTTCCACCCTCTGTTGCTCCATTTCATATGGCCCCATTTGATCCTACCAGTGAGCCATTCCTTTGGGCACCAGACTCTGGTATGCCACCTACTGACCCCTACCATGCTTTTCACATGGGACACACTATCGAGGACGTTTTGATGTCTTTCGTTTTCCAGCACGAGTCACACACGCAGCGCATCCAGGAGCTCGAGAGAGCTCAGCTGCCACCGTGTCCATGCCATGGTCAGACACACTCTCCTCTGCAGACGTTTCGACCTTTACCACCAGATTATGATGCCCGTCTCTTTACACTAGAGCAGCAGGTTGCCTCTATCATTCGTACTCAGCGAGCACAGGAGGAGGACTGGCTCCAGTTACGTCGTTTGTTTTACACCCACTTTCCCCCTCCTCCACCACCATCTGTATAGAGCTCATCAGTGCTGTTTGGGTAGACGAGGATGAGAAGACGGCGATTGTTGGACTGCCCAGCATTTTTGGAGACTACATTTGATTCTGACTTTTGTTGACTTGTATTTGACATTGACATGTTGTAGTTTTTGGACAGGGGTGATGTAGCCCCTAGTTGATTGATGATTGTATGACACAGGGATGTACTGATACACTTATTATGTGGTCTCGATATATGGCAATCGCAGTATTCTCATCATATTTGATTCGCTTGATTGCTTATTTGTATTATTATGACATAGGATGATGTGTGATTGGTATTTGTGATGTGTTGATAACATGCGATGTTATGTGCTATTACTATTACTATATACGTACGTCTTACTATGACCTGACCAACGTAAACCATCTTTTAGAAGATGCCGCCAAGACGTGAGACACACATGCCTACCAATGAGGCAGAACTCCAGCAGATTATTGCTGCTGCCATAGCACAGTATGCAGCATCTCAGCCCGGAACGAGCGGAAGTATTAACCAAGGCAATAACAATCCACCTCACGGTAATACTAAGTCATTAAGACACACCGTGACCTAACTGGATATCTCTAGCAATAATGCTAATGCCAAACGTATGTTATAACGTATGTGCAGGATGCACCTACAAGCAGTTTCTAGACTGCAAACCGGTCAACTTCGATGGCACTGGAGGTGCTGTCGCCTTTGTTCGTTGGGCTGAGAAAACCGAATCCGTTCTTCGCATGAGCAAGTGCGCGCTGGATCAGCAAGTCACCTATATCTCAGGGCTGTTTCTAGATGGAGCCCTATCCTGGTGGAATCTACAAGTGCAGACACTAGGCGAAGCTGCTGCCTACGCGCTGACCTGGACCGAACTGAAAGAACTCATGCGCAAAAAGTACTGTTCCCGCGCAGAAATCCAGCGATTGGAAACCGAGTTCTGGCACTTGAAAATGGACGGTCCAAAGGTAGCAGAATACGTTCAAAGGTTCCATGACTTATCGCATGTGGTACCCTACATGGTCACTCCTGAGTTCAAGAGAATTGAACGCTTCATTTGGGGACTAGCTCCTCAAATCATAAGCATGGTAACCTCATCTAAGCCTGTGACTATTACTGAGGCAATTGATCTGAGCATAGCCCTCACTGAGGAGGCCATTCGCCTGAACAAGTTTGATGAGATCAAGACCAAGAAGACCGAGACTCACGTCGAGTCATCAGGAGGTAGCAAACGGAAGTTCTCAAACTTCAAACAGGGCGCCAGTGTGGCGGTTAAGAAAGGAGGATCAGCCGGTAATGAAAAGAAAGGAAAAGGATACCAGGGCACCCAGCCCAAGTGTAATACCTGCCAACGCCACCATACCGGGCATTGTAATGTGAAAATATGTGGAGCATGTGGAAAGCTGGGCCACTCGAAAGATTCTTGTTGGGCTAGTGCTGGCCGGGGAGGCCAGGGAGGATTTGGGAATAGAAATAATAACCGTGGTGGTATTGGAAATCGCCCACAGGGGAACAATGGAGGAAACGGAAATCGAGGCAACAATGCTAACCAAGCGGGCGCTGTGAATCGTAATCAGGGGAATGATCAAGCTGGTGGAAACGGGCAAAGACTTGGATGCTATAACTGCGGTGATATCGGGCATTTTAAGAAGAACTGCCCAGAGTTAAACCAAGCCCGTGGAAGGGTGTTCCAACTCGAAGTAAGGGAAGCGCGCCAGGACCCCAATGTTGTTACTGGTACGTTCCCTGTGAACCAACGCTATGCATCCGTTTTATTTGATACCGGTGCCGATTATAGCTTCGTATCGTTAGAATTTAAGAATATGCTTGGGTTAGCCGCGAATAAGTTAGATATTCCCTACTCGATCGAATTAGCTAATGGAAAGTTAGTAGAAGCCGATGAAGTTATCAGAGGTTGTGTGATCAAATTAGGAGAGCGTGAGTTTGCTTTAGATCTACTACCAGTCCAGTTGGGAAGCTTCGACGTGGTGGTAGGAATGGATTGGTTATCAAGCAACAAGGCAGAGATAGTTTGTCATGAAAAGATTGTCCGTATCCCAACCGAAGATGGCGAAACAATTGTTGTTCACGGAGAGAAGCGTGAGACGCCGTTGAGGATTATCAGCTGCTTGAAAGCAAGGAAGTGTTTGCAGAAAGGATGTGTTGCTTTTCTGGCACACATTGTGGATAAAAAGGCTGCTGAGCCAAAGATCGAAGATATCCCTGTCGTGAGGGAATATCCAGAAGTCTTCCCGGAAGACTTACCTGGATTTCCGCCTCTGAGGCAAGTAGAGTTTCACATCGATTTAGTTCCAGGCGCCGCGCCTGTGGCTAAGGCACCTTATAGACTTGCTCCGTCTGAGATGCAGGAACTGTCGACACAGCTTCAAGAGTTGTTAGACAAGGGTTTTATCCGACCAAGCTTCTCGCCTTGGGGAGCTCCGGTCCTGTTTGTCAAAAAGAAGGACGGTAGTTTTCGAATGTGCATCGACTACCGGGAGCTGAACAAGCTGACGATCAAGAATAGATACCCTCTGCCAAGAATCGATGATCTGTTCGATCAACTGCAAGGCTCAAGCTTTTATTCAAAGATCGATCTTCGATCTGGATACCATCAGTTAAGGATACAAGAGGAAAGCATTCCCAAGACAGCCTTCAGAACTCGTTATGGGCACTACGAGTTCCTCGTTATGCCATTCGGATTGACAAACGCACCTGCGGTATTCATGGATCTAATGAATAGAGTTTGCAAGCCGTACTTGGATAAGTTCGTAATTGTATTCATCGATGACATTTTAATTTATTCAAAGACGAAGGCTGAACACGAGCAGCATCTTAGAGCCATTCTAGAGCTACTAAAGAAAGAACAGCTGTATGCCAAATTCTCTAAGTGCGAGTTTTGGCTACGAGAGATGCAATTCCTTGGGCACGTGGTAAATGGAGATGGAATCCATGTGGATCCAACAAAGATCGAGGCGATCAAAGATTGGGGAACGCCAAAGACGCCAACCGAGATTCGGCAATTCTTGGGTTTGGCTGGCTATTATCGAAGGTTCATTGAGGATTTCTCAAAAATCGCTCAACCATTGACGCTCCTCACGCAGAAAGATAAGAAGTTTGATTGGGGAATCAAACAGGACGAAGCCTTCCAGATATTGAAGGATAAGCTCTGCAATGCGCCTATCTTAGCTCTACCAGAAGGTACAGATGATTTTGTGGTATACTGCGACGCATCGCGCCAAGGATTGGGTTGCGTGTTGATGCAACGCCAAAAGGTTATTGCTTACGCATCGCGTCAATTGAAAGTGCACGAAAAGAACTATACCACACACGATTTGGAGCTCGGCGCAGTGGTTTTTGCTTTAAAGATCTGGAGACACTACCTTTATGGTACGAAGTGTACAATCTTCACAGATCACAAGAGCCTACAGCATATATTCAACCAGAAGGAGCTGAATATGAGACAAAGACGATGGGTTGAATTGCTGAACGACTACGACTGCGAGATAAAGTATCATCCAGGGAAGGCGAATGTGGTCGCCGATGCCCTAAGTCGTAAAGAGAGGATCAAGCCCATAAGGGTTAGAGCTCTAGAGATGATTATCCGAACCGATCTTTCCTTGCGCATTCGTGCCGCGCAGAAGGAAGCTCTCAAGGAGGGAAACCTTGAAGAAGAATATCTCCGTGGAATGGAGAAGCTACTGGTACCAAACGAGGAAGGAACGTTATGCCTCGAGAAAAGGATTTGGGTTCCTCTGTTTGGTGATTTAAGGAAAGTTATTTTCGATGAAGCTCACAAGTCGCGGTACTCTATCCATCCTGGAGCGGATAAGATGTACCAGGATCTCAAAGATTACTATTGGTGGCCTAGGATGAAAGGCGACGTTGCTGTTTATGTGAGCAAATGTTTAACATGCGCTAAGGTTAAAGCGGAATACCAGAAGCCTTCAGGGCTGCTGCAACAACCTAAGATTCCCAAGTGGAAATGGGAACAAATCTCAATGGATTTTGTTACAAAATTGCCAAGAACGCCAAGAGGCCATGACATGATTTGGGTAATAGTTGACCGCCTAACAAAGTCCGCACACTTTCTGCCAATCAAAGAGAAAGATAGCACTAGCAAATTGGCTGAAATTTACATGAGAGAAATCGTTGCACGCCATGGAGTGCCTCTCTCGATCATCTCTGATAGAGACGGAAGGTTTGTGTCAAGGATATGGCAATCCTTCCAAGAAGCCTTTGGCTCACAATTGAATCTGAGCACTGCGTTTCATCCGCAAACTGACGGTCAAAGCGAGCGAACGATACAGACTTTGGAAGACATGCTGAGAGCGTGTGTTATGGATTTGGGCGGTAGCTGGGACAAGCATTTTCCTTTAGTCGAATTTTCGTACAACAACAGCTACCACACCAGTATTGGTGTCGCGCCATTTGAAGCCCTCTACGGACGCAAGTGCCAATCACCCCTATGTTGGTCTGACGCAGGTGATAGGCAGCTTGCTGGTCCCGAAATCGTCCAAGAGACGACATACAAGATTGCTCAAATTCTTAAACGCATCGAAGCAGCTCGCCACAGACAAAAGGCCTATGCGGATCCAAACCGGAAACATGTGGATTTCCAAGTTGGAGAAATGGTGTTATTGAAAGTTTCACCCTGGAAGGGGGTGGCACGCTTTGGAAAGCGTGGGAAGTTAAATCCGCGCTACATTGGTCCTTTCAGAATTCTGGAAAGAATAGGACTAGTAGCATACAAGTTGGACCTACCTGCTGAACTGAATGGTGTTCACGATACATTTCATGTATCCAACCTGAAAAGAAGTCCAACTCAAGTTGACGTTGCCATTCCCATCGACGAGATTCATGTTGACGACACGCTCCACTTCGTTGAAGAACCTGTTGAGGTCACGGATTGGAAAGTGAACAAGACCCGCCGGAGCAGTGTCAAACTCGTCAAAGTTTGTTGGAATGCCAGACACGGTCCTGAATTCACCTGGGAACGTGAGGACCGGATGAAAGAGAAATACCCCCACCTTTTTCCTAAGAACTCTGCATCTAGTAGCAGAACTTAAATTTCGGGACGAAATTTATTTAACGGGGGGAGAATGTGACAACCCGCACTAAACCAGGTATCCGTACGACTTAATTAATGATTAATTACTGCTTAATTACTGTGCTTGTTTGAACTAGCTGATGAACTGCTACTTGATATCTGATACATGTACTTATTTGCATCATACTTTACTTATCGTCACTACATTATTTACATACGGCACCTTAGTGACAAACATGATGCACAAAGAGCACAGTAGCACAATACACGGATAACCTATTGAACATGCTGATAAAGCCAGCATCAGGCAAACACTGCCTCTAAGGCCTGTATGAGCCAGAAATATTTTGCTACACTAATGGTGAGTGTAGGGATATAAGGGTTGTAGAACTGCGTCTCTAGGGATAAGTCACAGTGACTGGATGTGCCTAAAACGTACTTAAAGTGCAAAACTCAGCACTTTATTAAACAATTCAGCTTCTAGCTAACTAATAAAGTGCCAATACATGAGAAAAATATTCCTGACACTTTGGAAGAATAAGCTGTGTCACTAAAAAGAGTAATAACGACACTTTAAGCTTTGTTAAGCGCTTTAACGGATTACTATCCAACCGAACAACCGGGCGTTACCCGAAACATGAAAATATTGTTATTTTCACTATCTATCTTTTTCTGAGCCAGTTAGGGTCCCCGTATACCCTAACACCCGTCATAACATACTACACGTTAGTAACCGAGTTAATTACTTAACTTAACTAAACTTCCTAACCATCTAGTTGAAATCGAACAAGGTACCCCCCTTCCTAACCGGCCCCAACTATGGGGGACACACCTTGTACCATGTTGATTATTATAATGAGATTTGTCTAATATCTAGTAAACACAAGAACCATTGGATAATTGCACACAAATTTATCTATAAGATCTAACCTAAGCACACAAGATTATCACACTTAACAACAACAACTCTCTCCTCTCTTGCTCTCTAGAGCTCTCGGCCGAGACCCCCACCCCCATCCATCATATTTTCGGTTCTTGATCTTGTCATTCCAAACATCTACACACATCAAGGGTCACGTATTAGGAGGTTTGGAGCAAACGGAACGCGAAGGACCTCTCCACTTTGCTTTTATCCACGCCATTTCCGTCAAGATCCTTCCCTAGCCTTGAGCTAGAGGTATAATACTTAGAACTCGTATTTAAACTATTCTAAAGTGGTTAAAAGGATTTTTATCGGTTAAATCTCGTTAAAATGCAAGATGATGATCAAAAGTCTACTAAAAACATGTAAAATGATGGTTAAAAGCTCATTAGTTGTGTAAAAGTTGTAGTAATTGAAAGTTGTGTTTATTTAGACCCGATCTATGATTGTGGTAGCTCGGATCATCGTTTAACCCGGTTTGGTAAGATCATGGATCTTAACATAAGCTTGTTTTGAATAATACAAGGGTTAAAAGGTGAAACTCTACCACACATGAAACATGAACTTGTGTAAAAGTGTTTTAACTTGTACAATAGTGTTTAAAACTAGCAGATCTACGTGTCTGCAAGTGGTATTTTCAAAGGACCAAGAGTTAAAGAAACCATGTTTTCTAAAAGACGGATCTTACACTAACAAATATGATTTTTATAAACCACAAGTGTGTAAACACTTGTGAAATGAAAAGATCCGACAAATAACCGTTTTTGTAAAAGATGACGAGAAGCTGTAAAGACGGATTTCTCTAAGAACAAGGTTTTTACGAGGTCGAAATTACTTCATATAAAGATCCACAAAATATAATGGGATTTACACTATAGTTTTCGGAAAAACTACAAGTTCATGCGATTGTGCGATTTACATACTTGTCGACTAGTTTGATGTGTCGGAAATTGTTTGATTGAATAAGGAAGTTGTTGGGATTGATTTTGTAAAAGAAAATGATACGCTTGAAAGCGTGGCCACCTCCAGTTACAGAGGAAACTCTGGCGGAATTTTCTAAAAACCTAACACTTAGAATTATTTACATTACAAGTGTTAGAATTATTTTTGGCGTGTTTTCGAAATATAAATTTCGCCATGACTTTATTTACTAAATATTCGGAGGTGGGATTTTCACAAAATTTAACGTGATAAATATATATTTTTCACACACTGTTTATGATTATTTTGTGAAAATGCATAGATATTATTTTTAGAGTAAAAATAATATTTACGAACGTTAACGATTCCAAAATGATACGAACGCTTTCACCATAAATATATAAGTTACATCGGTAATTATATTACCACTCGATTGTTAAAACGTAACTTACGAACTTACGGAAATATAATTGAAACGCACATGTATTGAATCCCCCACCCTTGGGAAGGAGATTAACTACCAATTATATACAGAACGTAAACACGAAATAGTTGTCTAACTATTTCCCAAAGATTTAACTATAAAGTTAAGGCACGGCCGTCCGTCTAATAGAATTAGCACTTGTAGGTCGTCGCACAGCTTTCTGATTTGGAGTACTTGGTAGAGACGCACCGACTGTGAGTTCATGTCCCCCTTTTCTCTAACTGTTTTCAGTTTTCTTAACTGCGGGGGTGAAATACATGTTACTATGATTACGAGTACTTTATACACGGTATGGTTAGCGTAAGGAGGTTTATTACTCAGATCATGTGAGTGGGTAGGAGCAATATGAGGCCATTAGTCCTCATGTCGGGACCGAGGGACAGGAGCGGTAGATCTATCTGGGTGTAGCGAGCCCAGCCCCAGG
This sequence comes from Helianthus tuberosus, assembly GCA_030545235.1. NCBI lineage: Eukaryota > Viridiplantae > Streptophyta > Magnoliopsida > Asterales > Asteraceae > Helianthus > Helianthus tuberosus. The sequence continues at coordinate 94,089,028 of CM060410.1, forward strand.
CCAAACTAGAAACTGACCTTGGGGTGACTTTGTCCACATACAAATGCCGTGGCGAAATCTGCTAGGTTTGAGTCTCCCTATTTGCACTTCACATATGTCAGTGGCCTTGCAAACCATTGGTGATCACAAGTCCCCTTATTTGCTACATACCACAAATTATTTTTATACTCACAAAGGTTTACTTACTCACTTACACATGAACTCGCTCAACATTATTGTTGATTTTTCAACTTACATGTATTTCAGGAAATTAACGAGATCTGGCACGGTATGGCATGTTTTCCGCTACACTAGTTTCCGAGGTCATCCGGGGTTTAGGGGATGTGTCTCTTTCCTGGACAAGACACAATCCTTAAACCATGTTTATGTTATGTTTTAAGTTTGTAATATCTGTTGAACAAGGTTATGGTTGTTAGGGTATGTTCCCGTTAAACAATGGTACTGTATTTGGTTTTCAAAACTTAATGGATGATCTTGCATATTTTTAATTCATATAGCTTTGTTATGATTAAGCTATGGTATTAAGAAGTCACACCAAATTAACCACGCTTCCGCAAAGCCAGGGTGTGACAACTTCAGTGGCCAACAAGCATCGTAGGCGCGTATTGGATGAAGCAGCCGAACATGAAAAGGGGAACGAAATTGGTTGTTTTTAGTACGTCTATATTGGTTGACAATAGTTAACGTTTTTTGGTTCGAATTTTTGGAATGTAGTTATTAACACCAAATGTGGTGATTGCTTTTTGAAACAGTGCAATAAAAGTTTATTGTGTATTAGTATGGTTTTTTGGTTTGTCAAACTTCTAGACAGGTTGTTAATTTACGTAATGTGTGTGTTGTGTATTAAAAGTAATTAAATGTTTCCACGTATCATAAAAATGAGCATAGTTATTACATAGTAAATTAGGTACACATGAGTACTTGTGATGTTAACCTCTAAGTACACCTGTGTACAACGGTAATAGCAGACAAGTACACTAGTGTACGGTTTTCATGTTTAGATTTTTCCAATAAACAGGAATGTTGCTTATGTCTTTGTGGACCTTTTATCCATCAATATAATACATGCCATACCGTTAAAGAAAAAATAAAAATATAACTGTAAGTGATTATATGTTGTATTATGCATCAAACAAACTCAATAACAATTATGCATCAAAGAATCACAAAAACAATTATCAAACGCTAAAAAAAAATCACAAAACAATTAAAAAAAAGTTTCAACAAATTTTTTTCAAAATGTTTGTAAATTCAAGAAAATATCTAGCTATCACTATCGTTATCCTCGCCATCAGTACCGGTTTCATTTCCTTCGCCATCAGTACCAGTTTCATTTCCTTCGTCATACTCATAATGGTCATCCTCTACTTCCTCGTCATCTTCTTCGGTAGATGAATCATCCTTCGTTGGTTTACCTTTTTTAAGTGGACAATTTCTTTTAGCATGCTTCCTTACCCGTTTCCCACAAAAATTACATTTTCTTCTATGTTTTTTGATTTTCTTTATTGCTATTTCCTTTGGGCCAACCGGTCGTTTATGCTTCCCACAGCCTTTGTTACGGATTTTCTTCGGTGCAGTACACGAGACCTCCTCTGGTATGGCATGCGAAAGAATTTCCTGGTAGACGACATCCTTCTTATTAATTTCTGGATCATATAGAACTTCTGCAAAGATCTTATCCTTTAATGCCTGTACTTGAGCATTGAGTTCCTCTAATTTATGAATCTTGCCTCTCACTCTGTATCTACACATTTCCAAATTTTCTAATATGTTACGCCATAATCTTCCGCTCCTGCTTTGATCAATAGATAACTTGTTCTCAAGGCTATACACGCTGCTAGGAATAGCATCTCTCCTCCATCTTGGGTGAATATATTGTGTTGGAATCTTATGTACTTTATGATGTCCAAGTACGCAGAACACATGACGACATAGATATCCATTTCGGGTGAATCCCATACACTTGCAGGTAACTGATAGATCTTGTTTGTTAAACGTGACCTGCAAGGTAAGGGTGAATTACTGGACAATATGCATTAAAGAAAAAGTATATTGTAATTGTTAGTTGCTAACCTTGAACTCATTTAAAACTTCTGATGTTTGATCTTGGTGAGCAATCACGAAACAGTTTACTCCATCTGAGAGTGATCGTTCAGCAATGTAGCTATTCTCTTTACCCTTGAGAATTTCCTTTTGGACGTCCTAGAATATTTTTCTAGTATAGATAACGTTCGCATGACGTTCGATCGGCCATTTAGTTTTGAATTCTGGATTAGTGGTTTCTGTTTTATGAGAGAGTTCACGTTGGTCATTTCGTAACCCATCGACGGACGTATCGTAGCACAACATAAACTGTACCAACGTACTGTGTGGACTAGAGTTTGATTTGAACAAATGGTTAGCGCTTTCGCACCTAGAGGTGATCTTCATTAACGTACACATAGGTATTTCACGAAAATATCATGGGATCCACTGTTCACGAATCGCATACATTTTAGTCAGCCAGGAATGCTCTTCCAAACTGTACTCAGCAATAAGTAAATGCCATCTCTTTTCAAATGTTTCTGGTTTGATGTACACATTCCATACAAGTTTATGGAATTTTTTCTTGATTTCTTTGTTCCTTTTGTCGTTACCCTTGATCTAAAAAATAAAGAAAAAAAAAACATTATCACTATGTGTAGTACTCCGGTGTACACATGTGTACATATGAAATTATAGCGAATAATACACATGTGTACATTTAGTTAAAAGGCCATATTTACAACTATGGTACAAAGTAATGGCATTATGATGTAGACATGTTTGTAAAAAATACCTTTGCTGGCAACTTTTGAATAATGTGCCACATACATAGTCGGTGGATGGACTTGTCAAATACGTTGGCGACAGCTTGTTTCATAGCACAATCCTGATCAGTTAATACCAAGAGTGGCTGTTTTCCATTGTGTGCCTAAAGAATTTTTTGGAGAAGCCATGTGTATGATTCAATAGTCTTATTATGTAACAACCCAGCCCCAAATATTGTGCACTTTTTATGATGGTCAACTCCAGTGAAAGGCACGGAAATCATATCGTACCTGTTCGGAAAAAAAAGTTTTCAAATGTAACTGATAAGAAAATAGTGTAACAAAATTATAAGTGAAATTTTTAAAAACTCACATATTGGTATGATACGTTGCATCGAACGCCAAAACGTCACCGAACGCTTCGTAGTTTAATTTAGAAACGCCATCGCACCAAAAAATTAACTGAAGTTCCATATCATCAATATGGGTATCAAAAGAGTAATTAACTTTATTTTCGCTGCGAGCTTTGAATTTGTCAATTATCATTTGCGCGTCTCTATCACCAATAAAATCTTGAATGTCACGGCCACAATTTTTGTAGTCCACAACGGTACCGTGAACATTATGGTGGCCACCTTTTATTGCAACGTGTACCTTGTGGGATTTGGTGGGGCCAAGATTAGCATTGCGACACTTTGCTATGAACTCTTGTGTAGAAAAATTGAGCTTTCTTCACTTTAGTGATAAGTCAAGATTCTCAGGAGAGGTAAACCCATGGTTGTGTTGTTCAACAAAATCATAGATTTCATACTCAGCTGACTTTTTTAGACGACAAAACTTCACACATGCCTTACAATCTGTAACTTTGACATTGGAACGACGTGATGGTGAAGTTGAGTCAATATCACCAGGGTTAGTTTCTTTATGTTTATGTTTGTTCACTGGCGCCCTGGAGCATAAACGTATCGCCGAGTCGTAATTAACTCGTCGCCTATTTTTTCTTTTTTCGAAGTACCCAAACGGGTTCCAAATCCTGCAAGCTGTGCGTACTCCTCGTACATTGCAATTGCTTGTTCAATCGTACTAAATCTCCCTTTCAAAAACGGTTTGAATCCAGGGGACAATTGGTGTCCAGTACCTAGTCCCATTTGGCGTTTCGTAAACGTTGCTAGCAACCGACTCTCCACAATTACAGTAAAAAAAATCATTCAAAAAAACAAAAGACAACAATGCTATGGGTTACATGTGTACTATACCGTGTATTATACACATGTCTACTCACGTGTATAATACACTGTTGACATCTAAAAACCGTGTATTATACACATGTGTACTATCGGAATGGATTGAATAAAACATACTAGTACACATGTGTACTACGGAGGTAAAGTTATACACAACTAAAAGGTGACTGAAAACTCTAGTTCAACCAAAAAAAGACTAAAACTATGATTCGAATCATGCTACTAAGACCAAAAACAATGACAATATTAGATGTTCGTTAAAATATATGGAAATCAATGGTCATACGATTACACTACCTGGATGATCCATTGTTGTAACGAATACATTATCGCCAATGTTTTGGTCAGAATTGTGATTCTCGTTTTCTGGGTCGGCCATGAATGAAATACAGTAGCACCTGCCGGAAAAAATTCAAATATGTTTCAATGTACTCAAACGACTTCAATTTAATTACATACACAAACAATCAAGTTCACAGTCAATATTCAAGTTGTAATTGGAATAAACTCACAAAATGAATAACTATTTAGTTAATACAATTAATATTCGCCGGAAATTTAATCCGGCTTAGGTCTCGATTTTCGGCGCCTGATGGCAACGGAAACAATGAAGATGACTGTTGATGTCCGGCGATTAGGGGCAAATATACAGACGACGTACAGGTGACTGTTAATGTCCGGCGAATAGGGGCAAAGATACAGTCGAGTTAATCAGCAAAAAACAATGTCCGGCGAGATTTTCAGGTTTTTGAATAGTTGAAGTACGGCGAGATAATATTGATAGACGTGAATTGTAGAAGATAATTATAAGCGTGAATTGTGGATCAAGAACCATGAAGATATTGATGTTTGTTGAAAAGATTATGAAATATAATTTTGAACAATAGAAAATATGTTAAGATTTGATCCTATAGTTTCGAATTGTTTGTAACTGATGTTGATAAGATTTTGGAATTAATAAGATAATAATTAAAATTCAATATTTATATTATAAGAAGTTACAAACTTTATATTATAAGAAGTTACAATCTTACCCTTGTCAAAATGATATGAAATCAATGGTTCAGATCAATTCACGCGGTTCACGCTAGGAAAATTGTTCACGTTTGAACCTAATCCTATATATATATATATATATATATATGTGTACGGTTATACATATATATATACACCACCATTTTTATTTGTTTCAAGACCCATTTCTTTTAGATTTCAAGTTTAGTGAAAAATTCCAAGATTCAAGAGAAACTTCAAATCATCAAGAACAACCAAGAATCTAAAGTATGATTTAAAAATAAATGTTATACCTTCAAGATTCAAGTAGGTTGTAGGATGAGAATTTGATGATAGGAAGCTTGAAATTTCTTGAATGCACCTTGGAAACCTCTTTAGATCTTCACACCAACTTGAAGGTTGCTAGAAAGGAGCATGAATTCTCAAGAACAAGACTTGAGTGTTTGAAGAAGATGAAGATGAAGGAGAGAGAGATGGTGGACAGTTGTAGGAGGGAGAGAGAGTGAGGGTTGAGTGTTGTGAAGATGTTGAGTGATCTTGGAGATTTATAAAAGATATATGGAAAAGATATGAATGTGGATGCAAAGCCACTTGTCCATATAAGTCTAAATGTGATATTTTGCAAGATCATTGAAATATTTGGTGGGGGGGCACCTAAGATAGCCATGAATTTCAAGGGGGAGGGGGTCCAAGTGTAAGTTTTTATATAAACATGCCATATGTAGGCTAAAACGGGTGTTTAGCTGGATACCGGGTATTTTATCTAGCGTTGAAGTCCCGGTTTATGGCGTTCTAAATTATTTTTATTATACTATAAAAATAAACTTGCCAAAATATTACTGAAATAAATTTCAGTTGTCAAGACTGGCTGCGTTGTCTGCGTTTTGCAGTAGAAGCACTGTGTCGCGCAGAAACACACGGTACGCGCTTAAACTTGAAAAATAACATTTTTACGAATTTTAATTTATTTTTAAACACAGACCTGATTAAAAATAAAATTTTATTCATAACATAATATTTTTGGGATTTAAATATGATCCGGACGGTCACGAACGTTCTTTTCGCAGTGTTGTCGTAAATAGCTCTTTAGTTCAAATAAACATGTTTTTGCCATACCGAATCCTTAGAAACTTATTTCTAAATTATGTAAAGGATATTTATGGTATGTTTTCTTTATGTCATAGTTACGGAGTGTACGTCCTGTTAGACTGATTGCGTTTACGCACCAGTTTGCGTATAACCTTCCAGAAAGTGATTTAAAGCTTGAAATCGGAATCGAATCAAATTGTAAAATCATTAAACACAATTGCACATATAATAACACCAAAACACATATAATAACACCAAAGCACATTATTTTATTGATAACCAACATTGTTTTACATTATACAATGATTACAGAACACAGTTGTCATAGTCTCCCCTACTTTAGGAAATTTCGTCCCGAAATTTTATTTGGAGGAAACTTGTGAAAACAAATGCGGATATTTCTTCTTCATCTGGTCCTTACGTTCCCAAGTAAACTCGGGGCCATGTTTGGATTCCCAGCGAACTTTGACCAAATGAATCCGTTTGTTCTTCAATTGTTTGTATGTACGGTCCACTATCTCCACAGGTTTCTCGACAAAGTGCATCGTTTCATCAATTTGAATCTCGTCGAGAGGAATGTGAAGATCAGCATCAGCTAAACACTTTCGCAGATTGGACACGTGAAAAGTTGGATGAATGTTTCCAAGCTCTGGAGGTAGTTCTAGTCGATAGGCAACCTTTCCAATTCTTTCAACAACCTTAAATGGTCCAACATATCGTGGTGCAAGTTTTCCTTTCTTTCCAAATCTCACCACTCCCTTCCAAGGTGACACCTTGAGTAGGACACGGTCCCCGACTTGAAATTCTAAGGGCTTGCGTCACAAATCCGCATAACTCTTTTGACGGTTTCGAGCTGTCACAAGATTATCGCGGATTTTCTTGATTTTGTCTGTTGTTTCCATAATGAGCTCAGGTCCAGTAAGCTGAGCTTCACCGGTCTCATTCCAACATACAGGTGAACGACATTTTCGACCGTAGAGAGCTTCAAATGGTGCCATATTAATACTAGCATGATAACTATTGTTGTAAGAGAACTCGATCAGTGGAAGATGAGAATTCCAATTACCACCAAAGTCTATCACGCATGCTCTAAGCATATCCTCCAAAGTTTGAATCGTCCTCTCAGATTGACCATCTGTTTGGGGATGATAAGCAGTGCTTAGATTTAGTTGGGTTCCCAAAGCAGATTGCATGGTCTTCCAAAAATGAGATAAAAACCGAGCATCACGATCGGAAATGATATCCAAAGGAACACCATGTCGTGATATAATCTCATCAACATAAATCTTGGCAAGCTTTTCAGCAGAGAAATCCTCACGGATCGGTAAGAAGAGAGCAGATTTTGTCAAATGATCAACTACAACCCAAATAGCATCGTGACCTTTAGACGTACGCGGTAACTTAGTAATGAGATCCATGGCAATGTTTTTCCATTTCCAAACCGGTATCTCTGGTTGTATAAGCAAACCAGAAGGTCGTTGATGTTCAGCCTTGACTTTGAGACAAGTTAGGCATTTCGATACATACAAGGCAACATCCTTCTTCATACCAGGCCACCAGAACTGAGTACGAAGATCCTTGTACACTTTATCAACACCAGGATGGATAGAATATCGTGACTTGTGAGATTCGTCCATTACCAAGGTGCGAAGATCGTCTTGTTTCGGAACCCACAAACGATCCTTGAAATATAGCAACCCATCGTCCTTCGTTTCGAGTTTAAGTTCGAGTTGAAGCTGTCACACCCCGACCACGTGGAACATACAAAACGTGGCGGAAACATCGGGGAGTGTTGTAACAGAATTAATGTTTCAAATCCATGGCAATTGAAATTTCGTTTTATTCATTAGAAGTGTTACAATGTCTTAACAAACAAGGAAAATACAACATAATTAACTAGTCTGCATCTTTTATTGTCACTAAGGCCCATGTCCGCCTAAGTGTATCTTGATCAATCCTATGCTTCATTTCCTGAAAAACACATGTGAAAATATGGTACGTCAGCATAAAAATGCCGGTGAGATACATAGGTTTTGTGAAAAATAGGTTTCATGACTTATGTTTGAGAAAATGTTTAGTCATGAACCTTGTTATTTGCTTTGTCTTTAAATCATTTGAAAAACGATAAGATCAGATGATAAGTATAAATAAATGTAAGGTTAAATGGATAACCAAGTAAAATGTGTTTGTATAAGATAAGTTGTTTTTAAATCAATGTCTTGTGAAAAGTATGTTATTTGTATGAAATGTTCTATGTCTCAAACTAAAATGATTCAAATAACGTGACGACATGTAATACCATACAAACACTTATATATAGGAAGTACCAGCGGCGTATCCACCATGCTTGTATCATATTACACACGCATCGTTACTTAATCACTTAATCAAACCAAACCAAACAATGTAAAATGTTCATGTCAAGATGTAAATCATGTCAAAATGTCTATGTCAAATATCCATGTCAAATGTCTATGTTTAAACCAATAGTCAAAAGTCCTTGTATAAACCATGTCAAATGTTGATAGTCCAAAAGTAGTCAAGTAATGTATAACCAAAATGATATGTATGGTAAGTAAAATTTAGACTACTTAAACCATAAGTAAAAATGAACAAAACAAAGTATTGAAGTAAAACTTGGTTTAAATCAAAGTTATGTTTTGTAGAATAATGCATGCTTTACTGATACAAACACTTATACAGTATGTTAAACGCAAACATTCAAGCCTTGAGACAGTCGGATAACCCTTTCAGTCAAGGTTATCAAAAGAATTGTATTCGGATTCAGTCATTCCTTACATCCAAACAAACCCGGGATGTCAGGAATGGGATTTGTCAAGTCCTATGGTACCACTACTTACTACCGAGCGGCGTAGCAAATGTTAATGAATGTTATATAGACCCGTTAAACAAACCAAATGTCATACCAAAATGTAAGCATGAGATGAAGATAATGTACCTAGTATGCTAGAGTAAACATACAAGGTAGAGCTGTAAAACAATGTGTCCATATGTTACTGGAACATATGCAACAGAGATGCAATGTAAAATGATGTACTAAGTATGCTAAGTTAACATACATAGCAGAAAAGTCATGTAAATCAATGTGCTTAGCATGTTATCAGTCAACATACATAGCAGAAAAGTCATGTAAATCAATGTGCTTAGCATGTTATCAGTCAACATACATAGCAGAAAAGTCATGTAAATCAATGTGCTTAGCATGTTATCAGTCAACATACATAGCAGAAAAGTAATGAAAATCATGTACTATAATGTACTAACAAACATAGTCGGTATACGATGTGAAAACAGGAAAGCAGGAAAGTAACAAGTAGGCACATGTGTTCCACCCCAAAACAGTTTGGAAAACAGTAAAAGAGGGGTCTATGTACTCACTTGAGATTGCTCAGTAGTCCTTGAGTAACAACCAAACAAAGCTAGAGATCACGGAAATCAAACGGCACCTAATATAGGTAACTATGTTAATTAACCGGACCTAAATCGGAAGATTGGGTAGCATTAGGGTTTGTAAACCAAACGAGTGTGGAGACTCGTGTGATATGGTTTAACAAAGCCTACATACTAAATGAAACTTAACCTAACTGCTTACGACCCATTACGACCCGTTTAGGTAGCTTATGCTACTTTAACGCGTCGTTCGCGTGAAACGCGTTCGGACCGCCTAACTAGTCCTATGACAAGTGTTATATGCCTAAACATGTTACATAATCAGTTATGTGGCAAAAGTTTAGGTTACATATGCTTAATTACCAATTATACATGAAAAGGGTATTCTGGTAATTTACCTAAGGCATATAAACTACCTATCATACAACTACTTAAACGATGTGACCATAGGGTATAACCTCGGAAGGTTATTCCCTACCTACTATGGTCACCTAATGTATTTGGTCGGATCCTAATGATCGACCAAATGGGTCGAGTTCGAAGGTATAGGCGATTTATTAGATCGCCTACCCTACGACCCTAGACAACGTGGTAATCAGTGGGCATAGTCCCAAGGGACTACGACCAACGTGATTACACTCACGTTGCGAAGTTCAAACGAACTTCGCATTGACCATTACTGGTCAACGCTGAAAGTCAAACAAAGTTTGACTTTCTGACTCGAAAAGCAGTAAAAATAAGGAAAAGAACGAAAGAATACTAACCCAGGGTCCCCGAATGCTAATCCCGACTCAAGAACTCAGGTATGAAACAATGGTTTCAACTTAGAGCTCTCAAAATCAGAATTCTAGTGAGAAATGCAATGGGGGTGGATGGGTATATATAGTTTTCGGGTAACCGTTAGGATCGTTTCTTGGAAAAGGGGAAACGATCAAGGCCGTACACTTGTCCAAATGTTATGGTGGCTAAATCTTGATCTTATCTTGCTGATTAGGCAAGTTTAAAACATGTGGATGGGGTTTAATCAGCTGCAAGTTGCAAAAACAAACATTGAATCTGGTCTGAAGGTGCCATGCGGCCCGCTTTAGATTCATGCAAACACAATGCGGGCCGCTTTGGCCTGTCTGATCAGCAAACTTGTTTCAGAAATGACAGTTTCAGTCCCTGCACGTGTTTAAGGCCTTTTCCGACACTTCTAAGGCCCGTAAAGCCAACTTTAAGGCCCTAAAATGTTGCCTAAACATTGTGGACATGAAACATGTTCAAAAATATGCCGGGTGATGGTTCGTTTGGTCGTACGAACGCGATGTTCGCTTAATTACGACGGAATGCGCATAAGCGCGAAAAACGATCCAAATGACGCAACGAATGGATTTTTCTTAAGGCGAACACTAAAATATAATATAGTCATGTTTATATAAATTTTTGGATGTCCGGATGTATTCAGAACGTAAGTTACGCACGAAAATGCAAACTTGTGCACTTTTTGACACTTTTAGTCCCTGAATGACCCAAAAGTTTATTTTAGCACACCGAACCCCTCAAAGCCTATTTCTAAGTTATGTGAAGGATATTTATGGTATGTTCAACTTATGGTCATGCTCCGGAAGGTCTGTTACAGTTCAAATTGGCATACTTTCGCAGTTTGTCAACTTTAGTCCCTGTAAGCGATTTAACTTGATTTTGCCATACCAAAGCCTTCAAAACTTATTTCTAAGTTATGTAAAGGTTATTTAAGGTATGTTAAGCCAATATCACTATTCCGGAGTGTTTGTTGCATTAAACTGGTTATATTTACGCATCGGTGCGCGTATAACCTTCCAGAAAGTGATTTAGAGTTTGAAATTGAACAAGAATTGATATGTGCAAATGATACACATATTTTTACAAATACCAAGTATGAAATACAATATTTCATTGCTTTGGTATTTGTTTGATGGCCGTGAAGGCACAGGTGTTACAGAAGCGGTAGCTCATATTTCAGTAAGTCTTTGATCACATAAGATCGTTGAGCTTGAAGTACACGAGATTGAATATCAGATAGAGTTCAAATAGAATGAAGCTTGATTCGTTCCTTTTGACTAAGCGCATCGGCCACGACATTCGCCTTACCAGGATGGTAGCGGATCTCGCAATCATAATCGTTTAAGAGTTCAACCCAACGTCGTTGCCTCATGTTCAGCTCCTTCTGATTGAGAATATGCTGGAGACTTTTGTGGTATGTGAAAACCACACACTTTGTTCCATAGAGGTAGTGTCTCCAGATTTTAAGTGCGAAAACCACAGCTCCTAATTCGAGATCATGAGTTGTATAGTTCTTCTCGTGAATTTTCAGCTGCCTAGACGCATAAGCTATGACTTTACCTCGTTGTATAAGAACGCAACCAAGTCCTAGATTCGATGCGTCACAATAGACAACAAAATCATTGTTTCCCTCAGGTAGAGATAAAACAGGAGCATCACAGAGCTTTCGTTTCAGCGTTTGGAATGCTTCTTCTTGCTTAGGTCCCCACTCAAAAGGCTTATTCTTCTGAGTCAAAGCAGTGAGTGGAACCGCTATCTTTGAAAAGTTAGAAATAAACCGTCGATAATAACCAGCAAGACCAAGAAAAGAATGAACTTCTGTAGGTGTCGCGGTGTATTCCAATCCTTAATTGCAACAATCTTGGATGGATCCACATGAATACCCTGCTCATTGACAATATGACCCAAGAACTGAACTTCTTTAAGCCAGAATTCACACTTGGAGAATTTAGCGAAAAGTTGTTCCTTCTTTAGGAGTTCCAATGTCAAACGAAGGTGTTGCTCGTGATCGGTTCGAGACTTCGAATAAATGAGAATATCGTCGATGAACACAATGATGAACTTATCTAAATAAGGTTTACAAACCCTATTCATTAAGTCCATGAAGATAGCTGGGGCATTTGTCAAACCAAAAGGCAGAACAGTGAACTCGTAGTGCCCATATCTTGTACGAAAAGCAGTTTTGGGGATATCTTCTTCGAACACGCGAAGTTGATGATACCCAGATCGCAGATCAATCTTGGAAAAACATGAAGCACCTTGCAGCTGGTCGAAGAGATCATCAATTCTAGGTAGGGGATATCGATTCTTGATGGTAAGCTTATTAAGCTCTCGATAATAGATACACATTCGAAAAGATCCATCTTTCTTTTTCACAAAGAGAACAGGAGCTCCCCAAGGCGAAAAGCTCAGACGGATGAATCCTTTATCAGACAACGTTTGAAGCTGTTTCAATAATTCTTGCATTTCCGACGGTGCAAGACGATAAGGTGCTTTCGTAATCGGGTTGGCATTGGGTACAAGGTCAATATGAAACTCAACTTGACGAACTGGAGGCAAACCAGGCAGTTCATCGGGAAACACCTCTGGATAATCCCGAACAATTGGAATATCCTGAATACTCTTGCTCTTGCCTTTCTCCTCGGTGACATGTGCCAGGAAAGCAACATATCCTTTTCGCAAATACCTTTGGGCCTTTGTACACGACATACGCTTCAATCCACTAGATGGCTTCTCGCCACGAACTTCCAGTACATCGCCAGACGGAAGAGGAATACGAACAATATTATCGAAACAAACCACCTCAGCATGATGTTTGGTTAACCAATCCATCCCCACGATAATATCGAAACTCCCAAGTTGCATCGGCGTGAGGTCAATGGGAAAAAGATGGTTATCAAGGTTTAACTGACAATCACGAATAACAGAATCGAGAACAAGAGGTTTACCAGTAGCAACTTCGATAGATTAGGGTTTCCTCAGTTTAGTTCTAGGTATCGCAAGCAAAGGTTCGAAAGATAATGAAACAAAACTTCTATCGGCACCAGAATAAAAAAGAATAGATGCAATTCGTTTATTAACAAGAAACGTACCATTAACCACCTCGTTGTTAGCCCTCGCTTCGTTAGCATTCAGATTGTACGCTCGCCCACGAGCGGGATTCACATTTGCATTGACATTTGCGTTCGCATTAGCATTCGCGTTTGCATTCACCAGCCTCGGACTGTTGTTGCGGAAGTGACCAAACTCTCCGCAATTGAAACATGAACCCGGTGTGAATCTAGCAGCATTCCCCTGGACTGGAGCTTGATTCTGAACAATCTGATTCTGACCCGAACGACAGACGTTGGCCAGATGCCCAAGCTTACCACACGTTGTGCATTGTCTACAAGCTTGTTGTGCAACATGATGACCGTTGCAGCGAGCACAATGAGGTGCAGTACCAGCATATGCTTTCTTCACAGGTGGTTGAGCTGGTGGGTTCTGAGGGTTCTGAGCAGTTTGTGCAGTTACTGCAAAGTTCTGAGCACCCTTTCGCTTTCTCGACTTCTTCGACGACTCACCTTCTTTACCCTTACCCGTTTTCTTGTCCTTCCCAGAATCAGTCGCCTTCTTTTTATCACCCTTGCGGGTGAGTTTACCCTTCCTGACTTGAGACTCAGTCAGGGTAGCAGATAACTCGATTGCTTGACGAACGGTAGTAGGATTGACGACAGTCACAATATCTTGAATGGAATCGGGTAACCCATCGATATACCTCTCTATCGCTTTCTCCAACGGGGTAACCATAGTAGGACACAAAAGACTGAGCTCCTCAAATCGATCCGTGTACGCACGGTGTTCTCCCCCATCTTGTTTTAGGTCGTCAAACTCTCGTTCCAAAGCTCGAATTTCATGACGGGGACAGAACTCTCTCATCATGAGAGCTCGATGCTCTTCCCATGTTTATGCCAATGCCACTTCAGCACCCCTGTCGCGCATCACTTCGTTCCACCAAGTAAGAGCACGCTTCTCAAACACACTTGATGCAAATTCAACCTTACGCCCATTCGGATATTGCACATGTCTGAATGTGTTCTCGATACTCTCGAACCATTGAAGGAGTGCGGTTGCTCCTTGTGACCCAGAAAACTTTAGCGGCTTAGCAGAATTGAAATTCTTGAAGTTACACGATGCATTATTGTTGTTATTATTGTTGTTGTTGTTGTATATCTCGTGGACTTAGGTCACAACACCGGGAAGAACAGCAGCCACTTGCTGAGAGACCAGGGCTGTGATTTCTTCAATAGTAAAAGATTGTGCTTCACGTCGAGGAGGCATTGTCTAACAAGGAAACATGAGAATCGAGTGAGGTTGAAAATTAGGAAAAATAAAAGAGCTATTGACAAAACACAAGGAAGGCGATCATTTGTTTCTTACCTCGAACAAACAAACGACACGCAGTGACTAATCAAAGTAATGAATCAAAATAATGTATCGCGAAGACATGCGCACCTATAAGTGAACACTCACCCCAAGAGTTCCCAGGTAAGAGTGACTGGTCCGATTATGTGGATTTGTACGAACACTCTAGCCTTAGACAGAAAACTCAGGGTACAGGCATTCACCCTTCCAGTTTGCACGTGTTCACATTATTTAGACCCAACTCTGATGAGATTTTGAAAACTCAAAAGGCACTAAGCCAAAAATGAGTCAAACTGGAAGGGTTCAAAACCTTACAACAGAGGATTCAAAACCTAGTAATCAATCATCCTAGAACGGATGATTAATTTTCAAAGTAGATTCGGATTTTGTTTTTAAAATTCTAAACGCAAATCAACTTGCGTTGGGGTCCTAAAAAGTTATAGTCTAGGTCAAAATTTTACTAATAACCTAATTCCCTATAACCATTGGCTCTGATACCAACTCTTCTGTCACACCCCGACCACGTAAAACAACAAACCGTGGCGGAAACGTCGGGGAGTGTTGTAACAGAATTATTGTTTCAAACCATGGATACAAAGAGTTTCGTTTTATTGAATATTAAACATTGTCTTAAAGTTAAACAAGCAAGTCAAACACAGTCTATCATTGTTATTAAATCACTAAGGCCTCTTCCGGTCCTAAGTGAACATGCATCCTAGCAATCACATCAAGGAACTTCACCTGAAACATATGTAAAAACAAAGTCAGCAAAGAAATGCTGGCGAGCACATAGTTTTTGTGTGAGTGTCAGATTCATGGCTCGTGGAAATATCTCGTATAACCTTGTTAATTGATATTTGAAAACCTTGTTTTGTAAACCATTTGTATTGTAAAATGAATAACCAA
The DNA here is from genome assembly GCA_030545235.1 of Helianthus tuberosus. Classification (NCBI taxonomy): domain Eukaryota; kingdom Viridiplantae; phylum Streptophyta; class Magnoliopsida; order Asterales; family Asteraceae; genus Helianthus; species Helianthus tuberosus. The sequence continues at coordinate 94,104,689 of CM060410.1, forward strand.
GTCAAAACAGATTGGTTATAATTTATAAACCTTGATGCCATGAATCTTAACCCAAAACATTTGTTTATGTAAACCAAATCATAAATCGTTCTCGAAATAAAACTCGTATGGTTTATATAGTTTCGTAAACATCGTTGTGTGACATCGTTTAACTCGTTCTCGTTATAGATCATTGTTCATTTGCTTAAATTGTTCAAAATCATTCAATCATTCTCGTTCAAATCGTTCTCGTTTTAATTGTGAAAAAACTACTTTTGGTCGTCTTGCTAATAACATTCAAACCTTTGTGACTCGTCCATCGTTCAACTCGTTCTTGCATTAACAAACCTCCAAAGGGTAAGTTAACAATCATCAGATTCAGTCGTTACCCACCTAACCCACACATAACCATGGGTCCGGTCTGATAACGGGATTTGTCAGATCCTATAGTACCATAACCTAATACTAGTCGGCTTGATCAATGCTAATGAATGTCATTCGTTATGTAACTACCACCAATAAGTTCGTTCACATTATCGAAATCATTATTAGTTTTGTATAAACCATCTCAATCGTTTTGAAACCATCGTTATAATATTGAAATCATTTTGATACATATGAATCACCCCAAAACAATCGAAAACAGTAAAAAGAGAGGATCTATGTACTCACCTTTGGGTGCGTTTTTGTATGTTAATACAATCCCTCAATTGTTTATTCGTCCTAAGTTAAATAAGAATGCTTTAATAATCAAAAACTCACAAAAATACCGAAGTTTCTCCGATACTTAGAATTTTCACATAACTTTGAGTTTTCTCGAAAAGTTATTATTTTTGATTATTTTGGTGTATTTGTATATATGTACTCGAGCGTAACACATCTAATCTTGTCAACATTAACACATGATCATACACATATTGTAAAACACATAGCACATTGTAACACATAAAATAACCCATAAACAACCCAATCTAGTGTATGTCGAAAAACACTTATTTTTGCGATTCGGTAACATTTTTGGGCGTCGGATGTCACGTATGACTAACCAATCATCAAGTAAACTTAATATAAGTTATAGTACTTATTTTTATACCAAATATATCAGTTTGGTTACTGATTTAAAACAGTTTTATAAAAGTCCTCCGAAAAGGCGATTTTAACCGTTTTACCACATAGTTTTGCATCAAACGTTACCCGAACCATCCCAAATCAAAATGACTTGAAATTTTAACACAAACCATGTTATTTACTGAATAAAATAATGGTTATACTCATGATAGTGCAGGTCTTAAATAAAGCACATAAATCATGCAAATTTCACATAATTTATTACTTTTTAAGCTATATGTACAACATGCAAAGCTATTAAACCTATGTCAAAGTTTCATGCCATTATAATTTACCAAATAAATGTTATTTTTGTGTTTATAACCTGTTTAAAAATTATTTTTTTCATATAGCCATTTTTCATCACTTCTTGAGCTTTAAACCAACATATATTCATATGTACAAGTGTTTAAATCATGCTAACATAGCATCAACATTTTATATGGGTTTAGATGCATCAAATATGTGTTATATTCAGGTGTATTTGATGATGTACTTGGTCATCTAACATATCATACATAGATCACTAAATACTTGCATTTTAACTAGTATTCAAGAACAAGTAACAACATAAACAAGTATTTAACAACAACCAAGCTCAAAACTCATACACACACACACACACACACACATATATATATATATATATATATATACACCACCATTTTTATTTGTTTCAAGACCCATTTCTTTTAGATTTCAAGTTTAGTGAAAAATTCCAAGATTCAAGAGAAACTTCAAATCATCAAGAACATCCAAGAATCTAAAGTATGATTTAAAAATTCCAAGATTCAAGAGAAACTTCAAATCATTCAAGTAGGTTGTAGGATGATAATTTGATGATAGGAAGCTTGAAATTTCTTGAATGCACCTTGGAAACCTCTTTAGATCTTCACACCAACTTGAAGGTTGCTAGAAAGGAGCTTGAATTCTCAAGAACAAGACTTGAATGTTTGAAGAAGATGAAGATGGAGGAGAGAGAGATGGTGGACGGTTGTAGGAGGGAGAGAGAGTGAGGGTTGAGTGTTGTGAAGATGTTGAGTGATCTTGGAGATTTATAAAAGATATATGGAAGAGATATGAATGTGGCATGCAAAGCCACTTGTCCATATAAGTCTAAATGGGATATTTTGCAAGATCATTGAAATATTTGGTGGGGGCAACCTAAGATAGCCGTGAATTTCAAGGGGGAGGGGGTCCAAGTGTAAGTTTTTATATAAACATGCCATATGTAGGCTAAAACGGGTGTTTAGCTGGATACCGGGTATTTTATCTAGCGTTGAAATCCCGGTTTATGGCGTTCTAAATTATTTTTATTATACTATAAAAATAAACTTTCCAAAATATTACTAAAATAAATTTCAGTTGTCAAGACTGGCTACGTTGTCTGCGTTTTGCAGTAGAAGCACTGTGTCGCGCAGAAACACACGGTACGCGCTTAAACTTGAAAAATAACGTTTTTACGCGTTTTAATTTATTTTTCAACACGGACCTGATTAAAAATAAAATTTTAATCATAACATAATATTTTTGGGATTTAAATATTATCCGGACGGTCATGAACGTTCGTTTCGCAGTTTTGTCGTAAATAGCTCTTTAGTTCAAATAAACACGTTTTTGCCATACCGAATCCTTCGAAACTTATTTCTAAATTATGTAAAGGATATTTATGGTATGTTTGCTTTATGTCACAGTTCCGGAGTGTACGTCGCGTTAGACTAATTGCGTTTACGCACCAGTTTGCGTATAACCTTCCAGAAAGTGATTTAAAGCTTGAAATCGGAATCGAATCAAATTGTAAAATCATTAAACACAATTGCACTTATAATAACACCGAAACACGTATAATAACACCAAAGCACATTATTTTATTGATAACCAACATTGTTTTACATTATAAAATGATTACAGAACACAGTTGTCACATGAAATATAAAGAGAAATAATAATAAGTGTATAACGAAGGCATTATGATTTATTTTTTAATAAGAAGTTTATTTATTAGCTAAAAATGTTACATGAAAAGAAAGACTAATGAAACATAATAAAGGTAGTTATAATAAAGGAAATTACATAATTGTTGCATATAATTATTATGGTTTAGCAACATTGGTTTCAGATTTCCATCTCATTGGTATAGTCGGCGACATTCAGTTCGACGTTGATATCATTACAATTATCCACATGGTTCATCTCCTTTTCTTTTCTTTTGAGAGAGGCTTGGTAAAGTTCACATAAATGTGAAGGTGTACGACAAGCCTTTGACCAATGGTTTGTACTTACACATCTGAAACAAGAAGTGCCATTGTTTTCAGACCTACCAGCTTCATTCCTTTTGTTATACTGGTTGGAATTGATATTTTGTGGAGTGTGGTAATTGGGGGTTCTTTGATTTCAACCACGACCACATCCACGACCATGGGAATTACCTCGGAAATTATTATTTCTTTTGAAGGAATAGTTGTGACCATTACCTTTACCAAAATGGCCACGGCCACGGCCTCGTCCCCATTTTCTTCCAGAGTCTTTAGTATCATCATTAATAACAGCATTTGCTTCTGGAATAGCTAATGATCCAGTGGGACGAGCTTGATGATTTTTCATTAGTAGCTCATTGTTTTTTCTGCTACGAGGAGAAATGAATTTAGATCAGAATATCTTTGAAACCTTTGCAACCGATATTGTTGTTGCAAGTTTATATTTGATGCATTAAATGTGGAGAAAGTTTTCTCCAACATATCTTCCTCCGTAACAGTTTGCCCACAGAATCGGAGCGTTGAGCATATCCTGAACAAAGCAAGGGTGTATTCATTCACCTTTTTAAAATCTTGGAACCTGAGATTGTTCCATTCATCTCTAGCAGTGGGAAGTAAAACTTCCCTTTGATTATCAAATCTGCTTTTTAAATCTTCCCACAAAACGTATGGATCCTCAAAATTTGAATATTCAAATTGCAACATCTCATCAATGTGTTTATGGAGGAAGACATCGGCTTTTGCCTTGTCTTGATCGCTACAATTATTCCACTCCGCCGTTATCATTTCCAAAACACCCATTGACTTGAGATGTCGCTTAACATGTGCTGTCCACGGCATATAATTTTCTCCAGTGATATTAAGAGCCGGGAATTCAATTTTTGCGATGTTTGTCATTTTGTTGCTAAACATAAATAAGATATATATTAAAATCTAAATACTCATTAAACATGAGATAACATACAGAGGTACAGCTATAAACAAATAAATGAATACATATGTACCAAAAAGATGAGGTGGAAGCTCATATATTAAGGTCGGCAACAATATTTATGCCGGCGAATATTAAAACCGGGTGAATCATCTTCGAAATTTTTTCTTGAATAACCTTGAGAAGAAGAGTGTTTGTTGCGAAAAAATGAGATTGATAATTGGTAATTTATAGTGGTAAATTATAACCGTTTTGCAACGCTTATATTACCGTTTTGCAACGGTTATATTACCGTTTTATAGCCGTTATATAACGGTTATATATATATATATATATATATGTATTTATAATAAATGATGAATTACAGAAATGTTATTTTATAAGATATAAAATTAGGATGCATAATAATAAGAATAAAAATATTAGTATACATAAATAAACTTAAACTCTAAATGAAATGTGAGCGTGTGTGTATAAGTAAAAGTTAGTTGCGATAAAAGTAAAAGTTAGATGCATAATTAAATGTTAGAATGTTAGTAATCCCGTAGTTATGAAATATGTATATTAAAATGTTCTTTTGTACTTAATTTTTTTTCAAAGTAAATTATAAAGTTAATGATGTGCTTACATTGCTTGTGATGGATATCTTTGGGCTTAAAGTCTTCTTTGATTAGGATATAAGCGATTCGTGCAGATAACGTGTTATAATATAACAAGAATTAACACAAGATTAGTGATAAAACTTTAAGAACTTTAGAAATGTTATAAGAGAAAGAAGAAGAGAATTGTATAACTTATGAAAGTGTATACATGATGTGCATCTTTTCTTCTATCTTGAGCTAGTATTTATACTACAAAAAGATTAACTATTTGGTAGACAAGGTTAACTATTTGGTAGATAAGGCTATCCATAAGTTTGACAAAGAGTTCATCCACTTGCTTAGTAAATCTAGAGGTAGATCTTGATCTTCATGGTAAATCATTTGTAATATTATAACACTATCCACCCTAGAAATCCTTTTCTTTTTTCCAAGTCACGTTGAAGTATTTTTTCTGTTGACTTCTTTTTTTTTTCTAATATTAATAATAATATCAATGGTCTAGCTTTCGTCTAATGGGTATCTTAGCAGCCCAAACTTCTTGCGGTCAAACTTCATGCGGTATTTTTATTTCAGTCGCTTACGCCCCACTCTGCCCAACTGCCTGGTTATTACACAAAATAATATAATATAACACTAAAACTAAATAAAAACTATACAATAATTATACACTTTACACAGGGAAAATATGTGTATTTTACCCCAAATCAAATGTCACACCCCGACCACGTAAAACAACAAAACGTGGTGGAAACGTCGAGGAGTGTTGTAACAGAATCATTGTTTCACAACCATGGATTAAATAATTTCGTTTTATTGAATCATTGAACTCTTTGTTTCCAACAAATCAAATAAATACAATTTTTATCTTTCAAGTTTTAAAGTCGCTAAGGCACGAGTCCATCCTATGTATAACATGCGTCAACAATCATCACATAGCAGAACATGAAACATGTGTAAAAATAGGTACGTCAGCATAAAAATGCCTGTGAGATACATAGGTTTTGTTTATGCATGATTCATGACTTATAAGTTTAAAAGAATGTTTTTAACAAAAAATAGTCATGAACCTAAAAATGTTTTCTTTATAAAATCATGTAAAAACTTATGAGAAATTTGATGATATAAAAGAATGATGCATAATAAATAATCAAGTAAAATGAGTTTATAAAATAATGTTTTAAATAAAATGTTTGTAGTATATATAAAAATATACTTTGGTTTTAAGAAAGTTGATTAGGTAATATATCAAAATATATTTCGGTTCCAACATCGTTAAACAGATAGTATATTAAATATACTTTAGTTGTCAAAATAGTCGTTTTTTGATAGTATATCAAAAGTATACTTTGGATTTATGTATAACATATTTAACTATGTTTTGGTTGAATAATTAACATATTAAAAATATGTTTTGGTAGTTAATCAAAATATATGTTGTTTTGTACAATATCACACATGAGAGTATATCAAACTATACTTTTGGGAGTATAATAAAATATACAATAAAAATGTGATTTAAGAATTCAATCAGACCTAGTCCATCAAAATACACCTTTGAGACTATAGGGATACCACAAAGGCAATCCCTATTTGGATGGAGAAACAAATTGGTTTCAGACATTCCATGACAACAGGAATGGGGTGTCAAATCATATAGTGCTATATCATACTACCAATCGTTCTGGTGAACAAAATATGTACTATCCAACAATTTATTTTATAATCTTTGAAAAAAATCAATGTTTAGATCATAAATAATCATTTGGTTTGTCAAAATATAGGTACTAATATGTATAATCAATTATACTTTGAAATCGTGAACATAACAAATAGGTACACATGCTTCACCCCAAAACAGTTTGAAAACAGTAAAAGAGGGGACTATGTACTCACTTGAGTATGCTTAGAAGTCTTGAACAACAACCAAGCAAAGCTAGAGGGAGTACGAAATCAAACGGCACCTAATATAGGTAACTATGTTATTAAACGGTTCCTAAACCGGGAGATAGGATAAAATGATGTTCTATAAATCAAATGAGTAATTGAACTCATATGGTATGATTTAATAGAGCTAACATTCTGATTTGAAAGTCTACCTAAGTGCTTTTGACCCGTTTCGACCCATTATGGTAGCATAAGCTACTATAACGTGTCGGTTGCGCAAAACTATGTTCGGATGGTTATCTATGAGCTATGTCAAGTCTTACATGCCCAATTATACCCTAACATGTTACTAATTCATATTGGATATCAAAAATATGTTCACATATGCACATCACGGATTTATGCTATAAAAGGGCATTTTGGTCATTTCCTATGGGCATGTAAACCAATTAACGAATAGCTAACCAATCCTATGTGATCATAAGGTATAACCTCAGGGGTTATTCCCTATGCAACTATGATCACTAAGCAAGCATGGTCGGATCCTAATGATCGACCCAACAGGTCGGGTTCGAAATTCTAAGCGGTTGTCTAGACCGCTTAACTTACTACCCTAAACAAGCACTAAACTAATAGTGACGAGTTAAACATGTCAAAACATGTTCAACCTACTTAGAAAACTGATTTGGTATCAAAGCAATGGGTTTTGATACCCGAAAATAGTTCCGTTGCAAAATGCGTGCTAAAACGCATTTTGACCGAAAGTTTGACTCGTCACTACGCCTAGTTAACGTGGTAATCAGTAGGTATAATCGCTAAGGATTATAACCATCGTGATTACAATCACGTTACAAAGTTCAATTGAACTTTGACTTGACCAATTGATGGTCAAAACCGAAAGTCAAACTGTTGGCCAAACTGTTTGACTTTCTGCACTAACATAAATAAAAGAATGAAAGAATGCTCTCAAAAGGTCCTTGCTATCTTTTCTACAAAGAACAAGTTCCTTATCAGATGAGAGAGCTCCCAATTCAGATGAGAAGAGAGAAATGAGAAGAATGAGCAAATGAAATGGAAGTTGGCCATGCTATTTATACTTGTTGGTGATCAACAAGATCAAGACATGTGTTTGTGTGGCCAAGAAGTAAGAAATCCTAGCCATACAAGTGTTAGAGGCCAGCTAATTTGCTTGGAGAGGTGTTAACTTGGCTGCCACACCAAGAACTTGCAAGAACAACCCCTAAAGTATCAAACAGATTGAAAAATATGATTTCTGGTCGCTGGGCATGCCTTACGGACCATAAGGATATGGGCAATACGGTCCATAAGCTACCTGCAGACCAGCAACTTTCCAAAATTGACAATTTAGTCCCTGCACTTGAGAAACCTGATTTTTGATGGATTTTTGACACGTTTAAGCCCCGTTAACCCAATTTCAAAGCTCTAAAATGAAGTTAAAGTATAGGTAACTTAAAATATGCTCAAAAATATCTCGGATGTCAGTTCGTTTGGTCGTACGGTTGCGTTGTTCCGTTTATTACGACGGAAGTCGTAACGAACGCAAAAACGATCCAAATTAAGCGACAAATGAAATTTTTGCATGCCGATCACTAAAATAATAATATTTTAGTGTGTACAAAAATTTTGGATGTCCAGATGTGGTCAGAACGTAAGATATGCGCGAAAATGCAAACTTACGTCGTTTTTGACACTTTTAGTCCCTCTAAGATCAAATAAGCATATTTTCGCACACCGAACCTATCAAAGCTTATTTCTATGCTATGTTTAGGTTATTTATGGTATGTTTAGCTTATGATCAAGTTCCAGACTGTTCGACACCATACAATTTGGTAAAGTTTCGTAGTTTGACATAAATAGTCCTTGCGATTGAATAGACTTGTTTTCAACACACCAAACCATCCAAAACTTATTTATAAGTTATGTGAAGGTTATTTAAGGTATGTTAAGTCTATTTCACTATCCAGGAGTATTTGTTGCATTAAACTGATTATATTTACGCATTAGATCGCGTATAACCTTCCAAAAAGCGATTTAAGGCTCGAAATCGAACAAGAATTGATATGTGCAAACGATACACATATTTATACAAATCCCAAGTATGAAACACAATATTTAATTGGTTTGGTATTTGTATGATGGTTGAAGTGACACAGGTGTCACAGTCTCCCCTACTTTAGGAAATTTCGTCACGAAATTTAATTTTACAGGAAACTTGTGAAGACAACCGTGATTGTTTCGCTTTCGAATGAATCCCTCAAACCCTAAGTAAAACTATGGGTCATGTTTGGATTCTTAGAGAAATTGTCAACTATCAACGTGAAGTCCTTGTAGTAACAAAACATGGAGTTTCAAACTACGGACAGAAGAACGTTTCTTATGAAGACTATCATAGGAAACTTGTGCGTGCTGAAATCAGTGTCGGAGAGTGTAAGATAACACAACATTGGTCAAGGTCCAGGACTTCTAGTAACTTAAATAACGCTACGTTTGCAATGTAATAAGGAACACTTATATATAGGAAGTACCAACGGCGTATCCACCATGCTCCTTTCTACATCGTTCCCGTTTCGTTATTCTTATCACTACAGGTCTTAACACATGACAAAATTTGTTGTGGTTTCTGTGCACTGAATTCCATAATTATGTATGCATCCATAATTACGTAATTCCTTGCACAGTCCGCACAGTTCATTTCATAATGCGTAGGGAAAAAATTCAATCGAATAAACATGAAGCGGCTTGACTAGACCACCAAAGGATCTTTTTAAGTAGATCAACGAACAATTTTTTTAATTAGATCAACACATGATCTTCTTAACTAGACCGTCGTACGATCTTTTTAAATTGATCATTTAAGGGATCTTTTCAACTATATCATCACATGATATTTCTAACCAGAATTTTGAATCAAAATGTTTAACCAGACCACTCAAGGGGTCCAATTATAGAATAGTACTTTATAATCCAAGGGACTTAACTACGACGTAGAAGTCCATTAAGGATTTAAGATAGTACCTTTTGATATCCTACTATGAATCCCTCATATTGAAATATGGAAGATTCTATGAGGATTTGGATAAATTACATAAAAACACAAAACATAGAGGAGAACACATAAGCACATAATCACATAGTTAATTAACTTGATCTTTATTTTGTTAATTTTCTTGTTAATTGAGCACACGAGTATTCAAAGCACACTAGGAATCCAATCCATGAATTCCGTTTGGCACTTTAAATATCTTCAAGAATCTAACTATGAAGATAGGAAGACCTTAATAGAGATTTGTCTTTGTTTCTTAAAAAGAAACGTGTAGTTAAGATTTTCGGGGAGATCATAAGTGATCATAAAATGACAGAACCACACGAGTAGTTTGTCTTTGTGTCAGCATCGAAGGGTTGGATCAAACATTTACACAATCGTAGCAGTTTTGTAAAATAAAATTGAAACATCAAATTTTATTTATATAACAACTGAATTGTTCCAATGTCAAAAGATAACAGACAAAGGAATACAAAAGACTAATTGTTCATTGCTGCATCGTTGTTCGCGTTTGCCTCATTTATGTTAAACCCTCGTCCACGCGCTGGATTTGCGTTAACAAGTCTTGGGCAATTGTTTCTGTAGTGAGTAAGGTCACCACAGTTATAACACAACCCAGATGGGAACCGTGCTTGAACAGCAGCAGGATTTGCATAACGGCAGGTATCGACCAAATGTCCCAATCTTCCACAGTGGGTACATTTGTGACACTGCTCTTGCTCGAAATGATGACGGTTGCATTTATTGCACAAAGGTGCGGTACCAACATAATTTTTCCTCTTACGAGGTTGTGCTGGTTGGTTTGGTGCAACCTGATCGTTCTGAGCAGTTATGGCGCAGTTTTGAGAAGTCTTACGCTTCTTCTTCTTGGATACCTCGGCCTGTTTTTCCTTTGGTTCAACTTGAGCAGCCTTATCAGATGGTCTTGGGTCGCCTTTTCGAAAAAGCTTACCCTTCCTGATATGGGATTCAGTCAGGGTGGCAGACAATTCAATGGCCTGTCTGACAGTAGTAGGGTTGCTGCCAGTAACGATATCCTGAACTAAATCAGGAAGACCATCAATGTACTTCTCAATCGCCTTATCCACAGGCGTGACCATAGCAGGACATAACAGACTCAATTCCTCATAACGATCAGTATAAGCTCGATGTTCACCGCTGTCTCGTTTAAGATCGTCAAATTCCCTCTCTAATGCTCTAAGCTCATGACGAGGACAGAACTCTTTCATCATTAGAGCTCTAAGCTCTTCCCAAGTTTGTGCCATTGCCACATCGGCACCTCTATCACGCATCACACCGTTCCACCATGTAAGAGCACACTTCTCGAACGCACTGGATGCAAACTCAACCTTACGCTCATTCGGGCATTGCACATGCCTGAATGTGCTCTCCAAACTTTCAAACCATTGCAGGAGCGCGGTTGCTCCATGAGATCCAGAAAACTTCGAAGTTTTGGCAGAGTTGAAGGTCTTGAAATTACACTGGGTGTTATTGTTGTTATATAACTCATGAATCTGAGTTACTACGCCTGGAAGCACTGCAGCCATTTATTGAGCAACAAGGGCTGCGACTTCCTCAGCCGTAAAAGTTTGAGCATCACGTCGAGGAGGCATTGTCTAAAGGGAACATGGGAAACGAGTGAGGTAGATGATTGGAAAACAAAAGAGGTATTGGAAACATCGACAAAACATAAGGAAAGCGATCATTCGTTTGTTACCTCAAACAACAAACGACACGCAATGACTAATCAAAGTAAATGGATCATTATAATGTATCACCGAAGACATGCTCGCCTATAAGTGAACACTCACCCCAAGAGTTCCCAGGTAAGAGTGACTGGTCCGATACTGCGGATTTGTACGAACACTCTAGCCTTAGACAGAAAACTCAGGGTACAGGCATTCGCTCTCCCAGTTTGCACGTGTTCACATTATTTGGACCCAAACTTTGACGGGATTTTGAAAACTTTGAAGGTTCAAAACCTTACAATAAATCATCCTAGAACAGATGATTGATTTTCAAAGCGGATTCGGATTTTGTATTCTTATTGTGGTTGTCACCTAAGGATAAGTGACGGTATTGTTTTAAAACTAAACACAAGATAACTTGTGTTAGGGTCCTAGGAAGGTTATAGTCTAGGTCAAAGCATTACTAATAACCTAATTCCTTATAACCATTGGCTTTGATACCAACTTTTCTGCCACACCCCGACCACGTAAAACAACAAAACGTGGCGGAAACGTCAGGGAGTGTTGTAACAGAATCATTGTTTCACAACCATGGATTAAATAATTTCGTTTTATTGAATTATTGAACTCTTTGTTTCCAACAAATCAAATAAATACAATTTTTATCTTTCAAGTTTTAAAGTCGCTAAGGCACGAGTCCATCCTATGTATAGCATGCGTCAACAATCATCACATAGCAGAACCTGAAACATGTGTAAAAATAGGTACGTCAGCATAAAAATGCCTGTGAGACACATAGGTTTTGTTTATGCATGATTCATGACTTATAAGTTTAAAAGAATGTTTTTAACAAAAAATAGTCATGAACCTAAAATTTTTTTCTTTATAAAATCATGTAAAAACTTATGAGAAATTTGATGATATAAAAGAATGATGCATAATAAATAATCAAGTAAAATGAGTTTATAAAATAATGCTTTAAATAAAATGTTTGTAGTATATATAAAAATATACTTTGGTTTTAAGAAAGTCGATTAGGTAATATATCAAAATATATTTCGGTTCCAACATCGTTAAACAGATAGTATATTAAATATACTTTAGTTGTCAAAATAGTCGTTTTTGATAGTATATCAAAAGTATACTTTGGATTTATGTATAACATATTTAACTATGTTTTGGTTGAATAATTAACATATTAAAAATATATTTTGGTAGTTAATCAAAATATATGTTGTTTTGTACAATATCACACATGAGAGTATATCAAACTATACTTTTGGGAGTATAATAAAATATACAATAAAAATGTGATTTAAGAATTCAATCAGACCTAGTGCATCAAAATACACCTTTGAGACTATAGGGATACCACAAAGGCAATCCCTATTTGGATGGAGAAACAAATTGGTTTCAGACATTCCATGACAACAGGAATGGGGTGTCAAATCCTATAGCGCTATATCATACTACCAATCGGTCTGGTGAACAAAATATGTACTATCCAACAATTTATTTTATAATATTTAAAAAAATCAATGTTTAGATCATAAATAATCATTTGGTTTGTCAAAAGATAGGTACTAATATGTATAATCAATTATACTTTGAAATCGTGAACATAACAAATAGGTACACATGCTTCACCCCAAAACAGTTTGAAAACAGTAAAAGAGGGGACTTTGTACTCACTTGAGGGTGCTTAGAAGTCTTGAACAACAACCAAGCAAAGCTAGAGGGACTACGGAATCAATCGGCACCTAATATAGGTAACTATGTTATTAAACGGTTCCTAAACCGGGAGATAGGATAGAATGATGTTCTATAAATCAAATGAGTAATTGAACTCATATGGTATGATTTAATAGAGCTAACATTCCGATTTGAAAGTCCACCTAAGTGCTTTTGACCCGTTTCGACCCATTATGGTAGCATAAGCTACTATAACGTGTCGGTTGCGCAAAACTATGTTCGGATGGTTATCTATGAGCTATGCAAGTCTTACATGCCCAATTATACCCTAACATGTTACTAATTCAGATTAGATATCAAAAATATGTTCACATATGCACATTACGGATTTATGCTATAAAAGGGCAATTTGGTCATTTCCTATGGGCATGTAAACCAATTAACGAATAGCTAACCAATCCTATGTGATCATAAGGTATAACCTCAGGGGTTATTCCCTATGCAACTATGATCACTAAGCAAGCTTGGTCGGATCCTGATGATCGACCCAATGGGTCGGGTTCGAAAGTCTAAGCGGTTGTCTAGACCGCTTAACTTACGACCCTAAACAAGCACTAAACTAATAGTGACGAGTTAAACAGGTCAAAACATGTTCAACCTACTTAGAAAACTGATTTGGTATCAAAGCAATGGGTTTTGATACCCGAAAATAGTTCCGTTGCAAAATGCGTGCTAAAACGCATTTTGACCGAAAGTTTGACTCGTCACTACGCCTAGTTAACGTGGTAATCAGTAGGTATAATCGCTAAGGATTATAACCATCGTGATTACAATCACGTTACAAAGTTCAATTGAACTTTGACTTGACCAATTGATGGTCAAAACTGAAAGTCAAACTGTTGGCCAAACTGTTTGACTTTCTGCACTAACATAAATAAAAGAATGAAAGAATGCTCACAAAAGGTCCTTGCTATCTTTTCTTCAAAGAACAAGTTCCTTATCAGATGAGAGAGCTCCCAATTCAGATGAGAAGAGAGAAATGAGAAGAATGAGCAAATGAAATGGAAGTTGGCCATGCTATTTATACTTGTTGGTGATCAACAAGATCAAGACATGTGTTTGTGTGACCAAGAAGCAAGAACTCCTAGCCATACAAGTGTTAGAGGCCAACTAATTTGCTTGGAGAGGTGTTAACTTGGCTGCCACACAAAGAACTTGCAAGAACAGCCCCTAAAGTATCAAACAAATTGCAAAATATGATTTCTGGTCACTGGGCATGCCTTACGGACCGTAAGGATATGGGCAATACGGTCCGTAAGCTACTTGCAGACTAGCAACTTTCAGAAATTAACAATTTAGTCCCTACACTTGAGAAACTTGATTTTTGATGCATTTTTGACACGTTTAAGCCCCGTTAACCCCATTTCAAAGCTCTAAAATGAACTTAAAGTATAGGGAACTTAAAATATGCTCAAAAATATCTCGGATGTCGGTTCGTTTGGTCGTACGGTTGCGTTGTTCGGTTAATTACGACATAAGTCGTAACGGACTCAAAAACGATCCAAATTAAGCGACGAATGGAATTTTTGCATGCCGATCACTAAAATAATAATATTTTAGTGTGTACAAAAATTTTGGATGTCCAGATGTGGTCAGAACGTAAGATATGCGCGAAAATGCAAACTTACGTCGTTTTTGACACTTTTAGTCCCTGTAAGATCAAATAAGCATATTTTCGCACACCGAACCTATAAAAGCTTATTTCTAAGCTATGTTTAGGTTATTTATGGTATGTTTAGCTTATGATCAAGTTCTGGACTGTTCGACACCATACAATTTGGTATAGTTTCGTAGTTTGACACAAATAGTCCCTGCGATCGAATAGACTTGTTTTCAACACACCAAACCATCCAAAACTTATTTCTAAGTTATGTAAAGGTTATTTATGGTATGTTAAGCCTATTTCACTCTCCAGGAGTATTTGTTGCATTAAACTGATTATATTTACGCATTAGATCGCGTATAACCTTCCAGAAAGCGATTTAAGGCTCGAAATCGAACAAGAATTGATATGTGCAAACGATACACATATTTATACAAATCCCAGGTATGAAACACAATATTTCATTGGTTTGGTATTTGTATGATGGTTGAAGTGACACAGGTGTCACATCAAATATCCCCACACTTAAACATTTTTGTCCGTGAAAAAGAACTTATGCCAACGGAATCAGAATCAGATAATATTCTGGTTCAAAAATCTAAATTACTTATTAAAATTAAAACTCGTGTTAAACGCGATTGCAAGTATATTTATCCACTTAAACCCAAACCCGGTTCCAAACCCTTATCATGTAATTTAAGTTCAAGTTCGGTTACTTTACCTAGGGTCTCACACTAAAAATCGCAGTTTCATCTAATCCCGCCTCAAACTTATAGAAAAAAGGAACAGTCACTGGACTATTTCCTAACGGTTTTATACCAAAATGAAAATAATTTAACATCAAAATTTTCCATCTTTTTTTTATTTTTCTTTTGAGCTTTTAGACTATGCATACCTAACCCAAAGGCTGCCTTAACTAGAGTCACCATCCCCGACAGCGACAACGTAGGCATCAGTATTTTGCATTTTTTTTAACAACCCCAGAGGCATTCTGAGTCAGAGTCACCATCCCCAATGAAGATTACATAGGCCTTATTATTTATTCGGTCTAGCTCATTTATTGCATATTTTTTTCTATGATAAAAATTCTAACAATTTTAGCTTATAATGGCATTCCTTATACTATTTTGCGGGTTTTGGTTTCCTACTTTTCCTAGATGAGAACCCACTAGTAGACTAACAATTAAGTATTTTTATATCAAAGGAACCTAGAAACCGGGCCAGGCCTACTCACACATCCCAAATTAGGCACAAACTTAACTTTTTATTCTCATATTATTATTATTTGAAACTCGAACATATCTGATTTTTCTATCATTTTCCGTTTTTATTTTGCAAACATCTAAAACAAAAGACATTTTCAATTTTTAAGATTTTACGACTCAATGACTCAAAAACTAGACACTAACGATAGTTTTCCATCCCCACACTTAAACTCTACATTACCCTCAATGTAGGATGGAAACCGACTCAAAAACTAAAAATAAATAAGAAATAAAAAGACAAAGGGCAAATTGGAAAGGACTTACCTGGTTTTATAAGGCGTAAGCTTCCGAAATTCTAGTCCAATCCAGCTCGATCGTATACCATTTCGGTCGCGATCGGCTTTGACTCTTACTGGCATACTTGGAAAATTCCTTGAAATTTGTTGTACAGCTCCGAAATCACTCGAATGGAGATTGAGTACGGGTGGTACATATTTAAACCTGCATAAACAAAAAAATAAGCAAAACCAAAGCAGTACCGACTCGATAGATACTGACTCAAACCAAATAACTTAGACTCAATATACAAAAACTACGACTCTATATAAACTCTATGAAACCTCCCCACACTTGAATTTAATCAGGAGGTTTCTCATTTATCCAACCCTGGTCCAACCCGTTCAATTCCACCCTTTTACTAGTTTTCAATAAGAAATCATTTGTGAAATTGAAAAACAATCTAGAATACTCAAATGGGTCAACCCACCAATATTTAAACTTACCTGGACCAAACTTGATTCGTGCTATGTAACGAGGAAGATGGTTATCTCTGCACTTCAGTTTCTCCCTTTGCTTCTGTTTATACCATCTCTTTATCCTCGAACTATGTCGATCCAAGCATTTTTGTGCCTTCTCCCATGATTTTAAATATGATGGCGATCCAACATCTAAATCTTTCACGAGCAAGCTGTCACACCCCCAAAATCCACCATGCGGAGTACCACCGCTTGGAGGCGTGACGTGACCAGGATCGAGCCACCAATCATATTGAACAACTCAATTAGGTAAATAAAACCAAACATAATACGATTGGTGACCAAAGCTAGTTAACCTTGTTTGGTTTAAACAGCGGAAGCATAAACGTGAGTTTAAAAGCATAAGTTCACAGTTCATAAGTTTAAAGTCTCAAACATAAGTTCCATAGGTTTATAAAGTTCAATTATTAAGTATGGGATATAACAACCCATGTTCCACAACAACCTCCTCCTCGTGCAAGCTCCCAAAAGCATCTAGCGACCTGTAAGGCATGTAACAACTAGTCAACAACAAAGTTGAGTGAGTTCACGTTTGGTTGTTTAGTTTTAAGTTGTTTCTGAAAAACGTGGTTTGACTTTCGTTGGCTTATTTGCCGTGGGGGTTACCCCGGAGTTGAAAGTATGTTTAACCATTTCCAATTTTCTTTACCCAATCCATAACCATGATCAGTGGGGGTTTTCCCCGTGTGAACTACTAGACGGAATGATATCGACTGCTACGCAAATAAGTTGTGCCCTATATCAGTGTCTATCATCACTGACAATCTGCCATAGTCCATTAGTACACGCCCGTCCGACTGGCACGGTGTGAGGTTTGTTAAACCTAATAGCGCTATTAACTAATGACCCGCTCGCCATTGGCCTCGGCGATTAAGTCGATATAAATTGAGGGACTTCATGATAGAGTTTTGTCTAGCTAGTTTTAAGGTTGTTGTCCTGCACCAGGAGGACCACAACGTACGTATTCTGCACCAGGAGAATTCGTAGGATTAATAATGGCATCCAATCTTTGGAGGATGGCCGTACATATCCTACCCAAGGAGGATATGTAGATTTAGTTTTAATTCTTTAACCCATTCCCAAACCACCGGGAATCCCATGCCTTAGAAAGTGTGTGAACTCACCTCGGTTTGCTCGGTTAGATTCTCAATATAGCTAATAGTCAAGGTCGGTCAATCGCGTCCTAATAAGGTACGGATAACAATCAGTTTCTCATGCATAACACGTATCCTACGTACGGTTTATTTGCACATTACTTCTACCACATAACAGGCACACACTTTAACGATTTACGCCCATATATACTTCCCATCCATTCCCCACTCATAAGCAAACATACAATAATGCATATAACACATATAACATGTTAGATCATTCACAGATAGCATACTCGACATTTAGACACGCAAATCACTACTTATGTCGTTTCAGCTTTTATACTCGAAACTAGGCTGTTTTCGGGGATTTTAATAAAATAGTTAACATGTTCCAAAAATTCCCAAATTTTTACAGAATGTCTTAAACGTTCCATGTTTTATTGTGTAAAAATATCGGGGTCCGGTTCATCACCAATATTTTATAAAAATTCATCTTCGGGACTGAACTCAGATTTATGTATTTCTGACCACAGTCCACGAAACAATTTATTAAAAATTCATCGTAAGTCCGATTTGCGAAATTCCAGTGGGGTAATTACAAATACTTCAGTTATCATCTACAGTAAAATTTTCATGGTCCGATTTATCACAAAACTCAGGTTATGACTGAAAGTACGACACCCATTTATTGCTGTCAAAATTCAGCTTAAGTAGCTGTTACAAATTAACACTTTAAAAATAGTAAACGGAGTCCAAAAATTACGATTCCGGTGCCATTAGAACCGTATTTCATAATAACATATTTTAGATTCAAAATATCGATTTTTCGTTGAGGTTAAGACCTGTTTACAGCCAACAGAAGTGGGCTGTAAAAGTTGGACAGATTCTGATTCTTTTGTGTTTAACCTTCTAAATCGTGTTCGATCGATTCCTTTAACAAGTTTAGTGACCACAACAACATCATATACTAATATCATTCAGTAAAGCATCAGATAATCACCCAATCATCATAATCACACAAGATCTACATGATTTACACACATATTCATCCATTAACCACCTTGTTCATTACTTTAGTAAACTTTTAGACTTTGATCTTATATGTTCGTAATTTTTAACCGATGAAACTTTTATTAACCACTCTAGACAAGATCAAGAAGAGGTTTAGAGTCACTTACTACTAGCTCGAGGCTAGGGGAGATTCTAGTCGAAAATCGAGTGGATAAAAGCAATAGAATGAGGTCCTTCGCGTTCCGTTTGCACCAAGCTTCCTAATACGCGATTCTCGACACTTGTATGGACTTGGAATATGAAGATCAAAATCGAAAATATGATGGATGGCAAGGGGATGCTTGGCCGTAAGCCTTGAGAGAGAGAGGAGTAGTGTTGGTTGTTGAGTTTGTGTGAAAATGATTAGGGTGTAATGGTTAGAACTTATAGGCAAAGTTAAGGTTATTATCCAAAGGTTAAGGTGCATCCTAGATATTAAACATGGAGGATTATAATAATAATTCAAGGACAAGGTATGTCCCCCACCATGGGGACGGTTAGTTAAGGGGGGGTGGGGGTACTAGTTCGGTTTCAACCATTAGTTGGTGTTTAGTTAGGTTAAATAGGTTAGTTAAGTGTTTAACTCCGTTACTAATGTGTAGTACATTTTAGCGGGTGTTAGGGTATTCGGGGGCCCTAATTGGTTCAGAAAAAGATAAACAATGCTAATGGCAATATTTTTGGGTTCCGGGTGAAGTCCGGTTGTTCGGTTCGACACTGTTCCGTTAAAGCGCTTAATTAATCCGAAAGGTGTCCTATTTATATATTTTGTAACGTTTTTACTTTCTAACACTTAAGAAAATATAACGGACTATTTAGTGACTTATCTGTATACTATTGGTATATTAACAAATACGTGTAAGCATAACACAGATATCAGAAAGCAGTTAAGTAATTCCACACAGTCGTCAAGCACATTAATTATTATTAGTAAACTGTACGGTTACATGTAAATTCGAGGGTTGTCACATTCTCCCCCTGTTAAGAGAATTTCGTCCCGAAATTTTACGCGTGGTTACTGAGGAAGCTAGTTAAGTTGCGTTGTCTTCCAGATTTTCCTGGGGTGTCACACAAGCTGTCAAACCCCTCAGCCACTTTCTCTTCTTCTACGTTTGGTGTGTGTTTGAGCTCCATGGTCGGTTCCTTTTCAAGTAATGTCTCTAAATAGGCGAGATCACCAACTGGGTCAAAGTCTTCATCTTTAAGAGTTGGCAAACCTACCAACTCATCACCAAACTCCTCTTCCCAAGATTGTATATAATCTTTCTTCTCAACCTCCATCTTATCAAGTGGCTCTTCTTCTATTTCTTCACTCCGGGCTGCGGTGTAGTCGGGCACCTCCAACTCTGCCTCTTCTACAAACCGCTCATCATCATCACTCCAAAATCCATCATCAATATCCCATGGCGTGGGACACCAATAGCTAGAATTAACGACTTGTTGAACCGGTGGTAGGACTTCAACGTCCATTATTGTCTCCGGTTCATGAGTGTGATCCTCATCTTCTTCATACACGGGCTTAAAATGTGAAACCTGCATGACATCATCCTCACAAAAAAAGGGTAAATCTAATTCATAAGAATTATAATAATTAAAAGTAGAATCATAATATTTACCTGGCAGTGGGATCTCAATGAGCATTTCTCCCCCCGGATCTGGAATTGTATAATCCATCTCACCATCGACCATTTGATATCCTAAATAATTTCCATTCATATCATACGTGTAACGGCCTTGGTTCTTCAAGCTCTTTGAACTTAAACTATCAATTGTGGCTTGAATCCCCCTATCTTTTTCTTCCTTAGCAGCCTTAACCCAGTCACGGAAGTCCTCTGTTATTCGTTCAGGTTGCCCATTCCAAGGCTGATATGATTGTGGCTGCACATAAAGGTTAGCATCGAAGTCCGTGTAACACCCCGAATTGTTTGGACAATATTTGGTGTAATGGGGCCCTCCACAGATAAAACACATGATGAATATGTATATATATATATATAATAAACTAATAAAAATATATTTACAAACACGACTAGACACACTACAACTAGACACAAACCCAAAGACTCAAACTACAAATAAGACCAATTAAACAAATAAGATCAGTCAAAGCTAATAACGCAATTGCCTAAGTGTCCCCGGCCACGGCGCCAAAAAAACGTGATGTGCTGAATGTGGTCTATAAAAACAAAACCAAATTTAGACACCCTAGTTTTAAATTTATAAAGTAAGACTCTCTAAATACTAGACCACTGACAGACAAGTGTACCTATCGTACGTTGTAACGCCTAATGAAGTCCGAGTATCGATCCCACAAGATACTAGCGAAGCTAACTAGACTCTGACTAAATTAATTACTTAATTTTTTTAATTGTGTTTTTGGGATTATTCTAATTCTACTAAAGCGAGTAAACAAGAGAACAGAACAAGCAAGAAAGATGGTGAAGTGACGGGAAGCAGACAATAATGAGAAAGAACTACCCATGTTTTGAAACCCATGACCACTAGTCCTGACCAATGGCTAAAGCTCCGAATATACCAAGAAAACCTCTCGCTAAGGATGGTCAACCAAAATAGAAGATGGAACAGAGTGATGAAGTGTTAAATTGGAAATGAATCTAGCTATCGACACTGAATCCCACGACTTTCAGATTAAAAACAACTATGGTGCTAAAATCCTCCGGTCATTAAGCTAAACATGTAAATAACAGAAAACCTAGGAAACCCTAAACGTGAATAAGTAGCCGGATTTGAGCTATCGGCCACCTAAACTACCAAACAACGCCTAGCTAATAACCTAGTAATCATGACACGTCGCTAGAGTTGCCAGAAAAAGATGCACACGATACTCAGTTGATTTTAATTAATTTAGTTAAACTTGAATTATCTCTAATTTCAAGCTCTAGACCAAAAACTTAATAAATTAACGAACCTAGAATGATCAAAATAGTTCCAGACCAGACTAACAAGATCACCTAACCAAACAACCAATCACAACCAGGACAAGCATATAAATTCATAAACAATCACAAAACAGGAATATGTAAATCATCTCAATTTAATCATTAGTCAAAACCGAATAGTTAAAACATTAAATCATAGTTCATCTAGGCCTATGTAGCATGAAAATTAGCCAAGAAACATCGCCACAAAAAAGAAACAAGTCTGAATTAATAAATAATCCATAGCAATCAAGTTAAAAAAAACACAAAGTTATTAAGACTGAATATAAACTATTTGCAAACCCGGACTGACATCTTGATCACGGCTTAAACTCTCAAACCAATCGGCTTTTTTTTAATTCTCTTCTACTGTGCGTGCGTCCCCTACTGCCTTCTGTCGAAATATATAAATAGGACTTCCTCCACTGATGTTCGAAAAATAATAAGAGTCCTTTTTTTTTTCTTTCGATCATCTCCACTTGCTATTGCCTCAAAAAATTAGCAATTCCCTTCAAGCTTGTTGTCTAGAATTATATCTATTATATATAATAAATGAAAGTTATTTGGGTCACGTGTCAGTAGATGAGGGCTACCTTTTTTCCCTTTTCCCGCCCAACAGTACCACTCCCCTCTTTTATCTATCTCATCTCTCATTTAGGGCTTCCCCACTTTCTCTCTCGCTCTTCTCTATTCCGATCTTAACAGATGTTCAGATCAACGCTCTGAATCAAGGTTAGATTATCAATAACTTCCATTAAGCATTTTATCATTCTATAAGTGTCAATCTTTGTTTTCATTGTTCACTCATTCGATCTTCATGCGTCTTTACCTAGGGTTGTGCTTCGGCTAGGGTTCCACTGGGAACTTGATGACGGAGATGATCGGAGGTTGTCGGCTCTGCGGCCTGTAGTTCTCTTGGTTAATTTTTGGTCAGGTTTGCTGTTCAATTTTGATGTTCACTTATCTAATTTTCATTTTATTTTTAGACTTCTATATGATTTCGAGGTCGATTGAATGGTTATGCTGTAATGGATTTGAGGTTTAGGGTTAGTTATAAATATATATTTTTTTCATTTTTCAATCTTGAGTTTTAGGTTGGGGTTTGTTTTAATTTTGGGCTCTATATGATTTTGAGGTCGATTGATTGGTGACTTGCTATTGTTGTTTGCTGTTGTTTGTTAATTAGGCTGCTGACATCACCGACCAACTCCAACGACATTGAAAGGTTGTAGGACTATGACGACCAACTCAAAGATTCGAACGACAAATATCAGGTGTTTGGTTTCATTTTTTCTATGTTTTACTTATTTTCATATTATGAAATTTGTGGAATAAGGTAAAACTGGCCATTCTAATTACCTGAAGATTGCGTATGATATCCTTTTAATTTTAATCGCCCAACAAGTTTTTTGGTTTGTTTCTTTGTTCTTTCATTATTTGTTAGATGTACAGATTCTGCAGAATGTAGTTAGGAGCCGCACATAAATCTCACCAGTTATGGTTTCTGTAAGGACCTGCAAAAATGTCCCAAAATGAACCGTAAGTGAAAACCCGAACCCCTGAAACCCTAATCCATATCAAAAATCAAGAAAAATCAATTTTCTGGTTTCAGGCGGACCGCGTAAACCATAAGAGGAGTTTACGCGGGCCGCGTCATCTTAAAAATGTTCCGGATAAGTGTCCAAGCCACGTGTCGTCCACCTGGTAAACCTACTCATGACACACAAGCCCTAGTCGTAGACTAGGTGGCCCTCGCGGGCCGCGTAAGAGCCAAGAGGGGGTTTACGCGGGCCGTGTAAAACCCAAAAATCAGCTATAAATTGATCAGAGTATGGGCTTTCATATGCACTCAAAATTTTGACTTCAAAACGTCCACATTCTGCTGAAAACAAGCATTTAGGGGTCACGACGCTGCTACGATACATGGTATTAACTTGATCACTGCTACGATTCAATGTCCGATCGATAGAAACCAATCCGATGGATGTTTAATTGCTGCCCGAATCAGGGCTATACTTTGTCATTCGTCGTGAGGATTTTAATCTCGTGAGTTATCGTAAATGTTGTATTAAGTTACTGACCTAGTTCGTGTGCATTGTTATTTAATCTAGGTTACAAGGCTTATCAGTAGGCTAAACTCTGCCCGTTTAAACTTTCAATGTGAGTCATTCTCTTTTTATCAATAATGTTTTACAATACTCCAACCATTTTCAAAAGTTATAATTACAGGGATTAAGTCGTGGTTATCTTGAATCACTGGCTAGTGGGGTATTGTGCACATTACTAATCTCTCACGGTTAGGTTCATCAACCTAACAGTGATAATCATCACTACTTGGGTGAAAGGACCCAATAGTGGTATGACCATCGTCACCAGGAGGTGACACGGCCCCAGATAAAAATAAGATAGTAGCCATTGTAATCGCTCTTATGCTGTAATTTATAACTATATGTCATTTTATCAAATTTGAATGACTCGCCAGTATTTCCCCGCTGATAAAATATTTTTTTAAAACATGTTTCAGGTGACCTACTGTGAAGCAAGGAAAAGTGCTATGCAGCACTAACAAGCTTGAAGTAGTGGCTCAATTAAATAAATAAACATGTTTTGTAAAAACAGGGAACTTCCTCATGAAATTCCTCTATTGTAAATATCGGGGTTTGTCCCAAATTATGAAATAAAATAATTGGGGATTTTCAAGTTTAAATGATCCTGTTAGACTTTCGCTGTCAACTCAAATAATAAATACCACGGGTTTCTGTCCCGCGGCTCCTGGACCGGGTAAAACTAGGACGGGGGCCGTGGCAGGAAAAGGTGGTATCAGAGCCACTGATTTAAGCCTATTAAGTATTTAGAAATACTTAATTTTTCTGATTGCTATTCTGTGATTATGTGTTTGTTGTGTTAGTTGACTATTTGTTAGTTTACAGTATGGGTAAGCAAAGAATTTCGGACATCTATCGTCAATTAGATAGTTCACCAAAAGATAAGGGAATCTCATTTCAATCAAATTCCTCAAGATACTCAGCAGATATTGAGGAAGGAATATTTATTCGTAAGGCACAGTTTGAGAAACCACTTACCACTAAGAAAAGAAGTTGGATTATTAGAAAAAGTCAAGAGAAAATAAAGAAGTCACAACCAAAAGGAGTGATGATTAATAAGGAAACTCAGGAAATAGGCACTAACCCACCATGGGAAGATGAATTAGATGAACAATGAGCAAATCTCTATATGTTAGCCACTACAGCAGTAAATGTTAACTTTTAATTTGTGACAACCCACACCAAACCAGGTATCCGTACGACTTAATTAATAATTAATTACTGCTTAATTGCTGTGCTTACTTGAACTTGTGGATAAACTGCTACTTGAATACTGATACATGTACTTACTTGCATCATACTTTGCTTGCTGTCACTCCATGTTTTGCTTACAGCACCTTTGTGACAACCTCGATGCACCAAAAGCACAGTAGCACAATGAACGGATAACCTATTAAACGTGCTGTCATAACTAGCACCAGGCAGGTACTGCCTCTAAGGCCTGTAAGAGCCTGAGATAGTTTGCTACACTAGTGGTGAGTGTAGGGATGTAAGGGTTGTAGAACTGCGTCACTAGGAATGAGATTACAGTGACCGGATGTGCCTAAAACGTACTTTAAGTACACAATTCAGCACTTTAACATAAAAATTCAGCATTAAGCTACCTAATAGAGTGCCAAAACATGAGAAAAATATTACTAGACACTTTCCAAAGTGTCGGGAATAAGTTGTGTCACTAAAAATAATAATAACGACACTTTAAAGCTTTGTTAAGCACTTTAACGGATTAATATCCAATCAAACAACCGGACTTTACCCGGAACATAAAATTATTTCCATATACATTGTTTTTCTTTTTCTGAGCCAGTTAGGGTCCATGAATACCCTAACACCCGCTTTAACGCATAACACGCTAGTAACCGAGTTAATCCTTTAACTTAACTTAACTAATAGCTAACTAATCGTTGGAAACTAACTAAGAACCCCCCCCCTCCAACGAATTCGGTCCCCTTGGGGGACACTCATGTCCTGTTTTGATTATAATAATCACTAGTGTCTAATATCTATTAGACACATAATCCTTTGGATAATGATCCTATCTTTTGCCTATAAGTTCATGGCATAACACACTAACACTTCACCACAACTCACAACACTTGAGCACAACTCTCTCCCTCTCTATAAACTCTCGGCCGAACACCCCCTATATCATCCATCCATCTTTCGATTTTGATCTTCTCATTCCAAGAGCATACAAGTGTTGAGGATCACATACGAGGAGGCTTGGTGCATTCGGAACGCGAAGGACCTCACCCTATTGCTTTTATCCACTCATTTTGCGACTAGAATCTTCCCTAGCCTCGAGCTAGTAGTAAGTTACTATAATCACACTCTTGATCTATTTTAAAGTGGTTAAAAAGAACTTTGTCGGTTAAAATCTATGAACATACAAGATGATATGTTAAAAGTCTACTAAAAATGCTAAAAATGATGGATAAAAGCTTGATTGTTGTGTAAATCTTGTAAGATTTGTTTTGTGTGATTATTTAGTGCCGATCTATGTTGTGGTAGCTCGGATCATCGTTTAACCCGGATTGGTCATGATCATGGATCATGACATAGAGCTTGTTTAAGTATAACAAGGGTTAAGTGATGAAACTCTACCACACACTAAACATGAACTTGTGTAAAATCGACTTTACTCACGAAATAGTGTTTAAAACTAGTAGATCTACGGATCTACAAGCGGTATTTTCAAAGGACCACGTGTCGAGAGAAAACATACTTTTAAAGACGGATCTTTCATAAACAAGAATGATTTTAGCAAACACACAAGTGTGTAAATACTTGTGTAACACTAAGTTTCGACAAAAAACTAGTTTTGTCAAATTTTACAAGAAGTTGTAAAGATGGAATTTCTTTAAAAACGAGACTTTTACGAAACCGGAAGGATTTATATAAAGATACACTAAAAGTAAGGAGCTTTACTACATACTTTTGGAAAAACCACAAGTTCATGTAATTTTTGCGATTTATATATATATTGACTAGTTGATGCTTTGAGCATTGTTTTGATTGAATGAGAAAATTGTTGATTTGAATTTTAAAAGAAAATGATACGCTTAAAAGCGTGGCCACCTCCAGTTACAGAGGAAACTCTGGCGAAATTTTTCCAAAAACCTAACACTTAGAAATATTTTCACCACAAGTGTTAGAAATGCATTTTGACTTGTTTTCAAATTATAGATTTCGCCACGACTTATTTACAAAATATCGGAGGTGGGATTTCACAAAATGAAACGTGATAAATATATGTATTTAGTATATATACTTTTCATAAGCGTCACTTGTAAAATGTTTATGATTATTTTGTGAAATATACAAATATTATTTTTAGGGTAAAAATAATATTACCGAATGTTGATGATTATATTTTGAAGTAAGAAATAAAATATATTAAGTGAGACTTAATAATATATTTCGAAGTTTACGAACGCACATGTATTAAATCCCCCATCCTTGGGAAGGAAAATAATTACCAAGTATTTACAAAAATATAAACACGAAACAGTTGTCTAACTATTTCCCAAAAACTTAAACCTTAAGCCCAGGGCACGGCCGTCCGTCTAATAGACTTAGTACGTGTAGGTCGTCGCACAGCTGCTTGATCAGGAGATATACTTGGTAGAGACGCACCACTGTGAGTTCATGTCCCCCTTTTCTCTTAACTGTTTTCAGTTTTCTAAACTGCGGGGGTGAAATACATGTTACTATGATTGCGAATATTTCTTACATGGTATGGTTAGCGTAAGGAGGGTTATTATTTAGATCATGTGAGTGGGTAGGCGGAAACTTGAGGCCATTAATCCTCACGGTAGGACCGAGGGGCAGGAGCGGTAGATCTATCTGGGTGTAGCGAGCCCAGCCCCAGGCCCAAACAGTAAGGACCTCGGGGTGACTTTGTACCCAACGCATAAATCTGCTAGGTTTGAGTCTTCCTACTTGCACCTCACATATATCAATGGCCTTGCAAACCATTGGTGATCTCTTTTTCCTTATTTGCTACATACCAGGATTTTTATACTTACAAAGGTTTTACTTACTCACTTACACATGAACTCGCTCAACATTATTGTTGATTTTTCAACTTACATGTATTTCAGGGAATTAAAGATCTGGCGTGGTATGTTGTGTTTTCCCGCTGCATATGGGTTCCGAGGTCATCCTGGTTTAGGAAATGTGACTTTTTCCTGGACGAGTCACAAATCTTAAACTACGTTTTATTCATGTTGATGTTTATGTCTTTCAAAACAATGTTTTATGTTATGGTGTTGTAGCCCCTAAGACAATGTTATGTTACTTTGGTTTTAAAACTTAAATCTATGGATGATCTTGCATGGTTTTTATTTCATATAGCTTGTTATGGTTAAGCTATGGTATTAAGAAGTCACACCAAAATAACCACGCTTCCGCAAAGCCAGGGTGTGACATAATTATGTTAAACACCAAACCCGGACCAACCAATGAAATTAGATCTCAACCAGAAAAGTTTATAAATTATCTTATCTCTCAACACCCTGACCCAGTACTAGCACCCATATCACCTATGAGCCAGAAACTTTAAAGAAACTTTGCCCATTAGATGAACAACTTAGTAAGAGGAGAGAGAATAAACCTTATATAAAAGCATGCTGAGCATAATATTCCTAGATAGACTAAAATAAATTATGAATGCACAACCCCTAGTATATTTTGAATTTCAATTGTAATTTGTAATAGACATGTATATATATATATATATATATATAAGTCGCAATGTTCCCCATTTTTAATTAAATCTGTTTGTACAGTTGTACCTAAATATTTGTACTAAATATGAGCCTGTGATAATTAATAATTGATAGATGCAGATGAACAACGAAGTAAATCAGGACAACCGGAATAATGAGAATAATGGAAACCTAGAAGAAACCAACACTTAGTAGTACAAGAAATTTTAATGCTTTAGTATAAGCTAAATAATTGTATAGATAAATTGGGATGGATATTGGTATATTATGAGGATGATAACTAGAAAAGTGCAAATATGATAAATAAGCAATAACAATTGGCCACTGTTATATCTTGTTTATTTGTATTACTCGATTCTAGAATATGATCTATCATGAGAATACTAATTTCCATGTACAAGCTATACTGAATAAAGAACATTTGTGATTCTAAGTATGAGAAATACAATAATAATTACATTTCTGGCAAAGCTAGGTATGATGTGGTAACACTCCAGCTTGTCCGGGTAAGATGAGGATACCTCTCCGGTGAAACCGGGTGAGATGAGGTATATGTTAATAAAATCACTCCAGCGATGTCTACCCTATTTTTGGGAACGTAAACCTATTATATATATTGACCTTATTGTCACACCCCGAAATATCAGAGCATTGGCGTGACTGGACTGGTATCTTCATTGCACAGCGGAAGCAAAATGGCTAAGTCTTTTAGAAAATGAACGCCCACTAAGTACTCGACTTCAGATGGTTCTCCTATTCCAACCGTGCCATAACTTTGAAAAGCAACCTGAGAAAGAAACATGCGAAAAATCAACATAAAGTTGAGCGAGTTCATAGTTTGTTTGTAAAAGATTTGAAATAAATCTTTTTGAATAACCGGTTTTTGAAGTATTCTTGAGAAAACGAATTTAAAATCATTTTCTTGTCAAGTTATACAGAAACTTTGTATGACAACATGGTATGTATCTTGTATAATTCAAGTATTTCTGTATGTATCATGTATTCTTGTATAAATCACGTATTCTTGTATGTATCATGTTTTCTTGTATAAATCAAGTATTCTGTATGTATCTTGTTGTTAATGGGTTGCAAGGCCATTAACATGTGACACGACATAGGAAGTCACCAAACCATAGGCATTTTTCTGTAGTTGATTCACGACTGAGACACAAAAACACTACTTGGTTCTAGTTGTCACCAAGAGTGGGGCTGCCCTGACACCCGTTAGATCTAACCTTTTGTTCTGCGGTCTAAGTATGTACACGATTAATGGTGCTTATGGTACCCTATTCGTGACACTATTTCTCGTATCATTCCTCAAACGCATCATACTTGGTACTAGTTATCACCAAGAGTGCTTCTTGTTTATGTATTCATCATATCAAGTATCAATTTTTCAGTTCTTGTATTCTTTATGTCAAGTATCAATTCTCATGTGTTTGTATACTCTTGTATTTGTATTTTCTCGTAGTTTAGAAAACTAGAATTCATGTGTAAACGCTTGTTTGAAAAACCGGTATAAAACATAAGCTTTTCGTAAACCATTCGTGTCAGATAAATCTTGCTTGTAAAATGGTTTATAAATATGTAGTTCTTGTATGCTTTGCAAAAAGTGCATGTCTTTCCACCCCGAAAACATTTAGAAAAATGTAAAATCGTAAAAAGGTGGGGTTATGAACTCACCTGAATATTCCTGTGCAAAGCTAGCTATATACGACTTTGTGATGTCGTTTCCAGGACTTGACTTGCTAGCGTGCATTCTACAATATTCCTAACACGGAATATCTAATAAGTTTCTAAATAACGCAGTAACTAACTACGTGTAATCGAGCTCTACCGAAACGTTGATCGAACGATTTGACGGTAAATTGTCAACTTAAAAGAAGCGAAGAAGTTATACTTGTTAGCTCGTTTTAAGAAGTCGTATGTTGATATAAAGGAATATTCGTATGAAAGTAATATATAATAAACTCGTATTATATATATTGCGTCTTGTGTATATTTGCCAAAAATATACGTATGTGTCGTCTAGGCGTATAAAATAAATATAACAGCTATATTTATTTTGTAAAAGAATCGTCGACTTGTATTGGAAAATAAATATATAACTATAATTATTAATAAAAGGATTCGAGTTTGTTTGAAATAAATATAATAATAACTATATTTATTTTTGTTGTCGAAATAATTTCCGTATCGTTGTTCTCGTAAGTTGTAAGTCGTTGTCGAAAGTTATACTCTTGTTTTTACTTTTGTAAAAAGCGTTTGTAGTTGATCGCTATATTTTGATATTAAATTGCGAATCGTTGTTATATAATAAAACGCGTTTTGTTTTTACGGATTCTCTCGAAAAACGGGCAGAGTTTCCTCTGTTTTTGGACGCCCCCGACAACACCAGTTGTCGTTATTATATCAAAATTCAACAATTTTCAACAACACTCCAATCATTTACTCAATATATATATAATTTTATGAGACGACAAAGTATAAACTAAATGTTATTTTAAATCGGTTCGAGCTCGTTTGTCACGTGAGTAATAATAAAAATAAGGAACAATTAACGTAAATGCTATTCGTTTTAAATCTTTTTACCGAATCTTTGTGTCGAAACGCCGAAAATAAGTCAGCTGAGTTGACCGGGTCAACCGAAACACACCGAGTCGAACCGAGTTGCACCGAGTTGCACCGAGTCGAGACCCGAACCCGAACTGATCTGTTGACTCGCATGTCCGTCTGTTGACTGCGTTGACTCGGTTTGACCGAGTCAAACCGAGTTATACCGAACCCGAATTGAACCGTTCCGCGAGACCCGAACAAGACTCGAACCACCTGCCCGGATCTGAATCAACATCTGAGATGAAACAAAAGGAACCCGAACCAAAACTCGAAACTGAGCACGAATCTAAAGCCAAAACTGAACCGAACTTACTTGAATACCCGAACTTGAACCAAATCGAACCCGGAACCGATGAATCTTCGCCGTATAAAGACAATGTCCGGCAGTCAATGGCACCGACCGCCGGTTATCTCGCTCTTCTCAGCTTTCTCTCTCTTCTCGCCGCCTCTCTCTCTCTCTTCTTCCTCTCTCTCTCTCTCTTCTGTTCTGTCGCCGCCGCACCACCACATCACGGTGGTGGTGGTGTTCCGTTCTGTCATCGGAAGAAGGGGGCTGCTTGTTGTGTGCGATTGGAGAAGAAAGGGGAACCGAGAGGGAGTAGAGGTGTGTGGGAGAGTTGTAGTGATTCTGATTAGGGCCTCATTTTTGTAAAGATGAGATAAAAGAAGATGGCATGCTATGTATAATTTGGGTTTCCTTCAAGAATGCAGAGAAAGGAATATGGGTACTGTTGTTGTATGCGTGTGTGTGTGTTTAGATGAGGTATAAGTAAAAAGGGTATGGGTTTTATAGACTTTCGTGTGGGTATGGACTAATGTTCTTTTCTTTTGTCTTGTGTGTTAAGATCTATAGAGATCTTATGTAATCTTGTTGAGATTTTAAGCAGATTTTGCAAAGATCTTGTAGGGATTGCCTATTATGTGTAGGTTTAGGCTTGTGGGTTTCGGGCTTGGGCCCAGGGCCCACAAGCCCATCTTATGTGTAAGGGGCCCGTAATTCTTACGAGACCCGATATCGCGACCCATACTTCGTAAGCATAAAATATTCTTAGAAATTCCGTGTTTGTCGGCGTTGTCAGTATTTCGTACGGTATTAGTCCGTTGTCGCGTCATATTTAGCAGATTCCCATAAATCACCACACGCGCACTGTATAGCTGGACAAACGTTTCTGGGCACTCTAAAGGCCTGTTTAAGTTAATTAGAGTCGTAAGCACTATTTATTATCGCTTTAATCGCCAGTTAATCACGTAATTAAGGGCGTAGATTACCGGTTGTCACAGTCTCCCCCTGTTAATAAAATTTCATCCTCGAAATTTAGACTACGTCAACTCCTTTGAGTTACGTTATGTGTAGAAAGTATGAACAGTACCAAAGTGAACGATCATTACATCGAATCAAGACTTATTCGAATGATGTGAATTCAAGGACGTATCACAAGGTACAAATGAATTCTAGAAATGATTGCATCCAATAAATGAATTTAGATTTCAACAAGCTCAAATGTAATAGTTTGCATGAAACGCGCGATCATGATCAGCCCAAGCTGCAAGTTCTACCGACGCCACATGGTGTCGTAGTGCATGAAACAATTCAAATATAGCGGTGATCGAACAAGTATCACCTGTGTTTTGCATAACTTAGCCCAAGCTACAAGTTTGTACTGACACCACAAGGTGTCGAAATCAACAAACGACTTAATGGAGTCGTAGACCAAACAAATCTACTACGACTCTGAACAATGAAACGCTTGTTAAAACGAATTCGAATATGATGTCTTGATTTGAATATGTGTGATGAACAAGTTCAAACAATTGAATTTGATTTCGGCGCAAGCCGACAATAAATACATGTATCGACAAGAAAACTTTCGGCATGGTCACAACGAAAACCATGTATGTAACTTGAAAAGAAAAGAAATTTCAAGAAAGTGTGTTGACTTGATAACAAAGAAGCCAACAATTTCAATAATGCGGGTTATTCGAATCACAAGCGAAATAATATTTGAACTTTAATGAAATGCTTTATACGAAACAAAACCACATGCGTAACAAACGATGCATGCGTAACATATGAATCTTCAAGAAATGAAGCAAATGAATATTCGCTATACTGAAAGAAATGGTCGTGACACAATGACCATCAAGAGGAGTAGAGATACGAAAATATACTCAGTAAATGTGAAAGTCGAAATTTCAATAAAAGAAATTTAAGGACTTTACCTGGGGTTGCATGTGATAACCAGTTGTTAAGTGACATTACCGTAGAATGTTAAACATATCGTATTCGTCATTAATGAGTTAGGGGGACTGCGGAGACACACGTCTTCTCCCTGGCGTGATTCGTGTCGTTTGCAGGACCGCGTGCCAACTGCCGCTTCCTGATCGCTAGTTTTCGTGCTGACAGGATTAGCATCATCGCTGAGATGCTCCACAGTGCCTTCTTGGTGACTTCACCTCGTAAGTCGTATGTGGCGTACTTCAACCTCCGTTGATGTATAGCTTAAGTTTCACGTATTCCTGTGCACTAGTGTTTCGTTATGCGTAGGCTGCCTGCTCGGGAAGTCAAAATATCATAGACAATATGTATAATTGTGTGTGCCCGAATTAATATTTGCAGTTCCTACGTGATGACCTTTAATGAACTTCAACATAAGTTTCCGAAGGTCTTACATGCATGTTTCCTAAACTCTCAGAGTTTCGTGTACTGTATGCGACTGTTTTGTGTATCGTGTGTAAAACACCACTTTAGTGAATGTTTGAAATCAAAATTTCGACTGTTTGATTTTCGGCAACAGTTGGAGACCATATTCGAGTACTAAGCGTTCTGTATGTATTCAGGTTCTAATATTCTAAGTTCCCAGAGGAAAGTGAGGTTAGAGCCTAGGTATCTTCACAGAAAACCCTATTCGCTGTAACCTATAGCTCGGATACCAATCTGTCACACCCCGAAATATCAGAGCATTGGCGTGACTGGACTGGTATCTTCATTGCACAGCGGAAGCAAAATAGCTAAGTCTTTTAGAAAATGAACGCCCACTAAGTACTCGACTTCAGATGGTTCTCCTATTCCAACCGTGCCATAACTTTGAAAAGCAAACCGAGAAAGAAACATGCGAAAAATCAACATAAAGTTGAGCGAGTTCATAGTTTGTTTGTAAAAGATTTGAAATAAATCTTTTTGAATAACCGGTTTTTGAAGTATTCTTGAGAAAACGAATTTAAAATCATTTTCTTGTCAAGTTATACAGAAACTTTGTATGACTACATGGTATGTATCTTGTATAATTCAAGTATTTCTGTATGTATCATGTATTCTTGTATAAATCACGTATTCTTGTATGTATCATGTTTTCTTGTATAAATCAAGTATTCTATATGTATCTTGTTGTTAATGGGTTGCAAGGCCATTAACATGTGACACGACATAGGAAGTCACCAAACCGTAGGCATTTTTCTATAGTCGATTCACGACTGAGACACAAAAACACTACTTGGTTCTAGTTGTCACCAAGAGTGGGGCTGCCCTGACACCCGTTAGATCTAACCTTTTGTTCTACGGTCTAAGTATGTACACGATTAATGGTGCTTATGGTACCCTATTCGTGACACTATTTCTCGTATCATTCCTCAAACGCATCATACTTGGTACTAGTTATCACCAAGAGTGCTTCTTGTTTATGTATTCATCATATCAAGTATCAATTTTTCAGTTCTTGTATTCTTTATGTCAAGTATCAATTCTCATGTGTTTGTATACTCTTGTATTTGTATTTTCTCGTAGTTTAGAAAACTAGAATTCATGTGTAAACGCTTGTTTAAAAAACCGGTATAAAACATAAGCTTTTCGTAAACCATTCGTGTCAGATAAATCTTGCTTGTAAAATGGT
Source organism: Helianthus tuberosus (assembly GCA_030545235.1). NCBI lineage: Eukaryota > Viridiplantae > Streptophyta > Magnoliopsida > Asterales > Asteraceae > Helianthus > Helianthus tuberosus. The sequence continues at coordinate 94,139,998 of CM060410.1, forward strand.
TTATAAATATGTAGTTCTTGTATGCTTTGCAAAAAGTGCATGTCTTTCCACCCCGAAAACATTTAGAAAAATGTAAAATCGTAAAAAGGTGGGGTTATGAACTCACCTGAATATTCCTATGCAAAGCTAGCTATATACGACTTTGTGATGTCGTTTCCAGGACTTGACTTGCTAGCGTGCATTCTACAATATTCCTAACACGGAATATCTAATAAGTTTCTAAATAACGCAGTAACTAACTACGTGTAATCGAGCTCTACCGAAACGTTGATCGAACGATTTGACGGTAAATTGTCAACTTAAAAGAAGCGAAGAAGTTATACTTGTTAGCTCGTTTTAAGAAGTCGTATGTTGATATAAAGGAATATTCGTATGAAAGTAATATATAATAAACTCGTATTATATATATTGCGTCTTGTGTATATTTGCCAAAAATATACGTATGTGTCGTCTAGGCGTATAAAATAAATATAACAGCTATATTTATTTTGTAAAAGAATCGTTGACTTGTATTGGAAAATAAATATATTACTATATTTATTAATAAAAGGATTCGAGTTCGTTTGAAATAAATATAATAATAACTATATTTATTTTTGTTGTCGAAATAATTTCCGTATCGTTGTTCTCGTAAGTCGTAAGTCGTTGTCGAAAGTTATACTCTTGTTTTTACTTTTGTAAAAAGCGTTTGTAGTTGATCGCTATATTTTGATATTAAATTGCGAATCGTTGTTATATAATAAAACGCGTTTTGTTTTTACGGATTCTCTCGAAAAACGGGCAGAGTTTCCTCTGTTTTTGGACGCCCCCGACAACACCAGTTGTCGTTATTATATCAAAATTCAACAATTTTCAACAACACTCCAATCATTTACTCAATATATATATAATTTTATGAGACGACAAAGTATAAACTAAATGTTATTTTAAATCGGTTCGAGCTCGTTTGTCACGTGAGTAATAATAAAAATAAGGAACAATTAACGTAAATGCTATTCGTTTTAAATCTTTTTACCGAATGTTTGTGTCGAAACGCCGAAAATAAGTCAGCTGAGTTGACCGGGTCAAATGAGTTGACCGAGTCGAACCGAAACACACCGAGTCGAACCGAGTTGCACCGAGTTGCACCGAGTCGAGACCCGAACCCGAACTGATCTGTTGACTCGCCTGTCCGTCTGTTGACTGGGTTGACTCGGTTTGACCGAGTCAAACCGAGTTATACCGAACCCGAATTGAACCGTTCCGCGAGACCCGAACAAGACTCGAACCACCTGCCCGGATCTGAATCAAAATCTGAGATGAAACAAAAGGAACCCGAACCAAAACTCGAAACTGAGCATGAATCTAAAGCAAAAGCTGAACCGAACTTACTTGAATACCCGAACTTGAACCAAATCGAACCCGGAACCGATGAATCTTCGCCGTATAAAGACAATGTCCGGCGGTCAATGGCACCAACCGCCGGTTATCTCGCTCTTCTCAGCTTTCTCTCTCTTCTCGCCGCCTCTCTCTCTCTCTTCTTCCTCTCTCTCTCTCTCTTCTGTTCTGTCGCCGCCGCACCACCACCTCACGGTGGTGGTGGTGTTCCGTTCTGTCATCGGAAGAAGGGGGGCTGCTTGTTGTGTGCGATTGGAGAAGAAAGGGGAACCGAGAGGGAGTAGAGGTGTGTGGGAGAGTTGTAGTGATTCTGATTAGGGCCTCATTTTTGTAAAGATTAGATAAAAGAAGATGGCATGCTATGTATAATTTTGGTTTCCTTCAAGAATGCAGAGAAAGGAAGATGGGTACTGTTGTTGTATGCGTGTGTGTGTGTTTAGATGAGGTATAAGTAAAAAGGGTATGGGTTTTATAGACTTTCGTGTGGGTATAGACTAATGTTCTTTTCTTTTGTCTTGTGTGTTAAGATCTATAGAGATCTTATGTAATCTTGTTGAGATTTTAAGCAGATTTTGCAAAGATCTTGTAGGGATTGCCTATTATGTGTAGGTTTAGGCTTGTGGGTTTCGGGCTTGGGCCCAGGGCCTACAAGCCCATCTTATGTGTAAGGGGCCCGTAATTCTTACGAGACCCGATATCGCGACCCATACTTCGTAAGCATAAAATATTCTTAGAAATTTCGTGTTTGTCGGCGTTGTCAGTATTTCGTACGGTATTAGTCCGTTGTCGCGTCATATTTAGCAGATTCCCATAAATCACCACACGCGCACTGTATAGCTGGACAAACGTTTCTGGGCACTCCAAGGGCCTGTTTAAGTTAATTAGCGTCGTAAGCACTATTTATTATCGCTTTAATCGCCAGTTAATCACGTAATTAAGGGCGTAGATTACCGGTTGTCACACTTATAAATAAGGTATACATGAAATAAATAATTATATAGATATGTATATCTGTAAGGAAATGCGAAAGCCTTAAATAGCTGACCCTTAAGGATAACTCGAGAACAGGTATGACAAATGATAAATTTAGGTTTATCAGCGTGTGTGTATCTATAAATTTTGATGATAAACGTTATTTTATTTTCACTCTCATTATTCATACGACGAAATGAACGGCATTAACTCTTTAAAGTTGGGATTTCAGTAAAAGTATAAAGATTTTCTCTTGTGAAACCTGTAAATTAAGGTTAGCTAAGATGACTAAAGTACCTAAGCAGAATGCAAGAGCCTTCCAACTAACTACCCATGAAGCCGAGCTAATCCCTGATGTGATAGCTGGTACGTTCCTAGTTCATGACATTTATGCAAAAGTATTATTCGACTCTGGTGCAAACCAAAGTTTTATAAATACTTCATTCTGCCAAACTCTTAACCTACCTTTAACCAAACATAGACACATTTTTATGGTAGAAACCGCAGATGGTAATTCTGTTAACATAGATAAGGTTTTGCGAGAAGGAAATATAGAACTCTTAGGTCATAAATTTTCTGCAAACCTGTTACCTATGAATTTAGCCGGATTCGATATTGTATTAGGAATGGATTGGTTAGTAGCCAACCATGCTCGAATTCTCTGTGATAAAAATTCCATAGAAATTCATACACCCACAGGAGAATTAGTGGTGATTACAGGAGATAAGACACGTAAGCCAATGAAATTCATTTCAGTAATGAAATTGGCCAGTTATTCAAGAAAACAAGGAATAACATATATGGTTTCGGTAATTGTTAATACCAAAGGTAAAGAACTCAAGGATATTCCAGTAGTATCAGAACACTCGGATGTATTCCCAGAAGAACTACCTGGACTACCACTCGATAGGGAAGTAGAATTTAGAATTCATCTAATTCCTGGAACTACACCGATAGCCAAGGCACCTTATCGGTTAGCACCCACCGAAATGCTAGAATTAAAAAAGCAGTTAGATGAATTACTAAGCAAAGGATTCATACAAACTAGTTCATCCCCATGGGGAGCTCCAGTGTTGTTTGTAAAGAAGAAGGATGGTTCGATGCGAATTTGTATCGATTATAGGGAATTGAATAAGATTACAATTAAGAATCGATACCCATTACCTAGGATTGATGATCTTTTCGATCAACATCAGGGAGCTAAATATTTTTCTAAAATAGATTTACGCTCCGGATACCATCAGTTGAAAGTACAAGAAGAAGACATACCTAAAACTGCTTTCAGAACTAGGTATGGTCATTACGAGTTTACAGTCATGCCCTTTGGACTAACAAATGCTCCTGTAGCATTCATGGACATGATGAATAGGATCTGTAAACTGTACCTGGATAGATTTGTAATTGTCTTCTTCGACGATATACTTATTTATTCCAAAAGTCAGGACGAGCATTGTGAGCATTTGCATGCACTCTTAACTTTGTTAAGAAAGGAGAAGCTTTACACCAAATTCTCGAAGTGTGAATTTTGGCTACAGGAGGTACAATTTTTAGGTCACATGGTGAATCACAAAGGTATTCACGTAGATCCCTCCAAGATAGAAGTGATCACCAAATGGAAGGTCCCGCAATCAGCTATGGAAGTTAGAAGTTTCCTAGGACTAGCTGGGTACTATAGGCGCTTTATTAAAGATTTTTCTAAGATACCTGTGCCCTTAACTAAGCTAACCTGTAAATTAGTTAAGTTTGAATGGGGCCCCAGGCAGAAAGAAGCTTTTAAGATTTTAAAGCAAAGGTTAACAAACGCCCTAATTCTTGCCTTACCCGAAGGAACAGAAGATTTTGAAGTTTACTGCGATGCTTCTAAGCTAGGATTAAGATTAGTGCTAATGCAACGCAAGAAGGTAATTGCGTATGCCTCAAGGCAATTGAAGAAGCGTGAAGAAAACTATACGACACATGACTTAGAGTTAGGAGCCATAATTTTTGCCCTTAAGATTTGGAGACACTATCTGTATAGAAGCAAGTTCACTGTCTACACAGATCATAAGAGTTTAAGATACATATTTGGGCAAAAAGAATTAAATATGAGGGAAAGAAGATGGATGGAAATCCTAAGTGATTATGACTGTGATATTCAATATCACGAAGGAAAGGCAAATGTAGTAGCGGATGCCTTAAGTCGTAAGTATCATGAAAAGCAAAAGTGAGTTCGTGCTCTTAGATTAAGTTTACAATTAGATTTAATGGAACAACTGAAAAACATTCAAGAAACAGCAATCAAGGATGATGCTGAAGGAATGAAAGGACGAGTAAAGGAGTTAGAGCAAGGAAGTGATGGAATTTGAAGATTCCATAAGAAAAGAATTTGGGTACCTAAGCAGGGAGAATTAAGAAATAAGATTTTAGAGGAAGCCCATAAATCTAGATATACCATGCATCCTGGTAATAATAAAATGTACCAAGATTTAAGGAATAACTTCTGGTGGATAGGAATGAAAAAGGACATAGCAAGATATGTATCTAAGTGTCTTACTTGTTCACAAGTTAAGACAGAACACCAGAAACCCTCAGGTCTACTACAACAATTAGAAATGCCTGTATGGAAATGAGAACTTATAACTATGGATTTTGTTACTAAGTTGCCCAAAACCAGAAAAGGTAATGACGCGATTTGGGTAATTGTGGATCGATTAACCAAATCAGCTCATTTTCTACCCATGAAGGAAACCTTTAGCATGGAAAGGTTGGCAAAATTATATGTAGATGAGGTAGTATCCTTACATGGAGTCCCACTCTCCATTGTATCGGATAGAGATAGTCGCTTCACTTTCTGGACAAGTTTCCAGGAAGCCATCGGAACCCAACTAAATTTAAGTACAACTTACCATCCCCAAACAGATGGACAAAGGGAAAGGACGATCCAAACCCTAGAAGACATGCTCAGGGCATGTGTTATAGATTTTGGAGGAAACTGGGACAACCATTTACCTTTAATTGAATTCTCCTATAACAATAGTTATCATGCAAGCATCGAAGCTGCCCCATTCGAAGCACTGTATGGACGAAAATGCAGAACTCTAGTTTGTTGGGTAGAAATAGGAGAAGGTCAGTTATCAGGTCCTGAAATTGTGCAAGCCCTTGGAATTTCAAGTTGGAGATAAGGTACTCTTAAAAGTTTCTCCTTGGAAAGGGGTAGTTCGCTTTGGTAAGAAAGGAAAGCTAAGTCCAAGGTACATAGGACCATTCCTAGTAATCCAAAGAATAGGACCAGTTGCCTATCGCTTACAACTACCCGAAGAATTAGCCGGGGTACATGACGTGTTTCATGTATCCAACCTCAAGAAATGTCTATCTGATGAATCCCTGGTAGTACCTCTTCCAGACATAGAGGTAAATGAAAAATTAAAGTTCATAGAGAAACCTCTTCAGATAGAAGACAGAAAGATTAAATTCCTCAAGCATAAAAGATTGGTACTGGTCAAAGTCTAATGGGATTCAAAAAGAGGACCCGAATACACTTGGGAGCTGGAATCAGAGATGAAGCGAAAGTATCCTCACTTATTTCAATAAATCTCGAGGACGAGATTCTAGATAAGGTAGGGAGGATGTAAGGACCTGCAAAAATGTCCCAAAATGAACCGTAAGTGAAAACCCGAACCCCTGAAACCCTAATCCGTATCAAAAATCAAGAAAAATCAATTTTCTGGTTTCAGGCGGGCCGCGTAAACCATAAGAGGAGTTTACGCGGGCCGCGACAATTAAAAAATTTTCCGGATAAGTGTCCAAGCCACGTGTCGTCCACCTGGTAAACCTACTCGTGACACACAAGCCCTAGTCGTAGACTAGGTGGCCCTCGCGGGCCGCGTAAGAGGCAAGAGGGGGTTTACGCGGGCCGCGTAAAACCCAAAAATCAGCTATAAATTGATCAGAGCATGGGATTTCATCTGCACTCAAAATTTTAACTTCAAAACGTCCACATTCTTCTGAAAACAAGCATTTAGGGGTCACGACGCTGCTACGATACAGGGTATTAACTCGATCACTGCTACGATTCAATGTCCGATCGATTGAAACCAATCTGATGGATGTTTAAGTGTTGCCCGAATCAAGGCTATACTTTGTCATTCGTTGTGAGGGTTTTAATCTCGTGAGTTATCGTAAATGTTGTATTAAGTTCCTGACCTAGTTCGTGTGCGTTGTTATTTAATCTAGGTTACAAGGCTTATCAGTAGGCTAAACTCTGCCCGTTTAAACTTTCAATGTGAGTCATTCTCTTTTTATCAACAATGTTTTACAATACTCCAACCATTTTCAAAAGTTATAATTACAGGGATTAAGTCGTGGTTATCTTGAATCACTGGCTAGTGGGGTATTGTGCATAATACTAATCTCTCACGGTTAGGTTCATCAACCTAACAGTGATAATCATCACTACTTGGGTGAAAGGACCCAATAGTGGTATGACCATCGTCACCAGGAGGTGACACGACGCCAGATAAAAATAAGATAGTAGCCATTGTAATCGCTCTTATGCTGTAATTTATAACTATGTGTCATTTTATCAAATTTGAATGACTCGCCAGTATTTCTCCGCTAATAAAATATTTTTTTAAAACATGTTTCAGGTGACCTACTATGAATCAAGGAAAAGTGCTACGGAGCACTAACAAGCTTGAAGTAGTGGCTCAATTAAATAAATAAACATGTTTTCTAAAAACAGGGAATTTCCTCATGAAATTCCTCTATTGTAAATATCGGGGTTTGTCCCAAATTATGAAATAAAATAATTGGGCATTTTCAAGTTTAAACGATCCTCTTGGACTTCCGCTGTCAACTCAAATAATAAATTCCACGGGTTTCTGTCCCGCGGCTCCTGGACCGGGTAAAACTGGAACGGGGGCCGTGACAGTTTCGGCAAGTATCGGTAAATTGTGGATCCTTTTGTTAAGAGCTGCAAATAAATCAGGTAATTCTTATTCTTTTGCTAATTGTTAATACACTTTGTAATCAGTTCTTCTTCTTCTTCTTCGTTATTTCTTGAGCTTTGTTACATGTTTTCCAGATTGAAGTTTCTTCAAATCGTCATCTTCTCCAATGCTTCCATCGATTCTTCTCTCGCTAAATCTGGTAACAATCCGTGACCTAATTTCTTTCATGATTCTATGAAATTTGTTTGATATGTTTGTAGCTTTTGATTTTGTCTTTGATTTGTTATTGTTTATTCAGATGCTTGCTTTGGTGTACCATGTGATTATGAGTAGATTGATTTTGATATGTTTTTAGTTTTTCTTTTTCACAATCTGTTTTGTTGGTTTAGTCACCCATGTTTCATTCATAGATCTCTATAATCCATATTTATGGTTTCAAATCTGTTTCCTGAATTATTTACAGTTGTAGCACACCAAATATTTGTTATTTGTATTGAGTTGGTATATTGGGATTAAATACTGAATTGGTGGAATTACAGCAAGTCCAAGTCATGCTTCAAGTTGTCTCGATCTCTTTGGAGGCGGATATGTGGCTTTGGGAGGTCTGAAAAACTGAATTGATAAATTTAGGGAAAATGGGGTTGAAAGATGATAACCCAACAGTTGAGGATCTTATTCTATAGCTTTGATAAATTCAGGGGTATTCTCAAATAATGCTTCATAGATGTTTGAAGACTGACAAATGTTCAAAGAAGCAGCACTGTGGACGTTTGTCGGTCTTTGTCGGTCTTCAAACATCTAGGAACCATTATTTGAGAATACACCTGAATTTATCGGAGCTGTAGAATGAGATCCTCCACTGTTGGGTTATCATCTTTCAAACCCATTTTCCCCAAATTTATCGATTCTGTTTTTTAACAGGGATGTAATGCAATGATTCATCTCAATTGAATATACGAACACTTGCTTCCTCTCAAAGGGTTATGGAGTGGTTATAACAGCTGATCATGCTAAGGACTGTTATAACTAACCACTGCTCCTTATAAAGACTGATGGACTTAAAGACTAATGAGACCTATCCACTGTTGAAGACAAAGCCCTGTTAAAGACAAGCACTTATGTACCTAAGGCCTGATCAACCAAAGGAAAACCACTGGTCAGTAAGAGCAGTGGTTCAACATCTACAGTGGATTTAACATCAGTATTTATTATCAGTGTTTCTCATGTAACAGTGTTTAGATTTTGTTACAGCTTCGATGATGGTTGTTAGATTTATGAAAATGTCTAACAATTTCCGATTGGGTATATTCATTCACAGTTTTATGATACTTCAGTGTTTATAATGAAAATTATGTTGGTTCCTTGATTGACTGCTCCCCGTGTTGATTCGCTTAATGGTATGTTATGTATATACAATCTCTCGAGACAAACCCTGGAGTTTATCTCTCGAGACAAATCCTAGACAAAACCAAAGGTGAACCACTGCGCAACAACAACAGTGGTTCAGCATCAGTAGCAGATATTCTACCTTTGTTTATGTTAATAGTGTTTATGTTTATATGTAACAGTATTTATCACATCAGTGTTTTATAGTCTGTTAGGTTGTTAGATTTCATATCACTTCAGTGTTTATATGTAACAGTATTTATCACATCAGTGTTTATATGTAACAGTATTTATCACAACAGTGTTTATATGTAACAGTATTTATCACATCACCTCAGTGGTTTGATCCGTACTATAATTTGAACAGTGGTTTGATTTTTATACTAATAAATAAAAATGAAGTGCACTTGGATGGTTATTAAGCTCCTCATTTTGATTGTTTGGGTATAGTATTCTTGAAATTGGTCTTTTTTTGCAAACAGAGGAGCCTGGGCAAACATCTGTTTAAGGTCAAACATCTGTTTAAGGTCAAACATCTATTTAAGTCTAAACAGATGTTTAACCAGATCCACTGTCTTCTCATATTTTAACACTCTTCAAAATAGTTAAAAATGATAGTTTTCATTAATCCTTAAAAGTCTGTTACAACCACTGTTTTGGTTCAAACATCTGATTGTTAAAAGTTATCCACTACTCAAAGACAACCTCTCTTTCTTCATTCTTCATGTTGACCACTGACTGACCAAACGTCATTGTTTCAATCACTGTTGGCTATCCACTGATAGTTTAAAAACAGCCACTGCTCACATTTTTATTGTTGACATCCACTGATATTGACCATCAATGGTTTCCCTAAAAAACAGCCACTGCTCACATTTTTATTGTTGATGTCGTTAATTAATGATAGAATGAAATTATCAAATGAAAACTAGAATTACAATGAAATTACCATTTTACCTAATCGTTACATTCCAATGAGATAAGAGTTCCTCCAACACTGTTTTGGTGATAAAAATTAAACTTAAAATAAAAAATAAAAAAACTGGTTATGACAATTTGTTGCATATCAAATCAGTAATTAATGCTAATTTCTTGATCTTTGGACATTGAAAATATGCAAAATGAGAATTTCAAATTAACGATTATTTTCTCTTAATTAAAGTTAAAATAAAAATTAGAAAAGTCATGATGACAATTGCTTTCAAATCAAATCAGTAATTACTGATAATATCAATAACTTTTGAAATTCAAAATATGCAATTGGTAATTTAAAATTGACGTTGTCTCTTTTTTTTCCTACAAACGCAACATAAATTCATAAGATTAAAATTTATTCATGACATTAAAATTCCAATAATTACATAACATATTGAACAACTAACCTTTCAAATCTAAGAATAACAACAAGAATTAAGAAACTTTAGCTTTAACTCCATCGATTGCTGAACCTCTCGATGTATGTCCTTTAGCATCGCCATGAACTCCACGTCTCTATCACCGCACTCTATATTATTAATAACACAAAGCTCACGAACGGAAGTTGAAGGCATCCGCATAAGATCTCTGGAAACCTGATGTCTCGTGAACAAGCCAACTTGCAATCCATCAAAACATCTCTTAAGCTATTGAAGAGTCGCCCTATCTTCATACACCTGTTCCTCGATTTGCCTGACAAAACGCTGCTTTAAATCATCTGATTTTACAGAAGTGAATGAGGCCATTTCAATAAACTATATTACTTGACTTTCCTGAAAGTATGATATCTTCGTAGGAAAACTTGATGAAAAACAGCTGAAGTGGCTATGAGTTTATATACTTAATCAATCAAAACGTGCAGATTTAATATAAACATATTAATTTATATTTAAAAACAACAGTCTTTAAATGCAAAAACCTTTTCAAACCCCAACTTTTATGGGAAAACTGTAAAATTAAATACCAAGAAACCCAAGGGACAAATTTTCGAAGTTCAAAGAACAAAAGCAGTTTATCATAATTACAATTAACCTCTTCATTTACCATGTAGACGCGTTTTTAAACTCTATAAAAGACCGATGATTACTTTTGATTCAAAACATCAACAAATTGTCCTACAAATCACTGTCTGTGAAAAATTGTTCCACATCAGAAAATCCAACAAAAATCTACATGGCAAACTTCAGCTTCTACCACTTGTCAGACACTAGCGATGTTAAAACTCAATTCTCGATGTGGTCACTCAAATAAAAAACAACAGACGAAGAACTAAACAGGAAGGTCGACATAATCAATGACACTAATTACAACAAATCCTGGAACATCATAGCATTGCTCGATTAAGTCCTCCACTCTCCTCCATCATATTTCCAGAAGAATGCAGAAGAGTTTCTTACACAACTTCTAAAACAGGATTAGAAAATATGCAACATGCTAACTGACCTGAAAAACAAAAGAGAGCATGAAATCACATGGAGAAAGGCCAGAGTCTACGAAATCCTAGCAAGTGTTAACTCTAGCGTGTAATAGTTTATAAATATTTCATTAAATTTCTATTTTTCTATGTAATAGTTTATTTTAATAATCTCAACATGCATCTTAACATATTCTAAAATGTCAGTGTCAATAAAAACTCTCAACATCATCAACAGTTAATCAAAATAAGAAACAATCCTAAAATGCAAAGGTCTCCTCTTAACTGTTGTAGCACATCTAACTTTTCACGATATTCAGTCACAGTTTTATGATACTTCAGTGTTTATTCATTCACACTGTTCAATCTAACATGGGTTTCCATCCAACTGTTGACCAAAAGTCAAACAGATGTTCAAACCACTGATTGTGTTATTCAAATTTCTATTGAATACTAAATGAGATGTTGACCAAAACTCAAACAGATGTTCATCAAAAGTCAAACTGATGTTAACCAATAGTCAAACAGATGTTGACCTTAAACAGATGTTTTGTTTAAGGCCAAACATCTATTTATGGGAAAACATCTGTTTAAGGTCAAACATTTGTTTAAGGCCAAACATCTGTTTATGGTCAAACATCTGTTTATGGCCAAACATCTGTTTAAGGTCAAATATCTGTTTAAGTCCAAACATCAGTGTTTCAATCACTGTTGTCTATCCACTGATAGTTAAAAAACAGCCACTACTCACATTTTTATTGTTGACATCCACTGATATTGACCATCAGTGGTTTCCCTAAACAACTGCCATCCATTTTCATTAGAAGTTGTTATGTGGAAAGTTCTTATCCGTCCACGCTTTGTAACCGCTGCCACTTCAGCATTCACTTTTCACTTTTATAAAACCCTGATCAAAACCCCAAACGGGGTTTTAACTGCCATTTCGAATTCCAAAATTCTTTCAAAAGCGGTTTCCATCAAATTCCTTCAAACTCTTCATCTTCTTCTTCCTCTCACAAATTCCTTTGAATCACCATGGCTCTTGCTCTTAAAAACTCTCATAACTATCTGTGTACACTTGAGAAAACAAGTAAAAACACAAGTTTTCACTCAATCATCGATGCTCTTTCATCCTCAAACTACAAAACTTTGTTGACCTGCAACGCACCTATTTACCAAGAAACCCTAAGAGATTTTTGGAAAAATGCAAAATTAGAAGTTCAAGACAACAAGCCTTGGGCTATTACATCAATAGTAGGTGGGATTCAGGTTGCTATTACTCCACAAACCATATCTGAGGTTTTTGAGATGAACGATCATACAGGTAAAAACTCTTTCCCTAAAGAAGAGTATCAATGATATTTGATTGAAAGGGGGTACGAAGAGCAATGCACCAAAGCTACTATGCAAAAAGGAGAATTCCCACCTCCCATGAAATTTTTATTTCATACTTTACTCTTGTGTGTTTCAAACAAAACAACAGCTTTCAATGAAATTCCATTGAAAATTCAATACTTGGGATATGCTATTATGGCTAAACAAGATTTCAATTACTCCCAAGAGATTTTCAATAATTTGGTTAAAACTGTCAATAATATAAAGGATAAGAAAAACCCATTCATGTTATTTCCAAGGTTTTTAAGCTACTGTTTACAGCAAAAAGTACCAAAAGACAGTGCACAAGTGCTTGTCCAAGGTGCTCCTTGTGAAATAAATAGTTTGTCTGCTGAAACTTTTACAAGGTTGTCAGAGTCAAAAGCTTTAAAAACACAAACAAAGGAGCCTGAGCAAACTTTAGATGCGTCCACATCTGCTCCTCAGGTTTCTGCTGTTGAGCCCACTGCTCTTGCTGACCATAGCAGCACAACCACTACTGTGCAACCCCCACCAAAAATCACCAAAAAGACCGTCAAGAAAAAATCCAAAAAGCCCCCCAAACCCTCCAAAAAGGACCTTCTGGAAGATGAGATCCCAGAAGTAACTCCTGTGATAACACAAAAGTCACCATCATCCACTGTTGCTACTTCCTCACAACAGTTGGAAAGATCTCCACCACAGGCCTCAACTCCTCATGCTTCCTCACAAAAGGAACAGGTTGTAAGCACATGGACACCAGTCTATGGTACATTACCCTCACTTGAGGGTATGTTCTATAGCGCTACTCCCGGGGCAATTTCTCTTTCAACTCCTATAACCACATTACCACCCACCATTTTACCTCTGTTTAAAGCATTGGATATGGATCAGACAGTAATCAGTTCTTCTCAACAACCCATCACTGAGAATATACTCCAACAAGTGACTGAGTCTGATGCCTCTAGCTTTGCTAACCCATCAACAGTTGAGGAGGTTACACCCCTAGAGTTACATGTATCTCTTGGTGGTAGTTCAAGTGGAGCAGCTACTACAGGTGTTGAATCCACTGATTTACACCTGGACAGTAGTTTCATAAGTCAGACTCCCTTGAAGGCAATTTCTTCCTTGGGAACCAAGGTATCCACTGGTGTGTTCAAGCTAACAACTGGTGTGCTTACTAAGGTAACTACTGCTGAAGAAAGAAGTCCCCAGTACCAAGAAAAAGGGGCATCAGTGGATGAACCATTGGAGAACTTCTCCTGGTCCAACTGCTGATACAACCACTACTGGTGGGAAATAAGATGATCCCATTAAATTGGGTGATGGTTACCAATCTTGAAACATCTGTGGCAGATATCAAAAATATGTTGCAACAGTTGTTACAATCCTCAAAGTCTCAATCCACTGCTTCATCATCTGCTACCACAACAAGTGAGCTATGGCAACTGTTTCAACCTATGCTTCATAAACAAAGACAATATGCTGATAAAAAACATGAAATTCAGCTAAAGATGTTCAGAAATGTGATGGAAGCAAGGTATAAGGATACTCAAGCTGACATTAAAGCCATCAAAGCTCATTTACTTCAAACAACTGGTACTTCTCCTCCTACAATTGTCTATGTTGAAAACCCTGATGATGCCAAAAAGGGGGAGAAAGGAAAGAAAGGAAAATAAGGTTTGTATCTACCACCAGATCCAATGGCTAAACCTATTGTAGAAATTCCAAGGCCTGATGGATCAAAGAAGGTTGATGTGACTCTCAATGCCTTTGCTGAAAAAAAATCAGATGGAAAAGATAAAATGGAACGAAAGGGTTCTAAAAGATTTGAAAAAGAAAAGGAAGTTCTGATGGCAAAGGAAGAGCAGGGTACTTCAAAAGGAATAAGAACTACCAGAAAGGTCAGTGAACCCACTTCCACACCTGTTATATCAAAAGGTGTTGATACATCAGTGGTTGATATATCAGTGGTTGATACATCACATTCTTAAATCCCCAAAAGTTCCTCACCTCAAACCATAAAGCCAACAGATGTTGAGACACCTGTTATATCAACAGCTGTTGATACATTAGTGGTTTCAACAGTTGTTGTCACAACAAATGTTGTTGTCACTTTACCAACCACCACTCAATCCACAAATCCAACTCCAAGTTCAACACCTCCAACCACACCAAAAATTAAAAGAAGGAGGATAAAAAATGTCATACTTGAAGATGACACTGTACCTTCTTCACTTCCAATATCTTCACAACCTCTGATCCTATCAACTATGCAAAAACCTACTTCAACTGCTTCAATTCTAACCCCTGACCAAACTACTGCCTTGGTTCCTTTGAGTGTGAAATTTCCTCTGGATCTTCCAGCAGTTAGGGAGAAGATCAAATCCTTCTATTCTGAAGATGATCCTAAAAAGAGGAATCCTCCATCTCTTCAAGGGTATCCTTTGCCAAAGAACATTCATGAATACCTTCAATTGAAAGCTAAACAAGTAGAGGATATCTCAAAAAGAGACACAAAAGGAAAATTTGATAAAGAAATACAGAGAAATCTGCAATATTTGCTCAGCCAAGTCAGAACATTAGAGCAGTTTTCAAAAGATCTTTGTCAGTATTTATTAGAAAGAGATGATGAAAGCCTAAGGAATGATTACATTGAGCCCATCATACAAAATAAGAAATACAAGGAAAAAAGGTACCAATTCAAAGAGTGGACCATAAGTGAGCTCAAGCAAGGAATTGCAAGAATACAAAAGATGCCTGAAGACTCAACAATAAAACCAACCCCACCAGTCTGGTCCCAGTATAAAAAGAATGTACTTGAAAGTGCTTTGAAATTGAAGAGAATGAAGGAAGAGCTTATAACTGCAAATTATGGCTCAAGGAATCAAATCACAAAGTGGAAAGAGATTAAAGTGATAGAGACATACAAAAAACTGGAAGAAAGAAGAAAGAACGATCCCTCTGTTCCTGAAAAGCAAGATTATCCAGCATCAGAGGTTTCAATCAAACAAACCGTACCAACTAAAAGATCTGTTAAACCCACTGTTCCATCTGCTGTTGTTGTCAATCAAACAAAGAGGCAAAAACAGATGGATGAAGAAGAACATGTCCAACAAGAATCCGAATATTTTAAATTGGCCATCAAGCAGATGTTGGTAGAAAATCCTGACTCAACAAAGCTACAAGAAATAGCCAAAGGTCTGAACAACCAACAGTGAACCACTGCCCAACAACAATAGTAGTTCAGCATCAACAGCAAATATTGCATCAGTGTTTATGTTAACAGTGTTTGTATGTAACAGTATTTATGCAGTAAAATATAGTTTGAGCGTTTTTGACCCGTTTAATATATTATCCTTTTAGTGAATTTTCTTTTCGATTTTTCCCATCTAAGATAATACACACGATTAAATCATATGGTCAAATTGTTAAGGGTCTTGATGATTTAAGATGCTAAATGTGTGGCTCTATTAGCTAATTATATTTAATTTATGTTAACAGTGTTTATATGTTAACAGATGTTGACCAAAAGTCAAACAGATGTTGACCAATAGTCAAATAGATGTCGACGTTAAACTGATGTTTGGTTTAAGGCCAAATATCTGTTTATGGGCAAACATCTGTTTAAGGTTAAACATTTGTTTAAGGCCAAACATCTGTTTATGGCCAAATATCTGTTTATGGCCAAACATCTGTTTAAGGTCAAACATCTGTTTAAGTCCAAACAACTGATATAGAAGGCCAAACATCTGTTTAAGCCCCAACATCTGTTTAAGTCTAAACAGATGTTTAAACATCTGTTCTAAACATTGTTCAATCTAACATGGGTTTCCATCCAACTGTTGACCAAAAGTCAAACAGATGTTCAAACCACTGATTGAGTTATTCAAATTTCTGTTGAATACTAAATGAGATGCTGACCAAAACTCAAACAGGTGTTGACCAAAAGTCAAACAGATGTTGACCAAAAACTAAATGGGATGATCCGACCCGGTTACATGGGATATTTTTAAACCTGCTAACTTTTTCAAGATCCTCACAAAATCTCGGTTCCTTTCTCTCTCCACGTATCTTTGTAAACTTTCTCCAAGAAACTCTCTCATTGTCACACCCCGATATTTCCACGTATCACCAGTGGGCCCAGTGGGGAGTATCGTGACGTAGTTGATATCATCATGGTCAATCATCACAGTTTAATGCACAACGGAAGTCTAAAAGTAAAAATATTACAAACCAATTTGAAAGTAACATAAAATATTACACAACGGTTGTAAAGCAGATCCACAGTCGGATCTAAAATAAAAGAAATATTGTTCAACAGATTTAAAGTGATAAAAGCTTGTAAGACTCTTTATTTAATCACTTAGGAGTTCCAGCCCATTACGCTTAGTACCTGTACTTAACCTTTTGAAAATACGTCAGTTTACACTGGTAAATACAATTTACTGACTCTTTTGAAAAGCGTTTATAAAAATTGATTTAAATGCACAAGGCATAAATATTCTTTATTAACTTGGGACAATTATTTAAAAATAATCTTGTATACAGTTCTACATGTTTATCGTCCATTTTGGACCCAGTTAGAAGAGCTGGTTAAGATTAATAGACACACCACTTGGTATAATACCCACAAGAACTTACCTTACAAGTGGGGTACCTTTTTACATACGCAACTGTCAGGTGTATACCTATACCCCGTGCTTAAGTCGTGGCCATTTCTAATGAATGAGCCAATGATATCCAGGACATGGTCATTAACCCCCCAAAGGCATTGCATCAAACAAGACAGATTAAAACGGGTTATGTAAATGTATTAATCACAATACGATTTAAATAACTACATACCTGACCAAGCGGTATTATTATAATACCGTATCCCAATCCCGTATAACAAAAAATATGTCAAAAGTATTTACCTGAGCTAAATATAAATTTAATCCTAGCCGTATATCAAATCAACAAATACAGATAACTTTAACGGGGCTCCTAATCTGGAATGAAGGTTTTAATAACCTATTATAGTCCTAACGGGTCTTATTTAAGTCTTAACTTAGACCGGTTAGTTTTAATGAAAGGTTTACGGTTCAAAACGCAAGATTAAGCGAAGACCGGATTAGAATGCAATTTAGACCCGACAAGTTTGAAGACTTGTATAATATGGGTAAACTAAACACATTCTGGATTTTGAAGTAAAAATGATAAGGTTTAACCCGTTTCGGTTAATTTATGCAACCTAATTACATAAACCGTAACGAATGCGTTTAATGCATAACAGGTAACCAAAAGAGTCATGAACAGGTTCCTCAAGTTAATATGCATTAAATATGTTGTGATATCAGTAGGATACCTTCCATTATGCCCAAAACGAATTTAAAACCAAATTATGCCCCGTAGGGGTATTTTGGTCATTTTAATGTTTATAAAAGAGGTTCAATAGTAATCTGAGTTTCTGATCTAAAATAATCAGTAAAAATATTTATTTTATCAAGTTATATTAGTAAGATATCTCACATATGTTAAATTTATCATTTATGGCCAAAATATGCACCGTAGGGGCATTTTGGTCATTTCACATATGCTTTAATGGTTAAATTTGTAAATCTGAGTTCAAAACTTTTACTTACTGTTAAAGTATAAAACTTTATTCATAACATCAGCAGGTAACAAACCTTAGGTGCCTAATATGCTTTTAAACCATACTATGCGCCTAAATCGCATAAAAGTCGGTATTTGACGATATTCGGGTTGAATAAGGAAATATGAGATTTTGACCAACCTTTACAGTTTAAAATAACTTATTTATTATATATAATCAGTAGAAAAAGGTTTGATATGTAAAGGATGTGTAAAACTCATTTTATTAGTGAAAAGGGCATTATCATTAATCACCAAGCCTATGCAAGAACTCTATGTTATGATCAGTTTAAAATTTAATAAAAACTTCCAAAAATCCCTAAATACTATATTACATCACTGGGTAAAAGGTTTGGTGTCAAAATTTCGGTTTAAATAGGATTTATATCAAAAATGCCGTTTAATTAATAAAAAGACTTTCATTTACGATATCGAGCATAACTCTCATTTTAGACCATAAACTGTTGTCAAACTTTTAGGACAAACTTAAATATCAGTAATAAAGGTTTTTGTCCACTCATATTTTCAAAAATCTCGTTTTAATGTCAAAAGGGCATTATGGTCAACATTTAAGCATTTAACGGAAACATGCAAATGACTCGGATTATTAAGGAACCATGTAGCATAACCTCAGAGGGTTTTACTAACTTATAATATGGTCCTAAAGGAACCTTAAGGAATTTCTAAAACTAGCTAAATCGGGTCAGAACTGAAAGTCAAAGCAAAAGTCTACTTTTGCGACTTTCGGTTGCGAACCAAGCCTAAACTCAGAATTGTCGGGTTGAACATGCCTAAACATGTTCTTATATTATTTACCAAGTTATTTTAGTGTTAAAACATGTTCTATAACCTCTGCATTATCAGTTATGAATTTATTTGTAAAAATTGCTTCTGTTGACTTTTTATTAATAAGTTTGACCCGACAATTGACCAAGTTAGAGTGATAATCAGTAGGTGCCCTCTTAAGGGTTTATTACCTACATAATTACCAACTCATAGCCACTTTCAATTCGAAAAATGGCTAGACCATTAGTGATTAATCACTAAGTCAAAGCTTAATTACGATGGCTTTGACTTTTGGTCATTAAATTAATAAAACTTGTACTTAGGAGGCTAAGAATGCTTACAATAACTCTTAGCACGAAATATGAACTGAGGAAAGCTTCCTAGAGCTCCAATAAACTTCAGAGAGTGAGTTTGAGTGAAAGTTTGCAAGTGTGAAATGAACAAGTGAAGAAAAAGGCCTTATATAGGAACTTTGATGCATCAAGATCAAACCACATGTCCCTATATTGATCCCAGATGCTACCAGGTGTCCCTAGTGCATGAAAAACTGTTGGCTCAGACCATGGTATCGAATTCAGGCTTGCAAAGGCGGTGGAACGGGCTGAACTTGCAGTTGTCCTTATCTTTCTGCATCTAGCACTTCTACGCGGCCCGCGTAAACCCCAGAGAAGGGTTACGCGGCCCGCGAGGATCCCCTAAACCGGAAAAAATCTTTCAAACTCTGCAGTTTTGGTCCCTGGTCCATTTTTAATTTAAATAACTTCTATTTATTGCACTTTTGACCCCCAAAGTTAACTATTAAGGACCTTGGGTCATAAACTAACTCCGTTAAGCTCCCGGTTAGTTGTACGATCACCCGAAAAGTATTGTTTTCATCGAAACTCCTCAAAATTAATATTAAACATTCTTGAGAGTGAAATATTTAATTATTACAATGTTTTTGGGTTCGTTAAAGGTCACTCAGAGGTAACTTTTAACATGTTGACACTTTTAACCCCTATGCTTCGTAAAATTCTCAATTTAGGCACAAACGGCTTTCAATGTTCGATTATTTTATTCATCAAAGAATACGCACATCCGATGAGGTCATTCAGAGGCACTCGTTTGGCCTGATGACACGTTTGATCCTTTTAGTTGCATATTTATATTGTTTGACAACTTTAGTCCCTCGGAATTAATTCATTACATGTTTAAGTCCATGACACGTGTCTTTATTATATTGGTGGTGATTTTACGAGGTATTACACTCATCTTCTTGGATTTCTTCCGATCTTCATCAATATCATCTTGGATAACAAAGGTATTGTTAAATAATCTGATTTGTTTTGTACTTTTTCATGTTTATTCTTTTAGTTTTGAATTCCATAGCCGATTATGGTTCTTGCTGTTTTAATGAAGAAGTTGTAATCGACGGTGGTGTATTCATGTATCTCCTTGTTTTTTTTCAATCCATTGTTGGTTATGATTGCGTTTATTGTTGCGGCTTATACTCGAACAACTTCTGATAGTCCTAATTTTTTTATATCCGATTACTATGTAGTTATAATGCATGTTATGATAGACATATATGATTCTAAAAAGGTATAAAGTTGTTCATGTAACGATGTTATTCCGAAGTATAATATAAATTTCCGATTTTAACTGATGTATTCTCATGTGTATTTGTAAAGTTGAACTTATTTTGATTAGTAGTTTGTATACTGTTTTTAAGTTTTTGTTTGGTACAGACACAAGTCACTATCATGTCTTTCTATATTTATACAATTTATTCAGCTGATGATCCTCCATGTCTATTTGTGATACTTAATCAAAAAAGTAGGTTTTAAATTTTAAATATATGATTTGCTGTAAAAAATATATATATTTCGATATGATAAGAAAATACATGTATTCTCACCTTTTCGATGTTGTCTATTGTTATTTTGATATATATTAGTTGTGTCATCTTTTATTTAGATGTATTGCATAGCTTAATGGATTGTATTCATTTGTTTCTTAATGTTATTGATTTTGATTTTATATAATTGATATTGTTACAGTTTTACGTGACAATGATTTATGGATTTTCGTGTTACCTTGAAGACAGTAAAAGGAAATGTTTGGTTAGTAATTTTATCTGATGTTACTTTAACACTTAATTTTAATTTTTTTCGTATGATATCTAGCAATAAAAGTGTTTTATTTATTTATGCTTAGATTTTGCCAAAACAGTATGAAAAATGGATTCAACAGTTTAATTATCCAACTGGAAATACAAACATCCGGACCACAACTGGAAACGTTTTTAAAGTCAAGGTCTATCCTCTAAGCAATAGCATATATTATTTCTATAATGGTTGGTGTCAGTTGGTAGACAGTTTGAAAATATCTTCAGATTCATGGTTGATATTTCATTATGAAGAAGCATTAGAAAGTTTCAGAATATTATATTTTTATCAAGACATTTCTCTTGCTCCTTGTGATGATTTCTACCACAAACCATCTGGTAACGAAGATTATGTGGTATGTGACTTCGAACAATATTCATCATGTAATTTTTTTAGAGATACAGTTGTTTAATTGTTGTTTTTTATTTATTTACTTAATTTTCTGATATATTTTACTAATGTACTATATAATGTGTTTTATTCTGATTGTAGAGTATTAATCGTTCTTTTGTTCATCAAAAGATGTTAAATACTATTCCTTCATATCCGGTTCTTATTAAAGGATCTGGAAACCAGAACCGGTCTGTACGGATGGAAGATATCAACAATGCACTTTACATAACTACCGGATGGAAGGAGATAAAGAATGAGTTGTCATTAACTGTTGATCATCGCATTGTCTTTGAGATGATAGATCTTCAGATTTTTCATATCACGGTTTTCAATTGTGCTACCTGCGATTTAGTGCTTCCACTGAAGGTCTGTGCTGTTGTTAAAGAAAAGGTGGTAGAAGAGATTGTCTTGAATTCAGATACTGAAGCTATACAGGACATCGTTAATGTCAATGAAGGTGGTATGGTTGTTGTGAATGAAGATAATCAGATCGTACCTATTTCTTTCCATGTAGACGGTCATTTTGTAAGTTTGTGATGATGAGTTTACTAATATATAATACTTTACTCAGATTTTAAAGATGTGTTAATTCTTTGTTTATTGAATTATTCATTGTTTGTTAAAGCGCCTTTTTAAAAAAACAAGCTGAAGATCTCGGACTGAATCGTAAGATGGGTTTGAAGATTGTGGACGTGGTAGGTGATGTTTGGAATGTTCAAGTTGCGATAGGTTCATCTCGAGGTCAACCAAGATATTATGTGCAAGAAATGAGAAAATTTGTGAAGGATAAAGGCATGGCTCCAGGTGAAGCATTTACACTTAACTTTGTGAAAGGTAAAAAGCTTTTTTTGTTCCGATGAATGTTCATGGGATTGAAGGCAAATGCAGAAGGATGGATGGAACCAAGTTTTTGGGTTGTAGTTCTTCGCTTTTAGAAACTGATGGCAGACTTGTTTGTTTAGTTTTAAAGTTATGGTTGTAAAACTATATATGTGGATGTAAATTATTGGGTCCATGTCTAATGGAAACAATGCGACGATGTAAGCTAAAGACAGTATATTCAGTTACTTGCTTGAAACGATTCCTTGATGAAAAATATAGTACAAACTAATAGCAAAATCATGTTTAAAGTTATAAGCCCTATTCTTTGACAATGATAAGCTAGTTACTTATGCCATTAAAGGAATAAAAAAATCGAGTTCTATTCTCTGATAATCATTTCAAGCAAATAGAAACACATATAGTTTCGATTATATTAAGAAACATATCGCCTTTTACTAGGACAGGTGTCCACAATTTCCAAACTAAAACTCAAATTGATCAAATGAGACATGTTAAATATGTATAAGAAATCATGTATGGGTCACTTCGTTTGATTTTTGGTCAACATCTGCTTGACTTTTGGTCAACATCTGATTGAGTTTTGGTCAACATCTCATTTAGTATTCAACAGACGTTTGAATAACTCAAACAATGGTTTTAACATTTGTTTGACTTTTGGTCAACAGTTGATGGAAACCCATGTTAGGTTTAACAGTGTTTTGAAGAGGAAAACAATGCTAAAATATAAGAAGACAGTGGATCTAGTTAAACATCTGTTTCATTTTTGGTCAACAACTGTTTGACTTTTGGTAAACATCTGTTTGCCCGATTAGATTGGTGTTAAATTATAGTTCCTTAAGTCATTGTTTTGTTTTCTTGAATTCTATGTAATTTTGTAAAGAAGAACAAGAACAAACATTTTTACAAAATCCCAAATCACCCGATCACGTAAGTGCATTTAAGTAAAAGTGGAAATGATGTTATTCATGTGGTCCTGTTGCGCTTTTGTGTGACCTCTAATATGGGTTCATGATCTAATCCGGTGATGTGAGGACATTGTTGTTGAATCCCATAAGATGCTTGATGTAATGAGGTCATATTAATAATAAATAATAATTAATATAACTAAGTTTCCCGAGTCCGGGAAGCAATCCCGAGTAATAACCTAGTTGTTGCAATATATATATATATATATATATATATATATAGGAAAGATGTATAGAAAACCCACTTTTGGTTAGAAAACCCGGGAAACTCAAAGCTCCCGATGTTTTTTTTTTTTGAAAAAATTTACACATGTTATATACATGTTTTTAAGGGTTTTGGGCAAAAAAAAAAAAATTCAAAAAAGCGCCGAGTAGATATTTTTAAAAAAAATAAACAAGTTTTGGTGTAACATATGTTACATTCATCTGACATATATGTAACATATGTTACACCAAAACTTGTTTATTTTATTTTTTAAATATCTACTCGGCGCTTTTTTGATTTTTTTTGCCCAAAACCCTTAAAAACATGTATATAACATGTGTAATTTTTTTTTAAAATATCGGGAGGTTAGAGTTTCCCAAGTTTTCTAAATTATAAGGGTTTTCTATAGATACTTCCATTATATATATATATATGAAAGATTTCTTTAGGTTTTAGATTTATTTGTTTTTAAAAAAACAATGTGGCAGGCTTGACTTCTATCCACCCTAGAAATCCTTTTCTCTTTCCAAGTCACGTTGAAGTATTTTTTTTGTTGACTTCCTTTTTTTCTAATATTAATAATAATATCAATGGCCAGCTTTCGTCTAATGGGTATCTTAGCAGCCCAAACTTCATGCGGTAATTTTAATTCAGTCGCTGGCGCCCCACTCTTCCCAACTGGCTGGTAATTTCCCTATTACTCAGTTTTGCTTCATTTGCACCAGGACCTGACTCAACACAAAATAATATAATATAACACTAAAAACAAAATAAAAAATAAAAACTATACAATAATTATACACTTTACACGGGGTAAATAATTGTATTTTACCACACATCAGTATGGTTTATATATATATATATATATATTTATATATATATATATATATATATCTTATACTAATAAAGAAATCTTTTTAATGCCACATGGCATTCTTCTCATTTATTTAGTTATAATAATACCACATGGCATTTGTTCCTTCAATTTCACAATTCTTATTTATATTTTTTAATTTAATATATAATAAATATCACATAACATTGTCTTAATCCCTGAAATAAAAAATATTTTAAAAAATATCATCAATCTCTTCTTCTAATATTAATATTAAATATAAATCTCTTCATCATAATATATATCATGACCATATCTAATATTGATTAGTTTTATTTAGATACTCAAAATAATTTAGATTTTCGCAATGAATATTCTTTAGTTATAACTAATTCGATCGAGGACACGCACGTTATGTTAAACCTGTCAAATGGGAAAAAACAGACGATGTAAAAACGTTCACCCACATACGCACGTTGCGTCATGTTAATTCGCAAAATTTAGAACGAAACGTAAAAACGTTAAACCAAAGACGCATGTTGCGATGTGTTAAGTCACAAAATTTAGAACCAAGCATAAAGCGAAAAATTTGCGGAAAATGAAAACTATAAAGGACTAAAGTTGAAAGTAAAAAAAGTTATGAGGATAGATTGCAAAAGATAAAAAGTTTTGGGTTAAAAGTAAAAACACAAAGAGTTTTGAGTTAAAAGTAATTTATAAATACTTTTGGGTAAAAAGTAAAAAAAAATCATTTTTTTGGGAAAACCCTCAAAGCCAACGTTACGACAACCATATGCATAACTATTTTTTTCTTTGAAAACCCCCCCAAAGCACACCTCACGTTGCGGCGGGGCGTAAAACGATGTCAAATAGTACTAATGTCACACAACCGTCATCGACCACCAACACTGACTTGACCTAGGATATGCGTGTTGCAACGAACCTGTCAAACATGGAAAAACAGAGGTAAAAACGTTGAACCACACATGCACGTTGCGTCGTATTAACTCGAAAAATTTAGAACTATACGTAAAACGAAAATTTGCGAAAGGTGAAAAGTATAAGTGACAAAAGTTGTGAAGTTAATTTGCACATAATGAAAAGTTTTGGGTTAAAGTTAAAAAACAAATTATGTAGGGTTAAAATTGAAAAAGGTAAAAACCTTTGGGTTAAAAGTAAAAAATCAACTTTTTTTTTGAAAAATGGCCAAAGCACAATGTACAACTCATGATGCACATATAACTTGCTAATTTATATATGGATAAATTAGTATTAACGATAAAAATAGTTAATATAAATTATATTATATTATTGCAATTGTAAATGTAAATGTAAATGTAAATGTATATTTAAACATTATAAATATTAATTATATAGTTTTTCTTTCTTCAAATATTTATGCGAATAGCATTCTCTCCTTTAATTTAATAATAATATTAGTTAGATATAATTAATATAATAATTACTTCTATAATAACTCTAAATCTCTAATGGGTATCCGATATTATAATTAATAACCATAATGTATTTTTTAAGATGTGTTATGAATTATATTAATTTATTAATAATATTATTAATATATATTATTATATTAATATCTAGTAATATTATCATTAATATATTATTATGTGTTGTATTGTATTGTAAACGAATTCAATATTTAAATGATGTAAAGATAATTAGGTTCTTATGTCCTTAATTCTGGTCATTCACGGGTTCGATCAATCCAATCGGAGAATATCTCTACTTTTGCATTTATAACTCTAATTTTCAAATCTCTTATCAAAATGCATGTCAGGATTTCATAATTTAAAAAAAATGTTAATCTCAAGCTATCCGTGTTGATCTAAATGGCAATCTATAAACATCACCGCTAATAACAATTTTAACTTTACCAAAGCATAGCGGTTTACCTTTTCTATTAAAATACCATAAAATACCATACCACCGCTATTATTCTTCAATATTTCAAAAAAATCTAAATATTTTCATAACAGAGTCATAGTTGCTACGAACGAAGTTGTACAGAAAGTAAATGATCACCTACTTTCATTGCTTCCCGACAAAGAAAAAGAATAACGAAGTTATGTAAATTCACCTACTTTCATTGCTTCCCGACAAACAAAAGAATAACTAAGTTATGTAAATTGGTGTGTCACACCCCGATATTTCCACGTATTACCGGTGGGCCCGGTGGGGAGTATCGTGACGTAGTTGATATCATCATAGACAATTAATCACAGTTTAATGCACAGCGGAAGTCTAAAAGTAATAATACAAACCAAGTTCACTATAACCAGTGGCTCTGATACCAAACTGTCACACCCTCAAATTACCACTTAGGGAGTATCCCTGTTAGGCGTGTGACCACTAGTAATGAGCCACCAATTACATTGAATCCATAAGTTTAAAATAAAGTTTCATCATTTAATAGTAATAAAATCCAAACATAAGCAATTCCAAAAACCATCAAGTTCAGCGGAAGCGTTAACGTAACATAAGGTAAATACTTTCCAAACAACCATAGTAAATAAATGTTTGATAAATACACCCATCAATGCAACCATGACCACTCACACCCTCCAGCCAGCAAGTTCCTGTTCCCAAGTACCTAACGACCTACGAGCATGTAACAAGTGTATCAGACAAAGCTGGCGAGTTCACAGTTTCAGAAAACGTTTGTTACCAGTTGTATGTAAAACAGTTCACTGAAAAATGCAAGTAATATTGTTAATATCTCAATTCCGAACAAAACGACTCCTGATGCACATGACTGCCCTTTTCCCACGTACTCCTATCCAGTACTGGGCCCGACTGGGTCATTAGTTCACATCCGTCCTCTCTAGGAGCGGTGTGAGGGTGCCAAACCTAAGTAGCGCTACCAACTAATACCCGTTACCCTCCAGGTAACAACATAAGGGACTTACAAGAATGATAGGTGAGAATATTACTCAATATACCCGTTTTTACCCACAAGACTTATTGTAACAACTCTCACTAAAAAGTCCTAATTAGTACTTTAATTAATCATTAGGAAAACCCTAATTGAGACACCCAAGTGATTCCGCACAAACCCTAAAATTTTCAGAATAATCGGAATCAGAATTAAGGGCCCCTAAAACTAATGGGGGGATAAACCCTAGTAGACGATTATCCACTTTAATCGTTGTCACATAACTGAAATTCGAAATGGTAGAGTCAGCTGAGCTAGTCCCAATCGTGGCTACCCTATAGGCTAGTTTTATGCCTTACGCACCGTAACAATTCGGGCCTTACGGTGCGCAAGGACCCTTACGCACCGTAAGATTGGAAATGTTGCGGTGCGCAAGCGTGTCCAAAATTCAGCTATAAATAGAGGACTGTGGCATTCGAATTCTGAACAATCAACGTCGAAATAATTCCAATTACACACGAAGATACACTCTGAATATTCCAAATTACACCCCCGGGTCTCGAAATTCTGCCACAAAACAGGGTATTAGCACGATCGCTGCTACGATTCATTTTCCGATCGATCAATGTACTCAACGGGTGTTTAAGTGCTGCCCACATTAGGGTGATGCTTTGTCATTAGTTGTTAATTCGACAGATGTTAAGCATAGCACTTTGTCACTCGTTGTGATGGTTGATCTCGTGAGTTATCGTAAATGCTGTATTGATTACTAACCCAGTTTTGTGTGCATTGTTATCTAAATTAGGTTAACCAGGCTAATTCATAGACTAGACTCTGTCCGTATTAAATCAGCAATGTGAGTCATTCTCTTTTTATCAAATTTATTTACAAAATCATGTTTATTTTCAAAGTTATAATTACGGGGATTAAGTCTTTGTAATCACCAAGTTACAGCCGGTATGTGGGGTTTTGTATACATTACTTGATAATCGTCACCATTGGGGCAGCCAATTGGGGGATATGACCATAGTCACAGATTCGGTCGAGTGACAAATACCGTGGGTAGTTGGTTTGATATCAGAAACATTGTAATAGCTCTTAATACTGTAAATTATAACAAATGTGTCATTTTAGTAAATAGAATGATTCACTCAGTATTTTTCCGCTGACAAAACCTTTTTCAAACATGTTTCAGGTGATCTGTTGTAATTCAGGGAAAGTGCTGAGAAGCATTTCAAGCTTGAGAAAGTGGCTCATTATAAAATAAAGAAATAAGTTTTGTAATATAATGATTTCGTAGTAAAATCTTAATATTATAAATTATCGGGGTTTTATCCCGAATTGTGAAATAAAATAAATTGGGAAAATTTTAGCTTTAAACGATCCTGATAAATAAACTTCCGCTATTAAACTCAATTAAATAAATACCACGGGAATTTCTGTCCCGCGGCTCTTGGAACGGGTCAAACCGGGTCGAGGGCCGTGACAGAAAAAGGTGGTATCAGAGCCACTGAGTTAAGCTAAAAAAGTATTTAGAAATACTTAAATTTTTCCTGATTACTATTATGTGATTATGTGTTTTATTAACTGACTATTTGTTAGTTACAGTATGGGTAAACAAAAGCTGGCAAATATCTATCTTAAATTAGATAGATCATTCAATGAGAAGGGAAGTTCGTCCCGAACCAAATCCTCGAATCAGGCTGAAATTCCTGAAGAAGGAATATTTGTGCGAAAGGCACAATACGAGGAATCACTTTCTCCTTGAAAGAGGGAGATGATTATTAAGAAAAGTAAAGAGAAAATCCGAGAAAAGAAGATTAAACGGGAAACCCAGGAATTAATCAATAAATCACCTTGGGAAGATAAGCTAGATGAGAAATGGGCAAATTTATATATGCTAGCCACAGTAGCAGAAAATATAAATCTTTAAATATTTTAAAGTTTTAGCACCTTACCCTTACAATCTAGAAACCTTGTGCAATAAATAAAAATTTCAAACCCTAAGTGTGTTTTCCAGTTATCTTTGTAATAAATTAGTACACAGTATGTAATAAATTAAAAGGTTATTTATGAATTTTAACTTAGTATTTTATGCATTTTGCATATATGCTACATCAGCATGAGTGGGATATCTGAAGCTTTTCAGAACCTTAATCTTTACCCGGTGAATATCGAAGTTTCCAAAGAATTTACTGGATACTTTCCTGATATAGAACAACCTGTAGAATTCAATGCTCCACCCTTGAAAAAGCCAAAACCCAAGAAAAGAAGGAAATACGTGTGGGGGAGTCGTATACGTAACAAAAAGCCAGCCACAAAACTTCCCAAAATAAACAATCCTTTGAAAAAGGGAAAAGAAATTATAACTGGAGAAAGTTCTAAACAACAGGAAATGGAAACTGAAGACAAGGAAGAGGTTAAGGAGATAGGAATGCAGATGGAGGAAGGTACTAAAGAAATAGTAATGGAAGTTGGGCAAGGCTCTAAACCAACCCAAATAGAAATCGGAGAGAGCTCCAATCAAAACCAGGGAAGGACCTTTCAAGATGAGATAGATTTTCTATTGGCAAGCTGTGAAACTATTCAGCCTGTCAATACTAATATTTTTACCTATCCTATTGAAAATCCACTCCCTATGAATTTTGAACCGGCAATCCCAGAACCAATAGTCCATAACCAACCTTTAGAAATGGACGAATGGTGGACAAATGATTGGCAATTTCAAAATATTGTCAACGATCCTTATTCCTTTTTTCCACAAGTCGATCCGGAACCCCTACCTAATCCACCAATGAGTAACGAAAATATGGCTGAACTTCGCCATTTTGGTGAAGAGTTGATGGATGCGGGAAATAGAATCAGGGAAATAGGGGGACAAATTGCCTGGAAATATGATGAAAGGGAGCTTCGTTTTTAGGACGACAAGTGATGAGAGATAGTAGGATGGTAAAACTGTGGTTGTGTAATAGTAAAAGTAATAGTAAATTCAGTCTGTAAAATAACTAAGAATAAAACTCTGTAAGATATTGGTGTGTAATGATGCATACTATCCAATATATAAAATATAATCGAGAAATCGATAGTTTTGCCTATAAGTGTGTTGAAAATTGTTTGATTGTTTTTATGTATAATTGTTATTTATCAGATACTAATAAAAATTATATATATATTATCAGATGGCAAACATTGATAATGAACCAGTAAATGAGGTTAATCAGTCTGAGTAACATCCAGGAGATCAATACATGACTCGGCAAGATATCGAAAATATTGTTGCTCAAGGGATAGCCAATGCTATTCCAGCATTCGTTGCTGCTATAAAGAATCCAATCGAACCACAACAAATTGTCCCTAGTAATCATATTACTGAAGATAACTTCAGTAATAGTGTAAACGGAGGCAATAATCATATAAATCATAATAGGGAACCACATCAAGTTCCATTACCCAAGAAAATGAAAACTGCAACGCCTGGTTGCACTTTCAAAGAATTCCTTGCTTGTAAACCCACGGAATTTGCAGGCAATGAAGGAGCAACTGCATCACTGCGTTGGTTAGAGAAAACTGAAGCAGTCATTGCAATAAGTAAATGTGCTAAAGATGATCAGGTCATGTACGCATCAAATCTCTTTAAAGAAGGAGCACTCGAATGGTGGAACACTGTGTTACAATCAAAAGGAAGAGTAATAGCTTATGCTATGACTTGGGAAGAATTTAAGGGTTTTGTGGAAAGAAAATTCTGTCCCGAGTATGAAAAGGAACAGATGACGAATAAGTTTCTAAATCATCGGATGATGGGTGTAGATTGTCGCGGTTATACCTCGACATTCTTTGAATATGCTAGAGTGGTACCAACACTGGCTTAGCCAGAACCGGTACTCATTTCTCGCTACATTTGGGGATTGATTAGTGAAATTCGCAATATCGTTAAAGCTGCGAGACCACGCACTATTGACGATGCTGTGGAATTAGCTAATACCCTAACCGATGAACTGGTACGCACAAGAGATGAAGATAGGAAAAAGGAACTAGCTCAGAAAATTACCCAAGGATTTCGTGTGGGTAATAATAACAGCTTCAAGAGAAAAGGAACAGGGCAAGCTCCAGCTCCGTCATTCTGCAGGAAATGCAAAAAGAAACATTATGGAAGATGCGATATCACTTGCAATTTTTGCAAAACGGTAGGACATCGTGAAGAAAACTGCAAAAAGAAAACCGTAATCTGTTTTAACTGTGGAGAAGCAGGGCATTATAAAACAGAATGTCCTAAATTGGTCAAACCAGTAGATAACAAACCCAAGGCGACCGAAGGAGCTACTAAGAAGAATGTCAGAGCATTCCAGCTAACTACTCAAGAAGCTGAACTCATCCCAGATGTAATAGCTGGTACGTTCTTAGTTCACAACGTGTACGCAAAAGTATTATTTGACTCTGGTGCAAACCAAAGTTTTATAAATACTTTATTTTGCCAAGCTCTTAAGTTACCTTTAACCAATATTAGACAGATTTTTACAGTCGAAACCGCAGATGGAAATTCAGTTAAAATAGATCAGGTTTTGCAAAAAGTAGAAATAGAACTTTCAAGTCATAAATTTTCTGCAAACTTATTACCTATGAAATTAGCTGAATTCGATGTTGTATTAGGAATGGATTGGTTAATAGCCAACCATGCTCGAATTCTGTGTGATCAAAATTCCATAGAAATTCAAGCACCTACTGGAAAAGTAATCATGATTACAGGAGATAAACCACGTAAACCCATGAAGTTCATATCGGTAATGAAAGTTGCTAGTTATGAACGAAAGCAAGGAGTAGTATATATGATTTCAGTAATCATTAGTACTAAGGGAAAAGAACTCAAGGAAATTCCTGTAGTCTCAGAATACCCAGATGTATTCCCAGAAGAGTTACCTGGATTACCACCAGATAGGGAAGTAGAATTTAGGATTCATCTAATTCCTGGAACTACACCGATAGCCAAGGCACCTTATCGGTTAGCTCCTACTGAAATGTTAGAACTAAAGAAACAATTAGATGAATTATTAAGTATAGGATTCATACAACCTAGCTCATCCCCGTGGGGAGCGCCAGTGCTATTTGTTAAGAAAAAGGATGGTTCAATGAGAATGTGTATTGATTATAGAGAATTGAATAAGGTTACAATTAAGAATCGATACCCATTACCTAGGATTGATGATCTTTTTGATCAACTTCAAGGAGCTAGATATTTTTCTAAGATCGATTTACGCTCTGGATATCATCAATTGAAGGTACAAGAAGAAGACATACCTAAGACTGCTTTTAGAACTAGGTATGGTCATTTTGAGTTTACAGTCATGCCCTTTGGATTAACAAATGCTCCTGCTGCATTCATGGACATGATGAATAGGATCTGTAAACCATATTTGGATAAATTTGTAATTGTTTTCATAGACGATATACTTATTTATTCAAAAAGTCAGGACGAACATTGTCAGCACTTGCATGCACTCTTAACTTTGTTAAGAAAAGAAAAGTTGTACGCCAAATTCTCGAAATGCGAATTTTGGCTAAAGGAAGTGCAATTTTTAGGACATATGGTAAATCATGTAGGTATTCATGTAGATCCTGCTAAGATAGAAGCAATTACCAATTGGAAGGTTCCACAATCCGCAATGGAAATTAGAAGTTTTATAGGATTAGCTAGATATTATAGACGTTTTATTAAGGATTTTTCCAAGATAGCTGTACCATTAACTAAGCTAACCTGTAAAGCCACTAAGTTTGAATGGGGACCCAAACAAGAAGAAGCTTTTAGAATCTTGAAACAGAAACTAACCCATGCACCAATCTTAGCCTTACCAGAAGGAACTGAAGATTTTGAAGTATATTGTGATGCTTCAAAATTAGGATTTGGATGTGTGCTTATGCAACGCAAGAAGGTAATTGCGTACGCATCAAGGCAATTGAAAAAGCACGAAGAAAACTATACGACTCATGATTTAGAATTAGGAGCTGTAATTTTTGCCCTTAAGATTTGGAGACATTATCTTTACGGAAGTAAATTTACTGTCTACACAGACCACAAAAGTTTAAGATATATATTTGGGCAGAAAGAATTAAACATGAGGCAAAGGAGATGGATGGAAATCCTAAGTGACTACGACTGTGATATTCAGTATCATGAAGGAAAGGCGAATGTAGTTGCAGATGCCTTAAGCCGTAAGTATTATGAGAAACAACGACGAGTTCGTGCTCTCAGATTAAATCTACAAATAGATTTAATGGAACAATTGAAGAATGTTCAAACTACAACAATCAAAGATGATGCTGAAGGAATGAAAGGAAGAATCAAAGAATTAGAACAAGGAGATGATGGAATTTGGAGATTCCATAAGAAAAGGATTTGGGTGCCAAAGCAGGGAGAATTAAGAAATAAGATCTTGGAGGAAGCTCATAAATCTAGGTATACTATGCACCCAGGAAACAATAAGATGTATCAAGATTTAAGAAAGAACTTCTGGTGGATAGGAATGAAAAAGGATATAGCACGATATGTTTCTAAATGTCTTACTTGTTCGCAAGTTAAGGCAGAACATCAGAAACCTTCGGGTCTATTACAACAGCTAGAGATGCCTGCATGGAAATGGGAGCTTATAACAATGGATTTTGTTACTAAGTTACCCAAAACCAGAAAAGGTAATGATGCGATTTGGGTAATTGTGGATCGATTAACCAAATCTGCTCACTTTCTACCTATGAAAGAAACCTTTAGCATGGAAAGATTGGCAAAGTTGTATGTAGATGAAATCGTATCTCTACATGGAGTTCCACTCTCCATTGTATTAGATAGGGATAGTCGATTCACTTCCCATTTTTGGAAAAGTTTTCAAGAAGCAATGGGAACTCGACTAAACTTAAGTACTGCATATCATCCACAAACAGACGGGCAAAGTGAAAGGACGATCCAAACTCTAGAAGACATGCTTCGAGCATGTGTGCTAGATTTTGGTGGAAATTGGGACGATCACTTACCATTGATTGAATTCTCCTATAACAATAGTTATCATTCAAGTATCGAAACTGCTCCATTTGAAGCATTGTATGGAAGAAAATGCAGAACTCCAATTTGTTGGGCAGAAATAGGAGAAAGTCAATTATCAGGTCCTGAAATTGTGCAAGAAACGACTGATAAGATTACTCAAATTAAAGAAAGACTGAAGACGGCTCGAGATCGCCAGAAGATTTATGCAGACAATAGATGCAAGCCGTTAGAATTCCAAGTTGGAGACAGAGTACTGTTGAAAGTTTCTCCTTGGAAAAGAGTTGTGAGATTCGGTAAGAAAGGAAAGCTAAGTCCCAGATACGTAGGACTATTTTCAGTGATCCAACGTATAGGACCAGTTGCTTATCGTTTACAACTACCAGAAGAGTTAGCTGGAGTACATGATGTATTTCATGTATCCAATCTCAAGAAATGTTTAGCAGACGAATCTCTGGTAGTACCTCTTCAAGATATAGAGGTAAACGAAAAGCTAAAATTTGTTGAGAAACCTCTTCAAATAGAAGACAGAAAAGTGAAATTTCTCAAGCACAAACGACTAGTTTTAGTCAAAGTCAAATGGGATTCAAAGAGAGGAGCTGAATACACTTGGGAGTTGGAATCTGAAATGAAGCGAAAATATCCACATTTATTCCAATAAATCTCGAGGACGAGATTTTTATTAAGGTATGGAGAATGTAACAACTCTCACTAAAAAGTCCTAATTATTACTTTAATTAATCATTAGGAAAACCCTAATTGAGACACCCAAGTGATTCCGCACAAACCCTAAAATTTTCAGAATAATCGGAATCAGAATTAAGGGCCCCTAAAACTAATGGGGGGATAAACCCTAGTAGACGATTATCCACTTTAATCGTTGTCACATAACTGAAATTCGAAATGGTAGAGTCAGCTGAGCTAGTCCCAATCGTGGCTACCCTATAGGCTAGTTTTATGCCTTA
Source organism: Helianthus tuberosus (assembly GCA_030545235.1). Taxonomy (NCBI): domain Eukaryota; kingdom Viridiplantae; phylum Streptophyta; class Magnoliopsida; order Asterales; family Asteraceae; genus Helianthus; species Helianthus tuberosus. Next base: position 94,175,096 of record CM060410.1, read on the forward strand.
CGCACCGTAACAATTCGGGCCTTACGGTGCGCAAGGACCCTTACGCACCGTAAGATTGGAAATGTTGCGGTGCGCAAGCTTGTCCAAAATTCAGGTATAAATAGAGGACTGTGGCATTCGAATTCTGAACAATCAACGTCGAAATAATTCCAATTACACACGAAGATACACTCTGAATATTCCAAATTACACCCCCGGGTCTCGAAATTCTGCTACAAAACAGGGTATTAGCACGATCGTTGCTACGATTCATTTTCCGATCGATCAATGTACTCAACGGGTGTTTAAGTGCTGCCCACATTAGGGTGATGCTTTGTCATTAGTCGTTAATTCGACAGATGTTAAGCATAGCACTTTGTCACTCGTTGTGATGGTTGATCTCGTGAGTTATCGTAAATGCTGTATTGATTACTAACCCAGTTTTGTGTGCATTGTTATCTAAATTAGGTTAACCAGGCTAATTCATAGACTAGACTCTGTCCGTATTAAATCAGCAATGTGAGTCATTCTCTTTTTATCAAATTTATTTACAAAATCATGTTTATTTTCAAAGTTATAATTACGGGGATTAAGTCTTTGTAATCACCAAGTTACAGCCGGTATGTGGGGTTTTGTATACATTACTTGATAATCGTCACCATTGGGGCAGCCAATTGGGGGATATGACCATAGTCACAGATTCGGTCGAGTGACAAATACCGTGGGTAGTTGGTTTGATATCAGAAACATTGTAATAGCTCTTAATACTGTAAATTATAACAAATGTGTCATTTTAGTAAATAGAATGATTCACTCAGTATTTTTCCGCTGACAAAACCTTTTTCAAACATGTTTCAGGTGATCTGTTGTAATTCAGGGAAAGTGCTGAGAAGCATTTCAAGCTTGAGAAAGTGGCTCATTATAAAATAAAGAAATAAGTTTTGTAATATAATGATTTCGTAGTAAAATCTTAATATTATAAATTATCGGGGTTTTATCCCGAATTGTGAAATAAAATAAATTGGGAAAATTTTAGCTTTAAACGATCCTGATAATAAACTTCCGCTGTTAAACTCAATTAAATAAATACCACGGGAATTTCTGTCCCGCGGCTCTTGGAACGGGTCAAACCGGGTCGAGGGCCGTGACACTTATCCCTCCACGGGATACCCACTGACTGTCCCCAACCACTGGGACGCATGCTCGAATGTAGTGAACTCACCTTAGAGTGCTCGGTAGAATACGTTACTTGACCACACTCAGTTAATCAAACACGTCCTATCAAAGTTTACCAATAACCATCAATTCTATTCTCACGTTGCACCACATATGTTGTTACACATTTCACACATCACGTTCATGAAGTATTTACACCCCTCAAGCAAATTATAACAGTTAATCACGTTACACATCATCCATGTTAACACATTTTGTGGTATCACATACAAGTTTACTTCATGTAACCAAATCCCAATGAAACTTCTCTAATATATATGTGTGACCCAAAACTACGGAATGATCCAAGATAGTATGTGGCCCAGAGAATTACTTGGCCCAAATCTAAATATGCAGCCCATTACCTATCGTGTTACCCGGTCCGAACTATTGCCCCTTAACCCAACAGGCCGATCCAATAAACCCCAAGCCCAATTCATATGTATAAAGCCCAATGTAAACTTAAACCAACTGTGTAGTCCAGCACGTGAGTGTGTGTGGCCCAATGCAACCAGAATGTGTGTTTTGAGTTTAATTTACATGACCAGTACCCTACTCATGTTCTACTAGTGGGTCGATGTGTAACCACAACATTTGAGCTTATCACAATGCAGCCCTAAGATTAAATAGCTCAACCAATGTAACAGTGTCTCTTACGTAATGATTTGGCCCACTAATGGCAGCCCACACCAAAGGTGCTACTCACCTTTCCTCCAATCGAGTAATCATGACATCAATGCTTCAAAAGACCAATTCAAATTATATAACATTCCTATCATTCTATCCACATATGAAACATAGATCAAATGACAACCAAATGGATTCCTGATGCTAATTTAGTATTACTAACTCTACTGTGCGTTTTGGACTGAGTATGAAGCCTATTTACATACAATTCGTGACAGATTGAGCCTGCAACCTAAATATATTAGTGGCCCAACTCACTTGGCTAACTAGACACTCGTTTTAATTGTGCAGCCCAATAACAATTAATCCAACCCAACTATTGTTTTATACCAAACTTATGTGACCAGAATATTAGTGTGTAGTCATGAAAATAACAATCCTTTATTATTTCATCCTTAACCAACAACATAATATATTTCCACCTCACCTACACATAGTTACGGCATTATTATTCAATCAAATTGTCACCAAATGTTATCACCCTTACACTAACATCCATCACATACTAACAAGTTTCCATACACCAATCCAGAAGTTATAACATGCGATCCATACAATTAACAAATCATACATAAGCAACCCTAAATCATCCATATTCAGATTGATCATGCAAAGCTACATACAGAACTGTTCCTATGATCTATCATTCAATCACACTCTTATTTTGAGATTGCATTGTGAAATCATGTATTCATATCACAATAGGATTCCATAACCAACTATCATTCAGTATCACACAATCAATATATTTGTAATCCTACCCGTCTGATTACATCATTCATGCATACTATCCACATAACAATTTCCTAATCTAAACTATGATACAAACGTTGTCAAAACATCGCACATGTATATAACACAATATCATCAAATAATAATTTAACACAATTATGGTTTTACTAACGAGATAGTCGATCACAAAGGATGGTGTCTCGAGATGGGGGGGGGGGGTATCTACTGTCGTCGCACTTCAAGAGAAGAGAAGATTACGAGGGGGGTCTGCCCACTTCGATCGTGTTTTAGGGTAGCTTAGGGTTTTGATATATTGATGTTAATGTGTTATGCTACAAAGCATGTAGAGATGCTGAAATACCAACCGGCCCCAAATAAGTAACCCTCTTGGGCTCAACCAGGCCCAAACGCAATTAGATAGGCTTCAGGTGTGTGTATATGGACTCACATCTAACCGGCCCAATGCAAAGTCCAAATTAACAATATTTCAAGGTGTACGCGTGAAGATGCGGTCCAGTTTAACAGTTGTTTAATTAAATCGCTAACACTAAACTTAACCGAGTTAAACAAATAAACGCGCGAGCATACCTAGCTACAAGGCAACCCAATCGTAACAGAAAGTGATTCGGAAATGAGGACACCTAAAGATTACGGGTCGTCACATCATCCCCAACTTGAAAGAAATTTCGTCCTGAAATTTGACAAGCTAGCACAGAGAAGTGAGGTGATGGGTCAAGATTGCTGCATATTTTCCCTAGGTGCCACATCATCCCCAACTTGAAAGGGAATTTCGTCCCGAAATTCCTCAATGATATCATGAGTTGGCTCAACTGATTGAACAACTGAGGATTCTAGAGCTTACTTCGATGATCGCATTCCCACGTGAACTCCGGTCCACGTCTTGAGCTCCAACGAACTCTCACGATTGAAATTCGACTGTGTTGACAGTGGGTTTCTCAACAAGGGTATCACAAGTGTTGCATCGAACAGACACTTCTTTAGGTTCGAGACATAAATGACATCGTGTAGTTTACCCGATTCGTCGGGTAACTCGAGTTTGTAGGTTACGCTGCCAATTTTTCCCAGACCGTTGAATAAGTCAACGTAACGTAAATTAAGCTTGCCACACTTCCCAAGCGTACCACACCCTCCCTGGGTTTTCAACATGATTCGACCGCCTACAATGAACTTCCAGTGTTATCCGATCCTAGCGATCTTCCCAAGAGTTTCGAGTACAAGTCCTAGACCTGTGATTAGGTTATCATCCATCCCAGTCAATCAAGAAGGTTGGCATTATTGCCTTATGTAATGCCTCAACAGAGCTGTCTGGTTTCCAAGATGATAACTGCCGCAGTAGTACTTAACCATAGGTAAGGGTCCTTCCAATTTGCACCAAAGCCAGTCCCACACATGCTCGCAGCATGTCTTCGGGTGACAGGAGAGTTCGTTTTCTCTGATCATTTGCCCAAAGGCGATAAGCAATGCTCTGGTCCTGACGTGAGCCAAGGGTGTTGTGTATTGCCTGCATAGATCAAATTCAGAGGTAACAGGAGTTGGCGCCTCGTGCCTAGCAGCCGCCTCTCTCAGAGGAACATTCACAACTGTGAAGACTCGTCACTTTTCTTAATTGCAAGAAAGCGTGCTGGTAACGTGCGTCCATCAACGATCATCCAGGTGATGATGTTTCCGTTTCAAGTTGTAAGTAGACTAGTGATAAAATCCATGGTAGCCCGTTCCCATTTCTTGCGTTTCTGGTTGCCAATATCCCACCTTGACTTTCCCACAAGTCAAACATCATTCTCATGCGTTGCTATGTGGGCCTTCAGGCCCGGTCATCCATACATGGTCTTCAGGTTTTAATTCATCCTATCTAAACTCAGATAAATATGATATCGAGGCCCGTGTGCTTCACCTGCACCAGTTCCCTAAGGTTGTTGTATAGTGAGGTCCATATTCGTTCCATGAAGTAGCAAATATCGTTCGACCTGCCAAAGGTTGCCTCCCCATGCCCCGCATGGGTCAATCTTGAGAACTCTCTACCTTCAGTTCTTCAGTTCAAGCAAGGCGAGTCTGATCAGGTATGTTAGAGTCAATAGCAAGCTGCAAGGCTCGTGCACGTCCAGGTTTCACGGTCGTATTCATTCAAAAGTTCCATCCAGCGATGCCATCACATGTTTAGCTTTCTTGAAACAAGGGTACACGGGAGGCTCTTGTGATCGGTCTAAGTGGTGCATTAGGTACCGTCCAAGTAATGCCTCCAATTTAACCCAAAGTCTACGGCTTCCACCGCAGGTCGTGACTCGTGCAGTTCTTCCTGTAGGTCCATTACGTAAGTCATCACTTTCTTGTGTTGCGTCGGTGTGTAACCATTGCAGAGTTGGGATTCGAAAGCTGAAAAGACGTACTCCTGTTTTGTCCTTCACGAACACAACACCCTACTGTGCTAAAGAGATTTATGCTGCGCGATCTTCGAAAATCCTGTGGTGAATCTACGATAGAGTCTAGTGTGACCAAGAAATTGCTGCATCCACGAAGGGATCTTTGGTGCCGAACAATATCTAACGAAATGGGTCTTTAGCGAGATCCACGTGTATTCCCACTTCGTTGATCAAATGACCAAAAAGGTATCTCTCGAATCCAGAAGTTACCTTTAACAAGACTTCGCGCAGAGTGGCTCCTCCCTCAGGGGCCCTAAAATAAGATACAATTGCCGCCCATGATGTTCCTTCCTCTTGGAAATGATCCAGAATGTCATCCATAAATAGGGTCGATTCATGTGGTCCATAAAGATGCTGGTGTATTGATTAACTCAATGGTCATGGTGTACAAAGTCGCAATGGCCGTATTACGTTCGATATGTCGTTTCAGGAACATTCTCCTCTTGGTCTTCCGTCAATACATGGTCGAGGTAAACAGTTCTTGATTGTCACCTTGCTGAGTTCTGGATAATCAGTACACATACGAAAAGGCTTTATCTTCCCGAATATAGCTGGGGCTTCCCAAAGCGAACAAAAACTATGTCCAATAAAACTCCTGTCCAACAGTTCCTGTAGATAGTCCTTGCAACCCTCCTGGTGCAAGACGGTAAGTAGCACGATTTGTCACACCCCGACCACGTAGAACAACAAAACGTGGCGGAAAACGTCGGGGAGTGTTGTAACAGAATCATTGTTTCATAACACATGGAAATTGAAATATTGTTTTGTTGATTAAAAGAGTTACAATGTCTTGACAATCAAAGAAAAATTAACATAAATAACTAGTCTTGCATCTTTTATTGTCACTAAGGCCCAAGTCCGCCTAAGTGTATCTTGATAAATCCCATGCAACATATCCTGAAACACATGTGAAAATAGGTACGTCAGCATAAAAATGCTTGTGAGATACATAGGTTTTGTGAAAATGAGATTCATGACTTATGTTTAAGAAAATGTTTAGTCATGAACCTTGTAGTTTGCATTGTTTTGTAAATCATTTGAAAAGTGATAAATAAACCAAATGATAAATATGTATAAAAGAATAACACATGGTTAAGTGGATAACCATGTGAAATGAGTTTGTATAAATTAAGTTGTTTGTAAAACAATGTATTGTGAAAAGTATGTTATTTGTATAAAATGTTACATGTCCAAATTTAAATGATTCAAATAACACTACGATATGTAATACCATACAATCACTTATATATAGGAAGTACCAGCGGCGTATCCACCATGCTTGTATCATATTACACACGCCTCGTTACTTAAATCACTTACTCGAACCAAACCAACAATGTAAGAGGTCTATGTTTAAACCAATTGCCAAACGTATTGAATAATATGTCAAAATGTTTATGTCAAGATGTAAATCATGTAATGTATAACCAATGTCGAAAATGTTTATGTGTCAAATGTAAATCATGTAATGTGTAACCAAAATGATATGTATGGCTAGTGAAATGCATCAACTAAACCATAGGTAAAATGCACAAAACAAAGTATTGAAGTAAAACTTGGTTTAAATCAAAGTTATGTTTTGTGGAAATGCATGCTATACTGATACGAACATCTATGCGGTGTTGTGAAAATGCATACATCGAAGCCTTGAGACTGTGGTGATAGACCCCTAAACGAATTTAAAGGTCTATCTGTGTTATGTATATCGAATTCGGTCATTCCTTCCAATCCACACCAACCCAGGATTTCAGGAACGGGAGTTGTCAATTCCTATGGTACCACTACCTACTAACGAACGGCGTAGCTAATGTTAATGAATGTATTGTTCCATTTTAAACAAACCAAATGTCATACCAAAATGTAAGCATGTGATGAAAACAACTGTACTAGGTATGTAACAAATGGACATACATAGCATAAAATGAAATTGTAAAACAATGTACTAAGTATGCACACAATGGACATACATAGCATAAAATGTAATGAAATCATGTACTAATAGTGTACTAATAAACATAGCATGTATATAATGTGAAAACATGGAAAGCATGAAAGTAACAAGTAGGCACATGTGTTTCACCCCAAAACAATTTGGAAAACAGTAAAAGAGGGGTCTATGTACTCACTTGAGATTGCTTAGTAGTCCTTGAGTAACAACCAAACAATGCTAGAGATCGCGGATATCAAACGACACCTAATATAGGTAACTATGTTAATAAACCGGACCTAAATCGGAGGATTTAGATAGAATGAGGGTTCGTAAACCAGACGAGTATGGAGACTCATGTAATATGGTTTAACAAATCCCACATACTAAAACGAAACTTAACCTAAGTGTTTGTGACCCATTACGACCCGTTTAGGTAGCTTATGCTACTTTAACGCGTCGTTCGCGTGAAACGCGTTCGGAACGCCTAACTAGTCCTATGACAAGTAAAATATGCCTTAACATGTCTCATATGGTTGTCAAATCAGTTTAGATGTCAAAAGTTATGTTACATATGTTTAAAACGAATTTTGGCATCAAAGGGGTATTTTGGTAATTTACCTAAGGCATATAAACTACCTATCATACAACTACTTAAACGAAGCGACCATAAGGTATAACCTCGGAAGGTTATTCCCTATATACTATGGTCACCTAATGTGTTTGGTCGGATCCTAATGATCGACCAAAAGGGTCGGGTTCGAAGGTATAAGCGATTTATTAGATCGCTTACCCTTACGACCCTAGACAACGTGGTAATCATTAGGCATAGTCACAAGGGACTATAACCATCGTGATTACAATCACGTTGCGAAGTTCAAACGAACTTCGCATTGACCATAAACTGGTCAATGCAGAAAGTCAAACAAAGTTTGACTTTCGGACTCGAAAAGCAATAAAAGAACGAAGGAACACTTACAAAGGGTTCCCGAATGCTAATCTAGATCAAAATAGCTCAGGTATGAAACAAAGGTTTCAACTTAGAGCACAATTGATCAGATTCTTGTGAGGAATGAGTGAAAATGTGATGGGTATTTATAGATTTCGGTCCACCGTTAGGATCGTTTCTTGGAGAAGAGGGAAAGATCTAGCCCGTACACTTGTCGTAATGTTGTGGTTACTGAATTTGGCCACCATAAGAGTTTAACACGTGGCACTTGACCTTTGGAGCGTGTTAGGGGCTGTTAACTTGTATTAAAAATGGCTTTTGCTGATCAGAAGGGGCCTAGCATGACGCTAGGGGGGCTAGGTGTCACGCTAGGGTTCCCCTGATCAGCAAACACTTTCAAATGCTCACCTTTCACTCCCCGTTGCGTATTAAGGCCATTTCCGACATGTTTAAGACTCGTTAAATCATTTTCAAGGCTCCAGAAGGATGCCTAAACATTGTGGACATGAAACATGCTCAAAAATATGCCGGATGTCAGTTCGTTTGGTCGTACCATCGCGATGTTCGGTTAATTACGACGGAATGCGCATAAGCGCGAGAAACGATCTAAATTGCGTGACGAATGGATTTTTCTTATGCCAAACACTAAAATAAAATATTTTAGTGCTTACATAAATTTTTGGATGTCCAGATGTATTCAGAACGTAAGTTATGCGCGAAAGTGCAAACTTGTGCACTTTTTGACACTTTTAGTCCCTGAACGACCCAAAAGTTTATTTTAGCACACCGAACCCCTCAAAGCCTATTTCTAAGCTATGTAAAGGATATTTAAGGTGTGTTTAACTTATGGTCATGTTCCAGAATGTTCGTTACAGTTCAAATTGGCATACTTTCGTAGTTTGTCAAATTTAGTCCCTGTAAGAGAATTAACTTATTTTTGCCATACCAAAGCCTTCGAAACTTATTTCTAAGTTATGTAAATGTTATTTAAGGTATGTTAAGCCTATTTCACTATTCCAGAGTGTTTGTTGCATTAAACTGGTTATATTTATGCATCAGTGCGCGTATAACCTTCCAGAAAGCGATTTAGAGTTTGGAATCGAACAAGAATTGATATGTGCAAAAGATACACATATTCATACAAATCCCAAGTATGAAATACAATATTTCATTGGTTTGGTATTTTTTTGATGGTCGCAGTGACCCAGGTGTCACAATCTCCCCTACTTTAGGAAATTTCGTCCCGAAATTTAATTAGAGGAAACTTGTGAGAACTTGAAAACATGAAGTTGAAAAGATCGAACAACATTGGTTAGGGTTCTAAACTTCTAGTAACCTTAATAACATTATGCTTGCAATGTAAGAGGGACACTTATATACAAGTATATGAAGCGCCATTGGTGCGTCCACCGTACCTCCATTACATCGTTCTCATTTTGTTATTGTTGTCGCTATCGGTTCTTACACATAATAAATCCTACTGGGTTTCTGTGCACTAAATTTCATAATTATGTACGCGTCCATAATTAGACAATTCCTTGCACAGTTCACACAGTCTATTTTATAATGTGCAGGGTAAAACCAAATGAACAATTTTTTTGTGATGAGTGTGACTAGACCGTCATAGAGTCCTTTTAATTAAATCAATAAATGATCTAAATAGACTATCAAGGAGTCTGTTCAGCTACATCACTAGATGTCGTTCTTTAACCAAATTGTGAATCAATCTTTTTGACTAGACCACTAAAGGGTCTCTTATGAATCATGGAGTGGTACTATATAATCCAAGGGTCTTAACTATTACTTAGAAGCCCATTAAGGATTTAAGGTAGTACCTTTTTGAATATCCTACTACGAATTCCTCATATGAAGATATGAAAGATTCTACGAGGATTTGGATAACAAATACCCAGAGTATAAAAACACAAAATGCATAAAAGAAAACACAAGACGCATAAATATAACCACAAAGATTGTTTATTTAGATCTTTAATTTGTTAATTTGTTTTGCTAACAAAGCACATGTATTTAAAGCACACTAGGAATCCATCTCGTGGATTTCATTTGGTACTTTAAACATTATCAAGAATCTAACTATAAAGATAGAAAGATTTTTAAAAGAAAAATTCGATTTCGATTATAAGGAACCGAAATATTCGAATTTAGATACAAAAGGAATCCAATTAAGGATTCTGATTTGAATGATAATCATCCACAAGGGTCTAAATGTAAAGATAAAAAGATCCCATATGGATTTTAGAAGTTGAAGATGTTTTGAAACTTTGCACTTGATGTGCTTATGTCAAAACATGAAGTAAGAATGCTTATGAAGTTGTGATGCTTGATATGTCAAGGCGACATATGAAGCAGAATTTGAAGGTTAAGTCAATGTATGAGGAAAATATTTTTGAAAACTATGCATGGGGTTCTTTTAAGAAAAATGTGTTTAACGTTTTTGAAACCTTATATATAATACTTTTGAAATCATGAAGTAGGTGTATTAGGTAGATATATTTACAAAAATGTTTTAAAATCATGCAAGATAAATTTTGAAATTATGTATAAGGTTTTTTTTTTTGAAAACATGAATGATGCTTTTGAAGTCATGCATTTGATATATACTGTATTAATAACATTTTGAAGTCATGAAGGTTATTTTCGAAACGTAGACGATGTTTTTGAAATCATGGAGGTTATTTTGGAAAACTTATGTTATGCATGTTGAAAACAAAAAAAAAGTCGGAACATAATGGGTGAGAGATTGAAAATACCCTTAGTTATCTAACCAAGGATTCAAAGGCACAGGTGTGCAGAAGCATGATTACTCAAAATGTCACTTTATTTCTTGTACTTCGTCTCCTGGAATGAAACGAGTACTTAAAATTTTTCGAGGGAATCATAAGTAGACACAAAAATGGGAAAATTCACAAAAGTAGTTTGTAAGGAACATAGTTCCTTAATGTAGGTATTATAGGTAATGACATACACATATGTAACTACAATTGTACATCAGAATTTGTGAACAATAATTTATTTATGAACAAAACAGATTGTTTCACATTACAAGAAAACAAAATAAACAAAGGCATAAGACAGAAACATCCTTTGTTCAGCCAATTGCTCATCCAAGGGTTGGATTTGCACTGACAATCTTCGGGCAGTTGTTCCTGTAATGGCTCGTCTCGCCACAGTTGTAGCAAGTACCAGGCAGAAAACGAGCTTGAGTAGGGTTGACTTGGGGTTGATTTGGACCACCTTGGTTTGGGTTATATCGACAAGCACTTGCCAGGTGACCAACTCGCCCACATGATGCACACAAACGACACTGTAGGTGAGCTAAGTGGTGTGCATTACATTTGTCGCATATTGGTGTTGTTCCCTTGTATTGCTTCTTAGCAGGTGGTGTTGCCTTCTGGCTAGGCCCTGCTTGATTTGGTATAACTGTTGTGGGTTTCTTTGAAGCCTTAAGCTTCCTTGATCTTGGTGCAGGCTTGACTTCTGCCTCCTTCGGTGGCTCTTGAGTGGCTTCATTGTTGAGACGAGAGGCTTCATTGTTGAGACGAGACATGGCAATGCCTAACTCCACGGTCTTCAGAATCACTTCGCCTATTTGGTGGGAAAATTTGGCGATTTGCTCAGACATTTGACCGTTGCTGAGAGGAAGAGACATTCTAGAAGAAAAAGAAAGACATAGGAAGAAACAGGTGAAAGGTTATCGGATAATTAAAACAGAATGCCAACGCATGGAAATTGTGATCATTTGTTTGTTACCTAAGGTAAACAAATGAGATGGTGACTAATCAAAGTAAGCGGGTCATATTAATGTATAACTGAAGACATGCTCGCCTATAAGTGAACACTCACCCCAAGAGTTCCCAGGTAAGAGTGACAGGTCCGATTATGTGGATTTGTACGAACACTCTAGCCTTAGACAGAAAACTCAGGATACAGGCATTCACTCTTCCAGTTTGCACGTGTTCACATTATAAGACCCAAACTTTGACGAGATTTTGAAAACTTAGAGGGTTCAAAACCTTATAACAGAGGGTTCAAAACCTTACAATAGAGGGTTCAAAACCTAGTAATCAATCATCCTAGAACAGATGATTAGTTTTCAAAGCGGTTTTGAAATTTATGTTCTTGTTGTAGTTGTCGCCTAAGGATAGGTGACAGTATTGTTTTATGACTAAACGCAAGTAAACTCGCGTTAGGGTCCTAGGAAGGTTATAGACTAGGTCAAAGTATTACTAATAACCTAATTCCCTATAACCATGAGCTCTGATACCAACTTTTCTGTCACACCCCGACCACGTAGAACAACAAAACGTGGCGGAAAACGCCGGGGAGTGTTGTAACAGAATCATTGTTTCATAACACATGGAAATTGAAATATTGTTTTATTGATTAAAAGAGTTACAATGTCTTGACAATCAAAGAAAAATTAACATAAATAACTAGTCTTGCATCTTTTATTGTTACTAAGGCCCAAGTCCGCCTAAGTGTATCTTGATAAATCCCATGCAACATATCCTGAAACACATGTGAAAATAGGTACGTCAGCATAAAAATGCCTGTGAGATACATAGGTTTTGTGAAAATGAGATTCATGACTTATGTTTAAGAAAATGTTTAGTCATGAACCTTGTAGTTTGCTTTGTTTTGTAAATCATTTGAAAAGTGATAAATAAACCAAATGATAAATATGTATAAAAGAATAACACATGGTTAAGTGGATAACCATGTGAAATGAGTTTGTATAAATTAAGTTGTTTGTAAAACAATGTATTGTGAAAAGTATGTTATTTGTATAAAATGTTACATGTCCAAATTTAAATGATTCAAATAACACTACGATATGTAATACCATACAATCACTTATATATAGGAAGTACCAGCGGCGTATCCACCATGCTTGTATCATATTACACACGCCTCGTTACTTAAATCACTTACTCGAACCAAACCAACAATGTAAGATGTCTATGTTTAAACCAATTGCCAAACGTATTGAATAATATGTCAAAATGTTTATGTCAAGATGTAAGTCATGTAATGTATAACCAATGTCGAAAATGTTTATGTGTCAAATGTAAATCATGTAATGTGTAACCAAAATGATATGTATGGCTAGTGAAATGCATCAACTAAACCATAGGTAAAATGCACAAAACAAAGTATTGAAGTAAAACTTGGTTTAAATCAAAGTTATGTTTTGTGGAAATGCATGCTATACTGATACGAACATCTATGCGGTGTTGTGAAAATGCATACATCCAAGCCTTGAGACTGTGGTGATAGACCCCTAAACGAATTTAAAGGTCTATCTGTGTTTTGTATATCGAATTCGGTCATTCCTTCCAATCAACACCAACCCAGGATTTCAGGAACGGGAGTTGTCAATTCCTATGGTACCACTACCTACTAACGAACGGCGTAGCTAATGTTAATGAATGTATTGTTCCATTTTAAACAAACCAAATGTCATACCAAAATGTAAGCATGTGATGAAAACAACTGTACTAGGTATGTAACAAATGGACATACATAACATAAAATGAAATTGTAAAACAATGTACTAAGTATGCACACAATGGACATACATAGCATAAAATGTAATGAAATCATGTACTAATAGTGTACTAATAAACATAGCATGTATATAATGTGAAAACATGGAAAGCATGAAAGTAACAAGTAGGCACATGTGTTTCACCCCAAAACAGTTTGGAAAATAGTAAAAGAGGGGTCTATGTACTCACTTGAGATTGCTTAGTAGTCCTTGAGTAACAACCAATCAATGCTAGAGATCGCGGATATCAAACGGCACCTAATATAGGTAACTATGTTAATAAACCGGACCTAAATCGGAGGATTTAGATAGAATGAGGGTTCGTAAACCAGACGAGTATGGAGACTCATGTAATATGGTTTAACAAAGCCCACATACTAAAACGAAACTTAACCTAAGTGTTTGTGACCCATTACGACCCGTTTAGGTAGCTTATGCTACTTTAACGCGTCGTTCGCGTGAAACGCGTTCGGAACGCCTAACTAGTCCTATGACAAGTAAAATATGCCTTAACATGTCTCATATGGTTGTCAAATCAGTTTAGATGTCAAAAGTTATGTTACATATGTTTAAAACGAATTTTGGCATCAAAGGGGTATTTTGGTAATTTACCTAAGGCATATAAACTACCTATCATACAACTACTTAAACGAAGCGACCATAAGGTATAACCTCGGAAGGTTATTTCCTATATACTATGGTTACCTAATGTGTTTGGTCGGATCCTAATGATCGACCAAAAGGGTCGGGTTCGAAGGTATAAGCGATTTATTAGATCGCTTACCCTTACGACCCTAGACAGCGTGGTAATCATTAGGCATAGTCACAAGGGACTATAACCATCGTGATTACAATCACGTTGCGAAGTTCAAACGAACTTCGCATTGACCATAAACTGGTCAATGCAGAAAGTCAAACAAAGTTTGACTTTCGGACTCGAAAAGCAATAAAAGAACGAAGGAACACTTACAAAGGGTCCCCGAATGCTAATCTAGATCAAAATAGCTCAGGTATGAAACAAAGGTTTCAACTTAGAGCACAATTGATCAGATTCTTGTGAGGAATGATTGAAAATGTGACGGGTATTTATAGATTTCGGTCCACCGTTAGGATCGTTTCTTGGAGAAGAGGGAAAGATCTAGCCCGTACACTTGTCGTAATGTTGTGGTTACTGAATTTGGCAACCATAAGAGTTTAACATGTGGCACTTGACCTTTGGAGGGTGTTAGGGGCTGTTAACTTGTATTAAAAATGGCTTTTGCTGATCAGAAGGGGCCTAGCGTGACGCTAGGGGGGCTAGGTGTCACGCTAGGGTTCCCCTGATCAGCAAACACTTTCAAATGCTCACCTTCCAGTCCCCGTTGCGTATTAAGGCCATTTCCGACATGTTTAAGGCTCCACAAGCATGCCTAAACATTGTGGACATGAAACATGCTCAAAAATATGCCGGATGTCAGTTCGTTTGGTCGTACCATCGCGATGTTCGGTTAATTACGACGGAATGCGCATAAGCGCGAGAAACGATCTAAATTGCGTGACGAATGGATTTTTCTTATGCCAAACACTAAAATAAAATATTTTAGTGCTTACATAATTTTTTGGATGTCCAGATGTATTCAGAACGTAAGTTATGCGCGAAAGTGCAAACTTGTGCACTTTTTGACACTTTTAGTCCCTGAACGACCCAAAAGTTTATTTTAGCACACCGAACCCCTCAAAGTCTATTTCTAAGCTATTTAAAGGATATTTATGGTGTGTTTAACTTATGTTCATGTTCCGGAATGTTCGTTACAGTTCAAATTGGCATACTTTCGTAGTTTGTCAAATTTTGTCCCTGTAAGCGAATTAACTTATTTTTGCCATACCAAAGCCTTCGAAACTTATTTCTAAGTTATGTAAAGGTTATTTAAGGTATGTTAAGCCTATTTCACTATTCCGGAGTGTTCGTTTCATTAAACTGGTTATATTTATGCATTAGTGCGCGTATAACCTTCCAGAAAGCGATTTAGAGTTTGGAATCGAACAAGAATTGATATGTGCAAAAGATACACATATTCATACAAATCCCAAGTATGAAATACAATATTTCATTGGTTTGGTATTTGTTTGATGGTCGCAGTGACCCAGGTGTCACACGAGTAATCAGGGTTGCCCTTGTCGTGAGATCAAACTGAGATTCTGCCTAACAGTGGTGGAAGTAAATCTGTAAGCTCTTCGAGTAGCACACTGAGAGGAATCACAAACAATTGGTGGATCCTCGATCCTCTTTTCCTTAGCCTCAACATCAGTAACGGTTGCTAACGTAGCGGGGTGATCCCTCCGTAGACACTTCTGGGCCTTCATAGCTGATGTGGCACTAACCTTTGCACCACTCTGTTGCTTTCGAACAAATAACGATTCTCCACACAAAATTTTCTCCACACAAGGTATGTCTGCGCGATTTCTGAATAGCCAATCCACAATAATTACTGCATTGTAACCATCAGGGGTAGTAGAAAGAAGGTCGATGTCGAACACCTGTTCCCCAAGGTCGAGTTTGCATCCCAGCGAACATATAAGGCTTCAATTGAATTGCATCAGCCGACTCCACAACAGGTTCGGTTTCAAGAAGCATCAGGGTTTAACAGAACAGAGACAAAGCGAATAGCTACCCATCCAAGCTATCGTGTTGCTATTATGCCTGGTATAGTCTATACCAATACTACATGTCCTTCCATGAACTTCATTTCCAATGTTGTTTTCGTCACGAGAATTTCCAGTACTGCCGTCGTTCCCTTGGTTGTCGTCACCTTGACTTAACACAGTCAATCCTTGTCGAGGTCACCTTCGTTTCCATACTATAAGCTACGATCACGAGTACCTTGATGTTGCCGCGACTGTTGCCTCTAATATTGTCGCCTGTAACGGTGTCCTGCGTCCTTTCACCAACAAGGTCCATCTTTTCACATTCCGTACCACGTCCTAAGGCACTACTCATGGTGCGGGCGGTTACACAGTCCGCTCTACAGTCAATCGTCATCGATTTTGTCCCGATTGGTTCATAAGAGTCGACTCCCATGAGTCGCTAGCTAGGGTTAAGGAGTCAAATCGCTGTTGTTCGTTGCCGATAACTAGGGTCGTTCAAATGCTGAAGTCGGCAAGGTACTACGTTTACCCTCTTGTCCGTCGTTCTTGCAAGATGACTGAGTGATACTCGATATGTCGCGAGAGTGTTGCAGAAGTGATCACACTTCGGGATCTAAGGCGTCAACACGCTAAGTTCCAGCAAACAAAGATAAGTGAGGAAAGTATAGTCCAATCATTTGACGCTGAGCCATCCAACTCAGGGACGTTCGTACTAGCACCTAACATTCTACACAGTTCGCTAGGCGTTCAGATGTGTGATCAGGTGATACTCGATCGCATCGAGATTCGTAAGGATTCAGAAAGGGGTGAAAAGATCATGTTCGAGTAGGAGACAATCACTGCTATGACACCTATAGACTGCTGAGTTCTAACATAACATCAATTAACAGAGCGGAACCCCTCTCACACTCGTTAAGCCTCACTGGGACTCACATGCACCCCACATTATTTTTATGTGTGCACCCATAATAATAAGGCAATTTGCATGCTTATCTCAGTGCCTCTTAACTCGAACAAAAAGGTTCCCCGAATTCGAGCAATAAGACAGATGACGCCACAACATAGATCATGAAAGTTCAAGAAGAGTCACACTCTTAAAACACGTAGCATGGGTTGGTAACATAGAAGTTCATTCTGCAGTGCTAAGTGTGCATTCACGTGTGATGTTATTCATAAGCAAACACTAGCTATACTATGCAATAGTAAACGAGAAATAAACCTTGCAGTCTGGAGCTGTGTGTCATGGTCGATTTCGGATCTGTTCGGTTATAGTCTGGTTTTATAAAAACGTTTTAAAACCAAGTTCACTATAACTAGTGGCTCTGATACCAAACTGTCACACCCTCAAATTACCACTTAGGGAGTGTCCGCCTAAGTGTATCTTGATAAATCCCATGCAACATATCCTGAAACACATGTGAAAATAGGTACGTCAGCATAAAAATGCCTGTGAGATACGTAGGTTTTGTGAAAATGAGATTCATGACTTATGTTTAAGAAAATGTTTAGTCATGAACCTTGTAGTTTGCTTTGTTTTGTAAATCATTTGAAAAGTGATAAATAAACCAAATGATAAATATGTATAAAAGAATAACACATGGTTAAGTGGATAACCATGTGAAATGAGTTTGTATAAATTAAGTTGTTTGTAAAACAATGTATTGTGAAAAGTATGTTATTTGTATAAAATGTTACATGTCCAAATTTAAATGATTCAAATAACACTACGATATGTAATACCATACAATCACTTATATATAGGAAGTACCAGCGGCGTATCCACCATGCTTGTATCATATTACACACGCCTCGTTACTTAAATCACTTACTCGAACCAAACCAACAATGTAAGATGTCTATGTTTAAACCAATTGCCAAACGTATTGAATAATATGTCAAAATGTTTATGTCAAGATGTAAGTCATGTAATGTATAACCAATGTCGAAAATGTTTATGTGTCAAATGTAAATCATGTAATGTGTAACCAAAATGATATGTATGGCTAGTGAAATGCATCAACTAAACCATAGGTAAAATGCACAAAACAAAGTATTGAAGTAAAACTTGGTTTAAATCAAAGTTATGTTTTGTGGAAATGCATGCTATACTGATACGAACATCTATGCGGTGTTGTGAAAATGCATACATCCAAGCCTTGAGACTGTGGTGATAGACCCCTAAACGAATTTAAAGGTCTATCTGTGTTATGTATATCGAATTCGGTCATTCCTTCCAATCTACACCAACCCAGGATTTCAGGAACGGGAGTTGTCAATTCCTATGGTACCACTACCTACTAACGAACGGCGTAGCTAATGTTAATGAATGTATTGTTCCATTTTAAACAAACCAAATGTCATACCAAAATGTAAGCATGTGATGAAAACAACTGTACTAGGTATGTAACAAATGGACATACATAGCATAAAATGAAATTGTAAAACAATGTACTAAGTATGCACACAATGGACATACATAGCATAAAATGTAATGAAATCATGTACTAATAGTGTACTAATAAACATAGCATGTATATAATGTGAAAACATGGAAAGCATGAAAGTAACAAGTAGGCACATGTGTTTCACCCCAAAACAGTTTGGAAAACAGTAAAAGAGGGGTCTATGTACTCACTTGAGATTGCTTAGTAGTCCTTCAGTAACAACCAATCAATGCTAGAGATCGCGGATATCAAACGGCACCTAATATAGGTAACTATGTTAATAAACCGGACCTAAATATGAGGATTTAGATAGAATGAGGGTTCGTAAACCAGACGAGTATGGAGACTCATGTAATATGGTTTAACAAAGCCCACATACTAAAACGAAACTTAACCTAAGTGTTTGTGACCCATTACGACCCGTTTAGGTAGCTTATGCTACTTTAACGCGTCGTTCGCGTGAAACGCGTTCGGAACGCCTAACTAGTCCTATGACAAGTAAAATATGCCTTAACATGTCTCATATGGTTGTCAAATCAGTTTAGATGTCAAAAGTTATGTTACATATGTTTAAAACGAATTTTGGCATCAAAGGGGTATTTTGGTAATTTACCTAAGGCATATAAACTACCTATCATACAACTACTTAAACGAAGCGACCATAAGGTATAACCTCAGAAGGTTATTTCCTATATACTATGGTTACCTAATGTGTTTGGTCGGATCCTAATGATCGACCAAAAGGGTCGGGTTCGAAGGTATAAGCGATTTATTAGATCGCTTACCCTTACGACCCTAGACAACGTGGTAATCATTAGGCATAGTCACAAAGGACTATAACCATCGTGATTACAATCATGTTGCGAAGTTCAAACGAACTTCGCATTGACCATAAACTGGTCAATGCAGAAAGTCAAACAAAGTTTGACTTTCGGACTCGAAAAGCAATAAAAGAACGAAGGAACACTTACAAAGGGTCCCCGAATGCTAATCTAGATCAAAATAGCTCAGGTATGAAACAAAGGTTTCAACTTAGAGCACAATTGATCAGATTCTTGTGAGGAATGAGTGAAAATGTGACGGGTATTTATAGATTTCGGTCCACCGTTAGGATCGTTTCTTGGAGAAGAGGGAAAGATCTAGCCCGTACACTTGTCGTAATGTTGTGGTTACTGAATTTGGCCACCATAAGAGTTTAACATGTGGCACTTGACCTTTGGAGGGTGTTAGGGGCTGTTAACTTGTATTAAAAATGGCTTTTGCTGATCAGAAGGGGCCTAGCGTGACGCTAGGGGGGCTAGGTGTCACGCTAGGGTTCCCCTGATCAGCAAACACTTTCAAATGCTCACCTTTCAGTCCCCGTTGCGTATTAAGGCCATTTCCGACATGTTTAAGGCTCCACAAGCATGCCTAAACATTGTGGACATGAAACATGCTCAAAAATATGCCGGATGTCAGTTCGTTTGGTCGTACCATCGCGATGTTCGGTTAATTACGACGGAATGCGCATAAGCGCGAGAAACGATCTAAATTGCGTGACGAATGGATTTTTCTTATGCCAAACACTAAAATAAAATATTTTAGTGCTTACATAATTTTTTGGATGTCCAGATGTATTCAGAACGTAAGTTATGCGCGAAAGTGCAAACTTGTGCACTTTTTGACACTTTTAGTCCCTGAACGACCCAAAAGTTTATTTTAGCACACCGAACCCCTCAAAGCCTATTTCTAAGCTATGTAAAGGATATTTATGGTGTGTTTAACTTATGGTCATGTTCCGGAATGTTCGTTACAGTTCAAATTGGCATACTTTCGTAGTTTGTCAAATTTTGTCCCTGTAAGCGAATTAACTTATTTTTGCCATACCAAAGCCTTCGAAACTTATTTCTAAGTTATGTAAAGGTTATTTAAGGTATGTTAAGCCTATTTCACTATTCCGGAGTGTTCGTTGCATTAAACTGGTTATATTTATGCATTAGTGCGCGTATAACCTTCCAGAAAGCGATTTAGAGTTTGGAATCGAACAAGAATTGATATGTGCAAAAGATACACATATTCATACAAATCCCAAGTATGAAATACAATATTTCATTGGTTTGGTATTTGTTTGATGGTCGCAGTGACCCAGGTGTCACACGAGTAATCAGGGTTGCCCTTGTCGTGAGATCAAACTGAGATTCTGCCTAACAGTGGTGGAAGTAAATCTGTAAGCTCTTCGAGTAGCACACTGAGAGGAATCACGAACAATTGGTGGATCCTCGATCCTCTTTTCCTTAGCCTCAACATCAGTAACGGTTGCTAACGTAGCGGGGTGATCCCTCCGTAGACACTTCTGGGCCTTCATAGCTGATGTGGCGCTAACCTTTGCACCACTCTGTTGCTTTCGAACAAATAACGATTCTCCACACAAAATTTTCTCCACACAAGGTATGTCTGCGCGATTTCTGAATAGCCAATCCACAATAATTACTGCATTGTAACCATCAGGGGTAGTAGAAAGAAGGTCGATGTCGAACACCTGTTCCCCAAGGTCGAGTTTGCATCCCAGCGAACATATAAGGCTTCAATTGAATTGCATCAGCCGACTCCACAACAGGTTCGGTTTCAAGAAGCATCAGGGTTTAACAGAACAGAGACAAAGCGAATAGCTACCCATCCAAGCTATCGTGTTGCTATTATGCCTGGTATAGTCTATACCAATACTACATGTCCTTCCATGAACTTCATTTCCAATGTTGTTTTCGTCACGAGAATTTCCAGTACTGCCGTCGTTCCCTTGGTTGTCGTCACCTTGACTTAACACAGTCAATCCTTGTCGAGGTCACCTTCGTTTCCATACTATAAGCTACGATCACGAGTACCTTGATGTTGCCGCGACTGTTGCCTCTAATATTGTCGCCTGTAACGGTGTCCTGCGTCCTTTCACCAACAAGGTCCATTTTTTCACATTCCGTACCACGTCCTAAGGCACTACTCATGGTGCGGGCGGTTACACAGTCCGCTCTACAGTCAATCGTCATCGATTTTGTCCTGATTGGTTCGTAAGAGTCGACTCCCATGAGTCGCTAGCTAGGGTTAAGGAGTCAAATCGCTGTTGTTCGTTGCCGATAACTAGGGTCGTTCAAATGCTGAAGTCGGCAAGGTACTACGTTTACCCTCTTGTCCGTCGTTCTTGCAAGATAACTGAGTGATACTCGATATGTCGCGAGAGTGTTGCAGAAGTGATCACACTTCGGGATCTAAGGCGTCAACACGCTAAGTTCCAGCAAACAAAGATAAGTGAGGAAAGTATAGTCCAATCATTTGACGCTGAGCCATCCAACTCAGGGACGTTCGTACTAGCACCTAACATTCTACACAGTTCGCTAGGCGTTCAGATGTGTGATCAGGTGATACTCGATCGCATCGAGATTCGTAAGGATTCAGAAAGGGGTGAAAAGATCATGTTCGAGTAGGAGACAATCACTGCTATGAGATCGCGGATATCAAACGGCACCTAATATAGGTAACTATGTTAATAAACCGGACCTAAATCGGAGGATTTAGATAGAATGAGGGTTCGTAAACCAGACGAGTATGGAGACTCATGTAATATGGTTTAACAAAGCCCACATACTAAAACGAAACTTAACCTAAGTGTTTGTGACCCATTACGACCCGTTTAGGTAGCTTATGCTACTTTAACGCGTCGTTCGCGTGAAACGCGTTCGGAACGCCTAACTAGTCCTATGACAAGTAAAATATGCCTTAACATGTCTCATATGGTTTTCAAATCAGTTTAGATGTCAAAAGTTATGTTACATATGTTTAAAACGAATTTTGGCATCAAAGGGGTATTTTGGTAATTTACCTAAGGCATATAAACTACCTATCATACAACTACTTAAACGAAGCGACCATAAGGTATAACCTCGGAAGGTTATTTCCTATATACTATGGTTACCTAATGTGTTTGGTCGGATCCTAATGATCGACCAAAAGGGTCGGGTTCGAAGGTATAAGCGATTTATTAGATCGCTTACCCTTACGACCCTAGACAACGTGGTAATCATTAGGCATAGTCACAAAGGACTATAACCATCGTGATTACAATCACGTTGCGAAGTTCAAACGAACTTCGCATTGACCATAAACTGGTCAATGCAGAAAGTCAAACAAAGTTTGACTTTCGGACTCGAAAAGCAATAAAAGAACGAAGGAACACTTACAAAGGGTCCCCGAATGCTAATCTAGATCAAAATAGCTCAGGTATGAAACAAAGGTTTCAACTTAGAGCACAATTGATCAGATTCTTGTGAGGAATGAGTGAAAATGTGACGGGTATTTATAGATTTCGGTCCACCGTTAGGATCGTTTCTTGGAGAAGAGGGAAAGATCTAGCCCGTACACTTGTCGTAATGTTGTGGTTACTGAATTTGGCCACCATAAGAGTTTAACATGTGGCACTTGACCTTTGGAGGGTGTTAGGGGCTGTTAACTTGTATTAAAAATGGCTTTTGCTGATCAGAAGGGGCCTAGCGTGACGCTAGGGGGGCTAGGTGTCACGCTAGGGTTCCCCTGATCAGCAAACACTTTCAAATTCTCACCTTTCAGTCCCCGTTGCGTATTAAGGCCATTTCCGACATGTTTAAGGCTCCACAAGCATGCCTAAACATTGTGGACATGAAACATGCTCAAAAATATGCCGGATGTCAGTTCGTTTGGTCGTACCATCGCGATGTTCGGTTAAGTACGACGGAATGCGCATAAGCGCGAGAAACGATCTAAATTGCGTGACGAATGGATTTTTCTTATGCCAAACACTAAAATAAAATATTTTAGTGCTTACATAAATTTTTGGATGTCCAGATGTATTCAGAACGTAAGTTATGCGCGAAAGTGCAAACTTGTGCACTTTTTGACACTTTTAGTCCCTGAACGACCCAAAAGTTTATTTTAGCACACCGAACCCCTCAAAGCCTATTTCTAAACTATGTAAAGGATATTTATGGTGTGTTTAACTTATGGTCATGTTCCGGAATGTTCGTTACAGTTCAAATTGGCATACTTTCGTAGTTTGTCAAATTTTGTCCCTGTAAGCGAATTAACTTATTTTTGCCATACCAAAGCCTTCGAAACTTATTTCTAAGTTATGTAAAGGTTATTTAAGGTATGTTAAGCCTATTTCACTATTCCGGAGTGTTCGTTGCATTAAACTGGTTATATTTATGCATTAGTGCGCGTATAACCTTCCAGAAAGCGATTTAGAGTTTGGAATCGAACAAGAATTGATATGTGCAAAAGATACACATATTCATACAAATCCCAAGTATGAAATACAATATTTCATTGGTTTGGTATTTGTTTGATGGTCGCAGTGACCCAGGTGTCACACGAGTAATCAGGGTTGCCCTTGTCGTGAGATCAAACTAAGATTCTGCCTAACAGTGGTGGAAGTAAATCTGTAAGCTCTTCGAGTAGCACACTGAGAGGAATCACGAACAATTGGTGGATCCTCGATCCTCTTTTCCTTAGCCTCAACATCAGTAACGGTTGCTAACGTAGCGGGGTGATCCCTCCGTAGACACTTCTGGGCCTTCATAGCTGATGTGGCGCTAACCTTTGCACCACTCTGTTGCTTTCGAACAAATAACGATTCTCCACACAAAATTTTCTCCACACAAGGTATGTCTGCGCGATTTCTGAATAGCCAATCCACAATAATTACTGCATTGTAACCATCAGGGGTAGTAGAAAGAAGGTCGATGTCGAACACCTGTTCCCCAAGGTCGAGTTTGCATCCCAGCGAACATATAAGGCTTCAATTGAATTGCATCAGCCGACTCCACAACAGGTTCGGTTTCAAGAAGCATCAGGGTTTAACAGAACAGAGACAAAGCGAATAGCTACCCATCCAAGCTATCGTGTTGCTATTATGCCTGGTATAGTCTATACCAATACTACATGTCCTTCCATGAACTTCATTTCCAATGTTGTTTTCGTCACGAGAATTTCCAGTACTGCCGTCGTTCCCTTGGTTGTCGTCACCTTGACTTAACACAGTCAATCCTTGTCGAGGTCACCTTCGTTTCCATACTATAAGCTACGATCACGAGTACCTTGATGTTGCCGCGACTGTTGCCTCTAATATTGTCGCCTGTAACGGTGTCCTGCGTCCTTTCACCAACAAGGTCCATCTTTTCACATTCCGTACCACGTCCTAAGGCACTACTCATGGTGCGGGCGGTTACACAGTCCGCTCTACAGTCAATCGTCATCGATTTTGTCCTGATTGGTTCGTAAGAGTCGACTCCCATGGGTCGCTAGCTAGGGTTAAGGAGTCAAATCGCTGTTGTTCGTTGCCGATAACTAGGGTCGTTCAAATGCTGAAGTCGGCAAGGTACTACGTTTACCCTCTTGTCCGTCGTTCTTGCAAGATGACTAAGTGATACTCGATATGTCGCGAGAGTGTTGCAGAAGTGATCACACTTCGGGATCTAAGGCGTCAACACGCTAAGTTCCAGCAAACAAAGATAAGTGAGGAAAGTATAGCCCAATCATTTGACGCTGAGCCATCCAACTCAGGGACGTTCGTACTAGCACCTAACATTCTACACAGTTCGCTAGGCGTTCAGATGTGTGATCAGGTGATACTCGATCGCATCGAGATTCGTAAGGATTCAGAAAGGGGTGAAAAGATCATGTTCGAGTTGGAGACAATCACTGCTATGACACCTATAGACTGCTGAGTTCTAATATAACATCAATTAACAGAGCGGAACCCCTCTCACACTCGTTAAGCCTCACTGGGACTCACATGCACCCCACATTATTATTATGTGTGCACCCATAATAATAAGGCAATTTGCATGCTTATCTCAGTGCCTCTTAACTCGAACAAAAAGGTTCCCCGAATTCGAGCAATAAGACAGATGACGCCACAACATAGATCATGAAAGTTCAAGAAGAGTCACACTCTTAAAACACGTAGCATGGGTTGGTAACATAGAAGTTCATTCTGCAGTGCTAAGTGTGCATTCACGTGTGATGTTATTCATAAGCAAACACTAGCTATACTATGCAATAGTAAACGAGAAACGCACCTTGCAGTCTGGAGCTGAGTGTCATGGTTGATTTCGGATCTGTTCGGTTATAGTCTGGTTTTATAAAAACGTTTTAAAACCAAGTTCACTATAACCAGTGGCTCTGATACCAAACTGTCATACCCTCAAATTACCACTTAGGGAGTGTCCCTGTTAGGCGTGTGACCACTAGTAATGAGCCACCAATTACATTGAATCCAAAAGTTTAAAATAAAGTTTCATCATTTAATAGTAATAAAATCCAAACATAAGCAATTCCAAAAACCATCAAGTTCAGCGGAAGCGTTAACGTAACATAAGGTAAATACTTTCCAAACAACCATAGTAAATAAATGTTTGATAAATACACCCATCAATGCAACCATGACCACTCACAGCCTCCAGCCAGCAAGTTCCTGTTACCAAGTACCTAACGACCTGCGAGCATGTAACAAGTGTATCAGACAAACCTGGCGAGTTCACAGTTTTAGAAAACGTTTGTTACCAGTTGTATGTAAAACAGTTCACTGACAAATGCAAGTAATATTGTTAATATCTCAATTCCGAACAAGACGGCTCCTGATGTACATGACTGCCCTTTCCCACGTACTCCTATCCAGTACTGGGCCCGACTGGGTCATTAGTTCACATCCGTCCTCTCTAGGAGCGGTGTGAGGGTGCCAAACCTAAGTAGCGCTACCAACTAATACCCGTTACCCTCCTGGTAACAACATAAGGGACTTACAAGAATGATAGGTGAGAATATTACCCAATATACCCGTTTTTACCCAAAAGACTTATCCCTCCACGGGATACCCACTGACTGTCCCCAACCACTGGGACGCATGCTCGAATGTAGTGAACTCACCTTAGAGTGCTCGATAGAATACATTACTTGACCACACTCAGTTAATCAAACACGTCCTATCAAAGTTTACCAATAACCATCAGTTATATTCTCACGTTGCAGCACATATGTTGTTACACATTTCACACATCACGTTTATGAAGTATTTACACCCCTCAAGCAAATTATAATAGTTAATCACGTTACACATCATCCATGTTAACACATTTTCTGGTATCACATACAAGTTTACTTCATGTAACCAAATCCCACTGAAACTTCTCTAATATATATGTGTGACCCAAAACTACAGAATGATCCAAGATAGTATGTGGCCCAGAGAATTACTTGGCCCAAATCTGAATATGCAGCCCATTACCTATCGTGTTACCCGGTCCGAACTATTGCCCCTTAACCCAACATGCCGATCCAATAAACCCCAAGCCCAATTCATATGTATAAAGCCCAATGTAAACTTAAACCAACTGTGTAGTCCAGCACGTGAGTGTGTGTGGCCCAATGCAACCAGAATGTGTGTTTTGAGTTTAATTTACATGACCAGTACCCTACTCATGTTCTACTAGTGGGCCGATGTGTAACCACAACATTTGAGCCTATCACAATGTAGCCCTAAGATTAAATAGCTCAACCAATGTAACAGTGTCTCTTACGTAATGATTTGGCCCACTAATGGCAGCCCACACCGAAGGTGCTACTCACCTTTCCTCCAATCGAGTAATCATGACATCAGTGCTTCAAAAGACCAATGCAAATTATATAACATTCCTATCATTCTATCCACATATGAAACATAGATCAAATGACAACCAAATGGATTCCTGATGCTAATTTAGTATTACTAACTCTACTGTGCGTTTTGGACTGAGTATGAAGCCTATTTACATACAATTCGTGACAGATTGGGCCTGCAACCTAAATATATTAGTGGCCCAACTCACTTGGCCAACTAGACACTAGTTTTAATTGTGCAGCCCAATAACAATTAATCCAACCCAACTATTGTTTTATACCAAACTTATGTGACCAGAATGTTAGTGTGTAGTCATGAAAATAACAATCCTTTATTATTTCATCCTTAACCAACAACATAATATATTTCCACCTCACCTACACATAGTTACGGCATTATTATTCAATCAAATTGTCACCAAATGTTATCACCCTTACACTAACATCTATCACATACTAACAAGTTTCCATACACCAATCCAGAAGCTATAAAAAATGCGATCCATACAATTAACAAATCATACATAAGCAACCCTAAATCACCCATATTCAGATTGATCATGCAAAGCTACATACAGAACTGTTCCTATGATCTATCATTCAATCACACTATTATTTTGAGATTGCATTATGAAATCATGTATTCATATGACAATAGGATTCCATAACCAACTATCATTCAGTATCACACAATCAATATATTTGTAATCCTACCCGTCTGATTACATCATTCATGCATACTATCCACATAACAATTTCCTAATCTAAACTATGATACAAAAGTTGTCAAAACATCGCACATGTATATAACACAATATCATCAAATAGTAATTTAACACAATTATGGTTTTACTAACCAGATAGTCGATCACAAAGGATGGTGTCTCGAGATAGGGGGGTATCTACTGTCGTCGCACTTCAAGAGAAGAGAAGATTACGAGGGGGGTCTGCCCACTGCGATCGTGTTTTAGGGTAGCCTAGGGTTTTGATATATTGATGTTAATGTGTTACGCTACAAAGCATGTAGACATGCTAAAATACCAACCGGCCCCAAATAAGTAACCCTCTTGGGCTCAACCAGGCCCAAACGCAATTAGATAGGCTTCAAGTGTGTGTATATGGACTCACATCTAACCGGCCCAATGCAAAGTCCAAATTAACAATATTTCAAGGTGTACGCGTGAAGATGCGGTCAAGGTTAACAGTTGGTTAATTAAAACGCTAACACTAAACTTAACCGAGTTAAACAAATAAACGCGCGAGCATACCTAGCTACAATGCAACCCAATCGTAATAGAAAGTGATTCGGAAATGAGGACACCTAAATATTACGGGTCGTCACATAACTAAACTAAGCTAAATCGGGTCAGAACTGAAAGTCAAAGCAAAAGTCTACTTTTGCGACTTTCGGTTGCGAACCGAGCCTAATACTCAGAATTGTCGGGTTGAACATGCCTAACCATGTTCTTATATTATTTACCAAGTTATTTAAGTGATAAAATGTATTTTTTTGCTTCTACATTATCAGTTATAATTTATTTTGTAAAAACTGACTCGTTTGACTTTTCTGTTAAGTAGTTTGACCCGAAAATTGACCAAGTAAATGTGATAATTAGGAGGTGCCCTTTTAAGGTTTTAACACCTACATAATTACCAATACATAGCCACTTTCAATTTGAATAATGGCTGGACCGTTAGTGATTAATCTCAAAGTCAAAGCATCATTATGATAACTTTGACTTTCGGTCATTAAGCTAATGAAAACTTAACTATAGAGGCTAAGAACACTCACAATAGTCCTTAGCATGAAAATTCAACTAGAGAAAGCTTATTAGATGACCAGGATGCTTCAGAGATCAATTGAGAGTGAAATTCAAATGTGCAAGTTCAAATGAAACAAAGCAAGGGCCTTTATATAGGATTTTGGATGCTCTAGGATCAATCCATCTGTTTTTAAGGAGTAACCAGATGATCCCAAGTGTCCCTATGTCAGTAAAAACCGTTTACAAGCCCCTGGTATCTCTCAGAACTCATGCAATGGCGGTGTAAGAGCTCCAACATGCAGCTGTCCAGAAAAATGTCGTTGGCACCTCTCTCGTGGCCCGCGTAGGAATCAAGGGTGGCCTTCGCGGCCCGCGACAACCCCTAATTTCGGTAAAAAGTTTGCAAACTTTGCATTTTCAGTCCCTGGTCCATTTTAAGTTTAATTAACTTTCATTTATTGCACTTGTGACCCCCATAGTTAACTTTTAAGAGTTTTGGGTCCTAAAACAAACACCGTTAAGCTCCCGGTTAGTTACGAGATCACCCGAAATATACTTATGTGCGTCGAAACTCCACGAAATCATTATCCGTCGTTCTTGAGAGTAAAATAAAATATTACAAAGTCTCAGGATCGTTAGAAGGTCACTCAGAGGTAAGAATTTTAACATGTTGACACATTTAACCCCTATGCTTTGTAAATTCTAAATTTTTAAGCACAAACGGCTTTCCACGTTCGATAATTTATTCATGAAAGAATACGAACGTCGTGTGAGGTCATTCAGAGGCACAAGTTTGGCATGTTGACACTTTTGGTCCTTCCACATACATCTTTACATTGTTTAACAACTTTAGTCCCTCGAATTATCCTTTTAACATTATCTGGGTTTATAACACGTGTCACCACTATATTGGACTTGATTTTGCGTGGTGTTACATGGTGTATGTATAAAAATAATTCATTTGTGAATATTTGTGCAAATATTGTAAAGTGACATGATCTCTATCTTTAGATCTGTGTAATACACGGGCTTATAATCTAGTATATATATATATATATATATGTTTGAAAACCATTCGTAACCTTGTGTAAATCAATTGTTTCGTCTTGTGTAAACCAATAGATTTGCTTTGTATAAACAAGTCTGGTCTGTGGTGAATACTAATCGAAGGATTGTCACCGATGGACTCGTACCCATAAACTTGTAGAACATTCAACTATATATGAATCCAGTCTAAAATCTTATTCTAAACTACACCAACAGATAGTTCATTGGTTAACTATTCTCTCAAAAAGTAACGAGATTAGGAAGTTCCATCCAAACTTTTTCGTCGTTAACCGTTGGTTTAGCCATGAGGCAATTTCCCTTTGGTTGTTAGTCGGTGAATTGTGATAGATTACTGACTATTTACTTTAGTTCACATTATTGTGTTCCATCAACGTACCACTCACAACCAATATAGCGACAAAGCATCACTAACAGATTCTCATTGGTGATCACTAAAACCAACGAGATTGTCTGTAGATGATGTCCTTTTTCTATAGCTGGTGTATTGCAAAATACATCTCTTATTCGTGTATAGTTTGTATAATTTCTCGTTATTTTTAGTTCCGTTTTAGTTAGAATGTGCGTACTTTGATGAAATCTTGTGTTTCCAGGTCATTTGTGCGGAAAATGTTGAAAAACCAAAGTTTTAGATGCTGGGAAACAAGTTGAAAAGAGTTAGAATATAGTTTGGAGTTTTTGAGATGTTGAAGCTGGAAAAATTACTCACCATTCTGTGAGAAATGCGATGTCGTGCTACGCCACGAGACAACAACATCATGGTGGAGCCCCGCCACCATAAAATAATGAATTTCTGGAATTTGCTGGTGTCGCGTTACGCGACCAAGAAGGAGGATACCCGTCGCGCGATGCGACGGAGCTATTTGACGGCACTTATTCGTTAATCACTAGGGTTAGGTATAAAAACCAAAGAAAATCATCATAAAACCCTAATTACGAATTAAGAGCATCATAGGCGAACTTTGGAGCATTCGGGGAGCAGTTTTGGAGATTTTGAAGCTTTGGAATCATCGGTACGAGTTCGGGATGAAGGATTGAAGACTGCACAGGTTTTCTAGTTCTTTTTTTTATTTTTCTCACGAAACTTGTTATCATGAATTCTTACTTGAATATCTTTACGTTGTTTTCGTTATTTGACATGCTCGGCTAAATATTTAAGCCACCTAGACTTTGATGAATGGATTGAATAAAGTATTTACCTTTTTTCATTATTTGCATGAATATTATGGATTGATTGTGTTTAGTAAAAAGTTTAGTCTATTGATTTGATGTACATGCATACTTTGATTTGGTTTATTATTATTATCACTTGCTTCGTATGATTCTTGGTGACGGTCTTTATCACATAATAGAGTCATGCTAGGGTTTTAGATTTTGGTGAGTGTCTATATCACGTAATAAATCTTAACTCTTTAGGGTGAAAATGCGCAAATAACCCTACAAGTAATTGTTAGTGATTTGCTAGATTTTAGTGTTCTACTAGTTCCAATAGCTGGAAGGTGCGGGGCTATTGATAGGTGTTACCCGGCGAATTGCTTTAGACAGTCCTTGGAAAAGGTCGTGCTTTAGTTGCCCTGTCGGTTTGTTAGTCTATCAAGTCAAGTTAAGAAACCTAAACTACCCTAGATCTATAATTGGAAAAGAGTAGGTCAACATTAGGGTACTTACACAATAATTAGACAACTGGAAAGACGTCTAATAACTGGTAGGATTAACGGCCTAGGTAGCGCCATAAGTTTCACCTCGAGAAGGGTTGAGGGGCTTAGTTGGTGTCTTAATAGGTTTAGTACCATAAGATCCCGGTTCCATAAATCATGCATTTAACTTAATCGGTAATTCTTAAAATAAATCCAGGATTCTAGTCTAGGTGATCTCGTTCATCATATAAGAAAAGCCTTTGCCTTATTTCGTATTAGTCTAGTTTTAGTTTAATTATTAGTTTATATAGATTTCCTTAGATTTTCCGTAACCTCCCCCCCCCCCCCAAAACAATTAAATAGTTTCAGTCGTGTCTGCCAGTGTCTATTAGAGTCTAGTTAACGTGATAAATAAAGTCTCGTGATTCGATATCCGGACTTCCTTAGGTCATACTACAGTGATCGGTACACTTGCCGATTGTGTGGTTTAGGTTGAGTCTAGAATTAAAGCTTTTTAGTGTCTAGCTTAGAGAGTCCAATTTAGTTAATTTTTATAGTCTGTTTAGCACACATCAAGTTTTTGGCGCCGTTTCCGGGGACTCTTGGAAATCGTGTCTATTAGCTTTGATAGACTTCATTGACATATACGTGCTACGTGTTTTATTATGTTTTGTGTCTTTTATTTTCATCTTGAGTCTTAGTGACTGGTGTTTGCTTTTCTCATATTCAGGCTTTTGCTTGTAGTGGATGCCACATCTGCGCTCGCACGGACCGCCGCCACCAGTCAAGGAGTCATCATCTCAACTGGGCCAAGGCCTAGAGGTTAGTACTTCTTCTTCGTCTTTTACTGTTTTCCTAGATTTTGATACCACTCCCATACCCGTTCCACCACCTTCACCAAACCATTCACCTAAAACAACACCTAAGGTTTCCCCACCCAATAGTCCCACCTCTAGTAACCCAGAAAACATAGAACAAATGGCCAACGCAAGACAAACCGTCCATCAACAAGCCACCCAAAATTTCACCGGTCTTGCTTCACCCATTACCGTTCAACCCATAATTAGTGAAAACTCATGGCAGATTCCATCTTATGCCATGCAAGCCATCACCAATAGCATCCAATTCCATGGTCGAGAGGACGAGGACGCCCCTGCCCGTATAAACCGTTTCTCTCGTATCCTTGCTACTTTCAGCCTTCACGGAGCCCCAAACGATGCTACTTACTTACAGCTTATCCCATTTTCACTAGCCGGCCGTGCGGCTATTTGGTTGGACTCTCAACCAACCGGTACTTTTTCCACATGGGCGGGCCTCCGTCAAGCTTTTCTGAATAAATACTTTCCACCCGCGAAGGCCTCACGTCTTCGCGATCAAATTCACTCTTTCCGCATGGAGCCCGACGAGCCCTATTACCTTGTTTGGGAGCGTTTCCAAAACCTTTGTGCTCGTTGCTCCCAGCATGGTCTTTCTGATTTGGCCCTATGTGAGAAATTCTATAAGGGTCTCACCCAAGATACTTGTGATCGTTTTGATACTAATGTGGGGGGTGGGTCATATGATGGGTATTCTTACTGTTGCCGAGTGTTTAGAGAGTTTCGAGGCATTTGCCCAATCTGATTCTCAGTCGTGAGCCGATCAACGGTATCAAAGTGGTAATTCAAATACCACTACTAGTGCACCCGCCCATGGGGTGAACCATGTCACCATGGACCTTAGTTTAGCCACTGTGTTGGAAAACATGACTCGAGAGCTTATGGAGATCAAGGCAAAGGTTGATAAGTGTGAGTTTTGCCGAGGGGGTCATGATACAAGTGCGTGTCCATTGCTAGTTGGAGAGGAACAAGTCGATTTCGTTGGGGGGAGGTCTAGGTAGAGGTCAACCTAGTGGGTTTGGTAATAATTTTGGTTCAGGTTGGCATAATAATAATAACTTTAATAATAATAATATCTTTCGGTCGAATGGTAACCCCCCTGGGTTTCAATTAGCTCAAAATCCAAATAGGGGTCAAGGTTCATT
Organism: Helianthus tuberosus; assembly: GCA_030545235.1. Lineage (NCBI taxonomy): Eukaryota > Viridiplantae > Streptophyta > Magnoliopsida > Asterales > Asteraceae > Helianthus > Helianthus tuberosus. The sequence goes on from CM060410.1 coordinate 94,208,804, forward strand.
CTTTGGTGGGGGTTCAAATGGGCAGTTCAATAAGGGGTTCAATGGACAGGTTAAAGAGGGGGTTCAAATAATCAGGTTCAATCAGGTCAGGGTTCAAGTTATGATCTAGGGGGTAGTCTTGAGAGAATGGAGGCAAAGATGAGCCAGTTAGTTGTTAGGGACCAAACCACCCAAAAGACACTTAGCGAACATAACCTTATGCTTAAGAACCCCCAAGCCTCTTTCCCTTCAAAGAGTTGTAGGTGACATGTCTAGGAAATTAGAGGAGAGATTACCCGGTCAGTTTGCGGGTAACACCCTACCAAACCCTAATGCCCATGCAAAAGCCATTACCACTCGTAGTGGAAAAACCGTAGGGAACCCGAGAGTTGAGGAGAGAGTAGTTGATGAGGATGGGGATATTATAGATGAAGAGATCGAGATGGAGGCTCCTGGCAAAGTGCAATCGAGGCTAAGCCCAGGAAGTACCGCACAGCCCGGTGAGTCTCAAGTTAAGAAGAAAGTTGAGAAACCACCCGTAGACGTTAGACCTTCGCCCATAGTAGACCATTCACGAGTCCCGTTTCCTTCACATCTTAGGAACCAAAAATACTCAAGGGAATACGGGCAATTTTTAGACATCTTCAAGCAATTGAAGATTAATCTACCGTTTATCGTGGCACTCCAATCTATGCCCAAGTATGCGAAATTCTTGAAAGACCTTCTTAGGAACAAAGAGAGGTTAGGGGAGTTGTCGAATGTCCCGTTGAATGGAGGGTGTTCAGCCGTTGTTCTAAATAAGCTTCCCGAAAAGCTTACCGATCCCGATATTTTTACTATTTCATGTCTATTCGGTAGTAATACCAACACTAGAGCTTTTCCCGACTTAGGTGCTAGCATCAATTTGATGCCCGTTTCTCTTTATGAGAAGCTAGACCTAGGAGAGCTTTCACCTATGTCACGGCCCCCGACCCGGTTTGACCCGTTTCAGAAGCCGCAGGACAGAAAATCCCGTGGTATTTATTTAACAGCGGAAGTTTTCTTCAGGATCTTTTAAAAACTGCAATTTCCCGATTATTTTATTTCACAATCTCGGGATAAAATCCCGATAATTTACAATCATAAGATTTCACAGAGAAATCTTTTTATTTTACACAACATGTTTCTTTATTTTATATTGAGCCACTTTCTTAAGCTTGTAGTGCTTCTCGGCACTTTTCCTTGATCACAACAGATCACCTGAAACATGATTGAAAAAGGTTTTGTCAGCGGGAAATACTGAGTGAATCATTCTTTTTTAATAAAATGACACGTTTGTTATAATTTACAGTATTAAGAAAGATTACAATGTTTCAGATATCAACCAACTACCCACAGTATTTGTCACTCGACCACACATTGGCTATCTCGTTGTCCAATGGTGTCTGTGACTATGGTCATATCACCCCTTGGCTAACCCGTTGTCCAAGTGTGACGATTATCAAGTATTGTATACAAAACCCCATATACTAGCTGTAATTTGGTGATTACATAAACTTAATCACTGTAATTATAACTTTGAAAATAAACATGATTTTAAAAGTAATTTGATAAAAAGAGAATGACTCACATTGCAGATTTAATTTGAGCAGAGCCTAGCCTACTGATTAGCTTTTTAACCTAAATTAATAACATGCACATAACTCGGTTAGTAACTTAATACAGCATTTACGATAACTCACGAGATTAAAACCTTCACAACGAATGACAAAGTGTGATACTTAAACATCCATTGAATTAACAACGAATGACAAAGCATAAACCCTAATGTGGGCAACACTTAAACATCCATTGGATAGTTTAATCGATCGGACATTGAATCGTAGAAGCGATCAAGTTAATACCCGGTATTGGAGCAGCGCCTAGCTAATATCAGTGTTGTAAAAGTCGGATTACTCGGCCGAGTACTCGGCGAGTACTCGGTCCTCGGACCCCCTCCGAGGCGACTTCCTCCTAGGCGGTCTCAATTAGTCGGCCTCGGGATTACTCGGGAGTAGTCGGTGCCTAGTCGGCCTAGTCGGCGCCTAGTCGGACGTAGTCGGCCTAGTCGGTCTAGGCGGTCAACGTGGTTTGTTGACTTTTAATCGGTCAAACTCGGTCAAAATCGGCCTACTCGGCCTTGTACTCGGACTACTATGCCTTGTACTCAGATTAGTCGGACTTGTATTCAGAATATTTGAACTTTAAACATGTTTCATTTTAAATTATACTCAGTTGACATGAATTATGCTTATTTTAACACATAAATAATATATAACAATTAATTTTCTTTATATTTACCATGTCCGCGTACTCCCCGAGTACTCTCCGAGTACTCCGATTACTCCCAACTCCCCAGTCGGCCGACTAGGGACCGCCTAGTGACTTTTACAACACTGGCTAATATTGAAAGTAGGCTTGACCAGTCATAAGTAGGTTAGCCAGGTGTCTCGATACGTGGATCCGGAATACTTATCCGGTCAACATAGGTTTGACGCGGCCCGCGTAAGATGTGCCTTGTCTCTTACGCGGCCCGCCTGAGACCCTAAGTTATTGATTTCTTGGTTTTTCTTGTATGGTAGGGTTTCAGGGGCTCGGGTTTATACTTACGGGTATTTTTAGGAAAATTTTGGGAGTCCTTACAACCTACCCGAATGACATTATCCTTGTGATCGGTCCGTTAAATACCCGAGGGGTATAGTAGAGAATTTGATTGTCAAGGTCGATAAATTTGTGTTCCCAGCCGATTTCGTCATTCTCGATATGGAAGCGGATGAGAGAGTCCCTATTATACTTGGTCGTCCTTTCTTATGTACCGCTAAAGCACTCATAGATGTTTATGATGGTAAGATTACACTTAGGGTCGGTGAGGAGAGAGTCACCTTTGAGATAGATCGTTCTATGAACCACCCGAGTGGTTCAGATGACTATAGTGGTCCTTTCCATTCCGTCTACTTCTTGAATTCATTCATCTCATGTGTCGACCATTGTTTAGAGTGTATTAGTGGGGCCGACTTAGTAGGAAGAGAGAGAGTAGAGGAGGAGTCAAAGTTGGTAGATGAAGTAGAGGTTGAGGAAGTTCCTTTGATCCCCGAAGTGTTAGCTGTTAGTGAAGACACCACCCAACCCCCACCCTTAGAGCTTAAAGTACTTCCATCTCATTTAGAGTATGCGTTTCTAGGGGAGGGTTCTGAGCTACCTGTTATTATCCCATCGGAGTTGGAAGAAGGTGAGAAGTTGAGGTTGTTGGAGGTGTTGAAGGCCAACAAAGAGGCCATTGCTTGGAGGTTTTCCGACATCAAGGGCATAATCCCTTCTTATTGCACCCACCAGATACTTATGTAGGATGATTTCAAACCGGTGGTGCAACCCCAAAGGCGGCTCAACCCCAACATGCAAGATATTGTGAAGAAGGAGGTTCTTAAACTCCTAGATGTCGGGATGATATATCCCATTTCAGATTCACCTTGGGTTAGTCCCACTCAGGTTGTCCCTAAGAAGGGAGGGATGACCGTTGTCATGAATGTAAAGAATGAGCTTATCCCTTCTCGTACGGTCATGGGGTGGCGCATGTGCATCGACTACCGAAAGTTGAATGATGCCACCCCGAAAAGACCACTTCCCATTGCCCTTCATCGATCAAATGTTGGAGCGTCTCACGGGTCAACAATTCTATTGTTTTCTCAACGGGTTTTCTGGGTACTTCCAGATCCCCATAGCACCGGAGGATCAGTATAAGACCACTTTCACATTCCCCTATGGCACCTATGCATACCGACGCATGCCATTTGGGTTGTGCAACGCTCCAGCTACTTTTCAGCGGTGCATGGTTGCCATATTTCAGGATATGATTGAGAGCTCCATGGAGGTTTTCATGGATAATTTTTCAGTATATGGTAACTCGTTTGATGATTGTTTGAAGAATCTCGAGAGGATGTTGAAGAGATGCGTAGAGACGAAGCTTATGCTAAATTGGGAGAAGTGTCACTTCATGGTGACGGAAGGTATCGTGATAGGACACAAGATCTCGAGGGATGGTATTGAGTTAGATCGTGCGGAAATAAATACCATTAGTAGGTTACCTCCACCCACTAGTGTGAAGTCGATCCAGAGTTTTCTAGGGCATGCGGGCTTCTATAGGCGCTTTATTAGGGATTTCTCAAAAATTACTCGCCCCATGACCCGCCTTCTAGAAAAAGATGTTCCATTCGTCTTTGACGAGGAGTGTCTTAAGGCCTTCAACTTTTTGAAGGAACAGCTTGTTAGTGCACCTATTCTTATCTCGCCCGATTGGAGCTTACCGTTTGAGCTCATGTGTGATGCGAGTGACTATGCCGTTGGAGCGGTATTAGGACAAAGAAAGGATAAGCACTTCCATCCCATATACTACGCGAGCAAAACGCTAAATGATGCTCAAGAGAATTACACCACCACGGAGAAAGAACTCTTAGCCGTAGTATTTGCTTTCAACAAATTCCACTCATACCTCGTTCTATCCAAGACGATAGTTTTCACCGATCACTCCGCATTGAGTTTTCTTTTCCAAAAGAAAGACGCCAAACCCCGACTTATACAGTGGATTCTATTGCTTAGTGAGTTTGATATTGAGATTAGAGACAAGTGAGGGGCCGAAAACGTAGCGGCCGATCATCTATCACGTCTAGAGGACCCCAAGAGAGAAGACATTCGTGAGGAGGAGATTGGAGATACATTCTTTCATGAGTCAATTGAGTTTGTAGAGGCCGAGAAGGAGGGATTGCCTTGGTTTTGTGACTTAGCAAATTATCTTTCAAGTGACAATATTGTGAGGGGGATGACCACACAACAAAGGAGGAAGTTTCTTCGTAAATCGAGAAAGTATGTGTGGGATGATCCTTTTCTCTTTAGAATAGGGGGAGATAGGATACTTAGACGTTGCGTGTCGAGAGAGGAGGGGTGGAACATCATTAAACATATGCATGAAGGCCTCACCGGAGGACATCATGGTGCATACGCCACCGCTCAAAAGGTGTTTGATTGTGGCTTTTATTGGCCTAGCGTACTTCGAGATGCCGTAGAGTTTGTAAAAACATGTGATGCGTGTCAACGAACTGGCAATATTTCAGCCAAAGATGAGATGCCTCAAAACCCTATCCAAGTGTTGGATGTCACACCCTGACTTTAGCGGAAGCGTATGATGTGTGAATTGTTTAATACCATTTCATTCAATCATAATAAATAAGTATATGATCAAAATGATGTTCATCCATTCATTAAGTTAAAAGTATTACAAACTCCAGTTATTTAAGTTTCAAACAACGCAGCCTTCGACCAAGATACAATTCAACAAAAGTGGATGGCATCTAAACTTGGAATTTACTTCTAGAAACAACACCCGCGCCCAATATCCAACTTGTTACCTGAAATACATGTAATTTTGGAAAACATCAACAAAAGTTGAGCGAGTTCATGCGTTTTGTGTGAGTAGTGACAAACTTGTCATCCTTTGAGAGACTCCTTTGAAAACAGGTATGAAAAGCATTTATGAACATAGCAAATAAATGTTTTTCAAGGACATTAAAGCATGTGAGGACATAGGGAGCACTCGAAATGAGTAGGCTTATACCCTCGTCGATTCCCTCGACTATGTCGAATTCCCCTTCGACTATGTCAATTCACCTTGACTATGTCAATTCACCTTGACTATGTCAATTCACCTTGACTAATGTCGATTCACCTCGAATAATGTCGATTCACCTCGACTGGGACACCGAAGCACTCAAGTGGTCACATGTACCGTGAGTGGGGTTCGGCCGTACCCGTTAGATCTAACCTTCGTCCCTAATTAAGAGTTAATGGCATTTCAAATTTACTCTATGCTCACATGATCTAATAGTTCATTTCATAGTCAATTCATACCGTTTAAACATTCGTAACATGTATTCCACCCCTGAGAGTTATAAAACCAAAAACAATTAAGAGAAAAGGGGGACATGAACTCACTATTTTGCGTTCTTCAATCCAACGTAACTCACGCTGCTACTAATATGCATGACTACCTACAATGTACTACGGTCTATTAGCCTAGCTGGTCGTGCCTTGACTTTGTATTAATTAGTGTCTTTGAGTCACGCATCTTTGTGTCCTTAATATTATTCCAAGTATTTATACATGCACATCCTTCCCAAGGATAAGTATATTTCTATTTGTATTTCTTATACTCGTATATTTTTTCCATGTATTTAAGTCTTATTCCGGAGCGTATTTGTATGTACACAGATGCGTATTTCCATTGTGTTTATTAAGTATCCTCACTCTTATTTTTGTATTAACTTCTCTAGGATACTATTTCTAATAAAATTCATATATATTTCCAACATATATTTCAAGGATTACTACTTAGGAAAATTATTTATAATTTTTCCCTTGGCAAAAATATTTGTATTTTCATATAAATTCCAAAAATAATATATTTTCAAGTCTAACTTGATAAATATAAATAAACTTATTTTTATCCAAAAATAATGTATTTCAAGTTTCCTCAAAAAGATATATATTTTTCCTAAAAATAATATATCTTCTAAAATTTCCAAGAAAATATATTTTACTTCCAAAAATAATATATTTTCTCCTTGTCAAAAATATGATATAAATTTGCAATATTTGTAAAAATCATATTTTTGTTCCTTTGATGTCCAAAATATTATTTACCAAAAGTATATTTATGAGTAAGTTTTCCGGAATATTTTGTAAGTTACATTCTTTCGTTCGGTGTCACCAATATTTTGTGTGTAACTTTTATATTTATTCCTTGAAATTTTTGGGAAATATTTTGGATTGTAATTTCTTGGTACATAGATGAGTTATATTATTTCAAGTCCTAAAATAATATAACTAGTACACATAATATACAAATAATCACACGAGTTGTGAGATCAACATATATATATATTTTCCTCAATGTATACTTAATCACTTTTTATTTATCAAAAACCAGCCTCCAATATTTGTAATTTTGTAATAAAAATTATGGCAACTTTTATGTGAAAACCATTCTCAAGATTTACTTATAAACACTTGTTTTAAAAATATTTTTCTAAGTGCTTAATTTCTACAAAATTTTTGCCATAGTTTCCCCTTAAAAATGGAGGTTTCCATGCTTTCAAAGCATATCATTTTCTTTTAAAATCATCATCAATCATCAACAATGATGAACAAGACTTACCATATGCTTTAAATATGCAAATTTACACTTTGACATGAACTTGAAATTTTGTAAAAAGTTTTAGTAACTTAGTATGTTATTTAGTAGGTTTAGTTACCCTCCAAAACATGGTTGTCTATTTATACATCACCTTCTTGTAAAATTTAGTCCTTTATAACTTACTTGAAGATTTTTTTAAAATGATTTTTCTTGTATTCTTCTTGTTAACAATATGCTTCTAGTCTTGATTTAACCCCAAAAATGTGATTAGTTTTTTAAAAGTCATGTTCTTGTAAATCTTGTAAATAATCTTGGTTTCTTGGGAAAACTATTTTTGAAATCATTCATTTACAAGACTTATTTCATGTATCAGTCATCATCATACTTTAAATCAAGTTCATATTCAAGTTCATGTTTAACATAAAGGATGTTCTTTATGATTTCTTCAAGAATCATCCTCATACTTGCTAGATCATGTGTTTAATCATCATCTAGCAAGGTTATTATGATGATCAACATCATAAACATGAGAAATCAACAATCAACAAGCATAACAACTCATATTCATCATGGTTTCTTCACATTTTAAGATTATGTTCATGTTTACTTCTTAAGATTCTTAGTATTCTTCATGTTTATGATTATGTTTCTCTTTTTAACCACTTAAAATAGATGTAAACTAGCAAATTCAAGATTCTTACCACTAGCACAAGGCTAGGGATGATCAAGTGTAGAAAACGAGTGGATAAAAGCACTAGAGAGAGGTCCTTCAAGTTCCGTTGCTTGCAACCCTCCTAGATAGGCTCCTTACACCTTAGAATATGCTTAGAATACTTGGGAATTAGTTGAAAATGAAGGGGTTATGGAGGGGTGTTTGGGCCGTAACTTATGGAGGAGAGAAGGAGGTGTGTTGTAGGTTGAAGATGATGAATGGTAAATGTGTCATTTTAGTGTTTTTTATAAGATTCTAATGGCATATGGCAACTTATGTTGGAATATACTCCAACAAGATCTTATAAAATATAAGAAAGAAATCAAATGAAATCAACTAAAATCAATGTGTGGGGCCCTTGTCTAACCGGCCTTGGATGGGGGGGGGTAAAGTGTAATATTTCAAGTATTAGTTACTTCATTCTACTTAGATTCCAAGTATTAAATTTAGGGGTTTAGGTGTTTGGTGTTTATAAGAGGTAATATGATGTTCGGTGACCACAACTAGCTTCGTAACATAAAAACAGTGCTTCTAGTAAAAATTTGATGTTTCGGGTAGTGTCCGGTTGTTCGGTTCGTTACTGTTCGTTTAAGTGCTAAATTGCGCAGTTTAGTGTGCTTTATGTTGTATTTTATGACAGTTTCGATTCCTGACACTTAAGAAAGTATTTTAGACCATTAAGCCACTTTTCTGCATTATATTTAGATGTTAAATTGCTGAAAATTGCTGAATTTGTTTATTTACTGTAGAATTTTGCAGTTTTAGTGTGTTTCTGGCACTTTCCGGCACCTATGTCATCACTAGGAAGGCAGTTTTGTAACCCCTACTTTCCTACACACTATACTAGTGTAACACTTGGTCCTAGGGCTTATTTTGTGTCTTAACATCATGTCTGTCTAAGTACTGAACTCCCGTTAGTGCTTCTCGTTTGTTTGATAATGGTGCCAATTTTGTTCTGTGCATTAATAGAACTATATCGTGTTGCATGTAGTAATGATAAAAGTCTTGCACCATGAAATGCCATTGTATGTATATAACAGTAATCAGAAATTCATTCGTCTTGTATACTATACCATGCACAGTTCTTAAAACACAGATTACTGTTCAATTATTGTACGGAATGTACGGAAAAGTGACAGTTGTCACATTCTCCCCCCGTTAATAGAATTTCGTCCCGAAATTCAAGCGATGCCATCGGTCGCAGGGGAGTTGTGAATCAAATGTGGTCACTTAGGTTTAAATTGATCTTCATGTTCCCATGTAAACTCTGGGCCACGATATGAATTCCAACGAACTCTAACAAATCAATTACGACTTCTCCGTGTTTTGTGGACTCCTAGTCCGCAACCTTAACGGGTTTCTTAACAAATTGGAGTTTGTCGTTGACGTGAATCTTATTTGCGGGAATATCGATTGTTCCTAGAGTCAGTGCTCTTCTAAGGAATGGACACGTGAAACGTGTCGTGATTATTGCTGAACTTCTCTGGAAGTTTCAGCTTCTGAGCAATGGTCCCGATCCTTTCCAGGATCTCGAAAGGTCTAATATACCGGGGGTCCAACCTCCCACGCTTTCCAAATCATACCACGCCTTCCCAAGGCGAGACTCCCATTAAAACCATACTTCTTATCTCAAATTCCAATGGTTTCCGTCGCCCGTCGGCGTAGCCTTTCTGTATATCGCGTGCTGTCTTGGTATGATCACATATCTGAATGATCTTGCCTATAGTTTCCCTGAACCAATTTGTGGCCAGTAAATCGTTTATCTTCAGTCTCCGTCCAACACAACGGGGATCGACACTCGTTCCATCTAAAACTTTACACAAGGCGGCCTAAACGACGGTGTGATAAATGTTATTGTAGGAAAATTCCACTAAGGGCAAGTGAGTGTTCCAAATTTTCATCAAGGTTCGTTACAGAAGCACGTAACATGTTCATACAGTCTGTACCGTCGGTTTGCTCTGGCCGTCCGTCTGTGGGGGAAATGTAGTACTAAGGTCCAATTGTGACCTAAACGCCTATGAACGTCTGCCATATCCTTGTCACAGAACGACCATCTCGGTCAGACATGATACAATCAGGCACTCCATGACGTGCCACAACGTTTCTAGGCTAAATCTCTACTAATTCCCTTGCAATGTCTTCCTCACTGTTTGGTAGGAGGTGTGCAGTCTTGGTGTGTGTCGGTCAATACTCACCCAAATCGTATCGTGACCTCTTTAGGTTCCTGGTAGCTTGTAATGAAATCCATTAGATTCGTTCCCTTTTCCACATGAGGACCTCAGGCCGTTGCCACAGCCTTGAAGGTTTTTGGTATTCTGTCTTAACTTTGGCATAAGTAAGACTTTTACCACATAAGTAGCTATATCAGCTTCCATCTTGGGCCACTCATACTAATCCTTCAAGTCTTGGTACCTCTTGTCGGATCCAGGATGGATCGAGTACCTGGACCTATGAGTCTTGCCCCCAAGTAAACGTTCGTAAATTGTCGCGAAACGGAACCTAAAGTCATTTCAGAAAGTGTATGGCTATGTCTTCCTTAGGCAATACTGCACTTACATTCCATATAACGCTTCAGCTTGAAAGTTCTCTGGTTTGAGCATCTCATGCTCAGTTTCACAAATCCGAGTGACGAGATTTGTCTGTATAGTAATCTTTAAAGCTCACACCCTTAGAGGCTTTGCGCGTTCCTCACGGCTCAAGGAGTATGCTACAACGCTTGCCTTGTTCAGGGGATACTTAATCTCACAGTCGCAATCATTCAGTAGCTCACTCTATCTCGTTATCTCATGTTTAAGTCCTTTTGATCGGCGGTGTGCTGCAGCCCTTGTGATCAGTAAAGATCATGCAGCGTTTTCCCATACAAGTACTGGTGTCAAACTTCAGCGCGCAATTACTGTACCTAGTTTAGGGTCTCTTCTCATGATTCCTTTAGTCAACGTGACGCGTATGCGATGACGTGGTCTCGTTGCATCAACGCGCAATCGAGACTTTGTCAAGAAGCGTCACAAGTACCGAAATTCTATTGATACTTTTAGGTGACGACAAGATAGGTGTCGGCTAGGTTAGGGTTGTTAGCAGTTGAGCAGTCCTTGACAGGTTTTCTAGGGGTCGTCTGATACAGCCTACAATCTCCAAAAATTCCTTAGTTGCATCTTGTGGGACTTCTTAGTTCTTGATTGCAGGGTCGTCATGAATCTCATTCTTATCTCCCACGTATCCTAAGAATCTTGCCTTGCGAATCCAAAGTTCGCACTTCGGCATCCTAGCACATGGCTGTTCTTTCTCCAAGAGTCCCAAGATAAATTGCAGATGTTGCTCATGACCTTCCTTGGTCCCTGAGCTTATAAGAATGTAGTCAATAGATATAATCATGATCTATCCAGGTATGGCTTACACATTCGATTCATGAGGCCCACGAATATTGTCGATGCATGTGTTAAGCCAGACGACACGACAAGGAACTCATAATGCTCGAAACGAGTCCTAAAGGTCATTTTAGGGATATTTTCTTCCTGCATTTGTAGTTGAGGACATCATGTCCTCAAGTAGATCTTTCAGTAGTAACTAGAACCTTTCAATTGGTTGAACAGGTCATCAATCCTTGGTAATGGATACCGGTCCTGGATATCCAATTCTCTAAAGTTGATGCAAAATGGAAACTGTCAACTTTCTTCTCGTGTCCTTAGCTAAGGATGCCATGTCCTTAATTCAGTCTTGGAGTAGTAGCTGGGACCTTGTAGTTGGGGTTGACAAGTCATCGGTTCTCAGTAAGGGGTACCGATTCTTGTTGGTTAGTTGTCTATCTCCGTGTAATTTATGCGTAATACTTTGTCATATTTATTCTTCTGAGTTCCTCTCAGATTAGACTGTGTATGTGTGTAAAACCTGTTGTCCTTTTTTCCTAACGAATAACACTGGGGCTTGCCAAGGAGAGAAACTCGGCCTGGTAGATTTCCTCTGTCTAGCAGCTCTTGCAGTTGTAGTGGAGGTTCATGTATCTCGGACGAAGCTAGTCGGTTAGGCGTCATCTGTCACCGGTGTCGTTCCTAACAAGTCTTCAGGAAAGGCTTCTGGAAATTCCTCCACCACGGGGTTGTCTTCTAGCTCCTTGGTCTCTTTATCGGCAACATGAGCTAGGAAGGCTATGCAGTCTTCTCGGAGGCGCTTCTGTGTCTCTTCGACCAATGTGAGATGTCGCAAAGCCACTGTCATATGGGGCCTAGTACCCTTGCACCTATTGCAAGAAAGTTGTGTACTATAGGTGTTTCATCATTCGTAAGAGGGATGCGACTGATTTTCCTTATAACGAACGACTCCAGCTCTATACTTGGTTATCCAATCCATGCTGACTACCGTATCATGACTTCCCAAGTCACTGATAATAGAAGGTTCCGGCCTTCTGAGTTCCCAAAATGTAATCCTTAATCGCCTCGTCTGGTTAAACTAAACTTCTATATGCCCATTTCTAAAGAATACAGGATGTCTATTCTACTCGAAACTAGGCCAAGCAGTTTCTTAAGTTCTAAGCATACAAGGTTAAAGTTGGTGCCAGTATTAATAAAAAATAGATACATAAGGTTGGTTAATAGGGAACGTACCCGTAACCGCATCCGGATCCTTGCGTGCTTCATGAGCTCCGATCGTGAAGACCCTTCCTCGCTTGATCCTTCCTAGGGCAATCTTTCCTAAAGTGCCTTACTTCACCAACCGCATCCGGATCCTTGCGTGCTTCATGAGCTCCGATCGTGAAGACCCTTCCTCGCTTGGTCCTTCCTAGGGAAATCTTTCCTAAAGTACCCTACTTCACCACATCTGTAGCAACCTGGTACTCTACAATTATCTCTTCCGTCTGGATCCTTCGCCCAACAGGCATCCTTGTTGTGCCCTTCTTTTCCACACTTTTCACACTTAGGCCTCAGACATTGACCTTCATGGTAAAAATTGCATTCCTCACATCTCGGCTTGTTTCCCAAGTAAACCTTACCACCGGCCTCTTTAGTGGCTCCATAAGCCTTACTGCCACAGGGCGGGTTCACTTCCTTTTGTTTGTTGGCTTTAGAGCTACTATAGCTGATTTCTGTCACACCCCGACTCGCAGCGGAAGACAAACGCGGAGTGCGGCAGACACATGGCATTCCCCATAATTTAATAACATTACATTACATAAAACAGGAGCATCGGTTACAACGTCTTCGAACTATCACATTACAAACCATATGTTAAAAGCGGTACTACAAGCCATTATAGCTTTTATTATGCTACGCCCGCCTACTAGATCCTTCTATACGCACATGTTCACTCCTGTTTCATTTTACCTGAAATGCATGTTAGTTTTAAAAAGGTCAGCTAAACGCTGCTGGTGAGTTCCACAGGTTTGGTTGTTTTGTTTCAAAATGTATCAACATGTTTAATTGCACATATCACGGTTCATAGATGGAATTACACGAGTGTCACAAGTGAAAGCTAGACTATTTTAATCGAACTGTGTCACACAGACACTTAATCACACCACCTGCATTACATGGAGTTTAATGCCCTCGGGTAGTTATGTCTAACAACATAACCTAGGTAGGACGCGTGCAGTTGCCTGGCTGTCGGCCGCACCTATCCGGCGGAAACTGGGTTTGCCAGACCAATAGTACTATCCACTGCCCACGGCTTACGTTAATCACTTGCATCGGGGCTAATATCGTGTGTTAGATAATTCACATCATAGCAAGTTGGTGTAATTAACACAATTTGTAACATGCAAATCACCCCAGAAAACAGTAAAACAGATTAAAAGTGGGGGAGTGAAACTCACAGTGCAAACAGTAGTCTCGGCTAAAGAGTGTTTAACCAACGAAATCAACTTTAATAGCACACATGCAAGTAAGGACTCAAATTAGTATCTAAGTCGGTAATGGTTATAACTTGGATTTGGTCAGGAGTTTTCACCCCGGATTGAGTCTATAGGACACGGGTATGGTGATGGAGGTCAGGGTAGTATTAGTTTTCAGTTTGGCTTCCGGGCACTGGTTCGCGTGCCAGTCAATGTCAGTAGTTTAACGTGTTCGGATAATGGTACAGGAATACCAATAGTGCCAACATGTTGTTATGTAAAAATGATTAACTTTTCATTAAGGGAGTTTGGGTGTTCGGGGAGTCCAGGTAGCCCAATTTTGAGTTTCCGTTTCCACCGTCGGGGATTTCCCGGACTGGTATTGGACACACCCCGAGTGTCCAATCCGCCCTGTAATCTCCCGGAATACTCCCCATTTTTCAATTATAGTATTTTTCGAGTTGGGTCAGTTCCCTGTTCCGGCAGGTTCGTTACACGGTAAACTGCCGAAATTGATTTAAAATAACCCAATTTTTAATCCCAAAAATTCCCATTTTATCTATAACTTGAATAAAATTCTGAAAATTTTTATATAACTTAGAAAAAATCTGTAGAATATGGGGAAAATTTCTGGGAATTTATTTTGGGATTTTACTTGTCTAAATAAATTATTTATAAAACATATTTAACCACATAATTAACATTAATTACCATCAATGATCCAAAAAATTCCCAAACATTTCCTGGACATCCCTTATGCTTCCAGAATCATCTCCAAAAATTTTAAGATTTTTCCGATTTCGTTTCGGTGTGTTTCCGGCTACCGAAAACTCGCAAAAACACGGATTTTATCCCAAATCAAAACTCAACCAGTGAACTCCTAATTTTCCCAGAACATTCCACATATGTTCCTTAGTGTCTCTGTAAAATTTTGTGATTTATTGAATCCGTTTGGTAATTTGTCCAGAATTCTTTTTGTAAAACAGTCAAAACTTCACCACAAATTTTAAAAATTTCCAAAAATTTTAAAATTTTTCGTCGACCTTCCTGTCACTACCTTTCATCACCACACCAAATTTCAGCTCAATCCAAGTATCACGGACCAAGTTATAGTCCGAACAATATTCTGCCTAGTCTTGATTCAAGTTTCGGGTCATATACCTAGCGATTCCTTCGATTCCGAGCATTCCTTGTGAGTCCAGAAGTATGTGCGGGCTATATTCAGTACCTACACATCAAGTACAATCCAAATATGCTAGAACTTAGATCAATCAAGCTTTGATTCATTGTTTTTCGGTTACTCGAATAGTTAGGCGATTTTTGTCGAATAAGTGTTGATTAGGGTATCAAACCCCAAAGATTTATAACCATGGTTGCCATATAACACCAGGTTATTCATATGGTGTTCATATTCAGCCCCTAAACTTGTTTAAAACTCCAAAATTCATGGATTAAAATTGGTTTTCATGGCCTAAACCATGTTTAATCAAGAAACCAAGCCTAAACACTTAAAGATTTGAGTTAATACCTTGGATTTGTTGAAGTATATGGTGAAATCAGCTGAGAAAAAGTGAAGGGGAAGCAGAATTTTGGGGATTTTTGAGTGAAAAATAAAAGAAAAAAATGAAAAACATAGATATATATATGGGGGGTGGTGGCGGTTTGGGTGCCCCCCCTAGGGCCACCTCGTGCCTCGTAAAACGTGATAAAAGATGATGTTTATCCTCCGTTGAGCGTTTAGGTTCGTTTACGGGTCCCGACCGCGTTCTCGTTTTGTGTGACGGACTCCGTTTCGCGCGTAATTAGTGTCAAAAGACTCGGTTTTAAAAATCATGCATAACCGTCTTGAAATCCGAACCCAGTTACGTTTTAATCATAAAAGACTCGCATTAGAGTGGTTTAAATGTTTTCAAGCTTGATCGATCGTTCCTTGCATGTTTGATTGCCTTATGTTATGCCTGAAACGAAGGCGTTTCCGTAACCGGGAAGCTGCTTCGTTTTTCGTGCCCAATCTCTGATTGGATTCAAACCTTATGTCACAGTCTATGGCACAAAACTAAGTTGTTCCTAGAACTCAAAATCTTAATAATGCTACCGATAACTTAATAATCAATGTCAAAGGTTTACAGCGCTGTTAAACGGAACACTCCCGTTTAACACGTGTTTCAAGGCTACGGAAACCAACTTCGCACTGTTGGCCCTTATTAGTGTCATGTCAGTCATAACGTGTTCTCGGATTTCTCCGAGACATAACAGATATCAGTTAGTCAAGCATATAAGTCACACATGTTTTTAGGGTTTTTGCGCAATTAAAGTGTTAAGTGTGCTTTACAGTTTTGGATCGTTTAGGGTGTACCTAGTTTCGTCATGGGTGACACAGTCTCCCCTGGTTTAGAAATTTTGTCCCCGAAATTCAATTCGTCTACTTAGTGAAGAGATGTGGGTATTTTCTACGGAACTCATCCTTCCGTTCCAAGGTATACTCAGGTCCTTGCTTCGAGTTCCACCGTACTTTCACCACGAGATTTTGTTATAACGTAGTTGTTTGGTCTTCCCGTCTACTATTTCTACCGGTTCCTCCACAAAGTGAAGTTTGTAATCAATGTGCACATCTTCTAACGGTATAATAGTTGCTTCATCCATGAAACATTTCTTTAAGTTGGATACATGGAAGACATCGTGAATTGTGCTCAGTTCATCTGGTAACTTTAGTCTGTACGCTACAGATCCAACCTTAGCAATAATTTCATACGGCCCAATGTGTGACAACTGTGTCCTGTAATCATCACAAAATGTAAAACAATGTCAGTTATCAATAAAACAATGTGCTTTGGTGTTATTATATGTGTTTTGGTGTTATTGTATGTGCAACTGTGTTTAATGATTTTCCAATTTGATTCGATTCCGATTTCAAGCTTTAAATCACTTTCTGGAAGTTTACACGCAAACTGGTTCTTAAACGCAATCAGTTTAACGCAACGTACACTCTGTGTTAGGATCGGAGGCTCTCATGATTGTGTTTGTTTGTATGTTTTGAACAATTAGTGAATATGAAAACATGTAAAGTGCAGCGGAAATAGATACAAACTTTGTAAACATAATCAATGGAGAAAATAGTTTAATAGCATTTGCTTCTCATAGAGTCAAAATATTACAAATCAAAGCAAAAGATTACAGACATGCTTACAAACTAAACTCCCCTTCAGCCTGATGCCCCAAGGTTGGTTGCACACAAGATGAAAGGATTAGACATGAGGAGAAGAACCCGCTCAGTCAATCAAATGTAACAGTACAGGGTACTGTTACATTTATAGGCAAACCAAACCACTGAGGTATCTCAGCTGACGTCACCATGAAAGCGACGTCTAACAGCCTAACAACCTGTATCTACTGTCCTTACACAAACACTGCTAACCTAACCACTGACTATACATAAGACAAATAATTCACTAAATAGCTGCTCTCCCTTTATGTCAGTGCTTTACTCAAGGTTGATCAGTCCTTGACTTGGCAGTGCTTTATCATCAGTAGATAGGACCAACAGTGTTGGATACTTCAGGGTTTTGATCAGCAGTTGAAAGGGCAGCAGCAGTTGTATGTGGACAGTGAATAGAGACCATCAGTTGTTATAAATCTCTTTCAAGGGGAAAGCTTTATGTAAACTGCTGCTTATTGTGAATCCACTGTTGTGACCAGGTTTTGGCTTTACATTATCTGTTCCTCTGGTAGGGTTCAATCCCAACAATCTCCCCCTGGAACAGATAATGCCAAAACTTGTCATTATTTTGGATCTTTATTACTCATCAAAAGTTCCCTTGCTTTTCTTTTAAATTCTTCTTCAAATTCCTTGGAACTTGTGTCATCTTCATCCCGGCATAGTGTAAGTTCAAGGAGATCCTGCAAATCTTGAACACTAAGGCCTAGTGCTTCTTTCCTTGATATGTACTTCACATTTCCATTGGATCTGACAATAGTCAATACATGGGTCTTTTGGTCAGACATCCACTTTAGTACTTTCGAACCCAATGGATTTATTGGGAGAGATTTATTTGAAGATGAGTTGGGAGATGTTGGCCTTGTGAAAACTTGCAGACTTTCAGACATTCTTTTGAAATCCATTTCTATGACATCATTTGCTGCAGCTATATCTTCTGCAGTTTCTCTTTCAATCAGCTCCTGCCTTTCAATGTCTGTCATGTCTGTTGAAGTGTCTGATGATGCAGGTTTGGTTAACATCCCTTTTAAAAGGTTTTGAAGTTTTTTTGAGCTCTCTTCTTTTAGACCCATTTTCATGATGGATTCTTTGAAGTACTCAACTTCTTTTTCTTTTACCTCTTCACTGGTCAGCTGTTCTCCTTCTTCTTGATTTGTCACAAAAGTATATCGGAACAGTGTTTTGAGGTTTTCTATCTGCTGTTCAAGCTTCATTCTTTGTTCATGCTTCTTTGAGGTGCTTGAAACAGTTATCTTTCTTTTCTTTAGCCTTTCATAGGCTTCATCAGTCTGCTGTTTTGACCATTTTGATATGGCTTCAGTAGTATCCATTTTTGCATCCACCAGCTCCTTTTTCTTTCTCTTATACTCAGCAGTTAGGTCAGCAATGAGCTTTTTGTATTTTCTCCAGTTTGGAGCATTCTTCTTCTTTGTAGGATCATTCTTAATTTTCTCAATCCTTTCTGCCTCACGCTTAAGAGCGACTACTGGCCATTCTTTGAACTGTTGTTCTTCAGCAGGATAGAATTTCTCTTTCATGATGTAGGCTAGATATTGTTTTCTTAACTCTTTCTTTTGATTAGCCTTTTCTTTGTTTAGATCTTGTGCAAACTCTTCTATCTGCTTTACTTTTGTGAAGTAGAACTCCAGTCTTTTAGCAATGCCATCTTCGCTTAACCGTTCTTTTTCACTCTCAACTTTAGCTCTTAGTCTTGCTTGCCTTGCCTTGAGTTTGAGGTAATCATCCATATCATCTGGTGGCATGTAGCCTATGAGTGAGGAGAATCTTCTTTTTGAAGGATCTTCTTCTGTATAGAATTGCCTCATCTCATTTTTGATAGCTTCAAGTTCCAGTGGATGTTGTGCAGCATTAGGATCATGTATACCCTCATCGGCAGGGATTGGCAGCATTAGTGGTTTAGATGCTGCTGATCAGCCACTTGTTTTTGTCTTTCAAGCATGGGTTGAAAAAGATTCCAAAGCTCATTTGCAGCAAGTGCTTGTTGTGGAGCAGGTGCTTGAGGTGGAACAGCAGTGGATTGTGCTTTCTGAGCTTTTAAAATCTCTTGCACCATCTCCTTTATTTCAACTCTGCCCGTCAATTCCTGATATCTTGAATCATCACCCATTTTACTGGGATCATCTGAATCCCCACCAGTAGTGGTTATATCAATGTGTGTCTTGGGGACATAGTCCCAAAAATCACCCATTGATGCCCCTTGTTCTAGGTACTGGGGACTTCTTTCTTCAGCACTCGATAAACCTTTGATGGTACCAGTGGTTAGATCCAGCTCACTGGTGGTTATCGAAGTTGCCATGGAAGAAATTGCCTTCAAGGGAGTCTTACTTATGAAACAACTGTCCAACTGAAGATCTATTAATCCACCAGTTGTAGTTGCTGCTCCACTTGAACTACCACCGAGAGTTACTTGTAACTCAGGGGGTGTAACCTCCTCAATTGTTGCTGGGATAGCAGAAGTAGTAGCATCAGACCCAGTCACCTGTGGGGGTATACTCTCAGTGACAGGTGATAGAGAGGAACTGGTTTGTGTCTGAGCTATAGCAGCTGCATGCAACAAAGGTAGCATGGATTGTGGCATTATTATTGGTGAGGGAATGGGAGTTGAAAGAGACATGTCCTTGGGATCAAGACTGTGGAAGATAGAGCCAAGTGGATCTAGAGCTTCATAATTTGGTGTCCCTGTGAATACAACCTGATCCTTTTGTGAGGATGCAGGAGGAGTTTTAGGCATGGGTTGAGATCTTTCTTCCAACTGCTGTGAGGAAGTAGCAGCAGTGGTTTGTGGTGACTTTTGTGTTGTCACAAGCATTTCCTCTGGGATCTCATCTTCCAGAGTTGCCTTTGTTTTGGGTTTGGTGGGTTTTCTGGATGTTTTTCTTTTGGTCTTTTTGGTGATATCAGGTGTGGGTTTCAAAGCAGTGGTTGTGTTGCTTTGATCACCTGGAGTAGTGGGCTCAGCAGCTGATACCTGAGGAGCAGTTGTAACTGCTAAAATCTGCTCAGGTACCCCTGCTTTTGTTTTTATTGGTGCCAACATTCTAGTGAATGTTTCAGGTGTCAAGCTTTTTATTTGAAAATATACACCTTGTTTAAGTAAATTTTCATTTTTCTTATCAAATTTTTGTAAAAAATAATAACTCAAAAATCTTGGAAACAACAAAAATGCTTTACTTTCAACGTTTTTCACCATGTCATTGAAAATCTCCTGGGAGTAGTTGTAGTCCTACTATTCAAAATAGCGTAACCCAGGCATTGAATTTTCAATGGTATTTCGTTAAAAGATGTTGTTTTATTCGAAACACACATCAGAAGTGTGTGAAATAAAAATCTGGGTGCAGATGGAAAATAACCCTTTTGTAGGGTATCTACCTTTGACTGTTCTGCATAGCCCCTTTTCAGAAAATCAGCTTTTAACTCGTTTTTGTCAAAGGAAGCTTTACCTTTCTGATCATCGAGTTTGAAGATTTCTGATAGTGATTGCGGAGTGATTTGAATCGCCGTACCCTGTATCGAGGAGTTAATGGCTACTACTTTATCATCTTGTTTTTCAAGCGTAACATTTTTCCAGAACTCTCTCTGGGTTTGCAGATATATGGGGGCGTCTATTGTCAACAAAGTTTTGTACTTTGATGTAGATATGATATCGAGAATGGAATCGAAGGTATGGTTGTTTGTGGGTTTTGTGAGTAAACCCAAATAGTTGTGAGATTGTTTGTATGGTATTTCGATGGATTCTTCGGCCGTTTGAGTGACCTCTTTGGAAGGTGATGGTGATTTTGGTTTAGATTTTGATTTTGACTTTGATTTCGTCATTTTTGCAGAGAAAACACGAAGAATGATTTTGAAGTTTTTGAGAAGAGGGGTTGGAAACTGCTATGAGAAGAGAATTTTGGAATTCAATTCGAAAGTGTAAAACCCTGTTTGGGGTTTAGGGCAGGGTTTTACTTAGGGAAAAAAAATAATCGCTGATGTGGCAGCGGTTATTACGAACTGAGGGCTAAAAACTGACCACGTGTCAAGCACTGATGAAATGGATGAAATATGAAGAACAGTTGTTTTAAGGGCCACTGACGTATCAAGCATCAGTGGTTACAACGGTAAAAATTGTGGGCAGTGGATGATTTTTGCTATCAGTGGATAGTATATCAGTGGATAAGACACTGATTTTGAACATCAGTGCTTTTCAAGAAAATGAGGGATCAGTGGTTAACTTTCAACAGTGGATTGTGTTTCGAGATCAGACGTTGGAATAAAATAGTGGTTAGGGTAAATGGTACAGATCTGAAGGACAGGTGTTTCAGCAGCAGTTTTTGAAAATTTTCATTCAAGGTTTTGCCACATGTCAATTTTAAAAGACAGTGTTTTGGTACCCCAGATGATGAAAACTTTTTGCTATGGCAACTCATTTTCGTTTAATATTCAATTAAAACATGAGTACCCTAGTAATTCAAGCACAGTTTGCAATCAACCTTTGAATAAAAATTTTGAGGCAAAACTGAGTATGACATGATCTTGACAAATGTACCATTTCCTATTGACCCATTTATGAGGACAATAATACCACCAAAAATAAGGTATTACATCCTGACAGGAGCTGAAACTATTGCCAACAAAAACAAGCAAGAGTTCCAAATATATTATTCAAAAAAATATGAATAATATATCCTGGTTATTCGAGAAAATCCTTTGAACGCAACAAAAAAAACGGTTAAAGGATTCTTTGAGAATAGTATCAAAAAGGATTTGGTAAAATTTCGATAGAGTATATAATCACATCATTCACAAGTTATAAAAAAAATGGTCAGTGGTTTGTCAACAGTTTGTGGAACATTCTGAATACATTTTGACCACTGTTTGATACCATTTTCTTTGTCAGTTGATTGCAATCAGGAGGACACGTGGATAAATTTCTTGATCATTTGTCTAGTCCTCTTTGGAATTCATTCACTTGAATCAAAACCTTTTCCTGAACAGATGAATGCACATAGTTGCTTAATGACCATTATTACCCTAAACTTTAACTCATAAGTGTTTTATGTTTCTACTCTTTTCTGTTGACTTCAAAAGTTTTGAGATAGACACACTTCTGAGTTTTTGTGAATTTTCTTAATGTATTTTAACATAGTTGATTTTGTCCTTTTGAGGAAGTCAACCTGTTTTCAACACATAAGATTTGAATTACTAAAGTTTTAATTCCCCTCTTTTTAAGTTAACAAAAACACTAATGTTTTATGAACATAGGTTTTTGTTGATCTGAGGTTCATACTTTAGCATATTAATAAGGTGACATCACAATTTTCATAACAGCAATTGAAATCAAACTTGAAAACATGAAATAATTCCATAGTTTAACAGATATGTTTTTAGATCTGAAAACTATGAGTGACCTGTGCATGAATTCACTTGTTGTGTGAAATTTGTGTGTCATATGACATCTTGGTAGATTTACAGAGTTTTTGAATAACCATTTTGAACATGATTTATTCGATACTCTATTTTCAACTAAATACAACCAACCTTAGTATCAATGAATTTTGAGCCGAACTGTTATGTCAATTTGACTGTTAAATCGAAATTGACTGTCCAAGCTCTGATACCAATTGTTAGGATCGGAGGCTCTCATGATTGTGTTTGTTTGTATGTTTTGAACAATTAGTGAATATGAAAACATGTAAAGTGCAGCGGAAATAGATACAAACTTTGTAAACACAATCAATGGAGAAAATAGTTTGATAGCATTTGCTTCTCATAGAGTCAAAAGATTACAAATCAAAGCAAAATATTACAGACATGCTTACAAACTAAACTCCCCCTCAGCCTGATGCCCCAAGGTTGGTTGCACACAAGATGAAAGGATTAGACATGAGGAGAAGAACCCGCTCAGTCAATCAAATGTAACAGTACAAGGTACTGTTACATTTATAGGCAAACCAAACCACTGAGGTATCTCAGCTGACGTCACCATGAAAGCGACGTCTAACAGCCTAACAACCTGTATCTACTGTCCTTACACAAACATTGCTAACCTAACCACTGACTATACATAAGACAAATAATTCACTAAACAGCTGCTCTCCCTTTATGTCAGTGCTTTACTCAAGGTTGATCAGTCCTTGACTTGGCAGTGCTTTATCATCAGTAGATAGGACCAGCAGTGTTGGATACTTCAGGGTTTTGATCAGCAGTTGAAAGGGCAGCAGCAGTTGTATGTGGACAGTGAATAGAGACCATCAGTTGTTATAAATCTCTTTCAAGGGGAAAGCTTTATGTAAACTGCTGCTTATTGTGAATCCACTGTTGTGACCAGGTTTTGGCTTTACATTATATGTTCCTCTGGTAGGGTTCAATCCCAACACTCTGGAACTGTGACGTAAGCCAAACGTACCCTAAATATCCTTTACATAACTTAGAAATAAGTTTCGAAGGATTCGGTATGGCAAAAACATGTTTATTTGAACTAAAGAGCTATTTACGACAAAACTGCGTCACTAGGTGATAGTTACAGTGCCGAGAAGTGCCTAAAACAAACTATAAATGCAGAATTCTGCATTTATTATTAAAGGTTCAGCATTTTATTATGTTAGTAAAATGCAAAAACATGGCAGAATGGCCCTGTATGCTTTCCTAAGTGCCGGGAATAATTCGTGTTACAAATATATATATAAAAG
This sequence comes from Helianthus tuberosus, assembly GCA_030545235.1. Classification (NCBI taxonomy): domain Eukaryota; kingdom Viridiplantae; phylum Streptophyta; class Magnoliopsida; order Asterales; family Asteraceae; genus Helianthus; species Helianthus tuberosus. The sequence continues at coordinate 94,232,420 of CM060410.1, forward strand.
ACACTTTTCGGACTAGTTAAACACTTTAACGGAACGGTACCTAACCGGATAACCGGACATTAACCGGGACACTAAATTTTTGTCAATGACATAGTTTTACTATTTTTGGCTAGTCATGATCCCCGTTGGTCATAACACCCACCAAAAACCCAATAACTAGCATACACCATCACTTTACTTGCAATCAAATTACCATTTACAATTTAGTTGAAATTTTGCAACAAGACCCCCCCAACCGATTTTAGTCCCTCATGGGCCCACAAATCATCTTAACCATACTTCATATCATCCTTTGATTTCATTTTATTTTTTTATTGGATAGAATGCTTGTTGAGGTAACCATAATATATGAATGATCATTATATAGTAAGATATCTAGATTTCTTCATCATTCCAAACATTCATCCTCACTTAACTCACACTCTCTCTCATTTTGGTTCCCCCCATAACCGAACCCACCACCACCACACAACATCATCATCTTCTTCAATCTCAATTCCATTCAAAGCTTCAAAGTTGTTACAAGAGAGCTTGCTTTGTGTGGAGCTTCCTAAGGGCTTTGTTCTAGTCTTGTTCACCTCTTTTTCTCATCATCTTTGCACTTGAAGTTCTACCCTAGCCTTGTGCTAGTAGTAAGTCTCGGATCACTCTTGTTTACGTCTATTTTGAGTAGATTAAAAAGAGTAGTATGTTGTATTTTACTAGAACACTACAAAAGTCTAAACAAGAAACTTGAAACATAAAAGTTTACTTAAACCTTTACATAAAGATTATATAAGAATGAAACATGAAGCAGAAATGTTGTTGGTTTAGGGATGGTTAAATCATGCTTGATATTTGATCGTTGTTTTCTTGATAAATCCGTTGTTCGGACATGTGTGGATACGATTTAGTAACATTTAAGTTATAAAAGAACATGCTGAGTTACTTTTTCAGCCGACTTAATAGGGCTGTAAACGGACCATAATATGTCGAAAACAGAATTTCTGAAGCCTAAAATATGTATGTTCGAAAAATGAAGCAAATAGCACTGGAATCATATTTTTTTGAGGTCGTTTACTATTTTTAAAGACCCGTTTTGTAACAACAGCTAAAGCTGAGTTTTACTGCAGTAAATGGGTGACACGTTTTCAGTCATAACTCGAAACCTGAGTAGAACCAGCCCATGAAATTTGTACTGTAAATGACCACTAATGTCGTAGTAATTCTCCCACTGGAATCACATCAAACGGACTTACGATAAATTTTAGATGAATTATTTCGTAGACAGCAATCAGAAACTAACAAATCTGATTGCAGTCCGGTAAACGATTTTCTATAAAATACTGATAATGAATTGGACACCGATATTTTTACACAATAATTTTTGGTTCATGTAAGACGTTCTGTAAAAATTTGGGAATTTTTGGAATAAGTTAACCATTTTATTTAAATGTCCGAAAACAGTCCAGTTTCATATATATTAAAACAGAAATGACATAAGTAGTATTTTGCATGTCAAAGTGTGGGTTTTTGATTATTAAAATCATTCTTATTTAATTTAGGGCGGATAAACAATTTGAGGGATTGTGTTAACTTATAAAAACGCACCCGAAGGTGAGTACATAGATCCCCTCTTTTTACTATTTTCGATTGTTTTGGGATGATTCATATGTATCGAAACGATTTCGATATTCTAACGATGGTTTCAAAAGGATTGAGATGGTTTATACAAAACTAATAACGATTTCGATAATGTGAACGTGCTTGTTGGTTGTAGTTACATAACAAATGACATTCATTAGCATTGATCAAGCCGACCAGTATTAGGTTATGGTACCATAGGATCTGACAAATCCCGTTATTAGACCGCACCCATGGTTATGTGTGGGTTAGGTAGATAACGACTGAATCTGATTATTGTTAACTAACCCTTTGGTGGTTTGTTAATACGAGAACGAGTGGAACGATGAACGAGTCACAAAGGTTTGAATGTTATTAGCGAGACGACCAAAAGTAGTTTTCACAAATAAAACGAGAACGATTTTGAACGATTGAACGATTATGAACGATTTAAACAAGTGAACGATGATCTATAACGAGAATGAGTTAAACATTGTTACACAACGATGTTTACGAAACTATATAAACCATACGAGTTTTATTACGAGAACGATTTACGACTTGGTTACTTAAACAAATGTTTTGGGTTAAGATTCATGGCATCGAGGTTTATAAATTATGATCAATCTATTTGACTTGGTCATTTGTTTACAATACAAACATTTTACAACACAAGGTTTTCTAATATCAATTAACGAAGTTGTACAAGTTGTTTCAAAATACAAGCGAGCCATGAATCTGATACTCACACAAAAACTATGTACTCGCCAGCATTTCTTTGCTGACTTTGTTTTTTACATATGTTTCAGGTAATGTTGCTTAATGTTGATTGCTAGGACGCATGAGTCACATTGGATCTGGACGAGACCATAGTGACATAATATTTATTATAGACTCTGTTTGACTTGTTTGTTTAACTTTAAAACGATGTTTAATATTAAATACAACGAAACTCTTGTATCCATGGTTTGAAACAATAATTCTGTTACAACGCTCCCCGACGTTTCCGCCACGGTTTGTTGTTTTACGTGGTCGGGGTGTGACAAAAGAGTTGGTATCAGAGCCAATGGTTATAGGGAATTAGGTTATTAGTAAGAATTCGACTTAGACTATAACTTTCTAGGACCCCAACGCAAGTTGATTTGCGTTTAGAATATTAAAAACAAAATTCAAATCTGCTCCGAAAATTAATCATCCGTTCTAGGATGATTGATTACTAGATTTTGAACCCTCTGTTGTAAGGTTTTGAACCCTTCCAGTTTGACTCATTTTTGGCTTAGTGCCTTTTGAGTTTTCAAAATCTCGTCAAAGATTGGGTCTAAATAATGGGAACACGTGCAAACTGGACGAGTGAATGCCTGTACCCTGAGTTTTCTGTCTAAGGCTAGAGTGTTCGTACAAATCTACATAATCGGACCAGTCACTCTTACCTGGGAACTCTTAGGGTGAGTGTTCACTTATAGGCGAGCATGTCTTCGTGATACATTATTTTGATTCTAACTTTGATTAGTCACTGCGTGTCATTTGTTTGTTCGAGGTAACGAACAAATGATCGCCTTCCTTATGATTCGTCGATATTTTCAATACCTCTTGTTTTTCCTAATTGTCGACCTCACTCGTTTCTCATATTTCCTTGTTAGACAATGCCTCCTCGACGTGATGCACAATCTTTTACTGCTGAAGAACTCGCAGCCCTTGTCTCTCAGCAAATGGCTGCTGTGCTTCCAGGCGTTGTGACCCAAATCCACGAACTATACAACAAAAACAATAACAATGCACAATGTAATTTCAAGAGTTTCAATTCCGCTAAGTCGTTGAAGTTTTCTGGGTCACAAGGAGCAACTGCACTCCTTCAATGGTTCAAAAGTATCGAGAACACATTCAGACATGTGCAATGTCCGAATGGGCGTAAGGTTGAATTTGCATCAAGTGTGTTTGAGAAGCGTGCTCTTACATGGTGGAACAGAGTGATGCGCGACAGGGGTGCCGAAGTGGCATTGGCACAAACATGGGAAGAGCTTCGAGCTCTCATGATGAGAGAGTTCTGTCCCCGTCACGAAATTCGAGCTTTGGAACGAGAGTTTGACGATCTAAAACAAGATGGGGGAGAACACCGTGCGTATATGGATCGATTTGAGGAGCCCAGTCTTTTGTGTCCTACTATGGTTACCCCGTTGGAGAAAGCGATAGAGAGGTATATCGATGGGTAACCCGATTCCATACAAGATATTGTGACTGGCGTTAATCCTGCTACTGTTCGTCAAGCGATCGAGTTATCTGCTACCCTGACTGAGTCGCAAGTCTTGAAGGGTAAACTTACCTGCAAGGGTGATAAGAAGAAGTCAACTGATTCTGCTAAAGACAAGGAAAAGGGTAAGGGTAAGAAGGGTGAGTCTTGAAAGAAGTCGAGAAAGCGAAAGGGTGCTCAGAACTTTGCAGTAACTGCACAAACTGCTTAGAACCCTCAGAACCCACCAGCTCAACCGCCTACGAAGAAAGCATATGCTGGTACCGCACCTCATTGTGCTTGCTGCAACGGTCATCATGTTGCACAACAAGCTTGTAGGCAATGCACAACGTGTGGTAAGCTTGGGCATCTGGCCAACGTCTGTCGTTCGGGTCAAAATCAGATTATTCAGAATCAAGCTCCAGTTCAGGGGAATGCTGCTAGATTCCCACCAGGTTCATGCTTCAATTGTGGAGAGTATGGTCACTTCCGCAACAACTGTCCGAGATTGGCAAATACAAATGCAAATCCGAACGTGAATGTCAATGTCAATGCGAATGCGAATCCCGCTCGTGGACGAGTATTCAATCTAAATGCAAACGAGGCTCGAGCTGACAACCTCGTCGTCAATGGTACATTCCTTGTTAACAATCGATCTGCATCCATTCTTTTTGATTCTGGTGCCGATAGAAGTTTTGTTTCACTATCTTTTGAGCCTTTGCTTGCGATACCTAGAACTAAACTGAGGAAACCCTTATCTGTCGAAGTTGCTACTGGTAAACCTCTTGTTCTCGATTCTGTTATTCATGATTGTAAGTTAAACCTTGATAACCATCTTTTTCCCATTGACCTCACACCGATGCAACTTGGGAGTTTCGATACTATCGTGGGGATGGATTGGTTAACCAAACATCATGCTGAGGTGGTTTATTTCGATAAGATTGTTCGTATTCCTCTTCCGTCTGGTGATATTCTGGAAGTTCGTGGCGAGAAACCATCTAGTGGATTGAAGCTTATATCGTGTACAAAGGCCCAAAGTTATTTGCGAAAGGGATATGTTGCTTTTCTGGCACATGTCACCGAGGAGAAAGGCAAGAGCAAGAGTATCTAGGATATTTCGATTGTTCGGGATTATCCAGAGGTGTTTCCCGATGAACTGCCTGGTTTGCCTCCAGCTCGTCAAGTCGAGTTTCATATTGACCTTGTACCCAATGCTAACCCGATTGCGAAAGCACCTTATCGTCTTGCACCGTCGGAAATGCAAGAGTTATCGAAACAGCTTCAAGGGTTGTCTGATAAAGGATTTATCCGTCCGAGCTTTTCGCCTTGGGGAGCTCGTGTCCTCTTTGTGAAAAAGAAAGATGGATCTTTTCTAATGTGTATCGATTATCGTGAGCTTAATAAGCATACCATCAAGAATCGATATCCCCTACCTAGAATTGATGATCTCTTCGACCAGCTGCAAGGTGCTTCATGCTTTTCCAAGATCGATATGCGTTCTGGGTATCATCAACTTCGCGTGTTCGAAGAAGATATCCCCAAAACTGCTTTCCGTACAAGATATGGGCACTACGAGTTCACTGTCATGCCTTTTGGTTTGACAAATGCCCCAGCCATCTTCATGGACTTAATGAATAGGGTTTGTAAACCTTATTTAGATAAGTTCATCATTGTGTTCATCGACGATATTCTCAATTATTCAAAGTCTCAAGCAGAGCACGAGCAACACCTTCATTTGACATTGGAACTCCTAAAGAAGGAACAACTTTTTGCTAAATTCTCCAAGTGTGAATTCTGGCTTAAAGAAGTTCAGTTCTTAGGTCATATTGTCAATGAGCAGGGTATTCATGTAGATCCATCCAAGATTGTTGCAATTAACGATTGGAATACACTGACGATACCTACAGAGGTTCGATCGTTTCTTGGTCTTGCTAGATATTATCGTCGATTCATTTCTAATTTCTCAAAGATCGAGGTTCCACTCACTGCTTTGACTCAGAAAAATAAGCCTTTTGAGTGGGGACCTAAACAAGAAGAAGCGTTCCAGACGCTGAAACGAAAGCTCTGTGATGCTCCTGTTTTATCTCTACCTGAGGGAAACGATGATTTTGTTGTCTATTGTGACGCGTCGAATCTAGGACTTGGTTGCGTTCTTATGCAACGTGGTAAAGTCATAGCTTATGCGTCTAGACAGTTGAAAATTCACGAGAAGAACTATACGACTCATGATCTTGAGTTAGGACCTGTAGTTTTTGCGCTTAAAATCTGGAGACACTACCTCTATGGAACGAAGTGTGTGGTTTTCACAGACCACAAAAGTCTCCAGCACATTCTCAATCAGAAGGAGCTGAACATGAGGCAACGACGTTGGGTTGAACTCTTAAACGATTATGATTGCGATATCCGCTACCATCCTGGTAAGGCGAATGTCGTAGTCGATGCGCTTAGTCGAAAGGAACGAGTCAAGCTTCATTTTGTTTGAACTCTATCTGATATTCAATCTCGTGTTCTTCAAACTCAACGATCTTGTGTGATCAATGACTTATTGAAATATGAGCTACCACTTCAACTTGAGCTTAAACTCGAAAGGAAAGACAATGGTTTACTCTATTTTGAGAATCGTTTGTGGATTCCGAATCAGGACGATCTTCGCACCTTAGTAATGGACGAATCTCACAAGTCTCGATATTCTATCCATCCTGGTGCTGATAAAATGTACAAGGATCTTCGTACTCAGTATTGGTGGCCTGGTATGAAGAAGGATGTTGCCTTGTATGTATCGAAATGCCTAACTTGTCTCAAAGTCAAGGCTGAACATCAACGACCTTCTGGTTTGCTTGTACAACCAGAGATACCGGTTTGGAAGTGGGAGAACATTGCAATGGATCTCATTACTAAATTACCGCGCACTTCTAAAGGTCACGATGCTATTTGGGTCGTAGTTGATCGTTTAACGAAATCTGCTCACTTCTTACCAATCCGTGAGGATTTCTCTGCTGAAAAGCTTGCCAAGATCTATGTAGACGAGATTGTATCATGACATGGTGTTCCTTTAGATATCATTTCTGATCGTGATGCTCGATTTTCATCTCATTTTTGGAAGACCATGCAATCTGCGTTGGGAACCCAACTGAATCTAAGCACTGCTTATCATCCCCAAACAGATGGTCAATCTGAGAGGACGATTCAAACTTTGGAGGATATGCTTAGAGCATGCGTGTTAGACTTTGGTGGTAATTGGGATTCTCATTTGCCATTGATCGAGTTCTCATACAATAATAGTTATCATGCTAGCATTAAGATGGCACCATTCGAAGCTCTCTACGGTCGAAAATGTCGTTCACCCGTCTGTTGGAATGAGATCGGTGAAGCTCAGCTTACTGGACCTGAGCTTATTCTGGAAACAACAGACAAAATCAAGAAAATCCGCGATGATCTTGTGACCGCTAGAAGCCGTCAAAAGAGTTATGTAGATTTGGGACGCAAGCCCATGGAATTTCAAATCGGAGACCGTGTCCTACTCAAGGTGTCGCCTTGGAAGGGAGTGGTGAGATTTGGAAAGAAAGGAAAACTTGCACCACGATATGTTGGCCCATTTAAGATTGTTGAAAGAATTGGAAAGGTTGCCTATCGACTAGAGCTACCTCCAGAGCTAGGAAATGTTCATCCGACTTTTCACGTGTCCAATTTGCGAAAGTGTTTAGCGGACGCTGATCTTCACATTCCTCTCGACGAGATTCAAATTGATGAAACGATGCACTTTGTCGAGAAACCTGTGGAGATAGTGGAACGTACATACAAACAGTTGAAGAACAAACGAATTCATTTGGTCAAAGTTCGCTGGGAGTCCAAACGTCGCCCCGAGTTTACATGGGAACATAAGGACCAAATGAAGATGAAATATCGGCATTTGTTTTCACAAGATTCCTCTAAATAAAATTTCGGGACGAAATTTCCTAAAGTAGGGGAGACTGTGACAACTGTGTCCTGTAATCATAACATAATGTAAAACAATGTTAGTTATCAATAAAACAACGTGCTTTGGTGTTATTATATGTGTTTTGGTGTTATTGTATGTGCAACTGTGTTTAATGATTTTACAATTTGATTCGATTCCGATTTCAAGGTTTAAATCACTTTCTGGAAGGTTACACGCAAACTGGTGCTTAAACGCAATCAGTTTAACGCAACGTACACTCCGGAACTGTGACGTAAGCCAAACGTACCCTAAATATCCTTTACATAACTTAGAAACAAGTTTCGAAGGATTCGGTATGGCAAAAACATGTTTATTTGAACTAAAGAGCTATTTACGACAAAACTGCGTCACTAGGTGATAGTTACAGTGCCGAGAAGTGCCTAAAACAAACTATAAATGCAGAATTCTGCATTTATTATTAAAGGTTCAGCATTTTATTATGTTAGTAAAATGCAAAAACATGGAAGAATGACCCTGTATGCTTTCCTAAGTGCCGGGAATAATTCGTGTTACAAATATATATATAAAAGACACTTTTCGGACTAGTTAAACACTTTAACGGAACGGTACCTAACCGGATAACCGGACATTACCCGGGACACTAAATTTTTGTCAATGACATAGTTTTACTATTTTTGGCTAGTCATGATCCCCGTTGGTCATAACACCCACCAAAAACCCAATAACTAGCATACACCATCACTTTACTTGCAATCAAATTACCATTTACAATTTAGTTGAAATTTTGCAACAAGCCCCCCCCCCCCCCCCCAACCGATTTTAGTCCCTCATGGGCCCACAAATCATATTAACCATACTTCATATCATCCTTTGATTTCATTTTATTTTTTTATTGGATAGAATGCTTGTTGAGGTAACCATAATATATGAATGATCATTATATAGTAAAATATCTAGATTTCTTCATCATTCCAAACATTCATCCTCACTTCACTCATTCTCTCTCTCATTTCGGTTCCCCCCATAACCGAACCCACCACCACCACACAACATCATCATCTTCTTCAATCTCAAGTCCATTCAAAGCTTCAAAGTTGATACAAGAGAGCTTGCTTTGTGTGGGGCTTCATAAGGGCTTTGTTCTAGTCTTGTTCACCATCTTTTTCTCATCATCTTTGCACTTGAAGTTCTACCCTAGTGAAATTTATACTGTAAATGACCACTAATGTCGTAGTAATTCTCCCACAGGAATTACGTCAAACGGACTTATGATAAATTTTAGATAAATTATTTCGTAGACTGCAATCAGAAAGTAACAAATCTGATTGCAGTCCGGTAAACGATTTTCTATAAAATACTGATAATGAATTGGACCCCAATATTTTTACACAATAATTTTTGGTTAATGTGGGACGTTTTGTAAAAATTTGGGAATTTTTGGAATAAGTTAACCATTTTATTTAAATGTCCGAAAACAGTCCAGTTTCATATATTAAAACAGAAATGACATAAGTAGTATTTTGCATGTCAAAGTGTGGGTTTTTTATTATTAAAATCATTCTTATTTAATTTAGGGCGGATAAACAATTTGAGGGATTGTGTTACTTATAAAAATGCACCCGAAGGTGAGTACATAGATCCCCTCTTTTTACTATTTTCGGTTGTTTTGGGGTGATTCATATGTATCAAAACGATTTCGATATTCTAACGATGGTTTCAAAACGATTGAGATGGTTTATACAAAACTAATAATGATTTCAATAATGTGAACGAGCTTGTTGATTGTAGTTACATAACAAATGACATTCATTAGCATTGATCAAGTCGACCAATATTAGGTTATGGTACCATAGGATCTGACAAATCCCGTTATTAGACCGCACCCATGGTTATGTGTGGGTTAGGTAGATAACGACTGAATCTGATGATTGTTAACTTACCCTTTGGTGGTTTGTTAATACGAGAACGAGTGGAACGATAAACAAGTCACAAAGGTTTGAATGTTATTAGCGAGACGACCAAAAGTAGTTTTCTCAATTAAAACGAGAACGATTTTGAACGATTGAACGATTATGAACGATTTAAACAAGTGAACGATGATCTATAACGAGAATGAGTTAAACAATGTTACACAACGATGTTTACGAAACTATATAAACCATACGAGTTTTATTACGAGAACGATTTACGACTTGGTTACTTAAACAAATGTTTTGGGTTAAGATTCATGGCATCGAGGTTTATAAATTATGATCAATCTATTTGACTTGGTCATTTGTTTACAATACAAACATTTTACAAAACAAGGTTTTCTAATATCAATTAACGATGTTGTACAGGTTGTTTCAACATATAAGCGAGCCATGAATCTGATACTCACACAAAAACTATGTATTCGCCAGCATTTCTTTGCTGACTGTGTTTTTTACATATGTTTCAGGTAATGTTGCTTAATGTTGATTGCTAGGACGCATGAGTCACATAGGATCTGGACGAGACCTTAGTGACATAATATTAATTATAGACTCTGTTTGACCTGTTTGTTTAACTTTTAAACGATGTTTAATATTAAATAAAACAAAACTCTTGTATCCATGGTTTGAAACCATAATTCTGTTATAACACTCCTCGACGTTTCCGCCACGGTTTGTTGTTTTACGTGGTCGGGGTGTGACACAATGTATCTCGGAGCCAACTTTCCTGTCTTGCCAAACCTGATCACTCCTTTCCATGGTGACACTTTTAACAGTACTTTGTCACCTACTTCAAACGGCAACGGTTTCCTGCGAACATCGGCGTAACTTTTCTGCCGATCTCGGGCCACTTTCAATCTACTTTGGATCTTATGCACTTTGTCTGTCGTCTCTTGAATTAGTTCAGACCCCGTGAGTTGAGTATCGCCCAGTTATGCCCAACAGAGTGGCGATCTGCACTTCCGGCCATATAGTGCTTCGTACGGTGCAGCTTGTAAGCTACTATGATAGCTGTTATTGTAAGAGAATTCAATGAGGGGAAGGTGCTTATGCCAACTTCCTCCAAAGTCTAGGGTGCAAGCACGAAGCAGATCCTCTAGTGTCTGGATAGTTTGTTCTGATTGGCCGTCGGTCTGGGGATGGTAAGCCGTACTCAGGTCTATTCTAGACTCCAAAGCTTCTTGTAATTGTTGCCAATAGTGTGAAGTGAAATAACTATCACGGTATGAAATGATTGCAACTGGTACCCCGTGTCTAGCCACAATTTCATTCGTGTAGATCTCGGCCAATTTCTCGGTGTTGTAGGTAGTACAAATCGGAATAAAGTGCGCCGATTTGGTTAGTCTATCTACTACTACCCAAATCGCAACATGACCTCGGGGTGTTTTTGGAAGGTGGATCACGAAATCCATCGTGATTTGCTCCCATTTCCATTGAGGTATTTCGGGTTGTTGTAACATTCCCGAGGGTTTCTGGTATTCTGCCTTAACTCGGGCACAAGTCAAGCATTTGCTCACGTACTCTGCTACGTCCTTTTTCATACATGGCCACCAATAAAATTCCTTAAGGTCGTGGTACATCTTGTCTGTACCGGGGTGAATAGAGTACTTAGATTTATGAGCCTCATTCATAACCAGTTGACGTAGGTTATGGAGAGTAGGAATCCATACCCTATTTTTCAAATACAACACTTCATCCGGTTTCCTCACAAAATTCCCTTCATTTTCGTGTAAGTTTTCGCTATTTAGTTGGCCTTCCTTCAAAGCTTCCATTTGAGTATTACGAATCTGCTCTTTAAGACTGGTTTGAACAATCATCCCAAGAGCTCGCACTCTGAGTGGCTTTACTTGGTCTTTTCTACTCAAGGCATCGGCTACTACGTTAGCCTTACCTGGATGGTATTTTATTTCACAGTCGTAATCGTTCAATAGCTCCACCCATCTGCGTTGTCTCATATTTAGCTCCTTTTGATCGAATATATGTTGGAGGCTCTTGTGATCTGTATAAATTGTACATTTCATGCTACAAGTAATGCCTCCAGATCTTAAGTGCAAAAATCACTGCACCCAGCTCTAAATCATGCGTCGTGTGATTCTTTTCATGTACTTTTAGTTGTCTAGACGCGTAAGCAATGACCTTGTTTCTTTGCATTAGGACACATCCATGCCCTTGCTGAGATGCGTCACAAATACGACGAAATCATCGTTGCCTTCGGGTAACGACAGGATTGGAGCTTCACATAACTTTTGTTTTAACAGCTGAAAAGCTGTTTCTTGTTCTTCGCCCCATTCGTACTTTTGATCTTTCTGTGTCAAGGCAGTTAAGGATTGAGCAATGCAGGAAAAGTTTTCAATAAAGCGACGGTAATATCCATCCAATCCCAAGAATTGGCGTATCTCTTTCGGAGACTTAGGCGTTTGCCAAGTCTTAATAGCTTCGATTTTACTAGGGTCAACATGAATCCCTTGTTGATCTACCACATGTCCTAAAAATTGCACCGCTTGTAACCAGAAGTCACACTTTGAAAGCTTGGCGTACAACTTCTCTTTCCTCAATATCTCTGGTATGGCTCGTAGATGGTGCTCGTGTTCCTTTTTACTCTTGGAATAGATCAAAATATCATTAATAAAGACTATGATGAATTTATCTAGATATGGTTTACAAACTCGGTTCATGAGGTCCATAAATACCGCGGGTGCGTTGGTTAACCCAAAGGGCATAACCAGGAACTCATAGTGACCGTACCGAGTTCAAAAGGTTGTTTTAGGGATATCTTCCTCTTGGACTTTCACTTGATGATAACCAGATCTAAGATCGATTTTGGAAAAGTAACCGGCTCCTTGCAACTGATCAAATAAATCATCGATTCGCGGAAGAGGATATCGTTTCTTTATGGTAACCTTGTTCAGCTCCCGGTAATCAATACACATCCGAAAGCTTCCATCCTTTTTCTTCACAAATAACACTGGTGCTCCCCAAGGTGAATAACTGGGGCGGATAAAACCTCGGTCTAGCAGTTCTTGTAACTGAGATGATAGTTCTTGCATCTCTGAAGGTGCTAAACGGTAAGGTGCTTTTGTAATTGGAGCTGTTCCCGGTATTAAGTTGATACGGAACTCGACTTGCCGATTGGGTGGCAATCTGGGCAATTCATCGGGAAACACGTCTGGGTAATCACACACTATTGGGATCTCTTTAATACGTTGTTCTTCTGGTTCGGTCGTCATTACACTTGCTAAGAACACATCACATCCTTGACGTATACATTTCAACACTTTAAGGTCGGATATAAGGTTTAATATGGTACCAGACTTCTCTCCCTGTACCATAATAACTTCATCATTAGGAAAAGGGATCCTAACAATCTTTTGCTCACATATAATCTCCTCCTTGTACTTGGACAACCAGTCCATTCCCACTACTATATCGAAACTTCCGAGCTCTACCAGTAGTAGGTCACTGATGTGAGCAAAATGCAACATATAAATTACATCAATTGTGGCATAAAACTAACCCTTTTTTAGTACTAATGTTAGAAAAAGTATGCTTTTGTCTTCCTTTTGTATTTTCAGGATTAAATGAGCTCAAATTAACAAAAGAAGCAAAAAGACAGCAAAATCTAACATAAATACAAGAAAAGGAACAAACGTGACATGCCCGACCCCACGACAGCATCTTCCCAAGCAAAACAAGAAGACATAAGACTGAACACGCCCTGTGCTCAGCCAGCACGGGGGCGTGGCCAAGCGTCAGCAGAAAAGACAAAGTGGTAGAAGCTTCTATTGCCCACCACGGGGCCGTGCTCAGCGGACACGGGGCCGTGGTCAACTATAAGATTCGCACAATCCAGGCAAATCTTCATAGTACAAAGATTCTTCTGCACACGGGGTCGTGCTCAGCGGACACGGGGGCGTGGTCAACTAATAAAGACAAGCTGCAATAAATGAAGAAAGAGAAGGATGTGGACACGGGGCCATGCCCGAGCTTCTGTTCAGCCTATAAATAGGAGTGCTTGGCTCAAGCTCAAACCATCCCTTGGCACACCACCTCTCTCACACTTCACCCACCACCCACCACCACCATAACACCATCATCCACCACCATCATCCATTGTCCATCATAGAGCGTGTGAGTTGTCTCGGGATCCAAGATTGATCATAAGAGTTCTTGACAATCAAGGCCATGTTTGCCTAAGTCTCTTACATCACTTGGTGAAGACAAGTGTCTAGTGTAATACTAGTCGAGGGTAACGTCACCTCCAAAAGAGGGGCCTACCATAATTTGCATTAATAACTTAATTCATTATCTTTCAATAATCCGACCCTTTAGGATTGTATCCTTGCAGACTCAAACTACTGGGTTGAGGGTAACCTCACCTTCAAAAGAGGGGCCTACTACAATAACAAAGATAATCTCTTAAATAAGTGCAAAAGTGCGGAAATAATCAAAGGTTACACTATACACGAGTCGGAACCAAGTGATTCATCTTGTCTATCTGTTTTTATTTTTATTTTTATTTTTCAGCATTTTAATTAGTTTTTATTTTTCTTAGATTAAAACCTTTTTTCTAAACATTTTGATTTGATTAGACGTTGAGGATAAACCGGTACTAAAAGCTCTTGTGTCCTTGGACGACCTCGGTATCTTACCAACACTATACTACGCTCACGATGGGTGCACTTGCCCATATGTGTGTTTAGTGTTAGTAAATATCGTGTTTTATAAATTTAAAACTTGGCTAAAGAAAGTGTAAAAGGGGCTTAAAATATACTTAAACCTATATATACACCTAACGCACATCAAGTTTTTGGCGCCGTTGCCGGGGACACAAGGATTTTAAGAAAGCTTAAAGTCGACGGCCTAATCAGTTTTTCGAAACCTTTTCAAAATGCGCGCACATTTTTCTGCATTTTAGTTTAGTTTTGCATTTACAGTAACCTGTACACGGGCCGTGCTCACTGAACACGGGGCTGTGCTGCACATCTTTCATAAAACACCCAGTAACAGTAGCTTGAACACGGGCCGTGCTCACTGAACACACCCCGTGCTCAACGAAATCAGTAAATTTTAATTAAAACGCCCAGATACAGATTCTGTACACGGGGCCATGATCACTGAACACGGGGCCGTGTCCAGGCTCTGTTTCCGTTTTTTTTTGTTTTCTGATCTCGAGACTTGGTTGTGGTCTGCTGAGTGATTCTTATGGATCAATACTCAGGAGATTATAACTACACCTATGAGGAGGATGATTATAGGAGTAACTATTGCACTAATTGTAGTAACACACACTCGGCTCAATATCGTCACTCATATCAACCATCCAATTCATACACCTACTATGAGGAGCCCAGGTACGAGCCATCAACGTCATACACATCCTATGAAAACCAAAGGTATGAACCTCCTCCCTCATACTCATATTTTGATGAACCAAGGTATGAACTTTGAGGAACCAAGATATGAGCCACCACCTTCGTATGCTTACTATGAGGAACCATGGCGTGAACAACCCACCTCATATGAGTATTATGAAGAACAAAATTATGACCCTTATCCATCATATGCTTACAATGAAGAACAATGTTTTCAACCATCTACTTCATATGGGTATTATGAGGAACAAAGGATCGAAGAACCGGATTCAAGCTTTGAAAATCCCGATTCTTTTTCTATAACCAAAGTGACCGATAGGATATTAGAACACCTTAGAGTTATCGATCGCTATATAAAAGAATCTCGCGCAAGGGAAGAGGAGTCCCGCGCAAGAGAAGAATTAAAAAAGGATGAGATAACCGAAAGTGTAAAAATGGAAGAACAAATAAGTGAAAAGCCGACACATGAGTTAAACAACGAAAAAGGTGAGTCCGTTAACGATAAAATTCAAGAAGAGTCTAATTTTGAAGAAATTAATCTCTTGTCACCTTCTTTCGAAAATCATTGTTTAGTACCCACTCATGCTAAGTTTTTAAAAGAGTTAAACACTAACACTAAAATTGACGAAACGGTAAGTGTTAAGTTAACTAATGATCAAACCTCGCTAATAAAAGAAGACCCATTTGAAATTAACATTACACCGGTTCCATGTTTCTTTCAAAATTCGTTTATTAGTAATGTCACAATTGATAAAGATCTTTGTGTTAACATAATGCCTAACTACATTTTCGAAAAATTAAGCATTAGTGATTTTTCTCCACTTCAAATACCCATTTTTCTATCCAATCGGAAAGTAATAAAATCAATCGGTATAGTTGAAGATGTCTTGGTTCAAACAAATCAAATGGTAATCCCGACCGACTTTGTCATCCTCGATGACGCTCCTCTAGTGTTGGGATGACCATTTGTAAAAACTCACGAAGCTTTGAAGAACCGGAAGTACAACAATCTATCTCTCCAATTAGGGGCATTTAAGAGAAGTGTCGATCTTGAGCGATCAATGAAATATCCATTCGGCAATAATGACCCCCTAATTGAAGATGAAGATGAACCACCCGATACAAGTGAAAAGATTGACCACTTTGTCGAAGAAGAGGTCGCCATAGAACAAACTTTTAAAGTTCTTGATCGAAATGAGCAACCGAATAAGGAGTCTCCTAAAGACCCACCACTTGAGCTCAAAGAACTTCCAAAAGGTTTGGAATATGCTTTTCTAGACAAAGATGGTAATTTACCTGTAATTATTTTGTCTAAATTAGATAGCTTAGAAAAAGAAAAATTAATCAGTCTTTTGAAAAAACACAAAAACGCGATCGCTTGGAAACTTGTAGACATTAAGGGAATAAGTCCTTCCATGTGTACGCACAAAATTTTAATGAATGATGACTACAAACCGGTAATACAACCACAACGCCGAGTAAATCCAAATGTTCAAGAAGTGGTTAAAAACGAAGTCATCAAATTACTTGACGCCGGACTTATCTATCCCATCTCCGATAGTCCTTCGGTGAGTCCCGTCCAAGTAGTTCCAAAGAAAGGAGGTATGACGGTGATAACTAATGAAAAAAATGAATTAATACCAACGAGAACTGTCAAAGGATGGAGAGTATGTATAGATTATAGAAGATTAAATGAAGCAACAAGAAAAGATCACTTTCCTTTACCCTTCATTGATCAAATGTTAGAAAGATTATCCGGTCATAAATTTTATTGTTTCTTGGATGGTTTTTCAGGTTACTTTCAAATCCCGATAGCACCCGAAGACCAAGAAAAGACAACTTTAACATGTCCCTATGGAACTTTCACTTATCGATGCATGCCGTTTGGTCTATGTAATGCCCCCGCAACATTCCAACGTTGCATGGTGGCCATTTTCCACGACATGATAGAAAAGACAATGGAAGTCTTTATGGACGACTTTTCTATCTTTGGGGATTCATATGACCAATGCCTCGATAACCTTGAATGAATGTTATCCCGATGTGAGGAAACTAACATCGCCCTTAATTGGGAAAAATGCCATTTCATGGTAAGGAGGGAATAGTACTCGGTCACAAAATCTCAAGCGAAGGAATGGAGGTGGATCGAGCCAAAATAGATACCATTTCTAGACTACCACCTCCATCCTCCGTAAGAGCTATCAGAAGTTTCCTAGGGCATGCCGGATTTTATAGGCGGTTTATCAAAGACTTTTCTAAAATTTCAAGGCCTCTTATAAAATTACTTGAAAAAGATGCCCCTTTCATCTTTGACAAGGATTGCAATCAAGCATTTCTAACCCTAAAGGAAATGTTAGTCAACGCACCTATCATGATAGCGTCTGATTGGAAATTTCCTTTCGAAATCATGTGTGATGCTAGTGACTTTGCAATTGGAGCTGTCTTAGGACAAAGAAAAGAAAAGCATTTTCACCCCATTTATTATGCTAGTAAAACACTAAACAATGCACAAGAAAACTACACAACAACTGAAAAAGAATTACTAGCTGTGGTATTTGCTTTTGATAAATTTCATTCTTATCTTGTTCTTTCTAAAACTATAGTCTATACAGATCATGCAGCCATTCGATATCTCTTCAAAAAGCAGGACGCAAAACCACGTTTGATTCGGTGGATTCTACTCCTCCAAGAATTTGATATTGAAATCAAAGACAAAAGAGGAGCAGAAAACACTGCAGCAGATCATCTTTCGCGCTTAGAAGACCCAGCTTTGGAGGCAACCAGGGACGAGCAAATCAACGAAAAATTTCCAACTGAGTCCCTAGAAATGGTGGAATATAAAGAAGAACCATGGTACGCCGACTATGCTAACTACCTAGCTAGCGGTATAGTCGCTAAGGGTTGGCCACATCATCAAAGAAAAAAAATCTTTGCCAATGTGAAACACTATTTTTGGGAAGATCCATATCTTTTCAAAATGTGTGCCGACCAACTCATCCGACGATGCGTACATGGTAGCGAAGCACGAAAGATTCTCTGCCATTGTCATGAAGGTCCATACGGAGGGCATCATGGTGCCACTAGTACTGCACGAAAGGTATTTGATTCAGGATTTTATTGGCCAACCATTTACAAAGACGCCCAAAGTCTTGTCAAGACATGTGATGCTTGCCAAAGAACAGGTAATATTTCTTCCAAAAACGAAATGCCACAAAATGGCATTCTTGTTTGTGAAATTTTTGATGTGTGGGGACTCGACTTTATGGGACCTTTCCCGCCATCGAAAGGAAACAAATATATACTTGTGGCAGTAGACTACTTGTCTAAATGGGCCGAGGCCGAGGCACTTCCAACAAATGATGGAAGAGTCGTGGTAAGATTTCTGAAAAAACTATTCTCTCGTTTTGGCACACCTAAAGCATTAATAAGTGATAGAGGTACCCATTTTTGCAACCATCAACTTGAAAAATTTTTAACAAGATATGGGGTCTATCACCGGGTCTCAACAGCATATCATCCTCAAACAAACGGATAAGCCGAAGTGACTAATAGAGGTTTAAAACGAATACTTGAAAAAACCGTAGGGATAAATAAAAAGGAATGGGCAGATAAATTAGATGATGCTTTATGGGATTTTCGAACTGCTTATAAAACAACAATAGGTACTATAATCTAGTCTATGGAAAAAGTTGTCACTTACCAGTAGAAATTGCACACAAACCCTACTGGGCAATTAAAAATGTAAACTTAGATTTAGAATTTGATGGTAAAAATCGATTTTGTCAATTAAACGAATTAGACGAACTTAGAAATTGTGCATACTCAAACTCTGAAATTTATAAGGAAAGAATGAAAATTTTGCATGACAAACATATTAAACCTAATGAGTTTCGAGTAGGAGATCTAGTTCTTTTGTTTAATTCACGACTTCGATTGTTTCCTGGTAAATTAAAGTCTAGGTGGTCATGACCTTTTTCCATCACCCATATTTTCCCACACGGGGCAATAGAAATTAAATCTCGGAATGGACCTCCATTCAAAGTCAATGGCCAACGGCTGAAACTCTATCAAGGATTCATTGAGGATGAAGAGGAGGAGATCTCGCTTCAAACGGTGGAAGAACGAAAACATCAACATCATACCTAGTAAGTTACGAACGATAAGGACGACATCTAAATCGGTAAGTCTTCTAACCATTTTTTTTTGGGAAACAACGAGCACTCACACGAGCACTAAAAAAAATTTAAAACTTTACTCGGCACGAGGCCGTGTCAACTGGACACGGGGCCGTGTCCGCGCTACTGTCGGGATATATCCCATTTTTCATAACAGTTACACCATTCCACACGCCCCGTTTCCCCGAAAACGCTCTGGTTCCAGGCGATTTTCCGCAGATTTTCAACGTCTCCTATCATTCTAACAACATCAAGGTATGATTCTATCACTATTATTAGTTAGATTAAGCATTTGCATGTAGTTAAAACACCAAAAATTTGAGGAAAATTCTAGGGTTCTTGAAGTTCATTCGGATCGAACCTCAAATTTTTGTTTAGATCTGTTTGCATTTAGTTAGATTAGTGTTAAGGGAAGTAAATACACTTTTATTGTTCATAGATTCGCTCGATTTCTCACAAAAACCCCAAACCCTTGTTCTTGAACCAAAAAAGATAAAATTGAATGGGTAAACGGGTCGTTTTGGGAAAAACGGCACTTAGGGTTTCATTTTCGGGGGAAACCGCATCTATTGGACCAAAAATTTTCAAGTTTTCGAAACCGGGTTGAAAAATGGAATTTTTGTGTAACAGACGCCTGGACACGGGGCCGTGTCCGCTGAACACGGGGTCGTGTCCAGCCCACTGTTTGTAGTTTTGTCCGAAAACTCTTTTGTTTCGTGCTAACTTTTGGTGTATTCTTTCAGATGGCTAGGAAGTTCACAAGGTTTAAAGCAAATGAGCTCGATGCGAGGGCTAGATACGAAATACTTCAAACAAGGCCGGAGGAATACCCGAGGCAAGCATGCACGGACTTGTTAACATTGGTAAACCAACTCGACCGCTTCAACAACCTTGTCACAGGACCTCTAAGAGTCGCTTTAACAACTCGACTTCATTCCGTCCACGAATGCACTTTGGAATTCTATAGCACCTTCACATTCAACTCAAGGTGCGACCCATTCGACAATGATGGGGTAGCGTTCCGATGTGGCGGAACTAGGTATTCGATCTCTATGGCACAATTTGGGTCGATTGTCGGGTTGTACGCGGAGGAAGATGCGGAAAACGAGGAAAATACTGGAGGGATGTGAGAGATAGGTGAAAACGATCGCCAAGCCGCGTGGGCTCAGATTGGTGAAGGGTACTACAATCCGAGCAGCACTAAGAGCACGAAGTTGAGGGATCCGCTCTACAGATACATCCATAGGCTCCTTGGCTACTCTCTTAGTCAAAGACACGATAGCGGTGGCGTCGTTGGGTTAAGAGATTTGGTTGTCCTCCACTGCATCCATAACCACAGGCCCCTTGATGTTCCGTTCCTCATGCTCCGAAACATGCATCATAACCGCCTTGCTACTGCACCAACCCCTATCTTCTTTGGGGGATGGGTGTACCGTCTCTTCAAGCACTTCACCAACATACCTAGGTCATTAGGAAGGAGTCCATGGTCGGGTAGGGTAGATATACACATCTGCCGCTCAATGAACCTGATTTATGAGGCTGAAGACGGGACGGTTAGCTTTCAAAGGATGCAAGGTCATGCATGGAACCCGCAAGAAGCACTTGTTCTCCACGCTCCTCAACATCATCAGTACCAATACCAGCCCCATGGTGATCCGGGCCAATCCTCCTCAAGAGGCGGTTTTCCTAACTTTCAAAGTTTACATGATTTGTTGCAGGAAAACCTCATGTGCACCAGGAACACCTACAATATGGCAAGCAACACATACCACCGGGTTGGGGCAATCGAGAGAAACATATCCGATATCCAAGATGATATTGGAAATATTCGGGAGTACATGGCTGGCCATGGTGGGGATGATAATAATGAAGACGATGACATGGATTAGGCGGGATGAGTGGAGGAAGAAGCGGTTGGTTGATGATTCCCCAGGTTAACCTTTTCTAATCTTGAACAATTTGAGGCCTGCGTGCCAAGTGTTGAACAATTTACTTTCCCTAACTTCTTTTATTTTCTGCATTTATTTTTCTTTTAACTTTGTTGACATGGATGTTGAACTTGGTAAGATTAGGATGTTTGCTATGGTGTGGTATAATGTTTATTGATTAAGCAGGTACATACGAGGCTTAGAGTACTAAGCATTAGTGCTACTGAAGCCGGGACATGAAAACCGAAGAAAGAAACCTGTTTTTCAACCTTGCAGATTGTCCACACGGGGCCGTGTCCAGCCGACACGCCCCCGTGCCCACTCCCCAGACCTGCTGTTTGTTTTATTTCTGCAGACCTTGACAAACACGGGGTCGTGTCCAGCCAACACGCCCCCGTGTCCACCTTCTGTAAGTTTTCGTTACTGGCACCTGAACACGGGGTCGTGCCCACCAGGCACGGGGCCGTGTCCAGCACCCAGTAACACAAAATGTTTGCTTTTTCACACCTTTTTACACATTTAATCAACCTAAACACTTATTTTTGGGACACATTGAGGACAATGTGTAATTTAAGTGTGGGGGGGGGATGCTAAAACCTTGAATCTTGCAAGTCCTAAATACAAGCCTTACACAAAACTCTATTGGAACCGCTAATCACCCCAAAAAAAAATTCAAAAATTTTCATTTTTTTTACTTGTCTAGGTTTAACTTGGGAATTTCAAGTTCTAAAAAGGTTATATTTTTACGAATTTACAACCGATAGCGTCGTGATAAAAAGAACCAACATAAGAAAATTATGAAAAGGCATGACAAGCTTAGTTAAAATCTAATTATATATACTTGATCACATAAAAACCCATTCCCACAAAAGTGAGTTTTGAGCCTTTATTGAGCATACAAATACATATCTTTAAATTAAATGCTCATTTTTCGTTTCTTGTGTGAATAGCCGCTTGGTTCTTACGACTCTAGAACTTGTCATGACGATACATTCCCGGTCCTTACCAACTTAAACCCGAGTAACTAAATGATGCAGGCATTAGGACTAACCCTTTTTATTTCTACACCATTATTTTTTCTTTTTTTTACCACCTACCCAAAATCCCCCTAGTTAGCCCCTTTGAGCCTAAACCTTTTCATTTCATAACCCAAACAAATACCTTTTCACCCACCAAAACCTTTTTCATTTTTAACCCTTTGTTTTAGTAACAAGTTCGGTTTCTCATTTGACTTTCAAAAAAAAAAAATGTTGAAGCAAAAGAAAATAAACAAACAAGTTTATCAAAAATAACTTTGTTTGAATAATAGCTTCATCAAAATGAAAATTACAAAAATAGAAAGTCTTACGAAAACCGACGCTTGTTACGCTTTTCGCCCTTTTTCTACTAACCACTAACCCAACCACCTACCTTTAACCCAAGCCTAACCCTTCACCCAAAAAGTCCTCTTGATATTTACAAAGGTATATAAGTTAAAAAGGAGGAGGATTGATTGCTTGGCAAGCATATGGTAGGAGTAAGTTCCATGCCGCTCACGAGTGTCCACTAAAATACATCTTCGGCCGAGTGTTGAGTGATCCCCCGTGAGGTATGTGAACTTGTATATAAATAAAATTTTAAAAGAGGCATGTTATGCCCTAATAAGTAACTTATCTTATGAAAAGTTTTAAATAAATCATGACGAATAGGATTGTAAATAAATAAAAATAAAACTAAAAAATCTTGGAAATCCCGGCACTCTATGACAAGCCCAAAAACCTTCTTTTCTACCCATTCCATTTGGGAGTGTAAAAGCCACATATTAAAGAGTTTTGCTTGAGGACAAGCAAAGATTCAAGTGTGGGGGTATTTGATGTGAGCAAAATGCAACATATAAATTACATCAATTGTGGCATAAAACTAACCCTTTTTTAGTACTAATGTTGGAAAAAAGTATGCTTTTGTCTTCCTTTTGTATTTTCAGGATTAAATGAGCTCAAATTAACAAAAGAAGCAAAAAGACAGCAAAATCTAACATAAATACAAGAAAAGGAACAAACGTGACATGCCCGACCCCACGACAACATCTTCCCAAGCAAAACAAGAAGACTGAAGACTGAACACGCCCTGTGCTCAGCCAGCACGAGGGCGTGCCCAAGCGTCAGCAGAAAAGACAAAGTGGTAGAAGCTTCTATTGCCCACCACGGGGCCGTGCTCAGCGGACACGGGGTCGTGGTCAACTATAAGATTCGCACAATCCAGGCAAATCTTCATAGTACAAAGATTCTTCTGCACACGGGGTCGTGCTCAGCGGGAACGGGGGCGTGGTCAACGAATAAAGACAAGCTGCAATAAATGAAGAAAGAGAAGGATGTGGACACGGGGCCGTGCCCACTGGACACGGGGCCGTGCCCGAGCTTCTGTTCAGCCTATAAATAGGAGTGCTTGGCTCAAGCTTAAACCATCCCTTGGCACACCACCTCTCTCACACTTCACCCACCACCCACCACCACCATAACACCATCATCCACCACCATCATCCATTGTCCATCATAGAGTGTGTGAGTCGTCTCGGGATCCAAGATTGATCGTAAGAGTTCTTGACAATCAAGGCCATGTTTGCCTAAGTCTCTTACATCACTTGGTGAAGACAAGTGTCTAGTGTAATACTTTTTATTTCTAATCTTTTCGCACTTTTTACTTGGTTTTGTATTAATGACTTTAATAACTAGTTTCTTATGTTGAAGGTGATTCTTCCTTATCGTTTGTCCGTGGTGTCTTGGCATTATTTTACTGTCTATATAAAATAAAAGATTTTCACCATTCATATCTCCACTGTCTATATGGAGGTATGTTGGCTACCTGGTCGGGGGTTAAGGGAACGGTTTGGTAAGAGTCTTGCCATTGTTCAGTGTTTAGAGGTCCTGCAATGGACCTGGGTCAAATTTAGTAGGACCTCCTTCAATACTTAACGGTATTGGATGGCGGGGGTCCAAACTCTTTGATCCCCTCATAAGTTAAACTACTATTAATACTATAACCCGGCTATTTAGGACTGTATCCCTGCTGACTCAGACTACTTAGTCGAGGGTAACGCCACCTCCAAAAGAGGGGCCTACCATAATTTGCATTAATAACTTAATTCATTATCTTTCAATAATCCGACCCTTTCGGATTGTATCCTTGCTGACTCAAACTACTGGGTTGAGGGTAACCTCACCTTCAAAAGAGGGGTCTACTACAATAACTAAGATAATCTCTTAAATAAGTGCAAAAGTGCGGAAATAATCAAAGGTTACACTATACACGAGTCGGAACCAAGTGATTCATCTTGTCTATCTGATTTTATTTTTATTTTTCAGCATTTTAATTAGTTTTTATTTTTCTTAGCTTAATACCTTTTTTCTAAACTTTTTGATTTGATTAGACGTTGAGGATAAACCGGTACTAAAAGCTCTTGTGTCCTTGGACGACCTCGGTATCTTACCAACACTATACTACGCTCACGATGGGTGCACTTGCCCATATGTGTGTTTAGTGTTAGTAAATATCGTGTTTTATAAATTTAAAACTTGGCTAAAGAAAGTGTAAAAGGGGCTTAAAATATACTTAAACCTATATATACACCTAACGCACATCAGTCACTAAGGAATTGGTGGTCGTTAAGAATTAAAGGACAATCACGAATGATTTGGTGACTAGTATTAGGTTTACCGTTAGCAAGTTCTATGGAGTAAGGACTTGTTAATTCAATAGCTGGCATATTTAATAGGGGTAAGAAATTAATGGAAACGTAGCTCCTATCTGCACCCGTATCAAACAATACTGAAGCATACTGATCGGAAATGAGAAAGGTACCTGTCAGCACATTCGGATCCTGCCGTGCGTCACCCGACCCAAGTATAAAGGCACGACCTCGAGCTGCATTTGAGGTAGAAGCTTGGCCCTGCGTATTCTTTCCTGCTAACTGCTGATCAAGCTTTGGGGCAGTTTCTTTGGAAGTGGTCCATGCTGCCACATCCATAGCACGCATGGGTGTAGGTAATCTGTTGCGTTGGTGGTTGGCGTCGCTGTTGCAGAGGTTGAGGCCTTGGGGTTTGGAAACGGTTGGGTTCCAATGGTGTCTTACAGCTTCGGGTATAATGTCCACTTTTATGGCACCTCGAGCAGATCCCTGCTCGACATGCACCATAGTGGTGCAAAGTGCACTTGTTGCATTTTTGGGTTGTTCCTCTATAGCCACCAGAGTTTCCCGTTGGTGTAGTCATGGCGTAGCTTTGACTAGTGGCTCTCCCCCTCTTCGGTATAGCTGCCCCTGCTCGACTACTTTCCGGGGCCTCTCGCTTATTTCTTGCCGGCTCTCCTGGCATTGTCAAAATCTTGCGTCTAACCATGTCGTACATAACCATGCCCGACCTAGCTACCACTCCGTGCATGGTCAGGTGCTCCACCGAATTAATGATGCTTCTCACTTCTGGGGCCAGTCCCCAGATATACCTCTCGATCCTCTTGGACTCCGGTTGAACCATATCTGGAAGTATGCGTGCCAGTTCATTGAAACGGTTAGTGTAACCTGCATGGTCCGCACCTTGCATTTGCAGGTTCCAAAATTTGTGTTCTAGCTTCTGAATTTCGTGAGCTGGGCAGAACCTTTCTCTCATTAGTTTCTTTAAATCATCCCAAGTCATAGCATTAATCGCGTCCTGCCCGCGAGATTGCACAATAACATTCCACCAGTTCAAAGCGTGGTCGGTAAAAGTAAAAGTTGTATACTTTACCGCACAGTCTCCCGGACAATTACTTATGTTAAGGACCGATTCCGACTTATCGATCCATTTCACAAACCCGTTCGGTCCTTCAGTTCCATTAAACTCCATTGGTTTGCACTCCATAAAATGTTTATACGTGCAAACTGGCCTAACATTGTTTTGATTATTGTTCGGATCTCCCGGCCCTGGTCACGGGTTCGGTTACGGGTTCGCATTGATGCCGGCGTTAACCTGCGCCATGATAGTGGGAATAACGGCTTGGAGTTGTTGTGCTATCAGTTGGGCAATTTCTGCCTCTGTCATCTGAGGTACGCGTTTCGGGGCCATTCTATTATAAAGAATAGATAGGTATGTATTAATGTCACATAGTTAATCATCACTTATCACATTTTCAGTTACCACATACCACACAATTCCATTACACATCACATAATCTCATCACATCCATAGATCCACGACACATATAGTGAAAAGCATTGTCATGTATATATATAATATCATCGTCATACAATCGTCAAAATTTGCACATAGACTTAACCCAAAAGGGTCAGTGCTTAAATGTGCGGTTAAAACTGGTCACTAAAGTGGCATACATGCATCATACCACACGACACAAACTACGAGAGTCGAAAGTACTACGGCTACATCCCTACCTTGACATAGGCATAGCCCAGTGCTTGGTAGGATGTACAAAAGGTACATCATCTCTATTTATACTAGAAAGAAAACCATACTAGGAATGCCACATCCACCACGTCAACCCTGCAAAACCTGCTACCAAACCTACAATAGCGCCAGTACATCCATACACTAACGCTCGAAACTGATTATGCTCATGATGGAAGTATCCCATACCCTGTTGTAAGGCAATGATCGCCTGCTGCAAGATGGTCAAATAATCTCCCATAGACCTCCGCTGCTTCTCGTCCTCATCGCGTGCCATCCTCAATAACGAAATCTGCTCAAACAGAAACCCCATCAGGCAGCTCTCAGAGATGGGAGCAGGCACCTCCTGAGGAGGAACTAGTATGCCCCAAACAGGTGAGGAAGGCTCCCTAAATGGCTGGGAATGGCCCCCATGCTCGTAAGTGTGATAAAGGTAAGGGTCCTCCCTAGGTGAGGTAAGAAAACGAGCAGTAAAGTGCTGCTGGGTCCCTATGGGTGTGGGTATCAAGCGAACAGGGGAAATAGGTGGGGTAAAAAAAGGCACAGGGACAGGTACCCTCCGACGAGCCGTCTGTCGGGGGCGGACAAGGGGTACATCCTGAGAACTAGGTGAGGAGGGGGTATAAGGGTCGGGGGGAATCTCGGGTGTAGGTAACCTAGGGGCTACCGGCCCCCACTCCCAATGCCCCGTGGCAGGAGTAGGGCTCCTAGGAATAGGTCCTACTGGGATAACGACATCCGGGCTACAACTATGCTCCGAGGAGCTAGTTAGGTGGTGAAATGGTGAACGGTAGGCGCTCGAGGACTCCCCACGCGCCTAGTAGGGGGTCTAGGGGGATAAACAGCACAACAGTACCCAGACTTATCCGGCGAGTAGCCCTGGGCAACAGAGGCATCTGTGGATCCTCCTCAGGATCAGTCTCCATATGAGAAGTCGTCTGACGACTCGAATGACTCGACATAGTACCTGTAAAGGAAAACAACATCTAACACCGCTTTTATCGACTGACATAACCGAAAAAAACAATCCACCGAGGTACACATAAACACGTATTGCACACAACTTTAATTTTAGTTTTAAAATTTTTTCCACCACTGTTAAGTTAGCATGGCATCTCATTTCTCTTTTCTCTCTCCGTAACGTTTTCGGAATGCCCAAGTACCAGCAGATAAATTATTGTGTTCCCGACCACAATAATTTATTTGCCTAACAAGACCACCCCGGTAGTAGCCACGCCACTCCGGCTCTAGAGGTTCTCAGGGTGAGGAGTTAACTCAGGATTATAGTCTAGGTTCTCTTAGGGATACCTAAATCGCTATAACCGATGACTCTGATACCATCTTCTATCACACCCCGACTCGCAGCGGAAGACAAACGCGGGGTGCGGCAGACACATGGCACTCCTCATAATTTAAAAACATTACATAACATAAAACAGGAGCATCGGTTACAACGTCTTTGAACTATCACATTACAAACCATATGTTAAAAGCGGTACTACAAGCCATTATAGCTTTTATTATGCTACGTCCGCCTCCAAGAGTGTCACAAGTGAAACCTAGACTGTTTTAATCGAACTGTGTCACACAGACACTTAATCGCACCACATGCATTACATGCAGTTTAATGCCCTCGGGTAGTTATGTCTAACAACATAACCTAGGTAGGACGCGTGCAGTTGCCAGGGTGCCAGTCGCACTTGTCCGGCGACAACTGGGTTTGTCAGACCAATAGTACTATCCACTGCCCACGGCTTACGTTAATAACTTGTATCGGGGCTAATATCGTGTGTTAGATAATTCACATCATAGCAAGTTCGTATAATTAACACAGTTTGTAACCTGCAAATCACCCCAGAAAACAGTAAAATAGATTAAAAGTGGGGGAGTGAAACTCACAGTGCAAATAGTAGTCTCGGCTAAAGAGTGTTTAACCAACGAAATCAGCTTTAATACCACACATGCAAGTAAGGACTCAAATCAGTATCTAAGTCGGTAATGGTTATAATTTGGATTTGGTCAGGAATTTTCACCCCGGATTGAGTCAATAGGACACGGGTATGGTGATGGAGGTCAGTGTAGTATTAGTTTTCAGTTTGGCTTCCGGGCACCGGTTTGCGTGCCAGTCAATGTCAGTAGTTTAACGTGTTCGGATAATGGTACGGGAATACCAATAGTGCCAACACGTTGTTATGTAAAAATGATTAATTTTTCATTAAGGGAGTTTGGGTGTTCGGGGAGTCCAGGTTTGCCCAATTTTGAGTTTCCGTTTCCACCGTCGGGAATTTCCCGAACTGGTATTGGACACACTCTGAGTGTCCAATCCGCCCTGGAATCTCCCAGAATACTACCCGTGTTTCAATTATAGTATTTGTCGGGTTGGGTCAGTTCCCAGTTCCGGCAGGTTCGTTACACGGTAAACTGCCGAAATTGATTTAAAATAACCCAATTTTTAATCCCAAAAATTCTCATTTTATCTATAATTTGAAAAAAATTCTGAAATTTTTTATATAACTCAGAAAAAATCTATAGAATATGGGAAAAATTTATGGGAATTTATTTTGGCATTTTACTTGTCTAAATAAATTATTTATAAAACATATTTAACCACATAATTAACATTAATTTGCATTAATGATTAAAAAATTCCCAAAAATTTCCTGGACATCCCTTATGTTTCTAGAAACATCTCCAAAAATTTTAAGATTTTTCCGATTTTGTTTCGGTGCGTTTTCGGCTACCGAAAATTCGTAAAAACGCGGATTTTTAACCCAAATAAAAACTCAACCAATGGACTCCGAATTTCCCAAAACATTCCACATATGTTCCTTAGTATCTCTGTAAAATTTGGTGATTTATTTAATCCGTTTGGCAATTTTTCCAGAATTCTTTTGGTAAAACAGTAAAAGATTCACCAAAAATCTTATAAATTTCCAAAAATTCTAAAATTTTACGCGGACCTTCCTGAAAGTACCTTTCATCACCATACCAAATTTCAGCTCAATCCAAGTAACACGTACCAAGTTATAGTCTGAACAATATTCTGCCTAGTCTAGATTCAAGTTTCGGGTCATATACCTAGCGATTCCTTCGATTCCGAGCGTTCCTTGTGAGTCCAGAAGTATGTGTGGGCTATATTCAGTACCTACACATCAAGTACAATCCAAATATTCTAGAACTTAGATAAATCAAGCTTTAATTCATTGTTTTTTGGTTACTCGAATAGTTAGGCGATTTTTGTCGAATAAGTGTTGATTAGGGTATCAAACCCCAAAGATTTATAACCATGGCTGCCATATAACACCAGGGTATTCATATGGTGTTCATATTCAGCCCCTAAACTTGTTTAAAACACCAAAATTCATGGATTAAAATTGGTTTTCATGGCCTAAACCATGTTTAAACAAGAAACCAAGCCTAAACAATTGAAGATTTGAGTTAATACCTTGGATTTGTTGAAGTATATGGTGAAATCAGCTGGGAAAAAGTGAAGGGGAAGCAGAATTTTGGGGATTTTTGAGTGAAAAATAAAAGAAAAAAAATGAAAAACATAGATATATATATGGGGGGTGGTGGCGGTTTGGGTGGGCCCCCCTAGGGCCACCTCGTGCCTCGTAAAACATGATAAAAGATGATGTTTATCCTCTGTTGAGTGTTTAGGTTCGTTTGCGGGTCCCACGCGTGTTCTTGATTTGCGTGACGGACTTCGTTTCGCGCGTAATTAGTGTTAAAAGACTCGGTTTTAAAAATCATGCATAACCGTCTTGAAATCCGAACCCAGTTACGTTTTAATCATAAAAGACTCGCATTAGAGTGGTTTAAATGTTTTCAAGCTTGATCGATCGTTCCTTGCACGTTTGATTGCCTTATGTTATGCCTGAAACGAAGGCGTTTCCCTAACCGGGAAGCTGCTTCGTTTTGCGTGCCCCATCTTTGATTGGCTTCAAACCTTATGTCACAGTATATGGCACAAAAATAAGTTGTTCCTGGAACTCGAAATCTTAAATGATGCTACCGATAACCTAATAATCAATGTCAAAGGTTTACAACGCTGTTAAACGGAACACTCCCGTTTAACACGTGTTTCAAGGCTACGGACACCAACTTCGCACTGTTGGCCCTTATTAGTGTCATGTCAGTCATAACGTGTTCTCAGATTCCTCCGAGACATAACAGATATCAGTTAGTCAAGCATATAAGTCACACATGTTTTTAGGGTTTTTGCGCAATTAAAGTGTTAAGTGTGCTTTACAGTTTTGGATCGTTTAGGGTGTACCTGGTTTCGTCATGGGTGTCACACTTGGGTGCCTATCTTTAGGTTCAAAGACTTTCTTTTCTTATTTCCCGAAGACTCCACATGAGTCTCCTTCTTGTTTGTCTCAGATTCTGAAAATTTTCCCATACGAAGAGCTTCTTCAGTAAGCGTAACGCTCAAATCGATAGCCTCTGTGATGGTTTGAGGCTTTGAGGCAGTAACCATGTTCATGATTTGTGATGCAAGTCCATAAATGAATCGCTCAATCCTCTTGAATTCCGGCTTGACTAAGTAGGGAACGACCCTAGACAAGTCATGAAAGCGTTGGACGTACTCAGCGATTTTCGGCCCGTCCATTTTCAAATTCCAGAACTCCACCTCAAGCTTCTGGATTTCGGCCCTAGAACAGTATTTCTTCTCCATCATTTCTTTGAGCTCATCCCAGCTCAGTGCATAAGCAGCTTCTTCACCAAGGGTCTGAACCTGAAGGTTCCACCAGGAGAGTGCGCCGTCCAAAGACAACCCTGAGATAAAGGTAACACTTTGCTGGGGTGAACAGTTACTTATTCTCAGGACGGAGTCAGTCTTTTCTGCCCAACGAACAAATGCAACGGCGCCTCCTGTGCCGTCAAAGTTCAATGGCTTGCAGTTCAGGAACTGTTTATAAGTGCAGCCAGTTGGAGGGTTACTTCCAGAAGGGCCACCGCTGCGTTCAGAGCGGAGGGCTTCATGCTGCGCTATAGCTTGGGAAATGCGCTCACTGAGTTCGTCTTCCGTTAATGTAATGGTGTTCGTGTCACGTCTGGGCGGCATTTCCGTCTGTCAAAAGGGTAGGGAGTAGGTTAGACAACATTCCATAATTGCCTATGAGGTACATATTACCACCAGGAAACACGTAATCACCCAATATCACATGCATATATATAACAATGTATAAGTAAGGAAGCAACCACTGGGCTCTCATATAGGCTTGACATCTTGACTTATTGTTTGTAATGGGAAAAAGTAAAATGAACTCGAGGCTACATCACCTCGGTCAAACAAGTTTCATAATATGAGGTGGCAGTTAACTTTCTTCTGTATTGGTTTTCTTAGGTCTTTAGCTTCACAACGACGGATATGTTTTCCAATGGGTAGGATTTGTGTGATAGAGAGTGTAACATCACCGAATCCTTCCCATGTGTTAGCCATCTTCACTTACTTAGAAACTGATTCCCAACGGCTCGTAGACGAGTAGAAGTGTCAGACACGAAGTAGGCAAAACAGGTTTTTTACTTTGTAAAGTGCTAAAGCAATGGTCTAGGTGTTGTTCTACCAAATAAATGTGTGAACACCTATAGATTATTTTTGGAAGGATGGTGATCATTAGCCTGGCCCGCAGAGTTCACCAGGATTTCCATGCACTACAAGTCGTTATTACGTGGGCCCCCGTAATAATAAATTGTCTTGCACAGTTACCCCAATTTTCCCTCGTCCAAGCAGATGATCAACCAAGGAGGGGACTCTACTGTCCTTATACCTCTGACATGGAAAGGACCATTGCGGTGGTCCACGCGCTAACATTCGTTATTGTTACACGCGAATAGACACGATGATTAAACGAAACAGGAATAAGGAGAATTCCTAGTAGTTGGAGGTTCCCCTTTAAGATGAATACTTCATCTTCCTTGTCTGGTCAAGTGTGTCGTCAATCTTGCTCCTCAAAAGCCACAGGGACCTCGTCCTGCTGATAAGGTTGTTGTCCAAGGTTGCCGCCTCTTCCTCGCTGTCACTACCGTAGTCAGGCACCTTCACAGTCGAGAGGGAAGCGCTGCCATCTCCTACGGAAACAAGCTCAGAATCTCATTTGGTAATCACTCCAGCTATGAGCTTTGCAGTAAACGCGAGGTCGACAGCTTCATCGTGCAAGTCAAGAACAATAATAGGATTCAAAGTCGAAGGTATCTTATTCACGTCAATAATTATTCCGTACACTTATTCGTATGTATATATCAACAAACAAGTATGTCACTTAGCATAAACAGGAAAATAAATGCATGATATCACATATAACTCTCGTTTATCCTTTGGGGGGGGGGAGGTCATTTTGTCTTTGGCAAGTTTATCCCACGTAGACTATGCCTTAACTGGCACCTTAGTTTGGGGTATTCTCCTCCCTACTAATGTCCTTGCCTTGTCTTTTCTTTGAAAAATGTTTGACTCATGGATCTTGACGCTTACGTGAATGCAATGAAAACCATTTTGTAAAATGTTTTTCGTGAGAGAGTCCTAGTGATTGTAGTCTAGACTTGAGAAGGAATCCGAGTTCACTATAATCGAAGCTCTGATACCAAACTGTCACACCCTGACTTTTGCGGAAGCGTATGATGTGTGACTTGTTTAATACCATTGCATTCAATCATAATAAACAACTATATGATCAAAACGATGTTCATCCATTCATTAAGTTAAAAGTATTACAAACTCCAGTTATTTAAGTTTCAAACAACGCAGCCTTCGACCAAGATACAATTCAACAAAAGTGGATGGCATCTAAACTTGGAATTTACTTCTAGAAACAACACCCACACCCAAGATCCAACTTGTTACCTGAAATACATGTAATTTTGGAAAACATCAACAAAAGTTGAGCGAGTTCATGCATTTTATGTGAGTACTGACAAACTTGTCATCCTTTGAGAGACTCCTTTGAAAACAGGTATGAAAAGCATTTATGAACATAGCAAATAAATGTTTTACAAGGACATTAAAGCATGTGAAGACATAGGGAGCACTCAAAATGAGTAGGCTTATACCCTAAACGATTCCCTCGACTATGTCGAATTCCCCTTCGACTATGTCAATTCACCTTGACTAATGTCGATTCACCTCGACTGGGACACCGAAGCACTCAAGTGGTCACAGGTACCATGAGTGGGGTTCGGCCGTACCCGTTAGATCTAACCTTCGTCCCTAATTAACAGTTAAAGGCATTTCAAATTTACTCTATGCTCACATGATCTAATAGTTCATTTCATAGTCAATTCATACCGTTTAAACATTCGTAACATGTATTCAATCTGACGTAACTCACGCTGCTACTAATATGCACGACTACCTACAATGTACTACGGTCTATTAGCCGAGCGGTTCGTGCCTTGACTTTGTACTAATTAGTGTCTTTGAGTCACGCATCTTTGTGTCCTTAATATTATTCCAAGTATTTACATGCACATCCTTCCCAAGGATAGGTATATTTCTATTTGTATTTCTTATACTCGTATATTTTTGCCATGTATTTGAGTCGTATTCCAGAGCGTATTTGTATGTACACAGATGCGTATTTCCATTGTGTTTATTAAGTATCCTCACACTTAATTTTTGTATTAACTTCTCTGGGATACTATTTCTAATAAAATTCATATATATTTCCAACATATATTTCAAGGATTACTACTTAGGAAAATTATTTATAATTTTTCCCTTGGCAAAAATATTTGTATTTTCATATAAGTTTAAAAAATAATATATTTTCAAGTCTAACTTGATAAATATATATAAACTTATTTTTATCCAAAAATAATGTATTTCAAGTTTCCTCAAAAAGATATATATTTTTCCCAAAAATAATATATCTTCTAAAAATTCCCAGAAAATATATTTTACATCCAAAAATAATATATTTTCTCCTCGTCAAAAATATGATATAAATTTGCAATAATTGTAAAAATCATATTTTTGTTCCTTTGATGTCCAAAGTATTATTTACCAAAAGTATACGTATGATTAAGTTTTCCGGAATATTTTGTTAGTTGCATTCTTTCGTTCGGTTTCACCAATATTTTGTGCGTAACTTGTATATTTATTCCTTGAAATTTTTGGGTAATATTTTGGATTGTAATTTCTTGGTACATAGATGAGTTATATTATTTCAAATCCTAAAATAATATAGCAAGTACACATAATATACAAATAATCACACGAGTTGTGACATCAACATATATATATTTTCCTCAATGTATACTTAGTCACTTTTTATTTATCAAAAACCAACCTCCAATATTTGTAATTTTTGTAATAAAAATTATGGCAACTTTTATGTGAAAACCATTCTCAAGATTGTCTTATAAACACTTGTTTTAAATATATTTTTCTAAGTGCTTAATTTCTACAAAAATTTTGCCATAGTTTCCCCTTAAAAATGGAGGTTTCCATGCTTTCAAAGCATATCATTTTCTTTTAAAATCATCATCAATCATCAACAATCATGAACAAGACTTACCATATGTTTTAAATATGCAAATTTACACTTTGACATGAACTTGAAATTTTGTAAAAAGTTGTAGTAACTTAGTATGTTATTTAGTAGGTTTAGTTACCCTCCAAAACATGGTTGTCTATTTATACATCACCTTCTTGTAAAATTTAGTCATTTACAACTTACTTGAAGATTTTCTAAAAATGATTTTTCTTGTATTCTTCTTGTTAACAATATGGTTCTAGTCTTGATTTAACCCCAAAAATGTGATTAGTTTTTTTAAAAGTCATGCTCTTGTAAATCTTGTAAATAATCTTGGTTTCTTGGGAAAACTATTTTTGAAATCATTCATTTACAAGACTTATTTCATGTATCAATCATCATCATACTTTAAATCAAGTTCATATTCAAGAATCATCCTCATACTTGCTAGATCATGTGTTTAATCATCATCTAGCAAGGTTATTATGATGATCAACATCATAAATATGAGAAATCAACAATCAACAAGCATAACAACTCATATTCATCAAGGTTTCTTCACATTTTAAGCTTATGTTCATGTTTACTTCTTATGATTCTTAGTGTTATTCATGTTTATGATTATGTTTCTCTTTTTAACCACTTAAAATAGAAGTAAACTAGCAAGATCAAGATTCTTACCACTAGCACAAGGCTAGGGATGATCAAGTGTAGAAAACAAGTGGATAAAAGCACTAGAGAGAGGTCCTTCAAGTTCCGTTGCTTGCAACCCTCCTAGATAGGCTCCTTACACCTTAGAATATGCTTAGAACACTTGGGAATTGGTTGAAAATGATGGGGTTATGGAGGGGTGTTTGGGCCGTAACTTATGGAGGAGAGAAGGAGGTGTGTTGTAGGTTGAAGATGATGAATGGTAAATGTGTCATTTTAATGGTTTTTATAAGATTCTAATGGCATATGGCATCTTATGTTGGAATATACTTCAACAAGATCTTATAAAATATAAGAAAGAAATCAAATGAAATCAACTAAAATTAATGTGTGGGCCCTTGTCTAACCGGCCTTGGATGGGGGGGGGGGTAAAGTGTAATATTTCAAGTATTAGTTACTTCATTCTAGTTAGATTCCAAGTATTAAATTTAGGGGTTTAGGTGTTTGGTGTTTGGTGTTTATAAGAGGTAATATGATGTTCGGTGACCATAACTAGCTTCGTAACATAAAAACAGTGCTTCTAGTAAAAATTTGATGTTTCGGGTAGTGTTCGGTTGTTCGGTTCGTTACTGTTCGTTAAAGTGCTAAATTGCGCAGTTTAGTGTGCTTTATGTTGTATTTTATGACAGTTTCGATTCCTGACACTTAGGAAAGTATTCTGGACCATTAAGCCATTTTTCTGCATTAAATTTAGATGTTAAATTGCTGAAAATTGCTGAATTTGTTTATTTACTGCAGAATTTTGCAGTTTTAGTGTGTTTCTAGCACTTTCCGGCACCTATATCATCACTAGGAAGGCAGTTTTGTAACCCCTACTTTCCTACACACTATACTAGTGTAACACTTGGTCGTGGGGCTTATTTTGTGTCTTAACATCATGTCTGTCTAAGTACTGAACTCACGTCGGTGCTTCTCGTTTTTCTAATAATGGTGCCAATTATGTTCTGTGCATTAATAGAACTATATCGTGTTGCATGTAGTAATGATAAAAGTGTTGCAACATGAAATGCCATTGTATGTATATAACAGTAATCAGAAATTCATTCATCTTGTAAACTATACCATGCACAGTTCTTAAAACACAGATTACTGTTCAATTATTGTACGGAATGTACAGAAAAGTGACAGTTGTCACATTGGAGGTTTTTGACGTTTTGGGCATTGATTTCATGGGACCCTTTCCCGTCTCCAAAGGGAATCGTTACATACTCGTGGCGATTGACTACGTGTCTAAGTGGGTTGAGGCTCAAGCTCTTCCTACAAATGAAGCCCGAGTAGTCTTAAAATTCCTTAAGAAGCTCTTTTCCCGATTCGGTACACCTAAAGCCTTAACTAGTGACCGTGGTACTCACTTTTGCAATGCATTGATGGAGAAATTGCTTGCACGCTACGGAGTCACTCATCGTTTGTCTACCGCATATCATCCACAGACGAGTGGTGAAGTGAAGAATGTGAATCGCGGTATCAAACGCATCTTAGAGAAGAGCGTTGGTAAGAATAGGAAGGATTGGTCCAACAAGCTAGACGATGCATTGTGGGCATTTAGGACCGCCTACAAGACGCCTTTAGGAACCACACCATTTATGATCGTCTATGGAAAAGCTTGTCACCTTCCAGTAGAGCTACTGCACCGAGCACTTTGGGCATTGAAAACCGTTAATCTTGACATGACCGAAGCCGCTAGGAAGCATTTCTTTCAAATCCATGAGCTTGAGGAGCTTAGGGATGCGGCTTATGCTCGATCATTGGGAATCAAGGAGAAAACGAAAGCTTCACACGATAGGAAGCTAAGGAAGGTCAAAGAGTTTAGCAAAGGTGATAAAGTGCTTCTTTACAACTCAAGATTGAAATTGTTTGCTGGTAAGTTGAAATCGAAGTGGTCGGGACCTTATATGGTTCATTACGTGTTTCCGTATGGAGCGGTGGAGATCATGGATGAGACGGATGGTCGTAGTTGGAAGGTGAATGGCCACCGAAAGCCGCCACTTAGTGCTTTGGGATGAAATCCCAAGTGTAGAGTATTTACCGTTTGTAATTTCATTAATTTTCGTAATTTTTCGTAGTTTTTCGTGTTTGTGTTTTGTGTGTTTGAGTAATTTTGCAGGAATCATACCATCGAGGAGCTGAATTTGCGAAGAAAATGACATTCCAGGTAAGTCCCAACACTTAGAAAAAATTTAGGATGGTTTTGGGAAGGATTGGTAACACTTAGAATTTTTTCTAAGGCATTAAACAAGATTTTTTACGCAACTTTCTGCCCAAATAAATCCTTCGCGTCGCGCCACAATAAAACACCCTTACTGTGGCGCTGCGCGACCCTCATGTCCAAATATCACTTCTGAACCCCCATGTGGCGCTACGACACCACTGATGCGCGTGTGGTGTTATAGATTTATATATATATTTTTAGCCCTTTTTACACGTTAGTCAAGTTTTAAATTTATAAAACATGATATTTTACTAACACCAAACACACATATGGGCAAGTGCACCCATCGTGAGCGTAGTATAGTGTTGGTAAGATATCGAGGTCGTCCAAGGACACAAGAGCTTTTAATACCAGTTTATCCTCAACGTCTAATCAAATAAAAAGTTAGAAAAATGTTTTAAACTGGAAAATAAAAACTAAAAATGCTGAAAATAAAAAATAAAAATAAAACAGATAGACAAGATGAATCACTTGGATCTGACTCGTGTTTAGTGCAACCTTTGATTATTTCCGCACTTTTGCACTTTTTAAGAGATTATCTTAGTTATTGTAGTAGGCCCCCCTCTTTTGAAGGTGACGTTACCCTCAACCCAGTAGTTTGAGTCAGCAATGATACAATCCTAATGGGTTGGATTATTGAAAGATAATTAATTAAGTTATTAATGCATAATGTGGTAGGCCCCTCTTTTGAAGGTTACGTTACCCTCGGCTAAGTAGTCTGAGTCAGCAGGGATACAGTCCTAAGTAGCCGGGTTAAAGTTTTAATAGTAGCTTACATATGAGGGGATCAAAGAGTTTGGACCCCCGCCATCCAATACCGGTGGGTATTGAAGGAGGTCCTACTAAATTTGACCCAGGTCCTTGCAGGATCTATACACTGAACAAGGCAAGACTCTTACCAAACCATTCCCTTAACCCCTGACCAGGTAGCCAACATATCTCTATATAGACCGTGGAGATATGAATGGTGAAAATCTTTTATTTTATATAGACAGTAAAATAATGCCAAGACACCACGGACAAATGATAAGGAAGATTCACCTTCAACATAAGAAACTAGTTATTAAAGTCATTAATACATAACCAAATAAAAAGTGCGAAAAGATTAAAAATAAAAAGTATTACACTAGACACTTGTCTTCACCAAGTGATGTGAGAGACTTAGGCAAACATGGCCTTTGATTGTCAAGAACTCTCACGATCAATCTTGGATCCCGAGACTACTCACACACTCTATGATGGATGATGGATGATGGTGGTGGATGATGGTGTTATGATGGTGGTGGTGGGTGGGTGAAGTATGAGAGAGTTGGTTTGCCAAGGGATGGTTTGCAAATGAGCCAAGCACCCCTATTTATAGCCTAAACAGAAGCTCGGGCACGACCCTGTGTCCGTTGGGCACAGCCCCGTGTCCATCCTCCTTCTCTTTCTTCATTAATTGCAGTTTGTCTGCATTAGTTGACCACGCCCCCGTGTCCGCTGGGCACGACCCCGTGTGCAGAAGCGTATCTGTACTATCAAGATTTCCCCAGATTTTGCGAATCTTAGAGTTGACCACGGCCCCGTGTCCGCTGGGCACGCCCCCGTGGTGGGTGATAGAAGCTTCTACAACTTTGTCTTTTCTACAGACACTTGGGCACGCCCCCGTGCTCACTGAGCATGGGGCGTGTTCAGCCTTCTGTCTTCTTGTTTTTGCTTGGGAAGATGCTTTCGGGGGGTCGGGCATGCCACGTTTATTCCTTTTCTTGTATTTATGTTAGATTTAGCTGCCTTTTTGCTTCTTTTGTTCATTTGAGCTCATTTAATCCTGAAAATACAAAAGGAAGACAAAACCCACACTTTTTTCAACATTAGGACTAAAAAAGGTTAGTTTTGAGCCTCAATTGATGTAATTTATATGTTGCATTTTGCACACATCAAATACCCCCACACTTGAATCTTTGCTTGTCCTCAAGCAAAACTCTTTATAATGTGGCTTTACACTCCCAAATGGAATGGGTAGAAGAGAAGGTTTTTGGGCTTGTCATAGAGTGTCGGGATTTCCAAGATTCTTTATTAGGTTTTATTTTTATTTATTTACAATCCTATTCGTCATGATTTATTTAAAACATTACATAAGATAAATTACTTATTAGGGCATAACATGCCTTTTTAAAATTCCATTTATATACAAGTTCACATACCTCACGGGGGATCACTCAACACTCGGCCGAAGATATATTTTAGTGAATCACTCGAGAGCGGCGTGGAACTTATTCCTACCATAAGCTTGCCAAGCAATCAATCCTCCTCCTTTTTAACTATACACCTTTGTAAATATCAAGAGGACTTTTGGGTGAAGGGTTAGGCTTGGGTTAAGGGTATGTGGTTGGGTTAGTGGTTAGTAAAAGGGCGAAAGGCGTAAAAGGCGTCGGTTTTCGTAAGACTTTTTATTTTGATGAAGCACTTCTTCAAACAAAGTTATTTTTGATAAACTTGTTTGTTTATTTTTTTATTTTTTATTTTTTTGCTTCATCATCATCATTTTTTTAGGAAGTCATAAGAAAAACCGAGCTTGTTACCAAAACAAAGGGTTCAAAATAAAAAGGGTTTTGGTGGGTAAAAGCGTGTTTGTTTTGGGTGAAGAAATGAAAAGGTTTAGGCTCAAATAGGTTAACTAGGGGGATTTTGGGTAGGTGGTAAAAAAAAGAAAAATAATGGTGTACAAATAAAAAGGGTTAGTCCAAATATCTCCATCATTTACTTACTCGGGTTTAAGTTGGTAAGGACCGGGAATGTATCGTCGTGGCAAGTTCTAGAGTCGTAAGAACCAAGCGGCTATTCACACAAGAAACGAAAAATGAGCATTTAGTTTAAAGATATGTATTTGTATGCCCAATAAAGGCTCAAAACTCACTTTTTGTGGGAATGAGTTTTTATGTGATCAAGTATATATAATCAAATTTTAACTAAACTTGTCATGCCGTTTCATAATTTTCTTATGTTGGTTCTTTTTATCACGACGCTATCAGTTGTAAATTTGTAAAAATATAACCTTTTTAGAACTTGAAATTCCCAAATTAAACCTAGACAAGTAAAAAACAAATTGAAAATTTTTTTTGAAAAAATTTGGGGTGATTAGCGGTTCCAATAGAGTTTTGTGTAAGGCTTGTAATTAGTACTTGCAAGATTCAAGGTTTTAGCATCCCCCCCCCCACACTTAAATTACACATTGTCCTCAATGTGTCCCAAAAATAAGTTTTTAGGTTGATTGGATGTGTAAAAAGGCGTGAAAAAGCAAAAATTTATGTTACTGGGCGTCTGGACACGGCCCCGTGGTGTCCGAGCACGGCCCCGTGTTCAGATCGCCAGTAACAGAAATTAGTAGAAAGAAACAGAAGCCTGGGCACGGGGGCGTGTTCAGCGAGCACGCCCCGTGTCCAGTTACCTGAACTGGGCATTTTCTGCAGATGGTTGGGCACGGGGCGTGTTGGCTGAGCACGGCCCCGTGCTGAACTTGCTGTAATGAAGAAAAATTGTCAGGTGGCCCTGTTTTTGTGCATGGGGTGCTGGTTCAAGTTTCCTTGGGTATCCTTCACCATCCCGAGTGTGTTTTATTCCTGAAAATTAAAACTAAACTAGAAAACATAAAAATTAATCTAGACTAAACTAAGGATAGTTCAGCGGAATGCCTCCGTGGTGCGCCACGTTTATAAGGG
Organism: Helianthus tuberosus; assembly: GCA_030545235.1. NCBI lineage: Eukaryota > Viridiplantae > Streptophyta > Magnoliopsida > Asterales > Asteraceae > Helianthus > Helianthus tuberosus. The sequence goes on from CM060410.1 coordinate 94,274,143, forward strand.
TCCTTGGCTAGATCCAAAGCCTGGTCATATGTTACCCAAGTGGGGTGTTTTGCATCCCATGCTACACCGTCAGAGAGCATCATCCAAACTCGAGTCTATGACCTTCATGTAGTTGACCGGGTCGTCGTCTTCTACTCTTTTTCCAACTCCAAACTTCATTTCCTCGTCCCCAATCCTCAATGTTAGTGTTCCATCATTCATGTCTACCACCGCTTGGGCCGTAGCTAGGAATGGCCTCCCTAAGATGAGTGGTACTTCGGTATCTTCCTCCATATCTAGTATGAAAAAGTCGGCCGGGACTACAAATTCGCCGACTTTGAGCAATAGATTTTCAGCGACACCTTGTTGATATTTGACGGACCTATCGGCGAGTTGTATGCTTATTTTTGTAGGGCTTTTTTCCCTAGGTCGAGTCGGTTGAACATTGATGCGGGCATGAGGTTGATGCTACCCCCGAGATTGGCTAGTGCATTGCGAATGGGGGATTCCCCAATCGAGCAAGGAATTGTGAAGCTTCCAGGGTCAATCTTCTTTTGCGGGAGTTTGTTGAGTAGTAAGGCGGAGCATTATTCGCCTAAATTAACTAATTGCAATGATTCAATTTTCCTTTTATGAGTGAGGAAGTCCCTTATAAATTTTGAATATTTAGGCATTTGAGTTAGGACTTCGATAAATGGAATATTAACATGCAATTGTTTTAGTAAATTTTAGAATTTTACGAATTGCTCATCGGTCTTTTGACGAATTAACCGACCGGGTATGGAACCGGAGGAGTCTTAGTAGGCTCTTGAATTGGTGGAGAAGCCTTCTCTTGTTGGGGCGTGGGTGGAGTCGTGGTTTGGCTAGATTGGCTTCTTTCAGTTGGTGGTAATGGAGCCTCCTCGGGACCCACGGTACGGTTTATCAATGTGATGAGATGTACTTGCGCCTTTGGGTTGGTTTCGGTATTACTTGGTAACGCGCCTTGTGGTCTCTCGGAGAAATTCTGAGCTATTTGATTTAATTACTTTTCAATGTTTTGAATACTAGCTTGTTGGTTTCTAAAATTCGATTCCAATTGTTGAAATAGATCTGAGTTTTTCTTTTCGGTGTCGGAGATGAGGCGAGATACAGTATCTTCAAGCCTTTCTCGTCCACCTTGTTGTTGAGAGAAATTTTGTGACTCGATTCTTGGTTGTTGAAAGTTTGTTCGTTAGTTTAGATTTTGTTGGTTACTACCATTGCCGGGTTCTCTCCAACCAAGGTTAGGGTGGTTACGCCATCCTTGGTTGTAGGTACCCGTTGGAGGACCCGACGGCCTAGGTCTATTATCAATGTAGTTTACCGATTCTGTTTGATCATCTACTTCTTTCATACAACTCCAATTTTCATGTGGCCGACCACACCCCTCACAAGCCATGACCTAGGCTGTTTTTGCCATTTCTATCCTTTTGATTTTTGAAGAAAGGGCTTCGATTTGGGCTTATAAAGAAGTGCTTTCATCAACCTTATGGGTGCCCGGGGTAATAGATTTATTGCCTCGGGTAGTGTGCCACTGAAAATTGGTTTGAGAAATTTCCTCAATTTGATTATATATTTCATTTAGGCGACGATTACCTAAAATTCCCCGGAGCTAGAGTCAAGTGTTTGTCTTGTGTGTGGCAACAACCCATTGTAGAAAGTGGATACTTGTTGCCACACCGCAAGACCGTGATGAGGACAGTTTCTTAGTAGCTCCTTGAACCTTTCCCAAGTTTCATATAAGGATTCCTCATCCTTTTGTGAATATGTATTAATTTCAGTCATTAATTTAGTCGTTTTAGCAGGAGGGAAATACTTATATAGAAACTTTTGAGCTAGTTCATCCCAGGTGTTTACCGAGCCAACTGGGAGGGTATTAAGCCAAGCCTTAGCTCGGTCTTTTAGTTGTTATTACTGATTGTTTGCTTGTTTTGTCTTGTTAATATCTGTTTTGCAGACATGGCTAGTATCTCGCGCAGAGGTAGGTCTCGAAAAACAGGTACGGGTCAGACAGCACCACAACAGGATCCACCCCAGCAAGACCCGGTTCCTCAGGAGATGCAGATTATTCAGATAGCTGCTGATGATCCAAAACTGAGAATGATCCAGTATCAAATGTATGAGTTTATTTCGGATAGGAAATGTAGCAGAGCCGACCACCCGATATTGAAGTTCAAGCCGGGTACATTGGAGTGGAATAAGTATGATAAATTGAAGGATACTGATTTGCTTCAACATAGGGAGATAGAATGGACCTGTTGGGGGAGATAGGTTTGAGGTAGGTGGTGGCGGACGTCTTGGGTCCAAAGTTGACTGATGCATTGGAGTGTACACAGCCTCAGTATGAGGAGTTGGTACTGGAGTTCCACAGCACGTGGAGACACAAGGAAGGGAAGTTTGATCAGGACACAGCTGTGTCTTTCAGTCTGGGTAGGCAGGTTTTTGAGATGAATATGGTGAGGTTTGCCATTGTGTCGGGGTTGTATACTGAGGAGGAGGTGAGGTAGCCCGGGTTTAGGACTAGTCTACGTGGTGCTTATTCGATTGTTAGGGACCACAGTATTGGTTTGACTGAGCTGTGAAATTTCTGGCAGACGATTTCCGATCACCCATTCACGGTTACGAACTTGATTACTTCGGTTCGTAACCCAGTTTACCGGTATGTGTTGAAGATTTTATCTACTACGTTGGTGGGGAGGAAGTCGGGGGAAAATAAGTCGAACTGGATTGAGTTATTTGTTTTGATGTGTCGAGTGGAGAATATGGAGATGAACTTGGCTACATTGTTAGCAGATTCTTTCAGTAGGGGTCGTAGAGGTGGTCATCGGGCTGGTTTGGCTATGGGCCCTTATATTACTCGGATTGCACAGAACTTGGGGGTGTTTGACAAGTATGTCCCCCAGTTTCTACATTAGGGGCCCAAGACGATGACGTTTGGTTTGAGAGAGTTACAGCAGGCTGATATAGTGTCATGGACTGAGCCCTACGGCTGGGAGCCAATTAGGCAAGGCCTAGAGGTGCAGCCGCCAGAGGGACATCCAGCTGAGGATGTGATGATTCAGGTTGACCCTACACACCGACAACGGCCACCACAGAGACACGAGCGACCAACACACCAGTACCCCCGTAGGCAGCCACCACATGTGCCTCTTACTTTGGAGTCGTTCTCTAGCTATGTGGAGCAGAGATTCGACAAGCTCCAGCATCTTATTCTGACGGGTCAGGAGAAGCAGGAGGGTGCTCTCCGTTACATGATGAGCAGGCACAGCATGGGGATTCCAGATTTCTTCTAGCCGAGGCAGCAGGGTGGCTCGGCTGGTACTACTGAGAGGTTTGATCCGGTTCCCCCATTTCATGTATTTGGAGAGGGCAGTTCGGGTGCAGGTGGACGACAGGAGGGCAGCGAGGAGTCTGCCAGTGAGCATGATAAAGACTAGTATGGGGATGATGATGAGGATGCAGAAGCTGACTATATCTTTTTTTTTTATTTTTCTTTTATGTTGTTTTTGATCCTCATTTGTTGGTCTGTACTTATACTGATATACTTTGAACAGGTTGGTTGGGAAGGATGGGTTGCTATGTGGTTGAAACTGATGATATTTTGATGATATATACTATGATATGTTGGTAGTTTGCTTATGATTGATAGGTTGATTGTACTAGCCGCTTTCGTTCGCGTGTCCGAGAATAGGAGTTGTTTGTTGAGCGCGTTTCGAATTGGAGGGCTTATGTGGAAACGACTGGCACTTTGACAGTCTCACATATTCAGCTAAGTCGTTTCCCTTGTATTTTTTTGTATTCGTTTATTTCTTTATTTATTTAGTTCGTGCTTAATTTAGTAGTGGTAGTTTAGGTAGGTAGTTGAGTCGTATTTCCGTTCTTGCATTAGGGACAATGCAATCTTTAAGTGTGTGGATGGGATACATGTAAATAATCGAGTCATAAAAATTGAAAATTCAAAAAAATTAAATTAAAAAATTTGAAAAATCCAAAAAAATTGAAAAAAAAATCAGAAAAATGTCTTTTGAATAAAGAAGTTTGCAAATAAAATACGGAAAATGATAAAAAGATGAATTTTTGCTCGGGTTTGAATATAATAATAAGAGATTAATATAAATCGAGCTTGTGTCTAGTTAGGGATATGCGGATAGGCCCGAGTTTGGTTTTAGGTCCTTTGAATTAATATACCTTAAGTGTTTTTCGTTTGTCCTTTTTCTGGTGTTGTATGTTTTTTCAGCCCCTTGCTGGCTCTTTATATATATATATAAAGTGATTTTGCCTTTCAAAAAAAAAAATATACCTTAAGTGTCGGTCTGCTAGTGGGGTTTCATCTGGGAAATATGGAAAATTCAAACTGCCAATAAGAGTATAAGAGACACCGTTATAAGTTAAAACCGCTAAAATTTTTTATCATGAAAAAAAATAGAAAAATTTTAGCTAGAAACTGAATGAAAGTAGCACAGTTCTATGTAGTCTGGGTTGGGGATAGTGACTTTACAACCGGATTACCGCTAGAATGTGTGAAATCGAACTTGCAAAGAAAAGAAAAAGTACCGAAGCCTAAGTAATCCGAGTTGGGGATAGCGACTCTACAGCCGGAATGCCTCTTGGTTAGGGAAAGCAATGTCTAAGCTCATAGAAAAGTGGAAAAGAAAACAAAAAAATGTGATTTTAAATTCTCTTGGTTTTGATATAAGACGGTTGGGAATTGATCCAGTGATCGTTCCTTTAGTTCTATAAACTTGAGGCGGGAGTGGGTGGACCGTAGATTCTAGCGTGAGGCCCTAGGTAGATTGACCACACTTAAATTAAATTCGCATGATAAGCGCTTAAGACCGGATTTGGGTTTAAAGGGACAAATATATTCGCAATCGCGGCTAACGCAAGCTTTGGTTGTAATAAAATATAAATATGCTTTTGACCCGAGTATCTATTCATCTATGATTCCGTTGCATAATTCTTTTTCGAGGACGAAAAAGAGTAAGTGTGGGGATATTTGATGTATTGCAAAGTACATCTCTTATTCGTGTATAGTTTGTATAATTTCTCGTTATTTTTAGTTCCTTTTTAGTTAGAATGTGCGTACTTTGATGAAATCTTGTGTTTCCAGGTCATTTGTGCTGAAAATGTTGAAAACCGAAGTTTTAGATGCTGGGAAACAAGTTGAAAAGAGTTAGAATATATTTTGGAGTTTTTGAGATGTTGAAGCTGGAAAAATTATGCACCATTCTGTGAGAAATGCATTGTCGCGCTACGCCACGAGACAACAACATCAAGGTGGCACCCCTCCACCATAAAATAATGAATTTCTAGAATTTGCTGGTGTCGCGTTACACGACCAGGAAGGAGGATACCCGTCGCGCAACGCGTTAGGTAAATTTCGAAAAGGGCGAGCTTGTCAAACGGCTTCCGCTCCTTGTCCCGGAACTCGATGTTGGCCACCGCCACCCAGTCTTCCTGACTTATCTCACCGCCCAGGACGCTGTCGTAGTAAGATTTAAAACGATCGAGCTTCGGTCGTAGCTCGCGCCATTTGTGTTGGCACGCGTTTAAATTGTGCCGGTCGTTTCCCACGTTATGCCGATAGCTAGCAAAAGCTTCCGGCCAGTAAGGGGTCTCACCGGGGGGTCTCACCGGGTTGGCGACCCTTCATTGCGTCCACGACGCTCATGAAAAGGGCTAGCTCTTCCTCATGCGTCCAAGAGGCCATCGAACAAGTGTTTGTGGGTAGCGGTTCGGGTAAGTGACTTGGGTTGGGGTAGCGATTTGGACAGCCAGTGGGGTTGGGGGTTATATAGCGATGTGGACTGGTGGGTGGGTGAACCGTTTGGCTTGGCCAAATGGTTATATTTTAAAATTTAAATGGCCCGCTATGACCTAGCGAACAAGCGAATAGGAGCCGGCCACGTAGGACCGCTAGGCATGCCCAATGCCCGGGCTTAAACTCCCGCCCAAGGGGCCATGCCCAAACCCAAGCCCACCCGGGGTGGTGACTTGGGCGTTTTCAGCCAACCCACGCCCCAACCCCCACCCAATACCCCATAGTCTAAGAAGCGGTATTTATTTAGGGGTTTTCTAATGGCACACCCCTGTCTATCTACACACTTTTTCAATTCAATACGCATCGTATAGGCCTATACGATGCGTATTGAAATAAAGTAAAAGACATGGCAGACTGACAGGTGCAGGTTATGTCTGGCGGCGGGCTTTATACGCATCCGCCCACAGTTTTTTTGAATTTATTTTTTGTTGTGTTGTGTCGAATGCGAACCCGAGAAACGAAAGGGATTTCGAGCAGTTGGTCGATGATATGATAGATAAAGATCTTGACAGGATTATTTCCATTTTCAAGTATTATTAAAACCATTCAAGCCCACCAGTCTACAATGTGGTTCCCAATTTGCGGAACATAATCCCAGATTGTCTAAAGAAGCGCTTTTATCATGTGTCATGTGGTAAACAAATAACAAGGGTGTATATACAGATCTCTATTCGTTCATCTTTCCAAGCTTTTACACACGAATATGTGGTTCCCAATTTGCGGAACATAATCCCAGATTGTCTAAAGAAGCGCTTTTATCATGTGTCATATTAGATGTGTTATGGTGAGATTTATCAAGTTTGCACAGTGGGAGAAAAGACCAGCACCTCTGTCAGTATTGTCCTTTAAATTCGCATAAACATATATTCGTTTCATAACCTCCTCCTATAAATCAACCACAACTCACCCGATACGTCTTCTATGATGATTCGAAACATTCACGATAAAAGCGCTTCTTTAGACAATCTGGGATTATGTTCCATTTTATGACACATGATACGACACGCTAACCTTAATCACATCTTCCATGGAGTCACAAATCCGATAATAGGGCCCACGGATCTTATGCCCACCCGAGACCGACCTCTGGATCACACATGATAAAAGCGCTTCTTTAGACAATCTGGGATTATGTTCCGTTTCTTCAAGATTTACGTCTGATGTCCAAGTTTGATCACATTTGACTTCATCTGCGGCAGTCCAATGACTATCTTGGTTCAATAATCCGACAATAGGGCCCACGGATCTTATGCCCACCCGAGACCGACCTCTGGATCACACATGATAAAAGCGCTTCTATAGACAATCTGGGATTATGTTCCGTTTCTTCAAGATTTACGTCTGATGTCCAAGTTTGATCACATTTGACTTCATCTACGGCAGTCCAATGACTATCTTGGTTCAATAATCCGACAATAGGGCCCACAGATCTTATGCCCACCCGAGACTGACCTCTGGATCACACATGATAAAAGCGCTTCTTTAGACAATCTGGGATTATGTTCCGTTTCTTCAAGATTTACGTCTGATGTCCAAGTTTGATCACATTTGACTTCATTTGTGGCAGTCCAATGACTATCTTGGTTCAATAATCCATTCAATATCAGCATTGTTTATCACCCTGTGTGAGCATTGGAAGCCCGACAAATAGTCTTGCAATTACATCTTCAATCGAGACCACATTATTAATTATAATGAAGCAATGAAGATTAAATGTGGAAAACCGCAACCTTTTTTTACTACGGAAACGGTGGCTATGGGAAATACAAACCTAACACGAACCACAATGCAGTCAGACTTATACTACCCTTGCCGTTCCGTATTTTCTTCTTTTCTAATTCTCGAAGAATCTCGTAACTACCGATATCTCATCCTTCTGTTGTTCAGTACTTCCGAGACGATTCAAGTGAGTCCTATGAAGCAATTGTCTGTCTATTCAATTGAGAGGAATCATTGCATTACATCCCCGTTGAAAACAAATTGTGTCTGTCTGAACCAACCGAAACCCACAAATTTCCAACAATTAATAGGACATTGTTAAAAGAGAGAATCTATTGGAACAACTGATTGAGAGAAACTTCTTCGAGCTAACTGCCGATATCTCATCCTTGTGTTGTTCAGTACTTCCGAGACATTTCCCTCAGGGGTATTTTTGCCGAACTTTTGCATATTTTGAGAAAATTCAAAGTTTTATACGAATCATATAGGCCTATATGATTCGTATTAAGCTGATATACGATACAACATAGGCCTATACGATCGTATATGGCATTATTTCAAATTTAGTGTTATCGTGTTTCCCTCTGTTCGACGCGTATACGTCTCATTTTTTGCCGAACTTTCTCATATTTTGTCGTTTTATTACGTATACCTTCAACATAAGTCGTTTCGGTGCCGTTCGATTGCGTGCGAATATCGTATTCTATGATTACGTACAGTTTTGTTTGAAATCCACTTGTACTCCATAGTGCCGTATTATATGTATACGTGTGTGGAAATATCGTTAGTCGTGTATTTTGATGTATTTTTGCGTATTTTGACGTATTCTAACATGTTGTTGCGTATTCTTGCTTTTTTTGACGTATTTAAGCGTATTCTAACGTATTTTAGCTTATTCTAACCTATTTTAGGGTATTTTTACGTATTTAGGCGTATTTTAACGTATTTTAGCGTATTATAACGTAATTTTAGCGTATTCTAACGTAATTTAGCGTATTCTAACGTATTTTAGCGTATTTTAGTGTATTTTGACCTGTTTTAGCGTATTTTTACGTATTTTACGTATTTTATCGTATGTTAACGTATTTTAGCATATGTTAACGTATTTTAGCGTATTTTAGCTTATGTTAAAGGATAACACAAACAAGTTCTCCACAGTTTGTTATTCCGAAGTCTATTCGGCCATCTTTCCAAACTACAACACACGATAAGTTTAAACTTTATAGTGTGTGATTTGAACAGGAAAGGATTGGAGGTGATTTATACTTTTCCTTCAATTTTGAGAACATTCTCCGTAACATGAAGACGTGTCAGGTTCTTCTACTAGTGGTATTTTAATGAAGTATTGAATATTGAATGTGCAAACCGCAACCGTTTTTTTACTACGGAAACGGTGGCTATGCGAAATATAAACCGCAAATGCCTTGACTATGGGAAACACAAGTTTTCTTTTTGAGCTTAATGGATGTCCGTTATCTCAGTTGAGGCGTGCATTGTTTAAATCTGAATATAACTTGATGTTACGTGTAACTTCATTAAACCAAGAACAAAGCCTATTTCAAAACACATGTGTTCGTATCAGCGTCGTTTATCACCCTGTGTGAGCATTGGAAACCCGACAAACAATCTTGCAATTATATCGTGTCAATATATTTCAGTTTGCACATTCAATATTCACAGTTGCATTTGGAACAAGAAGTCCAATAATCCGTTTATTATCCATTTGTTCATATTCTTTATCCTTTGCTTTCTGCAATTCAAGCAGGCACGGATGCAAAACGTACTATTATTACATCCGAGATGATTTAAGTGAGTCCTATGAAGCAAGTGTCGGTCTATTCAATTGAGAGAAAACATTGCATTACATCCCTGTTGAAAAACGTAACCGAATTTTTGAAGTACACGTTCTTCATAAGACTCACTTGAATCGTCTCGGAAGTACTGAACAACAGAAATAACAGCTTCAGTTTCATCAGCTGCATCGTTTACCGGGGAATGCATCCGTATTTTTTTAAATCCCCCAAACAAGCATGCTTTGACCGAGTCTAGAACACTCGTAATCCTCAACCGGCTTTGAAACCGGACGGAATCTACGAAGAAACTGTTCGATTTCACGGTGAGTGGAGAAATTAGCGACGGAGAAACTGTTGGAATTTGTGGATTTCGGTTGGTTCAGAAACTTAACAAGAGAAGCAACTAAAAAAGCGGTGAACGGTATTTAACGTACACACCGCATTCGAAGATCCTTGCATTAGACACAATTTGTTGGAATTTGTGGATCAACAGAAATAACTGAAATAATAGCTTCGGAATCTATTAACCCAATAAGAAACAAATCATTAGAACGATCCTTGTTTTGAGATCCCTAGACCATGGTCTCAGACTCTCTCCCCCTCGTTTTCTCTCTCTGACAACCCTAGACCCAAACCACCGCAATCTACCACGATTATGTCTCTTCTATCCACCGGCACCTTCGCATGACCAACTTGTTGCTGCACTGTTCTCGTTGTGGTCGACGTATACCAACAGTTCTGCGAAAAAAAAAAAACATCATCTATTCATCATTGTTCTTGAAGATGAAGATGAAGAAACGAGGGTTTATTCTCTTTAATCTATTAGAACGATCCTTGTTTTGAGAACCTGATTTTGTTGTTCAGTACCAACAGAATGCATACACAAATAGTTCTAGTGGACGAAGCAAAGAGACCGCCTTGTTAATTTTAATGAAGCAATGAAGATTGAATCTGCAAACCGCAATCGTTTGTGACTATGGGAAACTTGGACATCAGAAGTAAATCTTGAAGCAAATATGTGGTCTGATCGGAATGTCGCGCTCCGGTCAAAGATAAAATTTATAAGCCCTATTTACCCTAAACAAATAGCTAGTGGTAGCAAGGGGTCGAACCACGAAGAGTATGTGGTTTGCGACTGGATTCGATTGAATTATAACAAATCTCACGATTTATGAAGCTTGCTAGAATATCTTTTTTGTATTTTTGTTTGGTTGAAAGATATGAATTAGACTAAAAGAATTGATTTAATTGATTAATGACTACGAATTAATGATTGCACGAAAACTTGATTAATAAACGATAAGGAGAAAAGGGGTTCACACCCGGTTTCGGTAATTGCCAACCTAGGGTTTCTACAAGTTTTAGATTCAACTCAATTGTATACGATTAGCGGATTTAGTGTACCGTGACTTAGGTGCCAATAACTATCAACGTTTCGAAAAACGGACAAGAATGCACTTTGTAATCAACACAAGTAAAACCTAACCAAGACAATGCATAACTACACATAACCATTTCGCAAAGTCATAGCTTTATAATCGCTCGACAGTTTACGAATATGAAACAAATTTAACTATTGTCAAAGGTTTCAAAAATCAATACAAGTTGTTACAAAGTTGAATCAAGAACAATTCAAAGCCCTAAATTAAACAACTACCTACACCGGGGTGAAACCAATGTGATTAGCCGCTCATAGTTGATGAAACTTGATCACCGGATGCTTGGAACTTGAATGAAGTCATCTAGAAGCTTGAAGAATGGAATGGTGAGGTATAGGGTTTATAATGGTGTAAGGATCAATGGATGAATGGATTTTAGGGTTTATGAATGGATTCAAATTTGTGAATGATGATGATGATGTTCCTTCTTGATTCGGATTGTGTGTGTGATAAGAGATGAATTGGTAGTGAGAGTGTAATGGCCCCAAGATTGAGATTCAAACTCAAAAAGATGTGTAACTTACGAGTTTAATGCTTAAAGACCAATTAGAATCGTTCCCATCCCCCAAATCAATGAAATTCACGTTTTTGCAATCCGCTGCCCGTTGCCAACGGCCTCGGACCCATCGGCGACGACCTCCCAAAATCAGCTTTTCTGCTGACGGCTTGATCGACTGGATACGGGTGTTTTTGGCCAACGGGATTATCTAGAGCCCATCCCGGACGGCCCTATACCCGTCGGTGACGGCCTCTACAACTCCACCTCTCCAATTTTCACTTCTTGCACTCCCAGTTGATCCGTAACGCGTTCCGGTTGTCCGGTTTTCGACCCGGTGACTCGTAAAGCTCCCGAAAAGCTCCTTAAACTCCATCAAACCTGCAAAACACATTTTTGATTAAAAGTAGGCTATCCGAAATTAAAACTTATGTAAAAACATCAAGTTATATTATAACATGCACCGGTTTTCAACCACGTATCACATCCCCACACTTGTCTTTTGCTTGCCCTCAAGCAAATCTGTTTTCACTTTCACGTAGGTTGAACAAAGAATACACTCCCCGTTCCCGAGACAAAGGTTAAGGTCAATTGTCATGCCAAAGTTCAAACATTTTTACAGTTTTCAACATATTTAACGGTCAAGTGAATAATCACATATAACAATGGTTATCCAAGATTCACCCGCCCGCGAAACAAACAATTCATGCACATCGCTCACAATGTTCTCTCCACTCAGTTTATACATTGGCTAATTTTCATAATGTATTAGCACTTCAAAGAATCGCTCAAAATCGATTAGAACACGTACCCGCATAGGCTTGCAACTCAATCATTCTCTACCACCGATCACGAATACTAAGCACAAGTCATAAGGTCTTTGTAAGGTTGTAACGGGGCTAGGCTAAGGGTAGGAAATAGGATATTTTAAAGTGGCTAAGGTGATGAAAATTCGATTTTTATTACAAAACAACTATTCTATGCACAACTAACTATCAATATCAAACTAGAAGGCAATAAGCTTTCGCCTTTTATTTCTCAAACTAAGAACATATATTTTTGTTCTTTTCTCAACAGTTTTCTCGTCTTTTTCGTAACATTTTCTGATTTTTTTTTCTCTTTTTTTATATATATAAATATGCAAAGAAACAATTCACAAATATACAAACTTGATTCCTATAATCAAATTTCCATCACACGGGTTTTAAAAGAAAAGGTTTAACGGTTATGGGCTAAAGGGTGGTCAAACGAAAGGATTAGACTCAAAGTTGGCTACTAGGGGATGATTTTTGGGTAAGGATATAAAAATGGTGTAAAAGGAAAAGGTTTACCTAATGCCTTAATCATTCTCGTGCTTGTATTCGGTCTATGGTCTCGAACGTATCAAAAGTTGCAAGTTCTACAATACGCGACTAATGGTCCACTCAAACAAAGAAACGTGTATATGTAAATATATGATAAAAAAGTGGCTCAAAACCTCACGTATAAGGGTATGGTATGTGATATGCATAAAATGCTAGTTCCTTAGGCGAATTATTCCCAAATAACCACCCGTTAAATACCCGTCATGCTATTAATTTGAACTTGACCATGACAAAAGACCAAATGAGTCGTGTCATCCCTTGTTGACTTAGTTACTTATGCTTTAAGATCGCTTTTCGAAACAAGATATTTTTGAAATTTTTTTGAAATTTTCCACCATCCCCACACTTGAGGTAAACATTGCCCTCAATGTGCAGTGTTTAAATGAACAGGTCAAAATCGAAAACTTTTACTACTCCCTCATCCCCACACTTGAGGTAAACATTGTCCTCAATGTGTAAGAACTAGAGGTTAAAAACGCACAAGGGATGTGACACGGCTAACTTCCCCAAAATTCCAACCCGGAAAATATTATACAATTAAAATCCACTTATTACTAATCTAAAAATCAAGGTAAAAAGGAAACGCATGCACCTAATTTTTGTCGCTAGATGCTCATATATTCTTCTTCTCTTCATAAAAACGGTTGTCCCGTGAACATGTTGTACCTACAAATCTTAACCCTTGTGTAGAAGCATGCTTCTCACAACCATTGAAATTTGTTAGGTGATTAGTTCTACCATTTTTATGAAAGTGTTACCAAATCATGCGTTAAATTACCTTGATTTTTTTGTGGAAAAATAATTTACAACAATAATAATCCTAACTCACTTTCGTAGGAATCACGGTTGCATTTAGCTTATGCAACAAGCCCTTTTAAACCCCCAATAGCTTGGGAGGACGAGTAGGTCTCGTGAGGGTTATATAGGGAACACACCCACAACGTTCATTTAACTACTAAAACGAAATAACAAAATTATACAACAACAACAACAACTAACCTACGGAGAGAAACTAAAACAAATTATAAAATAAAATATACAACAACAATTGACTTACCACCTCATGGTGGTCGAATGGTGTGCTTGCCGCCTACGAACTCCTCTAAATCACCCACTGGTGATTCATACCATTTGTTGCCAAACGGTCCAAACTTCCTCACCTCCTCTTCCTTCTTCTTTTCTAGGGGTGACTTTTTAGCCTTCGTTTTCTTGACCGTTTTCTTCCTTGTTTCTCCAAACCTACCAACCATAGCACACACCTTTTTGTTTGGATTCATGTCCTTTTTAGGACACTTATCCTCACCGAGCGGGTTAGTGAAATTTGGAAAAACATTTAAATTTAATTCCCGGTCCCCAAACTTCATGCTTACCGTTCCCGTTGCACAATTTATTATGGCATTAGTAGTTGCCAAGAACGGTCTACCCAAGATAACTACCGGTTGTGTGTCCTCAACACACCCAACATAGTCTACTACCAAAAAGTCAACTGGGTAGTAGCAATCATCCACCTTAACAATCACATCCTCCACCATCCCCCTTGGATGCGTGGGAGTCTGATCGGCCAATACCATGGGAGTATCAAATTTTTTTAATGGACTAAAATCGTATTGGTCATACAAACTCCCGGGTAAAATGCTCACACAAGCTCCAAGATCGAGGAGCGCCCTCTCGATTTTAAATGTTCCAATTTGAATTGGAATAAGAGGGTCTCCCGGATCTTGAGCTTTTGGGGAAGGGCTCTCGATAAAACGGCACTCACATGAGATATCAAATCAACCGGTTCGGGTAATTTGTTGTGCCGCTTTTCGATGCTTAACTCCTTTAAGCATTCCACATGAGCCGGAACCTTTTTAATGTCATCTAGTAACGGTAAATTAATGTTTGCTTGTTTAAAATTTTCCCACCCCTCGTCCTTCGGTGGGTACCGTTGCTCAACTTGTGATGCATTAATTGGTTTAATTTGATTTAAACAATTTTCACAAAAAGACTTTTTATTCATTTTCTCAATTTTAACTTGTGAAATCGTTTCTTGTTCATTTTTATTTTCCGACTCGTCTCTTGTATTTCCCACTACACCATCAACACATTGTGGTGGTGGAATGCTTCCAACACTACTACCAACATCATTATTTGAAAGAAGACTTACCACGCTAATGTGCACATTCCTCACATTGCCTGTGCTTGAACTTTGATGCTTCGGGTTCGTCTTCGTGTCACTTGGAAGCTTTCCCATGCTTCCCCTTATTTGTGTCATCTCCTCCGTAAGTTGGCCCACTTGCCTCACCAATGCCTCATGTGATTTGTCTTGCATCTCATTTGTCTTCTTCATCTCCTTAATATCACTGTTAGATTCCTTAACCACATTGAACAAGGTGTCCATTTTGGCACTCAAATCATCACCACCGGTTTGATTATTCCACCCGCGTCCATTACCACCTTGATTATTGTAATTCCTTTGGTAACCCCCTTGGTTACTTCCTTGGCGAGATTGGTGCGAATACCCCCCTTGATTTCCCGGTTGGAAATTTGAGTTCATTTGGTTAGAAGCATTACCATACCTAAAGTTAGGATGGTTCCTCAACCCGAGGTGGTAAGTGTTGGAGTTCATATCGTATTGCCTCCGGTCTCCATACACTTGATTCACATCCGTGGTGGCTTGGCAATTCTCGTTCCGGTGACCGATGTCACCACATTCTTCCCATACGCTATATTGGACCGCACCCACTTCTTTCTTCTTCATGCGGGCCAATTCCCGCTCCAACGTATCAATCCGATCCTTAGAACTTGCATCACGATCGGGCCAAGACCTTGAAGTGGGGTGCTTTTTGGCTCGGCCAGTCGACTCTTTCGCCTTTGATCTCTTGCTCATTCTTTCTAGGAACTCCCAATCATCATCCTCGTGATTGCTTAATAGAGTTCCATTGCTGGTCGATTCAAGGTGGTTCCATGTCTCATCATGCAAACCCCTTACGAAGCATTTGACCAACTCCCATTTTTCAATTTGATGATGTGGGCACTTCCGGATCAATTCCTTAAACCGAATGAATGCTTCATGTAACGGTTCACTCGAAAGTTGGCGAAAAGACCGAATTTCATCTCTAGCATCGTCTGTCTTCGCCACTGAGTAGTATTCATCAAGAAAAACTTGTTGCATTTTAGCCCATGTGCGAATACTACCCGCTGGAAGTGTGAGAAACCACTGCTTCGCATTATCCTTCAAAGAAAATTGAAACAATCGAAGCTTGACCTCTTCCAAGGCGAAATTATGCCCCCCGATTGTGCTACATATAGATGAAAACTCTGCCAAATGGGTGTATGGATCATCATTTGACCTCCCATTGAAGTGGGGAAGTATATTGATGTAATGAGGTTTACAGTCGAAAATTCTCCTTTCAAAAACTATTGGAGAGTCATTATCGGTAACCACCGGTCTAAAACGATCATTTACCCCCCGTGGAGGTTGTTGACGAAGATGCGGCCCGTTAACTTCTTGATCGACCGGTCTTCGATTGTCCCTTCTATCACCTCCCCTATCACCTCTTCGGTTCCCACCTTGGTTACCCCTTTGATTACCCCCTCCCACGAAACGAGGAATCCAGTTAGGGTTAGCATTGTTGTTATTGTTATTGTAAAACCCTTCATTCCGGTTCCTTTGGTTGTTGTTTCGTGGTTGACGGTTGTTCTCGTAACAGTCATTTCTCACATTCCCATACCCATAATCATCATTCCCCACAAAGTTGGTGTTTTGATAGCCAAGCTCATCATCTTCAAAACCTCTAGCATTGTAGACGTTACCCCTATTCAAATACCCCCAATCTTCATTATCATTGGCCCGATCATCGTAATATCCCCCATCATCCGAATATTCCGTATGAACACTCACATGTTCCGACGATTGATAACCGGGAACACTATACGGTTCGTCATCGGGGATAGCGTTTCTCAAATCGTCTATGTTAAAGAACGGGTCTTCATTCGCGGGATTGCCACGATCTCGATTGCCTCTACGGTCGGAATTAACATTCCGATCATCAAGCTGAATGGGTAAGGAGTTTTGTCGGTGAAGGTTTTGTTGTTGGGGTGTTCTTTGGGTGTTGTTGGGATTTTGGTTTCGGAAAGGTGGTATAGGTGGTCGAGAGTTGTTATTACGACCCGGTTGTTCTTGAGGTATAGGTTGAACATTTTGGGCGGGATTAAAATTGCTTCAGTATTGGAATTGGTTCGGGTTTTGATTTTGGTTAAGGTTTTGGTTTGAGTTTTGATTTGCCATTGAATTGGTTTCAATGGAGGGTGTGAGGGGTGGTGTTTGGGTGACTTGGTTAGAAGCAAGTGTTGCCTCCAACCGGCTTGCTAAATTCCTTCTTGCAACTCTTTCGATTTCCGGTTCATAGACTAACGGTGAAGTCCTCCCGGAGTTCCGCGTACGCATGCACTACCTGTATCCTGCACAAGTAACACACCCCACGTAACAAAGAAAAAGATAAAGTAGAAGAAAAGAAATGATGCAACTTAAACAGTTAATCACGTAATTCAAACAATATCCAAACACAAAGCGCACGCTCTCCCCGGCAACGGCGCCAAAATTTAATCGGAATGTCGCGCTCCGGTCAAAGATAAAATTTATAAGCCTTATTTACCCTCAACAAATAGCTAGTGGTAGCAAGGGGTCGAACCACGAAGAGTATGTGGTTTGCGAGTGGATTCGATTGAATTATAACAAATGTTACGATTTATGAAGCTTGCTAGAATATCTTTTTGTATTTTTGTTTGGTTGAAATATATGAATTAGACTAAAAGAATTGATTTAATTGATTAATGACTACAAATTAATGATTGCACGAAAACTTGATTAATAAACGATAATGAGAAAAGGGGTTCACACCCGGTTTCGGTAATTGCCAACCTAGGGTTTCTACAAGTTTTAGATTCAACTCAATTGTATACGATTAGCGGATTTAGTGTACTGTGACTTAGGTGCCAATAACTATCAACGTTTCGAAAAATGGACAAGAATGCACTTTGTAATCAACACAAGTAAAACCTAACCAATTTTTTTTTTTGGTAAAGGGTTACCCCGGTGATTCTATATATTCACAACCAATCAAAACAAGTAGTAAGGAACATCCTTACTAGTTCAAACATGAGACATACCCCGATGTAAGTAGAACAAAAAAGAAACAACCATCAAAGGAAAAACAAATAAAAACACCCACTAGACAACTATCTAGACTCAACGACACCCAAGATATTAGGAATCAGCCATTATCCATTAATAAATCTGCATTGTGGATATCCCACTTTTCCAGCAACTCCCGCACTCTAGCTGTGTTCTTGAATCTAAGCCCCATCAATTTATACCTCACATTTTCTAAAATAGCCTTACAAATGATATCCAGAGGTCTCACTTGGTTTCTGAAAAGCCGATTGTTCCTTTCTTGCCAAATGATGTACGCCAGGGCAGCAACTAACAACCTACAAACCAAATTCTTCCCTGATTTTGACCGAGAATGATGGCCAAGCCAATCCAAAATAACGCTCCACTTTGAATCCACATTATCCATACCCGCTTTCGATCTAACCATACTCCAGAGTTGCTTGGATAGTTTGCATTCAAAACATAAATGGTCATGCGAGTCAATATTCTCATAACAAAGAAGACAACACACGACAATGCATAACTACACATAACCATTTCGCAAAGTCATAGCTTTATAATCGCTCGACAGTTTACGAATACGAAACAAATGTAAACTATTGTCAAAGGTTTCAAAAATCAATACAAGTTGTCACAAAGTTGAATCAAGAACAATTCAAAGCCCTAAATTAAACAACCACCTACACCGGGGTGAAACCAAGGTGATTAGCCACTCATGGTTGATGAAACTTGATCACCGGATGCTTGGAACTTGAATGAAGTCATCTCGAAGCTTGAAGGATGGAATGATGAGGTATAGGGTTTATAATGGTGTAAGGATCAATGGACGAATGGATATTAGGGTTTATGAATGGATTCAAGATTGTGAATGATGATGATGATGTTCCTTCTTGATTCGGATTGTGTGTGTGATAAGAGATGAATTGGTAGTGAATGGTGAGTGGTAATGGCTCCAAAGATTGAGATTCAAACTCAAAAAGATGTATAACTTACGAGTTTAATGCTCAAAGACCAATTAGAATCGTTCCCATCCCCCAAATCAATGAAATTCACGTTTTAGCAATCCGTTGCCCGTCGGCGACGACCTGGGACCCGTCGGCGACGGCCTCCCAAAGTCAGCTTTTCTGCCGACGGCTTGATCGACTGGATACGGGTGTTTTTGGCCGACGGGATTATCTAGAGCCTGTCCCGGACGGCCCTATACCCGTCGGCGACGGCCTCTACAACTCCACCTCTCCAATTTTCACTTCTTGCACTCCCGGTTGATCCGTATCGCGTTCCGGTTGTTCGGTTTTTGACCCGGTGACTCCTAAAGCTCCCGAAAGCTCCTTAAACTCCATCAAACCTGCAAAACACATTTTTGATTAAAAGTAGGCTATCTGAAATTTAAACTTATGTAAAAATATCAAGTTATACGATAACGTGCACCGGTTTTCAACCACGTATCATGGTCCCCAATTTGCGGAACATAATCCCAGATTTTCTAGAGAAGCGCTTTTATCATGTGTCATATGGTAACAAGAGTGTATTCTCAAATAATGTTTCCTAGATGTTTGAAGACTAACAAATGTCCAAAGTGCTGCTTTTTCGTTCGTGTGACGGAAAGCTGCCGCGTGACAGGAAGCTACCTTGCAAAAATTTAAAAATTAAATCGACACCCTCAATACGCATCGTATAGGCTTATACGATGCGTATTACTTTTTGGTAGGGGACTGAAGACTCAAGAACCAGTTGGTACGACCTGGTCAGAGTAGAGCTTCAGATGACCTAGCAAGGAACCTGCAAGATCACAAGGAAACAAGCACACCGTTAGCCTCGTCACAGGGAGGGGGGCCTCTCTGTGACCAAGCTCGGGTGTGAGAATAAGTATTTGTGAGGAGGAAATAAGTCAGGGAGAGAGAGAGAGGAGAGTTTAGAGAGAGAAAGTAGTGATTACCCCTTGCTGGAAATCTTGGCGGGGTATTTATAGCTTTTGGGTGTGCTGACGTGGCAAGTTAGTTAGGGTCGGACCAGTCGCTGTCATGGTAGTTATGGAGGTGGGACCCAGTTAGTTATGCCGCACCAGCGTGTCTGTCCGACTCGTCTTATGGTGCAAGGTTCGGTCCGACCTTAGTGTGCCATGATTCGGTCCGGTCAAGGGCGTATCCTCATCAAGTCCCCCTAGTTCGTTGCGTTTCTTAGATAACGGCTTCGAACTATGACGGCGCAATTTTGGCGGTCTAAATCTCTGATTTTTCGCTTTGCGGAGTTTTTTGAATTTTAAATTTCTAGGCGGTGACCTTAGTTGGGTAACCGACAGTCACTTTATGTTTCCCGCCTGATGTGACGGTTGGTGTGCGTCAGCTGTCATGACGTGTCACCATCTGATTGGTGGTTTTAAGTCGGTTTCCATATCCCTATAAAAAAGGAAAAAACAAAACTTCCGATTTCACTTTCCACTTTTTTATCTTCTTCATCTTCTTCACCTTTTTTACCTTCTTTTCTGAAAGTAGGCGATCTGCGAGACAGGTTAGTTTTTTTCTTTATAAAATGGCAAAAAATAATTTGTCCGGTTGCTTTAACGTTTTGAATAAAAACGGTTTAGCTTGGTACGTTGAGAGATATGCGATCCCTGCATCTCTGCACCCCGTTCTCCCCAAAAAGGACAGGCCTATTTACCCGTTCCCTCCGGGGAAGATAGGGGTTTACACTCGTCTGTTCGATTATTGTAATTACCGTCTTCCTATGACGAAATTCTTGATCGGAGTTCTTACGTTTCACGAGGTTCATATTTCTCAAATGAACCCCTTCGGCCTTGCCAAGGTGTGTCATTTTGAGTTGGCCTGTCGTAGTTTGGGATCCGACCCGGACTTGGATGTGTTCCGGGCTTTTTACAAATTGAACCGGTCCGGTAACTGGTATACCTTCGAGGTTAGAGACAAAAACTCTTGCTGTTACACATGGATTACCACTAGCATAAAGGATTGGAAAGAGCGCTTTTTCTATGTTGACGATCGGTGCGTTCCGGAGTTTATGGTATGGAGGATAAAAAAGTCGAAACTCCCACCTCCTCTTCCTGAAGACTTCGAATTTGATAGGGAGTTATATGCAAACTTGATTAAAGAAGCAGGTCGCATACAGAGTTATCCGGAACACATTCTTGTCATGGGACGGATCAACACGATTTGGTCCGAACCGGAGTGGTATCCTACCCTTAAGTGGAACGGACAGGGTTAGTCATGCCTTTACTTTTGATACGGTGCTCATCGTGTCGCGTGTATAACCATATTATTTTCATCATCATTTCATTCATTTTTTTTATATGCATTGGACTTCGGATGTTACTTGCTTGCCCTCTTTTTCTTTTGTAGCTATGGGTTTGAGAGAAGCATTGAGGCTAAAGTCCTTTGATTCCAAGGAGCTGGAGATCCGGGCCACTAGGACGCTGAAAAGTGATCCTCCGTACCTCACAGTCGTACAGGAGAATCTTTATCAAATTCGGGAATCCAAGGTTCCGGAAGTTCATGGAGGTTCAGCTGGGCAAGGAGGTTCGGGCTCGGCTCCTGTGGCGCAGATAGCGGATGTTGCACCGGCTCAGACTGTGATGGTGACCGGCAGCGGTAAGGGTAAGGGTAAGGGTAAGGAAACTGGTTCGATCGGGTCCAAAGGGTCCGGTTCCAAGTTTGTGATCGATGATGAAGGTGTCCATCTATCTGTGGGGGATGAAGAAGAACGTGCTGAAAATTTAAAGGAGGGTGGTGATGATGATGAGGAAGAGGAGGACGAAGAGGAGCAGCCTCAGATTAACTTGAAGAGGAAGAGGGCTCCGTCTAAGTCTGGTCCGAAACCTGGGCAAAAGAAGACGAAGACGGATCTTAAAACTATCACTCTAGATGACGATGATGACCAAGTTTCTGAGTTTTCTGCTGCTGGAGGCGTGTTAGCGAATTTAGACGCTCATCTTCATGGGGGTCGTACCCCAAGGGACCATCCGTTAAACATTCCGTCGAGCCCATTATCCTTCGGGGGAGGTGCCACCAAGGTTGTCACTGATGTTCTTATGTCCGATCCCAAGAAGATCGAACCTTCTCCTTCGGGTAAGTTCACCACGGGGGTTGCTTCTAACGTGTCGAGGCCGAGCCCCAAGCCCGTTGATGGTGGGGACAGTGCCTCTTCGTCCCCTTTGTGGTTTAATACTGAAGTTGTTTTCTTATCACGGGAGTTAGGTTCGGGCGGCATTGAGGATATGGACTCAACTCGAGCATTGGAGAAGTACGTTCCGGAGTGGTCACTGACGAACAAGGATCGGATAATGGATGCTCTGTCGGCGAAAATGGCATTATTTCATTTGGGGACTCCCGCTGAGCATTCTCATTATCGGAAGATGAGCGGCCCAGAGCTTGGGAATGCCATTATGATAAATCAAGCTCAATCTAATTCATTGGTGGTGGAGTCGTACAAACGTTGGATTGAGTCGGAGTCAACTTGTAACAAGCTCCGACGCGAAATTGCTAATTTGAAAAACGAAGATAATGTCCGATCGAAGACAAAACAAGAGCTATCTTCTCTCCGGTCTCAAGTTGAACGCTTAAGGGAGCAAAACTTGGAAGCAAAGGAAGTTAACAAATCTGCCCAAGCTTCGGCTGCGGCTGCTTATGAAGCGCGAGACAAGGCCCTTCAAGACTTAGAAGCTTCCAAGTTGCGATTCGCAGATTCGGAGAAGAGATTATCTGATGCGGAAAAGAAACATGCGGCTGAACTAAAGGAAATACAAACATCTTATGATCAGCTTCTAGCCGACTATCATCGCTTGGTTGATGGTACGTTCACGATTTGCTTTTTATTGCTTTTCTTTTCTACCTACTGAATCATGTTTCTTTTCAGCTAAAGAGGAGTTGGAGAGGTCTCGTGACAAAGAAGTTGAATCACATAAAACAACGATTGATGAAGCGAAGGGGATGTTGATCCGTTGCGAACGTGATATGGTTGAAGCGTACGCCCAATTGTCAGAGCTCATGCTTAGCAAACAATGGTTTTTGACGGAAGGGGTTGAATGGGTGGTCAAGTTGGTGCATCAAAGTCCGGAATTAGAGAAGGTCGTGGCTGACCTTGTCAACAGTGTTGAGGCGACAGGTGTGAACGAAGGTATTAATCGAGGTTTTAAAGCCGCCCACGACTCGATTCGCTCTGTCGAAGAAATTTCCGGATATGATGAAGGAGCTAAAGATGCGTTAGAAGCTGCCATAAAGGCTTTTGACAACTTTCATATTTCCGTTCTTCATAAAGTTGTGGATTTGGTGGATAAACCCCTATCCATTATTATTCAACAAAGTGAACTCCCTATCGTGAAGGAAGACTTTGAAGTTTGAAGTTCAATCTTCCTTATCGTATGACCTTTTGACTCTGCCTTGTAACCGTACAATTTCAAGATTCTGTTTTCTTGGCATGTATCCCATACATTTTACTTTTTGTTTAAGATATTCAATTGATGCATTTTGCATGAAATTATGACTTTGTTAATAGTCATTCTTTTTGGCTACTTAGTTCTTAGTTTGCGTCCAAACTTCACTGTTCGACCAGGCTTTTGTTCGGCCATCTTAGGTGACCGGAACATAACTAGAAATTCTTTGATTTCTTTTACATAATCGGTTTGCTTATAGTCGGAACGTTTTAAATACGGACCGCTTTGCTTAATAGATTTAGTTATTTTTTGAACTATTTAAGCCTTCTCGATCGGCGCGAGGCATGGGTCGAGGCCCGTTTGTGCACATTTATGGAGTTGTTCGAACTTATACGCATGCTATTCTTTATACTTATAAAAGTACAGATCGCTTTATTGATTTACTAATCATAGATCCGGGGAAAACCATCCCGGTTACAAATGGAAATAGAAATTTGTCGGGCATTGCCCTCCCGACTTGTACATGGAAATTAGAAACAAAAAAAAAAGAAATAGCGATCTCTTTTAGCCGCAGCAAGCTGTTCACATAAAACATTTTTTTCAAATGCACCCCGTTCCATGTCCGGGGTACGGGGGTTCCGTCGATTTTTTCCAATACGTACGAGCCCTTTTCACTGGCTTCCTTGACTCGGTACGGTCCCTCCCACTTAGGGGTTAGCTTGCCGGGGGCTTCGACGCGACTCGCATCATTGTTTCGGAGCACATAATCTTCGACCTTAAACTTGTATAGTTTGGCCCGGGCGTTATAATACTTTTCAATCTTCTTCTTGTATCGGGCTTCCTTGATTGCCGTGATGTTCCGGCGCTCTTCTAACAAGTCAAGGTTGGACCGGAGTTCATGCTCGTTTTCCTCCCAATTCTTACACCTCTGGTTTGGGAGTCCGATCTCGGCGGGAATCACTGCCTCGGTACCGTAAGTTAGACTAAACGGTGTTTCTCCGTTGCTAGTTTTGTGCAGTGTTCGGTGCGCCCATAAAACGTTCGGTAACTCATCCGCCCAGCCTTTTCCTTCGTAACCAAGCCTCCTCTTTATTCCATCGACGATTCGTCGATTAATCTGTTCAACCTGCCCGTTACCCTGAGGGTGGGCAACCGAGGAAAAGACTTGGTTGATTTTTAGATTTTCACACCAGCGCTTGAATGGGTTTTCTGCAAACTGCTTTGCATTGTCGCTTATGATGTAGAGTGAAAGACCGAATCGGCATACTATTTGCTCCCAGAAGAAGCGCGTTACGTTATAGCCGGATATGACCGTAAACGGTCGAGCTTCCACCCATTTGGTGAAATAATCTACTGCCACTAGCAAATACTGAGCGCTTCCGCTTGATCTTGGAAAAGGCCCGACAATATCAACGCCCCACTTTTGGAAGGGCCATGCAGCAGTTACCGGTATCATTTCATTCTTGGCTCGGAGGCTGATTGGTGCGTGTTTTTGACACTCGTCACACTGTTGGAGCTCTTTTACCGCACTTTCATGCATCCCGGGCCAGTAATATCCTGCATTTTTGACCTTTGTTACAATCATCTTAGGTCCGGCATGGATGCCACAGATGCCATAGTGTATTTCCCTGATGATGTAACTGGCTTGCTCCGGATCCAGACATTTTAACAGGGGCCCAAGGAAAGTCTTTCGGTACAAGCCTCCTTCTTGCATCTGGTATTGAAGAGAGTTGATTTGGACCTTTCTTGCTTCCGCTTTATCGGTCGGTAAAACGTCATGCACCAAGTAGTTAACTATTGGCGTCATCCATGTTTGCGATGGTGCTTCGACCTGCATAACCTGCGGAGTTGCAATTGACGGTGCAGTCAAAACTTCCACTCTTACTTCTTTGGCTAGGTGACTGAATGACACCGATGCCAACTTGCTCAAAGCATCAGCCTTCTTGTTCTTGCTACGGGGAATATGCTCGACCTTACATGCTTCAAAAGATGCCATGGCTTGCTTCACTTGTTCGAGATACTCGATCATGTTTGCTTCCCTTGCCTCATACTCCCCGTTTACTTGGTTTGCTACGAGCAACGAATCTACATGGGCAACGACATTTTTTGCTCCGACTTTTAGCGCTAAACGTAAACCAGCCAAGAGAGCCTCGTATTCAGCTTCGTTGTTTGAGCTTTTAAACTCCAGCCGGAGCGCGTATGTTATATCCGTTCCCTCTGGATCAGTGAGAATTAGACCCGCCCCTGCTCCTTCGGAACTAGAGGCTCCGTCAGTGTACAAGGACCAAGGTTTCTCTGGAGCTTTTTCAACATCTTTCCGTCCTTTGTCTTCCGGAATTTCAACTAGGAAATCGGCTATTACTTGCCCCTTCAACGGCCCTTTGGTTCGGAAAGTGATATTGAACGCGCCCAACTCTATCGCCCATTTTGCCATTCGACCTGAAACTTCAGGTTGACGAAGAACGTGCTGGATTCTCTGATCCGTTCGTACTTCGATTGGGTGAGCTTGAAAGTATCGACGAAGTCTTCTCGAAGCATGGACTAGCGCCAGGGCCAATTTCTCCAAGTTTGAGTATCTTGTTTCATAATATTTTAACATTCGGCTTACGTAATAAATGGGGATTTGCTTCCCGGTACGGTGAGCAACTAGCACCGCACTGATAGCTCCAAGCGACGCGGCTAAGTATACCGTTAGCACCTCATCTTCTTCTGGTACGGTGAGAGTTGGCAAAGTGCCCAGACAAGCTTTAAGCTCTTCGAAAGCTCGTGCGGCTTCTTACGTCCATTTAAACTCCGATCGGAAGCGTTTTCTGAGAACATCCATGAACGGGAGCGATCTATCTGCTGCTTTTGACAAGAACCGATGGAGAGCAGCTAATCGTCCGTTTAAGGACTGGATTTTCTTAACCGTCGTCGGAGGTTTCATTGTAAGAATAGCGTCAACCTTGTCCGGGTTGGCTCGCAAACCTTTTGACCCAACCATGACCCCCAGAAACTTACCTTCTTCTACCCCGAACGTACATTTTTTGGGGTTTAGCTTCATGTTGATGCTTCGGAGTCGGGTGAACGTTTCCAGTATGTCTTTTAGCATGGTGGCCTCATCATGACTTTTGATCATGATATCATCAACATATACTTCTACATTTCGCTCAATCTGATCTTTAAAGGCTTTGCTCATCAGACGCTGGTACGTAGCGCCGGCGTTTTTCAAACCGAACGGCATCTTAGTAAAACAATACACCCCTTCATTGGTAACGAAGGCTGTCTTATCCTCATCTTCGACCGCCATTTGTATCTGATGATATCCTTTGTAAGCATCCAAAAAACACTTCAATCTGAACGTGGCGACGGAATCAATTTTTTCATCGATTTCCGGTAGAGGAAAACAATCTTTCGGGCACGCATCGTTTAAATCGGTGAAATCAATGCACATTCTCCATGAATTATCTTTTTTCCGCACCAGAACGGGATTTGACACCCATGTTTGATACCGGACTTCTCGAATGATTCCCGCATCTAGGAGGCTCTTAACATCTTTTGCGATTGCTCTGGCTCGATCCGGCGCCATGTGCCTTTTCCTTTGTGCAATTGGTTTGATTGATTCTTTCACGTTCAGGTGATGTTGTGCCATAGATCTGGGGACTCCCTGCATATCAGAATGCTTCCATGCAAAAACATCTATCGAATTACTTAATAATTCCCATAGGAGCTTCTTTGTTCGTTTTGGGAGCTGGGCACCAATAGCTACTTGTTGTTCGGGAAAATCTGGATTGATTGCCCAAAGCTCCGTAGGTACCTCGGACTTTTTGGAGCTCGTTTCCGCTGCATGTCTTACTTCGGCGACAAACGAGCTTGATTCTTAGAAGATAGTAGCAACTCCGGCCTTAGTAGGGAATTTAATAGCTCCATGTATTGTTGAACTGATCGCCCCGAGAGCTCTTAATCCAGGCCGTCCGAGTATTATGTTATGTGATGAATGAGTGCTAACAACCAGGTAAGTTAGTTGGACTGTCTTGCTTTTGTCACCCTCTTTGAATGTGGTCGGAAGGGTGATCTGTCCTATCGGACGGACCACCTCTCCGGAGAAACTGATTAGAGGGGTGGAGACTTCAATTAACCTCTTCTTTACTTGGGGGTTCAGCTGCTGGAAACACTGTAGATACATGATCTCAAAGGCGCTTCCTCCATCCACGTAAATTCGTCGGACCAGATGTCCGGCGATGACGGCCGAAATTGTAATTGGTCCGTCCCGAGCATCATCTGGATCGATCGGAGGGAAGTATGTTGGTTGGTGCATCCATGCTGCCATATGCTGGTTCGATCGTTTTACCCCTCTTGGCTCGGCTGACCGGATCATGTTGATTCCGGGCTCGGTGTTCGGATTATCAATTGCCGCTGTTGACTTCTTCCCGTCTTTCACTTCTTTCACAAGGTGCGAGAGTTTACCGGACCGTACAGCCTTTTCGATTTCCTGCTTCAGAGCACAACATTCATCAGTTGTATGACCCTTGTCTCGGTGATATTCACAATATTTCTTGGAATGCCTGTCCGAGGTGGGTCGTTGCTTCGACGGCGTAGGGAAACGAGTAGTCTCCGTGCTGAGGATTTCACTTGGTGATTTGGTGAGCTCGGAAAAAGTGTTAAAACGCACGTTTCCTGTTCGGAAACTGCCTCGATCCGACTTCTGATACGGGCCACGGTTTCTGTTCCAACTGCTGCTTCTATCTTTTGGTGGCGACGCATTGCGTTTCCATGAAGTGGTTCGAGCCTTGGCATTTCTTGTTGTAGCTTCGCTCGGTTGACCGCAGGCACTTTTTCCCCGAACAAAAGCTCGAGCTCTCTCCATAAGCGTCTCCATAGTTTTTGGGAGATCTTCATGGAGTTTCTCCACAAGTTGATTGTTCTGAACTCCGTGACAGAACCCAGAGACTCGGAGTTGGTCAACCGCGCCACTTATCTGCATGCTTTCTCGATTGAAGCGGTCGATAAAATCTTCTACGGACTCTCCGTCTCGGCGCTTTATATGGTGAACCTCAGTAATGTCTTTTTTGCAACGTCGCTGCTGACAGAAATTTTGCAAGAAAATACGTCGGAAATCTTCGAAGTGGTCGATCGACCCTTCTGGCAACCCATCAAACCAAACCCTCGCCGATCCGGTGAGAGTTTGGGCGAACATAAGGCACCAAGCCGGCATAGGCCACTGCTCGACCTTAGCCGCTCCGGCAAACGCGAACATATGGTCGTCCGGGTCAGACGTTCCATCGTAAAACTTTAACGTAGGAGGCATCTTCAGCTTAGCTGGGAGTGGAGCATTGACGATCCGTAACGTGAACTTGGATTGGGAAGTCATAGACGTGGGGTGATATGGCATGAGCAGCTCTTGATCTTGGGGGTTTAAACCCATAGATCCCTGGAGAAACAGGTCGTTTAGACCGTTATTCATCGGAGCACTTGTAACCGAAGAAAATTGTGTAACATGAGTTATAGGAGTGGAGATCACAGAACTTACCATAGATCCAGAAGCGAAGGTTCCAACAGAGACGGGATTTCCCCCTGGATAAACGTTGTTAAACAAATTTGCTCGGAGACTTTGCAGCATCTCATCTCGTTGTTGCTGCTGCTGTAACTGACGCAACAGATCAGCATTCCTTAAAAGGAAAGCGTTGTCGAAGGTAGGTAATGGCGTGGCAACCGGGGCAGTAACAGACAGCGTGGTGACAGAACTTCCGCCTACAGGATTTGCAGCTGGAGGAGCCGACGCAGATCCTATCGAAGCTGCTGAGGCGACAACCGCTGTTGAAGCAGTTGTGGAGTTAGTGTTTCCTTCCCATATATCATTGTAAGATGGGAAAGTGCTGGTGGAGACTGCTGTCGTCGATTCTGCCATGATTTCAAATTAATGAGAACACAGAAACGAATTATGTGAATTCGAGGGGATGGCGCCACTGAAGACTCAAGAACCAGTTGGTACGACCTGGTTAGAGTAGAGCTTCAGATGACCTAGCAAGGAACCTGCAAGATCACAAGGAAACAAGCACACCGTTAGCCTCGTCACAGGGAGGGGGGCCTCTCTGTGACCAAGCTCGGGCGTGAGAATAAGTATTTGTGAGGAGGAAATAAGTCAGGGAGAGAGAGAGGAGAGTTTAGAGAGAGAAAGTAGCGATTACCCCTTGCTGGAAATCTTGGCGGGGTATTTATAGCTTTTGGGTGTGCTGACGTGGCAAGTTAGTTAGGGTCGGACCAGTCGCTGTCATGGCAGTTATGGAGGTGGGACCCAGTTAGTTATGCCGCACCAGTGTGTCTGTCCGACTCGTCTTATGGTGCAAGGTTCGGTCCGACCTTAGTGTGCCATGATTCGGTCCGGTCAAGGACGTATCCTCATCAGGGACAATGGTAGCCTTTGGTAGACATAGAAGTTTGAATCCAACTCAATACGCATCATATAGATCTATACGATACGTATTAAGAGTGTCGATTTAATCATCAAGGTGTGTGTCAATAATACCCTTTATTTAAGACATTGAATATGAAACACGTCACTATTTTAAAAAAGCATAGTGTTCACATGAAAACATCATTCACACCGTGTCAAGGAAAAAGGGAGGCAACATCAGTCTTGGTGTATTTGTGTACGTCAGGACTCATCTGTCATCATTTATTGGGTGTCCATCACCACCCGTGAATCTTCTAAAATCTCT
Source organism: Helianthus tuberosus (assembly GCA_030545235.1). Classification (NCBI taxonomy): domain Eukaryota; kingdom Viridiplantae; phylum Streptophyta; class Magnoliopsida; order Asterales; family Asteraceae; genus Helianthus; species Helianthus tuberosus. The sequence continues at coordinate 94,304,008 of CM060410.1, forward strand.
CAATTGATTTAATATTTTAACTTTTACTATCAAATAAAGCTCGTCGAAATATGGGACCGAAAAGAATATAAATTTGGTATAAACTAGTAATTGTTTTTAAAAAATATTACAACTAAGTTATAATCAAGTGCATGTTGAAATAATATATTTCACAACCGGTTGTATCTATTTTATGAAATAAATTATCAATAGGAAAGCTAAATTAGAGTGTGAGGAGAGTAAGATGTAAACAACTTTATCTCTACCCTGTATAAATAGAGAGGCTATATCCAGTGAGACCTATGGCTCGATAGTAGTTTTGCATCAAGCCTTGGACATAAGGCACATAACACTCAGCAATTAGGACAAAACCGATTAGTGCATGTACCCTCTTATCTTTCGGTTATCAACGCCACCACATGATGAATGATTAACCGTCCCTTGTTTTTTAACGTTGTTTCACGAAATCGGTAAAATAACGTTAAAATTAGTGCACTTTCGCTTTTGCCCCCCGAGTGCCAACATATAAATACGTTATATGCGCATGCAGCAAACGGGACGTTAGATTAAATAAGCGTGTACCTAATGATTTCGATCTGATATTTACTTAGAATTAGTACGATGTAAATTAAGAGTACACTTCAACATATAAAATAATGAGTAAACTGCTAAAATCGTCCTTGAGGTTTGACTCAAATTGCTAGATCAGTCCAAAATCAAGTTTTGTTGCTAAAACAGTCATTGGGCCTAAGTTCTGTTGCTAATTCAGTCCATTGAAAGGGAAAATGATTGGACTAAATTAGCAATTTGAGTCAAACCTTAGGGACGAATTTAGCAATTAACTCCTATTAATTGGACTGAATTAGCAATTTGAGTCAAACCTTAGGGACGAATTTAGCAACAAAACTTGATTTTGGACTGATCTAGCAATTTGAGTCAAACCTCAGGGACGATTTTAGCAGTTTACTCTAAAATAATTAAGCTTATAAATTGGTTTTATTTCAAATTAACTAAAATCTCACCATCTTTCTATTGAGTAAAAACAATAGTGTTTATTATCTTATTTCGAACAATTTTCTTTTATTTATACTTTTCAAAAAACAGATAACAAGCATTGGATAAATAAAATTTCTTACACTTAAATACCAATTTAATTTTGGAGTTACAAAAATTGTAAACATACCGTTTTTGTGAAGAACAAACACTATACCACTATATCACTAGCTATAGGCATGTTACTATATATAAAATGAATTTTATGCGAGAAAACGTATGCATCCAGTGTTTCGTATGAGACATCCATATGTAGCTTCGCGAGCTATTTTTTTTTTATATTTTAAGTTTTCATATTAATTTTAGTTAGATAAATAAAAAAATAGATGATTGAAAGTGGTGTTATCGATTTTCAACGTGTGATAGTGGTTTTGGAAAGACTGTAATATGCATATATTGAAGAGTACGCCCTTATCTTAATGATGTGGGTCCAAGTGTGGTGCAGCGGGTCATCTTTTATTTTAAGGTCCAAGAGCGTGTAATAAAAGCGGCTTCACTAAAATGGCTCTAACTTGGGCTACGGGGGTCCGTTTTGGGCGTGCGACCAGGCGAAACGATCTTGAGAACGAGCTCCATCTTGCTGCAAACAGCCTACGGCGGTTTGGGTCATCGTCCAGGCCAAAAACGCTTATTTCTGTTAGTTATTTACGTTTTGAGGTGTTTTAGGCTTGTGTTTGGCCCATGACCTTTTTGTGGCCCATTTCAAATTTCTGTCCTTATTTATATCTTTCTCTTGTTAGTTGAAAGATCAGACTTCAATTTTGAATTAACTCAATTTTCACTTCAAATTATGTGCTATTTGGGTTGAATTTTAGGGGTTTGGGAAAGAACAACACGGACATTCGCAGAATCAACGTGTTTTGATATTCGTTATCGTAACACACGCTACATCACTTAATATATGTTTTTTCATGCTTTACCACGAATCTTCATAATAGTGTTAATACCTATAGTTAATCGTATTTTATTCAGGTGCTTTAGTTGAAGATATTATATAAATATGGAGTGACACAAAAGGCAGACAGTGTGTGGATATTGTTTCTTCAAAGAATTTTCTTGGATGGACCTTTAATTTGGTCAAGTCGTTATCAACTTTACTTTTTTTGACAGTACCACCAGATTACTACCATCGTGATGCACGTTGCGGGTGTTCGTGTTTCATGGATATAAAAGTATGACCATCATTCACTGAAATTAAAACCTGCATCCATACACAGAGACAGCAAATTAAGCATTAATTAGGTAGCTAGAGTTTGAAAAAGCCAGAGATGGTGAGAACTCCAAGTTGTGATAAGAATGGTCTTAAGAAGGGAACATGGACTCCTGAGGAAGACAAGATGTTGGTAGATTATGTTACCACTTACGGCTGTTGGAATTGGAGACAACTTCCCAAGCATGCAGGTAACAACAATTTATTTTGAGTTGCTAAGAAAAGACATAATATATATATATAGTTTACCAACCATATGTTCATGGTTTTAGGGTTAGCAAGGTGCGGAAAGAGTTGTAGACTACGTTGGATAAACTATTTGCGACCGAATGTCAGAAGAGGAAACTTTAGCCAAGAAGAGGACGAACTAATCCTAGATTTGCATCAATCGCTGGGAAATAGGTATGTTCTTGCTAAATATTTTAAGGTTAGTTTGGTCTAATTAATTCTGAAGCTTATGATACATTCAGATGGTCTACCATCGCAAAACGTCTACCAGGAAGAACAGATAACGAGATTAAAAACCACTGGCATTCATCCCTCAAGAACCGTTCAACCAACTTTAAATTAAAACCAGCCGTAGGAAACAATTTGAAAACGGCTAGTGGTAAGGAAGAAAAGTCGACAAATGGAGAATTCAATATTGACTCATTGTTGGACAGTGCTACTCACACCATACTTGAAAGCACTCCAATTCTTACATCTCCATTGCCATCATCATCATCATCCATTATATCATCACTTTCTCACAGTGATTGTTCCGGAATAAACTTCAAGAGTTTTGGCGTGGAAGACGACGCATGCTCTATGCAACTGATTGGAGAAAACAGTTGCGATTTTTGGACCCAACCATTTTTGCAAGATTTCGAGGGAAGTGTTATTTGCTCAGCTGATGATTTCATGAATCCTCTTCGTGAGCTTGGGATTCTATATCCACCATGTCCCATTGACGATGAAGAAAGTTTCTGGTTTTATCGGTTGCACATGGCACAAACATATGAACTTCAGTTGTGAAAATTAGTGACTCTCAGCTTCTTTCCCTATTCATCTAAAAAATATTTAGTAAACTGCCCAAAGACATAAACCTGTTATCGTTTGTGTGTTCGACCAAGACCACCATCCAAATGGTAATACCAGTCTTCTATGACAAATTTTTCGTAAGCACTATATCACCACCATCATCTGAAGCAGCGGCGGAGTAAGGATTTTTTTTCCCATTGGGGTGTTGATCGAGTTTTTATCAACTCGAGGTTTGAATGTTCGGTTCGGATCACGCTTTATCAGTAATGTCACTTATTTTTCATATGAAGCTGTAAAGTTTCTATGATTAGTTTTTTTACTGTATATTGCTAAGACCAATTAGAACTTTTATTTTCCAATATGTAATACATGTTATAGTGATTAAAACTTAATAATACTTTATAACAAGCACCGTACATAGAATACGTTAAGAAATAACTTCTATTGTTGTAAGAACATCTAAATCCAGAAATCGAGTGGAATATATTGATAAAGATGTAAAATGTTTCAGTGATCTATATATGGATATAAGTTCATGAACAGCTCCTAAATTATGTGTTTATAATCATAATTTTTTCTTTAGACTACTCTAATTAACAACTAATACTTGCACATTGCAGGATATCACTGGATAGAGGGGACACCTTACCAAATGGATATTCTTTGGGGATGAATAATCATAAATTGTGTTACTAATGCATATTTAGGGTGGTTAAGTATGATTTCGATTATAAAATCTTATATATGTATATTTTTCTCATGATAGCTTAGTAATTAAGGAGTTGAATTACAGAATTTCGGTGAACACAACAAAACCAAAAAACCGTTCGTATTCAGATTCGCCGATCGCCGGAGGCTCGACGGAGTAAGTCTGTCGGGTTAGCATGCAAGGTCGATCGAGTTCCTGACTGACCTTTCATTCTAACCTGATCCACTGATCCTCCCATTCGCCGTTCGGGACTCGGCTCGCTGCTTTTTTCGTTTATCTTCTTCATTTAGAACCTAGTAGTCGGCGGCTCGACGAAGAGGTGGTGGCTGGGATATCGTGTCAGGTGGGCTGTAATACATATCGGTTGTGTTTTGCTTTACCTTGCATTATATCTTGGCTTATTCATCAATTCCATTCGCTGTTCGGGACTAGGTTTCTACGGGTGTGGAGATGGGGGGGTTCCCGTTGCCGGTAACGACATTTTATGTCACAAATCTCCCTGGGGGGGTGTCAAGAATGTTGTTGTGGACGAAGTTTCAACCATTTGGTGTGATGAAGGATGCGTATGTGGCAAGGAAGAAAGATTCAAGGGGGAACTACTTTGGGTTTATTCGTTTTGAAGGCGTGCGGGATGTGATGGAGACCCTACGAGGAATGAACAAAGTCACAATTTTTGAAGCAAAGGTGAGTGTATCTGTGGCTAAATTTGATAAAAACCATAGGAAGTTTCAACAGAATAATCATGGCTACGTGGCTGGGAAACAAAAACGGCCGGGGGATAATAAAGGTGATCCGTTTACACAGAGGAAACCAGTGTACGAATATATGTCGGTTAGTAATGGCAGGTCATATTCGGAAGTGGTAAAAGGAAAAGAAGCGACAAAAGGCGAAGAGAACAAAACTGTAGTTGCTAATGAAAGGTTAGCAGTGTACCCGGACCATTGTATGATGAGGGCAGTAATCATAGAAGTTAAAAATGTTTTTGCTTTGAAGGAGATTAGGAAATTAATGAACATTGGAGGGTATAACGAGCTCCCAGTATCATACCTGGGAGGACTGAAATGCATGGTAGTGTTCAAAGAGAAGGGTGAGGCGATCGATTTTATGGAAAAAGGAGGGTATGGATGGGATCAGATAATTGAAACAGTATCATTATGGAAAGGGCAAGATATGGTCTATGATCGGCTGGTGTGGGTTAGAATAACTGGCATTCCAATTCATCTAAGAGATAGCAACTTGTATGATAAGGTGGGGGGATGTTTCGGGAAAGTAGTTGGTGAATCAGACTTCTCATGGAATGAAATGGATAATTCAGACAATGGGTGCTGGATCGTCACCGAGAACGGGAAACGTATTGAAGAGGAGGCCAATATTGAGTGGTGTGGGAAGCTATACAAGGTATGGGTTAACGAAGAGCCAAACCCGTGGTTGCAGAATGCAGTCATGGAATTAACTGAGGAAGTGAAGGTTTCGCCGGAGAGGTCATCGGAGTCGGTGGTCGCCCCGGAGGTGGAGATGGAAGAGGGGGAGATTCAGGACGGCGGAACCAAGGATGAGAATACGGTGGGTCGGCCTAGGGAGTCGGAACCGTCGACACACATGCAAGAGTTGCATGGGAATCATGATAGGGGGGGGGGTAAATGATACGGCGAAAGGCTTTGGAAAAGGTAACCTGGGTGACAATGGTGGGACCCGGGTAGACACTCCTGTGAACAATAACTGTGGGGGATCTAATTTGGGTATGGGCCAAGGCCCAGGTACGAAGTCAAGGAAAAGGTCTCGAAAAGTTAGGAGTCCACAGGATTGGGGCCCAAACGAAGAAAATTTGGGAAGTGATGGGCCTACTCACGTCCGGAACCTAGAAAGATCCTTTGATTTAAACAACAGTACACAGTGGGGTGAGGAGTCCTTGGATAACTCTATAAACAATAATGTATGTAAAAAACCTAGAGAGGATGCTACGAATATGGCAGTTGCAAAAGACGATGGGGCAGGGAATCAGAATGGGGATCTGAAAGATCAGAATGGGGATCCAAAAGATCAGAACAGTGAAGATAATTCTGGGAATGGAGTTGCAAATGGGGTGGATGCTAACAAAGTGACAGGAGAAGTAGCTGACACAGTGGCGGTAGGGGCGGCTCTCGGATTTCAACTTGGTGGCTTCATTAACCAGGTCAGTGAGGTAGTTTTTGGTGAACAAACCGGTTTGCAATGAATTGTTTATCGGTCAATCTTAGGGGGGTCAGGGATCAAAGGAAAGCAGACTGGATAAGAGGGTTAAAAACTTCACATGGGGTTCAATTTCTAGCAATTCAGGAAACAAAATTGGGGGGTATCACACAGTATTCAATAAACAGATACTGGGGAAGATCACGATTTGAAGTGGCTTGGGTGGATGCGGTAGGTAGGTCTGGAGGACTAATAAGCATGTGGGACCCATATGTCTTCGAATGTACTGATGTTATTAAAGGTCAGAGGTTTGTTATACTGCAAGGTACTTTAAAACATACGGGGGAATTGTTAAATGTGGTAAATGTATATGCGTATAATGATCCTATTGAAAGAAGGGGACTTTGGGAGGAGTTGGTGATCCTAAAGGAGTCGCTACAAGGCATGTGGGTGTTTGTAGGCGATTTCAACGATGTAAGAGAACTGGGTGAACGTTTCAATTCTGATTTTGTAGCGGCAAATGCAGCATTTTTTAACCAATTTATTGAAACAGCAGATTTAGTAGAATTCCAAATGGGTGGGAGAAAATTTACGTACCATTCGGACAATGGCGTGCACAAAAGTAAATTGGACCGTTATTTGGTGTGTAGGGACTTCTTAGCTAAATGGCCGGCAGCTTCGGTTGTAGCCCTATCTAATATGGTTTCGGACCACTGTCCTATCCTCATGACAGTTTTGGCTCAGGATTTTGGTCAGATTCCAACGAGGATTTTCAATTCTTGGCTCGTTCTCCCCGGTATTATGGACTTCATAAAACAGTCATTGGAGAGTTTTACGTTTCAGGGGGTGGCTGATTTGGGTCTAGCAGTTAAACTGAAGTGGATAAAATTTAAATTAAAGGAGTGGGTGAATGTAATAAAGGCGGAGAAGGAGGTGGTCTACAAAGAAAAGTTAACGTTATTAGAAAATTTGGAACTGCAGGCCGAAGAGCGCGTGTTGACACCAGATGAATTAGATAAGAGAGCTGAATGTAAAAAGGTGATAATGGAGGTTGATCGGGTAAAAGCTATGGATATGAAGCAGCGTTCCAGATTAAAGTGGGCCATTGAAGGGGATGAGAATTCGTCCTTCTTCCATAACGTTGTGAATGCAAATCAGAGTTCTAATCGAATTAATGGGCTGATGATTAACGGGGTTTGGGAAACGAATCCGGTGCTGATTAAGGATGATATCTGCTCTTTTTTTGCTCAAAAGTTCCAAGAGCCTATGGCCGTACGACCTACCTTGTCATGTCCGTTTCTATCTCATATATCGGCTGCCGATGGTGAATTGTTAGCGGCGCCTTTCACGTTAGCAGAAATTAAAGAAGCTGTGTGGGAGTGTGGCGGTGATAAGGCGCCGGGGCCGGATGGAGTAAATTTCAGTTTTATCAAACGATGCTGGGTATCTTTGCAAAATGATTTTATTCGGGTTTTTGAGGAATTCTCGGGGAATGCAACTTTTTCTGCGGGTTGCAGTTCTTCGTTCATTGCCCTTATCCCTAAGTGCTCGGATCCAAGTGGCATGGGAGATTTTCGACCTATTAGTCTCATAGGTTGCATAAATAAGACTATTTCTGAAGTACTGGCGAACAGGATGAATGTGGTGATCAACAACTTGATTTCTGAAGAACAAACGGCATTCTTAGCTAACAGGAGCATTCTTGATGGGCCATTGATACTTAACGAGTTAATTCCATGGATGAGATCAAAGAAGAAGGAAGGCTTTATATTTAAACCGGATATTGAAAAGGCATATAATTCATTGAATTGGGGGTTTTTGGAATCAATTATGGAGCAGATGGGGTTCCCGCTGGTGTACATATAATGGGTTATGGCCACTGTAAAAAATGCAAAAGCTTCTGTTCTGGTTAATGGGTCTCCAACTCAGGAATTTGTTTGTTCTAGGGGATTGAGACAAGGTGACCCTTTGTCTCCGTTTTTGTTCATTATTGCAATGGAGGCGTTAACCGGCATGATGAAGAAGGCATGTGATCTTGGTCTATATGATGGTGTTCGGTTTGAAAGCCAAGGTTCGGGTATCTCTCATTTTCTATATGCAGATGATGTAATATTTGCGAGTAGTTGGTCGAATCATAATGTGCTTAATTTAAGGAGAATTTTAAGATGTTTTTTCCTTTCATCCGGGCTCCGGGTGAATCTTGCAAAAAGTCGTGTGTTTGGGGTGAATGTGAGTGACGACAATATATTATCCATGGCAAATTCTTTGGGATGTAGAGTTGGGTGTTTTCCATTTAAGCACTTGGGCCTTCAAGTGGGAGCAAACATGAATTTGGTAAAAAAATTGGCAGCCAGTGGTGGAGGTGTTCAAGAAAAGGTTAGCTATTTGGAAGGCAAAAACTTTATCATTCGGGGGGAGGCTGACACTAATTAAATCGGTGCTAAACGCACTTCCTACGTATTATTTCTCCCTATATAGAGCGCCTGAACAAGTGATTGATCAGCTTGAAAGATTACGTAGGGAATTTCTTTGGGGAATAACACCGGAAAAAGGTAAAATGTAGTTGGTTGCGTGGGATAGTGTTATGACGCCAAAAGATTTAGGAGGTGTGGGAGTGGGGTCATTAAAAGACGCGAATTTAGCAATGCTTGCTAAATGGTGGTGGAGGTTCAAGACGGATCCGGATAGTCTTTGGAGAAAGGTTGTTTGGAGGATACATAATAATGAAAGAGCTTGGAATCCGATACCGGTAAAGATGACAATTGCTGGGCCGTGGAAACAAATTTTCAAGGTAGCAAAGGATACGGGAAAATATGGGGTAGTGCTTTCGGATTGCTTCCGAGGCATTCCAGGAGTTGGAGACACAATCTCGTTCTGGAAAGACAAATGGTTAGGCAGTGAGGTGCTGAGTAGTCGGTTCCCTGGTCTGTTCGAGCTAGAAAGTGTTAAAAATATAGCGGTTACGGATCGTGTAAAGGTGATTAATGAAGCGGTGGTCATAAACTTTTCGTGGGTACGGCAACTAATGACAACATCAGAGGTGAACGAGGCACAATGCCTCACTAATGAATTGTTTGCGGCAGCGAAAGGATACGGGACGGATCAATGGAGCTGGGAACTCGATGATACGGGTACGTTTTCGGTTAAAAGTCTTAAGTGCACTCTTCAAAATGCAAGATTTACAGATCTGGGGAACAATTTTGTTTGGAACAATTGGTGCCCAATAAAAATAAATTTCTTGGCTTGGAGATTATCCCTGGATAGATTACCTACACTTGTCGCGTTGGCACATCGAAACGTTCAGTTTGGCCAGATTGGATGCAGATTATGTGATCAGCATGAGGAGGATGCGGATCATTTGTTTGTCAGCTGCGAGGTCGCACAGTTTATTTGGAACTTTGTATCTCACTGGTGCAAAATTTCAAACATTTATGCATTTCGTGCGAAGGATCTGTTGGAGTGGCATAAACATGTTTCCGGAAACGCAAAGTGGAGAAAGCTAATATATTCTATAATGCAAGTGTCGATATGGGTCATGTGGAGAAGCAGGAACGAGTTGGTCTTCAATGATAAACAAATAAACCGGGAGCATTTGGCAAATGAAATCAAACACTTAAGTTTTTTATGGGTCGGTAGTCGTTCAAAGTTAAAAGAAATTTCGTGGGAGGAGTGGTGTAAGTTTGAAGTGTCGAGTAAGTGTCTGTAGGCGATTTTTGTATCAGTTGGTGTTTGTAATTGGGTGGTCTAATTAATCGTTGGCCTTTGATAATGAATAAAATTTTTGTTGGCCGTTCAAAAAAAAAAGCTTAGTAATTAAGGATAATTTTAATTTATATAGAGATTGTATTAAACATAGATAACATTTTGAAAACATTTATCAACTTTGTTTTGTATGTTAGTAAATATGTTAGTTGAATTTCATTGGTAAGGTGTCTTTTGGAAATAAGTTAAACTTTATGGATTTTGTGCATTGTTATAATTATTGCACTAGCTTGCATTGACTCCAACTTAGATGGTGACCGGAGTTTAGACGCAAAACTTTAGAATTATGGCGGTCTTACTTGAAATTTGTGAATCATTGTTTTTTTTTTAACGGTGAACTTCATTAACAACACCGAATCCGAAAACCGGGACGGCCGAACAAAACAAAACTTACATATAGACAAATTTACACCAATCTCCCCAATAAAAAATGCTTTTCTTAGCTCTATACTTAAACCAAAAGAAACTAACTATCATAATTTCACTAAACACCTCTTCAACACTACTACTTTTACCATTAAATCTCAAATTATTTCTGGCCTTCCACAAAACCCAACACGTTGTAATTACAATACCATGAATAGCATTCCGTTCCGCCGTCCTTCTAACCCCCACCTTGTGTATTTTGATTAAGTCTCTGAATGAAAATATAAAAAACTTTGAAATTCTGCACCAAAAACTAAACTTCTCCCAAACACCCATTGCTAACGGATAATCAGTGAATATGTGTGCAACCGAATCCAGATCTTTATTGCAAAATTTACATCTGTCGTCGAGCATCACCATACCTCTTTTTTCAAGCACCTCAACCGTTGGAATTCGATTCAAGTCCGCACGCCAAGCAAAAATGTTGCATTTTTTGGAACCCATTTACTCCACTCCATAACGAAACGGCTACTGAAGTCTCGGTTCGACACAATGAGGTGTTTAACTACCGCCACCGAGAACCCCCTAGAACCATTTCCCAACCACTCCCAGTTATCCGAACCATAAGTGAGGTTAACCGACGCCACCGCCGACCTTAACGAATGCCACTGAGCCATCTCCTCGGGGGAGTCCGGGCCGTGCCTCCAAAGCCAAAGGCCAACACCATCCAATCGGTCTCTCACACTACAGGATTTCACAATTTCCAACGAGAAAAGAGCGGGAAATTTATCTTTAAGAGGGACATCCAAAAGCCACGGGTCCAACAAAAATAAAATGTTATCTCCCCACCTTACCACTCCTTTTAGAAGACTCAGCATCGGGACATTCTCGAACAACGGTCGTTTTAAGACCGAAACAATATTACTCCAAACCCCACCATTCGCTTTTTTTTTGCGGGAAGAAAATCCCATTCTGAGTTGCCGATATGGATAGCGTTTACGACCTTGACCCACAGACTACCTTGCTCATTTTTATACCTCCACCCCCATTTTGACAACAGAGTCATGTTGACATCTTTAAGGTGTTGAAGCCCAAGACCTCCCATGCTAACCGGCGATGCCACCCTATCCCAGGCGACCCAATGAACCTTTTTAACCTCCGAATTCCCTCCCCAAAGAAATTTTCTGATGAGGGCTTCCAAATCCTGTACAACCTTCACTGGGGCACGATACAAGATGAAATAATAACAGGGGAGACTTTCAAGCACGGAACGGATTAAAATAACTCTACCTCCCAACGAGATAAGCGAAGCTTTCCAAAGAGAGATCCGTTTCTCAAACACATCAAAGACCGGTCGCCAGTTAGACAACCGGTTCATATTTGAACCCACACAAAGGACAAGGAATTTAAAAGGAAACGAACCCGCTTTACATCCAACGAATTCTGCCATCTCGTCAACTTCTCCTGGCTACACCCCGACCCCACCAAGTTCGATTTTCTCAAGTTAATCCTGAGACCCGAGCACACATGAAAACATATCAGAATTCTAACCACGTTTTGGATATTTTCTTTGCTCCAATCACCCATAATAATTGCGTCATCCGCATAAAAGAGGTGAGAGACAGTCGGGGCCCCGTTCGGGAGAGAAACTCCCTCAACAATCCCCAGACTACACGCTTTATTAATCATGCACGTTAGAGCTTCCATAACGATGACGAAGAGAAACGGAGAAATGGGGTCACCCTGCCTCATTCCCTTGTGACATTTAAACTCGAATGTCGGGGAACCATTGACCAAAACCAAAGCCCTGGCCGAAGACAACACTCCCTTGATCCACGAACACCACTTGCTGGAGAAACCCATTTGGTCAAGAATATCCAACACGAAGTTCCAGTTTATATTGTCGTACGCATTCTCAAAATCGATCTTGAGGAAAAAAAACCTTTTTCCTAACTTTACGGCTCCAATTCTGTATTTCGTTGATAATAAGTGGACCATCCAGGATGAAACAGCCACTGATGAAAGCGGACAGAGATGTGGAGATGACCGAATCCAGCACTCTATTGAGTCTACTCGCCAAGATCTTCGAGATTACCTTGTTTACGATCCCCACCAAACTGATAGGTCGGTAGTCTTTCAACCCGATAGGGTCGATAACTTTGGGGATCATAGCTATGAAAGAAGAGCCGCAGCCCATGTTAATCACCCCATTTGCATAAAATTCAGCCATAATGTTATAAAAACCTTCTTCAAATAGACTCCAGAATTTCTTGATAAAACGGAAGCTAATGCCGTCTGGGCCCGGGGCCCGATCGTCTCCGCAACCAAACACTACACTTTTAATCTCTTCGTTACTAAACCGAGCATCAAGTAATAATGAGTCCTCGTCCGAAGTCCTTCTAATGTCGGCACAATTAAGACGAGGGCGACTAACCCATTCTTCAACAAATTTCGCTTTAAAAACCTATATACCTCCTTTTTTATTAGCGAAGGTTTCGACACCAAAGAGCCGTTAACATCCAACCCGTGTATCGAATTCGAGGCTTTCCTACAATTAACCAAAGCGTGAAAGAATTTTGTGTTTTCGTCTCTTTCCTTAGCCCATTTTATTCTCGACCTTTGTCTGAAGTCACTACTTTTTTCGTTCTTCTTCCTCCTTTAAGACTTTCTTACTTTTTATAAGAATCCACTCCTCCTCTTCTGTAAGGTTCCTATTAACCAGGATATCCTTAATAGCTTCGAGGTCCGTCAAAGCCGCCGACACATTTTCCGAGCTTTTCTTCAGCATCTCATCTATCCACGTCTTTAATTCTGCTCTGAGAATACCCAACTTTTTCATAAGGCAAATATCTGGAGGGCCGAGAACTCCGGGATCCTTATTTAAAGCCGAAACAACCGTATCACTAAAGCCCGGTTTATCATACCAAGAGTCAAAAATCCGGAACGGCTTAGGGCCAAAATTAGCTAATTCGGTCTTTAAAATAATCGTACAGTGATCGGACAAGAACGTCGAAACCACTTCGACATCCGCTTTAGGCCAGGCATTGAAAAAACCTGAGTTGATGAGGAATCTGTCTAGTTTGCTTTGTTTCCTTTCGTCAGACGAGGAGAAGGTAAATTTTGAGCCTCTCATGTTATACTCAATTAGCCCCGCATCAAAAATAAAATTATTAAAATTGGTCGCACAAGACATCTTAAACGTGAAATTCTTCCTCTCTTCGTGAAACCTAACCGCATTAAAATCACCAGCTACCACGCATAAACCATCCCAAGCCGAAATAACTTGAGTCAACTCATCCCACAGAGTTTTTTTGGCCACAACGCTCTGGGGAGCATACACATTTATAAAGCTCAGGGCCAAGCCACTTCCAACCAAATGACCTGTTACCTGGAGATAATTCCTGTTATTGACCACATTGGACAATCGAAACACAGACAAGTCCCAGATGCAAATTAGCCCCCCAGATAAATCCACCGAATCAACACTCTCGAATCCAAAGTTTTTGTTGCCCCAATAACCCGCTATCACCTCCGCCTTCACCGAGACTGATTTTGTCTCTTGAAGAGCCATAAAACTAATATCGTGTTTAGATTTTAAGTTTTTAACCCACCGCTGTTTCTCCAAACCCCCGATTCCACGAACATTAAACGGTAAAAGATTCATAATTCCACTCCATTGATACTTGAAAAAACGATTATTTTGCTTGCCTGCTCTAACTTCTGCCCAAACTATATTCCCACTTGAGAACCAATGTTGATGATAGTTTCGACCTCCTTCTCAGCGTTAATTTCTTGACTCTGCTTCCCTTCCGTCGATCCCTTGTTCTGATCCTCCGGATCTTACGAATCTCCCACCAAGGACTCTGATGATGGAGCTCTTGTATTTAGATCCAAGGTGGTATTAAGAATGGAGGTGAAACCCACGAAACCAAAGCCAGGAGCGTCATCTTCCACTATGCTCCTGAATCTTTTTTTGGGCCTTAAATCATCCGGTGATTTATTAACGTTGGGATGGACAAGGGCTCTCGAGTTTCTGTGCCCCAAAGTGCACCTTCTCTTGGGCCGGCCCACTTTCTCTCCTGACCCACACTTAAACCCCCCATCTATCTCTGGCCCCACTGTCTTTGATCCCAACCGAAAACCTTGAGCACCGAAAAGCCTGTCTTCTCTCTCCTCTGCATTAATGTCGGCACTTGAAACTTTCTCCCCATGCACCTGGGGGAGATCTGCATGGGAACTAGTACCGACATTACCCAGCGTCTTATCGGCTTCCCCAATATCTCCCATCCCCTGAACTTCCACAAACTCACCGTCACTGGAAACCTGCATCCCATCTATCGGAGAATACTCCGATGAAGGAGCACCCTCTGATTCCGAGTCGAAAACACGACCAAGACAATCTGGAACCCAGTCATCGGGATCCTCCTCCACCCAAATTCTAAAATATTTATCGTTCCATTTCACTACAACTTCTTCTTTTATCCTGCTCGGAAGACCGACGAGAACCCCTACCCTTGCTATCGACAAGTCCTGATCTTCCTCAAACGACTTCGGCACAAACAAAACCTTGCCGAACAATTCTCCAACCTGGGTCATAACATCTGAGTCAAAAATATACAGAGGGATACCACATAACTTCAACCAAGCTACCCTCTCAAGGGGGAGCGTTTGACCATTCCACGGATCAAGTTTTGAAAACCACGGGTTCCAAATGATTCGATTAGTGACCATTAAAGTTTAAGTCCAAAAGTTCATAAGTTCAAAACATCAGTTTTAGTAAGTAGCGGAAGCATAAGTAAAATAGTTTAAACACAAGTTCATAGTTCATAATTATTAAAGAACCCAACACGGGTTAAGACGTCCACTACACTTCCCCAAGCTCCAAAGTCACTGAGTACCTGCAAAGCATGCAGTAGGGAGTCAATATAAAGTTGTAAAGTTCACGAGTTTGTCCAGTTTTAATTCCAAAAACTTGTTTAAGTAGTTAAGTTACTCATTTATATCATGCCATGGGGAGCTACCCCATATGTAAGCTACTAAACTACGTTATACCGAATCCTTGCGACCGTACGTTTCCGTAGTGTGCCTCGTTTGTCAATGTCTATCATCATTGACGGTTTGCCAGAGTCTGTTAGTTCACGACCGATCCTATCCAGGCATGGTGTAACACCCCAACCCCGCTAGGGCTGACGTATCACTCTTACAGATATCAAAGCTAAAACCAATCCATAACATTTAATAAAAGATCGTAATTACATTTCATTACAATGCTAAAACAAAGAATCTTGATCAGCTACTTCCTAACGCTCCTCACCGAAATCCCAGATTACCTGTAAAACAAATAAGACAAACACAAAAAGAAAATACGGCTGAGCCAATTTGCTCAGTAACGGAGAAATCAACAATACAACTAAAGTCATAACAGCGGAAAACAAAACACAACATAACATAATTGAGACTAAACTGAAATGATCACTGACACGAGTACTAAAAACAAATGAAGACGCAACATTGATACACGAACAGGTCTGAAACTGTAGCAGGAACTGATAAAGAAACAAAAGACATTCAGATACTTAACCGATACCGAACCCAACTCAAAAATTGATGTGGAGACGTTGACCATGATGATTAAAGCCATTTTTAATTTATAGACGGGCCCATTCTAATTTATCATTTAATAATACTAATATTTTTAATACGGGATACTTAGCAAAACTATTTTCATATATTGAACGTTCAATTATTTTCAAGTTATAATAATTTATCATATTTAATAGCAACCATCATCAGACAAAAATACATAATTTTCTAACTATGAAAAGTTATATATTTTAGAAAGAATAATTTGATTAACCTGGATTTCTAAACAAAATAATAATAATAAAAATTTCGTAAACCGACATGGAAACATTTATTCTTTTATAAACAGTTTTATCTTAACCATCACTTAATAATTCAACGATTTTGAAAACAGGTAAATTGTCTTCGTTAAATAGAAATCCAAAATAAATAAATAAATAGATAAATATATATTATCTTGTAATAAACGTTGAGATTTAAACAAGATCTAATACTTTATTGAGTCTCATAGCAAGTCATTACTAAAGAAAAAAATATAGTGATTTACTAACTTTGGAAATTTATATTTAATATAAATAAAACACTAGAAATAACTGGAGATTTAAAAGAAAAAATAAGTAAATATTTACAAAGATTTTATACATATATATATATATATATATAAAGACTGTTTAAAAAACAACAAATACTAAGACATACATCAGAACAGATACTGACAGATACAAACTGAACGTATAACACGACATCAGAATATAAGTCGAAACTGAAACTAACACTAAGACAGATACTGAGACAAAACCATTACGGATGCTCGGTCAAAACAAATATAACTAATACAGAACGTAATCGGATACTGAACATAACCAGACCCAAACTCATAATCAGGAACAGAGACGTAATCAGATTTTAAACATATCATAATATAATCGAATACACGATCGGAACCATATTCAGAGCATAGGCAGATGTACACATAACTTATCATAACAAAATCAGAAACATAACATATTCGCATACTGAAACATATACTAACTTGCATGACAGATGTATATCAACAAAATAAGTTGTGTAACATAGAAGCACCCAGAGCCAGAAACAGAGGGGTACACAGGTAGCTATGCTAGGGCTGACGTGTCACTCTTACAGATATCAAAGCTAAAACCAATCCATAACATTTAATAAAAGATCCTAATTACATTTCATTACAATGCTAAAACAAAGAATCTTGATCAGCTACTTCCTAACGCTCCTCACCGAAATCCCAGATTATCCCAGATTACCTGTAAAACAAATAAGACAAACACAAAAAGAAAATACGGCTAAGCCAATTTGCTCAGTAACGGAGAAATCAACAGTACAACTAAAGTCATATCAGAGGAAAACAAAACACAACATAACAGAACTGAGACTGAACTAAAATGATCACTGACACGAGTACTAAAAATAAATGAAGACGCAACATTGATACACGAACCGGTCTGAAACTGTAGCGGGAACTGATAAAGAAACAAAAGACATTCAGATACTTAACCGATACTGAACCCAACTCAAAAATTGATGTAGAGACGTTGACCATGATGATTAAAGCCGTTTTTAATTTATAGACGGACCCATTCTAATTTATCATTTAATAATACTAATATTTTTAATGCGGGATACTTAGAAAAACTATTTTCTTATATTGAGCGTTCAATTATTTTCAAGTTATAATAATTTATCATATTTAATAGCAAAATAATAATAATAATAATAATTGTCACACCCCCAAAATACCACCTAGGGAATGTCCATGTTAGGCGTGTGACGTACCAACAACGAGCCACTAATTACATTGAACCCATACAAGTTTCAAAATAAAATCCTCAATTATTAATGAAAATACCATTCACAAGTTTAAATGAAAACCAATATGTTCAGCGGAAGCAAATAGTAAACCAAAGTTAAACTTTTTCAAAACCAATGTATAAAATCAATAAGTCAATCAAATGTATCCCTCCAGTCGACCCATGACCACTCCAGCTACTCCAGACAGCAAGTTCCAAATCCAAGACATCTAACGACCTGCGAGCATGCAACAAGTGTATCAGACAACGCTGGTGAGTCCATAGTTTTACCAAAACGTTGGTTACCAAGTGTTTAGTTAATCCATTGAATTCAATGTTGATAATACCTCGGATACAAGACGGCTCCTGGTTTATTTTTCCCTTTCCCCAATGCTCCTATCAAAGCATTGGTCATGACTAGGTCATTAGTTCACACCCGTCCTCTCTGGTACGGGGTGAGGGTGCCAAACCTAAGTAGCGCTACTAACTAATACCTTGTTACCTCTCAGGTAACCAAACAACACAGAGGGACTTTAATGGTGATAGGACGAGTATATTATCCAACATTCCAGATTTACCACAAGACGTATTCCTCTCAGGAATACCCAAATAATTTACCCAAAAACCCATCCCTCTCAGGGATACCCAATGACTGTCCCAACCACCGGGACGCATGCTCAAGAGGAATGAACTCACCTGTGGTTTGCTCGGTAAGATTAGCTACTCTAATACCAATTGATCTAGCACGTCCTAACATGATTTATCAACGACAATCAGTTTCATGCCCATGTATTTCGTCACTCATTGCATAAGTGGTACTCATGACATACACACATAATTATTCACGTTATAACCGTTAGCTACGTCTTACACAATCCAAGTTAACACAGTTGGTCCACACCACGGATTTCATGCAAGATTACACGTCTACTTCGCTAGTCTAAGTTCCAATTACACGTAACGATCCATTTAAGCTTTCTAAATCAGGTGTGGCCCATTTATTTGGCCCAACGAAATAGTGTGTGTGCAAATGGGTTTAAAGGGTGCGGCCCAATTACCATTAAATTAGTCCCATTAATCAAACAGTCCACTTAACATATACAACCCAACTATTAACGTGTGCGGCCCATTAGTGAAATCCATCAGAATACATTACTAGATTATATCAATTCAATTTAACAACTCAAGTCAACCTATATAAGTTATTAATTTTCCAAGCAGTTCCAGGTATTCAATCATCGAACAATTTTACTTTGTTTTATACCTACTCCATTATAAGTTGTCATACAATCCTAGTAACAACTAAGTAAATGTAATCAGTAGCAATGGATCAACACATTAACACGATATTAGCCACTAACATGATAAACAAAACAAACAATGTGATCATGCAACGCCAATCCGTGAACTCACCCGTATTAACAATTTTTTTCCTATGTGTATACATCCAATTCATGCACGATATTAACATAAACTAGTCCACCTATGCAATCCATCCGTAACACCATTCGAGCATTCTATGATTACCTTCGTTCCATACATACATATTAATATGAACTATTCGACTCTATATCAATTAATAATAACCATCACCAATTCACATAATCGTATAACAATCTCACACATTATCACAAATAATTAATCACATATGAATGTCACACCTTCAATATCACATATGAACAATACCATACAATTATGAATGTCGCAGGTAAGAATCACTAACCAATAATCTGACCGAACAAGATGCTATCTCGGAAGGGGGGGGGGGTCTACCTCTGCTGTCGCACTATAAGGGAGTCTAGGGTTTGAATGTGTGTTGTGCCAATGAGTTACGTAATTCCTTGTGTATGCATATATCCTACAATAACTGGCCCCCAAACAAAAACAATTGATTCACTTGGGCTTCACCCGGCCCAACATGATTTCGGTGTGTGGATGTATAAAATCCAACTAATCGGCCCACCATTATAATTTCTAAACGAATTCATGACACAAGATATCCTCTGCGGCCCCACTGTTGTCAAGAATGATTAGCCTCATTCCCCACTATGTTGTCAAAATTAAATAATGGAAATCATCAACTGATGTTCGAAGAAAATAATATGGTTGGCAGTGTTCTTTTTGGGCGGCCCACTATTCTTTTTGCAGTATAATTTCCTTGTCTATAAAGGCCCACTAACATTCGTCCAAATTAGTGTTATAGAGATAAGTGGGCTCGATACAATCATGAAAAATAGAAACAATTTTAATTTATGTTAATGGCGTTCTACTCTGCCCAACTGGCTGGTTATTTAAATATTACTCTAGTCATTCATACACAATGCACATGATACAACGTAAAACGATTTGCGAAAACAGGATTGAGAAACAAGTGATGCATAGAAGAAAGACCTTGAAATCTCGGGTTGTCACATCATCCCCAACTTAAAAGTAATTTCGTCCCGAAATTTGACAAGTAATCCTAAACAGCCAGACGTTACGTTAACCCAGGATGACTGTGGATTTTCTCCAGGTGCCACATCATCCCCAACTTGAAAGAGAATTTCGTCCCGAAATTCGCCAATCTCATCAGAAGTTGCTTCGACCGTTTGAACAATCGAGGATACCAGAGCTTATTTCGATCATTGCGTTCCCACGTGAACTCCTGGTCCACGTCTTGTGTTCCAACGAACCCTCACGGTTGAATTTCGATTATGAAAACGAACCTTGACTTCCTGGCCCATGCCTTCGATAGATTCTTTGACGACTGCAACTTGTCGTTAACTTTAGATTCTAGTAAGGGTATCACTAGTTTTCCGTCGGACAAACACTTCTTTAGATTCGAGGCATAAATGTCATCGCGAACGTTACCCAATTCGTCAATTAACTCGAGTTTGTGAGCCATGTCACCGATTCATTCCAGGAATCCGAATGTCCCAGCGCATCGTAAACTAAGCTTGCTATGCTTCCCAAAGCGTATCGCACCCTCCCAGGGTGACATGTTCGCCTGCAGCGAACTCCCAGTGTCTCCTAAGTTATCAGGTTTCCTGGCGATCACGCATATTTGATATTAATAATAACATCGGCAAAACCCAAGTTTCTTATTACAATACATTTATAGGGACAAACCCTATTTTATTGAATTTAAAACATCGTTTATTAGGTAATTTTTATAGCCACATTTTTCCCAAGCCTTCAGTGCTCTCCAGCTGGCTTTTCACTAATTGGTTGTTCACATTGTGTTACCTGTAACGCGTTTTAAAAACATTTGTCAGTCGGAAATACTGGTGAGTGAATCCCAGTTTAATCAAGAAACATTTTATCAATTAAAACAGTATTGAGAGCTATCACATTATTTATTTCTACACAATTACTCATTCAGTATTTGCCACTCGACCGGATCTATGGCTATGGTCAAATTACCCATTGGCTAACTCGTCGTCCAATGGTAATGCACTGTCATTCAGACTTACTACTACTCGTAGTAAATTTTGTATACAAAACCCCATAATACCGGCAGTAATTGAGGAACTACAAAGACTCAATCACCGCTTAATCGCATTGTAAAACATTTAAGGTTTTGTAAAACATTCCAAAAACATTAACAAAAAGAGGATAAACTCACATTGCTATCTTAGGCTTTTCGTAAGGGTTTCCTGGATATAATCTATCATTTACACAAATGTACATTGGTTAGTATCATAACCCTTTGAAAATATTAATGATACCCTCCCCGAGACGGTATTCCAACAACTACGTCGGGCAGAACCACGACAGTTGTTACGGAACCCTAAATCAATCGGGCAGCATAACTATTATGAAACTGGGGTTATAATACATACAACGGAGCAAAACCTCGCTAATTAGGGGGTATAATACTTGAAAATTATGCCTAATATCAGAGAATTCGAGATTGAGAATGAATTGTGAGTGACGGAAAACGAAAACTGATGCGTTCTATTTATAGTGCTGATATACGACTTTCAGGCGGCCCGCGTAAAGCATAGGCCAAGGTTACGCGGCCCGCGTCAACCTTGGTCAACATAATAGCTTAGCTGGGTCAACTACTAGACTCGCCACGATGTCGACACGTGTCAGCACCAGATGTCTCCGCGTTTCATGATCTATCGCGGCCCGCGTTAACTAGCAAGAACTCTTACGCGGCCTGCTTGAACTAAAGAAGTCAACGGAGTCAATTCCAGTCTTGATACCGCCCGCGTGAGATGTTGGGGTGGGTCTACGCGGCCCGCCTCAACTCCATTTTTCTTATTTTTGATTTATTTTATATGTTAAAACATAATTCGGGCTCGGTTTTCACATACGGGGTGTAATATACTAGAGTATCATACTATTTATGAGGGTGTTGGTTTTACCGAGGGTTGTTACATTCTCCCCACCTTATTTAGAGCTCGTCCTCGAGATCTAATGAAATAAATGCGAGTATTTCTTTTGCATTTCTGATTCAAGCTCGCATGTGTATTCAGGTCCTCTTTTGGAGTCTCACTTCACTTTGACTAGAACTAGTCTCTTGTGTTTGAGATTCTTGGCTTTCCTGTCTTCAATTTATAGAGGTCTTTCTACAAACTTGAGTTGTTCATTTACCTCTATATCCTTAAGAGGCACTATCAATGATTCATCAACTAAACACTTTTTGAGATTAGATACATGAAACACATCATGTATTCCTGCCATTTCTTCTGTCAGTTGTAGCTGATAGGCTACATGTCCTATTTTTCTAATAATCTTGAAAGGTCCAACATACCTGGGACTTAGCTTTCCTCTTTTGATGAATCTTACCACTCCTTTCCAAGGAGAGACTTTCAACAATACTTTATCTCCTACTTGAAACTCCAATGGCTTGCGTCGATTATTGGCATAACTCTTTTGTCGATCACGTGCGGCTTTCAGTCGTTCCTTGACTTGAATAATCTTGTCAGTTGTTTCTTGCACTATCTCAGGTCCAGATAGTTGCGTTTCCCCAATTTCTGCCCAACAGACTGGGGTTCGACACTTTCTTCCATAAAGTGCTTCAAATTGTGCAGCATTGATACTTGTGTGATAACTATTGTTATAAGAAAATTCTATTAAAGGTAAGTGATCGTCCCAATTACCTCCAAAATCAATTACACAAGCTCTAAGCATGTCCTCCATTGTATGAATTGTTCTTTCACTTTGTCCATCCGTTTGTGGATGATAAGCTGTGCTCAATTTTAACTTGGTTCCCATTGCCTTTTGGAAACTTGACCAAATATGAGAGGTAAATCGACTATCTCTATCAGAAACAATTGATAAAGGAATACCATGTAAAGAAACAATTTCATTTACATACAATTTAGATAATTGTTCCATACTAATTGTTTCCTTCATTGGTAAGAAATGAGCTGACTTGGTTAATCTATCTACAATCACCCAGATTGTGTCATTTCCTTTCTTAGTTTTGGGTAATTTAGTAACAAAATCCATTGTTATTAATTCCCATTTCCAAACTGGCATTTCTAATTGTTGTAACAAACCTGAGGGTTTCTGATGTTCAGCCTTAACTTGTGAACAAGTTAAACATTTAGAAACATAGGCTGCTATGTCCTTCTTCATTCCTATCCACCAGAAATGTTTCCTTAAATCCTGGTACATTTTATCATTTCCTGGATGCATCGTATATTTAGACTTATGGGCCTCTTCTAGTATACGATGACGTAAATCTCCTAATTTAGGTATCCATATTCTCTTTTCATGGAATCTCCAAATTCCATCTGTTCCTTGTTTTAATTCTTTCAACATACCTTTTAATTTTTCGGTATCTTCCTTGATTACTGATTCTTGTGCTTCTCTTATTTGATCATTTAAATCTACTTGCTGATTTAATTTAAGAGAACGTACCCTTCTTGGCTTTTCTTGATATTTTCTGCTTAAAGCATCTGCCACTATATTTGCTTTTCCTTTATGATACTGGATATCACAGTCATAGTCACTAAGAAATTCCATCCAGCGTCTTTGCCTCATATTCAACTTTTTTTGCTTGAAAACATACCTTAGACTCTTATGATCAGTGAATATGGTAAACTTACTACCGTAAAGGTAACGTCTCCAAATCTTAAGAGCAAAAATTATAGCTCCTAATTCTAAATCATGGGTTGAATAATTCTCTTCATGACTCTTGAGTTGTCTAGATGCGTAAGCTATAACCTTTTGTCGTTGCATCAATACACATCCATAACCTAGTTTAGAAGCATCACAATAAACTACAAAGTCTTCAGCTCCTTCTGGTAATGCTAATATAGGCGTATGGGTTAATCTTTGCTTAAGGATTCTAAATGCTTCTTCTTGTTTTGGTCCCCATTCAAACTTAACAGATTTACAGGTGAGCTTAGTTAAGGGAATGGCTATTCTAGAAAATCTTGAATAAACCTTCTATAATAACTGGCCAATCCTAAGAAACTTCTAACCTCAGTTGGTGACTCAGGGGTTTTCCATTTAGTAATTGCCTCAATCTTTGTTGGATCTACATGAATTCCTTCATGATTGACTAGGTGTCCAAGGAATTGCACTTGTTCTAACCAAAATTCACACTTATTGAATTTAGCATAAAGCTTTTCCTTTCTTAATAAACTTAAAAGTGTGTGCAAATGCTTTGCATGATCCTCTTTATTCTTAGAGTAAATTAGAATATCACCTATGAAAACAATTATGAATTTATCCAAATATGGCTTACATACTCGGTTCATCATGTCCATAAATGCAGCTGGGGCATTGATTAAACCAAATGGCATGACAGTAAATTCATAATGACCATACCTCGTTCTAAATGTGGTTTTAGGAATGTCCTCTTCATGTACCTTTAATTGATGATATCCTGATCTTAAATCGATTTTAGAGAAAATCGAGCTCCTTGCAGTTGATCAAACAGATCATCGATTCTTGGTAATGGGTACCGATTCTTAATCATGACCTTGTTTAATTCACGGTAATCAACGCACATACGCATTGATCCGTCCTTCTTTTTAACAAACAGTATCGGCGCTCCCCATGGCGACGAACTTGGCTGTATAAATCATTTCTCCAACAATTCGTCTAATTGTTTCTTTAGTTCTTGCATTTCAGCGGGTGCCAAATGGTAGGGTGTTTTGGCAATTGGTGATGTTCCTGGTAGTAGATGAATCCTGAATTCAACTTCTCTGTCGGGTGGTTGTCATGGCAATTCTTCTGGAAAGACATCTGAAAACTGAGATACTACTGGAATATCTTTTAGTTCTTTTCCTTTAGTGTTAGTGATTATGGAAATCAAATACACTATAGAACCTTTTCTTATACAACTTGCAGTTTTCATCACAGATATGAATTTTGTGGATCTAGAGAGCTTATCTCCTTTAATTGTGATCGTTTTACCTTTTGGTGAATTTACTTGAATTAACTTTTGATCACATAAAATACTGGATTTATTGGCTATTAACCAATCCATTCCTAAAACAACATCGAATCCTGCCAGATTCATGGGATAAAGATTTGCAATAAATTTCTGATTTGAAATTTCTATACTTGCTCCCTGCAAGATTTCAGAAATTCTAACGGTTTCTCCATTAGCTGTCTCTACTAGACATTCTTGTGGTAGTTTAGTTAATGACTGATTTAGAAATTTGCAAAACGATGTATTAATAAAACTTTGGTTTGCACCAGAGTCAAATAATACTTTAGCAAAAACATCATTAACTAAAAACGTACCAGATATAACATCTGGAATCATTTTGGCCTCATCTGCAGTCAGAACAAATGCTCTAACATTTTTAGTATTCTTATTATCTGGAGCTGGAGCTAATTTTGGGCAATTCAGCTTGATATGACCTTGTTCTCCACAATTGTAACATACCCTGCTGTTAGCTTTCTTCCTGCAGTTTTCTTCCTTGTGTCCCGATATTTTGCAAAAGTTACAGTATATGGAGCATCTTCCGGAATGCTTTCTTTTGCAATTCCTACAGTAGGGTGCAGAGGTAGAACCTATATTTTTCCCATGGTTAGAATTTCTAGAACGAAATTCTTGAGTCAATTTCTGGGTTAGGTTTCTCCTTTGATCCTCTTCTCAGGTACGGACTAATTCATCAGTCAAGGTATTGGCTAGTTCTACAGCTTCTTCTATGGTTTGAGGTCTAGCTGCATTGACTACATGTCTTATCTCTCCGATTAATCCCCAGATATAACGGGAAATTAACACTGGTTCTGGTGAAGCAAGAGTTGGCACTATTCTAGCATATTCGAAGAATAACTTAGTGTATCCCTTACTATCCACACCAGTCATCCTAAGGTTTAGGAATTTGTTTGCTGTCTGTTCTTTTTCATTGGGTGGGCATAATTTCCTTTCTACCTTGTTTTTAAATTCCTCCCATTCCATATTATAAGTCCTATCACTTCCTCTTGTCTGGAGGATAGTGTTCCACCATTCTAGTGCTGCATTCTTAAACAAATTAGAAGCAAACAATATCTTATCTTCTTTAGCACACTTACTTATCCTTAAGACTGCCTCAGTCTTCTCTATCCAGCGTAAGGTTGCAATGGCCCCTTCGTTGCCCGAGAATTCCATTGGTTTACAAGACCAGAATTCTTTATAAGAACAACCTTTAGGCACGGTTCTTCTTCTTTTGGGAATAGGCATTTGAAGTATAGGCCCATTGTTCACGCTGTTTTCTGGTTCAATTGGTCGCTTACTGCTATGTTTACTTTTATTATTCGCTTCTTGAATAGTTTGAATAATAAATGGCATGGCATCTATGATTCCTTGTGCCACTATATGTTGAACGACACTAATATCCATTTGGTTTTCGTTGTTATGGATGCTCGGATTCTCATTAACCATGCTAATGTTACTCTGGTTATCATTATTCAGATTTCCTTGATTTCCTTCGTCGACCATCTGAATTTATCCCATATTAATATCACAAGATAATAAGTAATATCACAATTCACATGACACGCAATCTAGCCAAAAACGTAGATCATTGCTACTTTTACTCTATTCATATACTATTATGTATCCATTACACACTAGTACTGAAATAAAAATTGCAATACCAACAGAAATAGAATCACACTAATAGTAATATGCCTCCGTACACACATAT
Organism: Helianthus tuberosus; assembly: GCA_030545235.1. Classification (NCBI taxonomy): domain Eukaryota; kingdom Viridiplantae; phylum Streptophyta; class Magnoliopsida; order Asterales; family Asteraceae; genus Helianthus; species Helianthus tuberosus. The sequence continues at coordinate 94,330,768 of CM060410.1, forward strand.
TTTATTTTTAATTTATTATTATTATTATTATTATAACTACTACCATTTCCTCCATTCACACATTCACGGATATGGATTTATCCAAAAATCCATATTGCGTTCATCGTATTTCCACACGAGACGCTCTCCTACCTGACGCATTCTCTCACTGCTTTCTAAAATTTTCTCCCCAAAAGTCCTAAGTTCTTGAACGTTTTCTGCACTCATTGGGGGTGCAGGTTCTCGGACTGGGTTTGGAATCTGGGGTACGGTTTCCTGATATGGGGGTGACAGTTCCTGAAATTGATAAGGATCCTCTAATATCTCCCTAATATAATCATCTTGGTAATAGGGATCTAAAGGGTCCATACCTGGGTAAGCTTCTATGTTCCGCATGGGTGGATAATCCTGGATAGGGTAACGTTGCACAAAATCCATATTGTCATCCCACCAGGGGTCGTAATTCGGGTCTAGAGGGTTTGGTGCAGGCACCCTAGGGATTTCTTCTGGGTTAAAGTCGTGCATCTCCACTTGGTTTTCAGTATTTTCTATTTCCATGGGTTGTTCTGGGTTTTGTGGTTGTGGGGCTACTAGTTGTTCCAGACTTGGGTCAACAGCAATTGTAGCTAGGATATGGAAATTAGCCAGACTTCTATTAAGCATATCTTGCGTATGGGCATCTGTCTCTCGCTTAATAGCTGCTAAAGCCCTTTGCTGTTGCAATTTTCGCATTCTCTTCCTACGAGCAAAAGCTTCTTTACTGAACCATCCTCGTTTCTTATTAGGAAATGGTTCTTCAGATTGAGCTCTAAAAGCAAATATTCCATTTTCCTGATCAGCAGTATACCCAGAGAGGGCAGGCTGTGATGATGTACCTTCACTCCTAGGTGAATCAGATAACTGACGATTCATATCTGATGGTTCTTGATCACTTATACTGAAAACTAACAAACAGTCAAATAACACATAACAAATAAATACAGTTATGCACGTATTTCCGTAATTTATTTCCTAACACAATTTTTAGAATTTAAGTGTCAGCAGAACACTTCTTTGGCTCAAACCAGTGGCTAGGCTCTGATACCACCTCCTGTCGCAACCCCCGATCCCTTATTCCCGGGAACGGGCAGACGCGAGCTCAGATTTTGGTGGTATCAGTTTGTTTAATCTGGCAGCGGAATTTACATCAGGGCCGTAGTTAGGAAATGTTTATCAGAGTAAAACCACCATATTTGATATTAATAATAACATGGGCAAAACCCAAGTTTCTTATTACAATACATTTATAGGGACAAACCCTATTTTATTGAATTTAAAACATCGTTTATTAGTTAACTTTTATAGCCACATTTTTCCCAAGCCTTCAGTGCTCTCCAGCTGGCTTTTCACTAATTGGCTGTTCACATTGTGTTACCTGTAACACGTTTTAAAAACATTTGTCAGTCGGAAATACTGGTTAGTGAATCCCAGTTTAATCAAGAAACATTTTATCAATTAAAACAGTATTGAGAGCTATCACATTGTTTATTTCTACACAATTACTCATTCAGTATTTGCCACTCGACCGGATCTATGGCTCTGGTCAAATTACCCATTGGCTAACTCGTCGTCCAATGGTAATGCACTGTCATTCAGACTTACTACTACTCGTAGTAAATTTTGTATACAAAACCCCATAATACCGGCAGTAATTGAAGAACTACAAAGACTTAATCACCGCTTAATCGCATTGTAAAACATTTAAGGTTTTGTAAAACATTACAAAAACATTAACAAAAAGAGGATAAACTCACATTGCAATCTTAGGCTTTTCGTAAGGTTTTCCTGGATATAATCTATCATTTACACAAATATACATTGGTTAGTATCATAACCCTTTGAAAATATTAATGATACCCTCCCCGAGACGGTATTCCAACAACTACGTCGGGCAGAACCACGACAGTTGTTAAGGAACCCTAAATCAATCGGGCAGCATAACTATTATGAAACTGGGGTTATAATACTTACAACGGAGCAGAACCTCGCTAATTAGGGGGTATAATACTTGAAAATTATGCCTAATATCAGAGAATTCGAGATTGAGAATGAATTGTGAGCGACGGAAAACGAAAACTGATGCGTTCTATTTATAGTGCTGATATACGACTTTCAAGCGGCCAGCGTAAAGCATAGGCCAAGGTTACGCGGCCCGCGTCAACCTTGGTCAACATAATAGCTTAGCTGGGTCAGCTACTAGACTCGCCACGATGTCGACACGTGTCAGTACCGGATGTCTCCGCGTTTTATGATCTATCGCGGCCCGCGTTAACTAGCAAGAACTCTTACGCGGCCCGCTTGAACTAAAGAAGTCAACGAAGTCAATTCCAGTCTTGATACCGCCCGCGTGAGATGTTGGGGTGGGTCTACGCGGCCCGCCTCAACTCCATTTTTCTTATTTTTGATTTATTTTATATGTTAAAACATAATTCGGGCTCGGTTTTCACATATGGGGTGTAATATACTAGAGTGTCATACTATTTATGAGGGTGTTTGTTTTACCGAGGGTTGTTACAACTGGACCCGTGATTAGGTTGTCAACCACCTCAATCCAATATGGAGATTGGCATTATTATCCAAGCAATGCCCCAAACAGAGCTGTCTGGATACTAGAATGGTAACGGCTACAGTAGAACTCAACCAAGGTAAGTGTCCTTCTAACTCTTGCTAAAGTCAATCACACACATGCTCGCAGCATGTCTTTGAGTGTCAGAATGGTTTTTTACTCTGCCCGTCTATCCTACGGTGATAAGCAATGCTCATGTCTAAACGTGAGCCATAGGTGTTGTGCATCGCTTGTCATAAATCAGGTATAAACAAAAATCAGAGGTAATAGGAGTTGGCACCTTGTACCTAAAAGCCGCCTCTCTCAGAGGAACATTCACAACTGTGAAGACTAGTCAGTTTCCTTGATTGCAAGAAAGTGTGTTGGTTCCATCTCAAGTTGTAAGTTGTCTAGCGACAAAATCCATGGCAGTCCGTTCTCATTTCCATACGAGTGTTTCTGGTTGTTGATTCTCCACCTTGACTTCCCACGAGTCAAACATCATTCACATACTTCGCTGTGTAGGCCTTCAAGCCCGATCACCAGTACAAGGTTCATTAATCCTAATGTCTCTCATCAAAACCCAGACGACCAGAATATCAAGGCCGGTGTGCTTTGCTCATCACAAATTCCCTACGGTTACTGTATAATGAGATCCACATTCGTTCCATGAGGTCAAGAATATCGTCTGACTTGCCAGAAGTTGCTCTTCCATGCACCGCATGGACCTATCGTGAAATTTCTCTTTCTTTAGTGCTTCGGTTAGAACAAGGCGAATCTGATCAGATAGGCTAGAGTCAATGCTGAGCTACACGCTCATATGCGTTTAAGGTCCATAGTTGTAATCGCTCGAGGGTTCCATCCAACGATGCTATTACCTGCTTTGCTCTTCTGAAACAAAGGTACACGGGAGGCCCTTGTGATCGGTCTAAGTAGTGCCTTTGGTACCATCCAAGTAATGCCTCCCACTTAAATCTAAATACCATGGTTTCCACCGCTGGTTGTGTGTCGTGCAGCTCCTCTTTGTAACTCCATTACATAAGGCATCGCTCTCTCGTGTTGCATCGGCGTTCAACTGGGACTCTGATTCGGACCATCATGGTATACCACTGATTCATCAATACCCTAGGATATAAACGATGCTCAGTGCATTGTAGAGTTGGGTTCCAAAAGCTGAAAAGACGTCCTCCTGTTTTATCTCCCACGAACACAACACCCTGCTGTGTTAAAGAGATTAGAGTTTCGCGATCTTCGAAAATCCTGTGATGAATCTGCGATAGCATCTAGCGAAACCAAGAAATTGTTGTATCCTCGAAGGGATCTTTGGTGTCGATCAGTTTCTAACAAAAAGGATCTTAGCGAGATCTACGTGTATTCCCACTTCGTTGTTTATATGACCAAAAATTGTACCTCTCAAATCCGGTAGTTACCTTTAACAAGACTTCGCGTGTAATGCTCCTTTCTCCTGAAAATGAATCAACATGTCGATAATAAGCATGATCGATTCATGTGATCCATAAAGCTGCTGGTGTGATGATTAGCCCAGAGGTCATGGAATACAACGTCGTAATGGTCGTACTGCGTTCGATATGCCATTTTAGGAACATGCTCCTCTTGGACTCCCATCTAATGGAAGTTCATTTGTTAGTCAATCCTCGAATGGGAGCTTGACCCTCGCTACTGGTCGACAGGTCATCGATGTGCGGTAAAGGATAGCGGTTCTTGACAGTCACCTTGCTGAGTTCTCGATAGTCAATACACATGTCCAAATATAATGCTTATCTTCACGGATATCATCAGGCTCCTCAGAGCGAAAACTAGGCCTGACAAAACTCCTGTCCAACAGTTCCTGTAGTTGATTTGATAGTTCTTGCAACCCTCTTGGTGTAAGATGGTAAGGAGTACGAGAAATCAAGGTTGTCTCTGTCATGAGATCAAACTGAGATTCTAGCTAACAGTTGTGGAAGTAATCCTGAAAGTTTCCCGAGTAACTTACCGAAAGGAATCACGAACAATTGCTGGATCCTCGATCCTCTCTTTCTCATTTAGTAACGGTTGTTAACATAGCGGGGTAATCTTCCCGTAGACACTTCTGGGCCTTCTTCGCTGACATGGTGATAACCTTTACACCATTCTGACACTTCAAGGTATAAAGTGACGCAAAATTTCCTTCTCACATGGTATATCTACGCGATATCTAGATAACCAATCTACACAACTACTTCATCAACCCATCAAGGATAGCAGAAGGAAGGTCGATGTCGAACACCTGTCCCCCAAGGTCGAGTTTGCATCCCAGCGAACATATAAGGCTTCAGTTGACTTGCATCAGCCGACTCCACAATAGGTTCGGTTCCAAGAAGCATCAGGGTTAAACAGAACAGAGACAAAGCGAAGCCAATCCTAAATGCCCTTCCAGGAGCATCATTCACAGTGTTGTTGTTTTCGTTACGAGAATTTCCAGTACTACCGTCATTCCCTCGGTTATTGTCGTCTTGATTTAGCAACAGCCAATCCACGTCGTAGGCACCTTCATTTCTATACTGTAGGCTACGATTACAAGTTCCTTGATGTTGTCGTGACTGTTGCCTCTAATGTCGTTGCTTGAAACGGAGCCCTACGATCTTTCACCGACAAGGTCCATTCTGTCACCTTCCATGTCACGTCCTAAGGTGCTACTCATTGCGTGGGAAGTTACACATTCCGTGTCCCGATTGATTCGTAAGAGTTGACTTCCATGAGTCGCTGACTAGGGTTAAAGATTCAATTGGAGTCAAATTGCTGATGCTCGTTGCTGGTAATCAAGGCCGTTCTAATGCTGAAGTCGGTGAGATACTACAATCATCCTCTTATCCCTTGATCTTGCAAGTTGGTCGAGTAATACACAGTACGTTGCTAGGGTGTTGCAGAATCATTCGCACTTACAGAATCTAAGGCGTCAATACACAGAGTTCTAACAAATGAAAAGGAGTGAAAAGGTATCGTCCAATCATTCGACGCTACAATATCCAACTCTGGGATGTTCGTACAAGCACCTAACATTCTACACAGTTCGCTAGGCGTTCAGATGGGTGTTCAGGTATTACTCGATGGCATCGAGATTCGTAAGGATTCAGAGTGGAGTGAAAATATCACGTTCAAGTAAGAGACAATCACTGCTATGACTCTTATAGACTGTTGTGTTTCACATCGATCAAATAACAAAACGGAGCCCCTTTTTCACTTGTTAAGCCTCACTGGGACTCACATACACCCCACATTATTATTATGTGTGCACCCACAATAATATTGTGTTTTGCATGCTCATCTCAGCTCCTCCTAACTCATGTCAAATGGTTCCTCGAACTCGAGTAGCAAACAAAAAGCATCATGAAACGTGAGTCACGAATGTTTAGGGAAATACCACCCTATCAGCCATATAACACATGAAAGTAATACGTGAATTCATACTGTTGTGCAAAACGTGCAATCACATGCAATATCATATTTAAGTGTTCACTAGTTACGCAGTACAATGAGTATACGAGAGACGAACCTTGCAATCTGGAGCTGAGTGTCATGGTCATATTCATGTTTTCATAATTGTTCAGTTATAGTTTGGTTTTATAAAAATGTTTTAAAACCAAGTTCACTATAACCAGTGGCTCTGATACCAAACTGTCACACCCCCAAAATACCACCTAGGGAATGTCCCTGTTAGGCGTGTGACGTACCAACAACGAGCCACTAATTACATTGAACCCATACAAGTTTCAAAATAAAATCCTCAATTATTAATGAAAATACCATTCACAAGTTTAAATGAAAACCAATATGTTCAGCGGAAGCAAATATAACCATAGTTAAACTGTTTCAAAACCAATGTATAAAATCAATAAGTCAATCAAATGTATCCCTCCAGTCGACCCATGACCACTCCAGCTACTCCAGACAGCAAGTTCCAAATCCAAGACATCTAACGACCTGCGAGCATGCAACAAGTGTATCAGACAACGCTGGTGAGTTCATAGTTTTAAGAAAACGTTGGTTACCAAGTGTTTAGTTAATCCATTGAATTTAATGTTGATAATACCTCGGATACAAGACGGCTCCTGATTTATTTTTCCCTTTCCCCAATGCTCTTATCAAAGCATTGGTCATGACTAGGTCATTAGTTCACACCCGTCCTCTCCGGTACGGGGTAAGGGTGCCAAACCTAAGTAGCGCTACTAACTAATACCTTGTTACCTCTCAGGTAACCAAACAACACGGAAGGACTTTAGTGGTGATAGGACGAGTATATTATCCAACATTCCAGATTTACCACAAGACGTATTCCTCTCAGGAATACCCAAATGATTTACCCAAAAACCCATCCCTCTCAGGGATACCCAATGACTGTCCCAACCACCGGGACGCATGCTCAAGAGGAATGAACTCACCTGTGGTTTGCTCGGTAAGATTAGCTACTCTAATACAAATTGATCAAGCACATCCTAACATGATTTATCAACGACAATCAGTTTCATACCCATGTATTTCGTCACACATTGCATAAGTGGTACTCATGACATACACACATAATTATTCACGTTATAACCGTTAGCTATGTCATACACAATCCAAGTTAACACAGTTGGTCCACACCACAGATTTCATGCAAGATTACACGTCTACTTCGCTAGTCTAAGATCCAATTACACGTAACGGTCCATTTAAGCTTTCTAAATCAGGTGTGGCCCATTTATTTGGCCCAACGAAATAGTGTGTGTGCAAATGGGTGTCACACCCCGACCACGTAGAACAACAAAACGTGGCGGAAAACGTCGGGGAGTGTTGTAACAGAATCATTGTTTCATAACACATGGAAATTGAAATATTGTTTTATTGATTAAAATTGTTACAATGTCTTGACAATCAAAGAAATACAACATAATTAACTAGTCTAGCATCTTTTATTGTCACTAAAGCCCAAGTCCGCCTAAGTGCATCTTGATCAATCCTATGCATCATCTCCTGAAACACATGTGAAAATAGGTACGTCAGCATAAAAATGCCTGTGAGATACATAGGTTTTGTGAAAATAGAATTCATGACTTATGTTTGAGAAAATGTTTAGTCATGAACCTTGTAATTTGATTTGTTTTGTAAATCATTTGAAAAACGATAAGATCAGATGATATGTATAAATAAGAGAATAATGTATGGTTAAATGAATAACCATAAAAAAATGAGTTTGTATAAGATAAGTTGTTTGTAAATCAATGTCTTGTGAAAAGTATGTTATTTGTATAAAATGTTATAGGTCTCAAATTGAAATGATTCAAATAACGCTACGGTATGTAATACCATACAAACACTTATATATAGGAAGTACCAGCGGCGTATCCACCATGCTTGTATCATTTTACACACACCTCGTTACTCAAATCACTTACCCAAACAAACCACCAATGTAAGATTTCTATGTTTAAACCAATTGCCAAACGTATTGAATAATATATCAAAATGTTTATGTCAATATGTAAATCATGTAATGTGTAACCAATGTCAATAATGTTTATGTCACACCCGCTCGTAGCGGAAGCGCGAGGTGTGATCTGATCGGTTCTCATTGCATAACAATATAAGTGAACAATACTAAATGAATAAAAACAAGCTCCAATGCCATTGTCATAATTGTTTCGAAAGAACGCAACATAAGTTAAATGTATTTGTTACAAACCATCAAATGAAAATACGTTTTCATCGTTCTATACATCAAAATGTAAGTCTTAAAATGTCAAGGCTTTGACCACTATATCACCGCAAAGAGGCGGTATATAACGGGCAAACCCTTCAAATGGTGGCATGGAGTCTTGATACTTGCTTTCCTTGACTGAAATGTCTGCCAGGTCCACTAATTTCCTGAAATACATGTTAAGTTTGAATACATCAACAAAAGTTGAGCGAGTTCATGCAGTTTAGCTGTATGAGATGTATCTGTAAAATGTGAGTTGTATAAAATGTATCCGTAAAATGTGAGTTGTATAAAATGTATCCATAAAATGTGAGTTGTATAAAATGTATCTGTATGTAAAGATGTAGTATGTAAAGCGTCAATGAAATTGTTGATCATTAATGCTTCGCGAGGACATTAATATGTGTGACGAATTAGGAAGCAATCCAAACCTAGACGATTTTATGTCGACTACTATCGACTGGGACACAAACGCACTCTTCTGTATGGGTCCACGACCAAGAGTGGGGCTCGCCAATACCCATTAGATCTAACCACTTGTACCTAGGTCCAAACTGGATTAATGGTGCTTAGATGTATAACCCTAATTCGCACATGATCTAAGGTGTTTCATTCCCTAACTTTAACATACGTTGAACATGTATTTTCCCCGATAGTTGTAAAACATTTAAATGAATAGGGGACATGAACTCACAGAATCGCGTCCGTGAATAGAAGTAATTATGATCTCGCGTGTGGTCGTCTTGAACAATGTTGCGACCTACAAATGTTCTTTATTTGTTAGACACTTCGGTCTTTATAAATGACTTGAGTATAAGTCTTGTGTCTTGAATATGTGTTAAGACCTGTATGTCTTTGTTATTCATTAAACTGTGTATTAGATGTATTAACTGATAACTGTTTAGTGTATATATTTCTCCAAATACATATTCTTGTATATCGTGAGTTGTATCATCGGGTCTTGTCTTCTTGATTTCGTGTCTCATATAAGTAAATTGTATAATTTTGTTTTTATCAATTATAAGTCATTGGGCTTAATCCAAGAATTCATGTTATTGGGCTTAAATAGTGTTGGGCCTCAATAGTGTTGGGCCTAAATGAAGATGATGAGAGAATTTGTGTTTTGTAATAAAAGGTGAAATATGTGGTAAAGTGTAGTAATCTTTAATATGATAAGTGTTATAATTAATCACCAATTCTCATCCACTAGTAACCACTAAAATATCTAGATATTATTAGCAAATAATTAAAGGTGTGGGACCCCTTTAATTTCGGTTATAAACATGTGGGGGGGGGGGGGTCTTATGTGGTTAAAAGTGTTAGTAAATTTTAAGGACTCAAAATGTGATGAAGTGGTTAAGTGTTTAAAGGTTTAAGTTTTTGCAACTTTTCAAGATGATTCATGACATAAATTGATCATAAACTAGCTTTATTTGGTCAAAAATAATGTTCACTAGTTCGCTACATGTGCCAAAATATAGTTCGGCTAGATGTTTAGCGCTCGTTTCGCAAGAAGATAGTCGAAAGGTTAACATATATAAGTTATAGGGAAATATTCGGTTATGTATTTATATGATATTCCCTATGTATTTTTTTTATATGGAATTTGTGTTTAAACAACACTTTTGCATCTTGTAATAAAAATACAAATGCTGAATTTTGCGGAAAAATTATTGAAATGGTAACTTTTAGCGCTTTTCGGCAGTTTTTGGTGCTACCGGACATTGGTAATATATTAAACCAAACCCTTTTATTCCCATATAGGGTTTAATGTATATTTGATGTTGGACTTTCGTCTAAGTCCTAAAGATGTAATTTAGATGGTTTATGCAGATCCTGAGTTCTCGTCAGCACACTAGTTTACTAGGTACTACTCTAGCTGTTTCGATGCATTGTTTACACTATTTCAAATGTAACCAATAAAAATGAATAATGTGCATCATAAATGAATATTCCTTGAGTGTTCTAAGATGTATATCATGTAATCATGCAGTTCGAATATTCAAAACACATACTTGTATAATGTAAATCGTTGCTTTAAATGTACGAAAATTACCCGAAAGTGGCAGTTGTCACATTCTCCCCCTGTTATTGAGAATTTCGTCCCGAAATTCAAGCTGAGTCATCCTTTGCAGGAGTATTCTCGAACAGGTGGAGGTATTTTGGTTTTGATTTGATTTTCACGTTCCGAAGTATATTCAGGTCCGTGTCGAGAGTTCCAATGAATTTTTCTTAATATGTTACGACTCCTTCATGTTTCCTGGACCTTCCGGTCCATGACCTCAACAGGTGCTTTGGCGAATTGGAGTTTGTTATCTATATGAACCTCATCCTCCGGGATGAAAACTGTTTCTTGCATTGGACTCTTCTTGAGATTCGACAAATGAAATATGTCGTGTACTCTACTTAGTTCTTCTAGTAACTTCATTTTGTAGGAAACGGTGCCAATCTTTTCCAAGATTTCAAATGGACCTACATAATGGGGGTTAAGCTTTCCTCGCTTACTGAATCTTGCCACGCCCTTCCAAGGCGAGACTTTCAATAAGACCTTGTCTCCGACCTCGAAGGATAATGGGTTCCGTCTCTTGTCTGCGTAGGTCTTTTGTCGATCGTGAGCCGCCTTGATACAGTCTCTGATCTGGAAGATTTTATCTGTAGTCTCTTGTACTAACTCCAAACCGATAAGTTGTTTATCGCCAGCTTTTGCCCAACATAGCGAAGAGCGACACTTTCGACCGTAGAGAGCTTCGAACGGTGCAGCCTGTATACTTGTGTGGTAGCTGTTGTTGTAGGAAAACTCAACCAATGGTAAGTGAGTATCCCAGTTGCCGCTTAAATCCATAACACATGCACGAAGCATATCTTCGAGTGTTTGGATTGTCCGTTCGCTCTGGCCGTCAGTTTGTGGATGAAAGGTCGTACTTAGATTTAAATAAGATCCAAAGGCCTGTTGGAATGACTTCCAAATTCTTGACACAAAGCGATCGTCTCGGTCTGAGATGATTGAAATAGGCACTCTATGACGAGCCACTATTTCCTTAAGATAGGGTTCCGCTAGTTTCTCTGTACTATCCTCCTCCCAAATCAGTAAGAAGTGTGTGGACTTGGTTAGTCTATCGATGATTACCCAATCATGTCATGACCGCATGAGGTCCTGGGTAACTTCGTAACGAAGTCCATCGATATTTGTTCCCATTCCCAAACGGAAATCTCGGGTTGTTGTAACAAGTCCAAGGGTTTCTGATATTCAGCCTTGGCTTTTGCGCAAGTCAAGCATTCTCCTACATAAGTCGCGATATCACTTTTGAGGTTAGGCCACCAATAGTATTCTTTTAATACTTAGGCCTATGTGCTTCCTCAAAATATCATCTCGAAGGCCGCCAAAGAATGGAACCCAATTTCGACCCATAAGGTATAAAGTTCCATCTTCTTTCGGCACTAATTGTTTCTTCATGCCTTGAAGTGTTTCTGCTTGAATATGCTCTTCCTTGAGCGCTTGTGAATCATCTTCTCTAATGCTTGAACTCTAAATGTTCAAACTCGTTCCTTGCGGCTCAAGGCGCCTACTACAACATTCGCCTTGCTCGGATGGTACTTTATTTCATAATCATAGTCGTTCAACAATTCAACCCTACGTCGTTGACGTATATTTATTTCTTTTTGGTTGAATATGTGTTGAAGGCTTTTATGATCTGTGAAAATAGTGCATTGAGTACCATATAAATAATTTCGCCATATTTCAAAGCGAATACCATCGTGCCTAACTCAAGGTCGTGAGTGATATAGTTCTTCTCGTGAACTTTTAGTTGATGCGGCGTGTACGTGATAACTTTTTCACGTGGCATGAGTACACAACCCAAACCATGATGCGAAGCATCACAGTATACAACAAAGTCTTCGGTACCGTCGGGTAATGATAAGATTTTGAAATGCTATGCACCAATCTTAAGGACAAGTTGTAATGCTACTTCTTGTTTTTTTTATTGGGGCAAATTTCTTGTCTTTCTGTGTGAGTGAGGTTAGCGGTTGGTCAATCTTTGATAAGATCCCGCTAAACCCAAAAGTTGTCAGGCTTCAGTTTGAGTCTTGGCCTCTTCCCAATTTTTAATTGCTTCAATCTTGGATGGTCTACATGTATGCCTTTCTCGTTCACTATATGCCCGAGAAATTGTACTTCGCGAATCCAAAATTCGCACTTGGAAAATTTCGCGTATAGTTTCTCCTTCTTTAGCAGCTCCAAAATGGTTCTCAAATGTTGTTCGTGTTTATCAGTAGATCGTGAGTATATTAATATGTCATCAATAAATACTATGACATTTGTCGAGGTACGGCTTGCACACACGATTCATTAAATCCATGAAGATCACTGTTGCTCTCGTTAAACCAAAAGGCATAATCAAGAAACTCGTAATAACTATAACGAGTTTTAAAAGCCGTTTTCGATAGGCTTTCCTCATGAATTCATAACTGATGATACTTCGATCGTAAGTCTATCTTGGAGTAGAAGCTAGAATCTTTCATAAACCCTTTGAGTTAGTTAGAAATTCATTTGTAACATGGTTTAGAAATATGAATTTTCATTCATCGAAATGTTGTGCACTTTTGCAAAACTTGTATGTCTTTCCACCCCCAAAACCTTTATAAAGATGTATAATGGTAAAGAGTGGGGGTTATGAACTCACAGCATCCTTATTCAGTCAACTACAAGGTTCAGAAGGTGCTAATCGATATGAAGATCTGGCTATTGGTGTGGCTCCCGTTACCAAGTCGATGTGAAACTCGACTTGTCGATATGGTGGTAGTCCTGGCAAGTCTTCAGGAAAGACATCAGGGAATTCTTTTACCACAGGAATATCTGTCATCTGAGGCCCATCGGCCTTCTTGTCGACTACAAGTGCTAGAAAGGCAATACAACCTTTCTGTAAGCACTTTTGTGGCTTCATGCAATTTATGGTCCGCAATGATGTGTTGCGCTTCTCTCCATGGATAACAAGTGTATCTTCGTTCGGTAGTGGTAAGCGAATGATCTTCTCATGACATAAGACTTCGGCTCAATTATTGGATAGCCAATCCATGCCAACCACTACGTCGAAAATAAAAATACCCAACTCAATGGGTAGGAGATCGATATGAAATTTCTGCTCCTGACTTGGCTAGTTTACCGTTTGCCAATTCTATAGAATGAGGAGACGTCTAGCTTACTTGACTCTAGGCCAAGTACATTTTGAATTCTATGTAGTAAGGACTCCATTGTAAAGATGTAGAGAACAATCCAATCCCTGTGTTTAGATGTAGGATAACCCAATCCCTATTTGTAGCTAGGACAATCCCATCACTAGCCATGAAACTATGCGTGTGAAATGTTGCGATAAAGCTAAAAATCGGCAATGGTATCAAATAATATAATATGGATGTGAAATGTTGATTGATAGGATACGTAACGGTGACCCTTTATGATTTGACAAGAGTCAGCTAATTTCCCATTAGCTAAGTTGATATAGTAATGTGTGTCCAACATGACTCTAATTCGAGTATATGCTTAACATTTAAAGACAATAGCTAAGCTAGGTGTTGGTATTAAAAGACTTGATACATGATGATCGTAGAGTGTTACTGACTCATGACATCATTGGGATTTTGTGGAGTATTCATAGTTCTAACCATACACGCACTTATTCATTAGCTTGATTCATTCTTAAGTATTACCGTCTTACTAGTCTTTGTTTTGAGCCCGGTCTCAGCATATTGCTACTCTTGGCACTTTTGCAAGTGTTCCTATGATGAACGTCTCACTTGTCGTATTTTGAATTTCGGCAAGTTACCAGCATACCTCTTGGTGCCAAAATCGTTTATGGCAGGTAATGCCTTCGTTTCTCTCATCGCGAGAGTTATCGTTTGAGTGATCGAGGTAGGGTGAGAAGATGTGACCATACTTTGGATTCTAGGGCTAAACTTAAATTGTAACGCTTAATGCGTTTGAATTCGGGTGTTACCCAATATGGAAAAACCCTTGAGAGACCGTGAAAACATCAAGTGTAACCAACAACATTGGCTCTAGTCATGATCGAGTTCTTTTATAAAATCATATGAAAATAGATATGAAAATCAGATGATATCAAAGAATGATGTATGGTTAAATAATAACCAAATGAAATGTAGTGTATAATATATATCATGCCTTGAAATTGAATATCATGTCTTGTGTCGAAGATGTCGTGTCTTGTCTTTGTCGAAGTGGTTTGGATAACACCACGATATGCAATATAATATAAGCACTTATATATAGGAAGTACCAGCGGCGTATCCACCATGCTTTTATCATATTACACATGTCTCGTTATTTACAAAAATGTCTTGTGTATACCAACATCAAATGTCATGTATAACAATGTCTTGCGTAACAGGGTCCTGTATAAACCATGTCTTGTGTAAAAGCAATGATTTTCAACACATAACTTTTGACTTAAACATTTGATTCTTTTAGCGCCATGATCTTTTTAATACACACTATTGAAAGAATCTAGACATGTATTTGGATAAATAAAGTCTATCAGGTGCCCAAGAATGAAGAATGCAATCAATCGGTCATGGAAACCTCAAGACCGCATTGTTCATACATGTTTGAATAAATGATAATGTGGATAACCAAAACCAAAAAGGTGTAATACCTCTTGTGTGTATTGGTCATATGTCTAAATGGAGAAAAAGAAAAAAAATAATTCATTGAGGAGGGGAAACCAACCAGTGGTCTTCGTCCATATAATATGTATTCCCTACTCTATGGACCTCGATCATCCTAAGTAGAGAAAATCCTTTGTCTTACTTGTCTATGTGATAATTATGGTAATAGTGCTTGAGTTTCACGAGATCTAGCAAGATTGTTAGAATCTCCAAAAATGTCGAATAAAATGCAATGAGGGAGTTGCAGCATGGCTCATGCCATACCATTCATTGGGAAAAGACAAATGTCAAGCGACAGAATATATTGTATCATTTCCAATAAATATGATAAGGTGGAATATGATAACGTAAGGTAAGGTAAAGTAGGGTAAAGTCTCATAGACACCATGGAACCAACCCATGTTCAATAATTTCGAGAATGTTGAGGAAAAACCTCCATGAGTGGATAACAAGTTTTGTTTGTTTAAATGACTAGTCTCAACTGAATCGTGATATAGATCGAATGTTAGGTATGAACAAATACGTGTCGTCTTCCTGTATTGTATTGTATTGTATTGTATTGTATTGTATTGTATTGTATTGTATTGTATTGTATTGTATTGTATTGTATTGTATTGTATTGTATTGTATTGTATTGTATTGTATTGTATTGTATTGTATTGTATTGTATTGTATTGTATTGTATTGTATTGTATTGTATTGTATTGTATTGTATTGTATTGTATTGTATTGTATTGTATTGTATTGTATTGTATTGTATTGTATTGTATTGTATGGTGTTATACTAACCACCTCAGTTTGTGTTCTAATAGATAAGAAAAATTGAATCTCAAGTAATAACTTAAGAATTTTGAAGGAATAGTGATCATTAGCTTGGCCCGCAGAGTCCACCAGAATTCCCATGCACTACAAGTTGTTATTACGTAGGCCTCCGTAATAATAAATTGCCTTGCATGGTCACCCTAGCGTTCTCTCGTACAAAACAGCCGATCAGTCAGAGGGGGGACACAATGTCTGTATACCTTCAACATAGGAGGGACCTTCGTGATAGATCACGTGTCATCGTCCGTTTTCATTACTCACAAAACAGCACAGCGTTAGATGGAATAGAAATGGAAAGAATCTGTAACAATAACAACTGAAGGGGCACCTTCAAGATGAGTACTTCATCTTCCTTATAGGGACAAGAGTATATCAACCTTGATTAGTATGAGTCACAGGGATCTCGTCCCACTAATGGAGTTGTTGTCCAAGGTTACCACCTCCGCCTCATCGTCATTTATCATGGTCAGGCATCTCAGCATTCGCGAGAAGCAACCATATTTTACGGAATTAAGTATAAGATTTCACTTAGGAATCATGTTCGCCATAAGCTCCACAGTAGACTTGAGGTCGATATTTTCATCGTGTGAGTAAAGAATAATAACAGAGTTTGAAGTCGAAGGTATTTTGTTCTTGGCAAAATATTCCTTAGAACACATATATAAATCATTTATATATAATCACATAAAATCCTATCTAACAAGGATTTCTATCTTGCATAAGCTGAACTTGTAAACCGTTTATAATGCGTAAACTGATAATGTAATGTATTGTAGGCACATAGTCTGTTAATGTAATGTATCTATTTCTCATAGACTTCACTCATGGTAATGTCCTTGCTTGGTTTATATGAAATGAATTTTGTTTGTAGTGGACCTTGAAAAATGTTTATGCAATGAAAACTCTTGTTCTTGTGTAAATTGTTTTCGTGAGAGGTTCCCTAGTGATTGTAGACTAGACTCGAGAAAGAATCCTGGTTCACTACAATCGAAGCTCTGATACCAATCTGTCACACCCGCTCGTAGCGGAAGCGCGAGGTGTGATCTGATCGGTTCTCATTGCATAACAATATAAGTGAACAATACTAAATGAATAAAAACAAGCTCCAATGCCATTGTCATAATTGTTTCGAAAGAACGCAACATAAGTTAAATGTATTTGTTACAAACCATCAAATGAAAATACGTTTTCATCGTTCTATACATCAAAATGTAAGTCTTAAAATGTCAAGGCTTTGACCACTATATCACCGCAAAGAGGCGGTATATAACGGGCAAACCCTTCAAATGGTGGCATGGAGTCTTGATACTTGCTTTCCTTGACTGAAATGTCTGCCAGGTCCACTAATTTCCTGAAATACATGTTAAGTTTGAAAACATCAACAAAAGTTGAGCGAGTTCATGCAGTTTAGCTGTATGAGATGTATCTGTAAAATGAGAGTTGTATAAAATGTATCCGTAAAATGTGAGTTGTATAAAATGTATCCATAAAATGTGAGTTGTATAAAATGTATCTGTATGTAAAGATGTAGTATGTAAAGCGTCAATGAAATCGTTGATCATTAATGTTTCGCGAGGACATTAATATGTGTGACGAATTAGGAAGCAATCCAAACCTAGACGATTTTATGTCGACTACTATCGACTGGGACACAAACGCACTCTTCTGTATGGGTCCACGACCAAGAGTGGGGCTCCCTAATACCCATTAGATCTAACCACTTGTACCTAGGTCCAAACTGGATTAATGGTGCTTAGATGTATAACCCTAATTCGCACATGATCTAAGGTGTTTCATTCCCTAACTTTAACATACGTTGAACATGTATTTTCCCCGATAGTTGTAAAACATTTAAATGAATAGGGGACATGAACTCACAGAATCGCGTCCGTGAATAGAAGTAATTATGATCTCGCGTGTGGTCGTCTTGAACAATGTTGCGACCTACAAATGTTCTTTATTTGTTAGACACTTCGGTCTTTATAAATGACTTGAGTATAAGTCTTGTGTCTTGAATATGTGTTAAGACCTGTATGTCTTTGTTATTCATTAAACTGTGTATTAGATGTATTAACTGATAACTGTTTAGTGTATATATTTCTCCAAATACATATTCTTGTATATCGTGAGTTGTATCATCGGGTCTTGTCTTCTTGATTTCGTGTCTCATATAAGTAAATTGTATAATTGTGTTTTTATCAATTATAAGTCATTGGGCTTAATCCAAGAATTCATGTTATTGGGCTTAAATAGTGTTGGGCCTCAATAGTGTTGGGCCTAAATAGTGTTGGGCCTAAATGAAGATGATGAGAGAATTTGTGTTTTGTAATAAAAGGTGAAATATGTGGTAAAGTGTAGTAATCTTTAATATGATAAGTGTTATAATTAATCACCAATTCTCATCCACTAGTAACCACTAAAATATCTAGATATTATTAGCAAATAATTAAAGGTGTGGGACCCCTTTAATTTCGGTTATAAACATGTGGGGGGGGGGTCTTATGTGGTTAAAAGTGTTAGTAAATTTTAAGGACTCAAAATGTGATGAAGTGGTTAAGTGTTTAAAGGTTTAAGTTTTTGCAACTTTTCAAGATGATTCATGACATAAATTGATCATAAACTAGCTTTATTTGGTCAAAAATAATGTTCACTAGTTCGCTACATGTGCCAAAATATAGTTCGGCTAGATGTTTAGCGCTCGTTTCGCAAGAAGATAGTCGAAAGGTTAACATATATAAGTTATAGGGAAATATTCGGTTATGTATTTATATGATATTCCCTATGTATTAAACCAAACCCTTTTATTCCCATATAGGGTTTAATGTATATTTGATGTTGGACTTTCGTCTAAGTCCTAAAGATGTAATTTAGATGGTTTATGCAGATCCTGAGTTCTCGTCAGCACACTAGTTTACTAGGTACTACTCTAGCTGTTTCGATGCATTGTTTACACTATTTCAAATGTAACCAATAAAAATGAATAATGTGCGTCATAAATGAATATTCCTTGAGTGTTCTAAGATGTATATCATGTAATCATGCAGTTCGAATATTCAAAACACATACTTGTATAATGTAAATCGTTGCTTTAAATGTACGAAAATTACCCGAAAGTGGCAGTTGTCACAGTTTATGTGTCAAATGTAAATCATGTAATGTGTAACCAATGTCAATAATGTTGTGTCAAATGTATATCATGTAATGTGTAACCAAAATGATCTGTATGGCTAGTGAAATATATCAACTAAACCATATGCACAAAAACAAAGTATTGAAGTAAAACATGGTTTAAATCAAAGCTATGTTTTGTGGAAATGCATGCTATACTGATACGAACATCTATGCGGTGTTGTGAAAATGCATACATCCAAGCCTTGAGACTGTGGCGATAAACCCTTAAACAACTTAAAGGTTTATCTAAATTATGTATATCGAATTCGGTCATTCCTTCCAATCCAAACAAACCCAGGATTTCAGGAACGGGAGTTGTCAATTCCTATGGTACCACTACCTACTAACGAACGGCGTGATCGGTGTTAATGAATGTATATTGATCCATCAAAACAATCCAAATATCATATCAAAATGTAAGCATGTGATGAAAACAACTGTACTAAGTATGCAACCAATGAACATACATAGCATGTGTTGTGATGTGAAACGATGTACTAAGTATGAACTAAATGGACATACATAGCATAAAATGTAATGTAAGACAATGAAATCATGTACTATAAATGTACTAATGAACATAGCAAGTATATGATGTGAAAACATGGAAAGCACGAAAATAACAAGTAGGCACATGTGTTCCACCCCAGAATGTTTGGAAAACAGTAAAAGAGGGGTCTATGTACTCACTTGAGATTGCTTAGTAGTCCTTGAGTAACAACCAAACAATGCTAGAGATCACGGATATCAAACGGCACCTAAATATAGGTAACTATGTTAATAAACCGGACCTAGATCGGAGGATCGGATAGAATGAGGGTTTGTAAACCAAACGAGTATAGAGACTCGTGTCATATGGTTTAACAAAGCCTACATACTAAATGAAACCTAACATAAGTGCTTACAACCCATTACGACCCGTTTAGGTAGCTTATGCTACTTTAACGCGTCGTTCACGTGAAACGCGTTCGGATCGCCTAACTAGTCCTATGACAAGTGTTATATGCCTAAACATGTTACATAATCAGTTATATGATAAAAGTTTAGGTTACATATGCTTAAATACCAATTATACATGAAAAGGGTATTCTGGTAATTTACCTAAGGCATATAAACTACCTATCATACAACTACTCAAACGATGTGATCATAGGGTATAACCTCGGAAGGTTATTCCCTACCTACTATGGTCACCTAATGTGTTTGGTCGGATCCTAATGATCGACCAAATGGGTCGGGTTCGAAGGTATAAGCGATTTATTAGATCGCTTACCCTACGACCCTAGACAACGTGGTAATCAGTAGGCATAGTCCCAAGGGACTATAACCATCATGATTACAATCACGTTGCGAAGTTCAAACGAACTTCGCATTGACCATAAACTGGTCAACGCAGAAAGTCAAACAAAGTTTGACTTTCAGACTCAAAAAGCAATAAAAGAAAGAAAAGAACGAAAGAATACTTACGAAGGGTCCCCGAATGCTAATCTCGATCCAAGAATCTCAGGTATGAAACAATGGTTTCAACTTAGAGTTTCTCAAATCAAGATTCTTGTGGGTTTTGCAATGGCATGGGGGGGTATTTATAGGATTCGTAGAGCCGTTAAGATCGTTCCTCGTTAACCGTGATTCAATCTCAACCCTCCACCTCAAAACCCTGGTTTTAGAAAACCATTTGAGCCCATAGTATTGCCCAAAACCATGTGCGACAGTGGAATGGACCCGATTCGATGTTTCTGCAAAGTTTCTGTCCAGACAAGGCAGTCCCGTAGCGCCACTGGTAAAGGCCTTAGTGCTCGCGCTACGCCACTGCCTACCAGTTTCAGCAAAGTTTCAAAAATGGCAGAAATGGTCCCTGCAGCCCGTTTAAGCTATTTTCGATGCGTTTGAACCCCGTTAACCTCATTTTAAGGCTCAAAAATGAAGTTAAAGCATAGGGAACTCAAAGCATGCTCAAAAATATTTCGGATGTCGGTTCGTTTGGTCGTACGATCGTACGATCGCGATGTTCGGTTAATTACGACGGAATGCGCATAAGCGCGAAAAACGATCCAAATGACGCGACGAGTGGATTTTTCTTATGCCAAACACTAAAATAAAATATTATAGTGCTTACATAAATTTTTGGATGTCCGGATGTATTCAGAATGTAAGTTATGCGCGAAAATGCAAACTTATGCACTTTTTGACACTTTTAGTCCCTGAATGACCCAAAAGTTTATTTTAGCACACCGAACCCCTCAAAGCCTATTTCTAAGCTATGTAAAGGATATTTATGGTATGTTTAACTTATGGTCATGTTCCGAAATGTCTGTTACAGTTCAAATTGGCATACTTTCGCAGTTTGTCAAGTTTAGTCGCTGTAAGCGAATTAACTTGTTTTTGCCATACCAAAGCCTTTAAAACTTATTTCTAAGTTATGTAAAGGTTATTTAAGGTATGTTAAGCTTATGTCACTATTCCAGAGTGTTTGTTGCATTAAACTGGTTATATTTACGCATCGGTGCGCGTATAACCTTCCAGAAAGCGATTTAGAGTTTGGAATTGAATAAAAATTTGATATGTGCAAATGAAACACATATTATACAAATCCCAAGTATGAAATACAATATTTCATTGGTTTGGTATTTGTTTGATGGTCGCAGTGACCCAGGTGTCACAATTTCTTTTCCTATGTGTATACATCCAATTCATGCACGATATTATCATAAACTAGTCCACCTATGCAATCCGTCCGTAACACCATTCGAACATTATGTGATCACCTTCGTTCCATACATACATATTAATATGAACTATTCGACTCTATATCAATTAATAATAACCATCACCAATTCACATAATCGTATAACAATCTCACACATTATCACAAATAATTAATCACATATGAATGTCACACCTTCAATATCACATATGAACAATACCATACAATTATGAATGTCGCAGGTAAGAATCACTAACCAATAATCTGACCGAACAAGATGCTATCTCAGAAAGGGGGGTCTACCTCTGCTGTCGCACTATAAGGGAGTCTAGGGTTTGAATGTGTGTTGTGCTAATGAGTTACGTAATTCCTTGTGTATGCATATATCCTACAATAACCGGCCCCCAAACAAAAACAATTGATTCACTTGGGCTTCACCCGGCCCAACATGATTTCGGTGTTTGGATGTATAAAATCCAACTAATCGGCCCACCAATATAATTTCTAAACGAATTCATGACACAAGATGTCCTCTGCGGCCCCACTGTTGTCAAGAATGATTAGCCTCATTCCCCACTATGTTGGCAAAATTAAATAATGGAAATCATCAACTGATGTTCGAAGAAATAATATGGTTGGTAGTGTTCTTTTTGGGCGGCCCACTATTGTTTTTGCAGTATAATTTCCTTGTCTATAAAGGCCCACTAACATTCGTCCAAATTAGTGTTATAGAGATAAGTGGGCTCGACACAATCATGAAAAATAACAACAATTTTAATTTCTGTTACTGGCGTTCTACTCTGCCCAACTGGCTGGTTATTTAAATATTACTCTAGTCATTCATACACAATGCACATAATACAACGTAAAACGATTTGCGAAAATAGGATTGAGAAACAAGTGATGCGTAGAAGAAAGACCTTGAAATCTCGGGTTGTCACAATAATAATAATAATAATAATAATAATAATAATAATAGTAATAAAATTTTTGTAAACTGACATGGAAACATTTATTCTTCTATAAACAGTTTTATCTTAACCATCACTTAATAATTCAACTAATTTTGAAAACAGGTTAATTGTCTTCGTTAAATAGAAATCCAAAATAAATAAATAAATAAATAGATAAATAAATATTATCTTGTAATAAACGTTGAGATTTAAACAAGATCTAATACTTTGTTGAGTCTCATAGCAAGTCATTACTAAAGAAAAAAATATAGTGATTTACTAACTTTGGAAATTTATATTTAATATAAATAAAACACTAGAAATAACCGGAGATTTAAAAGAAAAAATAAGTGAATATTTACAAAGATTTTATACACAAATATATATATATATAAAGACAGTTTAAAAAAAAACAAATACTAAGACAGACATCAGAACAGATGCTGACAGATACAAACTGAACGTATAACACGACATCAGAATATAAGTCAAAACTGAAACTAACACTAAGACAGATACTGAGACAAAACCATTACGGATGCTCGGTCAAAACAAATATAACTAATACAGAACGTAATCGGATACTGAACATAACCAGACCCAAACTCATAATCAGAAAAAGATACGTAATCAAATTTTGAACATATCATAATATAATCGAATACACGATCGGAACCATATTCAAAGCATAGTCAGATGCACACATAACTTATCATAACAAAATCAGAAACATAACATATTCGCATACTGAAACATATACTAACTTGCATGACAGATGTATATCAACAAAATAAGTTGTGTAACATAGAAGCACCCAGAGCCAGAAATAGAGGGGTATAAAGGTAGCTACCCTATGCACAAAAGAGATAGTGAGTGTGGCGTGCACCCATTATTCCATCCCCCAGAAGTCAGAAAACAGAAGTCAGAAACAGCGCTAGGATCGATCCATACGCCTCTAAGGTGCCAAGGTGCTACACAAGCGCAAGTCAGAGACGCCGTGATTTTGATTACTCACTGTCACGGAAAGTGTTCATGTCGTTGACGCCCAAACGACAAGTCAGAAATGCTCGGGTGACAGAGTATAAAAGTTTGGGTCATGTAAATTGTTTACAGACAACTAAAATTAATTACCAATAAGTGCATGCGACCATGAGTACAAATCTGAGGTATGACATGCTATAACATACTAATAATCAAAACAGACAATTTCTAAAAGACCAAAAATGTATCAAAATACACAACGAAGACCGACCAACCGTAACAAAATCAGTACTAGAAAGTAGTGGATACAAATTAATACTATGATGAAAAGGAAAGGGAATCCGTACCAAAGACTAACGAAAATTATAATAAAAATACTACGATGTGAACGAAACAGAATCCGTACCTTAGCCAAGAAGCGAAAAAGTAAGCCAAGCAAATCAATAACCAAACAGTCCTTAATACATGAGCGAACCTATATTTCATTATTAAAATCACTAACATTTATTTTGCTATATGATTTATTTATTTATCGATTGCCCAGCGACGAATCCCTTTACGTATCTGACGGTTGTTTGAACAAGAGGGTGTCATAGATGGATCAGAGTTGAACAAACATTGACATAAATCATCCCGTTGTCACTTCGAAATTCTCGTAGCAGGGTGGCGGTTGTTTGAACAAGAGGGTGTCGTAGCGGCTGTGAATGTCACAGGAACCGGTTAACTAAATATGAGGTTGGGTTTGAAAGAGATAAAGATTGGGTGTCACGGTACCTTTTTGTGGATCGGAGATCTCTAGTGACTGAAACGATGGCGGCGGACAGAGGTGCGGCCATGTGCGGCGGCGTGTGGTACTTGTGCGGCATGAACAACGGTGTGGCGGTGGTCACGACGAAGGCATTGCGGTGATTAAAAACATAACTGCGCGGCCTAATGATGGTGGTCTTTGGCTATCAGGTTCTGGCAAAACGGATGGTTGCGGTATAGAACAAAAGGTCGTACACTGATTCAAGTTTAAGGATTGAAGCATTTATAAAGATGGAAGTGATGCGTGTGTAGCGTTATATGTTTTTCTTTATATTTTAAGCCCTTCTTAACACATTAGTCAAGTTTTAAATTTATAAAACACGATATTCTACTAACACTAAACACACATATGGGCAAGTGCACCCATCGTGAGCGTAGTATAGCGTTGGTAAGATACCGAGGTCGTCCAAGGACACAAGAGCTTTTAGTACCGGCTTATCCTCAACGTCTAATCAAATCAAAAGTTTTAGAAAAGGTTTTTAAACATGAAAAATAAAAACTAAAATGCTGAAAAAATAAAAATAGATAGACAAGATTAACCACTTGGATCCGACTCGCCTTTAATGTAACCTTTGATGATTTCCGCACTTTTGCACTTTTTAAGAGATTATCTTAGTTATCGTAGTAGACCCCTCTTTTGAAGGTGACGTTACCCTCAACCCAGTGGTTTGAGTCAGCAAGGATATAATCCCAAAGGGTCAGAATATTGAAAGATAATTAATTAAGTTATTAATGCGTAATGTGGTAGGCCCCTCTTTTGAAGGCGACGTTACCCTCGGCAAAGTGGTTTGAGTCAGCAGGGATACAATCCCAAGTAGCCGGGTTAATGTATTAATAGTAGTTTACATATGAGGGGATCAAGCCATTCGCACCCCCGCCATCCAATACCAATGGGTATTGAAGGAGGTCCTAGTAAGCTTGACCAAGGTCCTTGCAGGATCTATACACTGAACAAGGCAAGAACCTTACCAAACCATTCCCTTAACCCCCAATCAGGTAGCCAACATATCTCTATATAGACCGCAGAGATATGAATGGTGAAAATCTTTTATTTTATATAGACAATACAATAACGCCAAGACACCACGGACAAATGATAAGGAAGTTTCACCTTCAACATAAGAAACTAGTTATTAAAGTCATTAATACAAAACCAAATAAAAAGTGCGAAAAGATTAAAAATCAAAAGTATTACATTAAATGCTTGTCTTCACCAAGTGATGTAAGAGACTTAGGCAAACATGGCCTTTGATTGTCAAGAACTCTTACTATCAATCTTGGATCCCGAGACTACTACACACACTCTAAGGTGGATGATGGATGATGGTGGTGGATGTGGGTGTTGTGATGGTGGTGGAGTGGTGGTGAAGTGGGAGAGAGGTGGTTTGCCAAGGGATGCCTTTGAAGTGAGCCAATCACCCCTATTTATAGACTGTACAGAAGCCCGGATATGGCCCCGTGTCCGCTGGAAACGGCCCCGTGGCCATCAACTTTCTCTTTCTTCATTAATTACATTTGTCAACATTAGGCTCCACATGCCCCCGTGTCCGCTGGGCACGGCCCCGTGTGCAGAAGCGTATCTGTACTATTAAGATTTGTAAGATTATGCGAATCTTAGCGTTGACCATGGCCCGTGTTGAGCTGGGCACGCCCCCGTGCTGGGAATAGAAGCTTCTATCAGTTTGTATTTTCTGCGGGCCGTAGTCAGCCTTCTGATCTCTTGTTTTTGCTTGGGAAGATGTTGTCGAGGGGTCGGGCATGCCACGTTTATTCCTTTTCTTTGTATTTATGTTATATTTTGCTGCATATTTGTTTCTTTTGTTCATTTAAGCTCATTTGGTCCTGAAAATACAAAAGGAAGCCAAAAGCACACTTTTTCCAACATTAGTACAAAAAAGGGTTAGTTTTATGCCTCATTTAATGTAATTTATATGTTGCATTTTACACACATCAAATACCCCCACACTTGAATCTTTGCTTGTCCTTAAGCAAAACTCTTTATTATGTGGCTTACACACCCAAATGGAATGGGTAGAAGAGAAGTTTTAGGCTTGTCTTGAGTGTCGGGAATCCAAGATCTTTATTGGGTTTTATTTTTATGCTATTTACAATCCTATTCGTTATGATTTATTTAGAACGTTTCATAAGAGAAATTACTTATTTGGGCATAACATGCCTCTTTAAAATTCCATATATATACAAGTTCACATACCTCACGGGAGATCACTCAACACTCGGCCGAAGATGTATTTCTGTGAAACACTCGAGACCGGCATGGAACTTACTTCTACCATATGTTTGCCAAGCAATCAATCCTCCTTCGTTTTAACTACAAACCTTTGTAAATATCAAGAGGACTTTGGGGTAGGGTTAGGCTTGGGTTAAAGGTAGGTGGTTTTGGGTTAGTGGTCAGTAAAAAGGGCTAAAAGCGTAAAAAGCGTCGGTCGTCGTAAAAGTTTTTGTTTTTGTGACTTGTATTCAAACTAGGCATTTTCAAACAAAGTTTCTTTGAGAAACTTGTTTGTTTATTGCTAGACTTCATTTTTTTAAGAAGGAATGTCACAAGAAGACCGAGCTTTTTACTAAAATAAAGGGTTTAAAAGAAAAAAGTTTTGGTGGGTAAAGGGTGTTTGTTTTATGGGTTTAGAAATGAAAATGTTTAGGCTCAAAGGGTTTAAATAGGGGGATTTTGGGTAGGTGATAAAAGAAAAATGAAAAATAATGGTGTTGAAAAGAAAAATAGGTTTATCCTAATGCCTCTATCATTTACTTACTTGTTGGTAAGGACCGGGAATATATTGTCATGGCAAGTTCTATAGTTGTAAGAAACCAAGCGGCTATTCACACAAGAAACGAAAAATGAGCATTTAGTTTAAAGATGTATGCTTGTATGCTCAATAAAGGCTCAAAACTCACTTTTTGTGGGAATGTGTTTATAATGTGATCAAGTGTATATAATCAAATTTTAACTAGATTTTTCATGTCGTTTCATAATTTTCTTATGTTGGTTCTTTTTATCACGACGCTATCGGTTGTAAATTTGTAAAAATATAAACTTTTTAGAACTTGTTATTCCCAAATTAAACCAAGACAAGTAAAAAAAATGAAAAGTTTTTGCCAAAAATTTGGGGTGATTAGCGGTTCCAATAGAGTTTTGTGTAAGGCTTGTTATTAGGACTTGCAAAAATTTAAGGTTTAGCATCCCCCCCCCCCCCCACACTTAAATTACACATTGTCCCCAATGTGTCCCAAAAATAAGTTTTTAGGTTGATTGAATGTGTAAAAAGGTGTTTAAAAAACAAAATTTATGTTACTGGGCGTCTGGACACGGGCACGTGTTCGTCCGGGCACGGCCTCATGTTCAGATTGCCAGTATCATAATTAACAGAAGGCTGGGCACGGGGGCGTGTTCAGTGAGCACGGCCCCATGTCCTGTTACCTGAACTGGACGTTTTCTGCAGATCCTTGGGCACGGGGGCGTGTTGGGGTGAGCACGGCCCCGTGCTGAACTTGCTGTAATGAAGAAAAATTGTCGGGAGGCTTTGTTTTTGTGCATGGGGTGTGGGTTCAAGTTTCCCTTAGTAACCTCCACCATTTCGAATGTGTTTTATCCATTACAACATCATCTAAACACCATTTAATACTTAAAAACCATCATTCATTAAAAATAACAAGTACAAAGCAACCTAGAAAATGAAAATAAAGCTAGAAAAGAAAAACTACAAGTTCCTAGGATAGATAGATCAAGTAACGCATGAAATCATTCTATGGAGTTCTACCCTTATTGTAGGAATGTCAAAAACCTGGGAATAGCTTCCCAGTACTTAAGGATGTTGTAGAACTTGAAACCGAGAGACGTTTCTTTAGATGTCGTTGAGCCACTCCTCTATCTCCCTCGGGAGGAAGAAGGTGGGCTCATTCTCCACAATGTCTTGTGGAGGAGGTGCGACGGCAACCAAGACCCCGTGTAATATGTCTTGAGGAGGGCCTGTGGGTATGACATACCACTCGGCTGGAATAATGACCTCCGGTACAACACTCCACTCCCTTCGTGCAATGATTGGCACCATAGGAGGAGAAGCAAGAATATTCAACTTTTGGTGCAAAAGGTTGACTTCTTGAAGGCATCCCTCTAATCCCACCATTAAGTGATTTATGCGGTCAACCAAGGCTTCCTCCACTCCTGTCATTTCATCAATGGCTTCTCTCAAGGCATACACATAGTTGACTAGAGAGTCTTCCACTATTGATCTTCTTCCTCGTTGGTCGTTCCTTGAGTGGGTTGAGGATGTTCCGCTATTTCTGCTCGACATTCTTTAAGAACACAACCCGAAAAAATTTCAAATTAAAGAAAAAGTACTCCGGCCACGGCCCCGTGCTCGCTGAGCACGGCCCCGTGGCCACCTCTCTGCAAATTTTTGAAACAAGGAATCTTGTAGTTTTAAATTATTTTTCTGACTTTCGAAGTATTTGTAAGCAGAAATAACTTAAAACAGTGTTGTAAAACTTATTTTTGATAATATTCCTTGAATAAAAACTCAACAATTATAACAATAAAGCTTGAAATCATGGAGATTTCAAGTTTTAATGGAGGTTTTTAGGAGTAAATGAAGAAGAAGGCAATAGACAAAAGTAGTAAAGACAAGATGGTTGTTGAGAACCTTCTTTAGACCTTTTTTGGGTATATGTGAAGATCCCACCAGATCTTTGTCTTTGGAATTAGTCCAAGTGTGCAGGAATCTTGCTGCATTTATAGAAAATGACAGCACGCTGGACACGGCCTCGTGTCGGCTGGACATGGCCCCGTGTTCAGACAAGAGTCTGACACTTTTTGTCTGTGTTTTGACCTGAAGTCAGACAGGAATCTTTAGGTGGGCACAGGGGCGTGTTGACCTGGACATGGCCCCGTGGCCAGAGGTTTTTATGAAGTTTTGTCTATTTTTAAGGAATTTATCCAGATCGGATGGTTCCTTACTGGACAGAACAACACCGAAGTGCCTGAGATACCTAAGTTGCTCTAGTTTTAGACAAGAACGCAAGAGGTTATCGGAAAGGGTGAATTTTAAGCTAAATACCGGTGGGCAAGACCAACCTTGATGTAACAACCCTCGGTAAAACCGACACTCTCATAATATTTCCGACACCCTATTACATCTTAAAATATCGTTAATATGTCTTTAAATATACCCCGTATGTGAAAACCAAGCCCGAATTATGTTATAACATATAAAATAAATTAAAAACAAGAAATAGTAAGTTCAGGCGGGCCGTGTAGACCCACCCCAACCATTTACGCGGGCGGTATCAAGGTGGATACCGGATTCCTTTGAGTTTCTTTAGTTCAAACGGGCCGCGTAAGACATCGTTTAAGTTAACACGGGCCGCGAGAGACCTACAACGCGGAGACATCCTGAGCTGACACGTGTCGACATCGTGGCGGGTCTAGATCATGACCGGGACAAGCTAGTCAGTTGACCAGGGTTGACGCGGGCCGCGTAACCCTTGTCTGTTCTTTACGCGGGCCACGTGGATACCAAATTCAGCAACTATATAAGAAGGCCATTGGGTTTCACTTTCCGTCGCTCACATCTTTCTTTCTAAACGAATTTCTGAAGTTATAAGCATTATAGTCGGGTATTATACCCTAATTAGCGAGGTTTTGCTCCGTTGTAAGTATTATAACCCCAGTTTCATAACAGTTACGCTGCCCGATTGATTTAGGGTTCCGTAACAACTGTCGTGGTTCTGCCCGACGTAGTTGTTGGAATGCCGTCTCAGGGAGGGTATCATCAATATTTTCAAAGGGTTATGATACTAACCAATGTACATTTGTATAAATTATAGATTATATCCAGGAAACCCTTACAAGAAGTCTAAGATAGCAATGTGAGTTTATCCTCTTTTTGTTAAACTTTTTGGAATGTTTTACAAAACCTTAATTGTTTTACAATGTGATTAAGCGGTAATTGAGTCTTTGTAGTTCTTCAATTACTGCCGGTATGTTGGGGTTTTGTATACAAAATTTACTACACTGTGAGTAGTAAGTAGGGATGACAATACGTTACCATTGGACAATGAGTTAGCCAATGGGTATATGACCCACAAGTCAGGGTTGACAGTACTAATGGAGTAATTGTGTAGACATAAACAATGTGATCGCTCTCAATACTGTTCACTGTGACTTTTGATTTAAACTTGATTAAACTGGGATTCACTCACCAGTATTTCCCACTGACAAATGTTTTTAAAACACGTTTCAGGTAACCCAATGTGACAGCCAATTAGTAAAAAGCCAGCTGGAGAGCACTGAAGGCTTGGGAAAACGTGGCTATAAAAGTTACCTAATAAACGATGTTTTAAATTCAATAAAATAGGGTTTATCCCTATCAATTGTATTGTAATAAGAAACTTGGGTTTTACCCATGTGATTATTAATATTAAATGAGGTGGTTTTACTCTGATAAACATTTCCTAACTACGGTCCTGATGTAAATTCCGCTGCGAGATTAATCAACTGATACCACCAAACTCTGAGCTCGCGTCCGCCCGTTCCCGGGACAGATAAGGGATTGGGGGTTGCGACAGAAGGTGGTATCAGAGCCTAGCCACTGGTCTGAGCCAAAGAAGTGTTCTGCTGACACTTACATTCTAAATTTTGTGTTAGGAAATAATGGAAATATATGCATAACTGTATTTAATTGTTATGTATTATTTGACTATATGTTAGTTACAGTATGAGTGATCAAGGACCCTCAGACATCAGTTGTCAGTTGTCTGATTCCCCTAGGAATGAAGGTACCTCATCACAGCCTGCCCTTTCTGGTTATTCTGCTGATCAGGAAGAAGGAGTGTTTGCTTTTAGAGCTCAGTCAGAAGAGCCATTCCCTCATAAGAAACGAGGATGGTTCAGTAAGGAAGCTTTTTCTCGTAGGAAAAGAATGCGAAAGTTGCAACAGCTAAGAGTTATAGCAGCTGCTAAGCGAAAGACTGATGCCCATACGCAGGATATGCTTAATAGAAGCCTAGCCAATTTCCATATCCTAGCTACAACTGCTGCTGACTCGAGTCTGGAACAACTAGTAGCCCCACAACCACAAAACCCAGACCAACCCATGGAGATAGAAAACCCGGAAAACCAAGTGGAGATGCATGACTTTAACCCAGAAGAAATCCCTAGGGTACCTGCACCAAACCCCCTAGACCCAAATTACGATCCCTGGTGGGATGGTAATAGGGACTTTGTGCAACGTTACCCTATCCATGAAGACACACCCATAGGAGCCTACCCAGGTATGGACCCTTTAGATCCCTATTACCATGATAACTACATTAGGGAGATCTTAGAAGATCCTTACCGATTTCAGGCACTTTCACCCCCATATGAGGAACCCGCACCCCAGATTCCAAACCCTGTCCTAGAACCTACACCCCCAATGAGTGCAGAAAACGTGCAAGAACTTAGGACTTTCGGGGAGGAAATTTTAGAAAGCAGTGAGAGAATGCGTCAGGTGGGAGAGCATCTCGTATGGAAATACGATGAGCGCAATATGGATTTTTGGATAAATCCATATCCGTTAGATGATGGAGGAAATGATAATAAAACAATAAAATAAAATGTGTGTACGGATGCATAGTACTATTAGTGTAATTTTCTTTCTGTTGGTATTGTAATCTTTATTTCAGTACTAGTGTGTAATAGACGCATAGTATATGAAAATAGAGTACCAGTCGCAATGATCGACGCTTTTGGCTAGATTGCGTATCATGTGATTAACTATATTAGATATTATGTTGTGATATTAATATGGGGTAAATGTTTAAAATTCAGATGGCCGACGAAGGAAATCAAGGAAATCTGAATAATGATAACCAGAGTAACATTAACGTGGTTAATGAAAATCCGAGCATCAATAACAATGGAAACCAGATGGATAATAGTGCCGTTCAACATATAGTGGCACAAGGAATCATAGATGCCATGCCATTTATTATTCAAACTATTCAAGAAGCAAATAATAAAAGTAAGCATAGCAGTAAGCGACCAATCAAACCAGAACACAGCGTGAACAATGGACCTGTACTTCAAGTGCCCATTCCCAAAAGAAGAAGAACCATGCCCTATGGTTGTTCTTATAAGGAATTCTGGTCTTGTAAACCAATGGAATTCTCGGGCAATGAAGGAGCCATTGCAGCTCTACGCTGGATAGAGAAAACTGAGGCAGTTTTAAGAATAAGCAAGTGTGCTGTAGAAGATAAGATACTGTTTGCTTCTAATCTATTTAAGAATTCAGCGCTAGAATGGTGGAACACTATTCTCCAATCAAGAGGAAGTGATAAAACCTACAATATGGAATGGGAAGAATTTAAGAACAATGTAGAAAGGAAATTCTGCCCACCCAATGAAAAAGAACAGATAGCAAACAAATTCCTAAACCTTAGAATGACTGGTATGGATAGTAAGGGATACACTAAAATATTCTTTGAATATGCTAGAATAGTGCCAACTCTTGCTTCACCAGAACCAGTGTTAATCTCCCGTTATATTTGGGGATTAATTGGAGAGATTAGACATGTAGTCAAGGCAGCTAGACCTCAAACTATAGAAGAGATTGTAGAACTAGCCAATACCTTGACAGATGAACTAGTCCGTACTAGAGAAGAAGACCAGAGGAAAAATCTAACCCAAAGGCTTACCCAATAATTCCGTTCTGGGAATTACAATCGTAGGAATATGGGTTCTACCTCTGCACCTTTCAGCAAAGTCTGCAAGAAAAAGCATTCGGGAAAATGCTCCACTCTTTGCAATTATTGCAAGATGCTAGGGCACAAGGAAGAAAATTGCAGGAAGAAATCCAGTAATGGATTATGCTACAACTACGGGGAAAAAGGTCATATCAGGCCAAACTGCCCAAAACTAACCCCAGCTGCAAACAACAAGAATACTAAAAATGCTAGAGCATTTGTTTTGACTGCAAATGAAGCTAAGATGATTCCAGATGTTATAGCTGGTACGTTTTTAGTTAATGATATTTTTGCTAAAGTATTATTTGACTCTGGTGCAAACCAAAGTTTTATTAATACATCATTTTGCAAATTTCTAAATCAGTCATTAACTAAACTACCACTAGAATGCCTAGTAGAGACAGCCAATGGAGAAACTGTTAGGATGTAGGATCGTGTCTCGACCTGAACGAGTCGTTCAGAAGAGCTCTCGTATGTTTCAGAGGCGGAAACTAAGAAACGTATGTGAAAACAGCTTGAAATACACTTTAAATCTCTTGTATATTCAATTAACAATGTTTACAATCAGAGAATAAACCGGCAGCACCTCGGTATCAAATCTGGAATCGTTACAAATGATGAAAGTTTGAAGCCCATTTATAGGGAGAGACCCTCCCGTTTGAAAGTGACATACCACCTTTCAAACAGTCACGACACTTTCAAACTAGACCCTGACACTTTCAAACTTTTGTCTTCAAACTTTCAGGCACTCTTCAAACTTTCAGTCCGAGACTCGATATAAGACGAAGACGACAGATGTATGCACCAACAGACTCCCCCTCAGATGTTGACGAGTCTTAAGTGTCGAGTCTACGCATCTTCAGTCTTTATCAATCCTCTTGATCTCTTTGAAGTATTTGACGTTGTAAGTATCTTCAAATCTCTCTCTTTCTCTTTTATTCTTCAGGATCAGCAGCTGGCTCTAGCAACTTTAAACTCTTTTTCTCTAACAGACTCCCCCTCAAGATGTGCTGGGATCGTAGTCTAGCTTTCACAGTTTCAAGTATCGCAACCTGATTCACCTGCATATTCTCTACCCAAAACATAAGTTTCGTAACAAATAAGATATAACACATTTAGAAACTTTGCTAATCACCTAAAGACACAACCCTGAATGCATCATTTTCAAGTATCAAACAAAATGATTTATCATGTCAATTTCTGATGAACCACTTGAATATATATCATTTTCATTTCAAACATCTTCAAACAAACTTTCCCAAACCTGTTCGTCATGTTTAGCACTCGGAATTTTGAAAATCAGCTTTTCAACATCAGTTGTCTAAAATCTTTTTGAATTTTTCAAAATTTATGCTAAAACACACCGAAAATCTTTTTGGATTTTTGAATGAAATGAAATACAGAAAAGAAATATTTACATACAATATTTTTGTGAGTTTGCGTAAGAGGATCATATCAGTTTTTGAGACAAATCACCAACACCGTTAAGCTTTATTCATTTTAAGTTCTAAACGATTCACTTAGATTGTCAGTATACTGGTCCACTTAAATTCTCACACAAAGTTCAACTGTTTCGTGATACGAGATTAATGATTTAATCACTTAAACTCAATCGCGTGTCCAACCTCAGAATATACTCCCGTATCCAGATCACAATATTCAGTCTTACAGGTAATTATGACACAAATTATATCTGTAGGGGTTAATAAATTATGAAGAATCATGAGAGCTCAGGTCAGAACTACCGTTCAGCAGAGAGATCATGACTCAACTTTTGGGTGTGTCCCCTTTAGAGGATCTTTTTTACAACAGCATTGCTAAGCAATTTTATTGTCTTATCATATATGCTGAGGGTGATGCTATGTTTCAAGCATTGCGGAAAGTATTATTCGAGGACTAGGTCAGAACTTCCATTCAGCAGAAGTCCAGGAATAATACCCCAGATATCACTGAGTATAAAGACCTAGTATATCAGAAAAAGGAATCTTTCAAACGAGATTGCGGGGGTTACCCATATATCCGAGAGATGTTACCCACAAATTAAGCAAGTTTGAATTTAAGTTTATATCTCGTCACAATCTACTAAATGTGCAAAAACCTACTGACACATCATCAGTGAGACCGTTTATCACTATTTAACTTTCCAATTCTTTAGCATGTTGTGATAGTCCACTGATGTACTATCATTTCCTCTTTTATACAACAAAACTCATTTTTCATTTTATCATGTTTTTGACTTTTTCAAATTTTCAAATGTTTTTGGATTTTCTGAAATTTTTACTCCCCCTAAAATGCAAACACATTTTAGGAAATTTGAAAACAAACTATACAATAAACTGACAACTGCTGTGAATTGCTTCAATTCGCCATCCACTTGGCATAAACAATCAGAACTCCCCCTTACAACAAACTATTTTCCCATTGTGATTTCAAAACACTTAAGTTTGTTTTAATCAAATGGTTTTTCCGGAAAATTAGTTTTGTTGATTTTACCACTTGTAAAGTTAGGGGTTCATCAAGTTGTTTTTCCAAATAATCATTTGTAAGTATGGTCCAATCAAGTTCAACTTAATGACCTTGATTAACCATTTGTCAATGAAACCTCTTTCAATCACTTACAGATTCATTTCACCAACCATAACCACTTGTAAATCAAAATATAACAATTTAAATATACCACCTGTAGATTTACCAACTGTACCACATGTAGAATCATTTGCTAAGAAAGATGCCGATTCCTGCTCCACTCTTACCAACCTGGGAGCTCCGGCAAGTCCAGTTTTTACTCAAACATTATGTCCACCCAAGCCTCACCAGCCTTGGGTGACTTTGGAATACATCTATCCCACCAACATTTTGATTTGTAAAATTCTTTGGCATCCTTAACCTTCCTATCAACCATTTTCCCGAAAATATGTTTGACTTTCCCATTGAAAGCCTTCTCAACATCAAATTCTCCCTTATCAGCGAAGAATTGATTTGAGACCACAACCTTCCCAACTTTAGACTTCCAATTTTCCTTTGACAATGGAGGAAAATTCTCATAGTTCAACTTAGGAACGGAATTAACAACCTTTTTCTCAACAGATGACTCCTCTGATTTTATGGAATCAGATTCATTGTCAGAATTACCCTCAGATTTAACCACCCACATTTGTTTACTCAAATCACCTCTTCTTTTATAAAATCTTTTTGAACTTTCTCCTTCCTCAGAAGTAGAATTTTCAAACTTTTTAACATTTTTTTACAAATTGTTCTTTCTTATCAACACAAGTCTTTTTCAAAACAAAGTTAGAAGAAACTTCCTGTTTTTGGTAGTTGGTCTTGGGGCAATTCCAAGCTATGTGTCCAACTTCCTGGCATTTGAAACATGTTCTTCTGTCAACTCTTTCAGCAAACCTTCTCACATTCTTCTTCACTTCAGCAAGAAACTCTTGATTCGATTGTTTCCAGAACGGTTTCTTATGTTCATCCTCTGAACTTCCTCCTGAAACAAATTTTGTTTTTGGTGTATAAGTTTTCTGATTTTTATAATTTTCTGAAGAATTAAATCCAAGACCTTTCTTTTTGAGATTACCATTATGGTTTGATTTCTTTTGAAAACCATAACCAGAACCGTAACCCTTTTTCTTGTTCAATCTCTGTTGAACTCTTGAAGTGTACTGTAACAACCCGCACTTTTGTGCGTTGTTACTACTCGTTATACTCGTTACGCCTAGCACCGGAGATTCAGATCATAATGTAACTATATCATATATATCGCTATTCGAAGGATAAACGCATATTTTCGATATACTATATCACGAAACTACACTATTATCACACTAACACTCACGGAGGCACTGAGTGAGGACCTATTCTACCCTCCTCGGTGGCCGTGCTGTGTCGAACGTAAACAATGAACGCTAACAAGGACCCTCGGGTGAGTGCTGTAGCTCCAGTCGTCATGACGATGATGACAATACGAGTAAACGGTACCCCGTCAGTCTTTGTGGCACTACACGAAATAACGTTCACGATGACATCAAGAAAGGACCTATACTACCCTCATTGATGGCCGTGCAACGTCGATAATAATCGTATACTCGAATCAGAAACCGACTGCTAATTATCGAAACTTTGGATTATGGATACGTAAATACGACCCCTAGTGATATATATATATATATAGGTAAAGAGTACTGTACAAATGCCCTTATCGTACATTACGTACGCGCAAATCTCAGCCGTCAGATCATCTTCCCGCAATGAAAATCGCATGTTGTTTTTTTTTTTGTAATAATTTCGCATGTGATAATTTTGATGAAATAGCAGGTGTTTTTTTGTAACAATTTCGCATGTGGTAATTCAATTTCGCATGTGATAATTTTGATGAAATAGAAGGTTGTTTTTTTTGTAACAATTTCGCATGTGATAATTTTGATGAAATAGAAGGTTGTTTTTTTGTAACAATTTCGCATGTGGTAATTCAATTTCGCATGTGATAATGTTGGTAACAATTTCGCATGTGGTAATTCAATTTCACATGCGATTTTCAATGCGGGAAGATGATCTGACGGCTGAGATTGTAGCGTACGTAATGTACGATAAGCGCATTTGTACGTTAACCGGCCTCTATATATATATATATATATATATATATATATATATAATAATATAATAATAACAATATATTGATAATATAAACTAATTATGGACGTACACGCTTCGAAAACGGTCAAAACGATCAAAAACGGGAAATTCCAAGCGTCAGGATGTCTATCCGGACGGATGGACCATCCGGACGGATGGACATGCGCACGGATGGCCATCCGCACGCATGGGCCATCCGCACGGATGGGCCATCCGCACGGATGGGCTATCCGGGCCTGGTCCCTCTTCTTCTCCTCTTTCGCCTATAAATAGCCTGCCACACCACTATTCAAGTGATGTGACAGCTCCTGTTCAACAACACGCGCACCAAGACCCTTTTCTCTCGATTTCCTCTCGATTCCGGTAAGATTTCAACCTAAAACTTGTACTTCTTCAATCTAAACTCGATTCTACATCATTCTATCTTTCAAAACTCAAATTCTAACCGTGAAATCTACGGATTTGAGGCGTTTTGAGGTGATGTCACCAAGAGTTCTTATGGACTTCAAGTTGGGGTCTCATTTCACTATAAACGACTCAGATCCAGGTGATTTCCACATGTTTAATGACAAATCACACCTAAATCTGTGCGATTTCGAGTTGACGATGAAGAACCACCATGAACGGCCAGATCTGATGGAACGGGGTGATTCCCGGCCGTTAGAATGAGTCGGAATTGACGAAACTTCAAGTGTTAGTGCGAAATTACACAACCCTAGTAAAATCGAACGTATTCCTTCCGTTAAACATTCAGAAACGGTGGTCAGAGTGCGAACCAGACAAATCAGTCCGCACGGATGGCCCTAGTCCGCACGGATGACATGTCAGTCCGCACGGATGACATGTCAGTCCGCACGGACCACTGCCATCCGCACGGATCATGATGTCCGCACGCACACCCCACCCGTGCGTACTGTTATCCGCACGGATCATGACACCGCACGCACATGTCATCCGCACGGATGACATGTCACCCGCGCGCACAAGTCAACCGTGCGCACACTCATCCGCGCGCACAAGCAAGGCCCATCCGCACGTGCCACCATATCAACC
The DNA here is from genome assembly GCA_030545235.1 of Helianthus tuberosus. Classification (NCBI taxonomy): domain Eukaryota; kingdom Viridiplantae; phylum Streptophyta; class Magnoliopsida; order Asterales; family Asteraceae; genus Helianthus; species Helianthus tuberosus. Next base: position 94,369,596 of record CM060410.1, read on the forward strand.
GCACGGATGACTAGCCATCCGCACGGATGAGGACCAATTGACCTAACGAGTAACTTTTCAAGGCAATCTTGCTTAACCGTACTTCGTTTACTCTATTTCTTCAAGGATCATTACAGACAACTCGTAACCGACTCAATCAAGTTGTAATCTCGCTAAATACGCACTGTGAGTATACTTGACCCCTTTTTAATCGAATTTTGGGTGTAACATACGTAACCGACTCAATCAAGTTGTAATCTCGCTATTGCGCCCGACGGGGTCTAGTTATGCCATCGTACATTCGAGCATCGAGGACTTAGTTGGTAGTATCAGTTTTGTGAGTATATATGTCGTGTATTACGTTTATGCATGAGGAAATTCGCAGCACTTTTAATCTATTATGCTATACTATCAAACCTGTATACTTGCCAATACTTTTGTATTGACAAATATTTTAACGTATGTTGCAGGTTAGATCGCAGACTATATCAAATCAAGCTAGGGAGTCTAGAAACTCAACTAAAATCTAGGTTGTCGAATTTGCATTGTTCGAGAGGACAAGAAATCTGTGATAACTTATGTGATTGTATTATTTGTTAGTATGGGATAACGAATGTATTAAATATTATCGCAATATAGCTGTTATGGATTCTCTTAAGCAATCTGATTCGCCTAGTGCCGCGCCCCGATGATTCCGCCATCGGTTGGGGTGTGACAGATTGGTATCAGAGCCATAACTATAGGGAATTAGGTCAGACTCGACCTAGTCCGGGTCGACGTCTTAGAAATTGACCTAGTCTATAGTCCAAGTACCAACAAGCCGACTCATACACACCCGGTGGGGTTTGTATTGGGCTTACTTGATACTCTCGATCGAAATTGCTAAAAGATACAACTTTGTGTGAACCCCGCGTACTACAACTTCACACGAAGACGCCTTTCCTAAGGCTGAAATGCTACTTAGCCTTTCCTAAGGCCGACACAATACACGTGTTTTAGAAAATACTCGCATAACGAAACCGAGCGATCCAGTCGAGACCAGGTGTGAAAACCAAGAACTCTCGATAGGATTGCTCACTCAGCGCATTTCTTCTAGCACGAGAACTCTTCATCGAGTTAGGAGTGACATCCACATCTCGACAAAGGTCTCCATTTCTAAATCTAGTGGAACTCACGAATTTATTCGAGGAGCATAACCACAATTAGGAACGAACCTGTTAAGCCAGGGGTGAAACCCGTACCTTAATAAGTCGTCCCATTCACTATAAAATGGTTTTCAAAAGCTCTCACCAAGGACTCGACTATCACGATAACTCGAGCCACACGATGACTAGGGAGACGAATGCCATGAGCTGCATCCCAGTGGAAGCATGAAGGTCCTCCAGGTCAACGCGCATGCTCGAACTTATTAGATATAGTAGGGCTACCTTGGGTAGTCGACGCCTAAACACCCGAGGCACTCCGAGTGTTTTATTCAACCTACGATTCGCTGATTTTATGCTTTAATGAACGTAATTACGCTTTATACGTTATCGATTTCTCGATTTAACGAATTCCACTCCCTACTTTATAAACACACGATTCGCACAGCCATCGCAATCTAAAACGAAATCCGAATGTTCGCAACAAAACTAATGCATAATCTATCGCATTCGCTCTCGTTTTCTCACTTCAACGCGACCTCGCTTATTCTAAATCGACCTGTATGTGCATGATTACAAATTATATCTATATAAATATATATATATATACACGTATAAACAAACAAGTCATTGTGTGAGAACTTAGGAATTTTGTGTTTCCTACGTGGCTCCTATGTGATTCGTATTACTATACTATCGCACCAAGTTTTGAACGCGCTCAATCGCAACGCAAAACTCAAAAATCATTATGATCGAATCTCACTCCAAGTCTCTTCCTGTCTAGATGCCTTCCAACAACTCTACCTCGAGACGAGTAGCTAGGAGGAAAGCCAAACGAAGCGCCGAGAAGAGAATTGCTTCACTTGTGATTAAGGAAGTGAGTAAGCTTAGTTCTCAATTTGCCGCTCGAGCGCACTCTCTCAGCCACTCTCGAGCTTCGGAAGACGTTAAGACAGGAGAGCCTCAATCTGCTTTTCTCTACAAGCACTTCAAAGCCTGTGACCCGATGGAGTTCACGGGTGAAGGAGGTGCGACTCAACTACTTCAGTGGTTCGATTCTATCGAAGTTACCCTTCGTCAAAGCGGGTGTCCCGATAGTCTCCGTACTACTTGCGCCACCGGAGTATTTCAATCGCGAGCACTCGACTGGTGGACCGCCGAACGTAACAAACGTGGGATCTCCGCAGCTTACGCTCTCTCGTGGAATGAGCTAAAAGAGCTCATGGAGAAAGAGTACTGTCCTCCTCACGAGATTCAGAAGCTGGAAAACGAATTTTGGGAAATCAAGCAAACCAAAGGTGACAATGCTAGCTACACCGCAAGGTTCAAACAGCTTAGCATAATCTGCCCAAGTCAAGTCAACACTCCGGGGAAGGCCATCACGAAGTACATTCGTGGCTTGCCTGAGTGTGTGGGTGATTTTGTCGAAGCTGCAAGGCCTGCTACCATCGAAGAAACCTACCGCTTAGCCGCAGAAATCAACAACAAACGACTCATGGAGGGATTATTCTCGAAGAATTCTGTCAAGCAAGCTCATCAAGCAATCGCCAGTAATCCTTCAGACGAACATGTTGACGAATCTCCTGCTGAATCAACTGACGAATTTTCTGACAAATCTGCTGGCGATTCTTCTAATGAATCAGCTAACGATTCTTCTGACGAATCCGCTAACGATTCTTCGGACGGATCTGCTGCCGATTCTTCTGACAAATCTGCCGGTGGATCTTCCGACAAATCAGCCAAAGACTCCGCAAGCGAGTCTTCAGACGAATCCTCCAACGACGACACTTCTTCGCAAGACACCGACAAACCCAGCCGCAAGCGAAAGACTTCAAGCCCGAACTCATCAACAACCGAACTGCTGCAACCGGAGCCTCTTCAAACAGTTCCGATGTTTCCAAAACGAGCCTACACTGGATTTCACCCTCAGTGTTACTCGTGTACCTATCATTATCCAGTTGGGGCTGACTGTCGCTATTGCAATAACTGCAACCGTTACGGTCACTTCACCCGCAACTGCCGCATCGAACCGTGAACTTGAGTACAACAACAACAGCTCCAGCAAAAGTCTTCAAGCATCAGACACCTAGCAAGCGTAGGATAAAGTTGTAATGATACGACTCTCGACGTTAATTTCTAAGTTTTGAACCTACTATCTTATTCGAAGTTACCACTATATGTAGCATTAACTCTCGTTCTCGTACTCTCTTCCACTCCCTAATCGTCGCACTTAGACTAGATTCACACACATACTATATACTATATACTATATCACGAAATAATGTGTTTTACCCTCACTACACTCTTAGAACGAGGTACGATAAACGTGCAAGGAACAAATAATCACGGGTGCACACGGGATTATTTGGGTCAGTGCACGGTGATCGTAATGAAATCTAAAAGTGCCATAGCGTTTTGACAAAAGGTGACACCCAAAACACGGGATGAAAGTAGTAGGGGTCGGGCAAGGTGTGCCTTATCATACTACCGAAGTTCCGTGAAGAAAGTGCCACGTGGAGTTGAACGTTATTAGACCTATTATACTATTGTAATTATTTTCAACACACTACACTCAATCGCAAGGCGTAACAACTGAAATTGCATCATCGCAAGACTTGTCGTAAGTCTGCAAACGCAATGCAATCGCCTCATCGATGGACTCTGGGGAGTCTACCTCACAGGACAATTGCATCAACGCAAGACTGGTCGAAAGTCTATAGCGAGCAATCTCATCAAACACACGAACGCTCACGACATTACCGGGTGAGGACCTATTCTAGCCTTCCTCGATAACTATGATGCGTCGCAATGTAACGATAAGCTTACTCGAAACGAAACTCGACTAATCGCAATCATTTATTCTGTGTATCTCGAAACTTCCATCGTTTATTATGTGAATCTATATCGCCTGCCGTGTATCAATCTATCGCTATGTCGTTATCCGTAATATTCGTGCTAAGTTAGAACGCATGACCTCGCCTCACGAGAGGAAGCTCCTATGGTTAAGGCAGGGTGTTTTAACCATATCAGCGACCTTTCGTGGAAAAAGGCCATGTGGGGTCTAATGCTAGTCCGACTCTGTGGTGTTAATCAATCGAACCGAACCGCGTAAATCAAATCGCATACCTCCATCGCTTGCAACGCAACAACTATCGATGATCGTAATTCGTTTATCATCACCGTCATCACAAGTGTTTCGTGTTTATTCGTTTAATCACCTAATCACTGATCGCCTATCGCGTATAATCTACCGCCTATCGCTCGTATGGTATTAAGTACACATGACACCGCTTCACGAGGCAAAGCTAACCTGGTCAAGCACGGTGTTTCGCCATGTTAGTAAACCCCCGTGGAAACGTGCCATGTGGGTGTAATGTGGAGTCTAATCGAAAACGCGCTATTCGCTTCTCGCTTATCAACTCACTGGATTAATCTATTCAATCCTACCTTATGCTCGGTCCGACTTTCTATCGATTGGGCCGAGTGAACCCAATTCTATCCAAGTCATATCGGCACACCTGACACTGCCTCACGAAACGGAGGTAATATGGGCAAAACATGGTGGATATGCCGCTGGTAATTCCTATATATAAGTGTTTCAAACATATTAACGAACTTCCGTGGGAAGGTGCCAAGTGGGGCTTGATGCCAAGTTATTCTTTTCAAAAGGTTAAAACTGTTTTTTATAAAACTTTTATTAAAACCATGGAACAAGTGAAATTCCTCACAATGTGGAGGTAACATCGAATCAGCTTAACTCCATATTCAAAGGGAGCTTCATGAGTTCAATTTTTCCTTAAAACTTTTCAAGATCAAAAACAAAACTTTCAAAGGGAACCCACATCATAGGAGAGTCTTCGTAACCCTTGTTTTCATTTTCGAATTCCTTAAAAAATGTTAGAAACTTAAACTTCCTTGCGACAACGGTTAACATCGATTATGTTGACCGCACGTTAAAAGGAAAATTTTCGAAAAGATTTTCGTTCTAAATTCCTTTTTAATATCTAAGACGAACGCTTCTTGTAGCGTTGGTTAACGATCGACTCAGTTAACCCTACGTCATGAGAAACCTTTCAAATTACAATCGCATCGAACTAACGAATTCTACACAAACAAGGCACTTGGAAATGCCAACTCGTGGGATTTATACTTCCGTCTTTACGACGCCTTCTCGCTAATCGCAGTCGATCTCTTTTATTCGAAACGTTCTCGCTGTCAACGTACGGTCGAATCACTCGCTGTATCGCTACTTATACAAGATCAACTCTTAGAAGTCTACCTATTGGATTAATTTCGGGACGAAATTTCCTAAAGTAGGGGAGACTGTAACAACCCGCACTTTTGTGCGTTGTTACTACTCGTTATACTCGTTACGCCTAGCACCGGAGATTCAGATCATAATGTAACTATATCGTATATATCGCTATTCGAAGGATAAACGCATATTTTCGATATACTATATCACGAAACTACACTATTATCACACTAACACTCACGGAGGCACTGAGTGAGGACCTATTCTACCCTCCTCGGTGGCCGTGCTGTGTCGAACGTAAACAATGAACGCTAACAAGGACCCTCGGGTGAGTGCTGTAGCTCTAGTCGTCATGACGATGATGACAATACGAGTAAACGGTACCCCGTCAGTCTTTGTGGCACTACACGAAATAACGTTCACGATGACATCAAGAAAGGACCTATACTACCCTCATTGATGGCCGTGCAACGTCGATAATAATCGTAAACTCGAATCAGAAACCGACTGCTAATTATCGAAACTTTGGATTATGGATACGTAAATACGACCCCTAGTGATATATATATATATATAATAATATATAATAATATAATAATAACAATATATTGATAATATAAACTAATTATGGCCGTACACGCTTCGAAAACGGTCAAAACGATCAAAAACGGGAAATTCCAAGCGTCAGGATGTCTATCCGGACGGATGGACCATCCGGACGGATGGACATGCGCACGGATGGCCATCCGCACGCATGGGCCATCCGCACGGATGGGCCATCCGCACGGATGGGCTATCCGGGCCTGGTCCCTCTTCTTCTCCTCTTTCGCCTATAAATAGCCTGCCACACCACTATTCAAGTGATGTGACAGCTCCTGTTCAACAACACGCGCACCAAGACCCTTTTCTCTCGATTTCCTCTCGATTCCGGTAAGATTTCAACCTAAAACTTGTACTTCTTCAATCTAAACTCGATTCTACATCATTCTATCTTTCAAAACTCAAATTCTAACCGTGAAATCTACGGATTTGAGGCGTTTTGAGGTGATGTCACCAAGAGTTCTTATGGACTTCAAGTTGGGGTCTCATTTCACTATAAACGACTCAGATCCAGGTGATTTCCACATGTTTAATGACAAATCACACCTAAATCTGTGCGATTTTGAGTTGACGATGAAGAACCACCATGAACGGCCAGATCTGATGGAACGGGGTGATTCCCGGCCGTTAGAATGAGTCGGAATTGACGGAACTTCAAGTGTTAGTGCGAAATTACACAACCCTAGTAAAATCGAACGTATTCCTTCCGTTAAACATTCAGAAACGGTGGTCAGAGTGCGAACCAGACAAATCAGTCCGCACGGATGGCCCTAGTCCACACGGATGACATGTCAGTCCGCACGGATGACATGTCAGTCCGCACGGACCACTGCCATCCGCACGGATAATGATGTCCGCACGCACACCCCACCCGTGCGTACTGTTATCCGCACGGATCATGACACCGCACGCACATGTCATCCGCACGGATGACATGTCACCCGCGCGCACAAGTCAACCGTGCGCACACTCATCCGCGCGCACAAGCAAGGCCCATCCGCACGTGCCACCATATCAACCGCACGGATGACTAGCCATCCGCACGGATGAGGACCAATTGACCTAACGAGTAACTTTTCAAGGCAATCTTGCTTAACCGTACTTCGTTTACTCTATTTCTTCAAGGATCATTACAGACAACTCGTAACCGACTCAATCAAGTTGTAATCTCGCTAAATACACACTGTGAGTATACTTGACCCCTTTTTAATCGAATTTTGGGTGTAACATACGTTTCTAACAAAACGAACTTATCAATCGAAATGTTCTATCAATCGAATTATCACTTGCGAATAACTATTATGCATAGATATACGTGATGCTTGTTGCATATGTGCTAGGGCTTATACTCGCGACGTCCCACCACGACTAGTATAGTACTATTGCGCCCGACGGGGTCTAGTTATGCCATCGTACATTCGAGCATCGAGGACTTAGTTGGTAGTATCAGTTTTGTGAGTATATATGTCGTGTATTACGATTATGCATGAGGAAATTCGTAGCACTTTTAATCTATTATGCTATACTATCAAACCTGTATACTCGCCAATACTTTTGTATTGACAAATATTTTAACGTATGTTGCAGGTTAGATCGCAGACTATATCAAATCAAGCTAGGGAGTCTAGAAACTCAACTAAAATCTAGGTTGTCGAATTTGCATTGTTCGAGAGGACAAGAAATCTGTGATAACTTATGTGATTGTATTATTTGTTAGTATGGGATAACGAATGTATTAAATATTATCGCAATATAGCTGTTATGGATTCTCTTGAGCAATCTGATTCGCCTAGTGCCGCGCCCCGATGATTCCGCCATCGGTTGGGGTGTGACATGTACTTTTTAGGTTTTTCAGCAAGATTTAAATCTTTTATTTCAGAAATGTTAATTTCTGTTAGTTTGAAAACCTGTTTGATCATTTCAGTTTTGACACTTCTTATTGGAAATTCCTCATCAGAATATAATTTGTCTGAATCATACAAAGTATAAGCCACTTTGATTGACCCATCATTCAAATTAGATTTTGATAACAGGAATTCTCTATTGTAAACCCTGTTAACCGGTGAACTCGGACTCTTCTCAGACGAACTCGAACTATCTGACTTAGACTCCGACTTTGACTCTTCATCCATATCTAACACCTGATCGACAACTTTCTTTACTAACTCAGACTCATGATCAGTGTCAGACACTGTGAATGTAACATCAATATTGTCTGGTAATTCATCAATGATTTCAGACTTTAACTTGATGTTGACTGCCTTTTTTAGACGCTCCTCGTTAGGATTCCTTGGAGAATAAGTTTCATGGATCGGGGGCGGACATCTGTTATACTTGACACTTGGTTTCTTACCAGTATCAGTATCTTCAATCTTTTTATCCATGAATGCTTCCAGACCTGCAACAGTAGGATAAACACGATCAATCAGATAATCACATGTTGTATAACTCAACAGTAATCGTTTAATCCTTTCATTTTCGATCTTTTCAAGCTCCAACTCCTTCTTCAGATTAGCACAGTCTTCGATGTAATCATTTATGACACTCTGCTTTGTCATTAATGTTGCGCTCATTTTCTCCATTGCCTTTTCAATTTCTGTATTTGTCTTTTTCAGACGATCAACTGTGTTGTTGAGCACATCATATGACTCCTTCACATACTTCACATCAGACAATAAATCTTCTTTAATCTTCTCTAATTCAGCAATCTTCTTATCTTTCTCCTCACAAACTTTGCAAGATTCTGAACATTTCAAACATGATTTTTCAACTTCAACCAATTTTTCTACTATCTTTTGAATCTCGACAGATTTCTCTACTTCAACCAATTTTTCAACTTCGACTATTTTTTCAACCTCAACAATCTTCTCCACCACTTTCTCTACTTCAACGATTTTTTCAACTACTTTTTCAGTTGCTGGTTCAACATTTGCTTCTCCAGCTTCTGTCTTTGTATTTTCCTCAGCTTGCATTTTTGCTGCTTCCAGCTCTTTCCTCAACCTTGCAATCTTCTTTTGATACAGCATTTCCATTTTATCTGCAAAAAACAAATTAAAACTAGTAGGATCAATGCCTTTTCTAGCTCTGTTGAGATGTTCTTCCTCATCATCAGTATCCACATCGCTTCCAAGATCCGGAAAAATCGGAATTCTTTCCTCGGCCATGTTTCGAAAAATTTGAGATACTTCGGAAAACACCTGAATGACAAACAAGCAAAACGATCAGTTTAAACGCTATCAAACAACTGAATCAAACTGATACTTGAACTGGTGAATATTCTGAGCGGACAGATGGTTGACACACTGTGTGAACTGTTATAAACCGGATCAAATTCAAACGACTCTTTCCAATGACCTTGCTGACTGAAATCAAACCGTGTGATCTGATTGCATGGGCCGGAAAAATAATTGATTCAACTGGGCCGCACACTCCACTCAACCGACAACTAATTCAATTTTTTATATAATCTTATCCGAAAACACTTGATATTCTCAATTCAACACATGCAACCAACAACAAATAATATCGAGATGATATGATTGGACCTAGAAATGAAATCACATGGGCTGATGATAATGATTGGGCCTATTAAACCACTAATATGACAAACAACAATCAAGTAATTCACTTTGTCAATATTATCATGGATACCAGTTATCACATTAACACCTTACAATTTTATTTATATGCGAATTTTCATTGAATTTCTAAATTGGATGTGGCCGACAACTGTTATCAAACCAGACAACCTTCAATTAACTAGACCTCGGTCAGACACAAATCACATTACCCAATATATTCTAGTCAATACCACTTATATGCACACCTTAAAATCCATCACGTGACTGACTAACACATTAAATCTGATAACAACACTTGCAAACCGACACACACCACATGATATATCATTTTCAACTACTGACATTCTCGATTACAATGATTTTTCACATGATTTCTTTTAATGTTTCACACAAATCAATACATTTTCAAACCGATGTTCATGTTTCAAACGGTCAACCACTCTCAAACAGTCACACCTTCAAACAATCACTCCCTCAAACTGTCACACTCTCAAACTGTATGGTGTCAGTTTCAAACAGGAAGAGTCATTTTCAAACAGGAAGGTGTCAAATTCAAACAGGAGGGGTCATTTTCAAACGGTCACCCTATGACATCAGCAATTATCGAACACTTTCAAACGGTCAGGCAGTTATCAATCAGTTTTAGGTCGAATTTTAGTATAATACTCTCAAGGGTTTGTTAATTGTCAAATCCGAACATATTGTGAAAATTTGAGCCCATTTTAACCGTAAAATTTTTAACTTTTTGAAAAAGAATGGTGTAGAAACAGAATTTCAAGCTGAATATGGCAAGAACTCTTCCTCCTGAGCTCTGATACCACTTGTAGGATCGTGTCTCGACCTGAACGAGTCGTTCAGAAGAGCTCTCGTACGTTTCAGAGGCGGAAACTAAGAAACGTATGTGAAAACAGCTTGAAATACACTTTAAATCTCTTGAATATTCAATTAACAATGTTTACAATCAGAGAATAAACCGGCAGCACCTCGGTATCAAATCTGGAATCGTTACAAATGATGAAAGTTTGAAGCCTATTTATAGGGAGAGACCCTCCCGTTTGAAAATGACATACCACCTTTCAAACAGTCACGACACTTTCAAACTAGACCCTGACACTTTCAAACTAGACCCTGACACTTTCAAACTTTTGTCTTCAAACTTTCAGGCACTCTTCAAACTTTCAGTCCGAGACTCGATATAAGACGAAGACGACAGATGTATGCACCAACATAGGATTTCTGAAATCTTGCAGGGAGCAAGAATAGAAATTTTAAATCAAAAATTTGTGGCAAACCTGTATCCCATGAATCTGACAGGATTTGATGTTGTTTTAGGAATGGATTGGTTAATAGCCAATAAAGCCAGTATTTTATGTGATCAAAAGTCAATACAAGTAAATTCACCAAAAGGTAAAACGATCACAATTAAAGGAGATAAACCATTTAGAACTACAAAATTCATCTCTGTGATGAAAACTGCAAGTTCTATAAGAAAAGGTTCCATAGTGTATATGATTTCCATAATCACTAACACTAAAGGAAAAGAACTAAAAGATATTCCAGTAGTATCTCAGTTTTCAGATGTCTTTCCAGAAGAATTACCAGGACTACCTCCAAACAGAGAAGTTGAATTCAGAATCCATTTAATACCAAGAACAACACCGATTGTCAAAGCACCTTATCGTTTGGCACCTGCAGAAATGCAAGAATTGAAGAAACAATTAGATGAATTGTTGGAAAAAGGATTTATACAGCCAAGTTCGTCGCCATGGGGAGCGCCGATATTGTTTGTTAAAAAGAAGGACGGATCAATGCGTATGTGCATTGACTACCGTGAATTAAACAAGGTCACGATTAAGAATCGGTATCCATTACCAAGAATCGATGATCTGTTTGATCAACTGCAAGGAGCTCGATTTTTCTCAAAAATCGATTTAAGGTCAGGATATCATCAATTAAAGGTACAGGAAGAGGACATTCCTAAGACCGCATTTAGAACAAGGTATGGCCATTATGAATTTACTGTCATGCCATTTGGTCTAACCAGTGCCCCAGCTGCATTTATGGACATGATGAACCGAATATGTAAGCCATATTTGGATAAATTCATAATCGTCTTCATAGATGATACTCTAATTTATTCTAAGAATAAAGAGGATCATGCAAGGCATTTGCACGCACTTTTAAGTCTATTAAGAAAGGAAAAGCTTTATGCTAAATTTTCTAAGTGCGAATTTTGGTTAAAACAAGTACAATTCCTTGGACATTTAGTTAATCATGAAGGAATTCATGTAGATCCAACAAAGATCGAGGGAATTACTAAATGGAAAACCCCTGAATCGCCAACCGAGGTTAGAAGTTTCTTAGGATTGGCCGGTTATTATAGAAGATTTATTCAAGATTTTTCTAGAATAGCCATTCCCTTAACTAAGCTAACCTGTAAATCTGTTAAGTTTGAATGGGGTTTAAAACAAGAAGAAGCCTTTAGAATCCTTAAGCAAAGATTAACCCATACACCCATATTAGCGTTACCATAAGGAACCGAAGACTTTGTAGTCTATTGTGGCGCTTCTAAATTAGGTTATGGATGTGTATTGACGCAACGACAAAAGGTTATAGCTTACGCATCTAGACAACTTAAGAATCATGAAGAGAATTATTCAACCCATGATTTAGAGTTAGGAGCTATAATCTTTGCTCTTAAGATTTGGAGACATTACCTTTATGGTAGTAAGTTTACCATATTCACTGATCATAAGAGTTTAAGGTATATCTTTAAGCAAAAGGAATTGAATATGAGACAAAGACGCTGGATGGATATGCTTAGTGATTATGATTGTGATATCCAGTATCATGAAGGAAGAGCAAATGTAGTGGCAGATGCTTTAAGCCAAAAGTAACATGAAAAGCCAAAAAGGTTACCTTCTCTTAAATTGAATCTGCAAGTAGATTTAAATGATCAAATAAGAGAAGCACAAGAATCAGTAATCAAGGATGATTCTGAAAAATTAAAAGGTATGCTGAAAGAATTAGAACAAGGAACAGATGGAATTTGGAGATTTCATGAAAAAAGAATGTGGATACCTAAATTAGGAAACCTACGTCATTGTATACTAGAAGAGGCCCATAAGTCTAAATATACAATGCATCCAGGAAGTGATAAAATGTACCAAGATTTAAAGAAAAATTTCTGGTGGATAGGAATGAAAAAGGACATAGCAGCCTATGTTTCTAAATGTTTAACATGTTCACAAGTTAAAGCTGAACACCAGAAACCCTCAGGTTTATTGCAACAATTAGAAATGCCGGTGTGGAAATGGGAATTGATAACAATGGATTTTGTTACTAAATTACCCAAAACAAGGAAAGGTAATGATACAATCTGGGTGATTGTAGATAGGCTAACCAAGTCAACTCATTTCCTACCTATGAGAGAAACTTTCAGTATGGAACAATTAGCTAAACTATATGTAAATGAAATTGTTTCTTTACATGGCATTCCTTTATCAATTGTTTCTGATAGTGATAGCCGATTTACCTCTCATTTTTTGTCAAGTTTCCAAAAGGCAATGGGAACCAAGTTAAAATTAAGTACAACTATCATCCTCAAACGGACGGACAAAGCGAAAGGACAATTCAGACAATGGAAGACATGCTTAGAGCTTATGTAATCGATTTCGGAGGTAATTGGGATGATCACTTACTTTAATAGAATTTTCTTATAATAATAGTTATCACACAAGTATCAATGCTGCACCATTCGAAGCACTTTATGGATGAAAGTGCCGAACCCCAGTCTGTTGGGCAGAAATTGGGGAAAAGCAACTATCTGGACCTGAGATAGTGCAAGTAACAACTGATAAAATTATTCAAGTCAAGGAATGACTGAAAGTAGCACGTGATCGACAGAAGAGTTATGCTGACAACCGACGCAAGCCATTGGGATTTCAAGTAGGAGATAAAGTATTGTTGAAAGTCTCTCCTTGGAAAGGAGTAGTAAGATTCATCAAAAGAGGAAAGCTAAGTCCCAGGTATATTGGACCTTTTGAGATTATTAGAAGAATAGGACCTATAGCCTATCAGCTACAACTGCCAGAGGAAATGGCAGGAATACATGATGTGTTTCATGTATCTAATCTCAAAAAGTGTTTAGCTGATGAATCACTAATAGTACCTCTTAAGGATATAGAGGTAAATGAACAACTCAAGTTTGTAGAAAGACCTCTACAAATTGAAGACAGGAAAGTCAAGAATCTCAAACATAAGAGACTAGTTCTGGTCAAAGTAAAGTGGGACTCCAAAAGAGGACCTGAGTACATATGGGAGCTTGAATATGAAATGAAAAGAAAATATCCGCACTTATTCCAGTAGATCTCGAGGACGAGCTCTAAAACAAGGTGGGGAGGATGTAACAACCCTCGGTAAAACCGACACTCTCATAATATTTCTGACACCCTATTATATCTTAAAATATCCTTATGTCTTTAAATATACCCCGTATGTGAAAACCAAGCCCGAATTATGTTATAACATATAAAATAAATTAAAAACAAGAAATAGTAAGTTGAGGCGGGCCGCGTAGACCCACCCCAACCATTTACGCGGGCGGTATCAAGGTGGATACCGGATTCCTTTGAGTTTCTTTAGTTCAAACGGGCCGCGTAAGACATCGTTTAAGTTAACGCAGGCCGCGAGAGACCTACAATGCGGAGACATCCTGAGCTGACACGTGTCGACATCGTGGCAGGTCTAGATCATGACCGGGACAAGCTAGTCTGTTGACCAGGGTTGACGCGGGCCGCGTAACCCTTGTCTGTTCTTTACGTGGGCCGCGTGGAGACCAAATTCAGCAACTATATAAGAAGGCCATTGGGTTTCACTTTCCGTCGCTCACATCTTTCTTTCTAAATGAATTTCTGAAGTTATAAGCATTATAGTCGGGTATTATACCCTAATTAGCGAGGTTCTGCTCCGTTGTAAGTATTATAACCCAAGTTTCATAACAGTTACACTGCCCGATTGATTTAGGGTTCCGTAACAACTGTCGTGGTTCTGCCCGACGTAGTTGTTGGAATGCCGTCTCGGGGAGGGTATCATCAATATTTTCAAAGGGTTATGATACTAACCATTGTACATTTGTATAAATTATAGATTATATCCAGGAAACCCTTTTCAAGAAGTCTAAGATAGCAATGTGAGTTTATCCTCTTTTTGTTAAACTTTTTGGAATGTTTTACAAAACCTTAATTGTTTTACAATGTGATTAAGCGGTAATTGAGTCTTTGTAGTTCTTCAATTACTGCCGGTATGTTGGGGTTTTGTATACAAAATTTACTAAACTGTGAGTAGTAAGTCGGGATGACAATACGTTACCATTGGACAATGAGTTAGCCAATGGGTAATATGACCCACAAGTCAGGGTTGACAGTACTAATGGAGTAATTGTGTAGACATAAACAATGTGATCGCTCTCAATACTGTTCACTGTGACTTTTGATTTAAACTTGATTAAAATGGGATTCACTCACCAGTATTTCCCACTGACAAATGTTTTTAAAACACGTTTCAGGTAACCCAATGTGACAGCCAATTAGTAAAAAGCCAGTTGGAGAGCACTGAAGGCTTGGGAAAACGTGGCTATAAAAGTTACCTAATAAACGATGTTTTAAATTCAATAAAATAGGGTTTATCCCTATCAATTGTATTGTAATAAGAAACTTGGGTTTTACCCATGTGATTATTAATATTAAATGAGGTGGTTTTACTCTGATAAACATTTCCTAACTACGGTCCTGATGTAAATTCCGCTGCGAGATTAATCAACTGATACCACCAAACTCTGAGCTCGCGTCCGCCCGTTTCCGGGACAGATAAGGGATGGGGGTTGCGACACTTTATTTTCCTTATCCTGGCTCTCGTTAAAGAAGGTATATGTCGAATCGCTCAGGTCTATGTATGCATCGGCGAAAACTAATGGGGAGTCCTTCATGGCACAATCGACATAGGGACGACTATCGCTCAAGTCCTCACAAGAGTTAGAGGTGCTTTCGGGAGCAACGATGTTGTTGTAATTCGAATGCGATCTCGATAATTCTCCTTGATCGCCGTCTTGAGATGAATTAGTTATTTCCGTCTCAAGTTCTCTTATCAATTGGAGAATTACTTCTTCCATTTGAAATAATTCTTCGAGAATCATATCATCTAGAAGAGATGATTGAGAGCATTCGGGGGAGATATAGGGATTTTTTTTACTTTCGCCCATCTTACGGTTACAAGAAAATGATGGGTCTAAATAGTGGGAAATAAAATTTAAAAAATAACATTTTAAATCTTCATGTGATCTGCCACATATTTGACACCACACACCATAAGAGGAACGAAAGTAAAAATGATCAGTATCACTCATGTTTATGCCAGAAATTACCAACCGTCGGGATCTTACGGTTCTGTTTTCAGTAACTAAAACTTGGGCACGGGGGCGTGTTCAGTGGGCACGGCCCCGAGTTCAGCTCTTGTTTGACTTAAAACAGGATTGCCAGTACCAAAGATTGGGCACGGGGGCGTGTTCAGCGGGCACGGCCCCGTGCTGAGCTCTGCAGAAGCTGAAAATTCTAGAAAAATCCAAAAAAAAAAAAAAAAAAAAAATAAGAAAAACGATTAGGCCGTTGATTCCTAACTTTCTTAAAATCCTTGTGTCCCCGGCAACAGCGCCAAAAACTTGATGCGTGTGTAGCGTTATATGTTTTTCTTTATATTTTAAGCCTTTTTTAACACATTAGTCAAGTTTTAAATTTATAAAACACGATATTCTACTAACACTAAACACACATATGGGCAATTGCTCCCATCGTGAGCGTAGTATAGCGTTGGTAAGATACTGAGGTCGTCCAATGACACAAGAGCTTTTAGTACCGGTTTATCCTCAACGTCTAATCAAATCAAAAGTTTTAGAAAAGGTTTTTAAACATGAAAAATAAAAACTAAAATGCTGAAAAATAAAAATAAAATCAAAATAGATAGACAAGATGAATCACTTGGATCCAACTCGCCTTTAATGTAACCTTTGATGATTTTCGCACTTTTGCACTTTTTAAGAGATTATCTTAGTTATAGTAGTAGGCCTCTCTTTTGAAGAGATTATCAACTTTCTCTTTTTTCATTAATTACATTTGTCTGCATTAGGCTCCACACGCCCCGGTGTCCGCTGGGCACGGCCGCATGTGCAGAAGCGTATCTTTACTATCTAGATTTGCAAGATTCTGCGAATATTAGCGTTGACCACGACCCGTCTTTTCTGCAGGCACCTGGCCACGCCCCCGTGTCCGCTGGGCACGGGGCCGTGGTCAGCCATCTGATCTCTTGTTTTTGCTTGGGAAGATGCTGTCGAGGGGTCGGGCATGCCACGTTTATTCCTTTTCTTTTTATTTATGTTAGATTTTGTTGCATATTTGTTCCTTTTGTTCATTTAAGCTCATTTGGTCCTGAAAATACAAAAGGAAGACAAAAGCATACTTTTTCCAACATTAGTACTAAAAAAAGGTTAGTTTTATGCCTCATTTGATGTAATTTATATGTTTGATTTTACACACATCCAGAAGATATATGTAAATCCCAAAAGTCACGGCCGGTTATTCGAACGGAATTATTCTTGATTTGAATGATTGACTATATATAAAAAAACAAATAAAAAAAGATATTTTTTTTTTAACAACATCGACTATATATAAATAAAGCGGCCAGCCAAAGGCTGAAAAGGCCAAAAAGAGGGATTACACGAAGGATGAAATATCAAACGCAGTCCACTCTGGAAAAAAAAGGATATGTAGATGTTGAAAGTCAAATTAATTATTTTATATTTATTCGTATGATTAGGAAATCAAAAGAATCAAATACATCCACTACATATCACAATCTAATTAGACTTTCTTTTTTTCTTAATTATTTAGTTTATGAAAAAAAAAACAACTGATATACACAAATCTTAAATAATCTCTACTAAATAAAACATACGGTTAGAAATGAAACTCGTTTTTGTCGAAATTAAAATGTGTTAAATTCGTTTAGAACCGACATAATTAATAAATATATTTTATAAGGTTTTCAAATTTTCAGGTATTACAATTCTACCCCTTTAAAAAAAGTTCGTCCGCGAAATTGCTTGTTACGGATATCCAGCAAAATTTCGATATAACAGATACGGAACTGATTTTTTTTACATCGTAACATCAAATACGATACTTACTAAGGTTACGAAGTTTCTTACACCAAGGTTAATTAGGGACCGTAACTTAGAATATAAAAAAAAATTCGGAGTACTATGTGACATTTGTGCTTATGTAACCTATGTATAAACTCTGAACAATTCTATATCAATAAAACAGTGTGTTTTGATCCCAATGTTTGTTATTTATGTTTGATATTTTGCACATTTTGATTTTTGATCGATTTTAAACTCTATATCGCTTTCTGGAAAGTTATGCGCAAACTGATGCTTAAACGTAATCAGTTTAACGCGACAAACACTCCAGAACAGCAACATAAGCTTAACATACCTTAAATAACATTTACATAACTTAGAAATAAGTTTTAAAGGGTTTGGTATGGCAAAAATAAGTTTATTTGCTCACAAGGACTATTTGCGTCAAACTGCAAAAGTCTACCATTTCGTATGGCAAGGTACATTCCGGAATAAGCTAAACATACCATAAATAACCTAAACATAGCTTAGAAATAAGCTTTGAGTGGTTCGGTGTGCGAAAATATGCTTATTTGATCATACAGGGACTAAAAGTGTCAAAAACGGCGTAAGTTCGCTATGATCAGAGCTCTGATACCAAGCTGTCACACCCTGGCTTTGCGGAAGCGTGGTTAATTTTGGTGTGACTTCTTAATACCATAGCTTAACCATAACAAAGCTATATGAAATAAAATCATGCAAGATCATCCATTTGATTAAGTTTTAAAACCAGAGTAACATACCATTGTCTTAGAGACTTACAACATCATAACGTAAAACATTGTCTTGAAAAACATAAACATCAACATGAGATAAACGCAGTTTAAGATTTGTGACTTGTCCAGGAAAGAGTCACATTTCCTAAACTGGGATGACCTTGGAACCCTTATGCAGCGGGAAAACATAACATACCGTGCCAGATCTTTAATTTCCTGAAATACATGTAAGTTGAAAAATCAACAATAATGTTGAGCGAGTTCATGTGTAAGTGAGTATGTAAAACACTTGTAAGTATAAAAGTTCCCTGGTATGTAGCAGTGTAAGGAAAAAGAGATCACCAATGGTTTGCAAGGCCATTAGTATGTGTGAAGTGTAAGTAGGAAGACTTAACCTAGCAGATTTCGCGTCGGGTACAAAGTCACTCCAAGGTCCGTTCTGTTGGGCCTCTTAGAGGTCCGTTCTGTTGGGCCTAGAGTTGGGCTCGCTACACCCAGATAGATCTACCGCTTACGTCCCTCGGTGTTTCTGCCTACCCACTCACATGATCTAAGTAGTAAACCTCCTTACGTTAACCATACCATGCATAAAGTACTTGAAATCAAAGTAACATGTATTTCACCCCCGCAGTTATGAAAACTGAAAACAGTTAGAGAAAAGGGGGACATGAACTCACAGTGAAGCGTCTCTACCAAGTATCTCCTGCTCACGCAGCTGTGCGACGACCTACAGGTGCTAATTTCTATTAGACGGACGGCCGTGCCTTAGCTTTATAGTTTAAGTCTTTGGGAAATAGTTAGACAACTATTTCGTGTTTACATTCTGTATATACTTGGTAGTTAATCTCCTTCCCAAGGATGGGGGATTCAATACATGTGCGTCCATAAATATTTCCGTAAGTGCGTAAGTTACGTTTTAACAATTGAGTGGTAATATACTTACCGGTGTAACTTATATATTTATGGTGAAAGCGTTCGTGTTATTTTGGATTCGTTAACGTTCGTAAATATTATTTTTACTCTAAAAATAATATTTATGTATTTTCACAAAATAATCATAAACAGTGTGTGAAAAATATATATATTTATCACGTTAAATTTTGTGAAAATCCCGCCTCCGAATATTTAGTAAATAAAGTCATGGCGAAATTTATGTTTCGAAAACATGTCAAAAATAATTCTAACACTTGTAGTGTAAATAGTTCTAAGTGTTAGGTTTTTAGAAAAATTTCGCCAGAGTTTCCTCTGTAACTGGAGGTGGCCACGCTTTCAAGCGTATCATTTTCTTTAACAAATCAACTCAACAATTTTCTTTATTTGATCAGAACAACTTTCATCACAACAACTAATCAACATGTGTGTAACTTGCCAAAAATTACATGAACTTGTAGTTTTTCCCAAAACTGTGGTGTAAACCCCTTAAATTTAGTAGATCTTCATATAAGGTAATTTGATCTTGTAAAAACCTCGTTTTTTAGAGAAAATCCATCTTTACAACTTCCCGACATCTTTTACAAAAATTGTTATTTTGTCGGATCTTTTCATTTCACAAGTGTTTACACACTTGTGGTTTATAAAAATCATGCTTGTTAGTGTAAGATCCATCTTTTAAAATACATGTTTTCTTTGATACGTGGTTCTTTGAAAATACCACTTGCAGATGCGTAGATCTGCTAGTTTTAAACACATTTTCACAAGTAAAACTCTTTTACACAAGTTCATGATTCGCGTGTGGTAGAGTTTCACCTTTTAACCCTTGTATCATTCAAAACAAGCTTATGTTAAGATCCATGATCTTACCAAACCGGGTTAAACGATGATCCGAGCTACCACATCATAGATCGGGCCTAAATAATCATACATTTCGAATACTACATCATTTACACAACTTATGTGCTATTAACCACCATTTTTAGTGTTTTTAGTAAACTTTAAAGCATCAACTTGTAAGATTCCGGGTTTTAACCGATAAAAATCCTTTTAACCACTTTAGATTTGTTCAAGAAGGTGTTTTAAGCATTATACCTCTAGCTCGAGGCTAGGGAAGAATCTATGCGCAAAAGAGGTGGATAAAAGCAAAGTAACGAGGTCCTTCGCGTTCCGTTTGCTCCAAGCTTCCTAATACGAGACCCTTAACACTTGTAGATGCTTGAAATATGAAGATCAAGATCGAAAATATGATGGATGGAAGAGGGGTGTTCGGCCGAGAGTGAAAGGGAGAGGGAGGGAAGGTGTGGAGTGGTGTTGTGTGATGGAAAGTTATGGTGGGTTAAGCTTAGATTTTATAGACAATTTAGTGTGCATTTAACCATTGGATATTGTGTCTAATTGATACTAAACATATTAGATTATAATAATCAAGCAAGTACCAAGTATGTCTCCCCATAGTTGGGGACGGTTAGGAATGGGGGGGGGGTTTAGTCCGATTTCAACTAGTAATTAGGTAATTAGTTAGGTTAAATTAAGTGTTTAACTTGGTTACTTGTGTATAGTGTGATACAACGGGTGTTAGGGTACACGGGGACCCTAACTGGCTCAGAAAAAGATAAATAATGAAAATAACAATATTTTCACGTTCCGGGTATAGTCCGGTTGTTTGGTTGGATAGTAATCCGTTAAAGCGTTACTAAAGCTTTAAAGTGTCGTTATTACTCTCTTTAGTGACACAGCTCATTCCTGACACTCTGGAAAGTGTCTAGTAATATTTTCCTCATGTTTTGGCACTTTATTAGTTAGCTAAAAGCTGAATTATTTTGTAAAGTGCTGAGTTTTGTACTTAGAGTACGTTTTAGGCACATCCAGTCATAGTGACTTATCCCTAGAGACGCAGTTCCACAACCCTTATATCCCTACACTCACTACTAGTGTAGCAAAGCATTTCAGGCTCTTACAGGCCTTAGAGGCAGTGTTTGCCTGATGCTGGCTTTATCAGCATGTTCAATAGGTTATCCGTTATAGTGCTACTGTGCTTTTTGTGCATCACGGTTGTCACTAGGGTTCAGCATGTAATTAATGTAGTGACGATAAGTAAAGTATGATGCAAGTAAGTACATGTATCAGATATCAAGTAGCAGTTCATCAGCTAGTTCAAACAAGCACAGTAATTAAGCAGTAATTAATTACTAATTAAGTCGTACGGATACCTGGTTTAGTGCGGGTTGTCACATTCTCCCCCCGTTAAATAAATTTCGTCCCGAAATTTAAGTTCTGCTTGTAGATGCAGGGTTCTTAGGAAAAAGGTGGGGGTATTTCTCTTTCATCCGGTCCTCACGTTCCCAGGTGTATTCAGGACCATGTCTGGCATTCCAACTAACTTTGACGAGCTTGACACTTCTCCGGCGGGTCTTGTTAACTTTCCAATCTGTGACCTCAACAGGTTCTTCAACGAAGTGGAGCGTGTCGTCAACATGAATCTCGTCGGTGGGAATGGCAACGGTGACTTGAGTTGGACTTTTCTTTAGATTGGATACGTGAAAGGTGTCGTGAACACCATTCAGTTCAGCAGGTAGGTCCAACTTGTATGCTACTAGTCCTATTCTTTCCAGAATTCTGAAGGGACCAATGTAGCGCGGATTTAACTTCCCACGCTTCCCAAAGCGTGCCACACCCTTCCAGGGTGACACTTTCAATAACACCATCTCTCCAACTTGGAAATCCACATGTTTCCGGTTTGGATCCGCATAGGCCTTCTGTCTGTGGCGAGCTGCTTCGATGCGTTTAAGAATCTGCGCAACCTTGTCTGTCGTCTCTTGGACGATTTCGGGACCAGCAAGCTGCCTATCACCTGCGTCAGCCCAACATAAGGGTGATCGGCACTTGCGTCCGTAAAGGGCTTCAAATGGCGCGACACCAATACTGGTGTGGTAGCTGTTGTTGTACGAAAATTCGACCAAAGGTAAATGTTTATCCCAGCTACCGCCCAAATCCATAACACACGCCCTCAGCATGTCTTCCAAAGTCTGTATCGTTCGCTCGCTCTGGCCGTCAGTTTGCGGATGAAACGCAGTGCTCAGATTCAATTGTGAGCCAAAGGCTTCTTGGAAGGATTGCCATATCCTTGACACAAACCTTCCGTCTCTATCAGAAATGATCGAGAGAGGCACTCCATGGCGCGCGACGATCTCTCTCATGTAAATTTCAGCCAATTTGCTCGTATTATCCTTCTCTCTGATAGGTAAGAAGTGTGCTGACTTCGTTAACCGATCCACTATCACCCAGATAGTGTCATGGCCTCTTGGCGTTCTTGGCAATTTTGTAACAAAATCCATTGAGATTTGTTCCCATTTCCACTTGGGAATCTCAGGTTGTTGCAGAAGTCCTGAAGGCTTCTGGTATTCCGCTTTCACCTTAGCGCACGTTAAACATTTGCTCACGTAAACAGCAATATCGCCTTTCATCCTAGGCCACCAATAATAATCTTTGAGATCCTGGTACATCTTATCCGCTCCAGGATGGATAGAGTACCGTGATTTGTGAGCTTTATCGAAAATAACTTTTCTTAAACCACCAAACGAAGGAACCCAAATCCTTTTCTCAAAACATAACGTTCCTTCCTCGTTTGGTACCAAAAGCTTCTCCATCCCACGGAGATATTCTTCTTCAAGGTTTCCTTCCTTGAGAGCTTCCTTTTGCGCGGCACGAATGCGCAAGGAAAGATCGGTTTGGATGATCATTTCTAAAGCTCTAACCCTTATGGGCTTGATTCTCTCTTTACGACTTAGGGCATCGGCGACTACATTCGCCTTCCCTGGATGATACTTTATCTCGCAGTCGTAGTCATTCAGCAACTCAACCCATCGTCTTTGCCTCATATTCAACTCTTTCTGGTTGAATATATGCTGTAGGCTCTTGTGATCTGTAAAGATTGTACACTTCGTACCATAAAGGTAGTGTCTCCAGATCTTTAAAGCAAAAACCACTGCGCCGAGCTCCAAATCGTGTGTGGTATAGTTCTTTTCATGCACTTTCAACTGACGCGATGCGTAAGCAATAACCTTTTGGCGTTGCATCAACACACAACCCAATCCTTGACGCGATGCGTCGCAGTATACCACAAAATCATCAGTACCTTCTGGTAGAGCTAAAATTGGCGCGTTACAAAGCTTATCCTTCAATATCTGAAACGCTTCATCCTGTTTGATTCCCCAATCAAACTTCTTATCCTTCTGCGTGAGGAGCGTCAATGGTTGAGCGATCTTTGAAAAATTCTCAATGAATCTTCGATAATAGCCAGCCAAACCCAAGAATTGCCGAATCTCAGTTGGCGTCTTTGGCGTTTCCCAATCCTTGATCGCCTCGATCTTGGTTGGATCCACGTGGATTCCATCTCCATTTACCACGTGCCCAAGGAATTGCACCTCTCGTAGCCAAAACTCGCACTTAGAGAATTTGGCATACAGCTGTTCCTTCTTTAACAGCTCCAAAATAGCTCTTAGATGCTGTTCGTGCTCGGCCTTCATCTTTGAATAAATTAAAATGTCATCGATGAATACAATCACGAACTTATCCAAGTACGGCTTGCAAACTCTATTCATTAGATCCATGAATACCGCAGGTGCGTTTGTCAAACCAAATGGCATAACGAGGAACTCGTAGTGTCCATAACGAGTTCTGAAGGCTGTCTTTGGGATACTTTCCTCTTGTATCCTTAACTGATGGTATCCAGATCGAAGATCGATCTTTGAATAAAAACTTGAACCTTGCAGTTGATCAAACAGATCATCGATTCTCGACAGAGGATATCTATTCTTGATCGTCAGCTTGTTCAGCTCCCGGTAGTCGATACACATACGAAAACTATCGTCCTTTTTCTTAACAAACAGGACCGGAGCTCCCCAAGGCGAGAAGCTTGGTCGGATAAATCCCTTGTCTAACAACTCTTGAAGTTGTGTCGACAGTTCCTGCATCTCAGACGGAGCAAGTCTGTACGGTGCCTTAGCCACAGGCGCGGCGCCTGGAACTAAGTCGATGTGAAACTCTACTTGCCTCTGAGGTGGCAGTCCAGGTAAGTCCTCTGGGAAGACTTCCGGATACTCCCTCACGACAGGGATATCTTCGATCTTTGGCTCAGCAGCCTTTTTATCCACAATGTGCGCTAGAAAAGCAACACATCCTTTCTGCAAACACTTCCTTGCTTTCAAGCAGCTGATAATTCTTAACGGCGTATCACGCTTCTCTCCGTGAACAACAATTGTTTCGCCATCTTCGGTTGGGATACGAACGATCTTTTCGTGACAAACTATCTCAGCCTTGTTGCCTGATAACCAATCCATTCCTACTACCACGTCGAAGCTTCCCAACTGGACTGGTAGTAGATCTAAAGCAAACTCATGCTCTCCTAATTCGATCACACAACCTCTGATAACTTCATTGGCTTCTACTAACTTTCCATTGGCCAATTCGATTGAGTAGGGAATATCTAACTTATTAGCGGCTAACCCAAGCATATTCTTAAATTCTAACGACACGAAGCTATAATCGGCACCAGTATCAAATAAAACGAATGCATAGCGTTGATTTACAGGGAACGTACCAGTAACAACATTGGGGTCCTGGCGCGCTTCCCTAGCTTCGATTTGGAACACTCTTCCACGGGCTTGGTTTAACTCTGGGCAGTTCTTCTTAAAATGCCCGATATCACCGCAGTTATAGCATCCAAGTCTTTGCCCGTTTCCACCTCCATTTCCAGCTTGGTTGTTGTTTTGGTTTGCATTGCCAGCTTGGTTCGCAAAGTTGCCTCGATTCCCGTTTCCTCCATAGTTTCCTTGTGAGCGATTACCACCACGATTATTATTCCTGTTCCCAAATCCTCCCTGGCCTCCCTGACCAGCAGTGGCCCAACAAGTGTCCTTCGAGTGGCCACGTTTCCCACATGCTCCGCATACTTTTGGCCCGCAATGACCAGAATGGTGGCGCTGGCAGGTGTTGCATTTGGGCTGGGTGCCCATATACCCTTTTCCTTTCTTTCCTCTACCAGCTGTAACCTGAGCTGGCGTGTCTGACCCTCCTTTCTTAACCACCACACTGGCGCCCTGCTTGAAGTTCGAAAACTTCCGTTTGTTACCTCCTGATGACTCGACGTGAGTCTCTGCCTTCTTCGTCTTGATCTCATCAAACTTGTTCAAACGAATAGCCTCCTCAGTGAGAGCTACGCTCAAATCAATCGCCTCAGTAATAGTTGCAGGCTTGGATGAGGTTACCATGCTTATGATTTGGGGAGCTAGTCCCCAAATGAAACGTTCAATTCTCTTGAACTCAGGAGTGACCATGTAGGGTACCACATGCGATAAGTCATGGAACCTTTGAACGTATTCTGCTATCTTTGGACCGTCCATTTTCAAGTGCCAGAACTCGGTCTCCAATCGCTGGATTTCTGCGCGGGAACAGTACTTTTTGTGCATGAGTTCCTTCAGTTCGGTCCTGGTCAGCGCGTGGGCAGCAGCTTCGCCAAGTGTCTGTACTTGCAGATTCCACCAAGAGAGGGCTCCATCTAGAAACAGCCCTGAGATATAGGTGACTTGCTGATCCAGTGCGCATTTGCTCATGCGAAGAACAGATTCGGTTTTCTCAGCCCAACGAACAAAGGCGACAGCTCCTCCTGTGCCATCAAAGTTTACGGGCTTGCAGTCTAAGAACTGCTTGTAGGTGCGTCCTGCACATACGTTATAACATACGTTTGGCATTAGCATCATTGCTAAGGATATCCAATTAGGTCATGGTATGTCTAAATGACTTAGTATTACCATGAGGTGGATTATTGTTGTTGCCAGTGTTGCCAGAGTTGCATCCACTAGTCCCTCCTTGAGAGGCGGTGTATTGTGCAATGGCAGCAGCGATAATTTGCTGGAGTTCTGCCTCATTAGTAGGCATGTGTGTCTCACGTCTCGGCGGCATCTTCTAAAAGATGGTTTACGTTGGTCAGGCCATAGTGAAACGTACGTATATAGTAATAGTAATAGCACATAACATCTCATGTTATCAACACATCACAAATACCAATCACACAACATCCCATATCATCATAAAAAAAATATAAATAAGCAATCAAGCGAATCAAATATGGTGAGAATACTGCGATTGCCATATATCGAGACCACATAGTAAGTGTATTAGTACATCCCTATGTCATACAATCATCAATCAACTAGGGGTTACATCACCCCTGTCCAAAAACTATATCATGTCAGTGTCAAATACGTCAAATACATGTCAACAAAAGTCAGGATCATAAAGTAGTCTCCAAAAATGTTGTGCAGTCCAACAATCGCCGTCTTCTCACCAACGGCTACCCAAACAGCACTGATGAGCTCTATACAGATGGTGGTGGAGGAGGGGGAAAGTGGGTGTAAAGCAAACGACGTAACTGGAGCCAGTCCTCCTCCAGGGCTCGCTGAGTACGAATGACAGAAGCAACCTGCTGCTCTAATGTAAAGAGACGGGCAGCATAATCTGGAGGTAAGGGTCGAAATGGCTGCAGAGGAGAGTGTGTCTGACCATGGCACTGGCATGGCGGCAGCTGAGCTCTCTCAAGCTCCTGGATGCACTGCGTGTGGGACTCGTGCTGGGCGACAAAAGACATCAAAATGTCCTCGATAGTATACCCCATGTGGAAGGAATGGTAGGGGTCAGAAGGTGGCATAGCAGAGTCTGGTGCCCAAAGGAACGGCTCACCGGTGGGATCGAAAGGTGCCACATGAAATGGAGCAACAGAGGGTGGAACAGATGACACCTGGGGCATGAAGGGGATAGACATCGGTACATGCCCAAAAGGATGGGCTGAAGAACCCTCTCCAGGCCTCGCTGGAGGTACAAACTGTGGAACCCGAAAAGAAGAATCAACATGTCGTGTGTCAGGGATCTGAGGGGGAAAAGGTGGAACATCCTCATCAGCAGGTATCCAACCGTGCTGTGCATGCTCATCTGGTGGATCCATGCGTGCCGCGAACAGTGCATGCTCGGGCTCTAGTGGGATGGGATCAGGTGCAACAAAAGGGTGAACAGGTGCAATGTGCTCAACAGGATGGTCAACAGGTATGTCAACCACAGGTAGAGGAACAACAGGATCAACAACGACATGATCGCCCTCTAACAAAGGAACATCCACGGGGAGATCATCAACAGGCGGGTCTGCTATAACAGGCTCAATAGGGATGCCAACATGTCGAGGTCATGCTCAAGTATGGGGTCTAGAGCGGCTGCCTGCTCAGGAGCGACGACAGGCTCGGGATCATCAAAAGCCATCTCGAAGTCAAACTCGGGGTCGATAGGATCTACTGGGTCAGCTGGATCCTCCATGGGCTGATCCATAGGTATAAACTCGATATCACGATCCGGGTCGTATCCCGGGGGAAAGATAGGATCAGAGTCCTCTATGTCATCATGGTCAAACGCAAAACTGGGAATAGGTGCAACAGAGGATGCCTGGTCAGGATCAGAATCATGCGCCAAGTGCTGTGCGCTCAATGTGTGAGAAGGTGCGGATGCCACAGACTCGAAGGAGTCTGGGACAGGAGAATGTGCAGGCGAATCCTCAGCGGGAACGTCAGCGATCATCAGAAGATCATCCGCAGGAAGAAGGGCCTCGCCCTGGATCTCATCCTCAAAGGGCTCCTCCTCAAATAGGTCAACATCGCCGTCAGCCTCGGCGTCAAGAAGGAAATCATATGCTGGATAAACGGCTAAGGGTATAGGAGCCGGAATCTCTACTAGAGGTAGGTACTCAGCGGGAGGGTCATCTGCAGGCTCATCAGCGCCATCGGGTAGTGCGAAGGGCTGGAAATCATCCTCATCAGTACTGGTATAGTCAGATGTGTACACCTCATGCTCGGAGGATGTGAGGTCATCAGATACGATAGGTATGGGTCCAGTGGTGTCCGACTCGCCAGTACCGGCTGAATCCATGAGTCTGTAACATAAACACAAATATACTCAAATAATCAGTCACACAATCAGATAATCACATAAGTCACCAAGTAAGGTATCACATAATTCTCCTAGTTTCACTAGCCAATTTCTCCCAGTCTTTAAGACTGCTCTATCCTCCACCTCGACCTCTTAGATCGAGCCTCGGTCCCCTTGACCGAGCCTCAGCCTTCACGACTGAGCCTACTCTTCCTAGCCTCACTAGCCAACTACCTCGGTCACCTAGACCGAGCCTTGATCCTCCAGACCGAGCCTCAGCCCTCCAGGCTGAGCCTATAATAAATCAACGTGCTCAACTACCTCGGTCACCTAGACCGAGCCTCGATCCTCCAAACCGAGCCTCAGCCCTCCAGGCTGAGCCTATAAATAATAAAATGTGCTCAACATTTGTTTGTAAAAAGTTTTGGATCTGGACTTAAGTGGTATGCAGTAAAATGTTTTCGTGAGAGCCCTAGTGATCATAGTCTAGACTCGAGAAAGAATCCTAGTTCGCTATGATCAGAGCTCTGATACCAAGCTGTCACACCCTGGCTTTGCGGAAGCGTGGTTAATTTTGGTGTGACTTCTTAATACCATAGCTTAACCATAACAAAGCTATATGAAATAAAATCATGCAAGATCATCCATTTGATTAAGTTTTAAAACCAGAGTAACATACCATTGTCTTAGAGACTTACAACATCATAACGTGAAACATTGTCTTGAAAAACATAAACATCAACATGAGATAAACGCAGTTTAAGATTTGTGACTTGTCCAGGAAAGAGTCACATTTCCTAAACTAGGATGACCTTGGAACCCTTATGCAGCGGGAAAACATAACATACCGTGCCAGATCTTTAATTTCCTGAAATACATGTAAGTTGAAAAATCAACAATAATGTTGAGCGAGTTCATGTGTAAGTGAGTATGTAAAACACTTGTAAGTATAAAAGTTCCCTGGTATGTAGCAGTGTAAGGAAAAAGAGATCACCAATGGTTTGCAAGGCCATTAGTATGTGTGAAGTGTAAGTAGGAAGACTTAACCTAGCAGATTTCGCGTCGGGTACAAAGTCACTCCAAGGTCCGTTCTGTTGGGCCTCTTAGAGGTCCGTTCTGTTGGGCCTAGAGTTGGGCTCGCTACACCCAGATAGATCTACCGCTTACGTCCCTCGGTGTTTCTGCCTACCCACTCACATGATCTAAGTAGTAAACCTCCTTACGTTAACCATACCATGCATAAAGTACTTGAAATCAAAGTAACATGTATTTCACCCCCGCAGTTATGAAAACTGAAAACAGTTAGAGAAAAGGGGGACATGAACTCACAGTGAAGCGTCTCTACCAAGTATCTCCTGCTCACGCAGCTGTGCGACGACCTACAGGTGCTAATTTCTATTAGACGGACGGCCGTGCCTTAGCTTTATAGTTTAAGTCTTTGGGAAATAGTTAGACAACTATTTCGTGTTTACATTCTGTATATACTTGGTAGTTAATCTCCTTCCCAAGGATGGGGGATTCAATACATGTGCGTCCATAAATATTTCCGTAAGTGCGTAAGTTACGTTTTTGTAACACCTGTGCCTCCACGGCCATCAAACAAATACCAAACCAATGAAATATTATATTTCATACTTGGGATTTGTAAAAATATGTGTATCATTTGCACATATCAATTCTTGTTCAATTTCAAACTCTAAATCGCTTTCTGGAAGGTTATACGCGCACTGATGCGTAAATATAACCAGTTTAATGCAACAAACACTCCGGAATAGTGACAAAGGCTTAACATACCTTAAATAACCTTTACATAACTTAGAAATAAGTTTTGAAGGCTTTGGTATGGCAAAATCAAGTTAGATCGCTTACAGGGACTAAAGTTGACAAACTGCGAAAGTATGCCAATTTGAACTGTAACAGACATTCCGGAACATGACCATAAGTTAAACATACCATATATATCCTTTACATAGCTTAGAAATAGGCTTGGAGGGGTTCGGTGTGCTAAAATAAACTTTTGGGTCATTCAGGGACTAAAAGTGTCAAAAAGTGCACAAGTTTGCATTTTCGCGCATAACTTACGTTCTGAATACATCTGGACATCCAAAAATTTATGTAAGCACTAAAATATTTTATTTTAGTGTTCGCCATAAGAAAAATCCATTCGTCGCGTCATTTGGTTCGTTTTTCGCATTCGGGACCAGATTCGATGTATTAGCCGTTGTTTAATTCACAACCACACATTCTAAACTTGCTTAGTCAGCGGATAAGGATGGAATTTTGGTACCATAACTTTGCAACACATGTATGGATGGAATTTAAACACCTAAACACCATAACTTTTCAACACATGTACGGATGGGATTAAGGCACGTTTTCCATGAAACGATCTTAACGGTTCGGGTATTCCTATAAATACCCCATACCCCCCATTGCTAAAATCACTAGAAACTTGATTTGAGAAACTCTAAGTTGAAACATTTGTTTCATACCTGAGATTTTTGAATCGAGTTTAGCATTCGGGGACCCTTCGTAAGTATTCTTTCGTTCTTTTCCTTATTTTACTGCTTTTCGAGTCAGAAAGTCAAACTTTGTTTGACTTTCAGCGTTGACCAGTAATGGTCAATGCGAAGTTCGTTTGAACTTCGCAACGTGAGTGTAATCACGTTGGTCATAGTCCCTTGGGACTATGCCCACTGATTACCACGTTGTCTAGGGTCGTAGGGTAGGCGATCTGATAAATCGCCTATACCTTCGAGCCCGACCCAGTTTGGTCGATCGTTAGGATCCGACCAAATACATTAGGTGACCCTAGTATAGGGCATAACCTTCCGAGGTTATACCCTATGGTCACATCGTTTAAGTAGTTTTATGATAGGTAGTTTATATGCCTTAGGTAAATTACTAGAATACCCTTTTCATGTATAATTGGTAATTAAGCATATGTAACCTAAACTTTTGTCACATAACTGATTTTGTAACATGTTTAGGCATATAACACTTGTCATAGGACTAGTTAGACGGTCCGAACGCGTTTCACGCGCACGACGCGTTAAAGTAGCATATGTTACCTTAATGGGTCGCAATGGGTCGAAAGCACTTAGGTTAGTCTCATTGTAGTATGTAGGCCTTGTTAAACCATATCATATGAGTTCCAATACTCATTTGGTTTGCCAAGCCTCATCCTATCCGATCTCCCGATTTAAGTCCGGTTTATTTATATAGTTTAGATTTGCCGACTGATTCCGTGCTCCCTCAAGCTTTGTTTGGTTGTTGTTCAAGACCTCCAAGCATTCTCAGGCGAGTACATTATTCCCCTCTTTTACTGTTTTCAACTGTTTTGGGGTGACTCATATGTGCTAAATGCTTTATCAATGATTTCAATAACAATTACAATGTGGTTTCAAGAACAATAACAATTATTTCAAGAACGCTAACAATGATTTCAAGAACGAATACAATGATTTCAAAAACTAATAACAATTTCAATAAAGTGAACGAACTTGTTGGTTGTAGTTACATGACCGATGACATTCATTAGCAATGATCAAGCCGACCAGTATTAGGTTATGGTACCATAGGATCTGACAAATCCCGTTATTTACTGCACCCATTGTTATGTGTGGGGGTTGTGGGTAGCGACTGAATCTGTAATTATTAACTTATCCTTTGGTAAGGGTTTGTTAAGAACGAGAGCGAGAGCGAGATGGAGCGAGGAACGCGTCAAGAAGGTTTGAATGTTATTAGAGAATCGACCATAAAGTAGTTTCACAATTAAAACAAGAACGACTAGAACGATTTTACAAAATGGGTTAACGATTGGGTAAACATTTTAACATGATTGACATTTGATCATGTATTTCCCACAAAACATAACTTTGATTTAAACCAAGTTTTACTTCAATACTTTGTTTTTGTGCATATGGTTTAGTTGAGACATTTCACTTGCCATACATGGATATTTGACATAGACATTTTACATTGTTTGGTTTGGTTTGATTAAGTGATTAAGTAACGATGTGTGTGTAATATGATACAAGCATGGTGGATACGCCGCTGGTACTTCCTATATATAAGTGTTTGTATGGTATTACATGTCATAGCGTTATTTGAATCATTTCAGTTTGAGACATAGAACATTTTATACAAGTAACATACTTTTCACAAGACATTTATTTACAAACAACTTATCTTATACAAACTCATTTTACATGGTTATTCATTTAATCATGCATTATTCTCTTATTATACATATCACCTGAACTTATATTTTTTTTCAAATGATTTACAAAGACAAAGCAAATTACAAGGTTCATGACTAAACATTTTCTTAAACAGAAGTCATGAATCTTATTTTCACAAAACCTATGTACTCGCCAGCATTTCTTTGCTGACCTCGTTTTCACATATGTTTCAGGTATTGTTGAATGATATCGATTGATAAGATGCATGCTCACATAGGACTGGACAAGGCCTTAGTGACTCAATAACAATGATAGATTATGTTTAAATTGTGTATTTAGATTTCCAGACGATGTAATTATTCTATGTTTAATAAAACGAAACACTTTTGGTATCCATGGTTATGAAACATTAATTCTGTTGCAACACGCCCCGATGTTTCCGCCGCGATTTGTTGTTTTACGCGGTCGGGGTGTGACAGAAAGATGGTATCAGAGCCAATGGTTATAGGGAATTAGGTTATTAGTAATGCTTTGACCTAGTCTATAACCTTCTTAGGACCCTAACGCGAGTTTACTTGCGTTTAGTCATAAAACAATACTGTCACCTATCCTTAGGTGACAACCACAACAAGAACATAAATTTCAAAACCGCTTTGAAAACTAATCATCTGTTCTAGGATGATTGATTACTAGGTTTTGAACCCTCTATTGTAAGGTTTTGAACTCTCTATTATATGGTTTTGAACCTCTTTGAGTTTTCAAAACTTCGTCAAGGTTTTGGGTTTTAAATGATGTGAACACGTGCAAACTGGAAGGGTGAATGCCTGTATTCTGGGTTTTCTGTCTAGGCAAGCACTTCGTATACATCTCATCAGACGCGAGACCAGTTGTGCTTACCTGGGAATTCTTGGGATGAGTGTTCACTTATAGGCGAGCATGTCTTCGCGATACATTATTTTTGACCCATTTACTTTGATTAGTCACCGTCTCATTTGTTTGCCTTAGGTAACAAACAAATGATCGAAATCTTCATGCATTATCATTCTGTTCTGATTGTCCAATAATCTTTCACCTGTTTCTCCCTACGCCTTTCTTTTTCTTCAAGAATGTCTCTTCATCACGATGACGCCCAGATATCTGAGCAAGCAGCCAAAATTCGCTCAGCGAATAGGCGAAGTAGTCCTGAAGACTGTTGAATTAGCTACTGCCATGTATCATCTCCAGGATGAAGCCACTCAAGAGTCACTAAGACAGGCAGGACCTAGTCAGGCGACAACACCATTAGCCAATAAACCAATCGAGGAATCAAAGACCATGGATGAACGATCCCCTAAGAAGTCAAAGAAGCGAAAGGCTTCTCAGAACTTCGCCATGGTCGCTCACAATGGTAAAGCAGTCCCCAACCAACCAGCTAAACCTCCTGCTAGGAGTGTATGGCTTTTCCTATGATACCTACATCAAGGAACTATGTACCTTACAAACTACTCTTGTGATTTCTCTCTTTCAAATGATTGCTCATGATTCCCTCAAAAATTTTAAGTACTCGTTTCACTCTAAGAAACAAAGTACAGAAAATTTAGTGACATTATGAGTAATCGTGCTTTTCGCACATCTGTGCCTTTAAATCCTTGGTTAGATAACTAAGGGTATTTTCAAATCTCATACCCATTCCGTTTTGATTTTTTTCAACATATACAGTACAAGTATTTCAAAACAATCTTCATGATCTCAAAACATTTCATATAGTTTGAAAACAAATTTTTTCTAGATGCATTGTCTATGTTATTTCAAAAACATTGACCATGTTATCAAAACCAACCTTCCTAATTTCAAAATATTTCATATAGTCTGAAGACAATATTAACACAATACATTTTATTATCAAGTGCATGATTTCGAAAAGCATCATTCATGTCTTTCAAAAACCTTATACATAATTTCAAAATTTATCTCGCATGATTTTAAAACATTTTTGTAAATATATCTATCTAATACACCTACTTTATGATTTCAAAAGTATTATATATAAGGTTTCAAAAACGTTAAACACATTTTTCTTAAAAGAACCCCATGCATAGTTTTCAAAAATACTTTCCTCATACATTGACTTAACCTTCAAAATTCTGCTTCATATGTCGCCTTGACATATCAAGCATCTCAACTTCATAAGCATTTTACATCATGTTTTGACCTAAGCACATCCAGTGCAAGGTTTCAAAACATCTTCAACTTCAAAAATTCATATGGGATCTTTTTATCTTCATAATTAGATCCTTGTGGATGATTATCATTCAAATCAGAGTCCTTAATTGGATTCCTTATGTACCTTAATTCGAACATTTCGGTTCCTAATAATCGAAATCGAATTTTCTTTTTGAATCTTTCTATCTTTATAGTTGGATTCTTGATAACGTTTAAAGTACCAAATGAAATCCACGGAATGGATTCCTAGTGTGCTTTAAATGTATGTACGCAATTTACAAGACAAATTAACGAACAATTATGCGATTATATGTTATGTGTTTGTGTGTTCTCCTCTATGTTTTTGTGTGATACGATTTTCAAATCCTCATAGAATCTTTCATATCTTCATATGAGGGATTCATAGTAGGATATTCAAAAGGTACTACCTTAATCTTTATGGGCTTCTACATTGTAGCTAAGACCCTTGGGTTATATGGTACCACTCCATGGTTCGATAAGAGACCCTTTTAGTGGTCTAGTCAAAAAGATTGATTCACAATTTGGTTAAAGAACGACATCTAGTGATGTAGCTGGACAGACTCCTTGATAGTCTATTTAGATCATTTATTGATTTAATTAAAAGGACTCTAGGGCGGTCTAGTCACACTCATCATAAGAATGTTCATTTGGTTTTCCCCTACACATTATAAAATAGACTGTGTGAACTATGCAAGGAATTGTCTAATTATGGACGCGTACATAATTATGAAATTTAGTGCACAGAAACCCAGTAAGATTTATTATGTGTAAGAACCGATAGTGACAACAATAACGAAATGAGAACGATGTAATGGAGGTACGGTGGACGCACCAATGACGCTTCATATACTTGTATATAAGTATCCCTCTTACATTGCAATTATGATGTTATTAAAGGTTACTAGAAGTTCAGAACCCTAACCAATATTGTTCGATCTTTTCAACTTCATATTTTAAGCTCTCACAAGTTTCCTCTAAATAAATTTCGGGACGAAATTTCCTAAAGTAGGGGAGACTGTAACACCTGTGCCTCCACGGCCATCAAAAAAATACCAAACCAATGAAATATTATATTTCATACTTGGGATTTGTAAAAATATGTGTATCATTTGCACATATCAATTCTTGTTCAATTTCAAACTCTAAATCGCTTTCTGGAAGGTTATACGCGCACTGATGCGTAAATATAACCAGTTTAATGCGACAAACACTCCGGAATAGTGACAAAGGCTTAACATACCTTAAATAACCTTTACATAACTTAGAAATAAGTTTTGAAGGCTTTGGTATGGCAAAATCAAGTTAGATCGCTTACAGGGACTAAAGTTGACAAACTGCGAAAGTATGCCAATTTGAACTGTAACAGACATTCCGGAACATGACCATAAGTTAAACATACCATATATATCCTTTACATAGCTTAGAAATAGGCTTGGAGGGGTTCGGTGTGCTAAAATAAACTTTTGGGTCATTCAGGGACTAAAAGTGTCAAAAAGTGCACAAGTTTGCATTTTCGCGCATAACTTACGTTCTGAATACATCCGGACATCCAAAAATTTATGTAAGCACTAAAATATTTTATTTTAGTGTTCGCCATAAGAAAAATCCATTCGTCGCGTCATTTGGTTCGTTTTTCGCATTCGGGACCAGATTCGATGTATTAGCCGTTGTTTAATTCACAACCACACATTCTAAACTTGCTTAGTCAGCGGATAAGGATGGAATTTTGGTACCATAACTTTGCAACACATGTATGGATGGAATTTAAACACCTAAACACCATAACTTTTCAACACATGTACGGATGGGATTAAGGCACGTTTTCCATGAAACGATCTTAACGGTTCGGGTATTCCTATAAATACCCCATACCCCCCATTGCTAAAGTCACTAGAAACTTGATTTGAGAAACTCTAAGTTGAAACATTTGTTTCATACCTGAGATTTTTGAATCGAGTTTAGCATTCGGGGACCCTTCGTAAGTATTCTTTCGTTCTTTTCCTTATTTTACTGCTTTTCGAGTCAGAAAGTCAAACTTTGTTTGACTTTCAGCGTTGACCAGTAATGGTCAATGCGAAGTTCGTTTGAACTTCGCAACGTGAGTGTAATCACGTTGGTCATAGTCCCTTGGGACTATGCCCACTGATTACCACGTTGTCTAGGGTCGTAGGGTAGGCGATCTGATAAATCGCCTATACCTTCGAGCCCGACCCAGTTTGGTCGATCGTTAGGATCCGACCAAATACATTAGGTGACCCTAGTATAGGGCATAACCTTCCGAGGTTATACCCTATGGTCACATCGTTTAAGTAGTTTTATGATAGGTAGTTTATATGCCTTAGGTAAATTACTAGAATACCCTTTTCATGTATAATTGGTAATTAAGCATATGTAACCTAAACTTTTGTCACATAACTGATTTTGTAACATGTTTAGGCATATAACACTTGTCATAGGACTAGTTAGACGGTCCGAACGCGTTTCACGCGCACGACGCGTTAAAGTAGCATATGTTACCTTAATGGGTCGCAATGGGTCGAAAGCACTTAGGTTAGTCTCATTGTAGTATGTAGGCCTTGTTAAACCATATCATATGAGTTCCAATACTCATTTGGTTTGCCAAGCCTCATCC
Source organism: Helianthus tuberosus (assembly GCA_030545235.1). Lineage (NCBI taxonomy): Eukaryota > Viridiplantae > Streptophyta > Magnoliopsida > Asterales > Asteraceae > Helianthus > Helianthus tuberosus. The sequence goes on from CM060410.1 coordinate 94,407,041, forward strand.
TATCCGATCTCCCGATTTAAGTCCGGTTTATTTATATAGTTTAGATTTGCCGACTGATTCCGTGCTCCCTCAAGCTTTGTTTGGTTGTTGTTCAAGACCTCCAAGCATTCTCAGGCGAGTACATTATTCCCCTCTTTTACTGTTTTCAACTGTTTTGGGGTGACTCATATGTGCTAAATGCTTTATCAATGATTTCAATAACAATTACAATGTGGTTTCAAGAACAATAACAATTATTTCAAGAACGCTAACAATGATTTCAAGAACGAATACAATGATTTCAAGAACGAATACAATGATTTCAAAAACTAATAACAATTTCAATAAAGTGAACGAACTTGTTGGTTGTAGTTACATGACCGATGACATTCATTAGCAATGATCAAGCCGACCAGTATTAGGTTATGGTACCATAGGATCTGACAAATCCCGTTATTTACTGCACCCATTGTTATGTGTGGGGGTTGTGGGTAGCGACTGAATCTGTAATTATTAACTTATCCTTTGGTAAGGGTTTGTTAAGAACGAGAGCGAGAGCGAGATGGAGCGAGGAACGCGTCAAGAAGGTTTGAATGTTATTAGAGAATCGACCATAAAGTAGTTTCACAATTAAAACAAGAACGACTAGAACGATTTTACAAAATGGGTTAACGATTGGGTAAACATTTTAACATGATTGACATTTGATCATGTATTTCCCACAAAACATAACTTTGATTTAAACCAAGTTTTACTTCAATACTTTGTTTTTGTGCATATGGTTTAGTTGAGACATTTCACTTGCCATACATGGATATTTGACATAGACATTTTACATTGTTTGGTTTGGTTTGATTAAGTGATTAAGTAACGATGTGTGTGTAATATGATACAAGCATGGTGGATACGCCGCTGGTACTTCCTATATATAAGTGTTTGTATGGTATTACATGTCATAGCGTTATTTGAATCATTTCAGTTTGAGACATAGAACATTTTATACAAGTAACATACTTTTCACAAGACATTTATTTACAAACAACTTATCTTATACAAACTCATTTTACATGGTTATTCATTTAATCATGCATTATTCTCTTATTATACATATCACCTGAACTTATATTTTTTTTCAAATGATTTACAAAGACAAAGCAAATTACAAGGTTCATGACTAAACATTTTCTTAAACAGAAGTCATGAATCTTATTTTCACAAAACCTATGTACTCGCCAGCATTTCTTTGCTGACCTCGTTTTCACATATGTTTCAGGTATTGTTGAATGATATCGATTGATAAGATGCATGCTCACATAGGACTGGACAAGGCCTTAGTGACTCAATAACAATGATAGATTATGTTTAAATTGTGTATTTAGATTTCCAGACGATGTAATTATTCTATGTTTAATAAAACGAAACACTTTTGGTATCCATGGTTATGAAACATTAATTCTGTTGCAACACGCCCCGATGTTTCCGCCGCGATTTGTTGTTTTACGCGGTCGGGGTGTGACAGTTTTAACAATTGAGTGGTAATATACTTACCGGTGTAACTTATATATTTATGGTGAAAGCGTTCGTGTTATTTTGGATTCGTTAACGTTCGTAAATATTATTTTTACTCTAAAAATAATATTTATGTATTTTCACAAAATAATCATAAACAGTGTGTGAAAAATATATATATTTATCACGTTAAATTTTGTGAAAATCCCGCCTCCGAATATTTAGTAAATAAAGTCATGGCGAAATTTATGTTTCGAAAACATGTCAAAAATAATTCTAACACTTGTAGTGTAAATAGTTCTAAGTGTTAGGTTTTTAGAAAAATTTCGCCAGAGTTTCCTCTGTAACTGGAGGTGGCCACGCTTTCAAGCGTATCATTTTCTTTAACAAATCAACTCAACAATTTTCTTTATTTGATCAGAACAACTTTCATCACAACAACTAATCAACATGTGTGTAACTTGCCAAAAATTACATGAACTTGTAGTTTTTCCCAAAACTGTGGTGTAAACCCCTTAAATTTAGTAGATCTTCATATAAGGTAATTTGATCTTGTAAAAACCTCGTTTTTTAGAGAAAATCCATCTTTACAACTTCCCGTCATCTTTTACAAAAACTGTTATTTTGTCGGATCTTTTCATTTCACAAGTGTTTACACACTTGTGGTTTATAAAAATCATGCTTGTTAGTGTAAGATCCATCTTTTAAAATACATGTTTTCTTTGATACGTGGTTCTTTGAAACTACCACTTGCAGATGCGTAGATCTGCTAGTTTTAAACACATTTTCACAAGTAAAACTCTTTTACACAAGTTCATGATTCGCGTGTGGTAGAGTTTCACCTTTTAACCCTTGTATCATTCAAAACAAGCTTATGTTAAGATCCATGATCTTACCAAACCGGGTTAAACGATGATCCGAGCTACCACATCATAGATCGGGCCTAAATAATCATACATTTCGAATACTACATCATTTACACAACTTATGTGCTATTAACCACCATTTTTAGTGTTTTTAGTAAACTTTAAAGCTTCAACTTGTAAGATTCCGGGTTTTAACCGATAAAAATCCTTTTAACCACTTTAGACTAGTTCAAGAAGGTGTTTTAAGCATTATACCTCTAGCTCGAGGCTAGGGAAGAATCTATGCGCAAAAGAGGTGGATAAAAGCAAAGTAACGAGGTCCTTCGCGTTCCGTTTGCTCCAAGCTTCCTAATACGAGACCCTTAACACTTGTAGATGCTTGAAATATGAAGATCAAGATCGAAAATATGATGGATGGAAGAGGGGTGTTCGGCCGAGAGTGAAAGGGAGAGGGAGGGAAGGTGTGGAGTGGTGTTGTGTGATGGAAAGTTATGGTGGGTTAAGCTTAGATTTTATAGACAATTTAGTGTGCATTTAACCATTGGATATTGTGTCTAATTGATACTAAACATATTAGATTATAATAATCAAGCAAGTACCAAGTATGTCTCCCCATAGTTGGGGACGGTTAGGAATGGGGGGGGGGGGTTTAGTCCGATTTCAACTAGTAATTAGGTAATTAGTTAGGTTAAATTAAGTGTTTAACTTGGTTACTTGTGTATAGTGTGATACAACGGGTGTTAAGGTACACGGGGACCCTAACTGGCTCAGAAAAAGATAAATAATGAAAATAACAATATTTTCACGTTCCGGGTATAGTCCGGTTGTTTGGTTGGATAGTAATCCGTTAAAGCGTTACTAAAGCTTTAAAGTGTCGTTATTACTCTCTTTAGTGACACAGCTCATTCCTGACACTCTGGAAAGTGTCTAGTAATATTTTCCTCATGTTTTGGCACTTTATTAGTTAGCTAAAAGCTGAATTATTTTGTAAAGTGCTGAGTTTTGTACTTAGAGTACGTTTTAGGCACATCCAGTCATAGTGACTTATCCCTAGAGACGCAGTTCCACAACCCTTATATCCCTACACTCACTACTAGTGTAGCAAAGCATTTCAGGCTCTTACAGGCCTTAGAGGCAGTGTTTGCCTGATGCTGGCTTTATCAGCATGTTCAATAGGTTATCCGTTATAGTGCTACTGTGCTTTTTGTGCATCACGGTTGTCACTAGGGTTCAGCATGTAATTAATGTAGTGACGATAAGTAAAGTATGATGCAAGTAAGTACATGTATCAGATATCAAGTAGCAGTTCATCAGCTAGTTCAAACAAGCACAGTAATTAAGCAGTAATTAATTACTAATTAAGTCGTACGGATACCTGGTTTAGTGCGGGTTGTCACAGCGTTAGCCCAGTCCCATTCTTACGCGGGGAGCGACAGAAGGCCTAGCGACAGAAAATCATTTTCAGCAACTGTTTGATACTTTAGGGGTTGTTCTTGTCATTTTTCTTGTGTGTTAACCAAGTTAACACCTCCCCAAGTAATATTAGCAGTCCCTTAACACATGTATGGTTATGATTTATTGCTTGTTGGCCACATAAACACTTGTGATGATCTTGTTCATCATCTACAAGTATAAATAGCCAAGCTCTCATTCCATTTTCTTCACCCTTGATCTGATTAATGCTCTAAGTTGAAGCCTTTGATTCATACCTGAGTGTTATAGATCAAGTTCTCCCTAGATTGGACCCTTTGTAAGCTTCTTTCGTGCTTTTATCGCTTTTCAAGCGTGAAAGTCAAACACTGTTTGAATTTCTGCTTTGACCAGTCAATGGTCAACACAAAGTTCGTTTGAACTTTGCAACATGATTGTAATCACGATGGTTATAATCCTTAGCAATTATACCTATTGATTACCACGTTGACTAGGTGTAGTGACGAGTCAAAGTTTCTGTTAAAATGCGTTTTAGCATGTATTTTGCAACGAAACTACTTTTAGGTATCAAAACACTTTGTTTTGATACCAAATCAGTTTTCTAAGTTAATTAAACATGTTTTGACATGTTTAACTCGTCACTACTAGTTTAGTGCTTGTTTAGGGTCGTAAGTTAAGCGGTCTAGACAACCGCTTAGACTTTCGAACCTGACCCGTTTGGTCGATCATTAGGATCCGACCAAGCTTATTTAGTGATCATAGTTGCATAGGGAATAACCACTGAGATTATACCTTATGATCACATAGGATTGGTTAGTCATTCGTTAAGTAGTTTATATGCCCATAGAAAATAACCAAAATGCCCTTTTGAAGCATAAATCCGTATTTTGCATATGTGAACATGTTTTTGACATATGATCTGATTTAGTAACATGTTTAGGCATAATTGGGCATGTAAGACTTGACATAGCACATAGTTAACCATCCGATCTTAGTGTTACGCAAACGACGCGTTATAGTGGCTTAAACTACCATAACGGGTCGAAACGGGTCAAAAGCACATAAGTAGACTTCCAAATCAGAATGTTAGCTCTATTAAATCATGCCATATGAGTGTCAATACTCATTTGATTTATAGAACCTCATTCTATCCTATTTCTCGATTTAGGATCTGATTATTAACATAGTTACCCATATTAGGTGCCTTGTTGATTTCGTGATCCTTGGAGCTTAAATTGGTCTTATTCTCAAGACTATAAGCAACCCCAAGTGAGTACATAGTCCCCTCTTTTACCGCTTTCAAATACTTTGGGGTGATACACATGTGCATACTTGTTACATTCATGTTTTTCATTGCTTTTATGACATTAACATGCTAGTTTCACCTAGTACACATATAGTACATGATTTCCCATTGTGTTTTGCTACGTATGTTTACTTAGCATGCTAGCACATTGATTTCATAAACATTTTTGCCATGTATATTGACTGAGCATGCAAGCACATTGATTTCATTAGACACTTTGTTGCATATGTTTACTCAACATATGGACACATTGATTTACATGACATTTCTGCTATGTATGTTTACTGAGCATGCTAGCACAATTGATTTCATGAACATTTCTACTATGTATGTTTACTTAGCATACTTAGTACATGGTTTTCACATGCTACATTGGTTATGACATTTGGTATACTTAATTGGGACAATAATACATTCATTAACATTGATCACGCCGCTCGGTAGTATGTAATGGTACCATAGGACTTGACAAATCCCGTTTCCGACTTCCTAGGTTTGTTTGGAAGTTGGAAATGACAGAATCCGATATACATAATTTAGATAAACCTTTAATTCGTTTAAGGGTTTCTCGCCACAGTCGCAAGGCTTGAATGTATGCGATTAACATTACTACATAAATGTTTGTAATCATAAAGCATTGTTTTCTGCAAAACAAAACATTTGATTTAAGCTTAGGTTTATTCAAAGACTTTGTTTTGTACATTTTTCCTACGGGGTTGAGTAAACTCTTTTATTCACCGTACATGACATTTGTTTTCGCATAAACATTATCATATAGTTTGAGTAGATACTTTCTACTTGCTATACATGACATTTGGTTATACATGGCACAGTTTACACATGACATTGAACATTGTTTACACATAAACATTTTGACATTTGTTTTAAACAAGACATTTTGGTTGATTATTGATAAGTGACTTATATAACGAGGCTATGTGCTATATGATAAAAGCATGGTGGATACGCCGCTGGTACTTCCTATATATAAGTGCTTTTATTATATTGCACATTGTAGTGTTATCTAAACCACTTTGACAGAGACATGAAACATTTTAATACAAAGACACGACATTGTTTTACAAATTACATATCTTACACAAATTCAATTCTACTTGGTTATTTATTTAACCATGCATATTTCTTTTATTATCATCTGATTTTCAATTCGATTTTCATATGATTTCATAAAAGGAAACAATTTTACAAGGATCATGACTACTTTTGTTAAACCTTTCTTTAAACTACAAGTCATGATTCCTGCATAAACAAAACCTATGTATCTCATAGGCATTTTTATGTTGACGTACCTATTTTCGCATGTGTTTCAGGTGCTAATGCATGATGATGTTTGTGCTTCACTTAGGCAGAATTGGGCCTTAGTGACTTAAAAGACAGTTATTTATGTTATGTTTCGTTTGAATTCTAAGACAATGTAAACTTTAATCTTAATAATACAAAACTTTAATTACCATGGTTGTTGAAGCAATAATTCTGTCGCATCACTCCCCCGACGTTTCCGCCGCGGTTTGTTGTTTTAACGCGGTCGGGGTGTGACATACTAAGGGCTAAAACAAATTCGGATAATGAGAACGCATCGTGTCTTCAACTTCTTAGGTAGCTTCGGGTCCTAAATGGTTCTAGTTGGTGGCTGAATCGTGAATGGTGTAGCACAACAACGGTGTATAGGTTCATGGCGACATGTGATTATAGTAGTGTATGGATGGTGCGCAACATCGAGTTCAAGCGGAACAAAATACAATGAGGAATGAGGGCGAAGTGTTTAATAGAGCTCAAGGCCGTTATAGTCTTACCAAATTATTCGGGTTGATCGTTGTAGGAGATAAGGAGTCATTGAGATGATAGGTAAAAGGGGATTGAAACAATTCAATATTTATATGAGATCAAACAAATTTAAACATATCAAACTTCAAAGTACTAAAACATAAACAAATTTGTATAGCCACTAATCTACATAATAGGAATCCCAAAGCACACTTATGTACCTGTATTTCACAATTACATTCATGACCGTAATTGTCAATCACCTTACATCAGTGCCCTAACGGTCCTCCTATCATGAAACTCAGTGTCTAATCCAAATTGTAAGTAACGGAATAATGACGATAAAGGAAGCATGGTCGGTTGGTATAATTCTAAGACATAACAATAAGATAACTAACGTCGATGTGTCGATGCTCATAGAACATAAAACTGATGTGAAACACCTCTTGAAGTACATATGGTAGCAAGGTTCTTATGGCGCGTAATCAAGTTCGTTCAATGCTGTACTCACTTCAGTCGTGTCATCCACCATGTCCTGAGTCATTTCATGAATTCGATAATGAAACCGCATTGATGATGGAATAACAATTTTATACAATCGAGATACATTCGGTAACTCTATGATTTTTAAGACAACGCAACCAACAAAACTACTTACTTTAGATAACATTTGGATTCAATCGAAAACTAATAATTTATCGAATTTAAGAGAAATCTTTATCTGATAACAATAACAATTTTTCTACCAACGAAAAAATTTATATTGAAGGAACAACATAATTTAGATAACCTAGATATCAAAACATGTACCTGAGAACTTATGGAAGTTTTGCAAGCTGATATGGAACAAGAACAGAGACAAAAAAACAAAACAAAACAATTACCAGATAGACATGTGCCGATAGATATAAAATCAAACATAGCCTCTAAATCTAAATTGGAAGCTAAAACTGACACTAAGACCAATAACCACACAAAACCGATGCGGATACTACGTCAAAGAGAAACAACTAATACTAAAACAAATTCATGATACTGAACATGATCATAAGCAGACTTTAGAGATTGACAAATGAAATGTCTTTAGCAAATAGACGCAAATAGACCCGAAGACGGCAAACTGAAGAGTATGAAGATTGATCAGAAGGTGAAATCCTAACCCAACGTCTACCCATTACCTCACAGGTTTTATTTTAAGGTTAAAGTTTTCTAAAGGGGGCGGGGACCTCAGGCACTCCGGGGGAGGGGCCCTCAGGCACCACTCAGGATCCATAGGTTTAGGATCGTTGTACTTTTCTTGTATTTTGACGGTTTATGTATTTTGAACAATGTCCTGTGTATGTACAAACTTATTATGTAATTAAATTTGTAGTTTTAGTTTATTTGTATTTGTGATTGTTTATTTTAACTGTTTAGATTGGTATGCTTGATCTAAAATACGATATTAAGTTAATACGATAATTAACGATATAAAATTGATAAATATGTGATACGATACGACACGATACGCTATAATACGATACTTAACGATATAAAAATAATAAAGATTTTAAAACTTGTTAAAACAAAAATAACAAATAACAAACCCAAAACACCAAAATCCCAACACAACACACGAAAAATAAACTTCAAAAATTCAGTGCCTTAATACGCATCGTATAGACCATGCCAGCCGCCAGACAACACCTACACATGTGAGTCTGCAATGGTTTTTTTACTTTTTCAATACAGTGTGCGTGCGGATAGATAATAAGGTGTGGGAATACAATTCCCCTGTTTCAAACCTGCAAATCATGAGGCCCTTAGTCCGCATGTTCTCTCAACTTCATCTAGCCAATGAAACCACCTACACTTACAACACAATGATGAAAGCCCAGCTCGCGAATTCAGATTCAGTCCCGCAAATGGCTTTGGAAATTTTCGTCAAAATGAAAAGAAATGGAATCGTTTGTGATAATTATACATACCCAATTGTGTTAAAGGCCTGCAGGATAATACGTGGACTCTGGGAAGGAAGACAAGTTCATGGGGAGGTTGTGAAAATTGGGTTTTTCAATTCTGATGTTTTTGTGACAAATGGGTTGATCGGTATGTATTGCAAGTGTGGTCAGATGAGTTGTTCAAGGGCTCTGTTTGACTGGTTTCATGACAAAGATTTGGTGTCCTGGAACTTGATGGTCAGTGGGTATGTAGAGTGTGGTGATATGGTGGAAGCACACAAGGTGTTTGATGAAATGCCTGAGAGAGATGTGGTTTCTTGGTCCATTATGATTGATGGGTATGGCAAGGTTTGCAGACTTTTTTTGTATTTTTTATTATTGGGTATCAAACAAATTATCCAAATGCAAAGTAACATGTGTGTGATGTTGTGTTCTTTTTCAGAAAACAGGTGATGTTACACTCGCTCGCTTGCTGTTTGACAAAATGCATAACCGAGACGTGGTGTCATGGAATACCATGATAGATTTATATGCGAAGGTAGGTGATATGGTGGCAGCACGGGAACTATTTGATATGATGGAGCATAAGAGTCTAATTTCATGGAGCATTATAATAAACGGCTATTTGCAGCATCATAATCCCATGGAAGCGTTAAAAATGTTCAATTTTATGCTTTCTCATGACATAAAACCAGATAAATTCTGCGTCGTGGGTGCAATATCAGCTTGTGCACAATTGGGTGCACTTGATCAAGGAAGGTGGATTCATACGTACATCAAAAAGAAGAAAATTGCGCTCGATATAGTGGTGAATACGGCACTTGTGGATATGTACATGAAATGTGGAAGCACTGAAGAGGCCCGGGCCGTTTTTAATGGTATGCCAGAAAAAAATGTGGTTAGTTGGAATGTAATGATTTCTGGGCTTGGCGTCAATGGTTTTGGAGGTGAAGCTTTGACCTTTTATAGTCAAATGGAACGAGAACGAATCCAGGTGGATGATTTGATATATGTGAGTGCTTTATCCGCTTGTAGTCACGGAGGTTTTCTAACAAAAGGTCTTGAGATCTTTAGGAGAATAAGAAACCCGAAGGTTGAACACTATGGATGCTTGATTGATCTTCTTGTTCGAGCTGGAAAACTGGAACAAGCACTAAGCTTTATAGTGTCGATGCCAATGCAACCGAATAAAGATTTGTGGGGGTCGGTTCTTTTGGGATGCTGGGTACAAAAGAATGTCGGGTTAGGTGAGTTTGTGTTGAATAAGCTTAAGGAAGTTGGTGGTGATGATTGTGGGGTGTATGTTCTTATGTCAAATATTTACGCTGATAATGGAATGTGGGAAGATGTAATGAAGATGAGGAAGATTTTGTTGGAGAAAGGGGTGGTTAAGGAGAGTGGGAAGAGTGTGATCGAGGTGGTTGATGGCAGCGTTCTGGAGTTTGTTTCTGGTAAAAACAGTCTGTCGTTTTGCAACAATGATATCGAACATGTTCTTTGGAGCTTGTTGAAAATGGTGGATTTGGAATAGGTGCAATGGACTCGGTAGGAATTTATCCTCCACAATGCGACTTTTAACAATCAAGGCGACCAGGGGGGGGGGGGGGGGGGGGGGGGGGTTGACCTTTAACCACAAGTCCTGAAAGGATTTTGTAGAAACCAAGAGGTAAACATGTTATTTTTAAGTTTAATAGTTCTGTGATTGTTTATAAAATAATTAATGTGCAGGTTTAGAATAAAATCTAAACAAGTTAAAGTAGAAAATTATCAACACATGAATAAAAAAGGTTTCTAGTGATTTGAGTGGATAACTAATCTACCTTAAAAAATTCTACCAAGAGTTTGTTATGTAATATAGATTTACACATACTTTGGTAGGGATTAGCAAATGCTTCTTTCTAATAAAGACGATGATCACATTTACAAACTTCTCTCTAATAGTGTAGAGATGATACAGATTATCTTTATTATGTAATTATTATTAAATATTGTCTATAATTAATTATTATTATATATCATAGAAAAATGCAAACAAGAGTTGACGTTCTTGATCAATCGTAATTTTAAAAACAAAATAGGCATTCGATTGTTAGGAATAAATTAGTTTTGATTAAGAAGATATGTTGCTTAGTTTGTTTTTAAGGGATATTATTATTGTATTTTTTTTCAAACATTTCAGTGGAATGAAAACTTTTCTTGGGGGTTGAAGGAATTCTTTCCATTTCAATGCCAATCAAACATAATTTTGTACGGAATCATTTCCAATTTCAATTCCGTGGGATTCCATGAACCAAACGGGCCTTTAGCGCCAAACTCAAATAGTGAGTTTTATACAAGAATAAATATGTCGAACTTTGAATATTCAAAAACACCATCTTCTTATGAAATTGATGCTTTATACTTCCCGTTGACAAATAGATGTTATTTTTACAAATCTAATAAGTTTTTATAAAGAGTCTCAACTTATAGGATATGTTCCATAAATTAAAATCAAAAGACAACACAAGACAGCAAAGGTAATTTTGCACTATAATAGAGAGATTAACAAGACAAAGTAAAACACAAGGAGACATCAAAAGCCTAGAGTTAAAATCTTGTAAGGAGAGCTATTAATATATTTTCCTAAAAAAATCTAGGAATAAGGCTATAGGGTATGGTCATGACCCTCATGATCACCATGACCCTCCATATCAGCGCCATATCACCTACTTCTAATCCATCATTCAAAACCACTATCCTAAGGGTGTGGTCATGACTCAAACCATTATTATATTACTTTAGTTCATTTTTGTAAAAAGGAAAGAAAATATTAAATAAGGAAAGGAGGTCCATGGTTGCCATGGTTTAATCCATGGGAATCATGGTGGATGAGACAAGGGGGTGGTGTAGCAATCCATTAATGATCCTACATGGCTATTAATGACCCAACCATGCCCCTCACACCCTATAGCCTAAAACGCAATTGCAAAATAAAGAAGGAAGGAAGGGGAGATATATCCATTTAAGCATTAGGTATAAACAAGGAAGGAAGGGACATTTAAGCATAGATTTAAGTATCAATCTGGGCACTCAATTAGCTCAGATAATTATAACCTGATCGTTATGTATGTTATATCCATTCACAGTACATTTTGCAGCCCTTCTAACTTTCACAATACAAACAAGGCCTTCTAACTTTCACAATACAAACAAGGCCTTCAACTTATCTATTATTCCCATTCAACCCTTCTAATTATCAACTATTCAATAACATCCAAAAGACATAAATGTGACAGCTACATTCTTCATCCTCATTCTTCTTGATCCAAAAGCACGGGAGAAGTTCTCCCATCATCTTACATATTGTATTTACATTGTATACCCTTTGAATATTTACAACGTAGGACCCCCAACTTCACTTATTTCACATTCAGTCCCTACATTCTTGAATTTGTTCATATACCCTCCGATATCTTATTCAATTAGAAGCAAAAACTAAGGAGAATCACTCTCTTGGCTCTCTTCATCCGAACTAGTATAACCCGATGGACTACCTTTGTTAGATGGAAACAGTTTATCACGCCCGAACGGTTCTTCGGTTGAGTTAGATTTGTTTTTCTTTGCTTGCATCGCTGTTGTTCTTCTTATATCGTTGCACACGTTATCTAAAAGTAGCAAGAAATCGCGTACAACAACAAACAAGTGTAAGCCTTCGTCTTTTCTCGACTTTCCGTGGAAATAATCACCCGTGTTCTTAACGAGGGCCATCACCCGCTTCTCCTCTTCCAACAACCACATGATCTCGGCTTCTGCCCGACCCACAAACTCCGTAAGAAACTTCTGGAACTGGGTACCCTCCTCGAATGTTTTCATTTCATTATTTGCAAAATCTTTGGTCTTCCTTAACATGTTTCCTAGTTTCAAAACAGTTGATGTCAGGGTCTCACCGTCAATAAGTGCTGCCTTTTTAACAATATCAAGTTCCTCACTTAACTTGGAAACAACCTCGAGGCCATATCCTCGGTATTCTTCCGGGGCTTTTTGATGTAGAACGTCTTCGGATGAACTACTCTTTGCTCTCCGGGCAGCTTTATTACCTTCTGTCCGGATCATTTCTTGGACCACAAAAGACAACAGTGTGGTCTTGCCATCTGTGCCTTTAACATCCGAGAGCTTTAAAAGTGTGTCGAGCTTGAATGCCTGGGCCCCGCCACGATACGTACCGACGTTCATACGATTCCCTGTCTTAAGAACTGCTTCTAGAAGTTTCAGGAAGAGCCTGCTGTTTCTTAGGGTTGTGCAAGCTACCTCTAAAGTTGCAAACGAGTCTTTAATGGAAGAGGATTCCTCATGAAGTGAAGCGATAAACAACAAAGCTTCAAGACGTTTGAATGCAAACGGGATATCAACCAATACTTTAAGAAAGCGTTCCGAAGGGCCAAGAAGCGCAAGATCCCCGTTATATGTCCGAAGTTTTAGTTCTTCTTCACGGGTCGGTGCCATTTTCAACAAAGTTGAAATAAATTCGACAGGAAGCTCATTACCTGATCATATTCACATCAACAATTCAATTCATTCCCATTAAATAGGGGTGTTGTAAACGGGTCGAACCACTCAAGATCAGCTCGCTAAAAGCTCGAATCAAGCCGGGCTTAAACAAGCCCGACCCACACTCAAGCCTAAATTGAAGCTTGTTTAATAAACGAGGCATATATTGAGCTCATTTAGGCTCGCGAGTACTTTTTATATCAATACAATAATATTTATTTAATATAAAAATATATATAATACAATAAATATGATAAGAACAAATATAGAATATATAATATGCTACATATATAAAACTATAGTTATAAACATACTAAAAAACAATTATCTTTTTATAAAATAAATAACAAACATGCCGAGCTCGAGCTAGAAAACTTTCTCATAAGCCGAGCTTGAGCTTTGGATACAGAGCTCAGAACAAGCCGAGCTCAAGCTCTATTAAGTTAAACCGGTTGAGCTTGCTCGGCTCATTTATATCCTTGCCAATAACACACGATCATGATTCATGAATGCATGCGAGTAACAATATTTTTGTGAAACATCTCTCTTTATATATTAGTTTTAAACTTGATGAAGGAGAGAGACTCACCTTCCATAATGGCATCAGAGACTTCTTCCATTGTTATATTTAATGCTTTTAGAAGAATAGCCAAATTCTGTGCTTTTTTGGGATCGATAATCTGAATCAATTTGGGTTGGTTTGGTAAGACAGTTGCGGTTTTTCCACTCTCATTCTTGTTTTGACCACTCGAAGCGCCGAACAGATTTTCCATCATCTCCTCATTGAACCTGTCCATTAACAAATTTAACTACTCATCAAAATTCAAAACGTTGATAGTAACATAAATCTGGGCCAACCGAACATGACCCACATCGTTTGATGACCTATTACCCAACCTGCCCGATCACCCATCTTGCCCCCTATAGGTGTAAATAACTGTGGTTAGTGGGTTGAGAGCCTTACTGGAACGATCCGGCTTTGATATCATGCCACACCATTGAGCGGTTAGGGCTAGTATTCACCTTATCCCAGAAAAACGGTTTTAACTTTGTTTTATTGGCATCAGAATCTCCAGTTTCGTCGTCTTCATTTCCAGAGCGCCCTCCAGGTGGACGTGGCTTTGCCATTGGTGGATTAGGCACATTAGCAGCCTTCAGGGGTGGTGGTGGCGGGGCTGGTGGTAGGGGTGCCTCAGGGGCAGGCGGTGGTGGTGGGGGTGGCGCTGGTGGCGGCGGCGGCGGCGGTGGTGGTGAAGGCGGTGGTGGCGGTGATGGTGGAGGAACAGTTCTTCCTGGTTGTAATGGTAATGATCCATCCTCTGATACTTGATCTCGGGGCATGGAAGCACCTTTGGTTGATAAATTTTGCATCCCATCTCTTGTACCTCCAACTTTTTTCGATCTTGATAAAGAACCTACTAAAACAAATTTTGAATTCTTAAATTATTTGAATCATGTTTTTACCCAAACACTCCAAACTTCATATTGTAATATGAACTCGTGGTAGTCATTTTAAATGCACATCCAAACACCCCGTAATAATCAATTGGATAATTTTTATCTAGTTGAGAGAGGAAACTACAGCATGATCTTCTTGGGATCAAACAAACCATTTTCTGATTTTATATCTCATGAGCGGTATGTTTCAACAAAGAACTGTTAACTGAATTTTAATTTCACAAGGAAAGTAATGCGTGTCAGAAAATGTTGGTAAAAAAAAAAAAAAAAAATTTAAATTTTGAGAAGCTATAGGTTTGACCTCAAAACTCAAAGTTCATTATAGGAACATGAGAAAAGTATGCAACTAAGTAGTTACCAGTAGCAAGAAGTCCTCCTTCCCTTCTTCCATCATTAGGCTTCCTTCTCTTTCTTAGTCTAAAGAAGCAAACCAAAAATAATGAGAGAATAGCTAAAGCTGCCACTATACTTGAAGATGTAGCAATGATCAACAATTTACGCTCCTTGCCACTGCCTTTTTGCGGCGAATCAAGGGGCTTTTCGGTCTTTTCCTCGGGATAAGAATCCATATCAGGTAACGGTTTTGGTGAAGGCTTGGGAAAACGTCCAGGTCTCAGAGATGGGTTAGGGGTCGGTGTTAGAGATGGAGGCCTGTTAGGCACATGCCTTGGGGGTCCGGGCTTATTGGGAGTCCCTGGCGGGGCCAGTGATGGAGACGGCCCGCTGTCATTAGTTGGTGATAGAGAGGGGCTCCCATTATAAGTCGGGCTTGGCGGTGGGGCCCCTTTAGGAATCGGGATTGGAGGTGGGGCCCCTTTAGGAGTTAGGGTTGGAGGTGGGGCCCCTCTAGGAATCGAGGCTGGAGGCGGGGCCCGTATAGGAGTTAGGATTGGAGGTGGGGTCCCTATAGGAGGTGTGGCTCCTCTAGAAGGTGGGGATGGAGGTGTGGCCCCTCTAGGAGGTAGGGTCCCTGTAGGAGGCGGGGCTCCTCTAGAAGGTGGGGATGGAGGTGTGGCCCCTCTAGGAGGCAAGGTTGGAGGTTGGGTCCTCGTAGGAGGTGGGGCTCCTCTAGAAGGTGGGGTTGGAGGCGCAACCCCTCTAGGAGGCAGGGTTGGAGGTGAGGTCCCTGTAGGAGGCGGGTCTGCTCTAGAAGGTGGGGCTGGAGGCGCAGCTCCTCTAGGAGGCAGGGTTGGAGGTGGGGTCCCTGTAGGAGGCGGGGCTCCTCCAGAAGGTGGGGTTGGAGGTGCGGCCCCTCTAGGAGGCAGGGTTGGAGGTGCGGCCCCTCTAGGAGGCAGGGTTGGAGGTGGGGCCTTAATTGGAGTTAATGGGGGAGATGGAGCACTTGCTGGTGTAGGGCCGAATGTCCATGGTTGACGAGGGCGGCGCCGCCTACGCCTACGTCTCCGCCTACGTCGGCGGTACTTTGGCTTGAGGATTCTACCATTCAATCTGGTTGTCGTGTCTTCTTCTTTTACAAGGATTCTTCTTAACAATGCTACATGAGAGTTTCTATTATAGTTTGTGACTTGTGGTAAATTGAGTTTAATATACTCGATAGCTTCTGTAATTTGTTCAAATCCTTTCCTACACAACACCAAAACTTGATCTCCCTGTAAACATACATATAATAGTTTCATCATACTAATCCAAAAATAGCAACAAAAACAACAATCATTCATGGTGATGATATCTAAAATAGGGGAAGTGAAGAATCATACAATGTTATCCTGTATATGATGAGGGCTCCAATGGTGGTATGAAGCATTATCAAGGATTCTGCGATTTCCTTGACCAAAATCTGCCACCGATAAAACGAAAAAAGCTATAAAAACACCTAAAAAACACAAGTTTCTCACATCCATTGGCTTTTCAGTTCCATAATTCAACCCTTCTCATTTCATCAATGCTGTTGGCGTATAATCACCCCATATTAATAATAATTTAACTAACTATTGCATTTTGCTTTACACGCCCGCATCAGAGCAACAACAAATCTCCCCCTCAATTTCCCAAGGCTTTTTCGTGATAATGCAATGAATTTCACATAAATTATCCTTATCTCTAACGGACTTATTGCATAATAAGCATGGGAAGGTAATTGATCCAATAAACAGCTGATTTCGAATGCTGAAGCAGATAACGAGAGTCTACTAAATAATAAATTATCAAAATGTAGTTAAAATTTGTAACGGACTTATTGCAAAATAGCCTGTAAATTTGAAACGGAAAGTGGAGAACCTTGGTTTTGTTGGAACATCCTGAAACAAGTTTGCTGTTGGAAACTATTTTTGGGAAGAAAGGGAGGAGACGTGGCAGAAGAAGATGGGGATGTCAATATTGGATTTAGAAAACGATTTTTTCTTTTTTTTTTTCGAAATACTATCTTAGTAACACGTGTATTTATTAAACGAGTTAAATAAAAAATTCTTTAATAGCTAATAATCATAAAATAATAATATATGTTTATAAAAATAAAATATGGAATACAAATGAGTGAAACAACATATACAAATCCAACTATATTGAATTGCAGATACATAAATGACAATCCTTTTTGATTGCACGAATATGAGCCTCTAGTAGGAGGGAGCATTTTAACTAACACACCCGACCCGACCCTAGAACTGAAAACAATGAAATACAATACCCGATTAAATACCCTATAGGCATGGTTCACTTCCGGTTATATATCAATCGGGTTTCTCAGTCCGACAATGAATACCCGACCTAGCATACAGGGACGCAGGTTAAGTAGGGCGGGAGGGGGCGGCCGACCCCCCCCCCCCCAGAACTTTTCGCTCAGTAGTGGAGAGTGTGTAGTTTTCGTATATAAATTTTTGGGTATATACATTTTCGACCCCCGGTTCCATAGAAATTTTTGGGTATATACGTTTTCGACACCATGTCGGAAATATAAAGCTTCGCCAATGCTGACATATTAAACCTTTTTCCCCATTTGTTAAAGCCATTTGACACACACAAATGACAGACACAACATGAAGTTCCTGAATTCATCATTCAAGCTTTGTAAACATGGGTTGATAAGTGATAGCATGTGTAGTTTCTGCTCTCTAGTGTGTATACGGTATATTCTGTGACTTTTTCACACATACACCTATGCTCGGAAGTGTCTTAGTAATCTTAAATATTTTAATAGTCAACACAGCTTTAGAAATACATTGCATTCAAGAAACATGTAGAAGCTAAGGAATCAGTTTAATCAAACAGTTAATGGTAGAATAACCATATACATTCAAGATGTTGTCTTTCTACTTAGATTGGTTGTGTTTCAATTTTCGGTTAATACCTGCACAAACAATATGAACCATAATAAAAGATATTGTTTATTTGGTATATATATTTTTTTTTCTAAACATCGCATGTAGTTATGTCTACAAACTACAAACGATCAAACATCGTAATACGTATTAAAACATTGTTATTTCGGTCCAGGTACTTTAATGTCGGGTTTACTTGTTTGTTTGGACCGGAACCGACCCGACCCGAATTCATGAGATAAACAGGAACCAGCCTAATACCCTAAATGCTACAAATAGGGTCAGGTTCGGTTTAATTTAGGGTCGGTTCTCGGTTCTTTTCGGGTCGACCCTAAAAATGCGCACCCCTAGAAGATAGACAAGAAATCAAAGACAGAGGAGAAAACACTTTTTTGAGACAGGAATCGGCATCTATCTAAGGAATTCAAAGGTTCCGGTATAAATGAAAAGGGGGAACGAGATCGCAATGAGATTTCATCTTAAAAAGGGGAATATGGCGAAATTGGTAGACGCTACGGACTTTCTAGAGACCCCCAACGGCCAATCTTCGCATGAATTGCTAAGGATCCAATAAGTCCAACATTTATTCCTTCAAATGTGTCAATTGGGCAAATAATGCCACCAATTACTATTCATAGGACATAGATATTAACACATAACTAACTCTTTATGCTAACGAGCATACCCTATAAACTTAGTCCTAAATTAAAAATTTATACTAATGTACATCAAATGACTATAACCGTAATTACTTTTTTCAAACGCATTTAAAATATATGTTGATACTGTTAGACAATTTTTTTTTTGTTAACAACTAACTTTAGATAAATAATCATGGCAAACGCATAACCACTCATTACATAAAGAGGAAAGAGGCATAGAATGTTGTTACTATGTGATTTTCATACATATTTTTAAAATGTAATTATGTAATAAACGGTTATGATTCATATACCTTGTATTTTTTCATATTTATCTTTATTTAATCTAACTTATAATAAAAGACTACAAATAATTTCACATGTCATTCTCTCCTTCAACCTTATAAAATTTATTTATATTTGTTTAATAAATTTCTTTTAATATTAATATTAATTAATAACCAATATATAGATATCGCTTATTTTTATCCTTATCTTGATCTAAAATTAATAAATAACTTCAATTTTTCAATTTAGACCTTTTGTTTTTTTTTTACTTTTAATCCAAAGTTTTTCATCTTTTGCAATTTAATCCCAACTCTTTTTTATCTTCAATTTTGGTCCACCATACTTTTCATCTTTCCCAAGTTTTTTCGTTTCGCTCTAAATTTTGTGAGTTAACGCACCGCAATGTGCGTGTGGGGTTCAACATTTTTTCGTATATTTTTTCCCATTTGACTGGCCTGTCGCGTCACATCTATTTTTCTGCGTTTGACAAGTTCGTCCAACACGCGGGTCCAGGATGGACTCAGTTATTTTTTTCTATATTTTACATTTCGGTTTAATTTATCATCAACGAGCGTGCGTGATTCAAAGATTTTGCGTCTGCTTTTTGCTCAGTGTTATTTTTTTCCGTTTTTATTTATTTTGTTTTTACGAGCTTTTCCGGTGTTGATGGTCGCTGACAATGGTATAGTATTGCTACTAATTAACACAGTTTTATGACAACCGCTACAACGCAGGTGCTAATAAAAGAAACTACTTTAGGGACACTTGTCATCATATTATGGCATCTTTTATAGATAACTAGGTTTTAACCCCGTGTATTACACGGGTTAAGTAAATAAAAAAATCAAATAGTTAATAACGAAGATTTAACAATTATAAAACGATCTTTTTAAGACGCTTTTTCTGATATCCAAATAAAATTATGTGTCATGTATGATCAAAACTTATGATGTTTGTCAAGTTTATAAATATGAAAGCATTTGAACCATCGATTAGAAGACAGACTGTATCATCGACTTTCTCACAAGTTTTAGCTGTCACACCCTGACTTTTGCGTAAGCGTGATTATGGTGTAACTTTCTTAATACCATTGCATTCAATCATAACAACTATATGATAAAAACCATAGATGTTCATCCATATATTAAGTTTAAAAACATGACAACATTGTCTTAAAACATAGAAATTCAAATACGAGTACCAACCATGCAACTTGTTTAAAAGTTCACAAAGACTCGTCAAATGACATTAAATTAAACCGGGATTTGGGAGACGTGTCTCGTCCAGGAATAAGACACACTGACCAAACCCTAAGACCATGGATGACATCTTTTATTCTTAACGCAGCTTGAAACATCCAACGCCCGCCAGATCCACTACTAATTCCCTGAAATACATGTATTTTGAAAACGTCAACAAAAGTTGAGCGAGATCATGTGTGTGTTTGTGAATAAACCTTTGAAAAATTTGTAAGTAAGTTTGTATGTACTTGAAAAACCCGATATGAAAGCAAAACAAGGAAACAGATCGATTAATGGTTTGCAAGGCCATTAACATGCGTGCAACGGCGTAGGAAGACTCAAACCTAGCAGATTTTGCAGCGGGTCGGCCTCCAGGTGTAAGACATAGTCACCTCATGGGCCACCCTGGTCCACATGGGTGTGGGCTCGCTACACCCAAATAGATCTATCACTCATGCCCCTCGGTCCTAACACGAGAATTAATGGACTTAGGAGTGCGCCTACTCATTCACATGATCTACTGTACTTTCCAAAGCTAACCATACCAATTGTAATTTGTATGCAATCATTTTGTAACATGTACTTCACCCCCGAAGTTATAAAACAAAAACAATTTAAAGAAAACGGGGACATGAACTCATAGTCTTGCGTCTTCAACAATCGTAACTCAATCTCCTTCGTCGAACACGACTACCTACAACGTACTAATCTATTAGACGAACGGGTCGTGCCTTGACTCAATATTATTGTCTTTGAGTTACGTTTCTTTTGTGTCTTCGATATTATTCCAAGTTATATAATTATTTGTTAAAATAATTAATATTTCAACTTAAATTATATTTATAAATTTCAGAATAATAATATATTTTTGACTTGATACTCTTCAGGTGTTTACACATGTATTTCCTTCCCAAGGATGGGTGTATTTGTATTTATATTCTTATACTTGCATATTTTTGCCATGTATCGGCTCGGGGTCGTATTCTGGTGTGTATTTATACGTATAGGAATATGTATTTTATTGTATTCATTAAGTATTCTTTTACTTAATTTCGTATTAATTTTTCTGTAATATTATCTTTAATAAAAGTCCACCAATATATATTTCCAAAATATATATTGTAATAAATATTATTTAGAAAAATTATTTATAATTTTTCTTTTGGCAAAAATATTTGTATTCTTCATAAGTTTCAAAAATTATATATTTTCATGTCCAACATAGAAAATATATATAAACTCATTTTTCTTCCAAAAATAT
This sequence comes from Helianthus tuberosus, assembly GCA_030545235.1. NCBI lineage: Eukaryota > Viridiplantae > Streptophyta > Magnoliopsida > Asterales > Asteraceae > Helianthus > Helianthus tuberosus. The sequence goes on from CM060410.1 coordinate 94,428,551, forward strand.
TGTATCTCATGTTTGTGTAAGAAAATATATATTTCATGCTTGTCAAAAACAATATATTTTTCCTTGTAAAAAATATGATATATTCTTGTACTAATTGTAAAAATCATATTTTTATTTCCATGATGTCCAAAATATTATTTACCAAAACATACTTTGTGAACAAATTCCGGAATATTTTGTAAGTTATATTCTTTGGTTTGGTTTCCACCAATATTGTTGTGTAAATGTGTATATTCATTCTTTGGAATTTTGGTAATATTTTGGATTGTGATTCTTGGTATTTTAATGTGTTATATTATTTCATGTCCTAAAATAAGATAACTAATACACAAATATACAAATAATCACACACATGGTGTCTTCTAAATATATATTTCCTAAATACATATTTAGTCACTTTTATTTATGAAAATCAACCTCCAATATTTATATTTTTGTAACAAAAATTATGGCAAAGTTTATGTAGGAAATTCATGGTTTAAAATACACTTGTAAATATTTCTTTAAAAATATTTTTCTAAGTGTTTATATTTTTAGAAAATTTTGTCATAGTTTCCCTTAAAAATGGAGGTTTCCATGCTTTTAAGCATATCATTTTCTTTTGTAAAAATCATCATAATCAATTCACAATCATCAACAAACAACCTTTACTTACCAATTTTGCCAAAATCATGCATTTTCTACTACCTCATGAACTTGAATATTTGTAAAAATTTGTAGTAAATTACTAGTGTTCTTAGTAAGTCTCTTTACCCTCTAAAATATGATTAGTTCTTTAAAAACTTCATTTTTAAAGAAGTTAGATGTTTACAACTTCTTGTCACATTTTCTAAAAATATTTATTTATGCATTCTTTTTGTTACACAAGTGTTTCTACACTTGTTTAACCACTAAAAATGAGATTTGTTTATGTAAGAACCAAGTTTAAATGAAACTCATATTTTTAACTTGGTTACTTTGAAAAACCATTCATAAATATTTAGATCTATATGATTAAAAACTTACTTTGATCATTATTTTTCAAGAAATCAAAGTATTCTTTCAAGTTCATGATTCATGTGTGGATGATCTATCATCCTACAACGTTTCTACTATCTCATCTTGCTAGATTATGTTTTTAATCATGATCTAGCAAGATCTTATGATGATCAACATCATTTCTACAAACAATCAATGATCAACAAGCATAACAGCTCATATTCATCAAGATTACTTCATTAAACAAGCTTATGTTCATGTTTAGTTTTTATGATCTTTAGTGTTCTTTAAGATTTTGATTATGATTCTTCTTTAACCACTAAAAATGGAAGTAAAATGGAGTGTACAAGGTTCTTACCACTAGCTCAAGGCTAGGGATGATTCAAGAGTAGAAAACAAATGGATAAAAGCAAACAAGAGAGGTCCTTCAAGCTTCAAAGCCACCAAGCTCCTTAGTCTTGCTTCTAACACCTTTGTATGTATGTGAAATGAATGAAGAAGGTTGAATGATGATGATGGTTGTGGTTGGTTTCGGCCGAGAACAATGAGAGGGAAGGAGGAGAGTTTGTGTGTATTAGTGTGTATGAGAAATGAGATCAAGTTCCTCATGTGTTCTACTTATAACCATTTTACCACTTAAACTCTTGGATATTATGTTACACAAAGCACAAACAAGATCTATTTAAAAATGAAATAAAATCATCTTGGTGGGGGCCATGTTGGCCGTGAACTAGGTGGGGGGGGGGTCTAGATTAGGTGTTAACTAGTTTGGTTACATTAAGGTTGAAATCCAAGTATTAGTTACATGCTTTAGTTATTAGGTAATTTTAGGAGGTGTTATGATGTTCGGGGATCATAACTAGCTTGGAAATGTTAAAACAATACTTCTAGTGTAAGGGTATGTTTGGCATGGAGCTTTTAGGAGCTTCTAGCTTTAAGCTTTAAACTTTTAAGAAAAAGCTCCTACTCAATAAAAAGTCTTGTTTGGTTGAAGGAGCTTTAAGCTTTTAGGTTAGGAGCTTGAAGCTTTTGGTTGAACGCTACTACTAGTAGCGTTTAGAATGAGCTACAAGCTTTCAGGGAAAAAATGACTATTTTAACCTCTAAAAATAAGGAACTTTTTAATGCACCAACTTTATAAATTTTTAGTTATGTCCATTTTGGTCATTTTATACATTTTATTAAAAGCTCCAACTACTCTACCAAACACCAAATATATCTAAAAAACTACAGCTACTAGCTACCAGCTTCCGGCCACCAGCTACCAGCTTCCAGCTACCAACCACTAGCTACTTTTGCCAAACATTTCCTAAATTTGATGTTTCGCATAGTGTCCGGTTGTTCGGTTGGTTACTGGTTCGTTAAAGTGCTAAACTATGCAGTTTAGTGTGCTTTATGTATCTTTTTGTGACACTTTTGATTCCCGACACTTAGGAAAGCATTCAGAACCATTTTACCATATTTCTGCATTAAATTAGTGTGTTAATTTGCTGATTTTTGATGAATTCAGCATTTTGGGTGAGTTTCAAGCACTTTCCGGCACTTAAACTATCACTAGCAAGGCAGTTTTGTGATCCTTACTTTCCTACACACTATACTAGTGTCATACTTAGTTTCAGGCTCATTTTGTACCTCAATGCACTGTCTGTCTATGTGCTGAGTTCTGTCAGCACTTTTCTGATCTATCAGATAACTATGCTAACTGTACTTAATGCATCATTTAAGGCAATAAGGCTTTCATACAATATTGGTATGACATTAAGCAATGTATGATGCACATGTATGTATAAGACAGTAATAAGAAAACAGTTAATTGAAATTCAGCACAGTCATTAAACACTAATCCTGGTTAATTAATTGTACAGATACCTGGATTTTTGACAGTTGTCACATTCTCCCCCTATTAAGAAAATTTCGTCCCGAAATTTTAAGCTTAACTACTAGCAGCAGGGGAGTTAGGGAACAAATGCGGATATTTGGCTTTCATGTGGTCCTCACGCTCCCAAGTAAACTCTGGGTCGTGATGCGCATTCCATCTAACCTTAACAAGCTTAACACTACATCTCCGAGTTTTGTTAACCTTACAACCAGTAACCTCGACGGGTTCTTCGGTGAAGTGGAGTGTGTCGTGAATGTGAACTTCGTCAGTAGGAATGACCACCGTTTCCTGGGTTGGACTCTTCTTCAGGTTAGATACATGGAATGTATCATGAACACCATTAAGTTCTGCCAGTAGTTCCAACTTATATGCTGCAGGACCAATCCTCTCAAGGATTTTGAACGGTCCAATGAATCGTGGGTTTAACTTTCCACGCTTCCCAAAGCGTGCTACACCTTTCCAATGTGAGACTTTTAACAAAACCATATCTCCCACTTCAAATTCCAAAGGCTTCCTTCTTTGGTCCGCATAGCTCTTTTGTCGATCGCGAGCCACCTTGATGCGTTCTCAGATCTGCATGATCTTATCTGTCGTCTCCTAGACCAATTCAGGACCAACAAGCTATCTATCACCTGCATCTGCCCAGCATAACGGCGATCGACACTTACGTCCGTAGAGAGCTTCAAACGGTGCAGCTTGAATGCTTGTATGGTAGCTGTTGTTATAGGAGAACTCAACCAAAGGCAGGTGAGTGTCCCAACTGCCATCCAAGTCCATTACGCAAGCTCGTAACATATCTTCTAATGTCTGAATCGTTCTCTCACTTTGGCCGTCCGTCTGTGGGTGAAATGCGGTGCTCAAATTCAATTGTGAACCAAACGCTTCTTGGAAAGATTGCAAAATCCTTGACACAAATATCCCGTCTCTATCAGATATAATCGAGATAGGCACTCCATGACGTGCGACTATCTCCCTTAAGTATAGCTCAGCTAGCTTACCAGTGTTATCCTTTTCTCTGATAGGCAAAAAGTGCGCAGATTTTGTCAGACGGTCTACGATTTCCCAAATCGTATCATGACCTCTGGGTGTCTTTGGCAACTTGGTTATGAAGTCCATCAAGATCTGCTCCCACTTCCACATGGGTATCTCGGGTTGTTGTAGGAGACCTGAAGGCTTTTGATACTCGGCCTTCACTTTGGCACAAGTCAAGCATTTTCCAACATAAGTTGCAACATCACCTTTCAATCTTGGCCACCAGTAATAATCCCTCAAATCTTGGTACATCTTGTCCGATCCTGGGTGGATTGAGTACCTTGATTTATGAGCTTCATTAAAGATTACGTCTCTAAGACCTCCAAAAAACGAAACCCAAATTCGTCCCATGATACACAAGGTTCCTTCCTTGTTGGGTACCAATTTTTTCTCCATCCCGCGGAGGTATTCATCCTTCAAGTTTTCCTTCTTGAGAGCTTCTCGCTGTGCAGCACGAATGCGCAACGAGAGGTCTGTTTGAATGATCATCTCCAAAGCCCTAACCCTTATGGGCTTAATCCTCTCTTTATGACTTAAGGCGTCTGCCCCCACATTCGCCTTTCCTGGGTGATATTTGATTTCACAATCTTAATCGTTTAACAGCTCCACCCATCGTCGCTGTCTCATATTGAGCTCTTTCTGATCGAATATGTGCTGGAGGCTCTTGTGATCTGTTAAGATCGTGCATCGGGTGCCATACAAATAATGTCGCCAGATCTTTAATGCAAACACCATTGCGCCTAATTCCAAGTCATGTGTGGTGTAGTTCTTCTCATGAACCTTCAACTGGCATGAAGCATAAGCGATAACCTTCTGTCGCTGCATCAGCACACAACCTAATCCCTGACGTGAGGCATCACAGTATATCACGAAGTCATCGGTGCCTTCGGGTAGGGATAAAATAGGTGCATCGCAAAGCTTGTTCTTTAGCAACTGAAAAGCTTCCTCTTGTTTATCTCCCCATTCATACTCCTTGTCTTTTTTAGTAAGGGAGGTCAACGGTTGAGCGATTTTTGAAAAATCCTCAATGAATCTGCGATAATACCCAGCTAAACCTAGAAACTGACGAATCTCGGTTGGCGTCTTCGGAGTTTCCCAATTCTTAATCGCCTCGATCTTGGTGGGGTCTACATGAATCCCATCTTCATTTACTACATGACCGAGGAATTGTACCGCACGCTACCAGAACTCGCACTTTGAGAACTTTGCGTACAATTTCTCCTTCTTGAGTAGCTCTAAAATGGATCTAAGGTGTTGTTTATGTTCTTACTTTGTCCTTGAATAGATCAAAATATCATCGATAAACACAATCACGAATTTATTGAGATATGGCTTGCAGACTCGGTTCATCAGGTCCATGAATACTGCTGGCGCGTTTGTCAGACCAAACGGCATTACTAGAAACTCGTAATGTCTATAACGAGTTCTAAAAGCAGTTTTCGGTATACTCTCTTCTTGAATCCTCAGCTGGTGATAACCTGATCGAAGATCGATCTTGGAGTAGTAACCCGAACCTTGAAGTTGATCGAAGAGATCATCAATCCTCGGCAAGGGGTACCGATTCTTGATAGTCAACTTGTTCAACTCTCGGTAGTCAATGCACATGCGAAAACTACCGTCCTTCTTCTTGACAAACAGAACTGGAGCTCCCCAAGGCGAGAAGCTTGGTCTAATAAATCCCTTGTCCAAAAGCTCTTGAAGTTGCATCGACAACTCTTGCATCTCGGAAGGCGTAAGTCGATAAGGTGCCTTGGCTACAGGCGCATCGCCTGGAACCAAGTCAATATGGAACTCGACTTATCGTTGCGGCAACAATCCTGGAAAGTCTTTAGGAAAGACTTCAGGATATTCCCTTACCATAGGGATATCTTCCAGCTTTGGCTCTTTAGCTTCCTTATCAGTAATGTGTGCCAAAAAGGCAACACATCCTTTCTGCAAAAACTTTCAGGCCTTCAAACAGCTGATAATCCTTAGAGGCGTAGCATGCTTCTCTCCATGCACTACAATCGTCTCTCTATTCGCCATCGGGATGCGAATGATCTTCTCGTGACATACGATCTCAGCTCGGTTGCTCGACAACCAATCCATTCCAACTACCATGTCAAAGCTTCCCAACTCGACTGGCAGAAGATCAATCGTAAATTCGTGCTCTCCGAGCTCTATTACACAACCTCTAATCACTTCATTTGCTTCTACTAGCTTTCCATTAGGTAGTTCTATCGAGTATGGAATATCTAGCTTACTGGCAACTAACCCAAGTATATTCTTAAATTCTAGGGATACGAAGCTATAATCGGCACCAGTATCAAACAGTACAGATGCAATGTGTTGGTTGATAGGGAACATACCCGTAACTACGTTCGGATCCTGGCGAGCTTCCCTAGCTTCTCTGTTGAAGACTCTCCCCTGGGCTTGGTTGTTCTTCGGGCAATCACGCTTGAAATGCCCAACATCTCCACAACCAAAGCATCCTTGCTTGTTTCCAGTGCCACCCTGGTTGTTGGTTTGGTTGCGGTTTCCATTACCAGCTTGGCTTCCAGCACCGCCACGATTTCCATTACCGCCATTTCCTCCTTGATTGCGGTTTCCATAACCCTTTCCACCACGGTTTCCACTGCCATTTCCATTACCACTTCCTCTCTGACCACCATTATTCCCACGACCGGCTCCATACCAGCATGTCTCTTTGGTATGGCCAACTCTTCAGCACGTTTCACATTTCCAGCTCTACATCGACTAGTGTGATGGAACTGACACACATCACATTTGGGCAAGGTGCCCATATAACCTTTCCCTTTATTCTCAGCACCAGAAGTAGCAGTACCAGTCTTAACCTCGGTTGGTGGATTCGTATCTCTCTTCTTGTTAGTACCACTGCTGCTTCCTTGGGTACCCTTCTTGAAGTTCAAGAACTTTCTCTTGTTCTCTCCTGACGACTCAACGTGAGTCTCCTTCTTCTTTCCATCAAATATCGAAAACTTGTTCAATCTAATCTCTTCTTCAGTCAATGCTACGCTCAAATCAATGGCTTCAGTGATCGTTGGAGGATTTGAAGTAGTCACCATGCTCATGATTTGGGGTGCCAATCCCCAGATGAAACGTTCAATTCGCTTGAACTCCGGTTCTACCATGTAGGGGACAACGCGAGACAGGTCATGGAATCTCTGCACCTACTCAGAAATCTTCGGACCATCCATCTTCAGATTCCAGAACTCGGTTTCCAGCTTCTGAATCTTAGCTCTCGAGCAGTACTTCTTGCGCATCAGCTCTTTCATCTCATCCCAAGTCATAGCGTATGCAGCCTCTTCTCCCAGAGTCTGAACCTGAAGGTTCCACCAGGATAGAGCTCCGTCTAGGAAAGGTCGAGAAATGTAGGTGACCTGGTGCTCTGGCGCACACTTGCTCATCCGCAGCACAAAATCGGTTTTCTCCGCCCATCTAACGAAGGCTACAGCACCTCCAGTGCCGTCAAAATTCAGAGTCTTACAGTCAAGGAACTGCTTGTAAGTACAACCTGTACAAGCAACATCATTCACAAAAAGCATTAGCAAGCGCACATGGAATGTCCAAACATATCGTAATGTGTCCTTAATGACTTAAACATTACTGTGAGGTGGGTTATTTCCTGAGGTACCTCCACTGTGTTCAGAGCTTAAGGCCTCATGTTGTGCGATTGCTTGTGAAATCCGTTCTTGCAGTTCTGCCTCTGTTGTGGGCAAGTGGTTGTTCCTTCGAGGAGGCATCTTCTAAGAGAAGATTGTATAGGTCAGGTCTTATGTATATAGTAAGTATTACGTATATAATAGCATTTTCTATAACAAGTAAGCAGGCAATCATAGCATAAACAAGTAAGTGAACAATGTATTTAATGAGAACATTACGATTGAGCTTTCATTAATTATCGACCATAAATACAACTACATGTTTTACAAGTGTATCGGATCAAAAGGGAACACAGGGTCACACTACCCTTGTCCAAAATGTCTACCAGTCTACCATAAGTCATACAGTCAAAAGGTGGTCTCCAAAAGGCTGTACTAGCTCAGCTCAATAGCGGTGCTCTCATCAAAAGTAGTGACGCCTACCTACACAAAACCAAAAACCGTCTATGCTGATGGTGGTGGAGGAGGAGGTGGAGGAACAAAAAGTAAGCTGCGCACATGCGCTAACTCCTCCTCAAGCTGATATACATGACGCAACAGATAACTAATCTGCTGCTCAACAGTAAGAAAGCGAGTATCAAACTCAGGAAATGGAGTAAGCGGTGCAGGAGGATGCGAAAATGGGGACGGTGATGAACAAGGGGGAACAAAAGATGGCTGGCACGGACATGGCAAAGGTCGCGGTGTCATCTCAAGCTCTAAAATCCTGCGACTCGTGATCTCAAACTGAAGCTGCAATGAAAGAAGTAACTCATCTCGTGTATAACCAGTGTAATGTGAGGGATGGTAGGGATCATAAATCGGCATGGTGTAAGGTGGGAACCATCGAAATGGCTCATCAAGTGGTGAAGAAGTACAATGAGTTGTAGGAGTATACTGAGGCATGTGAGGAAGTGCGGCTGAAACATGAGGATCACGGTCGGCCTTCCCCTGGACGGGATGCAGGGATGTCCTGCAAGAAAGTGACAGGTAAATCAGTGCGGTGAACGTCGGACTCGATCGGGTGAAAAGGGGCAACATCAATAGGTGCAGGTGCAAGTGGGGAAGTAACTGGCTCAATGACAGGAGGGTCAGCGGGTGCAGGAACTGGATCTGGTATGAGTGGTGCAATATCAGGTACGCCAAATGGAACAGGATCATGGTCAGGTAAAGGCTCAGGATCAGCGGGTGCATCAACAGGCTGATCATCAGGAATAAAATCAAGCTCAAGTCCAGGCTCATCATCATGTGGAGGTAACGGGGCAGCTGACATAGCTGTATCCTCATCAAAATCAGTGGCGTATCGTCACAAACCAACTGCCTGTAAGGCGGATGAAGACACAGACTCAAAAGAATCGGGGACAGAATGTAAACTAGAGTCAGAAGAAATCTCAATGACGGGAATCCCCAGAAGTGGAATGGCAACGTCCTCATCGAGCTCTCCATCACCATGAACATCATCGGGAGGACCATCGACAAACAGGTCAACATCATCATCAAAAAGATCGTCAAATGGCCAATCCTCGGGGGGAATGACCATGAGAGGAACGGGAGCGAGGATCGGTGCCACGACATGCTCACCATCGGGGTGACCGATGATAAGATGATCGTGAATAGGAATAGGAATAACAAAAGGATCCTCGTCTGGGATACCATCAGCAATCGGTAAATCATCTTCGAAATCTGGCAGCGCAAAGGGCTGAAAGTCATCGTCATCATCGGACATCATCTCTGGGTCACTCTCGGTGTCAGAGGTAAAGATCCCTGGCTCAGGTGCAATCTCATCATCTGAGACTACAGCAATAGGGTCATCGGTATCGGACAAACCACTCTTGGATGATGACATAGTGTCTGTAACAAAACAATCACAACATATGCACATATATCAACAACTAACATTAAACATTCAATCAATAACAATGTAATCATGTATCTTCCTAGTCTCTCAGACTAAACCAACTAGTCTCCCAGACTAACCCGCATAGTCTCTCAGACTGAACTACCTAGCCTCCCAAACTAGACCTCCCAGTCTCTCAGACTGAACCACCCAATCTCTCAGACTGAACCACCCAGTCTCTCAGACTAAACCACCCAGTCTCTCAGACTGAACCACCCAGTCTCTCAGACTGAACAATAAACATAAACCTTGAATTGTGTTTCATGTCTTTTTGTTTGTAAAAGTGTTTGTTTCCATGGATTTGGGCATTTCGTGTATGCAATGAAAGCATGTTGTAAAAATATTTTCGTGAGAGCCCTAATGATTGTAGTCTAGACTCGAGAAGAAATCCTAGTTCGCTACAATCGAAGCTCTGATACCAAGCTGTCACACCTTGACTTTTGCGGAAGCGTGATTATGGTGTGACTTTCTTAATACCATTGCATTCAATCATAACAATAACTATATGATAAAAACCATAGATTTTCATCCATATATTAAGTTTAAAAACATGATGACATTGTTTTAAAACATAGAAATTCAAATACGAGTACCAACCATGCAGCTTGTTTAAAAGTTCACAAAGACTCGCCAAATGACATTAAATTAAACCGGGATTAGGGAGACGTGTCTGGTCCAGGAATAAGACACACTGACCAAACCCTAAGACCATGGATGACATCTTTTATTCTTAACGCAGCTTGAAACATCCAACGCCCGCCAGATCCACTACTAATTCCTTGAAATACATGTATTTTGAAAACGTCAACAAAAGTTGAGCGATATCATGTGTGTGTTTGTGAATAAACCTTTGAAAAATTTGTAAGTAAGTTTGTATGTACTTGAAAAACCCGATTTGAAAGCAAAACAAGGAAACAGATCGATTAATGGTTTGCAAGGCCATTGACATGCGTGCAACGGCGTAGGAAGACTCAAACCAAGCAGATTTTGCAGCGGGCCGGCCTCCAGGTGTAAGACATAGTCACCTGATGGGCCACCCTGGTCCACATGGGTGTGGGCTCGCTACACCCAAATAGATCTATCACTCATGCCCCTCGGTCCTAACACGAGAATTAATGGACTTAGGAGTGCGCCTACTCATTCACATGATCTACTGTACTTTCCAAAGCTAACCATACCAATTGTAATTTGTATGCAATCATTTTGTAACATGTACTTCACCCCCGAAGTTATAAAACAAAAACAGTTTAAAGAAAACGGGGACATGAACTCACAGTCTTGCGTCTTCAACAATCGTAACTCAATCTCCTTCGGCGAACACGACTACCTACAACATACTAATCTATTAGACGAACGGGTCGTGCCTTGACTCAATATTATTGTCTTTGAGTTACATTTCTTTTGTGTCTTCGATATTATTCCAAGTTATATAATTATTTGTTAAAATAATTAATATTTCAACTTAAATTATATTTATAAATTTCAAAATAATAATATATTTTTGACTTGATACTCTTCGGGTGTTTACACATGTATTTCCTTCCTAAGGATGGGTGTATTTGTATTTATATTCTTATACTTGCATATTTTTGCCATGTATCGGGGTCGTATTCTGGTGTGTATTTATACGTTTAGGAATACGTATTTTATTGTATTCATTAAGTATTCTTTTACTTAATTTCGTATTAATTTTTCCGTAATATTATCTTTAATAAAAGTCCACCAATATATATTTCCAAAATATATATTGTAATAAATATTATTTAGAAAAGTATTCATAATTTTTCTTTTGGCAAAAATATTTGTATTCTTCATAAGTTTCAAAAATTATATATTTTCATGTCCAGCATAGAAAATATATATAAACTCATTTTTCTTCCAAAAATATTGTATCTCATGTTTGTGTAAGAAAATATATATTTCTTAAAAATAATATATCTTCTAAAAATTTTAAGAAAATATATATTTCATGCTTGACAAAAACAATATATTTTTCCTTGTAAAAAATATGATATATTCTTGTAGTAATTGTAAAAATCATATTTTTATTTCCTTGATGTCCAAAATATTATTTACCAAAACATACTTTGTGAATAAATTCCGGAATATTTTGTAAGTTATATTCTTTGGTTTGATTTCCACCAATATTGTTGTGTAAATGGGTATATTCATTCTTTGGAATTTTGGTAATATTTTGGATTGTGATTCTTGGTATTTTAATGTGTTATATTATTTCATGTCCTAAAATAATATAACTAATACACAAAATATACAAATAATCACACACATAGTGTCTTCTAAATATATATTTCGTAAATACATATTTAGTCACTTTTATTTATGAAAATCAACCTCCAATATTTATATTTTTGTAACAAAAATTATGGCAAAGTTTATGTAGGAAATTCATGGTTTAAAATACACTTGTAAATGTTTGTTTAAAAATATTTTTCTAAGTGTTTATATTTTTAGAAAATTTTGCCATAGTTTCCCTTAAAAATGGAGGTTTCCATGCTTTCAAGTATATCATTTTCTTTTGTAAAAATCACCAGAATCAATTAACAATCATCAACAAACAACCTTTACTTACCAATTTTGCCAAAATCATGCATTTTCTACTACCTCATGAACTTGAATATTTTTAAAAATTCGAAGTAACTTACTAGTGTTCTTACTAAGTCTTGTTACCCTCTAAAATATGATTATTTCTTTAAAAACTTCATTTTTTAAGAAGTTAGATGTTTACAACTTCTTATCACATTTTCTAAAAATGTTTCTTTATGCATTCTTCTTGTTACACAAGTGTTTCTACACTTGTTTAACCACTAAAAATGAGATTTGTTTATGTAAGAACCAAGTTTAAATGAAACTCATATTTTTAACTTGGTTACTTTGAAAAACCATTCATAAATATTTAGATCTATATGATTAAAAACTTACTTTGATCATTATTTTTCAAGAAATCAAAGTATTCTTTCAAGTTCATGATTCATGTGTGGATGATCTATCATCCTACAACATTTCTACTATCTCATCTTGCTAGATTATGTTTTTAATCATGATCTAGCAAGATCTTATGATGATCAACATCATTTCTACAAACAATCAATGATCAACAAGCATAACAACTCATATTCATCAAGATTACTTCATTAAACAAGCTTATGTTCATGTTTACTTCTTATGATCTTTAGTGTTCTTTAAGATTTTGATTATGATTCTTCTTTAACCACTAAAAATGGAAGTAAAATGGAGTGTGCAAGGTTCTTACCACTAGCTCAAGGTTAGGGATGATTCAAGAGTAGAAAACAAGTGGATAAAAGCAAACAAGAGAGGTCCTTCAAGCTTCAAAGCCACCAAGCTCCTTAGTCTTGCTTCTAACACCTTTGTATGTATGTGAAATGAATGAAGAAGGTTGAATGATGATGATGGTTGTGGTTGGTTTCGGCCGAGAACAAGGAGAGGGAAGGAGGAGAGTTTGTGTGTATTAGTGTGTATGAGAAATGAGATCAAGTTCCTCATGTGTTCTACTTATAACCATTTTACGACTTAAACTCTTGGATATTATGTTACACAAAGCACAAACAAGATCTATTTAAAAATGAAATAAAATCATCTTGGTGGGGGCCATGTTGGCCGTGAACTAGGTGTGGGGGGGGGGTCTAGATTCGGTGTTAACTAGTTTGGTTACATTAAGGTTGAAATCCAAGTATTAGTTACATGCTTTAGTTATTAGGTATTTTTAGGAGGTGTTATGATGTTTGGGGATCATAATTAGCTTGGAAATGTTAAAACAGTGCTTCAAGTGTAAATTTGATATTTCGGGTAGTGTCCTGTTGTTCGGTTGGTTACTGGTTCGTTAAAGTGCTAAACTATGCAGTTTAGTGTGCTTTATGCATCTTTTTGTGACACTTTTGATTCCCGACACTTAGGAAAGCATTCAGGACCATTTTACCATATTTCTGCATTAAATTAGTGTGTTAATTTGCTGATTTTTGCCGAATTTTGCTGAATTCAGCATTTTGGGTGACTTTCAGGCACTTTCCGGCACTTAAACTATCACTAGCAAGACAATTTTGTGATCCTTACTTTCCTACACACTATACTAGTGTCATACTTAGTTTCAGGCTCATTCTGTACCTCAATGCACTGTCTGTCTATGTGCTGAGTTCTGTTAGCACTATCCTGATCTATCAGATAACTCTGCTAACTGTACTTAATGCATCATTTAAGGCAATAAGACTTTCATGCAATATTGGCATGACATTAAGCAATGTATGATGCACATGTATGTATAAGACAGTAATCAGAAAACAGTTAATTGAAATTCAGCACAGTCATTAAGCACTAATCCTGGTTAATTAATTATACATATACCTGGATTTTTGACAGTTCTCACATTAACAGTCATGTGAACATACATTTAATATGTGAGTTGCAGGTGGTGATGGTGAGGGTAAGGGTGGGGTGGGCCACTTGAGTTAACTTTATCTTTTAATTTTTTAATACAGTAAGGGCATTAAGGTCATTTCACACTCACTTAACTGAGAAAACTAGCCTCCATCCACTCTAGGGACTATCCGAGTAACAAACTGTCAAACCACATGGAGCACCGGTGTAATTTCTAAAAGTTGAGGACTATAGGTGTTATTTTACAAAACCACAGGGACTATCCGTGCATTTTACTCTAAATTTAATAATAATTTTCTACAATTAAGGAATTAAGATATAATTTCTAACCTAGTAATTAATATAAATAAAAAATAAGATATTTTATGGAACTTTATCCATAATTTCTTAAATTTTTGAAACATATTAAATTTAATAATTTAAATTAAATCTATGATGGTCTAGAATAATGACAGGTGTCATTTCATTGGTTTCTTTTATTATATAGTACTAGCGGTAAGACCCGTGTGCAAACACGGGTGACTTTTAGAAAACCATGCATAACACATGTTATTAAACAACGAATCACTATACATTTATACAATAAAAAATAGAAATGATACAATAAATAAACTATAAATCCTACAAAGTAATCGTGTGAATGAGTCATGTTCCTTAACCAAGTAATCGTGTTTCGACAAACAGTTAACAATATAAGTGCCATGTTTAACTTTAAAGTCTCGGCTGCTTCTTTAGCTATGCACACATACAACCCCAATACTTTATACACTGCTTGATTTTTTTATTGAATGTACTTCCATGTAAACAAACCGGCCATTATTCCTATCCAAAGTACAATCACCCAACATCTTTGCCTGTTCTCCTATAAAAAGTACTTCAAGTCTTCAACACTATTAGATCTGTTCAAGACAATTAGAGCATCTATTTGAAGACTTCAAAGATCTGTCCTGTTGAAGGCATGAAAGCACTATTGAAGAAGAAGAAAAGTCTATTCAAAGGACAAAGCCCTGTTATAGACAACACACTGATATAGACAAGGCATGTTATAGACAAGGCACTGATATAGAAGGCCAAACATCTATTTAAGCCTGAACAGATGTTTGGTAAGTTAACAGAGGTTTGAACACTATGGATCTTTAGCAGCCCTTTGAACATCTGTTTAGGCTTAAACTAGCCAAAGGGATTTAAACCTCTGTTGACTTACCAAACATCTGTTCAGGCTTAAACAGATGTTTGGCCTTCTATATCAGTGCCTTGTCTCTAACAGGGCTTTGCCCTTTGAACAGACTTTTCTTCTTCTTCAATAGTGCTTACATGTCTTTAACAGATCTTTGAAGTCTTCAAACAGATGCTCTAATAGTCTTCAACATATCTAATAGTGTTGAAGACTTCAAAGATCTGTTGAAGACATGAAAGCACTGTGGAAGAAGAAGAAGAAAAGTCTGTTCAAAGGGCAAAGCCCTGTTAGAGAGAAGGCACTGATATAGAAGGCCAAACATATGTTTTGGTCTTCTGAACAGATGTTTGGTAAGTCAACAGAGGTTTAAATCCCTCCGGTTGGTTTAAGCCTGAACAGATGTTCAAAGGAATGCTAAAGATCCATAGTGTTAAACTTGAAACCGACAAAATTGTATATATATATATATATATTTTCATTTTTGAAATATCTAATTATGTATTCATGAACTATCTTTATCATTTTAAAAAGCCTCAACTACTGTTGTGTTTGTTTTATTTCTTTTTATATTTCTAAATCATGTTCCTATTCTCGTTTGACTCATTATATTTCTAAACAAATAATAAAAAGAAAAATGATGAAGAAACATGAACCATAATAGTGTTAATGGTCGCATAAGACGAAGCATGCCACTAAACAATTTGCTTTGAAAATCACATAATATCCATAAACTACTGTTGTTCCTTATAAAATTATGTCAAACGCCACTATATATCTACAACTTAAACATTTGCATTCTAGTGGAAACAGAGGTATCTTACAGATTGCTACACGATCCTCGATCAAGTTCATTCTGAAGAAGTCCCAGATGATCTAGAGCTTCCTGATAACTTTAAACAGCTTGTTTCCGAAATGAAAAACAACAAATACAACGCAAAGAAATTCACGCTTACTCTGAAAGGAATGGTATGTCAACTCGACGTATTTGTGTTAATGTGTTTTATTGGATTTTGTATCTAATGTTGGGTTACTGTTGACAGATGGAAAGATCTGAAAGAGCGATCAGAGAATCTAAATTTCAAGAACTTATGAACAAACATACAATTGAGTTCCATATTCAAGCTACAACAATACAAACTTATCAGTTATCACTCAAACACGACAGAGCAAGTTCTTATTATTCATAACTTGAATCTTCAACAACAGTACCCAAACCATTTGTGACTACACTATTGTTGATTTGAATCAGAAAGTAAAGTAAAAACTCAGTTGTATCTTTTATTAAACGGGTGGTGTGCTGATGTGTGCAAAATGCAACATACAAATTACATCAATTATGGCATAAAACTAACCCTTTTTTAGTACTAATGTTGGAAAAAGTGTGCTTTTGTCTTCCTTTTGTATTTTCAGGATTAAATGAGCTCAAATGAACAAAAGAAGCAAAAAGGCAGCTAAATCTAACATAAATACAAGAAAAGGAATAAACGTAGCATGCCCGACCCCTCGACAGCATCCTCCCAAGAAAAAACAAGAGAACAGAAGGCTGAACACGCCCCGTGCTCAATGAACACGGGGGCGTGCCCAAGTGTCTGCAGAAAAGACAAAGTTGTAGAAGCTTCTATCACCCACCACGGGGGCGTGCCCAGCGGACACGGGCCCGTGGTCAACTCTAAGATTCGCAGAATCTAGGGAAATCTTGATAGTACAGATACGCTTCTGCACACGGGGTCGTGCCCAGCGGACACGGGGGCGTGGTCAACTAATGCAGACAGACTGTAATTAACGAAGAAAGAGAAGATGGGTGGACACGGGGCCGTGCCCAATGGACACGGGGCTGTGTCCGGGCTTTTGTGCAGCCTATAAATAGGGGTGCTTGGCTCACTTGAAAATCATCCCTTGGCAAACCACCTCTCTCACACTTCACCCACACTCCACCACCACCACAACACCATCATCCACCACCATCATCCATCATCCATCATAGAGTGTGTGTAGTAGTCTCGGGATCCAAGATTGATCGTAAGAGTTCTTGACAATCAAAGGCCATGTTTGCCTAAGTCTCTTACATCACTTGGTGAAGACAAGCATTTAGTGTAATACTTTTTATTTTTAATCTTTTCGCACTTTTTATTTGGTTATGTATTAATGACTTTAATAACTAGTTTCTTATGTTGAAGGTGAGTCTTCCTTATCATTTGTCCGTGGTGTCTTGGCATTATTTTATTGTCTATATAAAATAAAAGATTTACACCATTCATATCTCCACGGTCTATATGGAGATATGTTGGCTACCTGGTCGGGGGTTAAGGGAATGGTTTGGTAAGAGTCTTACCTTGTACAGTGTATAGATCCTGCAAGGACCTGGGTCAAGCTTAGTATGATCTCCTTCAATACCCACTGGTATTGGATGGCGGGGGTCCGAATTTCTTGATCCCCTCATATGTAAACTACTATTAATATATAAAACCGGCTACTTAGGATTGTATCTTTGCTGACTCAAACTACTTAGCCGAGGGTAACGTCACCTTCAAAAGAGGGGCCTGCCACATTACGCATTAATAACTTAATTAATTATCTTTCAATAATCCAACCTTTTAGGATTGTATCCTTGCTGACTCAAGCTACTGGGTTGAGGGTAACGTCACCTTCAAAAGAGGGGCCTACTACAATAAGTAAGATAATCTCTTAAAAAATGAAAAAATGCGGAAATAATCAAAGGTTACACTAAAGGCGAGTCGGATCCAAGTGATTCATCTTGTCTATCTGCGTTTTCTTTTATTTTTATTTTCTGCATTTTAGTTTTTATTTTCTAGTTTAAAACCTTTTTCTAAACTTTTGATTTGATTAGACGTTGAAGATAAACCGGTATTAAAAGCTCTTGTGTCCTTGGACGACCTCGGTATCTTACCAACACTATACTACGCTCACGATGGGTGCACTTGCCCATATGTGTGTTTGGTGTTAGTAAATATCGTGTTTTATAAATTTAAAACTTGACTAAACTGGTTAAAAAGGACTAAATATATATATATAAAAATATATTACAGTTAACGCACATCATGTGCATCCATTGCACTCTTTACAATTCAGCTCAACAACTACAAAATTAAGATCAGAGATTAAGGATCTTCTGTAGTAGAACAAAAAGGAAGTTAAGGATCTGAAGTCATCTCATAGATTTAAGATTAGAGATTGAGTTACCGGAGAGCTTTTTATACCTACAAAACGGCACCTTTTCAGCAACTATCAGATCAAACACAACTTATACAACAAATTAAACACACATAACAACCAAATGCACCGTAAATTCAACAAAATTCAAACCGAATTTGCACAACTGAAAACCCTAAGTTGCGAGAACAATCAAAACAGAAGGGGAGAGAGTACCGAACGAATTAACGGTTGGAATAATCGGTGATTGAAGAATGAAAACCCTAGAGAACGATAATCAATCTTGTTGTTGTTGTTGTTGTTGTTTTGAGTAGTTGAAAATCCCGTCTGTTCAACAAAGTTCTTGCGGATGTCTTCTCCTCTAAAACTTAGAAATACTTCATGTTCAGATGAGTGAGAAGAGGAGGATGATGAAGATGCCATTGATCCGTAGATCAGAATTTGTTTAGAATTAGTATAAAAGCAAGAATATGAATCTGCCATTAAAACTTTACTTTTTTTCTTTCCCAAAAGTGAAGCAGAATACTATTTTTTTTTCTTTCAAAAAGGCATAAGAGTAATAGTTAATCAAACACTTAAAAAACTGATGATACTGCACCTGCTTTGCACGTCTTCTTCTTCGGAAGACATTGGGGTGTGTTGTTGATGGTGATGGGAGGAGCCTCTGAAGAAAAGGGAAACGATGTAGTAAACGGTGACACCGGTGGCGAATAGAGAAGAGGGTATTTGAGGGAGCTCTGGATTTGCGGGAGAGGTGTGGATTGAATTTTGAATGTGGAGAATGATTATATACGTGGAGCCAGAATTTTGAATGTGACAGAGGTTTTGAATTTTGAATGTGGAGCAGAGCTTTGCCCTTTTGTATATGGGTGGAGCTTTGAACTTTGAATGTAGGCCAGACCTTTGAAATTTGAATGTAGGGCAGTGATTTGAAATTTAAAGTGATTTTATATTAAGATTTATGATGTAATCAGTGACATAGGAAAAGCATTGTTGGACAGCCTCTATGGCTGCCACATCAACTTTTCTTATGTCGTTGGGATTTCTCCTTTTATAGAAAGTATAGATAGAATATTATTTTAGTTTAATCTCTTCTAATTAATTATAGATAACCCTCATACTAAATATTATTTAGTTTAATAACTTATGGATAATTATTATTTAGTTTAATTTTCTTCTCATTTATAATATTATTTATTTGAATTAATTATTACTTTTATATTTATCTATTAATATCTATTAATTAAGCAATGGGAATGAATAGTGTTTTAAATCTGGCTTCTTCTGATTGATGTCTTTGGGCGGTCATTCCACCCTTTAGACGCGTGTACCATATGGCCCTTAACCCTTTATAACCAACCATCTCAGGAGAGAGAGGGAGAAGAGAGAAAACAAGCGAAAGAAGAGGGTGTGGCGGTGATCGGAGGGTCACCACCATTTCTCCACCACTATGACGCCACCGTAACACCACCACCGCGGTCATGTCGCAACGGTGTTTCTGTTAATGGGGTTTTTTATGCTCAACAAGAGAGATAGAGGGAGAGAGAGAAATGGAGCTTGAAAAGAGTGAAAGGGAAAAGGGGAGAGAGAAGAGAGAGGGGCGGTGGCCGGAAAGTCACCTGTCACCACCGTTAAACCACCACCACGGTAACGACGTCGCTGTGGTCTCTCTCTTTTTGGGGTTTTTGGCTCAGAAGAGAGAGAAAGGAAAAAGGGAGGGAGGAGGGTGAGGGGCAGTAACCGGAGGATCACCACCGTCTTGCCACCACCTCGATAACCATCATGATTTCTGTTTTGTGGGGGGGGGGGGTTAACCTCTGTATGACCACCACTCTTCTCACTCTATAAATCTCTCTTATCTCTCTCGACGATTGGGACATGAACAATGTTTTTGTTCTTGGTTTGTTCCGATTGACCTATTTGGGTGATCATTGATTCTTGAGACCTCTTTAGCTGCGATGATTTTCAAACCCGACAATGATGTTGGCTTGCCGTAGCGGCACTGAGCGGGTTCAACGACATGATCCTTTCGGATCTGAGTCGATTTATATAGTTCGATGTGTTTTTTTAAATCAATCTGTTTGTAGTTTTTGTTTATGCAATTTTGAATGATATGGTTGTTAGTTGTTACACTTGAAGAGGATATTTGGTCAATCTGTGGTTAGTTTTTTTACTGGATTTTGCTTCTTTGAAGTTCCAATGGTGTAATGGCTTTTGTGCGGGTTTTTATGAAAAGGCAGCTTTTATTTTAGTGATTGTGGTATTAACAGTAGTTATGAAACGCCATACTTTTTTATGTTGGTGGCGAAAAGCATAGACTGTGTATGTCGATTTATTGTGGATTTGAAGTGTTTTCCGGCGACGATGTTAGCTTGCTACTTGGCGTGGTAACTCCAGTTGCAGACGTGGTGGCACTGAACCGTATTTTGTTGTTGCCGGTGATGATGATGTATCATTCTGAGCCTATTTTGCTTTGTGAAAACAATGATAATAACTTTTAATATGAGCCGAATGGGTTTGTAGTTTTCCTTTTTTTTGCTTAATGTACATCTTTTTGGATTGAGTTTGACGCTTCAAAGCATGATATCCGGCATTGTCGTTGTTAGATGACGTTTGTGGTGGTTGTTGCCTTTGTATTAAAGGCCGATTAAACCCACTGTGGAGCACGGGTGGAAAAAATCCTAGAAGTCAAAATCTTGGTTTCCAACCTGCCCAGCCTAATGGTTATGTTGTTAGCCAGTGTTACTTGATATTGATGAAATGAATATAAAAGAGATGATTTTTCCATAGATGGTTGAACACATGATATATACAAAGATTGAATAAATCAATAAACTGATTAAGATGGCTGGATATATTCCTACTACATCAGTAGTGTTACTTGATATTGGCTAATAAGATAATATGTTTTAGACAAACACATTGTGCACTATTAACAAGCTGCAACAAAGTTTGTCCTGAAGAACCATACTTGTTGTAAAGACTGTTGGTAATATTTAACCAAATCATTTATTTATGCAAAGTAGTGGAAACAACTTTACTTGAAAGAACCTTACTTAAGACAACAATCCGTCAAGCAAAAACAACCGTACAAATCTTGGTATTTGATTAGATATATATTTTTATCTCACGTCTTTAATGTGAGTGCCGATACTAAATCACGATTTTAATATGAATGCCGGTGTCGGTTGATTGTTGTTATCATATAACACAGTTTACGGTGTCAATTGATTGTCGTTCTCATATAACACAGTTTAACACGTTGATTGCCATTATTATATAACACAGTTTAGCAAGCCGCAACGCGCGCAGGTTGTACAACCTAGTTTACTTCAAATTCAAACTTAATTATCTAATTTGATATTAACTATAAATTTGAACATTTTGTTTAGTTTGGTATCAAATAGATTTTACGAAACTTAAAATAAAATTAACTAATATTATATATCATTTATACATTTACGGAGTTTTAAATAAAGGGTTAAATTATTGAGACTTCGTAAACAAATTTTGCAACAACAGAATAATCTATTTTTATCACGAAAACCAAACTTTGTGTTAATATATTAAATATTTTTATTTTCACTATACAAAATTACATTTACTCGACCCATGTAATACATGAGGTTTTTTAAGATATAACTTTTTATTATTTGATGTATAAAATTAGATTTATTCAATTCGTACAATACACGAGGTTTTAAGGATATATATAATTTTTTTATTATTTAGTACAGAGAATTACTTTTATTCAAACCGTGTAATACACATATATTTTTAAAAATTTATTTTATTTTTTGTTATTTGGTATATAAAATTACATTTATTCAACCCGTACGATAAATGAGGTTTTTAACGATATATTGTTTTATTATTTAGTATATAAAATTTATTTATTCAACCTGTGTAATACACGTGGTTTTAAAGATATAACTTTTTTATTTCGTATATAAAATTATATTTATTCAACCCGTACGATATTGTTCTTATAGATATAACTTTTTATTATTTAATAAATAAAATTATATTTATTCAACTCGTGCAATAAATGAGGTTTTTAAAGATGTATTGTTTTATTATTTACTATATAAAATTTATTTATTCAACTCGTGTAATACACGAGATTATAACCTAGTTAATACATAAACGTCTATTATCATAACTTTGTTGCATGTTATTAATACATAAACGTCTATTATCACAACTTTATTACATGTTATATAGATATGAGAGGTGTTTATTTTGAAACCATTGATTATGTTAGAGATTTGGTAGAAAAAGAGTTAGGATTACGTTATTTGATAAGACCTGTTTGTCATCAATCGAATTTCTATTAAGAACAACGTGATGAGGGATCGTTAAGACATTTAAAAGTAAAAGGATTATCATAATAGATCAACATAATGATAAATTTTCAATACTATTTGGATACTATGCTGTGTAAATTGATGTTCTTTTATGTTATATGATTGAACAATTAGACTCAACTCTTATAAAAAGGAGGAAGATGTCTTGTTGGTGAGCTTAGTTTATCAAGTTATTTTAATATATTTAATTTAGGTAAGAATCAATGAAAATCTAAATAATCATTGATACGATAAATGACATGTGAAATGCATATTCGTTCGAAATTAATCCGATTTTTGTCTCCCCCGAACTTGCTCGTAGCGAGGTGAGCGAGTCACACCCACGACAAGCGAAAATTCAATTACTATAGTTGAAAGCCTCTGAACTTGCATCTAATCTAGTTGGTTGGTTGATTCACAGTAAAAATATTCTTTAACAGGAACTAATTAACACTAATTAAGTGATCACCATCAAATGAGCAATCACTAATAACTAGGTGAACAATAGTAAATAAGTTACTACTAACAAAACTGAAAAACCCAGAAAAGATCTTGTTCTAAGTTGTTAGACTTTGACGAACACGAACTTCCACTTTTACATCATTCCATAGTGCGGAATCCAAGGAATTATGTGGTGAAATTGCAAGAACAAGGTAAATAAACGTTTCTTTAATTCATAGAACCAAGCAGACATAGCTTTCTATCCTTACTATTTCATCTAGCAAGGATTCAGTTGGCTATCCAGTAAATTGTTCCTTATCAGCATCATATGGTTTCTTTTCCATGATGTGATTAAGATAATCCTCTCTGAGTAGCTTTTTAAGATCTGCATCAGTAATGGGATCATGGGATTGGTTCCTGCAGATCATGTTGGCATAGCCTCTCAAAGCTTCTACCTTTTTGTATTCTTGTGCTAGAATCTACATGATTTTCTTACCATCCTTCCCTTGATTTCTTTCTAATACCATTCTTTGGCCTACCGTTTCTTCAATTCTAAGTATTCTTCAACACTAGCTAGGCTAGGAAGGCTTGCAGTAGGTATAGAAGATGATGGTGGTGAAGATGTTGGGATATAAGTTGTAGTAATTTTGATGAGTGATTTAATAGGAGATTTAATCATTTTTTCTTTTTCTGGTTTGAGGGATACGTGGTAATCATTTGGTGAGTGGTGTTGATGTAACATATGTTGCCCTTTTTGTAATACCAACAAATGTTTGAGAAGTAGTGGTTTGTGGTGGAACAAATGTTTAAATGGATGTGATAGTGGTTTGAGTAATAGGTGGAGTAATGGTTTGAGTAATTTTAGTCTTTATGGCTGGATTTGCAGGTGGGAGCTTTTCCAGGCTATCACTACTCCCCCCCCCCCTTTGGCATCATCTTCAGGATGTATAGGAGTTGGAGCAACACCTGTTGCTTGAAGAAGATAATCTTTTATGGCTTTGATTTCTGCTTGTGTATCAGAGAATCGTGCTTCAACCATATTTCAGATTAAATCCATGTGGATATTGTGAGTAGCATCTACACACTGCCTTTGAAGCTAGAGATAAGATTGGGCGTGGAACCAAACTTTCTCTGCAAGTTCTACATTTGTAGGAGGAGTATAGTTTTGTACCAATCTTCATCATGTCTTTTATCTCAGGCACTATTGATTCAAGATTGGATACTCTAACAATCAATTCTTTGTATCTTAACTTATCACCTGAACGAATAGGATCATCTGAATTCCCACTAGAAGTGGTTGTATCTACTTTTGAACCAGATGCCCCTTTTTCATGGTATTGGGGATTTCCAATTGTTTTTTAGTGTACAATTGTAGACTCAACAATTGTTGCCTTCAAGGGGGTCTTAGTAATGTAACTACTGTCCAATTGTGAAACTGTTGTCTCTACAATTGTAGTAGCTATCCCACTTGAGATACCAACCTGTGTCTCTTGGGACACAGGAGGTGTAACCTCCCCTGCTTGTGGGTTAACACTGAGTCCTGGACTTGCCCTAATCACTTACTGAGGTACACTCTCAGTAACTAGTTGTTGAGAGAAACTAGGTTTATGCAGTCAAAGTTGTCAAGTGCATTAAACAATGGTTTGATGGTGGAAAGTATAAGTGTGGTGGGTGGAGTATAAAGAGAAGCAACCCTGGGAGAGGGGCTTGAGTAGAGATAATCAAGTGATATATCTCCCCATTGATTTGTGCCCCCTTTGCTTACAATACTCTCTTTTGTGAGGATGAGTGAGGAGTTTGGATAGGTGGAGGTGTTTGCATCTGTTGTGCGAAAGTAACAACGGATGTTTACTACTTTTGTGATACAACAGGTTCCTCTGGCACCTCATCGTCTATAGTGACCTTTTTTGGTGTTTTCCTTTTTGGTTTTGGGCTTGCGGATAGATGAAGTCCTTTTGGAAATGGCTGGTGTGTGTTCCACTGTACTTGGTTGGGTACTGTGGTCACCAGGAGCAGTGAGCTCTGCAACAGATGTTGTAACATCTGTTGTTGGATTTTCTAAAACATTTTCCTCACCCACATTTTCTTGACTGTTGGTCATCATGTTTGAAAGAATTTTAATTTGGAGGCCTTCTACTCTTGCAAAAATGTTTTGTGCCAAGACCCTTTGTAAAAGACAACTTATGAGTCTTGGGTATAAGAGAAAAGCTTTGGGTTTGCCATCTTTCTTGGCTTTTACATTTGCAACTATATCAAGAAACAGAGTATTAGAGAGCTGGAAATTAGATTTTCTTAAGATGGCATATCCCACATACTATGTTTTCATGGGAATTTCATTATAAGTGGTGGTTTTAGGTGAAAGACAAATAAGTAAGGTATGAAAGAAAAATTTCGTGGCATGTGGAAAACTAGGTTTATAAATTGTTGAAACTGCCAACTGACCATCATACCCCCTTTCTATGAATTCATGATGAAGATTAGTTTTGGAAAAGATTCACTACCTGTCTCATCGTCTAGGGCGAATGTAGTAGAGATCAGTTCAAAGGTGATCTGAACAGCAGTACCGTTTACTGTTGAAATGATGGTGTAGGGCTTTTTGCCACGAAGCAAGAAATCTGACTTTGTCCAAAAATCTTCGATATTTTTTAAATGGATGGGTGCATCAACAATAAGAGCGTTGTGATATTTAGATGGGGTGATAATGTCAATGATCGAGTGAAATTCTCTATTTGTAGAGGTTTAGCTTATGTCACTATTCCGGAGTGTACGTTGCATTAAACTGATTATGTTTGCATAATAGTTTACGTAAAACTTCCAGAAAAGCTTCTCGAGAGTTCGAAATTATACGAAATTTGATATGTGTAATTGTCACATATAATTATATAAATCCCGAGAATGAAACACAAGATTTCATTGGATTCGTATTTGTATGATGGTTGTAGAGGCACAAATGTCACAATAGTTAGTTGTCGCATTTATTTAGAAACTTATAAGATATTCCGTGTAAGGGATATTATAGAATGCACGCTAGCAAATCACGTCTTGGAAACGACATCACGAAGTCACAATTAGCTAGCTTTGCACAAGGAAATAAAGGTGAGTTCATAACCCCATCTTTCTACGGTTTTACGTTTTTATAAATGTTTTCGGGGTGGAAAGACATGCACATTTTGTAAAAACATACATGGTTTTCGATGAACAACAATTTCATATTTATAAACCATGCTACAAACATGTTTTAATTCACATAAATGATTTGTGATTTTCAATAAACTCAAATGGTTTACGAACGGTTTATACTAAAAATACCGGTTTTTCAAACAAACGTATTTTCAAAACGTGCATATAAATGTTTTCTAGTTTTCTAAACTTGGGTGAAAATACACATACAAACGGTATGAAAAAACAAAGGAATGATATACATAGATCATGTCACGAATAGGGTATACGTAAGAACCACTAATCTAGTTTAGACCGAAAGAGCAAAGGTTAGATCTAGCAGGTCCGGGCAGCCTCACTCTCTTGGCAACGCATAGCCATAGAGTGCTTTGGGTCACAGTCATAGGGTAAACGATGTTAAAAGTCGCCTAGGTTTGGATGCTTCCTATGTCGTCACAAATGTTAATGTCCTCGCAAAACATTAGCGATATGATTTCCTTACATTTACAACACACAAATTTACATTTTACAGTTTACAACTTACATTTACATACCATATTTTTATACAAATATAAACTCATAGATTCATGCATGCATGTTGTCATTGTCAGGTGTAGGCATTGACGGTTGCATAAATTTTACAAACACAAAAGTTTACAAATACAAAGTTTTAGAAACATAACGCTTTACACAAGCAAAGATTCACAAATACAAAGTTTTCATATAACATGCCAAAGAAAATGATTTTTATTTCGTTTTCCCAAACATTATTTCAAAACCCGGTTATTCAAAAGATTTATTTCAAATCTTTTACAAGCAAACTATGAACTCGCTCAACTTTATGTTGATTTTTCGCATGTTTCTTTCTCAGGTTACTTTTTCAAACTATGGCACAGTTGGAATAGGAGAACCATGGTGATTTGAGTACTTAGTGGCGTTCGTTTTCTAGAAGTCTTAACATTATTTTGCTTCCGTTGTGCAATGAAGATACCGGTTCAGTCACGCCAGCTCTGATATTTCGGGGTGTGACAAATTAATGGGCTTTTTAAAACACTCCTTTTATACATGTTTGAACCCCAAACCTCAAGTAGAGTCAATAGAGTTCCGTGAGCTTCAAGGTAAGTATCTAAGACATTGGTAGTATCTATGTTAGACCTTGTAAATTTTTACATTTAGATTCTAAACAACCTATCAACTGTAAACTACAAACTATCGAATTTGTATATTGTACAAACCGTGTTGTAGATCAAACTAAACAACTCAATGATCGGTTGACCTAACGATGTTGAATCTAAAACCAATAGAGTATAAGATGAACTCTTTTGAGTGTCCACTAC
Organism: Helianthus tuberosus; assembly: GCA_030545235.1. NCBI lineage: Eukaryota > Viridiplantae > Streptophyta > Magnoliopsida > Asterales > Asteraceae > Helianthus > Helianthus tuberosus. The sequence continues at coordinate 94,456,019 of CM060410.1, forward strand.
TTGTTCTTGCTTGTACGTTAAGTGTAAGTGCAAATTCTCTATCCTTCCATGTATACACGACTTGTCATTGATCAATTTTTCGTCTAGATTTGATGTAGGGCCAAACATGAAGTGATCGATGTTATGGTTTCTTATGTATTAGTTCCTCTTCATGGCACGACCTGATGTTGATTTCCATTAATTTGTACGACGAGGAAGGTAATATATCGCAACATTGTCTTCTAGGGGACTGCAACTGTTCACATATAACCCAAAATCATGAGTTTTAATTAATGCTACTAGCTTTTGACATTTAGAAGTCCAATTTATGTATTGCTAGCAATACTTACTAACGCGTTAATCAAGATAACCCGAAACCTATTTATTACCGTACCGTATTATTGTTGTTTTTCAGGTTATGTTAGGAATTATCACCCCTAGTAGATAGGGCAGGTTAATTATAAGTCGTTGAAACCGACTGAACCGCTAAACTGGAGTAAGGCAATTTTCGTTGATTTGAGATCCGAACGGTCCAGTTTTGACCGTTGGTCGGTTTAGTGGTTTGGTTTGGTCTAGTTTGGAAGTTAAAATCGGCGGTGTAAACTGAGTCTGTTTAGTTGTTATTAAAAAAATCATTTTAGAATTTTTTAATATAAATTAATGGTTGGTAAACAAAATCGATTAAAGCGGTCAAACCACCATGGAAACTAAATTGTTAAAGCACCAAAACCACTCGGCCTATCCGATTTGGTTTGTCATACTTTGAAATTGTAGTTAGCGGTTCGGTTTTCCTCAAATCAGCTGAACCGGACTATGATCACCAACAAAACAACAACAACTTGGAATGATTATGAAATACTTTACCTGTTTTAATTCAAGATTTAGTTTTTGGGAATACACTTTGATCTCTTGAATTCTTCTTGGAGATGACATGCCAAATGTGCAGTTTCTTTCTTCCATGACTCTGTAAACGCTAGTAATCCCGTCTTCCTTCAAGTGCACGCTATCCAAATGAAACACGACCGGTCTTCGACAAGGTTCATGGTGGTGTCGCCTCATGTCAAAGTTGAAAAACGTATTAAAAACGCGATTCTTTAGCCACGGTTGAAATGTAACGGGAATACGAAGTACATCAGGTAGAAGAACATGGACCCCGAAAACTTCAATGGCATACCCCCATGAGACTGAAACCGTCCAAGAATACCAACGATCGTAACATACGGTTTGTTGCAAGATCCGATGAGGATCTATGTTTGCGGCTTCGTATAAATGACGCAAAGCGTTTGTTTGCGTCATGCTCGGGAAAATTGGATCAATGCGATCTGGGTGATGGAGGGACACCAATGGACTCATTGGATGCGTCTTCAATAATCCAAATGCATCTCCCGTAACATCCATCTAGTAATTAAGCATAGAAATAACAATGATAAGATAAAGAAAACTAAACCTGACATGCAGTTTCAGTCCCACTCAGCCTAGCCTAACAACTCGTTTTGACTTGACCCATCTAGGGTTTAAACACAAGTTGTTCGTGAGTCACTCGAGGCTAGCTTTCTGAAAGATTGAGTTGAGTTTAAACTAGCTCAAACCCAGACTTTATTTATCGATCTCGAGCTAGCTCATGAAGCCTAAACGAGCCTATTATCTGCACATTTTTTATTCAATATATATTTATATAATAGTTTCATGTATGTAAAATTAAGATAACTAGTAATTAGAACTCGCGCGTTGCGTCGGGACTATTAAATCGAACAAAAAGTAGAGGTAAAAACGTTAAAATACACACACGTTACAGTGTGTTAATTCGAAAAATTATACCAAAACGTAAAACGTATAAAAGAATAACTAACTCGATTAGGACCCGTACGTTGCGACGTGGCTATTAAACCAGAAAAATTAGATGTAAAATGTTGAATCACACACGTACGTTGAATTAAATACCAAATATAAAACTGATTTTTTGAAAATGATTTAACATAAACTTCTAAGGTAAAGAATGAAATGTATTTATAAAATTATCTGAAAATGTTAATTTTTTTTTAAATTGTGATCACCCACTTTAATTATTAAAAAAAACACAAACTTATGCATTACCAAATGTACCATGTGTTCGAAAATATGTAAAAAGTTGAATAGGAAATGACCTCACATTCCCATTTTGTAAATTAATATATTTAGATTCCGTACGTCAACGTGACCATTAAACCAAACAAAAAATAGACATACAAACGTTGAACCACACACACGTTACGGCAAAGACTTGGTGTTCCTTGTGACACAGGTTCAACTCTTACTCTCCCCATTATTTTCTGCGGCATCCAGGTGAAAGACGAATATGGGTGGCACCGGTTCGTCTTGGATGGGAGGCGAGATTTTACCGATTATTCCACTGTCGTGCCTTCAGGCGGGTGGAGGTTAGGTTTCCGCGCATCTGGGAGAGCTAAGGGGCTGGCGGCGGTCGAGTGGTCAACCTTGGCTATAGCGCCCGATGTCAAGGTGGTTGGTACGTCGTTTCTTACCGTTAAAAAATTGTTGATTTAAAGTCACTTTTTCAATCTAAACATACAGAATACAAATATTTGTTTAGAAAATGTTTTAAAAAAATCTAATTGGGCTGTTAGATACATGAAAAAAATTGTTTATATTGATTACAAGGATAGCTTAGAATATGCAAATTTAAATAACTTTAACTAGAATATAATATTATTGAAAAAAAAAATCCTATTTGTTACTTGCAAAAAGCATTTAAATAAAGCTCTTCAAAATTCATATTCCTCAAACAAAATTCAAAGTTTTTTCATTCAATCTAATTTTATTTGCCTTCCCGTTCGCTCTCATTATCTCACTCTCATTATCTCAGTTACATCCGTCTCTTTGTGCTCTCTCTCTCCGCCAAAACCCAGCATCACCGGAATGAACCACCACTCTATCATTTGGTGACACCATTGCTTATCAGTCATAACCATCGTGTCTAGGGCCGGCCCAAGCCTAAGCCAAATGAGGCTAGGGCTTTAGTCCCCAAAATCTAGAGGCCTCAGTTTTCCAAAAAAAAAAAAAAAAGTTACAAGTGTAACATTGGGGTGATGTATTTTTCTACTTAAGGTCTGTGATATAAGCCCTTTGCCTAATTGAGGTTTGTGAATTGTGATATACTTTTCTACTTGTGATATAGTAAGCTAAAAGGCATTAACTGAAATTAATTTGCTAGTTGATTAATCCAGAGAAAGTGTAACATTATATTCATATTCGACTGCAGCTCTACAACATGTTAGTGTGGTTTTTTGTTTTTTGTTTTTTTTTGTTTTTTTTTTTAATCCAGAGAAAGGCCCCGAATTGTAACAAGCTTTGCGCCACCAAAATGGTTAAGCCGGCCCTGATCGTGTCTCCGGCGAACACCACATCTCCACCCAAGCCACCGTGTCTAGTCTATGACGCCTCCTCCACTAAAGCACACGGAAGTTAAGCTACGTTCTAGCATCGCCACCATACAACACCGCCACCGCCGTTACAGAACCACAGTTTCCTGCTCTTCTCTACTCTCTCTTCCCCATCCTTATTTTAGTCGCATGTTGTAAGGGACTGATATCATTGGAAGGTACGGGACCATTTGGTATATAAACCCCACATCGGTTGCCATACAACTGATGTGGGATAAGTCTCATACCTTGCAATGGTTTGAGTCCGTAACACATATTGTATATTGTAAATCTAGAGCTTTAATCAGGGTCGTTTGCTCAGGCTGTGAGAAACAATGGTGGTACATATTGCCAAAAGAAAAGGTTAAGCTTGTGGTAGGACTGGTGGACACAGAGAGAGTTGGTGGAGAGTTATGGGTCCCGAACGTGCTCATCTTACAACCAATAAAAACAACTAAAAATGAACAGTGAGGAAGTGTAATTTTAAGGTAATAATAATGACAGGATAATATGTACTATATGAAAATCTATACTATCTATAATAAGAGATTTGAGACTGATGTAAATCTGTCTACGTGTCAACTCCTAAGCTATGCCACATGTACATGTTGATGTCATAATTCCGTTTTCAATATTTTATTATTATGAAAAATATTGTATATAATAGGATTTTTTTAGGAGGGAATTTTAAAATCAATTTCAAAATTCAAATCATAATTTTAATCCTCCTCTCTCTCAAATATAGTCCTGCTTCATTTTCAAAATTCAAACCATAGTCATCTTCACACCTCTCTCTCTTCAACTCAGAAATAAAACCCTAGAAGAACATCGAAGCGATGGAGTCAAGCATCGGATCTAGAAAATGCAAGCAACGTCCATCATAATCCGATCTACTTCCACCGTCACAGATCCGGTTTCCAGCGACAGGTAATCATCCCCCTTATGTCTAAGGCGTTTCATCCCTCTTCTTTCTAAGGATTTTGTTTCGATGTTATTCATAAATAAAGATACAATCTTTAATTTTCCAGAGTAGAGTATAGGTAATCATCCCCCTTCTGTCTGAGGATTTTAGATCATATATGCATTTGAAGTACAGGTAATCAATCATCCCCTTCTATCTGAGGATTTTATATCATATATGCATTTGAAGTTCCAGTCTTCTCTCTCCTCTTTCTTTGTCTCTCTAGGGTTTTCAAAAGTGATGCTTTTCGCCCTGTTTTCGCTGATCATAGTGTGTTTGATAACTTGTTTGAGTTCACTGAGATCATGTGTGATTTGTGTTTTTAGTAGATTTTGAGATAAAAACGAAATTAGAAGTTTGAATTGGAGAATCAAAGTGTTGAAGCTTCTTCATCTTTTCAATTATAAGTTTTTTGGTAGCTAAATTGTGGTAGTAATAGTAGGTATGACCCTATTTCTCACTTTTCTTAACATTTTGTGTTTAAAATCGGAAGTTTTAGGGTTTAAAGATGGAATCTTTGGTTGATTTAAGAGTCCAAAAAATCACTTCTTTGACCCACATTTTAATCATAGTCTTTCTTTGGTGGGTTAAAGATCAAATCTTTGGTCGGTATTATGAGTAGTCAAATCTCCAGAAAATGAAGTCTTAATCTATGGGTATACATACTTTCAGGATTAGTAAAGTTTTAGACTTGAAATCAAAGTCTAATTGTCTCTAATTCCATTAAATATATCATGTTGCATAAAATTAAAAAATCTTGTGTTTGATCATTTCAGAAGTAAGTAAATCACTTCATTAAACCATGGAGGGATGTTTGCTAGGAACCAATCACTTTGAGGTACAATTTTTTATTTTGTATTTATTGTTAAGAGTTTTTACATTTTTATTATGGAAACAGAAAGAAGAAATAAATAATATGGTCTGTCTCTACTGGTCCATTCCAAAACTTAAATACATCGTGTATGGGTGGTCGACTGTGCCATTGGAGTTAGATAGTGACCTTTCTTCTCTTGTCTTGAAAGCAAAATTTAACAACTCTTTAAGATTGGTAGTACTGCCCCAACTAAGAAAATCGAAACATTCGACTTTTTGGTACACAAATTTCTTTATCACTATTTGATTTTTACATTCAAAATCTGACTGCCAGACCTTTTGTTTATGAGGAGAAATGAAGATGGGACCCACAAAGCAAAAAAAAATGAGGAAAATCATACTTACAAGTAACAATATGTGGTTGCTTAAATGTTGTTTTGATAGTTAAGTCTATATTTTTGGTTGATAGGCTTTATTTATGATGGAAAGTTCTTCCTTTAATGGATACCCTATTAAAGAGGTGTGTGTTGGCTTTATGATCATGTAAGATTCTCAAAAGCTTTGATCTTTGTTCCTTTTCTCTTCAGAAAATACAATCAATAAAGTAAAGTTTGATGATCCAAGACAGCTAACTACTACACTACTTTATTATTCATGAAAAAAAGTCATAATCTTGATTTTCCTTTTGGGCCCCTTTTAAACATGTCGGTTTCTTCTAGCTTAACAAATCATGTTCATGACCTATATCCAACTTTCTCATCTCAACATTCAGTTCTTAGATATGATCGGTTTTAGCATAACTGAATCTAGAAAGCTTAAAACATGTTATTTGTTTTTCAGGTTTGACTTCTCTATGTTCTTGTGTTTGGCTTCTCTATATTGGTTCCTAGATCATCTTAGTATATCTTGAAATGTTCTGCAGATTTTTTGTAGTTTCTGTATGTTTGACTTTTTGATATTCAAATTTGACTTCTTTAAATTTGTCCAAATCCTAAAATTTTCTCTCTTAGATCATTTTAGTCTCAAAAGTCTTGCAATTTTCATGTTTCTTGATCATATATTCACTTTAAGTTGACTTCTATGTTTTCCAGTTTTGACCTTTTCAATTTCATCCTTAAATCATTTTACTCTAAAAAATCTTCAAAAGTTCAATGTTTGTTAATTAACCATATTTAATTTTGCAGGTTTGACTTCTCTAAATTGACTCCTGGTTCAATTTAAGCCCAGAGTTTTCTCATCAGGTTTGACATTCTGCAAACCGACTTCTATATTCTCAGATCCTTGAACAAATCATGTTTAATATTGTCTGTATTTCCAACAGGTTGGATTCTAGAGAAATCAATTTGATCTATACCTTCCAAAATCATGGTAAAAGATCATAATAAAGAGAACAGAGTCATGGTTGACCTTCAGTCAACCGAAGAGTGGTTGGCATATGCCAATGATCTTGTACCCGTGGCTCTAGATAAGGCTCGACAGGTTAAAGGGTTTCAGGGGAGGTGGAAAATAATCATATCAAAATTAGAGCAAATCCCGACTGTTGATCAGAGTCATGGTTGACCTCCAGTTCGTCTCTTCTCTGGTATGGATCGCCACTCGCTCAGACTGTTGATCACGGTTCAGAAAACCCTAGATTCGAGCATCGTTGGTTCACTACCGTATATGAGGTTAATAATTAACTATTTCGATTTCTGTATATGAATTCAATCATAATCCGATTTTAGTTTTGTATCGTTCTGTTGATAGGTCAACGTTTGTGGCAGGACATGCTCTTCCATTATAATGGGTACAATGGTTGCTTTAGGTGTTCATTAGGGTTCTGGATTTGAAGATTTTGTCTGCATTTGCTTTGATATGAATATGTAATTTCCAGTGATCCTTTGTTTTTTTTTTTTGTGTTTTTAGTATTGTTATTCCCTCTTCAATCAGCTATTCGTGCATATGCAGCCCCTAAACAATGTGGTGATTATTGCCTATGCAGCCCCTGAGAAGGCCATCTACTACTGCAGCTATCATGAATCCCTTTTCCAAGCTACTTGCTTTAGAAGGCTTTCCCTGTTTTGTCATTTCCTCTAACGATTGGCACAGTTGACTTTCCATGCAATATGAGTATGAATTCAAAGGGACAAATTTGATAAAAAGAACTGAGTACCAAGAACATTACAATCTTGACTTGGGCGTAAGTAGGTAGGTTTTACTACTAGACATCTAAATTTGAAAGTCCTGGCTATTTATATGGGATGGAAAGGGTACAGTTTTATGTCAATTTGAGTATGCTTTTTAGCCATTAATACTCCACTCCTGGTACTTTCGAAAGGTTATTATAAATTTATAATAATATCTTATGAGAATGTGTTAGTTTGATTTTCATGGTTGCAAATTGATGTAGTCTGTTACTAAATTACAAAATTGCAAACTTTGTGAACAGATTGTGTTTGAAGATGCATATTGTGCTCAAGATTTAGGGACTCTTGAAGAATTATAAGATTTAAGCTCCAAGGCGTAAGTGTCGAGTTAATAACCGAAAACAACTCCATTACATATGCAATTGCAAGGGAAATGTATGGGGGATTAACTTCTCAATGTGAACAGATAATGAATTTTTGGTTCATTAATATCTCAGGTAATACGTCTCGATTATGTGGATCTTATATTAGGTTATCCAAAAGCTATAACTGTATATGACATTTATGTCTTTAGTCAGCTACTGGGTTACAGTTTCGGTTAGTTTTATTTTTTTATTATTATTTTTATTTTGAGTTAACTGCCATTTTCGTCCATGTGGTTTGGAGAGAAATGTCACTTCAGTCAAAAAAAAAAAATTGCGCCAGTTCGTCCTCAACATTTTTGAAACGTGCCATTTCAGTCCAAAAAGATAACGCGCCGTTAAAAACGTTGAGGACGGAACTGGCGCAAGGCGTTATCTTTTTCAACTGAAGTGGCACATTTCAAAAATGTTGAGGATGGAACTCGCGCAAAATGTTTTTTTAGACTGAAGTGACATTTTCCACCAAACCACAGGGACGAAAATGGCAGTTAACTCTTTTATTTTTGTTATTTCGTCGCTAGGCCCAGATGGTGGTGTAAGGGCATCTAGGTATTCCTACATAGGAGGATTTGACACAATGTAACTCATTATTTATCAACATGCTTATTGTTATTTTTTTTCTTTTGTGCAGCTGAAAGTTATCTGGAATTCCACTTTGTTTCATCTGTTCTCATGCTTCTGCTGAGTGATTCATGGTTGGTGTGATATTTGTGGATATTTAGGAGTTGTTAAGTTAGTATGTCAGTCACAATATGTTGATTGAAGCCAGGACAAAGTTCAATGTTCAACGTTAGAGACTTAGATCATGGTGTGATTTCTTTTTTATATTCAATGTGGTTTAGTTTAGATTCCTACTGATGATTTGATGTTGTCTTTATGTTTTAGTGTTATAATTATCAATATCATTTTCAGTTTCAGTTTAAGGGTATGTTTTAAATCTCTAAATAGTAAAAACGACTATAATCTGCAAATTTGTGAATCGGATTTCATGATATGTGAGGGTGATGTGTCAAAATAAACTAATGGATGAATAGATTATGATGGTTTACTTGATAAAAAGGCTAATGTGTTAATTAGATGAGATAAACTTTAGTTTTATATAAAGCTTCCTGGTTCTTTGATTTTTGTAATTGTGTTAGAATCCAAGGTTCAGATGTAGCACTCACGATTCAGGTACGTTTTCCATATATGAACAACTGTTTATACTTGTCAATGGGTCGGGTTTTGATCTGATACGTTTCGATTTCATGCATTTACATAACTCAATGGAGCAAAAAATTAATATCCATTGGTGTAATAAGAGGCCTAATTGCTCAACCTATTTTAGCAGATCAACATGTGTCTAAGATCGATTGTTAAAACATTAGTTGGGTTTTGGATTAAATCAGGATCTATTAAGTAATGGGTCAAATTGAAGTACATTTAGATTTATTTTTTCAACTCACCGATCACGCCTTAAAAACCCGTCCACCGGACGGGTATACTACTAGTTATTATTATTACACTATAAAGAAGCAACTTTTTTGTGCATTAGGAGTTGTACCTCAAGTTTGGAGAGTTTTTAAAAAAAAACTTGATTTTTCACTTTTAACCCAAACAATTCATATTTTGTATTTTAACCCCTTTTGATTTTTTTACTTTTAACCCAAAGTTTTCCATCTTTTATAATTTAACACAACACTTTATTATTTACAACTTTGGTCCCCCATACTTTTTATCTTTCGCAAGTTTTTTGTTTTACGTTTCGTTCTAAATTTTGCGAGTTAACATGTCGTAGCGTGCATGTGAGGTTCAACGTTTTTTGCTCTATTTTTTCATATTTGACAGACCCGTCGCAACACGTCCATTTTTTCCCTTTTGAAAACTTCGCCGCAACGGGCGGCTCCTAGATCGACTAAGTTATTATTTTCTACGTTTTACGTTTCTGGTTAATTTCTTCGCATTAACACACTGTAACGGGTGTGCGTGGTCAACGATTTTAGTCTGCTTTTCGTTCAGTGTAATTTTTACCATTTTATCTATTATATTTTTACGATGTTGAGAGTCGATGTCATTGTGGCATTGGTGTTACTTGGCACGGTTTTACGAACGTTTTTAACGTATTAAATTTTTTACTAATATTTTGTTTCGGTTTACCCCTTATTTCCTTTACTTAAAAACTATTTTTTACGTGCGTATTTTATGTACGGGTATGTATAAATATGATTTGTTCTACATTCTGACGTAAATTTTTTTTTTATAGACGAGTCAGGTCAAATATAATACGTTTTCGTTTAAAGAAACCGTTTTTACATGCATATTTTTATGTACGTTTTGGTTTAAATTCAAGTTGTTCAACGTTTCGACGTAAAATTTTTTGGGAAATGATTCAGGTCAAATATAATAATGTTTTCGTGTTTATATTATGTATGTTTCGTAAAGTTTGTTTCGAACCGAGTGGAGTCAAATTATGGTTTCTTTTTCTCCCATTTTTTCGAAAGCTCTAATTAATTCCTTTCGATTACATGTGCATATTTTCTATCATACCCGTTACGTTTTCTATGTATGAGTTGGGTCACATATAATACGTTATGATTGTTCGATATGAATTTGATTTACTTTACGTTTGATCCAATCACAATTCTTATACAGGTTACATTGAGTTCAACTGGATACGTCGAAATGTGTGTTTTCATATTGTTAATGCATCATATAACGTTTGGATTAATACATTCAATGTTTACGATATACCCGCGTCGCAACGCGGGCGGGTCTTAACCCTAGTTATATATATAATATATAAGGGTAGTGTTCATGAGGGAATAGTGATATATTTGTGAACAAAATGAATTTATCCTGACCATTAATTTTGTATATCTAGATTTTTTCTTTAATGGCAAGATTGTAATTATCTTTCCTAACTTACATGTATTTTAATAGAAGAAGAGTATAATTGTATTTTTCTCTTTTCATTTAACTAATTGCTTTTTTTCTCTCCTGATTTCTTTCCAATTAAAAGAAATGTTTAATTACATTATGTATACTTTTTTTCTCTCACAAATTACCTCACTTAATATTTGACAATTTAAAAAAAATACAAACATTATTAAATATTGTTCCATCTAGAACACGATTAAAAATATTTAATTACATTCTCTATACATATATGTATTAAATCAATGTTTGATGAAAAGAGGCATACTGGAAACAATATGTAATAAACACAAGTGTATAAGTTTGGTATATAGCGACCTGTATACACTATGTACTTGAATAATACGCAGGTGTATACGTCTGATATATATCGACCTCTATACACATACGTACTTGAATAATACACAGGTGTATAGATTTAGTTTACATCGAGCTATGGGAACAAGATGTAATAATACACAAGTGTATAAGTCTTGTGTTTACTGACATGTATACGCATATGTTAAAAAACATAATTTAATTAGGTTTAATATTTAATTTTAAAAAAAAACATAAGAGTTTTTTTAAAAAAACATTAGTCTTTCAATCTTTTATAATTAAAATAATGGAGAAATAATTAAAAATGAGAGAGAGAGAGAGAGAGTTAAGAGATGAGAAAATTAAGAGATTTTAATTAAAAATACTTGACTAATGTAAATATTAAATTTTTAATCTAAAAAATGATAAAAGGCCAAGATTAGTTCACTCTCATGACTTTGTTCACAAATGAACCTAATACTAATATATAATCCTAAATGTATATAAAGTATTTATTAAATAAAAAACGAGCCAATTACGCTGGATTTGAAAATCTAATCACTAGTCGAGTTCAAGTTTTAGAATACGGAGTCAAGCACGACTTCTCGTTTACACCCTTACGAACATAGGTGTTGGTGCTGACTCATTATTTTTTTTACTTTGAGAAAAGTTATGGCACCCTGTGTTAACTAACTAGTGGGATAAGGATGATTCTTGGAAGGAATTACCTGATGAAAACCGGGCTCGTTAGAAAAAGCAACACCAAGCTCAGCCAAACATGATGAAATCCGGCCATCACTACCATACAAATGCGTATATCTCTCCAAACACGAGTCTAGAACCTTTGACAAAACTTTCGCCAACGGACAACTTATCGCAAACCCAGCTCCACCATATGCCATAGAAAATGAAAAATGTCGATTTTGCACGTAACTCTCCGAGTTCGACCCTATGTAATACCATAGATTATGATCATATTTCGACAAGGTCTTAACCAGGTTATCCGGAAAGAACAACGTATCATCGTCCCCGAACACAAACCACCTAAATCAAAACAAATACAATAAGATAACATTAACCAGCTTTTATCAATAAACTAAATAAAACCAAAATACCTAGCATTTGTATGGTTTAACGCTACTGTCTCCGAAACCACACGAGCGACCCGAATGGCGGACCGGAGCCCACCATCCCATGTGTAACCAAACCGGGATGTGTCGTTGGAGATGCAAATCGGAGGCATGACAGAATCGTTATCGAGGAAAGTGTCATTGTCTAATGGAGCATCAAGAAAAATGCAACCTCGCATTTTATCATGGTTCCACCACATGTTAATGTATTCCTTTCGTGTTGGCCATGATTTGGCGGTCGAGGCGATCCCAAAAACGATATGATCAATCGATGTGGGTTCGGACGATGAAGGATCATTGTGCATGGAGGTTCTGGATTTCGAAAGAATTGGAAACAAAATTGAGGGAAGATAAAGAATCAAACACATAATAGATACGACCAAAATGAGGGTGTTCAATCGAGAATTATTATATTGAAGCTTGTTGAATTTAGAACTCCGCATTGTTTACGTTTGAAGAAAATGTTTAATGAAATGGGTTGAACTGGACATGAGAAAAAAGTTTGACCGATAAAGGAGAAATGGTTTGTTTGATGATCATCGAAAGTAAAAATTGTGATGATAGGCATTCAAGAGATACGATGAAAATAAGGTTTTTGAAAAAGAATCTTACTTGATAGAAAAAAAAAACATACAAAGTTAACTCATGTTGTATGGTAATTTAGGTGCTGTTTGTTTTTGCTGCAAGAAAAGGTTTGCAGTCTGCGGACCACATCTGCAGGCATCTGCAGGAGAAGAGGTGGACTAAATGTCTGCAGTCTGTAAGGAGAAGAGGGTTATATATATATATATATATATATATAACATCTTCTCACACTCAACACACACAACACACACAACACACATCTCTCTGATCTCTCTCTCTGCCTCCCTCTACCACCACAAGCACCGTCCACCGTCCACCTCCACCACCACCACAACCAACCACCACCACTTCAGCCACCACCCACCCCGTCGCAGCCACCACCACCCCGTCGCAACCACCACCACTACCTAACGCTCACCACCACCATTTCCTCCTTCCTCCCCCCACCAACCCCGTCGCAACCACCAAGCACCACCGCCACCATGAAGCCAAGCACCACCACTTCAGCCGCTGTCAACCACCTCCACCGAAACCCTAATTTCACCATCTTCAAGGGTTTCGATTTGGGGGTTTATGAAGAGAGAGAGATCGAGGGAGGAGAGAACGGTGGTGGTTGTCACCGGAGATGCTTCACAATCAACCGGCACTGGAGCTGAACCGTGCTGACACAACCTCTGGTTTCTCGGAAGGTTCTGGTAAGTTCGAGATGGAAGTTACTGGTGGCGATGGAGGAGATGACGGCTGAGGAGGGAGAAGAGGTGGTGTCGGAGGTGGAGGTGGTGGCAGAGGAGGAGGTGGCGGAGTTATTTGTGGGTTTTGGGGGTTTTGTCGGAGGTGGAGGTGGTGGCAGAGGAGGTGGTGTCGGCTGGAGGGAGAAGAGGAGAAGAGGTTTGCAGACTTGGGGACATGTCTGCTTGGGGAAGAGGTGGGGAAGAGGTAAAATGTGAGAAGCTCTTCCGGAAAACAAACGAGCTGCAGACCTCAAACGTCTGCGCGCATCTGCGCGACACAGACATAAGTGGCCAGAAGTGCTTCTGGCCAAAAAACAAACACCACCTTAGTGAAATGATTTAATTTAAAAATAAAAAAAAATATTTGACCACAAAGATTATTTTATAAAAACAGTTGATCAATGGTTCATATCTACTTCCCACCCTTTTATTATTTTTTTACTTTACATTAACTGGATAAAGGATTCAAACCACCATAGGGGTTTGACCAACTTTCGAATCCAAGTTTCTTTGCTTTGATATGTGATTTTGACTGCTAATTTAATATCAACTAGACAGTTAACGATAGGCGTCCGATGGTCCTTGAACACTTATACTGTAAACTAACAAATTGTCAAATAACACAAAACAATAATATGCAGATATGCACGTAATCCTATAAATTATTTCTTAACGTAATAGATAAAATTTTGGCGTCAGCAGAATACTTATGTGGCTGAAATCAATGGTTGTAGCTCTGATACCACCTTCTGTCGCAACCCCCGACCCCTGCCCCGGGAGGCGGCGGCCGCAGACTACTCAGAGATGGTGGTATCGGTGTTTATCATTAATTTGGCAGCGGAAATTTTATCAAGACCGTAGTTAGGAAATATTTTATCAGAGTAAAACACCACATTTTTATAATAATAAATATATTGGGATAAACCTAAGTTTTCATTCCAAACATGTTTATAGGGATAAACCCTAATTTATTGAGATAAAACTTCTTCTTTATTTAGGTAACTTTTATAGCCACTTTTCCAAGCCTTCAGTGCTCTCCAGCTGGCTTCTATTTGGCTTTCAAATTTTGTTACCTGGAACGCGTTTAAAAACATTTTATCAGCAAGAAATACTGGCGAGTGAAACCCAGTTTAATCAAAACAAGTTTTTATCATTTTACAGCATTGAGGGCAATCCAGCAATTACATTTGTTTATATCTACTTTAATTACCACCTACGGGTACTGTCAATCCTGACTGGTGGTAATGTTACTACTCACAGTGTAGTAACAGATTTTGTATACAAAACCCCATAATACCGACGATAATTGTAGAATACAAATACTCAATCACTGTTAAATATAAATTAAAACAATTGAGGTTTTGTAAAAACAACTTGTGAAAAGAGGAATCACTCACATTGCTATTTTAGGTATTTCCCTGTGACTTCCTGATTATAATCTAGTTAAATTAAACAATGCACACGCGTTAGTATAATAACCCAAATTTACATTAGTTATACCCTCCCCGAGATAGAACTCCAACGACTGAGTCAGGCAAAGCCTCGACATGCGTTGTGGAGCACTAGAACAATTGGGCAGTGTATCTAATATGTAACCGATGGTTTTGATACTTACATCGAGGCAGAGCTTCAATATTTTAGTGGGTATAATGCCCGGGTATTACTTCTACTATAAAGAAATTTATAGAGAGATTGAGAATTTGAACGACGAAAACTGAATCTCGAATTCGCTATTTATAGGGCTGATCAGGGGGTCTCTCGCGCTCCGCGACGGAGATAAGAGGGGTCGTCGTGCCCCGCGAGCTAGGCTAGGGTAGGCCCTAGCTTGGCTGACTTGACCCTAGCTTCGACACGCAACGTGACACATGGCAGCACCGGGCTGCGCCTGATGTCCCGGTTGTCGCGCCCCGCGACAGACATAAAATATTGTTTTTAATTGATTTTTATTAAAATAAAGGTATTTCGGGCCCACTTCTCATATACGAGGTGTATTTTAGGACATATAGGGATGTTCTAATAATTTTAGGAGGGTTGTTATAGTAGGCTTCCTTATGATGACGACGATTCGTTTGGTTACATTATGTCCTTAACGAAAAATAAAATCTACTAGTTACTTTATATATGTTTTTGTTACTTAACTCAACCGAGACAAAAGAAAGGTTAACAGGTTGACACACAGCTAAGAAGCAAGCAACCTTGCAAAGAGAGAACAATTGATGTTGTAGTAAATAGACGAAAGGATTCCTCTACTTTAGTGCTTTATGATCAAAATTAATCCAAAATCCTAATGTTACTCCATATAAACTTCAAAGAAAGTTTTGAACCTCCAAACTAATAGTAAAGAGGTTAAACAGATCTTGTCAAGTGCATTTGTAATCTAAGATTGTTATGGAAATTAGTTAGCTTAATTTTAGCGACCAAAAGTACTTAAAATGAGAAAAGAAAAATAATCTATAGGTAAAGTATTGTAAGGTAATATAGAAATTCAAAAGTGGAACATATAACACATACACACACAACCAGCCTTGCCATTCTATTCTACTCTACTGCAATATACATGCCAGCAAAGTGCTGCTATTTTAATTGTACAAAATGAAAATAAAGATGACCAAATACTGAATCCGATCTTTTAAAGAAATATATCCGGACAACATCACCAAACAATATAGATCATGTTCAACCTCTTATGTCCAAAACCACAGCATAAGCAAAGAAATTGTTGGTCCCCTTTGGCGGGCCTGTTCTAATGATGTAACTTTCTTCTCTCGTAGAGACGGGTGTTTGTGAAGTATATAAACATTCAAAGAATAAAAATAGAGACAGTGAGAGTGGGATTTCTTCAATGATTAATTCTTATAATATAAATGAATCGTTCTATGAACATAAGAATTAATCTTTATTTGGCGGAATCAAACAAAGAAGAAGGGGTCGATCCGAGAATAAACTCAAATCTAAATGTCACCCCGTGGGCCAAACCAGGGGGTAAACTCACATGAAAAACTCTATTGAAATATATTACAACACAAGACACACATAATTCCTTCGTAGGAATTATGTATTTATAGAGACTTTTCATATCCTATCTCAAATGTGATTGGTTGATAGGATGTTGGTATCTGTGCCCAGAGTCTTTATCTTCTTTATTCACCAACATGCATTTTTCTTTTCTGATGAAGCTATCCACATATTAATATATTTTCTTTTTCTTTTATGTGAAAGCTTTTCACATATTGAGATATTCATTTCTGATCAAATGCTTTTTCAAAAGAAAAGATTCCTTTTCTTTTCTTATGGAAGCATTTTCATAGAAATACTTAATGTGTTAATAAGATATATTATCTTACTAACACAATTCTTTGACTTTTTATCTTGTAAACTCCATTATGTCCCGCTAACATTTTGAAGTCTTGTAACCTTGTCGTGATCTTTTCATCAAGGAATTAGAAGCTTGATTTTTTTTCTTTCTCGGTCTTCACATTTAGTGCTTCTTGGAAGGTTCGTCGGTCGGTTCGTGTTGACGGAATTAATTCTAAGTAACTTAAACTATTTTTAACAACAAATACAATAAAGTTTCCTAACAGTCACCCCCTATTTGTTGTTAAAATTACAAACAATGCATTTATACTTAGAAATAACAAATAAACTTGTTGAAGATGTATCTTTATTTTCTTCTTGTCACGTTATCATGTAGGCACCTGTTTAGTGATATTCGTTGACTGTATCTTCATTGGCATGAAAGTTTATTTGGCAAACGTCCGACTTTTTATGGATGATCATCGGATTATATTTCATTCGTTGTTATAATTTTTCACCTCGATTTATAATTCCACCTAAATGTAAGCATTATATCTTGTATCCCCACAACATAGGATATAAGTGTCTTCTATCCAATATAGGATAAGTGTTTAGGATGTCGATTGATGAGGCTTCAAAAAATAACGAATAATGCAAGCTATAAAAAATGATCTTGAACCGTCAAAGGCTTTTTTTTTTTTGGATAAGAATATCTGATAAATCTGATGAAATTTCTGATAAAATAATCAGAATATCTGATACAAGTTTTTTTTTAACAGAATTTATGATGTTTTCTGATAAATCTGATGGAATTTCTGATAAAATAATCAGAAAATTTGATAAAAGTTTTTTTTTACAAGAAAATCTGATGACATCATCATAAATTCTGATGACCTCATATCTGATGACATCATCAGAAATGCTGATGACCTCATCAGAAATCCCTTTTTTTAACCAGAAATTCTAATAAATTCATCAGAATTCACTAGAAAATCTTAGTAAACTCATCATTTTTTTAAGATGAGAGGGAATATGTTGAAACCAGAGATATTACTTACACATATTTTTCTGTTGGAAATCTAAGTACATGTTCCTTTCTTCAAAGAATATTTTGTGCAAAACTTTTTAAATAATAATAGTCATCTGTGTATTTTCTAAAGTTTTCACACAATTTTTATCTCTCCCTTTTTTTATCATTATCATTCCTTTTTGAAGATTAACTAAGCAGAATTTGGAGTTATTTCATCAGATAAGATACAAATAAACTTTATTTTTTCAGAAACTTTCTTTTTAGATGTCAAAATTTTTCTTTCTGATAAACTAAAGTTCATTTATTTTTGTTTAACTCCCTTTTTTTGTGTTTTCATATCCTTTTTTACACCTCTTTTTACACCAAAACAAAAATAGTAATAGAGATAATAATGATAATAATAATAGTAATAAAAGCAATAGTAATGAAAATAACAGAAAAAAATAATAACTGTACTACATACTTTATTTTTTTTTATTTAGATTTGCAAAAAAAATTCTTTTTACCTTTGGCAGATCATGAATACACGTCTCTCTTTCAGGAGCAAGGGATCTTGGAAATAATTTATCCAATCTGCTCTGATACCAATTGTTGGTCCCAGTTTGGACTTAAAAACTTCTTTTCACGTAATATGGCAAGTGATTTCAGTAGATGTGAAATAGTGTGCGGAAATGGAAATCAGACTTTCAAGAAACAAGACCTACAGAATATTTAAGTTTATATCACTTTGAAACAAAATGGTTTATAAGGTGATTGTAATATTATTATCTATTACAAATGAATACTTGAATTCTGTGGGTGAAAGGACAATGGAGTTTGTAGTATGTATTGAATGCTAAGCTTAACTCATTGTTCTCTGCTTGGTGAGCCTTCTATTTATAGAAGGCTGAATACATGAATAAACATTTGTTTATTCATGTATTATTTCCTGCAAAAAGTAGCTTCTTGACATATTCATTGAATCCAATTATCAAGTGGCCTTTGTCATCATGATATCCAATAATGTCAACTTGCTTCGGTTATTGTGGCAGGATAGAGCTGATTTTTAGACAAGTGGGATATTCATCAGAATTTCTGATAAACCACTTCATCAGAAATTCTGGTGAACAAATCATCAGAAAATCTGATGATCAGAAGCGTCAGAAACTAATGATATTTCATCAGAAATATCATCATCAGAAAGACCTTCTCTGATAGTCTTCTTTAGCTCTTGATCAACTTATGATACTTTGAAGTAGATGTTGCAGCTTTCAGTTGTCCTATCCGATCTTCTTCTTCTTGTTGTGATCTTCAGGACTGTTATCTTCTTCATATATCAAGTTGAATCTGATTTTCTTCAATACTTACAAATAAAGTTTCCTAACAGTTTTCCCCTAAGTATTGTAAGAAAATGAACTATCTCATGAACAGAAAATTTCCAAACAGTGGAAACTTAACATTTGCAAATCAAACCAGTTACTGATGTTTTGAAAAACAAATTACATATAAAAATGAAAATTTAAATAAACATGTTCTTCAAGTCAGCTTCAATATCTTGTGCACATCTCCTTTCTTTAATTGTTTCTTGTAAGATATATACTTGTTGCAGATGTCATACATGTCTTTGTACCAGGGTCTTGCTTGAATCCATTCTTCAATCATTTATTCAATTTCATGTCTTTGATCCTCCATGTTCATTCCTGTCCTCTGAAGTTGTTCTTATATTCTGTTCATACTTTTCATAATAAACTTCAGAGTCTGATTTGAGTACTTGCAGATATCAACACTTCTGAACAGAGCTTTGTTCCTTTCAATATCTCTGAAGATTACACCATAGTTATGTCTGTCAGTTTTACTTGGAAGTTCAATGATGTCTCCAGATCTTGCATCTTCCAATAGCTCTGAGGGAATTTTTGTCTTTGGTGCACTGATATATACCTTTTTGTTGTGCACATAATCATAGTTGATGCATAAATCAAAGTCTGAAAAAGCCATTCTTTCAAACATATGTATTCCAGCCTTTGATATACCCTTTAATGCTCTTCTGACTCCTTTGTTGTTTTTCTTTTCCTTTTCATAGTGATCCTTCATAAACAGAATGTCTAAAGGATGTAATTTATCAGCAATTTCTTCATCAGTGATTTTTTCTTCTTCCCCATTTTCTCTTAGAAGTGTGTATATGTTCTACACATAAGTTCCTCCAACACCATCATTTCCAACTTTTACTTCATCCACTTTTAAAATTCTTTTTACTAGATTCTCATTGGTGTAGTGAATGCTACTTGGACCCCTTTTCAACCTCTCTTCCCTTATAGCCATTCTGACAGGAGTTAATGGCTCTCTGGCACATCTTCTTTTGTCAAATAGTATTTCACCAGATTGTATTAAGGGAATATCATTATATCCCTGTCAATCTCTCTAACCAAGATTGATTAAGTTTCAGATATTTTTCTTTTAACAATCTGTGGTTTTCTTGAATCAGCTTCTTGTTCCCATTCATTCATTGTTTGCAGATTCATCAGTTTGCTCATGGCAGTGTCATTAGAAGAAGTTGGATTTGGAACAGTTTGACAAGTTATAAGTTTCAAATCTGTGACAACTTGAGGTTTTGAAGTTGCTAACCTTTTCAGCATTTCATCTTTTGAGACATTTGGAGGTGGACCCATCATAGTGGTTCCAACTTTGGTGATTTGTGTAGCTGATGATTGCTGTGGGGTTGACTTTGGAATTTGTTGGTGTGAACTTTCAACAGGAATCTCTTTCATGAATTCTTTGGGATCCATTTTGGCCAATCTGGCAATGTTGAATTGCATCATCTTCATTAGTTGTTGCACCTCTCCTACCAAATTTGAGTTGCTGGCAATGTTTTTCTGAACTTTTGTAAATTCAGTTTGAGCTCTCATCTGCATGGCAACCCATTCTTTTGTCAGCTTCTCAAGGGCATCTGTGATAGTGTTGTTGCTTGCCTTAGGATGGTGACTTCTTCCAAAACTCTGTTTGCACTGCTTGATTGTCTTGATTCCACAGCATTTGCAACTTGTGTCTTGATCTTTTATATTTCTGTGAGAATCTTCTGAACTTCTGATGCAGAGATGTTGGTTTCTGGTGCTTTTTCTTTCAACTTTTGAAGGGACTTAAGTGCTTCAGTGTTTCTTTCAGTTTGTGTCTTTATCACCTCCACTGATTCTGATGTCTGCCCTTTGACCTTGTATCTCTGATAGCAACATATCAAGCTTTTCTTCTACTGGATTTCTTTTGCAGGCTTTGTAAACATTCTCTAGCATAGTTTCCAAATTTTCTTGGTTCATGGGTGTTTTAGGGATATTTGGAACAACAGATGTTCCTTCTAACATTCCAGCTGCAAACACATCTGCTGCTGTTTTGGAAATAATAGGGTCACTTTTGGCTTTACCAGATTTTGGTGCAGCCTTAAGTGTACCAGAATCATCTCCACCAGAGGTGAAAAACACATTCTCATCCTGGATTTCCTTATGTCCTTGAATCATATCAATATATGATTCTCCATAAGTTTTTGAGGTAAACAGATTACCTTTTACCAGATTTCCTTGATCAGTCCCCTGATTTCTATCTATTAGGATCTCATCCTCTTCCTCATTTTCTGCTTCAGAGTTGAGATGAATGGAACTAGTAACCTCTTCATCAACATCAGTTTTTCTATATTCTAACTTGTAAGAAACATTAATTGAATCTTCTGATTTTGTCTCTTTTGAATGAGTATCAACTAAAACTGTGTTTAAAAGAGATGTACCAGCAACCCGAGACTCATCATGATGTATAACTTCAGTGGCTTCATTTGTTGTACCAGCAAAGTGAGTTTCTTCATAATGTTGATCTTCAGTATCTTCATGAGTTCCTCCAGCAATATGAGATTCTTCATAGTGTCCATGTTCTTTTTCTTGATGAATATCAAACTCATGATGAATTCCACCTTCATGAATTTGTTGGCTCTCAGCATATTCTATCTTGTTTTCTGGTGAGTTAGTTATCTTCAGAACTCCTTCTCCTCTTGATGCCTCTGTTTCTGATGACCAGGACTTCTCAACTTCTTCTTCTTCTGGTGATGAAGAACAATTAAAAACTTCTTTGCTAGGTTCTTCTATTGGAGTATCTGATTTGGCAAGAAGTTCTTCATGTTGCACTCTATACTGTGAGTCTGTTGCAATGTGGCATAGCATGCTTTCTGGTAATTCAGGGATATCTTTGTCTGATTCCCATCCATGAGTTGAACTCCAGGCTTTCATGGTATTTGAACTCCAGATATCTTCCAAAATTGGAATCTCTATGTTCCTTTCAGCAAATGTTTTAGAAATGAAAATTGAAATTAACGTTGGATATGGCAGGTGTGAGGTTATTCTTCCATTTCTGGTAAGAATTGATCTTTTGAGTAGGTTAAAAATTTCAGTTCCATAATCAAGTTTGAACCCAGTTATGAGTCCATACATGATTATCAGAATTGCTTGACTGACTTGATCAGCTCCTCCTATCTTTGATGTGAGGCATTTGTTTAACACTTCCATCATCACTTGCCAGATGGCTGGCATTTCATTTCTTCTTACTGCTCCAATTTTGTTGATTTTCTTGTTCTTATAACCAAGCTCAATGATAAAGCTTATCAACTCTTCTTTGCTTGGTGCTTCAATGTAATTTTCAGGAACTGGAAGTTCAAGCCATTCTCTTACCCTTGCAGGAGTTAATGTTATAGAAACATTTCCCCATACATGAGCAGAGACCTGATTTTCTTCATCTTCAGTGAAAGTGTGGATAAATTGCTGTAGTAACTTTTCTGGTACTTCTCTTCCTTTTGTTAGTGCTCCTGAGATTGGACATTTCATAAGATATTCTACCAAAAGTTGACATCTTACATCATATTCCGAATGCTCTGTATTCATCAGCAGATTAGTTTCTTTCATTGGTAGGTATTATGTGTCTTCAACAAAAGGTACATCATGTTGAACAATTGGGATGTTGAGGTTTACTTCAACCATTGTTGAACTTTGTGAATTAGGGTTCGAAATTTAGGGATTTTTGGATTTTGAGTGAAGAACAAGGGATATTTCGGTTTGTAGTGAAGGTGAGTGATTTTTGAATTTCTGCTAAGTGTGAGTTATATACTGAGGGTTTTAGCAGAGATTCGTGGGTTTATGGAGTTGAGGGGATATGGAACGTGCCATGTAATGGCGGTTAAAAGATCACTAATTGTCTTTATTACCGTTAGATCATGTGATGTGAATTCAGGTTCAGAATGTAGCCGTTGGATCATGGGTATCAAGACATTTAATGACGGTTGATCGTGTAATCGTGGTTTTGTCCTTTCAACTTGTAGTTTCTTCAATCATTCCTTCACAAAAACTTTAAACTGAATTTTGATTGGAGAAATCTATCGGTTATATGACACCTTTTAATCTTTGTGGACCCCATTTTGTCAAAGGTCCAATTAGCTTTCTTCTCAACCTCCTTTCTTCCTTATAAGTCAAAGTTCCATTCTGATGACGTCATCAGAAACTCAATCATAAATTCTGTTAAGAGCATGTATTTCCTTTTATTTTTAATTTTTGTTGACCTTTTAGATGTGGTCAACAAAAGTCAACAGTTTTCAACAGAATTTCCATTCTTTTGAGATTCCCCCTAAACTTATGACCCTCTTCAACAGATTTTGAAGTTTCCCTTTTGATTGATTGAGAGGTGTATTGGTACCCTTTTTTTTATTATCATTGAAACAAATTGTTAAGCATTTTTCTGGTAATAAGGTTATTTGAGAGACCTCTATCACAGAATTGACCAAAATTTAGCAGATTGTACTTTAAGCCTTCTACATAGGCTACTTTCTCTATGGTCAAACATCCATACCTTATGCATCCATATCCCATGATCCTCCCTTTTACTCCATTTCCAAAATCTACCATTTTACCCAGCTTTGAAACAAAGTTGCTGAGTAAGCTCATGTCCCCAGTCATGTGCTTGGTGCTTCCAGAATCGCAGTACCATATCTGCTGCACATGATGGTCCTGAAATGGAAAAATTAGAGGGTTTTTGGTACCCAGACTTGCTTGGGTACTCTTTCTGATGAGATTTTAATCAGATTATTTTCTCTTGATGGTCTTTCATCAGAATATTTGTTATGTGCTGAGCCATAAACAAATTTTTTCACTTTTCTTTTGGAGATGGTGTTGAACAAGCTTCAGTATGTCAACACACATACAAGATTCTTTATCAGAATTTTCTGATATTCTTTCTTGTGATGGAATGAGTGGATAATTTTGAAAAGATGAGTGAACTGCTTCTGGAATATTTAAAGATTTTTTATTGCATTCACTTATTTTTGCTTTAAAGTTGGGTTTTTTTCAACTGCACCCAGGTTTTTATTTCACACACTCTTGATGTGTGCTTCAAATAAAACAACATCTTTCAACGAAATACCATTGAAAATCCAAAACCTGGGTTATGCTATTTTGAATAATAAAA
Organism: Helianthus tuberosus; assembly: GCA_030545235.1. Classification (NCBI taxonomy): domain Eukaryota; kingdom Viridiplantae; phylum Streptophyta; class Magnoliopsida; order Asterales; family Asteraceae; genus Helianthus; species Helianthus tuberosus. Next base: position 94,480,178 of record CM060410.1, read on the forward strand.
ACTATAACTACTCCCAGGAGATTTTCAATGACATGGTGAAAAACGTTGAAAGTCAAGCATTTTTACTTTTTCCAAGATTTTTGAGTTATTATTTTGAACAAAAATTTGAAAAGAAAAATGTAAATTTGCTCAAACAAGGTGTTCATTGTCAAATAAAAAGCATAACAAAAGAAACATTTTCAAGGATGATGGCACCAATAAAAACAAAAGCAGGGGTACCTGAGCAGACTTTAGTGGTTACAACTGCTCCTCAGGTATCAGCTGCTGAGCCCACTGCTCCAGGTGATCATAGCAGCACTCCCACTGCTTTGAAACCCACACCTGCCACCACTAAAAAGACCAAAAAGAAAACATCCAGAAAACCCACCAAACCCAAAACAAAGGCAACTCTAGAAGATGAGATCCCAGAGAAAATGCCTGTGACAACACAAAAGTCACCACAAACCACTGCTGCTACTTCCTCACAGCAGTTGGAAGAAAGATCTCAACCCATAACCGAAACTCCTCCTGCATCCTCACAAAAGGATCAGGTTGTAAGCACAGGGACACCACAATATGAAGCTCTGAATCCACTCGGATCCATCTTTCTCAGTCCTGATCCCAAGGACATGTCTCTTTCAACCCCCATCCCCTCACCAATAATAATGCCACAATCCATGCTACCTCTGTTGCATGCAGCTGCTATTGCACAGACACAAACCAGTTCCTCTCTATCACCTATTACTGAGAGTATACATCCACAAGTGACTGGGTCTGATGCTTATACTTCTGCTATCCCAGCAACAGTTGAGGAGGTTACACTGCAGGAGTTACAAGTAACTCTTGTCAGTAGTTCAAGTGGAGCAGCAACTACAAATGTTGGATCAACAGGTCTACATTTGGACAGTTGTTTCATCAGTCAGACTCCCTTGAAGGCAATCTCTTCCATAGCACCTCTGAAAATCGCTAGTGAGGCTATTTTGTCCACTAGTAACATTAAAGATTTATCAAGTGCTGAAGAGAGAAGTCCCCAGTACCGAGAACAAGGGGCATCAATGGATGATTTTTGGGACTCTGTTCCCAAGTCACACATTGATATAACCACCACAGGTGGGGATTCAGATGATCCTACTAAAGTAGGTGATGATTCAAAATATCAGGAATTGACGGACAGGGTTGACAAACTGGAAACCTCAGTTGCTGAAATAAAGGAGATGGTGCAAGAGATTTTAAAAGCTCAAAAAGCACAATCCACTGCTGCCCCACCACAATCTGCTGTTCCTGCTCAAGCACCTGCACAACAGGCATTTGCTGCAAATGAGTTATGGAATATTTTTCAACCCATGCTTGAAGCACAGCAACAAATGGCTGACAAAAAGCATGCCATTCAAGTACAAATGCTGACCAACATGGTTGAATCAAGATTTAAAGATACTCAAGCAGATATCAAGGCTATAAAAGCTAGCATTCAAAATGCTTCTGGCAAAGTTCCTTCTTCCATACCATTTCTTGTAAATCTCCCCTCAGATAATGCCAAAAAGGGGGAGAATAACAAGCTGTTGGGAAATTTGAATAGGAGGGGAATAGAACATGGCCTCCATATTGAGCCTGAAAAAGCAAAAGAAAAGCAGGTCTCAAAACCTGTTTGCCAAACAGCTGATACAGCAGCAGTTACAAAAATTGTTGCAGCAGCAGTTACAATAACTGCTGTCAGTAGCCAAACAGCTGCCATTTCATCAACACACACACTTTCAACACACACCACTCTATCACACACCACTACAACTACTGCTCCACCATCATCATCTAAATTCAAACCATCACCACTGCCTCCTGTCACAAAACAGAAGACAACAGATGTTACAACATCTGTTGTAACGACAGCAGCGGTTGTAGCACCAGTTGTTTCAACCACTGTCAGTCAACTACAATCCACTGCCATACAATCTACAACCACTGATCCACCCAAAACATCATCTGCTCCTTCTTCATTAAAAAGGAGAAGGAATCTCATATCAGATGATGATTCACCACCATCACCACCAACATCACCACGTCCATCCCCTGCTCAAAAGCAGAAGACAACTGCTGACATATCAGTAGTTGTAATGACAGCAGATGTTGAGACACCAGTTGTCTCAACAGCTGTTAGTCAGTCATCCACCACTGCTCTCACCTCTTCTACTTCACAGCCAAAGCTCTTCAAAAGAATAAGAAAGCCAATCTCTGTCGATGAGGGTACACATGATCCTAATGCTGCAAAATATCCACTGGAACTTGAAGCTATCAAAAATGAAATGAGGCAATTCTATATAGAAGAAGATCCTTCAAAAAGGAGATTTTCCTCGCTCATAGGCTACATGCCACCAGAAGATATGGATGAGTACCTCAAACTCAAGGCAAGACAGGCTAAAGCAAGAGCTAAGTTTGATAGTGAAAAAGATAAGTTAAGCGAAAATGGCACAGCTGAAAGACTGGAATTCTACTTAACAAAAGTAAAGCAGATAGAAGAATTTGTACAGGAACTAATCAAAGAAAAGGCTGAACAACGCAAAAAGCTAAGAAAACAATATCTCGCCTACATTATGAAAGAAAAATTCTATCCTGCTGAAGAAAAACAGTTTGAAGAATGGCCAATAATCGCTCTAAAGCATGAGGCTGAGAGGATTGACAGAATCAAGAATGATTCCACAAAGAAGAAAAATCCTCCAAACTGGAACAAATTCAAAAAGCTCATTGCTGATTTCACTGCTGAGTATAAAAGAAAGAAAGAGGAGCTGGTGGATGCAAAAATAGACTCTGCTGAAGCCATATCAAAGTGGTCAAGACAGCAGACTGATGAAGCCTACAAAAGGCTGAAGAAAAGAAAGACAACTGTTTCAGGCACTTCTAAAAAGCAAGAACAAATGATGAAGCTTGAACAGAAGATAGGAAACCTCGACACACTGTTCCGGTCTACTTTTGCAACAAATCAAGATGAGGGAGAACAGTTAACTGAAGAAGAGGTAAGAGAAAAGGAAGCAGAGTACTTCAAAGATACCATCACAAAAATGGGTCTAAAAGAAGAAACCTCAACAAAGCTTCAAAGCCTTTTTAAGGCGTTAAACAAACCTGCAACTCCAAACACTGCTGAAGACAAGACAGAAGCTGAACGACAAGAATTTATTGAACAAGAAACTTCAGAAGATATAGCGGCAGCTGATAAAGTCTTTGAAGAAGCTTTCAAAAGAATGTCTGAAAGTCTGCAGTTGTTTTCAAGGCCATTATCCCTAAACTCGTCTTCAAATAAGTCTCTCCCAAGAAACCCACTTGGCTTAAAAATACTAAAGTGGATGTCTGATCAAAAGACTCACGTATTGACCTTGGTCAGAGCCAATGGCGATGTGAAGCACATATCAAGGAAAGAAGCACTAGGCCTTAGTGTTCAAGATTTGCAGGATCTCCTTAGGCTTTCACTGTGTAGGGATGAGGATGACCAGAGTGCAAAGGAATTTGAAGCTGAATTCAAAGAACAAGCTAAGGCACTCTTGATGAGTAATAAAAGTCCTGAATAATGAAAGGTTTTGGCATTATCTGTTCCAGGGGGAGATTGTTGGGATTGAACCCTAACAAAGGAACAGATAATGTAAAGCCAAAACCAGGTCCCAACAGAGGATTCACAATAAACAGTAGTTTATACTCTGCTCTCCCCTTGATAGTGAATTATAACATCTGATGGTCTATAACTGCTGCTCATAATCAGCTGCTGTGTCCATTCAACTGCTGATATAATCCTAAAGACTGCTGAAGACAAAATCTGTCGCTCTATCTACTGATGTTTCTCAAGTGCTGCCGAAGACACAAACACTGCTCATTCAAGGACTGATCACCTTTGAAGAAAGCACTGATGTTGTTGTTAAGCATCAGTGCTTAGGCTACAACAGTGGAACGTGAAGCAGTTGTTTTCTCATGTTTTGTATTGTATTTATAATCAGTTGTTAAGACATCAGTAGTTGTGTAAGGTCAGTAGATACAGGTTGTTAGGCTGTAAGACGTCGCTTTCATGGTGACGTCAGCTGAGATTCCTCAGTGGTTTGGTTTGCCTATAAATGCAACAGTACCCTGTACTGTTACATTTGATTGACTGAGCGGGTTCTTCTCCTCATGTCTAATCCTTTCATCTTGTGTGCAACCAACCTTGGGGCATCAGGCTGAGGGGGAGTATAGTTTGTAAGCTTATTCTGTAATCTTTTGCTTTTGATTTGTAAATCATTCGACTCTCTGAGAAGCAATTGTTTATCAAACTACTCTTTCCTTTGATTGTGTTTACAAAGTTTGTATCCATTTCCGCTGCACTTAAACTGTTCATATCTATTTGATTTGTTCAAAATATACAAACAAACACAAACATGAGAGCCTCCGATCCTAACAAGATAAGAGCTAAAGATCCCCCTCTTTGAATGGATTCTTCAAATATTTCTTCCTCTCTGGGGACCAAAATGCTGTATAAGTCATGAAGACTCATATTACCTAGCTCTAAGGTTGAGGACAAAGTCATGGTTAGACTTCTCCATTCTCTAGGTAAGGCATCCAGAAATTTTATGTTTCTTTCATCATTTGATTTTGTTATTCCAAATTTCTTTAGCTCGTTCAAAAGTTTTGTAAATCTTTGATATGTTTCATTTAATCTTTCATTAGGTAAACTTTTGAACCTCTCATATGAGGAAACGTTGTTTATTCTTTTGTTTCTTTTCATCATTTCTCCTCCTTCACAAAGATTTTCCAACTGATCTCATATTTCCTTAGCTGATGCACATGCATCAACTTGTGAAAATATGTCATTAGGGATAGCCATTATTAAAAGTGACTTTGCCCTTTCATCCCCAGCCACCTTTTCCTTGTCTTCCGGGCTCCAAAGTATTTCACTTTTGGGAGCTCGGGAGGCAGGGATTGCAGGTGATTGGTCGGTTGCTGGAATAGCTGGTATTTCAGTCATTGGTATACGTAGACCCCTTTCAATGGATTGAAACAGAGCTCGGTCAGGACCATTAAGGAAATTGACCATCCTGATTTTCCATTGGGGGTATTCCTCTCTGACCAGAGTCGGAGGTTTAGACATAGAACCAATGTTAAAAGCATTATTCCATGATTGAAAGCTGGCCATATTTAGAGAAAAGAAGATGAGCGATTGATCATTTGAAAATGATTTATTCAATCTGCTCTGATACCAGTTGTTGGTCCTAGTTTGGACTTAAAAACTTCTTTTCACGTAATATGGCAAGTGATTTCAGTGGATGTGAAAAAGTGTGCGGAAATGAAATTAGACTTTCAAGAAACAAGACCTACAGAATTTTCAAGTTTATATCACTTTGAAACAAAATGGTTTACAAGGTGATTGTAAGATTATTATCTATTACAAATGAATACTTAAATTCTGAGGGTGAAAGGACAATGGAGTTTGTAGTATGTATTGAATGCTAAGCTTAACTCATTGTTCTCTGCTTGGTGAGCCTTCTATTTATAGAAGGCTGAATACATGAATAAACATTAGTTTATTCGGTATTATTTCCTGCAAAAAGTAGCTTCTTGACATATTCATTGAATCCAATTATCAAGTGGCCTTTGTCATCATGATATCCAATAATGTCAACTTGCTTCGGTTATTGTGGAAGGATAGAGCTGATTTTTAGACAAGTGGGGTATTCATCAGAATTTCTGATAAACCACTTCATCAGAAATTCTGGTGAACAAATCATCAGAAAATCTGATGATCAGAATCGTCAGAAACTGATGATATTTCATCAAAAATAACATCAGATCCATCAGAAAGACCTTCTCTGATAATCTTCTTTAGCCCTTGATCAACTTATGATACTTTGAAGTAGATGTTGCAGCTTTCAGTTGTCCTATCCGATCTTCTTCTTCTTGTTGTGATCTTCAGGACTGTTATCTTCTTCATAGATTAAGTTGAATCTAATTTTCTTCAATACTTACAAATAAAGTTTCCTAACAGAAATTCATATAGAACATACACCAAATGACCGTCGAATCAGTTCAAAACACACACAAATCCTCAATCCATGAAAGTCGAAACCGATTAAAGAGTTCCTTGAAGTATGCGTGTGGCCTTGTAAGGGTCTTATCTTCAATACCCAACACAAATCCATGAAAGTCGAAACCCAAGTCAGATATTTGATTTTACTTCAGTCCTTGAACTTGAAAAAAATACTCTAGCTAAACACTATACAACTTTAAAGAACAATTGTTCTTTTAAAGGTTTTGTTTTTTACACTACTTTTTTATAGAGTGGAGAACCAGGTTAAATGCTTTCTATACAACCCTTTTCATGAGTAATTAGGTCATGAACGGGTAAAAGTAAAGCTTCATACGAGAAAGAATGCGTTCAATTTCCCTCGATGCAAATTATTTATATAGAAAAAAACCTAAATTCTAAACCTCAAACAACACATATTTGTATTATACCTTCAGTTTAGGAGGAAACAAAGTCTGACACATAAATTGGAACTATAATTGAAGTAAATGAAGTGGTAAAAAAACATAGCAATCTTTTTTAATGGCAAATCTCTTTTATTCCCTTCGTTGTGGGACTTAACCCAAGACCTCCCAAAGGTGTTTAAACCGATTGGCGTCAAATTCGTGAACAATGAAACACCTATAACTAACCTAACAATAACCAAAGTTCAGGATTCCCTTAAAAAGTAAAACCAAGTTAGGTTTGCAATTTACTAAATCGTAAATCAAAGATAACCTGAATTTAAAGTAAGTGAACAAAATTAAAGTTTATCAAAAAATAAACCTAAGATTGAAACAGCTGTAACAACTGTGCTTGTAATCACTATGAACAGTTCTATTATCAATAAAACAATGTTATTTGATCCCAATGTTTGTTTGATTGTGTTTTACATTTTTCATGTTTTGACTTTTGTTCAATTCCAAACTCTACATCACTTTCTGGAGAGTTATACGCAAACTAGTGCGTAACCGTACCCAGTTTAATGCGAGAAATACTCTGGAACATCAACATATACTCAACATACCTTAAATAACCTTTACATTACTTAGAAATAAGTTTTGAAGGCTTTGGTATGGCAAAAACAAGTTAATTCGACTACAGGGACTAAATATGACAAACTGCGAAAGTATGTCAATTTGAACTGCAACGAACATTCCGGAACATAACCATAAGTTAAAAACACCTTAAATATCCTTTACATAGCTTAGAAATAGGCTTTGAGGGGTTCGGTGTGCTAAAATAAACTTTTGGGTCATTCAGGGACTAAAAGTGTCAAAAAGTGCACAAGTTTGCATTTTCGCGCATAACTTACGTTCTGAATACATCTGGACATCCAAAAATTTATGTAAGCATGACTATATTTTATTTTAGTGTTCGCCTTAAGAAAAATCCATTCGTCGCGTCATTTGGATCGTTTTTCGCGCTTGTGCGCATTCCGTCGTAATTAACCGAACATCGCGACCGTACGGCCAAACGAACCGACATCCGAGATATTTTTGAGCATGTTTTAAGTTCCCTATACTTTAACTTCATTTTAGAGCTTTGAAATGGGGTTAACGGGCCTTAAACGTGTCAAAAATGACCTAAATACAGTTCAGGGACCAAACATGTAAATCTGCCAAACTTATGTGTAGCGCACCGCTACACTTATATTGTAACGGTGCGCTAGCCTTGCACTGATCAGATTCAATGTTTTTAAACACAAGTTGCAACCAATTGATCCTTAACCACATGTTTTAAGTTGATGTGTAACTAAGTTAAGGAGCATATGTGGTTCCATAACATTCCGACAAGTGTACGGACTAGATCTTTTCCCCTTTTCCAAGAAACGATCTCAACGGTGGACCGAAAACTATAAATACCCCATCACCCCTTTGCAAAAATTACTAGAAATTTGATTTGAGAAACTCTAAGTTGAAACATTAGTTTCATACCTGAGATTTTCGAATCGAGTTTAGCATTCGGGGACCCTTCGTAAGTATTCTTTCGTTCTTTTCCATATTTTACTGCTTTTCGAGTCAGAAAGTCAAACTTTGTTTGACTTTCAGCGTTGACCAGTAATGGTCAATGCGAAGTTCGTTTGAACTTCGCAACGTGAGTGTAATCACGTTGGTCATAGTCCCTTGGGACTATGCCCACTGATTACCACGTTGTCTAGAGTCGTAGGGTAGGCGATCTAATAAATCGCCTATACCTTCGAACTCGACCCAGTTTGGTCGATCATTAGGATCCGACCAAACATAGTAGGTGACCATAGTAGGTAGGGAATAACCTTCCGAGGTTATACCCTATGGTCACATCGTTTAAGTAGTTGTATGATAGGTAGTTTATATGCCTTAGGTAAATTACCAGAATACCCTTTTCATTCATAATTGGTAATTTAGCATATGTAACCTAAACTTTTGTCATATAACTGATTATGTAACATGTTTAGGCATATAACACTTATCATAGGACTAGTTAGGCGGTCCGAACGCGTTTCACGCGCACGACGCGTTAAAGTAGCATAAGCTTCCTAAACGGGTCGTAATGGGTCAATAAGACTTAGGTTAAGTTTCATTTAGCATGTAGGCTTTGTTAAACCATATCACGTGAGTTCCTACACTCATTTGGTTTACAAACCCTAATGCTACCCAGTCTTCCGATGTAGGTCCGGTTTATTAACATAGTTACCTATATTAGGTGCCGTTTGATTCCGAGATCTATAGCATTATTTGGTGGTTATCTTTTGACAACTGAGCAATCTCAAGTGAGTACATAGACCCCTCTTTTACTGTTTTCTAAACTGTTTTGGGGTGGAACACATGTGCCTACTTGTTACTTTCATGCTTTCCTGTTTTCACATCATATACATGCTATGTTCGTTAGTACATTATAGTACATGATTTCATTACATCTTATGCTAGGTGTGCCCATTGTGTGCATTACTTGGTACATTGTTTTACATTACATTTTATGCTAGGTGTGCCCATTGTGTGCATTACTTAGTACATTGTTTTACATTACATTTTATGCTAGGTGTGCCCATTGTGTGCATTACTTAGTACTTTGTTTTAAATTACATTTCATGCTAGGTGTGCCCATTGTGTGCATTACTTAGTACATCGTTTTACATGACATTTCACGCTATGTATGTTCATTTGATTACATACTTAGTGCATTATTTTCACATGCTTACATTTTGGTATGACATTTGGTTTGTTTACATGGGACAATACATTCATTAACACCGATCATGCCGTTCGTTAGTAGGTAGTGGTACCATAGGAATTGACAACTCCCGTTCCGGACATCCCAGGGAAAGGGGACAGAAAGGAATGACCGAATTCGTTGATATAAGACAGATAGACCTTTAATTTGTTTAAAGGGTTTATCACCACAGTCGCAAGGCTTGGATGTATGCATTTTCACAATACCGCATAGATGTTCATATTAAATAGTAGCATGCATTTACACAAAACATAACTTTGATTTAAACCAAGTTTTACTTCAATACTTTGTTTTTGTGCATATGGTTTAGTTGAGACATTTCACTTGCCATACATGACATTTTGACATAGACATTTGACATGGATATTTGACATAGACATTTGACATGGATATTTGACATAGACATTTGACATTGATATTTGACATAGACATTTGACATGGATATTCGACATAGACATTTGACATGGATATTTGACATAGACATTTTGACATGATTTACCTTTGACACAAACACTTTTGACATTAGTTTTACATACTACATGATTTACATCTTGACATGAACACTTTGACATATTATTCAATACATTTTGACAATTGGTTTAAACATAGACTTCTTACATTGGTTGGTTTGGTTGATTAAGTGATTAAGTAACGATGCGTGTGTAATATGATACAAGCATGGTGGATACGCCACTGGTACTTCCTATATATAAGTGTTTGTATGGTATTACATGTCGTAACGTTATTTGAATCATTTCAATATTGAGACATAGAACATCTTATACAAATAACATATTTTTCACAAGACATTGATTTACAAACAAGTTATCTTATACAAACACATTTTTACATGGTTATTTATTTAAACCTGACATTTACTAATACATATCATTTGATCTTATTGTTTTCAAATGATTTACAAGACAAAGCAAATTACAAGGTTCATGACTAAACATTTTTCTTAAACATAAGTCATGAATCCTATTTTCACAAACCTATGTATCTCACAGGCATTTTTATGCTGACGTACCTATTTTCACATGTGTTTAGCTTTTCCGTAAGATGTTGATCTTGATACTAGGGCGGACCTGTGCCTTAGAGACTTTAAAAGAAGATAGACTATGTTTAATTATGTTCTGAACTCCTTAATTCCTGTTTAAGACAATGTAACACCTTTGTTTATAAATAAAATACAACTTTGTATGCCATGGTTATGAAACAATTAATTCTATGCATGTACGCAATTAACAAGACAAATTAATAAACAATCTTTGTGGTTATACGACTATGTGTTTATTCATCTTATGTTTTCTTTTATGCATTTTTTTGTGTTTTTGTATACTCTGGATATTCGTTATCCAAATCCTCGTAGAATCTTTCATATCTTCATATGATGGATTCGTAGCAGGATATTCAAAAGGCGCTACCTTCAATCCTTAATGGGCTTCTATGTAATAGTTAAGACCCTTGGATTATATAAGTACCGCTCCATGTTTCATAAGAGATCCTTTTAGTGGTCTAGTCTAAAAGATTGATTCACAATTTGGTTAAAGAGCGACATCTAGTGATGTAGCTGAACAGACTCCTTGATAGTCTATTTAGATCATTTATTGATTCAATTAAAAGGATTCTATGGCGGTCTAGTCACACTCATCACAGGATTGTTCATTTGGTTTTCCCCTACACATTATAAAATAGACTGTGTGAACTGTGCAAGGAATTGTCTGATTATGGACGCGTACATAATTATGAAATTTAGTGCACAGAAACCCAATAAGGTTAATTATGTGTAAGAACCGATAGTGACAACAATAACAAAATGAGAACGATGTAATGGAGATACGGTGGACGCACCAATGACGCTTCATATACTTGTATATAAGTATCCCTCTTACATTGCAAGCATAAGGTTATTAAGGTTACTAGAAGTTCAGAACCCTAACCAATGTTGTTCGATCTTTTCAACTTCATGTTTTAAGCTCTCACAAGTTTCCTCTAAATAAATTTCGGGACGAAATTTCCTAAAGTAGGGGAGACTGTAACACCTGTGCCTCCACGGCCATCAAACAAATACCAAACCAATGAAATATTATATTTCATACTTGGGATTTGTAAAAATATGTGTATCATTTGCACATATCAATTTTTGTTCAATTCCAAACTCTAAATCGCTTTCTGGAAGGTTATACGCGCACCGATGCGTAAATATAACCAGTTTAATGCAACAAACACTCCGGAATAGTGACATAGGCTTAACATACCTTAAATAACCTTTACATAACTTAGAAATAAGTTTTGAAGGCTTTGGTATGGCAAAAACAAATTAATTCGCTTACAGGGACTAAATATGACAAACTGCGAAAGTATGCCAATTTGAACTGTAACAGACATTCCGGAACATGACCATAAGTTAAAAACACCTTAAATATCCTTTACATAGCTTAGAAATAGGCTTTGAGGGGTTCGGTGTGCTAAAATATACTTTTGGGTCATTCAGGGACTAAAAGTGTCAAAAAGTGCACAAGTTTGCACTTTTGCGCATAACTTACGTTCTGAATACATCCGGACACCCAAAAATTTATGTAAGCATGACTATATTATGCTTTAGTGTTTGGCTTGCTAAAAATCCATTCGTTGCGTCATTTGGATCGTTTTTCGCGCTTGTGCGCATTCCGTCGTAATTAAGCGAACATCGCGTTCGTACGACCAAACGAACCGACATCTGAGATATTTTTAAGCATGTTTCATGTCCACAATGTTTAGGCATCATTTTAGGGCCTTAAAGTTGGCTTTACGGGCCTTAGAAGTGTCAGAAATAGCCTTAAACACGTGCAGGGACTGAAACTGTCATTTTTCAAACATGTTTCTGATCTGTCATGTCCAGGCGGCCCGCATTAGTTTATGTACATCCTGAAGCGGGCTGCATGGCCCCTTCTGACCAGATTAAATGAATCAAACAGCAGATTGCAGCTGTTTAATCCTCCACCACACATTCCCAATTGTCTAGTCAGCTGATAAGGATCAATTTCTAGCTACCATAAGGTCCCGACACTTGTACGGATGCGATTAAAGCACGGTTTCCATGAAACGATCTTAACGGTGGACCGAACACTATAAATACCCCATGCCCCCCATTGCTTAAACCACTAGAATTTTGATCTTAGAAACTCTAAGTTGAAACCATTGTTTCATACCTGAGATTCTTAGATCGAGATTAGCATTCGAGGACCCTTCGTAAGAATTCTTTCGTTCTTTTCTTTATTTTATTGCTTTTCGAGTCAGAAAGTCAAACTTTGTTTGACTTTCAGTGTTGACCAGCTTATGGTCAATGCGAAGTTCGTTTGAACTTCGCAACGTGAGTGTAATCACGTTGGTTATAGTCCCTTGGGACTATGCCTACTGATTACCACGTTGTCTAGGGTCGTAGGGTAAGCGATCTAATAAATCGCTTATACCTCGAACCCGACCCAGTTTGGTCGATCATTAGGATTCGACCAAATACATTAGGTGACCATAGTGTAGGGAATAACCTTCCGAGGTTATACCTTATGGTCACATCGTTTGAGTAGTTGTATGATAGGTAGTTTATATGCCTTAGGTAAATTACCAGAATACCCTTTTTATGTATAATTGGTAATTGAGCATATGTAACCTAAACTTTTGTCACATAACTGATTATGTAACATGTTTAGGCATATAACACTTGTCATAGGACTAGTTAGACGGTCCGAACGCGTTTCACGCGAACGACGCGTTAAAGTAGCATAAGCTACCTAAACGGGTCGTAATGGGTCGACAACACTTAGATTAAGGTTTCATTTAGTATGTAGGCTTTGTTAAACCATATGACACGAGTCTCTATACTCGTTTGGTTTACAAACCCTCATTCTATCAAATCTTCCGATTTAGGTCCGGTTTATTAACATAGTTACCTATATTAGGTGCCGTTTGATATCCGCGATCTCTAGCATTGTTTGGTTGTTACTCAAGGACTACTAAGCAATCTCAGGTGAGTACATAGACCCCTCTTTTACTGTTTTCCAAACATTTTGGGGTGGAACACATGTGCCTACTTGTTACTTTCATGCTTTCCTGTTTTCACATCATATACTTGTTATGTTCAATAGTACACTTATAGTACATGATTTCATTGTTTTCATGCTATGTATGTCCATTTAGTACATGCTTAGTACATTCTTTTACATTGCATCTTTGTTGCATATGTTCCAGTAACATATGGACACATGGTTTTACAGCTCTACCTTGTATGTTTACTCTAGCATACTAGGTACATTATCTTCATCACATGCTTACATTTTGGTATGACATTTGGTTTGTTTAAATGAGACAATGTACATTCATTAACACCGATCATGCCGCTCGGTAGTAGGTAGTGGTACCATAGGACTTGACAAATCCCATTCCTGAAATCTCGGGTTTGTTTGGACGTAAGGAATGACCGAATCCGAATACATATTCTTTTGATAACTCACTTTTACATAGTTATCCGACTGTCTCAAGGCTTGGATGTATGAATTTTCACAACACCACATAAATGTTCATATTCAGTATAGCATGCATATATCTTACAAAACATAACTTTGATTTAAACCAAGTTTTACTTCAATACTTTGTTTTGTACATTTTTGCTTATGGTTTAAGTAGTCTTAATTTTACTTACCATACATATCATTTTGGTTATACATTACTTGACTACTTTTGGATTATAAACATTTGACATGGTTTATACAAGGACTTTTGACTATTGGTTTAAACATAGACTTATTACATTGTTGGTTTGGTTTGAGTAAGTGATTAATTAACGGGGCGGGTGTAATATGATACAAACATGGTGGATACGCCACTGGTACTTCCTATATATAAGTGTTTGTATGGTATTACATATCGTAGCATTATTTGAATCATTTCAGTTTATGACATATAACATTTTATACAAATAACATACTTTTCACAATACATTGTTTTACAATCAACTTAACTTATACAAACTCATTTTTACATGGTTATTCATTTAACCATGCATTATTCTCTTATTTATACGTATCATCTGAACTTATTGTTTTTCAAATGATTTACAAAGACAAAGCAAATTACAAGGTTCATGACTAAACATTTTCTTAAACACAAGTCATGAATCTTATTTTCACAAAACCTATGTATCTCACAGGCATTTTTATGCTGACGTACCTATTTTCACATGTGTTTCAGGAAATGAAGCATAGGATTGATCAAGATACACTTAGGTGGACATGGGCCTTAGTGACAATAAAAGATGCAAGACTAGTTAATTATGTTGTATTTCCTTGTTTGTTAAGACATTGTAACACTTTTAATCAACAAAACGAAACTTCAATTGCCATGGATTTGAAACAATTAATTCTGTTACAACACTCCCCGACATTTCCGCCACATTTTGTATGTTCTACGTGGTCGGGGTGTGACACTTTGTTTTCTGATTTTGTGTATTTATATTCTTGCATATGGGATTTGGTGGTATTTGTCATTCAAGTTGATGTTTTTAAGTGGGTTTCATTAATTGCAAGTCCTAATCGAATTTTTTTAGCCTTTGTTGGTTGTGGATTTGACGACTTTTTATTCCGACTGTTGTTTCTTTGAGTTAGTGTTGAATGGAGTTTTTATGTCGGTGTTTATCACCTACTTGGTGTCAATGAGGATGTCACATGTTTGTTCATCCAAGACTACTCATGAGCTCGATTCCGTCACGATTCAGTCGGTTTATATGTTGGTCTTGATGGATTTTGCAGCTGCTTCTTTTACCCAACCTTCGTGTCTATGATGATGATGCATGTTTGTTTATCGGATACCTATTTGGGGACAACAGGTATTTTGTTTGTGTAAAATACTTTTTTGGTTAAGTGATTTTGGTTATGTCTCCATGAAGATGATCGCCTTGTCATCTGAGAGAGTTTCTTTTTTTTTGGGTAAAGGGTTACCCCGATGAATTTTATAAATGAACCAAATAAGTACAAGGGTGTGTCAAAACGATACACCAACTAGACTTGGCATACCAAGACTAGGACAACAAGCGTACAAAGACAACAACCAACACTAACAAACATTAACCAAAACAAACAACCAAGGCCGAAATTAAACAAGACAAATAAACCTTCTAGCCCGGAGCAGCTTCATTATCCTTGCTATCTTCAATCTTCCAGATTCTGAAAATCCTCTTCCTAGCTGAATCCACACGAAATTTGAAACCCATAAGTCTTAATCGAACCGAGCTTTTTGTCACACCCCGAAATTATCAGAGCTGGCGTGACTGGACTGGTATCTTCATTGCACAGCGGAAGCAAATAAGCTAAGTCTTTTAGAAAATGAACGCCACTAAGTACTCGACTCCCCATGGTTCTCCTATTCCAACCGTGCCTTGTCTTAGGAATGCAACCTGAGAAAGAAACATGCGAAAAAGTCAACATAAAGTTGAGCGAGTTCATAGTTTGTTTGTAAAAGATTTGAAATAAATCTTTTGAATAACCAGTTTTTGAAGTATTGTTGAGAAAACGAATTTAAAATCATTTTCTTGCCAAGTTATGTGGAAACTTTGCATTTGTAAGGCAATATGTTCGTAAAACCATGTATTTGTAAACCCTCGTATTTGTAATGTTCGTATAACCGTCAATGCCCACCCTGACTTTGACTCTATGCCCGCATAATCCTATGCTTTAAATTTGTATAAAACATGGTATTTAATTTGTATAAATCAAGTATTTCTGTAAACATGTACGTTCCTGGTATGTACAAACCTTTAAAGTATGTATAAAAGTTCCTGGTATGTATAAACTTTTAAAGTATGTATAAAAGTCCCTGGTATGTAGCATTAAGGAAAAAGAGATCATCAATGGGTTGCAAAGCCACCGGTATGTGTGAAAAGGTGCAGGGAAACTCAAACCTAGCAAATTTGTTACCGGGCTTCCGGCTGGAAGACACAGTCACCTCTATGGGCCGCCCTGGCCTCACGGGTGTGGGCTCGCTACACCCAAATAGATCTATCACTCTTGTGTCCCTCGGTCCTATAATGAGGATTAATGGCCTCAAGTGTTGTGCCCACCCTTCACATGATCTAGTAGTATAAACCCTCCCTAAGCTAACCATACCATGTAAATAAATGTTTGTAATAATTGTAACATGTATTTTACCCCAGCCTCTAAGGCTGAACCTCCCCAGCCTCTAAGGCCAATTCCCCATTCTCTATATATTATCACCAAACGATCCATCCCTAGTCATGAAAATCATTCACATTTCGATAATACGCATTTGTTTTGTAAAAACCGGTATATTTAGTATAATCCATTCGTAAACCATTTGAGTTCCTCGAAATCCATTCGTAATATGATTTAGAAATATGAGTTTTCGTTCGTTCAAAAGCTTTGTATGTTCTTGCACAATGTGCTTTGTCTAAAAATATGCAGTCTTTGTTTATCGAAAACCTTGTATGTTTCTGAAAAAACGCGCATGTCTTTCCACCCCGAAAACATTCATAAAAATGTAAAACTGTAAAAGGTGGGGTTATGAACTCACCTGAATTGCCTTATGCAAAGCTAGCTATATACGACTTCGTGAAGTCGTTTCCAAGACGAGACTTGCTAGCGTGCAATCTACAATATTCCTAACACGGAATATCTTATAAGTTTCTAAATAAAAGCGGTAACTAGTCTACGTGTCACCGAGCTCTACCGAATCGTTAACTAAACGATTCGACGATGCGAAGAAGTTATGCTTGTGTCGTTCGTTTATTCGTCAGTATTTAAAAAGTCATGAAAAGACTTAGTTCTCGAGAAGTTTAAAATATATGAATATATATATATAAAAGTATATAAATATATTGTTATAATCGCGTTAGCCGTCCCGAGTAGTCGTTGTGTATAAAAGAATATTTTCACGAAAATAGTATATAACAATTCGTGTTGTGTATCGCGTCTCATATGATAAGGATCAAAATATAAGTATTTGTCGTTTAGGCGTTCGAAATAAATATAAAAATTAGAGTAAACTGCAATTTTACACCCTGAGGTTAGGGGGCATTGGCACTCCTACCCCCCCTAAGGAAATAATTGCAAAATTACACCCCACTGTTAACCCTTATGTCGCACTTTTACCCCCCGGCGTCAAAGTCAATAACAGAACTGTTAACTCTAAGTTGAAATGACTATATTACCCTTACATTTTACCCCCCAACATTCCTGTTAAGTCGCACAATTACCCCCCACTGGTAAATTACTAATTTATCCTTTGCTATTACCCCCTATACTTTGTGTTAAGACACAACATTACCCCCTGCAACCACTGTCACCGCCATTCACCACCACAACCACCATTGCCACCTCCAGCCACCACCTCCAGCCACCACCCTCCAACACTCTCAACCACTTCTCTCTCTCGCCGCTGTCTATTTAACTCAAATCACACCCAACCCTCAACCACCTCAGTTCAATTCATCTTGTCATCAACAAAGCATAAACTCATACATATTAAGGAACAAATTTCTAACCTGAAAGGGGATTCTTCCAACATTAACAATAAATGTGACAAAATCTCCATTAATTGAAGAGGTAAATACAACAATCGGATTATACAATATATACTGTGAACAATATACGAGAGAAGTGATGAGACCAGTGATGCAACCATATCTTCAACCATTAATTGAAGAGGTAAATACAACAATCGGCTTCAGGTTCAGTTTTGCTCTTCTTGTGAAGCTCATAAATTGGAAACCTGCAAAAAAATTAATTGCACAAATTATAGTTTTGGATTCAAAATTGTTCCGCTAATAAAAACTGTTTGGCAAATGAGTATTACCGTTGATCATTCCCAATTAAAGTCTGCAACGTGTGTGCACCCTGTAGCAGAAATCCAGTCTGCAATTGCAACAAAAATAGATTAAAAAAAAAGAATTATATGCATTCGAAAACAAAAAAGAAACTTCATGGTTGTTGGAACATTTCATTCCAAACTATCATTAAAATTGAAAACCAACCTGATGCAGGGGATGAAATTCATTTTAAAACAATTCTTGTAAATAACCAAAAACACTGATTGTTCACAAATACTTATAGATTGGCTATAAAGTTTGTGAAAAATATTAACAGAAGCATTCATGATTTCATAACTCTTTCGAAATAAATCAAGAGAAGAATTTAAACGTGTGATATGATCTGTAACAAATTAGTCTTGAATGAAATCAAAACTTCTAACTATTGTTCAAACTTGAGTAGAGTTCCCTAAAATAGCATCCTTTATCAACTGGAGCTCTTGGATAACACTAGCAGTGTCCATTCTGTACTGTGGCGACTCCATCGAACATGACACTCCGATTTCAAACAAAAAATGCAAACATCTTTCGTGATTCAAGTAACCGTCTGTTGTCTCTTCCTTGCTGGTTATCACTCCAATCTTCTCATCGTCTTTCAGAAGCACTGGATCAACGATCCCCAGTGCGCCATCGTCATCTATGGCTTTCTTAGCATACTTGTGTAGGCTGAGCTCCTCTGCTGCCACTGAGAGTCTCACCGGAGACGAAACAGGGTGAGAGTGGTGTAAGGGGGAAGAGGAGGTGTTGTGGGTGTGTGGTTGCCGGTGAACAGGAGGGCGGAGCTAGATGAAGATGATGAATTCTGGTGTATTAATCTGTGAGTTTTTAGGGTTTTGGATTTGGGTGTATTGAAAGTTTGAAGTTGATGATGATGGATCTGGGTTTTTGAAGATGATGATGTTTAATAATAATAACAATAATAATAATAATAATAAATAATAATAATATAGGGTAAGATTACCAAAATACCCCTGCCTATAACAGTCAACTAACTGTTGACTGACGGCGGGGGGTAAACATGCGACATAAGGGTTAACAGTGGGGTGTAATTTTGCAATTATTTCCTTAGGGGGGGTAGGAGTGCCAATGCCCCCTAACCTCAGGGTGTAAAATTGCAGTTTACTCTAAAAATTATATTTATTTTATATAAAACTTCATCGAGTCGTTGCACGTTTAAAATAAATATATATACTATATTTATATCAATAAAAGCGAATCCGTGTTGTTGGATATTTGAAATAAATAGATAAGCTATATTTATTTTTATAAAAGAAATACGAGTCGTTTGATATTTAAAATAAATAGATAAACTATATTTATTTTAATGAAAGAATCGTCGTTTGTTGTAAGTTGTAAAATGTTGTCGTAAGTAGCTATACATTTTTAATCGTCTTTATAAGAGATTATCCGAATCCGATAACTTTGTTTTCTAATAAAACGCCTTTTGTGTTTACAGATTTTCTCGAAAAACGGGCAGAGTTTCCTCTGTTTTTGGACGCCCCGACAACACAAGTTGTCGCTATTTTTATCAAAGTTCAATAATTTTCATCAAGCAATCCATATATAAAACTCTTGTCGAATTTAACTATAATGTAACTAATTTTTGATCGTTTCGAGCTCGTTGTCACTAAATAATATCAAACGATATAAAAACAATGTAAATATTAACCGCGACGCTAAAATCTTTACCAAATATTTCACGTCGAGACGTCGCACGTGTGACTGAGTTGACCGAGTCAACCGGCTGAGTTGACTGTGTCGGCCCGAACTGTATCGTTGACCTGAACCGAACCGAGTCTCGAACCCGAAACGTCACCCGAACTGATCTGTTGACCATTGTTGACCCGGATCGAGTTGACCCGTAAGCTGAGTTAACCGAGCCACTGAGTTGACTCGGTGACTGAGTCAACTGAACCGCCTGACCAAACCGAACCTGAGCTGGACAAAACTCGAAGCACCTCCACCGCCGTCGGCCGGCCCCACCACCGCCGCCTCTGTGAACCCGACGGCTGCACCGCCATCGTCGACCACCTCTGTTTGACACCCACTCCCCACGGAAACCTTCAAACAATCCTTTCCATTAAACGAGTCAAGATGTCAAGAAGAGAAACGTAAAACGGAACCGGAAAAACTCACCGGAATGTCGCCGGAAAATAGAATGTCTTGAAAACTTGCAGAATGGTTCCCAATAGCCCGATCTAAACATGCACGGAATTAAAAATTCGAAACGTGTTCGTCGGAAATTTGATCGGAGCTTCGCCGAAGATGATGTACAGACCAAACGGCTCTGATTCTTCGAAAACGGTCACCACCATTGTGTCGGGAAGGCTCGGTTTAGTGGTGGTAGGGTATTTTTTTGTCAAAAGCCTCGTCGGAACCACCGCCACCGCCACCGCAGGTGGCAGCGCCGCCGTCCGTCACCGTCGCCGGAGTCGCCGGCCGCCGTGACTTGCAGATGTCGCCGGCTTGTCTCGCCGGAGTTTTCGCCATCACCGGTCACCGGTCGGATTCCGATGACCGGATTTCTTCTAGAGAGAGGAAGTTGAGAGAGTATGGAAGGTTAGAGAGAGAGAGTGAAGGAGTGGAAAATGAGGGTTTTCTTGTTATAATTTTCTATTTATAGGTAGATTTTGTGGGCTTGGGCCCAAGGCCCACAAGCTTTTTTTTCTAGTATTTCAAGTGGCCCAATCGTATTAAAGAGGTCCATCTATGAACCCGAGCTCCATGGAACGTCCTAAACTAAAATTTCAGATTTAAAGATATATGAAATAGTACCGGTAGTCGTTGTTGTCGTGTTTAACTATCGGTTGCGTAAAAAGCGCGCAATTTGCGTCGTTGGTTGTATCTAAACTGTTTTTCGATCCGGTTTCGGCTATAGTAGTTAAAATTTAATTACGAAGCTAAATATATCGTAAAATTTTTATATTTGTCGGCGTTGTCAGTGTTCTGTTCGGTGTCAATCCGTTGCCGTTTAACATTTCCCAGGTTTCACTGTAAACCACCGTTCGCGCACTGTAAAGTCGGATAGGCGTTCCCAGGCACTCCAAATGCCTAATTAAGTTAATTCGCACTTTAAACACTATTTGTTATCGCGTTAATCATCTATTAATTACGTAATTAAGAGCCGTAAATCAGCGGTTGTCACACTTTTGATCTTCTCAGTGACTTGGGACACGGTCATTTGATTAGTACTGAATAGCCGATTGTTCCTCTCTTGCCATATATAATAAGCAGTCGCAGCTACCAACAATTTGCACACAATATCATCAACTTTCTTAGAGTTAGAATGTTGCTCGACCCATACCATTAATGATTGCCATGTATTATCTACGCTCTCCAAGTTCACCATACCCTTCACATTACTCCAAACTTGATCCTCAAATGCACATTGGTAAAATAAATGGTCTCGGCTATCACGATCATATTTGCACAAAGGGCAACACATAAGCTTAAGATTTGTTTCACTTCCTGCTTCCCAAACCGCCAACCTATCCTGAGTCTTCAATTTATTCCTAAAAGCCAGCCACATATGAAAAGAGTGGCGCGGAACACATTGAGAGAACCAAACCATGTTTGCCCAGCTCGCATGATGGTCCCTATTCCGAATCATATTCCAAACTTGAGCCGAGTCAAAGTCGCCTAGCTTCCCATCCAAAGATTTCCAAGTCAACCGATCAGTAACATTATTAACCAGCCTAGGCGTTTGAATATTTATTAAAACCAGAAACAAATCAAACCAAGCTTGGGGCCATCTCCAATTCCCATTCGCATCAAGAACATCCGCAACCGAAGACTTTAAATTGAAACCCACATTAGCAATGGATCTTGGAGTGATAATCGAGCTAAGAGGACTCAATGAGCACCAATTATCACTCCAAACATTTGTTTGCAAACCACTTTTGAGCAAAGACCATATGTGAGGCCACAAAATATTTCGAATAGACAAAAATTTTTGCCATCCCCAGCTCATGCTCCCTCAAAATGGAACCCTTCCAAAAGCTTCTCCATTTTAGCTTGTAGTCGTGAATCCATTTCACCCAAATAGACTCCCGTTTGGTTATAATACTCCAAACATGCTTAGCCATTAGCGATTTATTAACATCAGTTATACTTCGAATACCCAAACCACCTTCATGTTTAGGCAAACACACATCTTTCCAAGCAACTTTAGCACGGATTCTACCCTCCGAACCCGCATTCCATAAAAATCTATGAATTCTTTTCTCAAGCTCACTGATAACCCGAGATGGAATAATGAAAAGTGAAGCCCAATAGATATGCATAGACGAGAGAACCGAGTTTATAAGTTGCAGACGGCCAGCAAACGATAACGACTTTGTCATCCAGTTAACAATCTTCTTAACCATTCGATCAATGAGGACCTTACAATCTTTAAAAAGAAGTCTTGAAGAGATGAGCGGAACCCCAAGATAACGGACCAGAAAAACACCCTCCTGGAACGGCATAATAGCAAGAATTTCCAGTCTAATCGACTGAGGAACATTGCAGAAAAAAAACAGTGCTTTTCACTGGACTTGGAGCCAATCCAGAGATATTGGTAAACGTCTCAAGAGCCTCCTTCACCTTCTTAACTGAAACAATATCTCCATGAACAAAGATAAATAAGTCATCAGCAAACGACACATTAATTATTTTTTGCTTGGCACAATGGGCATGATATTTATAAGTTGTACTGGCTGCCTGTTAGAGCAGAAGCGAGAGAACCTCCATAATTAAAGTGAATAAATAGGGAGACACTGGGTCACCCTACCGTAACCCACGTTTGCCCCTAAAATATCCATGAAGATTACCATTAATGCTTAACGAGTAAGAAACTGTTGAAACACATGTCATAATCCATCTAACCATTTTATGATGAAACCCAAACCGTATCAGGATTTCTTTCAAGAACGACCAATTAACTGTATCATAGGCTTTCTGAAGGTCAATTTTGAACGCACATCTAGACGGACTCCTATTAAGGTGATAATTATGCATCAATTCCTGTGTGAGAAGGATATTATCAGATATCTTCCGACCCGGCGCAAAAGCTGATTGGTTGATACTAACAAGAGATCCCAAACTTCCTTTTAATCGATCCGTGATTATCTTGCTTATGCATTTATACAGAACATTGCAACATGAAATCGGCCTGTAGTCTAAAACTGAATCCAGGATATCTTTTTTCGGAATCAAAGCAAGAATAGTGTGGTTAACCTGATTTAAAAGCTTACCGTTCTCAAAAAATTGTAACACCGCATCAGTCACTTCATTACCAACAATATCCCAAGCATGCTTAAATAACGCCGACGTGTACCCATCGGTCCCCGGGGCCTTGTCTTCTCCAATACTGAACATAGCAGTCTTGATCTCCTCACGAGTAACCTAAAAAAACTATTTCCTCCTAACCGTATCAACCGGGATATCCACACCCAAAAAATCCGAATAATGCGAAACCATAACATCAGCAACCTCATCACCTACATGGCGAACTCCCATAAGATCCGTAACACTATATATTTTGGTTCTAGCATTTCTATCTTTCACAATATTATGAAAAAACCTCGTATTTGAGTCTCCCGCACGAAGCCACTCTACCTTAGATTTCTGTTTTAAAAAACACTCTTCATCATAGGCAGCTGATTGAAAATCTTGAAGACATTGAGTCTCCATTTGGCGTAACTGAACATCCAACGGGTTCTGATCCACCTGAACATGAAGATCATCCAGATTTTTCCTCAGCTCATTCACCCTATCATGTAAATTACCTTGGTTAAATAGGATCTTCCTCAACCTAGGCTTCAAATTCCTCATTTTCTTCACTACTGAAAGCATAGTAACACCTTCAACCGTTTTCATCCATTCATGTTTGACGGAGTCCTTAAATTCAGGTTTTCTCACAATGAAGTTCGGGAATTTAAAAGGTCTTGGCCGATGGCCATTTGAGCTCATCATTCTTAGAATACAAGGTGTATGGTCAGACACACGAAATGGATGAAACATAGCAAAAGCATCAGGAAATTGATCAATAAAAGTAACATTACCCATAATCCTATCAATCTTTTTCAGGAGACCCACTCCACTCTTAGGCTTTTGGCTCCAAGTGTATTGCAACCCATGAGCATGAATATCAAACAATTCAGCTTGTTGGACACAATCATCAAATTCACGCATGCCAATAGAATGGTTGGAAGCCACATACAACGAATCTTTAATCTTGAGGGCTGAGTTGAAGTCTCCCATAACCACCCATGGCTTATCATGACAGAAAAGCTTATGTTTGCATAAATCATCCCAAAGAGGTCTACGATCTTGATACTTATTTTCAACATACACAAAAGAGCAAAAAAGAACCTTTTTGCTATCTTTGAAAATAACCTGAGTATGAATAAGTTGATCAGATTGAAACAGAAGCATAACATCAAACATGTCAGCATTCCATCCCAGTATAATTCTCGTACCACGATTGCATAGGCCACCATTAGAAGTCCAGCTCCAATTACGGAAAACATACTTACAAATTTTAGCCAGTTTTGAAACATCCACATGTGACTCAAGGATTGCACACATATCTAATTTATTATCAGAAATGATAGTACTAACCTCACTTTGTTTCAGGGGACGGTTCAAGCCCCTAACATTCCAGGTCATTATGCTACCCATTTAAACCAGTATAACCGGGAGTGCTTGCCCCCTCAGAAGCATTAATATGCTGGTCATTAGTCATAAATTGAATCATTTCCATCGGAGTAACCTCCAGTATCTCATCTTCAGCCGGTGGAGATCGTTTAGTCTTTTCATTCGGCCCATCCTTCTTGACAGCTATGTTCTCCTGTCCATCTCCGTCCCCAGAAGCTAAAATATCAAAAGAATTTGCAGTTTTTATATTAACAGTATCCGAGCTGGTATCTCTCTTCGTTCCTGATGTACTCGCACCCGACCTGCTTGTTTTTGGATTGTAAACAAATTTCGGTTTCTGTTTCTTATGCACGGATCCAAACTTAGCAACCTTTCTCTTATCCGTAATAAACCCTTCCTCATCTACTGTTACTTGTTTTGGATTGGCATTAGTATTTTTAGGACAATTCTGATCATTATGACCAAAAATGCAACACGCAAAACAGCGGTGCGGCTTCCATTCATACTCTACCGTAACTTTTTCCATGATAAAACCATCATCATCGAGTTTCGGAATAGCCACGACTATTTGATCCTTAAGAACATCATCTGGATTAACTTCAATCAAAGCTCTAGCAAAGCTGCTCCTACCCCAGCTATCAGCACACATATCAGGTGTGTAGCTATCCAATTTTTTTGGAACCCTAATCTTCGACGCCAACAAGCTTAAGCCATCATCAGTATAGATAGAAATAGGAACATTATGAAGCTTAACCCATATAGGAACCGACTTAATTCCCTCTTTTTTGAGGCTAACCGATGGCAACCAGATGTTGAGAAACAAAGGAACTTTACGTATTAGCTAAGGCCCACCCTCAATAACTTTATTCATACCTTCTTTTGAGTCAAACTTAAAGAAGAAAAAACCTTCAGCGTTCATCATAATTTTAGCAATTCCATATCTCGACCATACATTTTTAACATAATACTCAACCACCGGAAACGACAATCTATTCCCCAGAAAATATCCAAATAAAACATTGTCAAACCTGTCTTGTACCTTTTTAACAACCTCCCTCGAAATCACAATATCAGCTTCTTGGTGAGTCTCCATCGGGTCCAACTTTCTGAAGTTAACTTCACGTTTAGTAGTAGAATTCCTCATCACCTTTTCAGCATAAGACACCTGCTCCTCCTGTTGTTTATCCGAGAAGACATTATCCACTGGAACAGTTATCTTTTCCAACTCATCAATAACATTCAAAACACAAGGCTCCTTCTGATTATTCGAAACAACTCCACGTCTAGGCGCCAAAGGTTTACCATCAATATTCAGCGTTCTATTCCCAAAACCCTTAATAATGATAGGAGGTTTCCCATACAGATCTTGTATGATAGGAGGTTCATCACTCATGGTCGGATATTTCTCAAACACATCATCAATGTTGGGAGGTTTAGAATTCATAGTTGGCTCAAATACCTAACATGCAGACGTAAACCAGAAAACTAGAACAATCAAACCGAGAACACAAGAAAACAGTGAATCCAGCAGCAAACCCTAATCAGGTCGGAAAACCGATTCTCTCCTTTAAACCAAAGATCAACTAGCATGCACCAATAGAACAGCGAATCCAGTAGAAAAAACTACCAAAAACAAACCCTAGACTAGCTAAACCCTAACTTGTGAATCTAACAAAACCATATAGTGTAATCGGTAAGTCAAAGTTTCTGCCTCACCAGAAGGACCGACAGACCAACAATACTATACGGTATGTTCGAATTCAGCAAATTATGGCGGCGATTGAAAAAAGGAAAACTGAAAACCCTAGTTTAAATCGATCACTATTTTGCTAACAAGTTCGTTATAGATCATTTGAATAATCAAATCACTAATCACAGACTGTTATGCAAAGAGATCATGAATCAAACCTAGGGTTGCATGAAGAAGCAAGATCGCCAGGCTAGAGAGAGAAACTGGGGTTCTTTTTTCTACCCGGTTCATACATATACTCCTTTTAAAAATCATCTGAGAGAGTTTCTGTGATGCACTTTTATAAAAACCCTCCTAAAAATATTTTGGACACCCTAAATGTCCTAAAATATACCCCGTACGTGAGAACCGGACCCGAAATGACCCTATACTTAGAAAAATCAGCAAAAACCATGTTTGGCAGTCGCTCGCAGGCCGTGACGGAGACCCTTTGGTCTTCGTGGGCACGACGGCCTAGTTCTTATCCGGACACGTGGCGTGCCACGTGGCACCTGACTCAGCAAGGCTACATGCTGACTTGACATAGCTATGGCCGCCTTTCATGCTCTCGCGGGTCGCGAAAGCCTAGGCTTTGGCTGTTGCGGGGCGCGACAGACCCCCGAATCAGCCTATATAAGGGGGCCCGAGCTCATTTGAATCCTCGCTTATTTTCTGAATTCTCTCTCAACTTCTTTATAGTAGAAACTCTGCTCAGACATAATACCCACTATATAGCGAAGTTCTGCCTCGTTGTAAGTACTATAACCCTGCTATTACCATACACGATTGATTTAGAATTCCGTAATGCATGTCGGCTCTGCCAGACTCAGTCATTGGAATTCTGTCTCGTGTGTACACCCGATTGATTTAGAATTTCCATAATGCATGTTGGCTCTGCCCGACTCAGTCATTGGAATTCTGCCTCGAGTGTACGGTTAAATTGAATTGAGTTATTTTACTAACACGTGTGCATTATTTGATTTAATAGATAGTAACCAGGAAGTCACAGGGAAAATACCTAAAATAGCAATGTGAGTGATTCCTCTTTTCACAAAGTGTTTTTACAAAATCTCAATTGTTTTAAATTGTATTCAACAATGATTGAGTACTTGTATTCTACAATTATCGTCGGTATGTTGGGGTTTTGTATACAAAATTTGTTACTACACTGTGAGTAGTAACATTACCACAAGTCGGGTTGACATTACCGTGGTGGTAATTAAAGTAGAAATATAAACAAATGTAATTGCGAGATCGCCCTCAAGGCTGTAAAATGATAAAACCTGTTTTGATTAAACTATGATTCACTCGCCAGTATTTCTTGCTGACAATATGTTTTTAAAATGCGTTTCAGGTAACATAATATGAAAGCCCAATAGAAGCCAGATGGAGAGCACTGAAGGCTTGGAATAGTGGCTATAAAAGTTACCTAAATAAACAAGACATTTTGTTTTCAATAATTAGGGTTTATCCCTATCAATGTATTATCAAATGAACTTGGGTTTTATCCCAATGAATTATTCTTATAAAAGTTTGGTGTTTTACTCTGATAAAAATATTTCCTAACTACGGTCCTGATGTTTTCCGCTGCCAAATTAATAAACACCGATATCACCCGCTCTGAGTAGCTCGCGGCCGCCCGCTCCCGGGCAGGGGTCGCGGGTTGCGACAGAAGGTGGTATCAGAGCTACAACCACTTATTTAAGCCAAAGAAGTGTTCTGCTAGCACTGAAATTTCAAATTATGTGTTAGGAAATAAATTATGTGATTATGTGTTATGTGTTATTTGACTATTTGTTAGTTTACAGTACGAGTGATCAAGGAACATCAGACGCTTATCGTCATTTAGATTGTTCACAGAAAAATGAGGGAACATCATCCATGCCTGACCCCTCAGGATATTCAGCCGATACAGAAGAGGAAATATTTATATTTAAGGCACAATTGGAGGAACCTTTTACTACTAAGAAAAGAGGTTGGTTTAATAGATGAGCTCATGAAAGGAGAAAAAGAATGAAAAAGTTACAGCAACAGAGAGCAATAGCCAGGGCCAATAGGGAGGCGGATGCACAAATCCAGGAAGTAACCAGTAGACCACCTTGGGAAGAAGAATTAGATAGACAGTTGGCCAATTTCCATATGTTAGCCACTACAGCCGTAGATAATAACCAAAACCAAGTAGCCGAACCTCCGTTGTTACCAGACCAACAAATGCAAGAACCTTATCAAGAAGATCCATTTCTTGATGTAGACCCTTACGAGATTGCCAGGATTCCCCCACCAAACCCCATAGCCCAGTACACTGACCTTAACCATTTAGACCCCTTTTGGAGTAACGAATGGTGGACACAGAGTGTAATAAGAAACCCATACCCTTACGGTCAACCTATCCCTCGACACCCTGATCCTGTACCAGCACCCATGCCACCTATGAGCCAGGAAAATTTGGAGGAACTTCGCTCATTAGGTGATGCATTAGTAGAAGAAGGAGATAGAATATGAATAATAGGAGATAAACTTATGTGGAAACAGGTCGTGCGTGATATACATGACTGGATACATAACTAGATATACGTGTAATTCTGTACTATAAAAATATATATATATATATATATATATATATATATATATATATATATATATATATAATATCTATATATATATATATATATAATATCTATATATATATATAAGTACAGATGCATAGTATCTTTAGTTTTCAGTTGTAATTTGTAATAGATGCATATATGTATATATATGAAAAAGAGTAAGAGTCGCAATGATCGACGTTTTTGACCAACTTGTTCGTGTGATTGTGTATAAATAATTGTATTCAATTCTATTCTGTGATAATTAATACCTGATAAATGTTTACAATTCAGATGGACAACGAAGTAAATCAGGAAAACCAGAATAATGAAAATAACGGAAACCAAATAGATAACAGTGTCATTCAACATATAGTGGCACAAGGAATTATAGATGTCATGCCTTATATTATCAAGACTGTTAAAGAAGCAGATAAATCTGCAAATGGTAGTAAACGTCAACACACTGAACCCAGTCATAGTGTAAATAATGACAATGGACCTATTATCCAAGCTCCAATTCCTAAAAGAAGAAGAACCGTTCCATACGGTTGTTCTTTTAAAGAATTCTTGGCCTGCAAACCAATAGAATTCTCAGGCAATGAAGGAGCCATTGCAACCTTACATTGGATAGAAAAGACGGAAGCAGTCATAAAAATAAGTAAATGCGCAGACGAAGATAAGATTATGTTTGCTTCTAATCTTTTCAAAAATGCAGCCTTAGAATGGTGGAATACTATTCTCCAGTCTAGAGGAAGTGACAGAGTTTATAATATGGAATGGATCAACTTTAAGGAAATGGTTGAAAGAAAATTATGTCCTCCTAATGAGAAGGAACAAATAGCCAATAAGTTCCTAAGTTACACAATGACTGGAATAGACTGCAAGGGTTACACTACCATATTCTTCGAATATGCTAGGATAGTACCATCCTTAGCCTCACCGACCAGTATTAATCTCCCGTTATATTTGGGGGTTAATTAGTGAGATTAGACATGTAGTCAAGGCAGCTAGACCGCAAACCATAGAAGAAGCAGTAGAATTAGCCAATACCTTAACTGGCGAACTGGTACGTACACAAGAAGAATACCAAAGGAAGAACCTAGCTCAAAAGCTTACGCAGGATTTCCGTTCAAGTAATTCCTACCGTGGGAAGGGAACAGGTTCTTCTGCACCCTACTATAAGAATTGCAAAAGAAAGTATTTTGGAAAATGCTCTACATATTGCAACGTTTGCAAAATCTCTAGACACGAGGAAGAAGACTGTAGAAAGAAACCCAGCAATGGAGTATGCTTTAATTGTGGAGAAAAAGGACACATTAGACCAAACTGTCTGAAACTAGCTCTAGCCATGCCCAACAAGACTAAGACAACAGAAGCACCCAAGAAGAATGCCAGAGCCTTTGTTCTGACAGCTGAGGAAGCCAAGATGATTCCGGATGTGATCGCCGATACGTTTTTAGTTAATGACATATTTGCCAAGGTATTGTTTGACTCTGGTGCTAACCAAAGTTTTATCAATACTTCTTTTTATCAATTTCTTGACCAACCCTTAGTCAAACTTCAACAAGATTGTCTGGTAGAAACGGCCAATGGAGAATCTGTTAAGATAAGTGAAATCTTGCAGGGAGCAAGAATAGAAATCCTAAACCATCGTTTCTTTGCTAACCTTTACCCAATGAATCTGGCTGGTTTCGATGTTGTATTAGGAATGGATTGGTTGGTAGCCAATCATGCCAGTATTTTATGTGATTAAAAGTTAGTACAAGTACACCAAGTGGTGAAAAGATCACAATTAAAGGAGATAAGCCAACTAGATCGACGAAATTCATCTCTGTGATGAAAGCTGCAAGTTATGAAAGGAAGGGAGGAATAGTATATATGATTTCTATAATCATTAATACTAAAGGAAAAGAATTAAAAGATATTCCTGTAATATCTAAATTCGCAGACGTTTTTCCAGAAGAGTTACCTAGATTACCGCCTGATAGAGAGGTTGAATTTAGAATTCACCTAATACCAGGGACGGCGCCGATTGCTAAAGCACCATATCGATTAGCACCAACGGAAATGCAGAACTGAAGAAGCAATTGGACTAACTTCTTAACAAAGGTTTTATACAACCAAGTTCATCCCCGTGGGAAGCACCGGTGTTGTTTGTTAAGAAGAAAGATGGATCGATGCGTATGTGCATTGACTATTGAGAATTGAACAAAGTCACGATTAAGAATCGGTACCCACTACCGAGAATCGATGATCTGTTCGATCAACTTCAAGGAGCTCGATTCTTTTCTAAGATCGATTTACGCTCCGGATATCATCAACTGAAAGTACAGGAAGAGGATATTCCTAAAACTGCTTTTAGAACGAGATACGGTCATTATGAATTTACTTTCATGCCATTTGGTTTAACCAATGCCCCAACCGCATTTATGGACATGATGAACAGGATATGTAAACCATACCTAGATAAATTCATAATTTTCTTTATAGATGATATTCTAATTTACTCTAAGAGTAAAGAGGACCATGCAGCCCATCTGCATACGCTCCTCACATTGTTGAGAAAAGAGAAGCTTTATGCTAAATTCTCGAAATGTGAATTTTGGTTACAAGAAGTACAATTCCTAGGACATCTGGTTAATCATGAAGGAATTCATGTGGATCCCACAAAGATCGAGGCGATTACTAAATGGAAAGTCCCTGAATCACCAACAGAAGTACGAAGTTTTCTTGGACTGGCAGGATATTATAGACGGTTTATCCGCGATTTCTCTAAAATAGCCATTCCATTAACTAAACTGACCTGCAAATCAGTTAAGTTTGAATGGGGACCAAAATAGGAGAAAGCTTTTAAGATTCTTAAGCAGAGGTTAACTAACGCACCCATACTTGCATTACCAGAAGGAACTGAAGACTTTATAGTCTATTGTGATGCATCTAAGTTAGGATATGGATGTGTGTTGATGCAACATCAAAAGTTTATAGCCTATGCCTCTAGGCAACTTAAGAAACATGAAGAGAATTACACAACCCATGACCTAGAATTAGGAGCCATAGTTTTTGCCCTTAAGATTTGGAGACACTATTTATATGGAAATAAATTTGTTGTCTTCACCGATCATAAAAGTTTAAGGTATATTTTCGGGCAAAAGGAATTAAATATGAGACAGAGACGCTGGATGGAAGTTCTTAGTGATTATGATTGTGATATCCAGTATCATGCTGGGAAAGCCAATGTAGTAGCTGATGCTTTAAGTCGAAAGTATCATGAAAAACCAAAGCGAGTACGTTCTCTCAGATAAAATCTACAAGTTGATTTAAATGAACAGATTAGAGAAGTATAGGAATCAGCAATCAAGGACGATGCTGAAAAATTGAAAGGAATGAATAAGGAATTAGAACAAGGAACAGATGGAATTTGGAAGTTCCATGAGAAAAGAATATGGATACCTAAACAAGGAGACCTACGACATAGAATTCTAGAAGAAGCTCATAAATCTAAGTATACGATACATCCTGGAAGTGATAAGATGTATCAAGATCTAAGAAAGAATTTCTGGTGGATAGGAATGAAAAAGGATATTGCTAATTATGTTGCTAAATGTCTAACTTGTTCTCAAGTTAAAGCTGAGCATCAGAAACCCTCAGGATTATTGCAACAGTTAGAAATGACAATATGGAAATAGGAATTGATAACAATGGATTTTGTTACCAAATTACCCAAGATAAGAAAAGGAAATGATACAATCTGGGTGATTGTAGACAGATTGACTAAATCTGCTCATTTCTTACCCATGAAGGAAACTTTCAGTATGGAACAGTTAGCCAAGCTATATGTAAATGAAGTAGTTTCATTACATGGAATTCCTTTGTCTATCGTATCCGATAGATATAGCCATTTTACTTCACATTTTTGGACAAGTTTCCAAAAAGCAATGGGAACCAAGTTGAATCTAAGCACAGCTTACCATCCACAGACGGACAGAAAAAGCGAAAGGACAAATCAGACTATGGAAGATATGCTTAGAGCTTGTGTAATTGATTTTGGAGGAAATTGGGATGATCATTTGCCATTAATAGAATTTTCCTACAATAATAGCTATCATACTAGTATTCATGTTGCACCATTTGAAGCACTTTATGGACGAAAGTGCAGAACTCCAGTCTGCTAGGCAGAGATTGGAGAAAAACAATTATCCGGACCAGAAATAGTGCAGGAAACAACAGATAAGATAATTCAAGTCAAGGAAAGACTAAAAGCAGCCTGAGATCGTCAAAAGAGTTATGCTGACAATAGATGAAAACCATTGGAATTTCAAGTAGGAGATAAAGTATTGTTAAAAGTTTCTCCTTGGTAAGGAGTAGTCAGATTCGTTAAGAGAAGAAAGCTAAGCCCTAGATATGTTGGACCTTTTGAGATTATTAGAAGAATATGACTTGTAGCCTATCAGCTACAACTACCAGAGGAAATGGCAGGAATACATGATGTATTTCATGTATGTAATCTCAAAAAGTGTTTAGCAGACGAATCTCTAGTGATGCCTCTTAAGGACATAGAGGTAAATGAGAAACTCAAGTTTATCGAGAAACCCATTCAGGTTGAAGATAGAAAGATCAAGAATCTCAAACATAAGAGATTAGTTCTGGTCAAAGTGAAATGGGATTCCAAAAGAGGACCAGAACACACTTGGGAACTCGAATCAGAAATGCAAAGGAAATACCCACACCTGTTCTAGTAGATCTCGAGGATTAGATCCAAAACAAGGTGGGGAGGATATAACAACCCTCCTAAAAATATTTTGGACACCCTAAATGTCCTAAAATATACCTCGTACGTGAGAACCGGACCCGGAATGACCCTAGGCTTTGGCGGTCGCGGGGTGCGACAGACCCCCGAATCAGCGTATATAAGGGGGGCTCGAGGTCATTTGAATCCTCGTTCATTTTCTGAATTCTCTCTCAACTTTTTAATAGTAGAAACTCTGCTCAGACATAATACCCACTCTATAGCGAAGCTCTGCCTCGTTGTAAGTACTATAACCCTACTATTACCCTACACGATTGATTTAGAATTTCGTAATGCATGTCGGCTCTGCCCAACTCAGTCATTGGAATTATGTCTCGAGTGTACGGTTAAATTGAATTGGGTTATTTTACTAACACGTGTGCATTATTTAATTTAATAAATAGTAACCAGGAAGTCACAGGGAAAATACCTAAAATAGCAATGTGAGTGATTCCTCTTTTCACAAAGTATTTTTACAAAACCTCAATTGTTTTAAATTATATTCAACAGTGATTGAGTATTTGTATTCTACAATTATCGTCGGTATGTTGGGGTTTTGTATACAAAATTTGTTACTACACTATGAGTAGTAACATTACCACAAGTCGGGTTGACAGTACCATGGGTTGTAATTAAAGTAGAAATATAAACAAATGTAATTGCGAGATCGCCCTCAATGCTATAAAATGATAAAACCTGTTTTGATTAAACCAGGATTCACTCGCCAGTATTTTTTGCTGACAAAATGTTTTTAAACGCGTTTCAGGTAACATAATATGAAAGCCCAATAGAAGCCAACTGGAGAGGACTGAAGGCTTGGAATAGTGGCTATAAAAGTTACCTAAATAAACAAGACATTTTGTTTTCAATAATTCGGGTTTATCCCTATCAATGTATTATCAAATGAACTTGGGTTTTATCCCCATGAATTATTCTTATAAAAGTTTGGTGTTTTACTCTGATAAAAATATTTCCTAACTACGGTCCTGATGTTTTCCGTTGCCAAATTAATAAACACCGATATCACCCGCTCTGAGTAGCTCGCGGCCGCCCGCTCCCGGGCAGGGGTCGGGGGTTGCGACAACTTTGTTGCAGCCGACTAAAGGTTCTGAGCTTTGGTGTTTGGTGACTGTTGGTAACATGTTTGTGCATGTGGTTTTTATCGCTGTGAACTAACATGTTTGTGCAATGGTGTTCGTACAATGTTGTTTGGTGTTTGCTTATGCAGTTATGGCTTCTATCTTAGGCCTATTTGGTTGTAAGTTGGTTTGGTATTTAACTTTGGATTTGGTTTAGTGAGTGGCTTCATTTTGAAGCTGTGGATTGTCTCATTGGATGAATGTTGGTGGATTGTTTATTTGGTTCCATATTGTTGTAGACCAGGGTTTTGATGAGTGTGGCTTTGTATTCATCTGAGAGTGGTCGTATCGGTTGGGTGTCTTGGCTATGATGGTATACATCATATGGCGTGACAATTTTTATTATTGTCATGTCGTGTTTGAGCCTTATTATATTTACATGTGTTTAGACCATTTGCATAAACATGTAGCTAATTCATAGTATTTAAAATTTTAATACTTGGGTTCTGCGGTTGTTAATTATACTATTGGTGGTTTCTCGGTAAACATGAAATGATTTGAATGATCTTGTGTTAGTAAACTGTGATGACTTTTCTGGAAGCAACTGGTGAAACTAAGATTATTGAGCCTTACTAATACATGTTACACAGACATTAGTATTTGCAACTTATTCTTGTTGTTTTTTCAAGCTTTTATTTTTTTTTTCTTTTTTATGTTGGCGATGACAATTTCGATCACATCAAAGAAGCAAAACGCTCTGAAATGATGTAAATGAGCTTTTTCTTCGTTAAAAAAAATAACTCTCCTTATTTTGTTCCCTTGTTTGAAAAAAAAATGACATCTAACTTATACATCAATTTATAGGTAAATAATGACTAACTCGAACGAAGAGGCACATTTTTTTGAAAAACTCGGGCACAATCTGCAATAAGTAAAAGACTCGGACCGTAGGATAAAAGAGAAGCTTGCTAAATGACAGAGCGTATGTCCAGCATACACGAGAAACAAGCTGAACTACAGCTTGAAATAAACGCCATTCGTGCATTTTATGTTGCCTTAAAAAATGTCAATAAAAATTAACATGTTTAGTTGTATTACTTTATATGATCTGTGATTGTAAATTTTGTTAATGATAAGTTATAATGTTTTCGCTTATGTTTACTTATTACGTGTAAATGAAACGTGGCAGGGTTGTGTTTGTTACATATTATTTGGGGAGAGACTAGTTCAATCTTTTGCTTATTCTTGATCAATGGATCATGCTTTGGCTTTTGGACATCATTTGTTCTTTTGTAGGTCTAATAGAGAATAAGAAACTCACTATAATAGCATGACTAACTCACCCAAACCCTCTCTTATTTATTATGTGCACTTTTCACCTTGACAAAGAAATAATGGCGTGGCCTTCAGACAAATTCTCCCCATGGGTTGTGTGGTTTTCTGATCCTGGACCCTCTTCTTGGGTGTACTTGACTCGTGTTTACTAGATCTGGGCTTGCATTCACAACATTACCTCCTCCTGTAAATGCCACCTTGTCCTCATGGTGCAAGGTGGGATATTTCGAACGTAGGGAAATGTCATCTTCCCATGTGGCTTCTTCAATAGGCAGACACATCCCATTGTATGAGTGATTGAGAAATGGTTTGACCAGTATGGGTCACTAAGCATTGCTGGAGTATTTTGGTAGGTTGCATTGCTGTCTACGAGGTGAAAGGGAGTGACTTGTTGCTCTGGCTGCCCCACACAATTTTTTAATAAGGAGATATGGAAAACGTTATGGATTTTGGCAGTTTCCGGCAGGTCCAATTTACAGGCAACCTGACCGATCGGGGCTAGCACCTTGAAGGCCCGAAGTAACGTCGGCCGAGCTTATGATGGCGTCAAAGACGTATGGAATCTTGACGGTAG
Source organism: Helianthus tuberosus (assembly GCA_030545235.1). NCBI lineage: Eukaryota > Viridiplantae > Streptophyta > Magnoliopsida > Asterales > Asteraceae > Helianthus > Helianthus tuberosus. The sequence goes on from CM060410.1 coordinate 94,516,970, forward strand.
GGCTGCAGTTTTACGTACACCCAATCTCCAATCTGAAAGGTAAGATGACGATGTTTTTTGTCAGCATTAAGTTTCATGTGAAACTGAGCTTTTGAAAGATTTGGTTTGAACAGCTGCAACACAACATCACGGTCCAATAAATCAGAATTCAGGGATGCATGGCCAGTGGAATCACGCACATAGTGGCCAATGGTAGGTGGTTTTTGTGACAACTCGTATTCTCTGAGGCCATTCCTGCGTTCTTTTGACGTTTGCTTCATGATGTAATTATGTGGAGACGTGCTCGAATGAATGAACTGTTTGATTGAATTATTTGTGTATAACTTAAAACTGTTTGTGAGTTGGTTATGTGTTATCAGTATGTTTCTATAATTTTAAAAACTAGTCGCACACCCTCCCGTGACCGCACACCTCTTTGATGGGTGTGCATTGTTCTCAGCCCGATCTCTTCGGGCCCAGGCCCAGGAGCTGAATATAACAAAACCCCCTAGCATCAGTGAATAACCGGGGTAATTGTCAAAACAAGAATACACCCAAAAACCCTAAACTTCTCTCTCTCCTTCGAAGTGGGCGGCGACCTTCATCCCCATCGAAGTCTCCGGTTCTTGTACTACTTTCCCATCCAAGATAACAGAAGCGCTTTACACTCCTTGGTTAGTATATCACCATTGTTTTTGTTTGGATCTAGTTGCATACTTAGTTGTATCAGTATATGAAATTCGTTAACAAAGTGTTGTTTGTGAATATATCATGGTTGTGTTGTGATGATTAATTATGAACAAATGTATGACTGAACGATAGTGATGAATGAATGAATGAATGGTGATGAGATAACTAGGTTGTTTGATCTGAATGACAAGTGAAACTGTCCATGATTAATGTTGCGAAATTAGGAGGTAAAGGGTGGGAACCTGCAACTAATCTCGACGAAACATGTAGAGATGTTTCGCCATGTAAGGTCACGACGAAACATTAAAGATTCGCCATGTAAGGTCACGACGAAACATTGAAGTTTCGCCATGTGAAGTTTCGTCGGAATGCCATGTGATGTTTCCTCGGAATGCATGTGTTAATGAATTAACAGAATAATTATTATGATATATAATGTGTGTAGATAATGGCATTCTATAATGGCGGCCCATGTGTGTAGATATATACAGTACTTATCCAGTTCGAACTCCGATGAGGATAATTATTATGTTAATTGTGATGCCATTCTATGATACAGTATTTATATATGTAGATAATGGCGGCCATCTGTGTGTTTGTAGTCTGAATCAAATCAAACATGTGCATATTATTATTATAATGTTGTCGGAACAGTGGTTTACTATTTCAAGTTTTGAACGTGATCATCATTACCAATAACCTTTGACCATTAATAGTTTGCATGTATTGAAAATTGATATGTGATATGTCGGCCATACAATATCTGTTTGCAACGGTTAATGAGTTCACGTGAAATATGAATCGGTGATGTAAATGTGTATACAACTTGAGTACCAGTTATGTGATGACAATGAATAACTAATGTACATGAGTAATTGTTACGACTAGTCATATATTATGTGTTTCTGATTGATGATGTGTGTAATACTTGTGTGCTACATGTGTAATATGTATAAGGAATTTGTGATTAAGTGTTACGAAACTGACAGTTACTAGTAATCATATTAGGATTTGGTTGACCAACTGTAAACGTAAACAAGTAACTAATCTTACCGAGCAATCTAAGGTGAGTTCACTGCTCTTTTTCCAAGCATGCGTCTGGTGGGGACAATCAAACAGACAAAACTTGTAAACGGATTTTCGTAAACCCATATCCATGTAGGGGATATGAGGCGGTTTTCAAATACCCACATCCTTGTAGGGGATGTGAGGCAGATTTCACAACGCTATCCTTGCAGGGGATATGCATCAGTTTTCAGTAAATGTTGTGTAATGGGTTTGACTGGAATGTTAAACCTGGGTTGTTGGTTAATACACGTCAATATCTATCACTCAAGTCCCTCCTACCGATTGTTGCTTGTAGGGCAAAGGGGTATTAGTTAGTAGCGCTACTTAGGTTTAGCACCCTCACACCGCACCAAGGAGGTCGGGAGTGAACTAAAGACCCCCATCTTGACCATTGCTTTGATAGAGGCAATGGGGTTTAGGGCAAATAATCTGGAGCCATCTGCGGTAAGCGTGTGATTAACAACAATGCATCTGTGAAACGTTTTAATCTGGTAACTGGTATCTAAACACGTTACAAAACTTTGAACTCACCAGCGTCGTCTGACACACTTGTCTGCATGCTTGCAGGTCTGTAGGTTTATATCTTGGAACTTGCTGTCTGGAAGGCTGGAGTGGTCATGGGTCGAGATACATGGAATCGCAATACAAGATTAATGGTTTATGTACACATGATTTATGAAACACGTAACAAATGAGTTATGCTTCCGCTGTAAACAATGGATTACATGTAATGTTATGTAACACTTTATGATGATGAATGAAAGTTCTCATTTAAATCTATACTATAGTTCAATGTGATTGGTGGCTTGGATCCTGGTACGTCACACGTACCGCGGTGTTTCCGCATGTGGTATTTTGGGGGTGTGACAGTTTGGTATCAGAGCCACTGTTATAGTGAACTAGGTTTTAACACGTTTTTATAAAACCAGACTATAACCGAACAACTCCGAAAATCGACCATGAAACTCAGCTCCAGATTGCGAGGTTCGTCTCTCGTTTACTCATTGTACTGCATAACTAGTGAACATTTACATATGATATTGCATGTGATTGGACGTTTAGCACAACAATATGAATTCACGTATTACTTGCATGTGTTAAGTGATTGATAGTGTGCTATTACCCTAGAGATTCATGACCTCTGTTTTGTGATATTCTTTGTTTGACATCTGAGATTGAGGAACCATTTGACATGAGTTAGGAGGAACTGAGATGAGCACGCAAATCGCAATATTATTTTGGGTGCACACATAATAATAATGTGGGGTGCATGCGAGTCCCAGTGAGGCTTAACAAGTGAAAAAGAGGGTTTTGTTCCGTTGTTTGATAAATGTGAAACGTAACAACTCTATAGGAGTCATAGCAGTGATTGTCTCCTACTCGAATATGACCTTTTCACCTCCCTCTGGATTCTTTCGAATCTCGATGCTATCGAGTATTACCTTAACACCCATCTGAACGCCTAGCGAACTGTGTAGAAGGTTAGGTGCTAGAACGAACGTCTCTGAGTCAGATATCGTTGCGTCGAATGATTGATCTATACCTCTCTCGTTTTCCTTAATTGTTGGAACTTAACGTATTGACGCCTTAGAACCCGAACTGTGGTAACTTCTGCAACACTCTGGGAACATATTGTGTATTACTCAATCAACTTGCTAGATCGATGGACAAGAGGAACTACAGTATTTAGACAACCCTGATTACCAGCAACGAACATTAGCAATTTGGCTTCAATCGGATAATTAACCCTAGTTAGCGACTTATGGGAGTCAACTCTCACGAATTGATCGGGATATAAACGATGACAATGGACCATGGTGTGGAATGTGTATCTGCCAGCACAATGAGTAGCGCTTTAAGATGTGACACGGAATGTGAAAGGATGAACTTGGTTGATGAAAGATCGTAGGGCTCCGTTTCAAGCAACGACGTTAGAGGCAACAGTCACGGCGACATCAATGTATTTGTAACCATGGCCTACAGTATGGAAATGAAGGTACCTACGACATGGATTGGCCATTGTTAGAAACAAAATGACAACAACCCAGGGAACGACGACAGTACTGGAAATTCTCGTAACTAAAACAACAAACACTGGGAACGATGCTCGAGGAAGGGCATTGAGGATTGGCGTGAGCGACGCCAGGATTATAGCAACATGGTAGCCTATATGGGTAGCAAAACGCTTCGTCTTCATTCTGCTTAACCCTGATGTTTCTTGAAACCAAACCTGTTGTGGAATCGGTTGTTGGCAAGTTAATTGAAACTTCATATGTTCGTTGGGATGCAAACTCGACCTTGTGGGACAACTGTTCGACATCGACCTTCTTTCTACTACCCTTGATAGTTTTGATGCAGTAGCCAGTAGGTTGTCATCTGTCATAAAGTACCCGAGTGGGGCAGAGGTTAGCATTATTCAGCATTGAAGCCGGAAGTGTCCATAGAAGGATTACCCCGCTATGTTAGCACTCGTTACTGATGTCCAGGCTAAGGAAAAGAGGATCGAGGATTCACCAACTGTTCGTGATTTCTCCCTACGTGCTACCAGAAGAACTATCAGGATTACCTTCACATCGTCGGGTGGATTATCAGATCGGTATCATGTCAGAAGCAGCCCTTATTACTAGTACTCCTTATTGTCTCACATCAGGAAGGTTGCTGGAATTGCCTAATCAACTTCAGGAACTATGGGACAGGAGTCCTATCGGACCTAGTTTTTCGTTTTGGGGAGCCCCAGTTATACTCGTGAGGATAAGCACTTTTCGTATGTGTTCTGATTATTGAGAACTTAACAAGGTGACAGTTAAGAACCGCTTGCCTCGACCTGTCGACCATTTGCGAGGGACAAGCTTCCATTCGAGGATTGACTAACGCACGAACTATCATCAGATGGAAGTCCAAGGGGAGAGTGCTCTTAGAACGACATATCAAACGCAATGCGGCCATTACGACTTTGTACTCCAAGACCTTTGAGTTAATCACCACACCAACAGCTTTATGGACCACAAGAATCGACCGTGTTTGTTGATGACAGTTTGAATCATTACCAGGAGAAAGGAATAGCATGGGCGGCATACGTATCCTATTTTAGAGCTCCTGAGGGAGGAGCCACTCCGTGCGAAGTCTTGTGGAAAGGCAACTTTTGGATTCGAGAGGTACATTTTTTGGTCATGTAATCAACGAAGCAGGAATACACGTGGATCTCGCTAAGATCCATTTCATTTGAAACTGATTGACCCCAAAGAGTCCTTCGGGGATAAAGCAATTTCTTGGGTTCGCTAGAGGGTATCACATATTCATCATGGAATTTCTCAAGGAATGTGCGGCTTTAATCTCTTTAACACAGCGGGATGCTGTGTATTCGTGGGGGATAAAACAGGAAAACATTTTTTTTCAACTTTTGAAATCCGATTCTACAATGTACTGAGCAACGTCTTTACCCGAGGGTACGGGTGATCTAGCGGTATATCATAATGGTTCGAATCGGAGATCCAGTACACGTCGATACAACACGAGAAGATGATAACGCACGTAGTGGATTTATGAAGGAGAATTGCATGAGTTACAACCTGCAGTGAAAACCGTGGTCTTTGGATTTAAGTTGGAGGCATTACTTGGACGGTACCAAATGTACTACTTAGACCGATCACAAGGGCCTCCCGCGTACCCTTGTTCGAAAAAGCTAAATATACGGTGACATCACTGGATGGAACTCTCGAGCGGTTACGACTATGGAACCCAAAACACGTATGAGCATGCAGCTCACTATCGACTCTAGCCTACCCGATCAGATTCGTCTTATTCAAACCGAAGCACTAAAGGAAGAGAAATTGCACGTTGGGACCATGCGGAGCAAGGAAGAGCAATTTCTGGCAAGTTGGACGATATTCACTACTTCATGGAGCGCATACGCTTTCCCATTATGCTGCAACTGTAGGGAACTCGAGTGGAGCAAAGCACACCTGCCCGATGTTTCAGTCGTCTGGGCCTTGATAGGGGGTACTAGGATTTTTAAATCCTGAACTAGCGACCGGGCATGAAGGCCCACGTAGCCGAGTATATGAACGATGTCTGTGCGAAAGACAAGGTGGAATATCAGAAACCTACTGCTTGTGCCAACAACCAAAAACACTCATATGGAAATGATGATAAACTGCCATGGATTCTGACACTAGTCTACTTACAACTCGAAACGGAACCAATATCACTTGGGTGGTCGTTGATTGTCTCACGTTACCCGCACACTTTCTTACAATCAAGGAAACTGACGAGTCTTCACAGCTGTGAATGTTCCTCTAAGAGAGGCAGCTTTTAGGGACGAGGTGCCAACTCCTGTTACCTTAGATTTTGAGCTATACCTGATTTATGACCGGAAATACACAACACCCTTGGCTCACGTCTAGACATGGGCGCTGCTTATCACTGAAGGACAATCGGACAGAGTAACAAACCATCCTGGCACTCGAGGACATGCTGCGAGCATGTGCGTGATTGACTTTAGTAAACATTCGGAAGGACACTTACCTTTGGGTGAGTTCTACTGTAGCCGTTACTGTATTGGTATGCATGCCGCTCTGTTTGAGGCAATGCATGGATGATAATGCCAATCTCCTTGTGGACTGAGGTGGATAACAACCTAATCACAAATCCAGGACTTGTACTCGAAACTCTGGAAGACTGCTTAGATCGGAAATTGTTTGGAGACAACGCGTAACTGTCAGGAAAGCTGATAAGCTTAGGAAACACTGAGAGTTCGCTATGGGCGAACGGATCATAATCGAAAGTCTCACCCTGGAAGGGTGCGGTACACCATGGAAAACATGGCAAGCTTAGTTTATGATACGTTGGGATATTTGGATTTCTGGAACAAATCGGTGACATGGCTCACAAACTCGAGTTACCTGACGAATTGGGTAACGTTCACGATGTCATTATGTTTCATATCTATCGAAGCGTTTGGCCGAGGAAACATTTGTGATACCTTCATTTGACTAGTTGCAGTTGTTAAGGAATCTACTGAAATCATGGACCAGGGCATTAAGATTCGTAGCATAGTCGAATTCCAATCGTGAGAGTTCGTTGGGAGTCAAGACGTGGACCGGAGCCCACATGGGAACGCGATGATCGGAGTTGGCTCTAGCATCCTCCGTTGTTCAAACGGTTGTATCCACTTCTGATATCATTGGCGAATTTCGGGACGAAATTCCCTGTTAAGTTGGGGATGATGTGGCACTTGGGAAAAATCCATCCACAGTCATCCTGATCTAACACCGTGTTGTTTTGGATTGCTTGTCAAATTTTGGGATGAAATTTCTTTCAAGTTGGGGATGATGTGACAACTCGTATTCTCTGAGGCCATTCCTACGTTCTTTTGACGTTTGCTTCATGATGTAATTATGTGGAGACGTGCTCGAATGAATGAACCGTTTGATTGAATTATTTGTGTATAACTTAAAACTGTTTGTGAGTTGGTTATGTGTTATCAGTATGTTTGTATAATTTTAAAAACTAGTCGCACACCCTCCCGTGACCGTACACCTCTATGATGGGTGTGCATTGTTCTCGGCCCAATCTCTTCTGGCCCAGGCCCAGGAGCTGAATATAACAAAACCCCCTAGCATCAGTGAATAACCGGGGTAATTGTCAAAACAAGAATACACCCAAAAACCCTAAACTTCTCTCTCTCTCTTTCGAAGTGGGCGGCGACCATCATCCCCATCGAAGTCTCCGTTTCTTGTACTACTCTTCCCATCCAAGATAACAGAAGCGCTTTACACTCCTTGGTTAGTATATCATCATTGTTTTTGTTTGGATCTAGTTGCATACTAAGTTGTATCAGTATATGAAATTCGTTAACAAAGTGCTGTTTGTGAATATATCATGGTTGTGTTGTGATGATTAATTATGAACAAATGTATGACTGAACGATAGAGATGAATGAATGAATGGTGATGAGATAATTAGGTTGTTTGATTGTTTGATCTGAATGACAAGTGAAACTGTCAATGATTAATGTTGCGAAATTAGGAGGTAAAGGGTGGGAACCTGCAACTAATCTCGACGAAACATGTATAGATGTTTCGCCATGTAAGGTCACGACGAAACATTAAAGTTTCGCCATGTATGGTCACGACGAAACATTGAAGTTTCGCCATGTGAGGTTTCGTCGGAATGCCATGTGATGTTTCGTCGGAATGCATGTGTTAATGAATTAACTGAATAATTATTATGATATATAATGTGTGTAGATAATGCCATTCTATAATGGCGGCCCATGTGTGTAGATATATACAGTATTTATCCAGTTCGAACTCCGATGAGGATAATTATTATGTTAATTGTGATGCCATTCTATGATACAGTATTTATATATGTAGATAATGGCGGCCATGTGTGTGTTTGTAGTCTGAATCAAATCAAACATGTGCATATTATTATTATAATGTTGTCGGAACAGTGGTTTAGTATTTCAAGTTTTGAATGTGATCCTCGTTACCAATAACCTTTGACCATTAATAGTTTGCATGTATTGAAAATTGATCTGTGATATGTCGGCCATACAATATCTGTTTGCAACGGTTAATGAGTTCATGTGAAATATGAATCGGTGATGTAAATGTGTATACAACTTGAATACCAGTTATGTGATGACAATGAATAACTAATGTACATGAGTAATTGTTACGACTAGTCATATGTTATGTGTTTCTGGTACACCACTGGATTGATGATGTATGTAATACTTGTGTGCTACATGTGTAATTTGTATAAGGAATTTGTGATTAAGTGTTACGAAATTGACAGTTACTGGTAATCATATTAGGATTTGGTTGACCAACTGTAAACGTAAATAAGCAACTAATCTTACCAAGCAATCTAAGGTGAGTTCACTGCTCTTTTTCCAAGCATGCGTCCGGTGGGGACAATCAAACAGACAAAACTTGTAAACGGATTTTCGTAAACCCATATCCTTGTAGGGGATATGAGGCGGTTTTCAAATACCCACATCCTTGTAGGGGATGTGAGGCGGATTTCACAACGATATCCTTGCAGGGGATATGCATCAGTTTTCAGTAAATGTTGGGTAATGGGTTTGACTGGAATGTTAAACCTGGGTTGTTGGTTAATACACGTCAATATCTATCACTCAAGTCCCTCCTACCGATTGTTGCTTGTAGGGCAACGGGGTATTAGTTAGTAGCGCTACTTAGGTTTGGCACCCTCACACCGCACCGAGGAGGTCGGGAGTGAACTAATGACCCCCATCTTGACCATTGCTTTGATAGAGGCAATGGGGTTTAGGGCAAATAATCTGGAGCCATCTGCGGTAAGCGTGTGATTAACAACAATGCATCTGTGAAACGTTTTAATCTGGTAACTGGTATCTAAACACGTAACAAAACTTTGAACTCACCAGCGTCGTCTGACACACTTGTCTGCATGCTTGCAGGTCTGTAGGTTTATATCTTGGAACTTGCTGTCTGGAAGGATGGAGTGGTCATGGGTCGAGATACATGGAATCGCAATACAAGATTAATGGTTTATGTACACATGATTTATGAAACACGTAACAAATGAGTTATGCTTCCGCTGTAAACATTGGATTACATTTAATGTTATGTAATACTTTATGATGATGAATGAAAGTTCTCATTTAAATTTATACTATAGTTCAACGTGATTGGTGGCTTGGATCCTGGTACATCACACGTCCCGCGGTGTTTCCGCATGTGGTATTTTGGGGGTGTGACTGTTTTTGCCCATACAATACTTCAAAGGGGGTCATATTAGCAGTTGTAAGAAAGGAAGTGTTATACCAATGCTCGGCCCAAGGCAACTTCATCCAATCCGTCGGTTTATCCACAACAAAACAATGCAAATACCTTTCTAAGCACTTGTTGAGGGCCTCGGTTTGGCCATCTGATTGAGGGTGGTAAGCGGTACTAAACGATAAGGTGGTACCTTAGAGACAGTGGAGCTACTTCCAGAAAGCCGTCATGAAGCAGGGATCACGATCGGATACAATGTTCATGAGGACCCCATGTAGTTAAACGATTTCCGTGATAAACACTTAGGCCACACTTTCACTATTAAAAGAAGACGGTAGACCCACAAAATGCCCATACTTAGATAACCGGTCAACGACCACCAAGATGACGGTTTTACCTTTAAAACCGGGAGACAAGTAATAAAATCCATGGAAATGTCTTCGAAAACATGGTTCGGAATGAGCAGGGGCTGAAGCAGACCTACTGGAGGTAAAAAAGAGGACTTTGTTTGCTGGCATAGCTAACAAGTGGCAACAAATTGTTTAACATCCTTCAGCATGTGCTTCCAATAGAAGTTTGCAGCTAGCCTTTGATAAGTATAGGTAATACTGGAGTGCCCGCCTACCAGCGTGGAATAAAATTCAACTAACAATTGTTGGCAAAGTGGTTATCCAGTCGGAACAGCAAGACGTCCGCAATGAAAGAGCAGGTCGTCTCTAACCAAATAATCCGGGACATATTCTGGTTAGGTAGATATTGCTGGATACCATAAATGAAAGTAGTATCGGTAGCGGTAGCTTGTCGGAGAGTGTGAAGTAGAGATGGTTGTTGGCTAGTGTAAGCACCTAAGTAGCCGGAAGGGGAACGAGAGCGAGCATCAGCGGCACCATTTTGTTTCCTTGGTCGATAATGAATTTCGAAATCATACCCCTGAAGTTTATCCAACCATTTGTGTTGTTCCTGAGTTTGGATCACTTAATCCTTCATATTTTTCAAGGATCAAGTGATCCGTGATTATAGTAAATTTAGCGCCAAAAGATATTGTTGCCATTTCGATACGGCCTGGGTACATCTCCCGCTGATAAGTAGAAGCGTTTTGCATTAGGGGGCAAAGCTTCTTGCTGAAATCAGCCAACGGGTGGTGATTTTGGGAAAGGACAGCGCCTATACCAACACCAGAGGCGTCGGTTACGAATGTAAACGGCTGTGTAAAATACGGTAACTACTAACTGCAGAACCGGAGTGGAACTTAGTAAACTTTTCAACCGATTAAATGCTTCCACAGTACTCTGTGTCCACACAAAGGCATCCTCATAACAAATCAGTGAGAGGTCCTGCAATGGTTGCATAATTTTGAATGAAGTGGCGGTAATACCCCGTGAGCCCCAAAAATGCACCCACCTCTTTTACGGAATTCAGAATCGGCCTTTGAGAAATAGTGCTAATTTTATCAGGGTCCACTACCACTCTGTTTTTTGAAATAATATGACCCAATTATGCAATTTCTGTTTGGCCAAACAATCACTTTGAAAGTTTGGACACGAGGTTATTATCCAACAGGAGTTGTAGAGTTAATTGGATGTGAGCAAGATGATCATCCCATGACTTGCTGTAAATAAGTATGTCGGAAAAAAACGAGTATAAAATGTCGTAAATGAGGGCAAAAAATATCATTCATAAAGCGTTGAAATGTCGAGGGGGCATTCGTGAGGCCAAATGGTAAGACCAAGAACTCGTAATGGCCCTCATGAGCATTGGCGGAGCTTAACCAAAAGTTTTCGAGGGGAGGAAAGTCATGCGACCCAATTTAAATATTGTATAAATATTTAGGCAAAATAATTTGGTGGGGGGATCCTTTATCTTTTTGAAATTTTCGAACGAAAATCCAAAAATCTTACACTCCGAAACATTAGGGTAGGCAGGTGCACCCCTGATTCCCACTAAGATCCTCCCTTGCTCATGAGTGCGAAAGCAGTTTTTAAGATGTCTTCTTTGGCCATACGAAGTTGATTGTACCCCGCGAGAAGGTCTAATTTGGAGAAAAAACGAGCAGCAAATAGTTCATCAAACAACTCGTCTATAGACGGAATCGGAAAACATTCACGAAGTCTGACGGCGTTAAGGGCACGGTAATCGATGCAAAAGCGCTAAGTGTCGTTCTTATTTTTAGCTAGAAGAACAGAGGATGAAAATGGGCTAATGCTTGGGGCAGATTATACCTTGAGATAACATGTCTCGATCCAAACGTTCAATTTCGTTTTTTTTTTTTTGAAAATGTAGGTAACTATAAGGTCGCACCGAGACTGGGGCAGAACCAGGTTGCAAGGTAATATGATGATCCTGAGAGGCTGAGACTGTGCAGGGGGTAAACCATAAGGTGGTTGAAAGACGAGAAAATTTAGTCAATATGGTTTGCAAATAAAAAAAGTATGGCTGCTGGGTGGAGGAAACATAAGGTAAAAGTGACAAGTGAAATAAATGGCCAATTGAATCATTATGTAGCATATGTTTAAACCCATTGAACTGAATGGGGTGAACCATTGGAGATGGGTCACCTTTCCAACATACATTAACCCCGTGTAGATTGAACAGAAAAGTGGCAGTCGCGTAATCAGTAACCACCGGACCTAAAGTGGTTACCAAGAGACACCCAAGACATATCCCAATCCTAGAGTGGTAGAACATAGAGGTCAATAAAAATAGGAAAATCCTGAATAACCAATTCAAGCTTCCGAGCTAACCTAGCACACGGAAGTCGTTCCCGTTCCCCACAATGACCGAAAACAGGGTGATGGCTTCAATGTCTAATTTCAGAAAAACGGCCATTCTAGTCTGCACAAAACAATGGGTACTACCCCCATCCAACAGAACCTGAACAGGGTGTCCCTTTACCAACCCGACGAAGCTTAAAGTAGAGAATGAACATCCGCCAGATAACGCGTGGCAGGAGATGGCAGATTGTGTTTGAACCTCTTCCATCTGAAGTTTATCCAGCGCCTGATCGTTCAGAATTTCCCGGAGAAGTCAAGACCATCAGAATCTGATGAATCATCCTCAAATAATAACAATTGAGGTGATCCCACGTATACTTCTCATCACATCGATAACAACCCTTGGGACCGTTTAGTAGCGATTTCGGGTGGAGTGAGTCTCCGAAACCCTAACTTCCCGTCAGATGAAGACCCGATGTTTAGGCGTAGGTAACAGGATTTTTTTTAGAAGTGGTGTATTTTGTAAAGATTTTTAGGATAATGGGGAAGTCAAACAAAAAAAAGGTTTTTGGTGTATCCGCTGTTGCTAATAGCGGATTAGGAAGGGAAGTAAATTGTGTTGCAGCCTTGCTCAGGTAGGTGTCAGATGTTTTTCTAATCCTCTATTGAGAATAGAGGATTAGGAGGAAACACTTAACCATGGTTCCAGCCTCACCCGAGACCAAACATAACCCACTTAAAAACCTAAACCCAGTTACAAAACTTAACCTAGTTAAGTTTTTAAGTTATACTTCCAGCTAACAACCTTGGATTCCTCCTCTATTATTAAAGAGATTCTGGCACATCACCGTCTGGGGGGTCTCGTCTGTTCATTCACCTGAGGTCAAGCGGGATCCCCTAAACGCCATTTTTCACAATTTTTTACATTGACCATCACAATAATATAAACATCAAAGAACATTACGCGGTTTATTTTAATTTAGGAGAATTCACGAACACAAAATACATCTACCAATACAGGAACCCTAAGTCATGCTCTGGAATCAAAAGGATGAATCAGAATCGCTGTCAGTCTTGTGATATTGTTCCCATGGATCATCACTAACGACGGCATCATCTGATAACGCATTAGAGTCACGATCGTTGTCGTATTGGTGGTAGAACAAGCTATGGTAGATGCATCCAAACCTACATATCGGGGGGGTATGATTGTAAAACACTTGACGATGCAGGGTTAGGGTTCTGCACAATCCAAGGACGTTGAGGTCGTTGCACAAAGGAGGTAGGATTTCGATTTTGATGTTCAACATATGGTGGTGGGTGAGGATGTTGGTCGAGGGGTGAAGCGCCAGGACGGTTCGCCTGGTGTCCAGCGAAGAGCAAAGCACTATTGTCATTGGGAAGAGGATCACCGGAGTAACGGAGGGATTGTGGGGGGAGTGAGTTATTGTTGGGTTGTGGTACAACAGAGTTACGGTTAGGTTGTGGGTAAACATTAGCGGGGTTTGCTTCCGATTCGTGTATGTGCACATGAAAGTGAAGGTGGAGTTCATTATCACGGTTTGCCATCAGCACAATGTTGGAGAATAAGATGATGTGCAAAAACACTTGTGAAGTGAAGGTATGCAAATCTATGGGTGTGATGGGGGGTATTTATAGTGTTATTATGAGTTATTTTAAAGTTTTTACATCCTGGCCCTATCTGGTACAAACTCCATTCAGTACACACACCATTCACAAGTTGGTTTTAAGACATTTATTGTTAACACCTAATACCACCACTATAAATACGGACACAAAAACCTATTTCATTTTGCACCAAACTACCCAAATAGACATCTACCACATTTAATGGGGGACCCCGAAGACTACTTACTAGAGTTTGAGGAAGTTCCCGACACTCCCCCAGAAAGGATCCCCAAAAAGAGTCGCTGGTATTATCACCCAACCGAAGAGTCAAAGCACTGGTCAAAAAATGTAATGGACTTCTATGTAAACGGGTATTATCACCCAACCGAAGAGTCAAAGCGCTGGTATTATCACCCAACAAGATAGCGATATTATATATATGTCCGTTTGAATTAGCGATATTCATGTATTCATGATATATATGTATGTTTGATTTAGCGATATTTAAAAGAAACCTTAGAATATCGCTATATCAAATAACAATACACCTACTTTCACTCTTTTCCACCAACCTCCCCTAGAAGTGATCTTTTGGTGGTCAAACCACCTAAACATGCAAAAAATTCCATTAAATAATTAGTTAGATTGTACCGCTTTAATTCAGTTTATGTAATCGATTAGTCCATTTTACACGCTTTTAATCTTATTATTGTTTATCATTTTATTCTAATCATCGTCATCTTCATGCATCTTCATCCTCCAGTTCTAACCTCCATAACCATGTTCAACATGAGAACCCTTGTATCATATTCAACCCTCCATAACCATGTTCAACATCAAACCCACCAACATCATCTAGCAACCATCAAACAACCTGCAAAAGCTGTAAAGTTAAAGCACTAAATTAAAACCATTCAACATATGCATGTGATGTTCTGCAATGGATGTGAATGATGCATGTTCATGGCCAGAAGAAGGCAGACTACTCAGGTTGCATGTGATCTGCCAGAATCTCTTTAATAATAGAGGAGGAATCCAAGGTTGTTAGGTAGAAATATAACTTTGGTTTGAAAAAAGTTAACTGGGTTAAGTTTTGTAACTGGGTTTAGGTTTTTAACCGGGTTATGTTTGGTCTCGGGTGAGTTTGGAACCATGGTTAAGGGTTTCCTCCTAATCCCCTATTGAGAATAGAGGATTAGTAAAAACCTATTGAGAAAGCTGACACCTCCTGAGCATGGCTGCAGAACGGGCTACTTTTCCTTCCTAATCCGCTATTAGCAACAGCGGATACACCAAAAACCTTTCTTTTTGTTTGACTTCCCCATTATCCTAAAAATATTTTCAAAATACACCACTTCTAAAAAAAATCGTAGGTAACAATGATTTACCGGAGCCCAATGACACTCGGCCTACTCCTTTTTTCAAATAACAAACGCGATTCATGCCTATGGGCCAGATCCATAGCCTCGTCAAGGGTGGTTGGTTTATGAATAATAAAAAGAACTGTCAAAATTGCTGAAACACGAATATTGAAAACATGGTACAAGGAATTTGCTGCTATTTCCGGGTTGAGTGGCTGCTAATTCTGTGCCGCCTCTTCTTCAACACATCTCGCGCATTTGCATATGAAACCATAATCTGCAAGCAATGCCCGTCTCTCTTCCAGTTCAAGGTCTTCATCTATGTATGATATGGTAACCTGCAAAAAAAAAAAAAATAATAATAAGCAGCCTTGCGTGAATTGCGAGTTATAAAATCTCTGTTTGAGTTACTTGTGTCATCAACATGGAGTTAAAGGATTATGGAATTGGAGGTCCAAGGTAGCCACACCGGTCTTCTATTGGGAAAAGCTTTACGTGGCAAGTGGATTTGGAATTGATTTAATCGACCAAAAGACGCCATGTTTATGTAAATAAAAAGCAAATGCGGCAAGATATTCCCCTTTCATAAAAAATGTTAAAGGCGAGTTGGTAGCTTCAGTTTTGACTTCCCAAACTTAATCGATGATCAACTGTGTGCTTATTGTACGGCTGGTACCTGATACTAACTTATTATGCCGGTAGTGTTATTTCCAACAGCACACTGTATTATGCCGGTAGTCTTTATGCCTTGCACCTATCATCGGTTATACATGTATTTCTTGGTAATTTATCATGATGAATAAATTCCCTGTTATGACTTAGGTATTTATGCTTTTATTTCTTCGCATTTTACTTTCCTTCTATCTTTCTATGTTAAATTCGGTCGGTGGCCTTAGTTGAAACTTTCACCTTTACTTACCTATTTTTACTAAAACTGGAAGCAAAATCTGAAACTAAATAATTTATTAGCGTGACTTGAGATCGCAATGAATCAGATAATCAGCTCCAAAACGCAAGTTGATTATGTAAAACAAATTCTAATGTGAAACTCCCTACATTGTTCATTGTCAACTTTTTTGTAAATTACTTATAGCTAGCAAAGACCCTTGTTTAGCATTTTTAAATTACTCTCTAATCCCTTTAATAAATGCTAACAGCTTTCTTTTCTAGGGTGTTGCAAACTTGGTTTAAAAAAGCGCGCCTTAAGCGCGCTTAAGCGCAAAGCGCATCTAGGCGCAAACCCCATCGCCTTGTGTGACATAAGGCGCACGATGTACAAGAAGCGTAGCTGAGGCGCTTTTTAGGGTGAAAATTGACCTAAGGCGCAGCTGAGGTACATGGGGTGTTTCTATGCTTCTGAGTGTTGTACAACAGGCTTTTTATGCTGCACATTTATGTTTTTTTCATTTTAAACCATATATAAAGCTTAATTATAGCTAAATCATAGGTATTGGATGCTAAACACTTATGGGATATATAAAACAAATTATATAATCAATTTGCGCTTTGCGTACGAAAAGCTCACCGCTTTTGCGCTTCGCCTTTTTTAAAATCGGTTTTAGACCTCATCGCTTTTGTGCGCTTCCCGCTTTTTTTAACCAAGGTTGCAAAATGAATATTAGATGGTAATAACAACAGCAGTTTTACTTCACAAGTTTGCCATGTGAGGGTCAGTTTAAATGTTTGACTGATAGTAAAATATTTTCATTATGCAGTAAAAAAATTAAACAAATATATGAGATCACCTCTTGTCCCTTTGTAATGGGTTTGCATGCAAGTATGGTGGCTTGCCCATCTTTGTCCTGCAATTCAAACACACCAACATAACTATATGCTTAAACACAGGTAAAAACAAATAAGTTTCTGGTGAGGGTCAACACAGGTCGGCTTGACCTATCAATTTTTAGACTTCTTTATAAATAAATAGAGTGTTATAAGTGATTACAAAAACATACTCAAACGATAATAACCTAAATTTTTGAAATAAACTCATCAAGGAGATTTTGAAGTGTTAAATTCATACTGACGTCAGCAGTCCTTATGTGGTCTAAATGGAACTGTCTCACGAGCTCTCTTTGTTTAAGGATGGATGATTTACTGAAATGAGAAGAATATTAAAATTACGAAAGAAATACCTCCTCTCGTTTAAAAGCCTTAGCATTGGGAGAACATGAATGATTCATACAACTCTGGATAGGGTAAAATGCTGTGCCTGCCAATTTAACAAAAATATAATTATATTCATGGTCCAATACTTTTGAGTTACAAGTTACATTAAAAAAAATAAAAATAAAAAGCTTGCCCAAAGAGTATTAATGTATTAGACCTCGTATCTTTTGTTTAAAATTTATTGTAATCATATTGACACACTAACCATTTACAAATATATGTAGAAAGTGTTTTGGCCAACTCAGCCTATACTATAAAATCATCCGTTCTTGGTTTAAAAAAGCGCGAGGCGCTCCGAAGCGTTTTGGTTCCAAAAGCTTTAAGCGAAGCTTCAAGCGCGAAGCGAGAGCTTCACGTATACGAAGCGTTCAAAATTAAAAAAAAATAAAAAAAATAGGAGGCAAATTGGATTTAAATAATCCTAACTTGCTCAATTTGGCTGATAATAATCCCTACTCAGTTATTGGCCGATAATAATCCGAACTGGTCCACTTTTGGCCGATAATAGTCCGCCGTTAAAAATAGCTTAACGGAGTTAAGCTTTTTTCCGAATTACGAACCGATGTTTTATGGATTTTGATCAGAACGAGGATACGATTCGATTTATGTAAAACTTTCCTCGAAACGGTGCTTCAAACGACTTGATTTTTGTTAATTGGAAGTTTAAACACCCGAATTGAAGCACCGTTTTCGTCGTTTGGGGCAGTATTTCGAGGTAAATTTTATATCAATCAACTTGTATCCTCGTTCTGATCAAAATCCATAAAACATCGGTTTGTAATTCGGAAAAAAGCTTAACTCCGTTAAGCTATTTTTAACGGCGGACTATTATCCGCCAAAAGTGGACCAGGTCGGATTATTATCGGCCAATAACTGAGTTGGGATTATTATCGGCCAAATTGAGCAAGTTGGGATTATTTAAATCCAATTTGCCAAAAAAATATTGTACACATCAAAATGACCTATTCTACTTGTTAATCAATAATAAACACAAAAACACGATTAAAAACACACTTAACACATAAAAAGCATAGTTAAAACATAAATTAAAGTCGTAACACACTTAAAACATAAAAATAGTCTTTAATCAATAATCATCATAATCAAGTACGTATTCATCTCGGGTCACCAGATGAGGACTTTTCCGAGGCAGCAGTAGTGCTGTTTGATCCTGAGGCCATTATGATTTCTAAACAAAAATCAAGTTGCAGAGAGAATAGAAGGAGAAAGAGGAAGACAACGGCTGATATGTTAAAAGACAGCGGCCGATTATTAGGGTAAAGAAGTAGGGCCTCATTTAAACCCTATTTAAAGACTATTGGGCCTAAAAAATAGCCCAAATGTGACCTGATTGGACTGCAGCGTCGCTTCAAACCATCATCGCTTCGCGCTTAAAACTCGCTTCAAAACGCTTCACGTGTTGTAACGCTTCAGACCAAAAAAGCGCTTAAAGCTCGCTTTTTTAAACACAGCATCCGTTATCCAACCGAGAGATTACCTTGGCAACAAACTGAATAGTCCTCCCCAAGAGCATCAAGAAAAGGTTGTGTTGTTTCATCAACTTCTTTCTGCCAATAAGATATATATATATAATTATGCAAAACAGAACTTAATATAAGTAGTGTACAAAATTCAAACCTTTTCAGCTTCCAGTAGATCATCTATGTACAAAAAGTAATCCTCCACTGGAGACGCTACAACCAAATCACTGTAACATGCAAAAGGTAGCTTCATGAAAAAGAACAAAATATTATAATAAAATTAACCCTCCCCCCCCCCCCCCCCCCCCCCCCTTTCTAAAACTTGCATTCTAGTATTATCTTTTTCGACTTGATTGCAAGCTACACAGCTAAGTATAGAAAGAAGATAGGGTGGATGATAAACTTACAGATTATTTAGCTCATACATGCCAATAATATTCCCATATATTTCTAGGGAGAACACTTGAACTAATTAGGGAAAACAAAGAATAATGTGCTACGTTTCAAAGGTAATGTTAGCAAACATTGAAGTTACCATCAAAGTCAAACTCACTATTTTTATCATTTTTAGTGTGTGTGTGTGATCGTGTTTTTTATTTATCAGATTAAGAATGAGTCATATACATGGCAAACATTCTTCATCCAATATCGCCGCCTTCAAGAGTTCCAGTGACTAAAAAGGTCAAAATGATAATAAACACCGTTAAAAATAACAATAATATTAATTAAACACGTAAACCATGTTGCAAATCATCCGCTTATATATCTGGTATTTTCACTGGTTTTTACTTTTTATATAAATAAATCGGTGAACTGGATTAAAAAGAGATGAGATAAAGTTGGCAATTTCAACCCATTTACCCAAAATGAGTCATATTCCAAATGGGTAAAATGTATAAATTTAAACTATAGCTTAAATTGAGATGGGTCAAATGGTTTAAAAGTTGCCAAAAGTGCATTCAAATGATTATAACCTCCTGAACTGCTTTATTGGTAAAAAAATACTACTTTTAATTTTAATATGATGTTATCACAACTATACTTATTCCTTTTAAATAGTTAAAAGATTTGGAAAAAAAGAGACAAAAGATGTAATGAAGTCAACTTAACCCGTATTGCAAACTACCAGTTTTGGCCTAGATGCCTAGTTACCCAACAGGCCATATTTTCCACCTATAAGAGCCGTATGTATATGTGTGTGTACATTTCTATATGTTAAATAGTTCTATAGCCCTCAATGATGCAGTGCTAGTTTTGCACAAAGGTAACAAACGTTCTTGAGTAACTTTTATTAAAGTAAAAGGCAGAAAGTGTGTAGCTAAAGAACAGATGTGTGAATTAGCATGCTTTAGTTTAGAAATTATATGAAGATGAATATTATTTAGATATACGAATATATATGAGAAACCTCAAAGGCCAAGTGCTTGATTTGCATTCTAAATGAAGCTTCATCAGGAACATCAACATCATCCGGCAAAGCAATGCAATCCCACCATCTATACACAAGTACAACTGTATGTTATTACCTTATATGAACACAAAGGTCACGAAAGTATTCAGCAGTCCACTGTAACTCTAAGATTGATTATAAGTAGTGAAGAAATCTATACTATATACTATATAATAAAAGAAACCATTCATGGGACACTTGTCATTAGGCCATGTATCTTTTAATTTTCTCAATCTCGTATAGATAATTATTATTTATAGATAACTCTCCTATTAAATATTATTTAGTTTAATCTCTTATGGATAATTATTATTTAGTTTAATCTCTTCTAGTTAATTATAGATAACTCTCCTACTAAATATAATCTCTTATGAATAATTATTATTTATAGATAACCCTGCTACTAAAGATATAATTATTATTATTTAGTTTAATCTCTTCTACTTAATTATAGATAATTATTATTTAGTTTAGATATTTAATATATACTTCTATATCATACACTCACCTACTTTTTATTTGTAATATACAAATTTACTCTTATTCTTTTCGATGATGTAATTACCTCAAATTTAGATTTATTACGGGTTTTTTAAATATAATTTATATTTTATCACTCAAATGGCTACTTATTTGCTTCTTGAATAACATGTTTGACCACTGTATCTTCTTTTCAATAATCATCTCCGCAATCACCATATCTATCGCGTACCGAGTATATCCATTATTAGTTTTTTTAAATATAATTTTCTTATTTTTTGGTATGTAAAATCATATTTATTCAACCTGTATAATACAAGAGGGTTTTTAAATTAACTTTTTTTATTATTTGGTAAACAATATTACATTTATTCAACCCATGTAATATACATGGTTTTAAAGATATAACTTTTTTTTTATTATTTGGTATATAAAATTACATTTATTCAACCCGTACAATACATATGGTCCTTATAGATATAACTTTTTATTATTTAATATATGAAATTACATTTATTCAACCCGTGCAATAAATGGGGTTTTTAAAGATATATTGTTTTATTATTTAGTATATAAATTTCATTTATTCAGCCCGTGTAACACACGGCGTTATAAGACAGGGTGTAGTGGTTAAGAAAAATAATGCCCCCACCATGGGGCATTTATCCGACACGTGGTAGTCCAGTCAGCATGGGGCATTATTGCAAAAGTGGTGTAGTGGGGCATTATTCCAATAACGCCCATGCAATCATTTCACAATTATTATTTTTTTAATATAAAACATAAAAATCTTCATTAATTTAAAATAAAAATTACACTACTTGAAATTAAAAAAAAAACCGAAAAAAAACCAAAAATAAAAAAACCGAAAAAAAAATAAAGTTAAAAAAAAAAAAAAAAGATGATCTAGAGTCCATATTTTTCTCGAATTTTTTGGCGACGCATTTGCGCAAGGATCAACGCGTCGCCTTGGAGGTGGTCGATCGGCTTGGACAAAAACTCAATGTCCTTTTCCATTTGCCTCGCCTCTTGCATCTCGTTAAACTTTTTGGTTTCGGCCACTCGTTCTTTCATAATCTCATAACGTTGGTAGCCGAGGTCGCGAATGTCTTGGAGACGACGGTTCATCTCCTCGAAATCTTCCTTTAACTCGAGATCGGAAGACGACTCGACCGTTTTTTTCCCGGTTCGCTTATCCTTCTACCTGGCGATCAGGTCAACTCTTCTTGAAGTTCCTCGTCAACGCCCACCACCTCATTTAGATCGACATTGCGGGCATCCGATGTCGGTGTTTCAGGGTCAACGGAGGATGATGTTTTTGACCTTTTAGCTCGACGTCTACTACTAGACGTCATTGGATTAACTAGCGCCCACTTTGGACTTTTTCGTAGTAGATCCCAACACTTATAGTACGGGAAAGGGCATTTCGTTTTCTCGAACTCGTCCAAAGTCTTCATTAAAACCCCGACGTCAATTTCACCGCTCGGGCGAGTATCATAGTTACGTTGGTACACTTCTTGGAACGCATGACACTTGTTGTTGATGTCGGTCCATTTGCTAGAAATGGAATCTTTGTCCCGATGTTCGCCTTCTCTTGAACCGGTTCGGGTTGCGTCTCCGGCACGACATCGACATCGGTTTCGGGTTCGGCTTGTTGTTGTGACGGTTGCGACCCGCCGGCTTGACCATAGCCGAAGGTGGGAGGCACGAACGGAGTGGCGCCACTCAAGTAAGCCATGTACGTTAACATGCTCGGGTCCATTTCTTGAAGGTTAAACGTGTGTTGCGGTTGGGTTGTGTTCGGGTTCATGGGTCTTGCGGGGACACCAAAAGGGGGTCGGAATGGATGCATGATTGTATAAAATATAAAAGAAGTAGGAGAGAAAGTAAGAGTTTTTTTATAAAAAAATAGGAGAAAGTGGGTGATATATATATAGTGGGTAAATTTTTGAATTAAAAAAAAATAAAATAAACAATTGACCGTTGCCAACGGTCATGTCTCAAGCCCCAATGCAAATTCAGCGTTTTAAATAAAACGCCAACAACAATTTTTTTCAAAAAAACACCTAATAACGCCTAGTGTAATGGGGGGGGGGCGTTTTGGGGCGTTTTTTTTTCAATTTTTTTTTTTAAATACCGCCCCACTACGGGTGGTCTAACCTAGTAGAAGTAATATAAGTTATTGCATATATACCCCCTCTTGTATCCCATTGATAAAGGCTCCCAACCCTTCAAAAGAAGACTAAAATTGTGGACGTCAGAAAGGTGATTCTTCTCTTTCTGTTTCTCTTTATCACATGCTGCTTTCAGCTTCCTGTATTTTAAGATCGTACAAGAAATCGCCTGGAAATGGAAGCCCAAGAATTCGGTTTTGTCAGTTATAAGCAGAGTCGGCCCTAAGAATTTAAGTGTCTTGTATGAGCCTGAAAAAAAAGGCTCTTAGGCCGTAATGTATTAAACTATATAAACTTTTTTTAAATGTTATTGTTATTTATTAGGTTAATGGATCAATATTGGGCATTTTACATTTGGGCTAGGCTTCATAGATCAATATTGCCAATAATTTTTTACGTTTTAAGTTTTTATATATTGAGCCCAAATTATATTTATAAAAACAAAATCAACCAGAATGCGAAAAGGTGTCAACAATGAGAATTCTTTCTTTCAACAAAAATTTATATGAGAATTCTTCCTATTTCATTTTCTTTAAAAATAGATTATAAATAAATGAAGGTTCCAACGATATGACATGTATTGTGTTATTTAAATAATAAAAAATAACAATAAATCATAAATGGTTGTTACTTGTACTTATCAAAATAACTTAACATATGGCCTCTGGCTATTGATATAATAAAATTGCCCTTTATAAAAAGATTATTGGTGGATAAGTAAGAGATCAAAGATGAAGGGAATAACTTTTGAAGAATGGAGCTAAGAGAGTTATATACTTGCAGTGGTTTGTTTCCAATATGTTTGGTTAGGCTGGTCAAAAATTAAATATAAAAAGTCAAACAGAACGTAAAAAGAGGGCCTTAGAAGATTCGAACTCGGCCTTCTTGACTAACAAACCAGCTAGTCAACCATCAAGCTAAGGTTAAGTTTTTTTTTTTTTTTTTTGTGTAAAGTCTAGCTAAATGTGTATATATATAAAATATATAAACTTTGTTTTTTCTAATTTAGTGCCCTCGGAAAAAAACGGGCCTAGGCCGGGGGTGCGGCTCGCCCACCCCTAGGGCCGGCCCTGGTTAAAAGTAATATATAAATTTATACATGCAAAATAAACCATCATGGTGGTTATTCAGATTTTAAATATACAGTATACCTATATAAGAGAAAGGGAAAGCAAACTGAGGTTGAGTTTACCTTGGCAGCAAGGATGAAAATATCATTTGTCTCTGAAAAAAGAAAAGAAAAGCTTAGAAATCAAAAGGGAGAAAGAAAACACACAACAAAATATGTGTAGAAATGGTTAATTATGTTACAGCCTTACCATTGGCATGTTGTATGAATTTAGAAAGTGCCTTATTGCTTAATGATTTGGATCCCTCTCCAGTACAAAGTAAAGAATGGCAGAAATCCCAATCAGCCCGTGCACAAGATTTGCTACAAATAATTGCAAAAACTTGAGGTCACTTGGGTGATTTTTTATCATTCGACACATTTAACCAGAGCTAAATGTATAACTTTACATCTTTGGCCTTTACAAAGCCTGGGTATTCCATATTTTCATCAACTTCAATTGATGATTTTCAAAGAAACAGAAAAATGATGATGGTCAACTTACTAAGAATGAATATAGTAAGACCAGAATCAAATTACCTACAGTAGTAAACTTCTTTACATCCACCGGGGCAATTTATAACCCCAGGCAACGGAAATTTCTTTGAGTGAGGCAATTCCAATTTCTCATGCATTAATAATTCCAACTTTTCATTAAAGCTATCATCTTTTGGGCTGCCTAAACCCTGCAGATACAACTTCCTTCCGATTTGAATTTCTATTGATCCAATAAAACGGAAGCAGCGACCGCATACAAGACAATCTATCTGGCAACAGAGTAATATAAATAAAAGTCAAGGAAATGGATAAACCCACCCACAAATGGTACAAATAAGCAGTGACTGAACCATCCACCTTATTTGATGAATGCTGCATACCAACTAGCATCTGATCCTTCAAAACAAGGTCCTCTTCCTCAAAGTCCATGTCAGCATAAACACCTGTGTGTTTGAATGTTCAGTTGCATGCTAAAAGAGCCTTAAACCCATCATGGATGTAGTGAGATTGAGAACATGTGTACCCTTAAATACAAAAATGACAATTTTCGTCTTTGATGCAATACATCAAACACCTGGTGTGCAAGATTACCTTTTCCATAGTCGTTGGTCGGTTTGACTTGAATTCCGTGAAAGTGTTTGGTTGTTGCAAGTTGATCGAAATACTCCTGCAAGTTAAGTTGTTAACATTTTCAGAAGAAAAATACAGACAGAGAAACAAAGAGAGAAAGAGAGAGTGCCTGGAGTTGTAGAGGTGAAGGTGGTTCGAGGAGAAGAGAGATTTCGTGAGCAAACTGGGCATCAATTGGGCAAACGACCTCCATTACCAATCAATAAGCTTCTTCTGTATTACAACTTGGAAGAGAACGGCTATTAATGGAACAAGAAGAATAATAAGGGTTACACTAACCATTCCGATGACAAATAATATAAGTTACAGTAAGGGGCTGTTTGGCAACATCTGAACCAATAAGTGCTGAATGAATAAGAGGTTTGAATGGGTAAGAGGCTCTGAACAGAAATGTGCTGTTTGGTTAGACCTCTGAATGAGTGTGTATAATGACTTTTTTACCCCTCTTGCTTCCAGTTAATCCTACCCATTTTCTGTCATTTCTTTAAACAATTCAAAACACACACACACACACAAAACTACTTAATTCAAAACCATGTTTAACAAAAAATCAGTCTAATGGATTAAAAATCAATATCCTACTTCCTAATCATAACCATTCAGATATGTGAGATTTTATACATGGCATAAAGATCACTAGGAATACCCATCAAATTTACTTTCTTAAAAAGTGAAAGAGCAGTGGAATAATGTTTCATCTTGACAATAACAGAAATCAACTGAGTAAATTGGAAGATGGAAGGTGGAGGTTTTCTTTGAAGCATTTCATCAAACAGTTGGAGGGCGTTATTCACCTTGGTGGGTCCTGAACCATTTTTGAGATGCAGAATTATTTGGTTGAGATGAGAGGTTGAAGGTGAAGCAGTAGAGTAATAACGAAGTGAAACTCTTGTGCAGTTCATCAACCTTTGGACAAGATCATAGGAGTTCAGGAGGAGACAAAAAAAAAGAGCAAGGGATGGTACCTGAGGGACGCAGCGGCAGAGGAGAGCCCACAGTAGACGTGCGACGGGTGGAGGAGGCCGGTGAGGTGGAGGAGACCGGTGGAGGAGGCCAGTGGAGATGGAGATGGAGGCGGGTCTTCTGTGCAGAGCGTGAGGGAGAACAGGTAGGGCAAAGGGGTATTTTGTGAAAAAGCTTCATTCAGCGACTTTTAGAATCTGAATGGATCAGATCTGAATAGACCCATTCAGATGTGGGCCTTTAACCAAACCAAACAAGCATACCTCTGACCGGTTCAGAGGTTTCATCTGAATGAAACCATTAAGTGGCTAACAAACAACCCCTAAGACAGTAGTGTAATTTTCGTCCCTGAACAAAGTTGGCACAGTCACGTTGAGTCCCCCAAATGAATTATTACATTGCCCGAGTCCTTAACGTTTAAATTGCACTACAACCTGAATCCCCCCGTTAATATTCTGTTAGTTTAACCGTTAGATCAAGGGGCATTTTGGTAATATTATTATATTAAAATTAAAAAAAAAACTCAAAGAATAAACCTAGGGTAAATTATACTTTTCTTCATTTATGTTTGTATCAGATTGCAATGGATGTCCTTTAACTTTAATAATTATAGTCATAATCCTTTATTTGTAAAACTCATTATACCCTAGGTCCTTTAGCACTAACCAGGTTTGTTTTTAACGTTAAATTAGATCATATGCCTTGCACATGAGGGTATAATTTTCTTTTTTTCTTGTTATTTAAGAAAGCATTTAAAGAAAATAATATATGATTTAAAAGCATCTGTTTCTTCATCTCTATCATAAACAGTATCGTTCTCCATCTCTCTTTCTCTTATCCATTACAACTGGTCACCACCACATCATTTCCGGCTACCACCGCCATCAATGCCGGCCACCTGAAACCTATCTAAACCCATCTCCCCGACTAAAAAAAACGTACATGTATCCCAAAAAATTTAGCCTGAACCCTAGCATATTCGGATTTCAGATCCAGTCTTGTGGATTTAGATATGCCGCCATCCTGGTCTTTTAATTCAGATCTAGTC
This sequence comes from Helianthus tuberosus, assembly GCA_030545235.1. Lineage (NCBI taxonomy): Eukaryota > Viridiplantae > Streptophyta > Magnoliopsida > Asterales > Asteraceae > Helianthus > Helianthus tuberosus. The sequence goes on from CM060410.1 coordinate 94,544,178, forward strand.
TGGAGGTAGGTGGGTATGACCTAAATAGGTCCGCTGCCGACGAACTAGGGCATGGTGTCACACCCCGATTTCCACGTGTCACCGGTGGGCCCGGTGGGGAGTATCGTGACGTGGTTGGCAACATAATAGTCAAACAACACAATATTTAATATGCACAACGGAAGCAAATTGTAAGACATAATACAACCGAATTTAATATTGTAATATCAAATGTCACAATATTCGGAAGTTTATCCACAGACGGATCGAAATAAAATATGAAACAATAGTTCAACAGACTTTAGGCATCTTAAGCTTGCGAGACTTCTAGTGATGCTAAGGAGAAATCCCAGCCAATTACGCTTAGTACCTGCATTTAATCTTTTTGGGAAAATACGTCAGTTTACACTGGTAAATACAATCAACTGACTCATTTTGGAAAATGATTGAAAATTGGTTTGGATGCACGTGGCATAAACATTTTATTTAACTTGGGAGAATTATTTAAATATATAATCTTGTGAACGAATTACATGTTCCTTGTGCGTTCAGTAGCTCGGATCTTGTCCGGGTTAAAGATCAATAGACACACCACAATATTCTTTTGTGCACTGACGGGTGTACGCCTACACCCCGCGCTTAAGTCGTGGCCATTTCGTAAAATGATGCCAAGGATATCCGGGACATGGTCATTAACCCCCCAAAGGCTTTAAGTAACAAGACTGTTTAAACGAGCCGATCAAATTATTCAATTACCCACCCAACGGTGGAGGATTTGATGCCCGATCAAGCGGTATTCTATATACCGTAACCCAAGCCCGTATAGGGAAAATAAGTTAAAAGTATTTACCTGAGCAATGTATAAATCACAATAAGCAAACGCACGTAGCTTTTACTGGTACTCCTAATCTGGAACGAAGGTTTATAATAACCTATTAGAATCCTAACGGGTCTTTAGTTAAGCTTAAGCTTAGACCGGTTAGTTTCAAAGACATGGTTTGTACGCACGATTAAGCGAAGACCGGATAGAATGTGATTTAGACCCGACAAGTTCAGAGACTTGTTTAATATGGGTATTTCATACATATTCTGGATTTTGAGATAAAACCGTTAAGGTTTGACCCGTTTAGGCTAGTTTATATAAACTAGTTACATAAACCGAACCGAATGCGTAAAAAGCGTAACGGGTATTCATATGAGCCATTTATAGGTTTCCTAAGTTAATATGCTTCATATATGTTGTGACATCAGTAAGATGTCTTTTATTATGCCCGAAATGAATTTAATCACAAACTATGCCCCGTAGGGGTAGTTTGGTCATTTTAAAGGTTGTAAAAGAGTTTAAGTGTCAACCTGAGTTACAGGCCTGAGGTAATCAGCAAATATACTTAATTTGCTAAGTTATAACAGTAGGTTAAAGTATATACGTGAAATTTATCAATTATAACCAAACTATGCCCCGTAGGGGTATTTTGGTAATTTCACATAAGCCGAAAAGCTCAAAGCTAAAGTCTGAGTTTATCAACCTTTGCTTACTGTTAAAATATTATAATTTGCCTCAAATATCAGTAGGTATCACCCTTGGTATGTTTAAAATATTTTTAGTACATACTATGCGTAAAAAAACGCTTAAAGAGGCGATTAGAAGCCGTTTCCGGGTTCTATATAGAAATCTGATATTTTTATTATTCCAGAAGGCTAAAAATAATTTATTTATCATATGTGATCAGTAGCAAAATGTTTGGAGTCGTTTAGATATGTAAAACTCATTTTATGGCCCGTAAGGGCAAAACCGACAATTACCGGATTAAGCCTACGACTATGAGTTATGCTCAGCCTAAAATTAATTAAAAATATTCAAAAATCCTAAAATAATATATTACATCAGTGGGTAAAGAGATTGATATCAAAAAGTATGTTTAAGTAGGCTATACGCTAAATACGCCGTTTAGTTAACATAAAGTTTTAATTTTACGCTAACGAGCATAACTCATAACCTACACCTCAAACTGATGTCAAATTTTGTATGCAAGTTTATATATCAGTAATTAAGGTTTCTACTCTTTTACATTTCCAAAAATCACGTTTTAAGGTGAAAAGGGCATAATGGTCAACATATGAGCAATTAACGGAATCATGCATATTAATTGGATAACGAATGATCCGAGGTGTATAATCACAGAGGGTTATACTAGCATGTAACCTGGTCCAATTAAAGCTCTAAGGAATTTCTAAAACATACCATAACGGGTCAGAACTGAAAGTCAAAGTATAAGTCAAACTGTGCGACTTTCGGTTCCGAACCGGGTCTAAACAGGAAATTGTCGGGTTGAACATGTTTAGACATGTTCTTACACTAATTACCAAGTTATATTAATGATCAAACAGGTTGTATGTGTTCTACATTGCTAATTATGCATAAATTGTAATTTACACATTCTGTTGACTTTTTAAATACAAGTTTGACCCGACATTTGACCTAGTTAGAGTGGGAATCAGGGGGAACCCTTTTGAGGGTTTATTACCCACATAATTACCAACTTATAACTACTTTTAATTCGAGATTTGACTGAGCCATTATTAATTAATCTCGAAGTCAAACTGTAATTACGACGTTTGACTTTTAGCTAAATAACTAAGCTAAACTTAATTAAAGAAGGTTAAGCCAACTTACAAAGGTCTAATGATTGATGAGGAAGGCCTGGAAAGTGCTCTTGTGCTCCACAATTGATCAGAAGATGTTTGAGGAATGAATGATCAATGTGTTGCACTTAGGTGCTTTATATAGTAACCAAGGCACCACAAGATGTTGACAAATAAGTCTACTACTGACCATAACATTCCCACAGGTGTCCTAGATGTTTAGGGGTTGTTTAGGGGCCAAGGGAGATGTGGAAAATCGTTTAAAAGGTCAGAATTGCGTTTAAAAAGCAAACAACAAGTTTTCTGTCGCTGGGCAGCTGCTTGCGCACCGTAAGGATCAATGCTTGCGGTGCGCAAGCCTTCATCAGGAACCAAAGTTGTTTGTTCTTTCAGTATTTCGAAAGGGCAACCTCATATTCCGACTTTGGGACCTCAATTATCAGTTAGGGACCTCCCAAAATGGCCTTGAACAGTTACATACCCTACCATTTTGAATTGTTTGCTTGGATTCATTTTGAAAGTGCCGAACAAGAAGGTTTACCGTGCATTTTCTTTGTAGGAGTCCACCATTTCAATTATTGTCAAGAATTTCTGGATTTAAGATATATTAGATGTTTAAGATATATATACTTGGGTCTTGGGATTTATAAATGAGGTCGTTCAGAGGTAAAAATTAACATGACGCCTCTTTTAAATCCTGCCAAAACATCTTTATTAAATCCGGGTTTACAATCCTTTTTGTCTTACATGACACGTGTCGTTATATTACTGAACACGAATTTTCGAGGTGTTACACATGGCCCAAATCATTGTCTAGTGGTGGTGGGTGGTTTTCGGCTATGGTGGAGGTTTCTGGTGGTGGGGGTTTGTGGATTTGACCAGAGATTTGGTGGTGGTGCGTAGTGGTGGAGGATAGGATTTTCAAATTTAGAAAAGGATTTAAAATTTAAAGATTGTGGTAATGGTTGGTTGTGGTGGTTTGATGTTGGTGTTTGCTGGTAATGATAGTTGGTGGTATTTGTAGCTAAATTTATGTTTTATGTGTTCTGTTCTTTAAAATTAGATGGTGAAAACAAACATTTTTGTGGGAGAAGATGATTTGAAGCATATATCTAAACATGTTAATGAGATAGATGGAGGTCCTGTAAATATAATCTAATATGCTCTTTTTTTATCCTTTCTTGATTGTTATGATGGGTTTGGTACCACTAAACTTGTTGTTGTTGTTAGTGAGCGCAGGTAATGATTTTATCCCCAATTTCTTGATTCTTTAACAATAGACCTTGATGAAGAGGTCCGACTGGTGTAGTGATTTGTAGAGCGAGAGAGAGCTGAGGGAAGGGACTGAGTTTATAGAGAGAGAGATGAGATTATGATTATTGTATATATTTTATAAGTTTTTAGTTTTGGTTTTGTTTTATTTATAAAATATTTTAATTAGATTGGTAAAAAGACCAAAGTGCCCTTATATAAATAAACTTAACTGAAATTTTTAACTTTGTTAGTGCTAAAGGACGAAAGATGTAACGAGTTTTCCAAATAAATGATTGTGACTGTAATTATTGAAGTTAAAGGCTACCCGTTGCCATCCGGTACAAACAAAAAGGATGAAAAGTGTAATTTACCCATAAACCTAATTCTAGTTCATCATCATCACAATTTATCATCTTCAAACAAAAACTCATAAGTTTATTCAACTTCATCATCATAGTTCATCACTTTATACACCATCAATTTATAAAAAAGCTATACACGCATACCTACATAACTGCATATATTTCACTTGCAGAATGTGAATCCTTAAAAAATACATTTGTCATAAAGGTCTTTAAAGAAAAAAATCGACTCAAAATCTAAATTTTTTTTACAGATTTCAAACTAATTTTCCCAGATGAATCTGGTCGAAATATGTGTTTATACATATAGGAAGGACCTATATGATGTGTTTATCGGTGGCCATCACTGTGGTAACCTGAACTAGGGGTGTGCACGGTTCGGTTCGGTTATTAGCATTATCCGTAACCGAAGTCATTGGTTAATCGGTTCGGTTAATTCGGTTAATTTGTCAGTTTTTGGTTCGGTTCGGTTAATAACCAATTCAAACAAGGGCTAATTTTTTGCTTAGAAATACATGTAATGGAAGTATAAATACATGATATAGATATATAAATACATGATATAGATATATAAATACATGAAATGGATGTATAAATAAATGAAATGGAGGTATAAATGCATGAATAGATGTTTAGATACATAAAATGGAGGTATAAATAAATGAAATGAAGGTATAAATAAATGAAATGAAGGCATAAATAAATGAAATAGAGGTATTATGAAATGAAAGTATAAAAAATGAAATACATAAAATAGAGGTATAAAAGCTAGAAATATATAAAAAAATAAATGATTCGGTTTGGTTAATTTCGGTTAACCGATGGTAAAAAATATATGTTAATCGACTTTCGGTTAATTCGGTTTTGATTAATTTCAATTCGGTTTTGTCGGTTTTCAGTTCGTTTTCGGTTAACGGTTCGGTTATTGCACACCACTAACCTGAACCACCTTGAATAATCTCGAACAATAGGAATATCTTGAATACTTTTGTTATTGCCTTTCTCCTTTACGACATGTGCCAGAAAGGCCACATAACCTTTTCGTAGGTATTTTTGGGCTTTAATGCACGACATGAGTTTTAAACCATTCGAAGGTTGTGACATTTGTGCCACTACGACCATCAGACAAATACGAATCCAATGAAATATTGTGTTTCATTCTTGAGATTTGTACAAATACTTGTGACAATTGTACATATCAATTCTTGTTCAATTTCAAGCTTTAAATAGCTTTCTGGAAAGTTATACGCAAACTGATGCGTAAACGTAATCAGTTTAACGCGACAAACACTCCGGAACAGTGACATAGGCTTAACATACCTTAAATAACCTTTACATAACTTAGAAATAAGTTTTGGAGGGTTTGGTGTGCCAAAAACAAGTTTATTCGATCTCTATGTGAACCATTGGAACTATCTGAACTATGTGAACAATTTGAACTATTGAACCATTAGAACTATTTGATCTATGTGAACTATTTGAACTATGTGAACCACTGGAACTATCTGAACTATGTGAACGATTTGAACTATTGAACCATTGGAACTATTTGATCTATGTGAACTATTTGAACTATTGAACCATTGGAACTATTTGATCTATTTGAACTATTTGAACGATTGTAACTATTTGAACTATTGAACGATTGGGTTATGGTAAGTGATTAGGTAACGGGGCGGGGGTAATGTGATAAAAGCATGGTGGATACGTCGCTTGTACTTCCTATATATAAGTGCTTTTAATACAATACATGTTGTTGCGTTATCTAGATCACTTGGACAAATGTTTTCAAAACGAAGTTACACTACAAGGTTTACTTAAAGATATAAACCATACAATGTTTACTTTCAACGACAATTTTACTACTTGGTTTACAAAGACAAATGTTTTCAGTTAAGATTCATGGCTACAATGGTTTTGGTTTACATATATATCAACTTGTAAAAGTTGATAGAAACATACTGCAATATCAAACTCTTTTGTTTTCAAGGCACACACTCGACAACTCTCTTAGTTGGACGAAGTATTGCAATCTGAACTCAAGGCCATGAATCTGACATATTCACAAAACCTATGTACTCGCCGGCATTTTTATGCTGACGTACTTTCACATATGTTTCAGGTACCATTGTTTGATGATGTTTGATGATAATTATGATGCATGCTCACATAGGGATGGACGAGGCCTTAGTGACTTAATAACAATGAAGGACAATATGTTCATATTTTGCTTTTAATATTCGAGACAATGTAATAAACATAATTCAATAAAACGAAACTTCAATTCATGTGTTGTGAAACAATGATTCTGTTACGACACTCCCCGACGTTTCCGCAGCGGTTTGTTGTTTTAACGCGGTCGGGGTGTGACAGAAAAGTTAGTATCAGAGCTCATGGTTATAGGGAATTAGGTTATTAGTAATGCTTTAACCTAGACTATAACCTTCCTAGGACCCTAACACAAGTTATCTTGTGTTTAGTTTTAAAACAATACTGTTGCCTATCTTTAGGTGACAACCACAACAAGAACACGAATTACAAATCCGATTTGAAAATTAATCATCTTTTCTTAGATGATTTATTATAAGGTTTTGAACCTTCAAGTTTTCAAAATCTCGTCAAAGTTTGGGTCTTATTAATGTGAACACATGCAATTTGGAAGGGTGGGTGCCTGTCTCCCGAGTTTTCTGTCTAAGGCTAGAGTGTACGTACAAATCCACATAATCGGACCAGTCACTCTTACCTGGGAACTCTTGGGGTGAGTGCCACTTATAGGCTAAAGCATGTCTTCGCGATACATTATAAGGATCTATTTACTTTGTTCAGCCATTGTGCGTCGTTTGTTTGTTTGAGGTAACGAACGAATGATCACCTTCCTTATGTTTCGTTGATATCTTCGATACCTCTTTTGTCCATTCAAATGTCAATCTCACTCATTTCTCATGTTTTCTTGTTCTTTTTAGAAAATGCCTCCTAGACGCGATCAAACTGAGAATGCTGCCCTCGCAGCCGTAATCGTTCAGCAGATGGCTGCTGTGATTCCGAACCTCATTACCCAGATAAACCAAGCGAATAACAATAACAACAATAACAATGCTCAGTGTGACTTCAAAACGTTCAAATCAGCTAAACCTTTGAAATTTTCTGGGTCTCAAGAAGCAACTACGCTCCTACAATGGTTCGAGAGTCTAGAAGCACATTCAGACATGTTCAGTGTCCAAATGAGCGAAAGGTTGAATTCGCATCTAGTGTTTTTGAAAAACAAGCATTAACATGGTGGAATGGTGTGATGAGAGATAGAGGTGTCGATGTGGCACTGGCTCAAACCTGGGAAGAGCTTCGATCTCTAATGATGAAGGAATTCTGTCCTCGTCATGAAATCAGGGCACTCGAAAGGGAATTCGACGATATTAAACAAGATAGTGGTGAGCATCGAGCCTACACGGACCGATATGAGGAACTAAGTCTGTTATGTCCAACCATGGTTACGCCTATGGATAAGGCAATTGAAAAGTACATTGATGGCCTCCCTGACTCCGTTCAAGACATTGTTACTGGTAGCAACCCAACTATAGTTAGACAGGCCATTGAGCTATCTGCTACCCTGACTGAATCTTAGATCAGAAAGGGTAAACTTTTCCGAAAAGGTGATAAGAAACCAACCGATGAAACAAAACCAAAGGATAAGCAGACTGAATCCTCCAAGAAGTCAAAGAAGCGTAAGGCTTCTCAAAACTTCGTCGTGGTTGCTCAAAACAATCAAGTTGCCCCTAACCAACCAGCTCAATCCCCTGCTAAGAAGCCATACAACGGAACTGCACCTTTGTGCAACCAATGTAACCTTCATCATCATGCTAATGTGCAATGCCGCAAATGCCTAAATTGTGGACTTACTGGTCATAAAGCTAGGGTTTGCCGAGCTGCAGCTACACAAAATCAAGTTGATAACAACCCAGCATAAGCTCGTTTTCCACCAGGATCTTGTTACAACTGTGGCGAGATGGGCCATTTCAGAAACAATTTCCCAAAGCTTATTAATGCAAATCCAGATTGTGGATGAGCATTCGACTGATTGGAAGACGAAGCTGTTTAGAAACAACTGAACTTTATATTTTATTTCTTTTGTTATCCATGACTATGAAACAGTTCTTTTGGTTTATAAATAAATCTTTATTTATATTACGATGTACAAATGTGGTTACATGTATGAACGACATATCCCCTACGATACCGACACCAAGGAACCGTGTCCCTTGCAGGACAAACTACTCTCGTAGTTCTTCCATTTTTGTGATCGCTCGTGATCCCCAACGAAAATCCTAAGTACTCGCTTCTTCTACGAAACAAAGTACAATGTACAAGTTGCAACTCTGGACGAATACCTAAAGTATCACTTTAAATCTTTAATTAGATACCTAAAGGTACTTCCGTAAGTCCTTAATTGGATTTACGCGATATACATATCATATCTTCCTAATTTCACGATATTTTTGTGACAACCGGTGACTTACGGCTCCTAATTACGCTATTAACAAACATTAGGACGATAATAAATAGTGTTTAAGACGCAAATTAACTTAATTAGGCCTTTGGAGTGCCTAGGAACGCCTCTTCGACCTTACAGTGCTCGTGTGACGATCTACGAAGAAACTGCTGGAAATCTAACGGTAATAAACTGAAACCGTACGAAATACTGACAACGCCGACAAATATTAAATTTTTACGATATATTCTAGCTTCCTAATTAAATTTTAGCAATCATAGTTGAAACCAGCTCAAAAAACGGATTAAAGACGACAAAGAAGTAATTTTTCGCGATTATTACCGTTATCAACGCACGAACGCGACTACGACGGATACCGACATTATTTTTACATGTTTTAACTCTGAAATATTATTTTACTAGGCTACGGTGATTTCGGTTTTTTTAAAAAACGTGTCTCGTAGGAAGTACGGGCAACTTATACATGAGATGGGCTTGTGGGCCCTGGCCCAAGCCCAAAACCCACAAGCCTAAACCTGCACATAATATATTAGATCTTTTCAAGATCTTATAAGATCTCTACAAAATCTTACCACAATCTCTACAAAATCTCTACAAATCTCTACAAGAGATTTTTGTCTCAAAAGTTGAGACATCTACCATCTATAAGATCCTTATCCCCTCAAATCTCACAACACAGACAAATATCATTTCCTCTCTCCATCATATCTTTGTAGAAACCCTAATACATACACCCACATATAATGACCAGAGCTTCATCTTCTCAAACAAATACACACATCAAACCACAATCAGACACCTTCTCCCTCTCGATCTCCGATTCCGGCGACCAGCAAGGCGGCGCGTGGCGATGGCCGACATACCCCCTCCGGTCAACTCAGTCAGCGCAGCAAGTCAACTCAGCCAGTCAACTCAGTTGACCCGGTCAACTTGGTCAAACCTGGTCAACTCAGTTGACTCGGTCGACTCAGTCAACGTCTCGACGTGAAAGATTTGGTAAAGAATTTAGCGTCTCGATTAATATTTACATTGTTTTTACATAGTTTTTATTTATTTTGTGAAAATGAGCTCGAACCGAATGATTAGAATATAGTTTACGTTTCGATATATTTGATAAATTACATATATTATGATTGAATATTGTTGAATTTTGAAAAAATAACGACAACTTGTGTTGTCGGGGGCATCCAAAAAACAGAGGAAACTTTGCCCGTTTTTCGAGAAAATCCGAAACCAAAACGCGTGTTATTATAAGACGAAACTATTTGGATCCGAGAAACTTTTATAAAAACAAATACAAATATAGTAATATAGTATTTCTTACGACAATACTTTACAACATCACGAAAACGACGATTCGGATGTCATTTTTGACAATTCTTTATAAAATAAAATGTGATATAATATTTTCAATTCTTTTATTATTCTCAAATCTTTCGAGTATCAAACACTACGAATTCTTTTCTAAAATAAATATAATTTAGATATTTATTTCAAATATCAAATGACATGATTTCGTTTTGTTAAAATAAATATAGTTTGTATATTTATTTGAAATATCAAACAACACGATTTCGTCTTATAAAATAAATATAGTTTTTATATTTATTTCAAGTATCGTACCACACGAATTCCTTTATAAAAATAAATATACTTTTATTTTTATTTCAAACACAACAACTCGAGGATTCTCTTATAAAATAAATATAACTTTTTATATTTATTTCAAATGCCGAAACGACATATACATATGTTTTGGCAAATATATACAAGACGCAGTATATATAATACAAGTTTATTATATATTATTTTCATACGAATATTCCTATATACACAAACGACTTCTCGGGCGAAAAAGTTTAACTTAGTCATTTCCATTAACTTAAGAACTTAACCGTCGAATCGTTCAGTCAACGATTCGGTAGAGCTCGGTGACACGTAGCTTAGTTACCGCTTTTGGTTAGAAACTTATAATATATTCCGTGTTAGGAATATTGTAGAATGAACTTTAGCAAGTCTCATCTTGGAAACGACATCACGAAGTCGTAATTAGCTAGCTTTGCACAAGGCAATTCAGGTGAGTTCATAACCCCACCTTTTACGGTTTTACATTTTTCTAAATGTTTTCGGGGTGGAAAGACATGCACTTTTTGCAAAGCATACAATGTTTTCAATAAACAAGAATTACATATTTCTAAACCATTTTACAAGCAAGTTTTAGTGACACAAATGGTTTACGAAAAGCTTATGTTTTATACCGGTTTTTCAAACAAGCGTATTTTTCGAAATGTGCTTACACACGAATTCTAGTTTTCTAAACTATGGAAAAATACAAGTACAAATAGGTACATTAAACTAAGGAATGACACAATAGATCATGTCACGAATAGGGTAACATAAGCACCATTAATCAGTTGCATGCCAAGACCGCAAAACAAATGGTTAGATCTAATGGGTTTCAGGCAGCCACACTCTTGGTCACTATAGTACCAAGTAGTGCTTTTGTGTCTTTAGTCGTGAATCGACAGTCGTGGATTCGACAGCTAAAAATGCCTATGGTTTGGATGCTTCCTATGTCGTGTCATATGCTAATGGCCTTGCAAACCATTAGCAATCTCGTATTCCTTACATATACAGAACTCAGTTTCAATACGTCTTGATAGATTACATACCATGTTTTATATAAATTCAAAGCATAGGATTATGCGTGCATGTTGTCAATGTCGGGGTGGACATTGAGGGTTATACAAGTTTTACAAACACAAGAGTTTACAAAAGAAAGGTTTTTGTTAATATAATGCGTTACAAATACAGACTTTCCATATAACATGACAAGAAAATGATTTTAAATTCGTTTTCTCATCAATACTTCGAAAACCGGTTATTCAAAAAGATTTATTTCAAATCTTTTACAAACAAACTATGAACTCGCTCAACTTTATGTTGACTTTTTCGCATGTTTCTTTCTCAGGTTACTTTTCAGAAACTATGGCACGGTTGGAATAGGAGAACCATGTGAAGTCGAGTACTTAGTGGCGTTCATTTTCTAAAGGACTTAGCTTATTTGCTTCCGCTGTGCAATGAAGATACCAGTCCAGTCACGCCAGCTCTGATATTTTCGGGGTGTGACAGATTGGTATCAGAGCTATAGGTTACAGTGAATTAGGTTTCTGTAGAGGTACCTAGGCTCTAACCTCACTTTCCTTTGGGGACATAGATTATTAAGACTTTAAATACATACAGAACGCCTAAGACTCGAATATGGTCTCCAACCGTTGCTGAAAAACAAAAAGTCAAAATTTTGTTTTCAAACATACGCTAAAGTGGTGTTTTACACACGGTACACAAAACAGTCGCATACAATGCACAAAACTCTGAGAGTTTAGGGAACATGCATTTAGGACCTTCGGAAACTTATGTCGAAGTTCATTAAAGGTTATCGCGTAGGAAACACGACTATTAACTCGGGCAAACGCCAATATTATGTTGTCTATGCTATTTTAGTTAACCGAGCAGGTAACCTACGCAAAACGAAGCACGGGCGTGCAAGAGCTCACGAAACTCAATCTATATATAAACTGAGGTTGAAGTATGTCACATACGACTTTCGAGGCAAGGCCTTTGAAAAGGCACGATGGCGCAATTCAATGACGATGCTAGATTCTTGTCAGCAGGAGAACTATTGATCAGGATGCGACGACTTATCACGCGAACCTGCAAATGACACGAATCATGCCAGGAGAAGATGCATGTTTTCGCATTCCCCCTATCGCATTAACGACGAATAAACTATGTTCGACATTCCATGGTAATGTACCCTTAACAACCGGTTATCACATGCAACCCCAGGTAAAGTCCTTTTATTGAAATTCTGACTTTTGCATCTAATGAGTAGATTTTCACATCTCTACTCCTCTTAATGGTCATTGTATCACGATCATTTCTTTCATTATAGCGAATACTCATTGCTTCATTTCTTGAAAATTCATATGTTACGCATGCATCGTTTGTTACGCATGTGGTTTCGTTTCGAATAAGCGTTTCATCAAAGTTCAAATATTATTTCGCTAAATATAATTATTGATTTGTGATTCGAATGACCCGCATTATTGTAATTGTTGGCTCCTTTGTTATCAAGTCAACACATTTTCTTGAAATTTCTTTTCTTTTCAAGTTACATACATGGTTTTTCGTTGTGACCATGCCTAAAGATTTCTTGTCGATACATGTATTTATTGTCGGATTGCGCCGAAACCAAGTTCAATTGTTTGAACTTGTCCATTACATATATTCAATTCAAGACACTATATGACGTATTGGAGATATCATATTCAAATTCGTTTCAACAAGTGTTTCATTTGTTTTAAGTCGTAGCAAACTTGTTTGGCATTCGACTCCATTAAATTATTTTTTGATTTCGACACCTTGTGGTGGTGTTTTCACTAAATTGAAGCTTGCGCTAATCTCGTTTACACATCTCATGCACGGATTTAATTATTTATCTGCTGGTTTATTTTAAATCCGTTTTGATCCATCATATTAAAGCAGTCTTAACACAATCATGTGATAAGACAATGGTACACAAAATTCATTTTACATTCCGGTGTACCTCCTAATGGTTCTTTCATTATCGATCTAATGTTTGGCGATAATCATTGTTTTCTTTATCTTCAATTGAAAACATTGTTTCTTCGATGTTCCATTTTCAATTGAAATCCTATGATGTCATTTGAAACAAACTTTCAGATTCACTTTATTGCGCTTTCAGTTGATTTCAAACACGGTAAACTTGTTTGATCACAGCTATTATTGAATTATTTAAATCACTACGACACCTTGTGGCGTCGGTATAAACTTGTAGCTTGGGCTCTTATTGTTGAGGTATGTCCTTGAATTCACATGATTTAAATAAGTCTTGATTCGATTTCGTGGTCATCCACTTTGATGCTATTCGTATTTACCTACACATAACGTAACTCTAGGGAGTTAACGTAGTCTAAATTTCGAGGACGGAATTTCATTAACAGGGGGAGAATGTGACAACCGGTGACTTACAGCTCCTAATTATGCTATTAACAAACATTAGGACGATAATAACTAGTGTTTAAGATGCAAATTAACTTAATTAGGACTTTGGAGTGCCTGGGAACGCCTCTTCGACCTTACAGTGCTCGTGTGACGATCTACGAAGAAACTGCTGGAAATCTAACGGTAATAAACTAAAACCGTATGAAATACTGACAACGCCGACAAATATTAAATTTTTACGATATATTCTAGCTTCGTAATTAAATTCTAGCAATCATAGTTGAAACCGACTCGAAAAACGGATTAAAGACGGCAAAGATGTAATTTTTCACGATTATTACCGTTATCGACGCACAAACGCGACTACGACGGATACCGACATTATTTTTACACGTTTTTAACTCTGAAATATTATTTTACTAGGCTACAGTGATTTCAGTTTTTTTTTAAAACGTGTCTCGTAGAAATTACGGGCCACTTACACATGAGATGGGCTTGTGGGCCCTGGCCCAATCCCAAAACCCACAAGCCTAAACCTGCACATAATATATTAGATCTTTTCAAGATCTTATAAGATCTCTACAAAATCTTACCACAATCTCTACAAAATCTCTACAAATCTCTACAAGAGATTTTTGTCTCAAAAGTTGAGACATCTACCATCTATAAGATCCTTATCCCCTCAAATCTCACAACTCAGACAAACATCATTTCCTCTCTCCATCATATCTTTGTAGAAACCCTAATATATACACCCACATATAATGACCAAAGCTTCATCTTCTCAAACAAATACACACATCAAACCACAATCAGACACCTTCTCCCTCTCGATCTTCGATTCCAGCGACCAGCACAGCGGCGCGTGGCGATGTCCGACAGACCCCCTTCGGCCAAACTCATCACGCAAACACCCCTCTCTCATCCTCTCGTCCTCATCAGGCGGACCATAAGGAGGAGCCGACGGCGGTAGTGTTTGTTTACGCCAAATTTCCCGGTAAACATACCCCCTCGTCCGGTTCCTTTTATCTTCTGATGATTGAAGATGATGTTGAAATAGAGGTGTCGACGGCTCGAGACGCCGGAGCACGGCGGCAGCGCCACCGCTCATGGCGGCGGTCAGGCTCTTCCGACAAGCTTCTGTGCTGTTGAAGATGATGAAGATCTTGTTCGAGCGAAGATTAGCAGGTTCTGAAGACAGTGGCTTGGTTAAGGTATGGTTCGGTCATCTCGGGTTTTTGTTACGGGTTTCGGGTTCGATTCTAGTTCGAGTCAGCCATGGCTCAGGTTCTTGTTCGGGTGTTTCAGGTCTGACTCGGCTGGGTTCAGCAGGTTCAAGATCCGAGTTTTTCAAGGGGGTTTCGGGTTTAACTCAGTTCGGGTCCAGATCAAACAGTTAAGGTAGTCAGCTAGTCAACAATGGTCGGTTGGTCAGCATCAGTCAACACATGGTTCGGGTTTGCTTCGGGTTCGTGACTCGGTTCGGTCAACTCGGTCAACCGAGTCAACTCAGTCAGCGCAGCAAGTCAACTCAGCCGGTCAACTCAGTTGACCCGTCAACTCGGTCAAACCTGGTCAACTCAGTTGACTCGGTCGACTCAGTCAACGTCTCGACGTGAAAGATTTGGTAAAGAATTTAGGGTCGCGATTAATATTTACATTGTTTTTACACAGTTTTTATTTATTTCGTGAAAACGAGCTCGAACCGAACGATTAGAATATAGTTTACATTTCGATATATTTGACAAATTACATATATTATGATTAAATATTGTTGAATTTTGAAAAAATAACGACAACTTGTGTTGTCGGGGGCGTCCAAAAACAGAGGAAACTCAGTCCGTTTTTCGAGAAAATCCGAAACCAAAACGCGTTTTATTATAATACGAAACTATTTGGATCCGAGAAACTTTTATAAAAACAAATACAAATATTGTATTTCTTACCAAAACACTTTACAACATCACGAAAACGACGATTCGGATGTTATTTTTGACAATTCTTTATAAAATAAAATGTGATATAATATTTTCAATTCTTTCGAGTATCAAACACTACGAATTCTTTTCTAAAATAAATATAATTTAGATATTTATTTCAAATATCAAATGACATGATTTTGTTTTGTTAAAATAAATATAGTTTGTATATTTATTTGAAATATCAAACAACACGATTTCGTCTTATAAAATAAATATAGTTTTTATATTTATTTCAAGTATCGTACCACACGAATTCCTTTATAAAAATAAATATAGTTATATATATATTTCAAACACAACAACTCGAGGATTCTCTTATAAAATAAATATAACTTTTTATATTTATTTCAAATGCTGAAACGGCATATACATATGTTTTGGCAAATATATACAAGACGCAATATATATAATACAAGTTTACTATATATTACTTTCATACGAATATTCCTATATACACAAACGACTTCTCGGGGCGACAAAGTTTAACTTAGTCATTTCCATTAACTTAACAACTTAACCGTCGAATCGTTCAGTCAACGATTCGGTAGAGCTCGGTGACACGTAGCTTAGTTACTGCTTTTGGTTAGAAACTTATAAGATATTCCGTGTTAGGAATATTGTATAATGAACGCTAGCAAGTCTCATCTTGGAAACGACATCACGAAGTCGTAATTAGCTAGCTTTGCACAAGGCAATTCAGGTGAGTTCATAACCCCACCTTTTACGGTTTTACATTTTTCTAAATGTTTTCGGGGTGGAAAGACATGCACCTTTTGCAAAGCATACAAGGTTTTCAATAAACAAGAATTACATATTTCTAAACCATTTTACAAGCAAGTTTTAACTAACACAAATGGTTTACGAAAAGCTTATGTTTTATACCGGTTTTTCAAACAAGCGTATTTTTCGAAATGTGCTTACACACGAATTCTAGTTTTCTAAACTATGGGAAAATACAAGTACAAAGAGGTACATTAAACTAAGGAATGACACAATAGATCATGTCACGAATAGGGTAACATAAGCACCATTAATCAGTTACATGCCAAGACCGCGGAATAAAAGGTTAGATCTAATGGGTTTCAGGCAGTCACACTCTTGGTCACTCTAGTACCAAGCAGTGCTTTTGTGTCTCTAGTCGTGAATCGACAGTCGTGGATTCGACAGCTAAAAATGCCTATGGTTTGGATGCTTCCTATGTCACGTCATTTGCTAATGGCCTTGCAAACCATTAGCAATATCGTATTCCTTACATATACAGAACTCAGTTTCAATACGTCTTGACAGATTACATACCATGTTTTATATAAATTCAAAGCATAGGATTATGCATGCATGTTGTCAATGTCGGGGTGGACATTGACGGTTATACAAGTTTTACAAACACAAGAGTTTACAAAAGCAAGGTTTTTGCTAATATAATGCGTTACAAATACAGAGTTTCCATATAACATGACAAGAAAATGATTTTAAATTCGTTTTCTCATCAATACTTCGAAAACCGGTTATTCAAAAAGATTTATTTCAAATATTTTACAAACAAAGTATGAACTCGCTCAACTTTATGTTGACTTTTTCGCATGTTTCTTTCTCATGTTACTTTTCAGAAACTATGGCACGGTTGGAATAGGAGAACCATGTGGAGTCGAGTACTTAGTGGCGTTCATTTTCTAAAAGACTTAGCTTATTTGCTTCCACTGTGCAATGAAGATACCAGTCCAGTCACGCCAGCTCTGATATTTTAGGGGTGTGACAATTTTACACAGCATGTGATTTTGAAAAGATTATACATGTTTTCAAAAAAAAAAACCTCATACATAATTTCAAAATCATTCTTAAATCATTTTATAAACATATTTTACTATGATACCTAGTACATGGTTTCAAAACATTATATAAGGTTTTCAAAAACATATCTTTAAAGACTCCATGCACAGCTTTCAAAAAATAAATTTGCTCGTATGTTGTCTTAACATACGTAGTACGCGATTTTCAAGAACACTCTGCTTCGTGTGCTGACTTAGCATGCTTAGCACAATGAATCTAAGGATCCATTTGCTTCATACGTTGTCTTATCATATCTAGCACCTTGATTACATAAACACTATACTTCGTATGATGTCTTAGCATACCTAGTACAAGGTTCCTAAACACTTCCCGCTATACGAATTCCAAATCCTTATAATGTAACATCTGTGCTTGTTATCATTGTGAACAGTTCAATTATCAATAAAACAATGTTATTTGATCCCAATGTTTGCTTGGTTGTGTTTTACATTTTTCATGTTTTGACTTTTATCCAATTTCAAACTCTATATCGCTTTCTGGAGAGTTATACGCAAACTGGTGCGTAAACGTCACCAGTTTAACGCGACAAATACTTCGGAACATCAACATATACTTAACATACCTTAAATAACCTTTACATAACTTAGAAATAAGTTTTGAAGGCTTTGGTATGGCAAAAACAAGTTAATTCGCTTACAGGGACTAAACTTGACAAACCACAAAAGTATGCCAATTTGAACTGTAACGAACATTATGGAACATGACCAAAAGTTAAACATACCATAAATATCCTTTACATAGCTTAGAAATAGGCTTTAAGGGGTTCGGTGTGCTAAAATAAACTTTTGGGTCATTCGGGGACTAAAAGCGTCAAAAAGTGCACAAGTTTGCATTTTCGCGCATAACTCACGTTCTGAATACATCTGGACATCCAAAAATTTATGTAAGCACTAAAATATTTTATTTTAGTGTTTGGCATAAGAGAAATCCGTTCGTCACGCCATTTGGATCGTTTTTCGCGCTTATGCGCATTCCGTCGTAATTAACCGAACAACACAATCGTACGGCCAAACGAACCGACATCCGAGACATTTTTTAGCACATTTTAAGTTCCCTATACTTTAACTTCATTTTTGAGCTTTGAAATGGGGTTAACGGGGCTTAAGCGTGTCAAAAATGCATCAAATGTTTGGAGCTTCAGGGGCCTGTTTTGCCATTTATGAAACATTCAGGTCTGCAGGTGCCTTGCGCACCTCAACACTCTCAGTGTTGCGGTGCGCAAGCAGGGGTCAGATGCAGCAAAATGTTTTTTCTCAGCTGTTAACAGCCTTTAACCCCTCCAAAGGCCAAGGCCAAGTGTCAAACTCTTGTGGTGGAGCAATATGAGTTACCACAACATTCCGACAAGTGTACGGGTGAGATCATTCCCTCTTTTCCAAGAAACGATCCTAACGGTGAACCGAAAACTATAAATACCCACCTTATGTTCACTCATTCCTCACAAGAATCTGATCTAATGTGCTCTAAGTTGAAACATTTGTTTCATACCTGAGCTATTTTGATCTAGATTAGCATTCAGGGACCCTTTGTAAGTGTTCCTTCGTTCTTTTATTGCTTTCGAGTCCGAAAGTCAAACTTTGTTTGACTTTCTGCATTGACCAGTTTATGGTCAATGCGAAGTTCGTTTGAACTTCGCAACATGATTGTAATCACGATGGTTATAGTCCCTTGTGACTATGCCTACTGATTACCACGTTGTCTAGGGTCGTAAGGGTAAGCGATCTAATAAATCGCTTATACCTTCGAACTCGACCCATTTGGTCAATCATTAGGATCCGACCAAACACATTAGGTGACCATAGTATATAGGGAATAACCTTCCGAGGTTATACCCTATGGTCGCTTCGTTTAAGTAGTTGTATGATAGGTAGTTTATATGCCTTAGGTAAATTACCAAAATACCCCTTTGATGCCAAAATTCATTTTAAACATATGTAACATAACTTTTGACATCTAAACTGATTTGACAACAATATTAGACATGTTAAGGCATATGTTACTTGTCATAGGACTAGTTAGGCGGTCCGAACGCGTTTCACGCGAACGACGCGTTAAAGTAGCATAAGCTACCTAAACGGGTCGTAATGGGTCGTAAGCACTTATGTTAGGTTTCATTTAGTATGTAGGCTTTGTTAAACCATATTACACGAGTCTCCATACTCGTTTGGTTTACGAACCCTCATTCTATCCGATCCTCCGATATAGGTCCGGTTTATTAACATAGTTACCTATATTAGGTGCCGTTTGATTCCGAGATCCCTAGCATTTCTTGGTGGTTATCTTAGGACTTCTGAGCAATCCCAAGTGAGTACATAGAACCCCCTCTTTTACTGTTTTCCAAACTGTTTTGGGGTGAAACACATGTGCCTACTTGTTACTTTCATGCTTTCCTGTTTTCACATCATATACCTGCTATGTTTGTTAGTACATTATAGTACATGATTTCATTACATTTCATGCTATGTATGCCTATTGTGTGCATACTTAGTACATCGTTTTACATTACATTTCATGCTACATATGCCCATTGTGTGCATTACTTAGTACATTGTTTACTTTACATTTCTGCTATGTATGTTGACTGATAGCATGCTAGCACATTGATTTACAAGACTTTTCTACTTTGTATGTTAACTTAGCATACTTAGTACATTGTTTTCATATGACAAGTATACAACTGCTATAACATTTGGTTTGCACAAACGAGACTATTATACATTCATTAACATTAGCTACGCCGCTCGGTATAGTAAGTACTGGTACCATAGGACTTGACAAATCCCATTCCTGACATCCCGGGTTTGTTTGGATGTAAGGAATGACTGGATCCGAAAACATTTCTTTTGATAACCTTGACTGAAAGGGTTATCCGACTGTCTCAAGGCTTGAATGTATGCGTTAACTTACCACATAAATGTTTGTATCAATGTAACATGCATTACTTTGCAAAACATAACTTTTTGATATATTCAAAATACTTTGTTTTGTACATTTCTACATTTGGATTATGTGACAACACTTTACTTACAATACATAACATTTGATACACATTACTTGACTACTTTTGGACTTATAAACATTTGACATGGCTTATACAAGGACTTTTGACTATTGGTTTAAACATAGACTTTATACATTGGTGGTTTGTTTAAGTGACTTAAGTAATGAGATGTGAGTAATATGATACAAGCATGGTGGATACGTCGCTGGTACTTCCTATATATAAGTGTTTGTATTATATTACATATCATAGCGTTATTTAAATCATTCAATTTGGACTTATACATTTTACACAAGTAACACGATTTTCACAAGACTTTGGTTTACAAACAATTTACTTTATACAACTCATTTTACTTGGTTATACATTTAACCATACATTATTCTTTTATTTATACATATCATTTGATCTTATCGCTTTTTAAATGACTTACAAAACAAAACAAAACAATTTACAAGGTTCATGACTGACTTTTACTAAACAACTTTTTCTTAAACTTAAGTCATGAATCCTATTTTCACAAAACCTATGTATCTCACAGGTATTTTTATGCTGACGTACCTATTTTCACATGTGTTTTCAGGAGCTTTTGCGTAGGATGTTGATCGTGACACTAGGGCGGACCTGTACCTTAGAGACATAAAACGAAGATAGACTTAGTTCAATTATGTTATAAACTCTTTGATTCCTGTTTAAAACAATGTAACTCTTATGTTGATAAATAAAATACAACTTTGTATGCCATGGTTATGAAACAATTAATTCTGTTACAACACTCCCCGACGTTTTCTGCCACGTTTTGTATGTTATACGTGGTCGGGGTGTGACATATAGGATCTTCTTCATAGTTAGATCCTTGTGGATGTTTAAAGCGCAAAATCAAAGTCCTTAATTGGATTCTTTGTGTGCTTTAATACGAATGTTACGATTCTTTGAGAACGAAACCAAATCCTTGTAAGATCATCCTATCTTTGTGGATAGATTCCTGAGGATGTTTAAAGTACTAATTAAAGTCCATCGAATTGATTCCTAGTGTACTTTAAATGCATGTGTACAAATCAACGACGAGTTAATAACAAATTATAATAAGGGATAACGAGTTGATAAACAAGTTACAATTATGTGACTATGTGCTTACATGTTTATGTGTTGACCTAATCCAAGAAACTCTATGGTAATCTAGTTAAAGTTATCACAAGGTTGTTCGACTGATCCTATCCCCTACACATTATAAAATAAACTGTGCGGACTGTGCAAGGAATTACGTAATTATGGATGCATACATAATTATGGAATTCAGTGCACAGAAACCACAACAAGTTTTGTCATGTATAAACCTAAGCAAGAAACAAAAGTTAACTATATTCATTTCCGTTTCTGATGAAGTACCCACTGAGGAAAAATGAACTAGCTATTCATTTTTCGCTTCCGAAGAAATATCCATCAGGGAAATGAATAACTTATTTGATAATCCTTCATTTCCACTTCTAACGAAGTATCCACCGAGGAAAATGAATTATCCATTTATTTTCGCTTCTGAAGAAATATCCATCGGGGAAATGAATAGCTTATTCAACAATCCTTCATTTCTACTTCTGACGAAGTATCCACTGAGGAAAATGAATCATCCGTTCATTTTCACTTCTGAAGAAATAACCACTGAGAATTGAACAACTTATACATTCCTTTATTTCCGTTTCTGATAAAAGTACCCATTGGAGAAAATGAATTATCCATTCATTTCCGCTTTTGAAGAAATATCCATTGGAAATAAATAACCTGTTCGTCTTTCATTTCCACATCTGACGAAGAATCCATTGGAGGAAATGAATCATCCATTCATTTTCGCTTCCGAAGAATATCCACAGGAGAAATGAAATACAAATCCTTACAAGATCTTTCTGTTTTAATAGTTAGATTCTTAAAGAATACTGTTAGGTCCAGAGTTTTACGCTTATCTTTATTACGTTTATTTATGTTTATTTTATTTATATTAGGATTTGGGCTTCGGCTAGGCCATGTGGGCCAATGGGGTAAAGGCTCCTATATATAGTCTTGACTAGATTATTAGTGGTAGAGCTCTCACATTTTGTAAATCATGTAATCCCCTAAAGGAGAACCTTGTACTCGACAATCCTAGAGATTGTGTGCAAGGTTCTCGAAGATCGTACTAGACAATCCTTGAGACTGTGTGCGGTCTAAGCAGCGGCACTGCGTTATGTAATGAAAAATTTCTTTCTGTTCCTACGGTTTGATCTTATATTCCGCGTTCGATTGAACCGTTGAGTGATGTCACGGGTTTTTCGGGACTAACAAGTGGTATCAGAGTCACTGAAGTCTTTCAAAGGCTCGGTTTTGATATCACTCGAAGAACAAGAAGATATTTGCACCGTGTCGGGGGATGTGTGTTCGTAAATGTAATATCTCCGGTTTATGAAATCTGGTTTTCATTCACAGATCTGAAAAAATCAAGATCTGCCGGAGGTCGGAAGCTGAACCGCGCAGTGGATACAAGCTAAAAAGGTTGGTCCATCGGTGTTGTTGCGAGTAACAGTGGAGGTAAACAAAGAACTGGAGATTGAAGATGATGATAGTGGTAAACGGAAGACTTGAAACAGTGACTTGCAGGATTGACCAGCGACGGAGATCAGAAAATGCCGGTAGTTGATGTTGCAGGTTTCGGTCGCCGTTGAAGTTGGAGGTGATGAAGATGGTTCGGAGATGTTAACTGTTGCAGGTAACAGTTATCAGAAGGTTGATCGGAAAATGGCGATGTCGAAGACGGTGGTCGAAAATGGTTAACCGTAACAATGATAGAGAATGTTGAACGATGAGTATTAGAGTGTTGGAGATGACAACGAAAGGGTGTGGAAAGTCTGAGCTATACCCGTGAAACGATGAAAGGAAAAGATGACTGGATAAGTGTCGGAAAATGAACGTAAAAGCTAGTTGCAGGTTCCGGTAATTATGACGGAAAGAGATGATGTATGGCTATGTTTGAAGATGATGATGTAACGTGACATCAGCAAAGAATGTTGAGAGAATGATTGTGGCGGCTACACATAGGATGTCACATCATGAATTCTCCAA
Organism: Helianthus tuberosus; assembly: GCA_030545235.1. Taxonomy (NCBI): domain Eukaryota; kingdom Viridiplantae; phylum Streptophyta; class Magnoliopsida; order Asterales; family Asteraceae; genus Helianthus; species Helianthus tuberosus. The sequence continues at coordinate 94,567,869 of CM060410.1, forward strand.
AAACCCTAAGGAATGTGGGCCACTAGATGGTAAGGATCTACGGTCAGAAAGTGAGGAGACATGTTTTGAATTCAGCGCAGAATGATTGTGGGGACCATGGTGGAATCTGAAAATGAATTGGACAGGAGTTCGAATTGGGCTTAATACTGGCCCAATAGATAAAACTAATGGTCTGAATGACATGAGCCCATGTATGTTTAATTGTGTATCTGATAATGAAAGTCCAATTGTAGTGGGAGTAGGCTTTGTCTACGGCAACTACATCTGGAACAATTGAACTCGGGTTTCAAAATAATGGAAATCCATTGTAGAATAATGTGGACCGAAAATGTTTCATCTTGGATTTAAAATTACATCCGAGATCAGATGTCATTCGAAATATACAATATTTACATCCGAGATTCACATCAGCTTCACTCGAGATTATCCGACATCATCTATATTCGTCAGGTTTTCATCTGAGATACATTTCAATTCATCTAAGATCAACTTCGTAACATCTGAGATACGTTGATGGGCACGTTCACTGCTTGGCCACTATAGGAGAAGACCCAAGATTGGAGACTATCTAAACCGTAATAAAGAGAGCATAAAACTAGGGGGAGATTGTTAGGTCCAGAGTTTTACGCTTATCTTTATTACGTGTATTTATGTTTATTTTATTTAGATTAGGATTTGGGCTTCGGCTAGGCCATGTGGGCCAATGGGGTAGAGGCTCCTATATATAGTCTTGACTAGATTATTAGTGGTAGAGCTCTCACATTTTGTAAATCATGTAATCCCCTAAAGGAGAACCTCCGAAAATCCTAAAGATTGTGTGCATGGTTCTCAAAGATCGTACCAGGTAGTCCTTGAGACTGTGTGCGATCTAAGCAGCGACACTGAGTTATGTAATGAAAAATTTCTTTTTGTTCCTACGGTTTGATCTTATATTCCGCGTTCGATTGAACCATTGAGTGATGTCACGAGTTTTTCGAGACTAACAAATACTCTTAGAGCTATTGGTTAATTTTGTCTTATCATTAAATCAAATCTCTCATTCCCACTTCCTGCTTTAACCAAGGGAGTATCCTTTAGGGGATGAACATCATAGGTATAACAACCATTCCCGCTTCCTGTATTATCTGAGGAAGCATTCCACTAAGGGATGATAAAGTTATGCCTTACATGCAGATCCTTGATGGGTTACTCTATGCAAATAGATAACTCTCTAGATTCCATGCAAGAAAAATGTTTAACACAACCATATAGACAGACTCCTTCGAATAAATTTCAGGACAAAATTTCCTAAAGTAGGGGAGACTGTGACATTTGTGCCTCTACGACCATCATAGAAATATGAATCCAATGAAATCTTGTGTTTCATTCTTGAGATTTGTACAAATACTTGTGACAATTGCACATATCAATTCTTGTTCAATTTCAAGCTTTAAATCGCTTTCTGGAAAGTTATACGCAAACTGATGCGTAAACGTAATCAGTTTAACCTGAAAAACACTCCGGAACAGTGACATAGGCTTAACATACCTTAAATAACCTTTACATAACTTAGAAATAAGTTTTGGAGGGTTTGGTGTGCCAAAACAAGTTTATTCGATCTCAGGGACTATTTACAAAAAACTGCGAAAGTATGCCGATTCGTACAGAAACGAACATTTCTGGAGCTTGATCATAAGCTAAACATACCCTAAATATTCCTTACATAGCTTCAAAATAGGCTTTGAGGTGTTCGTTATGCGAAAAAGTGCTTATTTGATCAATAGGGACTAAAAGCGTCAAAAAGTGCATAAGTTTGCATTTACGTGCATATCTTACGTTCTGAACATATCCGGACATCCAAAAGATTTTGTAATCATTAAAATATTTTATTTTAGTGATTGGATTGCAAAAATACCATCCGTCGCGTAATTTGGATTGTTTCGGCGTCCGTTCGAGTTTTCATCGTAATTAACCGAATAACGTGACCGTACGACCAAACGAACCGACATCCGAGATATTTTCAAGCATATTTCATGTTCCCTATGCTTTAACTTCATTATAGAGCCTTGAAATGGGGTTAACGGGGCTGAAATGCATCAAAATCTAAGTTTTAGGCTTGCAGGGACTAAAACTGTCATATTCTGAAACTTACCTCGCGGGCCGCGTAAGATGAGGCTTGATCATACGTGGGACGCGACAGTGTCAGATGACAGAAACATTGAATCTGGTATATCAGCCTGTTTCCACTGATTTTAACCCCTGATTTGGCATACCATGAGCTTGTTTTTGAGCTCCCCTTGTATTAGAAACTATGGGCCACATGTGTATGGCCAAGATCATGCTTTGATCCTTGCAAAAACACATGTAATGATCTTGTTAATTCAAGGTTTCCTATAAATACCCATCAAGTTTGCCATTGTTCCTTGCTCATTGATCTGATTTACTCTAAGTTGAAGCTCTCACATTGTTGAAGGCTTCATACCTGAGTATTTTTAGTTCAATTCTTCCTTGCTTGGACCCTTTGTAAGCTTCTTTCATACTTGTTTATGTTTTTCAAGCATGAAAGTCAAACAGTGATTGACTTTCTGCTTTGACCATGATTTGGTCAAGTCAAAGTTCAATTGAACTTTGCAACGTGAGCGTAATCACGATGGTTATAGTCCCTTGTGACTATACCTACTGATTACCACATCGATTAGTCGAAGTGACGAGTCAAAGTTTCAGTCAAAATGCCGATTATGCGCATTTTGCAACGAAACTATTTTCGGGTATCAAAACACTTTGTTTTGATATCAAACCTGTTTTCTAACTTAGTTAAACATGTTTTAACATTTTAACTCGTCACTTTTAGTCTAGTACTTGTATAGGGTCGTAAGTTAAGCGATCTTGACAACCGCTTAGACTTTCGAACCTGACCCGTTTGGTCGATCGTTAGGATCCAACCAAGCATATTTTGTGACCATAGTTGTATAGGGAATAACCTTCCAAGGTTATACCTTATGGTCACTTAGTTTAATTAGTTGTATGATAGGTAGTTTATATGCCTTAGGAAAATGACCAAAATGCCCTTTTCTTGCATAATTTGATTTTAAGCATATGAAACTTAATTTTTGTCACTTAAACTAATTATGCAACACATTTAAACATGTTAGAGCATATAATACTTGTTATAGGACTAGTTAGGCATCTCGATCGCGCTTTCGCGTGAACGACGCATTATGTGACAACTGGCACAAAACCGGTAATTTTCGTACAATTTAATTATTATTTAATGTATGCAATTATGTGCTTAAATGTCAACAAAGTCTGATTACATGCTATACATGTGAATTCATGCATGTTTTATACTTCAAATATTTCTTTATGCATTACTGTTAGCGTTGCGTCAGAAAAACTAGTAAACTCACTGGTAAGACACGCTGTGTCAGCAACTCTGCAGAAAGCAGTCAGATAAAGAAATTGGGGCCCAGGAGTAGGTCCAATGTCTAAAATACATTAAAACCCAAGTAGGGATACAAGGGTTAACATATATACTTTGATATGCTAGAGATCATGTCTTGTACTTAGAAGACACATTATCTTTTGGTTAAAGCTTAAACTTGGATATAAGATCAAGACCCTACTCTATCTTCTTCACACCAACACACCTCCATCTTTCTCCTTCCCTCTCCTTGGCTCTCGGCCGAACTACCCCCACAACACCACCATCATCATTCAACATTGTTCAATCATCCCAAGTTCATTTCAAGGTCTTAGAAGGTGTCTAATGAAGCTTGGTGGTCTTGGATCTTGAAGGACCTATCCCAATTGCTTTTATCCAACACAGTTATCACCTTCATCTTCTTGTGTTCTTCCCCAGCCCTTGTGCTAGTAGTAAGCTCCTTGTCACTTGTTTTTACTTCACATATAGTTAGTTAAAAGATGATGAACATTGTTAATCTTGAAAAACTCTAAAGAACATGATCATGATACTTTAACATAAGCTTAAAAATATAAGAATACATGTTGATTGTGTTGATTTGCTTCTTGATGATTGGTTGTTGTGTTAGACATCATATGAAACCTACTAGATTATGATTAAACACATGATCTAGTAAATTAAGGTGATGATCTTGTGAAAGACCAAGATCATCATACTTTATGTTTGGCATGAACTTGAAAATAAGAATGTTTTAGAGTATGATGATGGTTGATACATGACAAAAGTCTTGTGAATAAATGATTACAAAAATAATTTTCTCAAGAAACCAAGTTTATTCTCAAGATTTACAAAGTCATGGTTTCTAAGTAAACTAATCATATTTTTAGTGTTTAAACAAGACCAGAAACATGATTGTAACAAGAAAAATACAAAAGAAATATTTTTAGAAAAATCATCTTACAAGTTGTAAATGACTAAATCCTTCAAGAATATGATTTAGAAACAAATAAAAATGTTTTTAAGGATAACTAAACCTACTAAATAACATGGTAAGTTACAAGTTTTTACAAAAACTTCAAGTTCATGATATAGTGTAATTTACTTGATTTTGGCACTCGGTAAGTGTTGAATGAGTTGTTCATTGTTGTTAATTGGTTTTTATGATTGAAAAGAAAATAAACACATGTTTTGAGAACATGGGAAACCTCCATTTTTAGGGAAAACTATGTCAAAATTTCTATAGAATTTTGACACTTAGAAAAATATAAGTTTTGGTGAAACTTATTCCCTAAAAATTTACCTAAAAATATTTACCAAGGTTTCCCTAATTTTTGTGTAAAATTCCAAGTTAAGAAATGATGATTTCTTTAAAATAAAAATTGAAACTAAGCATGTATATTTTTGAGAAAATATATATTTATCGGTCACCAAGTTTTGTGCTAAGTGTATGTAATATGTATTATATGTAATAATGTATTAGGACTTGAAAATACACTAAATACTCCCAAGGAGTAGAAATACAAAAATGCACATACAACATGCTTAGACAAATACACGAACATATATTTATGAAAATATATTTCTTAAATGATTATGTAACTTGGACAAGTTATGAACTTAAAATGTATTTTTGGACAAAAATACATAACACAGGTGAAAAATACAAGATACTTATATTTATTGGAAAAATAATATAAGTAAGACACATAGTTAAAAATATAAAATATTTTTAACAACAAAGAACACATACATAAAAGATGGTGACTTGTACTTGTGCGATACAAGTCTAGTGACTAACATTAATAAAACACGTATAGGTCACGACGCTATATAAGCAAACCCGGTGAAGTTTACGGCGTAGGAAACGCAAAGTTGTGAGTTCATGTCCCCACTTTTAAACTTTTACATGCTTTTTAAACTTGGGGAAAATACATGTGTTATGGTATGTTGGATACAAAAACTAAGGAATGATACTTTAGATCATGTCACGAGTAGGGTGTCATAAGCACCATTAATCGTTTACATACTAAGACATCGGAACAAAAGGTTAGATCTAATGGGTTTCAGGCAGCCACACTCTTGGTCATAACTAGTACCAAGCAGTACTTTTGTGTCTCTAGTCGTGAATCGACAACGAAAAATGCCTATGGTTTGGATGCTTCCTATGTCGTATCACATGTTAATGGGCTTGCAAACCATTAGCGATCTCGATTTCCTTATATTTACAGAAATACTTGTTTCATACAAATTACATACCATGTTTTCATACAAGTATACAAACGTTCAATACAAAAACTGCATGAATTCACACCAACATTATGTTGATGATTTTCCAAAAACTCACATGTATTTCAGGTAACTAAAGTGGATGTGCGCGCGGTCATACTCTTGCTCTTGGATGTTGTTTATGTTTTTAGCTTTCTTGTGTCAAGACTCTGATGCCGGTTTTTGTGAGAATTGGTTATTATATTTCATCCTATGAGGGATATAAGAACCAAGTTCTCGATGTTGGTCTTTTAAATACAGTTGTAAACCTTTCAAAGAAAATGTTGTCTTGTGATGTAAACATTTAACTTGTGTTATGATATTGGCATTTGGAGTTATTTTTACGAACATGTAGTATGTTTACCATTCGTATGCAATGAGAACCTTTCAAGATCACACCTCGTGCTTCCGCCTTTGAAAGGGGTGTGACAGATTGGTATCAGAGCTGCGATTGTAGTAAACCAGGATTCCTTCTCGAGTCTAGACTACAATCCTTAGGATCCTTTCACGAAAACAATTTTTCAAAAAGTTTTCATTGCATAAAACTTTTCACGACATCCACCGCCTGAAACAGTTTTCAAAAAGTCAAGTAAGGACACTACGAGACTTAGGGTGCACTGGAGTAGCACTTGTCTTTGACTAGAAATTACTTGCAACTATGTGTGATAATTAATATATACATATACTAGAAATAGAATATCACAGGTACACGTGTCTTTGTCTGAAAACAGTGACCTATCTGAAGGAAGTGATCCGACGATGAAACGAACTGTGCGGACTGTGCAAGGATTTACGTAATTATGGATGCATACATAATTATGGAATTCAGTGCACAGAAACCACATCAAGTCTTGTCACGTATCAAACGAGATTCCTTCAATACAAGAAAAGGTCAAACGTGAATACCCTCACCCCTCCCCCAGCCTATTAAATACTCTGTTGGAGTAATAATTTAGGGTATAAAGACAAGAACCGCCAATGTGATGTAAGATATTTTGTCCTTTACACATATTAAACTTGTACATTGGGGAGATGTAACCCTTATGCATTTTGTTTACTTCGCAAACAATGATGTAACATGTTGTTCTGATATGTGTAAAGACTCGGTGAATATCTTATGACACGCCAGTATTCATCTATTTATACATGCTTTTTGCTGTATGAATTGATTTATACGTTGGGCGGATTGTTTGATGACACTTATGTGGGTATATGTCTGTGTATATATACTATTACTGTCTCGTATGACGATATCAAACAAATGTCTAACCCTGTTGTGTTATATTCCGACAGAACATGACACCTAGGAGAGCTGTGAACAATCAGGATTCTGATCAACCCCCTCCTCCTCTTCTGCCGAGGACCACTGAAGAATTGAACGCCTTATTGGAAGAAAGGATCTCCGCAGCTATCGCTCAGTACGAGGCGAACCGCACCGAACAAAGTGGAGGACCAAGCAATGCTAGACGTAATGGGCAGGGAGATACATCTGGAGGAAACACAACTCAAGGTTGCACTTTCAAGCAGTTTCTCGACTGCAAGCCGCTGAATTACGACGGCACTGGAGGTGCAGTGGCTTTTGTACGCTGGACGGAGAAGACCGATTCCACTATCCGTATGAGCAAGTGTACCACGGATTAGCAAGTCACTTTTGTTACGGGGTTGTTTGTTGATGAAGCTTTGACTTGGTGGAATTTGCAAGTCCAGACTCTGGGTGATGATGCAGTGTACGACATGACGTGGGATGAATTAAAGGATCGAATGAGAGAGAAGTATTTCTCCCGTGCTGAACTTCAAAGGTTGGAGACTGAGTTCTGGCACTTGACCATGGTAGGTGCAGACATTACTGGTTATACCCGAAGGTTCCATGATTTGTCTAGAGTGATCCCCTACATGGTGACTCCTGAATTTAAGCGCATTGAACGCTACATCTGGGGATTGGCTCCAGAGTTTCGCAGCGTGGTAACTTCGGCTAAACCTGAAATGATCACTCAGGCTGTAACTCTGGCTGTCAGCCTTACTGAAGATGCTGTTCGTATGAAGATGTTATCACTGAACCCAACTGAAAAGACCGAGACGCATGCTGAGTCATCTGGTGACAAGAAAAGGAAGCATGCGAGCCTGAATTAAGCAACACGTAACAACAAGGGTTCCAACAATAAGAAGCGAGACCCCAACCCGCCTCAGGAGGCGAAAACTCTTGCAACCATGAATGACGCTCCAGCCAGAGGATACCTGGGCACTCTGCCCATCTGCAACCAGTGCAAGCGTCATCATGAAGGAGTTTGTCGCGTTCCAAAATGCGACAAGTGTGGAAAACTGGGTCACCATACTGAGAACTGTTGGGGAAAAGGAAATGGAAATGGTAATAGAAACGGGAATGGAAACCGGAATGGTGCTGGTAATAGAAACAGGGGTGGAAATGGCAATGGCAATGGTAACCGGAATGGTAATGGAGCTGGGCAGAACCAAGGATGCTATGGTTGTGGAAACAAAGATCATTTCAAGAAAGATTGCCCAAGGGAGAACAATGCTCAGGCTCAAGCATTCGTGATTGGAGCAAGGAACGCACGCGAGGACCATAATGTGGTCACCGGTACATTTCTCGTTAACGATCACTTTGCATCCATACTATTTGACACTGGTGCCGATTATAGCTTCATGTCTGTGGAATTTAAACGTATGCTTGGAATAGAATCTAGTAGATTAGATATTCCTTATTCCATAGAACTAGCTAATGGTAAACTTGTTGAATCGGGCGAAGTTGTTAGGGGTTGCTCATTAGAACTTGGTGAGCGAAGATTTAGCATCGACCTATTACCTATTCAACTGGGTAGCTTCGATGTAGTGGTCGGAATGGACTGGTCGTCCAAGAACAAGGCTGAAGTTGTTTGTCACGAGAAAATCATTCGCATCCCTCTTGCGAATGATGAAACTCTCATCGTGCATGGAGAAAAACGAGACGCGCCTCTGCGAATCATCAGTTGTATGAAGGCGCAGAAGTGCTTAAGGAAAGGATGTGTTGCCTTCCTGGCGCATGTTGTAGATAAGAAGGCTGAGGAGCCGAAACTCGAAGATATTCCTGTGGTGAAGGAATTCCCTGATGTTTTTCCCAAAGATCTGCCAGGACTACCTCCGCAACGGCAAGTCGAATTCCATATAGACTTGGTTCCAGGAGCCGCTCCTGTAGCCAAGGCACCCTATCGGCTTACACCATCCGAAATGCAAGAATTATCTACACAACTCCAGGAGTTATTGGATAAAGGATTCTTAAGGCCAAGCTTCTCGCCTTGGGGAGCTCCTGTATTGTTCGTGAAGAAGAAGGATGGAACACTGCGGATGTGTATCGATTATAGAGAGTTGAACAAGCTCACTGTCAAGAATCGGTACCCCCTACCGAGGATTGATGACTTATTTGATCAGTTGCAAGGATCAAGCTACTATTCCAAGATCGACCTTCGATCTGGATACGATCAGTTAAGAATCCAATAGGAAAGCGTACCAAAGACTGCATTCAGAACACGTTATGGGCATTACGAGTTCCTTGTGATGCCATTCAGATTGATGAATGCACCAGCGGTATTTATGGATCTGATGAACCGCGTATGCAAACCATATATCGATAAATTCGTGATTGTATTTATCGATGATATCCTGATTTACTCACAAACGAGAGAAGAGCATGAGCAACACCTCAGAACCATTTTGGAACAACTAAAGAAAGAGAAACTTTATGCAAAGTTTTCAAAGTGCGAATTATGGATTCGCGAAGTACAGTTTCTTGGTCATGTTGTGAATGAGAAGGGCATTCATGTAGACCCATCCAAGATTGAAGCAATAAATAATTGGGAATCCCCCAAAACCCCAACTGAAGTTTGACAATTTTTGGGCTTAGCGGGCTATTACCGACGATTTATCGAGAATTTCTCCAAGATAGCTCAACCGCTGACCACCCTTACGCAGAAAGACAAGAAGTACGACTGGGGTAATAAGCAGGAAGAAGCCTTCCAACTGCTCAAAAATAAGCTATGCGATGCACCGATACTATCCTTACCCGAAGGCACTTAAGACTTCGTGGTATATTGTAACGCTTCGCGTCAAGGTTTGGGTTGCGTGCTCATGCAACGCCAAAAAGTCATCGCTTACGCTTCAAGACAATTGAAGGTACATGAAAGGAATTATACCACGCACGACTTGGAGCTAGGCGCGGTGGTATTCGCTTTGAAGATCTGGCGACACTACTTATATGGTACTCGATGTACAATTTTCACAGATCACAAAAGCCTACAACACATATTTGATCAGAAGGAATTAAACATGCGTCAGCGGCGATGGGTTGAGTTACTGAATGATTATGACTGTGAGATTAAGTACCATCCTTGAAAGGCAAACGTTGTAGCAGATGCGTTAAGCCGAAAAGAAAGGGTTAAGACCCTAAGGGTTCGAGCATTGGAAATGACTATTCGGACGAACCTCACTACACACATTCATGACGCACAACAAGAAGCCCTTAAAGGAGAGAATCGTAGAGCTGAATACCTCCGAGGTATGCTGAAGAATTTTGTGCCAAACAAAGAGGGAACCTTATACTTTAAGGGGTGTATTTGGGTTCCGCTCTATGACGGTATTCGAGAAGTCATCCTTAATGAAGCTCACAAGTCGAGATACTCGATCCATCCAGGATCGGACAAAATGTATCAAGACTTGATGGATTACTATTGGTGGCCGAGGCTTAAAAGCGATGTTGCTGTTTATGTTGGAAAGTGCCTAACCTGTGCTAAGGTTAAGGCTGAATATCAAAAACCGTCCGGGCTACTGCAACAACCAGAGATACCCATGTGGAAGTGGGAGCAAATCTCGATGGACTTCATAACAAAATTACCCAGGACCCCTAGAGGGCACGATATGATATGGGTGATAGTCGATCGATTAACGAAGTCTGCGCATTTCCTACCGATCCAAGAGAAGGATAACACTGGAAAGCTTGCTGAGCTGTATTTAAAAGAAATCGTGGCACGTCATGGAGTGCCTATCTCAATTATTTCAGACAGAGATTGACGTTTTGTCTCAAGGATCTGGCAATCCTTCCAGGAGGCCTTTGGATCTCAACTAGATCTAAGCACGGCCTTCCATCCGCAAACAGACGGCCAGAGCGAACGGACCATACAAACGCTGGAAGATATGCTTCGCGCATGTGTTATGGACCTAGGTGGTAGCTGGGATACTCATATACCTTTAGTTGAGTTTTCCTACAAAAACATTTATCATACGAGCATAAAAGCCGCACCGTTCGAAGCTCTGTATGGCCGCAAGTGCCGCTCGCCATTATGTTGGGCAGACGCTGGAGACAAACGTATGGTTGGTCCTGAACTTGTTCAAGAGACAACCGAGAAGATTATGCAGATCCGAGAGCGCATTAAGGCGGCTCGAGATCGACAAAAGAGCTACGTTGATCGAAGATGGAAACCCTTAGAATTCGAGGTGGGAGACAAAGTTTTGTTGAAGGTCTCACCTTGGAAGGGCGTAGTAAGATTCAGAAAACGTGGGAAGCTGAATCCCCGATACATCGGACCATTCAAGATTTTCGAAAGAATTGGTACCGTGGCTTACAAGTTGGAATTACCGGAAGAACTTAACGGAGTACATGATACGTTTCATGTGTCCAACCTCAAGAAGAGTCCAACCCAAGAAACAGTGATCATCCCTACAGATGAAGTGCATATTGACGACACCCTCCGATTTACAGAACAACCCGTTGAGGTTCCAGACTGGAAAGTCAACAAGACCAGGAGGAGTAGTGTCAAACTTGTCAAAGTACGTTGGGACTCTAAGCACGAACCCGAGTACACGTGGGAATGTGAAAACCAGTTTAAAGAAAAGTACCCCACCTGTTCAAGAAAGCTCCTGCGGGAGATAGCTCAGCCTGAATTTCGGGACGAAATTCTTTTAACGGGGGGAGATTGTGACAACTGGCACAAAACCGGTAATTTTTGTACAATTTAATTATTATTTAATATCTGCAATTATGTGCTTAAATGTCAACAAAGTCTGATTACATGCTATACATGTGAATTCATGCACGTTTTATACTTCAAATATTTCTTTATGTATTACTGTTAGCGTTGCGTCAGAAAAACTAGTAAAATCACCGGTAAGACACGCTGTGTCAGCAACTCTGCAGAAAGCAGTCAGATAATGAAATTAGGGCCTAGGAGTAGGTCCAACGTCTAAAATACATTAAAACCCAAGTAGGGATACAAGGGTTAACATATATACTTTCTGGAAGCTAGAATATGCACTAAAAAGCATCCGAAACACACTTTAATTGCTGAATTTTACATATTTCCGCAAAATTCAGCATTGTAACGAGTTAATAACATGTAAAAATATGACTAAGTGGCCCTGAATGCTTTCCTAAGTGTCGGGAATTAAAAGTGTCACAAAAGGGTACTTAAAGATCACTAAACGGAGTAGTTTGACACTTTAACGAACCTGTATCTAACCGAACAACCGGACACTACCCAAAACATCAAATTTATAGTAAAAGCATTGTTTTATTATTTCTGAGCTAGTTATGATTCCCAAACACCATAACACCTCTTATAACATAATAACACATTAAGTCCCTAATCAAGACACTTGGAACTTAACTTATTTATGTAATTAGTGGTTGAAACTTACACTTTACCCCCCTCTTATTTACGGTCACAATGGGTGACCCCACCAACAAAATCCTACTTGATCTTCGCTAGATACCATTTGATTCACTTTGATATGCTAGAGATCATGTCTTGTACTTAGAAGACACATTATCTTTTGGTTAAAGCTTAAAATTGGATATAAGATCAAGACCCTACTCTATCTTCTTCACACCAACACACCTCCATCTTTCTCCTTCCCTCTCCTTGGCTCTCGGCTGAACTACCCCCACAACACCACCATCATCATTTAACATTGTTTAATCATCCCAAGTTCATTTCAAGGTTTTAGAAGGTGTCTAATGAAGCTTGGTGGTCTTGGATCTTGAAGGACCTCTCCCAATTGCTTTTATCCAACACAGTTATCACCTTCATCTTCTTGTGTTTTTCCCTAGCCCTTGTGCTAGTAGTAAGCTCCTTGTCACTTGTTTTTACTTCACATATAGTTGGTTAAAAGATGATGAACATTGTTAATCTTGAAGAACACTAAAGAACATGATCATGATACTTTAACATAAGCTTAAAAATATAAGAATACATGTTGATTGTGTTGATTTGCTTCTTGATGATTGGTTGTTGTGTTAGACATCATATGAAACCTACAAGATTATGATTAAACACATGATCTAGTAAGTTAAGGTGATGATCTTGTGAAAGACCAAGATCATCATACTTTATGTTTAGCATGAACTTGAAAATAAGAATGTTTTAGAGTATAATGATGGTTGATACATGACAAAAGTCTTGTGAATAAATGATTACAAAAATAATTTTCTCAAGAAACCAAGTTTTTTCTCAAGATTTACAAAGTCATGGTTTCTAAGTAAACTAATCATATTTTTAGTGTTTAAACAAGACTAGAAACATGATTGTAACAAGAAAAATACAAAAGAAATATTTTTAGAAAAATCATCTTACAAGTTGTAAATGACTAAATCCTTCAAGAATGTGATTTAGAAACAAATAAAAATGTTTTTAAGGATAACTAAACCTACCAAATAACATGGTAAGTTACTACAAGTGTTTACAAAAACTTCAAGTTCATGATATAGTGTAATTTACTTGATTTTGGCACTCGGTAAGTGTTGAATGAGTTGTTGATTGTTGTTAATTGGTTTTTATAATTGAAAAGAAAATAAACACATGTTTTGAGAACATGGGAAACCTCCATTTTTAGGGGAAACTATGTCAAAATTTCTATAGAATTTTGACACTTAGAAAAATATAAGTTTTGGTGAAACTTATTCCCTAAAAATTTACCTAAAAATATTTACCAAGGTTTCCCTAATTTTTGTGTAAAATTCCAAGTTAAGAAATGATGATTTCTTCAAAATAAAAATTGATACTAAGTATGTATATTTTTGAGAAAATATATATTTATCGGTCACCAAGTTTTGTGCTAAGTGTATGTAATATGTATTATATGTAATAGTGTATTAGGACTTGAAAATACACTAAATACTCCCAAGGAGTAGAAATACAAAAATGCACATACAACATGCTTAGACAAATACAAGAACATATATTTATGAAAATATATTTCTTAAAAGATTATGTAACTTGGACAAGTTATGAACTTAAAATGTAATTTTGGACAAAAATACATAACTCGGGTGAAAAATACAAGATACTTATATTTATTGGAAAAATAATATAAGTAAGACACATAGTTAAAAATATAAATTATTTTTAACAACAAAGAACACATACATAAAAGATGGTAACTTGTACTTGTGCGATACAAGTCTAGTGACTAACATTAATAAAACACGTATAGGTCACGACGCTATATAAGCAAACCCGGTGAAGTTTACGGCGCAGGAAACGCAAAGTTGGGAGTTCATGTCCCCACTTTTAAACTTTTACATGCTTTTTAAACTTGGGGAAAATACATGTGTTATGGTATGTTGGATACAAAAACTAAGGAATGATACTTTAGATCATGTCACGAATGGGGTGTCATAAGCACCGTTAATCGTTTACATACTAAGACCGCAGAACAAAAGGTTAGATCTAATGGGTTTCAGGCAGCCACACTCTTGGTCATAATTAGTACCAAGCAGTGCTTTTGTGTCTCTAGTCGTGAATCGACAACGAAAAATGCCTATGGTTTGGATGCTTCCTATGTCGTGTCACATGTTAATGGCCTTGCAAACCATTAGCGATCTCGATTTCCTTATATTTACAGAAATACTTGTTTCATACAAATTACATACCATGTTTTCATACAAATATACAAACGTTTAATAGAAAAACTGCATGAATTCACACCAACATTCTGTTGACGATTTTCCAAAAACTCACATGTATTTCAGGTAACTAAAGTGGATGTGCGCGCGGTCATACTCTTGCTCTTGGATGTTATTTATGTTTTTAGCTTTCTTGTGTCAAGTCTCCGATGCCGGTTTTTGTGAGAATTGGTTATTATATTTCATCCTATGAGGGATATAAGAACCAAGTTCTCGATGTTGGTCTTTTAAATAAAGTTGTAAACCTTCCAAACAAAATGTTGTCTTATGATGTAACCATTTAACTTGTGTTATGATATTGGCATTTGGAGTTATTTTTACGAGCATGTAGTATGTTTACCATTCGTATGCAATGAGAACCTTTCAAGATCACACCTCGTGCTTCCGCCTTAGAAAGGGGTGTGACACATTAAAGTAGCGTAGACTACCTTAACGGGTCATAACGGGTTATAAGCACTTAGGATAGATTCCGATTTAGAATGTAGTCTTTGTTAAACCAAATCACATGAGTTCCAATACTCATTTGGTTTACGAGACCTCATTCTATCCGATCTCCCGATTTAGGTGTCGATTTATTAACTTAGCGATCCGATTACTAGGTGCCACTTGATTTCCTTGGTTTGCTCGAGCTTTGTTAAGTTCATTTAATCGAGGATACTTTGCAATTCAATGTGAGTACATAGTTCCCCTCTTTTCTGTTTTCGAAATGTTTTGGGGTGATTCATATGTGCTAAACGAATTCGAGTTTTCTAAAACAAATGTTGTGGTTTATATTAAACACGACGATTTTAATCAGGTGAACAAACTTGTTGGGGCGTTGGTCGAAAGACAATTGAATGACATTCATTAACTATTTTTAAGCCGGCCAATAGTATGTTATGGTACCATAGGATATTATGATACCATAGGATCTGACAAATCCCATTATCGGACTTTCACCATGGTTATGGGGGTAATATGGGTAACGTCAGAACCTGATAATTGTTAACTTACCCTTTGGTGGTTTGTTAATACGATTTGAATGATTAGGACGAGTGACACAGGTTTGAATGTATTCAATAAAACGACCAAAAGTTAGTTTTCACAATTTAAACACGAACCACTGGAACTATTGAACTATGTGAACTATGTGAACCATTGGAACTATCTGAACTATGTGAACGATTTGAACTATTGAACCATTGGAACTATTTGATCTATGTGAACTATTTGAACTATGTGAACCACTGGCACTATCTGAACTATGTGAACGATTTGAACTATTGAACCATTGGAACTATTTGATCTATGTGAACTATTTGAACTATTGAACCATTGGTACTATTTGAACTATTTGAACGATTGGAACTATTTGAACTATTGAACGATTGGGTTATGGTAAGTGATTAGGTAACGGGGTGGGGGTAATGTTATAAAAGCATGGTGGATACGTCACTGGTACTTCCTATATATAAGTGCTTTTAATACATTACATGTCGTTGCGTTATCTAGATCACTTGGACAAATGTTTTCAAAACGAAGTTACACTACAAGGTTTACTTAAAGACATAAACCATACAATGTTTACTTTCAATGACAATTTTACTACTTGGTTTACAAAGACAAATGTTTTCAGTTAAGATTCATGGCTACAATGGTTTTGGTTTACATATATATCAACTTGTAAAAGTTGATAGAAACATACTGCAATATCAAACTCTTTTGTTTTCAAGGCACACACTCGACAACTCTCCTAGTTGGACGAGGTATTGCAATATGAACTCAAGGCCCTGAATCTGACATACTCACAAACCTATGGACTCGCCGGCATTTTTATGCTGACGTACTTTCACATATGTTTCAGGTACCATTGTTTGATGATGTTTGATGATGATTATGATGCATGCTCACATAGGGATGGACGAGGCCTTAGTGACTTAATAACAATGAATGACAATATGTTCATATTTTGCTTTTAATATTCGAGACAATGTAATAAACATAATTCAATAAAACGAAACTTCAATCCATGTGTTGTGAAATAAAGATTCTGTTACGACACTCCCCGACGTTTCTACCGTGGTTTGTTGTTTTAACGCGGTCGGGGTGTGACAGAAGAGTTGGTATCAGAGCTCATGGATATAGGGAATTAGGTTATTAGTAATGCTTTAACCTATACTATAACCTTCCTAGGACCCTAACACAAGTTATCTTATGTTTAGTCTTAAAACAATACCGTTGCCTATCTTTAGGTGACAACCACAACAAGAACACGAATTACAAATCCGATTTGAAAATTATTCATCTCTTCTTAGATGATTTATTATAAGGTTTTGAACCTTCAAGTTTTCAAAATCTCGTCAAAGTTTGGGTCTTATTAATGTGAACACATGCAATCTTGAAGAGTGGGTGCCTGTATCCCGAGTTTTCTGTCTAAGGCTAGAGTGTTCGTACACATCCACATAATCGGACCAGTCACTCGTACCTGGGAACTCTTGGGGTGAGTGTCCACTTATAGGCTAAAGCATGTCTTCGCAATACATTATAAGGACCTATTTACTTTGTTCAGCCACTGTGCATCGTTTGTTTGAGGTAACGAATGAATGATCGCCTTCCTTATGTTTTGTTGATAACTTTGATACCTATTTTGTCTATTCAAATGTCAATCTCACTTGTTTCTCATGTTTTCTTGTTCTTTTTATAAATTGCCTCCTAGACACGATCAAACTGAGAATGCTGCCCTCGCAGCCGTAATCGTTCAGCAGATGGCTGCTGTGATTCCGAACCTCATTACCCAGATAAACCAAGTGAATAACAATAACAACATTGACAATGCTCAGTGTGACTTCAAAACGTTCAACTCAGCTAAACCTTTGAAATTTTCTGGGTCTTAAGGAGCAATTGCGCTCCTACAATGGTTCGAGAGTCTAGAAAGCACATTCAGACATGTTTAGTGTCCAAATGAGCGAAAGGTTGAATTCACATCTAGTGTTTTTGAAAAACAAGCATTAACATGGTGGAATGGTGTGATGAGAGATAGGGGTGTCGATGTAGCACTGGCTCAAACCTGGGAAGAGCTTCGAGCTCTAATGATGAAGGAATCCTGTCCTCGTCATGAAATCAGGGCACTGGAAAGGGAATTCGACGATATTAAACAAAATAGGGGTGAGCATCGAGCCTACATGGACCGATATGAGGAACTAAGTCTGTTATGTCCAACCATGGTTACGCCTTTGGATAAGGCAATTTAAAAGTACATTGATGGCCTCCCTGACTCCGTTCAAGACAATGTTACTGGTAGCAACCCAACTACAGTTAGACAGGCCATTGAGCTATCCGCTACCCTGACTGAATCTCAGATCAGGAAGGGTAAACTTTTCCGAAAAGGCGATAAGAAACCAACCAATGAAACAAAACCAAAGGATAAGCAGACTGAATCCTCCAAGAAGTCAAAGAAGCGTAAGGCTTCTCAGAACTTCGTCAGGGTTGCTCAAAACAATCAAGCTTCCCCTAACCAACCAGCTCAACTCCCTGCTAAGAAGCCATACAACGGAACTGCACCTTTGTGCAACCAATGTAACCTTCATCATCATGCTAATGTGCAATGCTGCAAATGCCTAAATTATGGACTTGCTGGTCATACAACTAGGGTTTGCCGAGCTGCAGCTACACAAAATCAAGTTGATAACAATCCACACAAGCTCGTTTTCCACCAGGATCTTGCTACAACTGTGGCGAGATGGGCCATTTCAGAAACTATTGCCCAAAGCTTGTTAATGCAAATCCAGCCCGTGGATGAGCATTCGACTAATTGGAAGACGATGCTGTTTAGAAACAACAGAACTTTATATTTTATTTCTTTTGTTATCCATGACTATGAAATAGTTATTTTGGTTTATAAATAAACCTTTATTTATATTACGATGTACAAATGTGGTTACATGTATGAACGACATATCCCCTACGATACCGACACCAAGGAACCGTGTCCCTTGCAGGACAAACTACTCTCGTAGTTCTTCCATTTTTGTGATCGCTCGTGATCCCCAACGAAAATCCTAAGTACTCGTTTCTTCTACGAAACAAAGTACAATGTACAAGTTGCAACTCTGGACGAATACCCAAAGTATCACTTTAAATCTTTAATTGGATACCTAAAGGTACTTCCATAAGTCCTTAATTGGATTTATGCGATATACATATCGTATCTTCCTAATTTCACGATATTTTATACAACATGTGATTTCGAAAAGATTATACATGTTTTCAAAAAAAAAAAAACCATACATAATTTCAAAATCATTCTTAAATCATTTTATAAACATATTTTCCTATGATACCTAGTACATGGTTTCAAAACATTATATAAGGTTATCAAAAACATATCATTAAAGACTCCATGCACAGCTTTCAAAAAATAAATTTGCTCGTATGTTGTCTTAACATACGTAGTACGCGATTTTCAAGAACACTCTGCTTCGTATGCTGACTTAGCATGCTTAGCTAAAATGAATCCAAGGATCCATTTGCTTCATATGCTGTCTTAGCATATCTTGCACCTTGATTTCATAAACACTATACTTCGTATGATGTCTTAGCATGCCTAGTACAAGGTTCCTAAACACTTCCCGCTATACGAATTCCGAATCCATATAGGATCTTCTTCATAGTTAGATCCTTGTGGATGTTTAAAGCGCAAAATCAAAGTCCTTAATTGGATTCTTTGTGTGCTTTAATACGAATGTTACGATTCTTTGAGAACGAAACCAAATCCTTGTAAGATCATCCTATCTTTGTGGATAGATTCCTGAGGATGTTTAAAGTACTAATTAAAGTCCATCTACTTGATTCCTGATGTACTTTAAATGCATGTGTACAAATCAACGACGAGTTAATAACAAATTATAACAAGGGATAACGAGTTGATAAACAAGTTAACAATTATGTGACTATGTGCTTACATGTTTATGTGTTGACCTAATCAAAGAAACTCTATGGTAATCTAGTCAAAGTTATCACAAGGTTGTTCGACTGATCCTATCCCCTACACATTATAAAATAAACTATGCGGACTGTGTAAGGAATTACGTAATTATGGATGCATACATAATTATGGAATTCAGTGCACAGAAACCACAGCAAGTTTTGTCATGTATCAACCTAAGCAAGAAACAAAAGTTAACTATATTCATTTCCGTTTCTGATGAGGTACCCACTGAGGAAAAATGAACTAGCTATTCATTTTTCGCTTCCGAAGAAATATCCATCAGGGAAATAAATAACTTATTTGATAATCTTTCATTTCCACTTCTAACGAAGTATCCACTGAGGAAAATAAATTATCCATTCATTTTCGCTTCCGAAGAAATATCCATCGGGAAAATGAATAGCTTATTCAACAATCCTTCATTTCTACTTTTGACGAAGTATCCATTGAGGAAAATGAATCATCCATTCATTTTCGCTTCTGAAGAAATAACCACTGAGAAATGAACAGCTTATACATTCCTTTATTTCTGTTTCTAATAAAAGTATCCATTGGAGAAAATGAATTATCCATTCATTTCCGCTTTTGAAGAAATATCCATTGGAATAAATAACCTATTCGTCTTTCATTTCCACATCTGACGAAGAATCCATTGGAGGAAATGAATCATCCATTCATTTTCGCTTCTGAATAATATCCATGGGAGAAATGAAATACAAATCCTTACAAGGTCTTTCTGTTTTAATAGTTAGATTCTTAAAGAATACTCTTAGAGCTATTGGTTAATTTGGTCTTATCATTAAATCAAATCTCTCATTCCCACTTCCTGCTTTAACCAAGGGAGTATCCTTTAGGGGATGAACATCGTAGGTATAACAACCCATTCCCGCTTCCTGTATTATCTGAGGAAGCATTCCACTAAGGGATGATAAAGTTATGCCTTACATGGAGATCCTTGATGGGTTACTCTATGCAAATAGATAACGCCCTAGATTCCAAGCAAGACAAATGTTTAGCACAACCACACAGACAGACTCCTTCGAATAAATTTCGGGACGAAATTTCCTCAAGTAGGGGACACTGTGACATTTTAGCCTCTACGGCCATCATACAAATACGAATCCAATGAAATCTTGTGTTTCATTCTTGAGATTTGTACAAATACTTGTGACAATTGCACATATCAATTCTTGTTCAGTTTCAAGCTTTAAATCGTTTTCTGGAAAGTTATACGTAAAGTGATGCGTAAACGTAATCAGTATAACGCAAAAAACACTCCGGAACAATGACATAGGCTTAACATACCTTAAATAACCTTTACATAACTTAGAAATAAGTTTTGGAGGGTTTGGTGTGCCAAAAACAAGTTTATTTGATCTCAGGGACTATTTACAACAAACTGCGAATGTATGCCGATTCGTACAGAAACGAACATTTTCAAAACTTGATCATAAGCTAAACATACCATAAATATCCCTTACATAGCTTAGAAATAGGCTTTGAGGGGTTCGTTATGTGAAAAAGTGCTTATTTGATCAATAGGGACTAAAAGCGTCAAAAAGTGCATAAGTTTTCATTTACGCGCATATCTTACGTTCCGAACATATCCGGACATCCAAAAATTTTTGTAATCATTAAAATATTTTATTTTAGTGATTGGAATGCAAAAATACCATTCGTCGCGTAATTTGGATCGTTCCGGCGTCCGTTCGAGTTTTCGTCGTAATTAACCGAATAACATGACCGTACGACCAAACGAACCGACATCCAAGATATTTTCAAGTATATTTCATATTCCCCATGCTTTAACTTCATTATAGAGCTTTGAAATGGGGTTAACGGGGCTGAAATGCATCAAAATCTAAGTTTTAGGCTTGCAGGGACTAAAACTGTCATATTCTGAAACTTACCTCGCGGGCCGCGTAAGATGAGGCTTGATCATACGCGGGACGCGACAATGTCAGATGATAGAAACATTGAATTTGGTATATCATCCTGTTTCCACTGATTTTAACCCCTGATTTGGCATACCATGAGCTTGTTTTTGAGCTCCCCTTGTATTAGAAACTATGGGCCACATGTGTATGGCTAAGATCATGCTTTGATCCTTGCAAAAACACATGTAATGATCTTGTTAATTCAAGGTTTCCTATAAATACCCATCAAGTTTGCCATTGTTCCTTGCTCATTGATCTGATTTACTCTAAGTTGAAGCTCTCACATTGTTGAAGGCTTCATACCTGAGTATTTTTAGTTCAATTTCATGCTTGTTTATGCTTTTCAAGCATGAAAATCAAAAAGTGTTTGACTTTCTGCTTTGACCATGATTTGGTCAAGTCAAAGTTCAATTGAACTTTGCAAACTGAGCGTAATCACGATGGTTATAGTCCCTTGTGACTATACCTACTGATTACCACGTCGATTAGTCGAAGTGACGAGTCAAAGTTTCGGTCAAAATGCCGATTATGCGCATTTTGCAACGAAACTATTTTCGGGTATCAAAACACTTTGTTTTGATATCAAACCTGTTTTCTAACTTATTTAAACATGTTTTAACATGTTTAACTCGTTACTTTTAGTCTAGTGCTTGTATAGGGTCGTAAGTCAAGCAGTCTTGACCACCGATTAGACTTTCGAACCCGGCCCATTTGGCCGATCGTTAGGATCCAACCAAGCATATTTTGTGACCATAGTTGTATAGGGAATAACCTTATGAGGTTATACCTTATGGTCACTTAGTTTAATTAGTTGTATGATAGGTAGTTTATATGCCTTAGGAAAATGACCAAAATGCCCTTTTCATGCATAATTTGATTTTAAGCATATGTAACTTAATTTTTGTCACTTAAACTGATTATGCAACATATTTCAACATGTTAGGGCATATAATACTTGTCATAGGACTAGTTAGGCGTCACAAACGCACATTCGCGCGAACGACGCGTTAAAGTAGTGTAGACTACCTTAACGGGTCATAACGGGTCATAAGCACTTAGGATAGATTCCGATTTAGAATGTAGGCTTTGTTAAACCAAATCACATGAGTTCCAATACTCTTTTGGTTTACGAGACCTCATTCTATCCGATCTCCCGATTTAGGTGTCGATTTATTAACTTAGCGATCCGATTACTAGGTGTAACAATCCGTGTTACTGAAGTCAAAGTCAAAGTCAAGATTGAAGTCAAAGGAAGAAAAGATTTCTAATTGCGATCTGTCATTCCTTGCTTAATCACTAATTTGACTTGTAATCGAATCTTTATTTTAATTGCTTTAGTTGTATTATGTGGAGTACTTGTTAATAATCGAGGTTTACTCGCATATTAATCGCTAATCGACTTATCGCATCACAATCGCAACTCAAATTATGTGTTCTGGATATTGTTTTATGTGTGTGTGCTATTATGTGTTACCTGTGCATGTTATGTTCATGTTGAGGTGTTAATCACAATTGCAATTCTATCGCATCACAACCAAATCGCAAACGCTAAACGCAAGCTATTTATAGTGATTGTATGTCAGATATAGCACTTAGGTTATTTGTGTAACTATTGGGTAATACTATCGCATCACTCACTCGAATCGCATTGCAACATTCAACACGCGAATCAAAACAACAAAACTCAACGCGCCAACCACCCGTATCGAGTGGCCATCCGATCGGATTGTCATCCGATCGGACAGCCATCCGATTGATGTCCCATCCAACACTTATGCCCCTTTCCTTTTTGGGAAACCCTATAAATACCCCCTGTCACATCATTTGTGATGTGACAACTTCTCCACTCGACCAGCTCGCTCAAGCACTCATTTCTCTCGATTCCTCGCGATTCTTGTAAGTTTTCAACCTAATTCTTGTACTTCTATGATCTACATGCACTCCTTCATCTTTTTCATCTTTGAATCTTAACTTTTAACCGTGAAATCAGCGGATTTGAGGTGTTCTAGGGTGATGTCATCATGGAGTTCTTATGAACTTCAAGAGTTGGCTTCATTCCACCAAGAATAACTTAGATCTGAAGGATTTCCATATGAATAAACAAAGATCTTGCATGGATCTGAACATAACCAAGGTTAAAAGGATTGAAAGATGGTTTTCCAACTTTCTTTCAACTCTTTTACACTCAATGCACTCAAAACCGAAAGAATCGGAGATCGTTCTAATCTTCTACTCATTCTTAGTGAAGTATTGGTTCCAGATCTAATCTCTATCCCAGGGACAACTGATTTCGGTTTAAACATGAACAAACCGTCACGAACCAGTAATCTGATCAGAGTTGGGTGATTCCTGTTTGATCAGACGACTTGGGACTTGACGAGGTTTCTGTTGTTTAGCACGTTGTCATACCGTTTAGATCAAACCGTAAAACTTAACAAATCTCCAAATTGCAAGAGATCAGATCGTGGGATGGATCGTCGTCCGATTGGATTGCCATCCGATTGAACCGCAATCCGATCAGACTGCACTTGAGGATTCAACCCTTAAACAATTTTTAACTTGTTCAATTCCAACAGGTTGTCACCCGATCGGTAAACCATCCGATTGGATGATAATCCTGCTGTGAACTTGTCCTCTGAGAAATACCTCGCCGTATGGATTGTCACCCGATTGAACAGCCGTTCGATTGAATGACCTGAAAGGTAGAGATACTTCTCTGTTTTCAAAATGCTACAACGAAAACTTCAAAAGACAAGCCATCATACACAAACACATCCATCCCAAACGAGGTGTCAATCCGACCGAATGGCCATCCGAACGGATGACCATCCGAACGGATTGACATCCGGTCGAATGGCCATCCGTTCGGTTTGCCATCCGGCCGGATGACCACTCGATATCTGTCTCACTTTCATCATTTTACGCGCCGCTTATCGCTTACGCTATCGTTCTGATCAGGCTAATCTCACTCTAGCGCTCCCTTCAATCCATTAACTTCCATCGCTGTGAGTATACTCGATCCCTTTTTGCTTTATGCACTTTTGGGTGTTACATACGTTACTTATTCTAAATCACATCAACACACAATGTAAATACTATTTATACGCTGACCATTACTGCATGTTATACGTGACTCGATGAATGCTTGTTTGTTATGTTTACACATTGATTGCTGTCTACCTGCCTTAGCAACGATAGTACTATAGTTTGGACTCATCACCTGTTCATTTAGGGGTTGTTAAGGACAATACTTCATGTGTTCGCAGTGGTGAACATGTGATGCGCACTCGCTACTCGCAGTCATTGGTATTGATAGGATCTTTGTCGATAACTTACATGCTTCACTTTATACGTTGTACATGCTGGTTATGCGTAAACGATTTCGAACTCTATTATACTATTAAACTTGTATGCTCACCTTTACACTATGTGTATTGACCTCTATTTTAACGTATGTGACAGGTGTTTAGGATGCTTGCCTGCTTTTATGGAATCAAGAAGGAACGAGAGTCTAGAAACAAAGACAATTTATTCTATTTAAATTTTGAGTTGTCGAAACGTGTTATTTGTCCTGAGATATCGCTATCTGTAATAATTTACTTGCTTAATAGGTTATGGTATGGGACATAATGTTAACTATTCGGTAAAGTAGTTATAGAATTTCTCTTGACAATCTGTATCGCTCAAGTGCCATGCCCCGATGTTTCCGTCATCGGTTGGGGTGTGACAGATTGGTATCAGAGCCATAACTATAGGGAATTAGGCAAGACTCGACCTAGTCCAGGTCGATGTCTTAGAAATGACCTAGTCTATAGTCTAAGTACCAGCAGGCTGACTTATGCATGCCCGGTATGGGTTTTGTACGAGCTTACTCGCTATTACTCACTCGAACTCGCTGAACACTACACTCTTGCGCGAACACCACATGCTACCGTTCCGCGCAAGACCAGCCTTTCCTAAGGTTGGATACACACACATGTTGGTGCATACGTCTGTTAACTTCGTCTTGTTTCGAGTCTTGTTTGTGTATAGATAGATCAGGGCACGTTATACGAGGAAACTGTAAAAATAGGTTAGAAGGTAATTTCGCACGAAATTACAGAGTGTAATTTCGCACGAAATCATAGAGTAATTTCGCACGAAATAGTAATTTCGTGTGAATGTGATTTCGTGTAAACCTGTTCATGTGAAATTAGCCAGCCTATAAATAGGTGCCTTGTGATTTCATTTGAAAGAGTTCTAACTTTCCGGTTTCAGTACCGAACTGCTGCCGAAGTGTCTACTCGCTGTATATTTTTGTCAAATCAATCCAAAGACAGTTTAAAGTGAATATCTAGCTGAATTGGGATCGATACGTTTGTTTCCGTCTCTCGTATTGAGCAAAAACTCTTCTGATCGACTCGTTCGGGTCACAAAACGATCCTACAAGTGGTATCAGAGCTCAGGAGGAAGAGTTCATACCAATTCAGCTGAAAATTCTGATTTCTACACCTTCTTTTTCAAAATTAACAAGTTTTCACGGACAAAATGACTTGAAATTTACACATGATGTGCGAAACAGTGTTTTAACAAACCCTTGAAAGTTTTAGACTTAAAATCGGACAAAAACCTAATCAATTTTGGCAAAAACAGCTCGAGATGATGACATCAGCAGTATTTCGCACGAAATAAGCCTTATTTCACACCAGATTGGAATTTCGTTTGAGAATTCCACACGAAATTATTTATTTGGCATCAAATTGTAATTTCGTTTGAGTATTTCACACGAAATCACCTATTTCGTTTGAAAGGGTGTTATTTCGCACGAAAACAGTGATTTCGCACAAGATTGGTTATTTCGCTTGAAAGAGTATTTCGCTCCAAAGGGTATTTCGTTTGAAGGAGTTATTTCGTTTGAAATTGTTTGTTTGTAAATTCTTGTAAAACCGAATCATGGAAGAGGAATTTTACAACGCCTTTGCTACTCCAATCAGTACTGCACAAC
Source organism: Helianthus tuberosus (assembly GCA_030545235.1). Classification (NCBI taxonomy): domain Eukaryota; kingdom Viridiplantae; phylum Streptophyta; class Magnoliopsida; order Asterales; family Asteraceae; genus Helianthus; species Helianthus tuberosus. The sequence continues at coordinate 94,594,368 of CM060410.1, forward strand.
ACACATGTTAGAAAATGAAACGGGCACCATGCAAAAACCGCCAAAGCTCATGAACATTGAGGAGTATAAAGGATGGGAAGAACGATTTGAGAATTGGGTACAAGCAAATTACTTGGATGCTTAGGAATGTGTTGAAACGAAATATGTTAGACCGATGACTGATGATGAGGAGATTATTGCAATTAAAGATCTAAGTGCAGAAGAGAAAAAGAAATACAAAGATGAAAAGATGATGACGAGTTTATTGCATCAAGCTGTTAAGGAAGATATCTTGGTTTTATTGCAACACAATGGAACTACTTATTCAATCTGGAAAGCTTTAAAATCAAAGTTTGTTGGAAGTAAAGAAATGATCAAGAACAAAAAATCACTTTTGAAAAGGAATTTGATCTATTTCGTGGTTTGAGAACTGAGAGCACTAAACAGATCATCGAAAGATATTGCAATATGTTAGTCAACATGAAGAGGGTGAGCATTGCAAAAGATAATGAAGAATTGATTGAGAAGTTGGCTGATGCATTGCCACATGAAACTTGGGGCACATATCTCATGATGTTGAGAAATAAGAAAGATTTTAGCAATTTGACACTGAGTAAGTTCATTGAAAAACTTGAAGCTCAGGAAATGGAACAAAGAAAGATTTCAAGAATGAAAGATTTTGATGGAGAACAAGATATTGGTCTTTATTACAAAGGAGGTATTAGTGATAAGACCAACATGTCACCAAAGGTTGAAACTGCATTCATTGCTAAGAGTTCATCTGGAGGGTCATCTAAAGGATCAAACAGCAAAACAAGTTTTTCTTCATATCCATCATTTGATCCAAACTTGTCAACAACAAAGAATGGAAAGATGCTTCAATGCAACATTGTATTAAACCTTGAAAATGATCAAAATTTTTCGGAAGAGGTTGCAAAAAGTCACATGTCTTTGTTGGGGACTGTGCTAGAATCATATGGAAGTCTAGTAGCAGGAAGGATCAGGAATCCAATGTTGACAAAAGAGGATTACGATCAAATTGATGCAGAGGAAATGGAGTTGATGGATATAAAGTGGTGTTTGGCGAGTGTGTTGAGGAGAGCCGAAAAGTTTAAACAAATTACGGGAAGAGATGATTTCCGTGATGCAAATGTTTCTACTTTAGGTTTTGATAAATCTAAAGTTACTTGTTTTCGTTGCAGGGAAAAAGGACACTTCAAGAGAGAGTGCACAAATCGCAAAGCAAGTGGAGCTCAAAATCCGTTCAACAACAATGGTTACTATCGGAAAGCAATTTATCATCAAGTTGCTCAACAACCACATCAACAACAACCACAAACTGCTCATGCCAGGAAGGAGATTAAAGAGTCATCAAAGAGAGCTTGTATGGTGAATCAAGATGATAAAAAGTCAACAAAAGGATCCAGTTGGGATAAATATATTTCAGCTGACAGCAAAGCATGTCTGATAGATCAAGATGATGAAAGACTACCAGAAGGTTTTAGCTGGAAAAATTTCAGTTGGGATGACTATGATCCTAACAAAACTCCAAAACACAAAGCTTTTGTTGCTCGAGTTGCTGAAGATAGTGATAATGATGATGATTATTATGCAAGGAGAATGGAAGAGCACTTAAGAATGATGGAAGATAGTGACAGTGATGATGGAAAAGTTAAAAAGAAAAAGAAGAAATTAAGAAACAAGTCAGCAGTGATGATGAAGAAGTTCCCGTGATCAAAAGAAAAGTAAAAGAAGTTCCAGTTTTTAAAGTTGATACAGAAGCTGATGCACAAAAGATTCAGGTGAAATGTGAGGATTGTGAAGCAGTGAAAAAGCAAAACAGTACTTTGATTCACAACATGAACAGATTGAAAGAATCCTATGATGTTCTTAACAAGTCAATGAATCTGTACAATTAAACAAGCAGTGAACAAGCAACAACTATGAAGACACTTCAAGGAGCTTTCATGACAAAACAGAAAGTGGTCAATTATATTGAGAAGTGTGCTGTGCTGGAACAAAAGCTGGAAATCCAAAAGATTGAAACAGAAAGAGTTAATAGATTGTTAAAAAGTTACTCATGTACTTCTTATGTTATTGACAGGATTTATCCAACTGTTGAAGGCATGAAGGTATTTGATGATGAGGAGGTATCTGAAGACAAGTGTTCTGAAAAGAAGAAGGATACTGAAGTGAATGATTCTGGTAAGAAACAAGGTTTCAGTTACAACAAGTGTCCGCCTCCGCTTGAAAATGGATATTCTCCATGAAATCCTAATTCGGAGAGAGTCAAAAAGGCAACCAACTTACAGTGGGAGTCTGAGTCTTTGGATAATTTGCCAGACAATATTGATGTCACTTTTACATCATCTGACACTGATCATGAGTCCGAGTTAATAAAGAAAGTGGTCGATCAGGTGTTGGATAAAGTTGAAACCGAAGAGTCAAAGTGGGAGTCAAAATCAGAGTCAAAGTTTGAATCCGACACATAAAGTCCAACAGTCAAAAAGGAGAAACGGGTTTATAATAAAGAATTTCTGCTATCAAAATCTAATTTGAATGATGAAACATTCAAAGTAGCATATACTTTGAATGATTCGGACAAATTATATTCTGATGAAGAATTTCCAATAAGAGGTGTTAAAACTGAAATGATCAAAAAGGTTTTCAAACTAACTGAAATTAATATTTCTGAAATAAAAGATGTAAATCTTTATGTAAAACCTAAAAGGTACACCTCAAGAGTACAACAAAGAGAAAACAAGAAAAAGGGTTACAGTTTTGGTTCAGGTTATCGAAAGAAACCAAACCATAACAGTAATTTCAAAAGGAAGGGTTTGGGTTTTATTCCACCGAAAAATCATAAAAATGAAAAAACTTATAAACCAAAAACTGTTTTTGTTTCAGGAACATCATCTGAAGAAGAAAAAGAGCAATTGTTCAGGAAGCAGACAAACCAAGAATTCCTTGCAAAGAAGCAAGAGGAAATGGAGAAAAATGTTGCTCAACAGAAAAAAGAGACAAGAACCTGTTTTCAATGCAAAACAATTGGTCATATTGCCAGGAATTGTCCAAAGGTAATTCAAACAAAACAGGGAGTTTCGCTTAAACTGAAAGAAAAGATGGCTGAGAATGAACCACCAACTAAACAATTCAAAGTTTTCAAAAATTCAAAGTTTGAGGTTGGTGAATGTTCAAAAAGGTTTTACAAGAGAAAAGCGAATCTTGACAACCACAAGTGGGTTGTTAAAAAATCTGATGATAGTTCTAGCAATGATTCTGATTCATCAAAATCAGAGGAGCTATTTTCAGGCAATGAATCTGATTCTATAAAGTCAGAGGAGCCACGTGTTGAGTTAAAATTAGAAACACCAGTTCCGCCAATGGATGATGTCAATTTTCCACCATTGAGGGCTGAGAATTTTAAACAAAAAGTTGGAAAAATTGAGATTTCAAATCAATTTTTCTCAGAAAAGAAAGAATTTGATGTTGAAAAAGCCTTTAACCCCACAGTTAAAAGTATTTTTGGAAAAATGGTTGACAGGAAGGTCAAAGGGGTAAAGGAATTTTATGAGAAGAAAACGAAGAAACCAGGTAAAGATGGGTCATCCCAGGTTTGTGACTGGGATGGAACCTATTATGATTGAAAACCAGGACTTGCCGGAGCTCCCAAGTTGGTAATCGTGGAGCAGGAATCGGCATCTTTCTTGAGAAATTCACTTCGGTGATATTTCGACCTACAAGTGGTAGTTATTTTTTAAAATTATTATATTTTTCAAAAGTGGTAATTGGAAAACAATGTGATGAAACCCCTAACCTACAAGTGGTTTGAGTAATCAACAAAACTTATTTTCTGGAAAAACCATTTGATTAAAACAAACTTAAGTGTTTTGAAATCATAATGGAAAAATAGTTTGTTGTCAGGAGGAGTTCTGATTGTTTATGTCAAGTGGATGGTGAATTGAAGCAATTCACAACAGTTGTCACTTTACTTGTACAGTTTGTTTTCAAATTTATTTTAAATGGTTTTGAATTTTAGGGGGAGTAAGTATTTCTGAAAATCCAAAAACATTAGAAAATTTGAAAAAGTCAAAAACATGATAAAATAAAAAATGAGTTTTGTTGAGAAAAGAGGAAATGATAGTACATCAGTGGACTATCACAACATGCTAAAGAATTGGAAAGTTCAAAAGTGATAAACGGTCTCACTGATGATGTGCCAGTAGGTTTTTACACATTTAGTAGATTGTGTCGAGATATAAACCTAAATTTCAAACTTACTTATATCGTGGGGAACATCTCTCTGATATATGGGTAACCCCCGAAATCTTGTTTGAAAGGTCTCTCTTTCTGAGATACTAGGTCTTTATGCTTAGTGATATTTGGGGTATTATCCCGGGACTTCTGATTTTGCGGAAGCAATGGCCTAGTCCTCGTATAATACTTTATGCTTGCTTGAAATATAGCACCCCCTTAGCATAAAAAATGGTGAAACATTGCAAAATGCTAATCATATGTTGTTGAAGAAAAGATTCTATAAAGGGAACACACCTAAAGTCGAAGCCATCATCTCTCTGATTTTGCGGAAGTAATAGCCTGAGCTCTCATGGCCCTCGCATTTAACCCTTTACAGATATCATCTAGGTATACTCACCTGTAAGACTGAATATTGGGATCTGGATACGGGAGTATATTCTGAGATGGGACATGCGTATAAGTTTAAGTCTCTAAAACATTAATCTCGTATCTCAAATCAATTGAAATTTGTGTGAAAATTTAAGTGGATCAGTATACTGACAATCTAAGTGAATCGTTTAGAACTGTATATGTATAAAGCTTAACGGTGTTAGTGATTTGTCTCAAAAACTGATATGATCATCTTACACAAACTCACAAAAATATTGTTTGTAAATATTTCTTTACTGCTTTTCGTTAATATCAAAAAAATTCAAAAAGATTTTAGTGTGTTTTAGCATTATATTTTGAAAATTCAAAAAGATTTTTGACAACTGATGTTGAAGAGCTGATTTTCAAAATTCCAAGTGCTAAACTTGATGAACAAAAGGTTTGGGAGAGTTTATTTAAGATGTTTGAGATTAAAAATTGTTTGAAATGAAAAATGTTATTTTTACAAGTGGTTCATCAGAGATTAACATTGTAAATTTTTTTTATTGATTGATCAATATCTGCTAGTTATATATAAATTTGTCAAATTTTAAATTTGTGAAATTTATTGTGTGGTAGAGATTGTGCAGGATAGCCAGGTTCCTGATTCTGGTGTCATAGAAAGCCAGGTTACGATCCTGATCCTGTAAAAGCTAGGCTACGATTCAAAGCACAATTTAAGGGGGAGTCTGCTAGCAAAAGGGGAGTATGAAGAATAGTAGAGCCAATTTCAGATCCTGAAGATCATGCAAATTGCAGATGCTGATGAACTTAAGGAATCAAGAGATTTGATCAAGAGAATTAGAGTGAGATAAGAGCAAGGTGGAGATCATGGAAATGAAAAGAAGACAGAGATTGAGGATGTTTTACATTGTTAGATATTTCGGGAGAAGTCAAGAAAACTGATAAAGACTGAAGATTGAAGACTCGACACCGAAGACTTCGTCAACATCCGAGGGGGAGTCTGTTGGTGCATACGTCTGTCGACTTCGTCTTGTTTCGAGTCTTGTTTGTGTATAGATAGATCAGGGCACGTTATACGAGGAAACCGTCAAAAAATAGGTTAGAAGGTAATTTCGCACGAAATTACAGAGTGTAATTTCGCACGAAATCATATAGTAATTTCGCACAAAATAGTAATTTCGTGTGAATGTGATTTCGTGTGAACCTGTTCATGAGAAATTAGCCAGCCTATAAATAGGTGCCTTGTGATTTCGTTTGAAAGAGTTCTAACTTTCCGGTTTCAGTACCGAACTGCTGCCGAAGTGTCTACTCGCTATATATTTTTGTCAAATCAATCAAAAGACAGTTTAAAGTGAATATCTAGCTGAATTGGACTTGATACGTTTGTTTCCGCCTCTCGTATTGAGCAAAAACTCTTCTGATCGACTCGTTCGGGTCACAAAACGATCCTACAACACAAACGAATAATCTGGATGAGATTAGGTGTGAAAACCGAAAACTCTCGACCAGATCACTCATTCAGATCTCTATTTTTATTATACACACGAGAAATTGCGTTGAACCAGGAGTGAAATCCATACTTCGACGCAAATTTTCCTCTACTTCATCAAAACAGGAAACATAGTCATTCAGTTAGGGGTGAAACCCGAATCTTGATGACTTATTACGCCTTTTATTATGGTTTTGTTATACTCCCACCAAAGTCTCGACGGACTCCAACAACTTGAAGTCACACTACAACTGGAAGGACGCGTGCCGATTGCCCAGATTGAGAAAAGAGCAAAGTCCAGAAGGCCCTAGTGTGCACTTTCAAGTCCTTGTGAATAGTCGGATCACTTTGGGTAGTCGATGTCTATCGAGTCGCAGACAATCTCTTCTCGATTTTATGTGTTTCGATTCTGGATTTGCTGTCGCAGACTCTGTGATTTATCAATTATACGTGGAATTTATGTGCCTATTTGTTAGCATTTTGAGATAAACAGTACGGTGGTACTGATGTTTTCAATTTCATGTTTCTTGCACCACCCAAACCACACACAATTCACACCACAACGAATCTCTAGTCTTTATTCGCAATCGCTATCCTCGAACGCGCAAAACTTGGATGATAAGGAACACGGTCATCACATGTAGGTGAATACGTGCAAAATAGGAAGGTGAATACATGTAAATATGTGCTTACGTGAATTATGTGCTTACGTGCTTCTATGATTAGATGTGTTTACGTGTTTCTTTGGCTTATGTGCTGCATGCTTCGATGTGTTCCTGAGCTTTATGGTGAATCGCTAGACTATACTAGGAATAATCGAAATTGAGTTTGAGTCCTGTGACGATGTCTGTTACAGACAATATCGTCATCTGGATCACTTCGCTCTCGCTTTGCTAAACGCAAGCAGGCTGACAAGCGACTCACTTCTCTCGTCTCGAGCCAGATCGTGAAAGTTATTCCACAGATCGTCAGTGAGCTGAACGAAAACGCAAGCAAGTCTTCTGAAGAGTCCCAGACCGATTCTCCCAAAGCTGCTTTTAGCTTCAAGCAGTTCAAGGCCTGCGGACCAAAAGAATTTACTGGTGAAGATGGGCCTACTACCATGTTTCAATGGTTTGATTCGATCGAAGTCACCCTACGCCAGAGTGGCTGTCCTGATGATCTTCGTACTCTTAACGCCACCGGCGTCTTCCAATCTCGAGCTTTGGATTGGTGGAAGGCCGAGAGAAACAAACACGAAAATGATGCAGCTTATAGGTTAACGTGGGATGAGTTGAAGGACATTATGATGCAAGATTTCTGCCCTCCCCACGAGCGCCAAAAGCTGGAGGATGAGTTCTGGCATATCAAGCAGAAAGACGGTGACAACGCTGGGTTAACTGCTCGCTTCAAGCAGCTAAGTATAATCTGTCCAGACCAAGTCAAGACTCCAGAGATCACCATCAAGAAGTATATCCGTGCTCTTCCCGATTGCGTGGTTGATTTCGTTCAAGCTGCAAAGACGACAACGATTGAGGAGACCTACTTACTCGCTGCTAAGATCAATGACAAGCGAGTCAAGTCTGGTTACTGGGATAAAGTCTCCAAGAATCTGCATCAAGTCACCGATGTTTCAACCGCTGCAACCACCACAGAGACTACCACCGCACCGCAATCTTCAAAGCTCTCACATCGCAAGAGGAAGAACAACAACAGTTCCAGCAACAAGAACTATGCAGTTACTGCCACACCACTTCAAGCTGTACCAACCCAACCGCATCCTCAACACCGCCAAGTAGCGGCACCCGTGGCCAATGCATAGCCAGCAAAGCGTGCATACACTAGGCCACATCCGCTCTGCCCTACTTGTACTTATCATCACCCGGTTGGTATCGCATGCTGGTTCTGCGTTCATTGTAACATGTACGGTCACTTCACCGCCAACTGCCGTAACGGTTCTTGACAAGCTCCAGCTTCACTTCAAGGTCAGGCTACTGCTCAACAAGCTCTACTCCCTGCTCCTCAAGGCCAACAAGCGGCTCCTGCACCCACGATCCACGCTAGAGCTTGCTTTAAGTATGGTGATCCCAACCATTTCTCAAACATGTACCCGAACCGAGCAGTGAAACAAGAGCCCCAACAACAGCAGCAGAAAGCAGCCCGTGGGCGCGTCTTCAACATCAACGCCCGCCAGGCCCAGGCAGACAACAACGTGGTTAATGGTACGTTTCTCTTAAATGGTATATATGCTTCGTGTTTATTTGATACTCGAGCCGATAACTGTTTTGTATCGTTCGAATTCGAAAAGCTTCTTAATCGTAAGCGCACCCATCTCCCCTCGACGTTCGATGTTGAAGTTGCCACCGGAAGAACCGTCACCGTCAGTTCCTGTTCTGCGTGACTGTACTCTCAATCTCAATGGTCACGTTTTCCCGATTAATCTCATTCCGATGCAACTCGGTAGCTTTGATGTCATAGTAGGCATGGATTTCCTTCAGGAGAATCACGCTGAAATTGTTTTCTTTGATAAGATGATTTGATTCTTTCTCGTGAATGGTGATCAATTGTGTGTTTATGGTGTAATCGCTTCTTAGAAGTTACAACTCATGTCATGTGTCCAAGCTAGCAAGTATCTCCGTAAGGAATACCAAGCTTACTTGGCACACATCGTAGTAGCAGAGAAAAAGGAAGTTAAGGAGGTAGGCCAGGTGCCTGTTGTCGTGAATTTCCTAACGTTTTCCCTGGCGACCTTCCTGGATTGCCTCCCACTCGTGATATCGATTTCCGGATCGACCTTATTCCTGGAGCAAATCATGTTGCTAGAGGGCCTTATCGTCTCGCTCCCTCCGAAATGCGTGAACTCTCGAGTCAGTTCCAGGAATTACTTGATAAAGGCTTTATTCGCCCTAGCACCTCTCCTTGGGGCGCACCTGTCCTTTTCGTCAAAAATAAGGATGGATCCTTCTGAATGTGCATTGATTACAGGGAATTGAATAAGCTTACCATCAAGAATTGATACCCCTTGCCCCAAATCGATGATTTGTTTGATCAATTACAAGGCGCTACGTGTTTCTCAAAGATTGATTTACGCTAAGGCTACCATCAACTGTGAATCCAAGAGGAAGACATACCCAAAACCGCTTTTCAAACCCGATACGGTCACTACGAGTTTGTGGTCATGCCTTTTGGTTTGACTAACGCTCCCGTAGTCTTTATGGATCTAATGAATCGAGTGTGGAAACCCTTTCTCGACCACTTCGTCATTGTGTTCATCGATGATATCCTGATCTATTCCAAGTCAAAAGCCGAACACTCACAGCATCTACGTTTGGTTCTTGAGTTACTCCAGGAAAACCGTCTCTATGCCAAGTTCTCCAAGTGTGAATTTTAGCTGGAGGAGGTCCAATTCTTGGTCACATTGTCAATAGTCAAGGTATTCTTGTCGATCCTGCGAAGATTGAAGCAGTTAAGAGCTGGGTTACACCCAAGAATCCATCCGAAGTCCGTTCTTTCCTCGGACTAGCAGGTTATTATCATCGATTTATCGAAGGATTCTCTACAATCGTTGTGCCGCTTACTTCTCTTATGCATAAGGAAAAACCTTTTGTTTGGGGAACCAAACAGGAGGAGGCCTTTCAAACGCTTAAAACAATGCTTTGCAATGCTCTCGTGCTCTCACTTCCCGACGGAGACAACGATTTCGTAGTTTACTGTGATGCCTCTAACCTCGGTCTCGGTTGTGTTCTCATGCAACGAGACAAGGTTATCGCTTACACCACTCGACAGCTCAAGATCCACGAGAAGAACTATACCACACACGACCTCGAGCTTGGCGTAGTTATTTTTGTGTTAAAGATCTGGCGACACTACCTTTACGGTACCAAGTGTACGATCTTCACCGATCATAGGAGCGTACAACACATCTTTGACTAGAAAGAACTAAACATGAGTCAACGCCAGCGGGTAGAACTACTCAACGATTACGACTGTGAAATCCGTTACCATCTAGGCAAAGCGAACGTCGTTGCCGATGCCCTCAGTCGATGAAGCTATTTTCATAGCGTTCATAATATTCCGGCCCAACATCATCTCGAAACCCTCATACGCGACGCTCAGTATGCTTGTTTCACCGAACGAACTCTGAAGAAAGGAAGAATTCTTAACGATGGCGCCCAACTCGAGAATAAATCTAATGGTATCTTTCATTATCTAGACCGAATTTTGATTCCCAAGCGTACCAACTTACGACAACCTCTGATGGACGAAGCCCACAAATCTCGGTATTCCATTCATCCCGGTGCCGACAAGATGTACCAGGACATGCGCTACAAGTACTGGTGGCCGGGCATGAAGAAGGATATCGCAATCTATGTTTCGAAGTTCCTGAGTTGTTCAAAAGTCAAGGCTGAGCACCAAAGGCCCTCTGGCTTACTCATGCAACCCGAGATCCCGATGTGGAAATGGGAGAGTATAGCGATGGATTTCATAACGAAACTTCCGTGCACTCCGTCAGGTCACGACAGCATATGGGTTGTCGTTGACCGTTTGACAAAGTCCGCCCACTTTCTACCATGTCACACCCCGACCACAAAAAACAACAAATCGTGGTGGAAACGCCGGGGAGTGTTGTAACAGAATCATTGTTTCATAACACATGGATTGAAGTTCTGTTTTATTAAATTAAATGTATTACATTACATTGAAATTAGAAACAAAACATGAACAAATAGACTTTTATTGTTATTAAGTCACTAAGACCTCGCCCGTTCCTATGTGAGCATGCATCAATATCATCATCAAATATCACCAACTATGGTACCTGAAACACATGTGAAAATACGTCAGCATAAAATGCCGGCGAGTACATAGGATTTTATGAGAGTGTCAGATTCATGGCTCATTTATGTTTTGAAAATATAACTTAAACACCTTTGTAAATTGATAATTAGAAAACCAAGTTTTGCAAAATGTTTGTAATGTAAATTGAAATAACTAAGTCAAAACAGATTTGTTTTATAAAACCTTGATACCATGAATCTTGACTCCAAAACATTTGTTCATAGAAACCCAAATTGTAAATAGTTTTTGAAATAAAACTCGAATGTTTTATATTGTTAGAAAAACCTTGTAATATAACTTTGTTTTGATAAACTTGCCCAAGTGATCTAGATAACGCAACGATATATAATGTATTAAAAGCACTTAAATATAGGAAGTACCAGCGGCATATCCACCATGCTTTTAACACATTACACCCGCCCCGTTACCTAATCACTTCCCTAACCCAACGGTTCAATCAATACCAAACGGTTCACATAATCAAACAGATACTAACAGTTCATATAAATAAAACAGTTACAAACGGTTCAAAGTGTAAAACAATTTGTCCATATGCTGAGTGAACATATGCAACAAAATGTAATATACAAAAATCAATGTGCTAGCATGTTAAGTGAACATACATAGCAAAACATAATGAAATCATGTACTATATATGTACTAATGAACATAACAAGCATATAATATAAAATCATGAAAAACACGAAAGTAACAAGTAGGCACATGTGTATCACCCTAAAATAGTTTGAAAAACAGTAAAAGAGGGGACTATGTACTCACTTGAGGATGCTTAGAAGTCTTGAGAAACAACCAAGCAAGGCTAAAGGGATCACGGAAATCAAACGGCACCTAATATAGGTAACTACATTAATAATAGGACCTAAATCGTAAGATCGGATAGGATGAGGTTTCATAAACCAAATGAGTGTAGGGACTCATGTAATATGGTTTAACAAAGCCTATATTGTAAAACGAAACCTAACCTAAGTGCTTACGACCCATTACGACTCGTTAAGGTAGCTTACGCCACTTTAACGCGTCGTTCGCGTAAAACGCGTTCGGACCATCTAACTAGTCCTATGACAAGTATTATATGCCTTAACATGTCTAATAATTTTGATTAATCAGTTTAGATGTCAAAATTTAGGTTACATATGCTTAAAATGAATTTATGCGTAAAAAGGGCATTTTGGTCATTTTCCTAAGGCATATAAACTACCTATCATACAACTAACTAAACTAAGTGACCATAGGGTATAACCTCGGAAGGTTATTCCCTATACAACTATGGTCACAATAAATTCTTGGTCGGATCCTAATGATCGACCAAACGGGTCGGGTTCGAAAGTCTAAACGGTTGTTTAGACCGCTTATCTTACGACCCTATATAAGCACTAAACTAAAAGCGACGAGTTAAACATGTTAAAACATGTTTAACAAAGTTAGAAAACAAGTTTGATATCAAAACAAAAGGTTTTGATACCCAAGAATAGTTTGGTTTCAAAATACGCATGAATACGCATTTTGACCGAAACTATGACTCGTCACTACACCTAATCAACGTGGTAATCAGTAGGTATAGTCACAAGGGACTATAACCATCGTTATTATGCTCACGTTGCGAAGTTCAAATGAACTTCGTGTTGACCAAAGACTGGTCAAAGCAGAAAGTCAAATACAGTTTGACTTTCGTGCTTAAAAACGCATAAAAGCATGAAAGAAACTTACAACGGGTCTAAGCTTGGAAGAACTTGATCTAAATACTTAGGTATGAAGCATAAAGCTTCAACTTAGAGCATAAAATCAGATCAAGGTGTGAGGAAAATGGAATGGGAGCTTGGGTATTTATAGATTTCGGAGAACCGTTAAGATCGTTTCTCGCAAATCGTGCTTTGATCTTGACCTTACAAGTGGGCACATGGTTTTAGAATACCATGGGAACAAGTAAAAACATCAAATACCAGCCCATAGGGTGCAAAACCATGGGTTAAAACCATCAAAACATCAAAATTGGACTAGATACAATGAATCTGGTCATTTGGGCACTTTTTGACGCTTTTAGTCCCTATTGATCAAGAAAGATTATTTTTGCGCACCAAACACCTCAAAGCCTATTTCTAAGCTATGTAAAGGATATTTAGGGCATATTTAACTTATGATCAAGTTCCGGAATGTTCGTTACAGTACGAATTGGCATACTTTCACAGTTTGTCGAAATTAGTCCCTGCAAGCGAATAAACTTGATTTTGCCACACCGAACCCTCCAAAACTTATTTCTAAGTTATGTAAAGGTTATTTAAGGTATGTTAAGCCTATGTCACTATTCCGAAGTGTTTTTTGCATTAAACTGGTTATATTTACGCATCAGTTCGTGTATAACCTTCCAGAAAGCGATTTAAAGCTCGAAATCGAACATGAATTGATATGTGCATATGATACACATATTTATACAAATCCCAAGTATGAAACACAATATTTCATTGATTTGGTATTTGTTTGATGGTCGCAGAGGCACAGGTGTCACAGTCTCCCCTACTTTAGGAAATTTCATCCCGAAAGTTATCTGTAGGAGCCTGTCTGTGACTTTGTGTTAAATAACCACCAAAGATATGCAAGGCATAATCCTGTCATTTCCTTAACGGACATTCTTCATAAACAAAAATGAATGGACGGAGTCATTTTTTTAACGGGTGCTTCCTCAGAAATGGAAATGAAGGAATAATCAAAAGGATATTCATTTCCTCAACGGACATTCTTCAGAAACGAAAATGAACGGACGGAGTCATTTTCAACAGGTGATTCATCAGAAATGGAAATGAAGGAATAATCAAAAGGATATTCATTTCCTCAACGGACATTCTTCAGAAACAAAAATGAACGGACGGAGTCATTTTCAACAGGTGCTTCATTAGAAATGGAAATGAAGGAATAATCAAAAGGATATTCATTTCCTCAACGGACATTCTTCAGAAACGAAAATGAACGGACGGAGTCATTTTCAACAGGTGCTTCATCAGAAATGGAAATGAATAGAATTAACTCAAAAGGATATTCATTTCCCTCAACGGACATTCTTTAGAAACGAAAATGAACGGACGGAGTCATTTTCAACAGGTGCTTCATCAGAAATGGAAACGAATAGGGTTAACTCTAGACACATGACAAAACTTGCTGTGGTTTTCGTGCACTAAATTCCATAATTATGTATGCATCTATAATTACATAATTCCTTGCACAGTCCGCACAATGCATTTCATAATGTGTAGGGGAAGAAAAATCAAACACGTGATGTGTGTGACTAGACTACCATAGGGTCCTTTTAATTAGATCAACAAATGATCTCTTTAAATAGACCACCAAGGAGTCTTTTCAGCTATATCATCAAATGACATTCCTAACCAGATTTTTGAATCAATCTGTTTAACTAGACCACTCAAGGGGTCTAATTATGGAATAGTACCTTATAATCCAAGGGTCTTAACTATTACGTAGAAGCCCATTAAGGATTTGAGGTAGTACCTTTGGATATCCTACTATGAATCCCTTATACTAAGATATAGAAGATTCTACGAGGATTTGGATAACGAAAAATTTGGATCATGCAAAAACATAAATGAGAACACATAAGCACATAATCACATAATTGTTTAACTTGACCTTTAATTTGTTATCTTTGGACATGGATATTTAAAGCACACCAGGAATCCAATCCATGGATTTCATTTGGCACTCTAATCATTTTCAAGAATCTATCTATGAAGATAGGATGATCTTCCAAAAATTCGATTTTTGATTACAAAGAATCATAACATTCGAATTAAGGTACACAACGATTAAGGACTTACGGAAATACCCTTAGGTGGGTCCTATCAAGGATTGGGTATTCGTCCAGAGTTGTAACTTACGCCTTGTACTTCATTTTCCTTGGAAGAAACGGGTACTTAGGATTTTCGTGGAAAACGCAAGAGATCATAAAATGGAAGAATTTTGGGAGTAGTCTGTTTTCAAGGAATACGGTTCCTTGTTGTCGGTATTGTAGGGGATATGTTATTTATACATGCAACCACATAAATACATTGCAATGTAAATAAAAGATTTATTTATAAACAACATCAACAACTGTTTCTTAGACCTTGACAACAAAAGAAAATAATACATAAAGCTTGATTATTTCTAAACAACGTTGTCTTCCAATCGGTCAGGTGCTCATCCCTGCGTTGGATTTGCATTAGCAAGCTTTGGGCAATCCCTTCGAAAATGGCCCATCTCGCCACAGTTGAAGCAAGAACCTGGTAGAAAACGAGCTTGAGTCGGATTGTTTCCAGCTTGATTTGGTGCAGCTACAGTTGGGCAAACTCTTGTTGTATGACCAATAAGTCCACAAATTTGGCATTTGCGGCACTTCACACTAGCATGATGATGAAGGCTACATTGGTTGCACAAGGGTGCAGTTCCGTTGTATGGCTTCCTAGCAAGGGGTTGAGCTGGTTGGTTGGGGACAGCTTGATCATTGTGAGCGACCACGGCGAAGTTCTGAGAAGCCTTTCGCTTCTTTGACTTCTTGGAGGATTCAGTCTGCTCATCCTTCGGTTTTGATTCCTCGATCGGTTTCTTGTCACCCTTTTGGAAAAGCTTACCTTTCCTGATCTGAGATTCAGTCAAAGTAGCGGATAGCTCAATGGCCTGTCTAACTGTAGTGGGATTACTACCAGTAACAATATCTTGAACTGAGTCAGGGAGGCCATCAATGTACTTTTCGATTGCCTTATCCAAAGGCGTAACCATGTTCGGGCATAACAGACTTAACTCCTCATAACGGTTAGTGTAGGCTCGATGCTCACCGCTATCTTGCTTAAGATCGTCGAATTCCCTTTCCAATGCCCTAATCTCATGACGAGGACAGAATTCCCTCATCATTAGTGCTCGAAGCTCTTCCCAGGTTTGAGCCAGTGCTACCTCGGCACCCCTATCTCTCATCACACCATTCCACCATGTTAGAGCTCGTTTCTCAAAAACACTAGATGTGAACTATACCTTTCGCTCGTTTGGGCATTGAACATGTTTGAAGGTGCTCTCTAGACTCTCGAACCATTGCAGAAGTGCAGTCGCTCCTTGAGACCCAGAAAACTTTGATGGCTTAGCTGAGTTGAACGTCTTGAAGTTGCATGGGGCCTTATTGTTGTTGAGGGCTAGGTTACATTGAGCAATGATGTTTGCGATTGCAGCAGCCATTTGCTGCGTAATGATAGCTGCCAGTTCTTCATTAGGTACCTGATTGTTGCATCGTGGAGGCATTCTAAAAGGGGAAACAAGAGAGAAAACAAATGAAATGGCATTGGATAAGGATGTTACAATTTTAGACCAAAAGGCATGGGTAATGGTCATTTGTTCGAACCACGAAGCAAACAAACGACACCTAAAAGCTGAATCAAAGTAAATAGGTCTTCATAATGCATTGAGAAGACATGCTCACCTATAAGTGGACACTCACCCCAAGAGTTCCCAGGTAAGAGTGACTGGTCCGATACTGCGGATTTGTACGAACACTCTAGCCTTAGACAGAAGACTCAGGGTACAGGCACCCACCCTTCCAGTTTGCACATGTTCACATTATTTAGACCCAAACTTTGACGAGATTTTCAAAACTTTGAAGGTTCAAAACCTTATAATAAATCATCCTAGAACAGATGACTAGTTTTCAAAGCGGATTCAAAATTTATGTTCTTATTGTGGTTGTCACCTAAAGATAGGTGACGGTATTGTTTTATGACTAAACACAAGTAAACTAGCGTTAGGGTCCTAGGAAGGTTATAGACTAGGTCAAAGCATTACTAATAACCTAATTCCCTATAACCATGAGCTCTGATACCAACTTTTCTGTCACACCCCGACCACGAAAAACAACAAATCGTGGCGGAAACATCAGGGAGTGTTGTAACATAATCATTGTTTCATAACACATGGATTGAAGTTCTGTTTTATTAAATTAAATGTATTACATTACATTGAAATTAGAAACAAAACATGAACAAATAGACTTTCATTGTTATTAAGTCACTAAGGCCTCGTCCGTTCCTATGTGAGCATGCATCAATATCATCATCAAATATCACCAACTATGGTACCTGAAACACATGTGAAAATACGTCAGCATAAAATGCCGGCGAGTACATAGGATTTTATGAGAGTGTCAGATTCATGGCTCGTTTATGTTTTGAAAATATAACTTAAACACCTTTGTAAATTGATAATTAGAAAACCAAGTTTTGTAAAATGTTTGTAATGTAAATTGAAATAACTAAGTCAAATCAGATTTGTTTTATAAAACCTTAATACCATGAATCTTGACTCCAAAACATTTGTTCATAGAAACCCAAATTGTAAATCGTTTTTGAAATAAAACTCGAATGTTTTATATTGTTAGAAAAACCTTATAATATAACTATGTTTTGATAAACTTGCCCAACTGGTCTAGATAACGCAACGATATATAATGTATTAAAAGCACTTATATATAGGAAGTACCAGCGGCGTATCCACCATGCTTTTAACACATTACATCCTCCCCGTTACCTAATCACTTCCCTAACCCAACGGTTCAAACAATACCAGACGGTTCACATAATCAAACAGTTACAAACGGTTCATATAAATCAAACAGTTACAAACGGTTCGCATAATCAAATTGTTACAAACGGTTCACATAATTAAACAGTTACTAACAGTTCATATAAATCAAACAGTTACAGACGGTTCAAAATGTAAAACAATGTGTCCATATGCTGTGTGAACATATGCAACAAAATTTAATATACAAAAATCAATGTGCTAGCATGTTAAGTGAACATACATATTAAAACATAATGAAATCATGTACTATATATGTACTAATGAACATAACAAGCATATAATATAAAATCATGAAAAACACGAAAATAACAAGTAATCACATGTGTATCACCCCAAAACAGTTTGAAAAACAGTAAAAGAGGGGACTATGTACTCACTTGAGGATGCTTAGAAGTATTGACAAACAACCAAGCAAGGCTAAAGGGATCAGGGAAATCAAACGACAAATAATAAAGGTAACTACATTAATAACCAGACCTAAATCAGAAGATTGGATAGGATGAGGTTTCGTAAACCAAATGAGTATAGGGACTCATGTAATATGGTTTAACAAAACCTACATTCTAAAACGAAACCTAACCTAAGTGCTTACGACCCATTACGACTCGTTAAGGTAGCTTACGCCACTTTAACGCGTCGTTCGCGTAAAACGCGTTCGGACCGTCTAACTAGTCCTATGACAAGTATTATATGCCTTAACATGTCTAATACTATTGCCTAATCAGTTTAGATGTCAAAATTTAGGTTACATATGCTTAAAATGAATTTATGCGTAAAAAGGGCATTTTGGTCATTTTCCTAAGGCATATAAACTACCTATCATACAACTAGCTAAACTAAGTGACCATAGGGTATAACCTCGGAAGATTATTCCCTATACAACTATGGTCACAATAAATGCTTGGTTGGATCCTAATGATCGACCAAACGGGTTGGGTTCGAAAGTCTAAGCGGTTGTTTAGACCGCTTATCTTACGACCCTATATAAGCACTAAACTAAAAGCGACGAGTTAAACATGTTTAACGATTTAGAAAACAAGTTTGATATCAAAACAAAAGGTTTTGATGCCCAAGAATAGTTTGGTTGCAAAATACGCATGAATACGTATTTTGACCGAAACTATGACTCGTCACTACACCTATTCAACGTGGCAATCAGTAGGTATAGTCACAAGGGACTATAACCAACGTTATTACGCTCACGTTGCGAAGTTCAAATGAACTTCGTGTTGACCAAAGACTGGTCAAAGCAGAAAGTCAAATACAGTTTGACTTTCGTGCTTAAAAACGCATAAAAGCATGAAAGAAACTTACAACGGGTCTAAGCTAGGAAGAACTTGATCTAAATACTTAGGTATGAAGCATAAAGCTTCAAATTAGAGCATAAAATCAGATCAAGGTGTGAGGAAAATGGAATGGGAGCTTGGGTATTTATAGATTTCGGAGAACCGTTAGGATCGTTTCTCGCAAATCGTGCTTTGATCTTGACCTTACAAGTGGGCACATGATTTTAGAATACCATGGGAACATGTAAAACCATCAAATACCAGCCCATAGGGTGCAAAACCATGGGTTAAAACCATCAAAACATCAAAATTGGACTAGATACAATGAATCTGGTCATTTGGGCACTTTTTGACGCTTTTAGTCCCTGTTGATCAAGAAAGTTTATTTTTGCGCACCAAACACCTCAAAGCCTATTTCTAAGCCATGTAAAGGATATTTAGGGCATATTTAACTTATGATCAAGTTCTGGAATGTTCGTTACAGTACGAATCGGCATACTTTAGCAGTTTGTTGAAATTAGTCCCTGCAAGCGAATAAACTTGATTTTGCCACACCAAACCCTCCTAAACTTATTTCTAAGTTATGTAAAGGTTATTTAAGGTATGTTAAGCCTATGTCACTATTCCGGAGTGTTTTTTGCATTAAAGTGGTTATATTTACGCACCAGTTCGCGTATAACCTTCCAGAAAGCGATTTAAAGCTCGAAATCGAACATGAATTGATATGTGAACATGATACACATATTTATACAAATCCCAAGTATGAAACACAATATTTCAATGATTTGGTATTTGTTTGATGGTCGCAGAGGCACAGGTGTCACATACCAATACGGGAAGACCATAAGGTAGAACGATTAGCCCGAATCTACACCAACGAGGTTATTTGTCGACATGGGACGCCTCGTGACTTCATCTCTGACCGCGATGGTCGGTTTACCTCACATCTTTGGGAAACGTTTCAATCCTCTCTCGGTACTACTCTAAATCTAAGTACCGCTTTCCATCCCCAAACCGACGGTCAGACTGATAGAACGATTCGTACTCTTGAAGACATGCTTCGCTCGTGTGTCATAGATTTCGGTGGTAATTGGGACACGCACTTACCTTTAGTCGAATTCTTGTACAATAACAGTTATCACTCTAGCATCCAAATGGCACCATTTGAGGCATTATACGGAAGGAAATGTCGATCGCCTATTGTATGGCATAAGATCGGAGACGCGCAACTTACCGGTCCCGAGCTGTTGCAAGAAACGACTAACAAGATCCTCTAAATTCGAGACAATCTACTGAAAGCTCGGAGCCGTCAGAAAAGTTACGCCGATAGACGCCACAAGCCCCTTGAATTTGACGTTTGTGACAACCCTCCTAATTACATGTATCCGTACGATTCATTAATGATAATTAAAGTGCTTAATGACTGTGTGGAATTACTTAACTGCTTTCTGGTTACTGCGTCATACTTACATGTGCTTGTTAACATACTAATATTGTGCAAAAAATTGAATAAATGGTCCTGAATGTTTTCCTATATGTTCGGAATCGAAAGTGTTACAAAAAGATATACATAGGACGCTAAACGGAATAATTAAACACTTTAACGGAACGATATCTAACCGAACAACCGGACATTACCCGGGACACCAAAATTTTGTCAAAAACATTATTTAATTATTTCTTGGCTAGTCATGATCCCCGAACACCATAACACCCACTAAATATTAACTATCTAATATATGGAAGTAAGTACTTGGGTTCTAACTTATCTTTACCACTTAGTCACAAAATGTTACCCTTAACCCCCCCTAACCGAATCGGTCCCCCAAGGGACCCACAAATCACCACCTCCATACTTCATAATCTCTTCTAGATCTCTTTTCCATATTTTAAATGATTGTTGCTTGCACAGATGAACAAGATATTGGAAAAATCTTATAAGTATGATCTCTTAGATCATTTCATATCTTTCATAAGATCACACTCCTTCTCCCTCATCTCTTCTCTCCCTCTCTCGGCTCCCTTAACCGCCCCCATCACCACCACTTTCACACCACCATCTTCATCAAATCTAAGTCCCATTCAAGCATCTAAGGTGATTTAAGGAGGTTGCAACTTGTAGAAGCTTCAAAAGGGATTTGTTCTTGCTTGTTCATCATCATTTCTCATCATCTTCTTCAGTAGATTCTACATTAGCCTTGTGCTAGTAGTAAGCTCTTGACAATCCCTTGTTCATCTTGTTTTTATGGCTAAATGATGTAGTATGATACTTATGTTTAAAACACTAAAAGAACAAGAACTCAAAAATAGAAACATGAAGCTTTACATACAAAAGTAACATGAAGATGAAATGTTGTAGTAGAATGTTGTGGTGAACGTGTTGTTGACTTCTTTCTGATTACTTGTTAATGTTAAATGTAGTTATTGATCGCTAAACATGTTAACGGAATCAATCGAGCACGCTTTAGAATGTTAAAAGCTGAAAATAGGAGGCTGTTTAGTGCTTCTAGCCAACTAAAGTTGGCTATAACCGGACCTAAATAAAACGAAAAATGAATTTTCTAAAGTCTAGATTTATGTATTATGAAATACGGTTCTAATGCCACTGGAATCATAATTTTTGGACTTCGTTTACTATTTTTAAAGACCCGTTTTGTAACAGCAGCTAAAGCTGAGTTTTTACTACAGTAAATGGGTGCTATATTTTTAGTCATAACTTGAAATCTATGTTGAATCAGCTCATGAAATTTGTATTGTAGATGACCACTGATGTATTTGTAATCCTCCCACTAGAATTTCGTAAATCAGACTTACGATAAATTTTTTATGAATTATTCCGTGGACTGCAGTCAGAAGGTGATGAATCTGATTGCAGTCCGATAAATGAATTTTTATAAAATATTGGTAATGAATTGGATCCCGAGATTTTTACACAATAATATTTGGGTCGTTTAAGACCTTTTGTAAAAAGTTGGGAATTTTTGGAATAAGTTAACTATTTTATTAAAATCCCCGAAAACAGCCCAGTTTTGAAGATTAAAGCTGAAACGACATAAGTAGTGATTTGCGTGTCTAAATGTCGGGTATGCTATCTGAGAATAATCTAACATGTTATATGTCAATAAAAGTGCTATGTGCAATGTCGTATGTTTGCTTGTGAACGGGAATAGATGGGAAGCTTATATGGGCATAAACCGTTAAAGTGATACATGTTATGTGATAGATACGTGAAGGAACTTTGCGCTCTTTTTGAAAACCACTAAATGACTAACTGGTAATCATATTAGGACGTGATTGACCGACCTTGACTGTTAGCTATTTTTGAGAGTCAAACCGAGCAACCGAGGTGAGTTCACACTTTCTACAAGGCATGGGATTTCCGGTGGTTGGGAATGGGTTAAAGAATAAAAATGGAATCTACATATCCTCCTTGGGTTGGATATGAACGGCCATCCTCCATGGGTAGGATGCCAATATTAATCCTGCGTATTCTCCTTGGGTAGAATACGTACGTTCGTCCTCCTTGGGTAGGACAACAACCTCAAAACTTACTAGACAAAACTTTATCATTCAGTCCCTCATCTTATATCGACTTAATCGCCGAGGCCAATGGCGAGCGGGTCATTAGTTAATAGCGCTATTAGGTTTAACAAACCTCACACCGTGCTAGTCGGACGGGCATGTACTAATGGACTATGGCAAACTGTCAATGATGATAGAACATTGACGTAGGGCACATTATTGTTCGTCAGTTGTCGATATCGGTCTAGTGGTTCACATGGGGAAGCCCCCACTGATTATGGATATGGTTTGGGGTAATAAAAGGAACTGGTTAAACGTACTTTCAACTAAGGGGTAACCCCCACGGCAAATAAGCCAACGAAAGTCAAACCACGTTTTTCATAAACAACTCAAAACTAAACAACCAAACGTGAACTCACTCAACTTTGTTGTTGACTCGTTGTTACATGCCTTACAGGTCGCTAGATGCTTATGGAGCTTGCACGAGGAGGAGGTCGTTGTGGGACATGGACTATTATGTCCCATGCTTAATAAATAAACTTTATGAACTTATGGAACTTATGTTTTGGTCTTTAAACTTATGAACTATGAACTCATGTTTTGGACTTACGTTTTATGCTTCCGCTGTTAACTTAAAATCGGTTACCTTCTTTAGGTCACCAATTATATTGTGGTTGGTTTTATTAACTTAATTACGTTGTTCAATATGAATGGTGGCTCGATCCTGGTCATGTTACGCCTCCAAGCGGTGATACTCCGAATGGTGGATTTTGGGGGTATGACAGATTGGTACCAGAGCCATTGGTTATAGTGAACTTGGTTTTAAAAAGGGGAAAAACATTTTGATAAAACCAGACTATAACCTGTACAGTGCTCAACGATCCACAACGTCGCTTCGCTCCACGTGCAAGACTCAACACTATAGGTAATATGGTTTATGTTTGTATTGCCTGCCTGCTAGTTTAAGCAGCGCAGTTGATCATGGTATGCTTAGTTAGTGTAACAACTATTGCTTGAAACCCTGTGTGTTTACTTTCTTCTGTCATCCCACACTTACGCACTGATGTGTGTAAAATGCAACATATAAATTACATCAAATGAGGCATAAAACTAACCCTTTTTTAGTACTAATATTGGAAAAAGAGTGTTTTTGTCTTCCTTTTGTATTTTCAGGATTAAATGAGCTCAAAAACGCAAAAGAAGCAAAAAGACAGCTAAATCCAACATAAATACAAGAAAAGGAACATTAGTGGATTGCCCGAACCCTCAACGGCACCTTCCAAAGCAAAATAGAGAAAACAGAAGGCTGAACACGCCCCGTGCTCAGCCAGCACGGGGCCGTGCCCAAGAAGCAGCAGAAAAGACAAACCTATAGAAGCTTCTATTGCCCACCACGGGCCGTGCTCAGCGGACACGGGGGCGTGCCGAAAGTACTGCAGGCGCATTAATTGTAATTCGCAATTACAATTAATGAAGAGAGAGAGTGTCAGACGGGCACGGGGCCGTGCCCAGCGAACACGGGGCCGTGCCCAGGCCTCTGTTCAGCCTATAAATAGGAGTGCTTGGTTTCATTTCAACTCATCCCTTGGCACACCACCTCTCTCACACTTCACCCACCACCCACCACCATCACAACACCATCATCCACCACCATCATCCATTGTCCATCATAGAGTGTGTGAGTCATCTCGGGATCCAAGATTGATCGTAAGAGTTCTTGACAATCAAGGCCATGTTTGCCTAAGTCTCTTACATCACTTGGTGAAGACAAAGTGTCTAGTATAATACTTTTTATTTCTAATCTTTTGCACTTTTTATTTGGTTTTGTATTAATGACTTTAATAACTAGTTACTTATGTTGAAGGTGATCTTTCCTTATCGTTTGTCCGTGGTGTCTTGGCATTATTTTACTGTCTATATAAAATAAAGGATTTTCACCATTCATATCTCCACGGTCTATATGGAGGTATGTTGGCTACCTGGTAGGGGGTTAAGGGAACGGTTTGGTAAAGGTCTTGCCATTGTTCAGCGTTTAGAGGTCCTGCAATGGACCTGGGTCAAATTTAGTAAGACCTCCTTCAATACTTCACGGTATTGGATGGCGGGGGTCCAAACTCTTTGATCCCCTCATAAGTTAACTACTATTAATACTATAACCCGGCTATTTAGGACTGTATCCCTGCTGACTCAGACTACTTAGTCGAGGGTAACGTCACCGCCAAAAGCGGGGCCTACCACAATATTGCATTAATAACTTAATTCATTATCTTCCAATAATCCACCCCTTTAGGATTGTATCCCTGCTGACTCAAACTACTAGGGTGAGGGTAACGTCACCTTCAAAAGAGGGGCCTACTACAATAACTAAGATAATCTCTTAATTATGTGCAAAAGTGCGGAAATAATCAAAGGTTATACTAGATACGAGTCGGAACCAAGTGCTTCATCTTGTCTATCTGTTTTTATTTTATTTTTATTTTCAGCATTTTAGTTAGTTTTTATTTTTCTTAGTTTAAAACATTTTTCTAAACTTTTATTTTGGTTAGACGTTGAGGATAAACCGGTATTAAAAGCTCTTGTGTCCTTGGACGACCTCGGTATCTTACCAACGCTATACTACACTCAACGATGGGTGCACTTGCCCATATGTGTGTTTAGTGTTAGTGAAATATCATGTTTTATAAATTTAAAACTTGGCTAAAATAAGTGTTAAAAAGGGGCTTAAAATATACACCTAAAATATACGACACTTTCACGCACATCAAGTTTTTGGCGCCGTTGCCGGGGACACAAGGATTTTAAGAAAGTTAGGAATCAACGGCCTAATCATCTTTTATTTTTATTTTTTATTTTTTTAGGATTTTCTTAGTTTTTCAGCTTCTGCAGAGCTCAGCACGGGCCGTGCCCGGTCAGACACGGGCCGTGCCCAGCATCATCACTGGCATTTTTTATTTTCTGAAGTTACAGAGAGCTGAACACGGGGCCGTGTCGGTGCAACACGGGGTCGTGTCCAACTCCCAGTAACTGGGAATCCAGAAAACAATTACTGTATCTCTCAACACGGGCCGTGTTCACTGAGCACGGGGCCGTGGTGAACATTCTGACCAACGTTCTTTTCTGTTTTTATTGCAGGACCCGGAACCCAGGCACCACATTTGAACCTCCTACGTAGTGCATGAGCTCCAGTTCTAGTAGAGACATAAAAGAACCCCTAGAAGAACCCGAGCGCTTTCTCAGAAAAAGACTAAAAGCTAAAAATCAAGAGAAAGCTTCGGGGGACCCACTTCCAATGGCGGACCAACGTACCCTCATGGATTACCTACGGCCTACCGTAGGCAATCTTGGCGCTGCGATCAATGCACCGAATGTCGAGGCCAACAACTTCGAACTTCGGCCGCATTTGATACAAATGCTCCAAAACTCCGCAACCTTCCACGGGCTTGCGGACGAGGATCCCCATCTACATATTACTAACTTTTTAGAAATATGTGATACCTTTCGGATCAATGGAGCATCAAATGACGCCATCCGCCTTCGAATGTTTCCTTTCTCACTAAAAGACCGAGCCAAAGCTTGGCTTAACACCCTCCCAGTTGGATCGGTAAACACCTGGGATGAACTCGCCCAAAAGTTTTTGTATAAGTATTTCCCTCCTGCTAAAACGGCTAAATTAATAACTGAAATTAATACATACTCACAAGAGGATGGGGAATCCTTATATGAAACTTGGGAAAGGTTCAAGGAGCTTCTAAGAAAGTGTCCTCACCATGGTCTAGCGGTATGGCAACAAGTATCCACTTTCTACAATGGATTGTTGCCACACACAAGACAAACACTTGATTCAAGCTCCGGGGGACTCTTAGGTAATCGTCGCCCAAATGAAATATATAACCAAATTGAGGAAATTGCTCAAACCAATTTTCAATGGCACACTCCCCGAGGTAATAAATCTATTGCCCCGGGCGCCCATAAGGTTGATGAAAGCACCTCTTTACAAGCCCAAATCGAGGCCCTCTCTTCAAAAATCAAAAGGCTAGAAATGACAAAAACGGCCTCGGTTATGGCTTGTGAAGGGTGTGGTGGGTCACATGAAAATTGGAGTTGTATGAAAGAATTAGATGAACAAACTGAAACGGTAAACTACATGGATAATAGACCTAGGCCGTCGGGTCCTCCAACGGGTACCTACAACCAAGGATAGCGTAACCACCCAAATCTTGGTTGGAGAGATCCCGGCAATAGTAGTAACCAACAAAATCAACGAACTAATTTTCAACAACCGCAAAATTTTCCTCAACAACAAGGTAGAAGAGAAAGGCTTGAAGATACTGTATCTCGCCTCATCTCTGACACTGAAAAGAAAAACTCGGATCGATTTCAACAATTGGAATCGAATTTCAGAAATCAACAAGCTAGTATTCAAAACGTTGAAAAACAATTAAATCAACTAGCTCAAAATTTCTCCGAGAGACCACAAGGCGCATTACCCAGTAATACCGAACCAAACCCAAAGGCACAAGTCCATCTCATCACATTACGAAATCGAACCGTGGGTCCCGAGGATGCTCCATTGCCGCCAAATGGAAGAAGTCATTTTGGCCAACCTGTAACTCCTCTTGCGCCAGAAAAGGCTTCTACACCGAATCAAGAGCCCACCAAGAATCCTCCAATCCCGTACCCCGGTAGGTTAATTCGTCAAAAGACCGATGAGCAATTCGCAAAGTTCGAAAGTTTACTAAAACAATTGCATGTTAATATTCCTTTTATTGAGGTCCTAACCCAAATGCCTAAATATGCAAAATACGTGAGGGATTTCCTCACTCACAAAAAGAAAATTGAATCGTTGCAATTAGTTAACCTAGGCGAAGAATGCTCAGCTCTAGTACTCAACAAACTTCCACAAAAGAAAATCGACCCCGGGAGCTTCACAATCCCTTGTTCGATTGGGAAGTCCCCCGTCCGAAATGCTTTAGCCGATCTTGGGGCTAGCATCAACCTCATGCCCACCTCAATGTTCAAGCGACTCGGCCTAGGAGCAACAAGCCCTACAAAGATGAGCATACAACTCGCCGACAGGTCCGTCAAGTTCCCACATGGGGTCGTCGAAAATTTGCTAGTCAAGGTCGACAAATTCGTTTTTCCAACCGACTTTGTTATCCTAGACATGGAGGAAGACACCGAGGTCCCCCTCATCCTCGGGAGACCATTCTTAGCCACCGCTCAAGCAGTGGTGGATATGAATGACGGAACTCTAACATTGAAGTTTGGGGATGAGGAAGTGAAATTTGAATGTGGAAAGAGAGTAGAGGAAGAAGATCCGGTCAACTACATGAAGGTCATAGACTCAAGCTTGGATGACGCTCTCCGACGGTGTAACATGGGATGCAACACATCCCACTTGGGTAACATATGACCAGGCATTGGGTCTAGCCAAGGACCCTTATAAACGTGGCGCACCATGGAGGCATTCCACGGAACTATCCTTAGTTTTATTTAGATTAGTTTTTATGTTTTTTAGTTAGTTTAATTTTCAGGAATAAAACACACTCATGGTGGTAAAGGATGAAAAGGGGAACGAGAAAAATGATCCCATGCACAAGAACGAGGCAACCCGACAATTTTCTCCCTTTCAGAAGGTTCAACACGGGCCGTGCCCAACCAACACGGCCCCGTGTCGGACCACCTGCAGAAAACGCCCAGTACAGGTAACTGGACACGGGCCGTGTTCACCCAACACGCCCCCGTGTCCAGACTTCTGTTCCTCTTATTTCAATTTTGTTACTGGCACTTGAACACGGGGCCGTGCCCGGATAACACGGGGCCGTGTTCAGTGCCCAGTAACACAAATTTTTGCTTTTCAAACACTATTTTACACATCTAATCAACCTAAAAATTTATTTTTGGGACACATTGAGGACAATGTGCAATTTAAGTGTGGGGGGGATGCTAAAACCTTGAATTTTGCAAGTCCTAAATACAAGCCTTACACAAAACTCTA
This sequence comes from Helianthus tuberosus, assembly GCA_030545235.1. Classification (NCBI taxonomy): domain Eukaryota; kingdom Viridiplantae; phylum Streptophyta; class Magnoliopsida; order Asterales; family Asteraceae; genus Helianthus; species Helianthus tuberosus. The sequence continues at coordinate 94,622,719 of CM060410.1, forward strand.
TTGGAACCGCTAATCACCCCAAATTTTTTCAAAATTTTCATTTTTTTTTTACTTGTCTAGGTTTAACTCGGGAAATTCAAGCTCTCAAAAAGGTTATATTTTTACAAATTTACAACCGATAGCGTAGTGATAAAAAGAACCAACATAAGAAAATTATGAAAAGGCATGACAAACTTATTTAAAATTTGATTATATATACTTGATCACATAAAAAACCCATTCCCACAAAAGTGAGTTTTGAGCCTTTATTGAGCACACAATTTCATATCATTTGACTAAATGCCCATTTTTCGTTTCTTGTGTGAATAGCCGCTTGGTTCTTACGACTCTAGAACTTGCCATGACAATACATTCCCGGTCCTTATCAACTTAAACCCGAGTAAGTAAATGATAGAGGCATTAGGACTAACCCTTTTTCATTTCTACACCATTATTTTTCTTTTTCTTTTACCACCTACCCAAAAATAAAAAATAAAAAAATAAAAAAAAATCCCCCTAGTTAGCCCCTTTGAGCCTAAACCTTTTCGTTTCACCACCCAAAACAAAAACCCTTTCACCCACCAAAACCTTTTTCATTTTTAACCCTTTATTTTAGTAACAAGTTCGGTTCTTCGTAAAAAAAAAAAAAAAAAAAAAAAAAAAAAAAAAAAAAAAATGAAGCAAAAAGAAAATAAACAAACAAAGTAATCAAACATAACTTTGTTTGAATAAAAGCTTCATCAAAAAAAAAAAAAAAAACATACGAAGACCGACACTTGTTACGCTTTTTAGCCCTTTTTCTACTAACCACTAACCCAACCACCTACCTTTAACCCTAGCCAACCCTTAACCCACAAAGTCCTCTTGATATCTACAAAGGTATAAAAGTTAAAAAGGAGGAGGATTGATCTCTTGGCAAGCTTATGGTAGGAATAAGTTCCATGCCGCTCTCGAGTGATTCACTAAAAATACACTTTCGGCCGAGTGTGAGTGATTTCCCCGTGAGGTATGTGAACTTGTATATAAATAAAATTTTAAAAATGCATGTTATGCCCAAATAAGTAATTTCTTTTATGAACAGTTCTAAATAAATCATTACGAATAGGAGTGTAAATAAATAAAAAATAAAACCCAAAAAGATCTTGGAAATCCCGACACTCTATGACAAGCCCAAAAACCTTCTCTTCTACCTATTCCATTTGGGAGTGTAAGCCAAATATTAAAGAGTTTTGCTTGAGGACAAGCAAAAGTTCAAGTGTGAGGGTATTTGATGTGTGTAAAATGCAACATATAAATTACATCAAATGAGGCATAAAACTAACCCTTTTTTAGTACTAATATTGGAAAAAGAGTGTTTTTGTCTTCCTTTTGTATTTTCAGGATTAAATGAGCTCAAAAACGCAAAAGAAGCAAAAAGACAGCTAAATCCAACATAAATACAAGAAAAGGAACATTAGTGGATTGCCCGAACCCTCAACGGCACCTTCCAAAGCAAAATAGAGAAAACAGAAGGCTGAACACGCCCCGTGCTCAGCCAGCACGGGGCCGTGCCCAAGAAGCAGCAGAAAAGACAAACCTATAGAAGCTTCTATTGCCCACCACGGGCCGTGCTCAGCGGACACGGGGGCGTGCCGAAAGTACTGCAGGCGCATTAATTGTAATTCGCAATTACAATTAATGAAGAGAGAGAGTGTCAGACGGGCACGGGGCCGTGCCCAGCGAACACGGGGCCGTGCCCAGGCCTCTGTTCAGCCTATAAATAGGAGTGCTTGGTTTCATTTCAACTCATCCCTTGGCACACCACCTCTCTCACACTTCACCCACCACCCACCACCATCACAACACCATCATCCACCACCATCATCCATTGTCCATCATAGAGTGTGTGAGTCGTCTCGGGATCCAAGATTGATCGTAAGAGTTCTTGACAATCAAGGCCATGTTTGCCTAAGTCTCTTACATCACTTGGTGAAGACAAAGTGTCTAGTATAATACTTTTTATTTCTAATCTTTTGCACTTTTTATTTGGTTTTGTATTAATGACTTTAATAACTAGTTACTTATGTTGAAGGTGATCTTTCCTTATCGTTTGTCTGTGGTGTCTTGGCATTATTTTACTGTCTATATAAAATAAAGGATTTTCACCATTCATATCTCCACGGTCTATATGGAGGTATGTTGGCTACCTGGTAGGGGGTTAAGGGAACGGTTTGGTAAAGGTCTTGCCATTGTTCAGCGTTTAGAGGTCCTGCAATGGACCTGGGTCAAATTTAGTAGGACCTCCTTCAATACTTCACGGTATTGGATGGCGGGGGTCCAAACTCTTTGATCCCCTCATAAGTTAACTACTATTAATACTATAACCCGGCTATTTAGGACTGTATCCCTGCTGACTCAGACTACTTAGTCGAGGGTAACGTCACCGCCAAAAGCGGGGCCTACCACAATATTGCATTAATAACTTAATTCATTATCTTCCAATAATCCACCCCTTTAGGATTGTATCCCTGCTGACTCAAACTACTGGGGTGAGGGTAACGTCACCTTCAAAAGAGGGGCCTACTACAATAACTAAGATAATCTCTTAATTATGTGCAAAAGTGCGGAAATAATCAAAGGTTATACTCGATACGAGTCGGAACCAAGTGATTCATCTTGTCTATCTGTTTTTATTTTATTTTTATTTTCAGCATTTTAGTTAGTTTTTATTTTTCTTAGTTTAAAACATTTTTCTAAACTTTTATTTTGGTTAGACGTTGAGGATAAACCGGTATTAAAAGCTCTTGTGTCCTTGGACGACCTCGGTATCTTACCAACGCTATACTACACTCAACGATGGGTGCACTTGCCCATATGTGTGTTTAGTGTTAGTGAAATATCGTGTTTTATAAATTTAAAACTTGGCTAAAATAAGTGTTAAAAAGGGGCTTAAAATATACACCTAAAATATACGACACTTTCACGCACATCACGCACTTTCACCACACGTTTCTCACTTATGTTCGCTTCATTGTGAAGATCATGAGTGGACGACTAAACCTAACTCAAGCCCAGCTGACGGCTCTAATCAACGAACGAGTGGCTGAGGCACTCGCAGCTGTCCCTGTAGGAGGTATAACCTGCTATTTCGACCCATCCTAGGATGTTTAGATGTAAGGACCGGGTTTGCGACCCGAATGAGTCGGTTCAGAGGAATTCTATCAAATACAGGTGCGGAAAACAAGTATTTGACTTAAACACAGCTGAATCTTCACTTTAACACTGATTTGTATTGATATGAATTCAATTACAATCAGTTCTCACACCGGCAGCACCTCGGTATGGAAATTCAGAATTGATACTTTTAATTTCGCTTGACCTAGACCTCCTATATATAGAGATTGAGATTTCGCTTCAGCATGACTCAAGAGAAATCTTAACATGTTGATTTCGCTTGAGCTGCTTCAAGCGAAATCCCTTCAACATTCAAAAGTTCAAGCGAAATCTTACTAACTCTATCACATTTTCTCATTCTACATGCCCTGATCTAATCTATCTAGTCTAAGACTCGATACAAGACGAAGTCGACAGATGTAGTGCACCAACAGACTCCCCCTCAGATGTTGACGAGTCGACTATCGAGTCACACCAATGCTGTATCTTCACATCTTCATTCTTGATCAGTCTCTGGGCTTTTCTCTCTCTATCTTCTTCTCCAGATTCACTTTGCTCTATCAGACTCCCCCTCACAATTTGCTGGTATTCATTTGTTCTTCAGCAACATCTGCTTTAGGATCAATGTCTGACTCAAATGTTGTTTACAAGATCATTGCCTGGCTTTTATCTAATTCTCTTGATCAGATCTCTTGATTCCTTAAGTTCATCAGCATCAGCAGCTAGCAAACTTTAGATTCATGATCAGAGTCTGACTTTTGTAAGCTTTGAATGAATTAACCTGGCTCACCTGTAACAATCTTAACCCAGAAATAAATTTTCTAAATTTAACAATTTAAATGCACTAACAATCTGATATAATCAGATAATTCTCTCTCATATCACAAATCAATGATGAACCAAATGTAGGTTTTTTAAAAATACCAAATTGTAAGAATTTTAACAAACCTTTTTACACTTTAAGATTCACTCTCCCTCACAACCAAGTCATCATGTTTAGCACTTGAAATTTTGACAATCAGCTTTTCAATATCAGTTGTCGAAAATCTTTTTGTATTTTTCAAAATTTATGCTAAAACACACTAAAAATCTTTTTGTAATTTTTGATTGTAAAGGAATGCAATAAAGAAATATTTACAAACAATATTTTTTGTGAGTTTGTGCAAGAGGATCATATCAGTTTATGAAACATATCACTAACACCGTTAAGCTTCATTTCATTTTAAGTTCTAAACAATTTACCTAGATTGTCAGTATGTTTGTCCACTTAAATTTTCACACAAAGTTCAACTGATCAGAGATACGTTATTAATGTTTTAAGCAACTTAAACTTATCCATGTGTCCCACTACTTGAATATACTCCCGTATCCAGATCCCAATATTCAGTCTTACAGGTGAGTATACCACAGATGATATCTGTCAAGGGAATAAATTATAGTACGAGGGCCGTGAGAGCTCAGGTCGATACTCCCGTATACGCAGAGAGATGACGGCTTCGACTTTTGGTGTGTCCCCTTTAGAGGATCTTTTGCATTACAACAGCAGCGACTATCAATTTTATTGTTTCATCTGCTTGCTGAGGGCGATGCTATGTTTCAAGCATTTGCAGAAAGTATTATCCGGGGACTAGGTCAGAAATTTCTTTCAGCAGAAGTCCTGGGATAATACCCCAGATATCACTGAGCATAAAGACCTAGTATCTCAGAATAAGGGACCTTTCAAACAAGATTTCAGGGGTTACCTATATATCCAAGTTTGTGTTAACCCACAGAATAAGCAAGTTTGAAATTTAGGTTTATATCTCGTCACAATCTACTAAATGTGCAAAAACCTACTGACATATCCACAGTAAGATTATTTATCACATTTTTCTTTACATTTCTTTAGCATGTTGTGATAGTCCACTGATGTACTATCATTTCCTCTATATGCAACAAAACTCATTTTTAATTTTATCATGTTTTTGTCTTTTTCAAATTTTCAAATGTTTTTGGATTTTCTGAAAAAAAATTTACTCCCCCTAAAATGCAAACACATTTTAGGAAATTTGAAAATAAACTGTACAATAAACATGACAACTGAAATCAAATCGCATCAAATCGCCATTCACTCGGCATAAACAATCAGAACTCCCCCTATCACAAAACTATTTTCTCATTTAGATTTCAAAACACTTAAGTTTGTTTTAATCAAAATGACTTTTCCGGAAAATAAGTTTTTATGATATAATCATTTGTAGATTCGGGGTGTGGTTCATCACATTGTCTATTCTTAATCATTTGTAGCAGATCAAGTACAAATTAATGTCCTTGATTTACCACTTACCAGTATGCACCATCTATATCAATTGTAAAAATTACCATATGTAGAACACAATACCACTTGTAGGAATGTTACGTCTACATCACCATTTTACCAATCAGAATGCCGATTCCTGCTTCGCACTTACCAACCTGGAAGCTCCGGCGTAGTCATACAACCTGTAAACATCCAAACACTATCAAAAACTTTTAAAAAAAAAACTTCAAACATTAGAAAGATGCCGATTCCTGATCCACGATATAAACTTGGGATCTCCGGCAAGTCCTAAGACTTTAAGGAAAGCAAACTTCCACCCAAGTCTTATTTGACTTGGTGGCTTCCAATTCCTGAGCAGTAGGGTTGTAAGTTGCCTTTTTAGTTGCATAAAAATCTTTAACCCCCTTTACTTTCCCATCAAGCATTTTCTTGAAAATTTTCTTAACATTTTCATTGAATGTTTTTTCAATATCAAAATCTGAGCTTTCAACTTTATCAACCAGTTGTTTAAACTCTTCCACACTCAGTGATTTAATGTCAACATCATTCATCAAATCTTTGATCTCATCTTGTGACTCCTCTGATTTTGTGGAATCAGATTCATTGCCAGATTGTACATCTGATTTTTTAACAATCCATTTTTGATTGTCTTTTGCACTCTTTTTGTACAATCTTTTAGAATTTTCACCAACTTCATTCTTTGAATTTTCAAAAGTTTTGAAGTTTGTAGTTGGTGAATCATTCTTTTCAACCACCTTTTCTTTAAGTTTTTCAGATACTCCCTGTTTTTTGTTGACTTTGTTAGGACAATTATGAGCAATGTGTCCAACAACTTGGCATTGAAAACAAGTTCTTGTGTCTCTGATTTGAAAAACTCCAGTTGGATGAAAAACTCCAGTTCCTGTCCTTTTCCTTTCATCAAGAAACTCTTGATTTGATTTTTTCAAGGATAAGCTATTTGACTCCTCTTCATAGCTTTTTCCTGCAACATATGTCATTTTTGATTTAAAATTTCTAACATATTTTTCATTTTTACGATTTTCAGGTGGAGTAAAACCAAGACCTTTCTTTTTGTAACTACAATTTTGATTTGTTTTCTTTTGAAAACTAGAATCAGAATTGTAATTCTTTTTTCCTTTTTTCTTGTTTAACCTTTGTTGAACTCTAGAAGTGTATTTTTTAGGTTTTTCAGTAGATTTTGGATCCTTAATTTCAGAAAAATTAATTTCTGTCATTTTGAAAACCTTTTTGATCATGTCAAAGCAAACACTTCTAATCGGAAACTCTTTGTCAGAGTATAATTTGTCCGAATCATTTAAAGTATATGCAACTTCAAATGTTTCATCATCCAAATTTGCCTTTGATAACAAAAATTCTTTACTATAAGACCGTTTTTCCGATGATTTTGAACTGTTGACTGACGAACTTGAACCCCCAGACTCAAACTTTGACTCAGACACCTCCTCAGTATCCAACACCTGATCGACCACCTTTTTGATTAACTCAGACTCATGATCAGTATCAGACGAGGTAAACGTGATATCAATGTTATCTGGTAAAACATCAGTTGTCTCGGATTTTAACTTTATATTGACTGCTTTTTCGACTTGCTCCTCATTTGGTTTTCTAGGAGAATACCCTTCCCAGATAGGAGGCGGACACTTGTTGTATTTAATAGTCGATTTCTTACCAGTCTCATTCTTTTGCTTCTCATCCTGAAATGCTTCAAAACCTGCAATAGTAGGATAAACTCGATCAATAACATAATCAGAACAAGAATAACTCAGTAATAACCTCCTGATCCTTTCATTCTCAATCTTTTCTTTCTCCAACTCTTGCTTTACATTAGCATTTTCTTCGATGTAATGATTAATTGCCTTTTGCTTTGCCATCAACGTAGAATTCGTCATCGTTAAAGCTTTTTCTCTTTCAGAGTTTGTTGTTTGAAGACCTGTCACAGTTCTGTTCAACACGCTATATGATTCTTTCACATAGCTGATGTCAGATAGTAGCTTTTCTATCAATCTTTCTCTATCAAACAGAATCACATCTTTTTCTTCACAACTTTTGCAAATTTCTAAACATTTCTTGCAAGGCTTTTCAACTTCAACAATCTTCTCAATCTCGATTGTTTTTACCACTTCAATCACTTTTTCTTCATCAGTTACCTTCTCAGCTTCAGTCACTTTTTCTTCAACAACTACTTTAACTTCCTCATTCTGTTGTTGTTCTTTAGCAGCTTGTTTTTTCTTCAGTTTCTCCATGCGATCTGCAAAATAGAAATGAAAACTTTCAGGAGAAAGATGATTTTTAGCAATATTAATATGTTTCTCTTCCTCATCATCACTGCTACTCTCCATTGGTGTTTGATCAAACTCTACAGATTTTTCAGACTCAGCATCTGAAATACCAGAATCAGATGGTGTTTGATCAAAAACAACTTCTTTTTCTGAAGTATCCTCATTTTGCACACTCTCATCTGTACTTAATGATTCAGAATCAGCACTTTCTAAACTTTCTTCAGATGTAATTGATTGATCTTTCACTGTTTCACCAATTGATCTCATCCAGTTTGCAAACAAGTCTGGTTCTCTAACAATCTTTGCAATGAAAGCTTTGAAATCCCCTTTTTCATCAACAAACATATCCCAGCTGAATCCTTCAGGTAGTTGTTCATCATTTTGATCCACTAAACATGCTGTACTGTTAGAAGAAATGTAGTTGCTCCAGTTGAAATCTACCAAACATCCTCTCTTTGAATCTTCAATCTTTCTACCATGAGCCGTCTGTAATTCTTGTGTCTGACCAACTTGCTGATAAATGGCTTTCCGGTAGTAGTCATCTTTTCCAAAAGGATTCTGAGCACCACTAACTTCTCTGTTCTTGCATTCCCGCTTAAAATGACCTTTTTCTCTGCACCTGAAACAAGTAACTTTAGATTTATCAAAACCTAAAGTAGAAACACAAGCATCAAGAAAATCATTTCTCCCGGTAATTGTCTTGAACTTTTCAGCACGTCTAAGAACACTTGCAAGACACCATTTGATATCCATTAGTTCCATCTCTTCTGCATCTATTTGGTCGTAATCCTCTTTAGTAAGCATAGGATTTCCAATTCGACCAGCCACTAAACCTTCATATGAGATAAGCACGGAACCAAGTAATGCCATATGATCTTTTGCAATGTCTTCTGTAAGTCCCGTATAACCGGATCTTTCAATGATATCAAACAATCACCAAGTTTGTGCGGAATCCAAACTTGGTGAGATTCAAGAATAAACACGAAAAGCAAGAAATACGAAGAACAATACCGGAATCACTTTCAACACTTGCACACGATTCTATTACTTGAATAAGCAAAACCGTCTAGTACAAGTGTCCTACCACCAAATCGCCTCTCTCTCTAGAGAAAATGTAACAATGATGATCCAAAGGTTCAAACCTAAAAACAAGTTAGAAACTTGTTTTTATACTAACTCAAGCCCACTTCCCTACATGGGCTCCCCTTGGGCCTGCTTGCCCCACATGGCCTAAAGCTTGGCCCAAGTGACCTCTAAAGGTCCAAAACCTAATATAAACTAACCCTGTACGGCCCAGTTCATAACCATAACCCGTTGTGTTAATTTGATGCGTCAGTCTCACACTTCAGGGCCTAACAATCTCCCCCTAGACTGATGCCATCAAATTGTCTTCATAGCATGAATTCAGCAACGTCTTCAACGAAGTCTATGGTTGATGCTTTGCTGCAGTTGTTGTGGAAGTTCTTGACTTCTGAACTCTCAGCACTGGGTCTCTTTCTTCAGCTCTTGTGATTAGCTTCATATCAGGATCTCGATCAGCTTTGCTTGAAATATCTTTGTCAAAAAGAATGTGAGAGGAGGATTCTCAGCAGCTCTTTTCTTCTTCAGTCTTTGTCTTTCAAGCAGGTTCACGGTACTTCTTCAAATGCACTATCACTGTCAGACGGCAATTCGTATCCGATTCTTCTGACTCAGGTACATCTTGTTGTTGTGCTGCTTCAGGCTTCTTCAGCAACTAACAGCATCTCAGTCTTCAACAACCCCTGTTCTTGATTGAAATCAAGTTCTGCACATACTCACAAACTCATAAGCAAACATTTCTTATGCAACAGGGAAAGTACCACATGAACACTAGGTACATGAAATTTCACAATTTAAATTCTTTTAACTTTTGATGATCAGTCAAATCTTCAAGAACGGTTATATTTTTTAATTTTAAGAAAAACAAATAAGCACTCTATTTTTGTTTTTTTTTTTTTTATAGAAAAAACAAGACACTAATTTTTTTTGTATTTTTTTTAATTTTTTTTTTTTTTAATTAATTTTTTTTTTTTTATTTTTAAGAACTAAAAACAAATAAAAACTCAAAATATAAACAACTACCATAATATACAATTACAATTGCAATGGGATCAAAAATCGTTCTTAGGCAGACTAAGGAACACTTTTCAGTACGAGCCTAATCAAACTGGTCTATGCGATTGCCAATATGTTTGTCCACTTAAACTTTAACGCTCAACTTTCAATTTTTCAACATCGTGATATGCTTTAAGTAATATTATACTATTATACCCATGTGTCCCATTCCAAGGCATACCCCCGCGATCAAGGTAAGCACAACGATTCATCGTAGCAGGTGAGTATACTGATGTCATCCTTTAAGATATCCTGACTGTGTCTAGGTCTGCATATAATCTGTTTTATCATGTTTTGATTTCTTAACAATGAACACCCAAATAAATACTAATCAAATCCTGGAAATATAAACAGCACACTCTATCATGCAAGTATCTTCCCTACCACATATTTCACAAGTCCAATCCAGATTTCTGAAATCTTAACTGGGAATAGATTGAGAAGAGAACAGAATAGATCTTAAGCAGAGATGGCATAATATACAGATCAAATGAGTTTTTCTCAGTTTGATATAGGTTTCTTGGGTTTCTTTTGGGCACTTGAGGGCCTCTTTCGGGTGTATTAGATCTATAGTGCGACAACGTACAGCTAGGTCAGCATGTATCTGGATGCAGCAAAAGCTGTCGTTGCCTAGCACCTCCAGGTCAGCATATATCTGGATGCAGCAGAGGAGGTACACGACTTTTTCAGAGAAGATTTCAGAATCAGATCAAAATTGTGTGTATCGGGACAACATACAGACATTCAAATAGAAATGAGCTAATTCCAAGTGACTTTCTTTCCTGGGTTCATGTACAATATTAGTTCTGAACAGAAGAACAGCCAAGATATCCCCGGATGATTCAACAATATAAAGACCCGAAACCTCAGATGTTGGCTATCTATCAACGCAAGATTTAAGACCATAAAATCATACGCCGTTGGTATGTTACCCACATGTGTTAAGACCATAAAATCATACGCCGTTGGTATGTTACCCACATGGTACATAATTCGTTATGTTTATATCACTTAGTATCTTTTATCATGTTGAGCGTCAAGCCTATCGACATATCGCAGTAGATCCTAGTCTTTTCAGCTATGGCACCTTACATGTGTTAGTCAAACCCTTTAACACGAACATTTATTTCACTTCCCAGATCATGCAATTTCTCTTTTTGGCTTTTTCATTTTTCAAATGTTTTTGTATTTTTGTCATTTTCTCCCCCTAAAACAATACATATATACAGTAAACTCTTTTTGTATTTTCTGAGTTTTCTCCTCCTAAACTCTATATCTATCTATATGTTCCTCTAAAAAGATCAGCAAAAAAGAGGAACATATAGATAGATATAGATAGATATAGAAAAGTAAGAAATGATCAGCAAAAAAGAGGAACTCTATATCTATCTATATCAGTCTCACACTTGTTAGTCCCGAAAACCCGTGATATCACTCTATGGTTCGATCGAATGCGGAAAGTAAGATCAAACCGCCAAGAACAAAAAGAAATATTTCATTACATAATGTAGTGTCGCTGCTTAGATCGCACACAGTCTCGAAGACTGTCTGGTACGATCTTCGAGAACCTTGCACACAATCTCTAGGATTGTCGGGTACAAGGTTCTCCTTTAGGGGGCTACATGATTACACAAATGAGAGCTCTAACCTAATAATCTAGATAAGACTATTTATAGAAGCCACTACCCCATTGGCCCACATGGCCTAAGCCCAAGCCCAAGACATAATAATAAAACAAATAAACACAAAATAAACGTAATAAAGATAAGCGTAAAACTTTGGACCTAACAATCTCCCCCTAGTTTTATGCTCTCTTTATTACGGTTTAGCTGATCTCCAACCTTGGATCTTCTCCTTTGGGGCCCCATCAGTAAACGAGCCCATTCGGATGATGTCGGATGAAATGACGGAGGACTTCGGATGCGTCTCGGATCAGGGCCGAAGAATGATATGAATTTTTTTTACTAACAAGAACACACGGATTCAAAGTGATCCGTCTGGTATTCAAGTCATACGATCCATTAGCATCACTAGAAACATTCTGATCCATATTATTTTGCATTGGATTTCCATCATTTCGAAGCCCAGTCACAACAGATCCAACAACAGTTGCCGTAGGTAAATAGGAAACCAAAAATAATCTCTTCAGCAGTCCCTCGTCTACTTGAACCAAAAAACATTATATATATATTCTGATCCCTGTTCCATTAGCATTACTAAAAACATAGCTGTTGTAATAGATGGACTCCCATTTTGTGGCCCACTCTGGTAAGCCCAAAATCACATTCTTAGAAATTGTCAGAAGGTGGGCTTATGAATAAACATTCCAAACATCTAGGAATGCATGGTGTGTGCGTGGCCCATAATTTGTAAATTCCAATTTGTCAAGTTCCAAATAAGTAGGGCCTAAGAAATGCATGCACCGAAAACAATTCAATCTCCTTACCTTTTGACCGTTGATGTATCACCTCATCTGACGGCTCACAATTACTAGGGATTTTTAATTCCCTGAAGTGACATCATGTGCATAGCCGCCAACAAACATTCCCCAACATTCTGCTGACATCATCAATCATCATCCCGATAATCGTTCCTAGCTTCAAAGTTTAAATCCGGAATTGATTCCGGCGAACATTTAACCGGAGCACTTTACTTCCGATAACAAAACAACCACCGCCACCCAGTTCACCATTCCGATGACTTATCATCTCCGGTAAATCTGCACTGAAACCTAGCCAACATGAACATCTTGCAGCCGTCATCCATCAAAAACAGCCGACAACTTCTTTTATGCCGACAACCACCTTGTGCCACTAACTTCAGCCGCTACCATCATCTGACTTCTCCGCTCACTTTTGTCCTCCGACCACTTCATCTTCGTCGGACCTCTGTAACGGTCATCGTCTCCGACCATTACTATCGTACCATTGCTGGTCAACCTGCTGTCCACTGATAGTCTCAACAACATCAACAGACAACCGACTTCAGCTTTGACGAACATTCATCCCCGGACACTGTGTAAACTTCTTTTTGTTCTTCGAGTGATATCAAAACCGAGCCTTTGAAAGACTTCAATAGCTCTGATACCACTTGTTAGTCCCGTAAACCGGATCTTTCAATGATATCAAACAATCACCAAGTTTGTGCGGAATCCAAACTTGGTGAGATTCAAGATAAACCGAAAAATATGAAAATACGAACCGAATACGAAGAACACAATACCGAATCACTTTGAAACTTGCACACGATTCAATTACTATCAACTAGCAAAACCGTCTGGTACAAGTTCCTACACTACCAAAATCGCCTCTCTCACTAGAGAAAATGTAACAATGATCATCAAACCCTAAAACAAGTTAGAAACTTGTTTATATACCTACTAAAGCCCACTTCCCTACATGGGCTCCCCTTGGGCCTGCCTGGCCCACATGGCCTAAAGCTTAGCCCAAGTGACCTATAAAGGTCCACAACCTAATATAAACTAACCCGATATAGCCCAGCTCGTAACCATAACCCGTTGTGTTAATTTGATGCGTCAGTCTCACACTTTAGGGCCTAACATATAGATAGATATAGAGTTTAGGAGGAGAAAACTCAGAAAATACAAAAAGAGTTTACTGTATATATGTATTGTTTTAGGGGGAGAAAATGACAAAAATACAAAAACATTTGAAAAATGAAAAAGCCAAAAAGAGAAATTGCATGATCTGGGAAGTGAAATAAATGTTCGTGTTAAAGGGTTTGACTAACACATGTAAGGTGCCATAGCTGAAAAGACTAGGATCTACTGCGATATGTCGATAGGCTTGACGCTCAACATGATAAAATATACTAAGTGATATAAACATAACGAATTATGTACCATGTGGGTAACATACCAACGGCGTATGATTTTATGGTCTTAACACATGTGGGTAACATACCAACGGCGTATGATTTTATGGTCTTAAATCTTGCGTTGATAGATAGCCAACATCTGAGGTTTCGGGTCTTTATATTGTTGAATCATCCGGGGATATCTTGGCTGTTCTTCTGTTCAGAACTAAAATGTAATCGTTCTTGAAGATTTGACTGATCATCAAAAGTTGAAAGAATTTAAATTGTGAAATCTGAGTACAAATACTTGGATGTACCTAGTGTTCATATGGTACGTTCCTCTGTTGAATAAGAAATGTTTGCTTATGAGTTTGTGAGCACGTGCAGAACAGGGGTAGTTGAAGACTGAAATACTGTTAGTTGCTGAAGAAGCCTGAAGCAGCTCAACAACAAGATGTACCTGAGTCAGAAGAACCGGATACGAAACGTCGTCTGACAGTGAAAGTACATTTGAAGAAGTACCATGAACCTGCTTGAAAGACAAAGATTGAAGAAGAAAAGAGCTGCTGAGAATCCTCCTTTCACATTCTTTTTGACAAGATTTTCAAGCAAATGCTGATCGTGATCCTGATATGAAGCTAACCACAAAAGCTGAAGAAAGAGACCCGGTGCTGAGAGTTCAGAAGTCAAGAACTTCCACAACATCTGCAGCATAGCGACGACCATAGACTTCGTTGAAGATGTTGCTGAATTCATGCTATGAAGACAATTTGATGGCATCAGTCTAGGGGGAGATTGTTAGGCCCTAAAGTGTGAGACTGACGCATCAAATTAACACAACGGGTTATGGTTACGAGCTGGGCTATATCGGGTTAGTTTATATTAGGTTGTGGACCTTTATAGGTCACTTGGGCTAAGCTTTAGGCCATGTGGGCCAGGCAGGCCCAAGGGGAGCCCATGTAGGGAAGTGGGCTTTAGTAGGTATATAAACAAGTTTCTAACTTGTTTTAGGGTTTGATGATCATTGTTACATTTTCTCTAGTGAGAGAGGCGATTTTGGTAGTGTAGGAACTTGTACCAGACGGTTTTGCTAGTTGATAGTAATTGAATCGTGTGCAAGTTTCAAAGTGATTCGGTATTGTGTTCTTCGTATTCGGTTCGTATTTTTATATTTTTCGGTTTATCTTGAATCTCACCAAGTTTGGATTCCGCACAAACTTGGTGATTGTTTGATATCATTGAAAGATCCGGTTTACGGGACTAACATCTTCAGAAAAACTTTGACCTTCTGGAAGATTTAGAGCTATGTTGCATTGAATCACACAACCATTTCCCATCTTTGTGCTTTGAGACTGAAAACTTTCTGATGAGCTTTTCGGATTAACACTCGGATACAATGAGAAACCACTGTTGCTTTTGTTTGAGTTTTGATCAGTCTTTTCTGTAGAATCTCCAACACTATAAGCAGTCTGAATTTTCGGACTTCTCTCAGCTTCTGAAGTCGAAACACTACCCTTGTAATACATCTTTACATCTTGTTGACCACTTGGATTATTCATCCTTGCAATCTTCTGCTGTTCCAAATCCTGACTTTCAATCTTTTCAATGAACTGAGAGATCGACAATCTATCATAAACTCCAGTATTCTTCAGTATCATCAAATAAGTTCCCCACTCTTTCTGAGGTAATGCATCAGCAAGTTTATCAACCCATTCATCATTTTCCTTTTTAATGCTCATCATTGACATTGTTCTCACTAAGTGACAATATCGTTCAATGAGTTTCTTTGTATCTTCTCCGGGCAAACTTGTGAACAAATCAAATTCCTTTTTAAGCAATGCCTTCTTGCTTTTAATCATACTCGTACTGCCTTCAACCTTGATTTTTAGAGCATCCCATATTGATTGTGATGTTTTGTCATGTTGAAGTAGTATGAAGATGTCTTCTTTGATGGCCTGTTGAAGTAAACTGCTCATCATCTTTTCAGCTCGGTATATTTCCCGTTCTTCTTTACTAAAATCTGAAAGCTGTTTTTCAGTCTGCATTTCGGTTTGTGGTGGAGTATACTTTGTTAAAATACATTCCCATGATCTCAAATGATTTGCCTGCACCCAGTTTTCGAATCTATCTTTCCATCCATAGTATTCTTCAATTCCCATAAGCTTCGGGGGTTTCTGAGTCGTCCCCGTTTCGTTTTCTGAATTCATGTTCTGAGCAATGGAAGATGAACTAGGCGATGTTGCAAAAGCGTTGTGGAAATCGTTATCCATGTTTCAATAACAGATTCTTTCAAGCGAAATAGTATCTTTCAAGCGATATTTTTCAAGCGAAACAATTAAACTGAACAACTCTCAAGCAAAGTTCTTGAAGCGAAATACTTTGAAGCGATCCTGACGAAAGAACCCTGAAGCGAACACCTTGAAGCGAAACACTGAAGCGAAAATGTTGAAGCGACAACTTTGAAGCGAAAATCTCGAAGCGAAAACAGATCCTGTTTGAAGCGAAATGTTAAGTATCGCTTGAAATTTCAAGCGAAATCGTCCAATGAAGCTTTGTTCTTCAAGCGAAATCCATTCGAAGGTCGATTTTAATCACTTTTAGGTTGAATTTTGATACGAAACTTTCAAGGGTTTGTTATCTTGTATTTTTAAACAATCCGTGAGAAATTGAATAGTTTTTTACTGTGAAAAAATTCTGAACTGATGAAAAGAAGATGTAGAAGTACGAGAATGATGTCAATTTCAGCTGAAATCCTGCAGAACTCCTCAACTGGCTCTGATACCAATTGTAAGGACCGGGTTTGCGACCCGAATGAGTCGGTTCAGAGGAATTCTATCAAATACAGGTGCGGAAAACAAGTATTTGACTTAAACACAGCTGAATCTTCACTTTAACACTGATTTGTATTGATATGAATTCAATTACAATCAGTTCTCACACCGGCAGCACCTCGGTATGGAAATTCAGAATTGATACTTTTAATTTCGCTTGACCTAGACCTCCTATATATAGAGATTGAGATTTCGCTTCAGCATGACTTAAGCGAAATCTTAACATGTTGATTTCGCTTGAGCTGCTTCAAGCGAAATCCCTTCAACATTCAAAAGTTCAAGCGAAATCTTACTAACTCTATCACATTTTCTCATTCTACATGCCCTGATCTAATCTATCTAGTCTAAGACTCGATACAAGACGAAGTCGACAGATGTAGTGCACCAACATTAGATCCTACTCTCGCAAACCAACTCTCGTGTTTAATCTTGTCTTTTCGTTCTCGCGCGACAGGTCAGCATGCTCAACCTCCCGTTTGTACGTTCAAAACATTCATGGACTGCCGACCTAGTACTTTCAGTGGCACAGAAGGAGCTGTAGGCCTTCTTCACTGGTTCGAGAAGCTCGAATCTGTTTTTGAGATGTGTGAATGTCCTGAAGATCGTAGGGTGAAATATGCTACTGGAACACTCGAAGGTGCTGCATTGACCTGGTGGAAAGCTCAGGTTCAACTGCTAGGGCTGGCGGTTGCTAATGCCACCCCATGGAACGATTTCAAAGAACTGATCAAAGAAGAGTACTGTAGTCGTGACGACATCTACAAGCTAGAGGTATAATTTTTCAATCTGAAGATGACGGGGTCTGAAATTGAGGCGTATACGAAGAGGTCAAACGAGCTGGCCATCTTGTGTCCTACTATGGTGGACCCTCCCATCAAATGTATTGAGTTGTACCTCAAGGGTCATGTACCAGAGATTCAAAGCCACATGACCTCAGCTAATCTTGGCACCATTCAGCAAATCATCAAGTTGGCTCATCGTCTCACTGATCAGGCAGTTGAGCAGAACAAGCTGCCCAAGCGAATTAGCGCTACTATTACTGATGCTCCCAGTGATAACAAGCGCAAGTGGGATGGAAATTCGGGCAAGGGTTCTACTTCCGTTCAGTCTCAGCAGCGAAAGATTGATGGCTACCAGAGTCCTGGTCAGCAATCTTCTAGTAGTCAAGGACAGGGTGGATACCGAGGGAACCACCCCAAGTACAACCGGTGCAACAAGCATCATAGCGGGCAGTGCCACAAGGGTCGTTGTCTAAGGTGTAACAAGTTTGGTCATGAAGCAAAGGATTGCAGGAGCACACGACCAGCAAATCAGAATCGCCAACAACAACAACAAGCTCCACAGAACCACCAGCAGCAGCAACAGCAAGGCAATAAAGGATGCTTTCAGTGTGGCGCTGAAGGCCACTTTAAGAGAAACTGCCCTCAGCTGAACCAGAATCAGAACAACAACAACCAAGGAAATGGGAACAACAATGGAGGCAACAACGGGGGTAACAATAATGGCAATGGAGCCAGGGGACGTGTTTTCGTGCTGGGTCAGGGTGATGCTAGGAACGATCCCAGCTTTGTGATGGGTAAGTTTCTTCTGGATGATTTCTTTGTTACTGTTTTATTCGATTTGGGTGCCGATACTAGTTACGTGTCCTTAAAAGTTAGTCAAATGCTTAAGCGCACTCCAACACTTTTGACCACCAAACACACGGTAGAGCTAGCAAACGGTAAAAGTCTCGAGGCCACGCACATAGTCGAGAGTTGTAACCTCGTCTTAGCTGGTCAGACCTTCTATATCGATCTTATCCCTATTGTACTTGGTAGTTTCGACATCGTTATTGGGATGGATTGGCTGTCTCATCATCAAGCGGAGATTAATTGCAAGGAGAAAATCGTCTGCATTCCTCGTTCTGGTGAAGAACCTCTCGTGATTCAAGTCGACAAGAGTGGTACTGTCGTAGGCATTATCTCCTTCCTTAAGGCCCAGAAGTGTTTGCAAAAGGGCCACACTGCCATTCTAGCACTCGTTACTGACGCATCAATGGAAGAGAAGAGAATTGAAGACATTCCTATTGTGCTCGATTTTCCTGAGGTATTTCCTGAGGAATTACCTGGTCTTCCACCTCATCGACAAGTCGAGTTTCAAATTGATCTAGCTCCTGGAGCAGCACCAATAGCTCGTGCACCTTATCGACTAGCTCCGTCAGAACTTGAAGAACTGTCCACGCAACTACAAGAACTCTTGGAAAAGGGTTTCATACGTCCTAGCTCTTCGCCTTGGGGAGCTCCAGTACTATTCGTGAAGAAGAAAGACGGTACCTTCAGAATGTGTATTGACTATAGCGAACTTAACAAGGTGACCGTGAAGAATCGTTATTCTCTTCCACGTATTGACGACTTATTCGACCAGTTGCAAGGGTCGAGTTTCTACTCCAAGATTGACCTGAGGTCAGGCTACCATCAACTAAGAGTCCGAGATGAGGACGTCTCCAAAACAGCATTCAGAACTCGTTACAGCCATTACGAGTTTCTGGTTATGCCTTTCGGATTGACGAACGCTCCAGCGGTCTTCATGGATCTCATGAACCGAGTATGCAAACCTTACCTGGATAAGTTCGTTATTGTTTTCATCGACGACATCCTGATCTATTCTAAGAGTCAGGAGGAACACGAGTAGCATCTACGGCTTATGCTGGAACTTCTTCGAGCAAAGCAATTGTATGCTAAATTTTCAAAATGTGACTTCTGGCTTTGCGAAGTCCACTTTCTAGGCCATGTGGTAAACAAGGATGGGATTCATGTAGATCCATCCAAGGTAGACTCGATCAAGAACTGGCCTGCACCCCGTACACCAACAGAAATCCGCCAATTCTTGGGTTTGGCAGGATATTATAGAAGGTTTATCAAGGATTTCTCAAAGATTGTGCAACCTCTCACTTCACTGACTCAGAAGGGTGTCACCTATCGTTGGGGTGATGCACAGGAATCTGCTTTTCAGCACTTAAAGGATAGACTTTGTAGCGCGCCTATCCTCTCATTGCCAGAGGGCACGGATGATTTTGTGGTTTATTGTGACGCTTCCATCCAAGGACTTGGTTGCGTGTTGATGCAACGTGACAAAGTCATTGCCTACGCATCACGCCAACTTAAAGTTCACGAAAGGAACTACACTACGCACGACTTGGAATTGAGAGCAGTTATTTTCGCACTCAAGATATGGAGACATTACCTGTACGGTACCAAATGCACCATTTACACCGATCACAGGAGTCTCGAGCATATCTTCAAGCAAAAGGAGTTAAACATGCGACAACGTCGATGGGTCGAGCTCTTGAATGATTATGAATGTGCAATCAAGTACCATCCGGGCAAAGCCAATGTTGTGGCCGACGCCCTCAGTCGAAAGGATACTATACCTAAACGTGTGCGAGCGTTACAACTTACCATCCAATCTAGTCTTCCTGCTCAAATTCGAGATGCTCAGGTCGAAGCATTGAAAACAGAAAACATCAGGGCTGAGTCCTTACAAGGATCGAGGCAGCGGCTAGAACAAAAGGAAGACGGCGCTTACTACGTAACAGGGTGCATCTGGGTTCCACTTTATGGAAACTTACGCGAGCTTGTGATGGATGAAGCGCATAAGTCTCGTTATTCAGTACATCCTGGTTCGGATAAGATGTACCATGATCTCAAGACTACATATTGGTGGCCTGGTATGAAAGCCCACATAGCAACCTACGTCAGCAAATGTTTGACTTGTGCGAGAGTCAAGACTGAATATCAGAAACCATTAGGCCTACTTCAACAACCAGAGATACCTAAATGGAAATGGGAGCAAATTTCCATGGATTTCGTCACTGGTCTGCCTAGATCTCAACGCGGAAATGATACAATTTGGGTAACCGTGGATCGACTGACCAAGTCTGCACATTTTCTGGCTATCAAGGAAACGGATAAGTTTTCTACTCTAGCAGACATCTACCTAAAGGAAGTAGTATCAAGGCACGGAGTGCCAACTTCCATCATTTCTGATCGAGACTCATGTTTTACATCTTAATTGTGGCAAGCTATGCACAAGTCCTTTGGTTCTCGATTATACATGAGCACGGCATATCATCCATAGACGGATGGGCAATCTGAACGCACCATCCAAACCCTTGAAGACATGCTTAGGGCATGTGTAATCGATTTTGGTAATGGCTGGGAAAAACACCTCCCGTTAGTGGAGTTTTCATATAACAACAGTTACCACACCAGTATCCAGGCCGCTCCGTTTGAGGCATTGTATGGACGAAAGTGCCGATCACCTCTCTGTTGGGCAGAAGTTGGTGATAGCCAAATCACTGGCCCAGAACTTGTAGCAGATACAACCAAGAGGATTGCTCAGATACGACAACGAATGGCGGCAGCTCGCCACCGTCAGAAAAGCTATGCTGATAAGAGAAGAAAACCACTCGAGTTCCAGGTTGGGGACCGGGTGCTACTCAAAGTCTCACCTTGGAAAGGCGTAGTCCATTTTGGCAAACGAGTCAAACTCAATCCGCGTTATGTCGGACCGTTCGAAATCATTGAGAAAATTGGCAAAGTCGCCTACAGGTTAAATCTACTTGTCGAATCTGAAGAAGTGTCTGTCAGATGAGACCCTCATAGTTCCTCTTAAGGAGCTCACTATCGACGACCAGCTGTGATTCGTCGAGGAACCAGTAGAGATTACTGATCGAGATGTTAAGATTCTCAAGCGTACCAGGATACCTCTTGTTCGAGTTCGTTGGAATTCCCGTCATGGCCCAGAGTATACTTGGGAACGAGAAGACCAAATGAAACTCAAGTATCCCCAGTTGTTTAAGAAAAGTGCAACCACTACTGAGGCTGAAGCTACTGCAGAATTTCGGGACGAAATTCCAAATCAATGGGGGGATGATGTGACACCCCAGGAAAAGCCAGTAAACACCGCAACTTAACTAGCTTCCTCAGTAACCATGTGCTAAATTTCAGGATGAATTTTTCTTAACAGGGGGAGAATGTGACAACCCTCCTAATTACATGTATCCGTACGATTCATTAATGATAATTAAAGTGCTTGATGAATGTGTGGAATTACTTAACTGCTTTCTGGTTACTGCGTCATACTTACATGTGCTTGTTAACATACTAATATTGTGAAGAAAATTGACTAAATGGTCCTGAATGTTTTCCTATGTGTTAGGAATCGAAAGTGTTACAAAAAGATATACATAGGACGCTAAACGGAATAATTAAACACTTTAACGGAACGGTATCTAACCGAACAACCGGACATTACCCGGGACACCAAAATTTTGTCAAAAACATTATTTAATTATTTCTTGGCTAGTCAGAAGGTGATGAATCTGATTGCAGTCCGGTAAACGAATTTTTATAAAATATTGGTAATGAATTGGATCCTGAGATTTTTACACAATAATATTTGGGTTGTTTAAGACCTTCTGTAAAAAGTTGGGAATTTTTGGAATAAGTTAACTATTTTATTAAAATCCCCGAAAACAGCCCTGTTTTGAAGATTAAAGCTAAAACGACATAAGTAGTGATTTGCGTGTCTAAATGTCGGGTAGGCTATCTGAGAATAATCTAACATGTTATATGTCAATAAAAGTGTTATGTGCAATGTCGTATGTTTGCTTGTGAACGGGAATAGATGGGAAGCTTATATGGGCATAAACCGTTAAAGTGATGCATGTTATGTGATAGATACGTGTAGGAACTTTGTGCTCTATTTGAAAACCACTAAATGACTAACTGGTAATCATATTAGGACGTGATTGACCGACCTTGACTGTTAGCTATTTTTGAGAGTCAAACCGAGCAACCGAGGTGAGTTCACACTTTCTACAAGGCATGGGATTCCCGGTGGTTGGGAATAGGTTAAAGAATAAAAATGGAATCTACATATCCTCCTTGGGTAGGATATGTACGGCCATCCTCCATGGGTAGGATGCCAATATTAATCCTGCGTATTCTCCTTGGGTAGAATACGTACGTTCATCCTCCTTGGGTAGGACAACAACCTTAAAACTTACTAGACAAAACTCTATCATTCAGTCCCTCATCTTATATCGACTTAATCGCCGAGGCCAATGGCGAGCGGGTCATTAGTTAATAGCGCTATTAGGTTTAACAAACCTCACACCGTGCCAGTCGAACGGGCGTGTACTAATGGACTATGGCTGTAACATCTGTGCTTGTAATCATTATGAACAGTTCAGTTATCAATAAAACAATGTCATTTGATCCCAATGTTTGTTTGGTTGTGTTTTACATTTTTCATGTTTTGACTTTTGTTCAATTTCAAACTCTACATCGCTTTCTGGAGAGTTATACGCAAACTGATGTGTAAACGTAATCAGTTTAATGCGACAAATACTCCGGAACATCAACATATACTTAACATACCTTAAATAACCTTTACATAACTTAGAAATAAGTTTTAAAGGCTTTGGTATGGCAAAAACAAGTTAATTCGCCTACAGGGACTAAATTGACAAACTGCGAAAGTATGCCAATTTGAACTATAACAAACATTCCGGAACATGACCATAAGTTAAACATACCATAAATATCCTTTACATAGCTTAGAAATAGGCTTTGAGGGGTTCGGTATGCTAAAATAAACTTTTGGGTCATTCAGGGACTAAAAGTGTCAAAAAGTGCACAAGTTTGCACTTTTGCGCATAACTTACGTTCTGAATACATCCGGACATCCAAAAATTTATGTAAGCATGACTATATTATGCTTTAGTGTTTGGCTTGCCAAAAATCCATTCGTCGCGTCATTTGGATCGTTTTTCGCGCTTGTGCGCATTACTTAGTACATCGTTTTACATTACATTTCATGCTAGGTGTGCCCATTGTGTGCATTACTTAGTACATCATTTTTCATTACGTTTCACGCTACGTATGTTCATTTGATTACATACTTAGTGCATCGTTTTCACATGCTTACATTTTTTGTATGACATTTGGTTTGTTTAACATGGAACAATACATTCATTAACATTGATCATGCCATTCGTTAGTAGGTAGTGGTACCATAGGAATTGACAACTCCCGTTCCAGACATCCTGGGTATGGGGATGAAAGGAATGACCGAATTCGATATACATAACTTAGATAAACCTTTAATTTGTTTAAGGGTTTATTGCCACAGTCTCAAGGCTTGGATGTATGCATTTTAACAATACCGCATAGATGTTTGTATCAGTAAAGCATGCATTTATTACCCAAAACATAACTTTGATTTAAACTAGGTTTTACTTCAATACCTTGTTTTGTGCATTTTACATATGGTTTAGTTGATATATTTCACTTACCATACATGACATTTTGGTTACACATTACATGATCTACATTGAACATAAACATTTTGACATTGATATACACATTTGGTGGTTTACATTGGACATAGACATTTTGATATGGTTTACACAATAACACTTGACAATTGGTTTGTACATGCACAAGTTACATTGGTGGTTGTTTGGGTAAGTGATTTGAGTAACGAGGCGTGTGTAATATGATACAAACATGGTGGATATGCCGCTGGTACTTCCTATATATAAGTGTTTGTATAATATTACATAGCGCAACGTTATTTAAACCATTTCAGTATAGACATATTACATTTTATACAAATAACATATTTTTCACAAGACATTGTTTTACAAAACAGTTTATTGTATACAACTCATTTTACATGGTTATTCATTTAACCTTACATTTATTTATACATATCAACTGATCTTATCGTTTTTCAAATGATTTACAAGACAAAGCAAATTACAAGGTTCATGACTAAACATTTTCTCAAATACAAGTCATGAATCCTATTTTCACAAACCTATGTATCTCACAGGCATTTTTATGCTGACGTACCTATTTTCACATGTGTTTTCAGGAGCTTTTCCGTAGGATGTTGATCATGATACTAGGGCGGACCTGTGCCTTAGAGACTAAAAACGAAGATAGACTTGTTTAATTATGTTATAAACTCTTTTGTTTACTGTTCAAGACAATGTAACACTCTTGTTTAATAAATAAAATACAACTTTGAATACCATGGTTATGAAACAATTTATTCTGTTACGACACGCCCCGATGTTTCCGCCGTGATTTGTTGTTTTACGCGGTCGGGGTGTGACAGAAGAGTTGGTATCAGAGCCAATGGTTATAGGGAATTAGGTTATTAGTAATGCTTTGACCACCATCTTTGCTTTTGTTGATTTTGTTTCATCTCATTCTCTTCATCCAAACATCTCACTCGTTTCTTTTCATGTTTCCTCTTTTAGAATGCCTCCTCGACGCGAAAACCAGATAGTGACTGCCGAACTGGCAGAAATTATTGCGCAGCAGATGGCTGCTCAATTCCCAAATCTCTTTGCTCAATGGAATCAAGCCAACAATAACAACAATGTTCCATGCAAATACAAGGATTTTAACCAGGCTAAACCACTCAAGTTTAGTGGTTCTGAAGGAGCAACTGGGCTTCTTCAGTGGTTCGAGAGCATTGAGAATACTTTTCGCCACGTACAGTGCCCGGATAATCGCAAGGTCGAGTTCTCCTCGAGTGTGTTTCAGAAGAGGGCTCTCACATGGTGGAACGGGGTTATGAGAGACCGAGGTGCTGAAGTTGCTCTCGCACAGACATGGGCTGAACTTAGAGCCCTTATGATGAGGGAATTCTGTCCTCGTCATGAGCAGCGAGCTTTGGAGAAGGAATTTGATGAGTTGAAGCAAGATAGTGGTGAGCACAGGGCTTATACTGATCGGTTTGAAGAGTTGAGTTTGCTTTGCCCGACAATGGTTACCCCACTCGACAAGGCTATCGAAAAATACATCGACGGCCTACCTGACTCGGTACAAGACATCCTTACTGGTAGTAACCCTGCCACACTCCGTCAGGCTATCGAGTTATCAGCGACATTGACTGAGTCGCAGATCCGGAAGAATAAGTTACACAGGAAGGGTGACAAGGGCAAGAAACAGTCGGCTGACAAGGGGGATAGCAAGAAAGGTCAAAACAGGAATGGAAAGGACTCTGGTTCTTCGAAGAGGTCAAGGAAGCGTAAGGCTTCCCAAAATTTTGCTGTCACTGCCCAAGCTAATCAGGCAGCTCCCAACCAACCAGCACAGCCTCCAGCAAAGAAACCCTATTCAGGGAATGCACCTTTGTGCAATAGATGCAACAGTCACCATCAGCCGCAACATCAGTGCCGTTTCTGTACTAGCTGTGGGAAGTCAGGTCATCTTGCCGATGTTTGTCGGTTTGCTCAGAATCGCGCAGTTCAAAACCCGGCTCAACAAGTTGCACAGCCTCCTGCTCAGCAACAGTCAAGCTGCACGACTACAATACCCACCAGGTGCTTGTTACAATTGTGGGGATCTGACCCACTACAGAAACCAATGCCCAAGGCTAGCCAACCAGAATCAGGTTCAGGCTCCGGCTCGAGGCCGAGCCTTTAACATGAATGCCCAAGAGGCGCAGGCGGACGATAATGTGGTGAACGGTACGTTCTTTATTAATATTCAGCCTGCATCTGTTCTTTTCGATTCTGGTGCCGATAAGAGTTTCGTGTCATTGTCTTTTGAGCCTATGCTTCGCGTGTCTAGAACGAAACTAGGAAAACCTTTGACAGTAGAAGTTGCTAGTGGTGAACCCATTATTCTTGATTCTGTTCTTCGCAACTGCCAGTTGAACCTTAACGACCATCTTTTTCCTATTTACCTCGCACCTATGCAACTTGGAAGCTTCGACGTTATTGTGGGAATGAATTGGTTATCCAAGCATCACGCAGAGATAGTTTGTTCTGAGAAGATTGTTCGTGTGCCGCTTTCGACAGGCGAGATCCTGCAGGTTCAAGGTGAGAAGCCTACCGGTGGTCTCAAACTCATGTCTTGTTTTAAAGCTCGGAAGTATCTGCGGAAGAACTATGTGGCTTTCTTAGCACATGTTACAGAAGATAAAGGCAAGGGTAAGTCTATTTCAGATATTCCTGTTGTTCGGGATTATTCTGAAGTGTTCCCTGAAGATTTACCTGGTCTACCTCCAGCACGCCAAGTCGAGTTCCGCATTGATCTCGTACCTGGTGCAAATCCCGTTGCCAGAGCTCCATATCGTCTTGCACCGTCTGAGATGCAAGAGTTGTCTAAACAGCTTCAGGAGCTCTCTGACAAAGGTTTTATACGTCCTAGCTTTTCACCTTGGGGTGCTCCCGTTCTTTTTGTCAAGAAGAAGGATGGATCTTTTAGGATGTGTATCGATTATCGTGAGCTTAACAAGCTTACCATCAAGAATCGATATCCCCTACCTCGAATAGATGATCTCTTTGATCAGTTACAGGGCGCTTCTTATTTTTCAAAGATTGATCTACGTTCCGGGTATCATCAACTTCGGGTGCATGAAGAAGACATTCCCAAGACAGCATTCCGCACTCGATATGGGCATTATGAGTTCACAGTCATGCCATTCGGTTTGACTAATGCTCCTGCTGTTTTCATGGACTTAATGAATAGGGTCTGCAAACCTTATTTGGATCAGTCCGTCATTGTTTTTATTGACGACATCTTGATTTACTCTAAGACATGAGCTGATCACGAGCAACATCTTCGTCTTACCCTAGAACTCCTAAAGAAAGAGCAACTTTTCGCCAAATTCTCCAAGTGCGAATTTTGGCTTAAAGAAGTTCAATTTTTGGGGCATATTATCAACGAACGAGGTATTCATGTAGATCCCTCCAAGATCAGTGCGATTAAGGATTGGGATACACCTTCTACTCCTACTGAAGTTCGTTCTTTTCTTGGTCTAGCGGGTTATTACCGCCACTTCATTGAAAACTTCTCAAAGATTGCAGTTCCTCTAACTGCTCTAACTCAGAAGAACAAACCCTCTGATTGGGGATTCAAACAAGAGAAAGCTTTTCAACACTTGAAGCAGAAGCTTTGCGATGCGCCTGTTCTATCATTGCCTGAGGGTGATGATGATTTTGTCGTGTATTGTGATGCATCGAAATTGGGTCTTGGCTGTGTTCTGATGCAAAGGAACAAAGTCATAGCCTATGCATCGAGGCAGTTGAAGATACATGAGAAGAACTACACCACTCATGATCTTGAGTTGGGTGCAGTTGTCTTCGCTCTTAAGATCTGGAGACACTATTTGTACGGTACAAAATGTGTGGTTTTCACGGACCACAGAAGTCTTCAGCATATCTTCAATCAGAAAGAACTCAACATGAGACAGCGACGTTGGGTTGAGCTTTTAAACGACTATGACTGCGAAATTCGCTACCATCCTGGTAAGGCGAATGTCGTAGCTGATGCATTGAGTCGTAAGGAACGTACTAAGCTTCATTGTGTACGTGTTCAATCTGTTATTCAAGCTCGATCCGATATCCAAGTACGCATTTCTCAAGCTCAACAATCTTGTGTTTCACAAGGTTTGATGGATAAGGAATTTCCCTATCACATAACACCTGCTCTGGAACTGAAGGACAATGGATCATATTACTTCATGGACTGTTTGTGGGTCCCAAGCCAGGATGATCTTCGTACCTTGCTTATGGATGAAGCCCATAAGTCTCGTTATTCTATTCATCCGGGCTCAGATAAAATGTATAAGGATCTTCGTATTCACTATTGGTGGCCTGGTATGAAGAAAGACATTGCCTTATACGTATCAAAATGCCTTACTTGTCTTAAGGTTAAGGCTGAACATCAGCGTCCTTCGGGTTTATTGGTGCAACCAGAGATCCCAGTTTGGAAATGGGAAAACATTACTATGGATCTCATTACTAAACTTCCACGCACCAAGAAAGGTCATGATGCCATCTGGGTAGTCGTTGATCGTCTCACTAAGTCAGCACATTTCTTGCCAATCCGTGAGGATTTTCCTGCTGACAGACTTGCTCAAATCTATGTGGATGAAATTGTAGCTCGACATGGTGTTCCTTTGAACATCATTTCTGACAGAGATGCTCGTTTCACTTCTCATTTTTGGAGAACCATGCAATCTGCTATGGGGACCCAACTTAATCTGAGCACAGCTTATCATCCGCAAACGGATGGTCAATCTGAAAGAACAATCCAGACTCTGGAGGATATGCTTAGAGCTTGTGTGATCGATTTTGGTGGTAGCTGGGATTCACATCTTAAATTGATTGAATTCTCCTACAACAACAGTTATCACACCAGCATCAAAATGGCTCCTTTCGAGGCTCTCTATGGTCGAAAATGTCGTTCACCAGTCTGCTGGAATGAGATCGGCGAGGCTCAACTTACTGGACCTGCCCTCATTTTAGAGACAACTGACAAGGTCAAGAAAGTTCGCGATAACCTTCAGACAGCTATGAGCCGTCAAAAGAGTTACGCGGATCCAAAACGCAAACCCTTGGAATTTCAAGTCGGTGATCGAGTATTACTTAAGGTCTCACCTTGGAAAGGTGTGATCAGATTTGGAAAGAAAGGAAAACTTGCACCTAGATATGTTGGACCATTCAAGATCGTTGAAAGAATCGGCAAGGTAGCCTACAGACTAGAGTTACCTCCGGAACTTGGAAATGTTCATCCAACTTTTCACGTATCCAATCTCAAGAGGTGTTTAACTGATGAGAACCTCCACATACCGCTTGACGAAATTCGTGTTGGCAAAACACTGAAATTTGTTGAGAAACCTGTGGAAATCATGGAACGTGAAGTCAAGTGGCTTAAACGTAAGCGCATTCCTTTGGTCAAAGTTCGCTGGGAAGCTAAACGTGGACCGGAGTTTACTTGGGAACGCGAAGACCAAATGAAGGCGAAATATCCGCATCTTTTCCCACGAGTTTCCTCTAAATAAATTTCGGGACGAAATTTCCACAAGTAGGGGAGACTGTAACATTTGTGCTTGTAATCATTATGAACAGTTCAGTTATCAATAAAACAATGTCATTTGATCCCAATGTTTGTTTGGTTGTGTTTTACATTTTTCATGTTTTGACTTTTGTTCAATTTCAAACTCTACATCGCTTTCTGGAGAGTTATACGCAAACTGATGCGTAAACGTAATCAGTTTAATGCGACAAATACTCCGGAACATCAACATATACTTAACATACCTTAAATAACCTTTACATAACTTAGAAATAAGTTTTAAAGGCTTTGGTATGGCAAAAACAAGTTAATTCGCCTACAGGGACTAAACTTGACAAACTGCGAAAGTATGCCAATTTGAAATATAACAAACATTCCGGAACATGACCATAAGTTAAACATACCATAAATATCCTTTACATAGCTTAGAAATAGGCTTTGAGGGGTTCGGTATGCTAAAATAAACTTTTGGGTCATTCAGGGACTAAAAGTGTCAAAAAGTGCACAAGTTTGCACTTTTGCGCATAACTTACGTTCTGAATACATCCGGACATCCAAAAATTTATGTAAGCATGACTATATTATGCTTTAGTGTTTGGCTTGCCAAAAATCCATTCGTCACGTCATTTGGATCGTTTTTCGCGCTTGTGCGCATTACTTAGTACATCGTTTTACATTACATTTCATGCTAGGTGTGCCCATTGTGTGCATTACTTAGTACATCGTTTTTCATTACATTTCACGCTACGTATGTTCATTTGATTACATACTTAGTGCATCGTTTTCACATGCTTACATTTTTGGTATGACATTTGGTTTGTTTAACATGGAACAATACATTCATTAACATTGATCATGCCATTCGTTAGTAGGTAGTGGTACCATAGGAATTGACAACTCCCGTTCCGGACACCCTGGGTATGGGGATGAAAGGAATGACCGAATTCGATATACATAACTTAGATAAACCTTTAATTTGTTTAAGGGTTTATCGCCACAGTCTCAAGGCTTGGATGTATGCATTTTAACAATACCGCATAGATGTTTGTATCAGTAAAGCATGCATTTATTACCCAAAACATAACTTTGATTTAAACTAGGTTTTACTTCAATACCTTGTTTTGTGCATTTTACATATGGTTTAGTTGATATATTTCACTTACCATACATGACATTTTGGTTACACATTACATGATCTACATTGAACATAAACATTTTGACATTGATATACACATTTGGTGGTTTACATTGGACATAGACATTTTGATATGGTTTACACAATAACACTTGACAATTTGTTTGTACATGAACAAGTTACATTGGTGGTTGTTTGGGTAAGTGATTTGAGTAACGAGGCGTGTGTAATATGATACAAACATGGTGGATATGCCGCTGGTACTTCCTATATATAAGTGTTTGTATAATATTACATAGCGCAACGTTATTTAAACCATTTCAGTATAGACATATTACATTTTATACAAATAACATATTTTTCACAAGACATTGTTTTACAAAACAATTTATTGTATACAACTCATTTTACATGGTTATTCATTTAACCTTACATTTATTTATACATATCAACTGATCTTATCGTTTTTCAAATGATTTACAAGACAAAGCAAATTACAAGATTCATGACTAAACATTTTCTCAAATACAAGTCATGAATCCTATTTTCACAAACCTATGTATCTCACAGGCATTTTTATGCTGACGTACCTATTTTCACATGTGTTTTCAGGAGCTTTTCCGTAGGATGTTGATCATGATACTAGGGCGGACCTGTGCCTTAGAGACTAAAAACGAAGATAGACTTGTTTAATTATGTTATAAACTCTTTTGTTTACTGTTCAAGACAATGTAACACTCTTGTTTAATAAATAAAATACAACTTTGAATACCATGGTTATGAAACAATTTATTCTGTTACGACACGCCCCGATGTTTCCGCCGCGATTTGTTGTTTTACGCGGTCGGGGTGTGACAATGGCAAACTGTCAATGATGATAGAACATTGACGTAGGGCACATTATTGTTCGTCAGTTGTCGATATCGGCCTAGTGGTTCACATGGGGAAGCCCCCACTGATTATGGATATGGTTTGGGGTGATAAAAGGAACTGGTTAAACATACTTTCAACTAAGGGGTAACCCCCACGGCAAATAAGCCAACGAAAGTCAAACCACGTTTTTCAGAAACAACTCAAAACTAAACAACCAAACGGGAACTCACTCAACTTTGTTGTTGACTCGTTGTTACATGCCTTACAGGTCGCTAGATGCTTATGGAGCTTGCACGAGGAGGAGGTCGTTGTGGGACATGGACTATTATGTCCCGTGCTTAATAAATAAACTTTATGAACTTATGGAACTTATGTTTTGGTCTTTAAACTTATGAACTATGAACTCATGTTTTGGACTTACGTTTTATGCTCCCGCTGTTAACTTAAAGTCGGTTACCTTCTTTAGGTCACCAATTATATTGTGGTTGGTTTTATTAACTTAATTACGTTGTTCAATATGATTGGTGGATCGATCCTGGTCATGTCACGCCTCCAAGCGGTGATACTCTGCATGGTGGATTTTGGGGGTGTGACAACGTTGGCGATCACGTACTCCTAAAGGTTGCACCTTGGAAGGGGGTGATCAGATTCGGCAAGAAAGGAAAGCTCGCACTTTGATATGTTGGACCCTTCAAAATTATGGAAAGAATTGGCAAAGTGGCCTACAGACTCGAACTACCGGAGGAACTGAGTAACGTCCACCTGACTTTCCACGTTTCGAACCCCAGAAAGTGCCTAGCCGAACAGGAATTACATGTCCCTCTTGAGGATTTACAAGTGGATGAAACATTACACTTCGTGGAAAAGCCTATCGAGATCATGGGTCGAGAAACCAAGGTACTCAGACGCTCACGCATTCTCATAGTGAAGGTTCACTAGGAAGGCAAACGCGGTGCCGAGTTTACTTGGGAACACGAAAGTGACATGAAGGCGAAGTACCCGCAACTGTTTGTTATGACTACTTCTTAAATTTCGGGACGAAATTTCCCTTGGTAGGGGAGACTGTAACAACCCGTGTTACTGAAGTCAAAGTCAAGATTGAAGTCAAAGGAAGAAAAGATTGCTAATTGCGATCTATCACTCCTTGCTTAATCACTGATTTGAGTTCTTTGACTTGTAATCGAATCTTTATTTTAATTGCTTTAGTTGTATTATGTGGAGTACTTGTTAATAATCGAGGTTTAATCGCATATTAATCGCTAATCGACTTATCGCTAATCGCATCGCAATCGCAACTCAAATTATGTGTATAGGATTTTGTTTTACGTGTGTGTGCTATTATGTGTTACCTGTGCATGTTATGTTTATGTTGAGGTGTTAATCGCAATCGCAATTCTATCGCATCACAACCAAATCGCAAACGCTAAACGCAAGCTATTTATAGTGATTGTATGTTAGATGTAGCAGTTAGGTTATTTGTGTAACTATTGGGTAATACTATCGCATCACTCACTCGAATCGAATCGCATCGCAACGCTCAACACGCGAATCGAAACGACAAAACTCAACACGCCGGACACCCGGATCGAGTGGCCATCCGATCAGATTGTCATCCGATCGGACTGCCATCCGATTGGACAACCATCAGATCGATGTCCCATCTGACACTTATGCCCCTTTCCTTTTTGGGAAACCCTATAAATACCCCCCACATCACATCACGACAGCTTCTCCACTCAACCAGCTCGCTCAAGCACTCATTTCTCTCGATTCCTCGTGATTCTTGTAAGTTTTCAACCTAATTCTTATAGTTCTATGATCTACACACACTCCTTCATCTTTTTCACCTTTAAATCTTAACTTTTAACCATGAAATCAGCGGATTTGAGGTGTTCTAGGGTGATGTCATCATGGAGTTCTTATGAACTTCAAAAGTTGGCTTCATTCCACCCAGAATAACTTAGAGCTGAAGGATTTCCATATGAATAAACAAAGATCTTGCATGGATCTGAACATAACCAAGGTTAAAAGGATTAAAAGATGGTTTTCCAACTTTCTTTCAACTCTTTTACACTCAATGCACTCAAAACCGATAGAATCGGAGCTCGTTCTGATCTTCTACTCATTCTTAGTGAAGTATTGGTTCCAGATCTTATCTCTATCCCAGGGACAACTGATTTCGGGTTAAACATGAACAAACCATCATGAACCAGTAATCTGATCAGACTTGGGTGATTCCTGTTTGATCGGACGACTTGGGACTTGACAAGGTTTCTGTTGTTTAGCACGTTGTCATACCATCTTGATCAAACCGCAAAACTTAACAAATCTCCGAATTGCAAGAGATCAGATCGCAGGACGGATCGCCGTCCAATCGGATTACCATCCGATCGGATTGCCATCCGATCGAACCACAATCCGTTCGGACTGCACTTAAGGATTCAACCCTTAAACAATTTTCAACATGTTCAATTCCAACAGGTTGTCACCCAATCGTTAGACCATCCGATTGGATGATAATCCTGTTGTGAACTTGTCCTCTGAGAAATACCTAGCCGTACGGATTGTCACCCGATCGAACAGCCGTTCGATCAAACGACCTGAAAGGTAGAGATACTTCTCCGTTTTCAAAAAGCTACAACGAAAACTTCAAAAGACAAGCCATCATACACAAATACATCCATCCCAAACGAGGTGTCAATCCGACCGAATGGCCATCCGAACGGATTGATATCCGGTCGAATGGCCATCCGTTCGGATTGCCATCCGGCCAGATGACCACTCGACATCTGTTTCACTTGCATCGTTTTACGCGTCGCTTATCGCTTATGCTATCATTTTGATCAGGCTAATCTCACTCTAGCGCTCCCTTCAATCCATTAACTTCCATCGCTGTGAGTATACTCGATCCCTTTTTGCTTATGCACTTTTGGGAGTTACATACGTTACTTATTCTAAATCACATCGACACACAACGCAAATACTATTTATACGCTGACCATTACTGCATGTTATACGTGACTCGATGAATGCTTGTTTGTTATGTTTACACATTGATTGCTCTCTATCTGCCTTAGCAACGATAGTACTATAGTCTGGACTCAGCACCTATTCATTCAGGGGTTGTTAAGGACAATACTTCACGTGTTCGCAGTGGTGAACATGTGATGCGCACTCGCTACTCGCAGTCAACTCGCAGTCATTGGTATTGATAGGATCTTTGTCGATAACTTACACTTTATACGTTGTACATGTTGGTTATACGTAAACGATTTCGAACTCTATTATACTATTAAACTTATATGCTCACCTTTACACTATGTGTATTGACCTCTATTTTAACGTATGTGACAGGTGTTTAGGATGCTTGCCTGCTTTTGTGGAATCAAGTAGGAATGAGAGTCTAGAAACAAAGACAATTTATTCTATTTAAATTTTGAGTTGTTGAAACATGTTATTTGTCTTGAGATATCGCTATCTGTAATAATTTACTTGCTTAATAGGTTATGGTATGGGACATAATGTTAACTATTCGGTAAAGTAGTTGTTATGGAATTTCTCTTGACAGTCTGTTTCGCTCAAGTGCCATGCCCCGATGTTTCCGTCATCGGTTGGGGTGTGACACTACGTGCCACTTAATTTCCTTGGTTTGCTCGAGCTTTGTTAAGTTCATTTAATCGAGGATACTTTGCAATTCAATGTGAGTACAGAGTTACCCTCTTTTCCATTTTCGAAATGTTTTGGGGCGATTCATATGTGCTAAACATTCGAGTTTTCTAAAACGAATGCAATGGTTTATATAAAACACGACGATTTTAATTATGTGAACAAACTTGTTGGGGCGTTGGTCGAAAGACAATTGAATGACATTCATTAACTATTTTTAAGTCGACCAGTAGTACGTTATGGTACCATAGGATATTATGATACCATAGGGTCTGACAAATCCGGTTATTAGACTTTCACCATGGTTATGGGGGTAATGTGGGTAACGACACAACCTGATAATTGTTAAATTACCCTTTGGTGGTTTGTAAATACGAGTTGAATGACTAGGACGAGTCACACAGGTTTGAATGTATTCAATAAAATGACCGAAAGTTAGTTTTCACAATTTAAACACGAACCACTGGAACTATTGAACTATTTGAACTATGTGAACCACTGGAACTATCTGAACTATGTGAACGATTTGAACTATTGGAACTATTTGATGTATGTGAACTATTTGAACTATGTGAACCACTAGAACTATCTGAACTATGTGAATGATTTGAACTATTGAACCATTGGAACTATTTGATCTATCTGAACTATTTCAACTATTGAACCATTGGAACTATTTGATCTATTTGAACTATTTGAATGATTGGAACTATTTGAACTGTAACAACCCGCTTTTTGAAAGTCAAAGTATAAGTCACAGGAAGAAAAGATTGCTAATTGCGATCTGACACTCCTTGCTTAACTATTGATTGTACGTCAATGAATCGTAAATGAATCTTTTAATTTTATCGTTTTAGTTGTATTATGTGGAGTATCTATTAATAATCGAGGTTTAATCGCATGCTTGATCGCTAATCGACTTATCGCTAATCGCATATCGCAACCGGAGTTATGTGTTCTGGATATTGTTTTGCGTGTGTGTGCCATTATGTGTTATTTGTGCATGATATGTTTATGTCGAGGTGTTTAATCGTAATCGCAATCACAATTCTATCGCATCGCAATCTAATCGCAAACGCTAAACGCAAGTTATTTATAGTGATTGTATGTTAGATATAGTAGTTAAGTTATTTGTGTAACTAACGGTTAGTACTATCGCATCACTCACTTGAAACGCATCGCAACGCTCAGCACATGAAACGAAATGCTGAAACTCAACCCGTCGAACCACCTCGGTCGAATGGCCAAATGATCGAATGGCCATCTGATCGGATTGCCATCCGATCGGATTTCCATTCGATCGAAGCGCCATCCGATCGGTGGCCTATCCGACACTCGTGCACTTTCCCTTTTAGGCAACCTATAACTTGTGATGTGACAGCTCCCTCATTCGACCAGCAGCATTCCAAACCTTCTTTCTCTCAATTTCTCGCGATCCTTGTAAGTTTCCAACTCAAATCTTGTACTTCTATGATCTCCACACACTACTTCATCATTTTCACCTTTGAATCTTCACTTTTAACCGTGAAATCAACGGATTTGGGGGGTTTTAGGATGATGTCATCATGGAGTTCTTATGAACTTCAAGTTTTGGCCTCATTCCACCAAGAACAACTCAGATCTGAAGGATTTCCACATGATTTAACAACGACTTCGCATAGATCTAAACATTTTCAAAGGAATAAAAGAGTTGAAAGAAATATACACAAGTTTTCTCATTCTGTTACACTCAACGCACTCAAAACCGATAGATTCGGAGCTCATTCATGCCTTCTACTCTTTTCTAGTGATGTGCCGGTTGAGATCTGAATCCTATCAACGAGACAATTGATTTCTGGTTGAACATGAAGCCACCCATCACAAACAGTCAACTGATCGGATTGGGGTGATTCCCGTTCAATCAGATAGCCTAGGTTTGATGGAGTTTCAGTTGTTTGACACGTTGTCATACTGTCTTGAGCAACCCGCAGAAACTTTTCAAAATAATCGAGTTCAAGACGATCAGGATCGGGGAGACGGATTGCCGTCCGATCGGATTGCCATCCGATCAAACTGCAATCTGATCGTATTGCACCTGGTTCCACACTTAAACGTTTTTCTTCGTTTTCAAAGAACATCAGTTTCTAACAGATTGCCAACCGATCGGATTACCATCCGATCGAGTGACCATCCTGCTGTGAACTTGTTCTCAACTGAGAAGCCTCGCCAGTCGGATCAACATCCGATCGAACGACCGTTCAATCGAACGACCTGAAGAGTAGAGATACTTCTCTGATTTCAAAGTGCTACAACGAAAACTTCAAAGCCATCATACACAAACACATTCTTACCAAACGAATGTCAATCCGACTGAATGGCCATCCGATCGGATGACCATCCGAACGGATTGACATCCGACCGAATGACCATCCGATCGGATTGCCATCCGATTGGATTACCGTCGACACTTGGACACTTCGCACTGTTCATTCGTTTATTAAACGTTTGCGAACAGTTCGATGGGAAGTTCGTTTGTGTTCGTTCATTTATTAAACAAATGAACACGAACAAGAAATTTCGTTTATTTAGTTTAATGAACAAACATGAACAGAGGTCATGTTCGTTCGTTTATGTTCAAGAACGTTCAGTAATGTGTTCGATAGTTAATTAGTGTTTTTAGTTTTTATATGTATTTAAATACTTCAAAATTCTAACAAATTAAATATCTAATAAGTGTCAGTGTATTATATATTTTGTTCGTGAACGATTGTTTGTGTTCGTTTATTTCCATTTGTGTTCATGAATATTAGTTTGTGCTCATTTGTGTTCGTCAACGTTTGTTTTTGTTCGTTGCCAAAAATTAACAAACAAACACAAACGAACATGAACAAGTTCATTTCCTTAACAAACGAACACGAACATAAATCTCATTCAATAAGTGTTCATGAACGGTTCGCGAACACAAATATTTCTTAACAAACGAACACGAATAAGGCCCTATTCATGTTCGTTCGGTTCATTTGCAGCCCTAGCTGTGAGTATACTCGATCCATTTTTGCTTTATGCACTTTTGGGTATTACATACATTACTTATTCTAAATCACAATCAATCACACAACGCAAACACTACTTATACGCTGACCGTTATTGCATGTTACTGGTTAACCGATGAATGGTTGTATGTTATGTTAACACAGTGATTGTTGCCTGACGCCTTAGCAACGATAGTACTATTTGTTTGGACTCAGCACCTGTCGTGGATATGAGTTGTTAAGGTTACCTCTTCACATATCACAGTGGTGATATGTGTTGCGAATTCTACAACTCGCAGTCTAGTCTGTGCATATTTCATTGTCGATAACCTACTAGCTTCGCACTATACATGTTACATCCTGGTTATGCGTAAACGCTTTCGAACTCTATTATATCTATTAAACTTGTATGCTCACCTTTACACTATGTGTATTGACCTCTATTTTAACGTATGTGACAGGTGCTTAGGATGTTTGCTTGCTGTTTGATGAAATCGAGATAGGATGAAGTCTAGAAACAAACTAAACAAAATCTGAGTTGTCGGAATGGATATTTGTCTTTGAGAACAATGTCTGTAATAACTATTTTTATTTTATGTGTTTGTGGTATGGGACATGAACCTTTAATATATTATAACAAATAGTTGTTATGGATTCTCCTGGACAATCTGTTTCGCTCAGTGCCGCGCCCCGATGATTCCGCCATTGGTTGAGGTGTGACAGATTGGCATCAGAGCCATAACTATAGGGAATTAGGCAAGACTCGACCTAGTCCGGGTCGATGTCTTATAAATGACCTAGTCTATAGTCTAGGTACCAACAGACCGACTCGTGCATGCCCGGTATGGGTTCATACGAGCTTACTCGCTATCTCTCGCTCGCACTCGCTGTACACTACACACTTGCGCGAACATCGCATACTACATTTCTGCGGAAGATCGGCCTTTCCTAAGGCTAATTACACACACAAACGACTGATCTGGTTATGATTAGGTGTGAAAACCGCAAAATCACGACCAGGTTGCTCGTTCGATTTTCTATTTTTTCTATAAACAAGAGGATTTGTGTTGAATTAGGAGTGAAATCCATACTTTGACGCAAATCTCCTTATCTATCTCATGATTTTATCATACAAACAAGGATGTAGTCGCTAAGTTAGGGGTGAAACCCGAACCTTGATGACTCATTCCGCTCTATACTTTTGGTTTTTGCAAAACTCTCACCAAAGTCTCGACGGACTCCAACTACTTGAAGTCACACTGTAACTGGAAGGATGCGTGCCGATCGCTCAAATTGAAGCGAGAGCACAGTCCAGAGGGCCAAAGTGTGCATTTAAGGTCCTTGTGAATAGTCGAATCACTTTGGGTAGTCGATGTCTACACGCACCCGAGACAATCTCTCCTCGATTTTATGTGTTTCGATTCTGGAATCCGCAGCTGCCAACTCTGTGATTCATCGATTTTATGTGAAGTTATGTGTTTTATATGTTTATTTGTTTGCATTTTGAGGTAAACAGTATGGTGGTACTGATGGTTTCGATTTCACGTTTCTCGCTCCGTCCAATCACGCACAACACACACCACGCAAACAAATCGTTGGTCTTTATTCGCGATCGCCACTCGCTAATCGCAATCGTCATACTTAATCGCTATACGCTGCTGTGAAGGATAGGTGAATACGTGCAAAATATGTATTTAGGATTAGCTTACATGCTTATGTGCTTATGTGTTTATGTGCTTATGTGATTCTGTGATTATGTTCCTACGTGAATTTTGTGAATTGATGTGTTCCTGAGCTTTATGGTGAATCGCTAGTCTATACTAAGGTCATTCGAAATTATGTTTGAGTCCTATGGCGATGTTTATTGCAGACAATGTCGTCGTTTGGATCATTCCACTCTCGAGCAGCTCACCGAAACCATGATGACAAACGCATCGTCGCTCTCGTCTCTAAACAAATGGCGAATGTCATCCCCCAGATCGTTAGTGAGCTGAATGAGAATGCTAGCAAATCTTCAGAGGAGTCTAGGACCGATACTCCTAAGGCCGCTTTTAGCTTCAAGCAGTTCAAAGCCTGCGGACCAAAGGAATTCACCGGAGAAGATGGTCCTGCGGCCATGTTTCAATGGTTTGATTCTATCGAAGTCATCCTGTGCCAGAGTGGCTGTCCAGAAAACCTACGCATCGTCAATGCTACCGGCGTCTTCCAATCCCGCGCTCTTGATTGGTGGACGACTGAGAGGAACAAATGAGGAAACGATGCAGCTTTTGGATTGTCGTGGGACGAGTTGAAGAACATTATGATGCAAGAGTTCTGCCCTCCCCATGAACTCCAAAAGCTTGAGGATGAATTCTGGCATATAAAGCAGGATGGCAGAGATAACGCTGGTTTGACTGCTCGCTTCAAGCAGTTGAGTATTATCTGCCCTGGTCAGGTTACTACCCCGGATATTACAATCAAGAAGTATATCAGTGCTCTGCCGGATTGTGTCACAGATTTTGTTCAGGCTGAAAAGACGACAACAATCGAGGAAACCTACCTGTTCACCGCTAAGATCAATGATAAACGAGTCAGGGCTGGTTATTTTGACAAAGCTGCCAAGAATCTGCATCAAGTCACCGCTGCTCCTACCGCTGAAGCCACCGCCGCACCGCAATCTTTAAAGCTCTCACACCGTAAGAGGAAGAACAACAGCAGTTCC
Source organism: Helianthus tuberosus (assembly GCA_030545235.1). Taxonomy (NCBI): domain Eukaryota; kingdom Viridiplantae; phylum Streptophyta; class Magnoliopsida; order Asterales; family Asteraceae; genus Helianthus; species Helianthus tuberosus. The sequence continues at coordinate 94,663,488 of CM060410.1, forward strand.
AGCAACAAGAACTGTGTAGTTACTGCTGCCCCGCTCCAAATAGTACATGCCCAACCGCAACCTCAACACCGCCAAGTAGCAGCACCTGTGGTCAATGCACCGCCTGCCAAGCATGCATACACTGGACCACACCCGCTTTGCCCTACTTGTACTTATCATCACCCGGTGGGTATCACATGTCGGTTCTGTGTTCATTGCAATATGTATGGCCACTTCACCACCAATTGCCGTACTGGTCCACGTCAAGCTCCAGCTCCTGCTCAAGGTCAAGCTCCTGCTCAACAAGCTCTACTTCTTGCTCCTCAAGGCCATCAAGCAGCTCCTGCACCCGTGGCTCACGCTCGAGCTTGCTTCACATGTGGTGATCCCAACCACTTTGCAAACATGTACCCAAAGAGAGTAGTGAAACAAGAGCCCCAGCAGCAGCCACAACAACAACAGCAGCAGCAGCCAGCAGCCCATCGGACGTGCTTTCAACATCAACGCCCGCCAGGCTCAAGCAGACAACAATGTGGTTAATGGTACGTTCCTTGTGAATGGTATATATGCTTCGTGTTTATTTGATACTGGAGCAGATAACCGTTTTGTATCGTTTGAATTCGAAAAGCTCCTTAATCATGAGTGCGCCCATCTACCCTCGACGTTCGATGTTGAAGTTGCCACCGGAAGAAGTCACCGTCAATTCTGTTCTACGTGATTGTACGCTTGAACTCAACAATCACGTCTTCCCAATCGAGCTTATTCCAATGCAGCTCGGTAGTTTTGACATCATAGTAGGCATGGATTTTCTTCGCGAAAATCATGCCGAAGTTGTTTGCTTCGAGAAGATGATTCGTTTCTCGCTCGCTAATGGTGATCAAATTTGTGTGTATGGCGAAACTCCTTCGAAAGGTCTTAAACTCATTTCATGTGTCCAAGCTAGCAAGTATCTCCGCAAGGAATACAGAGCTTTCTTGGCTAACATTGTAGTAGCAGAGAAGGAAAAGAAAGAAATACAGGAGTTGACGTTCCCGTTGTTTGTGAATTCCCTAACGTTTTTCCCGATGATTTACCTGGTTTACCTCCCACTCGTGATATTGATTTCCGAATCGACCGCATTCCTGGAGTAAATCCCGTTGCTAAAGCGTCTTATCGTCTCGCTCCTTCTGAAATGCGCGAACTCTCGAGTCAGCTCCAGGAACTACTTGATAAAGGCTTTATTCGCCCTAGCACCTCTCCTTGGGGCGCGCCTGTCCTTTTCGTCAAAAAGAAGGATGGTTCGTTCCGGATGTGCATCGACTACAGGGAATTGAATAAGCTGACTATTAAGAACCGCTACCCCTTGCCTCGAATTGATGACTTGTTTGATCAGTTACAAGGTGCTACGTGTTTTTCGAAGATCGATCTACGCTCAGGCTATCACCAATTACGCATTCAAGAGGAAGATATACCCAAAACCGATTTTCGAACCCGCTATGGTCATTATGAGTTTGTTGTTATGCCTTTTGGTTTAACCAATGCAACCACAGTTTTCATGGATCTAATGAATCGTGTGTGCAAACCCTTTCTTGGCCGCTTCATCATCATGTTCATCGATGATATCCTGATCTATTCCAAGTCAAAAGCCGAACACTCACAACATCTACGTTTGGTTCTTGAGTTACTCCAGGGAAACCGTCTCTATGCCAAGTTCTCCAAGTGTGAATTTTGGCTGGAGGAGGTCCAATTCTGGGTCACATTGTTAATAGTCAAGGAATTCATGTCGATCCCGCCAAGATCGAGGCCGTTAAGAGTTGGGTCACACCCAAGAACCCGTCTGAAGTCCGTTCTTTTCTCGGACTGGCAGGCTATTATCGCCGATTTATCGAAGGTTTCTCTAAGATCGCTGTACCGCTTACCTCGCTTACGCATAAGGACAAACCTTTTGTTTGGGGAACTAAACAATAGGAAGCCTTTCAAACTCTCAAGGCTATGCTTTGCAATGCTCCCGTGCTCTCACTACCTGACGGAAACGACGATTTCGTAGTTTACTGCGATGCCTCGAACCTTGGTCTTGGTTGTGTTCTCATGCAACGAGACAAGGTCATCGCATACGCCTCTCGACAGCTCAAGATTCACGAGAAGAACTATTCCACACACGACCTCGAGCTTGGCACAGTTGTTTTTGCATTAAAGATTTGGCGACACTACCTTTACGGTACCAAGTGTACGATCTTCACCGATCATAGGAGCCTGCAACACATCTTTGACCAAAAGGAACTGAATATGCGTCAACGCCAATTGGTAGAACTCCTCAACGATTACGACTGTGATATTCGTTACCATCCAGGCAAAGCAAACGTCGTTGCCGATGTTCTCAGTCGATGAAGCTATTTGCATAGCGTTCGTAATATTCAAGCCCAGTTTAATCTCGAAGCCCGTATACGTGACACTCAGCATGCTTGTTTTACCGAACGTACTTTGAAGAAGGAAAGGATTCTAAATGATGGTGCCCAACTCGAGAATAAATCAAATGGTATCTTTCATTATTTGGACCGAATTTGGATTCCCAAGCGTACCAATTTGCGACAACTTCTGATGGATGAAAATCTCTATATTCCATTCATCCCGGTGCTGACAAGATGTACCAGGACATGTGCTACAAGTACTGGTGGCCGGGCATGAAGAAGGATATCACCCTCTATGTTTCAAAGTGCCTGATTTGTTCCAAGGTCAAGGCCGAACAGCAAAGACCCTCTCTCTTACTCGTTCAACCCGAGATCCCAATGTGGAAATGGGAGAGTATACCTATGGACTTTATAACGAAACTTCCGCGCACGCAATCAGGTCACGAAAGCATCTGGGTTGTCGTTGTCTGCTTGACTAAATCATCCCATTTCCTACCGATACGAGAATACTTTAAGGTAGAAAAATTAGCCCGAATCTACACCGAAGAGATCATTTGTCGACATGGGACACCTCGTGACATCATCTCTGACCGCGACGGTCGGTTTACCTCATGTCTTTGGGAAACGTTTCAATCTGCTCTCGGTCAGACTGAAAGAACGATCTGTACCGCGATGGTCGGTACTACTCTTAATCTAAGCGCTTTCCATCCCCAAACCAACGGTTAGACTGAAAGAACGATCTGTACCCTTGAAGACATGCTTCGCTCGTGTGTCATAGATTTCGGTGGTAATTGGGACGCGCACTTACCTTTATCCGAATTCTCGTACAATAATAGTTATCATTCTAGCATCCAAATGGAACCATTTCAGGCATTATACAGAAGGAAATGTCGATCGCCTATTGTATGGCACGAGATCAGAGACGCACAAATTACCGATCCTGAGCTGTTGCAAGAAACGACTGACAAAATCCTCCAAATTCGAGACAATCTGCTGAAAGCTCGAAGTCGTCAGAAAAGTTACGTCGATAGACGCCGCAAGCCCCTTGAATTTGACGTTGGCGATCACGTACTCCAAAAGGTTGCACCTTGGAAGGGGGTGATCAGATTCGGCAAGAAAGGGAAGCTCGCGCCTCGATATATTGGACCCTTTAAAATTCTGGAAAGGATTGGGAATGTGGCCTACAGACTCGAACTATCGGAGGAACTTAGTAATGTCCACCCGACTTTCCACGTTTCGAACCTCGGAAAGTGCTTAGCTGACCAGGAATTTCATGTCCCTCTCGAAGATTTACAAGTGGATGAAACATTACACTTCGTGGAAAAGTCTGCCGAGATCATGGGACGAGAAACCAAGGTGCTCAGACGCTCACGCATTGTCATTGTGAAGGTTCACTGGGAAGGCAAACGCGGTGCCGAGTTCACCTGGGAACTCGAATGTGACATGAAGGTGAAGTACCCACAACTGTTTGTTACGCCTACTTCTTAAATTTCAGGACAAAATTTCCTAAAGTAGGAGAGGCTGTAACAACCCGCTTTTTGAAAGTCAAAGTCAAAGGAAGAAAAGATTGCTAATTGTGATCTGACACTCCTTGCTTAACTATTGATTGTACGTCAATGACTCGTAATCGAATCTTTTAATTTTATCTCTTTAGTTGTATTATGTGGAGTATCAATTAATAATCGAGGTTTAATCGCATGCTTGATCGCTAATCGACTTATCGCTAATCGCATCTCCCAACCCGAGTTATGTGTTCTGGATATTGTTTTGCGTGTGTGTGTCATTATGTGTTATTTGTGCATGATATGTTTATGTCGAGGTGTTTAATCGTAATCACAATCGCAATTCTATCGCATCACAATCTAATCGCAAACGCTAAACGCAAGTTATTTATAGTGATTGTATGTTAGATATAGTAGTTAAGTTATTTGTGTAACTAATGGTTAGTACTATCGCATCACTCACTCGAAACGCATCGCAACGCTCAGCACGCGAAACGAAACGCCGAAACTCAACCCATCGAACCACCTCGGTCGAATGGCCATCCGATCGGATTGCCATCCGATCGTATTGCCATACGATCGAAGCGCCATACGATCGGTGGCCTGTCTGACACTCGTGCACTTTCCCTTTTTGGGAACCTATGTGACAGCTCCCTCATTCGACCAGCAGCGTTCCAAACCTTCTTTCTCGCGATTTCTCGCGATCCTTGTAAGTTTCCAACTCAAATCTTGTACTTCTATGATCTCCACACACTACTTCATCATGGATTTGTGGTGAAATCAATGGATTTGGAGTGTTTTAGGATGATTGCATCATGGAGTTCTTATGAACTTCAAGTTTTGGCCTCATTCCACCAAGAACAACTCAGATCTGAAGGATTTCCACATGATTTAACAACGACTTCACATAGATCTAAACATTTTCAAAGGAATAAAAGAGTTGAAAGAAATATACACAAGTTTTCTCATTCTTTTACACTCAACGCACTCAAAACCGATAGATTTGGAGCTCATTCATGCCTTCTACTATTTTCTAGTGATATGCCGGTTGAGATCTGAATCCTATCAATGAGACAATTGATTTCTGGTTAAACATGAAGCCACCCGTCACGAACAGTCAACTGATCGGATTGGGGTGATTCCCGTTCAATCAGATAGCCTGGGTTTGATGGAGTTTCCGTTGTTTGACACGTTGTCATACCGTCTCGAGCAACCCACAGAAACTTTTCAAAATAATCAAGTTCAAGACGATCAGGATTGGGGAGACGGATTGCCGTCCTATCAGATTGCCATCCGATCGAACTGGAAGTCAATCATATTGCACCTGGTTCCACACTTAAATGTTTTTCTTAGTTTTCAAAGAACATCAGTTTCTAACGGATTGCCAACCGATCAGATTACCATCCGATCGAGTGACCGTCCTGCTGTGAACTTGTTCTCAACTGAGAAGCCTCGCCAATCGGATCACCATCCGATCGAACGACCTGAAGGTTAGAGATACTTCTCTGATTTCAAAATGCTACAACGAAAACTTCAAAGCCATCATACACAAACACATTCTTACCAAACGAATGTCAATCCGACCGAATGGCCATCCGATCGGATGACCATCCGAATGGATTGACATCCAATCGAATGACCATCCGATCGGATTACCGTCGACACTTGGACACTTCGTACCATTTATCGCACCGTTCTTCGCTTATGCTATCGTTAACTGTTCAGGCAAATAATAACTCTAGCGCTCCCTTCAATCCATTCCCATCGTTGTGAGTATACTCGATCCCTTTTTGCTTTATGCACTTTTGGGTGTTACATACGTTACTTATTCTAAATCGCAATCAATCACACAACGCAAATACTACATATACACTGACCGTTATTGCATGTTACTTGTCAACTGATGAACACTTGTATGTTATGTTAACACAGTGATTGTTGCCTGACGCCTTAGCAACGATAGTACTATTTGTTTGGACTCAGCACCTGTCATGGACAGGGGTTGTTAAGGTTACCTCTTCACATATCACAGTGGTGATATGTGTTGCGCATTCTATAACTCGCAGTCTAGTCTGAGCATATTTCATTGTCGATAACCTACTAGCTTTGCACTATACATGTTACATGCTGGTTATGCGTAAACGCTTTTGAACTCTATTATATCTATTAAACTTGTATGCTCACCTTTACATTATGTGTATTGACCTCTATTTTAACGTATGTGATAGGTGCTTAGGATGTTTGCTTGCTGTTTGATGAAATCAAGCTAGGATGGAGTCTAGAAACAAACTAAACAAAATCTGAGTTGTCGGAATGGATATTTGTCTTTGAGAACAATGTCTGTAATAACTGTTTTTATTTTATATGTTTGTGGTATGGGACATGAACCTTTAATATATTATAACAAATAGTTGTTATGGATTCTCATGGACAATCTGTTTCGCTCAGTGTCGCGCCTCGATGATTCCGCCATCGGTTAGGGTGTGACATGAACTATTGAACGATTGGGTTATGGTAAGTGATTAGGTAACGGGGCGGGGGTAATGTGATAAAAGCATGGTGGATACGCCGCTGGTACTTCCTATATATAAGGGATTTTAATACATTACATGTCGCTGCGTTATCTAGATCACTTGGACAAATGTTTACAAAACGAAGTTACACTACAAGGTTTACTTAAAGATATAAACCATACAATGTTTACTTTCAACGACAATTTTACTACTTGGTTTATAAAGACAAATTTTTTTCAGTTAAGATCATGGCTACAATGGTTTTGGTTTACATATATATCAACTTGTAAAAGTTGATATAAACATACTATAATATCAAACTCTTTTGTTTTCAAGGCACACACTCGACAACTCTCGTAGTTGGACGAGGTATTGCAATATGAACTCAAGGCCATGAATCTGACATACTCACAAAACCTATGTACTCGCCGACATTTTTATGCTGACGTACTTTCACATATGTTTCAGGTACCATTGTTTGATGATGTTTGATGATGATTATGATGCATGCTCACATAGGGATGGACGAGGCCTTAGTGACTTAATAACAATAAAGGACAATATGTTCATATTTTGCTTTTAATATTCGAGACAATGTAATAAACTTAATTTAATAAAACGAAACTTCAATCCATGTGTTGTGAAACAATGATTCTGTTACGACACTCCCCGATGTTTCTGCCGCAGTTTGTTGTTTTAACGCGGTCGGGGTGTGACAAAGGTTTCTCGCCATGAACCTCTACGATTTCACCAGACGAAAGAGGGATACGGATGATCTTATCGAAACAAACCACCTCGGCAAGATGTTTAGTTAACCAATCCATTCCTACGATAATATCGAAACTCCCAAGTTGCATCAGCGTGAGGTCAATAGGAAATAGGTAGTTATCAAGGTTCAATTGGCAATCGCGAATGACAGAATCGAGTACAAGAGGTTCACCACTAGCAATCTTGACAAATAAGGGCTTTCCTAGTTTACTTCTAGGCATCGAAAGTAAAGGCTCAAAGGTTAACGATACAAAGCTTCTATCGGCAGCAAAATCGAAAAGAACAGATGCAGGTTGATGGTTAACAAGGAACGTACCGATAACGACTTCGTTATCATCACGGGCCTCATTAGCGTTTATGTTGAAGGTACGTCCACGTGCTGGATTAACGTTCACAAGCTTCGGACAATTGTTATTGAAGTGACCCATTTCGCCACAGTTATAGCATGAACCAGGTGGGAATGGAGGTCTAGCAGCGTTTCCCTGAGCTTGTGCTGGGTTCTGTGCAGCTTGGTTTGGAACAGATCGACAAATATTGGCTGTGTGGCCAAGTCTCCCATAAGTGGTACCCTGTCGACAAACCAACTATGCTGAATGGTGACCATTGCACCGATTACAGTATGGTGCAGTACCAGCATATGGCTTCCTTGCGGGAGGCTGTGCCGGTTGGTTTTGTGTGTTCTGGTTAGGTTGTGCGGTAACAACATAGTTCTGGGAAGCCTTATGCTTCCTCGATCTCTTTGACGATTCACCCTTCTTCTTGTCTTTCCCATTGTCTTGAGTGGTGTTAGTTGACTGTTTCTTATCACCCTTCCTAAACAGTTTACCCTTCCTGACCTGAGACTCAGTCAGGGTTGCAGCCAACTCGATGGTCTGACGAGCAGTGGTAGGGTTACTACCAGTGACAATGTCTTGCACGGGGTCAGGTAATCCATCGATATACCTCTCAATTTTGCTTTATCCAACGGGGTAACCATACTAGGACAGAGCAAACTCAAGTCCTCATAACAATCCGTATAAGCATGGTGTTCTCCCCCATCCTATTTCAAATCGTCAAAATCCCTTTCCAGTGCCCTTAGTTCGTGTCGGGGGCAGAACTCTTTCATCATGAGAGCCCGTAGCTCTTCCCAAGTTTGTGCCATTGCCACGTCGGCACCCCTATCCCTCATCACACCGTTCCACCATGTTAAAGCTCGTTTTTCAAAAACACTAGATGCGAACTCAACCTTTCGCTCATTTGGACACTGAACATGTCGGGATGTGCTTTCCAGACTCTCGAACCATTATAGGAACGCAATTGCTCCTCGAGACCCAGAAGATTTCAGTGGTTTAGCCGAATTAAATGTCTTAAAACTGCACTGAGCATTGTTATTGTTGTTATTGTTATTTGCCTGATTTATCTGAGTAATTAGGTTTAGAATAACAGCAGCAATCTGCTGAGCGACTAGAGCTACGAGTGCTGCATCCTGAGTTTGATCGTGTCTAGTAGGCATTTTCTAAAAAGAACAAGGAAACATGAGAAACGAGTGAGATTGACATTTGGATAAACAAAAGAGGTATTGAAAATATCGACGAAACATAAGGAAGGTGATCATTTGTTCATTACCTCGAACAAACAAATGACACATAGTGACTTATCAAAGTAAATGGGTCTTTATAATGTATCGCGAAGACATGCATTAGCCTATAAGTGGACACTCATCCCAAGAGTTCCCAGGTAAAAGTGATTGGTCCTATTATGTGGATTTGTACGAACACTCTAGCCTTAGACAGAAAGCACGGGATACAGGCACCCACCCTTCCAGATTGCACGTGTTCACATTATAAGACCATAACTTTGACGAGATTTTGAAAACTTTGAAGGCTTGGAGCCTTAAAAAAAACACCTAAGAATAGGTGATTGATTTTCAAAATGGATTTGTAATTTGTGTTCTTGTTGTGGTACTCACCTAAAGATAGGTGACGGTATTGTTTTAGAATCTAAACGCAAGTAAACTCGCGTTAGGGTCCTAGGAAGGTTATAGTCTAGGTCAAAGCATTACTAATAACCTAATTCCCTGTAACCATGAGCTCTGATACCAACTCTTCTGTCACACCCCGACCGCATTAAAACAACAAAACCGCGGCGGAAACATCGGGGAGTGTCATAACAGAATCATTGTTTCACAACACATGGATTGAAGTTTCGTTTTATTGAAAAGTTATTACATTGTCTTGATATTTAAAAGCAAAACACAAACATATTGTCTTTCATTGTTATTAAGTCACTAAGGCCTCGTCCGTTCCTATGTGAGCATGCATCATAATCATCATCAAACAACAGCACCTGAATCATATGTGAAAATAAGTCAGCAAAAAAATGCCAGCGAGTACATAGGTTTTGTGAGTGTGTCAAATTCTTGGCTTGTATACATATTGCAATACCTTGTACGACTACTAGATTCGATAATTGAAAACCTTGTATTGAAAAGTGTTTGGTATTGCAATATAATTAACCAACTAAAACAAGTTGGTTATATGTTTGTAAAAACCTCGTTGCCATGAATCTTGACTAAAACATTTGTTTTTGTAAACCAAATTATAAATCGTTGTTGTAATAAAACTTGTATGGTTTATATCATTTAGTAAACATTGTCGCATGTCATCATTTGAAATCATTCGTCCAAAATCGTTCAAAATCGTTCAATTCATCCGTGTTATCAATCGTTCGTGTTATCAAAACCAATCGTTCAATCGTTCGTGTCATAAACCATCGTTCAAGCGTTCGTGTTATAAACCTTTGTTCAAGCGTTCGTGTCATAAAACCGTTCGTTCAATCATTCGTGTTTTAATTGTGAAAACTAACTTTTGGTCGTTCTAGTTGAACACATTCAAACATGTGTTTTGACTCGTCTATACCACCAAAGGGTATCTTTAATCGACTAACAAACCACCAAAGGGTTTGTTAAAATCATCAGGTTTTGTCGTTATCCACATTACCACATAACCATGGCGATAGTTCGATAACGGGATTTGTCAGATCCTATGGTACCATAACATACTACTGGTCGGCTTGATCATTGTTAATGAATGTCATTCGTGTTATGTATTAATGCACCAACAAGTTCGTTCACATTATTGAAATCAATGTGTTTAATATAAACCATAGCATTTGTTTTTGAAAAATTGAAATCGTTTAGCACATATGAATCACCCCAAAACAATTGAAAGCATAAAATAGGGGAACTATGTACTCACTTGAGATTGCAAGGTATCCTTGATTAAGTGAACTAACAAGCTCGGGCAATCAAGGAATCAAGTGGTACCTAGTATCGGATCACCGTGTTAATAATCGGGACCTAAATCGGGAGATCGGGTAGAATGAGGTCTCGTAACCAAATGAGTGTTGGAACTCATATGATATGGTTTAAACAAGCCTACATTTTGAATTGAAACCTATCCTAAGTGCTTTTGACCCGTTATGACCCGTTAAGGTAGTTTATGCTACTTTAACGCGTCATTTGCGAAAATGCGCGTTCGGATGGTCTAACTAGCCCTATGATAAGTATTATATGTCCTAACATGTTCAATAATGTTGCATAATTAGTTTAAGTGTCAAAATTTAGGTTACATATGTTTAAACTCAAATTATGCGTAAAAAGGGCATTTTGGTCATTTTTCTAAGGCATATAAACTACCAATCATACAACTAATTAAATGAAGTGACCATAAGGTATAACCTTGGAAAGGTATTCCCTATACAACTATGGTCACAAAATATGTTTGGTCGGATCCTAATGATCGACCAAGCGGGTCGGGTTCGAAAGTCTAAGCGGTTGTCGAGACCGCTTGACTTATGACCCTAAATAAGCACTAAACTAAAAGTGACGAGTTAAAATGTTAAAACATGTTTAACTAAGTTAGAAAACTGATTTGATATCAAAACAAAGTGTTTTGATATCCGGAAATAGTTTCGTCGCAAAATGCACGTAATCGTGCATTTTGACTGAAACTTTGACTCGTCACTTCACCTAGTCAACGTGGTAATCAGTAGGTATAGTCACAAGGGACTATAACCATCGTGATTACGCTCACGTTGCAAAGTTCAAACGAACTTTGACTTGACCAAATCATGGTCAAAGCTGAAAGTCAAACACTTTTTGACTTTCTTGCTTAAAATAAATAAACAAGAGATGAAAGACCACTTACAAGTGTTCTAGGCTGGGAATAATGACTAAGAAAGCTCAAGTATGAGGCCTCCAACAAATGTGGTAGCCTCAAATCAGAGCTAGAGTGAAAGAGAATGGAATGAGCAATTTGAAGTGTTGATGAACATGGGTTTATATAGAATTTCATGAACCATTAGATCATTACCATGTGTTTGTGTGATGATCAAGGAACAATCAGGACCATACACATGTTAGGCTCTAATTTGGGAACTTAGAGAACACATAAACCAGCCCACAATATGCAAAAACCAAGTTTAAAATCAGGTTCAGCATGCTGTTTTGATGATACAATGAATCTGCCCAGCTAAGGCTCTCACGGCTCGCGACCACCTTACCCTCTGGCTGTCGCACCCCGCCTACCAGTCTGTCCAGACTTCCAGTTTTTGTCAAAACAAGCCCCTGCAGCTCCGAAACTTGTTTTTCGACGCGTTTAACCCCCGTCAACCCAATTTCAAGGCTCTACAAGGATGTTAAAGCATAGGTACTTGGAAAATTCTTGGAAATATCACGGATGTTATTTCGTTTGGTCGTACGATCGCGTTTTTCGGTTAATTACGACGAAACATGAACGGACGCGAAAACGATCCAAATTACGCGACGAATGGTATTTTTGCATTCCTATCACTAAAATAAATTATTTTAGTGATTTCAAAAATTTTTGGATGTCCGGTTATGGTCAGAACGCAAGATATGCATGTATATGCAAACTTTCGCAGTTTTGACGTTTTAGTCCCTATGATCAAATAAGCGCATTTTCGCACACTGAACCCTCAAAACTTATTTCTAAGCTATGTTAAGGGTATTTAGGGTGTTTTTAGCTTATGATCATGTTCCGGAGTGTACGTTGCTATACGAATTGGCAGACTTTTGTAGTTTGTCGCAAATCGTCCCTGGGATCGAATAAACTTGTTTTTGATATACCAAACCCTTCAAAACTTATTTCTAAGTTATGTAAAGGTTATTTAAGGTATGTTAAGCTTAGGTCACTGTTCTGGAGTGTTTGTCGCGTTAAACTGATTACGTTTACGTAACAGTTTGCGTATAACTTTCCAGAAAGTGATTAAGAGTTTGAAATCGAACTAGAATTGAAACGTGAATTTGTCATACACAAATAAACAAACATTGAGACCAAAACACATTGTTTCATTGATAATTGATATTGTTTTACAGTGTACAGTGTTTACAGAGCACAATTGTCACAATATGGACTTTAGTTAGGTAGTAGTTTGAGTCCATCCCATTGTCACACTTTTCTTGTAAATTAGGATTTTTTGTGTTCTTAAATAGTTGTGCATGAAGATGAACCACTAGATCTGATTATGCTATTTTTGTCAAAACAAAAGATAAATTTCCTTGCGTTCTTCTTTGGTGATGCACATTCATTTACACAAAACCAATTTGTTGAAGAATTAAGGGAAGCACGAGGAGAAAAGAAGAAAAGAAATGGGGAAGAAAATGAAACCTTATGACCATTATACCCTTCAATTAAACGAGGAAAAAAAAGAAAAAAAATGGAGTGGCTAACAAAAATTTCTAACCTAGTTTGTCATTTTGATGGAAATGACAACAAAAATGAAACCTTAGAGGCCTAGATACAAAAGGTTTCATTTTGGACTGAAGTGGCAAAAGTGACCTAAACTCAAGAACTATTTTGGTATTTTACTCTTTTATATTTATGAAATTTAGAAATTTAAAAAAAATGAGTAAGGATTGCTAGTGGAGTTATGAAATGTTATATAACACCACCATTACACTTTTTGTGACGCTTGTTACATAACCCTACACTCACCATTAGGGGTGTTCATCGAATCGAATATCGAATTTTCGAATTATTCGAATAATTTTTATTATCCCTTGAATTCGTATTCGAATCGAATTCGAATCAATTCGATTTGATTCAGATTCTTTAAAAACATGTAAAAAACTATCAAAATGAAACATAAATTTTAAAGTAGCTATAAAGCACGATATCACATTAAAATGTTCCAAATAAAGTACCATAAGTCTAAAATTTAAAACGAGAAATCGAGAATAACCACTCCACATTACAAGTTAATATTTTTAGGGTTATGAATCTATTGATAGATTTGTTACTTAGGTTTTAGTTATGGGCCATGTAGTGGGTTTGGTAATGGGTAATCTTAATACTTGAAAAAAAATTGAAAATAATTATAGTATAGCTTAATAAAAGTTATATATGTGTTATATATAAAGTATAAATAAAAATGTATAATTTTTATTCGAATTTCGAATCAAATCGAATTTGAAATTATAATTCGTTTTCGATTTACTTGGCTCGAATAGAATCGAATTCGAATTATTTTAATTAAAGCGAATTCTTGATAATCGAATCGATTTTAAACGAATTTCGAATTTTTCGAATTCGAAACGAATTTTGAACTCCCCTACGCAAAATATATAAAGAAGTTGTTTACCAGTATGATTCTTTCTAGCAATTGAATATGCATCTTTTGAGTAATGAAGAAGGATTAACGTTTCAAAATCCTACACGTTAAGTCCTTTGCCACTAACACGGTTAGTTTTTTATGTTAAATCAGATCATGTGCTTGGCACATGAGGGTACAATTGTCTTTTCACCCTAATTAGTTAAAAAAACACTTAAAAAAACTAAAATACTATATATATATATACACTCTAAATTACTGAATACTATATATACACTCTAAATCTCTCTCTCTAAATTATTGAATACTTTTCTTTCTCACTCTCTACTCCATCTCTTACCACCACCACCACCACATCTCAAAACCCTAACCCTAAAAATCACGCAAAACTTGCCCCAAATTCAATCGTATGGCGATGCCTCCAACCACTCGCGAATCTTCTTCAAGGCGGCGATTCCTCGTGACCACAGGCTTCTGGTTAATTATTGTTCTTCGTCGTCCTCTGATGAGCGGACTTTGAATAGATGGAACGATTGGGAATCTGAATAGTTTGAAGGTTTGGGGATTTGTGTATTTTTGTAGCTCTTTTTTTTATTGCAATTTGAATAGATGGATAGGGAAAGCATTATGCAGATGATCTGGAATGCATTAGAATGGGAATAAAAGATTGGAGATTTGGGGATTTTTTGTTTGTTCAGATGATTTCGTAGGTGGTGGCGGTTGAGAGAAACAGCGAGAGGGGGGGATAGTGAGTGGTGATGGTGTCAGTTGGATTTCGGTTCACCTACTTATTTCTTATTCGATTGTTTCTTGCAGTTTTGGCACACATTGGTTTGGTGAAGATACATGTCGTAAAGGAAAGTACTGCAACACCATTATTAAGGTTACTTTGGAGGAGGACAGTATCCGAAAAGACAAAGAATAGAATTGATGAGATAATCAAAGGCCCGATAAATCAAATGGGAAAGTTCTCATGTTCTATTTTTTGCTGCAAGAATGAGATATTTTTAGTGGAGCTTATTCGTGAATATCCAGATCTTATATGGAGGAGAAGTGATGTTGGAGACGGTGGAGTGAGTGGTGATGGCGGGTCAGGCAATGGTGGAGATAGTGAGTGGTCGGCGACAGGTGAGGGTGGGAGGTGGTGGTGGTCGGCGGCAGGTGAGGGTGGGAGGTGGTGGCGGCAGGTGATGGCAAGTGGTGGTTGGAAAGAGAGAGAGTGTGTGTGGGTGTGTTTAGAGAGGGAAATTGCAGGATAGGCTATGTCTTATTTGGTTTCTAAAAATCATTTATAAATTAGGATGTGAAAAGACAATGCTACCCTCATGTGCATAACTTAACTGGAAATTATAACTGAGTTTGCCTTAAAGGACATAACGTATAACATTTTCAAACATTAAGGACAAAACTCATCAAATTTAAAGGTAAAGGATAACGCCTGAAATTTGGGACAAATATTTAATTTCACAGAATAGTAACAAAGTTTCACCTCTGTTCCACTAAAGTCACTATATCTTTTTTTGTATCTTTAATGTCATCCAATTTTGATTTAGTGTTCTAATCTTGCGTAATTAGCAGGTTACCAGGTTACAACTATTTAATTTATTTTTTAATCTTATTTTGATTTTGTAATTTACTGTTTTACCATCCCAATTTAAAAACAAGAGAAAAGAAAAAAAAAACCTATATTAAATCTCATCATTTTTTATTTGAATAACAAAGTAAGTTTAAAACAAAAAATATTTACGTGCACCTTCTTCTTAGTTTTACTCTCGTTTTCAAGGGATAGGTATAAATCCGGCAAACTTTCGCGATTCTCCAATAGCGATTCCCGTCAACAAGATCTTGTTAGACAACACCTCCGTCGCCAATCCCCGTCCGGACTTCTTATGGCTTCTACCCAAATCGATTTCATAGTCCATAGATTCCGGCGAGTATCCAAATTTTCCGATCTACTACATAACTCTTTAAAACGCCTCTTAAAGAGCACATTTAGGTTTCTCTATCCCTTACAAAGCTTCGAAAAGCTATTGGCCTTCAACTGAGCACCGTATCGCCACAACCCAATGCTCCGACGAACTGGTTCATTCGTCAACAAACTAATTACATAAGGAGGTGGAACGTAGAGGAGAGGGACTACACGTTCTTGTGAAGAAGAAGGGTACATCCTCGCCCAGTTCCTACTTCCTAGTTACCGGCGAAATCTTGTTGCCGGTATACGAAGTCGATGATGAGAAAACATGCCGGGAAGATTGGGATTAGAAATTAGAAGAAATTGAGATTTATTTGACTTTTTGTTTCTGTTTTGTTTTCCTTTATTTATTTTTGCTTTTTTTTTCTACAATTGAAAGGGTAAAAAGGTAAACACATGATTCACATAATTATTAAAATTTAAAATAAAAAACATTAACCTGGTAACCTACTAATTACACAATATTAGAACACCAAATTAAACTTCAATGATTTCATAGAGACAAAAAAAGATTGAGTGACTTTTATGGAACAAATAGGAAACTTGGTTACTATTTTACGAAGTTACCCCAATATAATAATTTAGTCTTTTGATCATGAAGCCTTAAGTGGGACAAATATAATAATTTAGTCTTTTGATCATGAAGCCTTAAGTTATTAATTTTGGCGGCCACAAAACACGATTGATGTATGTGTCTTGAAGCAGACAAAATGGAGGGACTCTACAACCTCTTCCTACCTTCTTCTACAACCATTCATCTCCACCCTGCAACCAATCAAACTCACCCCACTTTCAAACCCAAATCTTCCCCTCAATTTCACTCTCAATTTCATACAAAACACCCCCGAAATGGACGACCTTTCGACGCTTTCCCCTCATCCCTACCACTCCACACCAAGAACCCCAATGCCATTTACAAAGATATTCAAAGATTCGCTAAACAAGACAAGCTCAAAGAAGCTCTCACTATACTGGATTACTTGGACAAGCGTGGCATTCCTGTAAATACAACAACTTTCTCTGAACTCATCGCTTCAGTGGTTCGATTGAAATCCTTATCTATTGGGAAAGTAATACACACTCATATCCGAATCAACGGGCTCGAAAACAATGAGTTTTTACGAACAAAGCTTGTCAATATGTACACATCCTGTCGGTCTAGTGAAGATGCCCACCAGCTGTTCGACGAAATGCCAAAGTCAAGTGTTTATCCTTGGAATGCCTTGCTAAGAGGCAGTGTGATCATGGGTGGGAACAAGTATCAGGAAACACTCAAGACTTTTTCCTTAATGCGGGAATTAGGGGTTGACTTGAATGTTTATACGTTTTCTTGTTTGATCAAAAGTTTGGGTGGTGCGTCGGCGCTTTATCAAGGTTTGAAGACGCATGGGTTGTTGATAAAGAACGGGTTCATTGATGACTCGATTATAAGTACTTGTTTGATTGATATGTACTTCAAATGTGGGAAAACGAAGCTTGCTCGTCAAGTGTTTGAAGAGGTTGGTGAAGATCGAAGAGACGTGGTCTTGTGGGGGGCGATGATTGCTGGTTTTGCGCATAATCGGCTGCAAATTGAAGCGCTTGAGTACCTAAGATGGATGGTAAAGGATAACATATTGCCGAATTCAGTTATATTAACTACAATCCTTCCTGTGATTAGCCATGTTCAATCTAGAAAACTTGGTAAGGAGGTTCATGCTTATGTGATCAAGACGAAAGAGTACTCGAAACAGTTGTTTATTCAATCGGGTTTGATTGATATGTATTGCAAATGTGGCGATATGGGGTCGGGAAGAAAAGTTTTTTACGGGTCAAAGGAAAGGAATGCGATATCCTGGACCGCACTTATGTCCGGATATGCTGCAAATGGCAGGCTTGAACAGGCTTTAAGAACGATAGTTTGGATGCAACAAGAACGGTTTAAACCCGATATCGTGACCATTAACACCGTTATTCCCGTCTGTGAAAAGCTTAAAGCTTTGAAACATGGTAAGGAAATCCATTGTTTTGCTGTGAAGAATGGTTTTTCTCAGCAAGTGTCTATAACTACATCATTGATGATGATGTATGCAAAGTGTGGTTGTCATAGTTATTCTGTTAAACTGTTTGATAATCTAGACCATAAAAACGTGATCTCGTGGACTGCTATGATCGAATCGTATGTTGAAAACAGGTGTTTTGATGAGGCGATTGGTGTTTTCCGGTCGATGGCAGTGTCGAAACACCGCCCGGATTCAGTAACGACTTCAAGAATGTTGAGTATTTGCGGTGAGATCAAAGCTTTGAAGCTCGGTAAGGAGATTCATGGGCAGGTTTTGAAGAAGGATTTGGGGTCGATTCCATTTGTTTGTTCGGAAATCGTGAGATTTTACGGGTCGTGTGGTGACATCGGCAAGGCAGTGATGGCTTTTGGAATGATTCCCGTGAAGGGATCGATGACGTGGACTGCGATTATTGAGGCATATGGATGTAATTCTCGCTATGGGGAGGCGCTTGATCTTTTCTATGAGATGATTAGACGCGGGTTCTTGCCGAACCAATTTACTTTTAATGTGATTTTGCGGGTTTGTGAGCAGGCTGGATTTGCAGAGGAAGCTTGTAAGGTGTTGGATTTGATGACAAAAAGATATAAAGTGGAGGTAACGGAAGAACATTATTCGAGTATCATTAGACTCTTGACTAGTTGTGGTCGGACAGATGAAGCTGAAAACTTGAGGCGATTGATGTCATGTTCATAGCGTTTTTGTATTGTTAGTTGGATATTGTGTTATTTCATTGTTGTGCAACTTAATACTGTTGCTAGTTGATACTTGTATGTAATTTAAAAAAAGAAGACAAGCCAATTCAACAAACAAGAAGCTAACTAAAGGAAATGAAAGATGTGGCCAATCTATTGAAACTTGAAAGTATTGAGGGTCAAAACAAAAAATGGCGTGGAGAAAATAACATGAACTAGAAAACTATCTAATGTGGAAAAGGAAAAGAGGGTGGAGGATAAAGAAGCAGGACCTAAAACTGAAAGCAGCTAGATTTATTTAAGTTATTCGGACCAAAGGAGCTACCTACCGATTAATGGTAGCATAGCGGGGTGCTGGAAAAATATGGTTAAGTTGATTCCAAATTTAAATTAGAAGGGAGGGGTTTAAATCGGTTAATAATGGGTAAACTTGGGAATGGATCTGATATTCGTTTTTTGATGGACATTTGGGTGGGCGATCTTCCCTTTATGGAAATATGGCCTCGTTTATTTGGTTTGGAGTTGTTCAAAAAATAAAAGGTTGCGGAGAGAATTGCTGCGGGGCAAGGAGATGTCAGTTTCACTTGGAATTGGTCTAGGTAGCCTGAGTCAGAAGAGGAGAGAAAGGAATGGAAAGAATGCCTCGAGGTTCTCAGGTTTATGAGATTATCCATCGAAAAGGATGCTTGGATTTGGTCTGTGGATAATCAAAACGGATTCTCGGTTAAGTCGGTCAAAAAGGCTATGATTATAGATAGGGGTAACAATCATCCTCCTAACTTCGTTTGGTGTAGATGGGTGTCTTTAAAATGTGACGACGGGCCAGTGGGTGAGCCCACTTCACCCGCTTTGGGCCTTCTGGTCTGGAAGCCCAACTACTCAAAAAGCCCACCAATCACAATAACCTTGCCCGCTAAGGTTTCTCCACTTTGGAAATGGGCGGGAAAACAGCTAGCAAGAGCAGACCTCATTTAATGCTCGATAAGAATGGGATCTCGTCTGAAACCTGGTACTTCTCCGGTTAGAACATTAATTAAGGTGAGCATCTCGCCGCTGGGAGCCAGACACGTGTCTGCACTCCCCGAGAACCTCCAAAAGCCGTTAGATCACATGTGGGAAAGATCTAATGAGATAAGGGCTAGCTATTATATAAGAAGGGACAACAAGAACAAAGGCAGGTATCATCATCTCCGGCCTTCACTCATTTACTATACTCTCATTTACTCCACACGCATTAACTTCCGACCAATATTCTCTTGTATTTATTACATACATACATTAATAAGATTCACATCAAAGAGGAAACCTCCCGGTGACAATATTCACCGGAAGAAGCTCCTCTCATTTTCGGCAAGTTTACTTACTCTCACGCCGGAGCTTGGTCACGGATCCCCCTCCCGGGGTCCTCCGTGGCGAGGCTAACGGTTTCTTCTTTTGTAGCAAGCAAGAACAAGAGCTCTTGACATCACCGGAGAACCATCAAACGTCATCCGTGGGTTGGGTCTTCGACATTGGCGCCATCCGTGGGACATCAGCCTGCCCGGTGTTCCCACACAAACACTCGACGTCCAGAGAACAATCTTGTCACACTAAAAACATGGCAACCCCACATAACTCACGTGTCACTGAGACGGCACAAAACGACTTGGATAAAGTCACTGTAGAGGACATTACTCATGAGGAAGATGATGAGAATCAGGAGGGGAGTCTGAAGGAAACGGAACACATCACTCCCGATTTCGTGGCCATGCACATGGAAAAGATAACCAAGCATCTTGAAGACCTGAAGAGACAGGAAAGACTCGAGAGCCTTAGGGCCAGGCTTTCCTTCGACACACCCCCTAGTCAGGAGGGAACTAACCTTCAAAACAAGAACAACAGCGGTGACCAACTAGAAACGTTCATGTCTGCCCTGAGGCAGATGTCTTCTGAAGAAAGAGAGGATCTAATCACAGGCCAGAAACCCAAGGAGAAGGGAAAAGGGAAAGACAACCTTGATGACGGTGGCTTGGACCAGCCATACTTACCACGAGACCTGGCTGAAGTCTCAAAGTTCACAAGAAGAATCTCGGAAGCTCCTATGCCCCCCAAGACCAAGTTACCCCCAGGCTTCGACCGATATGACGGGACAAGAGATCCCGAGGATCACCTACATGCCTTCCGGGGAGCGGGACAGCTGGGGCGATGGCCTATGCCGATATGGTGTCACATGTTTGTACAAACCCTGACGGAGGGGGCCCGTCTTTGGTTCGACAGCCTCCCCCCGGGGAGCATAGATAGCTACGAAGAGCTAAGCGAGAAATTCCTGAGGAACTTTGGCCAACAGAGAAAGGTGGTTAAAAATCCAAATGAGATCCTTCATATCAGGCAAAGAGACAACGAGCGGATAGATCAATACATGGAAAGGTTTATCAAGGAGAGCATGAACATTAAAGACGTACCTGAGGTCATGAAGATTAGCGGTTTCATAAACGGACTAAAACATGCCCAGTTGTGCGAGAAGCTGGGGGAAGAATTCCCCCATTCATTTGACAGCCTCATGGACAGGGTCAGGGCCTTTGTCAGAGGAAAGGACACGGTTAGCAAAGCCAAGGAGGCAGACGTCACACCCCGGAGGATCGCCCCAGTCACAAAACCCCCGGACAAAGGTACACCCTACTCTCGAAAACCTGCTTTTGATAGAATGATGCATGACAGAATGAGGCCCTCGTATTCCCCATACAAACCCCGAGGGAGGGGTCCCCCTCCGCACTCTGATAATTTCACCCCCCTCATCAAGACGCCAAGTGAGATATTGGCTACTGAGAGGATAAAGAACTCCTTCCCAAGACCACCACCCATAAAGCCTGGGCCGAAGGCACAACCAAACGAATATTGTGAATTCCACAAAGGCCCCGGGCACAAAACCGACGACTGCCTCTACTTAAAAAGAGAAATAGAGGCTGCAGTAAGAACGGGAAGATTGGCCCACCTGGTCAGGGAAATCAAAGAAGGGGGAGGGGATCGCAAGGGAAGAGATGCACGGGAACCGGGGAGGGCAGACGCTGATATGATCAGAAGAAGAGATGAGTTTGATACCACCCGAAGTGTAAAGGCTAGAATCCTAGGTTCCCCAAGCTGCATGAAAGCTCCCATCCTCATGCCATATTTAGAAGAAAACGAGGTGCAACGACTCCCGCTGAACATCTCGGCTGTAATAGCTGGACACAAAGTGTCCAGGATACATGTGGACGGAGGGTCAGGCGTTGAAGTAATATATGAACACTGCTTCCTTAGGTTCGACAGGGACATAAGGGATAGGCTGGAGGAAGACCCAATCCCATTGGTAGGGTTCAACAACAGTGTGTCGCATCCCCTGGGAAAAATCAGGCTCCCATTCACAGTCAGCGTGGGGGATCGGGTCCGGACAATAGATCTGACCTTTACGGTAGTCAGGGCACCCTCTAAGTACAACGCAATCTTGGGAAGACCCGGAATTGGTGATCTACAGGCACAGGCCTCTACACCCCACGGAGCCTTGGTATTCCAAACACCAAAAGGCCTTGCATGGGTTAAGTCTGCCTACGAGGTAGTTTCCTCCGTATCTAAAGAAGAAGAGCCAGGAAAGTCCCAATGAAAGAAGGTGGAAGAATGGGTCCTCTGTGATAGATTCCCAGAACAGACAGTCAAGGTGGGGAGTCACCTGAGCGACAAATGTAAGAGCGCCCTGAAGGAGCTACTCCTCCATAACATAGACGTGTTTGCATTCCAACATGGGGACATGACAGGGGTCCCGAGGAGTCTAACAGAGCACCGGCTTAACACCTTTACATGGGCGAAACCGGTAAAACAAAAGAAGCGGAGTATGGGACCTAGTAAAAGAAGGGCTGCCTGTGAAGAAACTCGAAAGCTACTCAGAGCGGGGATAGTCAGGGAAGTTAAATACCCATCCTGGGTTGCCAACCCGGTCATGGTTCAGAAAAAAGACGGGGGATGGAGGATGTGCATCGATTTTCAAGACCTAAACAAAGCATGTCCCAAGGACTGTTATCCTCTTCCGGAAATAGACACCCAAGTGGACTCCCTGTCTCAATACCCTCTGAAATGTTTCCTTGACGCCTACAAAGGGTACCACCAAATCCAAATGTCAATAGAAGATGAGGAGAAAACCGCCTTCATCACAGACGAAGGGACTTTCTGCTACACCAAGATGCCCTTCGGCCTCAAGAACGCTGGAGCCACATACCAGAGGTTTATGAACAGTTTGTTTAGGGAGCAACGAGGGAGGAACCTGGAGGTATACGTTGATGATATTGTTATAAAAAGCTTGACGGAGACGGCCCTGATAAGTGATATAGCCGAGACTCTCCACACTATGCAAGACGTAAACATGAAGTTAAACCCTGGGAAGTGCTGTTTTGGAGTAGAGGAGGGGAATTTCCTGGGGGTAGTCGTCACCAAGGGCGGGATCAAGGCAAACCCTGAAAAAACCCAGGCGGTAGCAGAGATGCGATCCCCCAGGTCCCTGAAGGACATCCAACAGTTAAACGGAAGACTGATAGCTTTGAACCGTTTCTTGTCGAAGGTAGCTGATAAGACCCTTCCCTTCATGAAGGTATTGAAAGACTGCCTCCAAACAAACAAGTTTAAATGGACCACAGAGGCCGAAGCAGCCTTTCAAGAGATGAAAGCATACATCTGCAAGCTCCCAATGCTGGCCACCCCAGTGCCCGGGGACCCGCTGCTCCTGTATCTATCCGCCTCGAAAACGACCATAAGTGCGGTCATGATGGTAGAAAGGGAAGGGAAGCAGATACCCATATATTTCATCAGCAGGACACTTAAAGGACCTGAGGAACGGTACATGCCCTTGGAGAAACTCGCATTAGCCCTTGTCTTCGCATCCCGAAGACTCAGGAGGTATTTCCAAGAGCACAAGATCACTTTAATGACCGACCAGCCCCTTCAAAAGGTACTCAGGAGGCCAGAGCTGTCAGGACGGCTAGCTAAGTGGGCTGTGGAGTTAGGGGAACACTCCCTGGAATTCAAGCCCAGGACAGCCATAAAGGGGCAGATACTGGCCGACTTCTTAGCAGAAGTCCCGGAGGACGAGGAAAGGGAACTCTTGAAATGGGAAGCTTTGGAGAAAGAAGAAAGGGGGAAGGAAGATGAGGCGGTATGGAAATTGCTTACCGATGGAGCATCCAGCGAAGAAGGAAGCGGGGCCGGAATCACACTAGTAAGTCCCGAGGGGGTAGAGCTGACATACGCTGTAAGGCTAGATTTCGAGAACACCAACAACACCGCCGAGTATGAAGCCCTCTTAGCAGGGATGAGGTTGGCACAGAAGATGAGAGCAAAACGCGTGGAGGCTAGCACCGATTCACAGTTGGTAGTAAAACAGTACCAAGGGGAATACGAAGCCAAGGATAGCACCATGGCTCGATATGTGGCGAAGGTTAAGGAGACAGCTGAAGCATTCAAAACCTTCAAACTAGAATACATCCCTCGAGGGAGGAACAGGAAGTCCGATGCACTCAGCAAGTTAGCTTCAGTGGCATTCGATCATCTCGCGAAGGAGGTCAAAGTAGAAGTCCTGACATCCCCCTCCCTTGACACGACGGAGGTGGCCACGATCGAAGGCCCCCAGGAAACATGGATGACCCCAATCGTTAACTTCCTCCAAGACGGGACTCTACCCGAGGGGGAATGGGCAGCCAGAAAAACAAGAGTTAAAGCCCTACAATACGAATTGATTGAGGGGGAGCTATACCGAAGGTCGTACCTGGGTCCGTCCCTAAAGTGCATCGATATGGAGGAGGCCGAATATGTGCTCAGGGAGATGCACGAGGGAATCTGTGGGATGCACTCAGGACCAAGAACGATAGTAAGAAGAGTAATGAACGCAGGGTTCTACTGGCCGCGAATGTACGAGACGGCGTCTGAAGAAATCAAGAAGTGCGATAACTGCCAGATACATGCACCAATGACCCACCAGCACAAACACCCTATGGTCCCAGTCTCGACATCTTGGCCATTCCAGAAATGGGCCATTGACATAATTGGGCCTTTCCCGGAGGGCCCAGGAGGGGTCAAATACGTGGTGGTAGCTATTGACTACTTTACTAAATGGATTGAAGCAAAGCCCCTGGCAAAAATCACCGGAGACCAGATGAGAAGATTCGTACTGGATAACATCATATGCAGGTATGGGGTCCCGAAGGAGTTGGTGAGCGACAACGGGGTCCAATTTGCTGGAAGACCCTTCAAACCTTGGTGTGAGCAGATGCGAATCCAGCAAGTGTTTACCTCCGTTACCTATGCCCAGAGTAACGGGCTGGTGGAGAGAGCCAACCAAAGCGTCATCAAAGGAATGAAGGGCAGGCTCGGGAGAAAACAGAAAGGCTGGTTGGAAGAACTTCCATTTGTGCTATGGGCGTACCGAACCACTCCCAAAAGTTGCAATGGGGAGACCCCATTCAGCCTTACCTACGGGACGGAGGCTATGATCCCTGCAGAGATCGGGTCCCAAACCGCCCGAATGAGGTTAAGGGATGAGGAGAACGAGCAGGATCTAAGGATGAACCTGAACCTATTGGAAGAAAGAATAGAGATAGCAGCAGTGAAGGAAGCTCACTACAAAAAGCTCCTGGCAAGTTACTACAACACCCGGATGAAAAAACTCAACATTGTCCCAGGGGACCTGGTTCTCAGAGCCAACGAGGCCAGTCTGCAAGAAAACACCGGGAAATTGGGCCCCAACTGGGAAGGACCGTACAGAGTCACATGGGCAAACGGTAAGGGAACATGCAAGTTGGAGACGCTAGAGGGAAAAGTGGTCCCCAGGACCTGGAACCTCATGCAGCTCAGGAAGTATTACATGTAAGGGGTGCACCCCCAAGAAAAAACGGCCGAGAGCCACTTTTGTAATAGATAACTATATGTACGGAAATCTCCCCCCAAGAGGATGGACCTTTTGTAAACAATCCATGCCGGGAGGTATAGACCCCCCCTAAGATTAAATGAAAGACGGACGAGGACGTCCCATTTTGAAAATCATGGGTAACCATACCTAGGCAGACGTGCCTATGAACACCCTTTACATCTAAAAACTAGAGCAAACAAACACACGTGTATGAGGCACTCAAAGCATGCCCAAAGCCCGGCCGTGGGGCTAATAAAGGTCTAGCTAACCTAAAACGGACGAAAGCAAGTTAAAAACATAACACTGCATTATAAACTTGTCCACCGATTGGCCTCGAACAGGCAATCACAGTTTAACGAAACAAACAATAAAAGCAAATAATGCAAACACACCCGTACATAAAAAATCATGAGGGGGAAATCCGCCTTATTTAATATGAGATACATATACAAAAACAAGCCCCAATGACTTGGGCAAGAATCAAACAATAAACGAGATTACAAAAACGGCCAGATAGACGGCTCCTCGCTAAAGCAGCTTGAAAGTTCCCAGGAAATTACCAAGCTAGCCTTTGATAAATACCCCGGCAAAACAAAAACAAACGAGGCAAGGAACAGGCGACAAAGCAAGGAAGGAGCTATACATAACCATAGGCCATACGATTAGCGATTAAGATGGACCCCAACACAAAGGACCATCCAAAAAAGTCAAACAAAACATGCAAATATCCCAAAGTAAGTTAGAGTTATTACAACCACATCGAAATTTGTCAAATGATCAGAATTTACTGGGGATCACCCCTGGAAAGGGACGGCGGAGACGAGGGACCCGCGGAGGAGAACAGGGCCTTCAGTTCATCAATTGAAATCAAGGGATGCTCCAGGATTTTGGCAAGAATGGCTGGGGTCTTATGCCCAAACTCCTCGTTCAGCCTGGACAGTTTCTTCTTGACCTTGGAGTCATACAGAGGGGTCTCCTTCCTATCCAAGCCCTGAGCGGAGTACTTGTAACCGTCCTTCAACCCCGACTGATACCCAACATCCCTATAGGCCCTATACACCTACTCCAAACCACTCTTAAAGTCCTCCGACTGAGCTACAGCAGAAAGAAAGGCCCCAAAACCTTCGGTAATTAGCCAATGCTTCTCTCCCGCCAACCGTTGATTATCATCAGAAGTCACCCCATAGTCCGAGTAAATGGTATTGATCTGCTCCTGGGAAAGGGAGTCAACCTCCTTCAAATGCTTCAGCTCAGCAGCAAGCGCCTCCTTCTCCTCAACCAACGATGCCATCTCCCGCTCCCAAGCTCGCTCCTTCCTCTCGAGCATAGCCCCAGCTCCCTGAACAAAGAATCAGTGAGTATATATAAAAAAAAAAAAAGGGGAGGGGGGGGGAGAGGACTATGCACCTTCTCCTCCTGTAACTTCCTCTCAGCATCAACCACCCGGCTCCTAAGCCCAGCAACGGCCGACTGGGAAACCTTAAGCTCAGTCTTAAGCCCCTCGTTCGCCTTCCTCAGATCATCAACCCTCTGAAGCATCCCAGCACCCCTGAAAAAACTTTCACATAGGGACATACTGTATTGATCTTCAAAAAGATCATCCCTCAAGGCAGAATTTACAAATTTATGCGAGGGAGGAACAGCATGGTTCAGAAAGTCCCTAGCAGCTTCAGGAGTCCCTATAACGGAAGAATCAGTTACCTTCCATTTAGGGACATAAGTAAAGGGAAGGGCATCGGCAAACAAAGGGGCAAGAGGGGACCGGTGAACAGGGCCTTCAAGGGCAGCAGGCTTGCTAGTCCCAGTAGCATGTGGGGGAGAAAGGTCGAAAGCTGAGGAAAAACGAGCCACTCCCGCCTCAGAAGCCTTGTCCCGGATCCGGGAAGGGGAAGGACCAGTAGGTATTTCTATAGGCTCCAAGGAACTCCCCTAAGAAGTAAGAGCAGAAACGGTCAGAAACCACACAGAAAGACAAAGGAAAAACGGGAGAAAAGAAAGCTTACCAACAAAGGAGCACTCACTAAGCTTGAGGACTTCAAGTGCTTAGACAAGGAACCTTTGACCCCAGCGGGGGGGAGGTCGGAAGCGGCTCTAGAAGAAGGGGGAGGCTTCTGACCACTGGCACTACGGAGCCTCTGACGGATGCTACGGGATACAGGATCCGGTTGGGGACTAACAGACCTCCTCTTACGAACCAACTTTATCTCCACGTCTTCATCATCACCTTGACCAGAAGGATGAACAGGAGGAAGGTCAGGAGAACTTTCTTCCTCCCCAGAAGAATTCTCCTCATCACTACCTAAGGTGGTAGAACCTCCTGCCTGGACGAATCCTCTGGCAACCTGCACTCCCACATTCAGCCTGGGATCAACCTCATTATCAACCACGTACTTCACATCTTTGGAATCACCCTGAAGAAGTCTCCACAAAGTTATCTCTGCACAAAAAAAAAAAAAGAGAGAGACACAAAAGATGACTACGGAAGTTCCAAAGATATAAACGAAGAATAAATGCAAGAGACAAACCAAGAACAAAGTGATACCTTTCTTGCCGAAGAAAGCCCTCGGACGGATAGGATAAGAAGGACTCAGCCCCCCCATAGCAAGCGTCCCCTCAGAGAAAGTAAACGCCCTCGTTGGGTTATCACACATCTTCTTCCACTGAACAGTCTCGGCCGCAGAAAGGGTGGGAATGGTGTCCTCAATAGCAGCGTCGAGATCCCTCGGCGAAGAGGAATCCGGCAACATAGCGGCCGAAACAAAGATAAACCTGCTTTTCCAATCTTTTGGATAAGTGGAAGTAGGCATAAAACTGTAGCAAGGTCTCGAAACGCCGTTCGACCGTTTTGAAAAGGTGAACCAGTCTCCGTCCGAAATTAGTCTGTAAAACATACAGAACAAAGGGACAGAGGGCTCCCCGGAGACTGCGGCACAAGCCAATTCGAAGTGAACCACTCGCATAAACCCTAAAGGGTGAATCTGGGAGAAATGGACACCGAAATGACGAAGCAAAGAGACCTTGAAAGGGGAAAGAGGGTACCGTACCCCACAGGAAGAGAAGGCTAGGGTATAGATTGGGATTCTTTCCGGTGTGCATTCTGCTGAATCGTCAGGTCCCGGCAACGAAGGAGAAAACCGCTCAGGGATGTTATATGTTTTAACAAAGGATTTCAAGTCTTTTGCAGTCAATACAGACCTTATGGATGAACGCCCACCACGACTCATGATCGGAGAAGAAGAAGTATCACAGAGAAAGAAAAAGGGATTCAAAGGTGTTTGAGTGAGAAATCGGAAAAGGGGATGGGGTATTTAAAGAGGTGCAACTGACATGCAGGTAACCGTCGCGTCGGCTGTCTCTTCAAAATTCAAAATAAGGAGCACGTGTCGCCTAGGGACTAGCTCCCGCTATAGTAAAACCGGCGATGTAATCATTAGTGGGGATGGTTCATTACAACCGATCCCAAAGGGACCCATTAGAAAAAACCGCTCTCTAAATAGTTATGGCTCAGCCCTGGATCATGAGCCTCGGGTCTCAGAACCAGGGACTAAAGATGACTTGACGACGGGCCAGTGGGTGAGCCCACTTCACCCGCTTTGGGCCTTCTGGTCTGGAAGCCCAACTACTCAAAAAGCCCACCAATCACAATAACCTTGCCCGCTAAGGTTTCTCCACTTTGGAAATGGGTGGGAAAACAGCTAGCAAGAGCATACCTCATTTAATGCTCGATAAGAATGGGATCTCGTCTGAAACCTGGTACTTCTCCGGTTAGAACATTAATTAAGGTGAGCATCTCGCCGCTGGGAGCCAGACACGTGTCTGCACTCCCCGAGAACCTCCAAAAGCCGTTAGATCACATGTGGGAAAGATCTAATGAGATAAGGGCTAGCTATTATATAAGAAGGGACAACAAGAACAAAGGCAGGTATCATCATCTCCGGCCTTCACTCATTTACTATACTCTCATTTACTCCACACGCATTAACTTCCGCCCAATATTCTCTTGTATTTATTACATACATACATTAATAAGATTCACATCAAAGAGGAAACCTCCCGGTGACAATATTCACCGGAAGAAGCTCCTCTCATTTCCGGCAAGTTTACTTACTCTCACGCCGGAGCTTGGTCACGGATCCCCCTCCCGGGGTCCTCCGTGGCGAGGCTAACGGTTTCTTCTTTTGTAGCAAGCAAGAACAAGAGCTCTTGACGTCACCGGAGAACCATCAAACGTCATCCGTGGGTTGGGTCTTCGACAAAATGTAACATCATGGTGTGGAGAGACAGCTTTAATAGGCTCCCCACGAGAGACAATTTAAGGAGAAGGAACATAAACATTAACTCGGTCTTGTGTCCGCGTTGCTACGAATTCGAGGAATCGGTGGAACATTTGTTCACTGCTTGCTCGGTGGCTTTTCGGGTGTGGTCGGCTTTCAGCGATTGGTGCAACATCCCGCCGCTTTTCCTATTTGAGTTCAAAGATATCTTAGACATCCACAAGTACAATTATAATGGCAAGAAGGCGGAAAAAATTATCCACGGTCTTGCTATTATATCTTGTTGGTGCATTTGAAAAGAAAGGAATGAGGTGGTGTTTAACAAGAAAAAGTGTTGTCCGCAGGACATCATAGGGGAGATAAAACCTAGAGGGTTCGCTTGGGCTAAAAATAGATTTTCTTGTAATTATCTCAAATGGGCGGACTGGTGTAAATATCCTCTGTATGTGTTGTAATTTGTGGCCCTTTGCCCGTTTGGGTCGGGGGTTGTCTGTTTGTATGACCTTTTGCCCGTTTGGTCGGAGGTGTGTTTTTATTGGAGTTTATTTTTCAAAAAAAAGTTGTTCCGACCGTAGGTAGGAAATCCTTCAATAGAATGTTAAGGGTGGCTGGATGACTTTACTGATCCGGTCAGGTGGTTATAAAAGCAAGGTGAATTGAAACTAAAGAGGCGGTATTATTGGACGGCTAAGTTCATGAAAACTTATTATTGGTCTATCTGTCTATATTGGAGCCGTTTTTGTAAATATGTTAATTCAGTTTCATTCCGACCCGTTTATTGCTGAATGCCTCTTTCTTTCATCTCTCCTCAAATACCCCCATACCCCCCCCCCCCCCCCCCCCCCCCCTCAAGGTATGTGATGTAAATGAGTTTAGGCCTAATTGGGGTAATAGCCCAAATCCTTACAACTCGGATGAAACCTGATGTCGTGCCTCAGCTTCAGTCCGGCTTGGCTTTGTAGAGGCCACTCATTATTAGTGAAGCCATTTCATGGGCCAACAGATGCAGTTTGTTTTCAAAGTTTATTTTGAAAGACTGGTGAATTAGAAATTCTTTAGTTTCAAATTTGAAGGCGATGAATTTTCCATTATTAGACCATGTGTAGTGGTAGAAGATTATAATGCCCCCACCATTGGGCATTATACGACACGTGGCGTCCTAGTCAGCAAGGGGGCATTATAGCAAAAGTGATGTAGTGGGTATAATGCCCCATAATGCCCCATTCAATCATTTACCAATTTTTTTTTTTTTTTAATTTAAAACATGCACATGCAAGTTGAAGACACACACGAAATATTGGGCATAAGTCAAAAGTTGTCAGACATGTGGGAAAATTTGATTGGTCTAGTTAAACTTCATTGGCATTATTCAAAAAGTTGTCAGGGCCATGTTGCTAGTCAAACTCCAAACCAGCGTTTTAAATAAAACGCCTGCAACCAAATTTTCCAAAAAAAAACGCCCCATAACGCCTACCGTAATGGTAGGCGGGGCGTTATCGGGCGTTATTTTTGAATTTTTTTTAAAAAAAACGCCCCACTACACATGGTCTTAGGGAGAAAATGGGTGGGGTTGTGTTTAAAGTCGAGTCGGCATCTGTCTTTGGTGAATGGGTCTCCCATTTTAGAGTTTCAAATGTCGAGAGGTTTACACTAAGGTGACCCATTATCCCAATTTTTATTTATTATAGTTCTTGAAGCCTTAGGTAGTGTTCGGTATGCATGAATGAGAGACGGAATGGAATGGGCTATTACGAAGGAATGCAAAAAAAAAATGTGTTTGGTTGGTCAAGGTAATTGATTCACCCATTACATAGGACTTTCCACTCCCTCAAATTCATTCCATCCACACCCTATGTTTTTTTTCATTCCATATCAGAGTCCATGGTGGTCGGTTATTCTTGATTTGGCGTTGCTGCTAAATCAATTCAAAACCGTCAATTGTTGTTGTGCGACTTGTTATTCCAGGCGGCGATTACTCACACCATCAATGGTAATTATGTGTTGCCCTAACCCACGGGTTTTTTATAGTAGTTGCGCTTGCCCTCTTCTATATGTTATAGAATTTTCGCCGTTAAAAGAAAGATACAAGCCAAACCAAACACGAGCTAACTCAAGTCACTTGTTAAACAACATTAGATACCCAAGTCAAAATAGATAAATATTTTATACAAACTGACACGAGCACGAAAAATGTCACTCATATGAACCTATGAACCTGAAAACGACATGTGTTTTTATGGGTTGACAATAACACAAGCTGTTTAACCTAGATAGGAAAAATATGTGGTTTTTTTTAGTTCTTTAACCTAGATAGAAAAGATACTTTAAAATTCTAAATTTATTTACAATTTGTTTTTTTTTTTTTTATTTCTTTTAATTAAGCTATACATATTCCCAGATTCAACCTAACCCTGTTTACACCAGGTCCAAATTCATGAATTTCGTGTTAGGATCGTAACTAGTTGAAATTCACACTTCTAAGTCCTAAATTCCTTTAATAAATAGTTAGTGTGTGAAGTATAACCAATTATACAAAAAAATGACTTTTCTTTCTAGCAATTTTTTTTTCTTTCTAGCTATTTTTCTTTTAAAACATACCTTTGGCGATATTTATACGGATTGACAGCTAATATCTTTTTATCTTATCTATTTAACATGTTTGAATATAGTATATATATATATATATATATATTTCAAGAAATGGTAATAGTTAAGCAGAACTACTGCACATACATCATCTCTCATGTATTATAGTTATACACTGCAGCTATACAGCTGAAAATAGAGATATACATATTTGCATTGTTGACTTCAAGAAGTCAAATACCAAAGAATTGCTCCAATGAAGAAGAACTGAAGACATTAGAAGCAATGCGCTCGGTTTCTGTCGGTGAAATATGAAGCTGACATTTGATGAACCTCTGCCATTAATGAATACAGCAAATGCAGGTATCAGCATATGACATTTGAAATTCAAACCTAATATATTTGTCTAAATTTTTATAAAATGAATTATTTCACCAATTTCAGGGCCATACAGTTTCCACCCTTAAATCATGTATAATTGGAAATGAAATGTAGTGGGTTACCATTAACAAAAATTGTCGACTAGTGGGTTGACTTTTAAAAGTCAAAAGTGGACAAACCTTAATGCCCCTAAAAAACGTCTCAATTTACAGAGAAAAAAAACTTAATTCCAATAATAATAAAAGAACCAACTTACCGCCAATTGAGAATTAATTTCGCGATTTGAATCTATATGCCAATCTGGTTCCAATTGACGAACAAAAGAAGTCCGTCCAATCTCTGTGCTACAAAACAGCACCTGCAATGAAATTATCATAACAAACTGCTTATATCAACTCCATTTCCTAAATAATTATTTTCTGAACAAGGGCAGGTTGGACTATATATAATCATATCATGGTACTGCATGACCTTATCTTTGACCAAGCCACCGGACGTGAAAATCCCTGCATTCTCCAATGCTGTTAAAACCCTCTTCTACAAAAACAAGAAAATACATGATTAATAATAACAATAATAATATGTGCATTATATATCAAAGAAAATGCTGCAATAGGAACTTCTTTATCTAACTGGTGTATAATAGACGTAACACAATTGACCCACTTATCTACAAATTTCTTGATTTGAGTCATATTTTAATTGTAACGGGTCAAATGTGTTAAGCTAAAGATTTAACTAAATAAAGGAAATAGGCCAAATGTGTTGAGTGAGTCAAACAAGCTGAAACTTTATATTCAAATGATTTAATCTCTAAATTTCTTTTATTGTAATGATATATTTTTTAATGATATTTAACAAATTAAATATTTATATAGTTATTTCTTTTAAAAAGGTTTTATGAGTCGACCCGACCCATTTTAACATTTACGAAAAGTAGCAGTTCCAAGTTCCAATGTGTCCATTAGCGTATGAAGAAAAAAAAAGGGTAAAAGCTTAAACATACTTCAGTTTCATCATCCAGAACAGTTTCCATGAGATAAAGATCACATAATTTGGTCATCTCCAGTAGAAGCTCCAAAACAGAGGATTTAACAGTTGCTTTATTCTACCAGACACAAAAAACAAGGATGATGACTATAATCTTCAAATTGAAAAATCAATGTAAGAAACTAATTACAACCTGAAGCTCCTCGGGAGTACTTTCCTCAAGTATAATCCCAAGCAACCGGCAAGTTACCTTCACCAAAAAAATTTAAAACTTTATGCGATCACAACCCCTTGTAAAAGGTTTCCAACAAGAGGTAAAATGCAACTTCACTTCAATTGGTATTCTTGTTTAAAGGTTGCTAATCAATATTATTTTGTGATATCACCATGTATTATCCCTTATCAGGGTGCTTGGCTACAGTTGGCTGCCAAGCCAAGCACCCTAACATTGCTTTTTTTTTTTATTTTGCCCCTCAACTTACAGCATTGACACTTACACCCCCTCAATTTTCTAAAAATGTTGTAAAATATCATTTTGACCCCCCCGCGAGTTTCCAAAGTTTCAAGTTTACCATTCTTTAACTTAAAAAAAACGCTATTTTCTTACGTGCGCCGGTATAAATTCAAGTTGATTTACGTTTCGACGTGATTTTTTTTTTCAGAAAAGAGTCGGGTCAAATATAATACGTTTTCATACGACAGTATAAATTCGAGTTACTTTACGTTTCGATGCCGCTACAACGCGTGGTGGGTAAAATTACTAGTTAGATATTAAACTGAAACAAAGATATTATCATAGAAAAGGATCAACTGTCTTATATTAATAACAGCATACTACATCTTAAAACAAAACTTCTTCAAATTTACAAATAGACTTGCTATTTCTTTTAGTAACTATATTCATGGAATAATTAAACATCTAAACAAGCATTACCTATCAATTGAGCAATATTGTTACTTAAAACCAATAAGATACGCCCACGCCCTGTACTTTAAAGATTCTAAATTGAATATTTTGATGATGATAAGGCTTTATGTTTTTCAACATGAAGTTTGCTTGCTAATAATGTTTTTGTACTCATTTTAAAATAAAGATGCAATGTATCACAATATAGGTTTGACACTTTGAATAAGACACATGTAAGTAGTGTCAGATCCAAAATTCTAATCAGGGTATGTATGCATTACTGAAGAACCATACAAAAAAATTCAAGGGATGCACTAGAACAACAAATTTTGGTTATATCCATATATATATATACCTTCCTTCCATCAGTTAACCTTTGTCTGACAATTTGTCCCAATGTTGGCTGCAAAAAGTAGAAAGTTTAGTAGAACAAACCAATTCAAAAGAAGATATTTTAAATATTTTCATATACCTTTACATGCTGTAACGCCTCATTTATAACAGTTAGTGTTGAGTCTTCAATTCCAGAAGGTAAATGACTTGCATTTGGTTGACTATTATTGACACCAGAATTACGTGGTGTGGGAGTTTGAACTTTATGTTGTCTTCTTTGAGGACCACTAGGGGCCCACAACAGTCTACATGTAAAAATTACAGCAGCAACAAGAACCCCCAAACCCCACACTGATGGTAAATCCTATAACCAAATTTATTGCTTTAGTACGACCTCCGAAAAAAAAGGATGTGGGGGCTGGCTGGCTGCAAACTATTCTTGATAAACTAATAAATTAACCCTTAACAAATGGGTTGGTTGGGTCGAAATGAATAATGGGTCAAATATGGGTTGACTAGCTAGACCCAATCCCAAATACCAAAATGAGTGGATTGTAGAATAAGAATGGCTCAAATGGGTGATTTTAATAGAACTGGCTTCATGTGTTACAAGTCCAAACACCTTTCTAATACTTTTCATTTATTGGTAAAAGTAATTTTAACTAAATTACCAATATAACATAAAAACAAATAAACTTAAAACCATTGTAATATAGTACACACCTAAACATATAAAACCAAAGTTTTACTTTATCGTTGTAATTGTACAATTAACAGTTAAATGGAAACTATAGCATAATAAGCACATCACACTAAGATACTTCTTATAAGTTTTTTTACTTTTACTTTTAATTATTTTATTGATAAGATCTTTTACTTTTACAATATATAGAACTGCAGAAAAATAACAAAGTTTTTCATCTTTTGTTACTCCTAGTTTAAAGCAAGATATATACTACTTGTAACAGGTTTCATTTTAACAATCAATAATTAAACCTACACCCCTTATAAATTAATATGGATGTGTTGACATTGTATGTCAAATATGCAATCTCATAAAAGAAAGAATTACTAGAAATGTTTCAAACATGGCAGAGTGCAAAAAAAAAAAAAAAAATACTGACTGACTGACCAGGAGAAAACAATAATACAAGTGATATTAAATATGTATCAATTATCAGATGATGGAAACATAAATTAATGTAATGCGTATGAGATAAGAACTGACCCAGGTAACAAACAAGCAAAGAGGGGTCCAATATAGCAGGGTGTTTTCTTTTACCTCTTATGTTCTTAAAGGCTTCTACATGTAGTTTACCTAAGACAAAACTCATAGGATTAATGATGATTGATTACAATGATTAAGCATTGAAGTGGAAAAAAACATGATCTTCGATTAGAAAATATATGAAATATAGAATCATTCAAGGACATTCACAAGCCCTAGATGTTGCCCTAATCAAAGTGCACAAACATGATGAATCTCCACCAAACCAATATACAGGAACATAACTCAGAAAATTAAGGAAGTAGCACCTGGATGTTTAATAATTCAGAGAGTTTGGCCCCAATCCTCTTGATGAGCTGCGAAAAGTCGTCCTTGAAGTAATCATCCATGGCGTATGAATAACAACAACAATTAGGTTATCGGAAGAAGAAGGATCAAGCAATTAGCATCCGTTTGTATATCATTCGGCAGATCTTGCCGTAGAAGAAGAGGTGGGTTGATTTTGATTGATGGCTGTTGAATTCCTATTCGTTCTTCGTTTTCCTTTTTCAGCAAAAGGGTTTCATTTTCAATTTTCACGTATCATCTCATTTTATTTTTACTCGGTTAATTATGAATTCTGAACCAACGGTATAAGAGATTTCGTGACATTTTTTTTATTAAATACTTAGACTATACATCAAGGATGTTTGTAGGTGACATGGAGGGTGTTCATTCCTATGTGGAGGGCATTTGTGAGAGGGATGGATTAGTGGGTGTTGTAGAGGATGACATGGAGGGTGTTCATTCTTCACAATTCTTGGGGAAGAATGGTGAAGAATAGGCTAATGGTGGGTCCTTTCTTTTTTTTTTTATAAGGTTGTTTGTGCGAAGGATATATATGTTATTGTTGTGGGTAAAAAGTGTTTGTGGGAAGAATAAGTGAAAAGCTGATGTGGCATGCTGATTAGGCTGTTTGTAGAAAG
Organism: Helianthus tuberosus; assembly: GCA_030545235.1. Taxonomy (NCBI): domain Eukaryota; kingdom Viridiplantae; phylum Streptophyta; class Magnoliopsida; order Asterales; family Asteraceae; genus Helianthus; species Helianthus tuberosus. Next base: position 94,700,526 of record CM060410.1, read on the forward strand.
GATAGCATTTCACTGATGCGGATAGTCTTATTATTACTCTTATCGTTCTTCTTTCTTTTTTTTTTCTTTCCAAATTGTCATTCTCTATTTTCTGATTCCTTCTTATCTTATTTTTCATTTTTTCTATTAAACAATAATTTAACTAAATATAATTTAGACAAGAATAATAGCTTTTTTATCAAACTTTGAATTAATAATCTACTTATCTTGTTTTTCAATTTTTTTTCTATTAAACAATAGTTTAACTAAATATAATTTAGATAAGAATAATATTTTTTTTATCAAACTTTAAATTAATAATAATATCTTACTACTATAATAAAAGAAACCTTGGTGGGACATGTGTCAGATTCTTAGGCCTTCTTTTTGTGATTTCCCCGCTCAACCCCCGGATTATGATATTGGTCAATATGTTGTGCTCTGTTTTGTGTTATGACCCGACCCTATTTTTAATACCCTAAACCACACTTGATGTTCCCTCACAAACCCTAACAAAGATATCAATCCTCTCTCTCAATCTGCCAAAGAATCAAGATCTTCCAACGTCGAACGACAAAAATATCAATCATCTCTCCAAATCTGCCAAAGTGTCACACCCTAACTTTTGCGGAAGCGTGATTATGTGTGACTTGCTTAATATCATTGCATTCAACCATAACAAACAACTATATGATAAAACCATGATGTCCATCCATAAATTAAGTTTCAAAATATTACAACCATCATTGTTTTAAACACAGACTTCAAGTTTGAAATACATAACAACCAAAGTTGAAGTTCCAAAACGGACTTGACACGATACAACAAAAAAACAAGGCTTTGAAATGTATGTCTCATCTAGGATGAGACATCCACTCCAAACCCTACAAAAGGTGGGATGGCATCATTTATTTGGAAGACACAACTTGTAAAACTTCAGCGCCCGCCAGATCCATTTCAATTCCCTGAAATACATGTAGTTTGAAAACATCAACAAAAGTTGAGCGAGTTTATGTGTATTGTAAGTGAGCTCGTAACAAACTTGAAAACATTGTATGTATGTATTTGTAAACCCCGGTATGAAAGCAACAAGGAAACAGATCAATTAATGGTTTGCAAGGCCATTAATATGTGTGCAACGGCGTAGGAAGGCTCAAACCTAGCGGAGTTGTACCGGGCTTCCGGCTGGAAGACATAGTCACCTCATGGGCCAAATCCCGGTCCTCATGGGTGGGGCTCGCAACACCCAAATAGATCTATCACTCATGTCCCTCGGTCCTTATACAAGGATTAATGGTCTCAAGTGTGTGCCTACCCATTCACATGATCTAACAGTTCATTCCTTAGCTAACCATACCATTTGTAAATGTTTGTAAACGTTTGTAAACATTTGTAACATGTATTTCACCCCCGAAGTTATAAAACTGAAAACAGTTAAAAGAAAAGGGGGACATGAACTCACAGTCTTGCGTCTCGAAATCCTGTGTAACTCAAAGCTGCTACTTGTTCACACGACTACCTACAAATGTGCTAAGGTGTATTAGACGGAGGGGTCGTGCCTTGACTTATGTCTTAATTAGTATCTTTGAGTTACGTTTCTTTGTGTCTTAATATTATCCCAAAGTATATAATTTTTTGTTAAAATAATATATATTTTAACTTAAATTATATTTATTAAGTTTTGGGGTATTGGTTAAAATAATATATTTTAACTTGACAAGTTTATGTATTTATACATGTATAACTTCTCTAAGGATGGGTGTATCCATACTCGTATTCTCAAGCTTGTATATTTTTGCCAAGTATCGGTGGCGTATTCCGGTGTATTTATACGTACGAGAATACGTATTTTTATTGTGTTTGTTAAGTATTCTTATACTTAATGTTTGTATTTATTTTTCCGGAATATTATCTCTAATAAAAATTCACTAACGAATATTCTTAAAATATATATTTTAAGAAATTTTATATAGAAAATCATTTATAATTCTTCCTTGGCAAAAATAATTGTATTTTCATATAAACCTAAAAAATAATATATTTTCAAGATTAGTTTAGAAAATATTTATAAATCCATTTTTCATCCCAAAATAATATATTCTAAATTTGTTTAAAAAAATATATATTTTCTCCCAAAAATATTATATTTTCTAATTGTTCAAGAAACATGTATATTTTCCTTTACTCAAAAATAATATATTTCCTTCTTCTAAAAAATATGATATATCTTTGTAACAATTATAAAAATCATATTTTCGTTTCTATGGTTTTCAAAATACTGTTTACCAAAATATACTCATAAATTGAATTCCAGAATATTTATGTAAGTTATATTCCTTGTTCGGTTTCTCCAATTTTGGGTACAAATTATATATTTATTCTCTTGGGATTTTGGTAATATTTGGTGTTATAATTTCTTGGTATTTTGGTGAGTTATATTATTTCCAATCCTAAAATAATATAACTAATACACATAATATACAATTAATCACACACATTGTGACATCTATGTATATATTTTCCTAAATACATATTTAGTCATTTTTATTTATCAAAACCAACCTCCAATATTTATAATTTGTGTGACAAAAATTATGGCAATTTTTGTATGAAAAATCATGGTTAAAATATACTTGTTAACACTTGTTTAAAAATATTTTTCTAAATATTTAATTTCTAGAAAATTTTTGCCATAGTTTCCCCTTAAAAATGGAGGTTTCCATGCTTTCAAAGCATATCATTTTCTTTTAAAAATCATCACAATTCATCAACAAAGTAAACAATACTTACCAAGTGCCAAAATCAAGCTATTTACACTACTTCATGAACTTGAAAATTTACAAAAATTTGTAGTAACTTGGTAGAGTGTTTAGTAAGTTTAGTTACCCTTTAAAGTGTGGTTATTTGTTTAAAAACATCATTCTTGAAGAATTTAGATCCTTACAACTTATAACTTGATTTTCTAAAAATGTTTCTTCTTGAATTTTTCTTGTTAGTAATATGTTTCTACACTTGATTAACCACTAAAAATGTGATTAGTTTCTTTAACATGCCAACTAAACATAAAGATGTTTAACCGATCCCATATGGCTAGAAATTGCAAAGAGTTGCAATTGTCAAACGTTGACTACCTTGTTAATTTAAATAGAGGGATAAAGGTCACCTAACCAATATTTAAATATAACATTGGATTCTAGATTTTAATTATTAATTGTCTTTAAGACACAAAAGGGTATTAATGATTAAAATATAATAATATCGAAAATACTAAAATTGAACTTGTTAAATTTTGTAGATGGCTGCTAACAATGCAAACCCGATTAACCAAACCGTCCGAAACCTATCACTAAGAACCATCCTTGAAAAGGATCGTCTCAACCATAAGAACTTCATGGATTGGTTTCGAAACTTGAGAATCGTTCTCAAGCAAGAGAAGATATCCTATGTGTTGGACGATCCTATTCCCGATGAACCTAACGTAGAAGATGTGGAAGCCTACAATGATTGGGTTAAGTATACCGAGGACTCCATGCAAGCCTCATGCCTCATGTTGGGAACTATGATTCCCGAAATTCAAAAGGATTTTGAACATCACGGGGCATACGACATGATTACCCAGTTAAAGGAAATGTTCCTACAACAAGCAAGGGTAGAACGCTTCGAAACTGTTCGGGCGCTTCATGCATGTCGAATGGAGGAAACCCAATCGGTATCATCTTATGTCCTTAAGATGAAAAGTCACATTGATCGCCTCGAAAGGCTAAATTGTCCCGTCTCTAAAGAGTTGGCTACGGATTTGATCCTCAACTCTTTAACAAAGAAATTTGAGAGCTTTGTAATGAATTACAACATGAATGGATAGGACAAGAGCATTGGTGAACTTCATGCAATGCTCAAGACGGCCGAAGCAGGAATGGGCAAAAAGGCTTTACCCGTCCTAGCGATCAATGAAAGAGGCAACAAGAAAAGGCCCCACCCCGACTCTAAAGCAAACTCTGCTAAAAGAAAGGGACACGTCAAGGGAAAAGGAAAGGGAAAAGCTAAAGCAGAACCTGTCAAACCAAAAGAGAAGAAGCAAAAGGTTGCTACGAATGACCCATGTTTTGGATGTGGTGAGATAGGACACTGGAAGAGAAATTATCCAACCTATCTCAACGAGTTGAAAAACAAGAGGGATGCAGGGAAAACCTCAGGTACTATCTTTATGATACATGTTGAGCTTAATGTTATTTCTTCTAACACATGGGTACTAGATACCAGATGTGGAACTCATATTTGCAATTTGTTGCAGGGGTTCAAAAGAAATAGACATTACAAGAAGGGAGACGCTAGTCTCTTCATGGGCAACGGAGCAAAGGTTGATGTCGAAGCTCAAGGAGACTACGTTTTAGAGCTTCCAAGTGGTTTGAAAGTTATTTTGAAGAATGTTTTATATGCTCCTAGTTTGACTAGGAACATAATTTTTGTTTCCCTTTTAAAACAATTTGGTTTTAATTTCAAATTTGTAAACCAAGACATTTATGTTTCTAAGAATGATGTATTTTATTTTAAAGCTATGTCTTTAAATGGTATTTATGAATTAGATCATGATAACACATCATATGATAGCTCAATGTACCAAGTAGCCAATAAGAAACTCAAAATGGATTTGAATGATTCCTATCTTTGGCATTGTCTCCTTGGATATATAAATAAGAATCGCATGCAAACACTTCAGAGAAATGGTCTTTTGAAAACGAATGAAGATGATTCATTTGATGTATGCGAATCTTGTTTACAAGGCAAAATGACCAAGACACCCTTTAGTGGAACTTTTGAAAGGGCTAAAGACTTACTAGGTATCATACATTCGGATGTATGTGGTCCTTTTCAGCCAATGACTTGGAATGGTGAAAGATACTTCATTACCTTTACCGACGACTATAGTCGTTATGGTTATGTGTACTTACTAAGACACAAGGATGAAGCATTTGAAATGTTCAAAGACTTCAAAAGTGAAGTAGAAAATCAACTCAAGAAAACAATCAAAGTCCTTCGCACCGATAGAGGAGGTGAATACCTTAGTGGTGCTTTTCAAGATCATCTTAGGAGTTGTGGGATTATCTCACAACTTACTCCACCTGGAACACCACAACACAATGGTGTGTCCGAAAGGAGTAATCGAACTCTATTAGATATGGTTCGATCAATGATGGCTAGAAGCACATTACCTCTATCGTTTTGGGGTTATGCTTTGCTCTCCGCATGTTGCATACTAAATATGGCCCCAACCAAGAAAGTGGAAAAGACACCTTTTGAAATATGGCATGGAAACCCTCCATCATTATCATTCTTAAGGGTTTGGGGTTGTGAAGCTTATGTTAAGCAATACACTCCAAATAAATTGGAAGTCCGATCTACTAAGTGTATCTTTGTAGGATATCCTAAAGATGATATAGGATATTATTTCTACGACCTAACTGAGCAAAAGGTATTTGTTGCTCGAAAGGGTAAGTTCTTAGAAGCTAAGTTCCTTATGGAAGGAACTAGTGATAGAACAGTGGAACTTGAGGAGGATCAAGAACCACAAGATGATACACGTTTGGTTGATACTAGCACTCAACAAGAGGTAGTTAAAAATGATCATGAGGTTGATCAGAACACACAAAATGTTCGCAGATCTGGTAGAATTAGTAGCCCACCTGAAAGATATGGATTTTACATGGATGGATGCTACGTCGTAGATTCAGATGAACCAACCACATACCATGATGCAATGTCAAAATCCGATTCTGACAAATGGCTTGAAGCCATGAACATAGAGATGCAATCCATGTTTGACAACCAAGTTTGGGAATTGGTTGTGCCACCACTTAACTCCAAAGTAGTTGGAAGTAAGTAGGTTTTCAAGAAGAAAACTGATATGCATGGTAAGTTGGATACTTATAAAGCAATACTTGTAGCAAAAGGTTTCACTCAAACTCAAGGGATTGATTACGATGAGACCTTCTCGCTTGTGGCGATCCTAAAGTCAACCAAGATATTATTTTCCATAGTTTCATATTATGACTATGAGATCTGGCAGTTAGATGTCAAAACGGATTTTCTTAATGGATATCTTGATGAAGATGTCTATATGGTTCAGCCTGAAGGTTTTGTCGATCCACAACATCCTGACAAAGTATGCAAGTTAAAGAAATCAATCTATGGATTGAAACAAGCATCTAGAAGTTGGAATCACCGTTTTGATGAAGATATTAAGAATTTTGGATTCATCAAGAACGACGATGAAGCTTGTGTGTACAAGAAAGCTAGTGGGAGCATCATCACTTTCTTAGTACTGTATGTCGATGACATTCTACTATTTGGGAATGACATTCCATCCATGGAAGGTGTAAAAACCTGGCTTGGAAGTTGTTTTTCCATTAAGGATCTTGGTGAAGTAGCCTACATTCTGGGAATAAAGGTCTATAGGGATAGATCAAGGCGCTTGATAGGTTTAAACCAAAGTGCATACATTGACAAAGTCTTGAATAGGTTCCAAATGGAGAACTCTAAGAAAGGTTTTGTACCTATTCAAAATGGGACAATATTGAATACATCTCAATGTCCAAGCTCAAAGGATGAGCAAGAGAAAATGAAAGGAGTCCCATATGCGTCTACTATAGGATCCATATGCAATGATATACACCAGACCGGACGTCTCATGCGCCTTGAGCATGACGAGTAGATACCAGCAAAATCCAGGTAACAGTCATTGGAAGGCTGTTAAGTGCATATTAAAATACCTTAGAAGAACTAAGGATACATTTTTAATATATGGATCTGGTGAGGAGGAACTCGTTGTAAAGGGTTACACGGACGCGAGTTTCCAAACCGATCGAAGTGATTCTAGATCGCAATCGGGGTATGTCTTTATTTTAAATGGAGGAGCAGTCACTTGGAAGAGCTCAAAACAAGACGTGGTAGCATTGTCCACTATAGAATCAGAATACATCGCCGCTTCATTGGCAGCCCAGGAAGCTGCATGGTTGAAGAAATTCATAGCCGACCTAGGGGTGGTCCCTACCATTCAAGACCCCCTAGAGATCTTTTGTGATAACGAGGGTGCGATTGCTCAAATCAAGGAACCTCGTACACACCAAAAGACTAGACATATCGAGCGGAGATTCAACTACATAAGGGATGAAGTTGAAAAAGGAAAGATATGCATCCGCCAAGTTCACACCGATCAAAACATTGCGGATCCACTCATGAAGCTCCTTGACAGGGCAAAACATGAGGGTCATACATGTGCCTTAGGACTTCGATATTCTAGTGATTGGATTTGATTTTATTTGTATTTGGATATTGAAACAATTGTTAATTTAACTCTTTTATGGTATTTTGAGTTACGTTTCATTTTTAGCATGTTTAAATCCATGAATAAGTTAATTATTCTAAATGTCCATAGTCGATCATACTTGTGGGAACAAATATGAATGTAAGACTATTATGAATTTGGATTGGTGGATATTCATTAGATATGAATATAGAGCAAAGTGTTGCTGCCAAAGTTCATAGATATTTGTGGGATACAAATATTGGACTGACTCGCTCTCAAATATTACTGCATGGAATCATTTCTGATTGATTATAAGTAAATTTTGAGTAAAGGTGAATATCATAGTATCCTCTGACCTGAGATACATATTGGGTCTTGATATTCACCAAGTATTATATCTTGACCTAGTTCTTAGCTGTTTGTAATAAGGCAGTACACAAGGCTAAACTCAGGTGTGCTACAAGGTGATTGTGAGAGACGTATGTAGTCAAGAAGGGATTTGTTCCTCTTATTCGTTGAGAGTAAGATGTCTAAGGCCTGCTAAAGTTAAATCAATAGAGAGTGATCACTCTATGTCTCTGGATTAAACATGACATCTGTAACGAAAGGATAAATGATAGATTCACCTAAATCATTTTCAAGTAAGGGACTTGAAGGGGATGATGTTATTGAATGGGACATATAGTCATACGTATTAGGGGTAGTAAACTATAGTTAGGTGGTCTTTACTACTTGCATCAATCTTCTATGTATCTTGTACAAGTGGGAGATTGTTGGATTCGGTATGCCCAAGACACATATTAGATTGATGTGGCTAGTACGTTATGATCCAAGTTGAGTCATACCCAAATACAAACTAGACAAACACTTATAATATTTATTTATGATGTGATCAAACAAATAAATATTAACACTTACAATATTTAGAAATTGGTTTTCTAAATAATTGCACTTGAGAAACCAATAAATTATATGGATAATTTATTTTGAGAGAATATTTTATTTTGTTATTTAATGGGTTAAATAACATAACAAAAAATAGTATAAGTCTTATAACATATGATGTTATATTTTATAAAAGTTATAAAATATATATATGTAAGACTTATATTGTTTAAAAAGAAAATTGTATTTTTTTTAATAATAAGGTGGGCCCCCCCATATGTCTTCCCAAGACACATTTTTGGTCCAATCACCTTTCATGCATTTGCATGTGTAAGATGGCACAAGATTGGTCAATGTTGGTGGCAATTCTCTCTCATGGTTTTATAAACATTTAGATGACAAAAATCAAAAGTGGAAGACTTGTTTTTGCTCTCTAAATTTTTGGCCATAAAGGGTTTCCAAGGAGCTTTTTCGGTTTTGATTCAAGTGTTAAAAATCCTAGCTAAACTCGTGGTGTTTGTTGGAAGCTTGGGGTATACAAGCTTGAGGTCTTCTACTCTTGAAGACAAACATTCAAGAAGCATCATCCGTTTCATTTCTTATTACTCCAAGAAGGTAGTTTTCTAAACATCCTATGGTTGTGTTTGATAGTATGCACGTTCATATATGGATCCTGGTTTTGGGATTTTGCTTATAAATGAAATTTATATCTTAAAAGTAACATGTTTTAAATATTATTTCCGCTGCGTTTTTATTTCATATGGATGAAATTGCTTTGATAAACATGTTAAAATCCCTACAATGGCATCTAGAGCCGCTTATATGAGTGCATGCTTCAATAGATTAAATTTTTCGGGTTTCGGGTTTGAATAAAACCCTATGGCCAATAATTTTAATATGTTTATCCCTTTGTTTTTCAAGATTATTTTCTTACATGCATAAGGGAATCTTGAAAAATTATTTCATATGGTTGATTTGTTTGTTTGGACAAAACTTACCTTTTTGGTTTTTTAGTACATAGCCGAAAATGGTCATAAAAGGGAACCATTTTTTATGCTTCTTGTAATTTATATATATATATATATATATATGTGTGTGTGTGTGTGTGTGTGTGTGTGTGTGTGTGTGTGGATATATATTTTGGTACACATAACCTAGCCATGACCTTGTGTTGAATGATTGTGTTGTGATTTATTTTATTTATTATTTTAATGGGTTGTAATAATTATTATTTTGTTCTTCCATTTGTAAGATATATAATTTGTTTATTTTCATTTGGTATGTAAAATAAATAGATTAGGTGCATTTTATTTTACTAGAAAAAATGTATTAGGATATATTTTGTAAAAGAAGACGCACACAAAATGCGGTTTTGGTTTGGCCATATTCGGTCCAAAGAACTTCATGGTTCTCAACGGGATTTTAACCCGATAACCAAAACACATTTTTGAAGTCCAAAATAGTTTGGAGCTGAATATAAAAGACTTTTGGAAGCTCAAAGAAAGTGGAGAAATCACAACACAAGAAGGAGACTTGAAGCATTTGGATGCGGGATCAAGTGGGAGTTCAACGACACATTTCTTGTGTCATTTTTCACCCCTTAGGAAGGACCTTTTGGCACACTTTTTTCGGCTAACAAGTGTTGTCAAAATAGTTGGTTTTGGTTATGCACCTATTGTTATGAATGATGTGCTTGTTTGGTTGCTTATTTTGTTGTTTAGATGATATGTAGATATGCTTGACTTAACAAACTAATAATCAACAACAAGCGTAAAATTGGTTCTTAACAAAATCATTAAAATGGTTAATAAAGGTTTTATTAAAAATTAATGATTTTATAATAAAATTGGTTTTATTAAAAAGAACCTTGAAAATTAGTTTTCACTAAAGTACTATTAATTTGAATGCATGCAAATGTATGGTACATAATATTTTCTAAACTAGAATTTTGAAATATTAAAAACCCTTTTTATAAAACAAGTCAAACACCATCCTTTTATACAACACTCGAAACACTTGGGAACTCTTATTGTGGGATAAAGGCCACCTAACCACATTTGAGGGAACTTGTATGTTCGAGGTGGGTTTACCATGTTTGTGGGATAAAGGTCACCTAACCACTTATGTGTATAAACTCACACGTGTGTGTAAGTTGGACGACTTGATTTGGAAACCATGAACTTAGGGTCACCGAAGCATGGGGAACAAAGGTGTTGATGGGATTAAACATGCCAACTAAACATAAAGATGTTTAACCGATCCCATATGGCTAGAAATTGCAAAGAGTTGCAATTGTTAAACGTTGACTACCTTGTTAATTTAAATAGAGGGATAAAGGTCACCTAACCAATATTTAAATATAACGTTGGATTCTAGATTTTAATTATTAATTCTCTTTAAGACATAAAAGGGTATTAATGATTAAAATATAATAATATCGAAAATACTAAAATTGAACTTGTTAAATTTTGTAGATGGCTGCTAACAATGCAAACCCGATTAACCAAACTGTCCGAAACCTATCAGTAAGAACCATCCTTGAAAATGATCGTCTCAACCATAACAACTTCATGGATTGGTTTCGAAACTTGAGAATCATTCTCAAGTAAGAGAAGATATCCTATGTGTTGGACGATCCTATTCCCGATGAACCTAACGTAGAAGATGTGGGAGCCTACAATGATTGGGTTAAGTATACCGAGGACTCCATGCATGCCTCATGCCTCATGTTGGGAACTATGATTCCCGAAATTCAAAAGGATTTTGAACATCACGGGGCATACGACATGATTACCCAGTTAAAGGAAATGTTCCTACAACAAGCAAGGGTAGAACGCTTCGAAACTGTTCGGGCGCTTCATGCATGTCGAATGGAGGAAACCCAACCGGTATCATCTTATGTCCTTAAGATGAAAAGCCACATTGATCTCCTCGAAAGGCTAAATTGTCCCGTCTCTAAAGAGTTGGCTACGGATTTGATCCTCAACTCTGTAACAAAGAAATTTGAGAGCTTTGTAATGAATTACAACATGAATGGATGGGACAAGAGCATTGGTGAAATTCATGCAATGCTCAAGACGACCGAAGCAGGAATGGGCAAAAAGGCTTTACCCATCCTAGCGATCAATGAAAGTGGCAACAAGAAAAGGCCCCACCCCGACTCTAAAGCAAACTCTGCTAAAAGAAAGGGACACGTCAAGGGAAAAGGAAAGGGAAAAGCTAAAGCAGAACCCGTCAAACCAAAAGAGAAGAAGCAAAAGGTTGCTACGAATGGCCCATGTTTTGGATGTGGTAAGATAGGACACTGGAAGAGAAATTATCCAACCTATCTCAACGAGTTGAAAAACAAGAGGGATGCAGGGCAAACCTCAGGTACTATCTTTATGATACATGTTGAGCTTAATGTTATTTCTTCTAACACATGGGAACTAGATACCAGATGTGGAACTCATATTTTCAATTTGTTGCAGGGGTTCAAAAGAAATAGACATTACAAGAAGGGAGACGCTAGTCTCTTCATGGGCAACGGAGCAAAGGTTGATGTCGAAGCTCAAGGAGACTACGTTTTAGAGCTTCCAAGTGGTTTAAAAGTTATTTTGAAGAATGTTTTATATGTTCCTAGTTTGACTAGGAACATAATTTCTGTTTCCCTTTTTAAACAATCTGGTTTTAATTTCGAATTTGTAAACCAAGACATTTATGTTTCTAAGAATGATGTATTTTATTTTAAAGATATGTCTTTAAATGGTATTTATGAATTAGATCATGATAACACATCATATGATAGCTCAATGTACCACGTAGCCAATAAGAAACTCAAAATGGATTTGAATGATTCCTATCTTTGGCATTGTCGCCTTGGACATATAAATAAGAATCGCATGCAAACACTTCAGAGAAATGGTCTTTTGAAAACGAATGAAGATGATTCATTTGATTTATGCGAATCTTGTTTACAAGGCAAAATGACCAAGACACCCTTTAGTGGAACTTTTGAAAGGGCTAAAGACTTACTAGGTATCATACATTCGGATGTATGTGGTCCTTTTCAGCCAATGACTAGTGTGACACCTGTGTCACTGCGACCATCAAACAAATACCAAACCTATTAAATATTGTATTTCATACTTGGGATTGGTATAAACATGTGTATCTTTTGCACATATCTATTCTTGTTCGATTTGAAGCTTTAATCGCTTTCTGGAAGGTTATACGCGCACTGATGCGTAAATATAACCAGTTTAAATGAAACGAACACTCCGGAACATCAACATATGCTTAAAATACCTTAAATAACCATTACATAACTTAGAAATAAGTTTTGAAGGCTTTGGTATGGCAAAATCAAGTTAATTCGCTTACTGGGACTAAACTTGACAAACTGCAAAAGTATGCCAATCTGAACTGTAACGAACATTCCAGAACATGACCATAAGTTAAACATACCATAAATATCCTTTACGTAGCTTAGAAATAGGCTTTGAGGGGTTCGGTGTGCTAAAATAAACTTTTGGGTCATTCAGGGACTAAAAGCGTCAAAAAGTGCACAAGTTTGCATTTTCGCGCATAACTTACGTTCTGAATACATCCGGACATCCAAAAATTTATGTAAGCACTAAAATATTTTATTTTAGTGTTTGGCATAAGAAAAATCCATTCGTCACGCAATTTGGATCGTTTTTCGCGCTTATGCGCATTCCGTCGTAATTAAGCGAACATCGCGATCGTACGACCAAACGAACCAACATCCGGCATATTTTTGAGCATGTTTCATGTCCAAAATGTTTAGGCATCATTTTTGGGCCTTAAAGTTGGCTTAACGAGCCTTAAACGTGTCGAAATGAGCCTTAAACACCAACAGGGACCAAAACTGTCATTTCTTGAAACTTGTTTTCAGATCAGGACCCCCAGGCGGGGCGCGTAAGACTTGTGTATGTCTTACGCGGGCCGCGAGGCCCTCCCAGACCAGATTAATCTGTTTAAACAGCTGTTATGCACTCATCTCTTCACCCACACTTGTCATTTCCTGATCATGGGGGGCCAATTTGGGTACCAAGGTGTTGCAATAAATGTAGGGATGAGATTGAAGCACGTTATTCGATAAACGATCCTAAAGGTGGTCCAAATCCTATAAGTACCCAACCCATTCACTTGCAAAACCCACTTGAATTCTGAGTTTTTCTCTAAGCGGTTGTGTTTATACACTTCCTACCTGAGATTACTTGGAAGATCAAACTTGCGGGGACCCTTTGTAAGTGTTCTTTCGTTCTTTTCATTCGTTTTAGCGTTAAAGTCAAACTTTGTTTAACTTTCTGCATTGACCAGTTTATGGTCAATGCGAAGTTCATTTGAACTTCATAACGTGAGCGTAATCACGATGGTTATAGTTCCTAGTGACTATACCTACTGATTACCACGTTATCTAGGCTCAGTGACGAGTCGTAGTTTCGGCCAAAATGCGCATTCTTGCGTATTTTGTAACCAAACTACTCTTAGAAACTGTTTGTTTTGATACCAAACCTGTTTTCTATACTTAGTTAAGCATGTTTTAACATGCTTAGCTCGTCACTTTTAGTTTAGTGCTTTTATAGGGTCGTAAAGGTAAGCGATCTAAACAATCGCTTACACTTTCGAATGACCCGTTTGGTCGATCATTAGGATCTGACCAAACAGTTTAGGTGACCGTAGTATGTGGGGAATAACCTTCCGAGGTTATACCTTATGGTCGCTTCGTTTAAGTAGTTGTATGATAGGTAGTTTATATGCCTTAGGTAAATTACCAAAATGCCCTTTTTACGCCAAAATTCATTTTAAGCATATGTAACATAACTTTTGGTATCTAAACTGATTTGACAACAATATTAAACATGTTAAGGCATATTTTACTTATCATAGAACTAGTTAGGCGGTCCGAACGCGTTTTACGCAAACGACGCGTTAAAGTAGCATAAGCTACCTAAACGGGTCGTAATGGGTTGTAAGCACTTAGGTTAGGTTTCATTGTAGTATGTAGGCCTTGTTAAACCATATTACATGAGTTCCCCTACTCATTTGGTTTACGAGCCCTCATTCTATCCAATCCTCCGATTTAGTTCCGGTTTATTAACATAGTTACCTATATTAGGTACCGTTTGATTTCCGTGATCTCTAGCATTGCTTGGTTGTTACTCAAGGACTACTAAGCAATCTCAAGTGAGTACATAGACCCCTCTTTTACTGTTTTCAAACTGTTTTGGGGTGAAACACATGTGCCTACTTGTTACTTTCATGCTTTCCTGTTTTCACATCATATACTTGCTATGTTCATTAGTACACTTATAGTATATGATTTACATTTCATTGTTTCACTAGGTATGTTTACTTAGCATACTTAGTACATTGCTTTACTTTACATTTCTGCTATGTATGTTGACTGAGCATGCTAGCACATTGATTTACATTACATTAGTTGCATATGTTTACTCAACATATGGACACATTGTTTTACATTACATTTTGTTGCATATGCTCAGCCAGCATATGAACACATTATACTACATTTTGAACCGTTGTAACTATTTGACATTTTGAACCGTTGTAACCATTTGACTATGTGAACCGTTGTAACCATTTGACTATGTGAACCGTTGTAACCGTTTGACTATGTGAACCGTTGTAACCATTTGACTATGTGAACCGTTGTAACCATTTGATTATGTGAACCATTTGTAACGGTTGAACCGTGTGAACCATATTTACCATACATAAACATTTCTACAATTGTTAAACATTACATTTTGGTGGTTGTTTGGGTAAATGATTTAAGTAATGAGGCGACGTGTAATACGATAAAATCATGGTGGATACGCCGCTGGTACTTCCTATATATAAGTGATTTTATGGTATTACATATCGTAGCGTTATTTAAACCATTTCAGTTTAGACATATTACATCTACAATACGATCTTCACATAAACATCGTTTTACAAAATAACTTAACTTATACAAACTCATTTCACATGGTTACTCATTTAACCATATATTATTCTTTTATACATATATATATATCATTTGACTTATTTATCACTTTTCAAATGATTTATGAAAGAAAACACTCAACAAGATTCATGGCTACTTTTTATTAAACAGTTTCTTTAAACTCAAGTCATGAATCCTATTTTCACAAAACCTATATATCTCACAAACATTTTTATGCTGACGTACCTATTTTCACATGTGTTTTCAGGAGCTGTTGCATAAGATGATCGAGACACTCTTAGGCGGACCTGTGCCTTAGTGACTTAAAATGAAGCAAGAAATAGTTAATTTATGTTATGTACTCTTTGTTTCTTGTTTAAAACAATGTAACTCTCTTGTTTGATGATTAAAACGAAACTTTAATTGCCATGGATTTGAAACAATTAATTATGTTACAACACTCCCTGACGTTTCCGCCACGTTTTGTTGTTTTACGTGGTCGGGGTGTGACAACTAGGAATGGTGAAAGATACTTCATTACCTTTACCGATGACTATAGTCGTTATGGTTATGTGTACTTACTAAGACACAAAGATGAAGCATTTGAAATGTTCAAAGACTTCAAAAGTGAAGTAGAAAATCAACTCAAGAAAACAATCAAAGTCCTTCGCACCGATAGAGGAGGTGAATACCTTAGTGGTGCTTTTCAAGATCATCTTAGGAGTTGTGGGATTATCTCACAACTTACTCCACCTGGAACACCACAACACAATGGTGTGTCCGAAAGGAGTAATCGAACTCTATTAGATATGGTTCGATCAATGATGGCTAGAAGCACATTACCTCTATCGTTTTGGGGTTACGCTTTGCTCTCCGCAGTTTGCATACTAAATATGGCCCCAACCAAGAAAGTGGAAAAGACACCTTTTGAAATATGGCATGGAAACCCTCCATCATTATCATTCTTAAGGGTTTGGGGTTGTGAAGCTTATGTTAAGCAATACACTCCAAATAAATTGGAAGTCCGATCTACTAAGTGTATCTTTGTAGGATATCCTAAAGATGATATAGGATATTATTTCTACGACCCAACCGAGCAAAAGGTATTTGTTGCTCGAAAGGGTAGGTTCTTAGAAGCTAAGTTCCTTATGGAAGGAACTAGTGATAGAACAGTGGAACTTGAGGAGGATCAAGAACCACAAGACGATACATGTTTGGTTGATGCTAGCACTCAACAAGAGGTAGCTGAAAATGATCAAGAGGTTGATCAGAACACACAAAATGTTCGCAGATCTGGTAGAATTAGTAGTCCACCTGAAAGATATGGATTTTACATGGATGGATGCTACGTGGTAGATTCAGATGAACCAACCACATACCATGATGCAATGTCAAAATCCGATTCGGACAAATGGCTTGAAGCCATGAACATAGAGATGCAATCCATGTTTGACAACCAAGTTTGGGAATTGGTTGTGCCACCACTTAACTCCAAAATAGTTGGAAGTAAGTGGGTTTTCAAGAAGAAAACTGATATGCATGGTAAGTTGGATACTTATAAAGCAATACTTGTAGCAAAAGGTTTCACTCAAACTCAAGGGATTGATTACGATGAGACCTTCTCGCCTGTGGCGATGCTAAAGTCAATCAGGATATTATTTGCCATAGTTGCATATTATGACTATGAGATCTGGCAGTTAGATGTCTAAATGGATTTTCTTAATGGATATCTTGATGAAGATGTCTATATGGTTCAGCCTGAAGGTTTTGTCGATCCACAACATCCTGACAAAGTATGCAAGTTAAAGAAATCAATCTATGGATTGAAACAAGCATCTAGAAGTTGGAATCACCGTTTGGATGAAGAAATTAAGAATTTTGGATTCATAAAGAACGGCGATGAAGCTTGTGTGTACAAGAAAGCTAGTGGGAGCATCATCACTTTGTTAGTACTGTATGTCGATGACATTCTACTATTTGGGAATGACATTCCAACCATGGAAGGTGTAAAAACCTGGCTTGGAAGTTGTTTTTCCATTAAGGATCTTGGTGAAGTAGCCTACATTCTGGGAATAAAGGTCTATAGGGATAGATCAAGGCGCTTGATAGGTTTAAGCCAAAGTGCATACATTGACAAAGTCTTGAATAGGTTCCAAATGGAGAACTCTAAGAAAGGTTTTGTACCTATTCAAAAGGGGACAATATTGAATACATCTCAATGTCTAAGCTCAAAGGATGAGCAAGAGAAAATGAAAGGAGTCCCATATGCGTCTGCTATAGGATCCATCATGTATGCAATGATATGCACCAGACCGGACGTCTCATGCGCCTTGAGCATGACGAGTAGATACCAGCAAAATCCAGGTAACAGTCATTTGAAGGCTGTTAAGTGCATATTAAAATACCTTAGAAGAAATAAGGATACATTTTGAATATATGGATCTGGTGAGGAGGAACTCGTTGTAAAGGGTTACACGGACGCGAGTTTCCAAACCGATCGAAGTGATTCTAGATCGCAATCGGGGTATGTCTTTATTTTAAATGGAGGAGCAGTCTCTTGGAAGAGCTCAAAACAAGACGTGGTAGCATTGTCCACTACAGAATCAGAATACATCGCCGCTTCATTGGCAGCCCAGGAAGCTGCATGGTTGAATAAATTCATAGCCGACCTAGGGGTGGTCCCTACCATTCAAGACCCCCTAGAGATCTTTTGTGATAACGAGGGTGCGATTGCTCAAATCAAGGAATCTCGTATGCACCAAAAGATTAGACATATCGAGCGGAGATTCAACTACAGAAGGGATGAAGTTGAAAAAGGAAAGATATGTATCCGCCAAGTTCACACCGATCAAAACATTGCGGATCCACTCACGAAGCTCCTTGACAGGGCAAAACATGAGGGTCATACATGTGCCTTAGGACTTCGATATTCTAGTGATTGGATTTGATCTATTTTGTATTTGGATATTGAAACAATTGTTAATTTAACTCTTTTATGGTATTTTGAGTTACGTTTCATTTTTAGCATGTTTAAATCCATGAATAAGTTAATTATTCTAAATGTCCATAGTCGATCATACTTGTGGGAACAAATATGAATGTAAGACTATTATGAATTTGGATTGGTGGATATTCATTAGATATTAATATAGAGCAAAGTGTTGCTGCCAAAGTTCATAGATATTTGTGGGATACAAATATTGGACTGTCTCGCTCTCAAATATTACTGCATGGAATCATTTGTGATTGATTATAAGTAAATTTTGAGTAAAGGCGAATATCATAGTATCCTCTGACCTGAGATACATATTGGGTCTTGATATTCACCAAGTATTATACCCTGACCTAGTTCTTAGCTGTTTGTAATAAGGCAGTACACAAGGCTAAACTCAGGTGTGCTACAAGGTGATTGTGAGAGACGTATGTAGTTCTTACACATGTGTCACTGTGACCATCAAAAAAATACCAAACCAATGAAATATTGTGTTTCATACTTGGGTTTTGTATAAATATGTGTATCATTTGCACATATCAATTCTAGTTCGATTTCGAACTTTAAATCGCTTTCTGGAAGGTTATACGCAATCTAATGCGTAAATATAACCAGTTTAATGCAACAAACATTATGTAATAGTGACATATGCTTAACATACCTTAAATAACCTTTATATAACTTAGAAATAAGTTTTGAAGGCTTTGGTTTGGCAAAATCAAGTTTATTCGCTTACAGGTACTAAATTCGACAAACTGCGAAAGTATGACGATTCGTACTGGAACAGATATTCCGGAACATGACCATAAGTTAAAAATACCATAAATATCCTTTACATAGCTTAGAAATAAGCTTTGAGGAGTTCGGTGTGCTAAAATAAACTTTTGGGTCATTCAGGGACTAAAAGCGTAAAAAAGTGCACAAGTTTGCATTTTCGCGCATAACTAACATTCTGAATACATCCGGACATCCAAAAATTTATGTAAGCTCTAAAATATTTTATTTTAGTGTTTGGCATAAGAAAAATTCGTTCGTCGCTCAAATTGGATCGTTTTTCGCGCTTATGCGCATTCCGTCGTAATTAAGCGAACATCGCGATCGTACGACCCAACGAACCGACATCCGGCATATTTTTGAGCATGTTTCATGTCCACAATGTTTAGGCATCATTTTAGGGCCTTAAAGTTGGCTTAACGGGCCTTAGAAGTGTCGGAAATGAGCCTAAACCATAACAGGGTCCATTTCTGCAATTTCTGAAAGTTGGCTGCTGATCAGAAGGCTCAGGCGGCCCGTGTAAGCTCCCATTAAACCTTACGCGGCCCGTGTGAGGTTGCCAGAAGTGCAGAAAGTGTGTTACAGCTTGTTCCAGCTGTTTCCAAGTGTTGCACATGGTTTTTAAGCTTCCTAGGGGCCGGTTTTGAGTGCACATGGTATTACAAAACCATGGGTGCACATGTATGGACAAGATTGAAGCTTGGTTTTCGAGAAACGATCCTAACGGCTACCCGAAAACTATAAATACCCCATCCCATTCACTTGCAAACCCACTTGATTTCTGAGATTTCTCTAAGTTGGGGTGTTTCATCACCTCATACCTGAGAATACTTGGAAAATCAATCTTGCGGGGACCCTTTGTAAGTATTCCTTCGTTCTTTTTATGCGTTTTAGCGCTAAAGTCAAACTGTGTTTGACTTTCTGCATTGACCAATTTATGGTCAATGCGAAGTTCGTTTGAACTTCATAACGTGAGCGTAATCACGATGGTTATAGTCCCTAGTGACTATACCTACTGATTAACACGTTATCTAGGCTCCGTGACGAGTCGTAGTTTCGGCCAAAATGCGTATTCTTGCGTATTTTGTAACCAAACTACTTGTGGGTATCAAAACCGTTTGTTTTGATACCAAACCTGTTTTCTAAAGTTGTTAAACATGTTTTAACGTGTTTAGCTCGTCACTTTTAGTTTTGTACTTGTCTAGGGTCGTAAAGGTAAGCGATCTAAACAATCGCTTATACTTTCGAACCCGACCCGTTTGGTCGATCATTAGGATCCGACCAAACACATTAGGTGACCATAGCTGTATAGGGAATAACCTTCCAAGGTTATACCTTATGGTCACGATGTTTAGTTAGTTGTATGATAGGTAGTTTATATGCCTTAGGTTTATTACCAAAATGCCCTTTTTACGCCAAAATTTACTTTAAAGCATATGTAACATAATTTTTGATATCTAAACTAATTTGGCAACAATATTAGACATGTTAAGGCATATTTTACTTATCATAAGGCTAGTTAAGCGTTCCAAACGCGTTTTACGCGAACGACGCGTTAAAGTAGCATAAGCTACCTAAACGGGTCACAATGGGTCGTAAGCACTTAGGTTAGGTTCCATTGTAGTATGCAGGCTTTGTTAAACCATATTACATGAGTTTCCATACTCATTTGGTTTACGAACCCTCATTCTATCCGATCCTCCGATTTAGGTCCGGTTTATTAACATAGTTACCTATAATAGGTGCTGTTGATTTTCCGTGATCTGTAGCATTGCTTGGTTGTTACTCAAGGACTTCTAGGCAATCTCATGTGAGTACATAGACCCTTCTTTTACTGTTTTCAAACTGTTTTGGGGTGAAACACATGTGCCTACTTGTTACTTTCATGCTTTCCTGTTTTCACGTCATATACTTGCTATGCTCATTAGTACATTTATAGTACATGATTTACATTACATTGTTTCGCTATGTATGTTTACTTAGCATACTTAGTACATTGTTTTACTTTACATTTCTGCTATGTATGTTGACTGAGCATGCTAGCACATTGATTTACATTACATTAGTTGCATATGTTTACTCAACATATGGACACATTGTTTTACATTGCATTTTGTTGCATATGCTCATCCAACATATGAAAACATTATATTACATTTTGAACCGTTTGTAACTATTTGACTATGTGAACCGTTGTAACTATTTGACTATGTGAACCGTATTTGACCATACATAAACATTTCTACAATTGTTAAACATTACATTTTGGTAGTTGTTTGGGTAAGTGATTTAAGTAACGAGGCGACGTGTAATACGATACAAGCATGGTGGATACACCGCTGGTACTTCCTATATATAAGTGCTTTTATGGTATTACATACCGTAGCGTTACTTAAACCATTTCAGTTTAGACATATTACATCTACAATACAATCTTCACATAAACATGGTTTTGCAAATAACTTAACTTATACAAACCCATTTTACATGGTTATTCACTTAACAATACATTATTCTTTTATTCATATATATCATTTGGTTTATTTATCACTTTTCAAATGATTTATGAAAGGGAACACTCAACAAGATTCATGGCTACTTTTTATTAAACAGTTTCTTTAAACTCAAGTCATGAATCCTATTTTTCACAAAACCTATGTATCTCACAGGCATTTTTATGATGACGTACCTATTTTCACATGTGTTTTCAGGAGCTGTTGCATAGGATGATCAAGACACACTTAGGCGGACCTGTGCCTTAGTGACTTAAAACGAAGCAAGAACTAGTTAAATTATGTTATGTACTCTTTGTTTCTTGTTTAAGACAATGTAACTCTCTTGATTGATAAATAAAACATAACTTTAATTTCCATGGTTGTGAAACAATTAATTCTGTTACAACACTCCCCGACGTTTCTGCCACGTTTTGTTGTTTTACGTGGTCGGGGTGTGACAGAAAAGTTGGTACCAGAGCCAATGGTTATAGGGAATTAGGTTATTAGTAGCTTTGACCTAGACTATAACCTTTCTAGGACCCTAACGCAAGAAGATTTGCGTTTAGATTTTTTTAAAAACAAAAAACCGTCACCTATCCTTGGGTGATAACCACAACGAGAACATCAATTCCGAACCCTCTTTGAAAATTAATCATCTGTTCTTGGATGATTGATTACTAGGTTTTGAACCCTCTGTTGTAAGGTTTTGAACCCTCTGTTACAAGGTTTTAAACCCCTTTGAGTTTTCAAAATCTCGCCAGAGTTTTGGGTCCTAAATAGTGTGAACACGTGCAAACTGGAAGAGTGAATGCCTGTACCCTGGGTTTTCTATCTAAGGCTAGAGTGTTCGTACAAATCCACATAATCGGACCAGTCACTCTTACTTGGGAAATCTTGGGGTGAGTGTTCACTTATAGGCGAGCATGTCTTCGCGATACATTATTTTTGACCCATTTACTTTGATTAGTCACAATGTGTCGTTTGTTTGCCTTGTGGTAACAAACAAATGACCACCATCTTTGCTTTTGTCAAATTTTGTATCACCTCATCCTTTTCATCTAATCATCTCGCTTGTTTCCTTTCATGTTTCCCTCCTTTTAGAATGCCTCCTCGACGCGATAATCAGATAGCGAATGCCGAACTGGCGGAAATCATCGCGCAGCAAATGGCTGCTGCTTTCCCAAATCTTATTACTCAACTGAACCAAGCCAACAACAACAATAATGCTCCATGCAATTTCAAGAGTTTCAATTCGGCTAAGCCACTCAAGTTTAGTGATTCTGAAGGAGCAACTGGACTCCTACAATGGTTCGAGAGCACTGAAAGTACATTTCGTCATGTTCAGTGTCCTGATAATCGCAAGGTCGAGTTTGCTTCCAGTGTGTTTCAGAAGAGGGCTCTTACATGGTGGAACGGGGTGATGAGAGACCGTGGTGCTGAGGTTGCTTTAGCACAGACTTGAGCCGAGCTTAGGGCTCTTATGATGAAGGAATTCTGTCCTCGTCATGAGCTAAGGGCTCTAGAAAGGGAATTTGATGATCTTAAGCAAGATAGCGGTGAGCATCGAGCCTACACGGACCGTTATGAGGAGTTAAGTCTGTTATGCCCAAACATGGTTACGCCTTTGGATAAGGCAATCGAAAAATACATTGATGGCCTCCCTGACTCAGTATAAGACATTGTGACTGGTAGCAACCCTACTACAGTTAGACAGGCCATTGAGCTATCTGCAACCTTGACTGAATCTCAGATCAGGAAAGGTAAACTTTTTCGAAAGGGTGACAAGAAACCGATCGAGGAATCAAAGACCATGGATGAACAGACTGGATCCCCTAAGAAGTCAAAGAAGAGAAAGGCTTCTCAGAACTTCGCCGTGGTCGCTCACAATGGTCAAGCCGTCCCCAACCAACCAGCTCCACCCCCTACTAGGAAGCCCTACAACGGAACTGCACCCTTGTGCAACCAATGTAGCCTACATCATCATGCTGGTGTGAAGTGCCGCACATGCCAAGTTTGTGGACTTGTAGGTCATACGGCGAGGGTTTGCCTAACAGCAGCTGCACCAAATCAAGTGAACAACAATCCTGCTCAAGGTCGTTTTCCACCAGGTTCTTGCTTCAACTGTGGCGAGATGGGCCATTTCCGAAGAAACTGCCCAAAGCTTGCTAATGCGAATCCAGTGCATGGATGAGCATCTAACCGAATGGAAGACAACGCTGTTTAGAAATAATCACGTCTTATGTATTATTTTCTTTTGTTGTCAAGGTCCATGAAACAGTTGTTATCGTTGTTTATAAATAAAGCTTTTATTTTACAATGCAATATACAAATATTGATGTGGTTGCATGTGTAAACAACATATCCCCTACAATACCGACAATCAAGGAACCGTATCCCTTGAAGAACAGACTACCCCCAAAATTCTTCCACTTTATGATCTCTTGCATTTTCCACGAAAATCCTAAGTACCCGTTTCTTCCAAGGAAAACGAAGTACAAGGCGCAAGTTACAACTCTGGACGAATACCCACTCCTTAATGGGGTACCTAAAGATATTTCCTTAAGTCCTTAATTGTTGTATACCTTAATTCGAATGTGGTGATTCCTTGTAATCAAAAATCGAATTTTTAGAAGATCATCCTATCTTTTCAGATAGATGGTTGAGGACGTTGAAGTCCATCGACTGGGTTCCTGGTGTACCTTGAATACCCATGTTCAAATCAACGCCAAGTTAATAACAATCAATAACAAAATAATAACAATTAATAACCAAGAAAACAATTATGTGATTATGTGCTTAGGTGTTCCCATTTATGTTCTGTGTGATCCAAATTATGTTATCCAAATCCTCGTAGAATTTTTCCATATCTTCGTATAAAGGATTCATAGTAGGATACCCAAAGGTACTACCTAAAATCCTTAATGGACTTCTACGTTGTAGTTAAGTCCCTTGGATTATAAAGTACTACTCCATAATCAGACCCCTTGAGTGGTCTAGTTAAACAGATTGATCCAAAAATCTGGTTAGGAATATCATGTGATGATATAGCTGAAAGGACTCCTTGGTGGCCTAAATAAAAAAGATCATATGTCGATCTAATTAAAAGGACCCTATGGTAGTCTAGTCGCCCTCATCACATGATTGATTTTCTTCCCCTAAACAATTACAAAACAAACTGTGCGGACTGTGCAAGGAATTACGTAATTATGGATGCATACATAATTATGGAATTTAGTGCACAGAAATCACAGCAAGTTCTGTCATGTATCTAGAGTTAACCCAATTCATTTCCAACTCTGATGAAGCAACCGTTGAAAATGACTCCGTCTGTTCATTTTCGTTTCTAAAGATTTTCCGTTGAGGAAATGAATATCTGTTTGTTAAATCCTTCATTTCCAACTCTGATGAAGCAACCATTGAAAATGACTCCGTCTGTTCACTTTCATTTATGAAGATTACCCGTTGAGGAAATGAATATCCGTTTGTTTATCCTTCTCATTTCCTTTTCTGAGGAAGCAACCGTTGAAAATTACTCCGTCTGTTCACTTTCGTTTCCGAAGATTACCCGTTGAGGAAATGAATATCCGTTTTTTTATCCTTCTCATTTCCGTTTCTGAGGAAGCAACCGTTGAAAATGACTCCGTCTGTTCACTTTCGTTTCTGAAGATTACCCGTTGAGGAAATGAATATCCGTTGTTTAATCCTTCATTTCCGCTTCTGAAGAATACTCGTTGAGGAAAATGACTCCGTCCGTTCATTTTCATTTCTGAAGAAGATCTGTTAAGGAAATGACAGGATTATGCCTTGCATATCTCTGGTGGATTATTTGACACAAAGTCACAGACAGACTCCTACGAATAAATTTCGGGACGAAATTTCCTAAAGTAGGGGAGACTGTGACACCTGTGTCACTGTGACCATCAAACAAATACAAAACCAATGAAATATTGTGTTTCATACTTGGGTTTTGTATAAATATGTGTATCATTTGCACATATCAATTCTTGTTCGATTTCGAACTTTAAATCGCTTTCTGGAAGGTTATACGCAATCTAATGCGTAAATATAACCAGTTTCATGCAAAAAACACTCTGGAACAGTGACATATGCTTAACATACCTTAAATAACTTTTACATAACTTAGAAATAGGTTTTGAAGGCTTTGGTATGGCAAAATCAAGTTTATTCGCTTACAGGGACTAAATTCGACAAACTGCGAAAGTAAGACGATTCGTACTGGAACAGATATCCTGGAACACGACCATAAGTTAAACATACCATAAATATCCTTTACATAGCTTAGAAATAGGCTTTGAGGAGTTCGGTGTGCTAAAATAAACTTTTGGGTCATTCAGGGACTAAAAGCGTCAAAAAGTGCACAAGTTTGCATTTTCGCGCATAACTTACATTCTGAATACATCCGGACATCCAAAAATTTATGTAAGCACTAAAATATTTTATTTTAGTGTTTGGCATAAGAAAAATCCGTTCGTCGCTCAAATTGGATCGTTTTTCGCGCTTATACGCATTCCGTCGTAATTAAGCGAACATCGCGATCGTACGACCCAAAGAACCGACATCCGGCATATTTTTGAGCATTTTTCATGTCCACAATGTTTAGGCATCATTTTAGGGCCTTAAAGTTGGCTTAACGGGCCTTAGAAGTGTCGGAAATGAGCCTAAACCATAACAGGGACCATTTCTGCAATTTCTGAAAGTTGGCTGCTGATCAGAAGGCTCAGGCGGCCCGTGTAAGCACCCATTAAACCTTACGCGGCCCGCGTGAGGTTGCCAGAAGTGCAGAAAGTGTGTTACAGCTTGTTCCAGCTGTTTCCAAGTGTTGCACATGGGTTTTAAGCTTCCTAGGGGCTGGTTTTGAGTGCACATGGTATTACAAAACCATGGGTGCACATGTATGGACAAGATTGAAGCTCGGTTTTCGAGAAACGATCCTAACGGCTACCCGAAAACTATAAATACCCCATCCCATTCACTTGCAAACCCACTTGATTTCTGAGATTTCTCTAAGTTGGGGTGTTTCATCACCTCATACCTGAGAATACTTAGAAAATCAATCTTGCGGGGACCCTTTGTAAGTATTCCTTCGTTCTTTTTATGCGTTTTAGCGCTAAAGTCAAACTGTGTTTGACTTTCTGCATTGACCAGTTTATGGTCAATGCGAAGTTCGTTTGAACTTCATAACGTGAGCGTAATCACGATGGTTATAGTCCCTAGTGACTATACCTACTGATTACCACGTTATCTAGGCT
Organism: Helianthus tuberosus; assembly: GCA_030545235.1. Classification (NCBI taxonomy): domain Eukaryota; kingdom Viridiplantae; phylum Streptophyta; class Magnoliopsida; order Asterales; family Asteraceae; genus Helianthus; species Helianthus tuberosus. The sequence goes on from CM060410.1 coordinate 94,727,182, forward strand.
CCGTGACGTGTCGTAGTTTCGGCCAAAATGCGTATTCTTGCGTATTTTGTAACCAAACTACTTGTGGGTATCAAAACCGTTTGTTTAGATACCAAACCTGTTTTCTAAAGTTGTTAAACATGTTTTAACGTGTTTAGCTCGTCACTTTTAGTTTTGTGCTTGTCTAGGGTCGTAAAGGTAAGCGATCTAAACAATCGCTTATACTTTCGAACCCGACCCGTTTGGTCGATCATTAGGATCCGACCAAACACATTAGGTGACTGTGACAAATGTGCCTCCGTGACCATCAAACAAATGCCAAATCAATGAGATATTGTATTTCATACTTGGGATTTGTACAAATATGTGTATCATTTGCACATATCAATTCTTGTTCGATTTCGGGCTCTAAATCGCTTTTTGAAAGGTTATACGCGCACTAATTCGTAAATATAACCAGTTTAATGCAATGAACACTACAGAATAGTGAAATAGGCTTCACATACCTTAAATAACCTTTACATAACTTAGAAATAAGTTTTGAAGGCTTTGGTATGACAAAATCAAGTTTAATCGCCTACAGGGACTAAATTCGACAAACTGTGAAAGTATAAGGATTCGTACTAAAACAGACATTCCGGAACATGACCATAAGTTAAACATACCATAAATATCCTTTACATAGCTTAGAAATAGGCTTTGAGGTGTTCGGTGTGCTAAAATAAACTTTTGGGTCATTCAGGGACTAAAAGCGTCAAAAAGTGTACAAGTTTGCTCTTTCGCGCATAACTTACGTTCTGAATACATCCGGACATCCAAAAATTTATGTAAGCACTAAAATATTTTATTTTAGTGTTTAGCATAAGAAAAATTCATTCGTCGCGAAATTTGGATCGTTTTTCGCGCTTATGCGCATTCCGTCGTAATTAAGCGAACCTCGCGATTGTACGGCCAAACGAACCGACATCCTAGATATTTTTTAACACATTTTAAGTTTCCTATACTTTAACTTCATTTTATAGCTTTGAAATGGGGTTAACGGGCCTTAAACGTGTCGGAAATGGCTTAATTGCATATCAGGGACCAAAACTGTCATTTTGCCAAAGTTGATGGCTTACGGACCGTAAGCCATCACCCTTACGGTCCGTAAGCAGTCCCCAGATCAGCAGAATGCAGAAACATTGAATCTGATCTATTCCACCTTTGCACATGGTTTTGGGCAATACCATGGGCTCAAATGGTTTTGTAAAACCAGGGTCTTGAGGTGTAGGGTGGAGATTGAAGCACGGTTTTCGAGGAATGATCTTAATGGCTCTCCGAAAACTATAAATACCCCCCCATGCCTTGATCAAAACCCACTTAAATTCTTGAGAGTTCTCTAATTTGAAGTAATACCCACTTCATACCTGAGAATACTTGAGAAATCAGAGCTTTCGGGGACCCTTTGTAAGTGTTCCTTCGTTCTTTTTATTCTTTTAGCGTTAAAAGTCAAACTTTGTTTGACTTTCTGCGTTGACCAGTTTATGGTCAATGCAAAGTTCGTTTGAACTTCATAACGTGAGCGTAATCACGATGGTCATAGTCCGTAGTGACTATACCTACTGATTACCACGTTATCTAGGCCCAGTGACGAGTCGTAGTTTCGGCCAAAATGCGCATTCGTGCGTATTTTCTAGCCAAACTACTCTTGGGTATCAAAACCGTTTGTTTTGATACCAAACCTGTTTTCTAAACTTAGTTAAGCATGTTTTAACATGCTTAGCTCGTCACTTTTAGTTTAGTGCTTATATAGGGTCGTAAGGTAAGCGATCTAAACAATCGCTTATACTTTCGAACCCAACCCGTTTGGTCGATCATTAGATCCGACCAAACACATTAGGTGACCATAGTATACAGGTAATAACCTTCCAAGGTTATACCTTATGGTCGCTTCGTTTAAGTAGTTGTATGATAGGTAGTTTATATGCCTTAGGTAAATTACCAAAATGCCCTTTTTACGCCAAAATTCATTTTTAAGCATATGTAACATAACTTTTGACATCTAAACTGATTTGGCAACAATATTAGACATGTTAAGGCATATTTTACTTGTCACAGGACTAGTTAGGCGGTCCGAACGCGTTTCACGCAAACGACGCATTAAAGTAGCATAAGCTACCTAAATGGGTCGTAATGGGTCGTAAGCACTTAGGTTAGGTTTCATTTTAGAATGTAGGCTTTGATAAACCATATTACATGAGTTTCCATACTCTTTTGGTGTACGAACCCTCATTCTATCCGATCCTCCGATTTAGGTCCGGTTTATTAACGTAGTTACCTATATTAGGTGCCGTTTGATTTCCGTGATCTCTAGCATTGTTTGGTTGTTACTCAAGGACTACTAAGCAATCTCAAGTGAGTACATAGACCCCTCTTTTACCGTTTTCAAACTGTTTTGGGGTGAAACACATGTGCCTACTTGTTAGTTTCATGCTATCCATGTTTTCACATCATATACTTGCTATGTTCATTAGTACATTTATAGTACATGATTTACATTACATTTCATGCTATGTATGTCCATTGTGTGCATACTTAGTACATCATTTTACATTACATTTCATGCTATGTATGTCCATTGTGTGCATACTTAGTACATTGTTTTACATTACATTTCATGCTATGTATGTCCATTGTGTGCATACTTAGTACATTGTTTTACATTACATTTCATGCTATGTATGTCCATTGTGTGCATACTTAGTACATTGTTTTACATTACATTTCATGCTATGTATGTCCATTGTGTGCATACTTAGTACATCGTTTTACATTACAGTTTGTTGCATATGCTCATCCAGCATATGAACACATTATATTACATTATGTGAACCATTTGACAATAAACATTTTGACATTGATATACACAATTCATGATTTACATTAGACATAAACATTTTGACATTGATATACACAATTCATGATTTACATTAGACATAGACATTAGACATGGTTTTCACACAAACATTTTGACATTTGATTATACATAAACATTTTACTTTGGTGGTTTGGTTTGAGTAAGTGATTTAAGTAACGAGGCGTGTGTAATATGATACAAGCATGGTGGATACGCCGCTGGTACTTCCTATATATAAGTGCTTGTATGATATTACATATCGTAGCGTTATTTGAATTATTTCAATTTAGACATATAACATTTTATACAAATAACATACTTTTCACAATACATTGTTTTACAAACAACTTATCTGATATAAACTCGTTTTACTTGGTTATTTACTTAACCATGTATTATTCTTTTATATATATATATCATTTGGTTTATTTATCACTTTTCAAATGATTTACAAGACAAAGCAAATTACAAGGTTCATGACTAAACATTTTCATAAACATAAGTCATGAATTCTATTTTCACAAAACCTATGTATCTCACAGGCATTTTTATGCTGACGTACCTATTTTCACATGTGTTTTCAGGAATTGATGCATAGGATTGATCAAGAATACACCTAGGCAGACTTGTGCCTTAGTGACTTAAAACGAAGCAAGAACTAGTTAATTTGAGTTATGTACTCTTTGTTTCTTGTTTAAAACGATGAAAACTCTCTTGTTTGATTAATAAAACAAAACTTTAATTACCATGGATTTGAAACAATTAATTCTGTTACAACACTCCCCGACGTTTCCGCTACGTTTTGTTGTCTCACGTGGTCGGGGTGTGACAGTGACCATAGTTATATAGGGAATAACCTTCCAAGGTTATACCTTATGGTCACGATGTTTAGTTAGTTGTATGATAGGTAGTTTATATGCCTTAGGTTTATTACCAAAATGCCCTTTTTACGCCAAAATTTACTTTAAAGCATATGTAACATAATTTTTGATATCTAAGCTAATTTGGCAACAATATTAGACATGTTAAGGCATATTTTACTTATCATAAGGCTAGTTAAGCGTTCCAAACGCGTTTTACGCGAACGACGCGTTAAAGTAGCATAAGCTACCTAAACGGGTCGCAATGGGTCGTAAGCACTTAGGTTAGGTTCCATTGTAGTATGTAGGCTTTGTTAAACCATATTACATGAGTTTCCATACTCATTTGGTTTACGAACCCTCATTCTATCCGATCCTCCGATTTAGGTCCGGTTTATTAACATAGTTACCTATAATAGGTGCTGTTGATTTTCCGTGATCTCTAGCATTGCTTGGTTGTTACTCAAGGACTTCTAGGCAATCTCATGTGAGTAAATAGACCCCTCTTTTATTGTTTTCAAACTGTTTTGGGGTGAAACACATGTGCCTACTTGTTACTTTCATGCTTTCCAGTTTTCACATCATATACTTGCTATGCTCATTAGTACATTTATAGTACATGATTTACATTACATTGTTTCGCTATGTATGTTTACTTAGCATACTTAGTACATTGTTTTACTTTACATTTCTGCTATGTATGTTGACTGAGCATGCTAGCACATTGATTTACATTACATTAGTTGCATATGTTTCCTCAATATATGGACACATTGTTTTACATTGCATTTTGTTGCATATGCTCATCCAGCATATGAACACATTATATTACATTTTGAACCATTTGTAACTATTTGACTAAGTGAACCGTTGTAACTATTTGACTATGTGAACCGTATTTGACCATACATAAACATTTCTACAATTGTTAAACATTACATTTTGGTAGTTGTTTGGGTAAGTGATTTAAGTAACGAGGCGACGTGTAATACGATACAAGCATGGTGGATACGCCGCTGGTACTTCCTATATATAAGTGCTTTTATGGTATTACATACCGTAGCGTTACTTAAACCATTTCAGTTTAGACATATTACATCTACAATACAATCTTCACATAAACATCATTTTGCAAATAACTTAACTTATACAAACCCATTTTACATGGTTATTCACTTAACCATACATTATTCTTTTATACATATATATCATTTGGTTTATTTATCACTTTTCAAATGATTTATGAAAGGGAACACTCAACAAGATTCATGGCTACTTTTTATTAAACAGTTTCTTTAAACTCAAGTTATGAATCCTATTTTTCACAAAACCTATGTATCTCACAGGCATTTTTATGCTGACGTACCTATTTTCACATGTGTTTTCAGGAGCTGTTGCATAGGATGATCGAGACACACTTAGGCGGACCTGTGCCTTAGTGACTTAAAACGAAGCAAGAACTAGTTAAATTATGTTATGTACTCTTTGTTTCTTGTTTAAGACAATGTAACTCTCTTGATTGATAAATAAAACATAACTTTAATTTCCATGGTTGTGAAATAATTAATTCTGTTACAACACTCCCCGACGTTTCCGCCACGTTTTGTTGTTTTACGTGGTTGGGGTGTGACAGTAGTCAAGAAGGGATTTGTTCCTCTTATTCGTTGAGAGTAAGATGTCTAAGGCCTGCTAAAGTTAAATCAACAGAGAGTGATAACTCTATGTCTCTGGATTTAACATGACATCTATAACGAAAGGATAAATGATAGATTCACCTAAATCATTTTCAAGTAAGGGACTTGAAGGGGATGATGCTATTGAATGGGACATATAGTCATACGTATTAGGGGTAGTAAACTATAGTTAGGTGGTCTTTACTACTTGCATCAATCTTCTTTGTATCTTGTGCAAGTGGGAGATTGTTGGATTCTATATGCCCAAGACACATATTAGATTGATGTGGCTAGTACGTTATGATCCAAGTGGAGTCATACCCAAATATAAGCTAGACAAACACTTATAATATTTATTTATGATGTGATTAAACAAATAAATATTAACACTTACAATATTTAGAAATTGGTTTTCTAAATAATTACACTTGAGAAACCAATAAATTATATGGATAATTTATTTTGGTATTTAATGGGTTAAATAACATAATAAAAAATAGTATAAGTCTTATAACATATGATGTTATATTTTATAAAAGTTATAAAATATATATATATGTAAGACTTATATTGTTTAAAAAGAAAATTGTATTTTTTTTAATAATAAGGCCCCCCCCCCCCATATGTCTTCCCAAGACACATTTTTGGTCCAATCACCTTTCATGCATTTGCATGTGTAAGATGGCACAAGATTGGTCAATGTTGGTGGCAATTCTCTCTCATGGTTTTATAAACATTTAGATGACAAAAATCAAAAGTGGAAGACTTGTTTTTGCTCTCTAAATTTTCGGCCATAAAGGGTTTCCAAGGAGCTTTTTCGGTTTTGATTCAAGTGTTAAAAATCATAGCTAAACTCGTGGTGTTTGTTGGAAGCTTGGGGTATACAAGCTTGAGGTCTTCTACTCTTGAAGACAAACATTCAAGAAGCATCATCCGTTTCATTTCTTGTTACTCCAAGAAGGTAGTTTTCTAAACATCCTATGGTTGTGTTTGATAGTATGCACGTTCATATATGGATCCGGGTTTTGGGATTTTGCTTATAAATGAAATTTATATCTTAAAAGTAACATGTTTTAAATATTATTTCCGCTGCGTTTTTATTTCATATGGATGAAATTGCTTTGATAAACATGTTAAAATCCCTACATGAACTCCGTCAGCATTTTTCTGATTAGTCTGATAACTGTGCTATCTTTGTTTCGTGCATCATTTGAATCAATAAGTGTTTCATGCAATAATGATATGTCATTATGCAATGTATGATGCACATGTATGTATGGTAACAATAATCAGAAAGCATTCGTATTATTAATTTAAATCAACACAGTCATTAAAGTACTAATCATTATTTAATTGTTGTATGAATACATGAAATTTTGATAATTGTCACATTCTCCCCCCGTTAAGAAAATTTCGTCCCGAAATTTGAAGCTGTACTAACGGTTGCAGGGGAGTTAAGGAACAAATGCGGATATTTTGATTTCATATGATCTTCATGCTCCCAAGTAAGCTCTGGGCGTGACGTGCATTCCATCGAACCTTGACAAGCTTAACACTACTCCTCCGAGTCTTGTTAACCTTCCAATCCGTAAGGGTTCTTCAGTAAAGTGGAGTGTGTCGTCTATATGCACTTCATCCGCAGGGATGACAACTGTCTCCTGCGTTGGACTTTTCTTCAGATTAGATACATGAAATGTATCGTGAACACCATTTAGTTCCACTGGTAGCTCCAACTTGTATGCTACGGTACCAACTCTTTCCAGAATCCTGAATGGCCCAATATAACGTGGGTTTAACTTACCACGCTTCCCAAAGCGTGCTACACCTTTCCAAGGTGAGACTTTCAGCAAAACTATATCACCCACTTCAAATTCCAAGGGTTTTCGTCTTTGATCCGCGTAACTCTTTTGTCGATCACGAGCCGCCTTGATGCGCTCTCGGATCTGCATGATCTTATCAGTTGTTTCTTGGACCAGTTCAGGACCAACCATCTGTCTGTCACCTGCATCTGCCCAGCATAACGGTGATCGGCACTTGTGTCCATAGAGGGCTTCGAACGGTGTGGGTTGAATACTTGTACGGTAGCTGTTGTTATAGGAAAACTCAACCAGAGGCAGATGAGTATCCCAACTGCCACCTAAATCCATTACACAAGCGCGGAGCATATCTTCTAGCGTCTGAATCGTTCTTTCGCTCTGTCCGTGAGACTGCGGGTGGGTGAAAAGCTGTACACAGATTCAATTGAGAACCAAAAGCTTCCTGAAAGGATTTCCAAATCCTTGACACAAACCGTCCATCTCTGTCAGATATTATTGAGATAGGCACTCCATGACATGCTACTATCTCCTTGAGGTAAAGCTCAGCTAGCTTCCCTTTGCTATCCTTTTCTCTAATCGGTAAGAAGTGCGCAGACTTCGTCAACCGATCTACGATTACCCAAATCGTATCATGTCCTCTGGGAGTCCTGGGTAGCTTGGTTATGAAGTCCATAGAAATCTGCTCCCATTTCTACATGGGTATTTCTGGCTGTTGCAGAAGACCTGAGGGCTTCTGATATTCGGCCTTTACCTTGGCACAAGTTAAGCACTTCCCAACATACATGGCAACGTCACCCTTAAGTCTTGGCCACCAATAGTAATCCTTCAAGTCTTGGTACATCTTGTCCGATCCTGGATGGATCGAGTACCTCGATTTATGAGCTTCATCGAAAATAACCTCTCTAATACCACCATAAAGCGGAACCCAAATGCGTCCCATGAAATACAAGGTTCCTTCCTCGTTAGGCTCCAACCTTTTCTCCATCCCTCGGAGATATTCAGCCTTAATGTTCTCTTTCTTAAGAGCTTCTCTTTGTGCAGCACGAATACAAGAAGTGAGGTCTGTTTGAATAATCATTTCTAAAGCCCTAACCCTTATGAGCTTGATCCTTTCGTTTCGGCTTAAGGCGTCTGCCACCACGTTCGCCTTTCCAGGATGATACTTGATTTCGCAGTCATAATCATTTAGCACTCAACCCATCGTCGTTGTCTCATATTAAGCTCTTTCTAATCAAATATGTGCTGAAGGCTCTTGTGATCCATGAAAATAGTACTTCGAGTACCATATAGATAATGTCGCGATACAACTACCATTAAGAGGAGTAGAGATGTAAAAATCTACTCGCTAGATGCAAAAGTGAGAATTCCAATAAAAGAAATTTAAGTACTTTACCTGTTCGGTTAACTAAAATAGCGTACATGACAGAATAATGGCATTTGCGTGAGTTAATAGACGTGGTTCTTACGTGATAACCTTTAATGAACTTCGACACAAGTTGTGCATGTTTCCTAAACCCTCAAAGTTTTGTACTCTGTGTGTAACTGTTTTGTGTACCGTGTATAAAACACAACACTAGCACATGTCTAAAAACAAACTTTTGACTCACAGTTCTTTGGTATACTTTCTTCCTGAATCCGCAGCTGATGATAACCCGATCGAAGATCAATCTTGGAATAGTAACTAGATCCTTGAAGTTGGTCGAATAAATCATCAATCCTCGGCAGGGGATACCGATTCTTGATGGTTAACTTGTTCAGCTCTCGGTAGTCGATGCACATTCGAAAGCTACCGTCCTTCTTCTTGATGAACAGCACTGGAGCTCCCCAATGCGAGAAGCTTGGCCTTATAAATCCCTTATCCAGTAACTCCTGAAGCTGCGTTGATAACTCTTGCATCTCTGAAGGCGAAAGTCGATAAGGTGCCTTGGCTACAGGCGGGGTGCCTGGAACCAAGTCAATGTGGAATTCGACTTGTCGTTGAGGTGGTAATCCTGGCAAGTCTTAGGGGAAGACTTCAGGATATTCCCTTACCACAGGGATATCTTCAAGCTTGGGCTCATTGGCGTTCTTGTCCACAACATGAGCTAAGAAGGCGACACATCCTTTACGCAAAAGCTTTCGTACCTTCAAACAACTAATAACATGCAGAGGCGTATCGTGATTCTCCCCGTGAATCACAATCATCTCTTCATTTGCCATCGGGATGCGGATAATCTTTTCATGGCACATAATCTGCGCACGATTTCTAGACAACCAATCCATCCCAACTACAACGTCGAAGCTTCCCAATTTGACTGGAAGAAGATCTATCAGAAACTCACGCTCACCAAGCTCTATAATGCAACCTCTAATCACCTCATTAGCTTCTACTAGCTTTCCATTAGCTAGTTCTATTGAATACGGGACTTCTAACTTATTTGCAACTAAGCCAAGTATATCTTTAAAATCTAGGGACACGAAACTATAATCGGCACCGGTATCGAATAGCACATATGCACATTGTTGATTGATAGGGAACGTACTAGTAACTACGTTCGGATCCTGGCGAGCTTCCCTAGCGCCTATGTTGAACACCCTTCCGCGTGCCTGGTTATTCTTTGGGCAATCCCGCTTAAAGTGCCCCATATCACCACAACCATAACAACCTTGGCCACGTCCATTCCTATTACCACCCTGATTATTGTTGTTATTTCCCCCGCGATTTCCATTTCCTGCCTGGTTCCCATTCCCACCGCGGTTCTGATTACAATTTGATTCCCGTTACCACCACGGTTACCATTGCCATTACCATTTCCTCCTTGCCCTCCATTTCCACGACCGGGTCCATACCAACACGTTTCCTTAGAATGCCCCATCTTTCCACATGTCTCACACTTTGCATGTCTGCATCGTCCAACATGATGAAATTGGCAAGCATCGCATTTTAGTAAGGTTCCCATATAACCTTTTCCCTTTATGTCAGCGTTTGCAGCACCTGCCCTAGCCTCGGCTGGCGGGTTGGTGTCTCTTCTCTTGTTGGCATTGTTGTTGTGATTCGCTCGAGTGCCCTTCTTGAAATTGGTAAACTTTCTTTTGGTATCCCTAGACGACTCCACGTGAGTCTCTTTCTTCTTGGCTTCAGAAATCGAGAACTTTCCCAGACGGATTGCTTCCTCAGTTAATGCCACGCTCAAGTCAATTGCTTTAGATATGGTTGGAGGCTTGGATGTTGTAACCATACTCAGAATCTGGGGTGCCAATCCCCAAATGAAACGTTCTATCCTCTTGAATTCCGGTTCCACCAAATAGGGAACAACTCACGACAAGTCATGAAATCTCTGAACATATTCTGCTATCTTAGGACCATCCATTTTCAAATTCCAGAATTCAGTTTCCAACTTCTGGATTTCCGCCCTAGAACAATACTTCTTACGCATCAACTCTTTCAATTCATTCCACGTCAAAGCATACGCAGCAGCCTCACCCAACGTCTGAACCTGAAGGTTCCACCATGACAGAGCCCCATCTAGAAATAGTCCAGAAATGTATGTGACTTGATGCTCTGGTGCACATTTACTCATCCTTAAAACAAAATTCGTCTTTTAAACCCAGCGCACAAAGGCTACGGCACCCCCGGTGCCATCGAAGTTCAAGGGCTTGCAGTCCAAAAACGGCTTATAGGTACAACCTGTACACAAGCAACATCATTCACAGAAAGCATGAGCAAAGCACACTTGGAAATGTTCGAACATATTGTAATGTATCTTAGGTGACTAACCATTACCGTTGGGTGGGTTATTCCCTGAGGTGCCTCCGCTGTGTTCGGAGCGAAGGGCCTCGTGCTGTGCGATGGCCTGTGAGATGCGCTCTTGTAATTCTGCCTCTGTCGTCGGCAGAGGATTGTTGGTATCGGTGTTCCTTCGCGACGACATCTTTCTTCTAGGAAGAAGATTGGAAAGGTCAGATCTTATTCGTCAAATAAATAAATAGTTGTCTAAAGGTCGTATGTACGTATATACATAAGCATTCACCATGGCAAGCAATCATGCATCAACACAATCATAACACAACATGTAAATCAACAAAGTGTTTAGTGAGAATATGACGATTGAGCTTTCATTAATTACCAACCACAGTTACATTGTTTACAAAGTGTATCAAATCAAAAGGGACATAGGGTCACACTACCCTTGCCCAATAAGTCTGCCAATATACAAAAATCACATGGTCAGAAGTGGTCTTCAAAAGTCTTCATAATCTCGACTCAATAGTAGTGCTCTTACCAAAAGTAATGCAATCTGCATAAAACCAAAAACCTACTGTGCTGGTGGTGGAGGAGGAGGGAAGAAAAGCAAGCTTCGAACATGCGCAAGCTCCTCCTCGAGCTCGTATACACGTCGAAGTAAGTAACTCATCTGCGGCTCGACAGTCAGAAAACGAGCATCAAAACCTGGAAAAGGAGCAGGATCAGCAGGTGGATGTGCAAAAGGGGACGACAATGAATGTGGAGGAACAAAAGTAGACTGACAAGGATAAGGTGGAGGACGTGGAGTCAGCTCGAGCTCCAAAACTCTGCGACTCATAATCTCAAACTGCAACTGCAAGGACAAAACCAACTCATCCCGCGTGTATCCAACAAGGTGGGAGGGATGGTAAGGGTCTGAGATCGGCATAGAGTATGGCGGGAACCATCAGAATGGCTCGTCAAGCGGTGAAGATGTGAAGGGAGCAAAGGGTGCAGTCTGAGGAATCGGAGGAAAAGCTGCTGAAGCAAAAGGATCGTAACTCGGGTGCTGGCCCGAAGTACCTTCCTCTGGACGAGGTGCAAGGATGTCCTGTAAGAAAACGATCGGCAAATAAGTGCGGTGGACATCAGACTCTACAGGAGGGAAAGGAGCAACATCAGTGGGTGCGGGTGGAGGAATAAATGGCTCAGCAAGAGAAAGGTTAATAGGTGCGGGTACTGGGTCTGGAATAAGAGGTGCGATATCAGGTAATCCAAACAGAACATGGTCATGATCAACGATCAGCTCAGGGTCGACAGGTGCAACATCAGGCTGATCAAAATGAATAGGATCCGGCTCAGGGACATGCTCGGGGTCGTGTGGAGGCGTGGGGTCACGAGCAGGAGATGGTGCAGCAGACATAGCAGTGTCATCGTAGGAGTCAGTAGCAAAAAGCTGCAATCCGGCCGCCCGTAAAGCTGAAGAATTCACAGAATCAAATGAGTCTGAAACCGAATGCACGCTGGAATCAAAAGACATCTCAATGATAGGAACAACAGGAGGTGGGACAGCTACAACATCCTCATCTATCTCCCCTTCGCCCTGGGCGTCAGCTGGGGGACCGTCTACAAACAGATCGATATCGTCATCAAACAAGTCGTCGAAAGGCCAATCCTCGGGAGGAATGACCACAAGAGGTACGACATCGAGGATCAGAGCCATGATGTGCTCACCATCGGGGTGGCCAATGATGAGGTGATCGTGAACAGGAGCAGGAATATCGAAAGGATCCTCGACAGGGAAACCATCAGCAATAGGTAAATCATCGCCAAAGTCGGGCAACGTGAACGCCTGGAAATCGTCCTCATCCTCGGATAACATGTCAAGATCACTCTCAGTGTCTGACGTAAACATCTCTGGCTTAGGTGAAATCTCATCATCTGAGATGATGGCCGTAGGGTCGTCAACGTCTGATAATCCGCTCTCTGAAGATGACATGTGTGCCTGTAACATAATAATCATAACATGTGCATGTATATTAATCACTAACACTCGGTATATGCAAACAAGACAATCATCACCTAAAAATGTATTCGCATTATCCTTCATGAAACTTTCTCCATCTTTCCTAGTCTACCCCATGCAGACTAAACCATCTTGTGACCTTGCAATCGTGTTTTCTTGACTTTCTTTTTCTAAAACGTTTGTTCCATGGATCTGGACGTTGTGTGTATGCAATGAAAACATGTTGTAAAAATATTTTCATGGGAGCCCTAATGATTGTAGTCCTGACTCAAGAAGGAATCCTAGTTCGCTACAATCGAAGCTCTGATACCAAACTGTCACACCCTAACTTTTGCGGAAGCGTGATTATGTGTGACTTGCTTAATATCATTGCATTCAACCATAACAAACAACTATTTGATAAAACCATGATGTCCATCCACAAATTAAGTTTCAAAATATTACAACCATCATTGTTTTAAACACAGACTTCAAGTTTGAAATACATAACAGCCAAAGTTGAAGTTCCAAAACGGACTTGACACGATACAACGATAAAACAAGGCTTTGAAATGTATGTCTCATCTAGGATGAGACATCCACTCCAAACCCTACAAAAGGTGGGATGACATCATTTATTTGGAAGACACAACTTGTAAAACTTCAGCGCCCGCCAGATCTGTGACAATTGTCAAATTTGCATGCGTCCGTACAAGTATTAAATAATGATTAATGCTTAATGACTGTGCTGAATTACAATTAATTACTTGAATTGCTTTCTGATTATTGCTTTACACATACATGTGCATCACATATAGCATGATGTCATATCATTATTGCATGAGAACTTTATTGACTTAAATGATGCACGAAACACAGTTATCAGACAAACCGGGAAAATGCTGACGGAGTTCAGTACGTAGACAGACAATGTGTTGAGACACAGAATGAGCCAGAAACCAAGTATTACACTAGTATAGTGTGTAGGAAAGTAAGGATCACAAAACTACCTTCCTAGAGATAGTTTAAGTGCTGAAAAGTGCCTAAAACTCACATAAACTGCAGATTTCTGAAGAAAATCAGCAAATTCAGCATTTAAACACATTTATATCATGCAGAAATATGGTTAAATGGTCCTGATTACTTTCCTAAGTGTCGGGAATCAAAACTGTCATAAAAGGGTACATAAAGCACACTAAACTGCATAGTTTAGCCCCTTAACGAACCGGTAACCAACCGAACAACCGGACACTACCCGAAACACCAAATTTACACTAGAAGCACTGTTTTAACATTACCAAGCTAGTTATGGTCCCTGAACATCATAACACATTATATAAATATCTAATAACTAGATCCTTAACCGAATACTTGAATTTCAACTACAAACTAACTACATGGTTTAACCTAGCCTACTACCCCCCACCTATGGGATGGCCCATACATGGCCCCCACATTGTGATTTTGTTTCAATTTTATATTAGATATGTTGGTGCTTTGTAAAACACTAAACCCATTGGAAAAACTCAAGACATGAATTATAAGTAAGACCTAAGTGTTCTAACTTCTCATATCTTTCACACACCAAACACACACTTCTTTCTCCTCTCCCCTTGCCTTGTTCTTGGCCAAAACCAAACCCACCATCATCACCTTCATTCAATCATCTTCAACTAGTTCCAAGCATATACAAAGGTGTTAGAGGTTGCATAAGGAAGCTAGGAGCTTTCGGAAGTTCAAGGACCTTCTTCATTTGCTTTTATCCACTCTATTTCTTCTCTTAATCATCCCTAGCCTTGAGCTAGTGGTAAGAACATCATATACTCTATTTTACATGTCATATAAGTGGTTAAAGAATGATACATGATGATTAACTTGAAGAATACTAAGAATCAAGAGAATGAAACTTGAACATAAGCTTAAATCATGAAGAAACCATGTTGTTTATGTGTTGATTTACTTGTTGATTGTTGTTTACTTGTGAAAATGATGTGGATCATCATATGATCTTGCTAGATCATGATTAAAAACATAATCTAGCAAGATGAGAGGATGAAAGTGTTAAAGATTAATGGATCATCCTCACAAAAGTCATGAACTTGAATGAATAAATTGTTTTCTTGATAAGTGATAAACAAAGTAAGTTTAAAGTCTTGCAGATCTAGGATTTCAAGAGTGATTTTTCAAGAAACCAAGTTAAAAATAAAAGTTTTACTTAATCTTAGTTCTTACACAAATAAACCTTATTTTTGGTAGTTAAACAAGTGTAGAAACACTTATGTAATTAGAAAAATCCAAGAAGACACATTTTTAGAAAATATGATCATAAGTTGTAAAGACCTAAATTCTTTAAAAATGATGTTTTTAAAGAATCAACCACACTTTAAAGGGTAACAAGACTTACTAAATACCCTAGTAAGTTACTACAATTTTTTATAAATATTCAAGTTCATGAAGTAGTAGATTATGCTTGTTTATGGCAAAATTGGTAAGTATAGATTGTTTATTGTTGATTATTGGTTGATTGTGTTGATTTACAAAAGAAAATGATATACCTTCAAGGTATGGAAACCTCCATTTTTAGGGGAAACTATGGCGAAATTTTTCTAAAAATTAAACACTTAGAAAAATATTTTTAAACAAATATTTACAAGTATATTTCAAACCATGAATTTTTACATAAACTTTGCCATAATTTTTGTTACAAAAATTATAAATATTGGAGGTTGGTTTTTACAAATAAAAGTGACTAAATATGTATTTAGGAAATATATATTTAGATGACACCATGTGTGTGATTATTTGTATATTATGTGTATTAGTTATAATATTTTAGGACTTGAAATAATAAATCACATCAAATACCAAGAAATTACAATCCAAAATATTACCAAAATTGTAAGGAACAAATATACAAAGAATACCCAAAATTCTGGTAAAACCGAACAAAGGAATATAACTTACAAAATATTCCGGAAATATTATTCATGTGTATATTTTGGTAAATAATATTTTGGACACCAAAAGAACAAAAATATGATTTTCACAATTATTACAAATTTATATCATATTTTTGACAAGAAGAAAATATATTATTTTTGGTGAATAAAAATATATATGTTTTCTTGGAATTATTAGAAAGTATATTATCTTTGGAAGAAATATATATTTTCTCAAATAAATATGAAATATATTATTTTTGGAAGAAATATATATTTTCTCAAACAAACACTAAATACATTATTTTTGGGGAGAAAAATAGATTTATATATATATTTTCTAAGTTAGACTTGAAAATAAATTATTTTTGGAACTTATATGGAAATATAAATATTTTTGCCAAAGGAAAAATTATAAATAGTTTTTCTAAGTAATATTCCTCAAAATATATATTTTGGAAATATATATTAATGTACTTATACTAGAAATATTATTCTGGGAAAATTAATACCAAAGTTAAGTATAAGAATACCTGACAATTAAAAGGAAATATGTATTCTCGTACGCATAATTACACTCCGGAATATGACACCAATACATGGCGAAAATATACAAGTATAAGAATATGAATACAAGTGCACCCATCCTTGGGAAGGAAATACATGTATAAATACTTGAAAGGTATCAAGTTAAAATATATTATTTTAACAATTATTCCAAAATTTAATAAATATAATTTAAGTTAAAATATTTATTATTTTAACAAATAATTATACAACTTGGAATAATATTGAAGACACAAAGAAACGTAACTCAAAGACACTAATCTATACTAAGTCAAGGCACGACCCGCTCGTCTAATAGACCTTAGTATGTTGTAGGTAGTCGTGTACACCAGAGGAAACTTTGAGTTACAGGCGGATTCGAAGAACGCAAGACTGTGAGTTCGTGTTCCCCCTTTTCTCTTAACTGTTTTCGGTTTTATAACTTCGGGGGTGAAGTACATGTTACAAACTATTTACAAATGATTATATGTGGTATGGTTACTGCTAGGTCATGTGCGCTTAAGACCATCAATCCTCTTTGTAGGACCGAGGGACATGAGTGATAGATCTATTTGGGTGTAGCAAGCCCACACCCATGTGGACCAGGGTGGCCCATGAGGTGACTATGTCTTATTCCCGGAGACAAATTTGCTAGGTTTGAGTCTTCCTGCATCACGTCACACATATTAATGGCCTTGCAAACTATTAATGATCTGTTTTCCTTGTTGCTTTCATACCGGGAGTTTATAAACGTACATACATACTTTCACTGATTTCAAAGGTTTATTCGTACACACAAACAAACACATGAACTCGCTCAACTTTTGTTGATGTTTTCAAACTACATGTATTTCAGGAAACTAAGTATGGATCTGGCGGGCGTTGAAGTTTTCAAGTGTTGTTTGGAATAAAAGATGTCATCCGGTGTCGAATGGTTTGGTGTGTGTACCCTATCCTGGATAGGATACATATTCCAAAGCCTAGTTTTCTTTAGTGTCTTTTATGACGACCTTATGGAACTTAAAACTTGTTGGTGTTGTATTATGAACGCGAAGTCTATGTTTTGGGATTTAAAACAAAGTTGCATGTAATGTTTTTAAAACTATCTATGGATGAACATCTTGGTTTGATCATATAGTGGTTTGTTATGGTTGAATGCAATGATATTAAGCAAGTCACACATAATCACGCTTCCACAAAAGTCAGGGTGTGACATTTTGGTATCAGAGCTTCGATTGTAGCGAACTAGGATTCTTTCTCGAGTCTAGACTACAATCATTAGGGCTCTCACGAAAGTATTTTTACAACATGTTTTCATTGCATAAACGAAACACCCAGATCCAGCGAAACAAACATTTTTACAAACGGAAAGACACGAAGCACAATTGCAAAGTTTACTTTTGTGGTCTAGTCTGGGAGACTGGGTGGTCTAGTCTGGGAGACTGGGTGGTTTAGTCTGGGAGACTAGGAAGGATACATGATTTCGTGATACAGTGTCTTTGATTGCATGCTAAATGATAGTGGTTAATATATGTGCACATGTTATGATTGTTCTGTTGTAGACACTATGCCTTCATCCGAGAGTGGGCTGTCCGATACTGATGACCCTATGGCTATTGTGTCCGATGACGAGATCGCACCAGAGCCCGAGATGTGACTACTCGTGAATTCAAGTCCTTGTTCGGTAATTCTGTCGTGACGATTCGTTTCATGTTATGTTATGTGTCAAAATGTGAAACTTGGAATGTATAATGTTTGATTATTAATGTGAAATTTAGTTGTCCATATGTGAAAATTGTTCAGTGAAACTTAGTCTTGGTCGACGAAACTTGGGAGCCTTTTGTCATCTTAGGGCCCCGACGAAACATGGGTTTCGTGGATGGGCAAGAGTTTTGTCGCAAAGGGCTTGGGCCCAGAACCGGTTGTGGCCCAATGGCCTGTTGGATCTATTTAAATATGCTTAAGGGTTACAAAACATATTATTATCAAACCCTAACCTAAAGACGGCAGTTCCCTTCCTTGTAACCTATTCCCTCTTGCGAGTCTTTTCCTTACAATCAACCGTGCAATCTTGTGGTTAGTGCATCATCTTTATTGTTAGATTGTTTCCTGCACATTATTTGTTAATTTTCACTTGATGTCTGTGATCTGTGTTTCATAATATCGTTCTTATAAATCTGATAGTGTTGTATGTAATTGACTATGTGTGCGATTGATAAAACATGATTGTAACTGACTGTTGTTAATTAATAAATGAGGGTTGATAATCATATGGAATCATAGGGAATGATATATTAGTAGGGTTATCGGCCCAATGTAATTAAAAGTATATGGCCATGTGAGATCTAATAGTGTTGTAATCATATAAAATTATTAACCATGAATTAGAAATGGCGGCCATGTGATATATAATCAAGCAATCCAGTTATCTTAATAGTGTGTCAGAAGCATTGCATGTGTGATAATTAATGAGGTGATGCATTGTTTGTGCAATCGAAATATGTGAAGGTGGCAGCCAACTCCTGATTAGAAAGCATGTAATCTTAGTGCACATGAACTGTTGATGATGATTGGAGTTTAGAAACTGTCAAAACATGTAATTGTTGATTGAATACGTAATTGTTACATGAGGACACTGTATCCCGATGAAACACTGGGGTGTTTCGCCATAGGTTAATCCGACGAAACTTGTAAGCAAAGATTAACTCATGCACCCATACTAGCATTACCAGATGGAACTGAAGACTTTGTAGTCTATTGTGACGCTTCCAAACTAGGTTATGGATGTGTGTTAATGCAATGTCAAAAGGTTATAGCCTATGCATCCAGACAACTTAAGAATCATGAAGAAAATTATTCCACTCATGATTTAGAATTTGGAGCTATAATTTTTGCCCTTAAGATTTGGAGACATTACCTATACGGTAGTAAGTTTACTGTGTTCACCGATCATAAGAGTTTAAGATATGTCTTCGGGCAAAAGGAATTGAATATGAGACAAAGATACCGGATGGAACTACTTAGTGATTATGATTGTGATATTCAGTATCATGCAGGAAAAGCAAATGTAGTTGCTGATGCTTTAAGTTGAAAATATCACGAACAGCCAAAAAGGGTACGTTCTCTAAAATTAAATCTACAAGTATATTTAAATGAACAGATTAGAAAAGCACAAGAATCAGTAATCAAGGATGATACTGAAAAACTAAAAGGAATGATCAAGGAACAAATGGGATTTGGAGATTCCATAAGAAAAGAATGTGGCCCTAAATTAGGAAACCTACGTCATCGCATATTAGAAAAAGCCCATAAGTCTAAATATACGATGCATCCAGGAAGCGATAAAATGTACCAGGATTTAAGAAAGAATTTCTGGTGGATAGGAATGAAAAAGGACATAGCAGTCTATGTTTCTAAATGTTTAACCTGTTCACAAATCAAAGCTGAACATCAGAAACCTTCAGGTTTATTGCAACAGTTAGAAATGCCTGTTTGGAAATGGGAATTGATAACAATGGATTTTGTTACTAAATTACCCAAAACAAAGAAAGGTAATGATACAATCTGGGTGATTGTAGATAGACTAACCAAGTCAGCTCATTTCCTATCAATGAAAGAAACTTTTAGTATGGAACAATTAGCTAAATTGTATGTAAACAAAGTAGTTTCTTTACATGGAATTCCTTTATCAATTGTTTCTGACAAAGATAGTCGTTTTACCTCTCATTTTTGGACAAGTTTCCAAAAAGCAATGGGAACCAAGTTGAATCTAGGCACAGCTTATCATCCTCAAACGGATGGATAAAGCGAAAGGACAATTCAGACAATGGAGGACATGCTTAGAGCTTGTGTAATTGATTTCTGAGGTAATTGGGACGATCACTTACCATTGATAGAATTTTCTTATAATAATAGTTATCACACAAGTATAAATGTTGCACCATTTGAAGCACTTTATGGACGTAAGTGTCAAACTCCAGTCTGTTGGGCAGAAATTAGGGAAAAGCAACTATCTAGACCTGAGATAGTACAAGAAACAACAGACAAAATCATTCAAGTCAAGGACCAATTAAAAGCAGCACGTGACCGACAGAAAAGTTATGCTGACAACAGGCGAAAACCGTTGGAATTTCAAGTAGGGGACCAAGTATTGTTAAAACTCTCTCCTTGGAAAGAAGTGGTCAGATTCATAAAAAGAGGAAAGCTAAGTCCCAGGTATGTTGGAACTTTCAAGATTATTAAAAGAATAGGACCTGTAGCCTATCAGCTGCAACTGCCAGAGGAAATGACAGGAATACATGATGTATTTCATGTATCTAATCTCAAGAAATGCTTAACTGATGAGTCACTAATAGTACCTCTTAAGGATATAGAGGTGATGGGGTAAGGTACTAGACCTGACCCGAGCGGTCGGACTTCCCGTTACTTATTGCTTTTATATCAATTATTTATTATTGTTGCTTACTAACCCAACCGCGAGGCCCAACGCGATGTAGTTTACACTACTTTGGGCCGGGGCTTGTTGAGATAACCCCTAACTGGGCCTGGCCCATTGAGGTTAGGGGAGGCCAATATCCCCTATATAAAGAGGTCTTCACCTCATTATTAGGGTAGATGAAATGGAGCCACCACACTTTTTGTAGCTGGAAACAGGAGAGTCTTCTCCTACCGGCAATCTCTACAGCTCCACTTTCTTCTCTTCTCCATTGCAAATCTAGGTTCAAGAGGAAGAACAAGGTGCGATTCTCCACCCCCTGAGAGAAAGCGGTTCAATCACCCCGGCGGTGAATCCGTGTTTCTTCATTGGCGCCCACCGGTTCAAAATCTAAATCTAAGAATCACAACTTGTTTCTTCTCCATTACTTCTTTAAGATCTGTTTTGGGGCTTGAGTGTTAAAAATAACCACCGATCAACCACTCCAAAGGTGGGTTTTCTTTTAACTTCCATGGGGTTTCCTTATCCACACCTGGATAATCATTAAAGCTTTTAGTCGTAATCTGTGATTTGATTTTTGGCACAAAGATCCAGTTCCATTCAACGAAGGATTATTATTACGTTATCCATTTGTCAATCACTCTCGTTCTACTCCAGATCTGGAGTTTCTTGTGGGTTTTCTTATCTGCAATCTTAGATATGTTGTTTAAAAAAAAGTATATGAATTATTCTTTATCATGAAGGAAATCGTACATCCTCTTTTTCAAAAAGAGAGTACAAATGTATAGTTGTCAAGGCACAATAAGTATTGCATAAGGTATAACCCTTATTGCACATCCATATTTTCTTTAGGA
Organism: Helianthus tuberosus; assembly: GCA_030545235.1. Classification (NCBI taxonomy): domain Eukaryota; kingdom Viridiplantae; phylum Streptophyta; class Magnoliopsida; order Asterales; family Asteraceae; genus Helianthus; species Helianthus tuberosus. The sequence continues at coordinate 94,748,889 of CM060410.1, forward strand.
GACATAACCTGACATTTGCAGAAAAAAGGGTACAATGTGTTGGTACATCTTTACACCCTCATTTTTGTCATCTTGCAAATTGAAATTTCTTTTAGCATACAACCGCGACAACCCGGTCACCATGTTTGTGTTTCCACCACCTACCATCTTTGGTGAGCTACAATCACGCTCCACCCAGCTCCGCCACGAAACTGGTTCTGTACGCCAACCATCGGAACGTCAACAGTGTCCGGCCACACGTTTATGTGTCACAGACACTCATGGTTTGCTCTATTTGTATCACCTGCGCTTCAAGCATCCAACATCCAACATCCATGGCGAACAACTATATCAGGTCGCGCGCATCAACCGGCCACCCGCCATCTCCGTCATCAACAAAGGATATGCAACCTCCACCCTGCGCACAATGAACCGTCTTTCTCGTATGTGTGATGCAAGTAAACTTCAAGTAAGGTACAACTTTGCCTTCATCTATATTATGTCTCAAACAAGGTATAACCCCCACCGGCGCAAGTTCTTCATGCGCGGGAATGATCTCGCTGCATGAGCAAGTCTTCTTGCGCGGGAATGATCCCGCCGCATGAGCAAGTTCTTAATGCGCGAGAATGATCCCGACGCATGAGCAAGTTCTCCGTGCGCGAGTACGGTCCGCCGCGTGAACAAGTTCTTTATGCGCAGGCAAGGTCACGCCGCGTGACCAAGCCATCATGCGCGAGCAAGTTCTTCATGCGCGGCACGGTTACACCGCGTGACCAAGCCTTCATGCGTGAGCAAGTTTTTCACGCGCGAGTACTTTCCACTCTTGCGCATGTAAGACACACCCTTTGTCACCCGCGAGCTGGAGGCACCTGCTTGTTAGAGTCTCGCCATGTTCCTTAAACACAACACTATAACAACGCTTATATGTTGATCGGCAAATTTGTTATAAATTTCGGACCATTAACATCACGTAACTGTTCTGAGCGGGAACTTGAAAATTTAAATGTCTTATTTTACATCAAATAAGCGAAGCATGCAGAACCTTGCATGCCAACTACAATTAATGTTGTTGGAATTTAGTGGCATTCTCACCAAGACACCTGTCATCAAAAAATGGGTTTACAATTTTGTGGGATAAAAACCCACTTACAATTTCGTTAAATAAAGCTTTCATTAAAAAGGAAATTGTCGTTTTGAACAATCCCTCAAAACGTAAACATGATCCGCACTTGCAAGACCACCTACGCCGTGCAGACAACGTTCGCCACCTTCAGATTAGCTCCGCGGCCGCGAGTAACCTCCGTTACGCGAGCATACTCCGCTACGCGGGTCATCTCCGTTGCGCGAGCATTCTACGCCGCACGGGTAATCTCTTTTGTGTGAGCATACTCCGCTGCGCGGGCCATCTCCGTTGCGCGAGTATACTCCGCCGCGCGGATAATCTCTTTTGTGCGAGCATACCCGCCGCGCGAGGTCATCTCTGTTGCGCGATTACAACGCCTGCCGACACACTTCGCCGATACGGGTAACCCCCGTCGTGCAATCTGTTTGGCGGCGCCAGCCGGGAATCTCGTATTTGGAAAGCTGGCGGAGAGAGCCGGGGCTTGTCTTATGCCTTACAGTTTTGTCAAGAGAAAAAAAAAACTAATGCATTCCTCACTTGGGACAAAAAATAGTGAACTTTGAGAAATTACTTTCGTGTCAGAAAGCACGTTTTATGTTGTCACCATTAAAATAAAGCATACACTTTCTTGTGTCAGAAACATATCTCCACTGGCTAATATTCAACCCTTGTAAAAAAAATAAAATAAAATAAAATTGCACAAAAACAAAAAGGCACGTGCTTTGGTGCTCACATGCAAGTTTTTCAAATTTTCACAACAACTTACAACTTTACATACAAATCACCCCTTCAAATATTATACAAGGACATTTTATACTCCCTGGATAATTTAACATATACATATATATTATTCCTCAACCATGTGCATGGGGGAAATCAAATTAAATAGGTCATCCCTTTGACGTTTATTACTTTGCATGCTAGATTGGGTTGGCCAATTATTTTCTCTTTATGCAAGATTGCGTAGAAAGCATTGTATAATAAAGGTTATACGAAATGTACTCCTCTCGTGTTGTAAAAATTTTTCTTTTTACAAAGAAATAAAATGAGAGAGAAACACATTGCAAAAGGCTTGAATGCTCATCATTCTTAATTCAAGATTCTTGACATCTAAATGCTCATGAAAGTTAATGGATTTTTCGCGCTTGGTCAAACAAAGCCATCCCGTTGACGTTTTCAAATAAAACATTAACATTGGGATGTATTTAAACAAAATATTCACATCTGGGGACCTGTAACAAATAAAAAGCATAAAAGTGAGATTTTATTGCTACTATACCGACATGAGTCCATTTCTTTTGTTTATGCAATAACGTGATATACAAGTGCATTCGTTACTTCTCTATGATCAATTTTAGTACAATGCAACTAACAGTTATGTGACAGCAATAGACAATCACACTAGGATGCATGGTGTAACTCCATTTCGAGGTTCAAAATTGCTTTCAGAGTATTGCGAAGTACGGATGCACGGAACAAACATCTCCTAAGGATGAAGTTTCGGTATAATGCTTTCCACATCACTCTTTATTACAATTTACCATGTCAACTTATTTGCAGGTTAGGCAATACATTCAATCGGTAAAACGCAACGAGCGATCCTCACGCACACCAATGAAAGCCTAAAAAGCGCCTTTACATATGAGCACGTAAGTCGCCGGCTGGCGCATGCACTTTTACATACGAGCACGTAAGTCGCCGACTGGCGAATGCTCTCTTACATATGAGCACGTAAGTCGCCGGCTGGCGCATGCTCTCTTACATATGAGCACGTAAGTCTCCGGCTGGCGCATGCTCTTTTACATATGAGCACGTAAGTCGCTGGCTGGCGCATGCTCGGTTACATACTAGCACGTAAGTCGCCGGCTGGCGCATGCTCATTTACATACGAGCACGCCGGTCTCCATACGAGTCTGCTGCTCTACATACGAGCATCTCAGCCGTCATGCGAGCCCTGCTGCTTTACATACGAAAGTGTGTGTCGCCCACGCGCGCATGCTTAGCCATATATGAAAACGCTTACAAAACGTAAACTGTGCTACAAATGCACGCACCACTTTGGGTATACGCAAAAACACATTGGCTAAAATAAAGTTTCGCTTACACCTAAAATCTTCAAGACAACCCACAGCTCCTTGTTTCATGCCACATTGTTGTCGTGGCATACCAGAAGATTAGCACAGGCTCAGGTTTCCACTTCATTATCCTGACGCAACTTTATGCCAATTCTCATTCGCGATAACCTGCTCAAAGTGGATTAACACGTGCAAATATTGTAGACAGCAATTTACGCAGATTCAAACATTATATATATACGTATGCTTCATGGCCTAAGACACGCGCACCGTACGAAGTCACCAAAAGGTGAATATTTTAGAGCCACACGACTGTGTGCACACTGCTAGAGCTCGGCCTCACTCGCCTGACAAAAGACAAACCGTCAGTTTCATCATGATGATCGTCGTGTCAGTAGTCAACTCAAGGGTCGCCATCAAACGACATTTGCACCAACCTGTCAGAATTCAAAATTCGAAGAATTTCCCGCTTAAACTTTCAACGAGGCTTCATACTGAAGCTAGCAAGGGTTGCGCCGCATGCATCATCAGTCGATGATCATGCGTGCCAACCCTCAAAAGCAACACCTATCAGTAAGCAAGCCTGTTGGCCGCGCCGTAGTAATTGACAAACAATTACACGCGCGCCGGCTACCATGACCTAACAAATGCTTTACAGACCAACACACTTTCTTTTTTCTAAGTCCAGAGCTCCAACCATTTACTTCGCGCATTGAAGCAGCACTGGACTGGGGGGACTTGAAGGGTTACGATCCCAAAAAGCCGCGCTGACCAATCAGGTCGCACGCAGGACCATACTCCTTATACATTAATCTGACTAATCAAAAGACACCCTGAATGAAGGCCCTCAATGCCTATACCTCGCGCAAGCTGCTTGGACACTCGCGCAAGCTGCTTTGGGCCGGGGCTTGTAGAGATAACCCCTAACTGGGCCTGGCCCATTGAGGTTAGGGGAGGCCAATATCCCCTATATAAAGAGGTCTTCACCTCATTATTAGGGTAGATGAAATGGAGCCACCACACTTTTTGTAGCTGGAAACAGGAGAGTCTTCTCCTACCGGCAATCTCTACAGCTCCACTTTCTTCTCTTCTCCATTGCAGATCTAGGTTCAAGAGGAAGAACAAGGTGCGATTCTCCACCCCCTGAGAGAAAGCGGTTCAATCACCCCGGCGGTGAATCCGTGTTTCTTCAAGAGGTAAATGACCAGTTAAAATTTGTGGAAAAGCCTCTACAGATTGAAGATAGGAAAGTCAAGAATCTCAAACGTAAAAGATTAGTTCTAGTCAAAGTAAAGTGGGACTCCAAAAGAGGACCAAAATACACATGGGAGCTTGAATCAGAAATGCAAAGGAAATACACACACCTATTCCAGTAGACCTCGAGGACGAGTTCTAAAACAAGGTGGGGAGGATATAACAACCCTCCTGAATATTTTCCTGACACCCTAATATATTTTAAATACCCCTATAAAATACACCCCGTATGTGAAAACCGAGCCCAAAATATAAAATATCATTAAAAATAATTAAAAAAACAAAGAAAATTGGTTTTAGGCGGGCCGCGTAACCCTTATCTTAAACCTTACGCGGGCCGCAACAAGTTAAAGGTCACGCGAGGGGGGCTGTTTTCCAGATATAAATAGAGGGGTGTGGGACTTGATTTCCTGTGTTGGTTCGACATTAAAACTCATTTCGTACATTGAGTTATCATCTGTTTACTACATAACACACACAATCACGAAACGCTGCCACGATAACAGGGTAATAACTCGATCGCTACTACGATTCAATGTCCGATCGATTAAAACTATCCGATGAATGTTTAAGTGCTGCTCAAATTAGGGTTATACTTTCTCATTCATTGTAAATTCGATGGATGTTTAAGTATTGCACTTTGTCATTCGTTGTGAGGGTTTAATCTCGTGAGTTATCGTAAATGTTGTATTAGTTACTGACCTAGTTCGTGTGCATGTTATTTAAAATAGGTTACAAGGCTAAACAGTAGGCTAAACTCTGCCCGTATAAATCTACAATGTGAGTCATTCTCTTTTATCAAAAGTATTTTACAATACTCCATTTTCAAATGTTATAATTACAGGGATTAAGTCATGGTTATCTTGAATCACTGGCTAATTGGGGTATTGTGCACATTACTAATTTATCACGGTTAGGCTAATAAATCCTAACAGTGATAATCATCACTACTTGGGGAAGGACCCAATAGTGGTATGACCATCGTCACCAGGTGACACGGCGCCAGATAAAAATAAGATAGAAGCCATTGTAATCGATCTTATGCTGTAATTTATAACCATGTGTCGTTTTATGCAAAATGAATGATTCACCAGTATTTCCCTGCTGATAAAATATTTTTAAAACATGTTTCAGGCGACCTGCTGTAAATCAAGGAAAACGTGCTACGGAGCACTAAGAAGCTTGAAGAGGTGGCTCAGTTAAAATGAATAAACATGTTTTAAACAAATCAGGGAATTTCCTAGTAAAATTCATCTATTGTAAATACGGGGTTTATCCCGACTTATGAAATAAAATAATCAGGCATTTTCAAGTTTTAAAAAGATCCTGTAAAATCTTTCGCTGTCACATCATAGATACCACGGGTTCCTGTCCCGCGGCTCTTGACCGGGTCAAATCGGGGCTGGGGCCGTGACAGGAAAAGGTGGTATCAGAGCCACTGATTTAAGTCAATTAAGTATTTATTGATACCACTGATTTAAGCCAATTAAGTATTTAAGAAAATACTTAATTTTACTAATTGCCATTTTGTGATTACGTGTTTATTATTTGAATATTTGTTTACAGTATGGGTAAACCAAGACTTTCGGACATTTATTATAAATTAGATACTTTACCAAAAGAAAAAGGAACTTCATCCTCAAAATACCCCACAGATACTGAAGAAGGAATATTTGTCCGTAAGGCACAGTATGAGAAACCACTTTCTCCTAATAAAAGAAGTTTGATTATTAGAAAAAGCCAAGAGAAAATGAAGAAGTCCCAACCAAAAGGAGTGATGGTTAATAAAGAAACCCAGGAACTAGACAATAACCCACCATGGGAAGATGAGTTAGATGAAAAATGGGCGGATCTTTATATGTTAGCCACTGTAGCAGTAAATGCTAACTTTTAAATACCCTGACCCAGTACTAGCCCACATATTACCTACAAGTCAGAAACTTTACCCATTAAATAAACCACTTAGTAAGAAAATAAAATAAATTAGGATTATGCAACCTTAGTATATTTTGAATTTCATTTGTAATTTGTATTAGAAAGTCGCAGTATGTGCAATAATATTTGAATAGTTATATTATATATTCGCCTGTGAAATCTTTATTATAAAATTTTAACTTAGTATTTTGTGTGCATTTTGCATATATGCTAAAACAGCATGAATGAGTTATCTGAAGCCCTTCAGAATCTCAATCTTTATCCCGTGAAAGTGGAAGTTTCCAGAGACTTTACTGGTTACTTGCCAGATGTGGAGGAACCTATGGAACTTCAAGCTCCACCTCCGGAGAAACCAAAGCCTAAGAAAAGGGGAAGATTTGTAGGCTGGAGGCGGGTACGCAGGAGGAAACCAACAACTAAGAAAGTTCCCAAAATAGAAAATCCCATAGATAAAGGAAAAGGGATCGAGATTGAGGAAAATGCTAGGCAAGTAGAAATGGAAATTGGGGAAAGTTCTAAGCAAATCGAGGAATTGCCACTGCAAGAGGAATTGGATCGCGTACTGGCAAACTGCGATATCCTTAGGCCTATCAATAATAACCTCTTTCCTTATCCTGCTGAAACCCAACTTCCAATAAATTTGGAACCAACCATCCCAGAACCTTTAATCCACACCCAACCTTTAGGAGAAATGGATGAGTGGTGGACTAACGACTGGCAGTTTCAAAACCTCCTAAATAACCCTTATACCTTTTTTCCCTCAGTTCGACCCAGAACCCATACCAAACCCACCAATGAGTAATGATAACTTAGCTGAACTCCATCATTTTGGCGAGGAGCTAATGGATACAGGGAATAGGATTCGGGAGGTAGGAGAACAGATCTCCTGGAAGTACGACGAGAGGGAACGTCGTTACTAAGATGCCAACTGATGAGGGCCACTGTGATGAGGAAGCTGTAATAGTATAATAATAATAATAACAATAAAAATATAATCTTGTAAAATAACTTAAAAATAAGACTTTTGTAAGATAACAGTGTGTACGGATGCATAATATATAAAAAAAATGGAAGTCGAGAAATCGACAATTTTGACTATACATGTGTTGTGAAATTATGTGATTGTTTTGCATATAATTGTTATTTATTTCTATGTTAATAATTTATGTATATAATTACCATATGGGACACGCTAATAATGAACCAGTTAACGAAGTTAACCAATCAGAGCAAAATCAAGGAGATCAATTTATGAATAGGCAAGATATCGAAAATGTCGTTGCTCAAGGAATAGCCAATGCTATTCCAGCAATCCTTGCTGCTGCCCAGAAACCTGTTAAACCTCAACAAATTATTCCTAGCAAACGTACTCATGAAGATAACTTTAGTAATAGCGTAAATGGGGGCAGTAATCATACTAACAACGATAATGAGATAAGGCAAGCCCAAATTCTCAAAAGAATGAAAGCTGCAACGCCTGGTTGCACTTATAAAGAATTTCTTGGTTGTAAACCAGCTGAATTTGCAGGCAATGAAGGGGCGACTGCGGCACTGCGTTGGTTGGAGAAAACCGAAGCAGTAATTATGATAAGTAAATGTGCTGAGGAAGACAAGGTCATGTATGCGTCGAATCTTTTTAAAGAAGGGGCACTAGAATGGTGGAATACAGTTCTACAAGCTAAAGGAAGAACTGTAGCGTATACTATGAACTGGGAAGAATTAAAGAGTCTTGTAGAAAGAAAAATTTGTCCCGAATACGAAAATGAACAAATGACAAATAAGTTCCTAAATCATCAGATGGTAGGCGTTGACTGTCGAGGGTATACTTCGACATTCTTCGAGTATGCGAGAGTGGTACCAACCCAGGCTTCGCCAGAACCGGTACTTATATCTCGATACATTTGGGGCTTATGTCACACCCCGACCACGTAGAACATACAAAACGTGGCGGAAACGTCGGGGAGTGTTGTAACAGAATTAATGTTTCACAACCATGGAAATCGAAGTTTCATTTTATTAATCAAACATGAAAGTTTACATTGTTTTAAACAAGAACCAAAGAGTACATAACATAAATTAACTAGTTCTTGTCTCGTTTTAAGTCACTAAGGCACAGGTCCGCCTAAGTATGTCTTGATAAGTCCTATGCATCATCTCCTGAAAACACATGTGAAAATAGGTACGTCAGCATAAAAATGCCTGTGAGATACATAGGTTTTGTGAAAACATAATTCATGACTTATATTTGAGAAAATGTTTAGTCATGAACCTTGTAATTTGCTTTGTCTTGTAAATCATATGAAAAACGATAAGATCAGATGATATGTATAAATAAGAGAATAATGTATGGTTAAATGAATAACCGTGTAAAATGAGTTTGTATAAAATAAGTTGTTTGTAAATTAATGTCTTGTGAAAAGTATGTTATTTGTATAAAATGTTATATGTCCAAATTGAAATGATTCAAATAACGTTACGATATGTAATACCATACAATCACTTATATATAGGAAGTACCAGCGGCGTATCCACCATGCTTGTATCATATTACACACGCCTCGTTACTTAAATCACTTACTCAAACCAAACCACCAATGTAAATTGTTTATGTCTAATCAAATGTCAAACTGTTATTGTGTAAACCATATCAAAAGTCTGTGTTTGTCACACCCTGGCTTTTGCGGAAGCGTGGGTCAATTTGGTGTGACTTATTAATACCATAGCAACAATCACAACAATGCTATATGATAAAATACGGGATGTTCATCCATTTAAAATAGTTTAGAAAATGCATAACATATTGTCTAAAAACGTTAACCGCAAATAGACGTTACAAAACATGACTAGTTTAAAGAGAATTCAAAAGACTCGACGATAAGCTACCAAAGACACATGGATTGAGACATGCAACTCGTCCAGGAAAGAGTTACACTCCCCAACCTACGACTCCGGATGACATCCTTATTTGGTACGCAGCTAAATCACGCATCACTTGCCAGATCCAAACTAATTCCCTGAAATACATGTAGTTTTAAAAAGTCAACAAAAAGTTGAGCGAGTTCATGTGTACGTGAGTATATAAAAGCCTTTAAAAATGTCTGTAAAAGTAAAAGTCCCTGGTATGTAGCAATTAAGGAAAAACCTGATCACCATTGGGTTGCAAAGCCAATAGTATGTGTGAATGATGCAGGAAGACTCAAACCTAGCAAATTTGTCTCCGGTATGAAGACATAGTCACCACTATGGGCCCCCGGCCTCATGGGTGTGGGCTCGCTACACCCAAATAGATATATCACTCATGTCCCTTGGTCCTACGATGAGGATTAATGGCCTTAAGTGTTGTGCCCACCACTCACATGATCGCGTAATAAAAACCCTCCTTAAGCTAATCATACCATAATAAAAGTCTGTAGATGTCTGTAAATATCTGTAACATGTATTTCGCCCCCGAAAAGTAAAACTGAAAACAGTTAAGAGAAAAGGGGGACATGAACTCACTGTATTGCGTCTTCGGTACTCGTAACCCAAATCTCCTCAGCAAACACGACTACCTACAATGGTCTAACGTCTATTAGACGAACGGGTCGTGCCTTGTCTTAGTATTGATTAGTGCCTTTGAGTTATGTTTTAAAGTGTCTTCAATATTTTCGTAATAATGTGTACATCTCATGCTCGTGTATTCGTATTTCCTTCCCAAGGGTGGGATATTTTACATATGTCTGTTCGTATTGGAATTATATTTTTAAGTCCCATTTTAGAGAATACATACTTAACCATATTTCTGTATAAAATCAACCTCCTATACTCTGTATTTCGTTATAAAAATTATGGCGAGTTTTATGTTTGAAAAACATAGTCTATACTATACTAGTAACCACTTGTCCAGAAAAATATTTACCAAGTGTTAGAATTTTCGGAAAATTTCGCCATAGCCTCCTCAGTAAATAGAGGTGTCCATGCTTAAAAGCATATCATTTTCTTTTACAAATATCTCGTAGAGTGTTCCCACAAAGCCAACCCGACAAAACTACATGCAATGCCCTAACTACGTCTTTTCAGATTTATTACACAAAACAGGACTGTTTTCGAGTATTTAAATAAAATAGTTAACCATCTCCAAAAATTTTCAAATTTTTACAGAAGGTCACATATAATCCAAAATTTATTGTGTAAAAATTTCGGAGGTTAGTTCATTACCAATTTTATATAAAAATTCTTTTACTCGACTGCAATCAGATTTGATACCTTCTGATTGCAGTTTTACGGAAAAATTCACTAAAAATCAATCGTAAGTCGGATCGTCGAAATTCCAATTGGAGAGTCACGAAAACATCAGTGACCATCTACAGTAAGAATTTCATGAGCCGATTCTACTCAGGTTTCAAACTACAACTCCGAATGCAACACACTTTTTCAGCAGAAAAATCGCAGCTAGAGCTGCTGTCTTAAAACAGACCTTTAAAAATAGTAAACGATCTCGAAAAATTACGATTCCAGTGCCATTAGTTCGGTTGTTCAAAAACTCATAATTTAGACTCCAGAAACTCAGTTTTTCGATTAGAAATGAACCAGTTACAGCCTGTTAAAGGGGCTGGAAAATCTCAGTCAGCAAGCTGTTTTTATTAAAGAAGTTACTAAAAACGCATAAACAAAGACCCTAACCATGGTTTGTCGATGAACAAATGTTAAAACTTCAATCATGCTTTAACCAACCCTAAACCATCCAGATTTCAACCTCACACAACCTTTTTATATATGGTTTTTATGCAGAAACTTAAGTTCATATTTTAGTGTTTAAGCTTGTGTGTGTCAAGACATTCAAACAAAATGTAACAAGAATCAAGATGGAACAAGAGTGTGAAGGGACTTACTACTAGCACAAGGCTAGGGTAGTAATCTTAGGACAAGATGATGTAGAAATGTTAGTGACAAAGCTTGAATCAAACTTCCTTGAACACCTTCAATCTTGCATTTCTATGGATGAACTTCACACTTGAAAGAGAGCTTGTTGGAGAAGAAAATGGAGGATGTGAAGAATGATGGTGGTGATTTCGGTTATGGAGAGAGGGGGGGGGGGGGGGTATATGAGCCGAGATTTTAGAGAGAGGAAGGAGGAGATTGGTTGTAGGTTTTGTAATGATGGAATTTCCTTGGAAACTTGCACTCTCCACCCTAAGATCATCATTGCCTATCTAATGGCCAATAAGAGTGAAGGTGGTAATATCAAATATCTAAACAAAATATTCTCACATCATTAGGGCAGATTTTCGGTTGGGGGGGGGTAAAGTGTAAATTTTTGGTAATTAGTAGGTATTTAATTAGAAGGTTAAGGGTATTTACTAGAATAGTGGGTGTGTGACATGTTTCTATAGTGCGTAGGGATTTTTGTGACAGTAATTAATTAAGAATAATAAAAATAATATTTCTGACAATATTTTCGTGTCTCGGGTGTTGTCTGGTTGTTCGGTTACGTATCGTTCCGTTAAAGCGTTTAATTGTACCGTATAGCGTCTTTTGCGCATCTTTTTGTAACGAAATTAACTCCAACACTTAGGAAAATGTCCAGGACCATTTAGTCAATACTCTGTATAATATGAGTGTGTTAAAAGCTGATTTGTTACTAAAAATGCGAAATTCTGTATTTAAATTGCGTTTTAGGCACTTTCCGGCACTCAAACTATCACCTAGTGACATAGTCTTATGGTCCTCACTTCCCTACACTACAAACAAGTGTAGTACTCTATCCCTGGCTCATACTGGCCATAATAATATTGTCTGTTTAAGTGCTGGCATTGTCAGCATGTGTCTGAGTTACCCGCTCACTGTGCTAACTGTGCTTTGTGCATCAGGTTTGCCACTAAGAGTCTGTATGAAATAATTGGAGTGACTGTATGTAAAGAATGCACATGTATGTATATGACATAAATCAGTAAGCAGTTTAAAGCGTCAGATGAAATCAAGCACAGTCATTAAGCACATAATTAGGGTTAATTAATTTGTACAGTACCTGTAATTTTGAGGGTTGTCACATTCTCCCCCCGTTAAGAAAATTTCGTCCTCGAAATTCGTACTACCTTAATTCCTTAGGGTTTCGTTATGCATGTATGTATATGAATAGTACCGAGGTATATAATCTCCAAACCGAATCAAACCTTATTCACATCAAGTGAGTCCAAGGATCTATAAAAAAAATCACGAATCCAATGGTTAAAAGGTATGTGCTTTTAGCATTTGGTGTCGAGGGTACAAGACGTATCGACGTATAGTCTAGTGTAATCTAGTTACAGGGGTTCCACAATAGAGGAGTCTCGTCTATTAGGATACTTAGATAGCTGGTCACAATATGCCAACGAGTTTTCACAACCGTAGCATCCGCCATATGAACTCAAAATCAATAACTCAAAAGTAGTAGTAAAGTGATATGTAAATCTCCTAACTAAATGAACGGCAAGGTTTGGTGTGTTGGCACTCTTAAGTTTCGAGGGTACACCGAATGGAATACAAGCGAATTTGGTGTATCACGGTCTTGGTTCGTAGTTGCATCAGAAATGTTTAAATGACAAGTCAACAAAAGTATATGTAGTTTTGGGTGAAACAGTTGACCATGATTAGCACAAGATAATGACACCACAGGGTGTCGTAATGACGAGATTCAATATTGGTGGTGACTAAACAAGTTTACCATGCCTGAAATCAAATGAAAGTGTACAAAGATAACCCGAAGGTTTGATTTACACAATGTCGTAAAGTTTCCAGTTGAACAAAGAATATCAAAGCCACTGTTTTCGATCGAAGGTGAAAAAGCATTAAATACCGCAAGGTATTCGATAGACCATGAAAGAATCGTTAAGAGGTACATTGTGCTATGGAATGAATCTATGTACCATTGCCTTAACACACAACTGTGTTGAGACTGCTTTAATTGTGATAAACTAGACGGATTTAGAGCAATTAAATAATTCAAATCCGCGTATGAAATGAGTAACCAACTTAGCGCAAGCTCAATTCTGTGAAAATATCACCGCAAGGTATCGAAACAAATCAAACGTTTTAGTGGAGTCATAGACCAACCAAATCCACTACGACTCGAATGAAAGAATCTCTGCAAAAATAGTTGAATATGATGCTCCCAATACATCATATAGCGTTTCGAATCAAACATGTGAAATGGATAAGTTCAAGCAATTGAACTTAGTTTCAGTGTAACCCGACAATAAACGTATGTATCAACAAAGGAAATCTCGACATGGTAACCAAAAATAAACCATGAATGTAATTTGAGATCAAAAGAAGTTTCAAGAGAGTGTGTTGACTTGATAGCAAAGAGTCAACAGTTACAATAATGTAGGTCATTCAAATTACGGACCAGTAATTAGATTTAACAACATAATATCTGAACTTTAATGAAGCGTTTGGAATGAAACCGCATGCGTAGCAGATGGTGCAGGCGTAACATGTGAGTTTTCAATTAATGGAGCAATGAGTGATTGCAAAAATGGAGAAACGACCAAATATTCGAAGCAAAAGGATGTTCGCTCTTAGCGAAGAAAATCAACGTGATGCAACTACCATTAAGGGGAGTAGAGATGCAAACATCTACTCGCTAGAAGCAAAAGTGACGGTTTTAGCGAAAGAAATTTAAGTACTATATATTTTTGTTAGCTGAAATGGCATGTATGTCAGGTTAATGATGTTTGATCGAGTTAACAGGTGCGGTTCCTAAGTAACAACCTTTGTGTATTTGGTCCCGGGTTCCCAAAGGTCTTAAGTATATGTTATCTAGATCCTCACGGTTTCGTATTACGTGTATGTTTAAAAACAAGTTATTGTCCCACAATTTCCCCGGTAAACTTCCTTCCCGAATTCACCGCTAGTGACGCTCGATCGTTGATCAATCGCAATAGTAGTTGGATCCTCACCGCTAGTTACCTAAGTAAGTCGTTAATCCCTAGCAAGAGTCACCGACTCTCGTGGCTAGCTCGTCCGACTTCCGATCATTTGCAAGTCATCGTCCTTTTTCTTGATGAGCGGAACTGAGGTTACCCAAAAGGGAATTTTGGTCTGTTATCTTCCTTCTCCATCCACCTCTGAGATTATACTGCCAATCCTTGCATCTCCGGAAATGTAAGTTGCTACGACGCATCGATTACAGGTGCGGCGCCTGGAATTAAATCGATGCGAGATTCGACTAATTGTTGAGGAGACGATTCCGGCAAGTCTTCGAGGAAGACTTCAGGATATCCTCTGATCACGGGGGTATCTTCGGGCTTTAGTTCTTCGGCTCTCTTGTCCCCGACATGAGCCAAGAAAACAACACATTCTTTACGCAACATCCTTTGTGCCTTCAAGCGATTTGTAATTGCAGAGGCGTATCCCGCTTTGTGAGTCAAGATCACTTCTTTGTTCGCCATCATGGTGCGGATATCAATTTCCTATTGATCATTTGTCAACCAATCCCTCCAACTACCTTGTTGAAGTCTTCCAATTCACTGGCAGTCGATCAAGTGTGAGCTTACGCTCCTCGGGTTCTATCTTGCCGATTCCAGTTACTGTGTTAGCTTCCACTAGTTTCCCCTAAGCTAGTTCTAATGGTACTGGAATATCTACTTACTCGCTACTTAGGCCAATTATACTTCCGAACTCTAGAGGTGCAAATCGTAAAATTTGCAATAGTATTTGGTAACACAGATGCATAATATTGAGTAATTCGGGACGTACCGATATCCACGCTTGAATCCCTGGCGTGTCTTCCTAGCTCCGGTGGGGAGCTTTCATCCTTGTGCCTGATTGTTTTTAGGGCAATATCTTCTGAAATGCTTTTTGCTTCCACAGTTTAAACATCCTCGAGCACGTTTCTGCTTATCGCTCATTCTACCTTGGTAATTGCCATTGTTGTTGTTTCCTTTGCGGTTCTCACTACCATCTTGGCCTCCGTTACTATGTTCAGTATTTTGCCAACAAGTTTCTTTGGGATGCCCCCTCTTTCCACAGTTATCACATTTTCCATACTTGCATCGCCCGACATGAAAACGTAAACAATTGTCGCACTTTGGTAGGATACCCTTGTAATCCATTCCCTTTTTGGCCTTCTTTTTGTTATTGGCCCGAGTAACCTTCTTGAAATTCGCAAGCTTTCTCTTGTTATCTCCAGATGGCTCTACAGGAGTCTCATTTTTCCCCTCCGAGGTTGAAAATTTGTTCGTCCTGGTTGCTTCTTCAGTTAAGGCTACACTTAGATTTATGGCCTCAGCGATTGTTGCAGGCTTTGACGTTGCCACCATGCTCATGATTTGGGGTGCCAATCCCCAAATGAAACACTCAATCTTCTTAAACTCTGAAACTATCATGTAGGGAACAATATGCGACAGAACTTGAAACTTCTCCACGTACTCAGCTATTTTTGATCCTTCCATCTTCAAGTTCCAGAACTCCGTTTCCACCCCCTGGCTTTCTGCTCTCGAACAGTACTTTTTATGCATTAGCTCTTTCAGCTCGTCCCATGACAAAGCATACGCGGCAGCCTCGCCCATCATCTGAACTTGGAGTTTCCACCATGACAGAGCCCCATCTTGGAATAGTCCGGAAATGTACGTGACCTGATGCTCTGGGGCACATTTGCTCACGCGCAAAATAAAATTCGTCTTCTCAACCCAGCGTACGAAGGCTACGGCACCCCCTATGCCGTCAAAACGTAGGGGCTGGCAGCTCAGGAACTGCTCGTAGGTGCAGCCGTTGGGGGAGTTATTTCCTGAGGTACCTCTGCTGAAATCGGGGCGAAGGGCCTCGTACCGTGCGATGGCCTGTGAGAGGCGCTCTTGCATTTCCGCCTCTGATGTCGGTAGATGGTTGTTTATGTCGGTGTTCCCTTGAGTCGACATCTTCCTAGAAGAAGGTCGGTTAGGTCAGGTCTTATTGTTCAGGGAGCGCATATAGTAGTTTAGTGGTCATAAGGACATACACATAATAGGTTATCGCACCAACCAATCAAGCAATAGTATAATCATAGCATAACCAAGCAACTTGGTAATTATGTTTAATGAGAGCATAGCAAGTAAGCACGTAGCATTATAATTATAGCACACACATATAGATCAATAACGTGCTTAACGAAGACATAGCGTCTAAGCTTTCGTTGGCCATTGGCCACAGAGTATTGTCGTATGTTTTATGATGATTTGGGCTCTCATTATTCTCCGACCACAATTGTATCGTCTATCAAAATGTATCACATCAAGAGGGACACAGGGTCACCCTACCCTTGTCCAATAAGTATATCAGTGTATCAAAATCACATAGTCTGCAGTGGCCTTTAAAAGTCTCCACAATCCCGGCTTATCATTAGTGTCTTTATCCAAACGTAGTGCATAATCCCGAAATCATTATACCGGTGGAGGTGGGAAGAAAAGCAAACTGTTAATGTGCGTGAACTCCTCCGCGAACTTGTATATACGTCGGAGTAATCAACTAATTTGCTGCTCGAGCATTACAAGAAAACCTGGGAAGGGCGTTATCGCAGCAGATGAGAGTGTAAAATAAGTTTTTGATAATTGTGAAGGATTAAAGTGTACTGGCAATAAACAGGGTGGAGGTTGTGGCGTCAACTCCAGCTCCAAAACTTTGCGACTTCCATCCTCAAACTGTAGCTGTTGTTACGGGAGCACTCATTCCGTGTGTAGCCTCCATAATGTGAGGGATGACAAGGGTCTAAAATCAGCATAGTGTAGCATAGGAACCAGCGAAAAGGCTTGTCCAGCGTTGTAGAGGTGAAAGTAGCAATTGGTGCGGCCTGTAGAAAATGCGGCTGTAGCCATTGGGATCGTTACGCGGTTGCTGTCCTAGAGTATCTTCCCGTGGTGCTGGTATGTCTTGAATGAAAGCGATAGGCATGTTGGCGCAATGGACGACGGTCTTTTATAAGGGCAATGTCAGCGGTTGAAGGTGCAGGAACATACGTTTCAGCCAATAAGGATATCATCTGTGCGGGTACTGGGTCAGATATAAGGGATGCATCGTCTGGTAAGTCGAAAGAAATAGGGTTATGATCAAGTAAGGGTGCCGGATCAGTAGGTGCAACATCAAGCTGTCCCTCACAAGTGCAGAAGCTAGCATCAGTGGTAGATTCTGGGTCGTGTAACGGTGTGGTGCCTCGAGCAGGTGTTAGTGCAGCAGTCACAACGGCGTCGTCGTCTGGGTCAGTAGTAGTAAGCTGTAACCCTGCTGTTGGTAAGGTTGTAGATATCACAGACTCAAAGGAGTCTGCATGCTAAAATCAGAGGGTAGCTTGTTAACAAGAGTCTTAAGAAGTGAAGTTAGTAACGGTGTTCTCGTCTAGTTTTCCGTCATCATGGGCGTCGGTGGGAAGACCATCGATAAATATGTCAACGTCGTCATAAATCGTTTGTCGGGTAGCCAACCTTCAGTAGGAATGTCCTCATGAGGCGCATCATCGAGGATTGGAGTCTTAGTGTGCCCACCATCGGGATGACCAGTGATAGAGTGGTCATGGAT
Source organism: Helianthus tuberosus (assembly GCA_030545235.1). Taxonomy (NCBI): domain Eukaryota; kingdom Viridiplantae; phylum Streptophyta; class Magnoliopsida; order Asterales; family Asteraceae; genus Helianthus; species Helianthus tuberosus. The sequence continues at coordinate 94,766,763 of CM060410.1, forward strand.
TGCAACAAGAGTGACAGAAAGATTCTTGTTAGAGAAACCATCAGTAAAGATAAAGTGTCACCAAAATCTGGTAGCGCGGACTGTTGGAAGTCGTCCTCGTCCTTAGTCAGCATATCGGGATCACTCTCAGCGTCTGACGTAATTGTCTCTGGCGTAGATGTAGTCTCATTAACTGTGGCGGTGGTCGTAGGGTTATCAATGTCTGATAGCTCGTTCTCTAAATAGAGTGCCATGTGTGCCGGTGAGTTCATGTATATCCATAGTAAGTATTAACAATTTATGTATGCAATAACCACCACATGTGCCCGTTTATCAATAATTAGCAATTAAGCATGTATGTAGTAATAATGAAGGCATGTAGTCACAATCAATGTAAGCAAGTAGTCATCCTAGTCCACCCCAGACTATCCTACCCTGTCTCTCAGACTAGATTCCCTAATCTCTCAGACTGACTCCCTGGTCTCTAAGACCATCCTCCCAGTCTCTAAGACTAAATTCCTCCATCAGCCTCTAAGGCTGATCCTCCCTCAGCCTCTAAGGCTGAATTATAAATTTAAATTTGGAAACGTGTATTTGTGCCTTTTGTTTGTAAAAATGTTTGTTCCCTGGATCTGGATGTTTTGTGTATGCAATGTAAAAATGTTTGAAAACGTTTTTGTGAGAGCCCTGATGATCATAGTCTAGACTCGAGAAAGAATCCTAGTTCGCTATGATCGAGGCTCTGATACCAAGCTGTCACACCCTGGCTTTTGCGGAAGCGTGGGTCAATTTGGTGTGACTTCTTAATACCATAGCAACAATCACAACAATGCTATATGATAAAATACGAGATGTTCATCCATTTAAAATAGTTTAGAAAATGCATAACATATTGTCTAAAAACGTTAACCGCAAATAGACGTTACAAAACATGACTAGTTTAAAGAGAATTCAAAAGACTCGACGATAAGCTACCAAAGACACATGGATTGAGACATGCAACTCGTCCAGGAAAGAGTTACACTCCCCAACCTACGACTCCGGATGACATCCTTATTTGGTAAGCAGCTAAATCACGCATCACTTGCCAGATCCAAACTAATTCCCTGAAATACATGTAGTTTTAAAAAGTCAACAAAAAGTTGAGTGAGTTCATGTGTACGTGAGTATATAAAAGCCTTTAAAAATGTTTGTAAAAGTAAAAGTCCCTGGTATGTAGCAATTAAGGAAAAACCTGATCACCATTGGGTTGCAAAGCCAATAGTATGTGTGAATGATGCAGGAAGACTCAAACCTAGCAAATTTGTCTCCGATATGAAGACATAGTCACCACTATGGGCCCCCGGCCTCATGGGTCTAGGCTCGCTACACCCAAATAGATCTATCACTCATGTCCCTTGGTCCTACGATGAGGATTAATGGCCTTAAGTGTTTGCTGAGGAGATTTGGGTTACGAGTACCGAAGACGCAATACAGTGAGTTCATGTCCCCCTTTTCTCTTAACGTTAGACCTACAATGGTCTAACGTCTATTAGACGAACGGGTCGTGCCTTGTCTTAGTATTAATTAGTGCCTTTGAGTTATGTTTTAAAGTGTCTTCAATATTTTCGTAATAATGTGTACATCTCATGCTCGTGTATTCGTATTTCCTTCCCAAGGGTGGGATATTTTACATATGTCTGTTCGTATTGGAATTATATTTTTAAGTCCCATTTTAGAGAATACATACTTAACCATATTTCTGTATAAAATCAACCTCCTATACTCTGTATTTCGTTATAAAAATTATGGCGAGTTTTATGTTTGAAAAACATAGTCTATACTATACTAGTAACCACTTGTCCAGAAAAATATTTACCAAGTGTTAGAAATTTCGGAAAATTTCACCATAGCCTCCTCTGTAAATAGAGGTGTCCATGCTTAAAAGCATATCATTTTCTTTTACAAATATCTCGTAGAGTGTTCCCACAAAGCCAACCCGACAAAACTACATGCAATGCCCTAACTACGTCTTTTCAGATTTATTACACAAAACAGGACTGTTTTCGAGTATTTAAATAAAATAGTTAACCATTTCCAAAAATTCTCAAATTTTTACAGAAGGTCACATATAATCCAAAATTTATTGTGTAAAAATTTCGGAGGTTAGTTCATTACCAATTTTATATAAATATTCTTTTACTCGACTGCAATCAGATTTGATACCTTCTGACTGCAGTTTTACGGAAAAATTCACTAAAAATCAATCGTAAGTCGGATCGTCGAAATTCCAGTTGGAGAGTCACGAAAACATCAGTGACCATCTACAGTAAGAATTTCATGAGCCGATTCTACTCAGGTTTCAAACTACAACTCCGAATGCAACACACTTTTTCAGCAGAAAAATCGCAGCTAGAGCTGCTGTCTTAAAACAGACCTTTAAAAATAGTAAACGATCTCGAAAAATTACGATTCCAGTGCCATTAGTTCGGTTGTTCAAAAACACATAATTTAGACTCCAGAAACTCAGTTTTTAGATTAGAAATGAACCAGTTACAGCCTGTTAAAGGGGCTGGAAAATCTCAGTCAGCAAGCTGTTTTTATTAAAGAAGTTACTAAAAACGCATAAACAAAGACCCTAACCATGGTTTGTCGATGAACAAATGTTAAACTTCAATCATGCTTTAACCAACCCTAAACCATCCAGATTTCAACCTCACACAACCTTTTTATATATGGTTTTTATGCAGAAACTTAAGTTCATATTTTAGTGTTTAAGCTTGTGTGTGTCAAGACATTCAAACAAAATGTAACAAGAATCAAGATGGAACAAGAGTGTGAAGGGACTTACTACTAGCACAAGGCTAGGGTAGTAATCTTAGGACAAGATGATGGAGAAATGTTAGTGACAAAGCTTGAATCAAACTTCCTTGAACACCTTCAATCTTGCATTTCTATGGATGAACTTCACACTTGAAAGAGAGCTTGTTGGAGAAGAAAATGGAGGATGTGAAGAATGATGGTGGTGATTTCGGTTATGGAGAGTGGGGGGGGGGGGTATATGAGCCGAGATTTTAGAGAGAGGAAGGAGGAGATTGGTTGTAGGTTTTGTAATGATGGAATTTCCTTGGAAACTTGCACTCTCCACCCTAAGATCATCATTGCCTATCTAATGGCCAATAAGAGTGAAGGTGGTAATATCAAATATCTAAACAAAATATTCTCACATCATTAAGGCAGATTTTCGGTTGGGGGGGGGGTAAAGTGTAAATTTTTGGTAATTAGTAGGTATTTAATTAGAAGGTTAAGGGTATTTACTAGAATAGTGGGTGTGTGACATGTTTCTATAGTGCGTAGGGATTTTTGTGACCATAATTAATTAAGAATGATAAAAATAATATTTCTGACAATATTTTCGTGTCTCGGGTGTTGTCTGGTTGTTCGGTTACGTATCGTTCCGTTAAAGCGTTTAATTGTACCGTATAGCGTCTTTTGCGCATCTTTTTGTAACGAAATTAACTCCAACACTTAGGAAAATGTCCAGGACCATTTAGTCAATACTCTGTATAATATGAGTGTGTTAAAAGCTGATTTGTTACTAAAAATGCGAAATTATGTATTTAAATTGCGTTTTAGGCACTTTCCAGCACTCAAACTATCACCTAGTGACATAGTCTTATGGTCCTCACTTCCCTACACTACAAACCAGTGTAGTACTCTATCCCTGGCTCATACTGGCCATAATAATATTGTCTGTTTAAGTGCTGGCATTGTCAGCATGTGTCTGAGTTACCCGCTCACTGTGCTAACTATGCTTTGTGCATCAGGTTTGCCACTAAGAGTCTGTATGAAATAATTGGAGTGACTGTATGTAAAGAATGCACATGTATGTATATGACATAAATCAGTAAGCAGTTTAAAGCGTCAGATGAAATCAAGCACAGTCATTAAGCACATAATTAGGGTTAATTAATTTGTACAGTACCTGTAATTTTGAGGGTTGTCACAGTGTTTAATGTAAATCATGAATTGTGTATATCAATGTCAAAATGTTTATGCCTAATGTAAATCATGTAATGTGTATCCAAAAATGTCATGTATGGTACGTGAAATATATCAACTAAACCATATGTAAAATGCACAAAAACAAGGTATTGAAGTAAAACATGGTTTAAATCAAAGTTATGTTTTGTGGAACAAATGCATGCTTTACTGATACAAACATTTATGCGGTATTGTGAAAATGCATACATCCAATCCTTGAGACTGTGGCGATAAACCCTTAAACAAATTAAAGGTTTATCTAAGTTATGTATATCGAATTCGGTCATTCCTTCCAATCCAAACAAACCTAGGATTTCAGGAACGGGAGTTGTCAATTCCTATGGTACCACTACCTACTAACGAACGGCGTAGCTAATGTTAATGAATGTATTGTTCCATGTAAACAAACCAAATGTCATACCAAAATGTAAGCATGTGATGAAAACAACTGTACTAAGTACGCACACAATGGGCATACATAGCATGAAATATAATGTAAAACAATGTACTAAGTACGCACACAATGGGCATGCATAGCATGAAATGTAATGTAAAACAATGTACTAAGTACGCACACAATAGGCATACATAGCATGAAATGTAATTTAAAACATGTACTATAATGTACTAACGAACACAGCAGGTATATGATGTGAAAACATGGAAAGCATGAAAGTAACAAGTAGGCACATGTGTTTCACCCCAAAACAGTTTGAAAACAGTAAAAGAGGGGTCTATGTACTCACTTGAGATTGCTCAGAAGTCCTAAGATAACCACCAAGCAATGCTAGAGATCACGGAATCAAACGGCACCTAATATAGGTAACTATGTTAATAAACCGGACCTAATATCGGAGGTTCGGATAGAATGAGGGTTCGTAAACCAAACGAGTATGGAGACTCGTGTAATATGGTTTAACAAAGCCCACATACTAAAACGAAACTTAACCTAAGTGTTTGTGACCCTTTACGACCCGTTTAGGTAGCTTATGCTACTTTAACGCGTCGTTCGCGTGAAACGCGTTCGGACCGCCTAACTAGTCCTATGACAAGTGATATATGCCTTAACATGTCTAATATTGTTGTCAAATCAGTTTAGATGTCAAAAGTTATGTTACATATGTTTAAAATGAATTTTGGCATCAAAGGGGTATTTTGGTAATTTACCTAAGGCATATAAACTACCTATCATACAACTAACTAAACGTCGTGACCATAAGGTATAACCTTGGAAGGTTATTCCCTATATACTATGGTCACCTAATGTGTTTGGTCGGATCCTAATGATCGACCAAATGGGTCGGGTTCGAAGGTATAAGCGATTTATTAGATCGCTTACCCTTACGACCCTAGACAACGTGGTAATCATTAGGCATAGTCACAAGGGACTATAACCATCGTGATTACAATCACGTTGCGAAGTTCAAACGAACTTCGCATTGACCATAAACTGGTCAACGCAGAAAGTCAAACAAAGTTTGACTTTCGGACTCGAAAAGCAATAAAAGAACGAAGGAACACTTACAAAGGGTCCCCGAATGCTAATTTAGATCAAAATAGCTCAGGTATGAAACAAAGGTTTCAACTTAGAGCACATAAGATCAGATTCTTGTGAGGAAAAGTGAAGGGTGGAGGTGGGTATTTATAGTTTTCGGTTCACCGTTAGGATCATTTCTTGAAAAAGGGGGCACGATCTAAGCCGTACACTTGTTGGAAAGTTGTGGTAACTCATTTGCCATCCACCATAAGAGTTTGACACTTGGCACTTGGCCTTTGGAGAGTGTTAAGGGCTGTCAAAAGCTGAAACAAAACGTTTTGCTGCATCTGGCCCCTACTTAAGGACCTAGTTTGGCAGATTTACAGTTTCAGTCCCTGCAACCTCAAAACTTGGTTTTCGATGCGTTTTTTTTTGACACGTTTAAGCCCCGTTAACCCCATTTCAAAGATCTAAAATGAAGTTAAAGTATAGGGAACTTAAAATGTGTTCAAAAATATCTCGGGTGTCGGTTCGTTTAGCCGTACGGTTACGTTGTTTGGTTAATTACGACGGAATGCGCATAAGCGCGAAAAATGATCCAAATGGCGTGACGAATGGATTTTTCTTATGCCAAACACTAAAATAAAATATTTTAGTGCTTACATAAATTTTTGGATGTCCGGATGTATTCAGAACGTAAGTTATGCGCGAAAATGCAAACTTGTGCACTTTTTGACGCTTTTAGTCCCTGAATGACCCCAAAAGTTTATTTTAGCATACCGAACCCCTCAAAGCCTATTTCTAAGCTATGTAAAGAATATTTATGGTATGTTTAACTTATGGTCATGTTCCGGAATGTTCGTTACAGTTCAAATTGGCATACTTTCACAGTTTGTCAAGTTTAGTCCCTGTAAGCGAATTAACTTGTTTTTGCCATACCAAAGCCTTCAAAACTTATTTCTAAGTTATGTAAAGGTTATTTAAGGTATGTTAAGTATATTTGTCTATTCCGGAGTGTTCGTTGCATTAAACTGGTTATATTTACGCATCAGTTCGCGTATAACCTTCCAGAAAGCGATTTAGAGCTTGAAATCGAACAAGGGTCGATATGTGCAAAAGATACACATATTTATACAGATCCCAAGTATGAAATACAATATTTCATTGGCTTGGTATTTGTTTGATGGTTGAAGTGACACAGGTGTCACAGTCTCCCCTACTTTAGGAAATTTCGTCCCGAAATTTATTTGTAGGAGCATGTATGTGACTTTGTGTTAAATAACCATCAAGGATAAGGCATATCCTGATATTCCTCTTTAATGAACATTTTCAGAAATGGAAATGAAGGAAGAATCAGGGATATTCTTTTCCTTCGATGGAAAATTTTCAGAAACGAAAAATACACGGGATGAGTTATTTTCCTTAATGGGTATCCTTCAGAAACGAAAATGAACGGAACGATTCATTTTCCACAATTCCTCCAGAAACGAAAATGAACGGAATGAGTCATTTTCCACAATTTCTTCAGGAATGAAAATGAACGGAATGAGTCATTTTCCACGATTTCTTCAGGAATGAAAATGAACGGAATGAGTCATTTTCCACGATTTCTTCAGGAATGAAAATGAACGGAATGAGTCATTTTCCACGATTTCTTCAGGAATGAAAATGAACAGAATGAGTCATTTTCCACAATTTCTTCAGAAACGAAAATGAACGGAATGAGTCATTTTCCATGATTTCTTCAGGAACGGAAATGAACGGAATGAGTCATTTTCCACAATTTCTTCAGAAACGAAAATGAACGGAATGAGTCATTTTCCACAATTTCTTCAGGAACGAAAAATGAACGGAATGAGTCATTTTCCATGATTTCTTCAGGAACGAAAATGAACGGAATGAGTCATTTTCCATGATTTCTTCAGGAACGAAAATGAACGGAATGAGTCATTTTCCACAATTTCTTCAGAAACGAAAATGAACGGAATGAGTCATTTTCCACAATTTCTTCAGAAACAAAAATGAACGAATCAACTCTAGACACATGACAAAACTCGCTGTGGTTTCTGTGCACTGAATTCCATAATTATGTATGCATCCATAATTACGTAATTCCTTGCATAGTCCGCACAGTTTGTCTTGTAATGTTTAGGGGAGGAAAATCAAACCTGTGATGAGTGTGACTGGACTACCATGGGGTCCTTTTAATTAGATCGACAGATGAGCTTATTAATTAGGCCACCAAGGAGTCCTTTCAGCTATATCATCACATGATGTTCCTAACCAGATTTTTGATCAATCTGTTTAACTAGACCACTCAAGGGGTCTAATTATGGAGTAGTACTTTATAATCCAAGGGACTTACTACAATGTAGTAGTCCATTAAGGATTTTATGTAGTACATTTGGGTATCCTACAACGCATCTCTCATATGAAGATACGAAAGGTTCTACGAGGATTTGGATAGCAAAACTAGGATCACACAAAAACATAAAAAGGAACACATAAGCACATAATCACATAGTTGTTTATCTTGGTTATTAATTTGTTATCGATTGAGAGTGGATATGGAAAACAGTCGATGGGCTACAATGTCCTCTGGGATCTATCTGAAAAGATAGGAAGATCTCCCAAATATTCGATTTTTGTCCTCAAAGAAACGTAATATTCGAATTAAGGAACATAACAATTTTAGGATTTACGGAAATACCCTTAGGTACCCTATTAAGGATTTATAGTGGTACTTTGGGTATTCGTCCAGTGTTGTAACTTGCGCCTTGTACTTCGTTTCCTTGTAAGAAACGGGTACTTAGGATTTTCGTGGAAAACGCAAGAGATCATAAAATAGAAAAAAAATTATTTGGGGGTAGTTTGCTTTTCAAGGAATACGATTCCTTGATTGTCGGTATTGTAAGGGATATGTTGTTTATACATACAACCTCATAAATACATTGAAATGTAAATAAAAGATTTATTTATAAACAATGATAACAACTGTTTCATGGACCTTGACAACAAAAGAAAATAATACATAAGACATGATTATTTCTAAGGGTGTTGTCTTCTAGTCGGTCAGATGCTCATCCCTGCGCTGGATTTGCATTAGCAAGCTTTGGGCAATTTCTTCGGAAATGACCCATCTCGCCACAATTGTAGCAAGAACCTGGTGGAAAGCGAGCTTGAGCAGGATTGTTGTCAGCTTGATTTGGTGCAACTTCAGCTCGGCAAACTTTTGCTGTATGACCTTTACGTCCACAAATTTGGCATTCGCGGCACTTCACATTAACATGATGATGAAGTTTACATTGGTTTCACAAGGGTGAAGTTCCATTATATGGCTTCCTAGCAGGGGGTTAAGCTGGTTGGTTGGGGACGGCTTGATCATTGTGAGTAACCATGGCGAAGTTCTGAGAAGCCTTTCGCTTCTTTGACTGCTTAGGGGATCCAGTCTGTTCATCCATGGTCTTTGATTCCTCGATTGGCTTCTTGTCACCCTTTCGAAAAAGTTTACGTTTCCTGATCTGAGATTCAGTCAAGGTTGCAGATAGCTCAATGGCCTGCCTAACCGTAGTGGGGTTACTACCAGTAACAATGTCCTGAACTGAGTCAGGGAGGCCATCAATGTACTTTTCGATTGCTTTATCCAACGGCGTGACCATGTTTGGGCATAACAGACTTAACTCCTCATAACGGTCCGTGTAGGCTCGATGCTCACCGCTATCTTGCTTCAAACCATCAAACTCTCTTTCCAATGCTCGCAGTTCATGACGAGGACAAAACTCCCTCATCATAAGTGTAACACCCTTGTTAAAATGCTAGATTTAATGACGTTATACTTTGCATATCATGCCAAAATTTGTAGTTTTAAAGAACTTACATGAGCTGAAAGTTTTTAAAATAGACATAACATTCACCATTTGATCCTACGAAAACATATTCAAGAAGACATTACAATTTGTTTACAAAAGTTTTAAAACAAAAGTTTAAGTGCGGAAGCGTAGATTTGAGTATTCGGTTCTTCATCATCCGCTAGACCATCATCCGTAAGAAACACCTTGATACCTAAAGTTCAAATCTTTAAAATATTAGATTTGACACTATTATATAGTTCATAAAAATAAAATTCAACATCAAAGTCAAGAAAATAAAATAATAATTTGTTTCCTGGTTGCACCGTAACTTACGGTGTGACCGTAAGTTACGGTGGATTATGAAGGCTCCTGGTCACCGTAAACCAGGAGAGTTTCACCGTAAATATATGATCCCTACCGTAAATTACGGTACTACCGTAATTTACGGTAGCAGCTGGAAATTCAACTCTTGTTTTGTTGTGTTAGTTGAATCCAAAACCCAACCTTCGGATTTCACTTTCTAACAACATATACATTGAATTCTTGTATTTTTATCATTCTATTAATAACCTATATCAAGGATCAAACCGTTATAATCTGGAACATTACCCTATCTTGTTTGATTATTCGAACCGTTTGGCTCGTCTACGAAATTCCTTTCTTATGACGACAACCATTGAATTCTAAACAACTTTTGACCAATCATTCAACATAGCGACATTACCGCTTTCATTCATAGCAACCTTTATTCCAGATTTCTACTATGCGTTTTACAACAATCAAAATCTACTAAATGTACAATTCAAGTTACATACCTTCAAAGTTTGCCCTTTAAACGTGGTTCGCCACCCGCTTGTCCGCTTGACGCTCCTGTGTCCGTTCCTATAGAGTCCATTTATGATGCGTTTTAGAACTCTCTTTAAATCATAATTCGCATAATACATCAAAACATCATGATTATGCGTTTAAGCTCAGAATTTCAGTTTTAAGCCTTCATAGAGGCATTTCAACAAACACTTTAAGGGCAGAATTTTATATCTCTCGTATTCAAGTTTATAGCTTGCTAGTTAGCTAACTTAATCATCAATATAGCCTTCATATATCATTTAAACATCATGCATTTTCTGAAATCATTTTCTAAGATCAAATTACACTACAATATGCATTCTAAATCCTAGTGTTCATCATCATATTGTAAAACCCACAACCCACCTTCAAGGTGTTCATGGAATTTCCTGAATTTGAACATGATTTCACATGTAGTTGTCTAGGTTTTACTTCTAAACACTATATCATCCTTAATCTAACCAAACAACACTCATGCAACATCTAATTTCAGATTTTCCAAAATCATGAGATTTTCAAGTTTAGAGATTTCATCAAATTTTACATACCTTATGATCCTCTTGTGATGAGGATCGATAATCTAAACTCGGATTTCGTTTTGGACCAGAATTGCACCTTCAATTTGAGAGTTTTTGTGGATTTTAGGGTTTGGGGCTTGAGATGTCGCCCCCTGCTTGTTCTACACGACCAGACATCCTTAATGGGTGTTTGGTTTTGATTTTTATTCAAAATTAATAAGATAGTTTCAATTGTTTCAACTTAAGCCCCTAAACTTTGATACATAATCTAATTTAGTTGTTTTTATCCTTACTTTAAGTTATAACTAACTAGGTTAGATTTCCTAGTTAATAAATTCTAGTTTATTAAAACCTTACTAATTCAAATTTAAGGTTTTATATTTTCGGGGTGTTACAAGTCCACCCCCCTTAAAAGGGTTTCGTCCCCGAAACCGTAGTACGTACCAAATAAAGTAGGGTGAAGACGTCGCATCTCCTCTTCGGACTCCCACGTAGTGTCCGAACCCTTTCTATGCTCCCATTTAACCTTGACTTGTTCAATTTGTTTATTTCGTAGATGTTTGACCTTTCGGTCCAAAATCTCCACCGGTCTCACAGCATAATTCAAACTATTATCCACTTCGATATCGTCGTAATGAATATAGTCCGTTTCGTCCGCTAAGCACTTTCTTAGTTGTGACACGTGGAACGTGCCATGGATTCCACTTAACTCCTCCGGTAATTCAAGACGGTAAGCTACCTTGCCAACTTTCCCGATAATTTTAAATGGTCCAATAAACCTTGGGCTTAGCTTTCCCCTTTTTCTGAATCTAATAACACCTTTCCATGGGGAAACTTTTAGCATGACCCTGTCACCAACTTGGAATTCAATTGGCCTTTTCCTTTTATCAACGTACGCCTTTTGTCTGTCTTGAGCCGCTTTCAAGTGTGCCCGAACTTTATCGATCTTTTCATTTGTGGCTCGTACTATATCTTGGTGGGCGAGTTCACGTGGACCCACTTCACCCCAACATACTGGAGTTCGACACTTCCTACCGTAAAGCATTTCGTACGGTGCCATCTTAATACTAGATTGGTAACTGTTGTTATACGAAAACTCTACTAACGGTAGATGAACATCCCAACTACCTCCAAAGTCGATTATACACGCCCGTAGCATGTCTCCCAATATTTGTATCGTTCTTTCACTTTGCCCATCCGTTTGAGGATGGTACGCGGTGCTAATGAACAATTTGGTTCCCATTTGCTCTTGGAAATCTCGCCAAAAATTCGAAGTAAACCGGGTATCCCTATCAGACACGATGGACACCGGCACCCCATGACGGGCTATTATTTCATTGGTATAAACTTCCGACATCTTTTCTGACGTGTAAGTCTCACGAATCGGAATGAAGTGAGCACTTTTCGTCAATCTATCCACCACTACCCATATGGCATCAAAACCACGATTCGTCCTAGGCAGTTTGGTTAACAGGTCCATTGTAATATGTTCCCATTTCCAAACCGGAATTTCCAACGGTTGGAGTTTGCCATAGGGTTTCTGATGCTCCGCCTTGACTTGTAAACATGTCAAGCATTTTTCCACATACTTCGCCACATCCCTCTTCATTCCGGGCCACCAATAATTTTGTTTCAAATCATTGTACATCTTGGTCGCACCCGGATGAATTGAATAACGGGATTTATGAGCTTCATCAAGTAGAAGCGCCTTTACTCCACAGGTATGTGGGACCCATATCCTTCCGGGATCGAGTCTTTAACCCGTGATTCCCATCCGACAAGTCTTTCAACTGACCAATTATTCTTTCCTTCTTCCAATTCTCTTCTTTTACTGCTTCTAATTGCGCCTCTCGAATACGTTCAAGTATACCCGAGGTTACCACGAGTTGCATCGATCGTACTCGTATCGGGACATAATCCGCTTTTCTGCTCAGAGCGTCCGCTACCACATTTGCCTTTCCGGGGTGATAATGTATCTCACAATCATAGTCTTTCACCGTTTCCAACCATCGCCTTTGTCGCATATTTAACTCCTTCTGATCGAAGAAGTATTTCAAGCTCTTGTGGTCGGTGAATATGGTGCATTTTACCCCATACAAGTAATGCCTCCATATTTTTAATGCAAATACCACCGCTGCCAGCTCGAGATCGTGCGTGGGGTATTTCTTCTCATGTATCTTCAATTGTCTCGAGGCATAGGCTATTACCTTGCCCCGTTGCATCAACACGCAACCGAGCCCCGATAATGAAGCATCCGAATAAACCACCATGTCTTCGACTCCGTCCGGCAATGTCAGTACCGGAGCTTGAGTTAGCCTTTCTTTTAGCGTCCGAAACGCTTTTTCTTGATCGACTCCCCAAACAAACTTTGCTTTCTTTTGGGTTAGCTTTGTTAGCGGCGATGCAATCTTGGAGAAATCTTGAATGAATCTCCTATAATATCCAGCAAGCCCCAAAAAGCTTCTAATTTCAGAAGGGTTCTTCGGGGGATTCCATTTTGACACCGCCTCTATCTTTGACGGATCCACCAAAACCCCATCGGCACTTATGACATGACCGAGAAATTGTACCTCTCGTAACCAAAAGGCACATTTAGAAAATTTTGCATAAAGCTTCTCTCGTCTAAGTGTCTCTAACACTTCTTGTAAGTGGCGTGCGTGTTCGGCTTCACTTTTCGAATACACCAAGATATCATCGATAAACACGATGACCGACTTATCCAACATTGGCTTGCAAACCCGGTTCATGAGGTCCATGAAAGCCGCGGGCGCATTTGTTAGCCCAAATGACATCACGAGAAATTCGTAATGTCCGTATCTTGTGCGGAAAGCCGTCTTCGGCACATCTTCTTCTTTGACCTTTAGTTGGTGATACCCCGACCTAAGGTCAATTTTTGAAAACTAACTCGCGCCTTGTAGTTGGTCAAATAAGTCGTCTATCCTCGGGAGCGGGTATCGGTTCTTTACCGTGAGTTTGTTTAACTCCCGATAATCGATACACATGCGCATGCTCCCGTCCTTCTTTCTCACAAACAACACCGGTGCGCCCCAAGGAGACACACTCGGCCTTATGAATCCCTTGTCAAGCAAATCTTGAATTTGGGACATCAACTCTTGTAATTCCGACGGTGCAAGTCGGTACGGGGCTTTTGCTACGGGTTTTGCGCCCGGAATCAATTCGATCCCGAACTTTATTTCCCGTTCAGGTGGTATCCCCGGTAAATCATCCGGAAACACATCTTCATAATCTCGTATAACCGGTACATCTCCAATCTTTCGTGATTCTTTTTCGGGCTCATTAGCGTATATCATAAATGCCTTGCATCCTCGCTTCATGAGCTTGTGAGCTTTCAACATCGAACATACTATGGGGTTGCCTCCTTTTTCGCCATAAATGGTGACGTGTTTTCCGCTCGGAGATGTTAGTTTTATCTCTTTGCGAAAACACACGACCTTTGCATGGTATTGAGACAGCCAATCCATCCCAACGACTACTTGGAATTCTCCCATCGACATCGGAATTAGATTTATCAAATATTCTTCATCGTCAATGCTCAATTTACAGTTTTCACATACATCACAAACAATAAAACTCTTGTTATTACCTATCTCTACTTCTAAGGGCACATGTAATTTTGTTAAAACAAATGAAGGATGTCGAATAAATCCATATGAAACAAAGGATTTATTCGCACCCGTATCAAATAACACGCGTGCAGGAATTGAATTTACAGCAAATATACCTGAGACCACGTCCGGTTCCACCTTTGCTTCTGCGGCGGTTAGTTGAAAAGATCTTGCCTTTGCTTTCGGGGCTTCACCTTTCGGTTCTTGCCCATCCTTCTTTCCAACCAGTTCCAGGCATTCCGACTTCTTGTAACCCGTTCGATAACAATTGTAACAAACCGTCACTTTCTCCGGGCATGACATAGCCATATGTCCCGTTTTCTTGCATATAGGACAAGGCTTATCCTTGTAACGGCATTCACCCTTATGATTTTTCCCACAAATTTCGCAACCTGATGTACTACCTTTAGCATCTGATCTCTTTGCTGTTTCATTCGTTCTTGCTTTCTTGGTAGGGCTTGGATTCACATCTTGTGCCCTTCGTTCACCCCGTTCTATACTCTTTTTCAATTCGATCTCCCTTTCCCGAGCAGCATTGACAATCTCGGTAAGGGTCTCGTACTTTGAAGGAGTTATGAACTCTCTATACTCCACGCTTAGCATGTTATGATAATAATAGACCTTTTGCTCTTCATTCGTTATCAAATCATCACAGAACTTCATTTTGTCCATAAACATCCCCGTGATCTTGTCTATGGATTCACCTTTGTGTCTGAGTTGCATGAATTCTTCCTTGATTTTATTTATGACCGCCTTGGGACTATGGTGTTTAAGAAACGGCGTCTTAAACTCCTCCCAAGTCATGGCCTTAGCCGCTTCACTTCCAATCTCCTTCTTTTTGTTATCCCACCAATCTTTCGCTTGACTCCTTAGTTGACCCGTACCATAGGCTACGTAGTCTTCTTCGTCACAATGGGTTCTCTCGAATACCCCTTCGATGTCACTTAGCCATCGTTGGCACACTATTGGATCAACCTCCCCATTATATATTGGTGGTTTACAAGCCATGAATTCCTTGTATGAACAAGGCTTTCGTCCTCCACGCTTTTCTTTTGCTACATTTGAATCATCTTCTAGCTTCTTGATTCTATCTTCTACTATTGATAAAATTGTGTTTTGAATTTTATCAATAAAGCCCGACAAACTGTTTTCGATCGCCTTACCAACCTCTTCGGCAATCACTTCCCTCATTTGTTCGGTGACTCTTGGCACCGCATTATCATTACCTCCGTCAGCCATCTCTATTTCTGAAATGTTTACACAAATTGTTAAACATTCTATTTATAACACATGCTTTACTTGTTTTGATTTAATCAAGTTCATAACTTGATTTAATCATTCTTGCTTCAATTCAATCAAGTTTATGGCTTGTTTTAATCATTCTTGTTTTGATTCAATCAAGTTTATACTTGATTTAATCATTCTTGTTTCATGCATCTCTTGTTTTTGAGTGAGCTTACGCACTCTTTTCATGCATATTTGTACATCTCTTATTCTATACGTGATATATAATTTATTAACAAAATAAGTTAATTCTTACCGGACGATCGATCAAGCTTGAACCGAACACTTACTGACAACCTGGAGCTCTGATTACCAACTTGTAACACCCTTGTTAAAATGCTAGATTTAATGACGTTATACTTTGCATATCATGCCAAAATTTGTAGTTTTAAAGAACTTACATGAGCTGAAAGTTTTTAAAATAGACATAACATTCACCATTTGATCCTACGAAAACATATTCAAGAAGACATTACAATTTGTTTACAAAAGTTTTAAAACAAAAGTTTAAGTGCGGAAGCGTAGATTTGAGTATTCGGTTCTTCATCATCCGCTTGACCATCATCCGTAAGAAACACCTTGATACCTAAAGTTCAAATCTTTAAAATATTAGATTTGACACTATTATATAGTTCAAAATAATAAAATTCAACATCAAAGTCAAGAAAATAAAATAATAATTTGTTTCCTGGTTGCACCGTAACTTACGGTGTGACCGTAAGTTACGGTGGATTATGAAGGCTCCTGGTCACCGTAAACCAGGAGAGTTTCACCGTAAATATATGATCCCTACCGTAAATTACGGTACTACCGTAATTTACGGTAGCAGCTGGAAATTCAACTCTTGTTTTGTTGTGTTAGTTGAATCCAAAACCCAACCTTCGGATTTCACTTTCTAACAACATATACATTGAATTCTTGTATTTTTATCATTCTATTAATAACCTATATCAAGGATCAAACCGTTATAATCCGGAACATTACCCTATCTTGTTTGATTATTCGAACCGTTTGGCTCGTCTACGAAATTCCTTTCTTATGACGACAACCATCGAATTCTAAACAACTTTTGACCAATCATTCAACATAGCGACATTACCGCTTTCATTCATAGCAACCTTTATTCCAGATTTCTACTATGCGTTTTACAACAATCAAAATCTACTAAATGTACAATTCAAGTTACATACCTTCAAAGTTTGCCCTTTAAACGTGGTTCGCCACCCGCTTGTCCGCTTGACGCTCCTGTGTCCGTTCCTATAGAGTCCATTTATGATGCGTTTTAGAACTCTCTTTAAATCATAATTCGCATAATACATCAAAACATCATGATTATGCGTTTAAGCTCAGAATTTCAGTTTTAAGCCTTCATAGAGGCATTTCAACAAACACTTTAAGGGCAGAATTTTATATCTCTCGTATTCAAGTTTATAGCTTGCTAGTTAGCTAACTTAATCATCAATATAGCCTTCATATATCATTTAAACATCATGCATTTTCTGAAATCATTTTCTAAGATCAAATTACACTACAATATGCATTCTAAATCCTAGTGTTCATCATCATATTGTAAAACCCACAACCCACCTTCAAGGTGTTCATGGAATTTCCTGAATTTGAACATGATTTCACATGTAGTTGTCTAGGTTTTACTTCTAAACACTATATCATCCTTAATCTAACCAAACAACACTCATGCAACATCTAATTTCAGATTTTCCAAAATCATGAGATTTTCAAGTTTAGAGATTTCATCAAATTTTACATACCTTATGATCCTCTTGTGATGAGGATCGATAATCTAAACTCGGATTTCGTTTTGGACCAGAATTGCACCTTCAATTTGAGAGTTTTTGTGGATTTTAGGGTTTGGGGCTTGAGATGTCGCCCCCTGCTTGTTCTACACGACCAGACATCCTTAATGGGTGTTTGGTTTTGATTTTTATTCAAAATTAATAAGATAGTTTCAATTGTTTCAACTTAAGCCCCTAAACTTTGATACATAATCTAATTTAGTTGTTTTTATCCTTACTTTAAGTTATAACTAACTAGGTTAGATTTCCTAGTTAATAAATTCTAGTTTATTAAAACCTTACTAATTCAAATTTAAGGTTTTATATTTTCGGGGTGGTACAATAAGAGCTCTAAGTTCAGCCCATGTCTGTGCTAGAGCAACATCTGCCCCACGATCTCCCATAACCCCGTTCCACCACGTAAGGGCCCTCTTCTGGAACACACTCGAAGAAAACTCGACCTTGCGATTGTCAGGACACTGCACATGGCGGAAAGTATTCTCAATGCTCTCGAACCATTGAAGAAGCCCAGTCGCTCCCTCAGAACCACTAAACTTGAGTGGTTTAGCCGAGTTAAAACTCTTGAAATTGCATGGACCATTGTTGTTGTTGTTGGCTTGGTTCCATTGAGCAAAGAGGTTTGGGAATTGAGCAGCCATTTGTTGTGCAATAATTTCTGCCAGTTCGGCAGTCGCTATCTGGTTTTCGCGTTGAGGAGGCATTCTAAAAGAGGAAACATGAAAGGAAACGAGTGAGAGAATTAGACGAAAAGAATGAGATGAAACAAATCTGATGAAAGCAAGGATAGTGGTCATTTGTTTGTTGCTACAAAGCAACAAACGACCCCGGTGATTAGTCTAAGTAAATAGGTCAAAAATAATGTATCGCGAAGACATGCTCACCTATAAGTGGACACTCATCCCAAGAATTCCCAGGTAAGCACAACTGGTCTCGCGTCTGATTAGATATATACGAAGTGCTTGCCTAGACAGAAAACCCAGAATACAGGCATTCACCCTTCCAGTTTGCACGTGTTCACATTATTTAAAACCCAAAACCTTGACGAGATTTTGAAAACTCAAAGGGGTTCAAAACCATATAACAGAGGGTTCAAAACCTTACAATAGAGGGTTCAAAACCTAGTAATCAATCATCCTAGAACAGATGATTAGTTTTCAAAGCGGTTTTGAAATTTATGTTCTTGTTGTGGTCGTCGCCTAAGGATAGGTGACTGTATTGTTTTATGACTAAACGCAAGTAAACTCACGTTAGGGTCCTAGAAAGGTTATAGACTAGCTCAAAGCATTACTAATAACCTAATTCCCTATAACCATTGGCTCTGATACCATCTTTTCTGTCACACCCCGACCACGTAGAACATACAAAATGTGGCGGAAACGTCGGGGAGTGTTTTAACAGAATTAATGTTTCACAACCATGGAAATCGAAGTTTCGTTTTATTAATCAAACATGAAAGTTTACATTGTTTTAAACAAGAACCAAAGAGTACATAACATAAATTAACTAGTTCTTGTCTCGTTTTAAGTCACTAAGGCACAGGTCCGCCTAAGTATGTCTTGATAAGTCCTATGCATCATCTCCTGAAAACACATGTGAAAATAGGTACGTCAGCGTAAAAATGCCTGTGAGATACATAGGTTTTGTGAAAACATAATTCATGACTTATATTTGAGAAAATGTTTAGTCATGAACCTTGTAATTTGCTTTGTCTTGTAAATCATATGAAAAACGATAAGATTAGATGATATGTATAAATAAGAGAATAATGTATGGTTAAATGAATAACCGTGTAAAATGAGTTTGCATAAAATAAGTTGTTTGTAAATTAATGTCTTGTGAAAAGTATGTTATTTGTATAAAATGTTATATGTCCAAATTGAAATGATTCAAATAACGCTACGATATGTAATACCATACAATCACTTATATATAGGAAGTACCAGCGGCGTATCCACCATGCTTGTATCATATTACACACGCCTCGTTACTTAAATCACTTACTCAAACCAAACCACCAATGTAAATTGTTTATGTCTAATCAAATGTCAAACTGTTATTGTGTAAACCATATAAAAAGTCTGTGTTTATTGTAAATCATGAATTGTGTATATCAATGTCGAAATGTTTATGTCTAATGTAAATCATGTAATGTGTATCCAAAAATGCCATGTATGGTACGTGAAATATATCAACTAAACCATATGTAAAATGCACAAAAACAAGGTATTGAAGTAAAACATGGTTTAAATCAAAGTTATGTTTTGTGGAACAAATGCATGCTTTACTGATACAAACATTTATACGGTATTGTGAAAATGCATACATACAAGCCTTGAGACTGTGGCGATAAACCCTTAAACAAATTAAAGGTTTATCTAAGTTATGTATATCGAATTCGGTCATTCCTTCCAATCCAAACAAACCTAGGATTTCAGGAACGGGAGTTGTCAATTCCAATGGTACCACTACCTACTAACGAACGGCGTAGCTAATGTTAATGAATGTATTGTTCCATGTAAACAAACCAAATGTCATACCAAAATGTAAGCATGTGATGAAAACAACTGTACTAAGTACGCACACAATGGGCATACATAGCATGAAATATAATGTAAAACAATGTACAAAGTACGCACACAATGGGCATACATAGCATGAAATGTAATGTAAAACAATGTACTAAGTACGCACACAATAGGCATACATAGCATGAAATGTAATTTAAAACATGTACTAACGAACACAGCAGGTATATGATGTGAAAACATGGAAAGCATGAAAGTAACAAGTAGGCACATGTGTTTCACCCCAAAACAGTTTGAAAATAGTAAAATAGGGGTCTATGTACTCACTTGAGATTGCTCAGAAGTCCTAAGATAACCACCAAGCAATGCTAGAGATCACGGAATCAAACGACACCAAATATAGGTAACTATGTTAATAAACCGGACCTAATATCGGAGGTTCGGATAGAATGAGGGTTCGTAAACCAAACGAGTATGGAGACTCGTGTAATATGGTTTAACAAAGCCCACATACTAAAACGAAACTTAACCTAAGTGTTTGTGACCCTTTACGACCCGTTTAGGTAGCTTATGCTACTTTAACGCGTCGTTCGCGTGAAACGCGTTCGGACCGCCTAACTAGTCCTATGACAAGTAATATATGCCTTAACATGTCTAATATTGTTGTCAAATCAGTTTAGATGTCAAAAGTTATGTTACATATGTTTAAAATGAATTTTGGCATCAAAGGGGTATTTTGGTAATTTACCTAAGGCATATAAACTACCTATCATACAACTAACTAAACGTCGTGACCATAAGGTATAACCTTGGAAGGTTATTCCCTATATACTATGGTCACCTAATATGTTTGGTCGGATCCTAATGATCGACCAAATGGGTCGGGTTCGAAGGTATAAGCGATTTATTAGATCGCTTACCCTTACGACCCTAGACAACATGGTAATCATTAGGCATAGTCACAAGGGACTATAACCATCGTGATTACAATCACGTTGCGAAGTTCAAACGAACTTCGCATTGACCATAAACTGGTCAACGCAGAAAGTCAAACAAAGTTTGACTTTCGGACTCGAAAAGCAATAAAAGAACGAAGGAACACTTACAAAGGGTCCCCGAATGCTAATTTAGATCAAAATAGCTCAGGTATGAAACAAAGGTTTCAACTTAGAGCACATAAGATCAGATTCTTGTGAGGAAAAGTGAAGGGTGGAGGTGGGTATTTATAGTTTTCGGTTCACCGTTAGGATCATTTCTTGAAAAAGGGGGCACGATCTAAGCCGTACACTTGTTGGAAAGTTGTGGTAACTCATTTGCCATCCACCATAAGAGTTTGACACTTGGCACTTGGCCTTTGGAGAGTGTTAAGGGCTGTCAAAAGCTGAAACAAAACGTTTTGCTGCATCTGGCCACTACTTAAGGACCTAGTTTGGCAGATTTACAGTTTCAGTCCCTGCAACCTCAAAACTTGGTTTTCGATGCGTTTTTTTGACACGTTTAAGCCCCGTTAACCCCATTTCAAAGCTCTAAAATGAAGTTAAAGTATAGGGAACTTAAAATGTGTTCAAAAATATCTCGGGTGTCGGTTCGTTTAGCCGTACGGTTACATTGTTTGGTTAATTACGACGGAATGCGCATAAGCGCGAAAAATGATCCAAATGGCGTGACGAATGGATTTTTCTTATGCCAAACACTAAAATAAAATATTTTAGTGCTTACATAAATTTTTGGATGTCCGGATGTATTCAGAACGTAAGTTATGCGCGAAAATGCAAACTTGTGCACTTTTTGACGCTTTTAGTCCCTGAATGACCCCAAAAGTTTATTTTAGCATACCGAACCCCTCAAAGCCTATTTCTAAGCTATGTAAAGGATATTTATGGTATGTTTAACTTATGGTCATGTTCCGGAATGTTCGTTACAGTTCAAATTGGCATACTTTCGCAGTTTGTCAAGTTTAGTCCCTGTAAGCGAATTAACTTGTTTTTGCCATACCAAAGCCTTCAAAACTTATTTCTAAGTTATGTAAAGGTTATTTAAGGTATGTTAAGTATATTTGAGTATTCCGGAGTGTTCGTTGCATTAAACTGGTTATATTTACGCATCAGTGCGCGTATAACCTTCCAGAAAGCGATTTAGAGCTTGAAATCGAACAAGGGTCGATATGTGCAAAAGATACACATATTTATACAGATCCCAAGTATGAAATAAAATATTTCATTGGCTTGGTATTTGTTTGATGGTTGAAGTGACACAGGTGTCACAGCTTAATTGGCGAGATACGTAATATTGTAAAGGCTGCGAGACCCCACACGATCGATGATGCAGTGTAGTTAGCTAACACTCTGACTGACGAACTGGTACGCACAAGAGAAGAAACCCGGAAAAAGGAAGTGGCCCAAAAGATTACCCAGGGATTCCGTGTGGGTAACCGTAGTAATTTCAAGAGAAGAGGAACTGGGCAATCTTCCACTGTTCCATTCTGCAATGCCTGCAAAAGGAAGCATTTTGGAAGATGCAAAGGGTATTGCAATTTCTGCAAAATTCCGGGGCACCAAGAAGAAGACTGCAAGAAGAAGAAATCAACAGTTTGCTATAACTGTGGAGAGGCTGGACATTTTAGGCCAGATTGCCCAAAATTGGTCAAACCAGCTGATAACAAAGCCAAACCTGCAGAAGGAACTACCAAGAAGAACGTAAGAGCCTTCCAACTGACTACTCAGGAAGCAGAGCTAATCCCAGATGTGATAGCTGGTGCGTTCCTAGTTCACAACGTCTATACAAAAGTATTATTTGACTCTGGTGCAAACCAAAGTTTTGTAAATACTTCATTCTGCCAAGCACTTAAATTACCCTTAACCAAACTTAGGCAGAATTTTACAGTCGAAACAGCAGATGGGAATTCTGTTAACATAGATAGGGTTTTGCAGGAAGTAAAAATAGAACTGTTAGGTCATAAATTTTCTGCAAACCTATTACCTATGAATTTATCCGGATTTGATGTGGTGTTAGGAATGGATTGGTTGGTAGCCAACCATGCTCAAATTCTTTGTGATAAGAATTCCATAGAAATTCATACAACCACAGGAGAATTAGTGGTGATTACAGGAGATAAGCCATGTAAGCCAATGAAATTCATTTCAGTAATGAAGTTGGCCAGTTACTCAAGAAAGCAAGAAATGGTGTATATGATGTCGGTAATCCTTAACACTAAGAGTAAGGAACTTAAGGAAATTCCAGTAGTATCGGAATACTCCGATATATTCCCAGAAGAACTACCTGGATTACCACCTGATAGGGAGGTAGAATTTAGAATTCATCTAATTCCTGGAACTACACCGATAGCCAAGGCACCTTATCGGTTAGCACCTACAGAAATGTTAGAATTGAAAAAGCAGTTAGATGAATTGCTAAGTAAAGGATTCATACAACCTAGTTCATCCCCTTGGGGAGCACCAGTGTTGTTCGTAAAGAAAAAGGATGGTTCAATGCGAATGTGTATCGATTATAGGGAATTGAATAAGGTTACAATTAAGAATCGATACCCATTACCTAGGATTGATGATCTTTTTGATCAATTACAAGGAGCTAGATACTTTTCTAAGATAGATTTACGCTCCGGATATCATCAATTGAAGGTACAGGACGAAGACATACCTAAAACTGCTTTCAGGACTAGGTATGGTCATTACGAGTTTACAGTCATGCCCTTTGGACTAACAAATGCTCCTGCAGCATTTATGGACATGATGAATAGGATCTGTAAACCGTATCTGGATAAATTTGTAATTGTCTTCATCGACGATATACTTATTTATTCCAAAAGTCAGGAGGAACATTATGAACACCTACATGTACTCTTAACTTTGTTAAGAGAGGAGAAGCTTTACGCCAAATTCTCGAAGTGTGAATTTTGGCTACAAGAAGTGCAATTCCTAGGACACATGGTGAATCACGAAGGCATTCATGTAGATCCCCCTAAGATAGAAGCGATCACCAAATGGAAGGTTCCGCAGTCAGCTATGGAAATTAGAAGTTTTATAGGATTAGCCCGGTATTATAGACGGTTTATTAAGGATTTTTCCAAGATAGCTGTACCATTAACTAAGCTAACCTGTAAATCAGTTAAGTTTGAATGGGGACCTAAACAAGAAGAAGCTTTTAGGATTCTAAAGCAAAAGTTAACAAACGCTCCAATTCTAGCCTTACCAGAAGGAACAGAAGATTTTGAAGTATACTGTGATGCTTCAAAACTAGGATTTGGATGTGTGCTGATGCAACGCAAGAGGGTAATTGCGTATGCATCAAGACAATTAAAAAAGCACGAAGAAAACTATATGACTCAAGATTTAGAATTAGGCGCCATAATTTTTGCCCTTAAGATTTGGAGACATTATCAGTACAGAAGTAAGTTTACTGTTTATACAGATCATAAGTGCTTAAGATATATATTTAGGCAAAAAGAATTAAACATGAGGCAAAGAAGATGGATGGAAATCTTAAGTGATTACGACTGTGATATCCAATATCATGAAGGAAAGGCAAACGTAGTTGCAGATGCCTTAAGTCGTAAATATCATGAGAAACAGCGACGAGTTCATGCTCTTAGATTAAATCTACAGTTAGATTTAATGGAACAATTAAAGAATGTTTAGGAAACAGCAATCCAGGATGTTGCGGAAGGAATGAAAGGAAGAATAAAGGAATTAGAGCAAGGAATTGATGAAATTTGGAGATTCCATAAGAAAAGAATTTGGGTACCTAAGCAAGGAGATTTAAGAGATAAAATTTTAGAAGAAGCCCATAAATCTAGGTGTACCATGCATCCTGGTAACAATAAAATGTACCAAGACTTAAGAAATAATTTCTGGTGGATAGGGATGAAAAAGGACATAGCTAGATATGTTTCTAAGTGTCTTACTTGTTCACAAGTAAAGGCAGAACACCAGAAACCTTCAGGTCTACTTCAACAGTTAGAAATGTCTGTATCGAAATAGGAGCTTATAACAATGGATTTTGTTACTAAGTTGCCCAAAACCAGAAAAGGTAATGATGCAATTTGGGTAATTGTGGATCGATTAACCAAATCAGCTCATTTTCTACCTATGAAAGAAACCTTTAACATGGAAAGGTTAGCCAAGTTGTATGTGGATGAAGTAGTATCCTTACATGGAGTCCCACTCTCCATTGTATCGGATAGGGATAGTCGTTTCACTTCCCATTTCTGGAAAAGTTTCCAAGAAGCAATGGGAGCCCGACTAAATTTAAGTACTACATACCATCCTCAAACAGACGGACAGAGTGAAAGGACAATACAAACCCTGGAAGACATGCTTAGGGCATGTGTGATCGATTTTGGTGGGAACTGGGACAGCCACCTACCCTTAATTGAATTCTCCTATAACAATAGTTATCATTCAAGCATCGAAGCTGCCCCTTTTGAAGCACTATATGGAAGAAAGTGCAGAACTCCTGTTTGCTGGGCAGAGATAGGAGAAAGTCAATTATCAGGTCCCGAGATTGTTCAAGAAACTACCGACAAGATTACTCAAATCAAGGAAAGACTAAAGACGGCTAGAGATCGCCAGAAAAGTTATGCAGACAATCGACGCAAGACGTTAGAATTCCAAGTTGGAGATAAAGTGCTATTAAAAGTTTCTCCTTGGAAAGGAGTAGTTCGGTTCGGTAAGAAAGGAAAGTTGAGTCCAAGATACATAGGACCATTCCCAGTAATCCAACGTATAGGACCAGTTGCCTATCGCTTACAACTACCAGAAGAGTTGGCTGGAGTACATGATGTGTTTCATATATCCAACCTCAAGAAATGTCTATCTGACGAATCACTGGTGTGACACCTGTGTCACTTCAACCATCAAACAAATACCAAGCTAATGAAGTATTGTATTTCATACTTGGGATCTGTATTAATATGTGTATCTTTTGCACATATCGACCCTTGTTCGATTTCAAGCTCTAAGTCGCTTTCTAGAAGGTTATACGCGCACTGATGCGTAAATATAACCAATTTAATGCAACGAACACTCCGGAATAGTCAAATATACTTAACATACCTTAAATAACCTTTACATAACTTAGAAATAAGTTTTGAAGGCTTTGGTATGGCAAAAACAAGTTAATTCGCTTACAGGGACTAAACTTGACAAACTGCGAAAGTATGCCAATTTGAACTATAACGAACATTCCGGAACATGACCATAAGTTAAACATACCATAAATATCCTTTACATAGCTTAGAAATAGGCTTTGAGGGGTTCGGTATGCTAAAATAAACTTTTGGGGTCATTCAGGGACTAAAAGCGTCAAAAAGTGCACAAGTTTGCATTTTCGTTCATAACTTACGTTCTGAATACATCCGGACATCCAAAAATTTATGTAAGCACTAAAATATTTTATTTTAGTGTTTGGCATAAGAAAAATCCATTCGTCACGCCATTTGGATCATTTTTCGCGCTTATGCGCATTCCGTCGTAATTAACCAAACAATGTAACCGTACGGCTAAACGAACCGACACCCGAGATATTTTTGAACACATTTTAAGTTCCCTATACTTTAACTTCATTTTAGAGCTTTGAAATGGGGTTAACGGAGCTTAAACGTGTCAAAAAAAAAACGCATCGAAAACCAAGTTTTGAGGTTGCAGGGACTGAAACTGTAAATCTGCCAAACAAGGTCCTTAAGTAGGGGCCAGATGCAGCAAAACGTTTTGTTTCAGCTTTTGACAGCCCTTAACACTCTTCAAAGGCCAAGTGCCAAGTGTCAAACTCTTATGGTGGATGGCAAATGAGTTACCACAACTTTCCAACAAGTGTACGGCTTAGATCGTGCCCCCTTTTCCAAGAAATGATCCTAACGGTGAACCGAAAACTATAAATACCCACCTCCACCCTTCACTTTTCCTCACAAGAATCTGATCTTATGTGCTCTAAGTTGAAACCTTTGTTTCATACCTGAGCTATTTTGATCTAGATTAGCATTCGGGGACCCTTTGTAAGTGTTCCTTCGTTCTTTTATTGCTTTTCGAGTCCGAAAGTCAAACTTTGTTTGACTTTCTGCGTTGACCATTTTATGGTCAATGCGAAGTTCGTTTGAACTTTGCAACGTGATTGTAATCACGATGGTTATAGTCCCTTGTGACTATGCCTAATGATTACCACGTTGTCTAGGGTCGTAAGGGTAAGCGATCTAATAAATCGCTTATACCTTCGAACCCGACCCATTTGGTCGATCATTAGGATCCGACCAAACATATTAGGTGACCATAGTATATAGGGAATAACCTTCCAAGGTTATACCTTATGGTCACGACGTTTAGTTAGTTGTATGATAGGTAGTTTATATGCCTTAGGTAAATTACCAAAATACCCCTTTGATGCCAAAATTCATTTTAAACATATGTAACATAACTTTTGACATCTAAACTGATTTGACAACAATATTAGACATGTTAAGGCATATATTACTTGTCATAGGACTAGTTAGGCGGTCCGAACGCGTTTCACGCGAACGACGCGTTAAAGTAGCATAAGCTACCTAAACGGGTCGTAAAGGGTCACAAACACTTAGGTTAAGTTTCGTTTTAGTATGTGGGCTTTGTTAAACCATATTACACGAGTCTCCATACTCGTTTGGTTTACGAACCCTCATTCTATCCGAACCTCCGATATTAGGTCCGGTTTATTAACATAGTTACCTATATTTGGTGTCGTTTGATTCCGTGATCTCTAGCATTGCTTGGTGGTTATCTTAGGACTTCTGAGCAATCTCAAGTGAGTACATAGACCCCTCTTTTACTGTTTTCAAACTGTTTTGGGGTGAAACACATGTGCCTACTTGTTACTTTCATGCTTTCCATGTTTTCACATCATATACCTGCTGTGTTCGTTAGTACATGTTTTAAATTACATTTCATGCTATGTATGCCTATTGTGTGCGTACTTAGTACATTGTTTTACATTACATTTCATGCTATGTATGCCCATTGTGTGCGTACTTTGTACATTGTTTTACATTATATTTCATGCTATGTATGCCCATTGTGTGCGTACTTAGTACAGTTGTTTTCATCACATGCTTACATTTTGGTATGACATTTGGTTTGTTTACATGGAACAATACATTCATTAACATTAGCTACGCCGTTCGTTAGTAGGTAGTGGTACCATTGGAATTGACAACTCCCGTTCCTGAAATCCTAGGTTTGTTTGGATTGGAAGGAATGACCGAATTCGATATACATAACTTAGATAAACCTTTAATTTGTTTAAGGGTTTATCGCCACAGTCTCAAGGCTTGGATGTATGCATTTTCACAATACCGCATAAATGTTTGTATCAGTAAAGCATGCATTTGTTCCACAAAACATAACTTTGATTTAAACCACGTTTTACTTCAATACCTTGTTTTTGTGCATTTTACATATGGTTTAGTTGATATATTTCACATACCATACATGACATTTTTGGATACACATTACATGATTTACATTAGACATAAACATTTCGACATTGATATACACAATTCATGATTTACAATAAACACAGACTTTTGATATGGTTTACACAATAACAGTTTGACATTTGATTAGACATAAACAATTTACATTGGTGGTTTGGTTTGAGTAAGTGATTTAAGTAACGAGGCGTGTGTAATATGATACAAGCATGGTGGATACGCCGCTGGTACTTCCTATATATAAGTGATTGTATGGTATTACATATCGTAGCGTTATTTGAATCATTTCAATTTGGACATATAACATTTTATACAAATAACATACTTTTCACAAGACATTAATTTACAAACAACTTATTTTATACAAACTCATTTTACACGGTTATTCATTTAACCATACATTATTCTCTTATTTATACATATCATCTGATCTTATCGTTTTTCATATGATTTACAAGACAAAGCAAATTACAAGGTTCATGACTAAACATTTTCTCAAATATAAGTCATGAATTATGTTTTCACAAAACCTATGTATCTCACAGGCATTTTTATGCTGACGTACCTATTTTCACATGTGTTTTCAGGAGATGATGCATAGGACTTATCAAGACATACTTAGGCGGACCTGTGCCTTAGTGACTTAAAACGAGACAAGAACTAGTTAATTTATGTTATGTACTCTTTGGTTCTTGTTTAAAACAATGTAAACTTTCATGTTTGATTAATAAAACGAAACTTCGATTTCCATGGTTGTGAAACATTAATTCTGTTAAAACACTCCCCGACGTTTCCGCCACGTTTTGTATGTTCTACGTGGTCGGGGTGTGACAGAAAAAAGGTATCAGAGCCAATGGTTATAGGGAATTAGGTTATTAGTAATGCTTTGAGCTAGTCTATAACCTTTCTAGGACCCTAACGTGAGTTTACTTGCGTTTAGTCATAAAACAATGCCGTCACCTATCCTTAGGCGACGACCACAACAAGAACATAAATTTCAAAACCGCTTTGAAAACTAATCATCTGTTCTAGGATGATTGATTACTAGGTTTTGAACCCTCTATTGTAAGGTTTTGAACCCTCTGTTATATGGTTTTGAACCCCTTTGAGTTTTCAAAATCTTGTCAAGGTTTTGGGTTTTAAATAATGTGAACACGTGCAAACTGGAAGGGTGAATGCCTGTATTCTGGGTTTTCTGTCTAGGCAAGCACTTCGTATATATCTAATCAGACGCGAGACCAGTTGTGCTTACCTGGGAATTCTTGGGATGAGTGTCCACTTATAGGCGAGCATGTCTTCGCGATACATTATTTTTGACCTATTTACTTAGACTAATCACCGGGGTCGTTTGTTGCTTTGTAGCAACAAACAAATGACCACTATCCTTGCTTTCATTAGATTTGTTTCATCTCATTCTTTTCATCTAATTCTCTCACTCGTTTCCTTTCATGTTTCCTCTTTTAGAATGCCTCCTCAACGCGAAAACCAGATAGCGACTGCCGAACTGGCAGAAATTATTGCACAGCAAATGGCTGCTCAATTCCCAAACCTCTTTGCTCAATGGAACCAAGCCAACAACAACAACAATGGTCCATGCAATTTCAAGAGTTTTAACTCGGCTAAACCACTCAAGTTTAGTGGTTCTGAGGGAGCGACTGGGCTTCTTCAATGGTTCGAGAGCATTGAGAATACTTTCCGCCACGTGCAGTGTCCTGACAATCGCAAGGTCGAGTTTTCTTCGAGTGTGTTCCAGAAGAGGGCCCTTACGTGGTGGAACGGGGTTATGAGAGATCGTGGGGCAGATGTTGCTCTAGCACAGACATGGGCTGAACTTAGAGCTCTTATGATGAGGGAGTTTTGTCCTCGTCATGAACTGCGAGCATTGGAAAGAGAGTTTGATGGTTTGAAGCAAGATAGCGGTGAGCATCTAGCCTACACGGACCGTTATGAGGAGTTAAGTCTGTTATGCCCAAACATGGTCACGCCGTTGGATAAAGCAATCGAAAAGTACATTGATGGCCTCCCTGACTCAGTTCAGGACATTGTTACTGGTAGTAACCCCACTACGGTTAGGCAGGCCATTGAGCTATCTGCAACCTTGACTGAATCTCAGATCAGGAAACGTAAACTTTTTCGAAAGGGTGACAAGAAGCCAATCGAGGAATCAAAGACCATGGATGAACAGACTGGATCCCCTAAGCAGTCAAAGAAGCGAAAGGCTTCTCAGAACTTCGCCATGGTTACTCACAATGATCAAGCCATCCCCAACCAACCAGCTCAACCCCCTGCTAGGAAGCCATATAATGGAACTTCACCCTTGTGCAACCAATGTAAACTTCATCATCATGTTAATGTGAAGTGCCGCGAATGCCAAATTTGTGGACGTAAAGGTCATACAACAAAAGTTTGCCGAGCTGAAGTTGCACCAAATCAAGCTGACAACAATCCTGCTCAAGCTCGCTTTCCACCAGGTTCTTGCTACAATTGTGGCGAGATGGGTCATTTCCGAAGAAATTGCCCAAAGCTTGCTAATGCAAATCCAGTACAGGGATGAGCATCTGACCGACTAGAAGACAACAACCTTTAGAAATAATCATGTCTTATGTATTATTTTCTTTTGTTGTCAAGGTCCATGAAACAGTTGTTATCATTGTTTATAAATAAATCTTTTATTTACATTTCAATGTATTTATGAGGTTGTATGAACAACATATCCCTTACAATACCGACAATTAAGGAATCGTATTCCTTGAAAAGCAAACTACCCCCAAATAATTTTTCTATTTTATGATCTCTTGCGTTTTCCACGAAATTCCTAAGTACCCGTTTCTTCCAAGAAAAACGAAGTACAAGGCGCAAGTTACAACACTGGACGAATACCCAAGGTACCACTATAAATCCTTAATAGGGTACCTAAGGGTATTTCCGTAAATCCTAAAATTTTTATGTTCCTTAATTCGAATATTACGTTTCTTTGAGAACAAAATCGAATTTTTGGGAGATCTTCCTATCTTATCAGATAGATCCCAGAGGACATTGAAGTCCATCGACTGGTTTCCATATCCATATTTAATCAATAACAAGTTAATAACAAACTAATAACCAAGTTAAACAACTATGTGATTATGTGCTTATGTGTTCCTTTTTATGTTTTTGTGTGATCCAAGTTTTGCTATCCAAATCCTCGTAGAACCTTTCATATCTTCATATGAGAGATTCGTTGTAGGATACCCAAATGTACTACATAAAATCCTTAATGGACTACTACGTTGTAGTTAGTCCCTTGGATTATAAAGTACTACTCCATAATTAGACCCCTTGAGTGGTCTAGTTAAACAGATTGATCCAAAAATCTTGTTAGGGACATCATGTGATGATATAGCTGAAAGGACTCCTTGGTGGCCTAATTAATAAGATCATTTGTCGATCTAATTAAAAGGACCCCATGGTAGTCCAGTCACACTCATCACAGGTTTGATTTTCCTCCCCTAAACATTACAAGACAAACTGTGCGGACTATGCAAGGAATTACGTAATTATGGATGCATACATAATTATGGAATTCAGTGCACAGAAACCACAGCGAGTTTTGTCATGTGTCTAGAGTTGACTCGTTTCATTTTTGTTTCTGAAGAAATTGTGAAAAATGACTCATTCCGTTCATTTTTGTTTCTGAAGAGGTTGTGGAAAATGACTCATTCCGTTCATTTTCGTTTTTGAAGAAATTGTGAAAAATGACTCATTCCGTTCATTTTTGTTTCTGAAGAAATTGTGAAAAATGACTCATTCCGTTCATTTTTGTTTCTGAAGAGGTTGTGGAAAATGACTCATTCCGTTCATTTTCGTTCCTGAAGAAATCATGGAAAATGACTCATTCCGTTCATTTTCGTTTCTGAAGAAATTGTGGAAAATGACTCAGTCCGTTCATTTTTCATTCCTGAAGAAATCATGGAAAATTACTCATTCCCTTCATTTTCGTTTCTGAAGAAATTGTGGAAAATAACTCATTCCGTTCATTTTCATTCCTGAAGAAATCGTGGAAAATGACTCATTCCGTTCATTTTCATTCCTGAAGAAATCATGGAAAATGACTCATTCCGTTCATTTTCGTTCCTGAAGAAATTGTGGAAAATGACTCATTCCGTTCTTTTTCGTTTCTGGAGGAATTGTGGAAAATGACTCGTTCCGTTCATTTTCGTTTCTGAAGGATACCCATTAAGGAAAATAACTCATCCCGTGTATTTTTCGTTTCTGAAAATTTTCCATCGAAGGAAAATGAATATCCCTGATTCTTCCTTCATTTCCATTTCTGAAAATGTTCATTAAAGAGGAATATCAGGATATGCCTTATCCTTGATGGTTATTTAACACAAAGTCACAGACATGCTCCTACAAATAAATTTCGGGACGAAATTTCCTAAAGTAGGGGAGACTGTGACACCTGTGTCACTTCAACAATCAAACAAATACCAAGCCAATGAAGTATTGTATTTCTTACTTGGGATCTGTATTAATATGTGTATCTTTTGCACATATCGACCCTTGTTCGATTTCAAGCTCTAAATCGCTTTCTGGAAGGTTATACGCACACTAATGCGTAAATATAACCAATTTAATGCAACGAACACTCCGGAATAGTCAAATATACTTAACATACCTTTAATAACCTTTACATAACTTAGAAATAAGTTTTGAAGGCTTTGGTATGGCAAAAACAAGTTAATTCGCTTACAGGGACTAAACTTGACAAACTGCGAAAGTATGCCAATTTGAACTGTAACAAACATTCCGGAACATGACCATAAGTTAAACATACCATAAATATCCTTTACATAGCTTAGAAATAGGCTTTGAGGGGTTCGGTATGCTAAAATAAACTTTTGGGGTCATTCAGGGACTAAAAGCGTCAAAAAGTGCACAAGTTTTCATTTTCGCGCATAACTTACGTTCTGAATACATCCGGACATCCAAAAAATTTATGTAAGCACTAAAATATTTTATTTTAGTGTTTGGCATAAGAAAAATCCATTCGTCACGCCATTTGGATCATTTTTCGCGCTTATGCGCATTCCGTCGTAATTAACCGAACAACGTAACCGTACGGCTAAACGAACCGACACCCGAGATATATTTGAACACATTTTAAGTTTGCTATACTCTAACTTCATTTTAGAGCTTTTAAATGGGGTTAACGGGGCTTAAACATGTAAAAAAAAAAACGCATCGAAAACCAAGTTTTGAGGTTGCAGGGACTGAAACTGTAAATCTGCCAAACTAGGTCCTTAAGTAGGGGCCAGATGCAGCAAAACATTTTTTTCAGCTTTTAACAGCCCTTAACACTCTCCAAAGGCCAAGTGCCAAGTGTCAAACTCTTATGGTGGATGGCAAATGAGTTACCACAACTTTCCAACAAGTGTACGGCTTAGATCGTGTCCCCTTTTCCAAGAAATGATCCTAACGGTGAACCGAAAACTATAAATATCCACCTCCACCCTTCACTTTTCCTCACAAGAATCTGATCTTATGTGCTCTAAGTTGAAACATTTGTTTCATACCTGAGCTATTTTGATCTAGATTAGCATTCGGGGACCCTTTGTAAGTGTTCCTTCGTTCTTTTATTGCTTTTCGAGTCCGAAAGTCAAACTTTGTTTGACTTTCTGCGTTGACCAGTTTATGGTCAATGCGAAGTTCGTTTGAACTTCGCAACGTGATTGTAATCACGATGGTTATAGTCCCTTGTGACTATGCCTAATGATTACCACGTTGTCTAGGGTCGTAAGGGTAAGCGATCTAATAAATCGCTTATACCTTCGAACCCGACCCATTTGGTCGATCATTAGGATCCGACCAAACACATTAGGTGACCATAGTATATAGGGAATAACCTTCCAAGGTTATACCTTATGGTCACGACGTTTAGTTAGTTGTATGATAGGTAGTTTATATGCCTTAGGTAAATTACCAAAATACCCCTTTGATGCCAAAATTCATTTTAAACATATGTAACATAACTTTTGACATCTAAACTGATTTGACAACAATATTAGACATGTTAAGGAATATATTACTTGTCATAGGACTAGTTAGGCGGTCCGAACGCGTTTCACGCGAACGACGCGTTAAAGTAGCATAAGCTACCTAAACGGGTCGTAAAGGGTCACAAACACTTAGGTTAAGTTTCGTTTTAGTATGTGGGCTTTGTTAAACCATATTACACGAGTCTCCATACTCGTTTGGTTTACGAACCCTCATTCTATCCGATCCTCCGATATTAGGTCCGGTTTATTAACATAGTTACCTATATTAGGTGCCGTTTGATTCCGTGATCTCTAGCATTGCTTGGTGGTTATCTTAGGACTTCTGAGCAATCTCAAGTGAGTACATAGACCCCTCTTTTACTATTTTCCAAACATTTTGGGGTGAAACACATGTGCCTACTTGTTACTTTCATGCTTTTTATGCTTTCATATCATATGCCTGCTATGTTTCGTTAGTACATTATAGTACATGATTTCATTACATTTCATGCTATGTATGCCCATTGTGTGCGTACTTAGTACATTGTTTTACATTACATTTCATGCTATGTATGTCCATTGTGTGCATATTTAGTACATTGTTTTACATCACATTTCATGCTATGTATGCCCATTGTGTGCATACTTAGTACATTGTTTTACATTACATTTCATGCTATGTATGCCCATTGTGTGCGTACTTAGTACATTGTTTTACATTACATTTCATGCTATGTATGCCCATTGTGTGCGTACTTAGTACAGTTGTTTTCATCACATGCTTACATTTTGTTATGACATTTGGGTTGTTTACAATGGAACAATACATTCATTAACATTAGCTACGCCGTTCGTTAGTAGGTAGTGGTACCATAGGAATTGACAACTCCCGTTCCTGAAATCCTGGGTTTGTTTGGATTGAAAGGAATGACCGAATTCGATATACATAACTTAGATAAACCTTTAATTTGTTTAAGGGTTTATCGCCACAGTCTCAATGCTTGTATGTATGCATTTTCACAATACCGCATAAATGTTTGTATCAGTAAAGCATGCATTTGTTCCACAAAACATAACTTTGATTTAAACCATGTTTTACTTCAATACCTTGTTTTTGTGCATTTTACATATGGTTTAGTTGATATATGTCACGTACCATACATGACATTTTTGGATACACATTACATGATTTACATTAGACATAAACATTTTGACATTGATATACACAATTCATGATTTACATTAAACACAGACTTTTGATATGGTTTACACAATAACAGTTTGACATTTGATTATACATAAACAATTTACATTGGTGGTTTGGTTTGAGTAAGTGATTTAAGTAACGATGCGTGTGTAATATGATACAAGCATGGTGGATACGCCGCTGGTACTTCCTATATATAAGTGATTGTATGGTATTACATATCGTAGCGTTATTTGAATCATTTCAATTTGGACATATAACATTTTATACAAATAACATACTTTTCACAAGACATTAATTTACAAACAACTTATTTTATACAAACTCATTTTACATGGTTATTCATTTAACCATACATTATTCTCTTATTTATACATATCATCTGATCTTATCGTTTTTCATATGATTTACAAGACAAAGCAAATTACAAGGTTCATGACTAAACATTTTCTCAAATATAAGTCATGAATTATGTTTTCACAAAACCTATGTATCTCACAGGCATTTTTATGCTGACGTACCTATTTTCACATGTGTTTTCAGGAGATGATGCATAGGACTTATCAAAACATACTTAGGCGGACCTGTGCCTTAGTGACTTAAAACGAGACAAGAACTAGTTAATTTATGTTATGTACTCTTTGGTTCTTGTTTAAAACAATGTAAACTTTCATGTTTGATTAATAAAACGAAACTTCGATTTCCATGGTTGTGAAACATTAATTCTGTTACAACACTCCCCGACGTTTCGGCCACGTTTTGTATGTTCTACGTGGTCGGGGTGTGACAACTGGTAGTACCTCTTCAAGATATAGAGGTAAACGAAAAATTAAAATTTGTTGAGAAACCTCTTTAGATAGAAGACAGAAAGGTTATGTTTCTCAAACGCAAACGGTTAGTACTTGTCAAAGTCAAGTGGAATTCAAAAAGAGGACCCGAATACACCTGGGAGTTGGAATCAGAGATGAAGCGAAAGTATCCCTACTTGTTCCAGTAAATCTCGAAGACGAGATTTTAATAAGGTAGGGAGGATGTAACAACTCTCATTAAAAGTACTAATTCTTAACTTATTTTTTTTTCCAATAGGAAACCCTAATTGAGACCCCCAAGTAATCCTGCATAATCCCTAAAAAATTCAGAACAATCGGAATCAGGATCAGGGCCCCTAAAACTCATGGGGGGTGTTTCCTAGTTGATATTATCAACACAGTTTTACGTGTAATTCGAATTTGAATGAGCGACCAACTCACCTGAGCTACTGGGACATGGGGCTACCCTATGGTAGGGTGGTGCCCCTCGCGCCACGCGAGGGGGGCTATTTTCCAAATATAAATAGAGGGGTGTGGGACTTGATTTCCTGCGTTGGTTCGACATTAAAACTCATTTCGTACATTGAGTTCTCATCTGTTTACTACATAACACACACAATCACGAAACGTTGCCGCGATAACAGGGTAATAACTCGATCGCTACTACGATTCAATGTCCAATCGATTAAAACTATCCGATGAATGTTTAAGTGCTGCTCAAATTAGGGTTATACTTTGTCATTCATTGTAAATTCGATGGATGTTTAAGTATTGCACTTTGTCATTCGTTGTGAGGGTTTAATCTCGTGAGTTATCGTAAATGTTGTATTAGTTACTGACCTAGTTCGTGTGCATGTTATTTAAAATAGGTTACAAGGCTAAACAGTAGGCTAAACTCTGCCCGTATAAATCTACAATGTGAGTCATTCTCTTTTATCAAAAGTATTTTACAATACTCCATTTTCAAATGTTATAATTACAGGGATTAAGTCATGGTTATCTTGAATCACTGGCTAATTGGGGTATTGTGCACATTACTAATTTCTCACGGTTAGGCTAATAAATCCTAACAGTGATAATCATCACTACTTGGGGAAGGACCCAATAGTGGTATGACCATCGTCACCAGGTGACACGGCGCCAGATAAAAATAAGATAGAAGCCATTGTAATCGCTCTTATGCTGTAATTTATAACCATGTGTCGTTTTATGCAAAATGAATGATTCACCAGTATTTCCCCGCTGATAAAATATTTTTAAAACATGTTTCAGGCGACCTGCTGTAAATCAAGGAAAACGTGCTACGGAGCACTAACAAGCTTGAAGAGGTGGCTCAGTTAAAATGAATAAACATGTTTTAAATAAATCAGGGAATTTCCTAGTAAAATTCCTCTATTGTAAATACGGGGTTTATCCCGACTTATGAAATAAAATAATCGGGCATTTTCAAGTTTTAAAAAGATCCTGTAAATCTTCCGCTTTCACATCATAGATACCACGGGTTCCTGTCCCGCGGCTCTTGACCGGGTCAAACCGGGGCTGGGGCCGCGACAAGCTACACCTAGACCCCTATGCCACACGGGCCGCGTAACCCCTTGCTAAACTTTACGGGGGCCGCGAGAAAGTCGAAATGTGACCCTATAAATAGCAGGTATCGGGTTTCATCAAAACTCGTTCATTTCTTTTCTCAATCACGAAAATCTCTCACAGTAGGCATAATTTTCAAGTATAATACTCCCTAATTAGTGAGGTTCTGCTCCGTTGTAAGTATTATAACCCTAGTTTTGTATTAGATACGCTGCCCGATTGATCCAGGGTTCCGTAACAACTGTCGTGGTTCTGCCCGATGTAGTTGTTTGAATACCGTCTCGGGGAGGGTATCGTTAATATAATTAAAGGGTTATTATACTAACATATGTACATTTGTGTAAATTATAGATTAACTCCAGGAAACCCTAGAAGAAGTCTAAAACAGCAATGTGAGTTTATCCGCTTTTTGTTAACCCTTTTGTGAACTGTTTTACAAAACCTTAAATGTTTTATAATATGATTAAGCAGTGATTGAGACTTTGTATTTCTTCAATTACTGCCGGTATGTTGGGGTTTTGTATACAAAATGTGGAACACGTTACCATTGGACGACGAGTTAGCCAATGTGTAATATGACCCACCAGTCAGGATTGACAGTACTGAATGAGTAATTGTGTAGAAATAAATAATGTGATCGCTCTCAATACTGTGTTAATGGATAAAATGTTTCTTAATTAAACTGGGATTCATTCACCAGTATTTCCCACTGACAAATATTTTTAAAACGCATTTCAAGTAACACAATGTGACAGCCAATTAGTAAAAAGCCAGGTGGAGAGCACTGACGGCTTGGAAAAATGTGGCTATAAAAGTTACAAAAAATACGATGTTTTAAATTCAATAAAATAGGGTTTATCCCTATAAACGTATTGTAATAAAGAAACTTGGGTTTACCCATGTGGTTATTAATATAAAATATGGTGGTTTTACTCTGATAAACAATTTCCTAACTATGGTCCTGATGTAATTTCCGCTGCCAAATAAATAATTAACCTGATACCACCACAAACGAATGTTCGCGGATGCCCGTTCCCGGGATAGATAAGGGGGCGGGGGTTGCGACATAAAGCGTGAACACGTTTGGGTTTTGATTCCTTTCGACTGAGAGCGTCAGCTACCACGTTAGCCTTACCCGGATGATACTTGATTGCACAGTCATAGTCGTTTAAGAGTTCTACCCAGCGGCGCTGTCGCATATTCAAATCCTTCTGGTAAAAACTATGCTGAAGGCTCCTGTGGTCGGTATAAATAGTGCATTTAGTACCGTACAGGTAATGCCTCCAGATTTTGAGTGCAAACACCATGAATCCCAACTCTAAGTCATGTGTCGTATAATTCCTTTCGTGAACCTTCAACTGTTGCGAGGCGTAGGCTATCACCTTCTCGCGTTGCATCAACACGCAACCGAGACCCTGAATGGAAGCATCACAATATACCACAAAATCTTCAGTGCCTTCAGGTAGAGACAGAATTGGTGCACTGCAGAGTTTCTGTTTCAGTAGCTGAAAATCATCCTCTTGTTTCGTTCCCCATGAGTATACAACGCCTTTCTGTGTCAATGAAGTAAGAGGTTGGGCGATCTTCGAAAAGTCCTTAATAAACCTGCGATAGTACCCAGCGAGTCCAATAAATTGTCTCACCTCTGAAGGAGTCTTTGGTGCCGCCCAATTCCTTATAGCGTCAATCTTAGCAGGATCCACGTGTATCCCTATTTCATTCACAATGTGGCCAAGGAAGTGTACCTCTCGAATCCAGAAGTCACACTTAGAGAATTTCGCGTAAAGCTGCTCCTTCCTCAGAAGTTCCAAAATAAGTCGTAAGTGCCGCTCGTGATCCTCCTTGTTCTTTGAGTAGATCAGAATGTCATCGATAAACACGATAACGAATTCGTCGAGATATGGTTTGCATACACGGTTCATGAGATCCATGAAGACCGCTGGGCGTTCGTCAACCCAAACGGCATAACCAAAAACTCATAATGCCCATACCGCGTTCGAAAAGCCGTTTTTGGAACATCCTCCTCTCGAACTCTCATCTGGTGATAGCCCGATCTTAAGTCAATCTTTGAATAAAAACTTGACCCTTGCAACTGGTCAAATAAGTCGTCGATACGTGGTATAGGATAACGATTTTTAACTGTCACCTTGTTGAGTTCCCGATAATCAATACACATGCGAAAGGACCCATCTTTCTTCTTCACAAACAGAACTGGGGCTCCCCAAGGTGAAGAAGTTGGTCAGATAAAACCCCTATCCAACAGTTCTTGAAGTTGATTAGATAACTCTTGCAACTCTCCAGGTGCAAGACGATAAGGAGCACGAGCAATTGGAGCCGCTCCTGGTGCAAGATCGATCTGAAATTCCACTTGACGGTGAGGAGGTAAACCAGGCAGTTCCTCAGGAAATAAATCAGGATATTCACGAATAATTGGCAGGTCTTCAATCTTTCTTTCTTCTGATGGAGTATCAGTAACAAGTGCTAGAATAGCAGGATACCCCTTTCGTAGACATTTCTGTGCTTGCATAGCTGAGATAATACCAACCATCATCCCACTACGATGCCCTTGAACCGATAATAACTCTCTATTGGGGAGAGGAATACGTACGATCTTCTCCTTGCATAGAATCTCAGCTTGATGTTTGGACAACCATACCATACCAACCACTATATCAAAACTTCCGAGGGTAACAGGAAGGAGGTCAATATCAAACACTTGACCCACAAGATCTAGTTTACACCCAAAAAGGACATGTGAAGCTTCAATCGTTTTTCCATTTGCTAATTCTACTACGTGCTTAACTTCTAAAGGTATTGGGGTGAACCCTAATTGCTGACTGAACTCTAGGGACACACAACTCCAATCGGCACCATAATCAAATAATACAGAAGCAAAGAGGTTATTCACAGAAAACGTACCAGTCACGACATTGCCGTCGTTCCTAGCATCACCAGCACCAATCGTAAACACTCTTCCACGAGCACCATTGCCCCCATTGTTGCCATTGTTGTTGTTCCCAGCATTGTTGTAGTTGTTCTGACGGTTGTTGTTATCATTGGCATTCTGATTCAGCTGAGGGCAATCCCGCTTGATGTGACCCTCATCCCCACACTGGAAACACCCTTTCCTATAGCCTTGGTTCTGATGGGACAGCTGCCTTTGTTGTTGCTGATGCTGCTGATTCTACTGCTGCTGCTTTGGGTACGGGACTCTACAGTCTTTTGCCTCATGGCCCAACTTATCGCATCTACGGCAAGCCCGAACACACAGTCGATGATGATGATAACCACACTTGTTGCACTTTGGCTTCTTACCAGCGTAGGAGCCTTGATTCTGATTGCTGCCCTGGCCTTGGTTAACTGAGGACGACTGACTGAAACTACGGTTATTGATGTTGTCAGGCTTTTTCTGGGATTGACTGGCACTGGTTGCCTTGTCAGCATCGTTCCATTTTCGTTTGTTGTCAGTAGCAGGTGTGGTAGCGGTGGCAGCAGGGGTAGTAGCAGAAACACGAGGCTGTAGCAATCCACGCTCGACCTCTTGGTCGGTAATCTTGTGTGCTAAACGGATGATCTGAGGTAGATTGTTAAGGTTTGCAGCAGTGACATACCCCTTTACGGCTGGTGCTAGGCCCTTGAGATACAACTCAATTCATCGAGGTGGGGGTCGAGACATGTTAGGACACAAAATTGCTAGTTCGTGAGATCATTTCGTGTAAGCCTCGATCTCGGACCCTTCCATCTTCAAATCATAGTACTCGTTCTCGAGCTTCTGAATCTCGTCACGGGGACAGTACTCCTCCCGCATTAACTCCTTGAAATCATCCCAAGTAGTGGCATTAGCCATCTCGATGCCCAACATCTGTACCTGGGCATCCCACCAAGTTAGGGCACCATCCTCCAGAATGCCTGTAGTATACTTCACATGGTCCCCCTCGGGACAATTACACATAGCGAACACTGATTCAGCCTTCTCAAACCAACGCAGTAACCCCACAGCCCCTTCAATCCCACTTAACGTCTGTGGCTTACAATCCATGAATGACTTGAATGTGCATGCAGGATGATGGTTCTGATTTGCTTGCTGACCTAATGGACGAAAGGAAAATACAACACATGGGTGAGAGTTGTGTACGTGACACAAGAATAAAGGAGATTTGGCACATATCGTACCAGCTTGTTAGGCTGCTAATGCCTCAGCCACACGAGTGTTAATCAGATTTGTCAACTCAGCATGAGTTATCGCAATGTGTCCACGTCCATGGCCTTGATGTGCGTGAGTGTTATTAGTTTTTAATGTATATGTTAAGCCCATTTTGACACTTTTTAGCCAAGTTTTAAATTTATAAAACACGATATTTTACTAACACCAAACATACATATGGGCAAGTGCACCCATCGTGAG
The DNA here is from genome assembly GCA_030545235.1 of Helianthus tuberosus. Classification (NCBI taxonomy): domain Eukaryota; kingdom Viridiplantae; phylum Streptophyta; class Magnoliopsida; order Asterales; family Asteraceae; genus Helianthus; species Helianthus tuberosus. Next base: position 94,809,204 of record CM060410.1, read on the forward strand.
CGTAGTATAGTGTTGGCAAGATACTGAGGTCATCCAAGGACACAAGAGCTTTTAGTAACGGTTTATCCTCAACGTCTAATCAAATCAAAAGTTAGAAAAAGGTTTTAAACTAGAAAAATAAAAACTAACTAAAATGCTGAAAGATAAAATAAAAATAAAAACAGATAGACAAGATGAATCACTTGGCTCCGACTCGTGTTTAGTGTAACCTTTGATTATTTCCGCACTTTTGCACTTTTTAAGAGATTATCTTAGTTATTGTAGTAGGCCCCTTTTTTGAAGTTGACGTTACCCTCAACCCAGTAGTTTGAGTCAGCAAGGATACAATCCTAAAGGGTTGGATTATTGAAAGATAATTAATTAAGTTATTAATGCATATTATGGTAGGCCCCTCTTTTGGAGGTGACGTTACCCTCGGCTAAGTAGTCTGATTCAGCAGGGGTACAGTCCTAAATAGCCGGATTAAAGTATTAATAGTAGCTTACATATGAGGGGGTCAAAGAGTTTGGACCCCCGCCATCCAATACCGGTGGGTATTGAAGGAGGTCCTACTAAATTTGACCCAGGTCCTTGCAGGATCTATACACTGAACAAGGCAAGACTCTTACCAAATTGTTCCCTTAACCCCCGACCAGGTAGCCAACATACCTCCATATAGACCGTGGAGATATGAATGATGAAAATCTTTTATTTTATATAGACTGTAAAATAATGCCAAGACACCACGGACAAACGATAAGCAAGACTCACCTTCAACATAAGAAACTAGTTATTAAAGACATTAATACATAACCAAGTAAAAAGTGCGAAAGATTAAAAATAAAAAGTATTACACTAGACACTTGTCTTCACCAAGTGATGTAAGAGACTTAGGCAAACATGGCCTTTGGTTGTCAAGAACTCTTACGATAAATCTTGGATCCCGAGACGACTCACACACTCTACGATGGACTATGGATGATGGTGGTGGATGATGGTGTTGTGATGGTGGTGGGTGGTGGGTGAAGTGTGAGAGACATGGTGTGATAAGGGATGGTTTGCAAATGAGCCAAGCACCCCTATTTATAGCCTGAACAACAGCCCGGGCACGGCCCCGTGTCCATTGGGCACGGCCCCGTGTCCATCCTCCTTCTCTGTCTTCATTAATTGCAGTTTGTCTGCATTAGTTGACCACGCCCCCGTGTCTGTTGGGCACGACCCCGTATGCAGAAGCGTATCTGTACTATCAAGATTTGCCTGGATTCTGCGAATCTTATAGTTGACCACGGCCCTGTGTCTGCTGCGCACGGCCCCGTGGTGGGCGATAGAAGCTTCTACAGCTTTGTCTTTTCTGCGGACTCTTGGGCACGCCCCTGTGCTCATTGAGCACGGGGCGTGTTCAGTCTTCTGTTCTTTTGTTTTGCTTGGGAAGATACTGTCAGGGAGGCCGGGCATGCCACGTTTGTTCCTTTTCTTGTATTTATGTTAGATTTAGCTGCCTTTTTGCTTCTTTTGTTCATTTGAGCTCAATTAATCCTGAAAATACAAAAGGAAGACAAAAACACACTTTTTCCAACATTAGTACTAAAAAAGGGTTAGCTTTATGCCACAATTGATGTAATTTATATGTTGCATTTTGTGCACATCAAATACCCCCACACTTGAATCTTTGCTTGTCCTCAAGCAAAACTCTTTATAATGTGGCTTTACACTCCCAAATGGAATGGGTAGAAGAGAAGGTTTTTGGGTTTGTCATAGAGTGTCGGGATTTCCAAGATTCTTTATTAAGTTTTATTTTTATTTATTTACAATCCTATTCGTCATGATTTATTTAAAACATTACATAAGATAAATTGCTTATTAGGGCATAACATGCTTTTTTTAAAATTTCACTTATATACAAGTTCACATACCTTACGGGGGATCACTCAACACTCGGCCGAAGATGTATTTTAGTGGATCACTCGAGAGCGGCATGGAACTTACTCCTACCATAAGCTTGCCAAGCAATAAATCCTCCTCCTTTTTAACTATACACCTTTGTAAATATCAAGAGAACTTTTGGGGTGAAGGGTTAGACTTGGGTTAAAGGTAGGTGGTTGGGTTAGTAGTTAGTAAAAGGGCGAAAAGCATAAAAAGTGTCGGTTTTCGTAAGACTTTTTATTTTTGAAATTTTTATTTTGATGAAGCCATTATTCAAACAAAGTTATTTTTGATAAACTTGTTTGTTTATTTTTCTTTTGCTTCATCATCAATATTTTTTTTTTTTGAAAGTCATAAGAAAAACCGAGCTTGTTACTAAAACAAAGGGTTTAAAAATAAAAAAATATTTTGGTGGGTAAAAGGGTTTTTGTTTTGGGTTAAGAAATGAAAAGGTTTAGGCTCAAAGGGGTTAACCAGGGGGATTTTTGGGTAGGTGGTAAAAAAAATAAAAATAATGGTGTAGAAAATAAAAAGGGTTAGTCCTAATGCCTCAGTCATTTACTTACTCAGGTTTAAGTTGGTAAGGACCGGGAATGTATCGTCGTGGCAAGTTCTAGAGTCGTAAGAACCAAGCGGCTATTCACACAAGAAACGAAAAATGAGCATTTAGTTTAAAGATATATATTTGTATGCTCAATAAAGGCTCAAAACTCACTTTTTGTGGGAATGGGTTTTTATGTGATCAAGTATATATAATCAAATTTTAATTAAGCTTGTCATGCAGTTTCATAATTTTCTTATGTTGGTTCTTTTTGTCACGACGCTATCGGTTGTAAATTTGTAAAATATAACCTTTTTTAGAACTTGAAATTCCCAAATTAAACCTAGACAAGTAAAAAAAATGATTTTTTTTTGAAAAAATTTCGGGTGATTAGCGGTTCCAATAGAGTTTTGTGTAAGGCTTGTATTTAGGACTTGCAAGATTCAAGGTTTTAGCACCCCCCCCCCCCCACACTTAAATTACACATTGTCCTCAATGTGTCCCAAAAATAAGTTTTTAGGTTGATTGAATGTGTAAAAAGGTGTGAAAAAGCAAAAATTAATGTTACTGGGCGTCTGGACACGGCCCCATGCCGGATGGACACGACCCCGTGGTCAGAGTGCCAGTAACAATTACTTACAGAAGGTGGACACGGGGACGTGTCGGCTGGACACGACCCCGTGTCTGGCAAAAGTCTGCAGATTTAAACAAACAGCAGGTCCGGGGAAGTGGGCACGGGGGCATGTCGGCTGGACACGACCCCGTGTGGATAATCTGCAAAGGTGAAAAACAGGTTTCTGGCTTCGTTTTTCCTGCTCCGGCTTTAGTAGTACTAATATTTAGTACTCTAAGCCTCGTATGTACCTGTTTTGTCAATAAACACTACTCCAAACCATAACAAGCATCATAAATTACCATCGTTCAACATCCATGTCACAAAGTTAACAAGAAAAAAAAATGCAGAAAATAAAAAGAGTTAAAGGAAAGTAAATTGTTCAACACACGGCACGCAGGCCGAAAATTATTCAAGATAAAAGAGGGTTAACCTGTGGGATCACCAACCAGCTGCTCCTAACTCCGCTCCTCCCGCCTAGTCCATGTCCTCGTCCTCATCATCATCTCCTCCTCCACCGTGCCCTGCTATGTACTCCCGGATATTCCCAATGTCATCTTGGATGTCGGATATGTTTCTCTCGATTGCTCCGACCCGGGTATACGTGTTGCTCGCCATGTTATAGGTGTTCCTGGTGCACATGACGTTTTCCTGCAATAAATCATGTAAACTTTGGAAGTTAGGAAAACCGCCTCCTTGTGAGGAGGATTGCCCCGGATCACCGTGGGGCTGGTACCGGTACTGACGATGTTGTGGAGCGTGAAGGACGAGTGCCTCTTGCGGGTTCCATGCATGCCCTTGGATTCTTTGGAAGCTAACCGACCCGTCTTCGGCTTGATAGATCAAGTTCATGGAGCGGCAGATGTGTATGTCTACTCTTCCCGACCATGGACTTCTTTGGAAAGATCGAGGCATGTTCACGAAGCGCTTGAAGAGACGGTATATCCACCCCCCGAAGAAGATAGGGGTTGGTGGAGTAGCAAGCAAGTTCCAATGCATGTTTCGGAGCAGGAGGTACGGAACATCGAGGTGTCTGCGGTTATGAATGCAATGAAGGACCACCAAATCTCTCAACCCAACAACGCCACCGCTATCATGCCTTTGGCTAAGAGAGTAAGTGAGGACCCTATGGATGTAACGGTAAAGCGGGTCCCTCAGCTTAGTGTTCTTAGTGCTGCTCGGGTTGTAGTGCCCTTCTCCAATTTAAGCCCATGCGGCTTGGCGCTCGTTTTCATCCAACTCTCGCACCCCTCCGGTGTTCTCTTCATTACCCGCATCTTCCTCCGCATACAACCCTACTATTGACCCAAACTGTGCCATCGAAATCGAGTACTTAGTCCCCCCACATCGGAACTCTACCCCATCATTGTCAAATGGGTCGCACCTTGAATTAAACACAAAGGTGCTATAGAATTCCAAAGTATATTCGGGGACCGAGCGAAGACGAGTAGTAAGGGCGACTCTCAGCGGCCCGGTGACTAGGTTGTTGAAGCGGTCAAGTTGGTTCACCAATGTCAACAGATCCGTGCACACTTGTCTTGGGTATTCCTCCGGTCGGGTTCGAAGCATGTCGTATCTAGCCTTAGCATCTTGCTCACTTGCGTTGAACCTTGTGAATTTCTTCGACATCTGAAAGAATACACCAAAAGTTAGCACGAAACAGTTGAAATTTCAGAGAAAACTGAAAACAGTTAGCTGGACACGGCCCCGTGTTCAGTGGACACGACCCCGTGTCCAGGCGTCTGTTACTCAAAAACTTCATTTTTCGACCCGGTTTTGAAAACTTGAAAATTTTTGGTCCAATAGGTGCGGTTTCCCTCGAAAATGAAACCCCAAGTGCCGTTTTTCGCAAAAACAAACCGTTTACCCCTTTGATTTTATCTTTTTCGGTTCAAAGACAAGGGTTTGAGGTTTTTGTGAGAAATCGGGCAAATCTATGAACAATACAAGTGGATTTACTTCCTATAACACTAATCTAAACTAATGCTAACAGATTTATGCAAAAATTTGAGGTTCGATCCGGATGAAGTTCAAGAACCCTAGATTTTTCCCCAAATTTTTGATGTTTTAACTACATGCAAGTACCTAATCTAACTACTAATGGTGATAGAATCATACCTTGGTGTTGTTAGAGGTAGAGGAGACGTCGAAATTCTGCAGAAAATCACCTGAACCAGAGAGTTTTCGGGGAAACGGGGCGTGTGGAATGAAGTAACTGTTATGAAAAAGGGGTTTTATCCCGACAGTTGCGCGGACACGGCCTCGTGCCGAGCAGTTTTTTTTTAGTGCTCATGTCAGTGCCCTGTTTTCCCAAAAATCGGTTAGAAGACTTAACGATTAAGATGTCATCCCGCTTATTCGTAACTTATCAGGTATGATGTTGATGCTTTTATTCTTCGACTGTTTGAAGCGAGATTTCTTCCTCTTCATCCTCAATGAATCCTTCATAGAGTTTCAGCCGTTAGCCATTGACTTTGAATGGAGGTCCATTCCGAGATTTAATTTCTACTGCACCGTGTGGGAAAATATGGGTGATGGAAAAAGGTCCTGACCACCTAGACTTTAATTTACCAGGAAATAATCGAAGTCGTGAATTAAACAATAGAACTTGATCTCCTACTCGAAATTCATTAGGTTTAATGTGTTTGTCATGCAAATTTTTCATTCTTTCCTTATAAATTTCAGAGTTAGAGTATGCATAATTCCTTAATTCGTCTAATTCATTTAATTAACAAAATCGATTTCTACCGGCAAATTCTAAATCTAAGTTTACATTTTTAATTGCCTAGTAGGCCTTGTGAGCTATTTCTACTGACAAATGACAGCTTTTTCCATAGACGAGCTTATATGGGGTTGTACCTATTGTTGTTTTATAAGCAGTTCGAAAAGCCCATAAAGCATCGTCTAATTTATCGGCTCATTCCTTTTTACTTAACCCTACGGTTTTTTCAAGTATTCGTTTTAAACCTCTATTAGTCACTTTGGCTTGTCCGTTTGTTTGAGGGTGATATGCCGTTGAGACCCTATGATAGACCCCATATCTTGTTAAAAAAATTTCAAGTTGATGGTTGCAAAAATGGGTACCTCTATCACTTATTAATGCTTTAGGTGTAGCAAAACGAGAGAATAATTTTTTCAGAAATCTTACCAAAACTCTTCCATCGTTTGTTGGAAGTGCCTCGGCCTCGGCCCATTTAGACAAGTAATCTACTGCCACAAGTATATATTTGTTTCCTTTTGACGGTGGGAAAGGTCCCATAAAGTCGAGTCCCCACACATCAAAAATTTCACAAACAAGAATGCCATTTTGTGGCATTTCGTTTTTGAAAGAAATATTACCTGTTCTTTGGCAAGCATCACATGTCTTGACAAGACTTTGGGCGTCCTTGTAAATGGTTGGCCAATAAAATCCTAAGTCAAATACCTTTCATGCGGTACTAGCGGCACCATGATGTCCTCCGTATGGACCTTCATGACAATGGCGGAGAATCCTTCGTGCTTCGCTACCATGTACGCATCGTCGGATGAGTTGGTCAGCACACATTTTGAAAAGATAGGGATCTTCCCAAAAATAGTGTTTTACATCAGCAAAGAATTTCTTTCTTTGATGATGTGGCCAACCTTTTGCTACTATACCGCTAGCTAGGTAGTTAGCATAGTCGGCGTACCATGGTTCTTGTCTGCATTCCACCATTTCTAGGGACCCTTTTGGAAATTTTTCGTTGATTTGCTCGTCCCTGGTTGCCTCCAAAGCTGGATCTTCTAAGCGTGAAATATGATCTGATGCGGTGTTTTTAGCTCCTCTTTTGTCTTTGATTTCAATATCAAATTCTTGGAGGAGTAAAATCCACCTAATCAAACGTGGTTTTGAGTCCTGCTTTTTGAAGAGATATCGAATGGCTGCATGATCTGTATAGACTATAGTTTTAGAAAGAACAAGATAAGAACGAAATTTATCAAAAGCAAATACCACAACTAGTAACTCTTTTTCAGTTGTTGTGTAATTTTCTTGTGAATCGTTAAGTGTTTTACTAGCATAATAAATTGGGTGAAAATGCTTTTCTTTTCTTTGTCCCAAGACAGCTCCAACTGCAAAGTCACTTGCATCACACATGATTTCGAAAGGGAATTTCCAATCAGGCGCTATCATGATAGGTGCATTGACTAGCTTTTTCTTCAGGGTTAGAAATGCTTGATTGCAATCCTTGTCAAAGATGAAAGGGGCATCTTTTTCAAGTAATTTTGTTAGAGGCCTTGAGATTTTTGAAAATTCTTTGATAAACCGCCTATAAAATCTGGCATGCTCTAGGAAACTTCTGATAGCTCTAACGGAGGATGGGGTGGTAATCGAGAAATAGTGTCTATTTTTGCTCGATCAACCACCATTCCTTCGCTTGAGATTTTGTGACCGAGTACTATTCCCTCCGTTACCATGAAATGGCATTTTTTCCAATTAAGGGCGAGGTTAGTTTCCTCACATCGGGATAGCATTCATTCAAGGTTATCGAGGCATTGGTAGTATGAATCCCCAAAGATAGAAAAGTCGTCCATGAAGACTTCCATTGTCTTTTCTATCATGTCATGGAAGATGGCTACCATGCAACGTTGGAATGTTGCGGGGGCATTACATAGACCGAATGGCATGCGTCGATAAGCAAAAGTTCCATAGGGACATGTGAAGGTTGTCTTTTCTTGGTCTTCGGGTGCTATCGGGATTTGAAAGTAACCTGAAAACCATCCAAGAAACAGTAAAATTTATGACCGGATAATCTTTCTAACATTTGATCAATGAAGGGCAAAGGAAAGTGATCTTTCCTCGTTGCTTCATTTAATCGTCTATAATCTATACATACTCTCCATCCTGTGACGGTTCTCGTTGGTATTAATTCATTCTTTTCGTTAGTTATTACCGTCATACCTCCTTTCTTTGGAACTACTTGGACGGGACTTACCCAAGGACTATCGGAGATAGGATAAATAAGTCCGGCGTCAAGTAATTTGATGACTTCGTTTTTAACCACTTCTTGAACATTTGGATTTACTCGACGTTGTGGTTGTATTACCGATTTGTAGTCATCATTCATTAAAATCTTGTGCGTGCACATGGAAGGGCTTATTCCTTTAATGTCTACAAGCTTCCAAGCAATCTCATTTTTGTGTTTTTTCAAAAGTGTAATTAATTTTTCTTTTTCTAAACTACCTAATTTAGACGAAATAATTACAGGTGACTTACCATCTTTGTCTAGAAAAGCATATCCCAAACCTATTGGAAGTTCTTTGAGCTCAAGAGGTGGGTCTTTAGAAGACTACTTATTTGGTTGCTCATTTTGATCAAGAACTTTAAAAGTTTGTTCTATGGCGACCTCTTCTTCAACAAAGTGGTCAATCTTTTCACTTGTATCGGGTGGTTCATCTTCATCTTCAATTAGGAGGTCATTATTGCCGAATGGATATTTCATTGACCGCTCAAGATCGACACTTTTTTTAAATGCCCCTAATTGAATTGATAGATTGTTGTACTTCCGGTTTTTCAAGGCTTCGTGGGTTTTTACAAAGGGTCGTCCCAACACTAAAGGAGCGTCATCGAGGATGACAAAGTCGTTTGGGATTACCATTTGATTTGTTTGAACCAAGACATCTTCAACTACACCGATTGATTTTATTACTATCCGATTGGATAGAAAAATGGGTATTTGAAGTGGAGAAAATCACTAATACTTAATTTTTTGAAAATGTAGTTGGGCATTATGTTAATACAAAGATCTTTATCAATTGTGACATTACTAATAAAGGAATTTTGAAAAAAACATGGAACAGGTGTAATGTTTGTCACACCCCGACCACGTGTAACATACAAAACGTGGCGGAAACGTTGGGGAGTGTTGTAACAGAATTAATGTTTCATAACCATGGATACAAAAAGTGTTTCGTTTTATTAAACATTGAATATTTACATCGTCTGGAAATCTAAATACACAATTTAAACATAGTCTATCATTGTTATTGAGTCACTAAAGCCTCGTCCAGTCCTATGTGAGCATGCATCTTATCAATCGATATCATTCAACAATACCTGAAACATATGTGAAAACGAGGTCAGCAAAGAAATGCTGGCGAATACATAGGTTTTGTAGGAGTGTTGAAATCATGGCTAGTTTAGATGTTGCAATACTTTATAAAAACCTTGTTTTGAAAAGAGTATAACATTGCAACTTAATTAACCAACTCAAATCAAGCGGGTTATAGTTTATAAAACCTCGTAGCCACGACTCGTAACCCAAAAACATTTGTTTTAGTAAAGCAAATTGTGAAACATCTCAAAATAAATCGTTAATGAAACTCGTTAATAAATCTCGTTAAAAACTCGTATAGTTTATATCATATCGAAAATCTCGTTTGTGTGACATCGTTTGAAAATTGTTTACCCAAGTGAACTAAATAACGCCACGGCATGTAATATGATGAAATCTTTTATATATAGGAAGTACCAGCGGCGTATCCACCATGCTTTCATCACATTACACCCGTCCCGTTATCTAAACACTTAACCAAAAACCAATCGTATATCGCTTTGAATCCAATCGTTTAACTCATTAATACATCGCGTGAAAACCAATCGTTTAACCAAATCGTATAATTCATTTTAGGCCGTGAAACTACTTATGTGATTGTCTCGCTAATAACATTCAAACCTTCGTGACTCATCCCTCGTCGCTTCTCGTTTTCGCATTAACAAACCCTTACCAAAGGGTAAGTTAACAATTATAGATTCAGTCGCTACCCACCACCCCCACACATAACCACGGGTGCAGTATGATAACGGGATTTGTCAGATCCTATGGTACCATAACCTAATACTGGTCGGCTTGATCATTGCTAATGAATGTCATTTGTTATGTAACCCAACCAACAAGTTCGTTCCCATTATCGAAATCGTTATTAGTTTTGTATAAATCGTCTTAATCGTTTTTGAAACCATCGTTATAACATCGAAAATCGTTTTGATACCATCGTTATAACCTTGAAAACATTTAGCACATATGAGTCACCCCAAAACAATTGAAAGCAGTAAAAATAGGGGAATAATGTACTCGCCTGAGAATGCTTAGAGGTCTTGAACAACAACCAAACAAAGCTAGAGGGAGCACGGAATCAGTCGGCAATCTAAAACTATAAAAATAAACCGGACTAAAATCGGGAGATCGGATAGGATGAGGCTTGGTAAACCAAATGAGTATTGGAACTCATATGATATGGTTTAACAAGGCCTACATACTACATGAAACCTAACCTAAGTGCTTTCGACCCATCGCGACCCATTAAGGTAGCTTATGCTACTTTAACGCGTCGTGCGCGTGAAACGCGTTCGGATCGCCTAACTAATCCTATGACAAGTAGAATATGCCTAAACATGTTACATAATCAGTTATGTGACAAAGGTTTAGGTTACATATGCTTAATTACCTATTATACATGAAAAGGGTATTCTGGTAATTTACCTAAGGCATATAAACTACCTATCATACAACTACTCAAACGATGTGACCATAGGGTATAACCTCGGAAGGTTATTTCCTACCTACTATGGTCACCTAATGTGTTTGGTCGGATCCTAATGATCGACCAAATGGGTCGGGTTCGAGGTATAAGCGATTTATTAGATCGCTTACCCTACGACCCTAGACAACGTGGTAATCAGTAGGCATAGTCCCAAGGGACTATAACCAACGTGATTACACTCACGTTGTGAAGTTCAAACGAACTTCGCATTGACCATAAACTGGTCAACGCAGAAAGTCAAACAAAGTTTGACTTTCAAACTCGAAAAGACTCAAAAAGCAATAAAAGAACGAAAGAATACTTACGAAGGGTCCCCGAATGCTAATCCCGATCCAAGTAGCTCAGGTATGAAACAATGGTTTCAACTTAGAGCTCCTCAAATCAGAATTCTTGTGAGTTTATAAGTGAAGTGGGTTGGGTATTTATAGTATTCGGAGAACCGTTAAGATCGTTTCTTGGAAAAGGGGGCACGATCAAAGCCGTACACTTGTCGGAACCTTATGGTAGCTCATTTGCCACTCACCATAGGAAATTGACACTTGGAATTGGGATTGGGGGTGCAAAACAGCTGCAAACAGGCTGTTAAACATTGAATCTGGTCTGCAGAGGCTGAGGCGGCCCGCTTCAGGATACACCAAAACTAATGCGGGCCGCATGGGGCTTCTGATCAGAAACTAAGTTTCAAAAATGACAGTTTCAGCCCCTGCACGTGTTTAAGGCCATTTCCGACACTTCTAAGGCTCGTAAAGCCAACTTTAAGGCCCTAATATGATGCCTAAACATTGTGGACATGAAACTTGCTAAAAAATATCTCAGATGTCGGTTCGTTTGGTCGTACAAACGCGATGTTCGCTTAATTACGACGGAATGCGCATAAGTGCGAGAAACGATCCAAATGACGCAACGAATGGATTTTTGGCAAGCCAAACACTAAAGCATAATATATTCATGCCTACATAAATTTTTGGATGTCCGGATGTATTCAGAACGTAAGTTATGCGTGAAAATGCAAACTTGTGCACTTTTTGACGCTTTTAGTCCCTGAATGACCCAAAAGTTTATTTTAGCACACCAAACCCCTCAAAGCCTATTTCTAAGCTATGTAAAGGATATTTATGGTATGTTTAACTTATGGTCATGTTCTGGAATCTCTGTTACAGTTCAAATTGGCATACTTTTGCAGTTTGTCAAGTTTAGTCCTTGTAAGCGGATTAGCTTGTTTTTGCCATACCAAAGCCTTCGAAACTTATTTCTAAGTTATGTAAAGGTTATTTTAAGGTATGTTTAGCCTATTTCACTATTCCGGAGTGTTCGTTGCATTAAACTGGTTATATTTACGCATCGGTGCGCGTATAACCTTCCAGAAAGCGATTTAGAGTTTGAAATCGAACAAGAGTTGATATGTGTAAATGATACACATATTTTTACAAATCCCAAGTATGAAATACAATATTTCATTGGTTTGGCATTTGTTTGATGGCCGTGGAGGCACAGGTGTTACAGTCTCCCCTACTTTAGGAAATTTCGTCCCGAAATTTATTTAGAGGAAACTTGTGAGAGCTTGAAAACATGAAGTTGAAAAGATCGAACAACATTGGTTAGGGTTCTGAACTTCTAGTAATCTTTAATAACATCATGATTGCAATGTAAGAGGGATACTTATATACAAGTATATGAAGCGTCATTGGTGCGTCCACCGTACCTCCATTACATCGTTCTCATTTCGTTATTTTTGTCACTATCGGTTCTTACACATAATAAATCTTACTGTGGTTACCGTGCACTGAATCTCACAATTATGTAGGCGTCCATAATTAGACAATTCCTTGCACAGTTCACACAGTCTATTTTATAATATGTAGGGTAAAACCAAATGAACAATCCTGTGATGAGTGTGACTAGACCGCCATAGAGTCCTTTTGACTAAATCAATAAATGATCTAAATAGACTATCAAGGAGTCTGTCCAGCTACATCACTAGATGTCGTCCTTTAACCAAATTGTGAATCAATCTTTTTTTTTTTTTGACTAGACCACCAAAGGGTCTCGTATGAATCAAGGAGTGGTACTATATAATCCAAGGGTCTTAACTATTACATAGAAGCCCATTAAGGATTTAAGGTAGTACCTTTTGAATATCCTACTATGAATCCCTTATATATAGATATAAAAGATTCTATGAGGATTTTGAAAATCGGATCACACAAAAACATAAAGGAGAACACATAACACGTAATCACATAATCGCATAATTGCATAATTGTTTAATTTGACCTTTAAATTTGTTATCTTTGGACACGGGTATTTCAAGCATACAAGGAATCAAATCCTTAATTGCAGCATTTGGATGGATCCACATGAATACCCTGCTTGTTGACTACATGACCCAAAAACTGAACTTCTTTAAGCCAAAATTTCCTCTTGGAGGATTTAGCGAAAAGTTTGTTCCTTCTTTAGGGGTTCCAATGTCAACGAAGGTGTTGATCGTGATCGGCTCGGGACATGAATAGATCAAGATGTCATCAATAACAACAATGACGAACTGATCCAAATAAGACTTGCAGACTCTATTTATTAAGTCCATGTAGATGGCTGGAGCATTTGTCAATCCTTAAAGGCATGACTGTAAACTCGTAATGGCCATACTTCATGCAAAAAGCCATTTTGGGAATATCTTCTTCGAGAATACAAAGTTGATGATACCCAAAACGCAAATCGATCTTGGAAAAGCATGAAACGCTATGCAGTTGATCGGAGAAATCGTTGATTTAAGGTAGGGGATATCGATTCTTGATGGTAAGCTTACTAGGCTTACGTTAATCGATATACATTCGAAAAGATTCATTTTTCTTTTCACAAAGAGGACAGGAGTTTCTCCAAGGTGAAAAGTTCGGACGGATGAATCCTCTATCAGACAACTCTTGAGGCTATTTTGATAATTCTTGCATCTCGAACGGTGCAAGACGATAAGATACTTTAGATTTAAAAGAAACAAGTGTTTGAGGTTCTTAGGGAGATCACAAGTAATCATAAAAATGACAGAACCACACGAGTAGTTTTGTCTTTGTGTTGACATCATAAGGTTGGATCAAACATTCATAACAATTGCATTAGTTAAAAAAATAAAACCACAAATTTTTATTTATATAACAACCGCATTGTCTTTAAATGTTACAAGATAACAACCAGAGGAAATACAAAATGCTAATTGTTCACTCCTTCATCATTGAGTGTCTCATTGATGTTAAACACTCGACCACGTGCTGGATTCACATTGACGTTGACGTTCGCATTTGGGTTTGCGTTAGCATTTGCATTCACCAGTCTCGGACAGTTGTGGCAGAAGTGACCAATCTCTTCGCAGTTGAAACATGACCCCAGTGGGAATCTCGCAGCATTCCCTTGAACCGGAGCTTGAACCTGAGCAGCCTGATTTTGTCCCAGACGACAAACATTGGCCAAATGCCCAAGTCTACCACACGTTGTGCATTTCTTGCAATCTTGTTGTGCAACGTGATGACCGTTGCAACGGGCACAATGTGGTGCGGTACCAGCATATGCCTTCTTTGCAGATGGTTGTGCCGGTGGGTTTTGCAAGTTCTGAGCAGTCTGTGCTGTAACAGCAAAATTTTGGACACCCTTCCGCTTCTTTGATTTCTTCGAAGTCTCACCTTCCTTACCCTTCTTGTTTTGACCTTTCTTGCTATCCTCCTTATCAGACCCCTGCTTCTTACCCTTGTCACCCTTTCTGTGTAACTTATTCTTCCGAATCTGCGACTCAGTCAATGTCGCAGCTAACTCGATCGCCTGACGGAGTGTGGTAGGGCTACTACCAGTAAGGATGTCTTGTACCGAGTCAGGTAGGCCGTCAATGTACCTTTCGATAGCCTTGTCGAGTGGGGTAACCATTGTCGGGCAAAGCAGACTCAACTCCTCAAACCTATCAGTATATGCCTTGTGCTCACCACTATCTTACTTCAACTCATCAAATTCCTTCTCCAAAGCTCGCTGCTCATGACGAGGACAGAATTCCCTCATCATAAGGGCCCTAAGTTCAGCCCACGTCTGTGCTAGAGCAACTTCTGCACCACGATCCCTCATAACCCCGTTCCACCATGTGAGAGCCCTCTTCTGAAACACACTCGAAGAAAACTCGACCCTGCGATTGTCAGGACACTGCACGTGGCAGAAAGTATTCTCAATGCTCTCGAACCATTGAAGAAGCCCAGTCGCTCCTTCAGAAACACTAAACTTGAGTGGTTTAGCCTGGTTAAAATCCTTGTATTTACACTGTGCGTTATTGTTGTTGTTATTATTGCCGTTGTTGTATATCTCGTGGACTTGGGTTACAACCCCGGGAAGCACAGCAGCCACCTGCTGAGAGATCAGGGCTGCGAGTTCTTCAATAGTAAAAGTCCGAGCATCGGTTCGAGCATCGCGTCGAGGAGGCATTGTCTAAAAGAGGAAACATGAAATGAAACGAGTGAGAGAATTAGATGAAAAGAATGAGATGAACAAATCTGATGAAAGCAAGGATAGTGGTCATTTGTTTGTTACTACAAAGCAACAAACGACCCCGGTGATAAATCAAAGTAAATAGGTCAAAAATAATGTATCGCGAAGACATGCTCGCCTATAAGTGAACACTCATCCCAAGAATTCCCAGGTAAGCACAACTGGTCTCGCGTCTGATGAGATATATACGAAGTGCTTGCCTAGACAGAAAACCCAGAATACAGGCATTCACCCTTCCAGTTTGCATGTGTTCACATTATTTAAGACTCAAAACTTTGGCAAGAGTTTGAAAATTCAAAAGGGGTTCAAAACCTTATAATCAATCATCCTAGAACAGATGATTAGTTTTCAAAGCGGTTTTGAAATTTATGTTCTTGTTGTGGTCGTCGCCTAAGGATAGGTGACGGTATTGTTTTATGACTAAACGCAAGTAAACTCGCGTTAGGGTCCTAAGAAGGTTATAGACTAGGTCAAAGCATTACTAATAACCTAATTCCCTATAACCATTGGCTCTGATACCATCTTTTCTGTCACACCCCGACCACGTGTAACATACAAAACGTGGCGGAAACGTCGGGGAGTGTTGTAACAGAATTAATTTTTCATAACCATGGATACAAAAAGTGTTTCGTTTTATTAAACATTGAATATTTACATCGTCTGGAAATCTAAATACACAATTTAAACATAGTCTATCATTGTTATTGAGTCACTAAAGCCTCGTCCAGTCCTATGTGAGCATGCATCTTATCAATCGATATCATTCAACAATACCTGAAACATATGTGAAAACGAGGTCAGCAAAGAAATGCTGGCGAATACATAGGTTTTGTAGGAGTGTTGAAATCATGGCTAGTTTAGATGTTGCAATACTTTATAAAAACCTTGTTTTGAAAAGAGTATAACATTGCAACTTAATTAACCAACTCAAATCAAGCGGGTTATAGTTTATAAAACCTTGTAGCCATGACTCGTAACCCAAAAACATTTGTTTTATTAAAGCAAATTGTGAAACATCTCAAAATAAATCGTTAATGAAACTCGTTAATAAATCTCGTTAAAAACTCGTATAGTTTATATCATATCGAAAATCTCGTTTGTGTGACATCGTTTGAAAATTGTTTACCCAAGTGAACTAAATAACGCCACGGCATGTAATATAATGAAATCTTTTATATATAGGAAGTACCAGCGGCGTATCCACCATGCTTTCATCACATTACACCCGTCCCGTTATCTAAACACTTAACCAAAAACCAATCGCATATCGCTTTGAAGCCAATCGTTTAACTAAATCGTTTAACTCATTAATACATCGCGTGAAAACCAATCGTTTAACCAAATCGTATAATTCATTTTAGGTCGTGAAACTACTTATGTGATTGTCTCGCTAATAACATTCAAACCTTCGTGACTCATCCCTCGTCGCTTCTCATTTTCGCATTAACAAACCCTTACCAAAGGGTAAGTTAACAATTACAGATTCAGTCGCTACCCACCACCCCCACACATAACCACGGGTGCAGTATGATAACGGGATTTGTCAGATCCTATGGTACCATAACCTAATACTGGTCGGCTTGATCATTGCTAATGAATGTCATTTGTTATGTAACCCAACCAACAAGTTCGTTCCCATTATCGAAATCGTTATTAGTTTTGTATAAATCGTCTTAATCGTTTTTGAAACCATCGTTATAACATCGAAAATCGTTTTGATACCATCGTTATAACCTTGAAAACATTTAGCACATATGAGTCACCCCAAAACAATTGAAAGCAGTAAAAATAGGGGAATAATGTACTCACCTGAGAATGCTTAGAGGTCTTGAACAACAACCAAACAAAGCTAGAGGGAGCACGGAATCAGTCGGCAATCTAAAACTATATAAATAAACCGGACTTAAATCGGGAGATCGGATAGGATGAGGCTTGGTAAACCAAATGAGTATTGGAACTCATATGATATGGTTTAACAAGGCCTACATACTACATGAAACCTAACCTAAGTGCTTTCGACCCATCGCGACCCATTAAGGTAGCTTATGCTACTTTAACGCGTCGTGCGCGTGAAACGCGTTCGGACCGCCTAACTAATCCTATGACAAGTAGAATATGCCTAAACATGTTACATAATCAGTTATGTGACAAAGGTTTAGGTTACATATGCTTAATTACCAATTATACATGAAAAGGGTATTCTGGTAATTTACCTAAGGCATATAAACTACCTATCATACAACTACTCAAACGATGTGACCATAGGGTATAACCTCGGAATGTTATTCCCTACCTACTATGGTCACCTAATGTGTTTGGTCAGATCCTAATGATCGACCAAATGGGTCGGGTTCGAGGTATAAGCGATTTATTAGATCGCTTACCCTACGACCCTAGACAATGTGGTAATCAGTAGGCATAGTCCCAAGGGACTATAACCAACGTGAATACACTCACGTTGCGAAGTTCAAACGAACTTCGCATTGACCATAAACTGGTCAACGCAGAAAGTCAAACAAAGTTTGACTTTCAGACTCGAAAAGACTCGAAAAGCAATAAAAGAACGAAAGAATACTTACGAAGGGTCCCCGAATGCTAATCCCGATCCAAGTAGCTCAGGTATGAAACAATGGTTTCAACTTAGAGCTCCTCAAATCAGAATTCTTGTGAGTTTAGAAGTGAAGTGGGTTGGGTATTTATAGTATTCGGAGAACCGTTAAGATCGTTTCTTGGAAAAGGGGGCACGATCAAAGCCGTACACTTGTCGGAACCTTATGGTAGCTCATTTGCCACTCACCATAGGAAATTGACACTTGGAATTGGGATTGGGGGTGCAAAACAGCTGCAAACAGGCTGTTAAACATTGAATCTGGTCTTCAGAGGCTGAGGCGGCCCGCTTCAGGATACACCAAAACTAATGCAGGCCGCATGGGGCTTCTGATCAGAAACTAAGTTTCAAAAATGACAGTTTCAGCCCCTGCACGTGTTTAAGGCCATTTCCAACACTTCTAAGGCTCGTAGAGCCAACTTTAAGGCCCTAATATGATGCCTAAACATTGTGGACATGAAAAATGCTCAAAAATATCTCAGATGTCGGTTCGTTTGGTCGTACGAACGCGATGTTCGCTTAATTACGACGGAATGCGCATAAGTGCGAGAAACGATCCAAATGACGCAACGAATGGATTTTTGGCAAGCCAAACACTAAAGCATAATATAGTCATGCCTACATAAATTTTTGGATGTCCGGATGTATTCAGAACGTAAGTTATGCGCGAAAATGCAAACTTGTGCACTTTTTGACGCTTTTAGTCCCTGAATGACCCAAAAGTTTATTTTAGCACACCGAACCCCTCAAAGCCTATTTCTAAGCTATGTAAAGGATATTTATGGTATGTTTAACTTATGGTCATGTTCCGGAATGTCTATTACTGTTCAAATTGGCATACTTTCGCAGTTTGTCAAGTTTAGTCCCTGTAAGCGGATTAGCTTGTTTTTGCCATACCAAAGCCTTCGAAACTTATTTCTAAGTTATGTAAAGGTTATTTTAAGGTATGTTTAGCCTATTTCACTATTCTGGAGTGTTCGTTGCATTAAACTGGTTATATTTACGCATCGGTGCGCGTATAACCTTCCAGAAAGCGATTTAGAGTTTGAAATCGAACAAGAGTTGATATGTGTAAATGATACACATATTTTTACAAATCCCAAGTATGAAATACAATATTTCATTGGTTTGGCATTTGTTTGATGGCCGTGGAGGCACAGGTGTTACAATGTTGATTTCAAATGGGTCTTATTTTATTAGCGAAGTTTGATCGTTAGTTAACTTAATACTTACCGTTTCTTCAATTTTAGTGTTAGTGTTTAACTCTTTTAAAAACTTAGCATGGGTGGGTACAAAACAATGATTTTCAAAAGAAGGTGACAAGAGATTAATTTCTTCAAAATTAGACTCTTCTTGAATTTTAACGTTAACGGACTCACCTTTTTCGTTGTTTAACTCATGTGTCGGTTTTTCACTTATTTGTTCTTCCATTTTTACCTCTTCCACTATCTCTTCTTTATTACAAGTTAATTCTTCTCTTGCGCGGGACTCCTCTTCCCTTGCGCGAGATTCTTTTACGTAGCGTTCGATAGTTTTAAGGTGTTCTAATATCCTATCGGTCACTTCGGTGATAGAGTAAGGATCGGGATTTTCAAAGCTTGAATCCGGTTGTTCGATCCTTTGTTCCTCATAATACTCATGTGAAGTAGATGGTTTACACCATTGTTCTTCATTGTAAGTATATGATGGATAAGGGTCGTAATTTTGTTCTTCATAGTACTCATATGAGGTGGGTTGTTCACGCCATGGCTCCTCATAATAAGTATACGAAAGTGGTGGCTCATATCTTGGTTCCTCAAAGTATGAGTATGAAGGATCATACCTTGGTTCATTAAAATATGAGTATGATGGAGAAGGTTCATACCTTTGGTCTTCATAGGATGTCTATGAAGTTGATAGCTCGTACCTGGGCTCCTCATAGTAGGTGTATGAAGTGGATGGTTGAAATAAGTTACAATATTGAACCGAGTGAATGTTACCGCAATTGGTGCAATAATATCCCCTATAATCATCCTCCTCATAGGTGTAGTTGTAACCTCCTGAGTATTGATCCATAAGAATCACTCAGCAGACCACAACAACGTCTCGAGACCAGAAAACAAAAATAAAAACGGAAACAGAGGCTGGACAAGGCCCCGTGTTCAGTGGACACGGCCCCGTATACAGAATCTGTATCTGGGCGTTTTAATTAAAGTTATTGATTTCGTTGAGGACGGGGGCGTGTTCAGTGAGCACGTCCCCGTGTTCAGGCTCTGTATCTGGGTGTTTTTATGAAAAAAATGCAGCACGGCCCCGTGTTCAGTGAGCACGGCCCGTGTTCAACCTACTGTAAAGCAAAAGTAAACTAAAATGCAGAAAAATGTGCGCGCATTTTGAAAAGGTTTTGAAAAACTGATTAGGCCGTCGATTCCTAAGTTTCTTAAAATCCTTGTGTCCCCGGCAGCGGCGCCAAAAACTTGATGTGCGTGAGTGTTATTAGTTTTTAATGTATATGTTAAGCCCTTTTTAACACTTTTTAGCCAAGTTTTAAATTTATAAAACACGATATTTTACTAACACCAAACACACATATGGGCAAGTGCACCCATTGTGAGCGTAGTATAGTGTTGGCAAGATACCGAGGTCGTCCAAGGACACAAGAGCTTTTATGTGACAACCCTCATAATTACATGTATTCGTACGATTCATTAATGTTAATTAAAGTGCTTGATGATTGTGCTGAATTACTTGACTGCTTTCTGATTACTGTGCCATACTTACATGTGCTTGTTAACATACTAGTCTTGTGCATAAAATTGACTAAATAGTCCTGAATGTTTTCCCAAGTGTTGGGAATTAAAAATGTTACAAAAAAATATATAAAAGACACTATACGGAGTAACTTAGCACTTTAATGGAACGGTATCTAACCGAACAACCGGACATTACCCGGAACACTAAAATATTGCAAGAAACATTGTTTTTATTTTTCTGAGCTAGTTAAGGTTCCCGAACACTATAACACATTACATAAAGCATGTAACACACTAACACAAGACTTAACACTTTAAACTTCCATTAAATCACCTTTACCATTTGAATTTTCATTTAACCCCCCCCCCCTAATTGTAACCGTCCCCATGAAGGGACCCCACATCAAGTTTGAGTTAAATCTTCTCATATATCCTAAAATCCTTTCTTGGAACTCATGAGATCTTGGACTAGACATGTATGTACTTGAGGGGACCATGGAACCAATGGGTAAAGAGTGTAGTGGGATTATAAGTAACTTAAACACTTAACTTCTTCATCAACACAAAAACCTTTTCCTCCCTTACAAGAAGCTACGGTCAACACCCCCTTCCAACATATCACCATTTTCAATTTTCATTCAAGTAATCCAAGGTCTTCACAAGGTGCACAAAGGTGATTTAGAAGGTGTGGAACTCACGGATTGTCAAGGACCTCTCTAGATTTCTTTTATCCATCCGTTTTCTCTAGTGTTTCTTCCCTAGCTTAAAAGTTAGTGGTAAGCTCCTTTGATCTTCATTTGCTTCATATTTATGATGGTTAATAGTTAGATTATGATGAAAACTTAAGAACACTAAAAGATCATATGCAAAAGTCTTGAGCTTAAAGCTAACTTAATGATGAAATATTGTTAAAATGAAGAAGTAATGATATGAATGATGTTGTCTTGTATTATTGATGATTTCTTGTTGCTTGTTTGATGATTACTAGAGACATGATGTTAAACATCATGGTTGAACTTGTTAAAGTAAGATTAAAAGCTTAAGTTAACAAGTTCGGAGGTGATTAGTGATCTACATAAAAGAATCACCTCCATGTTTAACCATGAACTTGGTAACAATATGTTTTCTTGAAAAATTAGTAAACAAAGTAAGTTGGTGATCGTATAGATTCAAGGTTTACAAATGGTTTTTCCTAAATAAACCAAGAGTAGAAGATGATTTTTGAAAGGTTACGACTTTTGTTAAACCTACACTATTTTAGTAACAAAATAAGCGTAGAAATATTTTTAGAACAAGAAGATCCAATAAATACACATTTTTGCAAAATAAGTTTACAAGTTGTAAACATCTAAAAATCCCGAGAATGAGATTTCAACAAAAGTAAACACACTTTGGAGGGTAACTAAACCCACTAAACGCCATACCAAGTTACTACGCGTTTTAATGAAACATCAAGTTCATGTTGTTATGTAAAGTGCATTGTTTTTGCACTTGACTAGTATAATGTTGTTTGGTAACTTGTTGTTGATTGATTGAATGATTTCCGAAAAGAAAATGATATGCTAATAAGCATGGATACCTCCATTTATAAAGGAAACTCTGGCGAAATTTTCTAAAATCCCAACACTTAGAGAATATTTTCTAAAACAAGTGTTACAAGTATATTTTTAGCTTTGTTTTCAAAATAAACTTCGCCAAAGGTTTTGTTACAAAATACAAAGTATCGGATGTTGACTTTTATAAGTAAAATGGATAAATATATATTTTATATTAGAACACTTGTATGGATACTTGTTTATTTTATGTGATAGTTATATTACTTTAGGGTAAAATGATGTAACTTAACGATATAACTTGACATTTGAATTGTGTGGTATGTGATAAAATAATGAGTAAATAAACCGTATGTAGGATACGTGTTATGCATGAGAAACTGATTGTTATCCGTACCTTATTAGGACGTGCTTGATTTCTGATTATTAGAGTAACAAATCTAACCGAGCAAACCAAGGTGAGTTCTCACACTTTCTAAGGCATGGGATTCCCGGTGGTTTGGGAATGGGTTAAGAAACTAAAACAGAACCTACATATCCTCCTTGGATAGGATATGTACGGCCATCCTCCATAGGTAGGATGCCAATATTAATCCTGCGTATTCTCCTTGGGTAGAATACGTACGTTCGTCCTCCTTGGGTAGGATAACAACCTTAAAACTTACTAGACAAAAACTCTATCATTAAGTCCCTCATTTTATATCGACTTAATCTCCGAGGCCAATGGCGAGCGGGTCATTAGTTAATAGCGCTATTAGGTTTAACAAACCTCACACCGTGCCGTTCGGACGGGCGTGTACTAATGGACTATGGCAAACTGTCAATGATGATAGACATTGACGTAGGGCACAACTATTATTCGTCAGTTTTCGATATCTTAATGGTCTAGTGGTTCACATGGGGAAGCCCCCACTGATTATGGATATGGTTTGGGTAATAAAGAAGGAACTGGTTAATCACACTTTCAACTATGGGGTAACCCCCACGGCAAATAAGCCAACGAAAGACAAACCATGTTTTCGGAAAACAACTTAAAACTAAACAACCAACCGTGAACTCACTCAACTTTGTTGTTGACTCGTTGTTACATGCCTTACAGGTCGCTAGATGCTTATGGAGCTTGCGCGAGGAGGAGGTCGTTGTGGGATATGGACTGTTATGTCCCGTGCTAAACATTTAATCCTTATGAACTTATTAAACTTACGTATTGGACTTTAATGCTTCCGCTGTTTAAAATTGAACTATGGAACTTATGTTTGGTTTTACCTTTAATGCTTCCGCTGTTTAAAATTGAACTTGGTTAACTAGCTTTTGGTCACCAATTGTATTGTGGTTGGTTTTAATTACTTAATTACGTTGTTCAATATGATTGGTGGCTCGATCTTGGTCTTGTCACGCCTCCAAGCGGTGATACTCCGCATGGTGGATTTTTGGGGGTGTGACATTTTAGTACCGGTTTATCCTCAACGTCTAATCAAATCAAAAGTTAGAAAAAGGTTTTAAACTAGAAAAATAAAAACTAACTAAAATGCTGAAAAATAAAATAAAAATAAAAACAGATAGACAAGATGAATCACTTGGCTCCGACTCGTGTTTAGTGTAACCTTTGATTATTTCCACACTTTTGCACTTTTTAAGAGATTATCTTAGTTATTGTAGTAGGCCCCTCTTTTGAAGGTGACGTTACCCTCAACCTAGTAGTTTGAGTCAGCAAGGATACAATCCTAAAGGGTCGGATTATTGAAAGATAATTAATTAAGTTATTAATGCATATTATGGTAGGCCCCTCTTTTGGAGGTGACGTTACCCTCGGCTAAGTAGTCTGAGTCAGCAGGGATACAGTCCTAAATAGCCGGATTAAAGTATTAATAGTAGCTTACATATGAGGGGGTCAAAGAGTTTGGACCCCCGCCATCCAATACCGCTGGGTATTGAAGGAGGTCCTACTAAATTTGACCCAGGTCCTTGCAGGATCTATACACTGAACAAGGCAAGACTCTTACCAAACCGTTCCCTTAACCCCCGACCAGGTAGCCAGCATACCTCCATATAGACCGTGGAGATATGAATGATGAAAATATTTTATTTTATATAGACAATAAAATAATGCCAAGACACCACGGACAAACGATAAGGCAAACTCACCTTCAACATAAAAAACTAGTTATTAAAGTCATTAATACATAACCAAGTAAAAAGTGCGAAAAGATTAAAAATAAAAAGCATTACACTAGACACTTGTCTTCACCAAGTGATGTAAGAGACTTAGGCAAACATGGCCTTTGGTTGTCAAGAACTCTTACGATCAATCTTGGATCCCGAGACGACTCACACACTCTACGATGGACAATGGATGATGGTGGTGGATGATGGTGTTGTGATGGTGGTGGGTGGTGGGTGAAGTGTGAGAGAGGTGGTGTGCCAAGGGATGGTTTGCAAATGAGCCAAACACCCCTATTTATAGCCTGAACAGCAGCCCGGGCACGGCCCCGTGTCTATTGGTGTGACAACCCTCACAAATCCAGGTATCCGTACAAATTAATTAATATTTAATTAGCGCTTAATTACTGTGCTTGATTACAACTGTGGTTTAACAGCTTACTGAATTCTGTTACGTACATACACATGCATCAAATTTTATACTGTCACACTATTATTTACACACAAACATTAGTGACAACCATGATGCACAAGGCACAGTTAGCACAGTGAGCGGATAACACAGTAAACATGCTGACAATGCCAGCACCTAGGCAGAAATATTTTTGAGGCCAGAATGAGCCAGGAATGGAATACTACACTAGTAGGGAGGTGAGGACCATAAAACTGCGTCACTAGGTGATAGTTATAGTGCCCGGAAGTGCCTAAAACATACTTAAAATGCAGAATTCTGCACTATATAACCAAAATTCAGCATTTAACAATGCTAGTAAGGTGCAAAAACTTGGCAAATTAGTCCTAGATATTTTCCAAAGTGTTGGGAATTTATTGTGTCACTAAAAACAATATAAAAGACACTTTAAAGCTTTATTTAGCACTTTAACGGATCAACATCCAACCGAACAACCGGACTTTACCCGGAACATAAAAATATTGCCAAATACATTGTTTGTACTTTTCTGAGCTAGTTAGGGTCCCCGAACACCCTAGCACACCTTATATTACATAACACACTTAATATACTAGCTAAACCCATTAGATCCTAACTAATCAAGTAACAAGTTCCATCACAACCCAACCCCATACCCCCCCCCCCCCTACTTGACGGTCACCACAAGGGGTGACCCACTTCCATTTTCTTTGATTATTTTATTGATTTATGTTGGATATTTAGAAACACTTTATATGTTGGTTAATAGGGGAAAATTGGTTTATAAATATGTTTAAGAGTTAACCATTCTCTTTCATCAAACTCAACTTCAACAAACCACTCTCTTTCTCTCCTTCCTTGCTTGCGGCCGAACCCACACCACCACCATATCACCATCATCAACTTCCTTGCTAGCCATTTTTCATACACTCAAAGGTGCAAGAGGTCATACAAACAAGCTTGGTGCACTCGGAAGTTCAAAGACCGCTCTTGTTTTCTTTTATCCACCACTTTTACGCCTTGTTTCTCCCCTAGCCTTGTGCTAGTAGTAAGTGATCTAAAACATCATCTTGTTCTAGTATTTTGTAACACCTGTGTCATTTCAACCATCAAACAAATGCCAAACCAATGAAATATTGTATTTCATACTTTGGACTTGAATAAATATGTGTATCGTTTACACATATCAATTCTCGTTCGATTTCAAACTCTATATCGCTTTCTGGAAGGTTATACGCGCACTAATGCGTAAATATAACCAGTTTAATGCAACAAACACTCCGGAATAGTGAAATAGGCTTAACATACCTTAAATAACCTTTACATAACTTAGATATAAGTTTTGGAAGGTTTGGTGTGGTGAAATCAAAGTTTAATCGCTTACAGGGACTAAAGTTGACAAACTGCGAAAGTATGCCAATTTGAACTGTAACAGACATTCCGGAACATGACCATAAGTTAAACATACCATAAATATCCTTTACATGGCTTAGAAATAGGCTTTGAGGTGTTTGGTGTGCTAAAATAAACTTTTGGGTCATTCAGGGACTAAAAGTGTCAAAAAGTGCACAAGTTTGCATTTTTACGCATAACTTACATTCTGAATACATCCGGACATCCAAAAATTTATGTAAGCACTATAATATTTTATTTTAGTGTTCGGCATAAGAAAAATCCATTCGTTTCGTCATTTGGATCGTTTTTCGCGCTTATGCGCATACCGTCGTAATTAAGCGAACATCGCGTTCGTACGACCAAACGAACCATCACCCGACATATTTTTGAGCATGTTTCATGTCCACAATGTTTAGGCATCATTTTAGGGCCTTAAAGTTGGCTTTACGGGCCTTAGAAGTGCTGGAAATGGGCTTAAACACGTGCAGGGACTGAAACTGTCAAAACTGAAACATGTTTGCTGATCAGAAGTCTCAGGCGGCCCGCCTGAGTTTTCCCTGATCCTAAAGCGGGCCGCGTCCGCCTGTCTGATCAGATAACAACGAACAGTCAGCGTGTTCCAGCTGTTTTAACCACAACCACACCTTTCCCACTTGCATATTCAGCTGATAAGGATGGCATTTAGGCACCATAACTTTCCGACACTTGTACGGTTACGATTAAGGCACGATATTTGACAAACGATCTTAACGGTTACCCGAAAACTATAAATACCCCACCCCCCATTACTCCAAAACCACTAGAATCTGATCTATGTGACTCTAAGTTGGAACCATTGTTTCATACCTGAGTTATTAAGATCTAGATTAGCATTCGGGGACCCTTCGTAAGTATTCTTTCGTTCTTTTCCTTATTTTATTGCTTTTCGAGTCAGAAAGTCAAACTTTGTTTGACTTTCAGCGTTGACCAGTAATGGTCAATGCGAAGTTCGTTTGAACTTCGCAACGTGAGTGTAATCACGTTGGTTATAGTCCCTTGGGGCTATGCCTACTGATTACCACGTTGTCTAGGGTCGTAGGGTAGGCGATCTGATAAATCGCCTATACCTTCGAACCCGACCCAGTTTGGTCGATCATTAGGATCCGACCAAACACATTAGGTGACCATAGTAGGTAGGGAATAACCTTCCGAGGTTATACCCTATGGTCACATCGTTTAAGTAGTTGTATGATAGGTAGTTTATATGCCTTAGGTAAATTACCAGAATACCCTTTTCATGTATAATTGGTAATTAAGCATATGTAACCTAAACCTTTGCCACATAACTGATTATGGAACATGTTTAGGCATATAACACTTGTCATAGGACTAGTTAGGCGGTCCGAACGCGTTTCACGCGAACGACGTGTTAAAGTAGCATAAGCTACCTAAACGGGTCGTATTGGGTCGAAAGCACTTAGGTTAAGTTTCATTTAGTATGTAGGCTTTGTTAAACCAAAAGACACGAGTCTCTACACTCGTTTGGTTTACAAACCCTAATGCTACCCGATCTTCCGATCTAGGTCCGGTTTATTAACATAGTTCCCTATATTAGGTGCCGTTTGATATCCGCGATCTCTAGCATTGTTTGGTTGTTACTCAAGGACTTCTGAGCAATCTCAAGTGAGTACATAGACCCCTCTTTTACTGTTTTCCAAACTGTTTTGGGGTGAAACACATGTGCCTACTTGTTACTTTCATGTTTTCCTGTTTTCACATCATATACCTGCTATGTTCGTTAGTACATTATAGTACATGATTTCATTACATTTCATGCTAGGTGTGCCCATTGTGTGCATTACTTAGTACATCGTTCTACATTACATTTCATACTACGTATGTCCATTTTGTGCATACTTAGTACATTGTTTTACATTGCTTTTCTGTTGCATATGCTTATCCAGCATATGAACACATTATACTACATATTGAACCGTTGTAAACATTTGACTATGTGAACCGTTGTAATCATTTGACTATGTGATCCGTTGATATCTGTGAACCGTTTGTATCTGTGAACCGTTTGTATCTATGAACCGTGTGAACCGTCTTTGACCATACATAAACATTTCTACAACTGTTAAACATTACTTTGGTGTTTTGGTTTGATTAAGTGATTAAGTAACGATGCGTGTGTAATATGATACAAGCATGGTGGATACGCCGCTGGTACTTCCTATATATAAGTGTTTGTATGGTATTACATATCGTAACGTTATTTGAATCATTTCAGTTTGAGACATATAACATTTTATACAAATAACATATTTTTCACAAGACATTGTTTTACAAACAACTTATCTTATACAAACTCAGTTACATGGTTATTCATTTAACCATACATTATTCTTTTATCTATACATATCATCTGGACTTATTGATTTTCAAACGATTTACAAGACAAAGCAAATTACAAGGTTCATGACTAAACATTTTCTCAAACATAAGTCATGAAACCTATTTTCATAAAACCTATGTATCTCACAGGCATTTTTATGCTGACGTACCTATTTTCACATGTGTTTTTCAGGAGCTGTTGCATAAGATGATCAAGATACACATAGGCAGTCTTGGGCTTTAGTGACAATAAAAGATGCAAGATTAGTTAATTATGTTGTATTTCTTTGTTTGTTAAGACATTGTAACACTTTTATCAATAAAACGAAACTTCAATTGCCATGGATTTGAAACGATTAATTTTGTTACAACACTCCCCGATGTTTCCGCCACGTTTTGTATGTTCTACGTGGTCGGGGTGTGACAGAAAAGATGGTATCAGAGCCAATGGTTATAGGGAATTAGGTTATTAGTAATGCTTTGACCTAGTCTATAACCTTCTTAGGACCCTAACGCGAGTTTACTTGCGTTTAGTCATAAAACAATACCGTCACCTATCCTTAGGCGACGACCACAACAAGAACATAAATTTCAAAACCGCTTTGAAAACTAATCATCTGTTCTAGGATGATTGATTACTAGGTTTTGAACCCTCTATTGTAAGGTTTTGAACCCTCTGTTATATGGTTTTGAACCCCTTTGAATTTTCAAAATCTCGTCAAGGTTTTGGGTTTTAAATAATGTGAACACGTGCAAACTGGAAGGGTGAATGCCTGTATTCTGGGTTTTCTGTCTAGGCAAGCACTTCGTATACATCTCATCAGACGCGAGACCAGTTGTTCTTACCTGGGAATTCTTGGGATGAGTGTTCACTTATAGGCGAGCATGTCTTCGCGATACATTATTTTTGACCCATTTACTTTGATTAGTCACTGTGTGTCGTTTGTTGCTTTGTAGTAACAAACAAATGACCACTGTCCTTGCTTTCATCAGATTTGTTTCATCTCATTCTTTTCGTCTAATTCTCTTACTCGTTTCCTTTCATGTTTCCTCTTTTAGAATGCCTCCTCGACGCGAAAACCAGATAGCGACTGCCGAACTGGCAGAAATCATTGCGCAGCAAATGGCTGCTCAATTCCCAAACCTCTTTGCTCAATGGAATCAAGCCAACAACAACAACAATGGTCCATGCAATTTCAAGAGTTTTAACTCGGCGAAACCACTCAAGTTTAGTGGTTCTGAGGGAGCGACTGGGCTTCTTCAATGGTTCGAGAGCATTGAGAATACTTTCCGCCATGTGCAGTGTCCTGAAAATCGCAAGGTCGAGTTTGCTTCGAGTGTGTTCCAGAAGAGAGCCCTTACGTGGTGGAACGGGATTATGAGAGATCGTGGTGCAGAAGTTGCTCTAGCACAGACATGGGCTGAACTTAGGGCCCTTATGATGAAGGAATTATGTCCTCGTCACGAGATCAGGGCCTTGGAAAGGGAATTCGACAATCTTGAGCAAGACAGCGGTGAGCATCGAGCCTACACGGACCGTTATGAGGAGTTAAGTCTGTTATGCCCAAACATGGTCACGCCTTTGGATAAGGCAATCGAAAAGTACATTGATGGCCTCCCTGATTCAATACAAGACATTTTGACTGGTAGCAACCCTACTACAGTTAGACAGGCCATTGAGCTATCTGCAACCTTGACTGAATCAAAGATCAGGAAAGGTAAACTTTTCCGAAAAGGTGACAAGAAGCCGGTCGAAGAATCGAAACCAATTGAGGAATCAAAGATCATGGATGAACAGACAGGATCCCCTAAGAGGTCAAAGAAGTGAAAGGCTTCTCAGAACTACGCTGTGGTCGCTCACAATGATCAAGCCATCCTCAACCAACCAGCTCAACCCCCTGCCAGGAAACCCTACAACGGAACTGCACCCTTGTGCAACCAATGTGGCCTACATCATCATGCTGGGGTGAAGTGCCGCACATGCCAAGTTTGCGGACTTATAGGTCATACAGCTAGGGTTTGCCCAACCGTAGCTGCACCAAATCAAGCTGGCAACTATCCTGCTCAAGTTCGTCTTCCACCGGGATCTTGCTACAACTGTGGCGAGATGGGCCATTTTCGTAGGAATTGCCCAAGGCTTGCTAATGCAAATCCAGCGCAGGGATGAACATATGATCAACCAGAAGACAACATCGTTTAGAAATAATCACGTCTTATGTATTATTTTCTTTTGTTGTCAAGATCCAAGAAACAGTTGTTATCGTTGTTTATAAATAAATCTTTTATTTACATTGCAATGTATTTATGTGATTGTATGTATAAACAACATATCCCCTACAATACCGACAATCAAGGAACCGCATTCCTTGAAGAACAGACTACTCCCAAATTTCTTCCATTGTATGATCTCTTGCGTTTTTCACGAAAATCCTAAGTACCCGTTTCTTCCGAGAGAAACGAAGTACGAGGTGCCAAGTTAATTGCAATCAATAACAAGATAATAACAATTAAACAACTATGTGATTATGTGCTTATGAACATTACAAGACAAACTGTGCGGACTATGCAAGGAATTACGTAATTATGGATGCATACATAATTATGGAATTTAGTGCACAGAAACCACAGCGAGCTTTGTCATGTACCTAGAAGTTAACCCTATTCATTTCCAATTCTGATGAAGTATCCGTTGAGGAAAAATGAACTAGCTATTCATTTTTTACTTCTGAAGAATATCCGTTGAGGAAATGAATATCCGTTTATCCTTCATTTCCAATTCTGAAGAATACCCGTTGAGGAAAATGACTCCGTTTGTGCATTTTCGTTCTGAAGAGTATCCATCGAGGGAAATGAATATCCGTTTATTTAATCCTTCATTTCCGAACCTGAGGAAACAACCGTTAAAAATGACTCCGTTAATTCATTTTCGTTTCTGAAGATTATCCGTTGAGGAAATGAATATCCGTTTGTCTATCATTTTCATTTCCGTTTCTGAAGAAGCAACCGTTGAAAATGACTCCGTTTGTTCATTTTCGTTTCTGAAGATTTGTCCATTGAGGAAATGAATATCCGTTTGTCTATCATTTTCATTTCCGTTTCTGAGGAAGCAACCGTTGAAAATGACTCCATTTGTTCATTTTCGTTTCTGAAGATTGTCCGTTAAGGAAATGAATCCCCGTTTGTTTATTCCTTCATTTCCGCTTCTGAAGAATACTCGTTGAGGGAATTGACTCCGTTTGTTCATTTTCGTTCTAAAGAATGTCCGTTAAAGAAATGACAGGATTTTGCTTTACATATCTCTGGTGGTTATCTGACACAAAGTCACAAATAGACTCCTCTAAATAAATTTCGGGATGAAATTTCCTAAAGTAGGGGAGACTGTAACACCTGTGTCATTTCAACCATCAAACAAATGCCAAACCAATGAAATATTGTATTTCATACTTTGGACTTGAATAAATATGTGTATCGTTTACACATATCAATTCTCGTTCGATTTCAAACTCTATATCGCTTTCTGGAAGGTTATACGCGCACTAATGCATAAATATAACCAGTTTAATGCAACAAACACTCCGGAATAGTGAAATAGGCTTAACATACCTTAAATAACCTTTACATAACTTAGATATAAGTTTTGGAAGGTTTGGTGTGGTGAAATCAAAGTTTAATCGCTTACAGGGACTAAAGTTGACAAACTGCGAAAGTATGCCAATTTGAACTGTAACGGACATTCCGGAACATGACCATAAGTTAAACATACCATAAATATCCTTTACATGGCTTAGAAATAGGCTTTGAGGTGTTTGGTGTGCTAAAATAAACTTTTGGGTCATTCAGGGACTAAAAGTGTCAAAAAGTGCACAAGTTTGCATTTTTACGCATAACTTACATTCTGAATACATCCGGACATCCAAAAATTTATGTAAGCACTATAATATTTTATTTTACTGTTCGGCATAAGAAAAATCCATTCGTTTCGTCATTTGGATCGTTTTTCGCGCTTATGCGAATTCCATCGTAATTAAGCGAACATCGCGTTCGTACGACCAAACGAACCATCACCCGACATATTTTTGAGCATGTTTCATGTCCACAATGTTTAGGCATCATTTTAGGGCCTTAAAGTTGGCTTTACGGGCCTTAGAAGTGCTGGAAATGGGCTTAAACACGTGCAGGGACTGAAACTGTCAAAACTGAAACATGTTTGCTGATCAGAAGTCTCAGGCGGCCCGCCTGAGTTTTCCCTGATCCTAAAGCGGGCCGCGTCCGCCTGTCTGATCAGATAACAACGAACAGTCAGCGTGTTCCAGCTGTTTTAACCACAACCAGACCTTTCCCACTTGCATATTCAGCAGATAAGGATGGCATTTAGGCACCATAACTTTCCGACACTTGTATGGTTACGATTAAGGCACGATATTTGACAAACGATCTTAACGGTTACCCGAAAACTATAAATACCCCACCCCCCATTACTCCAAAACCACTAGAATCTGATCTAAGTGACTCTAAGTTGGAACCATTGTTTCATACCTGAGTTATTAAGATCTAGATTAGCATTCGGGGACCCTTCGTAAGTATTCTTTCGTTCTTTTCCTTATTTTATTGCTTTTCGAGTCAGAAAGTCAAACTTTGTTTGACTTTCAGCATTGACCAGTAATGGTCAATGCGAAGTTCGTTTGAACTTCGCAACGTGAGTGTAATCACGTTGGTTATAGTCCCTTGGGGCTATGCCTACTGATTACCACGTTGTCTAGGGTCGTAGGGTAGGCGATCTGATAAATCGCCTATACCTTCGAACCCGACCCAGTTTGGTCGATCATTAGGATCCGACCAAACACATTAGGTGACCATAGTAGGTAGGGAATAACCTTCCGAGGTTATACCCTATGGTCACATCGTTTAAGTAGTTGTATGATAGGTAGTTTATATGCCTTAGGTAAATTACCAGAATACCCTTTTCATGTATAATTGGTAATTAAGCATATGTAACCTAAACCTTTGTCACATAACTGATTATGGAACATGTTTAGGCATATAACACTTGTCATAGGACTAGTTAGGCGGTCCGAACGCGTTTCACGCGAACGACGTGTTAAAGTAGCATAAGCTACCTAAACGGGTCGTATTGGGTCGAAAGCACTTAGGTTAAGTTTCATTTAGTATGTAGGCTTTGTTAAACCAAAAGACACGAGTCTCTACACTCGTTTGGTTTACAAACCCTAATGCTACCCGATCTTCCGATCTAGGTCCGGTTTATTAACATAGTTCCCTATATTAGGTGCCGTTTGATATCCGCGATCTCTAGCATTGTTTGGTTGTTACTCAAGGACTTCTGAGCAATCTCAAGTGAGTACATAGACCCCTCTTTTACTGTTTTCCAAACTGTTTTGGGGTGAAACACATGTGCCTACTTGTTACTTTCATGTTTTCCTGTTTTCA
Source organism: Helianthus tuberosus (assembly GCA_030545235.1). Lineage (NCBI taxonomy): Eukaryota > Viridiplantae > Streptophyta > Magnoliopsida > Asterales > Asteraceae > Helianthus > Helianthus tuberosus. The sequence goes on from CM060410.1 coordinate 94,843,034, forward strand.
CATCATATACCTGCTATGTTCGTTAGTACATTATAGTACATGATTTCATTACATTTCATGCTAGGTGTGCCCATTGTGTGCATTACTTAGTACATCGTTCTACATTACATTTCATACTACGTATGTCCATTTTGTGCATACTTAGTACATTGTTTTACATTGCTTTTCTGTTGCATATGCTTATCCAGCATATGAACACATTATACTACATATTGAACCGTTGTAAACATTTGACTATGTGAACCGTTGTAATCATTTGACTATGTGATCCGTTGATATCTGTGAACCGTTTGTATCTGTGAACCGTTTGTATCTATGAACCGTGTGAACCGTCTTTGACCATACATAAACATTTCTACAACTGTTAAACATTACTTTGGTGTTTTGGTTTGATTAAGTGATTAAGTAACGATGCGTGTGTAATATGATACAAGCATGGTGGATACGCCGCTGGTACTTCCTATATATAAGTGTTTGTATGGTATTACATATCGTAGCGTTATTTGAATCATTTCAGTTTGAGACATATAACATTTTATACAAATAACATATTTTTCACAAGACATTGTTTTACAAACAACTTATCTTATACAAACTCAGTTACATGGTTATTCATTTAATCATACATTATTCTTTTATCTATACATATCATCTGGACTTATTGATTTTCAAACGATTTACAAGACAAAGCAAATTACAAGGTTCATGACTAAACATTTTCTCAAACATAAGTCATGAAACCTATTTTCATAAAACCTATGTATCTCACAGGCATTTTTATGCTGACGTACATATTTTCACATGTGTTTTTCAGGAGTTGTTGCATAAGATGATCAAGATACACATAGGCAGTCTTGGGCTTTAGTGACAATAAAAGATGCAAGATTAGTTAATTATGTTGTATTTCTTTGTTTGTTAAGACATTGTAACACTTTTATCAATAAAACGAAACTTCAATTGCCATGGATTTGAAACGATTAATTCTGTTACAACACTCCCCGATGTTTCCGCCACGTTTTGTATGTTCTACGTGGTCGGGGTGTGACATATTTAGTGGTTAATAGATGATAGAATGATTAAATGTTGAGTACACTAATGAACATAAACTAAGTCTTGAACATAAAGTGATAAAGGGTGGATAAAGAGAAGATTTATGGGTAAATCATGTAGATCTTGTGTTGTTGTGATTATTACATGTTGTTTGTTAGTAGAAGCAATATGGATCATCATCTACACATACTAGTTCATGTTTAAGAACATAAACTAGTAAGATGTAAAAGTTAGAAATATGAAAGATGATGAATCCATCCATACATGAACCTTGAACTTGAATAAATATATTTTTTTCTTGAAAAATAAGATTCTAAACTTGTAGATCTAAAGATCTACAAGTGGTTTTTCGGAAGAACCAAGTGAAAGATACTAGCCTTGTTAAAACCCGGATCTTGTGTGAACTAAATACATTTTTAGTAAGTAAACAAGTGTGTGAACACTTGTGTAACAAGGAAATATAACAATGAATGTTTTTGTAAATCATGACTAGAAGTTGTTAAACTTCAAATTCTTTAAAAATAAAGTTTTTAAGAAACTAATCTTATTTTTAAAGATAACAGGACCTACTAAATATGTTAGTAATTTACTACATGTTTTTACAAACTTTCAAGTTCATGAGTTTATGATTTAGTCTTATTTTTGTCAAGACTAGTGATTAAAAATGGTATGTTGTTGATTGTTAAATTGATTGAATGATTTTACAAAAGAAAATGATACGCTAGTAAGCGTGGGCACCTCCATTTACAAAGGAAACTCTGGCGAAATTTTTCTAGAATTTCAACACTTAGAAATATTTTTCTAACAAATGGTTACAAATATATTTTTAACATTATTTTTCTAAATAAACTTCGCCATGATTTTTATTACAAAAATACCAAGTGCCGGAGGTGGATTTTCGTAAATAAAACTTATAAATATATATTTAGAATATATATTTTACAATAAAACGCTTGTGTGATTGTTTGATATTATGTGAACTAGATATTTACCCTAAAAATAATATAACTTGGAAATATTATGAAATTTCAACTCCAAAATAATACCAACGCTCTCACAAATAAATATTTAAGTTACACCGGTATTATTGTTACAACGAGAACTTTAAAACGTAACTTACGTATATTTTAGAAAAATACTCTTATTCGTGTATTTTTGGTGAAATATTATTTTGGAAAAACTTGTGAAATAAAATATAATATTTTTGGGAAAAATATGTATATTTTGGAATTAAAATATTTTAGACAAGTGGTTAAAGATGTATTTTCTAAGTGGGACTTAAAATATATTTTCGGAATTATAAAGCGTACATGTATTATTACCCCCATCCTTGGGAAGGAAATATACTTATAAAATAAATAAGAAGTGTGAATACGAAATAGTTGTCTAACTATTTCCCCAAAAACGTTAAACCTTAAGCCAAGGCACGGCCATCCGTCTAATAGGCATTAGTACGTGTAGGTCGTCACGCTGCAGGTTGAGTTGGAGACTTACGTTTCGGGATACGCATTTCTGTGAGTTCATGTCCCCCTTTTCTCTTAACTGTTTTCAGGCTTTATACTTCGGGGGTGGAATACATGTTACAACATTTACAGACTTTTATACGTGGTATGGTTAGCTTAGGGAGGGTATACTACTTAGATTATGTGAGTGGGTAGGTGTTACTTGGGGCCATTAATCCTCATTGTAGGACCGAGGGTCAAGAGCGATAGATCTATTTGGGTGTAGCGAGCCCAGCTCCTGATTCCACTATACGGACCATGGGGTGACTTTGAGCCCGACGCAAAAATCTGCTAGGTTTGAGTCTTCCTGCATCACTTCACACATATCATTGGCTTTGCAACCCAATGGTGATCTCTTTTTCCTTAATTGCTACATACCAGGGATTTTCATACATACAGACATATTACAAAGGTTTATATATACTCACTTTTACATGAACTCGCTCAACTTTTGTTGATTTTTCAAACTACATGTATTTCAGAAATTATTGGATCTGGCAAGGTATGCAAATTCGTCAAGCTGCGTAGGAATAATGATGTCATCCGAGTTTAGGAAATGTGACCTTTGCCTGGACGGGTCACAAGTCTTAAACTGTGTTTTATTCATGTCATTTGGTTGTGTCTTGTGAACAAGTTTCTAATTATGACATTGTTGTAATCTGTGTTAAGTGTCAACTTTTAAAACAATGTGGTTGTGGTAACTTTTAAAACTTGTTGAATGGATGAACATCATGGTTTTATTTTCATATAGCATGGTTATGATAATTGCTATGGTATTAAGAAGTCACACCAAAATAAGCCCACGCTTCCGCAAAGCCAGGGTGTGACAGCTTGGTATCAGAGCCAGGTTCATAGCGAATTAGGATTCTTTCTCGAGTCTAGACTATGATCACTAGGGCTCTCACGAAAACATTTTTACATTGCATACACTAAACGTCCAGATCCAGGGCACAAAACATTTTTACAAATAAAATACACTTTCCAAAATTTTTATATTTCAGTCTTAGAGACTGAGGGAGTTCAGTCTTAGAGACTGAGGGAGTTCAGTCTTAGAGGCTGGGGGAGTTCAGTCTTTGAGACTGAGGGAGTGCAGCCTTAGAGGCTGGGAGGTTCAGTCTTAGAGACTGAGGGAGTTCAACCTTAGAGGCTGGGGAGGTTCAGTCTTAGAGGCTGAGGGAGGTTCAGTCCTAGGGACTGAAGGGTTCAATCTTAGAGATTGGGGAGGTTTAGTCTTAGAGACTGGGAGGTTGGTCATAGAGACCAGGGATTTAGTCTTAGAGACTGGGAGGTTGTTCTTAGAGACCAGGGAGTTAGTTTGAGAGGCTAGGAGGTTCAGTCTGAGAGGCTGGGAGGGTAGTCTAAAAGACTAGGATGATTACTTGCTTGTTGTGACTTGCATGTTTACTTGATTATATGTTGATATATGTGCATGTCTGTGGTTGTGTTACAGACACTATGGCTTCATCTTCAGATACAGGAGTATCGGACACACTAGACCCCATGGCGATCGTGTCAGATGACGAGATTCCGTCAGAGCGAGAGGTCTACACATCAGACACCACCAGCACCGACGACGATGATTTCCAGCCGTTTGCGCTGCCTGAAGTCGGAGTTGAGCCTGCTGATGGCCTTCCTGCCGGGGATTTACCACTTGCGGTGATCCCTGCTCCCATACCGCTTGCTGCTTTTCCAGTAGTAGATATGCCCCTCGATGATGTTTCTGACGACGACATCGATTTGTTTGAGGAGGATCCGCCTGAGGCTGACTATGAGGGCGGGGCCCCTATTGATGATGACGTTATTCTTCCCATTGCTGAGGCCCCTATAGAGGAGCTTCCTGTTGGTTCACCTGTCCTGGACTCATTGGAGTCTGTGGCATCTGCATCTTTGCATGACCATGGTGTGCAGCCTCACTCTCCTGACCCTGACATGGCGATGTCAGCTGCACCCGATCCATCGCACGAGTTCGAGTTTGATCAAGAGGTTGATGACGCTTTTGAGCCGATCTTTCCCCCTGGTTTCGATCCTGACCACGATATTGAGTTTATTCACATGGATCAGCCCCTGGAGGCGCCCGTAGATCCTATTGACCCTTTGCTTGACATCCCTGTTGATTTTGATATGGATCTTGTTAACCTAGAGCCTGCTGTGGCCCCAGAGCCAATAGTTGCTCCTGACCCTGCATTAGAGCATGACCCTGTCCATGATGATGCACCAGCCGTTGCACCTCTGGTTGGTGATATACCCGTTGCTGATCTTCCCGCTGTTGCTCCACCCTTGATAGATGATCCTGTTATTGATGCACCATTTCTCGATCCCGTGCCGGTACTGTTTGACTGTGCACCTTTTGCTACTCATATAGATCCACGTTACGCCGACACCCGTAACGGGTGGATCGATGACGACGACGATTACCCACCATTTGTGTTACCTGTTACACTTCCAGTAGTACCTGTTTCTGTACCCACTGATATTCCACTATCCCACCCACACACGACCGATACCCATCATACCGATCTTCCGATTACCTTTCTCCAGGACATCCCTCCACCGCGTCCTGGGGAGGGTTCATCGCGACAGCCTTTTGATCACTTACCTTTCATGTCAGGAGGCAGCCAGTTTATACCACAGATTCCTCATCCTACTTTTGTTCCACCTATATCGACGTCCGATCCGGTCATGACACAGTTTCTTTCTGTTGCGCCACCTACTGCACCATCTTTCATTCCATCTAGTGAGCCATTTTTATGGACTACGCCCCCTATTATGCCACTCTCTGATCCGTACCACCCGTACCATGTTGGGTACTCTACGGAGGACACCAATACTTCCTTGATGATATAGCAGGATGCATTGACGCGTCGTATTCAGGATCTGGAGAGAGCTCCATGTCCATCTTGTCATTGTTAGGCCCCATTTGCAGCACCACACACTCCTCGTCCCCTTTTCCCCGATTCCGACGTTCGTTTCATCACATCTGAGCAGCAGATAGCATATTTGTTGCGCGCCTATCGTGCCTTAGAGGAGGACTGGTTACACATGTGTCGCTTGCTTTTCTCTCATTTTCCTCCTCCTCCTCCGCCATCAGCATAGGCATTTTTGGTCTGTTGCAGGTAGTGATCACTTTCGGAATATCAAACGGCACCAAATATAGGTAACTACATTAATAAACCGGACCTAAATCGGAAGATCGGATAGAATGAGGGCTCGTAAACCAAATGAGTATGGGAACTCATGTAGTATGGTTTAACAAAGCCTACATACTAAATGAAACCTAACCTAAGTGCTTACGACCCATTACGACCCGTTTAGGTAGCTTATGCTACTTTAACGCGTCGTTCGCGTAAAACGCGTTCGGACCGCCTAACTAGTCCTATGACAAGTAACATATGCCTTAACATGTCTAATATTGTTGTCAAATCAGTTTAGATGTCAAAAGTTATGTTACATATGCTTAAAATGAATTTTGGCGTCAAAAGGGCATTTTGGTAATTTACCCAAGGCATATAAGCTACCTATCATACAACTACTTAAACGAAGCGACCATAAGGTATAACCTCGGAAGGTTATTCCCTATATACTATGGTCACCTAATGTGCTTGGTCGGATCCTAATGATCGACCAAACGGGTCGGGTTCGAAAGTATAAGCGATTGTTTAAATCGCTTACCTTACGACCCTATATAAGCACTAAACTAAAAGTGACGAGCTAAGCATGTTAAAACATGCTTAACTAAGTTTAGAAAACAGGTTTGGTATCAAAACAAACGGTTTTGATACCCATAAGTAGTTTGGTTACAAAATACGCAAGAATACGTATTCTGACCGAAACTACGGCTCGTCACTGAGCCTAGATAACGTGGTAATCAGTAGGTATAGTCACAAAGGACTATAACCATCGTGATTACAATCACGTTGCGAAGTTCAAACGAACTTCGCATTGACCATAAGCTGGTCAATGCAGAAAGTCAAACAAAGTTTGACTTTCAGACTCGAAAAGCAATAAAAGAACGAAAGAATACTCACGTAGGGTCCCCGAATGCTAATCTAGATCAAAATAGCTCAGGTATGAAACAAAGGTTTCAACTTAGAGCATTTGAGATCAGATTCTAGTGAGTTTAGAGGTTGGATGGCAAGGGGTATTTATAGTGAATGGTCCACCATTAGGATCGTTTGTCGAAATACGTGCCTTAATCTCATCCGTACATGTGTCGGAACCTTATGGTACCCAAAAAGGCCACTCACCATAAGAGTTTGACACTTGGCACTTGACCTTTGGAGAGTGTTAAGGGTTGTTAAAAGATGAAAGAAAACGTTTTGCTGCATCTGGCCCCTGTTTACGGACCTAGTTTGGCAGATTTACAGTTTCAGTCCCTGCAACCTCAAAACTTGGTTTTCGATGCGTTTTTTTTTTACACGTTTAAGCCCTGTTAACCCCATTTCAAAGCTCTAAAATGAAGTTAAAGTATAGGGAACTTAAAATGTGTTCAAAAATATCTCGGGTGTCGGTTCGTTTAGCCGTACGGTTACGTTGTTCGGTTAATTACGACGGAATGCGCATAAGCGCGAAAAATGATCCAAATGGCGTGAAGAATGGATTTTTCTTATGCCAAACACTAAAATAAAATATTTTAGTGCTTACATAAATTTTTGGATGTCCGGATGTATTCAGAACGTAAGTTATGCACGAAAATGCAAACTTGTGCACTTTTTGACGCTTTTAGTACCTGAATGAGCCAAAAGTTTATTTTAGCACACCGAACCCCTCAAAGCCTATTTCTAAGCTATATAAAGGATATTTAAGGTGTGTTTAACTTATGGTCATGTTCTGGAATGTCTGTTACAGTTCAAATTGGCATACTTTCGCAGTTTGTCAAGTTTAGTCCCTGTAAGCGAATTAACTTGTTTTTGCCATACCAAAGCCTTCAAAACTTATTTCTAAGTTATGTAAAGGTTATTTAAGGTATGTTAAGCCTATGTCACTATTCCAGAGTGTTTGTTTCATTAAACTGGTTATATTTACGCATCGGTGCGCGTATAACCTTCCAGAAAGCGATTTAGAGTTTGGAATTGAACAAAAATTGATATGTGCAAATGATACACATATTTTTACAAATCCCAAGTATGAAATATAATATTTCATTGGTTCAGTATTTGTTTGATGGCCGTGGAGGCACAGGTGTTACAGTCTCCCCTACTTTAGGAAATTTCGTCCCGAAATTTATTTAGAGGAAACTTGTGAGAGTTTAAAACATGAAGTTGAAAAGATCGAACAATATTGGTTAGGGTTCTGAACTTCTAGTAACCTTAATAACATTATGCTTGCAATGTAAGAGGGACACCTATATACAAGTATATGAAGCGTCATTGGTGCGTCCACCATACCTCCATTACATCGTTCTCATTTTGTTATTGTTGTCGCTATCGGTTCTTACACATAATAAATCTTACTGGGTTTCTGTGCACTAAATTTCATAATTATGTACGCGTCCATAATTAGACAATTCCTTGCACAGTTCACACAGTCTATTTTATAATGTGTAGTGTAAAACCAAATGAACAAACCTGTGATGAGTGTGACTAGACCGCCATAGAGTCCTTTTAATTAAGTCAATAAATGATCTAAATAGACTATCAAGGAGTCTGTTCAGCTACATCACTAGATGTCGTCCTTTAACCAGATTGTGAATCAATCTTTTTGACTAGACCTCAAAAAGGGTCTCTTATGAAACATGGAGTGGTACTATATAATCCAATGGTCTTAACTATTATATAGAAGCCCATTAAGGATTTAAGGCAGTACCTTTTGACTATCCTGCTACGAATCCCTCATATGGAGATATGAAAGATCCTGCGAGGATTTGGATAACAAATATCCAGAGTTTAAAAACACAAAATGCATAAAAGAAAACATAAGATGAATAAACACATAGTCACATAACCACAAAATTGTTTGTTAATTTGTCTTGTTAATTGCGTACATGCATTTAAAGCACAATAGGAATCCATTCCGTGGATTTCATTTGGTACTTTAAACGTTATCAATAATCTAACTATAAAGATAGAAAGATTCAAAAAGAAAATTCGATTTCGATTATTAGGAACCGAAATGTTCGAATTTAGGTACATAAGGAATCCAATTAAGGACTCTGATTTGTATGACAATTATCCACAAGGATCTAATTGTGAAGATAAAAAGATCCCATATGGATTTTAGAGGTTGAAGATGTTTTGAAACCTTGCACTGGACGTGCTTAAGTCAAAACATGAAGTTGAAATGCTTATGAAGTTGAGATGCTCGATATGCCAAGGCGACATATGAAGCGAAATTTGAAGGTTAAGTCAATGCATGAGAAAAATATTTTTTTTTGCAATACTATGCATGGGGTTCTAAAAATGTGTTCAATGTTTTTGAAACCTTATATATAATACCTTTGAAATCATAAAGTAGTTGTATTAGGTAGGTATATTCATAAAAATGTTTTAAAATCTTGCGAAATGAATTTTGAAATTATGTATAAGGTTTTTGGAAAACATGAATGATGCTTTTGAAATCATGCACTTGATAAGAAAATATATTGTACTAATATTGTTTTTAGGCTATATGAGAAATTTTGAAATCATGAAGGTTGTTTTTGAAAATACAGACAAAGCTTTGTGCATTTGTTATGTTTAAGTAAATACACTATATTAAAAATGTTTTCGAACTATGTATAGGATGTTTTGAAATCATGTTGGTTGTTTTGAAAACTTATGTTATGCATGTTGAAGAAATCAGAACGTAATGGGTATGAGATTTGAAAATACTCTTAGTTATCTATCCAAGAATTCAAAGGCACAGATGTGTGAAAAGCACGATTACTCATAATTTTGATTTATTTCTTGTACTTCATTTCCTAGAATGAAACGAGTACTTAGAATTTTCCAAAGGAATCATGAACAAACGCAAGAATGGGAAATTCGCAAAAGTAGTTTGTAAGGAATATAGTTCCTTAATGTAGGTATCATAGGAAAAGTCATACACATATGTAACTACAATTGTACATCAGAATTTGTGAACAATAATTTATTTATAAACAAAACAGATTGTTTCACATTACAAGAAAATAAAAGAACAAAAGCATAAGACAGCAACATCCTTTGTTCAGTCAAATGCTCATCCGAGGGTCAGATTTGCATTAGCAAGCTTTGGGCAATCCCTCCGGAAATGGCCCATCTCGCCACAGTTGTAGCAAGACCCCGGCAAGAAACGAGCTTGAGCAGGATTGTCATCAGCTTGATTTGGTACAGCTGCAGTTGGGCAAACCCTTGTTGTATGACCTATAAGTCCACAAATCTGGCATTTGCGGCACTTCACACTAGCATGATGATGGAGGCTACATTGGTTGCACAAGGGTGCAGTTCCATTGTATGGCTTCCTAGTAGGGGGTTGAGCTGGTTGGTTGGGGATGGCTTGATCATTGTGAGCGACCACGGCGAAATTCTGAGAAGCCTTTCGCTTCTTTGACTTCTTAGGAGATCGTTCATCCATGGTCTTTGATTCCTCGATTGGTTTCTTGGCTGATGGTGCTGTCACCTGACTAGGTCCTGCCTGTCTTGGTGACTCTTGAGTGGCTTCATCCTGGAGACGATACATGGTAGTAGTTAATTCAACAGTCTTCAGGACTACTTCGCCTATTCGTTGAGCGAATTTGGCTGTCTGCTCGGACATTTGACCGGTGCTGAGAGGAAGAGACATTCTAGAAGCAAATGAAAGGCATAGGAAGAAACAGGTGAAAGGTTATTGGATAATCAATACAGAATGGTAACGAATGAAAATTGTGATCATTTGTTTGTTTCCTAAGGCAAACAAATGAGATGGTGACAAATCAAAGTAAATGGGTCAAAAATAATGTATCGCGAAGACATGCTCGCCTATAAGTGAACACTCATCCCAAGAATTCCCAGGTAAGCACAACTGGTCTCGCGTCTGATGAGATGTATACGAAGTGCTTGCCTAGACAGAAAACCCAGATTACAGGCATTCACCCTTCCAGTTTGCACGTGTTCACATTATTTAAAACCCAAGACCTTGACGAGGTTTTGAAAAACTCAAAGGGGTTCAAAACCATATAACAGAGGGTTCAAAACCTTACAATAAAGGGTTCAAAACCTAGTAATCAATCATCCTAGAACAGATGATCAGTTTTCAAAGTGGTTTTGAAATTTATGTTCTTGTTGTGGTTGTCGCCTAAGGATACGTGACAGTATTGTTTTATGACTAAACGCAAGTAAACTCGCGTTAGGGTCCTAAGAAGGTTATAGACTAGGTCAAAGTATTACTAATAACCTAATTCCCTATAACCATGAGCTCTGATACCAACTTTTCTGTCACACCCCGACCACGTAGAACCTACAAAACGTGGCGGAAACATCGGGGAGTGTTGTAACATAATCATTGTTTCATAACACATGGAACTTGAAATATTGTTTTATTGATTAAAAGAGTTACAATGTCAATCAAAGAAACATAACAAAATAACTAGTCTTGCATCTTTTATTGTCACTAAGGCCCATGTCCGCCTAAGTGTATCTTGATCAATCCTATGCTTCATTTCCTGAAACACATGTGAAAATAGGTACGTCAGCATAAAAATGCCGGCGAGTACATAGGTTTTGTGAAAATAAGATTCATGACATATGTTTAAGAAAATGTTTAGTCATAAACCTTGTAATTTGCTTTGTCTTTGTAAATCATTTGAAAAACAATAAGTTCAGATGATACGTATAAATAAGAGAATAATGCATGGTTAAATGAATAACCATGTAAAAATGAGTTTGTATAAGTTAAGTTGTTTGTAAAACAATGTATTGTGAAAAGTATGTTATTTGTATAAAATGTTATATGTCTAAATTGAAATGATTTCAAATAACGCAACGATATGTAATACCATACAATCACTTATATATAGGAAGTACCAGCGGCGTATCCAAATTGCTTGTATCATATTACACATGCCTCGTTACTTAAATCACTTACTCAAACCAAACCACCAATATAAGATGTCTATGTTTAAACCAATTGTCAAAAGTCCTTGTATAAACCATGTCAAATGTTGATAGTCCAAAAGTAGTCAAGTAATGTGTAACAAATGTTTATGTATGGCTAGTGAAATGCATCAACTAAACCATAGATGAAATGCACAAAACAAAGTATTGAAGTAAAACTTGGTTTAAATCAAAGTTATGTTTTGTAAAATATATGCATGCTATACTGAATATGAACATTTATGCGGTATTGTAAAAATTCATACATCCAAGCCTTGCGACAGTCGGATAACTATGTAAAAATGAGTTATCAAAAGAATATGTATTCGGATTCGGTCATTCCTTACGTCCAAACAAACCCGAGATTTCAGGAATGGGATTTGTCAAGTCCTATGGTACCACTACCTACTACCGAGCGGCGTGATCGGTGTTAATGAATGTATAGTATAGTTTAAACAAACCAAATGTCATACCAAAATGTAAGCATGTTTTATGAAGATAATGTACCTAGTATGCTAGAGTAAACAAACAAGGTAGAGCTGTAAAAGAATGTGTCCATATGTTACTGGAACATATGCAACAGAGATGCAATGTAAAATAATGTACTAAGCATGTACTAAATGGACATACATAGCATGTGATGTGATGTGATGTAAAACAATGTACTAAGTATGCACACAATGGACATACATAGCATAAAATGTAATGAAATCTTGTACTAATAGTGTACTAATGAACATAGCATGTATATAATGTGAAAACATGGAAAGCATGAAAGTAACAAGTAGGCACATGTGTTCCACCCCAAAATGTTTGGAAAACAGTAAAAGAGGGGTCTATGTACTCACTTGAGATTGCTCAGAAGTCCTAAGATAACCACCAAGCAATGCTAGAGATCTCGGAATATCAAACGGCACCTAATATAGGTAACTACATTAATAAACCGGACCTAAATCGGAAGATCGGATAGAATGAGGGCTCGTAAACCAAATGAGTATGGGAACTCATGTAGTATGGTTTAACAAAGCCTACATACTAAATGAAACCTAACCTAAGTGCTTACGACCCATTACGACCCGTTTAGGTAGCTTATGCTACTTTAACGCGTCGTTCGCGTAAAACGCGTTCGGACCGCCTAACTAGTCCTATGACAAGTAACATATGCCTTAACATGTCTAATATTGTTGTCAAATCAGTTTAGATGTCAAAAGTTATGTTACATATGCTTAAAATGAATTTTGGCGTCAAAAGGGCATTTTGGTAATTTACCCAAGGCATATAAGCTACCTATCATACAACTACTTAAACGAAGCGACCATAAGGTATAACCTCGGAAGGTTATTCCCTATATACTATGGTCACCTAATGTGCTTGGTCGGATCCTAATGATCGACCAAACGGGTCGGGTTCGAAAGTATAAGCGATTGTTTAAATCGCTTACCTTACGACCCTATATAAGCACTAAACTAAAAGTGACGAGCTAAGCATGTTAAAACATGCTTAACTAAGTTTAGAAAACAGGTTTGGTATCAAAACAAACGGTTTTGATACCCATAAGTAGTTTGGTTACAAAATACGCAAGAATACGTATTCTGACCGAAACTACGGCTCGTCACTGAGCCTAGATAACGTGGTAATCAGTAGGTATAGTCACAAAGGACTATAACCATCGTGATTACAATCACGTTGCGAAGTTCAAACGAACTTCGCATTGACCATAAGCTGGTCAATGCAGAAAGTCAAACAAAGTTTGACTTTCAGACTCGAAAAGCAATAAAAGAACGAAAGAATACTCACGTAGGGTCCCCGAATGCTAATCTAGATCAAAATAGCTCAGGTATGAAACAAAGGTTTCAACTTAGAGCATTTGAGATCAGATTCTAGTGAGTTTAGAGGTTGGATGGCAAGGGGTATTTATAGTGAATGGTCCACCATTAGGATCGTTTGTCGAAATACGTGCCTTAATCTCATCCGTACATGTGTCGGAACCTTATGGTACCCAAAAAGGCCACTCACCATAAGAGTTTGACACTTGGCACTTGACCTTTGGAGAGTGTTAAGGGCTGTTAAAAGATGAAAGAAAACGTTTTGCTGCATCTGGCCCCTGTTTACGGACCTAGTTTGGCAGATTTACAGTTTCAGTCCCTGCAACCTCAAAACTTGGTTTTCGATGCGTTTTTTTGACACGTTTAAGCCCTGTTAACCCCATTTCAAAGCTCTAAAATGAAGTTAAAGTATAGGGAACTTAAAATGTGTTCAAAAATATCTCGGGTGTCGGTTCGTTTAGCCGTACGGTTACGTTGTTCGGTTAATTACGACGGAATGCGCATAAGCGCGAAAAATGATCCAAATGGCGTGAAGAATGGATTTTTCTTATGCCAAACACTAAAATAAAATATTTTAGTGCTTACATAAATTTTTGGATGTCCGGATGTATTCAGAACGTAAGTTATGCTCGGAAATGCAAACTTGTGCACTTTTTGACGCTTTTAGTACCTGAATGAGCCAAAAGTTTATTTTAGCACACCGAACCCCTCAAAGCCTATTTCTAAGCTATATAAAGGATATTTAAGGTGTTTTTAACTTATGGTCTTGTTCCGGAATGTCTGTTACAGTTCAAATTGGCATACTTTCGCAGTTTGTCAAGTTTAGTCCCTGTAAGCGAATTAACTTGTTTTTGCCATACCAAAGCCTTCAAAACTTATTTCTAAGTTATGTAAAGGTTATTTCAGGTATGTTAAGCCTATGTCACTATTCCGGAGTGTTTGTTGCATTAAACTGATTATATTTACGCATCGGTGTTCGTATAACCTTCCAGAAAGCGATTTAGAGTTTGGAATTGAACAAAAATTGATATGTGCAAATGATACACATATTTTTACAAATCCCAAGTATGAAATATAATATTTCATTGGTTCGGTATTTGTTTGATGGCCGTGGAGGCACAGGTGTTACATATAACCTCGGAAGGTTATTCCCTATATACTATGGTCACCTAATGCGTTTGGTCGGATCCTAATGATCGACCAAAAGGGTCGGGTTCGAAGGTATAAGCGATTTATCAGATAGCTTACCCTTACGACCCTAGACAACGTGGTAATCAGTAGGCATAGTCACAAGGGACTATAACCATCGTGATTACAATCACGTTGCGAAGTTCAAACGAACTTCGCATTGACCATAAGCTGGTCAACGCTGAAAGTCAAACAAAGTTTGACTTTCGGACTCGAAAAGCAATAAAAGAACGAAAGAATACTTACGAAGGGTCCCCGAATGCTAATCTTGATCAAAATAACTCAGGTATGAAACAATGGTTCCAACTTAGAGTCTTTTTGATCAGATTCTTGTGGGTTTTGAAGCAATGGGGGTGGGGTATTTATAGTTTTCGGGTAACCGTTAACATCGTTTCATGGAAACCGTGCTTGAATCTCATGCGTACACTTGTCGGAAACTCATGGTGACTAAAAATGACTTCTTATCAGCTGAAAGGGCAATTGAGAATGTGTGGGTAAGGATTAAACAGCTGGAATCTGCTGACTGTTCGATATTATCTGATCAGAGAGTCGGACGCGGCCCGCTTCAGGATCAGCCAAAACTCAGGCGGGCCGCCTGGGGGTCCTGATCAGACAACAACTTTGCAATCTGACAGTTTCAGTCCCTGTTGGTGTTTAAGCCCATTTCCGGCACTTCTAAGGCCCGTAAAGCCAACTTTAAGGCCCTAAAATGATGCCTAAACATTGTGGACATGAAACATGCTCAAAAATATGTCGGATGTTGGTTCGTTTGGTCGTATGAACGCGATGTTCGCTTAATTACGACGGAATGCGCATAAGCGCGAAAAACGATCCAAATGACGCGACGAATGGGTTTTTCTCATGCCAAACACTAAAATAAAATATTTTAGTGCTTACATAAATTTTTGGATGTCCGGATGTATTCAGAACGTAAGTTATGCGTAAAAATGCAAACTTGTGCACTTTTTGACGCTTTTAGTCCCTGAATGACACAAAAGTTTATTTTAGCACACCGAACCCCTCAAAGCCTATTTCTAAGCTATGTAAAGGATATTTAAGGTGTGTTTAACTTATGGTCATGTTCCGGAATGTCTGTTACAGTTCAAATTGGCATACTTTCGCAGTTTGTCAAATTTAGTCCCTGTAAGCAAATAAACTTGATTTTGCCATACCAAAGCCTTCAAACTTATTTCTAAGTTAAGTAAAGGTTATTTAAGGTATGTTAAGCCTATTTCACTATTCCAGAGTGTTCGTTGCATTAAACTGGTTATATTTACGCATCAGTGCGCGTATAACCTTCCAGAAAGCGATTTAGAGCTTGAAATCGAAAAAGAGTTGATATGTGCAAACGATACACATATTTTTACAAATCCCAAGTATGAAATACAATATTTCATTGGTTTGGCATTATTTGATGGTTGTAGTGACACAGGTGTCACACGAACTAATTCGTCTGTCAAGGTATTTGCTAGTTCTACAGCGTCTTCTATGGTTTGGGGTCTAGCTGCCTTGACTACATGTCTTATCTCCCCAATTAATCCCCAGATGTAACGGGAGATTAATACTGTTTCAGGTGAAGCAAGGGTTGGTACTATTCGAGCATATTCAAAGAATAATGTAGTGTACCCCTTACTATCTACACCAGTCATTCTAAGGTTTAGGAACTTGTTTGCTATCTGTTCTTTTTCATTAGGAGGGCAGAATTTCCTTTCTACCATGTTTTTAAACTCCTACCATTCCATATTGTAAGTTCTATCACTTCCCCTAGACTGGAGGATAGTGTTCCACCATTCTAGTGCTGAATTCTTAAACAGATTGGAAGCAAACATTATCTTATCCTCTTCCACACATTTACTTATTCTTAAGACTGCCTCAGTCTTTTCTATCCAACGTAGAGATGCAACTGCCCCTTCATTGTCCGAGAATTCCATCGGTTTACAAGACCAGAATTCTTTGTAAGAACAACCGTAAGACACGGTTCTTCTTCTTTTGGGAATGGGCACTTGAAGTACGGGTCCATTGTTCGCGCTGTGTTCAGGTTCAGAGGGTCGCTTGCTATCATGTTTACTTTTATTTTCTGCTTCCCTAACAGTTTTGATAATATATGGCATTACATTTATTATCCCTTGTGCCACTATATGTTGCATGGCACTGTTATCCACTTGGTTTCCATTATTTTTGTTGTTCGGGTTTTCATTATCCAGGTTAATGTTACTCTGGTTATCATTATTCTGGTTTTCCTGGTTTACTTTGTCGTCCATCTGAATTTTAAACATTTGCCAATTATTAATCTCACAAAATAATTAATAATTTAGGCAACAACCACACAACACACATATTGGTCAAAAGCGTCGAGCATTGCAACTTACTCTTTTCTATTATAGTATGCGTCAAATACACACTAAGACTGGAATTAAAATTACAACACTACTATGCATCGTTAACCACGAAGTGGTCTATACTACAACATATATTATTATTATTACACACACACACACACACACACACATATATATATATATATATATTATTTTTTTCATACAAACATATTATATATTATTATATTATCATTATTATGACCAACTCTACCATCACCTTCACTGATCTGGATTCATCCAGTAATCCATATTGCGCTCGTCGTACTTCCAGACGAGTCGCTCTCCTACCTGCCTCATCCTCTCACTACTCTCTAAAATCTCTTCTCCGAAAGTTCGGAGCTCATGCACATTTTCTGCACTCATTGGGGGTGCAGGTGCTGGTACTGGGTCTGGGTACTAGGGCATGGGATCCTCCTGAAGGTACGGATTCTCTAAGATCTCCCTAATGTATTCATCGTTGTCATAGTAGGGATCTAGAGGGTCCAGGCCTGGATAGGCTGCTAAGTTCGGCATGGGTTCGTCGTTTAGGTAATAGCGTGGCACATAATCCCTATGATCATCGAACCATGGATCATAATCTGGGTCTAAGGGATTAGGGGCTGGTATCCTAGGTATCTCCTCAGGGTTGAAATCATGCATTTGGACTTGGTTTTTGGGGTTGTTTTCTATCTCTATCGGCTGAGTGGGGAACAAAGGTAAGGGTTGTGGGGCTACTAGTTGTTCCAGATTTGGGTCGGCAGCTGTTGTTGCTAGGATATGAAAATTGGCTAAGCTCCTATTAAGCATATCCTGTGTATAGGCATCTGACTCTCGCTTAGCGGCTGCTAGGACTCTTTGTTGTTGCAACTTTCGCATTCTTTTCCTACGCTCGAATGCTCCCTTACTGAACCATCCTCTCTTTTTCTGAGGGAATGGCTCTTCAGACTGAGCCTTAAAGACAAACATCCCTTCTTCCTGATCAGCTGAATACCCAGAGAGGGCAAGCTGGGAATAAGTACCTTCACTCCTAGGTGAATCAGACAACTGACGATAAACGTCTGAGGGTCCTTGATCGCTCATACTGTAAACTAACAAATAGTCAAATAACACATAACAATAAAATACAATTATGCACGTATTTCCATAATTAATTTCCTAAAAATTTGGATAATATATTGGTGTCAGCAGAACACTTTTGTGGCTGAATCAGTGGCTTAGCTCTGATACCAACTTCTGTCGCAACCCCCGCCCCCTATATGTCCAGGGAACGGACGGCCGCGAAACCAGTTTTGGTGGTATCATTTGTTTATCATTTTGGCAGAGGAAATTTCATCAGGACCGTAGTTAGGAAATGTTTATCAGAGTAAATACCACGCTTTTTGTGACAACCGGTGATTTACGGTTCCTAATTACGCGATTAGCAAACATTAGGACGATGATAAACAGTGTTTAAGACGCAATTAACTTAATCAGGCCCTTGGAGAGCCCAAGAACGTTTATTCGACTATACAGTGCCCATAAGGTGATTCACGGGAAATCTACTGAATATTACGAGACAACGAACTGATACCGTACAAAATACTGACAACGCCACTATTATACGCCTTTTAATTTTAAAAAATTTATGCTCTCGACACTTATGGAGTTGGATTGCGATATCGGGTCTCGTAGGAATTACGGGCCACTTACACATGAGATGGGCTTGTGGGCCCTGGGCCCAAGCCCAAAACCCACAAGCCTAAACCTGCACATAATATATTAGGATCTTATCAAGATTTATAAATCTATACAAAATCTTGCAAAATCTATAGAAAATCTCTATAAAATCTTCCAAAATCTCCATAAAATCTTCCCAAGATTTACAAAAGATTTCATAAGCAACTATAAAAGGGGTCTACCCCTTGATTTTTTAGCAGACAACAATCACACAAACACACACAAAGAAAACTAATGTAACAACTGTGCTTGTAATCACTATGAACAGTTCTGTTATCAATAAAACAATGTTATTTGATCCCAATGTTTGTTTTGTTATGTTTTACATTTTTCATGTTTTGACTTTTGTTCAATTCCAAACTCTACATCACTTTCTGGAGAGTTATACGCAAACTAGTGCGTAAACGTACTCAGTTTAATGCGAGAAATACTCTGGAACATCAACATATACTCAACATACCTTAAATAACCTTTACATAACTTAGAAATAAGTTTTGAAGGCTTTGGTATGGCAAAAACAATTTAATTCGCTTACAGGGACTAAATATGACAAACTGCGAAAGTATGTCAATTTGAACTGTAACGAACATTCCGGAACATAACCATAACTTAAACACACCTTAAATATCCTTTACATAGCTTAGAAATAGGCTTTGAGGGGTTCGGTGTGCTAAAATAAACTTTTGGGTCATTCAGGGACTAAAAGTGTCAAAAAGTGCACAAGTTTGCATTTTCGCGCATAACTTACGTTCTGAATACATCCGGACATCCAAAAATTTATGTGAGCATGACTATATTATATTTTAGTGTTCGCCATAAGAAAAATCCATTCGTCGCGTCATTTGGATCGTTTTTCGCGCTTATGCGCATTCCGTCGTAATTAAGCGAACATCGCGTTCGTACGACCAAACGAACCATCACCCGGCATAATTTTTAGCATGTTTCATGTCCACAATGTTTAGGCAACATTTTAGGGCCTTAAAGTTGGCTTTACGGGCCTTAGAAGTGTCGGAAATGGCCTTAAACACGTGCAGGGACTGAAACTGTCATTTTTCAAACATATTTGCGGATCAGAAGGGTCAGGCGGCCCGCATTGTGTTTGCCTGATCCTGAAGCGGGCCGCTTCCCACTATCAGACCAGATTAAATGCATTTTAGCACAAGTTGCAGCCTTTTTGATCCTCCACCACATGTTCTAAGTTGTTTGTCACTAAGATAAGGTGCCAAGTAGCCTCCATAACCTTTCGACAAGTGTACGGGTTGGATCATGGCACGTTTTCCATGAAACGATCCTAGCGGTTACCCGAAAACTATAAATACCCCAACACCCCTTTGTTCAAAATCACTAGAAACTTGGATTGAGAAACTCTAAGTTGAAACATTTGTTTCATACCTGAGATTTTCGAATCGAGTTTAGCATTCGGGGACCCTTCGTAAGTATTCTTTCGTTCTTTTCCTTATTTTACTGCTTTTCGAGTCAGAAAGTCAAACTTCGTTTGACTTTCAGCGTTGACCAGTAATGGTCAATGCGAAGTTCGTTTGAACTTCGCAACGTGAGTGTAATCACGTTGGTCATAGTCCCTTGGGACTATGCCCACTGATTACCACGTTGTCTAGAGTCGTAGGGTAGGCGATCTAATAAATCGCCTATACCTTCGAACTCGACCCATTTGGTCGATCATTAGGATCCGACCAAATACATTAGGTGACCATAGTAGGTAGGGAATAACCTTCCGAGGTTATACCCTATGGTCACATCGTTTAAGTAGTTGTATGATAGGTAGTTTATATGCCTTAGGTAAGTTACCAGAATACCCTTTTCATGCATAATTGGTAATTTAGCATATGTAACCTAAACTTTTGCCACATAACTGATTATGTAACATGTTTAGGCATATAACACTTGTCATAGGACTAGTTAGGCGGTCCAAACGCGTTTCACGCGCACGATGCGTTAAAGTAGCATAAGCTACCTAAACGGATCGTAATGGGTCGATAAGACTTAGGTCAAGTTTCATTTAGCATGTAGGCTTTGTTAAACCATATCACATGAGTTCCTACACTCATTTGGTTTACAAACCCTAATGCTACCCAGTCTTCCGATTTAGGTCCGGTTTATTAACATAGTTACCTATATTAGGTGCCGTTTGATTCCGTGATCTATAGCATTACTCGGTGGTCATCTTTAGACAACTGAGCAATCTCAAGTGAGTACATAGACCCCTCTTTTACTGTTTTCCAAACTGTTTTGGGGTGGAACACATGTGCCTACTTGTTACTTTAATGCTTTCTGTTTTCACATCATATACATGCTATGTTCGTTAGTACATTATAGTACATTGATTTCATTACATTTTATGCTAGGTGTGCCCATTGTGTGCATTACTTAGTACATTGTTTTACATGACATTTCATGCTAGGTGTGCCCATTGTGTGCATTACTTAGTACATCGTTTTACATGACATTTCATGCTAGGTGTGCCCATTGTGTGCATTACTTAGTACATCGTTTTACATGACATTTCATGCTAGGTGTGCCCATTGTGTGCATTACTTAGTACATCGTTTTACATGACATTTTATGCTACGTGTGCCCATTGTGTGCATTACTTAGTACATCGTTTTACATCACATTTCATGCTAGGTGTGCCCATTGTGTGCATTACTTAGTACATTGTTTTACATTACATTTCATGCTAGGTGTGCCCATTGTGTGCATTACTTAGTACATCGTTTTACATTACATTTTCACGCTATGTATGTTCATTTGATTACATACTTAGTGCATCACATGCTTCCATTTTTGGTATAACATTTGGGTTGTTTAACATGGGACAATACATTCATTAACATTGATCATGCCATTCGTTAGTAGGTAGTGGTACCATAGGAATTGACAACTCCCGTTCCGGACATCCCAGGGAAAGGGGACAGAAAGGAATGACCGAATTCGATATACATAACTAAGATGAATCTTTAATTTGTTTAAGGGTTTATCGCCTCAGTCTCAAGGCTTGGATGTATGCATTTTAACAATACCGCATAAATGTTTGTATCAGTATAGCATGCATTTGTTACACACAACATGACTTTGATTTAAACTGTGTTTTACTTCAATACCTTGTTGTAGTGCATTTTACATATGGTTTAGTTGATACATTTCACTTACCATACATGACATTTTGGTTACACATTACATGATCTACATTGAACATAAACATTTTGACATTGATATACACATTTGGTGGTTTACATCGGACATAGACATTTGACATGGTTTACACAATAACACTTGACAATTGGTTTGTACATGAACATTTTACATCTTGATGGTTTGGTTTGATTAAATGATTAAGTAACGATACGTGTGTAATATGATACAAACATGGTGGATACGCCGCTGGTACTTCCTATATATAAGTGTTTGTATAATATTACATAGCGTAACGTTATTTGAATCATTTCAGTTTGATACATATAACATTTTATACAAATAACATACTTTTCATAAGACCTTGTTTTACAACCAACTTATCTTATACAAACTCATTTTACATGGTTATTCATTTAACCTTACATTTACTTATACATATCAACTGATCTTATCGTTTTTCAAATGATTTACAAGACAAAGCAAATTACAAGGTTCATGACTAAACATTTTCTCAAATACAAGTCATGAATCCTATTTTCACAAACCTATGTATCTCACAGGCATTTTTATGCTGACGTACCTATTTTCACATGTGTTTTCAGGAGCTTTTCCATAGGATGTTGATCATGATACTAGGGCGGACCTGTGCCTTAGAGCTTTAAAAGAAGATAGACTATGTTTAATTATGTTCTGAACTCTTTAATTTCCTGTTCGAAACAATGTAACACCTTTGTTTATAAATAAAATACAACTTTGTATGCCATGGTTATGAAACAATTAATTCTGTCGCGATCACTCCCCGGCGTTTCCGCCGCGGTTCGTTGTTATACGCGGTCGGGGTGTGACAACTAATGCCTGGTTCCTTTCACTCCACTCTCTCTCTCTCGATATGTACACTCAAATAACCAACAAGATTACCCCTCTATCTTTATCACTAGCCTAAGAAAACCCACACCCTCAACCCCTTTTATCCCCTTCATTCCTGTGATAAAAGCTTACCCGTCAAACACAACACCCCCCTGATCTCTCTCTGTCGAGCATCTGGCCGACGACCGGCGACCCAAGGAGGCCGGCAAGTTGACGGCGGCCGGCGACAGGACTGGTGATGTCTACCAGCAGTGTATTCTCGAGCAATCGCACTAACACGCCTGAAGATTTGAAGAGAGAGTGATCGGGAGGAGAGAGAGAACGACGGAGATGAGCAGCG
This sequence comes from Helianthus tuberosus, assembly GCA_030545235.1. Taxonomy (NCBI): domain Eukaryota; kingdom Viridiplantae; phylum Streptophyta; class Magnoliopsida; order Asterales; family Asteraceae; genus Helianthus; species Helianthus tuberosus. The sequence goes on from CM060410.1 coordinate 94,866,059, forward strand.
CCGCCGCTCACGGCGGCGGCAGTGGCAGCGTGGCGGTGGTTTATGTCTCGATCCGACGAGATTTTCGGTAAACCCGTTTCTTTATTTTATTTTTATGAAGCTTGGAGATGATGATGTTTAGCTCAGATCTGAGATGTGTTCGGTTCAGCCATGTATAAGGTTCATCAGGCTCGAGTTCTTTTCGGGTATCGGGTCAAGACAAGTCTACGGGTCAGTGTGGTTTGAATTATTTTAAGTGTTGGTTCGAGTTATTTTAAGTTTTGGCTCGGGTACTACTCAGCAGGTTCGGTTCAAGGTTCAAGTCTCGGGCTTGGTCAACTTCGGTCAATAGACGGTTCGGGTCAGAATGGTTATGAGTGTGGGTTTTGGATCGGCTCGTCTCGCGGTTCGTGGTTCAGGTCGACTCGATCAAACCGAGTCAACTCGGTCAACTCAGCGAGTCAACTCGGTCAATTCAGTCAACGTCTCGACGCGAGAGCTTTGGTAAAGATTTACGGCGCGACTATTTACGTTATTTCTATAACTTTATTTATTACGCGAAGTCGAGCTCAAACCGAATAGCTTAGAGTTTAATTTATGTTTTGTCATTTTTACAAAAAATTATATATTGATGATCGAATATTGTTGAATTTTGAAAAATAACGACACTTTAGTTGTCGGGGCCGTCCAAAAACAGAGGAAACTCTGCCCGTTTTTCAATAAAATCTTTAAAACTAATGTGTTTTTATTTTAAAACGAAAACTATCAAATTCTAACAACTATTATAGAAACAAACACAAATGTATATTATTTCCGCCGACACTTTATAACTTACAAAAGACGACGATGACGCAAACTATTTTACAAAATAAATATAATTTATTGTATTTATATTTCAAACGTTAAACTCGAATCATTTTATAAAAATAAATATAGTTATATATTTATTTTCGGACATAACAACTCGTGTTCTTTTATAAAATAAATATAACCTTTTTATATTTATTTATTTCAAACGCCGAAACGGCATATACATATGTTTTGGCAAATATATACGAGACGCAATATATATAATACAAGTTTATTATATATTACTTTCATACGAATATTCCTATATACACAAACGACTTCTCGGGGCGACAAAGTTTAACTTAGTCATTTTCGTTAAATTAACAACCTACCGTCGAATCGTTCGGTTAACGATTCGGTAGAGCTCGGTGACACGTAGTTTAGTTACCGCTTTTGGTTAGAAACTTAAAAGATATTCCGTGTTAGGAATATTGTAGAGCGCACGCTAGCAAGTCAAGTCTTGGAAACGACATCACAAAGTCGTATATAGCTAGCTTTGCACATGAATATTCAGGTGAGTTCATAACCCCACCTTTTCACTGTTTTACATTTTATAAATGTTTTCGGGGTGGAAAGACATGCAAGTTTTACAAAAATAAACAATTTATCGATAAACGAAAACTCATATTTCTAAACCATGATACGAATGGATTACAAAGAACTCAAATGGTTTACGAATGATTTGTACTAAAGATACCGGTTTTACAAAACAAATGCGTATTTTCGAAACGTGAATGATCTTAATGATTAGGGACGGGATTGTCCTAGTTATAATAATGGGATTGGGTCGGTCTGCGTACGTAAAACGAGACAACCCAGTGAGTTCATGCTCCCCATTTTCTTTTAACTGTTTTCAGTTTTATAACTTCGGGGGTGAAGTACATGTTACTAAATTTTTACAGAAAAGTGAGTTCATGTCCCCACTTTTAAACTTTTACATACTTTTTAAACTTGGGGAAAATACATGTGTTATGGTATGATGGATACAAGAACTAAGGAATGATACTTGAAATCGTGTCACGAATAGGGTACCAGAAGAACCATTAATCGTGTACATACTAAGACCGCAGAACAAAAGGTTAGATCTAATGGGTTTTCGGGCAGCCACACTCTTGGTGATAACTAGTATCAAGCAGTGCTTTTGTGTCTCAGTCGTGAATCGACAACTAGAAAAATGCCTATGGTTTGGATGCTTCCTATGTCGTGTCACATGTTAATGGCATTGCAACCCATTAACAATCTCGATACTTACAGAAATACTTGATTTATACCAATTACATATCATGTTTTATACAAATTCAAAGCATAGGATTATGCGGGTATGAAGTCAAAGTCAGGGTAGGCATTGATGGTTATACAAACTTTACAAATACAAAGTTTCCATATAACTTGACAAGAAAATGATTTTTAAATTCGTTTTCTCAATAATATTTCACAAACCGGTTATCAAAAAGATTTATTTCAAATATTTTACAAACAAACTATGAACTCGCTCAACTTTATGTTGACTTTTTTTGCATGTTTCTTTCTCAGGTTGCATTTCTAAGACAAGGCACGGTTGGAATAGGAGAACCATGTGGAGTCGAGTACTTAGTGGTGTTCATTTTCTAGAAGTCTTAGCTATATTTGCTTCCGCTGTGCAATGAAGATACCGGTCCAGTCACACCAGCTCTGATAATTTAGGGGTGTGACACTTTTATAGTATTAAACATATTGGGATAAAACCCAAGTTTTCATTACAAACATTTTCATAGGGGAAATCCCTATTTTATTGAATAAAACATCTTCTTTTATTTAGGTAACTTTTATAGCCACTTTTCCAAGCCTTCAGTGCTGTCCAGCTGGCTTCTAGTTGGCTTTCACATTTTGTTACCTGAAACGCGTTTAAAAACATTTTTTCAGTGGGAAATACTGGTGAGTGAATCCCAGTTTAATCAAGAAGAGTTTTATCCTTTAACAGTATTGAGAGCTATCACATTGTTTATTTCTACACAATTACTCATTCAGTACTGTCAATCCTGACTGGTGGGTCATATTACACGTTGGCTAACTCGTTGTCCATTGGTAACGTGTTCCATATTTTGTATACAAAACCCCAACATACCGGCAGTAATTGAAGAACTACAAAGACCTAATCACTGCTTAATCACATTGTAAAACATTTAAGGTTTTGTAAAAACAGCTTACAAAAAGGAGATTACTCACATTGCTGTCTTAGGTTATCCTTTAGGGTTTCCTGGTGATTATCTATAATTTACACAAATGCACACGTGTTAGTATAATAACCCATTATTTATATTAATGATACCCTCCCCGAGACGGCATTCCAACAACTACGTCGGGCAGAACCACGACAGCCGTTACGGAACCCTGGATCAATCAGGTAGCGTATCTAATATGTAACCGGGGTTATAATACTTACAACGGAGCAGAACTTCGTTATTTAGGGGGGGTATTATGCCCGGAAATTATATTATCTATGTAGAAATTCGTGAGAGAGAAAGAGGCTGAGCGATCGGAAACTGAAGCCGATGCCCTCAATTTATAGGGCTGAAATTCGAGTTCCTCGCGGCCCGCGTAAGGTGAGACCAAGGTCTACGCGGCCCACGTAGTAGGGTATCTACGGCGTAGCTTTGACTGGTCAGCATCCTAGCCTCGACACGATGACGACACGTGGCAGCTCAGGGCTGCGCCTCGTTGCAGGGCTGTCGCGCCCCGTGTAAGATCCTTAAGGGATCTACGCGGCCCGCGAGTGACATAAAAATTTTGTTTTAATTTTATTTTTAATGATATATCATATTTTGGGCTCAGTTTTCACATACGGGGTGTATTTTAAGACATATGGGAATATTTTAAAATATATTAAGGTGTCAGAAAAATTCAGGAGGGTTGTTATATCCTACCCACCTTGTTTTAGAACTCGTCCTCGAGATCTACTGGAGCAAGTGTGGATATTTCCTTTGCATTTTTGATTCAAGCTCACATGTGTATTCTGGTCCTCTTTTGGAGTCTCACTTTACTTTGACCAGAGGTTGACCGTATAATACACGAGTTTGTAAGCTAGCTTATAATAAAAGACTCCAAATAATGCACATAGCAACACCTCCTCCCCTAAGATTTTAAAAATATTATTCATAAATTTCAAAATATATCTCGTGTCAACAACATATCCTTTCTTTAAATCATATAAAATATATAAATCACAGATCACATGGTTTGTAAATCTTTTGAAAATTCTCAATTGAAATAATCTGATATAACAAATATGAAATATTCATATTGGTTTATCACTTTATCCATCCTGCACCACCAGTCACTGTAACCAACTGGGGTAGCCCAGTTGGCCACCAACACCCACCTCTTCCCAGAGGTACCGGGTTCGAGTCTTGGGAGTGGCATATGTCGCCCCGGATGAGAACTCGGCAAGGGGAATTCACCGTGGAGCTAGCTTGGTCGGGTAGCGGCTCCCGGAGTGTGATCACTCCGGCGGTTGGGAGGACCATGCACTATCCCCCCCCCCACCAGTCACTGTTATTATTATATTAAATTAAATCATAAACAAAATATTCGATGTATAATTATAATGATAAACATTTATCATGTTAAATTTCATTGATCATGGCTATCATTCAAAGCAAGAAAAATGTAAAGTGTGTTATTATATTATAACTTTATATATTCATTTGTAAATCAATTATAATTCCTTTTGAGAACTAGAGAAATCACTTTGAAGTTAGACCATCACCGATGCATATAATTTACAATGCATTTGATGTGTGTGAGATGAGGTGGATGATAATTTGAAAGAGAGAGAGAGAGAGCGCAAAATGTTTGTGGCTAAGTGCTAGCACTTAAGGAGAGAAAAAAAAATTGTGAGTGAGTAGTTAATTAATGAAGAAAAAGAAACTAAAAAACAAAATCTATTATATAGTGATGTGGCAAAATTCTTCTAATAATCTGCATGTAGCATTAGGTTTGGTCTTATAGGCATGTCGGTTATTTTTGGTTACTGAGTTTTTAATATACAATTAAATAATTAGTGATATTTATTTATTGTTTCTTAAATTATAAAATATTTTCTTACTTTAAATTTACCAAATAACAGATAAATCATTTGTATAATAACCATACCACCATTATTTATAATTAGTATTTATTTACAGATCAAAAATTAAGAGGTATACGTATAATATAAGTCTGTTCTAAATCACTATACCATCATCTTGCCATCTATCCCCAAATCCATACTCAACTATATTTTAAAGAGATCATATATATGTTAATTTGTCTTTTTTCTTTGCAGAAGTATTATAACTTATATTCACATTCATATTATACCTTCACATTTTATAAAATTTGGATCATAAGTACTTTTATTGATATTTTCTTTTTTCCTCAACCCGTGAAACACACGGGGTGAATATCCTAGTAAATAAATAAATAAAGTAAAATGTCATAGTTTATGTATACACAAGCATCTAACTTAATAACAAATAAAAACATCAAAGTAAAATATTACATCAAAGTTCCTTTTTTTTCCAAAACATATATTGATAATTGTGTGTGTTAATTGATTACATTATTTGTATTCAAGCCGTGTAATACACATGTTTATTCAATCTTGCAATGTACGAGTTTTTAAAGATGTAACTTTTCCATTACTTAATATATAAAACTATATTTATTCATATCTCGTGTAATACACAGTTATGAAATCCCTCTCTCTTAAAGAATACCCCGATGTTACATAAATCGAGAATGAAATTGAAGAAGGATGAGTGACTAGGCTAGGAATTTGAAAAATCTCCCCCTTTTACTCGCTCGCTCTTCACAAATCACAACCACTATGAATCCACACGTGAACTTGACACGTCATCCGATATATGTGCAGAGAAATGTTGAAAACTCAGTAGTGCTCCTGAAATGAAATGGCCATGGCCATGGACATGGATATTATCTATCACCTGCTGCTGCTGATGTATTACAATTGAATTGAATCCTTTTGATTACATACATACATACATCATGCAAATTTCAGTAAATTCTAATTTCTTCATACGCAGGGTTTGATTTTGGTATGGAGGCTTTGTGTGATCTTTGTAAGACAGTGAGGGCAGTTGTGTATTGTAACTCCGATGCTGCAAGATTATGTTTTCAATGTGACAATGGTGTGCACTCTGCTAACTCCTTATCGCGCAGGCACCCGCGCTCCCTCCTCTGTGATAAGTGTAGCTACCGCCCAGCAGTTGTCCGCCAGGTGTTTGATAAAATGTTTCTGTGTGAAAGTTGCGATCTGAGTGAGAATGGTTGTTCATCAGGGCATGAACATGTTGAGGAGCTGAGTTTTTATACTGGCTGTCCTTCAAGTGAGGAGTTTTTGAAGATTTTGTCTCCGGTTCGTGGTGAAGAAGATCCGATCATCAACCCTCGCTTTGGTCCGGTTAACAGTTTGAATGTTGATGAGAATCAACGAATTGGATGTGTGGCTTCGAGACTCAATGAATTAGCATCAGCGTTGAGCTTCTTAACTGAAAAGGATCCAAACCCTTTCTTCCCTGATGGATCAAACCTGACTAAGGTATCGTATTTGTTGATTGTTTGGTTAAAGATCATGGGGTTGGTTTTATTTAATTTGTTTTTGCAACTGTAGGATGGCTCAAATGTGAACAATCTCGGGCTTCATAATGGTGAAGGTTTATCTGACAATGTTGCACTGAATTTTAACGCTGGTTTTGAGATGTTTAGCTGTATTCCTCCGGTTCAAACCAAACTCCCATCCGAGGATGGAAGTCTTGTGATGGAGAAAAACTTATCTGTTACCGAATCAAACAGTCATGCTGAAAACACAATTGAGGTTTGTTTTTAATCTTGTCAGGTGGTTGACTGGCTGAACCCAAACACAACCAATATATTTATTTATGTCAAAGACATCATGTCGTGTTTTGGGTCAACCCGTTTAATGTTCGTTTGTGAATATGGGTAATAATACCTTGTGACTTAGCAACAACTAATGACTACCTCCAATGATATTTTTTTTTTTTTTTTTTTTTTTTTTTTTTTTTTTTTTTTTTTTTGTATATGGTGTTTATAATTGTTTTTGTTTCTCGTCTTTCTTTCCTAATTAACAAACTTGGGTTTATATATATAGCTCAAGATTAGAGGAACCGGATGGAAAGGATTGGAGAATGGGGAAGGGAGAATGTGTAGTTGGGGGGAGTAATGAATAGAACATGTCGGAAATGAAAAGTTCAAGATGGAAAATTAATTTCACTTCTCGGAATGAATAGTTAGTGTGAAAATAAAAATCAAAGTATCTAACTTAAAATGATTTGAATATACCCCTCTAAAATCTAAATAGGAACTTTTTAAAAAACCCCCTAAAATTAACCTGTTCAATAAATGGGTAAACCTGATTTTCTATTCGATTCTTAAATAACTTAACATTGGCAAACATGTACTGAATTATACAACTTCAAATGCAAAAACACATACAAACACTATTTACAAACACTATTTTCTATGGTCTGGTTCTCATTATATCTGTTGTTGATAGGCAACATCACAAGATTGCACCACTTTTCCAAGCTCACATGGTGGGATGGTTTTGAATCCAAATGCTATTGGCTTCCCTAATGGGCAAGTTCACTCAAACATGTCACTTTCCCTATCCAACATTACTGGAGAGAGTAGTGCTGCTGATTGTGGATTATCACCAATGTTTATAACTGCCACTGGTGAATCACCATGGGAGCCTAACTTTGAATCCACTCCACAAGCAAGAGATCAAGCCAAGATGAGATATAAAGAGAAAAAGAAAACACGAACGTATGTCTTCATTATCAGTTAAAACACTTCATTTTTTGTACTCTTGTCAATATGATAACAAATATTACAAAACAAATTGGTAACTATCAATACCTTGCTAACCTATGGGATCATGTAAAACGCTTTGAGAGGGTTAAGGTAGAATATCAGTGAAAGATCTATTAGTAGACTCCCACTGCGCCACCCTCTTGAAGATTAACAATAATAATATTGTTTTTTTTTCTGAGTAAAACAATTAAAAGTAATCTTTGGGTGACTTTCGCTAAGTTTCACTTAATTTGTACTCGTTTGACCCTTCAAAGATATCTGTTTTAATGAAAACGACCATATCAAGGGATTAGTTATATTTTCTTCGATTTACAGTTTAATTTTATGTGTAGGTTTGGTAAACATATAAGATATGCTTCGCGTAAAGCTAGAGCCGATACTAGAAAGCGTGTAAAAGGTCGATTTGTCAAGGCTGGTGAAGAGTATGACTATGACCCTCTTGTCACAACAGATTGTGTGACATCTTAAGGTATCAACTTGTTAATTACTCCCTTATTTCTGTTTTAGTTAAGCCCTAATCCTGGGGTGTTTGGATGTGCATTTTCATACCCATTATTTATCTATTATTATATATAGAGGCCTGTAAATGAATCGTTGGTGGAAGTTCGTTTATGTCCGGTTCGTTCATTTACTTTTTGTGAACGCTCGTTTATGTTCATTCATTTACGTGCTTATGTTCTTTTACATATTCATCTTTATTTTGTTAATTTATGAGTTATTAGTCATACTAACTGGCCCATATGCATCAATACGTTCCCAATAACAACCCCTGTTGCCCAAAATGCTACATGGTTAAATGCTTACTCTGCTTTCTTGCTATGTGGAGGCTAGTTTCCATCGTAAACCTCTTTATATGCAAAGCTTGTTTAATGTTTTATTATGAACAAAATCGAAAATCGCTTTAAATCAGTTCTTGTTCTTATCTATCATTCTTGGGATCTCTAGTTGGCCTTATCAATTGGGAGATTGACCATCTCTATCAATATGCATCAAGCCATCAACCCAATCAGATTTTAGAACCAAGCATTGGGTATATGAACGAACAAGAACACATTCCTTTTCTTGTTTTTGTTTGTGCATTTACATTCTTTTAGAATATTAAACACAAGCACATCCACTTTCTTAACAAACAAACATGAACAAGAAAGCATATTTGCTTAAGTTTGTTTGTTTGTTAGGTTAAAGTTAAACAAATGAGTACGAACAAGCTCTGTTTGTGTTTGTTCAGTTCGTTTACGGGCCGTTATAATCATAATCAGATAACCATGGAGATGGTGTTTGGGTGTGATTGTGTTGTTCAACATTGTAATAGTCATATATCAAATGTTTACACACTCAATGTTACATTTAAAGAAAGTATACTAAAAGAAAGATTTCTCATATTAATTTCAACCAACCTAATGTAGTTTTAGGCCCTGAAGATCGATGGACCAATTCATGAAGTTTTTATTTTAATAAGTGATGCATTTATGAAGTTGATTTCCTGCTAAAGGTATGTGTGCATATACATGTGATCTGATTTCATCAAGAACGCGATTTCTATCATATTGTTAGTGGTTCATCGATGAAGAAACTAAGTACATGGTTTTCAACTTTGGCAGGATATGAAGGGGAGGAGATCATCTCATTTAACAAAAATTTTGAAGATAAACAGCTTCATTTCTGAATTCAAACATGGAGATAATTCATTTGAGTACCATTCTACTCTAAATTTGATTAGATTTAGATATTTTTTATATATAAAACATTATTTGTTTGCGGCTAGTTCAGACTTCAGAGTGATTTGAGTTGTATTTGATTTTTTAGATACATTCTTTTTAATATTAAATAAAAACCATTCTTTGGTTATATTAGGGTATTTTTGTGATTTTATTATTTATGACACGTCACCCAAGTAGGGGTGTAAACGAGCCGAGCCCGAGCTCGACCAGGCTCGAGCTCGGCTCGTTGGTATTTTCTCAAGCTCGGCTCGGCTATTATTAATTAATTAATATATTAAATAAAAATAATAGACCTTTTAGGCTCGCGAGCTGGATAAGTGAAGCTCGGGCTCGGGCTCGTTTACTAAATAAGCTAATTTTTAGGTTCGAGGTCGGCTTGTAAACAAGTTTAAATAAGCTCGGCTCGACTCGGCTTGTTTACACTAAGGCTCGATAAGGCCCGACGAGCCTAACGAGCTTCACATGATAAACAAATGAGCTTTATTTTAGGCTCAAGTTCGGCTCAGGCTCGATAAGGCTCGGCTCGTTTCGAGCTTTTTCTCGAGCCGATCTCGAGTAGCTCGCAAGCCGCTCGGCTCATTTGCACCCCTACACCCAAGCTTTCTGAAGAGGAAAGATATGAACTTCCTCCAAGGCAGCAAGAAGATTTTTCATTTTTGATAAAAGGTTTTGCTATCTCTCTCTTGAAAGACTTCCTACCATGGAATGCAAGGGTAGTATAGTAAATTCACTTCCGGAATTTTGTTTTGCACTTTGTTTCTCGGATCATGTGTATATTCAAAAGCAACAAAATGATTATATTTCATATATATGACCCTGCCTTCTCACCATTAAATAGTTGAAAATAATTATAAAAACCAAAATCCAGAAAGTTAAAAGAAGAAGAAAAGACTTGTTATGTGATTGTTGGTGCATCCATCATTTAGCTCTAGTATGAGACTGCAGGGAAAGTCGAACCTCAACAAGATACCGATGTGTGGGCCGCGAGCAAGTGGCGCACAACATGCATCTGACATGCCTACGAGCCAGGAAATTGGCGCTATGAACGTATTTATCGCATTTGCGACACAAAAACGCATCGTCGGCTTGGCAATAAAGTGATGCATTTGATTTACAAAGTTCACAACTTGTGGTGGGATAATAACGTTGGTGGTTTGTGCCTTTGCACATTGTTTCTTGAGAGTTGGTTTAAGAGGATGAAGAGAGAGGATGAGCACAAACAAATTTATATAAGGAAAGTTTGGTAGCTAGTGGTGAGAAATTTTAAGGGGGTGTCTTATCCCCACATACCCTATATCTTATTTTCACATCCCCTATTGTATACGGGCCGTATACAATTATACGGCTCGTATAGAATGTTTTTTAATAGGAAAATGCGCAGAGAATGTTTTTTTTGGTTTTATTATATACGGCCTGTATACAATTATATGAGTCGTATACATGTGTATACGATTTGTAAAACGTATACGGCTCAATTGATTTATTTTTGTGGGTTTTTTATGTTAGCACATGTATACGGGCCGTATAACTATATACGGGCCGTATATATTGGCGTTTTTTCAAGTATCACGTTTTATTCCTGTAAAAACACAATCCTTCTAGGGTTTCTAAACTCTTCATCACCTTTAACAATGTCGATAAACGTTGATCGGAACATGCCGCTTAAATCGGAGCACAGGTAGAGTAACGTTACCGATCAGTCCGTTGATGAAAACCTTAGCGATCGCAGAGATCTTCGTGTTGGTTATTTATCGATTCCGAGTAACTAGCAGAAGAACCTGACACAAACAAGTTCTCCACAGTTTGTTATTCAGATCTCTGTTCGGTCATCTTTCCAAACTACAACACACGATACTTTTAATAAGCTGTCATAGTTTTCAAATTCGATTTCAACAAATCTTTTCATTTTCCTTCAATTTCTAAAACATTCTCTGTTACATGAAGATGTGTCGGGTTCTTCTACTAGTGGTATTTTACTGAAGTATTGAAGATTGAGGCGGGCATTGTTTAAATCTGAATATAACTAGATGTTACGTGTATCAGCGTTGTTTATCACCCTGTGTGAGCATTGGAAACCCGACAAACAGTCTTGACAACTGTGACATTTTATCTATCTATATGTGTCACATCCATCCTGTTATTGCAATCGATATGATTAATTTTTTCAGATTTTTTTCTAATTAGCGTTGTTAACTACCAAAAGAATGCATACACAAATAGTTCTAGTGGACGAAGCAAAGAGACCGTTGTGTATCTGAATCAGGTTCTCAAACAAACACTACCAAAGATGGGTTGGTGATAAATATCGGAGCTGTTATCTCGGTTGTTCAGTACTCTCCTATATCAACTTGAACGGTTGATGGTTACAAGGATCGTTCTAATAGATTAAAGAGAATAAACCATTTTTTACCAATTTTCACTCCAGTAGTTGAAACTTGAGCGCATGAATCAATTCAAAACCCTCACCCTCAAAAATCAACCAGAAACCAAAGGAAAAAAGGGCTGATAATGGCTGATGGTTCTTCGTTGAGGAAACCAAACGTAAACGGAGATGATAGGCCTGGTAACCGGAAGAGAAATCAATTGTATTTTTTTAGTTGCTTCTCTTGTTAAGTTTCTGAACCAACCGAAATCCACAAATTCCAACAGTTTCTTCATATATTCCGTCCGGTTTCCAAACTCTTTCACACAAAGTTAATATTCACTGTGGTGGATGAAAGCATAAAGTTAGAAAAATACTCAACAAAGATTGAAGGGTACACAACTGAAGGTTCAGTGCACGAACAGTTTCTTACGAACGATATGTATCAGGAAGCTCAACTTGAACGGACGATATGTATCAACAAATTGCGAGTGGGAATATGGCTATGAAGAATAGTATGGATAAACAATCACCGGTACGGGTTTTTCTGCTAGTTTTTCGGAATGTTTCGAATCATCACAGAAGACGTGTCGGGTTCTACTGCTAGTAGTATGAGTCTGAGTCCATTGTGGTTCGTGAATGTTTCGAATCATCACGACAAGGATCGTTCTAATAGATTAAAGAGAATAACCCCTTTTTTACCATTTTTTACCCATAGTATACGAGCCGTATAATAATATATGGCCCGTATACAACCATCGTATACATTGTATACGATCGGTAAAAATATTTTTTACCAATGATATACGGCCGTATAAACCGTATACGACTCGTATACATATGGTAAAAAAATGGTAAAAACCTCTTTAATCTATTAGAACGATCCAATAAACGAAGAACAAAGCCTATTTTCAAAACGCAGGTTCATACAGTGCTGTAATAGGTTGTGGTTCAGCCAAAATGACATCTAGCATTGCTAACGGTTCAAGTAAGTGTCTCAAACACTACTAAACATCTGCTTTCTGAATCTGAATCAGAATGTTAACTTTTTAGTTGCTTATCTTGTTAAGTTGCTGACCCAACCGAAATCCACAAATTCTGTCACTTTGTGTATTGACGAAGCTAACAAACACATTGGTATTTTCTCAAAATGTGCAAAGTTGAAGAATCTCACATTAAAGGAGTTTGCAACAACGGGATCAGATGGTTTGAGTATCTTTCATCCTCGTTTGGCTAATCTCACACTTGAAAATGACAACATTGGTATTTTCACAAAATGTGCAAACTTGGAAATGACAACTTGCGAGATCTGACCCAACCGAAATCCACAATTATTTTACTCATAAACCCTTGAATCCCAACGCTTCATTTAAAACCGTAAGGATGATGCAAATTTGTACGTAAAGATCTCTACACAAACTCTTCTACATCTTTTAACCAGTTGTCCATCACTTAAGACCTTGAAAGATTTGTTGAAATCGAAGCATTCACGAACCACAATGGACTCAGACTCATGTTCAAGTAAGTGTCTAAAAATCTGAAAATTCAGGTTTACCTTGTTAATTTCTCAAAACAAACTCTCGTTTCTTCATCTTCATCTTCAAGAACAATGATGAACAGATGATGTCAGATAATACTTCATTTGTTGAGAAACCATTATCTTGTGATACATGAACGTTGTATTCTTGCTTTCAGAAGAGTTTGTATTGAACCAAGAATACTACAAACATTCTATACCTTGCAACGTATACAGGTGCAAGAGAATGGCGAGTTATTTTCAGTTATTTCTGTTGATTCACAAATTCCATTGTTTAAACCAGAATCAGGTTCTCAATACAAGGATCGTTCTAATAGATTAAAGAGAATAAACCATTTTTTTACCATTTTTTACCATAGTATACGAGCCGTATCAGAATATACGGCCCGTATACAATCCTCGTATACATTGTATACGATCGGTAAATTTGTTTTTTACCGAGAGTATACGGCCGTATAAACGGTATACGGCCCGTATACAAATGGTAAAAAATGGTAAAAAAATTTCTTTCTTTCCTTGTGATACATGAACGTGTATTCTTGTCTTTCAGAAGACTTTGTATTGAATGGCGAGTTACCATTTTTTAACCAAGAGTATATGAGTCAGGCGTTGGAAGGATTGTAGTAGTAGGACATTGGTACCACTGTGAAAATTGCATCAGGAAGCTCAACTTGACTTGACATTGGTACCACTGTCAAGTATGTCGGGTTCTGCAAATATTATCTTGACAGTGGATCGAGTGATACGCTTATCTATTCTGGTCAAGGTGGGCATGGTTTGTTTGGGAGTAAAATTGCATCAGGAGGGGAGAGAGTCTGATACAATAAGGATGTTGGGAATTAAACGCATGTACGTGACAAAATAAGGATGTTCGCATAAACATATATTCGTTTCATAACCTCCTCCTATAAATCAACCACAACTGACAAAGAGCCTGTATTAGAAGCCATCCTATGTCTTTTACCAACCGAAGAGGCAGCAGAAGACGTGTCGGGTTCTTCCAACATTCACGAACCACAATGGACTCAGACTCATACTACTCACCCTCCCCTGAGGAAAATTTTTCCCGACGACTCAAGAAAATCCACAATCAATGTATACAGGTGCAAGAGAATGGCGGGTGATATAGTAATTTTCAATAATGTAGGAAGGGTTGAAGTAGGAGAACATTGGCGGGTGATATAGTAATTTTCAATAATTTTCAACCATTTTTTTTTTCCTTCAATTTCGAGAACATTCTCCCTGTGTATGTGCTTGTGCTGTAGAAACCGGTGATGAATTTGTATACACAACTGAACGTTAATTGATATTGTTTTAGACAACAACAGATAATGAACGGATTGTTGGTGGATAACGCAAACAAGTTCTCCACAGTTTGTTATTCAGATCTCTATTCGGTCATCTTTCCAAACTACAACACACGATAAGTTTAAACTTTATAGTGTGTGATTTGACCAGGAAATGATTGGGAATTAAACGCATGTCCGTAATCCCGCGTTGATAGCTTCCGTTTTATTCAGACTCCTTGTTGATGTTTTATTTTTTTCTACTTTTAGAAAGTTTTGAGCACCTCACCACTCTAAAATACTTGAAAAATCAAATTTTCGTTCCATACGGGCCGTATAACAGTATACGGCCCGTATACACGTTCGTATACATTGTATACGACCAGGCAAACTTATTTACACATGGTGTATACGGGCCGTATACTGTTATACGGCCCGTATAGAATAAAAACAACTTGACAAAGTCTGTGCCAGAAGACTTTGTCAGTTGTTTTTATTCTATACGCAGACTTTGTCAGTTAGCAGACTTTGTCAAGTTGTTTTTATTCTATACGCAGACTTTGTCAGTTGTTTTTATTCTATACGGGTCGTATAACAGTATACGGCCCGTATACACCATGTGTAAATAAGTTTTCCCATGTATTAATATTAGGACCCAATTTTAAGTTAAGGGTGGGCCCGCTATAAACTTGGATGTATCTTTTAAATGGTTATGAATTTGGGGATGGAGAGTACTATTAAAATTCATATTTCTTTTAATTTAACCTATTAATTAATATTAATTTTTTCTTTCTTTTGAAGATAAGAAATGTTTGATCAAAAGAGAAACATAGAAATAAAACGTGCTTCTCATGGAAAATCTATTTACTTCACATAAATTCTTATTTTTTTTCTATAAATTATATCAACCAAAATTTATAAATTCTAAATGGATTAACGATATGAACATATTGATTTCGGTATAGCCATTTACAACAAATTTTAATCGTACCTTAGAGAGTTAGAGGCCAACTTAAATATCCCGTTTTTCGAAAACTAACCTTGAAAGGATGACAAGATTATTTCGAATTTTAATACTATATTAGTTATTTCACCTTAGGGTATCCGGGGCACTCCCCTAAGAGGGGAGTCCCCTCTTTTACGCACACCCAATCACGTTATGCCACGTCAACTCCCCTCTTAAACTCCCCTCGCATCCCAATTTGATGGCGGCACTCCCCTATTAGGTGACTTGTTTTTTTATTCAAAAAAAAAAAAAAACAAATACTTGATTGGTTGTTACAAGCTATGGGCCCACCATCTCTGCACTCCCCTCTTCGGTGAAACTTCCCCGAGTCCCCTCCCCGCACCCCCTCCCCGCACCGATGGTGCCGGTGTTCCCGAGCGGTGAATGGGGTCACCGAACACCCTCCCCGCGAGTGCCCCGGATACCCTTATTATGGTATCATCTTTCAAAATTGATATTCGTAACAATGTTATAACTGGGTTTAGTGACCCATGAATGACCAATTTAGTATTTTTGGGGCCACTTTAGGGTAGAACGGTCAATTCAGTTAATACAAATTATATTATATTATATTATATTATATTATATTATATTATATTATATTATATTATATTATATTATATTATATATATATATATTAAATGAAACTCATCATGAACAGTAGTTGTTTATTGGTGAATTTGATAGTAAGTTTAGAAAATGATTTTTTTAATAGATGAATGTATTAGTATTTTTAAAAGTGACTTTCTTTTTTATTTGAAAACTAAGTTATATTTAGAATCAACAGGGCCGTCTATCAGGGGTGCAGTAGGTGTTTGCGAGGGCCCGAAAAAATAAATAAGGGTCTGCTAAAAGACCTAAAGTTTTTTAAATAAGGGTCCGTTTAAAAGTTTTAAAAAATGACCCAATTAACAAGCCCAAGTGACTAGTCTAAACAAAAATAAGGGTCTGCTAGATCAGGGAAAAGAAACAAAACGTCGTAGTATTTCATAACAATTATCGTAGTATTATGGGTTTTTAGTATTTATATATTTATTGAATGATTGATGAGTTTATATTATATGAAGATTTGCGAATAGGGCCCAAATTTTTTGTCTCAACCAGGGCCATTTTTTTTTTTTTTTTATTTTCGGAGACAGCCTTGTGAATCAAATATTTTTGTGTTGTGTAAGTTTGAAAACGAAGTTATTTTTTTTATTATAAGTTATAGCCAATGATGTTATCGCTGTGGTGCCATAACGAATCCAATCGTTTTCCACACCGGTAACGACAAAGCTTCTGTCATGTAACGTAGGGGAAACGACTAAACCTCCGCCGCGAAGCGCGGTAAATAAAAAACTAGTTTTAATAATTTAGAACTTCAAATTCACTAGTACATTCCTGGTTAAAACTTTTAATTCTTTTTTTAATTTTTATTTTTTAGTTTGAACACCCATAATCAAATCCTTAGTAAGTCACATTGTAAGACAATCTGTTAATAGTGAATGCGACTCTAGTGGACTTGCGTGACTTATTTGTGTGGTTGCTTTAATAGTACTATATATCTTCATAGTTGTTACATTATTGGTTTGAATGCTTTAAATTTTATAACTATAATATGTTTTTCCTTATCTTCTTTTTTCTCTCAAGCTGGTGTATGTTTTGAGTAGAAGCTCTTATGATTTAGGGTAAATTACTTTTTGAGTCCATGTATTTTAAGAGTTTTAACTAGTTGAGTCCAAAAGCAAAAAGTTTAACGACCTGAGTCCCTATAAGCATTTTCTTTAACCATTTGAGTCCAATTTTCTAACACTGTTATAATTATTTTGTTAAAATTTGTTAAATGACCAAATTACCCCTATAATTAAAAAATAAATAAAAAAACTAATTTATTTTTAGTTTTCCTCTCTCTCATTTATCTTCACCAGAGATGCATCTCACTCTCTCTCTAAACCTAAACTACCTCCATCCCACCACCACACCTCCACCATCGCCACCACAACACCCACCACCCAAAAATAATAAAAATTAACAAAATACATTTCATCTCCCCAATCATCTCTGTTTCTTATACTCACTACTTAGAAGTCCAAACAGCATCTAAAAACTTAACCTAACAAAACACCAAAACATAACTGAACACCTATCCCTCTAAGACCACCCGTACTGGGGCGTCTTTTTTAAAAAAAAATTGAAAAAAAAACGCCCGGAAACGCCCCGAGCCCCACTACGGCCGGCGTTTTCCGGCGTTATTTAAAAAAAAAAATATAACCGGCGTGTTTATTAAAACGCCAAAATGGGATTGTGATGCCTTGACTTTGGTTTGACTGGCCAATGAGAGAATAGATTGGTTTTTTTTTTTTTTTGTTTAATGATTGGAAGGGGTATTATTTGGGCATTATTCCCACTACGCCACTTTTGCAATAACGCTCCATGCTGACTGGGATGACACGTGTCGAATAATGCCCCATGGTGGGGGCATTATTTTTCTCTACCACTACTCCCGGTCTAATTACCTTCTTCAAAAAACAAATTCAGCATCCAAACCCACTTCAATTAACAAATTCAGCATTCAATCTTTAACCATTTCATTGAAATCCAACATCTGGGCATTCTTCATTCTTAACTTCAATAAAACCCACTTCAATTAGCAAAACCACCACTATACGGTACCACGAAGAGAAGCACAGAGTAAAATGTTCATATTATCGATTAGAGATACTTTGTACTCTGTAGATAGTATTAATAAGATTGTGATGTATGAAATTTGAACAAGTAAGCATCGTTTCATCTTTCCTAATCATGAAGTTATGATCACTGTGGTGCATCTACAATAGACATTGCTTTGTGTCTGATGAAAACAATTTAAAAGTGCAAAATCGCTTTTAAATCTATGGATTTTAACATAATATTTAGCATTTTAGTAGCATAAACACCTTTAAGATGACCTGTTCTACCTACCGCCGTTGCCGGAAGCCGTTTGTCTACAAGAGTACCACCACGGTACCACCTGATCTTCGTTTGTCTCTACCTACCGCCGCTGTCGGAAGCCGGAAAATGGAAGCGACTGCTTGCACCTGTCTTCTGCCGCTAGATCTGAAAACCAATACTCACTGTTGATGGAGGTGTTGGTGTTGCGATGTTGGTGGTGGTGATGTGGTGTTGATGCGACGGTGTTGGTGTAGGTGGTTGTGCGGTGGTGGAGGTGGTAATGGTTGTACGGTGGTGGAGGTGGTGATGGTTGTGGTGTGGTGGTGGTTTTCTTGAGAGAGAAAGGTAAGTAAGAGAGAGAAAGATATCAGGTAGAGAGAGAGTGTGGGGAATATGTAGATAGAGAGAGAGTTTTAATAATAATAAATTGTTTTTTTAAATACATGGGTAATTTGGTCATTTAATAAAAGTTAACAGAATAATTCTAACAATGTTAGAAAATTGGACTCAAATGGTTAAAGAAAATGCT
This sequence comes from Helianthus tuberosus, assembly GCA_030545235.1. NCBI lineage: Eukaryota > Viridiplantae > Streptophyta > Magnoliopsida > Asterales > Asteraceae > Helianthus > Helianthus tuberosus. Next base: position 94,885,111 of record CM060410.1, read on the forward strand.
TATAGGGACTCAGGTCGTTAAACTTTTTGCTTTTGGACTCAACTAGTTAAAACCCCAAAAACACACAGGGACTCAAAAAGTAATTTACCCTATGATCTATGAATGAAAGAGCCTTTTATCTTTGACACAAAGGAGAGAAGAAACGTGATATGCAATATGCGTTATTGTATTTGATAAATATGTTACATGTTAGCATATTTTTTCAATAATATAAAAAAGTGGAGATTTTTAATGCATACATGATCATGCGTTATAAAATCACGCTTTAATCCTAAGACAACAACAAGCATCCCACCGATAGCGAAGCTACTAGTAGGGTGAGATTTAGGCAAACCTTACCCCTATCCCTAGAGATAGAGAGACTGCTTCCATAGAGACCCCTAGCACTAAAAGAGAGAGAGAGAGAGAGAGAGAGACCGTGACCAAATAAGAGACATAAGGTTATGTATGAGTAACGTAGTAAAGTAGGAACAAAAAAAATATAAGGCAAAGGACCACATATAGACATAGATGCAGAAAGATAATCCCATGCACATTCTACCTAAAGTTTAAGAACTCTAAACCCCTACCACCAAACAAAGTTACTCTCTTAAAAGTCTTTAACCTTAATCCTACGTCTCCATATACCCCTATCATGTACCATGTCCCCAGAGAGGTGCAACTCGAACAAATAATGTCTAATCCACTCATCCCAAGTCAATTTGGGCCTACCTCTACTCATCCTCCCCTCCACAGTTAATGATTCCACTGCATGAACTGGCGCTAATGATTGTCTCCTCTTCACATGTCTAAACCATCTCAATCTCCCCTCTTGTATCTTATCCAATATCCTAGCCACTCCTAATCTTTCCCTAAGAATTTGTTATGTTTAAATTATTCTAGAAATATAATTACTGATTTGATAATTATATTGAAAAATTATTTTATATAATTTAAGTCCCCAAATAGGAGAACTCAATTTCTAAAACTAATATGTTGTCCGTTCATTTGGTGTTTTGTTTATTTATATTTTTAGGGTGATTATTGTTGTTATTTTAGATTCAATCAATTCATTGTCGTGCGATATTTCTCGTGGAACAATTCTTCATAACCCGTGAGTGATTCTATCTTTTCCCCCTGTTTATAATCAAAGCTTTTGGGGTGTATCGTGCGCTATTTCTCGTGGAACCATTCACTTCATGGTTAGGACATTCTCTTTTGAAATGCCCCTTTTCTCGGCATTTGAAACATGTTACCTTTGATTTATCGAAACCGAGTTTACCATCAGGTCCTCCTAAGCTGCTTCTGCCCGTGATCTCCGTAAATCTCTGGGATCTTTGAACGATTGAGGCCATGCACCACTTAATATCGATTAACTCCAATTCTTCCGGATCAATCTGATCGTAGTTTTCTTTAGTCATGTTCGGATTTCCGATCTTTCCTCCGGCTACCAGACTTTCATAAGATTTAAGCACGGATGCAAGGATGACTATGTGCTGCTGAGCAGTGTGCTCAGTGAAATCTTGTGTGTTTTCTAGATTCACAGCAATGTTGCATTGTAGAATCCTCTGGTTTGAATTGGTTTGGCTGCTTTGGCTGTTCGAACTTTGTGAAGCTTGCGGTGTTTGGGGTGAATTCGGTTCATAGCTCGGAAATGACTGAAAACCTCTAGATTGTTTTAAAGACGGACTTGCAGAACTGTTAGCACTGAAAGCAGTTTGTACTTTTGGACTTTGAGTAGACGGAGAACTGCCTTTGTAATACAAGTTTACGTCTTGCTATATGTGAGCACCTTTGGTTTTTGCCATTTTCTGCATCTCTAACTCATAACCTTCTATCTTTTCTATGAATCTTGACAAGCTGAGTGTTCCATAATCTGAACCATTTTTTAAGATTGTCAGATATGTAGTCCATTCGCCTTCTGGCAAGGCATCATCCAGTTTATCCACTAACTCTTCATTGGTTTTCTGAATGCCCAGCCTTTTCATTTGAACCATCAGATGACAATATCTCTTGATCAGCTATTTCATGTTTTCACCTTTTAGTAGATTGAAGATATAAAATTCTTTCTTCAATAGTGCTATCTTAATCTTTCTCATTTGTGTGCTTCCTTGAAACTTAACTCTAAAAGCGTTCCAAAGAGATTGAGCATCGTCTTCATGTTGCAAAAGAGCCAAAATATCTTCTTTAGCAGCTTGTTGAAATATATTCAACATTTTCTTTTCATTTATGAACTTGTCTCTTTCTGCTGTTGTGAACTGGGTCAGTGTCTTCTTAAGCCCATTTTCTCCGGTTGGTGCAACATATTTTTCTTCAATGGCTAACTAGCAGCTAAGATAATTCGCTTGTACCCAATTTACTAATCTTTCATTCCAACCGTCATAATCTTCTATGTTCATCAATTTCGGGGGTTTCGTCATTGTCCCCATTTCATTTTCAAGATTCACATTTTATGCGGCTGCTGTTATAACTGCGGATGTTGCGTATGCATTGAAAAACTCGTTTTCCATCTTGTCGGGAGAAATTAGATCAAAACTTCTTTTAGCGAAGTGGATTAGTGCGAAGTGACGCTTCGTGCGATCTGAAAACTCAACCAAAAATAACAATGATTAAAGTTCAGTTCGTGCGAATTGGAATGTCACTTCGTGCGAAGTGAAAGTTTCAATTTTAACAGAGTTTCACTTCTTCCGAAGTGTATGTTCTCTTCGTGCGAAGTGAGGGTATTTGATCATGCGAAGTGTGTTCACAATTTCATGTTTTTTTTTGCAATTTTTGACATGATTTCGGTTATTTTTAGCTCTGATCTTTTCAAGGGTTTGACTATAATGGTTTTTACGTATTATACTGAAAAATCAGTCCATTTCATCCATGAATAAGTTGAAAAATGAAAAAAATGAGAAGTATGAGTAGAATAGAAGTGTAGAATCTTGATCAAAGTCTTCAAATCAGGCCATCTGTAGCTCTGATCCCACTTGTAGGATCGTCTTATCCAATAAGCACATGACCTAATCTGATTAACTAGTCATAAAGTGCACAGAATTCATTTTATAACAATCGACAATATCAAGATTAGTGTTTAAAGTTTACTGTTTCATTAATGTAAAAAACATGTACAATCCTGAAACAATCTGGGCAGGGCTTCGCCGTACCACTCAACATACAGTTACAGACCCAAGACCTCTACTCTCATATTTATAGACTTGACAGCTTCATACGAAGTGAACCATCCCTTCGTACGAGGTGAACAAACACTTCATGCGAAGTGGCCTATACATAACACAAAATCAATATCTAACATTAACACCCTATTACATATGACTTGACATGACCCTAAGACGTAGGCTATAGACATTCTGCACCAGGATGTTGGGATCGTGATTTCTCACTTGCTAATTGTCACACCCCGACCACGTAGAACATACAAAACGTGGCGGAAACGTCGGGGAGTGTTGTAACAGAATTAATTGTTTCAAATCCATAGCAATTAAAGTTTCATTTTATTAATCAAACAAGAGAGTTACATTGTTTTAAACAAGAAACAAAGAGTATATAACAAAATTTAACTAGTTCTTGTCTCGTTTTAAGTCACTAAGGCACAGGTCCGCCTAAGTATGTCTTGATAAGTCCTATGCATCATCTCCTGAAAACACATGTGAAAATAGGTACGTCAGCATAAAAATGCCTGTGAGATACATAGGTTTTGTGAAAACAGAATTCATGACTTATGTTTGAGAAAATGTTTAGTCATGAACCTTGTAATTTTCTTTGTCTTGTAAATCATTTGAAAAACGATAAGATCAGATGATATGTATAAATAAGAGAATAATGTATGGTTAAATGAATAACCATGTAAAATGAGTTTGTATAAGGTAAGTTGTTTGTAAATCAATGTCTTGTGAAAAGTATGTTATTTGTATAAAATGTTATATGTCTCAAACTGAAATGATTCAAACAACGCTACGACATGTAATACCATACAAACACTTATATATAGGAAGTACCAGCGGCGTATCCACCATGCTTGTATCATATTACACACGCCTCGTTACTTAATCACTTACTCAAACCAAACTACCAAAGTAAAATGTTCATGTCTAATGTAAATCATGTAATGTGTATCCAAAATGTAAGCATGTGATGAATAACAAATGTACTAAGTATGATGAACATACATAGCATGTGATGTGAAACGAATGTACTAAGTATGATGAACAATGCAACGAATGGACATACATAGCATGTGAACTGTACTAAGTATGCAACAATAGACATACATAGCATGTGACGTGAAACAACTGTACTAAGTATGCAACAATAGACATACATAGCATGTTACGTGAAACAACTGTACTAAGTATGCAACAAATGGACATACATAGCATGTGACGTGAAACAACTGTACTAAGTATGCAACAAATGGACATACATAGCATGTGAACTGTACTAAGTATGCAACAATAGACATACATAGCATGTGACGTGAAACAACTGTACTAAATATGCACACAATGGGCATACATAGCATGAAATGTAATGTAAAACAATGTACTAAGTATGCACACAATGGTCATACATAGCATAAAATGTAATGAAATCATGTACTATAAATGTACTAATGAACATAGCAAGTATATGATGTGAAAACAGGAAAGCATGAAAGTAACAAGTAGGCACATGTGTTTCACCCCAAAACAGTTTGGAAAACAGTAAAAGAGGGGTCTATGTACTCACTTGAGATTGCTTAATAGTCCTTGAGTAACAACCAAACAATGCTAGAGATCACGGATATCAAACGACACCTAATATAGGTAATTATGTTAATAAACCGGACCTATATCGGAGGACTGGATAGGATGAGGGTTCGTAAACCAAACGAGTGTAGAGACTCGTGTCATATGGTTTAACAAAGCCTACATACTAAATGAAACCTAAACTAAGTGCTTACGACCCATTACGATCCGTTTAGGTAGCTTATGCTACTTTAACGCGTCGTGCGTGCAAAAGCGCACTTGAGACGTCTAACTAGCCCTATGACAAGTGTTATATGCCTAAACATGTTACATAATCAGTTATGTGACAAAAGTTTAGGTTACATATGCTTAATTACCAATTATACATGAAAAGGGTATTTTGGTAATTTTCCTAAGGCATATAAACTACCTATCATACAACTACTTAACGAAGCGACCATAAGGTATAACCTCGGAAGGTTATTCCCTATATACTATGGTCACCTATTGTATTTGGTCAGATCCTAATGATCGACCAAGTGGGTCGGGTTCGAAGGTATAAGCGATTTATTAGATCGCTTACCCTTACGACCCTAGACAACGTGGTAATCAGAAGGCATAGTCACAATGGACTATAACCATCGTGATTACGCTCACGTTGCGAAGTTCAAACGAACTTCGCATTGACCATAAACTGGTCAATGCAGAAAGTCAAACAAAGTTTGACTTTCGGACTCGAAAAGCACTAAAAGAACGAAGGAATACTTACGAAGGGTCCCCTAATGCTAATCTCGATCCAAGTAGCTCAGGTATGAAACAATGGTTTCAACTTAGAGCTTCTCAAATCAAGATTCTAGTGGGTTTTGGCAAGTGAAGGCAAGGGGTATTTATAGTGTTCGGTGAGCCGTTAAGATCGTTTCTTGTTAACCGTGCTTTGATCTTGGCCATACACCTCAAGAACATGGTTTTACAAAACCATTTGAGCCCCTAGTATTGAGAAATACCATGTGCATGTGGGTTTTGTGGGTAATGCAGCTGTTAACAGCCTGCTTAAACATGTTTCTGCATCTGACCCCTGCTTACGGACCTCAACATTATCAGTGTTGAGGTCCGTAAGGACCTTGTTTGGCAGATTTACAGTTTCAGTCCCTACAGCCTCAAAACTTGGTTTTTGATGCGTTTTTGACACGTTTAAGCCCCGTTAACCCCATTTCAAAGATCTAAAATGAAGTTAAAGTATAGGGAACTTAAAATGTGCTCAAAAATATCTTGGATGTCGGTTCGTTTGGCCGTACGATTACGTTGTTCGGTTAATTACGACGGAATGCGCATAATTCGAAAAACGATCCAAATGACGTGACGAATGGATTTTTCTTATGCCAAACACTAAAATAAAATGTTTTAGTGCTTACATAAATTTTTGGATGTCCGGATGTATTCAGAACGTAAGTTATGCGCGAAAGTGCAAACTTGTGCACTTTTTGATGCTTTTAGTCCCTGAATGACCCAGAAGTTTATTTTAGCACACCGAACCCCTCAAAGCCTATTTCTAAGCTATGTAAAGGATATTTATGGTATGTTTAACTTATGGTCATGTTCTGGAATGTTTGTTACAGTTCAAATTGGCATACTTTCGCAGTTTGTCAAATTTAGTCCCTGTAGGCGAATTAACTCGATTTTGCCATACCAAAGCCTTCAAAACTTATTTCTAAGTTATGTAAAGGTTATTTAAGGTATGTTAAGCCTATTTCACTATTCCGGAGTGTTTGTTGCATTAAACGGGTTATATTTACGCATCAGTGCGTGTATAACCTTCCAGAAAGCGATTTAAAGCTTGAAATCGAACAAGAATTGATATGTGCAATTGATACACATATTTTTACAAATCCTCAGTATGAAATACAATATTTCATTGGTTTGGAATTTGTTGGATGGTTGAAGTGACACAGGTGTCACAGTCTCCCCTACTTTAGGAAATTTCGTCCCGAAATTTATTCGTAGGAGTCTACCTGTTACTTTGTTGTCAAATAACCACCAGAGATATGAAAGGCATAATCCTGACATTTCCTTAACGAACATTCTTCAGAAACGAAAATGAACAGAATGAGTCATTTTCCACAATTTCTTTAGGAACGAAAATGAACAGAATGAGTCATTTTCCACCATTTCTTCAGAAATGAAAATGAACGGAATGAGTCATTTTTCACGATTTCTTCAGGAACGAAAATGAACGGAATGAGTCATTTTCCACGATTTCTTCAGAAACGAAAATGAACAGAATGAGTCATTTTCCACCATTTCTTCAGAAACGAAAATGAACGGAATGAGTCATTTTCCACGATTTCTTCAGGAACGAAAATGAACAGAATGAGTCATTTTCCACCATTTCTTCAGAAACGAAAATGAACAGAATGAGTCATTTTCCACCATTTCTTCAGAAACGAAAATGAACGGAATGAGTCATTTTCCACGATTTCTTCAGGAACGAAAATGAACAGAATGAGTCATTTTCCGCGATTTCTTCAGGAATGAAAATGAACGGAATGAGTCATTTTCTACAATTTCTTCAGGAATGAAAATGAATGGAATGAGTCATTTTCTACAATTTCTTCAGGAATGAAAATGAACGGAATGAGTCATTTTCCACAATTTCTTCAGGAACGAAAATGAACTGGATGAGTCATTTTCCATAATTTCTTCAGAAACGAAAATGAACGGGATGAGTCATTTTCCATAATTTCTTCAGAAATGAAAATGCACGGAATGAGTCATTTCTAGACACACGACCAAACTTGTTGTGGTTTCTGTGCACTGAATTTCATAATTATGTATGCAGCCATAATTACGCAATTCCTTGCACAGTCCGCACAATTTGTTTGTAATGTGAAGGGGAGGAAAAATCAAACCTGTGATGAGTGTGACTAGACTACCATAAGGTCCTTTTAATTAGATCGACAAATGATCCTTTTAATTAGGCCACCAATGAGTCCTTTCAGCTATCTCATCACATGATATTCCTAACCAGATTTTTGGATCAATCTGTTTAACTAGACCACTCAAGGGGTCTAATTATGGAATAGTACAATATAATCCAAGGGTCTTTACTATTACGTAAAAGCCCATTGAGGATTTAATATAGTACCTTTGGATATCCTACTATGAATTCCTTATACAAAGATATGGAAGATTCTACGAGGATTTGGATAACAAAACTTGGATTACACCAAAAACATAAAAGGAAACACATAAGCACATAATCACATAGTTGTTTAATTTGATTATTAATTTGTTATTAACTTGTTATCGATTGAAAATGGATGTGGAAACCAGTTGATAGACTTCGATGTCCTCTGGGATTTATCTGAAAAGATAGGAAGATCTCCCAAAAATTCGATTTTGTTTTCAAAGAAACGTAATATTTGAATTAAGGAACATAAAAATTTTAGGATTTACGAAAATACCCTTAGGCACCCTATTAATGATTTATAGAGGTACTTTGGGTATTCGTCCAGTGTTGTAACTTGCGCCTTGTACTTCGTTTCCTTGGGAGAAACGGGTACTTAGGAATTTTGTGGACAACGCAAGAGATCATAAAATAGAAAAATCTTGGGGGGTAGTTTGCTTTTCAAGGAATACGATTCTTTGATTGTCGGTATTGTAAGGGATATGTTCTTTATACATACAACCTCATAAATACATTGCAATGTCAATAAAAGATTTATTTATAAACAATGATAACAACTGTTTCATGGACCTTGACAACAAAAAGAAAATAATACATAAGACGTAATTATTTCTAAAGGGTGTTGTCTTCTAGTCGGTCAGATGCTCATCCCTGTGCTGGATTAGCATTAGCAAGCTTTGGCCAATTTCTTCGGAAATGACCCATCTCCCCACAATTGTAGCAAGAACCTGGTGGAAAGCGAGCTTGAGCAGGATTGTTGTCAGCTTGATTTGGTGCAACTGCTGCTACGCAAACTTTTGCCGTATGACCTTTACGTCCACAAATTTGGCATTCGCGGCACTTCACACTAGCATGATGATGAAGGTTACATTGGTTGCACAAGGGTGAAGTTCCATTGTATGGTTTCCTAGCAGGGGGTTGAGCAGGTTGGTTGGGGACGGCTTGATCATTGTGAGTAACCATGGCGAAGTTCTGAGAAGCATCTCGCTTCTTTGACCGCTTAGGGGACCCAGTCTGTTCATCCATGGTCTTTGATTCCTCGATTGGTTTCGATTCTTCGACCGGTTTCTTGTCACCCTTTCGGAAAAGCTTACGTTTCCTGATCTGAGATTCAGTCAAGTTTGCAGATAGCTCAATGGCTTGCCTAACCGTAGTGGGGTTACTACCAGTAACAATGTCCTGAACGGAGTCAGGGAGACCATCAATGTATTTTTCGATCGCCTTATCCAAAGGCGTAACCATGGTGGGACACAACAGGCTCAGCCCCTCATATCGATTAGTGTATGCTCGATGTTCGCCGCTGTCTTGCTTAAGATCGTCGAATTCCCTTTCCAAGGCTCTGATCCCGTGACGAGGACAAAATTCCTTCATCATCAGTGCTCGAAGTTCTTCCCACGTTTGAGCCAGTGCCACTTCGGCACCCCTATCTCTCATCACACCGTTCCACCATGTCAATGTCACACCCTGGCTTTGCGGAAGCGTGGTTAATTTTGGTGTGACTTCTTAATACCATAGCTTAATCATAACAAAGCTATATGAATTTAAAAACCATGCAAGTCATCATTAAGTTTAGAAATCAACTTACAATACCATTGTTTTAAACATACGACCATAATCTTGTTCAGTAACATTACATCTAGAAACAAAACATAAATGAGGGTTAAGGATTGTGTCTTGTCCAGGTAAGAGAACACAACCCCTAATCCTTGATGACTTCATGAAGATTGCAGCGGAAAAACGTTCATACCGTGCCAGAATCCGTTAATTTCCTGAAATACATGTGAGTTGAAAAATCAACAATAACGTTGAGCGAGTTCATGTGCAAGTGAGTAAGTAAAACACTTGTAAGTATAAAAGTTTCCTGGTATGTAGCAGTGTAAGAGGACTTGTGATCACCAATGGTTTGCAAGGCCATTAGCATGTCGTGAAATGCAAGTAAGTAAGATACAACCCTAGCTGATTTTTGCGTTGGGCAACCAAGTCACTCCAGGTCCGTTGTGGTTAGCCTCAGAGAGGTCCGTTTGGCCTAGAGCTGGGCTCGCTACACCCAAATAGATCTACCGCTCGAGTCCCTCGGGGTTCTAACTACCCATTCACATGATCTAAACCTCCTTACGTTATTCATACCGTGTATAAAGTACTTGTAAACAAAGTAACATGTATTTCACCCCCGCAGTTAAGAAAACTGAAAACAGTTAGAGAAAAGGGGGACATGAACTCACAGTGGATGCGTAAACTCTATCAAGCGTCTCTGAAGCAGTAAACTGTGCAACGACCTACAAGTGCTAATTCTATTAGACGGACGGCCGTGCTTTAGCTTTACAGTTTATGTTTGCGGGAAATAGTTAGACAACTATTTCGTGTTACATTTTGTTTATGCTTGATAGTTATTCTTCTTCCCAAGGATGGGGGATACAATACATGTGCGTAAGTTACGTTTTATCAATCTTGTGGTAATGTAATTACCGGTGTAACTTATATGTTTATGGAAGCGTTCGCAAAGTTTTGGAATCATTAACGCTTGTAAATATTATTTTTACCCCAAATAATATTTATGTGTTTCACAAAATAATCATAAACAGTGTTGTGACAAAATATTTATCACGTTAATCTTTGTGAAAATTCCACCTCCGAATGTTTAGTAAAATATAGTGCTGGCGAAATTTATGTTTCGAAAGTATGTCCAAAAATAGTTGTAACACTTGTTGTGTAAAAAGTCTAAGTGTTAGGTTTTTAGAAAATTTCGCCAGAGTTTCCTCTGTAACTGGAGGTGGCCACGCTTTCAAGCGTATCATTTTCTTTTAACAAATCAACTCAATCAACTTCTTTATTCAATCAAACAATTTCCGACACATCAAACTAGTCAACAAGTATGTAAATTTGCATAATCGCATGAACTTGCAGTTTTTCCGCATTAATAATGTAAATCACCTTTATATATGTAGATTTCTATATAAAGTAACTTTAATCTTGTATAAACCTCGTGTTTAGAGAAAACCGTCTTTACAACTTCTAGTAACAAGTGACAAATACACTTCTTTGTCGGATCTCTTTATTTCACAAGTGTCTATACACTTGTGGTTTATAAAATCATATTTATTAGTGCAAGATCCATCTTTTAGAATAACATGATTTCTTTAAAGTGTGGTCTTTCAAAAATACCACTTGCGGATACGTAGATCCGCTAGTTTTAAACACCATTTTACCGGTTAAAACACTTTTACACAAGTAAAGTATTTCTCTACAAGTTCATGTCTCTAAAATGTGGTAGTGTTCCACTTTTAACCCTTGTATCTTTCAAAAACAAGCTTATGTGAAGATACGTGATTTTACAAAGTCGGGTTAAACGAAGATTCGAGCTACCACATTATAGATCGGGTCACAATAAGCACAAATTTCAAGTCCTACGACTTTTACACAAGACATATGCTATTAACCTCCATTTTAGTGATTTTACTAGACTTTAAAGATTCAAAACGCGTGTTAACGATATTTAACCGATGAAAGTTCTTTTAACCGCTTTAGATGAGTGCAAAAACAAGTTTTAAAGGTTATACCTCTAGCTCAAGGCTAGGGAAGAGTTGTGACGAAAACCGCGTGGATAAAAGCCAACGAGAGTGGTCCTTCGCGTTCCGCTTGCACCAAACCTTCTAATACGTGTCTTGTGATGTGTGGATGATCTTGGAATGGAGAGACAAGGACCGAAAAGTGTGATGGTGTGTGGGTTGGGGTTCGGCCGAGAGCCACAAGAAGAGAAGAGAGAGTGAAAGTTGTGTTGTGATAAGTGGTGTGATCTCTAGAGTTAGTGTGTGTATTTATAGGAAGTTTAGTGTTAATGTCCAATGGTTTATATGTAGTGTAGATATTAGGCAACACAAGATTATCCAAGATCTCAAGTACAAGGGTGGGGTCACATTGGTGACCGAGTTCGGTCATGGGGGGGGGGGTCTCTAGCCGATTCCAACTAAATAGTTGGTGTTTAGTTATGTTAATTCGGTTAGTTAAGTGTTAAACTCCGTTAGTTACGTGTAACGTGTTATGACGGGTGTTAGGGTAATCAGGGACCCTAACTGGTTCAGAAAAATAGTAACAATAAAAATAGTAAAGTTTTCATGTTCCGGGTAAAGTCCGGGTGTTCGGTTGGATAGTAATCCGTTAAAGTGTTACAAAAGACTTTAAAGTGTCGTTATTACATTTTAGTGACACAGTTTGTTTTCCCGACACTTTAGAAAGTGTCTAGTGATATTTTCTCATTTTTGGCACTTTACTAGTCAGCTAGAAGCTGGTTAAATTATTTAAAGTGCTGTGTTTGGTACTTAAAGTCCGTTCTGGCACATCCGAATCAGTGTATCTTATCCCCTAGAGACGCGGTAACACAACCCTTATATCCTACACTCACTACCAGTGTAGCCAAAATATATGAGGCTCTTAACAGGCCTTGAGGCAGTATTTGCCTGATGCTGGTTATATCAGCATGTTTACTGTGTATCCGTTTGGTGCTACTGTGCTTTTTGTGCATCATGTTTGTCACTAGGGTTCAGCACGTAAATAATGTAGTGACAGCAAATAAAGTATGATGCAAGTAAGTGCATGTATCAGTGTGCAAGTAGCAGTTTATCAGCTAGTTTCAATCAAGCACAGTAATCAAGTAATAATAAATCATTAATTAAGTTGTACGGATACCTGGTTTTGTGCGGGTTGTCACATTCTCCCCCCGTTAAATAAATTTCGTCCCGAAATTTTAAGTCTTGCTTGTAGATGCAGTGTTCTTGGGAAATAAGTGGGGGTACTTTTCCTTCATCCGGTCCTCACGCTCCCATGTGAATTCAGGACCATGTCTGGCATTCCAACGTACTTTGACGAGTTTGACACTGCTCCGGCGGGTCTTGTTAACTTTCCAATCCGTGACCTCAACAGGTTCTTCAACGAAGTGGAGCGTGTCGTCAATATGAATCTCGTCGATAGGAATGGCAACGTCAACTTGAGTTGGACTTTTCTTTAAATTGGATACGTGAAAAGTATCGTGAACACCATTTAGTTCAGCGGGCAGGTCCAACTTGTATGCTACCGTCCCGATTCTTTCTAGAATTCTAAAGGGACCAATGTAGCGTGGATTTAACTTTCCTCGCTTTCCAAAGCGCGCTACCCCTTTCCAGGGTGAAACCTTTAACAATACCATCTCTCCGACTTGGAAGTCCACATGCTTCCGGTTTGGATCCGCGTAGGCCTTTTGCCTGTGGCGAGCGGCTTCGATGCGTTTAAGAATTTGCGCGATCTTATCTGTCGTCTCTTGGACGATCTCGGGACCAGCAAGCTGCCTATCACCTGCGTCAGACCAACATAGTGGGGATCGGCACTTGCGTCCGTATAGGGCCTCAAAAGGCGCAACACCAATACTGGTGTGGTAGCTGTTGTTATATGAAAATTCGACCAAGGGTAAGTGTTTATCCCAGCTACCTCCTAAATCCATAACACATGCCCTCAGCATGTCTTCCAACGTTTGTATTGTTCGCTCGCTCTGGCCATCGGTTTGCGGATGGAATGCAGTGCTCAGATTCAATTGTGAGCCAAAAGATTCTTGGAAAGATTGCCATATTCTTGACACAAATCTTCCGTCTCTATCAGAGATGATCGAGAGTGGTACTCCATGACGTGCTACGATCTCTCTCAAGTAAATTTCCGCAAGTTTACTAGTACTGTCTTTCTCCTTGATTGGCAGAAAGTGTGTGGACTTTGTGAGGCGGTCAACAATCACCCAAATCATATCATGGCCTCTTGGCGTTCTTGGCAGTTTTGTAACAAAATCCATTGAGATTTGTTCCCATTTCCATTTGGGAATCTCAGGTTGTTGCAGAAGTCCCGAAGGCTTCTGGTATTCTGCCTTGACCTTAGCGCACGTTAAACATTTGCTCACATAGACGGCAACGTCGCCTCTCATCCTAGGCCACCAATAGTAATCTTTAAGATCCTGGTACATCTTATCCGATCCAGGGTGGATAGAGTACCGTGACTTGTGCGCTTCGTCGAAAATAACTTCCCTTAATCCATCAAACAGAGGAACCCAAATCCTTTTCTCAAAACATAACGTTCCTTCCTCGTTCGGTACCAAAAGCTTCTCCATTCCACGGAGATATTCTTCCTCAAGGTTTCCCTCCTTGAGAGCTTCCTTTTGTGCAGCACGAATGCGCGAGGGAAGGTTGGTTCGTACAATCATTTCCAATGCTCTAACCCTTATGGGCTTGATTCTTTCTTTACGACTTAGGGCATCGGCAACTACATTTGCCTTCCCCGGGTGATACTTGATCTCGCAGTCGTAATCATTCAATAATTCGACCCAACGTCTTTGCCTCATATTCAACTCCTTCTGGTTGAATATATGTTGCAGGCTCTTGTGATCTGTGAAGATTGTGCATTTTGTACCATACAGGTAGTGTCTCCAGATCTTTAGTGCAAAAACCACTGCGCCAAGCTCTAAATCATGTGTGGTATAATTCTTTTCGTGCACTTTCAGTTGGCGTGATGCGTAAGCAATGACCTTCTGGCGTTGCATCAACACACAACCCAATCCCTGACGCGATGCGTCGCAGTATACCACAAAATCGTCGGTACCTTCCGGTAGAGCTAAGATTGGCGCGTTGCAGAGCTTATCTTTTAATATCTGAAATGCTTCATCCTGTTTGATTCCCCAATCAAACGTCTTATCCTTCTGGGTCAGGAGCGTCAACGGTTGAGCGATTTTCGAAAAATCCTCGATGAACCTTCGATAGTAGCCAGCCAAACCCAAGAATTGCCGAATCTCGGTTGGCGTTGTAGGCGTTTCCCAATTCTTGATTGCCTCGATCTTTGTGGGATCAACATGAATTCCATCCCCATTAACCACATGTCCAAGAAACTGGACTTCGCGTAGCCAAAACTCGCACTTGGAGAATTTGGCGTACAGTTGTTCCTTCTTTAGCAGCTCCAAAATGGTTCTAAGATGTTGTTCGTGTTCAGCCTTCGTCTTTGAGTAAATCAGGATGTCATCGATGAATACAATCACGAACTTGTCTAAGTATGGCTTGCAAACTCTATTCATCAAGTCCATAAACACTGCAGGCGCATTGGTTAAACCAAATGGCATCACGAGAAACTCGTAGTGTCCATAACGAGTTCGGAAGGCTGTTTTCGGGATACTTTCCTCCTGTATCCTTAATTGATGGTATCCAGATCGAAGATCGATCTTAGAGTAACAGCTTGAACCTTGAAGTTGATCGAACAGATCGTCGATCCTTGGCAGTGGATACCTGTTCTTTACCGTCAGCTTGTTCAATTCTCTGTAGTCAATACACATACGGAAACTTCCGTCTTTCTTCTTGACAAACAAGACCGGAGCTCCCCAAGGCGAGAAGCTTGGTCGGATAAAACCTTTATCTAACAGCTCCTGAAGCTGTGTTGACAATTCCTGCATCTCTGATGGAGCAAGTCTGTATGGTGCCTTAGCCACAGGCGCGGCGCCTGGAACTAAGTCAATGTGAAACTCCACTTGCCTTTGAGGTGGCAGTCCAGGTAAGTCTTCTGGGAAGACTTCTGGATACTCCCTTACGACAGGGATGTCTTCGATTGTTGGCTCGGCAGCCTTCTTGTCTACGATGTGTGCCAGAAAAGCAACACATCCTTTCCGTAAACACTTCCTTGCCTTCAAGCAGCTGATGAATCTTAGCGGTGTGTCACGCTTCTCTCCGTGAACCACAATTGTCTCACCATCGTCAGTTGGGATACGAACAACTTTCTCGTGACATACTATCTCCGCCTTGTTTCCGGATAACCAATCCATTCCTACCACCACGTCGAAGCTCCCCAATGGGACCGGTAGTAGATCCAGAGTAAACTCGCGCTCTCCCAATTCTATCACACAACCTCTGATTACTTCGTCGGCTCCTACTAACTTTCCATTAGCTAATTCGATCGAGTAGGGAATGTCTAACTTATTAGCAGCTAACCCAAGCATATTCTTAAATTCTAGCGATACGAAGCTATAATCGGCACCAGTATCAAATAAAACGGATGCATAGCGTTGATTGATAGGGAACGTACCAGTAACAACATTTGGATCTTGACGTGCTTCTCTAGCTTCAAGTTGAAACACTCTACCACGGGCTAGATTCAGTGTTGGGCAATTCTTCTTAAAATGCCCGATTTCCCCGCAATTGTAGCATCCGAGCCTCTGCCCATTACCATCCCCATTTCCAGCTGGGGTGTTGATCTGGTTGGTATTGCCAGCCTGGTTTACATTGTTGCTTCGGTTTCTATTTCCTCCAAAATTTCCTTGCTGGCGATTCCCATTTCCACCACGGTTATCATTCCTATTTCCATATCCTCCCTGGCCTCCCCGGCCGGTACCAACCCAATAGGTGTCCTTCAAATGACCACGTCTCCCACATACTTCGCATACTTTTAGCTGACATTGACCCGAATGGTGGCGTTGACAGGTATTGCATCTGGGCTGGGTGCCCATGTATCCTCTTCCTTTCCTTACACTGCCAGCTGCACCCTGAGCTGGCGTGCTTGGTGCTCCTCTCTTACCATCACCGCTAACACTTTGTTTGAAGTTTGAAAACTTTCTTTTGTTACTTCCGGACGACTCAACATGCGTCTCTTTCTCCTTTGCCTTTACATCACCAAACTTGTTTAAACGAATCCCCTCCTCGGTGAGAGCCACGCTCAAGTCGATGGCTTCAGTGATAGTTGCTGGTTTGGAGGAGGTTACCATGCTTATTATTTGGGGAGCCAAACCCCAAATGAAGCGCTCGATTCGCTTGTATTCAGGCGTAACCATGTAAGGAACCACTTGAGATAGGTCATGAAACCTCTGAACGTACTCTGCTACTTTCGGACCATCCATCTTTAAGTGCCAGAATTCAGTCTCCAACCTCTGAATTTCTGCGCGTGAACAGTACTTCTTGCGCATCAGTTCTTTCAATTCGGCCCAAGTCAGGGCGTAGGCGGCAGCTTCGCCTAGAGTTTGGACTTGTAAGTTCCACCAAGATAGGGCTCCGTCGAGAAATAGCCCTGAAATGTATGTGACTTGTTGGTCCTCAGCACACTTGCTCATACGTATGACAGAGTCGGTTTTCTCAGCCCAGCGGGTAAAGGCAACTGCACCTCCTGTGCCATTGAAGTTAACTGGTTTGCAGTCTAAGAACTGCTTGTAGGTGCATCCTGCACGTATGTTAAAACATGTGGTTGGCATTAGCATCATCGCTAAAATCTCCAACTAGTTCATGGTAGGTTCGAATGGCGTGGTATTACCGTGAGGTGGGTTGTTATTGCCCTGATTAACACTTCCGCTCCCTCCTGGCTGAGAAGCTGCGTACTGCGCTATGGCAGCAGCAATGACTTGTTGTAGCTCTTCCTGAGTGGTAGGCATGGGCTGCTGTTGTCGTCTTGGCGGCATCTTTCTAAAAGATGGTTTAAGTTGGTTAGGCCATAGAAGGCTCCGATGTTATAATACGTAAATCAATTCGTAATATAGCGTACGTATATAACGGTAGTAATAGTATAATCACACAGCATCTCATGTTATCATATATCACAAATATCAATCACACAACATCCCATACCATAATAATGCAAATAAGTAATCAAGCGAATCCAAAATATGGTGAGAAAACTGCGATTGCCATAATAATGAGACCACATCGTAAGTGTATACATACAATCATCAATCACTGGGGCTACATCACCCCTGTCAAAAGCTACATCAGTATCAATACAACATCAAGTACATGACAAAAGTCAAATCATAACGTAGTCTCCTCAAAAATGCTGTGCAAGTAAAAGCAATCGCCGCCTTCTCACTCGCCTACCCATGTGGCATCGATGAGCTCAAGCAGATGGTGGTGGTGGAGGAGGAAAACGGGTATAAAACAAACGGTGCATCTCTAGCCAATCTGCCTCCATCGCCTGCTGCGTGCGAATAACGGAGGCAATCTGCTGCTCCAAGGTAGCAAGACGAGCAGCATAGTCAGGGGGTAATGGTCGAAACGGCTGTAACGGAGAGGGTACCCGGCCATGGCACTGACATGGCTGCAGACGGGCTCTCTCCAACTCCTGTAGTCGCTGCTCATGCGACTCATGCTGGTGTACAAATGACATCAATACATCCTCGATAGTGTGTCCCACGTGGAACCTGTGGTATGGATCAGTGGGTGGCATAGGGGAAAATGGTGACCACAGCAGTGGCTCACGTGTGGGGTCAAAGGGTGCCATCCCAAAAGGAGCAGTAGTAAAAGGAATCTGAGACGTGAAAGGTATGGGCATCGGTATATGTCCATCAGGGTGTGCTGAAGAGCCCTCTCCAGGCCCTGCTGGAGGTATAAACATGGGGACCTGAAACGAAAAGTCAACGTGTGGTGCAACAGAAACCTGTGGAGGGAATGGGGGAACGTCCTCGTCTGCTGGTATCCAGCCATGCTGGGCAGACTCGTCCGGTGGATCCATATGAGCTGCGAATGGTGCATGTCCGGGCTCTATGGGAACAGGATCCAGTAAGGGGGCCATAACAGGGTCAACGGGTGCCAGGTGCTCAAATGGTGGGTCAACAGGTACAGCAGCTATGGGTAGAGGATCGATGGGATCAACAGGGGCATGATCGTCTGCAATCAAAGGAACATCTAGGTGGTGATCAACAGCAATGGGCTCAAGGGGTATATCGGCATGCATAGGGTCATGCTCCGGTAACACATCAAGAGCAGCTGCCTGCTCAGGGGCAAGGGCAGGCTCCAAGTCATCGAATGCCATATCAAAGTCAAAGTCAGGATCAATAGGATCAAAAGGGTCAACAGGATCCGCTGGATCCTCCATAAACTGGTCCATCGGAACAAACTCCAAGTCACGATCAGGGTCGAACCCTGGGGGAAACATAGGGTCGGAATCCTCCACGTCCTCGTGGTCAAAAGTGGGACTGGGGATGGGGGCGACAGAAGATGCATGATCAGAATCTGACTCGTGAGAGTAGTGCTGCGCACTAAGGGTATGTGTCGGTGCAGAAGCCACAGACTCAGAGGAGTCCTGGGCTGGGGAATGTGCAGGTGCCTCCGCAGCCGGAGCATCTGCAATCAGTAGAGGGGCAACAGCGGGTAGGGCCTCGCCCTGAACGTCCTCCATAGGATCCTCCTCGAACAAGTCGACGTCGTCCTCGTCGCCGTCGAATGGTAACTCCTGAACAGGGTAAGCAGCGAGGGGTATGGGAGCAGGGATCACCGCTAGTGGCAAATCCCCGGCCGGAATATCAATAGGGAGCTCATCGTCGCCGTCAGGTAGGGCGAATGGCTGGAAGTCGTCATCGTCGGTACTGGTAAAGTCTGACGTGTACACCTCGTGCTCCGAGGACTCTAAATCATCTGACACAACATGCCTGGGGTTGGTGATGTCTGAACCACCTGAATCAGCCGGATCCATGTATCTGTAACATAAACACAAGTATGCACAAACAGTCAATCACATAATCAGATAATCACATAAGTCACCAAGTAGGGCATCACATAATTTCTCCTAGTCTTACTAGCCAAACCATCTAGTCTACAAGACTGTTCTATCCTTCACTTAAACCAAACCTCGATCCTCCAGATCGAACCTTATAACAAATCAACGTGCTCAACTACCTTATTCACCTCGATCCTCCAGATCGAACCTTATAACAAATCAACGTGCTCAACTACCTTAACCACCTCGATCCTCCAGATCGATCCTATAACAAACCAACGTGCTCAACTACCTTAACCATCTCGATCCTCCAGATCGATCCTCAGCCCTCCAAGCTGAACTTATAATTAATAAAATGTGCTCAACATTTGTTTGTAAAAAGTGTGGATCTGGACTTAAGTGGTATGCAGAAAAATGTTTTCGTGAGAGCCCTAGTGATCATAGTCTAGACTCGAGACAGAATCCTAGTTCGCTATGAACAGAGCTCTGATACCAAGCTGTCACACCCTGGCTTTGCGGAAGCGTGGTTAATTTTGGTGTGACTTCTTAATACCATAGCTTAATCATAACAAAGCTATATGAATTTAAAAACCATGCAAGTCATCATTAAGTTTAGAAATCAACTTACAATACCATTGTTTTAAACATACGACCATAATCTTGTTCAGTAACATTACATCTAGAAACAAAACATAAATGAGGGTTAAGGATTGTGTCTTGTCCAGGTAAGAGAACACAACCCCTAATCCTTGATGACTTCATGAAGATTGCAGCGGAAAAACGTTCATACCGTGCCAGAATCCGTTAATTTCCTGAAATACATGTGAGTTGAAAAATCAACAATAACGTTGAGCGAGTTCATGTGCAAGTGAGTAAGTAAAACACTTGTAAGTATAAAAGTTTCCTGGTATGTAGCAGTGTAAGAGGACTTGTGATCACCAATGGTTTGCAAGGCCATTAGCATGTCGTGAAATGCAAGTAAGTAAGATACAACCCTAGCTGATTTTTGCGTTGGGCAACCAAGTCACTCCAGGTCCGTTGTGGTTAGCCTCAGAGAGGTCCGTTTGGCCTAGAGCTGGGCTCGCTACACCCAAATAGATCTACCGCTCGAGTCCCTCGGGGTTCTAACTACCCATTCACATGATCTAAACCTCCTTACGTTATTCATACCGTGTATAAAGTACTTGTAAACAAAGTAACATGTATTTCACCCCCGCAGTTAAGAAAACTGAAAACAGTTAGAGAAAAGGGGGACATGAACTCACAGTGGATGCGTAAACTCTATCAAGCGTCTCTGAAGCAGTAAACTGTGCAACGACCTACAAGTGCTAATTCTATTAGACGGACGGCCGTGCTTTAGCTTTACAGTTTATGTTTGCGGGAAATAGTTAGACAACTATTTCGTGTTACATTTTGTTTATGCTTGATAGTTATTCTTCTTCCCAAGGATGGGGGATACAATACATGTGCGTAAGTTACGTTTTATCAATCTTGTGGTAATGTAATTACCGGTGTAACTTATATGTTTATGGAAGCGTTCGCAAAGTTTTGGAATCATTAACGCTTGTAAATATTATTTTTACCCCAAATAATATTTATGTGTTTCACAAAATAATCATAAACAGTGTTGTGACAAAATATTTATCACGTTAATCTTTGTGAAAATTCCACCTCCGAATGTTTAGTAAAATATAGTGCTGGCGAAATTTATGTTTCGAAAGTATGTCCAAAAATAGTTGTAACACTTGTTGTGTAAAAAGTCTAAGTGTTAGGTTTTTAGAAAATTTCGCCAGAGTTTCCTCTGTAACTGGAGGTGGCCACGCTTTCAAGCGTATCATTTTCTTTTAACAAATCAACTCAATCAACTTCTTTATTCAATCAAACAATTTCCGACACATCAAACTAGTCAACAAGTATGTAAATTTGCATAATCGCATGAACTTGCAGTTTTTCCGCATTAATAATGTAAATCACCTTTATATATGTAGATTTCTATATAAAGTAACTTTAATCTTGTATAAACCTCGTGTTTAGAGAAAACCGTCTTTACAACTTCTAGTAACAAGTGACAAATACACTTCTTTGTCGGATCTCTTTATTTCACAAGTGTCTATACACTTGTGGTTTATAAAATCATATTTATTAGTGCAAGATCCATCTTTTAGAATAACATGATTTCTTTAAAGTGTGGTCTTTCAAAAATACCACTTGCGGATACGTAGATCCGCTAGTTTTAAACACCATTTTACCGGTTAAAACACTTTTACACAAGTAAAGTATTTCTCTACAAGTTCATGTCTCTAAAATGTGGTAGTGTTCCACTTTTAACCCTTGTATCTTTCAAAAACAAGCTTATGTGAAGATACGTGATTTTACAAAGTCGGGTTAAACGAAGATTCGAGCTACCACATTATAGATCGGGTCACAATAAGCACAAATTTCAAGTCCTACGACTTTTACACAAGACATATGCTATTAACCTCCATTTTAGTGATTTTACTAGACTTTAAAGATTCAAAACGCGTGTTAACGATATTTAACCGATGAAAGTTCTTTTAACCGCTTTAGATGAGTGCAAAAACAAGTTTTAAAGGTTATACCTCTAGCTCAAGGCTAGGGAAGAGTTGTGACGAAAACCGCGTGGATAAAAGCCAACGAGAGTGGTCCTTCGCGTTCCGCTTGCACCAAACCTTCTAATACGTGTCTTGTGATGTGTGGATGATCTTGGAATGGAGAGACAAGGACCGAAAAGTGTGATGGTGTGTGGGTTGGGGTTCGGCCGAGAGCCACAAGAAGAGAAGAGAGAGTGAAAGTTGTGTTGTGATAAGTGGTGTGATCTCTAGAGTTAGTGTGTGTATTTATAGGAAGTTTAGTGTTAATGTCCAATGGTTTATATGTAGTGTAGATATTAGGCAACACAAGATTATCCAAGATCTCAAGTACAAGGGTGGGGTCACATTGGTGACCGAGTTCGGTCATGGGGGGGGGTCTCTAGCCGATTCCAACTAAATAGTTGGTGTTTAGTTATGTTAATTCGGTTAGTTAAGTGTTAAACTCCGTTAGTTACGTGTAACGTGTTATGACGGGTGTTAGGGTAATCAGGGACCCTAACTGGTTCAGAAAAATAGTAACAATAAAAATAGTAAAGTTTTCATGTTCCGGGTAAAGTCCGGGTGTTCGGTTGGATAGTAATCCGTTAAAGTGTTACAAAAGACTTTAAAGTGTCGTTATTACATTTTAGTGACACAGTTTGTTTTCCCGACACTTTAGAAAGTGTCTAGTGATATTTTCTCATTTTTGGCACTTTACTAGTCAGCTAGAAGCTGGTTAAATTATTTAAAGTGCTGTGTTTGGTACTTAAAGTCCGTTCTGGCACATCCGAATCAGTGTATCTTATCCCCTAGAGACGCGGTAACACAACCCTTATATCCTACACTCACTACCAGTGTAGCCAAAATATATGAGGCTCTTAACAGGCCTTGAGGCAGTATTTGCCTGATGCTGGTTATATCAGCATGTTTACTGTGTATCCGTTTGGTGCTACTGTGCTTTTTGTGCATCATGTTTGTCACTAGGGTTCAGCACGTAAATAATGTAGTGACAGCAAATAAAGTATGATGCAAGTAAGTGCATGTATCAGTGTGCAAGTAGCAGTTTATCAGCTAGTTTCAATCAAGCACAGTAATCAAGTAATAATAAATCATTAATTAAGTTGTACGGATACCTGGTTTTGTGCGGGTTGTCACAGTCAAAGCTCGTTTCTCAAAGACACTAGATGCGAAATCTACCTTTCGCTCATTTGGACATTGAACATGTCTGAAGGTGCTCTCTAAACTCTCGAACCATTGCAGAAGTGCAGTCGCTCCTTGAGACCCAGAAAACTTTGATGGCTTAGCCGAGTTGAACGTCTTGAAGTTGCAGAGGGCATTATTGTTGTTGAGAGCTTGGTGACATTGGGCAACGATGTTCGGGATTGCAGCAGTTATTTGCTGTGTAATGACAGCTGTCAGATCTTCAATAGATACCGGATTTTCGCGTCGTGGAGGCATTCTAAAAGGGGAAACAAGAGAGAAAACAAATGAAATGGTATTGGGTAAGAATAGGATGTTACAATTACCGACCAAAATTATGGGTGATGGTCATTTGTTTGAACCACGAAGCAAACAAACGACACACAAAGGCTGAATCAAAGCAAATAGATCCTCATAATGTATCGCGAAAACATGCTCGCCTATAAGTGGACACTCACCCCAAGAGTTCCCAGGTAAGAGTGACTGGTCCGATTATGTGGATTTGTACGAACACTCTAGCCTTAGACAGAAAACTTAGGGTATATGCATTCACTCTTCCAGTTTGCAAGTGTTCACATTATTTAGGACCAAAAACTTTGACGAGATTTTGAAAACTCACAGGGGTTCAAAACCTTGTAATAGAGGGTTCAAAACCTAGTAATCAATCATCCAAGAACAGATGATTAATTTTCAAAGCGGTTTTGAAATTTATGTTCTCATTGTGGTTATCACCTAAGGATAGGTGAAGGTGTCGTTTTATGACTAAACGCAAGAAAACTCGCGTTAGGGTCCTAGGAAGGTTATAGACTAGGTCAAAGTATTACTAATAACCTAATTCCCTATAACCATTGGCTCTGATACCAACTTTTCTGTCACACCCCGACCACGTAGAACATACAAAACGTGGCGGAAA
This sequence comes from Helianthus tuberosus, assembly GCA_030545235.1. NCBI lineage: Eukaryota > Viridiplantae > Streptophyta > Magnoliopsida > Asterales > Asteraceae > Helianthus > Helianthus tuberosus. The sequence continues at coordinate 94,909,171 of CM060410.1, forward strand.
CGTCGGGGAGTGTTGTAACAGAATTAATTGTTTCAAATCCATGGCAATTAAAGTTTCATTTTATTAATCAAACAAGAGAGTTACATTGTTTTAAACAAGAAACAAAGAGTATATAACAAAATTTAACTAGTTCTTATCTCGTTTTAAGTCACTAAGGCACAGGTCCGCCTAAGTATGTCTTGATAAGTCCTATGCATCATCTCCTGAAAACACATGTGAAAATAGGTATGTCAGCATAAAAATGCCTGTGAGATACATAGGTTTTGTGAAAACAGAATTCATGACTTATGTTTGAGAAAATGTTTAGTCATGAACCTTGTAATTTGCTTTGTCTTGTAAATCATTTGAAAAACGATAAGATCAGATGATATGTATAAATAAGAGAATAATGTATGGTTAAATGAATAACCATGTAAAATGAGTTTGTATAAGATAAGTTGTTTGTAAATCAATGTCTTGTGAAAAGTATGTTATTTGTATAAAATGTTATATGTCTCAAACTGAAATGATTCAAACAACGCTACGACATGTAATACCATACAAACACTTATATATAGGAAGTACCAGTGGCGTATCCACCATGCTTGTATCATATTACACACGCCTCGTTACTTAATCACTTACTCAAACCAAACTACCAAAGTAAAATGTTCATGTCTAATGTAAATCATGTAATGTGTATCCAAAATGTAAGCATGTGATGAATAACAAATGTACTAAGTATGATGAACATACATAGCATGTGATGTGAAACGAATGTACTAAGTATGATGAACAATGCAACGAATGGACATACATAGCATGTGAACTGTACTAAGTATGCAACAATAGACATACATAGCATGTGACGTGAAACAACTGTACTAAGTATGCAACAATAGACATACATAGCATGTGACGTGAAACAACTGTACTAAGTATGCAACAAATGGACATACATAGCATGTGACGTGAAACAACTGTACTAAGTATGCAACAAATGGACATACATAGCATGTGAACTGTACTAAGTATGCAACAATAGACATACATAGCATGTGACGTGAAACAACTGTACTAAATATGCACACAATGGGCATACATAGCATGAAATGTAATGTAAAACAATGTACTAAGTATGCACACAATGGTCATACATAGCATAAAATGTAATGAAATCATGTACTATAAATGTACTAATGAACATAGCAAGTATATGATGTGAAAACAGGAAAGCATGAAAGTAACAAGTAGGCACATGTGTTTCACCCCAAAACAGTTTGGAAAACAGTAAAAGAGGGGTCTATGTACTCACTTGAGATTGCTTAATAGTCCTTGAGTAACAACCAAACAATGCTAGAGATCACGGATATCAAACGGCACCTAATATAGGTAACTATGTTAATAAACCGGACCTATATCGGAGGACTGGATAGGATGAGGGTTCGTAAACCAAACGAGTGTAGAGACTCGTGTCATATGGTTTAACAAAGCCTACATACTAAATGAAACCTAAACTAAGTGCTTACGACCCATTACGACCCGTTTAGGTAGCTTATGCTACTTTAACGCGTCGTGCGCGCAAAAGCGCACTCGAGACGTCTAACTAGCCCTATGACAAGTGTTATATGCCTAAACATGTTACATAATCAGTTATGTGACAAAAGTTTAGGTTACATATGCTTAATTACCAATTATACATGAAAATGGTATTTTGGTAATTTTCCTAAGGCATATAAACTACCTATCATACAACTACTTAACGAAGCGACCATAAGGTATAACCTCGGAAGGTTATTCCCTATATACTATGGTCACCTATTGTATTTGGTCGGATCCTAATGATCGACCAAGTGGGTCGGGTTCGAAGGTATAAGCGATTTATTAGATCGCTTACCCTTACGACCCTAGACAACGTGGTAATCAGAAGGCATAGTCACAAGGGATTATAACCATCGTGATTACGCTCACGTTGCGAAGTTCAAACGAACTTCGCATTGACCATAAACTGGTCAATGCAGAAAGTCAAACAAAGTTTGACTTTCGGACTCGAAAAGCAGTAAAAGAACGAAGGAATACTTACGAAGGGTCCCCGAATGCTAATCTCGATCCAAGTAGCTCAGGTATGAAACAATGGTTTCAACTTAGAGCTTCTCAAATCAAGATTCTAGTGGGTTTTGGCAAGTGAAGGCAAGGGGTATTTATAGTGTTCGGTGAGCCGTTAAGATCGTTTCTTGTTAACCGTGCTTTGATCTTGGCCATACACCTCAAGAACATGGTTTTACAAAACCATTTGAGCCCCTAGTATTGAGAAATACCATGTGCATGTGGGTTTTGTTGGTAATGCAGCTATTAACAGCCTGTTTAAACATGTTTTTGCATCTGACCCCTGCTTACGGACCTCAACATTATCAGTGTTGAGGTCCGTAAGGACCTTGTTTGGGAGATTTACAGTTTCAGTCCCTGCAGCCTCAAAACTTGGTTTTTGATGCGTTTTTGACACGTTTAAGCCCCGTTAACCCCATTTCAAAGCTCTAAAATGAAGTCAAAGTATAGGGAACTTAAAATGTGCTCAAAAATATCTCGGATGTCGGTTCGTTTGGCCGTACGATTACGTTGTTCGGTTAATTACGACGGAATGCGCATAATTCGAAAAACGATCCAAATGACGTGACGAATGGATTTTTCTTATGCCAAACACTAAAATAAAATGTTTTAGTGCTCACATAAATTTTTGGATGTCCGGATGTATTCAGAACGTAAGTTATGCGCGAAAGTGCAAACTTGTGCACTTTTTGACGCTTTTAGTCCCTGAATGACCCAGAAGTTTATTTTAGCACACCGAACCCCTCAAAGCCTATTTCTAAGCTATGTAAAGGATATTTATGGTATGTTTAACTTATGGTCATGTTCCGGAATGTTTGTTACAGTTCAAATTGGCATACTTTCGCAGTTTGTCAAATTTAGTCCCTGTAGGCGAATTAACTCGATTTTGCCATACCAAAGCCTTCAAAACTTATTTCTAAGTTATGTAAAGGTTATTTAAGGTATGTTAAGCCTATTTCACTATTCCGGAGTGTTTTTTGCATTAAACGGGTTATATTTACGCATCAGTGCGTGTATAACCTTCCAGAAAGCGATTTAAAGCTTGAAATCGAACAAGAATTGATATGTGCAATTGATACACATATTTTTACAAATCCCCAGTATGAAATACAATATTTCATTGGTTTGGAATTTTTTGGATGGTTGAAGTGACACAGGTGTCACACTAATCAATCAGTTCTATCGTTTTCTTGTTTTCATTAATTGTAAACATGAATATGGAACTTGTTTATAGTTTTGTTTATGTTTTGACCATGTTAGGCTACACGTTGATCACTACCTAGGTCAAGATGAATACACTTAATGTTTGACTTTGCATTTATCGGTTTTGGAACTATGATTGTGGATTACTAATGATTTAAAGACTTTGGTTTTCATGATCTTTCGTATGTGTGTATTTAATCTTGTTCATTGAATGATTATTATTTCTCATGTTTCCTTGTTGAATGTCTTTCATATAATAGGTGCATGCTAGGTCAATTACTGTGTGTCTTTAACTATTAGATGGTTCGCTAGACATAGTGATCCATAGGAATATAATTGTGATTTGGATAGGATTAGATATTCTACCAATTTCGATAGCTGTGAGGTGAGAGGTTGTCGATCTGTCTTTTGTGTTAGACTGTTAGGGTTAAATGCTTTGTGAGAAGATCTTCCGTGTTTCCCTTTCACTATTTGTTTATTGAGTCTAATCGCGATTCCCTAGTTACCCTTGACTTTTGTGTCGTGAGGTAGATTATCGCTTAGGGTACTTCATTATTAGAGTTGGAAAGCCCATGAGGGAATCCAGAAATCAATAGAATAACAACTTTTAGGTTTCTATAGGTTTCTCCTAGAGAAGGATCTAGGGTCTTGTAGGTTATCCTTTGAGTTTAGCATCTTAAGATTGTGACATTTATGTCTTTCAATCATTGTACAGTTCCGAACATTTCAATAATCAATGAAACATTGTGTTTTATATCCGGAATTGTATAATTACATATGACAATTGCACGTTTTAGTTCTTGTTCGATTTCAAACTCTTAAACCTTTTCTGGAAAGTTATACGTAAACTGTTATGTAAACGTAATCAGTTTAATGCAACGTACACTCCACGACATTTATGGGCATAATTCAAGTCCCCTACGCTTTAACGTCCTTACAAAGCCTGAATTTTGGGTTAACGGGGGTTAAATGCGTCAAAAACTTAACAAATCATGTGCAGGGGCCATTTTTTCCAAACTTTGAAACTCTGTTATACACGGTGGCATCACGCGACGGCCCAGGGTGATCCTGGTCGCACGACGCGAGCACCTGATTTGGACAGAATGTTCTAAACAGCTGCTGCACATGTTTTCCAAGCTACTTTTTCATTCTTGTGGGCAATTTTGTGTGATCTCTAAGCCTTTAATCTGATCCAAACACTTGTTATGATCCTATTAATCCTTGGGCAATAGTCAATACACATGGCATGATCTTGTAGCTTCATGACAAGTATAAATAGCCTTCAAATCTGCCCAAATAACTTGCTCATTTGCTTTCTTCTTCTCTATTTGCACTATTGGAGTTGCTACCATCTTTGGAGGCCTCCTACTGAGTTATCTTTCATCCTAGAATACAAGTAAGTGTTCTTCCTAGTCTTGTTTATTTATTTCAGCTATTTTAAGCTGAAAGTCAAACAGTTGACTTTCTGTTTGACCTTTGGTTTTGACCATAATTGGTCAAGTCAAAGTTCAATTGAACCTTGCAACGTGATCGTAATCACGAAAGTTATAATCCCTTGCGATTATACCTACTGATTTCCACGTTTACTAGTCGAAGTGACGAGTCAAAGTTTCGGTCAAAAATGCACAATTATGTGCATTTTACGACGGAACTATTTTCGGTTATCAAAACACTAAGTTTTGATACCAAATCAGTTTTGCAACCTAGTTAAACATGTTTTGGCATGTTTAACTCATCACTTCTAGTTTAGTGTTTATTTAGGGTCGTAAGTCGAGCGGTTTGACCACCGCTTTGACTTTTGAATCCGAACCGTTTGGTCGATCTTAGGATCCGACCAAACACATATTTGTGACCATAGTTGTGTATGGAATAACCTCCTGAGGTTATACCTTACGGTCACTTCATTTGGTTAGTGTTCTGATAAGTCGATAGTTATATGCCTAAAAATGACCAAAATGCCCTTTTTGCGCATAAATCCATTTTAAGCATATGTAACCAACTTTTTGACATATAAGCTGATGTTTTAACTTTATTAAACATGTTTGTTATATAAGACTTATCATAGCTCATATTTAACCATCCGAACGCGTATTTACGCAAATGGCACGTTAAGTAGCATAAACTACCTTAACGGGTCATAACGGGTGAAAAGCACTTAGGATTAATTCCAAACAGAATGTAGACTTTGTTAAACCATTTCATATGAGTTCCAACACTCATTTGGTTTACAAGACCTCATTCTATCCGATTCCCCGATTTATGTCCCGTTACACTAACATAGTATCCGACACATTAGGACACGTTTGAAGCTTTGTTATTACACTTGATTCGAGGATACTTTGCAATCCCAAGTGAGTACATAGCTCCCCTCTTTTATGTTTTGCTAAATTTTGTGGGGTGACTCATATGTGCTAAACCGTTTTCAAGTTTTCAAAACAAAGACTATGGTTTATTAAAAACACAATGATTTCAATAATGTGAACGAACTTGTTGGTGCTGTGAATTCATAACATGAATGAAATTCATTAACATTGATCAAGCCGACCAGTAGTATGTTATGGTACCATAGGACTGACAATCCCGTTACTAGACTATTCACTGGATTTGGTGGGTAGTTTGGGGAACGACATAATCTGTTATTTTAACAAACCCTTTGGTGGTTTGTTAGTTGAATTAAAGATACCCCTTGGGTGGTATAGTCGAGTCACACAGGTGTGAATGTATTCAGATAGAATGACCAAAATGTCACACCCTGACTTTTGCGGAAGCGTATGCATGTGACTTTATTTGGTTCTCATTGCATTCGATTATAATAAACAACTATATGATCAAAATGATGTTCATCCATTCATAAAGTTCAAAACATTACAAACACCAGTCATTTAAGTTTCAAACAACACAACCTCTGATTAAGTTACAAACCAACAAAAGTGGATGACATCTAAACTTGAAATTTACATCCAGAAACAACACCAGCGCCCAAGATCCAACTTGTTTCCTGAAATACATGTAATTTTGAAAACATCAACAAAAGTTGAGCGAGTTCATGCGTTTTGGATGAGTACTGATAAACTTGTAAACATTTGAGAGACTCCTTTGAAAACTGGTATGAAAAGCGTCTATGAACAGATCAATTAATGTTTTGCAAGGACATTAATGTATGTGAAGACATAGGGAGTACTCAATTCGAGTAGATAATTATCGGTGTCGAATCCCCTCGACTATGCCGAATTCCCCTCAATTGTGTCAAATCACCTTGACTGTATCAAATTCCCCTAACCGTATCAAATCACTTTGACTGTGTCAAATTCTCGTAACCGTATCAAATCACCTTGACTGTGTCAAATCCCCTTGACTGTTGTTGAATCACCTCGACTGGGACACTAAAGCACTCTTAGTGGTCACATAAGGACCATGAGTGGGGCTCGTCCATACCTGTTAGATCTAACCTTTGTCCATGATTCTTCTAAGAGTTATTGGCATTCCAGTTTCAGCCTATACTCACATGATCTAATAGTTCATTTCATAGTCACATCATACCATTGGAACAAATGTAACACGTATTCCACCCCCGAGAGTTATAAATCCGGAAACATTTAAGAGAAAAGGGGGACATGAACTCACAAGTTTGCGTCCTGCTATCTCGTATGGTGAAAGGTCCTTCTAGGAGTCGTACAACTACCTACACACGTGCCATGTTTTATTAGACGTTTAGGTCGTGTAACGACTCTTTTGTCTTAGTTGTTCATTAAGACTTGTTTTGGAGATCTTGGTGTACTTTGAGTTACATCTTTGATGTACATTATATAATTTCAAAGTATATAATTATTAGTTAAAATAATAATATTTTAACTTAAATTATATTCATCCATTTATTTGGAATATTGCCAAGAAAATATCTCTTTGGCTTGTCTCCCTTGTAATTCCCCCATGAATATATCCCCAAGGATGGGTATAATTATAGTTGTATATTTTTAGTCTTGTGTATTTTACCAAGTATTGGTAGCGTATTCCGGTGTGTATTTGTACGTACGAGAATAAGTATCTTTATTGTATTTTTAAGTATTCTTATACTTAATTTTGTATTTAACTTTACGGAGTATTATTTTTAACCAAAAAAAATCACCAATATATATTCTTAAAATATATATATTTTAAGAAATCTTTTATAGAAAAATTATCTATAATTTCTTCTTGGCAAAAATATTTATATTTTCATATAAATCCCAAAAATAATATATTTTCAAGTTTAACTTAGAAAATATTTTTAAATCCATTTTTCACCCCAAAAATAATATATTCTAAATTTGTTTAAGAATATATATATTTTCTTCAAAAATATTATATTTTCTAATTATTCAAGAAAACATATATATATTTTCCTTTACTCAAAAATAATATATTTTCTTCTTGGCAAAAATATGATATATTCTTGTAATGATTATAAAAATCATATTTTTCATATCCTTGGTTTCCAAAATACCGTTTTACTCACTTGTCAATATATATATATATATATATATACGAATTCAATTTCCGGAATATTTATGTAGATTATATTCTTTGTTCGGGTTGTCCAATTTTTGGGTATAAATTAGATATTTATTTTCTTGGGATTTTGGTAATATTTTGTATTATAATTCTTGGTATTTTGGTAAGTTACATTATTTCAAATCGTAAAATAATATAACTAATACACATAATATACAAGTAATCACACAAATTGTGACATCTAAATATATATTTTCCTAAATACATATTTAGTCACTTTTATTATAAAAAACCAACCTCCAATATTTGTAATTTTTGTAACAAAAATTATGGCAAATTTTATATGAAAAACGATGGTTAAAATATACTTGTAAACACTTGTTTAAAATTATTTTTCTAAGTGTTTAAATTCTAGAAAAAATTTGCTATAGTTTCCCCTTAAAAATGGAGGTTTTCATGCTTTCGAAGCATATCATTTTCTTTTAAAATCATCACAATTCAACAACAAATCAAACAACACTTACCATAAGCCAAAATCATGCCATTTACACTACTTCATGAACTTGAAATTTTTGTAAAAACTTGTAGTAACTTACCATGTTAATTAGTAGACTTAGTTACCCTTTAAAGTGTGGTTATTAGTTCATAAACATCATTCTTGAAGATTTTAGACTTTCTCAACTTGTAAATTGATTTTCTAAATATATCTCTTCTTGAATTTTTCTTGTTAATAGCATGTTTCTACACTTGATTTATCACTAAAAATGTGATTAGTTTCTTTAAAACTCATGTTTATGTAAATCTTGTAATTAAACTTGGTTTCTTGAAAAAACTAGTTTTGAAATCATCCATCTACAAGATTTATATTATGTTTTGTTCATCATCATTCATAAAAACATTTTCATATTTCAAGTCCATGTTTACATAAAGGATGATCATCTTGTTTCTTCACAAAATCATCCTCTCACTTGCTAGATCATGTGTTTAATCACAATCTAGCAAGTTTCATATGATGTTTAACATCATAGACACAAATAATCAAAAATCAAGAAGCATTCATACACTTAAACAACATATTTTCTTATGATTTGGAGCTTTATGTTGGAGATTATGTTCTTGATCTTTGATGTTCTTCATGTTTAGAAACTTACATATACTTTTAACCAACATAACAAGAAGTAAAATGGGATTAGGAGAGCCTTACTACTAGCACAAGGCTAGGGAAGAGATCAAGGTTGAAGATGATGATAAACTTGGTGGTTAAAAGCACTAGAGAAAGGTCCTTCAACTTTTAATGCTTCCCACCTTCTTAGTTATGCTTCTTACACCTTATGATTTGCTTAGAATGTTTGAAAGATGATTGAAAATGAAGGTAAGGTGAGGGGGGTTTGAGGTCGTAGCTATGGAGGAAAGGAAGAAGGAATTGTGTGTTGTTGAAGCATGAAGGTGAAAGTGTTCAAGACTAGTGGTTATTATAGGATGATCTTCCAACATTGAATAACTTAATGGATATTATGTTTGGAATCTAAACAACAAATCATATTATTTAATTAAAAGAAATCACCATGTGGGCCTTTATGTTGGTAACCGTAAGTGGGGGGGGGGGGTGTAGAGTTGAGTTTCAATTCTTGGTTACTTCCATCTAGTTAGGTTTAAGGGTTAAATTTAGGGATTTAAGTGTTTATATGATGTGTTATGATGTTCGGTGACCATAACTAGCTTCGTAACGCTAAAACAATGCTTCTAGTGAAAATTTGGTGTTTCGGGTAGTGTCCGGTTGTTCGGTTGGTTACCGGTTCGTTAAGGTGCTAAATTACGCAGTTTAGTGTGCTTTATGTTGTCTTTTATAACAATTTTGATTCCCGACACCTAGGAAGGTATTCTAGACCATTAAACCACATTTCTGCATTATATTTAGTTGTTAAAATGCTGAAATTTGCTGAATTTGGTTATTTTCTGCAGAATTCTGCAATTTTAGTGTGTTTCTGGCACTTTCCTGCACCTAAGTCATCACTAGGTAAGCAGTTTTATGATCCCCACTTTCCTACTCACTATTCTAGTGTAACTCTTGGTTTCGGGCTCATTCTGCGTCTTAACATCACGTCTGTCTAAGTACTGAACTCCCATCAGTACTTCTAGTTTGTCTGATAACTGTGCTAACTTTGTTTGTTGCACTAATTGTACCATGTTGTGTTACATGTAGTAATGACAAAAATCTTGCAACTTGAAATGCCATTGTATGTATATGACAGTAATCAGAGAGTCATTCCTCTTGTTAATTCAACCATGCACAGTCATTAAAGCACATATTACTGTTTATCATTGTACGGAATACATGGAAAATTGCTACTTGTCACATTCTCCCCCCGTTAAAAGAATTTCGTCCAGAAATTCAAGCGGTGTTATCGGTTGCAGGGGAGTTGTGAAATAGATGTGAATACTAGACTTGATTCGGTCTGCATGTTCCCAAATAAATTCTGGGCCATGACGTGAATTCCAACGAACTTTAACAAATTTAATACGACTTCTCCGTGTTTAGTGGACTTCCAGTCCGTAACCTTAAAAGGTTCTTTAGTAAATTGGAGTTTGTCGTTGATGTGAATCTTGTTTGTGGGAATAACGACTGTTTCTTGAGTCAGACTATCTAAAGACTAGACACGTGAAACATGTCGTGATCACTGCTAAGTTATTCTGGAAGTTTCAGCTTGTAAGCAATGGTCTCAATCCTTTCCAGGATCTCGAAAGGTCTAATATACCTTGGGTTCAACCTCCCACGCTTTCCAAATCGTACCACGCCTTCCCAAGGCGAGACTTTCAATAACACCATATCTCCAACCTCAATTTCCAACGGTTTCCGCCGCTTGCCGGTGTAGCCTTTCTGTATATCACGTGCTGACTTGATACGATCACGTATCTGAACGGTCTTGACTGTAGTTTCCTGAATCAACTCGGGGCCAATAAATCGTTTATCTCTGGTCGCCGTTCAACTCAACAGGGACCGACATTTACGTCTATATAAAGCTTCAAACGGGGCGGCCTGGATGCTGGTGTGATCGCTATTATTGCAAGGGAAACTCCACTAAGGGCAAGTGAGTATCCCAACTTCCACCAAAGTTCGTCACACAAGCACGTAACATGTCTACCAAAGTCTGTATCGTTCGTTCACTCTGGCCGTCCGTTTGAGGGTGAATTGCAGTGCTGAGGTTTAACTGTGATTCGAATACTTTCTGAAACGTTCGCCAAATCCTTGACACAAAATGACCATCTTGGCCGGATAAGATAGAAACAGGCACTCCATGACGTGCCACAATCTCTCTAAGATAATCTCTGCTAATTTCCTTGTGCTGTCTTCCTCACTGATCGGTAGGAAATGTGCAGACTTGGTGAGTTGATCAATAATCACCCAAATCATAACATGCCCTCCTTGGGTTCTCGGTAGCTTTGTAATGAAATCCATTGAGATTCGTTCCCACTTCCACATGGGAATCTCAGGCTGTTGCAGCAGTCATGATGGTTTCTGGTATTCTGTCTTAACTTCGGCACAAGTAAGACAGTTACCCACACATGTAGCTATATCAACTTCCATCTTAGGCCACCCATACTAATCCTTCAAGCCTTGGTATATCTTGTCGGATCCAGGATGGATCGAGTACCTTGACCTATGAGCCTTGTCCCAAAATAAGCGTACGTAAATTGTCGCGAAACGGAACCCAAAGTCGTTCCATGAAGTATAATGTTCCGTTTTCCTAAGGCTTTGCACTCCCATTCCACGTAATGCTTCAGCTTGTAGGTTCTCTGGCTTGAGCGCCTCTTGCTCAGCTTCACGAATCCGAGTAGCAGGATTCGTCTGTATGGTCATCTCTAAGGCTCGCACCTTTAAAGGCTTTGCGCGATCTTTGCGGCTCAAGGCGTCTGCTACAACGCTCGCCTTGTCCATGTGATACTTAATCTCACAGTCGTAATCATTCAGTGGCTCAATTCATCTCGTTATCTCATGTTTAAGTCCTTCTGATCAAAGGTGTGCTGCAAACCCTTGTGATATGTAAAGATCGTGCAGCATTTTCCATACAAGTAATGACGCCAAATTTTCAACGCGCAATCCACCGCACCTAGTTCAAGGTCGTGCATGGTGTAGTTCTTCTCATGATCCTGTCACACCCCGATTTGCAGCGGAAGAAAAAAAACGTGGGATGCAACAGACACCTCTGGTATAAGCACATTGTTTATAAAGACACTACCTTTTATTAATTACAATATGTTGATTACATACTACATGTATGTTACAACTGCGTGTTCCCATGAACCACATAAGTCTTCTAAGTCGCATGCGTCTATCTCAATATTTGCCAAAAAACACGTCTTGAACAACATACACGGATCACATCAGTCTCAAGTTACCTGAAATGCATGTTAGTTTTAAAAAGGGGTCAGCTAAACGCTGCTGGTGAGTTCCACTGGTTTGGTTGTTTCGTTTCAAAATGTATCAACATGTTTAATTGCACATATTACGGTTCATAGATGGAATTACACGAGTGTCACAAGTGAAACCTAGACTGTTTTAATCGTACCGTGTCACACAGACACATACTCGCACCACCTGCATCTCATGAAGTTCAATGCCCTCGGGTAGTTATGTCTAACAACATAACCTTGTTAGGACGCGTGCAGTTGCCTGGCTGCCGGTCGCACCTGTCCGGCGGCAACTGGGTTTGTCAGACCAATAGTACTATCCATTGCCCACGGCTTACGTTAATCACTTGTACCGGGGCTAATATCATGTGTTAGATAATTCACATCATACAGTTGAGCAATTAACACAGTTTGTAACATGCAATTCACCCCAGAAAACAGGAAAACAGTTTAAAAGTGGGGGAATGAAACTCACAGTCCAAATAGTAGTCTCGGCTAAAGAGTGTTTAATCAACGAAATCAGCTTTAATAGCACACATGCAAGTAAGGACTCAAATCAGTATCTAAGTCGGTAATGGTTATAACTTGGATTTGGTCAGGAGTTTTTACCCCGGATTGAGTCTATAGGACACGGGTATGGTGATGGAGGTCAGGGTAGTATTAGTTTTCAGCTTGGCTTCTGGGCACCGGTTCGCGTGCCAGTCAATGTCAGTAGTTTAACGTGTACGGATAATGGTACGGGAATACCAATAGTTCCAACACGTTGTTATTTAAGAATGATTAATTTTTCATTAAGGGAGTTTGGGTGTTTAGGGAGTCCAGGTTGCCCAATTTTGAGTTTCTGTTTCCACCGTTGGGGATTTCCCGAAATGGTATTGGACACACTCCGAGTGTCCAATCTGCCCTGGAATCCCCCGGAATACTCCCCATGTTTCAATTGTAGTATTTTTCGGGTTGGGCCAGTTCCCAGTTCTGGCAGGTTCGTTACACGGTAAACTGCCGAAATTGATTTAAAATAACCCATTTTTAATCTCAAAAATTCCCATTTTATCTATAATTTGAATAAAATTCTGAAAATTTTTATATAGCTCAGTAAAAATCTGTATAATATGGGAAAAATTTCTGGGAATTTATTTTGGCATTTTACTTGTCTAAATAAATTATTTATAAAACCATATTTAACCACATAATTAACATTAATTACCATCAGTGATCCAAAAATTCCTGGACATCCCTTATGTTTCCAGAAACATCTCCAAAATTTTTAAGATTTTTCCGATTTCGTTTCGGTGCGTTTCCGGCTACCGAAAATTCGCAAAAACGCGGATTTTTCACCCAAATCAAAACTCAACCAATGGACTCAGAATTTTTCCAGAACATTCCTCATATGTTCCTTAGTGTCTCTGTAAAATTTGGTGATTTATTGAATCCGTTTGGTATTTTTCCAGAATTCTTTTGGTAAAACAGTCAAAATCTCACCAAAAATCGTAGAAATTTTCAAAAATTCTAAAATTTTATGTGGACCTTCCTGGAACTACCTTTCATCACCACAGAAAAGTTTAGCTCAATCCAAGTATCACGGACCATGTTATAGTCCAAATAATATTATGCCTAGTCTAGATTCAAGTTTCGGGTCATATACCTAGCGATTCCTTCGATTCCGAGCGTTCCTTGTGAGTCCAGAAGTATGTGTGGGCTATATATAGTACCTAAACATCAAGTAAAATCCAAATATGCTAGAACTTAGATCAATCAAGCTTTATTTCATTGTTTTTCGGTTAATCGACTAGTTAAGCGATTTTTGTCGAATAGGTGTTGATTAGGGTATCAAAACCCAAAGATTTATAACCATGGCTGCCATATAACACCAGGGTATTCATATGGTGTTCATATTCAGCCCCTAAACTTGTTTAAAACTTCAAAATTCATGGATTAAAATGGGTTTTCATGACCTAAATCAAGTTTAATCAAGAAACCATGCTTAAAACCTTATGGATTTGAGTTAATACCTTTAATTTGTTGAAGTTTCTTGTGAATTCAGCTGGTTGTTCTTGAGAGAAACCATATTTTGGAAAGGATTTTGTGTTAAAATGAAATAAGAAAAAGAAAAAATTTGAATTTTTTTTATTAAATAATTGGGGGGGCGGTTTGGGTGTGGGTCCCCCAAGGGACACCTCGTGCTTCGTTTTGAGCACTTAAAGATGATGTTTATCTTCCGTTGAGTGGTTAGGTTCGTTTACGAGTCCCGCGCGCGTTCTCGATTTGCGTGACGGACTCCGTTTCGCTCGTACTTAGAGTCAAAAGACTCGGCTTTAAAAATCATGCATAACCGTCTTGAAATCCGAATCTAGTTACGTGTTAATCATAAAAGACTCGTATTAGAGTGGTTTAAGTATTTTTAAGCTTAATCGATCGTTCCTTGCACGTTTGATTGCCTTATGTTATTCCTGAAACGAAAGCGTTTCCCTAACCGGGAAACTGATTCGTTTTGCGTGCCCGATCTCTGATTGGCTTCAAACCTTATGTCACAGTCTATGGCACAAAACTAAGTTGTTCCTGGAACTCGAAATCTTAAATGATGCTACCGATTACCTAATAATCAATGTTAAAGGTTTAAAGCGCTGTTAAACGGAACACTCCCGTTTAACACGTGTTTCAAGGCTAAGGACACCAACTTCGCACTGTTGGCCCTTATTAGTGTCATGTTAGTCATAACGTGTTCTCGGATGCCTCCGAGATATAACAGATATCAGTTAATCAAGCATATAATTCACACGTGTTTTTAGGGTTTTCGCGCAATTAAAGTGTTAAGTGTGCTTTACAGTTTTGGACCGTTTAGGGTGTACCTGGTTTCGTCATGGGTGTCATAGTCTCCCATGGTTTAGAAATTTTGTCCCCGAAATTCAATTCGTCTAGTTAGGGAAGTGATGTGGGTATTTTCTACGTAACTCATCCTTCCGTTCCCAGGTATACTCAGGTCCTTGCTTCGAGTTCCACCGGACTTTTACCAGCTAGAATTTGTTATAACGTAGTTGTTTGGTCTTCCCGTCTACTATTTCTACCGGTTCCTCCAAAAAGTGGAGTTTGTCATAAATGTGCACATCTTCTAACGGTATAATAGTTGCTTTATCCGTGAGACATTTCTTTAAGTTGGATACGTGGAAGACATCGTGAATTGTGCTCAGTTCATCTGGTAGTTTCAGTCGGTACGCTACAGATCCAACCTTAGCAATAATTTCATACGGCCCAATGTATCTCGGAGCCAACTTTCCTGTCTTGCCAAACCTGATCACTCCTTTCCACGGTGACACTTTTAACAGTACTTTGTCACCTACTTCAAACGACAACGGTTTCCTGCGAACATCGGCGTAACTTTTCTGCCGATCTCGGGCCGCTTTCAGTCTACTTTGGATCTTATGCACCTTGTCTGTCGTCTCTTGAATTAGTTCAAACCCCGTGAGTTGAGTATCGCCCACTTCAACCCAACAAAGTGGCGATCTGCACTACCGGCCATATGGTGCTTCGTACGGTGTAGCTTGTATGCTACTATGATAGCTGTTATTGTAAGAGAATTCAATGAGGAGAAGGTGCTTATCCCAACTTCCTCTAAAGTCTAGGGTGCAAGCACGAAGCAGATCCTCTAATGTCTGGATAGTTCGTTCTGATTGGCCGTCGGTTTGGGGATGGTAAGCCGTACTCAGGTTTATTCTAGACCCCAAAGCTTCTTGTAACTGTTGTCAATAGTGTGAAGTGAAATGACTATCACGGTCTGAAATGATTGCAATTGGTACCCCGTGTCTAGCCACAATTTCATTCGTGTAGATCTCGGCCAATTTCTCGGTGTTGTAGGTAGTACGAATCGGAATAAAGTGCGCCGATTTGGTTAGTCTATCTGCTACTACCCAAATCGCATCATGACCTCTGGGTGTTTTTGGAAGGTGGGTCACGAAATCCATCGTGATTTGCTCCCATTTCCATTGAGGTATTTCAGGGTGCTGTAACATTCCCGAGGGTTTCTGGTATTCTGCCTTTACCTAGGCACAAGTCAAGCATTTGCTCACGTACTCTACTACGCCCTTTTTCATACATGGCCACCAATAAAATTCCTTAAGGTCGTGGTATATCTTGTCTGTACCGGGGTGAATAGAGTACTTAGATTTATGAGCCTCATCCATAACCAGTTGACGTAGGTCATGGAGAGTAGGAATCCATACCCTATTTTTGAAATACAACACTTCATCAGGTTTCCTCACAAAATTCCCTTCGTTTCCGTGTAAGTTTTCGCTATTTAGTTGGCCTTCCTCTAAAGCTTCCATTTGAACATTACAAATCTTCTCTTTAAGACTGGTTTGAACAATCATCCCAAGAGCTCGCACTCTGAGTGGCTTTACTCGGTCTTTTCTACTCAAGGCATCGGCTACTACGTTTGGCTTACCTGGATGGTATTTTATTTCACAATCGTAATCGTTCAATAGCTCCACCCATCTGCGTTGTCTCATATTTAGCTCCTTTTGATCGAATATATGTTTGTAACACCTCGAAAATTCACGTCCTATAATGTATTGACACGTGTCATAAGCTTGAACGTGTGAAAGAATACTCTAGAGGGACTAAAGTTGACAAACATGAAAAGTATGTGAATATAAGGGTTCAAATTGTCAACAATGAATAAATATACTTTACAATAACCCTACATAATGTTTATACCTTCAAACGAATAAATCATGGATCATACGAGGCTAAATATGAAAGAAAGTGAGAGATTACAAACCACAGGGGTTAAATGTGTCAACATGTTTAAAGTATATCTCTGAGTGACCTTTTAGCAAACCCGAAGCTTTGTAACGATTAATTATGCTCACTAGAATGTGTGATAAAAATTTCATAAAGTTTCGTTAACGTATGAGAAAGTTATGATCAAATTCGTATACGAGGGGTTAAAGCGACAACGTTGAAAGTTATGACTTTTCGGGTAAAGATGAAGTGACCAAGAACTTAACAAAGTGGGTATAAGACGTGAAGCCCTTATAAGTCAAGTTGAGGGGCTCAAATTGCAAAGAATAAAGTTGGTTGACCTTTCGAGAAACCAAGAGCCAAGGGTGCAAACTGAAAAGTAGTTTAAACCTGAAAACAGGCTTTAGGCGGGGCGCGTAAGGTATTGGAAAACCTTACGCGGGCCGCGTCAGGCCCCCAGATGCAGAAAATCGTTTATTTTGGCTGTTCAGCCTTGGAACCGACTTAAGATGATATTTTCTCATCCATGGGCGACCCCTAAACATTCCTAGGCACTTAGGGACATCTGTTGATGATCCATGGCCATTGATAGCATGATTTGTCAATGATCTAAGGTGTTTAAAACACTATATAAAGGCCCTTAAGTTGCAACAATTGATCACACCTTCCATCTGCAATTGAGGAGCTTTCTGGAGCTTAAGAGCAGACCCTAAGCCTTCATAATCGTGCATAGGACTTCAGTAAGTATGCTTAACCTTTCTTAGTTGAGTTTTTACTTAGTTTTAGCTTAAAAGTCAAACCGTCGTAATTAACGGTTGACTGAGTGATTAATCATTGTTGGTCCAGTGATTAGTCGAATTGAAAGTAGTTATAAGTTGGTAATTATGTGGGCATTAAACCCTTAACAGGGCTCCCTCGGATTCCCACTCTAACTAAATCAAATGTCGGGTCAAAGTTGATTAGAAAAAGTCAACAGAACCTTAATTTGCGAATTAACGCCTAATTAACAATGTAGAAGGCGTGCAACCTATTTTATCATTAATATAACTTAGTAATAAATTTAAGAACATGTCTAAACATGTTCGACCCGACAATTTTCTGTTTAGACCCGGTTCGGAACCGAAAGTCGCAAAACTTTGACTTTTGCTTTGACTTCAGTTCTGACCCGATTTAGTATGGTTTGGAAATGCCTTAGAGCTTCCTTAGGACTAGGCTACATGTTAGCATGACCCTCTGTGGTTGGATCGTTGATTGTCCGATTCGTTTACAAGTTTCCGTTAAATGCCTAATGTTGACCAATATGCCCTTTTGACCATAAAACGAGAATTTTGGAAATGTGAAAGGACAATAATCTTTACTACTGATTTATAAACATGTCCCTAAAATTTCACATAAGTTGGAGGTCTAGATTAGGAGTTATGCTCATTAGCGTAATTATAACGCCTTTTAGTAATTAAAAGGCGCAATTAGCATAAAGCCTATCTAAACCCAATTTTTGACACCAAACCTTTTACCCACTGATGTAATATAATATTTTGGGAGTTTTAAAGGTTTTTAATTATTTTTAACCTGCTCATAACCTAAGGGTATGGCATTGATTCGGTAAATACCGACTATACCCTTTTTGGTCATAAAATGAGTTTTACATAATATTTTGACACCAATCCAATTGCTACTGATTTTATATAATAAATAAAGTATTTTGAACTTTATAACCTGATCAAAAACTCAGATTTCCTGTATAACCCGGAAATCGCTTAAAATGGCTTTTAAAAAGCGTATTAAACGCATAGTTTAGGTTTAAAACCATTTTGTCACATAAGACTTATTACCAACTATTATGACCTATTAAAATAAGTTATTTTACTGATGTATTCAGACCCGAATCTCAGAAACTTAGATAATCTCTTTTATAACCTTTAAAATGACCAAAATACCCCTACGGGACCTATTTTGAGTTTGAACTCGTTTTGGGCGTAATGGAAGATATCCTACTGATATCACAACATATTTAAGGCATATTAACT
Source organism: Helianthus tuberosus (assembly GCA_030545235.1). Lineage (NCBI taxonomy): Eukaryota > Viridiplantae > Streptophyta > Magnoliopsida > Asterales > Asteraceae > Helianthus > Helianthus tuberosus. The sequence goes on from CM060410.1 coordinate 94,928,121, forward strand.
TAGGAAACCTGTATATGACTCTTTTGGTTACTCGTTACGCACTTGTCGCGTTCGGATCGGCTTATGTGACTAGTTCGCATATATTAGCCGAAACGAGTCAAACCATATCAGTTTTGCCTCAAAATCCAAAATGTGTTTAAGTTACCCATATTAAACAAGCATACAAGCTTGCCGGGTCAAAACCACATTCTAAACCGGTCTTCGCCTTATCATGCGTTTGAACCGTATCTTTCTTAAAACTAACCGGTCTAAGCTTAGGCTTAATTAAAGACTCGTTAGCATTCTAATTGGTTATTTATACCATCATTCCAGACTAGAGCCTTCCGGTAAATTGTACCTACGCTTACTTAAGTGAATACGGCTGAGTTATTAAATTCTTGCTATTTAAGACAGGGGCTAGCTTAGGTAAATACTCTTAACTTATTTTCCCTATACGGGCTTGGGATACGGTATAATAATACCGCTTGGTCGGGTATTGAATGTTTAGTCGGATTGTGATTAAATTATTGAGGTAACCCGGTTTAATCTGTATTGTTTGAAATAAAAGCCTTTAGGGGTTAATGACCATGTCCCGGATATCCTTGACATCATTGTATTATAAAATGGCCACGTCCTAAGCACGGGGTGTAGGCATACACCTGAAAGTTGCTTAAGGAAAAACGGTATCTCATTTTCTTGTGGGCCTATACTTGTGGCGTGTCTGTTAATCTGACTCGGTTTCTACATCGGGCCCTGAACGTACAACGAACATGTAAATCTGTATACAAGATTATAAATATAATTGTCCCAAGTATAAAAGATTAATTTTGCCTTGTGCATTTTAATCAAAGTGTCAAAATATTTGTGCCTGGTGCATCTAAATCAATTTTCTTAAACTCTTTTCAAATGAGTCGGTTGAGTGTATTTACCAGTGAAAACTGACGTATTTTCCAAAGTCTAAGTGACAGGTACAAGTACGTAATTGGCTGGAAGCTCAGGGCGTTAATAGGGAATCTTGCAAGTTCTAGGCGCCTAAAGTCTGTTGAACAATGTTTATGTTTTAAGATCCACATGTGGATCCTTTACTTTCTGTTGTAATACTTGGATATTACTTTATATTCGGATTGTAATATATTTATCTTTTGCTTCCGCTGTGCATTTATATATTGTGTTGTTTGACTATGATGATATCAACTACGTCACGATACTCCCCACCGGGCAAACCGGTGAAACGTGGAAATATCAGGGTGTGACAATGTTGGAGGCGCTTGTGATCTGTATAAATTGTACATTTCGTGCCGTACAAGTAATGCCTCCAGATCTTAAGTGAAAAAATCACTGCGCCCAGCTCTAATTCATGCGTCGTGTGATTCTTTTCATGTACTTTTAGCTGTCTAGATGCGTAAGTAATGACCTTGTTTCTTCGCATTAGGACACACCCGAGCCCTTGCCGAGATGCGTCACAATATACGACGAAATCATCATTGCCTTCGGGTAACGACAGGATTGGAGCTTCACATAACTTTTGTTTTAACAGCTGAAAAGCTGTTTCTTGTTCTTTGCTCCATTCGTACTTTCGATCTTTCTGTGTTAAGGCAGTTAAGGATTGAGCAATGCAGGAAAAGTTTTCAATAAAACGACAGTAATATCCAGCCAATCCCAAGAATTGGCGTATCTCTTTCGGAGACTTAGGCGCTTGCCAATTCTTAATAGCTTCGATTGTACTAGGGTCAACATGAATCCCTTGTTGATCTATCACATGTCCTAAAAATTGCACCGCTTGTAACCAGAAGTCACACTTTGAAAGCTTGGCGTACAACTTCTCTTTCCTCAATATCTCTAGTATGGCTCGTAGATGGTGCTCGTGTTCCTTTTTACTCTTGGAATAGATCAAAATATATCTTCTGTCACACCCCGATTTGGAGCGGAAGAAAAAAAACGTGGGATGCAACAGACACCTCTGGTACAAGCACATTGTTTATAAAGACACTACCTTTTATTAATTACAAAATGTTGATTACATACTACATGTATGTTACAACTGTGTGTTCCCATGAACCACATAAGTCTTCTAAGTCGCATGCGTCTATCTCAATATTTGCCAATAAACATGTGACAATTGCCACTTTCTGGTAAATTACTTACATTTAAAGCAATGAATTACATTATACAAATACGTGATTAGAATATCCGAAATGCATGATTTCATGATATACATCTTAGAATACTTATGGAATATTAATTTATGATGCACATGATTCATTTTTAGTGGTTACATTTGAAACAGTGTAAACAGTGCATCGAAACAACTAGAGTAGTGCCTAGTAAACTAGCGTGCTGACAAAAACTCAGGATCCGCAGAAACTAGTGTAACGATATTTTTAGGACTCAGACGAAAGTCCAACATCAATTATACAATAAACCCTAATTGGAAATGCAAGGGTTTGGTCTAATATATTACCAATGTTCGATAGCACAAAAACTGCCCGAAAACTGGCAAAAAGCACCAAAAGTGACCATTTCAATATTTTTCCGCAAAATTCAGCATTATTGTTTTTATTACAAAGTGCAAAATGGGTTGTTTAAACTCAAATTCCATATGAAAATACATACGGAACATCATATAAAAATATAACCAAATGTTTCTCTACAACTTTCATAAGCAAACCTTTCGACTATCTTCTTGCGGAACGAGCGACAAAAGACTATCCGAACTACAATTTGACATATGTAGTAAACTAGTGAACATTATTTTTGGTCATTTTCATCCTATTTGTGATCATTCTAAGTCTTGAAACATCTTGAAACTTGGTAAAATATAAAAACCTAAACATTTAAACCTTTTTATCTTTTAACCTTAACAAAAATTCACCATCACATTTTTACCACAAAAGACCCCCCCCCCATGTGTGACCGCCAACCCCAAGTGGGCCCCCCACTCATTGTTTTTTTATTTTTTTTAATTAATGGATACTTATCTGAATTAAGATATGTATAACTTGTTAGATGATGATCTAACAAGTATACATGAATATGTTAAAGTTTTTTTTTAAAGATAATGGATGATCAAAATTTATGGTGTAATTAAAGTATCTAAGGTTTTTAATTAAAAACGAGACTTTTTACAAGATTATAAAAAGTAACATACAACATGAGATTTTTATAAAAGTTGTTAAAACTAGAAGTAAACTTGATTTTTGAACTAGTTAACATATGATCAAGTTCAAAACCCTACATGATTTTGAGATCATCTTGACAAGGTTATGTTATAAATCTTATGTGTATTGTTTATAAAAGTTATGAGTAAATTGTTGATGTTGATTTGAAAAGAAAAAGACATGGTTATTAAACATGGCAAAGTGCTTAAAACAAAGGTTATATGGCAAATTTTCTTAAAAAAAAACATTATGTTATAAAAACTATCATTTTTGGTTAAATCTTTACAAGATTTAAAAAGATCTTAAAGAAAGGTTTTTTATAAAAAGAAAAGAGTAGATAAGTATATATTTTGAGAAAATATATATTTGGGAATTTTAACAAATTATGTGATATGTAATAATTGATGTATTAGTTATATATACCAAAGATAGGAACTTGATTAAAATGGTGATAATAAACTCAAGACATCTTATAATTAAAGACATATTATGGACAATACGAACGATCGGACATAATGTAGGACCGGTTTTGACTCCGAAACGATTGCGAAACGAACGTGTGACGTGCGGAAACCGTACACGAACGCGACCTAACACACGTGACGTAATATAAACGTGATTCTATTAGAAATCTGAAATCGTACAGCACCTTGAATCACTTTCTCTCTCTAGATTCTCTCTCTAGATCTAGAAAGCTCCAAATGACAAATGTAGCAAAAGTCTCTAATCTAAACATAAAGCTCCTATTTATAGGCCTTGACTTTTAATGAGATTTCTCATTAATTACAATATTGCCACCTTGCCTTTTGTCTAGCTATTACATCATAACAACTCGTTTCCTTCTGTTTCTCGCTACTGCTCGGATTGACGAAGGCTATAGACATAAATGCACTAACAGACTCCCCCTTGGATATTGCCGCAGTCAATCTCGATCATTGAGTCAAACTCGTAGCGTCTTCTTTTTCTCTCTCTCTTTGAATCTTCTTGAACAGAATCCCGGTGGATCTGTCTTCAGCTTCAGCTTCTCCTTTTTGTAAACTCTTTTCTTCATCAGGCTCCCCCTTTCGTCAAGCTTCCGTGCTTTGGGATCGACACCTTGCTTTTCGTATACAAGCTCTTCTGGGATAGTTACATGGCTTCTTGAATCCATGCTTCCTCTTGCGTTGAGCTCGTCTTCAGACTCCCCCTTAGACTCGGCTCTCGGGATCGTAGTCTGGTACAACATCTGCAATTCTCTGACATTTATAAGTAACAATGTTTTGAATATTCAATTTTCCAGAAATTGTAATCTGGCTCTATTCAACTTTCTAAAACACTCCTCCTATCAACAATCTTCATAGATTTGGCAGTCTTAAGTATCCAAAATCCCTCACAGTTAATCATCCAAGTCCAAACTAATGACCTTGGAGATATCACAAACTGTTTTTGATTTTTGATTTTTAATTCAAGTTTCAAATTAATGAACTTGTTTTATTTTCAGAAACACAATATCACAAACTGTTTTTGATTTTTGATTTTTAATTCAAGTTTCAAATTAATGAACTTGTTTTATTTTCAGAAACACAATCAACATACTCAGATTTTGAAACTCAGCATTTCGGACATCGGTTGTCGAAAATAAAGCAGAATCAAAAATCTTTTTGTATTTTTCTGAAAATATAAAGCAGTAAAGAAATATGTACAAACATATTTACAGACAATATTTTTGTTTGAGTATGCATCAGAGGATTATATCAGTTTTTTACAAGTCACAAGTACCGTTGAGCTTAGTTACACATTATGAATTAAACAATTCACTTAGATTGTCGATATACTTGTCCACTTAAATTTTCACACAAATTTCAACTAATTCAGGATACGAATTAGGTGTATTAAGAACTTAAACTCATTCATGTGTCCCACCTCTTGAATATACTCCCGTATCCAGATCCCAATATTCAGTCTTACAGGTGAGTATACTTAGATGATATCTGTAAGAGGAATAAATTATAGTACGAAACCGTGAGAGCTCATGTCAGAACTTCCGTTCAGCAGAGAGATGACGGCTCGACTTTTGGTGTGTCCCCTTTAGAGGATCTTTTGTATTACAACATCAATGACTATCAATTTTATTGTTTCATCAATTTGCTGAGGGCGGCGCTATATTTCAAGCAATGCAGAAAGTATTCTCCGGGGACTAGGCCATTGCTTCCGCAAAATCAGAAGTCCCAGGATAATACCCCAGATATCACTAAGCATAAAGACCTAGTATCTCAGAAAGAGGGGTCCTTCAAACGAGATTTCAGGGGTTACCTATATATCCAAGTAGTGTTCCCCATGAAATAAGCAAGTTTGAATTTAGGTTTATATCCCGAAAAAGTTTACTAAATGTATAAAAATCTACCGACACATCCACGGTGAGATCGTTTAACACATTTTAACTTTCCAATTCTTTAGCGTACTGTAACTTTCTACTGATGTACTATCATTTCCTCTTTTTACGCAAAAACTCAATTTTTCATTTTATCATGTTTTTTACTTTTTCAAAATTTTCAAATGTTTTTTTATTTTCTGACAATTTTTCTCCCCCTAAAATGCAAAAACATTTAAAGAAAATTTGACAACCAACACTGATAGCTTTGTCTCGCCATCCATTTTCTGCTAACTATGCTCTGTTTTGCAGAAAAACTAATATAAAGTACCCCCATGATTTACAACACATTGATATTTACAGTTTGAAAACCGTTTTTCAATCTTGTGAAATTAATCATGTTTGTTCCGCCGTGAGGGTTTCGGCATATTCAATCAACACATATTTTTTTAATTTTCTATTTTTAACAAAAATTAAAAACAAACATATTTTTGGTTTTTCAAATTTTTCAATTTTTAGGTTTTTAAAATATTGTTTATTTATTTACAGAAAAACAAATAAACTTCCTGTTTCAACCAACACAGGATTCAGCAACCTCCTTTCCTCGTTGTGCCAGGCTGCTCCAACTTCCATTCTCACAATCTTCGGATTTGTTGAACACCTGCACATTCAGACTATTTGATTACTTGAACAATTTAGCCCAGGTCTCTTGAACCTTAGGCATTTCAACACAATATCCATCATTTAACTTCGGAAAATCTTTCTCATCAAAGACTTTTTCAACTTTAATTTCATCTTTTACCGAAGTCACTTGATTCTTAACACTCCAAGTTTGACCTTTTGGAGTCCCTCTTTTGTAAAAATGTGACTCTTTTTGAATATTTTGATTTTGAACAACAACTTTTGGTTTCCAAAACTCTTGAGATTTTGTAGCATCAACAGTTGTTTTCCAACTTTGAGTTGTTCTGATTCTGGGTGTGTGAAAATTCCAGGTCTGGCTAGAATCGAACCTGTTCGGGTTTGATTTCCAGTTTTGAGTCGAAGCAAACTTGTTTGTTTTGTACCTCCAAGTTTGTTTTGAGTCAAATCTGATTGACCTTTGTCTCACATTCTCAGATTTTTGTTTCTCAGCATCAATTTTCTTTATGTCAACATCCACAGGTTTCAGATTTGGACACTTGCGAGCAAGATGTCCTTTTTGATCACATTTAAAACATGTTCTCATGGACACATCTTTGACCTGTGGTTGTTGCTTTTTCTTTTGAGCTAAAAACTCTTCAATAGACTGTTGTCTAAATTTGAGTTTTTCCTCTTCTTCAAAACTTTTTCCTTGAACAAAACTCATTTTTGTCTTTAAATTCGGAGTTTCATTTCTTTTCCAACTTTGTTTCTTCTTATAACCCAACCCAGCCTTCATGTTTTTCTTTTTGTAACCAGGTTTGTTATAAAAAGTTTTGTGACCTTTTCCAGCAAACTTTGAAATCTCAGATTTCTCAATCTCAACCATCTTGAAAACTTTATCAACCTTTTCTGAAATCACATTCTGAATCGGGAATACAACATCTAAGAACAATTTGTCCGATCCAATCTTGGTATAAACCAATCCTTTTGAATCATCATTCAAATTTTTCTCAGATTTTGTGTTTTTCAGATATTCATCATGAAAATTACCTTCATTTTCATCTTGTGATTCAGATTTACCTGTATCAACCGACTCTTCTTTCAAGACACTTTCAACGACCTTACCTACCACCTCTGAATCACTAGAATCATCAGATTTGGAATAGGTTATGTCAATGTTATCTGGCAATTGATCTACCATGTTGAAGGATTTTTCGACCTTTTCATCATCATAAAATACAAACTTTTCTGGTGGTGGAACTTGATGAAACTCTGAGCCAATGCCTTTCTTGTTTTGCTCAGACTCACCATCCTCCGGTTTTATATTGAAAATACGTTCAAGCACATATGACGACGCATGATAACTTTTTAACTTGTTGTTATCCTCTAAATTAGCAATCTTACGCTTAAGTTTAGCAACATCTTCAATATAAGAATTTACAACTTGTTGTTTTATTTCATACATTCGTTTTAGTTCATTTGATGTTTCAGAACAGTATTTCAATCTTGATTGAACAAGTTTCATTTCACTCTTTACTTTTTCATATGATTCCTTTCTAATGTGATAAGCCAATTTTATTGAATCGTATTCCTTTTTCATTTCTTGGCAAATATTTTCTTTTTGAGAACATTCTTCTGTCATTTTAGAAACATCTTCTTTTAAAATTTCATTCTCTTTTTCTAATTTTTTACATTTTTCTGAAAGTGTTTCATTATTTTCTTTTAAAACTTTTTCATTTGCAAACATTTCTTTGCACTTGTTCTTGAAAACTTCTTCAAGTTTTGTGAAATCAAGATCTCTTGTTCTGATCTTTTCATCTTTTTCAGTACAAGCACTGCACGTTTCCATGCATTTCTTGCACTGTTCAACAATTTCAGTCAAGATGTTAAAATCAGAATTTACCTCAGTGATTGGCACTTCGGTGTTTGTTACAGTCTCTGTCTGCTTCTGATCAGCATCATTATGCTTTTCTTCAACACTAACTTCATCACCAGCATCACTAGCTTCCAAATTCTCATTCTTGACTATTTCAACTTGCTGTTCTTCAATAACAACCTTCTCTTTCTCAACTACCTTCTGTTCTTCAGACGTCTTCACATCCTCAACTTTCTGAATTTCATCTTTCACTTCTTCAATCTTGACTTCCTCAGCGACCTTCTTCAATTCATCAACCATATTCTCAATATTCTTCTTCATTCTTTCTTCATTTCTCTTTCTCAAATTGATTGTCATAGCATCCCTGATGATTTTATCCAGCCTTTTTACATATGTTTTGTCTTTTGCAACATTTGAGTAATATTCGCCGGATCGAGGAATAACAAGGAGAACATCATCATGAACTATGTCACATCTGGGAACAACTGGTTCACTTTGTTTGTTGACTAACATTCTTGCTTTTTATCCCATCGTTTGTTCGCAACAGCATTCTCATATTCTTCTTGCATTTTCTCCATTCTGCACCCCACAATAAATCTTTCTCTTTCAGTCTTCTCTTTCAAAATCTCTTCTCTGGTTTTCTCTTTGATTTCAGCCATGATACTATCCTTGAATAACCTTGAATCAACAAACAAACAAACACTTATCAGTTTAAACACAATCAAATAACTGAATCAAAATAATACTCGAACTAGTGAATTTTCTGTGCGGACTGAAGGTTGACAAACTGTGCGGACTGCAATGACCCGGATCAAATTCAAACAATCTGACCCTCTACGTGCAAACTGAATGAATGAACTAGATCAAATGGGCCACAAAATATGAGCTTCCAATTGGCCGCAAACAATGAAGTTCACTTGGGCTGGGCTTAGAAAGATTTGGGCCGAGATGTATGCTTATCAATATTGTGCCTGTTGTTGATATAAGAAGCCGACAATCAACAGTCACAAATCAATCTTATTGGCTTGATTAATTCTTGAGTTCACATGGATCAATGAAATGTAACTTGTGCCAACAACATCACATGTGCAACCATCATAAACCGACAACACCAATTTCAAAACAATCTAATTGGACCTCAACTATCATGGCTGACACTATATCTCAAGAATCGGCAGAAACAATTCACGTGACTGATACACGGCAGGTCACATGCAAACTGATCACTTCATTTTACATTTCACACAACACAATGTAATTTTCAAGCGGTTCAAACAATGTATTCAAGCGGACATTAGTTTTCAAGCGAAGTACTTTCAAGCGGTCAGATGTTTTCAAGCGGTGTGTCGTTTCAAGCGGTCTCAATATATATTTCAAGCGAACAGTCTTTTTCAAGCGGACACAACATGTATTTTCAAGCGAGATGCCAGTTACAAGCGGACTCACGGTGTTATGTTCGCTTGAACAGTTGTTTTCAAGCGGATTAGGTGTATTCAAGAGAACTAAGATGACAATTTCAAGCGAATCAGGCTGTTAATCATGAAATCAGACCTAAAAACTCAGATTTCTCCTAAACGGCTAGGAATTAGGATCTGAAACTTGGTAGGGTTGTAGATCAGGTGTTTTCGCACAACATATTAAAAAATCAGACGATTTGGACCGTAAAAACCCGTTCAATTTGATGATTTTCAGTGAAAAATATGAAAAAGATGAAGAAATAGATGAAATTCGGATCTGAATTCGATGAAATCACGAGCGGAAATGTGTATTGGATCAGTGCAATCGAGCTCCTGCTCTGATACCACTTGTAGGACCGGTTTTGACTCTGAAACGATTGCGAAACGAACGTGTGACGTGCGGAAACCGTACACGAACGCGACCTAACACACGTGACGTAATATAAACGTGATTCTATTAGAAATCTGAAATCGTACAGCACCTTGAATCACTTTCTCTCTCTAGATCTAGAAAGCTCCAAATGACAAATGTAGCAAAAGTCTCTAATCTAAACATAAAGCTCCTATTCATAGGCCTTGGCTTTTAATGAGAATTCTCATTAGTTACAATATTGCCACCTTGCCTTTTGTCTAGCTATTACATCATAATGACTCGTTTCCTTCTGTTTCTCGCTACTGCTCGGATTGACGAAGGCTATAGACATAAATGCACTAACACATAAATTATGGTCAAAACGGACGACAGACGAACTTATGGACATATTACCAATCCAAGGACTTAATACGACATCTAGACGATCTTTCGACACGGACACAAAAACTACGTTACCATTAACGAAATTCGGACATTTTGAAACTTATAAAAACTATTATGTTTTTATTAACTAAAAAGTATATTTAGTTAATATTATAAAAATGTTTTTTATGAAAGACTTATATTTTTCAAATGGGCTATTTTTATATAAATGGGCTTATACCTCTTAATGGACTTATATTTAAGCCCAACACTATTTAAGCCCAACACTATTTGGGCCCAATATCATAATTTCTTGGGCTAAGTCCAATGACATAAATTGTAAAGAAAAACAAGTATACGATTGATACATACTAGACACGAAATCAAGAGTACCAGATTTGACTATATGACATACAAGATACACGATTACTTATATATATATATATATATATATATATATATATATATATTTGGAAAAATATGTATATAATGGTTAAACAATAAATGCATCTAATACAAAGTTCAACGAACAATAAAGACATACAAGTCTTAAACATATTTAAGACACAAGACTTGTACTCAAGTTATTTACAAAGACCGAAGTGTCTAACAAATATAACAACGATTGTAGGTCGCAACACTGTTCAGGACTACCGCACGTGAAATCATATTTACTTCTACTCACTGACGCGATACTGTGAGTTCATGTCCCCTTTTCATCTTAAATGTTTTTCAAGCTTTACAACTATCGGGGAAAATACATGTACAATAAGTATGATAAGTCAAGGAATGAAACACCTTAGATCATGTGCGAAATTAGGGCCATAACTAAAGCCCCATTAATCCAGTTTGGACCAAGGAACAAAGGGTTAGATCTAATGGGTTTTGGCGAGCCCCACTCATGGCCATTCATTTGCCTAGGAGTGCGTTTGTTGCCCTACGACATGGTGTCGATACAATTAAAATCGCCTAGGGTTGGATTGCTTCCTATTTCGTCACACATATTAATGTCCTTGCAAAACATTCATGATCACGATTTCATTGACGCTTTTCATACTATATTTGATTCAAATACAAATACATTCTACATTTTTCGGATGCTTCATACACAACTAAACTGCATGAACTCGCTCAACCTTTGTTGATTTTTCTACTTAAACATGTATTTCAGGGAATTAGTGGACCTTGTCAGGGATTCTAATTCAGGAAACAAGTATCAAGACTCCGTGCCATCTTTTGAAGGGTTTATCTATTATACTGCCGCTTTGCGGTGTTATAGTGGACAAAGCCTTAATGTTTAAAACTTTCGCTTTGGATGTATGAAATAGTAACAACTTATTTTCTTTGAATGGTTTGTAAATTATAAACTTAATGTATGTTGCGCATCTTTTGAACAATTATGGTAATGGCAATGGAGTATGTTTTATTCATTTAGTATGTTTACTTATATCGTTATGCAATGAGAACCAACAGATCACACCTCGCGCTTCCGCTACGAGCAGGGTGTGACAGATTGGTATCAGAGCTTCGATTGTAGTGAACCAGGATTCTTTCTCGAGTCTAGTCTACAATCACTAGGGAACCTCTCACGAAAACAATTTATACAAAAACAAGAGTTTTCATTGCATAAACAAAATTCATATAATACAAATCAAGCAAGGACAATAAGTGTCTTAGTCTCTAAATGGTAGACATGAAACATTAAGTTAATCCACATAACATAAATAGAATAACTTAAAATGAACTTATGTGATTTCAACATTTTGTGTATATATATATATTAATTGAAAAATTAATTATTAATACATACGTCAAACCAATTATTTTCCAGGATATCATGTCTTCATCCGAAGGAAGCAACATTTATGACGATGTGGATCCTATGACACCTTCTTCAGATGATGATTACATACCAGAGGTTCAGGTCATTACATCGGATAGTGAGACGGGATCTGATAGCGATATGGATGATTTTCAGCCATTCGCAATTTTAGGGGATATTGTTGACGATGACGTGTTAGTTGTACCTCCACCAATGCCTACAAATGAGGCGGAATTGAATGCACTAATAGAAGAAAGGATTTCCCAAGCTATAGCCCTCTATGAGGCCTCACGTGCCGAACACAGCGGTGGCACTGGCAGATCAGGAGGCCCAGAACATGGTGGTACCTCTGGCGGAACCAATACCAATCGTAACACTTAGTTGTTTTATCACAACTTACCCAATTCCTTTTATAATCTATTCGTGCGTTTCACTGTTTACCCATTCTTAATCCGTTTATTTGTCTATTTCAGGATGCACATTCAAGCAGTTTCTAGACTGCAAGCCACTCAATTATGATGGCACAGGCGGTGCTGTGGCTTATGTGCGTTGGACGGAGAAAACGGATTCCACCATAAGAATGAGCAGATGCTCTATTGATCAGCAAGTCAACTACGTCACTGGCTTGTTCATCAATGAGGCCCTTACATGGTGGAATTTACAAGTGCAAACTTTGGGTGATAGTGTAGCATACGGATTGACAGGGGAAGAGTTGAAAGAAAGGATGAGAGAAAAATATTATTCCCGTGCTGAACTCCAAAAGTTGGAGAACGAATTTTGGAATCTTACTATGGTCGGATCTGATATTACCGGGTATACCCAAAGGTTTCACGACCTGTCTCGTGTGATTCCTTATTTGGTTACACCGGAATACAAGCGTATTGAACGCTATATTTGGGGACTTTCTCCTGAGATCCGAAGTCATGTTACTGCAGCAGAACCCACGACTATCACGTAGGCGGTAACTTTAGCTGTGAGCCTTAATGAAGACGCTATCAGGATGAAGAAATATAATGTGAAAGGAGATGAGAAGAAAGAATCACATGTTGAGTCTTCCAATGGTGGAAAAAGGAAGTACTCAAATTTCAAGAAGGGAACGCGTAGGAACAATAACTACAACAACAACACCAACACCAACCCCAACAACAATACCAACAACAACAACTACAACCACAATAACCACAACAACAATAACAACAACCGCAATCACAACAACCCCAACAATTATAACATAAAACAAGAGAATACTCAGGCAAGAGATGCAAAGGCGATTGTAGCCACCAATGATACTGGCCCGAAGAAGTACTCAGGTACTATGCCCAAGTGTGAGCGATGTGCGTATCATCATGTGGGTAATTGTAGGAAATGTGACAAGTGTGGCAAGCTTGGCCACCGTACCGAGTCATGCTGGGGATCAGGAAATAGACCAGGAACGGAGAATAGAAACAACAATAAGAATGGAAATGGGCGTGAGCAAGGATGTTTTGGATGCGGAAGCAAAGATCACTTCAAAAAGGATTGTCCTAAAGAAAACCAAGCTCGTGGTCGATCATTTGTGATTGGAGCCAAGGATGCGCGCCAAGACCCTAATGTGGTCACTAGTACGTTCCTCCTCAACAATCATTTTGCATCCATATTATTTGATACTGGTGCCAATTTTAGCTTTATCTCTGTGGAATTTAAAAATACTCTGGGACTAAAATCTAGTAAACTAGATGTCCCATATTCTATAGAATTGGCTAATGGTAAACTAGTAGAATCAGGGGAAGTTGTTACGGAGTGTTCCTTACAACTTGGAGAACAAAAATTCACTATCGATCTCTTACCTGTTGAGTTGGGTAGTTTCGATGTAGTGGTTGGCATGGATTGGCTATCCAATAATCGAGCCGAAGTTGTTTACCATGAAAAGATCATTCGCATACCACTACTGAACGAAGAGACACTGGTGATACATGGAGAGAAGCGCGACACCCCATTATGGATCATTAATAGCATGAAAGCCCATAAGTGCTTACGGAAAGGGTGTATTGCTTTTCTAGCACATGTTGTGGACAAGAAGGCTGATGGGCCAAAGTTGACAGATATTCCAATAGTAAAAGAATTTCCTGAAGTCTTTCCTGAAGACTTACCAGGACTACCACCTTATCGACAAGTCGAATTTCATATCGATTTGGTACCAGGAGCCGGACCCGTAGCTAAATCTCCATATCGGTTAGCACCTTCTGAAATGCAAGAGTTATCCACACAACTTCAAGAGTTGTTGGATAAAGGATTCATTAGACCGAGCTACTCGCCTTGGGGAGCTCCAGTCTTGTTTGTAAAGAAGAAGGACGGAACTTTCAGGATGTGCATCGATTATCGCGAGTTGAATAAACTTACCATCAAGAATCGGTATCCATTACCGAGGATTGATGATCTATTCGATCAACTACAAGGGTCGAGCTTATACTCAAAGATAGACTTACGATTGGGGTATCATCAATTACGAATTCAAGAGGAAAGCATACCGAAAACGGATTTTCAGACTCGTTATGGTCATTACGAGTTTCTTGTTATGCCATTTGGCTTAACGAATGCACCAGCGGTCTTCATGGATCTAATGAATCGCGTGTGCAAGCCGTATCTCGATAAATTCGTTATAGTGTTTATTGACGATATTTTGATATACTCTAGATCGACTGAAGAACATAAACAACACTTGAGAACAATTTTGGAATTGCTAAAGACGGAGAAACTATATGTGAAATTTTCCAAATGCGAATTTTGGATTCACAAAGTACAATTTCTCGGGCTTGTAGTGAACGAGAAAGGCATTCAAGTAGACCCGTCGAAGATAGAAGCGATTAAGAATTGGGAAGCGCCCAAGACTCCTACTGAAGTGCGACAATTTTTGGGCTTAGCGGGATATAATCGGAGATTTATTGAGAATTTTTCAAAGATTTCTCAACCGCTAACTTCTCTTACACAGAAAGATAAGAAATTCGACTGGGGAGAGAAACAAGAAGCAACATTTCAACTTCTTAAAGAAAAGTTGTGCATTGCACCAATCTTATCATTACCCGATGGTACCGATGATTTTTTTGTATACTGTGATGCTTCGCATCAAGGTTTGGGTTGCGTACTCATGCAACGTGAAAAAGTTATCGCGTACGCGTCTCGCCAACTAAAAGTTCACGAAAAGAACTATACCACTCACGACCTTGAATTAGGCGCAGTGGTATTTGCTCTGAAAATATGGCGACATTATCTATATGGTACTCAATGTACTATTTTCACGGATCATAAAAGTCTACAACACATATTCAACCAAAAAGAATTAAATATGCGTCAACGACGTTAGGTTGAATTGTTAAACGATTATGATTGTGAAATCAAATACCATCCGGGCAAGGCGAATGTTGTAGCTAACGCCTTGAGCCGCAAGGAGCGAGTTAAAACACTAAGAGTCCGAGCATTTGAAATGACAATTCACACAGATCTTATCACTCGGATTCATAATGCACAACAAGAAGCGCTCAAGGAAGAGCATATTCAAGCTGAAACACTTCGAGACATGGAAAAACAATTAGTGCCAAAAGAAGATGGAACTTTATACCTTATGGGTCGAATTTGGGTCCCACTCTTTGGAGGCCTTCGAGGTGTTATTTTTGAGGAAGCACATAGGTCTAAATACTCGATTCATCCTGGATCAGATAAAATGTACCAGGATTTGAAAGAGTACTATTGGTGGCCTAAACTCAAAAGTGATATCGCGACTTATGTCGGAAAATGCTTAACCTGCGCGAAGATCAAGGCTGAATATCAGAAACCCTCGGGCTTGTTACAACAACCTGAGATTCCCGTTTGGAAATGGGAACAAATATCGATGGACTTCATTACGAAGTTACCCAGGACCTCAAAAGGCCATGACATGATATGGGTAATCGTCGATAGATTGACAAAGTCCGCACACTTCTTGCCAATTCGGGAGAAGGATAGTACTGAGAAACTAGCGGAACTCTATGTCAGAGAAATAGTGGCTCGTCATGGGGTACCTATTTTAATCATTTCGGACCGAGATGGTCGTTTTGTTTCTAGAATTTGGAAATCATTTCAACAGGCCTTTGGATCGCAATTAAATCTGAGTACGGCCTTTCATCCTCAAACTGACGGCCAGAGCGAACGGACAATCCAAACACTCGAAGATATGCTTCGTGCGTGTGTTATGGATTTAGGCGGAAATTGGGATACTCATCAACCTTTAGTTGAGTTTTCCTACAATAACAGCTACCATACTAGTATACAAGCTGCACCGTTTGAAGCTCTTTATGGTCGAAAGTGTCGCTCTCCGCTATGTTGGGCGGAAACAGGCGATAGTCAGTTAATTGGTCCGGAGCTAGTCCAAGAGACTACGGATAAAATTTTCCAGATCCGAGACCGTATCAAGGCGGCTCGAGATCGACAAAAGAGCTACGCAAACAAAAAGCGAAAACAATTATCTTTCGAGGTCAGAGACAAAGTCTTGTTGAAAGTCTCGCCCTGGAAAGGCGTAGCGAGGTTCGGTAGGCGTGGAAAGCTAAACCCACGTTACATTGGACCATTTGAAATCTTAGAAAAGATTGGCACTGTTGCCTACAAGCTGAAGTTACCAGATGAACTTAGCAGTGTGCACCACACGTTTCATGTGTCGAATCTTAGAAAGAGTCCAACACAAGATACCGTTATCATCCCTGCGGATGAAATTCACATTGACTACAAACTCCAATTCACCGAAGAACCTGTTGAGGTCACGGACTGGAAGGTTCAGAAAACACGGAGAAGTCGTATCAAGTTAGTAAAAGTTCGTTGGAACTCTCGTCACGGACCTGAGTATACTTGGGAACGTGAAGACCAAATGAAAACAAAATATCCTCACCTGTTTCCGAAGACTCCTACAAAGAATAACAAATCTCGAATTTCGGGACGAAATTCTCAATAACAGGGGGAAAATGTGACAACTGCCACTTTCTGGTAAATTACTTACATTTAAAGCAATGAATTACATTATACAAATACGTGATTAGAATATCCGAAATGCATGATTTCATGATATACATCTTAGAATACTTATGGAATATTAATTTATGATGCACATGATTCATTTTTAGTGGTTACATTTGAAACAGTGTAAACAGTGCATCGAAACAACTAGAGTAGTGCCTAGTAAACTAGCGTGCTGACAAAAACTCAGGATCCGCAGAAACTAGTGTAACAATATTTTTAGGACTCAGACGAAAGTCCAACATCAATTATACAATAAACCCTAATTGGAAATGCAAGGGTTTGGTCTAATATATTACCAATGTCCGATAGCACAAAAACCGCCCGAAAACTGGCAAAAAGCACCAAAAGTGACCATTTCAGTATTTTTCCGCAAAATTCAGCATTATTGTTGTTATTACAAAGTGCAAAATGGGTTGTTTAAACTCAAATTCCATATGAAAATACATAGGGAACATCATATAAAAATATAACCAAATGTTTCTCTACAACTTTCATAAGCAAACCTTTCGACTATCTTCTTGCTGAACGAGCGACAAAAAACTATCCGAACTACAATTTGACATATGTAGTGAACTAGTGAACATTATTTTTGGTCATTTTCATCCTATTTGTGATCATTCTAAGTCTTGGAACATCTTGAAACTTGGTAAAATATAAAAACCTAAACATTTAAACCTTTTTATCTTTTAACCTTAACAAAAATTCACCATCACATTTTTACCACAAAAGACTCCCCCCCCCCATGTGTGACCGCCAACCCCAAGTGGGCCCCCCACTCATTGTGTTTTTCATTATTTTAAATAATGGATACTTATCTAAATTGAGGTGGAAGATGTGGTGGTATGGTTATAACATAGCTTGATTAAATCACTAACACATTACCCATTTACTTACACCTTAACTTACACACACTTAAAGAACTCTTTCAATCTTCATATCTTCATCAAGAACACCTTCAAAAACCCATCTTACTTAATCACTTTCTTTGATGATCAATATGGAGTTTCATGGAACCTAAGAAGATCTAAAGCACTTGCAAGCTAAATCAAGCATTTTCATCCATCCAAGAGTTTTCTACCAACAAGATCTTCATCTTCTTTGTTTCTTAACATCATCTAGATCATCCCTAGCCTAGAGCTAGAAGTGAGCTTCTAAATTTATTTATTTTTTCTTACTTATTTATGTTATGATTATTATTATAACTAGTAATAAACAAAATAAGCATACATAATAATATGAAGATACAAAGAAGCAAAAATACAAATCATGATATGTATATGTTTGTTTACGTTGTGATTAAGATTTGTTATTTGCATAGTTGATCTTGTTGAGATGATTAAGATATGTATAACTTGTTAGATGATGATCTAACAAGTATAGATGAATATGTTAATTTTTTTTTTTTTTTAAAGATAATGGATGATCAAAATTTATGGTGTAATTAAAGTATCTAAGGTTTTTAATTAAAAACGAGACTTTTTACAAGATTATAAAAAGTAACATACAACATGAGATTTTTATAAAAGTTGTTAAAACTAGAAGTAAACTTGGTTTTTGAACTAGTTAACATATGATCAAGTTCAAAACCCTACATGATTTTGAGATCATCTTGACAAGGTTATGTTATAAATCTTATGTGTATTGTTTATAAAAGTTATGAGTAAATTGTTGATGTTGATTTGAAAAGAAAAAGATATGGTTATTAAACATGGCAAAGTGCTTAAAACAAAGGTTATATGGCAAATTTTCTTAAAAAAAAAACATTATGTTATAAAAACTATCATTTTTGGTTAAATCTTTACAAGATTTAAAAAGATCTTAAAGAAAGGTTTTTTATAAAAAGAAAAGAGTAGATAAATATATATTTTGAGAAAATATATATTTGGGCATTTTAACAAATTATGTGATATGTAATAATTGATGTATTAGTTATATATACCAAAGATAGGAACTTGATTAAAATGGTGATAATAAACTCAAGACATCTTATAATTAAAGACATATTACGGACAATACGAACGATCGGACATAAATTATGGTCAAAACGGACGACGGACGAACTTATGGACATATTACCAATCCGAGGACTTAATACGACATCTAGACGATCTTTCGACACGGACACAAAAATTACGTTACCATTAACGAAATTCGGACATTTTGAAACTTATAAAAACTATTATGTTTTTATTAACTAAAAAGTATATTTAGTTAATATTATAAAAATGGTTTTTTATGAAAGACTTATATTTTTCAAATGGGCTATTTTTATATAAATGGGCTTATACCTCTTAATGGACTTATATTTAAGCCCAACACTATTTAAGCCCAACACGATTTAAGCCCAACACTATTTGGGCCCAATATCATAATTTCTTGGGCTAAGTCCAATGACATAAATTGTAAAGAAATACAAGTATACGATTGATACATACTAGACACGAAATCAAGAGTACCAGATTCGACTATATGACATACAAGATACACGATTACTTATATATATATATGTTTGGAAAAATATATATATAATGGTTAAACAATAAATGCATCTAATACAAAGTTCAACGAACAATAAAGACATACAAGTCTTAAACATATTTAAGACACAAGACTTGTACTCAAGTTATTTACAAAGACCGAAGTGTCTAACAAATATAACAACGATTGTAGGTCGCAACACTGTTCAGGACTACTGCACATGAAATCATATTTACTTCTACTCACTGACGCGATACTGTGAGTTCATGTCCCCTTTTCATCTTAAATGTTTTTCAAGCTTTACAACTATCGGGGAAAATACATGTACAATAAGTATGATAAGTCAAGGAATGAAACACCTTAGATCATGTGTGAAATTAGGGCCATAACTAAAGCACCATTAATCCAGTTTGGACCAAGGAACAAAGGGTTAGATCTAATGGGTTTTGGCGAGCCCCACTCATGGCCATTCATTTGCCTAGGAGTGCGTTTGTTGCCCTACGACATGGTGTCGATACAATTAAAATCGCCTAGGGTTGGATTGCTTCCTATTTCGTCACACATATTAATGTCCTTGCAAAACATTAATGATCACGATTTCATTGACGCTTTTCATACTATATTTGATTCAAATACAAATACATTCTACATTTTTCGGTTGCTTCATACACAACTAAACTGCATGAACTCGCTCAACCTTTGTTGATTTTTCTACTTAAACATGTATTTCAGGGAATTAGTGGACCTTGTCAGGGATTCTAATTCAGGAAATAAGTATCAAGACTCCGTGCCATCTTTTGAAGGGTTTATCTATTATACTGCCGCTTTGCGGTGTTATAGTGGACAAAGCCTTAATGTTTAAAACTTTCGCTTTGGATGTATGAAATAGTAACAACTTATTTTCTTTGAATGGTTTGTAAATTATAAACTTAATGTATGTTGCGCATCTTTTGAACAATTATGGTAATGGCAATGGAGTATGTTTTATTCATTTAGTATGTTTACTTATATCGTTATGCAATGAGAACCAACAGATCACACCTCGCGCTTCCGCTACGAGCAGGGTGTGACAAAACACGTCTTGAACAACATACATGGATCACATCAGTCTCAAGTTACCTGAAATGCATGTTAGTTTTAAAAAAAAGGGTCAGCTAAACGCTGCTGGTGAGTTCCACTGGTTTGGTTGTTTCATTTCAAAATGTATCGACATGTTTAATTGCACATATTACGGTTCATAGATGGA
The DNA here is from genome assembly GCA_030545235.1 of Helianthus tuberosus. Classification (NCBI taxonomy): domain Eukaryota; kingdom Viridiplantae; phylum Streptophyta; class Magnoliopsida; order Asterales; family Asteraceae; genus Helianthus; species Helianthus tuberosus. The sequence continues at coordinate 94,948,866 of CM060410.1, forward strand.
ATTACACGAGTGTCACAAGTGAAACCTAGACTGTTTTAATCGTACCGTGTCAAACAGACACATACTCGCACCACCTGCATCTCATGAAGTTCAATGTCCTCGGGTAGTTATGTCTAACAACATAACCTGGTTAGGACGCGTTGTGACAACCGTCAAATTTGCATGCATTCGTACATTTAATTAATAATGATTAGTGCTTAATTACTGTGCTGAATTACAATTATTAACTTAAACTGCTTTCTGATTTCTGTATCATACATACATGTGCATCACATTTCATACCGTCACACCGTTTATCACATACAGACTTTAGTGACATAAACGATGCACAAAGCACGGTTAGCACAGTGGGCGGATAACTCAGAAAATGCTGACGATGTTCAGTACCTAGACAGACAGTGTTTAAAGACCCAGTATGGGCCAGAGACAAGGTACTACACTAGTATGGAGTGTAGGGAAGTAAGGACCATAAAACTGCGTCACTAGGTGATAGTTTAAGTGCCGAAAAGTGCCTACCACAAAAAGTGCAGAATTCTGCATATTTCAGCAAAATTCAGCACTTAAACATACTGGTGTTATGCAGAAAATCGACTAAATGGTCCTGTATGCTTTCCTAAGTGTCGGGAATTAAAAGTGTCACAAAAGGGTACTTAAAGAACACTAAACGGAATAAATTGACACTTTAACAAACCGGTATCTAACCGAACAACCGGACATTACCCGGAACACCAAAATTTTGCCAGAAACATTGTTTTATTATTTCTTGGCTAGTTATGATCCCCGAAAACCCTAACACATTATATAATGTGCCATACACATAAAACACTAGACTTTACACTTAACACCCTAACTAACTAACTAGTTACCATCAAATTTACACAATACCCCCCTCATTATAATTTACGCTAACAAGATAGTGGCCCCACTATCAAGATCTTTACTTGATCTTGCAAGATATATTGGGATTTTATTAGATATGTTAGATCTTGCATAGATTTCCTTGGATATTATAAAGATCATATCATTCACAACTTCACAACACTCAACACTCCATCTCTCTTGCACTCTCTCTCTCCCTATCGGCCTAGATGTGCCGCCACCGCCACCACCATTTGCAACCTTCATTCGCCCATTTTCAAGATCATTCCAAGTACTAGAAGGTGTTACATGGAGCTTGAAGCTTGAAGAACTTGAAGAACCTTCAACCATTGCTTTCACACACCATTTTCATCATCTTTTTTCTCTAGTAATCTTCCCTAGCCTTTGAGCTAGTTGTAAGCTTCTTGTTACTAATTTTTACTTTTCATTTTGTTGGTTAAAAAGTTGTACCTTGTTATGAACCACAAGAACACTAAAAGACTTAAACAAGAATCATGAACATGAAGCTTAAAAATGATGAAATCTAGTTAAAATAATGTTGTTAAATACATGCATGACACTTGATTGTTATTTACTTGTAATTATGATGTTGATCATCATAAGGAGCTTGCTAGATTGTGATTAAACACATGATTTAGTAAGTTAGAGGATGATTATGTGGTAACCCAAGAAGATCATCCCCACTTATAAACATGAACTTGAAAATAAAATGATTTCTTGAAAAATAGTAAATAAAGTGAGCTAGTAATCTTATGAATCTAAGATTCATGAATGATTTTCCAAGAAAACCAAGTCCAAAATATGATTTTTAGTAGAACTTGATTCTTACTTAAATGTACACTATTTTGGTGATAAAATAAGTGTAAGAACATTTTTATTTACAAGAAGAGTTCAAGAGAATAATTTTTGTAGAATATGTATACAAGTTGTAAACATCTAAATTTTTCAAGAATGAAGTTTATTAAGAAATAAACACACTTTAAGGGGTAACCAAGTCTATTAAACATGCTACCAAGTTACTACGAGTTTTTGTGAAAATTCAAAGTTCATGTTGTTATATACATTGTATAGTTTTTGCACTTGGGAAGTGTAGTTTAATTATTGATTGTTGGGTTGATTTTTGAAAAGAAAATGATATGCTTTAATAGCATGGACACCTCCGTTTTTAGGGGAAACTATGGCGAAATTTTATAAAAATATGAACACTTAGAAAATATTTTCTAACAAGTATTTACAAGTATATTTTGATCATAAGTTTACGATATAAACTTTGCCATAATTTGTGTAACAAAAATACAAATATTGGAGGTAGATTTTTATGAAAATGGGCAAACACATATATTTAGAATATATATACATATTAAGATACTTGCGTGATTATTTGTATACTTGGTGAAATAATTATATTATTTTAGGGTAAAATAATATAACTTAACAAGTACCGTGAAATGTACTATCCGAAACAATACCGTTACATATGTATTTTTGGTAAATATTATTGTGGATACAAACGGAATGAAAGTATGATTTTATTTATTATTACAAGTTATATCATACTTTGACAAAAGTGAAAATATTATTTTTGGGGAGGTTAAAATATATTTTCTTAGTATATTAGAGAATATATGATTTTTGAGAAAAATATATATTTTCTAGACAATACATTATTTTTGGAAATAAAATACGTTGTTATATATTTTCTAAAGTGAGACTTGAGAAAATATTAATACGGAATTACAAATACGATAATACGAAAATACATGTATAAGATACCCCATCCTTGGGAATGAAATACGAAGTTAAATACTTGAGAAGTATTAATACAGTAATATTGCTTAAACAATTATTCCAAAACTAAATAAAATTTAAGTTGAAATATCAATTATTTTGACAAATAGTTATAACTCGGAATAATATAAGAAGCGTAACTCAAACACGAAAATACTAAAGCAAAGGCACGGCCCGTTCGTCTAATAGACGTTAGTACACTGTAGGTAGTCGTGGTTGCTGACTGAGTTTGAGTTACGAGCATAGAAGACACAATACAGTGAGTTCATGTCCCCCTTTTCTTTTAACTGTTTTCAGTTTTATACTTCGGGGGTGGAATACACGTTACAATTATTACAGACATTTTTATACATGGTATGGTTAGCCTAAGGAGGGTTTACTATTAGATCATGTGAATGAGTAGGGTGATTAAGGCCATCAATCCTTGTTGTAGGACCGAGGGGCATGAGTGATAGATCTATTTGGGTGTAGCGAGCCCCACTTTACAGTGAGTTACGAGCATAGAAGACACAATACAGTGAGTTCATGTCCCCCTTTTCTTTTAACTGTTTTTAGTATGGTTAGCCTAAGGAGGGTTTACTATTAGATCATGTGAATGAGTAGGGCGATTAAGGCCATCAATCCTTGTTGTAGGACCGAGGGGCATGAGTGATAGATCTATTTGGGTGTAGCGAGCCCCACTCCTGAGTCCACTGAGTGGACCATGTGGTGACTATGTCTTACAGCCGGAAGCCCGGTGCGAATTCTGCTAGGTTTGAGTCTTCCTGCATCACTTCACACATACCGTTGGCTTTGCAACCAGTGGTGATCTCTTTTTCCTTATTGCTACATACCAGGGACTTACATACATACTTACAACGTTTTCAAAGGTTTATGCATACATACAAACGAACACATGAACTCGCTCAACTTTTGTTGATGTTTTTAAACTACATGTATTTTAGGGAATTTATAAGTGGATCTAGTGGGCGTTGGAAGTTTTTATGCTGTGTTAAGAATAAAGATGTCATCCATGGTCTTTGAGTTTGGTTAGTGTGTCTTATTCCTGGACGAGACACGTCATCCAAACCTTGGTGTTATTCAATATCTTTTGGCGAGTCCTTAATGAACACATAAACAATTTGTACGGTTTGTAAAACTTGAATTTGAAGTCTACAATGTTGTTATGTTTTAAACTTATTTAATCGATGACAAACCTATGGTTTTATCATATAGTTGATGTTATGATTGAATGCAATGATATTAAGAAAGTCACACCATAATCACGCTTCCGCAAAAGTCAGGGTGTGACACGCCTGCAGTTGCCTGGCTGCCGGCCGCACCTGTCCGGCGACAACTGGGTTTGTCAGACCAATAGTACTATCCACTGCCTACGGCTTACGTTAATCACTTGTATCGGGGCGAATATCGTATGTTAGATAATTCACATCATACAGTTGAGCAATTAACACAGTTTGTAACATGCAATTCACCCTAGAAAACAGGAAAACAATTTAAAAGTGGGGGAATGAAACTCACAGTGCAAATAGTAGTCTCGGCTAAAGAGTGTTTAATCAATGAAATCAGCTTTAATAGCACACATGCAAGTAAGGACTCAAATCAGTATCTAAGTCGGTAATGGTTATAACTTGGATTTGGTCCGGATTTTTTTACCCCGGATTGAGTCTATAGGACACGGGTATGGTGATGGAGGTCAGGGTAGTATTAGTTTTCAGTTTGGCTTCTGGGCACCAGTTCGATTGCCATTCAATGTCAGTAGTTTAACGTGTTCGGATAATGGTACGGGAATACCAATAGTGCCAACACGTTGTTATTTAAGAATGATTAATTTTTCATTAAGGGAGTTTGGGTGTTTTGGGAATCCAGGTTGCCCAATTTTGAGTTTCCGTTTCCACCGTCGGGGATTTCATGAAATGGTATTGTACACACCCCGAGTGTCCAATCTGCCCTGGAATCCCCCGGAATACTCCCCGTGTTTCAATTATAGTATTTGTCGGGTTGGGTCAGCTCCCAGTTCTGGCAGGTTCATTACACGGTAAACTGTCGAAATTGATTTAAAATAACTCATTTTTAATCCAAAAAATTCCCATTTTATCTATAATTTGAATTAAATTCTGAAAATTTTTATATAACTCAGTAAAAATCTTTAGAATACGGGAAAAATTTCTGGGAATTTATTTTGGCATTTTACTTGTCTAAATAAATTATTTATAAAACCATATTTAACCACATAATTAACATTAATTACCATCAGTGATCCAAAAATTCCTGGACATCCCTTATGTTTCCAGAAACATCTCCAAAGATTTTAAGATTTCGTTTCGGTGCGTTTCCGGCTACCGAAAATTCGCAAAAACGCGGATTTTTATCCCAAATCAAAACTCAACCAATGGACTCCGAATTTTCCCATAACATTCCTCATATGTTCCTTAGTGTCTTTGTAAAATTTGGTGATTTATTGAATCCGTTTGGTATTTTTTCCAGAATTCTTTTGGTAAAACAGTCAAAATCTCACAAAAAATCATAGAAAATTCCAAAAATTCTAAACTTTTACGTGGCCTTGCTGAAACTACCCTTCATCACCACACCAAATTTCAGCTCAATCCAAGTATCACGGACCAAGTTATAGTCCGAACAATAATCTGCCTAGTCTAGATTCAAGTTTCGGGTCATATACCTAGCGATTCCTTCGATTCCGAGCGTTTCTTGTGAGTCCAGAAGTATGTGTGGGCTATATATAGTACCTACACATAAAGTACAATCCAAATATGCAAGAAATTAGATCAATCAAGCTTTATTTCATTGTTTTCGGTTAATCGACTATTTAAGCAATTTCTGTCGAATAGGTGTTGATTAGGGTATCAAAACCCAAAGATTTATAACCATGGCTACCATATAACACCAGGGTATTCATATGGTGTTCATATTCAACCCCTAAACTTGTTTAAAACTCCAAAATTCATGGATTAAAATGGGTTTTCATGACCTAAATCATGTTTAATCAAGAAACCATGCTTAAAACCTTATGGATTTGAGTTAATACCTTTGATTTGTTGAAGTTTCTTGTGAATTCAGCTGGTTGTTCTTGAGAGAAACCAGATTTTGGAAAGGATTTTGTGTTAAAATGAAATAAGAAAAAGAAAAAAATTGATTTTTTTAATTAAATAATGGGGGGGGGGGGCGGTTTGGGTGTGGGTCCCCCAAGGGACACCTCGTGCTTCGTTTTGAGCACTTAAAGATGATGTTTATCTTCCGTTGAGTGGTTAGGTTCGTTTACGGGTCCCGCGCGCGTTCTCGATTTGCGTGACGGACTCCGTTTCGCGCGCACTTAGTGTCAAAATACTCGGTTTTAAAAATCATGCATAACCGTCTTGAAATCCGAACCCAGTTACGTCTTAATCATAAAAGACTCGTATTAGAGTGGTTTAAGTATTTTTAAGCTTGATCGATCGTTCCTTGCACGTTTGATTGCCTTATGTTATTCCTGAAACGAAAGCGTTTCCCTAATCGGGAAGCTGCTTCGTTTTGCGTGCCCGATCTCTGATTGGCTTCAAACCTTATGTCACAGTCTATGGCACAAAACTAAGTTGTTCCTGGAACTCGAAATCTTAAATGATGCTACCGATAACCTAATAATCAATGTCAAAGGTTTAAAGTGCTGTTTAATGGAACACTCCCGTTTAACACGTGTTTCAAGGCTAAGGACACCAACTTCGCACTGTTGGCCCTTATTAGTGTCATGTTAGTCATAACATGTTCTCAGATGCCTCTGAGACACAACAGATATCAGTTAATCAAGCGTATAAGTCACACATGTTTTTAGGGTTTTCGCGGAATTAATGTGTTAAGTGTGCTTTACAGTTTTAGACCGTTTAGGGTGTACCTGGTTTCGTCATGGGTGTCACAGATCCTTTGATCGACGTGACGCGTGCGTGATGACTTTGTCTCATTGCATCAACACGCAACCGAGACCTTCTCGAGAAGCGTCACTATTGTCCGCAAATCCATCGGTACTGTCGGGAAAAGACAAGATAGGTACCGACTAGGTTAGGGTTGTTAGCGGTTGAGCATTCATTGAAAAGTCCCCTATGAATTATCCGTAATAGCCTGCTAACCCCAGTAATTATCGTATCGTAGTTGGCGTCCTTGGGGCTTCCCGGTTCTTGATTGCTTCAATCTTAGCAGGGTCGTCGTGAATTCCCTTCTCATTTTCCATGTGATTTAGGAATTGCAACTCGCGATATCAAAATTCGCACTTCGACAGCTTCGCATACAACTACTCCTTCTTCAAAAGTTCTAGGGTAGCTCGCAGGTGTTGCTCATGTTCCTCCTGGGTTCGCGAGTGAATAAGGATGTCATCAATGAACATATCCACAAACTTATCCAGGCATGGCCTGCACACCCTATTCATGAGGTCCATGAATATTGTTGGTCTGTTTGTTACACCAAACAGCATGACAAGGAACTCGAGATGTCCATATCGAGTCCTAAAGGCCGTTTTAGGGATACTTTCTTCTTGTATCCACGGTTGAGGATATCCTAACCTCAAGTCGATCTTCGAGTAGTTACTAGAACCTTGCAATACGTCGAATAAGTCATCAATCCTCGGCAAGGGATACCGATTCTTGGTATTCAATTCCCTGAAGTCGATGCACGAACGGGAACTGTCATCTTTCTTCTTAAAGAATAGCACTTGAGCTCCCCAAGGTGAGAAGCTCGGTCCAATGGATCCTCCGTTCTAGCAGTTCTTGTGTTGATACAATTTTGTGTGGACGCGGCACGTTCGGTTCAAGCCTTTAACAGAATGAGACCAAGTCGGATATCCTCCTATCCCACTTGGGTCCGAAAACTTTATCTCATTTGTTTTGTAATGTTAAACGAACAATGCATGTTGCATTTAGGTTATTAGTTGTCTATGTTTGTGTTTATATAGTATGCTGGGCCAAATCTTCATCTAGGCCTAAACCTCCTTTGGGCCATGACTTCACTTGGGCCAAAACATTGCCTTGGTGAAACTCCCTAATGATGACGAAACCCCCTTTATGATGAAACTCTAAGGTTTCATCACACTAAAGGACAAAACACGATGAAACTCCTAGAGTTTCATCATACTACAGGACAAAAGCATGGTGAAACCCTCCAAGTTTCTTCATGATGAAACCTTCCTTGTAACACCCCAAAAACGGGTTTGGTAAATTAAAACCCGGTTGATATAAAGAAATGAGTTTTAATCTCTTATTTAACCAAAATGAAACTAGAGGGACCAAACCCGTTAAGTGGGAAACATGATTTTATAGAACAAAATTAAAACACCATACACACATAGTGTGTGTGTGTGTGTCGATGATCAGGAAGGAAAAAAGGGTTCAAACCCTAGTTTCTTCAAAATCTTCAAATTGAAAGGCAAGATGAAGCTTAAACTCATAACCGAGCATAGATTAATGATCACCTTCACAAGGGGATCGCAAGGTATGTCTTAAAAGTTAGATTGGTGATTATGCACGGAGTGGGTTATGTTGTAAATCGCGAATTTGTATGAAATTGAGCATGAGTATGTGTTAGATTCATAATTTGGAGCATGGATTATGCATGGTTTGGGTTAATTTGATGTTTTTAAGTGAAACCCGTTGATTATGGTGATGGTGACGACTTGAAGGATCACCCATGTCCAATTCTTGCTTAATATTGATGTATTTTGATTTGTATGATGGATTCTTGTTAGAGGAATTGAAAGAAATGTGATACTAGTATGTTCGATGTTATTGCATGTATGATTCATGTTGATTAGAAGTAGTAATTTGATGAATTATGTACGAGATAAGAAGGATATGCATGAACTAGTTGTACAATATGCTTAGGAGGTAGTAAACACGCCAAGTGTATGATGAAATGTATATAGTGTTGTCCGTATAGGCTATTATGATGTTACAGGTATATAATGATAAGTTGAAAGTTAATTTAAATGAACCGTTGACTTCTAAAAGTCAACTGTGTATAAGAAGAATGGTTAGACGTGTTGACATAATTGTAAGATTAAAGTAAGTTATACGGTGCGTGTTAGACGTATGTGTGTTTAATGCGATGACATGACGGATTACACGAGTTGGAAATGATATGAATTTGGTTACATGTATTATGCTTGTTAGAAGTGACTATAAACGTCGAATGTGAATTATGCGATCGATATGATCGTTAACATGTACAATTGTGTATGCTAATAAGAATGTGATTTCGATGACATGGAAGTATAGGAATCATGTCGAGACGGAATCAAGCACGGAAGGCTAACGGGTCAAGAAGTGGCGAGGAAACGAATATGAACACGGATGCATGAGGTAAGTGATTTCCGTAATCACTTCTTAGTTGTTTATGTAAAATTATGTGCGACTTATTAGGTATGATAATTGAGGTCAAATGGGAATGAGTTGTATGAAATCGATGAAGTATTAAACGGATCTTAGCTTTGATCCGAGTAAGGTATGTGCGTTAGAATTGTCATTAAGTGGTAGGGTTGGTTAAATATGCAATGAAGTCCTTGGTTGTAAAGGATGGAGCAATGTTGACAAAAACGCCCTTGATAGGTATAACGGGCAAACGACCTTAAATGTCTATTGGAAACAAGCTATTCGATTAGTATAATGTTTTGGTCAAGTATGAAAGTGGGGAGTATGGTTTTGTATGACATAGACCATTTAATGCGTAAATACCCATGACGGGTCAAAATAAGCTTTTGAGCGAAAAATGTGTTAAGAGGAGGCAAGACATCCAAGAATTATGTCCTTTATGATAAATAACGTTGAAATTATAAGGTATATGAGGAGTCGGGGTCAAATAATCAGATTATTTGAGATAAATGCAGGAACGGGTCAAAACTTGTAAAAAGGTAATAAGTCGATAGTGCGTAAGTTAAGAATTTTCTTAATCCGGACATGGGATTTCAAGTTCACATGATAGAATATCAATTTACGGTCATGAGGGAAGAAACGGGAGGTTAAACGGGTAAACGGATAAAAAGTTATGCAAGTTTTAGTGCGTTCAGACGACGAAACGGATCTGCAGAAAAACAACACTTAGAAGGGCCGTCGTCGACGCCCGGATAGGCCGTCGCCGACGCCCTCTATGGTCTCTGTTTCATCCGACGCCTTAAGTCGCTGTCTACGCAAGTTGACCCGACGCGAGGTGGCGCACGGTCGTGCGCCTGGGCAGCAGGGTCGTGCGTTTCCGAGTAAACCAGTGCACTGGCTTGTGCACTACCAGTGCGCCCGACGTCTTAGATTCCGCACGGCCGTGCGGTTGGGACGCATGGCCGTGCGTCAGCTGCCAGTTCAACCGAATGTGCAGAATTCATCTGAAATCAGTCCCGTAACCTACAAGGAGTCCCGAATCATATTCTAAACTCATTCTAGAGAGTCTATGGGATGCGACGAGTGTGTACGCAAGTATAAATTGACACGAAATAAGTATAAAGGTATATTTAAGTTTAAGTATAGAATTACCTACTTGATTAGTAAAAAGGAATCCATGGGCAAACGCGTCTAGGAATGTATGTATGTGAGCGGGTATGTATGTATGTAGTTATGTATGTATGTATGTATGTGAGTAGGTATCTATGTATGTAGTTATGTATGTATGTAAGTACGTATGTGAAGACGTAATCATGTATGAATGTAAGTAGATGGGCATGTATGCAAGTAAAGGTATGTATGTATGTCCGTAGTTATGCATGTATTGAATACGTGGTTTCAATACATTTAAGTATTGACGTTATTAACAGTGTGCCTCGAGAATTAAATGTAATGCAGGTACATTATTGAAGTTTCGCAAAGGATTAGACACCCGGATGGAATGATTAAATCTAGCAAGATAACGGGATGGAAAGTATATGTGGATAGAATGTAACGAGACTACATGATTAAGAATCTTGATTGAATATAATGTATGCTAATGTTGCGAATGTATGTGGTGGGTGCAGGTTGTACGAATCACAGATTATCATCACAAGGAGTAGCGATTAAAGACCGAGTCACAGGATAGATTGTACGGGAATGCTTGAGTATGTAATTTGATAAACATAAGTTATACTCTTATTTTAATAAATGAGTACAAAGGATGCATATATTGTAAAAGAGTTATTTTAAAATGAACTTTCAAGTAAATAAAAATGTTTATAATGAAAGAAATTTTGGGGTACGAATTTCCGCTGCAACTTTTGTCAAATACATATTAGGGTCTTACATTCCTGTATGGTGAAACCCCACATTTGACGAAACCCTAGAGTTTCGTCACCATTAAGGTTTCGTCAGGCCCATGTAAGGTTTCGTCATCTCTGTGTCCAGTTGCCTATATAAACACCCCATAGTTTCTGTGTGAAACCATGAGTGCATACCCACTGTGAGAGGTTTACCAAAAACATTGTGTGTATTTGTTTGATACTTGTTCTCATCCACGTTAATCAATTGATTGTGTTTCATTGATTATTCCGTGTTGTTATTATCCGTGTTTGGTTTGGCATCGTTACGGGGATTCCGCACCCGTGACATTGTTTGTTATAAACAAGGATTTGGTTTTCATTTATCGATCCACTGAGATTCGGGACCTACAAGTGGTATCAGAGCCGTGGCTCTAATCCTTGTTTAAAACCAAACATAGTTGGGTTGTTATAAACTGTTTGTTTAAGATTTTCTGAAAATTGTTATCTTTAAGTTCATATTTTTTTTTTGAAAAGAAATCTTAAAATCAGTTGGATCTTGTTTGTTTTGCCAAAGTTTTACCAAAAACCTTGTTAGTGTGCAGTTTTATATAGTAAAACTTGGTTTTTAGTAAAAGTTTTAAGCAAAACTTGTTATTTAAAAAAGTCTTCGGTGTCCAGAAAATGCATATCCTCATGAAATCTGCATAGAGTTCATGTGTGTTCTTTAAAGTTTCCACTTTTTAATCCTTTGTGTAGCAACTGTGCATTTTGTTATTGAATAAAAAAATTTAAAGATAACAGTTCATTGGATTAAAATATTTTAAACACCATACTTTCAAAGTAAGATAGGAATGGTGTGAGTTGAAAAAGAGTGTCTTTGTGTCAGAAGAGGATAAGGGTCCTTTGAAAATATCTCAACAACTCCTAGATCTTATCCCAAAACCACATAGTTTCATAAAAGGTCCATTAGGTTTCGTCAACATCAAAGTGGTCATCAGTCAAAGGTTTTGTCACAAACAAATAACAGGTTTCGTCATTCAGTTTTCCACAAAGTTTCATCGATCATTAACTTAAACAGAGTTTCGTCGATCAACTCAATCATCACAGTTTCGTCGCATCAAAGTTTAAAATTAAAAGAACAAAGTTTCATCGTTCATAAAACAAACCTGAGTTTCGTCGAACAGTTTGTTTAGTCAAACAAGGTTTCGTCACACACACAAACAACTTTCGTCGATCAAGATTCAAACAGGTTTCGTCGAACAACTCAATCAACACAGTTTCATCGCTTTCATTTTATGATAAAGGTTTCGTCGTTCTTTAACTTGATCAAAGTTTCGTCACCTATATCACTAGGGTTTTGTCGATCATTATTTTAAATCAAGTTTTGTCGAGTCTATATCATTTAAGGTTTCGTCGATCACTGAACTACATCAAATAATTAAGAAGTTTCGTCGATTAAGGATCATACACAGAGTTTCTACGAGAAACTTGTTAATTTTTTCACAGAGGACTTGTAAAAGAGACTTAACAGTTTGAGTTCAAGTGTGTGATCAGTTTTTCACTTTCATATATCAATCATGAGTTGTACTAGCCCTTCGGATTGGAGTACGGACCCACGACCAGGTCAAGATCAGACTTCGATGGCCGCATTGTTAATGAATGCCATGCCTCAACAATCAATAAGTGCAAGTCAATGGGCATTGGTGTCAAATCAAAATCAAAGCATTCAAAATCTATTGCTTAGTGAGAGTGAGACGGGTAGCAACAATCACCCGCCAAAGTTAAATCACATGAATGACTATCCATCATGGAAGGTTCGTTTCCATAATTACGTTCAAGGGTAAAACACAAAATTATGGACGTGTTTCACCTCTGCATTTAATCAAGCTCTTGAAGAAGCAGGATCAAATGCGACAACTTTCAATAATATGCAAGAAGACGAAAAAAAAGCATATGATTTAGAGAAGAAGGCGTTTGCTATTCTAACACAAGCTCTTCACAAAGACATCTATCATCAATTCAGTTATTGTACCAACACGAAAGCTTTATGGGATGCATTGGTAGCGAGAGGAAAAGGAAATGCAGCTACTAGAAAGACACGCCATGATTTATTGAAGAAAGAGTTTGAATCATTTCAATTCTTGGAGAATGAAACCCTAAATGATATGACTTCTCGTTTTTATCATTTGATTAGTGAAATGTGTTCTTATAATGTTACTGCAACTCATCCGGAAATGGTTGCATGGTTTGCTGATGGTCTACCTCCTAAGTGGAGTCCATTCATTGAGCTTCTAAAGCATACGGGCGCTTTGGATACGGTCAATATCTATGAATTCATTCAGAAGTTGGAGCACAAGAATGAAGAGGAAATTCGAAAAACTAAAAGGATTGCAGCTCCTCAAAACACAGAAATTTATTTGCCTGGTTTTGCTCCTTCAGCTAGTTCTAGTTCTGTTCAGCAACCGAAGCTTCAAACGACGTTTGTGTCCAATACAAGCTCATCTCCGTTTCCACAGTCAGCTCCTCCACCGGTTTTCGATCCAAGTGTTTATCATCCGCCAGCGCATATGATTGCTCAAGCTCATGCTTTCTCAAAATCTAAATTCGATGCAAGTGCATGGCTACCAACACCCCAAGCTCCACCTCAAGTTACCACTACTCAACCACAGTTCGATCCAAGTGCTTATCTTCCACAATCTCAACCTCAACCTCAACCTCAAGCCCAACCACAACAACAACAAGCACATTATACCAACAATACTCCACCCCAAAACACCAACACTGTCAGAGTTGATACTTCGAACCTCTCAAAAGTTAGCATTGAAGTAGCAAAGGAGCATATGGAACTCATTAATACAATGGTCAATGCATACTGCGGATTGGTCGCAAGTCAAATTGGAAACATCAATATGACCAATGAAGATTATCAACAAATCGACCGTGATGAAATGGAGTTGATGGATATAAAGTGGGCGTTTGCAAGCGCGGTTAGACGAGCGAAGGATTATATGAGGAGAACCGGGAAGACTAGCTTGGAAAGTAAGCGGGATACGAAGTACGGTTTTGATAAGGATGCCGTGACGTGCTTCAATTGCGGTGAGAAGGGTCACTTCAAACGTGAATGCACGCGACCGAGCAAACAAGGCAACCGAAATCCCTTCCAAAATCAAACAAGTACTTCAAATCAAGCTAACAACGAAAGAGGGATAGTAGCTGATAACAACCAAACAAACCAATCAGGGCCATCTAATACTAATCAAGCATTAGTGGTACAAGCCGATGAGGGATGCAACTGGTCAGTACAGTTTGGAGGAGGAATTGCATGTTATGCGAAGATCATCAGTCACATCAAGCATGTGCACAAAGAAGAATTCTCTGAAGATGATAATAGTTGGGATACAGTGGCAGTTCCGATGAAGAATCAGATGTGAATGAACAAATGGATTCTGAAGGTAATAGTTTGGTAAATGATGCTGAGGAGGTAAAGTGTCAGAAATATGTCTTGGTCAAGAAAGCTGATGCTACATCAGAAGAAATGGAGAAGATTCTCACTGAAGATGGATCTTTCTCTTCTCAGACTGCCTTTATGGCTAATGTCACAGCTTCTACAAGTCAGGTAAAATCTGAAACTCCTAGCATATGTAGTGATTGTGCTGATATGAAACATGAATGTGCTGAATTGAAACATGAATCTGAAACGGTTCATAGTTGCAATCAGAGTTTGGTTATTGAATTGTCAAAGTGCAAAGAGGCAAATATGGCTTTAGCTAGAAATGAAAAGGACTTTAAATCTGTAATTGAAACCTTAAAGAAAAGTGTTTCCGAATTGACCAAAACTGTTTACAATAAACAAATTGGTATTAACAATTACATTATCATTGAGGAAACCAAAAAGGAGCTAGCCATTGCCAAATGCGAGCATGATGCAATCAAGCTCAAATTGAAGAGTTACTCAAACTCCCGATATGTGCTTGATCACATCATAGACGTTCAAAAGCTGAAAGGGAATGTGAAAGTCATGTCCGCCTCCTTTGAGACACAACTATACCAAGATGCCCGATGAGGAGGAAATGCCGCGTTTTGAGCCAACTGTACCTCTTGATTATGAGGAAGTTACAACTGGCTTAGGGTTCAAAACGGACAATTCATCGGAGGGCTCATCTGATAGCAAGGAAAAGTCATCATGTGCTTCAAATCAAAGTCCTCCAACCATTGAGGACTATGATTCTTTGGATGATGAATCAGATGTGAGTGATGAGGATAAATCTCTTAATGATAGGAAAGGAGTAGAAGTGCCTTTTGAGAATCACATTCTGTGTGATCCTCCTACTCCTGTTGTGCAATCAACTGGTGCTAAACAAGAGATAGATCCTATCATTGAGACAGTGTCTACCGTTAAAAGTGATAACGTGTTGTATACTTTGGTCGGTGATAGTAAAATTGCAGGATCGGTTTGCTGATCCGAACGAGTCGGTTCAAAGGAATTCTATCAAATACAGGTGCGGAAAACAAGTATTTGATCTATAAACAGCTGAATCTTCACTTTAACACTGATTTGTATTGATATGAACACAAATACAATCAGTTCTCACACCGGCAGCACCTCGGTATGGAAATTTCTCAAATGTTACCCCTTGATTTCGCTTGACCTAGACCTCCTATATATAGAGATTGGGATTTCGCTTGGAATGATCTCAAGCGAAATCTAACATGTTGATTTCGCTTGAGCTGCTTCAAGCGAAAACCTTTACATACACAAACCTTCAAGCGAAATCTTGCTAACTCTTTCTCATTCTCTCGTTCTACGTGCCCTGATCTAATCTAACTAGTCTAAGACTCGATACAAGACGAAGTCGACAGATGTAGTGCACCAACAGACTCCCCCTCAGATGTTGACGAGTCGACTATCGAATCACACCAATGCTGTGTCTTCACATCTTCATTCTTGATCAGTCTCTGGGCTTTTCTCTTTCTATCTTCTTTTCCAAAATCACCTTGCTCTATCAGACTCCCCCTCACGATTTGCTGGCATTCATTTGTTCTTCAGCAACATCTGCTTTAGGATCAATGTCTGACTCAAAAGTTGTTTACAAGATCATTGCCTGGCTTTTATCTAAATCTCTTGATCAGATCTCTTGATTCCTTAAGTTCATCAGCATCAGCAACTAGCAAACTTTAGATTCATGATCAGAGTCTGACTTTTGTAAACCTTGAATGAATTAACCTGGCTCACCTGTAACAATCTTAACCCAGAAATAAATTTTCTAAATTTAACAATTTAAATGCACCAACAATCTGATATAATCAGATAATTCTTTCTTATATCACAAATCAATAATGAACCAAATGTAGGTTTTAAAATACCAAATTGTAAGAATTCTAACAAACCTTTTAACATTTTAAGATTCACTCCCCCTCACAATCAAGTCATCATGTTTAGCACTTGAAATTTTGACAATCAGCTTTTCAATACCAGTTGTCGAAAATCTTTTTGAATTTTTTTTAAAATTTATGCTAAAACACACTAAAAATCTTTTTGTAATTTTTGATTGTAAAGGAATGCAATAAAGAAATATTTACAAACAATACTTTTGTGAGTTTGTGCAAGAGGATCATATCAGTTTCTGAGACAGATCACTAACACCGTTAAGCTTCATTTCATTTTAAGTTCTAAACAATTTACCTAGATTGTCAGTATGTTTGTCCACTTAAATTTTCACACAAAGTTCAACTGATTCGAGATACGTGATTAATGTTTTAAGCAACTTAAACTTATCCATGTGTCCCACTACTTGAATATACTCCCGTATCCAGAATCTCAATAATCAGTCTTACAGGTGAGAATACTACAATGATATCTGTATATAATTTAGGTGTGCGAGGGCCGAGGGATCTCAGATCGATACTTCCGTATACGCAGAGAGATATCAGCTTCGACTTTTCGGTGTGTCCCCTTTAGAGGATCTTTTTGCTTACAACAGCAGCATATATCAATTTTATTGTTTCAGCATGCTGAGGGTTTAATGCTGTGTTTCAAGCATTGCAGCAAGTATTAGCCAGGGACTAGGTCAGAACTACCGTTCAGCAGAAGTCCCGGAATAATACCCCAGATATCATAGAGTATAAAGACCTAGTATATCAGATTAAGAGACCTTTCAAACAAGATTTCAGGGGTTACCTATATATCCAAGTTTGTGTTAACCCACAAAACAAGCAAGTTCGAAATTTAGGTTTATATCTCGTCACAATCTACTAAATGTGCAAAAACCTACTGACATATCCACAGTAAGATTGTTTATCACATTTTTCTATACATATCTCTAGCATGTTGTGATAGTCCACTGATGTACTATCATTTCCTCTATATGCAACAAAAACTCATTTTTGAATTTTTATCATGTTTTTGTCTTTTTCAAATTTTCAAATGTTTTTGGATTTTCTGAAAAATTTTTACTCCCCCTAAAATGCAAACACATTTTAGGAAATTTGAAAATAAACTGTACAATAAAGTGACAACTGATATCGAATCGCATCAAATCGCCATTCACTCGGCATAAACAATCAGAACTCCCCCTATCACAAAACTATTTTCTCATTTAGATTTCAAAACACTTAAGTTTGTTTTAATCAAAATGATTTTTCCGGAAAATAAGTTTTTATGATATAATCATTTGAAAATTCGGAGTGTGGTTCATCACATTGTCTATTCGAAATACCAATTGTAAGTATGATCCAATCAAGTTCAACTTAATGACCTTGATTAACCTTTTTCATGTATGCACCTACTATACCAAAAGTAAGAATTACCACATGTAGGAATGTTACGTCTACATCACCATTTTACCAATCAAAATGCCGATTCCTGCTTCGCACTTACCAACCTGGAAGCTCCGGCGTAGTCATACAACCTGTAAACATCCAAACACTATCAAAAACTTTTAACCAAAATCTTCAAACATTAGAAAGATGCCGATTCCTGATCCACGATATAAACTTGGGATCTCCGGCAAGTCCTAAGACTTTCATGGAAAGCAAACTTCCACCCAAGTCTTCTTTGACTTGGTGGCTTCCAATTCCTGAGCAGTAGGGTTATAAGTTGCCTTTTTAGTTGCATAAAAATCTTTAACCCCCTTTACTTTCCCATCAACCATTTTCTTGAAAATTTTCTTAACATTTTCACTGAATGTTTTTTCGATATCAAAATCTGAGCTTTCAACTTTATCAACCATTTGTTTAATTTCTTCCACACTCAATGATTTAATGTCAACATCATTGATCAAATCTTTGATCTCATCTTGTGACTCCTCTGATTTTGTGGAATCAGAATCATCGCCAGATTGTACATCTGATTTTTTAACAATCCATTTTTGATTGTCTTTTGCCTTCTTTTTGTACAATCTTTTAGAATTTTCACCAACTTCATTCTTTGAATTTTCAACAATTTTGAAGTTTGTAGTTGGTGAATCATTCTTTTCAACCACTTTTTCTTTAAGTTTTTCAGAGACTCCCTGTTTTTTGTTGACTTTGTTTGGACAATTATGAGCAATGTGTCCAACAACTTGGCATTGAAAACAAGTTCTTGTGTCTTTTGGAATGTCTCTTGAATGAAAAACTCCAGTTCCTGTCCTTTTCCTTTCAGCAAGGAATTCTTGATTTGATTTCTTAAAAGATAAGCTATTTGACTCCTCTTCATAGTTTTTTCCTGCAACATATGTCATTTTTGATTTAAAATCTCTAACATACTTTTCATTTTTACGATTTTCAGGTGGAGTAAAACCAAGACCTTTCTTTTTGTAACTACAATTTTGATTTGTTTTCTTTTGAAAACTAGAATCAGAATTGTAATTTTTTTTTCCTTTTTTCTTGTTTAACCTTTGTTGAACTCTAGAAGTATATTTTTTAGGTTTTTCAGTAGATTTTAGATCTTTAATTTCAGAAAAATTAATTTCCGTCATTTTGAAAACCTTTTTGATCATGTCAAAACAAACACTTCTAATCGGAAACTCTTTGTCAGAGTATAATTTGTCTGAATCATTTAAAGTATATGCAACTTCAAATGTTTCATCATCCAAATTTGCCTTTGATAACAAAAATTCTTTACTGTAAGACCGTTTTTCCGATGTTTTTGAACTGTTGACTGACGAACTTGAACCCCCAGACTCAAACTTTGACTCAGACACCTCCTCAGTATCCAACACCTGATCGACCACCTTTTTGATTAACTCAGACTCATGATCAGTATCAGACGAGGTAAACGTGATATCAATGTTATCTGGTAAAACGTCAGTTGTCTCGGATTTTAACTTTATATTGACTGCTTTTTCGACTTGCTCCTCATTTGGTTTTCTAGGAGAATACCCTTCCCAGATAGGAGGCGGACACTTGTTATATTTAACAGTCGATTTCTTACCAGTCTCATTCTTTTGCTTCTCATCCTGAAATGCTTCAAAACCTGCAACAGTAGGATAAACTCGATCAATAACATAATCAGAACAAGAATAACTCAGTAATAACCTTCTGATCCTTTCATTCTCGATCTTTTCTTTCTCCAACTCTTGCTTTAGACTAGCATTTTCTTCGATGTAATGATTAATTGCCTTTTGCTTTGTCATCAATGTAGCATTCGTCATCGTTAAAGCCTTTTCTCTTTCAGAATTCGTTGTTTGAAGACCTGTCACTGTTCTGTTCAACACGCTATACGATTCTTTCACATAGCTGATGTCAGATAGTAACTTTTCTATCAGTCTTTCTCTATCAAACAAAATCACATCTTTTTCTTCACAACTCTTACACATTTCCAAACATTTCTTGCAAGGCTTTTCCACTTCAATAATCTTTTCAACCTCAATTGTTTTTACCACTTCAATTACTTTTTCAGTTTCAACTACTTCAGTTTGAACAACATTTTCAATCTTTTCATCTTGTTGTTGTTCTTTTGCAGCTTGTTTCTCCTTTAATTTCTCCATGTAATCTGCAAAATAAAAATGAAAACTTTCAGGAGAAAGATGATTTTTAGCAATATTAATATGTTTCTCTTCTTCATCATCACTGCTACTCTCCATTGGTGTTTGATCAAACTCTACAGATTTTTCAGACTCAGCATCTGAAACACCAGAATCAAATGGTGTTTGATCAAAAACAACTTCTTTTTCTGAAGTATCCTCATTTTGCACACTCTCATTTGTACTTAATGAATCAGAATCAGCACTTTCTGAACTTTCTTCAGATGTACTCGATTGATCTTTCACTTTTTCACCAATTGATCTCATCCAAGTAGCAAACAAATCTGGTTCTCTAACAATCTTTGCAATGAAAGCTTTGAAATCACCCTTTTCATCAACAAACGTATCCCAGCTGAATCCTTCAGGTAGTTGTTCATCAACTTGGTCCACTATACATGCTGTGATGTTAGAAGAAATGTAATTGCTCCAGTTGAAATCTACCAAACATCCTTTCTTTGAATCTTCAATCTTTCTACCATGAGCTGTCTGTAATTCTTGTGTCTGACCAACTTGCTGATAAATGGCTTTCCGGTAGTAGTCATCTTTCCCAAATGGATTCTGAGCACCACTAACTTCTCTATTCTTGCACTCCCGTTTAAAATGACCTTTTTCCCTGCACCTGAAACAAGTAACTTTAGATTTATCAAAACCTAAAGTAGAAACACAAGCATCAAGAAAGTCATTTCTCCCAGTAATTGTCTTGAATTTTTCAGCACGTCTAAGAACACTTGCAAGACACCATTTGATATCCATTAGTTCCATCTCTTCAGCATCTATTTGGTCGTAATCCTCTTTAGTAAGCATAGGATTTCCAATTCGACCAGCAACTAAACCTTCATATGAGATAAGCACGGAACCAAGTAATGCCATATGATCTTTCGCAATGTCTTCAGAAAAACTTTGACCTTCTGGAAGATTTAGAGCTATATTGCATTGAATCACACAACCATTTCCCATCTTTGTGCTTTGAGACTGAAAACTTTCTGATGAGCTTTTCGGATTAACACTCGGATACAATGAGAAACCACTGTTGCTTTTGTTTGAATTTTGATCAGTCTTTTCTGTAGAATCTCCAACACTATAAGCAGTCTGAATTTTCGGACTTCTCTCAGCTTCTGAAGTCGGAATACTACCCTTGTAATACATTTTTACATCTTGTTGACCACTTGGATTATTCATCCTTGCAATCTTCTGCTGTTCTAAATCCTGACTTTCAATCTTTTCAATGAACTGAGAGATCGACAACCCATCATAAACTCCGGTATTTTTCAGTATCATCAAATATGTTCCCCACTCTTTCTGAGGTAAAGCATCAACTAGCTTATCCACCCATTCCTCATCTTCTTTGTTAATGTTCATCATCGACATTGTTCGAACTAAGTGACAATAACGTTCAATGAGTTTCTTTGTATCTTCTCCGGGCAAACTTGTGAATAAGTCAAATTCCTTTTTAAGCAATGCCTTTTTGCTTTTAATCATGTTTGCACTACCTTCAACTTTGACTTTCAAAGCATCCCAGATTGACTTTGATGTTTTGTCATGTTGAAGTAGTATAAAGATGTCTTCTTTGATAGCTTGTTGAAGCAAACTGATCATCATTTTTTCAGCTCGATACATTTCCCGTTCTTCATTACCAAACTCTGATATCTGTTTTATTGTTTCCATTTCAGAACGTGGTAGCATATACTTTTTCAGAATACATTCCCATGATCTTAAATGATTTGCTTGCACCCAGTTTTCGAAACGATCTTTCCATCCATAGTATTCCTCAATGCACATTAGCTTTGGGGGTTTCTGAGTAGTTCCCGTTTCATTTTCTGAATTCATGTTCTGAGCAATGGAAGATGAACTAGGCGATGTTGCAAATGCGTTGTGGAAATCGTTATCCATGTTTCAATTACTTTCAAGCGAACTGGTCAATTCGTAGCTTTCAAGCGAAATAATCTGTCAAACTGGTTGAAGCGAGACCTTTGAAGCGAAATTGTTTCAAGCGAAACTTTCAAGTAAATACTTTCTGAACCAAAAACCTTGAAGCGACAACCTTGAAGCGAATAAGAACTCTGAAGCGAGATCCTTGAAGCAAAAACAGATAACCTCTGAAGCGAACTGATAAGTGTCGCTTGAGAGTTCAAGCGAAATCGTTCAACACAAACTTTGTTCTTCAAGCGAAATCCATTCGGAAGTCAATTTTGATCACTTTTAGGTTGAATTTTTCTGTGAAACTTTCAAGGGTTTGTTATCTTGTACTATTAAACAATCCGTGAGAAATTGAATAGATTTTGACCGTGAAAAAATTCTGAACTGATGAAAAGAAGGTGTAGAAGTATGAGAATGATGTCAATTTCAGCTGAAATCCTGTAGAACTCCTCAACTAGCTCTGATACCAATTGCAGGATCGGTTTGCTGATCCGAACGAGTCGGTTCAAAGGAATTCTATCAAATACAGGTGCGGAAAACAAGTATTTGATCTATAAACAGCTGAATCTTCACTTTAACACTGATTTGTATTGATATGAACACAAATACAATCAGTTCTCACACCGGCAGCACCTCGGTATGGAAATTTCTCAAATGTTACCCCTTGATTTCGCTTGACCTAGACCTCCTATATATAGAGATTGGGATTTCGCTTGGAATGATCTCAAGCGAAATCTAACATGTTGATTTCGCTTGAGCTGCTTCAAGCGAAAACCTTTACATACACAAACCTTCAAGCGAAATCTTGCTAACTCTTTCTCATTCTCTCGTTCTACGTGCCCTGATCTAATCTAACTAGTCTAAGACTCGATACAAGACGAAGTCGACAGATGTAGTGCACTAACAAAAATTTATTCAGACAAAGATTTTCCAAGCAAAAAAGTCAATCAATCCTTGATTGATAAAGTGTTTGAAGATAATACAACTAAGTTTTTGGGAAAAGCGATCCCGAGAGTTTCAGTAACTCAGTGTGATCCTATTCCGAAAGCTGAAGTTAGGAAACAGCATGGAAATCAAACATTACCGACAAAGCAACAATCTGTCGCTTTTAAGGGTAAACAACAACAACGAGCTCCAAAGCCCAAGGCTAAGGTTGAGACCAAAGGAGCTCGTTTCAAGAAGAAAAACAATGATGTTAAATTTGTAGCATCCAAGGGTACTGACAAGGTGGAGACTTTTGAAAATAAATCAAACACCGATTTTGTTCAAAAAGTCAGAATTTTAAAGCGTAACGCTCAAAACAATTACATCCAATACACAAACGAGTGTGATGAAGGAACTAGTACCTCAGGGTCTACAAATTCAACGTCAGGTCATCGAACAGAATCTCCTAATTTTGTTGAAAGGATATTATGCTTTAAATGTGAGGAGTTTGGCCACATTATCAGAAATTGCACAAACTCTCCGAAACCAAATTTTGTAGAAAGAGCCCCTTCTAAACACGGTCATTCACAACGTCGTCCTGTTTCTCCAAAACATGATAAACGCACTATTAAAGAACAGGAAACAAAACAACGACGTCAAAATGTGAAGGTGATCGAAAAGGCTTTAAAACCAGAAACTGTTAAAAGGAAACCAATGTTGACACAACCGTTAAAACCGGAGATTTCTAAATCGGTAAATTATACACAATCCGGTAAACGGAAACAGTCTTGGAAACCTAAAACGGGTGAAGGTTCAGGGGGAGGTGTGAAATTTCAAAATCATCTAGAGATTGAAATTACATTTCTTGATTCTCAGGGGCAACCCAAGTCTATGAAGGCTTGGGTCCCCCTCTCCAACTAATCTCTGAGTGAGTGTGCAGGATGTTCCAGGAGGAACTATCGATAGTCATCGAATTGTTGATAACGGAGTGTCCATGCACAAGATCGGCGACAAAGAAATTGCTGCCTTTGATGGAGAGAAAAAGAAAAGGAGACAGAATTGTCTGTCGAAAGAAATTGAAACCTTCGACAAAATGAAAATCATACCAAAGTTTGATTGTTCAAGGGTTTAATCGGGTCCCCAGGATAGATTCAATCAAAATGTACGCACCTGCAGCACGTCTGAAGTTCAAAATCAACAAAATGAACGTGCAGTGTACATTTCTTTGTGGTGTGATTGAAGAAAATGTGTTTGTTGAACAAACCAACAAGGTGTGCGGATGCCTTGGAATGGATTGAACAACCGCACACTACTTCTGAAGGAGAAAGACAAAGACCTTCGCTGGTGCAATATGGAAGACCAGCCGGACCCAAAGGTTTATGATCTTGTTACTGTGAAGAGATTTCTCAGTAGCTACAAAATCGACTTTGAAATCCACATCGGGTGGATATCCAGTTTGGGAGAGCGCTTAGATTCCTGGCAATGCACGAAGCAGTTGCAGGATACGGTTTTGAATTTCTAATCTCTCCTATACTTGTCGATATTTAAGCTGCTTTATGGATAATTATCATCTCGTACAACACTCTTTGTCCTGACACGTTGAACTCGAATATCATCTCACACGTGATTGTTTCACTATGAAACTCGTCAATGTTGTCATGGTCTGCACCGCTTACCGATGTGCCAACTGATTTTTCCAAATTCGATAAATCAATTCTGACTAAAATGTATTTTGGTAAACGGCATTGAGGTAAAACATGAGTTAAAACCAACATCGGAAAATCATTTTTTTAAATACCTTTGTGTTTTTAAAATTTTCCTAGTTTGTTGATTTTAAGGGGAGTAAATCCAAAATTTGAACATTCAAAAACATCGAAAAAATTTCAAAACTCAAAAACAATAAAAGAAACAAAAATGAGTTTCCTGGCGAGAAAAAGAGAAAATGATAGTACATCAGTGGTCTGTCTAAACCTCTTTGAAATGAACTTAAAATGAAAAATGTTAAGCATCTCTATATAAGATGTATCGGTAGGCTCACAATCATTTTAAAGTGTGCAGGGTGATATAAATCTTTAATCGACTGAAGACCAGGTGGGAACCACACATTGGCATATGGTCTTAGTACCGAAATTTCGTTTGAGAGATTGCCGAGGTTCTGAGATATTCGGTCTTTATGCTGCTTATCATCTGGGTATCATGGTTGTATCTTTTACCGAAAAATAACGGAGACGAAGTCTAGATCTTCCATGATACCTGTTAGGATCGGAGGCTCTCATGATTGTGTTTGTTTGTATAATTTGAACAATGAATGAATATGAAACAATGTAAAGTGCAGCGGAAAAGAATAACAAACTTTGTAAACACAATCAAAGGAGAAAATAGTTTGATAAACATTTGCTTTTCATAGAGTCGAAAGATTACAATTCAAAGCAAAAGATTACATTGCAAGCTTACAAACTAAGCTCCCCCTCAGCCTGATACTACAGTGGTTGGTTGCACAAGATGAAAGGATTGAACTGAGGAGAAGAACTCTCTTAGAACGAATCAAATGTAACAGTACAGAGTACTGTTCCATTTATAGACAATCCAAATCGCTGAGGCATCTCAGCTGACATCACCATGAAAGCGACGTCTAACAGCCTAACAAACTATATCTACTGTTCTTGTACAAACACTGCTAAACCTTAACTAATGACTATACATGAAACAGATGATATACTAAACTACTGCTCTCTCGTTATGTCAGTGCTTTCCTCAAGGTTGATCAGTTCTTGATTGGGCAGTGCTTTGTCATCAGTAGATTGTACCAGCAGTGCTTAGTTCTCAGCAGTCTTCTGGCTTCATCAGTAGTTAGAAGAACAGCAGCAGTTGTATCCGGGCAGTGGATGTAGAACCATCAGATGTTATAATCACTTTCAAGAGAGAAGACTTAGTGTAAACTGCTGCTTATTGTGAATCCACTGTCATGATCCGGTTTTGGCTTTCATTATTTGTTCCTCTGGTAGGGTTCAATCCCAACAATCTCCCCCTGGAACAGATAATGCCAAAACCCTTCATTATTCTAGATCTTTATTTCTCATCAGTAGTTCCCTTGCTTGTCTTTTAAATTCTTCTTCAAATTCTTTGGAATTTGTGTCATCCTCATCCCTGCACAGTGTAAGTTTAAGGAGATCCTTCAAATCTTCAACACTAAGGCCTAGTGCTTCTTTCCTTGATATGTACTGTAACACCTGTGTCACTTCAACCATCAAACAAATGCCAAACCAATGAAATATTGTATTTCATGCTTGGGATTTGTAAAAGTATGTGTATCGTTTACACATATCAACTCTTGTTCAATTTCAAGCTCTAAATCGCTTTCTGGAAGGTTATACGCGCACTGATGCGTAAATATAACCAGTTTAATCCAACGAACACTCCGGAATAGTGAAATAGGCTTAACATACCTTAAATAACCTTTACATAACTTATATATAAGTTTTGGAAGGTTTGGTGTGGTGAAATCAAGTTTAATCGCTTACAGGGACTAAAGTTGACAAACTGCGAAAGTATGCCAATTTGAACTGTAACAGACATTCCGGAACATGACCATAAGTTAAACACACCATAAATATCCTTTACATAGCTTAGAAATAGGCTTTAATGGGTTCGGTGTGCTAAAATAAACTTTTGGGTCATTCAGGGACTAAAAGTGTCAAAAAGTGCACAAGTTTGCATTTTCGCGCATAACTTACGTTCTGAATACATCCGGACATCCAAAAATTTATGTAAGCATGACTATATTATATTTTAGTGTTCGCCATAAGAAAAATCCATTCGTCGCGTCATTTGGATCGTTTTTCACGCTTATGCGCATTCCGTCGTAATTAAGCGAACATCGCGATCGTACGGCCAAACGAACCGACATCCGAGATATTTTTGAACACATTTTAAGTTCCCTATACTTTAACTTCATTTTAGAGCTTTGAAATGGGGTTAACGGGCCTTAAACGTGTCGAAAATGGGCTGATTGCATTGCAGGGACTAAAATGGTAATTCTGCCAAACTTGTATGGCTACGATGCGTAGCCATATTTTGCTACGATGCGCAAGGGGTCTGCAGATCAGATCAGACTTAACAGTCAGCAGATTTCCAGCTGTTTGATCTTCACCCACACATTTCCCACTTGCCTAATCTGTTGATAAACATCATTTTTAGCCACCATGAGTTTCCGACACTTGTACGGCTTGGATTAAGGCACGTTATTCAACAAACGATCTTAACGGTTACCCGAAAACTATAAATACCCCACCCCCCATTGCTTAAAAACCACTAGAATTCTGATTTGAGAACCTCTAAGTTGAAACCATTGTTTCATACCTGAGAATCTTGAATCGGGATTAGCATTCGGGGACCCTTCGTAAGTATTCTTTCGTTCTTTTCCTTATTTTATTGCTTTTCGAGTCTAAAAGTCAAACTTTGTTTGACTTTCTGCGTTGACCAGTTTATGGTCAATGCGAAGTTCGTTTGAACTTCGCAACGTGAGTGTAATCACGTTGGTTATAGTCCCTTGGGACTATGCCTACTGATTACCACGTTGTCTAGGGTCGTAGGGTAAGCGATCTAATAAATCGCTTATACCTCGAACCCGACCCAGTTTGGTCGATCATTAGGATCCGACCAAATACATTAGGTGACCATAGTATAGGGCATAACCTTCCGAGGTTATACCTTATGGTCACATCGTTTAAGTAGTTGTATGATAGGTAGTTTATATGCCTTAGGTAAATTACCAGAATACCCTTTTCATGTAGAATTGGTAATTAAGCATATGTAACCTAAACTTTTGTCACATAACTGATTATGTAATATGTTTAGGAATATAACACTTGTCATAGGACTAGTTAGGCGGTCCGAACGCGTTTCACGCGCACGACGCGTTAAAGTAGCATAAGCTACCTAAACGGGTCGTAATGGGTCGTAAGCAATTATGTTAGGTTTCATTTAGTATGTAGGCTTTGTTAAACCAAATGACACGAGTCTCTACACTCGTTTGGTTTACAAACCCTCATTCTATCCGATCCTCCGATTTAGGTCCGGTTTATTAATGTAGTTACCTATATTAGGTGCCGTTTGATATTCCGAGATCTCTAGCATTACTTGGTGATTATCTTTAGACATCTGAGCAATCTCAGGCGAGTACATTATTCCCCTCTTTTACTGTTTTCCAAACTGTTTTGGGGTGAAGCATGTGTACCTATCTGTTATTTTCATGATTCCAAAAGTATAATTGATTATACATGTTATTACTTATCATTTGACAAATTACATAACTATCTATGATTTAAACATTGATTTTCTCAAAGAACATAAAATAAATTGTTGAATTGTACTTATTTTATGTTCACCAGACCGATTGTTAGTATGATATAGCGCTATAGGATTTGACACCCCATTCCTGTTGGCATGGAATGTCTGAAACCAATTTGTTGCTCCATCCAAATAGGAATTGCCTTTGTGGTATTTCTATAGTCTCAAAGGTGTATCTTGATGCACTAGGTCTGATTGAATTCTTAAATCACACTATTAAAGTATATTTTGATATACTCTCATGTGTGGTATTGTACAAACCAACATATATTTTGTTAATCATCCAAAGCATATTTTGATATGTTATCTACTAAACAAAAACATAGTTTAATATGTTATTTATCACATCCAAAGCATATTTTGATATGTTATTTACTAAACAAAAACATAGTTTAATATGTTATTTATCACATCCAAAGCATATTTTGATATGTTATCTATAAATCCGAAGTATACTTGTACTATACTATCTAAATCTATTCTTTTAAACAACAAAGGTATATTTAATGTACTATCTATCTATCGATTTGGTTTAGTTTGATTAAGTGATTAAGTAACGATGCGTGTGTAATATGATACAAGCATGGTGGATACGCCGCTGGTACTTCCTATATATAAGTGCTTGTATGGTATTACATACTGTAACGTTATTTGAATCATTTCAGTTTGAGATATATAACATTTATACAAATAACATACTTTTCACAAGACATTGTTTTACAAACAACATATCTTATACAAACTCATTTTACATGGTTATTCATTTAATCATGCATTATTCTCTTATTTATACATATCATCAGAACTTATCATTGTTTTTCAAATAATTTACTAAAACAAATGTTTTTGGGTTAAGAGTCATGGCTACGAAGTTTTACAAATTATAACCCGCTTGATTTGAGTTGGTTAATTAAGTTGCAATATTATACTCTTTTCAAAACAAGGTTTTTAAATAAAGTATTGCAACGTCTAAACTAACCATGATTTCGACACTCCTACAAAACCAATGTATTCGCCAGCATTTCTTTGCTGACCTCGTTTTTACACATGTTTCAGGTACTGCTTTGCAATGATTGTTGATACATGCTACATTTAGGATGGACTCATGCCTTAGCGACTTAAAACGAGACAATAACTAGTTAACTTATGTTATGTACCCTTTGTTTCTTGTTTAAACAATGTAAACTCTCATAATTGATTATTAAAACGAAACTTTAATTGCCATGGATTTGAAACGATTAATTCTGTTACAACACTCCCCGACATTTCCGCCACGTTTTGTATGTTCTACGTGGTCGGGGTGTGACAGAAAAGATGGTATCAGAGCCAATGGTTATAGGGAATTAGGTTATTAGTAATGCTTTGACCTAGTCTATAACCTTTCTAGGACCCTAACGCGAATTTACTTGCGTTTAGTCATAAAACAATACTGTCACCTATCCTTAGGCGACTACCACAATAAGAACATAAATTTCAAAACCGCTTTGAAAACTAATCATCTGTTCTAGGATGATTGATTACAAGGTTTTGAACCCTCTATTGTAAGGTTTTGAACTCTCTGTTATAAGGTTTTGAATCCCTTTGAGTTTCAAAATCTCGTCAAGGTTTTGGGTTTTAAATAATGTGAACACGTGCAAACTGGAAGGGTGAATGCCTGTATTCTGGGTTTTCTGTCTAGGCAAGCACTTCGTATATATCTCATCAGACGCGAGACCAGTTGTGTTTACCTGGGAATTCTTGGGATGAGTGTTCACTTATAGGCGAGCATGTCTTCGCGATACATTATTTTTGACCTATTTACTTTGATTAGTCATCGTCTCATTTGTTTGCCTTAAGCAACAAACAAATGATCGCAATTTTATGCATTGTTATTCTGTTTTCATTTCCCTTGTTCCCTCCCATATCTCCTATTTTCTTCATGGTGTCTCTTCATCGCAACAAGACTCGAGTGTCCGAACCAGGTGCTGCAATTACCCAGCGAATAGGCGTCGTACTCCAGAGGACCGTTGACTTAACTATCACCATGACTCGCTTCAGGGATGAGGCTGTATAAGGGAACTGCTCCTTGGTGCAATCAAGGCCATCGTCATTATTCAAATCAAATACCTTGTTTCAAATGTACCCACGGTGGACGATGGAGACATTTGGTTAACATGTGCCGCTTTGCAATCCAAAGCAAAGCTGTTACAAATCCTGCTGCCGCTCAACCTTCAAGTTCTGCTTCATATGTCGCCTTGGCATATCTAGCGCCTCAACCTCATAAACTTTCTACCTTGTGTATCGACTTAAGCACGCCTAGTGCAAGGTGTCGGAACACTCTCGTTACACAAACTCCAAAAATCCATGTAGGATCTTTCTATCCTCATAATTAGATCCTTGTGGATAATTATCACTCAAATCGGAGCCCTTAATTGAATTATT
Organism: Helianthus tuberosus; assembly: GCA_030545235.1. Taxonomy (NCBI): domain Eukaryota; kingdom Viridiplantae; phylum Streptophyta; class Magnoliopsida; order Asterales; family Asteraceae; genus Helianthus; species Helianthus tuberosus. Next base: position 94,979,337 of record CM060410.1, read on the forward strand.
CGTATGCCTTAATACATACATTACGATTCAATAAGGACAAAGCCGAATTCTTATTAAGATCTTTCTATCTTCATAGATAGATTCTTGAAAATGATTAAAGTACCAAATGAAATCCACGGATTGGATTCCTGGTGTGCTTTAAGTATCCGTGTCTAAAGATAACAAAGTAAAGATCAAGTTAAACAATTATGTGATTAGGTGCTTATGTGTTTTCTTATGTGTTTTGTGTTTTATGTGATCCATCCAAATCCTCGTAGAATCTTCCATATCTCATATGAAGGATTCGTAGTAGGATATTCCAAAAAGGTACTATCTTAAATCCTTAATGGACTTCTACGTTGTAGTTAAGTCCCTTGGGTTTTAAAGTACTATTCTAAAACTGGACCTCTTGAATGGTCTGGTTAAACAGACTGATTTTGAAAATCTGATAAAAAATATCATGTGATGATATAAATACAAAGATCCCTTAAGTGGTCTATTTAAGGAGATCATACGACGGTTTAGTTAAGAAGATCATATGTTGATCTAGTTAAAAAGATCGTTCGTAGATCAAATTAAAAGGACCCTTTTGTGGTCTAGTCAGGTCGCTTTATGTTTATTCAATTGATTTTTTTTCCATACGCATTATGAAATGAACTGTGCGGACTGTGCAAGGAACTACGTAATTATGGAGGCCTACATAATTATGGAATTCAGTGCACAGAAACCACAGGAAGTTTTGTCATGTGTTAAGACCTATAGTGACGAGAATAATGATACGGGAGAAGTCTTGGACTTTGACCAATGTCATTTATTCTCACACTACCCAATTCTGATCTCAATCACACACACAAGTTTCCTATGATAAGTCTTCATAAGAAACGTTTTTCTAATCCATAGTTCAAAAAATTCCATGTGTTACTCCTACAAGGAATTCACTTTGAGGGTTAACAAATTCGCTAAGAATCCTAACATGGCCCAGAGTTTTACTTAAGGGTACAATGGATCTATTAGAAGGCGAAACCGTCACAGCTGTCTTCACAAGTTTCCTCTAGAATTAAATTTCGGGACGAAATTTCCTAAAGTAGGGGAGACTGTAACACCTGTGTCACTTCAACCATCAAACAAATGCCAAACCAATGAAATATTGTATTTCATGCTTGGGATTTGTAAAAGTATGTGTATCGTTTACACATATCAACTCTTGTTCAATTTCAAGCTCTAAATCGCTTTCTGGAAGGTTATACGCGCACTGATGCGTAAATATAACCAGTTTAATCCAACGAACACTCCGGAATAGTGAAATAGGCTTAACATACCTTAAATAACCTTTACATAACTTATATATAAGTTTTGGAAGGTTTGGTGTGGTGAAATCAAGTTTAATCGCTTACAGGGACTAAAGTTGACAAACTGCGAAAGTATGCCAATTTGAACTGTAACAGACATTCCGGAACATGACCATAAGTTAAACACACCATAAATATCCTTTACATAGCTTAGAAATAGGCTTTAATGGGTTCGGTGTGCTAAAATAAACTTTTGGGTCATTCAGGGACTAAAAGTGTCAAAAAGTGCACAAGTTTGCATTTTCGCGCATAACTTACGTTCTGAATACATCCGGACATCCAAAAATTTATGTAAGCATGACTATATTATATTTTAGTGTTCGCCATAAGAAAAATCCATTCGTCGCGTCATTTGGATCGTTTTTCACGCTTATGCGCATTCCGTCGTAATTAAGCGAACATCGCGATCGTACGGCCAAACGAACCGACATCCGAGATATTTTTGAACACATTTTAAGTTCCCTATACTTTAACTTCATTTTAGAGCTTTGAAATGGGGTTAACGGGCCTTAAACGTGTCGAAAATGGGCTGATTGCATTGCAGGGACTAAAATGGTAATTCTGCCAAACTTGTATGGCTACGATGCGTAGCCATATTTTGCTACGATGCGCAAGGGGTCTGCAGATCAGATCAGACTTAACAGTCAGCAGATTTCCAGCTGTTTGATCTTCACCCACACATTTCCCACTTGCCTAATCTGTTGATAAACATCATTTTTAGCCACCATGAGTTTCCGACACTTGTACGGCTTGGATTAAGGCACGTTATTCAACAAACGATCTTAACGGTTACCCGAAAACTATAAATACCCCACCCCCCATTGCTTAAAAACCACTAGAATTCTGATTTGAGAACCTCTAAGTTGAAACCATTGTTTCATACCTGAGAATCTTGAATCGGGATTAGCATTCGGGGACCCTTCGTAAGTATTCTTTCGTTCTTTTCCTTATTTTATTGCTTTTCGAGTCTGAAAGTCAAACTTTGTTTGACTTTCTGCGTTGACCAGTTTATGGTCAATGCGAAGTTCGTTTGAACTTCGCAACGTGAGTGTAATCACGTTGGTTATAGTCCCTTGGGACTATGCCTACTGATTACCACGTTGTCTAGGGTCATAGGGTAAGCGATCTAATAAATCGCTTATACCTCGAACCCGACCCAGTTTGGTCGATCATTAGGATCCGACCAAATACATTAGGTGACCATAGTATAGGGCATAACCTTCCGAGGTTATACCTTATGGTCACATCGTTTAAGTAGTTGTATGATAGGTAGTTTATATGCCTTAGGTAAATTACCAGAATACCCTTTTCATGTAGAATTGGTAATTAAGCATATGTAACCTAAACTTTTGTCACATAACTGATTATGTAATATGTTTAGGAATATAAAACTTGTCATAGGACTAGTTAGGCGGTCCGAACGCGTTTCACGCGCACGACGCGTTAAAGTAGCATAAGCTACCTAAACGGGTCGTAATGGGTCGTAAGCAATTATGTTAGGTTTCATTTAGTATGTAGGCTTTGTTAAACCAAATGACACGAGTCTCTACACTCGTTTGGTTTACAAACCCTCATTCTATCCGATCCTCCGATTTAGGTCCGGTTTATTAATGTAGTTACCTATATTAGGTGCCGTTTGATATTCCGAGATCTCTAGCATTACTTGGTGATTATCTTTAGACATCTGAGCAATCTCAGGCGAGTACATTATTCCCCTCTTTTACTGTTTTCCAAACTGTTTTGGGGTGAAGCATGTGTACCTATCTGTTATTTTCATGATTCCAAAAGTATAATTGATTATACATGTTATTACTTATCATTTGACAAATTACATAACTATCTATGATTTAAACATTGATTTTCTCAAAGAACATAAAATAAATTGTTGAATTGTACTTATTTTATGTTCACCAGACCGATTGTTAGTATGATATAGCGCTATAGGATTTGACACCCCATTCCTGTTGGCATGGAATGTCTGAAACCAATTTGTTGCTCCATCCAAATAGGAATTGCCTTTGTGGTATTTCTATAGTCTCAAAGGTGTATCTTGATGCACTAGGTCTGATTGAATTCTTAAATCACACTATTAAAGTATATTTTGATATACTCTCATGTGTGGTATTGTACAAACCAACATATATTTTGTTAATCATCCAAAGCATATTTTGATATGTTATCTACTAAACAAAAACATAGTTTAATATGTTATTTATCACATCCAAAGCATATTTTGATATGTTATTTACTAAACAAAAACATAGTTTAATATGTTATTTATCACATCCAAAGCATATTTTGATATGTTATCTATAAATCCGAAGTATACTTGTACTATACTATCTAAATCTATTCTTTTAAACAACAAAGGTATATTTAATGTACTATCTATCTATCGATTTGGTTTAGTTTGATTAAGTGATTAAGTAACGATGCGTGTGTAATATGATACAAGCATGGTGGATACGCCGCTGGTACTTCCTATATATAAGTGCTTGTATGGTATTACATACTGTAACGTTATTTGAATCATTTCAGTTTGAGATATATAACATTTATACAAATAACATACTTTTCACAAGACATTGTTTTACAAACAACATATCTTATACAAACTCATTTTACATGGTTATTCATTTAATCATGCATTATTCTCTTATTTATACATATCATCAGAACTTATCATTGTTTTTCAAATAATTTACTAAAACAAATGTTTTTGGGTTAAGAGTCATGGCTACGAAGTTTTACAAATTATAACCCGCTTGATTTGAGTTGGTTAATTAAGTTGCAATATTATACTCTTTTCAAAACAAGGTTTTTAAATAAAGTATTGCAACGTCTAAACTAGCCATGATTTCGACACTCCTACAAAACCAATGTATTCGCCAGCATTTCTTTGCTGACCTCGTTTTTACACATGTTTCAGGTACTGCTTTGCAATGATTGTTGATACATGCTACATTTAGGATGGACTCGTGCCTTAGCGACTTAAAACGAGACAATAACTAGTTAACTTATGTTATGTACCCTTTGTTTCTTGTTTAAACAATGTAAACTCTCATAATTGATTATTAAAACGAAACTTTAATTGCCATGGATTTGAAACGATTAATTCTGTTACAACACTCCCCGACATTTCCGCCACGTTTTGTATGTTCTACGTGGTCTTCGCCAGCATTTCTTTGCTGACCTCGTTTTTACACATGTTTCAGGTACTGCTTTGCAATGATTGTTGATACATGCTACATTTAGGATGGACTCGTGCCTTAGCGACTTAAAACGAGACAATAACTAGTTAACTTATGTTATGTACCCTTTGTTTCTTGTTTAAACAATGTAAACTCTCATAATTGATTATTAAAACGAAACTTTAATTGCCATGGATTTGAAACGATTAATTCTGTTACAACACTCCCCGACATTTCCGCCACGTTTTGTATGTTCTACGTGGTCGGGGTGTGACATGTACTTCACTTCACCATTGATTCTGACCAGAGTCAATACATGGGTCTTTTGATCAGAGAGCCACTTTAGTATTTTTAAACCAAATGGGTTTCTTGGGAGAGATTTATTTGAAGATGAGTTTTGAGATATTGGCCTTGAGAAAAATTGTAAAGCAGTATCCTGAACTTCAGACATTCTTTTGAAAGCTTCTTCTATGACTTCATTTGTTGCAGCTATATCTTCTGCAACTTCTTTGTCAATTTGCTCTTGTGTCTCTTGTTGATCAACCTCACTGTCTGAGATATCTGCTGAAATGTTTGGTGATGCAGGTTTGGTTAGTACCTTTTTGAAAAGGTTTTGAAGGCTCACTGAACTATCTTCTTTTAGACCCATTTTCTTGATGGCTTCTGTGAAGTACTCAGCTTCCTTTTCTTTTTCTTCTTCACTAGTCAACAGTTTCCCTTTCTCTTGGTTTATCACAAGGCTCGGGCTAACTTTTGATGTGATCAGTGTTTTGAGAGCATCCAGCTGTTGTTCTATCTTGTTGTAGTCTGGCCTTTTAGAAGTTCCTGAGACTGTTATCTTTCTTTTCTTCAGCCGTTCATAAGCTTCATCAGTATGCTGCTTTGACCATTTTGATATGGCATTGGCAGTGTCCACTTTTGCATCCACCAACTCCTGTTTCTTCCTTTTGTACTCAGAAGTAAGATCAGCAATTAGCTTTTTGTACTTGTTCCAATTTGGAGCTGTCTTCTTCTTGCTTGGATTATTTTTAACCCTTTCAATCCCGTTTGCTTCATGCTTCAAGGCAACCAGTGGCCATTCTTCAAATTGGTTTTCTTCAGCTTGATAGAATTTTTCTTTCATTATATATGCAAGATATTCTTTTCTCATTGTTTTTCGTTGATCTACCTTCTCTTTGCTCAGATCTTGTGCATAGTTTTCCATCAGCTTGACTTTTGAGAGTAAAAATTCCAATTTTTCAGCAATGGCTTCATCACCTTGATCTTTGCATTCGAGCTTAGCTCTGATCTTTGCTTGCCTTGCTTTCATCTCAAGATATTCATCCATGTCTTCTGGAACTACAAAACCTATGAGAGAAGGAAATCTTCTTTTTGAAGGATCATCCTCAGTGTAAAATTGTCTCATCTCTTTTTTCACAGCTTCTAGTTCCAGTGGATATTTAGCAGCAACAGGATCATACTTTTCATCAGTAGGCTGAGTTGTTTCTCTTTTTCTTTTGTGAAGCTTTACTGATGAAGAGGGTTTTGGTTGTGAGGTAGGAATGATGAGAGCAGTGGTGGATGGTTGACTAACAGCTGTTGAAACAACTGGTGTTTCAACTGCTGTTGTCATTACAACTACTGATGTGTCAGTAGATGTCTTCTGCTTTTGAGCAGGGGATGAAGGTGGTGAGGTAGTTTTTGATGGTGGTGATGGTGGTGGTGAATCATCAGATATGAAAATCCTTCTCCTTTTTATTGTAGGAGAAGCTGATGATGTCTTGGGTGGCTTAGTGGTTTGAGATGAAATGGCAGTGGTTTGTGTTTGTGATTGACTAACAGCTGTTGAAACAACTGGTGTTCCAACTGCTGTTGTCATTACAACAGATGTTTTAACATCTGTTGTCTTCTGTTTTATGACAGGAGGTAATGGTGGTAGGGCAGTGGTTTTGGTGGTGTGTGGTGAAGTTGTGTGTGTTGATGAGATAACAGCTGTTTGGCTACTGCTAGCAGTTTTTGTAACTACTGGTGTATCAGCTGTTTGGATGGAAATATGAGATTTTGTGGTTTGAGATTTTGACCCTGTTGAGGATTAAATGGTTGTTTTTCTTGTTCTGGTTCAATATACAGGCCATCTTTAATTCCCTTTTTCTTCAACTGGATTTTCTCCCCCTTTTTGGCATTATCTGGAACGGGGTTTATCCATGAAGAAGATGGTTGAAGGAACTTTTTCACCATGGGCAGTCTTTTGTACGCTGGCCTTTATAGCATTGATGTCTGCTTGAGTATCGTTAAATCTTGACTCCACCATGTTTGTCAGCATTTGTACATGTATAGCATGCTGCTGATCAGCCATTTGTTTTTGTTTTTCAAGCATGGGTTGAAAGATATTCCAGAGCTCATTTGCAGCAATTGCTTGTGGTGGAGCAGATGCTTGAGGTGGAACAGGTGCTTGTGGTGGAGCAGCAGTGGATTGTGCTTTTTGAGCTTTTAAAATCTCTTGCACCATATCCTTTATTTCAGCAACTGAGGTTTCCAGTTTTTCAACTCTTCCCGTCAATTCCTGGTATTTTGAATCATCACCCACTTTAATGGGATCATCTGAATCCCCACCTGTAGTGGTTGTATCAATGTGTGACTTCGGAACTGAGTCCCAAAAATCACCCATTGATGCCCCTTGTTCTTGGTATTGGGGACTTCTTTCTTCAGCACTTGATAAACCTTTGACGGTACCAGTGGTTAGAACCAACTCACTGGTGGTTACCGATGGTGCTATGGAAGAAATTGCCTTCAAGGGAGTCTTATTAATGAAACAACTGTCCAACTGAAGACCTGTTGATCCATCAGTTGTAGTTGCTGCTCCACTTGAACTACCACCTAGAGTTACTTGTAACTCAGGGGGTGTAACCTCCTCAGTTGTTACTGGGATAGCAGAGGTATAAGCATCAGACCCAGTCACTTGTTGGAGTGTACGCTCTTTGATGAGTGATTGAGAGGAACTGGTTTATGTCTGAGCTATAACAACTGCATGCAACAAAGGTAGCATGGATTGTGGTAATATTATTGGTGAGGGTATGGGAGTTGAAAGAGACATGTCCTTGGGATCAGGACTGAGGAAGATGGATCCGATTGAATCCAGAGCTTCATATTGTGGGGTCCCTATGCTTACAACCTGATCCTTTTGTGAGGATGCAAGAGGAGTATGAGGCAAAGGTGGAGATCTTTCTACCAACTGTTGTGAGGAAGTAGCAGCAATGGTTTGTGGTGACATTTGTGTTGTCACTGGCATTTGCTCTGGGATCTCATCTTCCAGAGTTGCCTTTGTTTTGGGTTTGGGGGGCTTTCTGGATGTTTTCTTTTTGGTATTTTTGGTAGTGGCAGGTGTGGGTTTCAAAGCAGTGGTAGTGTTGCTATGATCACCTGGAGTAGTGGGCTCAGCAGCAGATGTCTGAGGAGCAGTGGTAACTGCTAAATTCTGCTCAGACACCTCTGCTTTTGTTTTTATTGGTGCCAACATTCTAGTGAATGTTTCAGGTGTTAAGCTTTTTATTTGAAAATAAACACCTTGTTTTAGCAAATTTTCATTTTCTTTTTCAAAATTTTGTTTAAAATAGTAGCTTAAAAGCCTTGGAAAGAGTAAAAATGCTTTACTATCAACATTCTTTATCAAGTCATTAAAGATTTCCTGGGAGTAGTTGTAATCTTTATTATTTAAAATAGCATAGCCCAGGCATTGAATCTTCAATAGTATTTCGTTAAACGCTGTTGTTTTATTTGAAACACACATCAAAAGTGTGTGAAATAAAAATCTGGGTGCAGATGGGAAATAACCTTTTTGTAAGGTATCTACCTTTGATTGTTCTGCATATCCCCTTTTCAGAAAATCAGCTTTTAACTCGTTTTTGTCAAAGGAAGTTTTACCTTTCTGATCATCGAGTTTGAAGACTTCTGAGATTGATTGCGGAGTGATTTGAATCACTTTACCCTGTATCGAGGAGTTAATGGCTATGACTTTATCGTCTTGTTTTTCAAGCGTCGCCTTTTTCCAAAACTCTCTCTGGGTTTGTAAGTAAATGGGAGCATCTGCTATTATCAAAGTTTTGTACTTTGATTCAGATAAGGTGTCAATGATGGAATCGAAGGTGTGGTTGTTTGTGGGTTTTGTGAGTAAACCCACATAGTTATGAGGAGATTTGTATGGTATTTCAACGGATTCAGCGGCCGTTTGAGCGACCTCTTTGGAAGATGATGGTGATTTTGATTTTGATTTTGCTTTGGAAAAATTACAAGTTTTGTCCTTTATCTTTAGGGTACTTTACAGGCGGTGTCCTTTTTTTCAAAAGTTGACAGACGGTGTCCTTTAGTAGGTATTTTGTTACAAGTTTTGTCCTTTAGCCCTAACCCAGTTAGGTTTTTTTGTTAAGTCTGGTCAAACAGGGGTAGTTTAGTCTTTCTACCTATTTATTTATAAATCTTTTTAATAAAATAAAACAAAAAGAATTTAAAAAACTAATATCTATTTAAAAAATTAAACTAGATATTTATTTATACCTATTTATTTATAAATCTTGTTAAGTCTGGTCAAACACTTCTACCACCAACATCATCTCCCACCTCCCACCACCACCACCACCACCACCACAACAACCATCCGCCGCCGCCCACACATCAACCACCATCATCATCTCCCACCTCCGAACACCACCACAACCACACAATCCGTCACCGCCGCACCCACCCCAACCCCACACAGATCGAGCTAACAGGTTGCTTCATCATGCGACTCACTTCTTCTTCTTCCCCAAATCACTCTCTCTCTCTCTACCTGCAACTCCACCACAACCACACAATCCGTCGCCGCCGCACCCACCCCAACCCTAACCAAACACCTATCGAGCAGATTTGATTCCACAGCAGATCGATTCTACAGCAGATCGAGCTCACAGCAGATCGAGCTAACAGGTTGCTTCATCATGCGACTCACTTCTTCTTCTTCCCCAAATCACTCTCTCTCTCTCTACCTGCAACTCTGTCTATCTCTCTCTTTCTCTCACACACACACACACCCCATTTCTAGGGTTTCCATTCACCTCTCATCACTTATCACACCTCACACTGTGTGTTTCCTGCAAATTTATGTGAAAAAAAATCAACAATGGGCTGTTTTCAGTCCAAAACCGCCAATGTTCAATCTCCAGATCAAATTCCTGAATCGAAACCAGATCCAGGTACGTATGCATCCGTTTCGACATTAAAACTCATTGAATTCAACTAAAGTTAATGATAGTTAACGATTCTGGTATTATTTCATTTTCTGTGCTTGTAACGAGTGATCTAGGGTTTCAAATTGACCGATTAGTGTAGTTTGTTGTGTTTTGATTGATTTGTTGTTGTGAATTGATGGAAAATAGATGGAGAACAAGGATTGGATCAACAGGATCAGGATCAAGCAGTACCTACATTTAAGTGGTGGGGTGGAAAAGACATAATTACCCTCATGTGCTTATCATGTGCCACAAATTAACTGAGTTTTTTAACCAGGTTGGGTGGAAAGGACAAAACTTGTAACAAAATACCTACTAAAGGACACCGCCTGTCAACTTTTGAAAAAAAGGACACCGCCTGTAAAGTACCCTAAAGATAAAGGACAAAACTTGTAATTTTTCCTTTTGCTTTTGATTTCGTCATTTTGATGCGGAAGAATAGAGAATGATTTGGGACGAAGGGTTAGAAATTGCTTTGAGAAGAGAATTTTAGAATTCAATTCGACAGTGTAAAACCCGGTTTGGGGTTTTGATCAGGATTTTATTAGGAAAAAAAATGATCGCTGATGTGGCAGCGGTTATTAAGATCTGATGGATAAAAACTGACCACGTGTCAACCTCTGATGATATGGATGAAAAATGGAGAACAGTTGTTTTGAGAGCCATTGATGTACCAAGCATCAGTAGTTACAACGGTAATAATGTGACATCAGTGGATGATTTTTACTATCAGTAGATAGTATATCAGTGGATAAGACACTGATTTTGAGCATCAGTGCTTGCCAAGAAAAATGAAGGATCAGTGGCTGACTTTCAGCAGTGGACAGTATTTAGTAAAAAGATGTTTGAACAAGACAGTGGTTAGAGGTAAAATAATGGTGATGATTTGAAAACACATTATATCAGCAACTTTTACAGGAATTTTCATTCAAGGTTTTACCACAAGTCATTTGCACATTTTCAAATTTCTGACAGTGGTTTAGTACCCCAGATGATGTAGACTTTTTACCAAGGCAACACATCCTTGTTATAGTATTTGAATTAAAACATGAGTGCCCAAGTATTTTAAGATCTGTTGACAATCAATCCTTTTTATAAAGTAAGAACAAACTTGAGCTTGTCATGACCTTGACAACTATACCATTTTCTATTGATCTGCTTGAGGATAATTTAACCAACAAAAATAAAGGTTATCTATCCTGACAGGAGATTGAAACTTTTACTATCAAAAACCAGTAAAAGTTCAAAATATATCATTAAAAAAAAGAATAATATATCCTGCTTTATTCGAGAAAATCCTTTTTAGAAAAAATAATTAAAGGATTTTCTAAAAACAGCATCAAAAGAACCTGGTAAAACAACAATAAAGCACATAATCATCTCATGCTCAAGTTTATGAGAATGGTCAGTGGTTGAAGACAGTGGTATGAACTTTAACTGCATTTTGTCCACTGTTTGGTACCATTTTCTTGTTGATTGATTGACAAACAGAAATGAGGACACATGTTCACATGAGTTTTTCAAAATCCTGTTATAGACTTTGTTACTACGTGATTATTTAGAAAAGTTTGTCTAGTCCTCTTTTGAAAGCTTATTCACTGGAAATACCATGGTTACCTGAACCTTTTCCTGAACCAATGACTGCACACGGTTGCTTTGATGACCATTTTTACCCCAACTTTTGACTCTAAAGTGTTTTATGTTTATACTCTTTTCTTCTGACTTCAAAAGTTTTGAGATAAAACACACTTCTGAGTTTTTTTATGATTATCTTCTTCCCTTTTTACCCTTTCCATTGATAAGTTTTCAAATACTTACTGAAAGGTTCTAAGGGAAGAATACTTTGATTCTAGAATCATTTTATGGCAACGTTTTTAAGAGATTTGGTCATTTTTGCAAATGCGTAAGCCAAATTTCACATTACCCATGATCTGGACATTTTTGACTTGCTAATTTTCTTAATGTATTCTTAACAAACTTGATTTTGGTCCTTTTTGAAGGATTCTCAACCTGTTTTTCAATACATAAGATTTAACTGACTAACGTCTTAATTTCCCTCTTTTTGAGTAAACAAAAACACTAATGTTTTTATGAACATAGGTTTTTGTTAATCTGAGGTTTAACTTTATCATCTAATACAGTGACATCACAGATTTCACAGCAACAGTTGAAATCAATTTTGAAAATAAGAAATAATCCCGTAGTTTTAACAGATATGTTTTCAGATCTAAAACCATGAGTGTCTTGGCATGAAATCACTTGTTGTGTGAGATTTGTGTGTCATATGACATCTTGGTTGATTTACAGAGTTTTTGAATAACCACTTTGAACATGGTTTACTCGGTACTCTGTTTTTCAACTAAATGCACCCAACCTTAGTATCAATGAATTATGAGCCGAACTGTTATGTCAAATTGATTGTTAGATCGAATTTGACTGTCCAGGCTCTGATACCAATTGTTAGGATCGGAGGGTCTCATGATTGTGTTTGTTTGTATAATTTGAACAATGAATGAATATGAAACAATGTAAAGTGCAACGGAAAAGAATAACAAACTTTGTAAGCACAATCAAAGGAGAAAATAGTTTGATAAACATTTGCTTTTCATAGAGTCGAAAGATTACAATTCAAAGCAAAAGATTACATTGCAAGCTTACAAACTAAGCTCCCCCTCAGCCTGATACTACAGTGGTTGGTTGCACAAGATGAAAGGATTGAACTGAGGAGAAGAACTCTCTCAGAACGAATCAAATGTAACAGTACAGAGTACTGTTCCATTTATAGACAATCCAAACCCCTGAGGCATCTCAGCTGACGTCACCATGAAAGCGACGTCTAACAGCCTAACAAACTATATCTACTGTTCTTGTACAAACACTGCTAAACCTTAACTATTGACTATACATGAAACAGATGATATACTAAACTACTGCTCTCTCGTTATGTCAGTGCTTTCCTCAAGGTTGATCAGTCCTTGATTGGGCAGTGCTTTGTCATCAGTAGATTGTACCACCAGTGCTTAGTTCTCAGCAGTCTTCTGGCTTCATCAGTAGTTAGAAGAACAGCAGTTGTATCCGGGCAGTGGATGTAGAACCATCAGATGTTATAATCACTTTCAAGAGAGAAGAATTAGTGTAAACTGCTGCTTATTGTGAATCCACTGTCATGATCCGGTTTTGGCTTTCATTATCTGTTCCTCTGGTAGGGTTCAATCCCAACAATACCATACATACGTGTACATATTGCATTCGACCTCAATAAGTGATCAACAATCACATGTCCAAACAAAATAAGTGATAATATATCACATTTATCCGGGAGTCAAGTTCGTCTCTTTGTTGTACGAAAGTACTGACCTGTTCACGGACTTGCTCCTGTGCCCTCATGCATATGAAAATCAAGTTCCTCATCAATAAGTGATTCTATCACATAGGGCTTGTTTTCAAATCAAAATAAGTGAGTTTCTCACATCTTTTATACGGTTAAACGGATGATAAACGGTATACTCACCGGTAAGATGATCTCTCGTGCATACCTTGATACGGGATTGTGTCGTGTGTGGATGAACACCGGTCTGTAAGTATAATTCGTACCTTAACCTATCCCCTAAACATGATTACATCTAATAAGTTGGGCTTATGTGGACAACAATACCGATAATTGTTATAGGATGCTTATCTAATTGTTAACAAAATGAACAACAAGAGCGTTTTGGCATGACCGTACACTGATATGATTCTCTTACCCTCGAAACTCGCAAAAAGAATGTCTGTAAATATTTATTTACTGCTTTCAGTTTCAGCATCTCTGTTTATATTTACTTATTGCTTTCCGTCTTTACATTTGAAAAATGAAAAATTCCAAAAAGATTTTAGGTGTGTTTTAATATAAACTTATAAAGGCCAAAAAGATTTTATTTCTAGTTTATTTTTTATTGACCGATGTTGGAACTCGAGTCTATCCTACCCAAAATCCTGATTATAAGCTGGAAAACAATTGCACCTTCATAAACTGTCGAAGTTAACAAGTTTTGAAAGTAAGGGATTAAAATTGATCATTTTCTAAACTTTCAAACTGTTGTCGGTGGGTGTTTGATTGAGATTTGATCTCATATGTGTCGTTTGCTTAATTTGTCTATATTCTAAACGGTTGTTCTCATTACGTGTTTAGCTTTATTGTATGTGCAGATGCGACATCAGAATCAGCTAAAGGCGAAGAGAACGTGTCAGATAACTAGCCGTAAAGTGAAGACACGACGTTGATGCAATCAGAAGATCAAGATGATCGGGTTGTAGTTGATCACTCATCAACACCACAAGGATCTAAAGAATTGAAGATCAAAAGATTCACGAGCTTAACTCAAAGGAGAGCTTATCTTAAGGGGAAGTTTGTTAACACACTTCCTAAATGAAATGGGGAGTTTGTTGATACACTTTCTTCTTACGACACGTGAAGACTTTGAAGATCCTCCGACATGAAAGACATGGAAGACGAACCATCACAGCAGCGTCCAAGGGGGAGTTTGTTGATACAATTTTGTATGGACGCGGCACGTTCGGTTCGAGCCTTTAACAGAATGAAGACCAAGTCGGATATCCTCCTATCCCACTTGGGTCCGACAACTTTATCTCATTTGTTTTGTAATGTTAAACGAACAATGCATGTTGCATTTAGGTTATTAGTTGTCTATGTTTGTGTTTATATAGTATGCTGGGCCAAATCTTCTCTGGGCCTAAACCTCCTTTGGGCCTTGACTTCACTTGGGCCAAAACATTGCCTTGGTGAAACTCCCTGATGATGACGAAACCCCCTTTATGATGAAACTCTAAGGTTTCATCACACTAAAGGACAAAACACGATGAAACTCCTAGAGTTTCATCATACTACAGAACAAAAGCATGGTGAAACCCTCCAAGTTTCTTCATGACGAAACCTTCCTGTATGGTGAAACCCCACATATGACGAAACCCTAGAGTTTCGTCACCATGAAGGTTTCGTCAGGCCCATGTAAGGTTTTGTCGGGCCCATCTTAGGTTTCGTCATCTCTGTGTCCAGTTGCCTATATAAACACCCCATAGTTTCTGTGTGAAGCCATGAGAGCATACCCACAGAGAGGTTTACCAAAAACATTGTGTGTATTTGTTTGATACTTGTTCTCATCCACGTTAATCAATTGATTGTGTTTCATTGGTTATTTCGTGTTGTTATTATCCGTGTTTGGTTTGGCATCGTTACGGGGATTCCGCACCCGTGACATTGTTTGTTATAAACAAGGATTTGGTTTTCATTTATCGACCCACCGAGATTCGGGACCTACATCTTGTAGTCGAGTCGTTAGTCCTTGAATCTCGAACAAAGATATTCGGTAAGGTGCCTTCGCCACGGGTGCTGCTCCTGGCACTAGGTTTATCCTAAACTCCACTTTTCGATGTGGAGGTAACCCAGGCAAGTCTTCGGGAAAGACTTCTGGGAATTCCTTCACAACGGGGGTGTCTTCGAGCTTTAGCTCCTTGGTCTCCTAATCAACAACATGAGCAAGGAAGGCTATGCAGCCTTTTCGAAGGCACTTATGTGCCCTTATGACCAATGTGGGATGTCCCAATCCACCGCCTTATGAGGCCTAGTGCCCTCGCATCAATTGCAAGAAGGTTGTGTACTATAAGTGTCTCATCATTCGCAAGAGGGATGCGAATGATTTTCCTTATGACAAACATCTTCAGCTCTATCCTTGGTTAATCAATTCATGCTGACTTCAACGTCATGACTTCCCAAGTCAATAGGTTAAATAGAAGGTTCCTGCTTTCTACGTTCTAAAATACAATCCTTAATCACCTCATTTACTTTAACTAACCTTCCATTTGCCAATTCTAAAGAATACGGGACGTCTATCCTACTTGAAACTAGGCCAAGTAGGTTCTTAAGTTCTATGGATACGAGGCTAAAGTCGGCGCCAGTGTTTATCAAAATGAATGCATAGAGTTGGTTAGTAGGGAATGTACCCGTACCGCATTTGGATCCTGGCGTGCTTCACGAGCTCCGATCGTGAAGAGTCTTCCTTGCTTGGTCCTTCCTAGGGCAATCTTTCCTAAAGTGCCCCACGTCACCACATTTGAAACAACCTGGAACTCTACCATTATCGTTTTCGTCTTGGTTGCAGTCATCATTTCCCCCTTGTTTGGGATACTTCGCCCAACAGCCATCTTTATTGTGTCCTTCTTTTCCACATCTGTCGCACTTAGGCCTTATACATCGACCTTCATGGTGAAATTTGTGCTCGTCACATCTCAGTTTAGTCCCCAAATAAACCTTACCACCGGCCTTATTAGTGGCTCCATAAGCTTTCATGCCATGAGGCGGGTTCACTTCCCTTCTTTTGTTTGCATTATAGTTGTCATAACTGACTTGGGTGCCTTTCTTCAGGTTCAAAAACTTTCTTTTATTGTTGCCCAATGGCTCCACATGAGTCTCTTTCTTGTTTGTCTCAGATCCCGAAAACTTTCCCATACGAAGAGCTTCTTCAGTAAGCGTAACACTCAAACCGATAGCCTCCGTGATGGTTGGAGGCTTTGTGGTAGTAACCATGCTTAGGATTTGAGGCGCAAGTCCCCAAATGAACCTCTCGATTCTCTTGAATTCCGGCTCGACGAGATAGGGGACGACCCTTGATAAATCATGGAAGCGCTGGATATACTCGGCTATTTTCGGACCATCCATTTTTAAGTTCCAGAATTTCATTTCCAATTTCTGAATCTCTGCTCAAGAACAATACTTTTTGTGCAATAACTCCTTCAGTTCATCCCATGTTAATGCATATGCAGCAGTTTCACCCAATGTCTACACCTGAAGGTTCCACCACAAGAGCGCTCCGTCAAGAAACAGCCCAGAAATGTACGTAACTCTTTGTTCCGGAGCACATTTGCTCATTCTCAATACGGAGTCCGTTTTCTCCGTCCAGCGTATGAAGGCGACAGCACCCCCAGTGCCATCGAAATTTAGGGGCTTGCGGTCCAAGAATTGTTTATAGGTACAGCCGATTGGGGGGTTATTTCTAGAGGTACCACCGCTATGTTCGGAGCGGAGGGCCTCGTGCTGAGCGATGGCTTGTGAGATGCGCTCTTGTAGTTCGGCTTTTGTCCTTGGTAACGTATTAGTGTCTGTGTCACGTCTGGGCGGCATTTTCTTCTGGCAAAAAGGTATTGGGTAGGTTAGACAACATTCCATAATTTTCTATGAGGTATATATCACCACAAGTAAACATGTAGTCACCTAACATCACTTGCACATATAATCAACAATGTATAAGTAAGAAAACAAGCACTGAGCTTTCATATATGCTTGACAACTTGACTTATTGTTTTTATCAGAGGAAAACAAAATGAACTCGAGGTTACATCACCTCGGTCATGCAAGTTCCATAATAGGAAAGTAGTAGTTATTTTTCCTTCTATATTGGTTTTCTTAGGTCTTCAGTTTTACAGAAACGGGTATTCTTCCCAAGAGATAGGGGTTGTGCATTTCTACCACATATAGGGGTGATAGAGAGTGTAAAATTGTTGAATCTTTCCAGAGTGTTAGCCATTTTCACTTGCTTAGATATCGGTTCCTAAACGACTCGTATACGGGTAGAAGTTGTTGGTGCATGCGTCTGTCGACTTCGTCTTGTATCGAGTCTTGAATGTATATAGATAGATCAGGGCACGTAATACGAGAAAACTGTCAAAAATAGGTCAACAGGTAATTTCACACGAAATTACAAGTTGTAATTTCGCTTGAAATCAACAAGTGATTTCAAACGAAATCATCTTGTTAATTCCGCTCGAAATGGTAATTCCGTGTGAAACTGATTTCGCTTGAGCCTGTTCAAGCGGAATTAGATTGCCTATATATAGGAATGTCCTGATTTCGTTTCAAGTAGACTTGTATGTGTGATTCCGGAGCCGAAGTGCTACCGAAGTGTCGTTTCGCTGTAAAACTTTTTCAAATCAATTAGAAAGACAGTTAAAGTGAATATCTAGCTGAATCGAACTCGATATGTCTGTTTTCACCTTTCATATTGAGTAGAACGCCTCTGAACGACTCATTTCGGGTCAGAACACGATCCTACATGTGGTATCAGAGCTCAGGAAGAGGAGTTCTACCGTATTCAGCTTGATTTCATCAGATTTTCTAACTTCTACACCTTCTTTTCTAAATTGAACAAAATTTCACGGTCAAAATGCTTTGAATTTCACACATTATGTGCGAAATTGTGTTTTAACAAAGCCTTGAGAGAATTGGACCTAAAATCGAGCTAAAACTTTATCAATTTGGCAAAAGTTTGACCGAAATGATGACATCAGCATAATTTCGTTTGAAATGGCACATAATTTCGCACGAAATTAGGGTTTAATTCCGCTTGAAATAGCCTTATTTCGCATCAGAGTGTAATTCCGTTTGAAAGTTTCAAACGAAATCAGTAATTCTCCTTCAAATCGTGATTCCGTTTGAGTTGGGATTTCGTTTGAAATTGTCTTCCAAGGTATCTCGCTTCAACAGGTGATTCCGTGTGAAATAGGTGATTTCGCTTGAGATTGATTTCATTTGAAGATAATCTCGTTTCAACGGGTATTCCGTTTGAAAGTGCTATTTCGTTTGAAAGTGTCTGTTTTGTGAAAAAGTTTACCGAATCATGGAAGAGGAATTCTATAACGCGTTTGCTACATCACCATCTACTCCAGTGGCCATTGCTTAAAACATGAACATGGAAAATGAGACTGGAACTTTGCAAAAACCCCCGAAGCTAATGGGAATTGAAGAGTATTATGGTTGGAAAGATCGATTTGAAAACTGGGTTCAAGCTAATCATTTGAGATCTTGGGAATGTGTTGAGAAAAAGTATGTACTACCCACGTACAGACTTGGGAATTGAAAAAAAATTATGAATTTACGGATAAAGAACGAGACATGTGCAAAGCAGAAAAGATGATGATCAGTTTACTCCAGCAAGCCATTAAAGAAGACATATTCGTATTGCTTCAACATGATAAGACTTCACGTTCAATTTGGGAAGCACTTCGAATTAAGTTTGAAGGTAGTGAAAAGATGATCAAGAGTAAAAAATCATTGTTAAAGAAAGAATTTGATCTATTTTCAAGTTTGCCGGGAGAAGACACAAAGAAATTAATTGAAAGATATTGTCACTTAGAAAGATCAATGTCATTGTTAAATATCAACAAAGATCGTGAGGAATGGGTTGACAAATTAGCTGATGCTTTGCCTCAAAAAGAGTGGGGAACATACTTGTTGATTTTGAAAAATACTGGAGAATATGATGGTTTGACAATTTCTCAGTTCATCGAAAAGATTGAAGGACAAGATCTTGAGCAGCAAAAAATCGCTAGGATGAACAATCCAAGTGCACAACAAGATGTTAAGATGTACTTCAAAGGGAGTGTTCAAAATGTTGAAGCTAGTCCGAAAGTCCAAACTGCTTTCAGTGCAGAAAATTCATCTGGATCTGTTAATCAAAATCCAAGCAGCAGCAATGGATTCTATTCATACCCAAGTGTGAATCCAAAGAATTCAACATCAAATCATCAGTTTCAAAGCTCAAATAGCAGCAATGGTCAAGTTTTAAATTGCAACATTGCATTACATCTTCAGAATGGCCAAAATTTCTCTGAAGAGGTTGTTAAAGGTCATATGTCATTACTTGCTACAGTGTTAGAGTCATATGAAGGGTTAGTTACTGGAAGGATCGGAAATCCTATGCTGACGAAAGAGGATTACGATCAAATAGATGCAGAAGAGATGGAGCTTATGGATATTAAATGGTGTTAAGCTAGTATTTTGAGGAGAGCGGAAAAGTTTAAGATGATTACTGGAAGAGATGATTTCAGAGATGCTAATGTTTCTACTTTGGGTTTTGATAAATCTAAAGTTACTTGTTTTCGATGCAAGGAGAAAGGACATTTCAAGAGGGAATGTAAAAATCGAGAAGCAAGTGGAGCACATAATCCGTTCGGTGAAAATGATTACTATAGGAAAGCAATTTATCAACAAGTTGCTCATCAGCCGTATCAACAAAAAGAACCACAAACTGCTCATGCTAAAATGATTGTAGAAGCGAATAAGAAAGCTTATTATGGTATAATCGATCAAGATGATGAGAAAATGGCTGAAGGTTTTAGTTGGGACAAATACATTCCACCTGATTCCAAAAAGGTAGCTCTCACTGCACAAATTATTCAAGAGCCAGTGTTTCATCAATCATCATTTGATGACAGTGATGATGAGGAAGAATTGCATATTAATATTGCAAAATCTCATCTATCTCCTGAAAGTTTTCAATTTTATTTTGCAGATCGTGTGGAAAAGCTAAAGGAGATACGAGCATCAAAGGAACAGAAATAGATTAAGAGTAAAAGTGTTGATCAAGAAGTGAAGAATGAACAAAGTGAAGAAGTTGAATTCACTGAGAAAATGAGTGATACTGAGAAGGTGATTGAAGTTGAAAAAGTGGTTGAAGTAGACAAGATAGTAGAAATTGAAAAGATTATTGAGGTCATCAAACCGTGTCTAAAGTGTTTGGAATCTTGCAAGCAGTGTGCAGAGAAAGATGAAAAGTTGAGTGAACAGGAGAAAATGAAAGAGGCATTATTGTTCAATCTTAACTATGTGAAAGAATCGTATGACGTGTTGAATAGAACAGTAACTGGTCTACAAAAGACAAATTCTGAAAGAGAAGATGCGTTGACAATGATGAATGCTACGATGATGACAAAGAAGAAGGCCATTAATCATTACATTGAAGAATGTGCCAAGTTGAAACAAGAATTGGAGAGAGAAAAGATAGAAAATGAAAGAATCAGACGATTACTGCAAAGTTATTCTAGTACTGCAAATTATAACAAGTGTCCGCCTCCGATCTGGGAAGGTTATTCTCCCAGAAAACCAAATGAGGAGCAAGTCAAAAAGGTTGTCAATATAAAGTTAAAGTCCGAAACAACTGATAAGTTACCAGAAAATATTGATGTCACATTCACATCGTCTGACACTGATCATGAGTCTGAGTTAATAAAAAAGGTGGTCGATCAGGTGTTGGATAAAGATGAGGAGTCGGAGTCAAAGTCTGAGTCTGAAAGATCGGGATCATCATCAGTTGACAGTCAAAAGTCGTCGATCAAAAGGGTTTACAATAAAGAATTCTTGTTATCAAAATCTAATTTGAATGACGAACCAATCAAAGTAGCATATACTTTGAAGGATTCAGACAAATTATATTATGATGAGGAATTTCCAATAAGAGGTGTTAAACCAGAAATGATTAAAGAGGTTTTCAAACTAACAGAAATTAATATTTCTGAAATAAAAGATGTAAATCTTTTTTATAAACCTAATTCTTACACCTCAAGAGTTCAACAACGTTTAAACAAGAAAAAGGGTTACAGTTCTGGTTCAGGTTATCGAAAGAAACCAAACTATAACGGTAATTTCAAAAAGAAAGGTCTGGGTTTTGTTCCACCGAAAAATCATAAAAATGAGAAAACTTATAAAACAAAAACTGTATTTGTTTTAGGGACAAGTTCGGAAGAAGAGGAAAAGAGCTCGTTCTGGAAATAATCAAACAGAGAATTCCTTGCTAAGAAGCACGAGAGAATGAAGAATAGAGCTTATCAAAGAAAGGAAACAAGAATCTGTTACAGATGTCAAGAAGTTGGTCACATTTTCTGGAACTTTCCTAAGGCAACCAACATCAAACAGGAAGTTGTTTCTAAACTCAAAGAAAAGATTGTTGAGAAAAATGAACCACCAACTGAAAAATTCAAAGTTTTCAAAAATTCAACATATGAAGTTGGTGAATGCTCAAAGAAAAGATTTTACAAAAGAAGAGTTAATCTTGACAATCAACTGTGGGTTGTTAAGAATCAGATGTGAAATCTGGCGATGAATCTGATTCCACAAAGTCGGAGGAGCCACATGTTGATGTAAAAGAAGAAAATTCAGTTCCTCCAGTGGATGATGATAATTTTCCACCATTGAAGGCTGAAAATTTTAAACAAAAGGTTGATAAAGTTGAAATCTCGAATCAATTCTATTCTGAAAAGAAAGAATTTGATTTCAAAAAGATTTTTAATGGAAATGTGAAAAAGATTTTTGGGAAAATGGTCAATGGGAAGGCCAAAGGGGTTAAAGAATTTTACGAATCAAAGAAGGCAACTTACAGCCCAACACCAAGTGAAGTTGAGAAGGTTACACCTAAAGCTGGTCAGGCTTGGGTGTCTGTGTTCTTTACTTGAAAATCCTGACTTGCCGGAGCTCCCAGGTTGGTAAGAGTGGAGCAGGAATCGGCATCTTTCTTGAGAAATTCACGTTTGTGATTTTTCGATTTACAAGTGGTAAATCAGGGACATTAATTTGTACTGGATTTTCTACAAGTGGTATTGTTGATAAAATTTAAAATTGTTAAATTTTTCAAGTGAATTTGTGAAAAACAAAGTGATGAGTTTATTCCCAAGTTTACAAGTGTTAAAATCAACAAGTCTAATTTTTCGGAAAAATCATTTGATTAAAACAAACTTAAGCGTTTTGAAATCATAATGGGAAAATAGTTTGTTGTGAGGGGGGAGTTCTGATTGTTTATGCCAAGTGGATGGCGAATTGAAGTGATTCGATATCAGTTGTTACTTTGTTTGTACAGTTTGTTTTCAAATTTTTTTAAATGATTTTGAATTTAGGGGGAGTAAGAATTTTCAGAAAATCCAAAAACATTTGAAAATTTGAAAAAGGCAAAAACATGATAAAATTCAAAACGAGTTTTGTTGTATAAAAGAGGAAATGATAGTACATCAGTGGACGATCACAGCATGCTAAAGAATTGGAAAGTCAAATGTTATAAACAGTCTCACTAATGATGTGCCAGTAGGTTTTTGCACATTTAGTAGATTGTGACGAGATATAAACCTAAATTTCAAACTTACTTATATCATGGTGAACATATCTCGGATATATGGGTAACCCCCGAAATCTTGTTTGAAAGGTCCCTCTTTCTGAGATACTAGGTCTTTATGCTCAGTGATATCTGGGGTATAATCCCGGGACATCTGATTTTGCGGAAGCAATGGCCTAGTCCCCGTATAATACTTTACGCTTGCTTGAAATATAGCCCACCCTCAACATAAAAAATGATAAAACATTGAAAAATGTTAATCATGTGCTGTTGAAGAAAAGATTCTCTAAAGGGAACATACCAAAAGTCGAAGCCGTCATCTCTCTGATTTTGCGGAAGCAATAGCCTGAGCTCTCACGGCCCTCGCAATTTAACCCCTTACAGATGTCATCTAGGTATACTCACCTGTAAGACTGAATATTAGGATCTGGATACGGGAGTATATTCTGAGGTGGGACACGCGAATAAGTTTAAGTCTCTAAAACACTAATATCGTATCTCGAAACAGTTGAACTTTGTGTGAAAATTTAAGTGGATCAGTATACTGACAATCTAAGTGAATTGTTTAGAACTTAAAATGTTTAAGCTTAACGGTGTTGGTGATTTGTCTCATAATCTGATATGATCCTCTTACACAAACTCACAAAAATATTGTTTGTAAATATTTCTTTACTGTGTTTCTTTAAAATCAAAAGTCCAAAAAGATTTTCGGAGTGTTTTAGCATAAATTTTGAAAAATTCAAAAAGATTTTCGACAACTGATGTTGGAGAGCTGATTTTCAAATTTCCAAGTGCTAAACATGTTGAGCATTTCGTGAGGGGGAGTCGGTGTTTAAATGAGAAAAGATTTTGTATTTTTGCCTACAAGTGGTCATCAGAAGCTTTTAAAGTGTTAAATCATTCTGGAAAGATATCTGCAAGTGATATATAAATTTGCAAAATTTTAAATTTGTGAAATTTATTTTTGGGTAGAGATTTGTGCAGGAAATAGTAGAGCCGATCACAGATCTTGGGATAAAAGATTGTAAAGCCAAGTTCAGATCCTGATGTTCACGCAAGCTGAGGATGCTGATGAACTTAAGGAATCAAGAGATCTGATCAAGAAAATTAGAGTAAGATAAGAGCCAGGTGGAGATCTGGAGATGAAGAGAAGACAGAGATTGAGGAAGTTTTACATTGTCAGATATTTTGAAAGAATTCGAGAAAGACTCATAAAGACTGAAGATTGAAGACTCGTCAACAATCGAGGGGGAGTCTGTTGGTGCATGCGTCTGTCGACTTCGTCTTGTATCGAGTCTTGAATGCATATAGATAGATCAGGGCATGTAATACGAAAAAACTGTCAAAAATAGGTCAACAGGTAATTTCACACGAAATTACAAGTTGTAATTTCGCTTGAAATCAACAAGTGATTTCAAACGAAATTATCTTGTTAATTCCGCTCGAAATGGTAATTCCGTGTGAAACTGATTTCGCTTGAGCCTGTTCAAGCGAAATTAGATTGCCTATATATAGGAATGTCCTGATTTCGTTTCAAGTAGACTTGTATGTGTGATTCCGGAGCCGAAGTGCTGCCGAAGTGTCGTTTGGATGTAAAACTTTGTCAAATCAATCAGAAAGACAGTTAAAGTGAATATCTAGCTTAATCGAACTCGATATGTCTGTTTCCGCCTTTCATATTGAGTAGAACGCCTCTGAACGACTCATTTCGGGTCAGAACACGATCCTACAGAAGTGTCAGACACGAAGTAGGCAAAGACAGATTTCCTACTTTATAGAGTGCTATAGCAACTATCTAGGTATTGTTCTACTAGATGAAGGTGTGAACACTTAGAAATTTTTTGATGGGTGGTGATCATTAGCTTGACCCACAGAGTCCACCAGGATTCCCTATGCACTACAAGTTGTTATTACGTGGGCCCCCGTAATAATAAATTGTCTTGCATGGTTACCCCAATTTTCCCTCGTTCAAAGCTAATGATCAACCAAAGAGGGGGCATTACTGTCCTTATACCTCTGACATGGAAAGGACCATTGTGGTGGTCCACGCGCTAGCATCCGTTATCGTTACGTGCGAATAGGCACGCTGCTTAGGCGTAATAGGAATAAGAAGAATTCCTAGTAGTTGGAGGGGCACCTTCTAGATGAGTACTTCATCTTCCTTGTCTGGTCAAGAGTGTCGTCAATCTTGTTTCACAAAGGCCACAGGGACCTCGTCCTGCTGATAAGGTTGTTATCCAAGGTTGCCTCATCCGCCTCGCCGTCACTACTGTAGTCAGGCACCTTCACATTCGAGAGGGAAGGACAACCATCTTCTATGGAAACCAGCTCAGGATCTCGTTTGGTAATCACTCCAGCCATGAGCTCCGCAATAAACGTGAGGTCGACAGTCTCATCGTGCGAGTCAAGAACAATAATAGGATTTGGAGTCGAAGGTATCTCGTTCACGTCAATAATTATTCCGTACACTTACATGCATATATATTAATGAATAAATATGTTACTTAGTATAAACAGGAAAATAGATGCATCATGTCACATATAAGTCTCGTTTGTCCTTTCGGAGGCGGGGGGGTCATTTTGTCTTTGGAAAGTCTATCTCACGTAGACTATACCTCAATTGGCACTTTAACTTTGGGTATTCTCCTCCCTACTAATGTCCTTGCCTTGTCTTTTCTTCGAAAAAAAATGTTTGACTCGTGGATCTTGGTGATTTCCTAAATGCAATGAAAAACCTTTTTGTAAAAAAAATGTTTTCGTGAGAGAGTCCTAGTGATTGTAGTCTAGACTCGAGAAGGAATCCTAGTTCACTACAATCGAAGCTCTGATACCAAACTGTCACACCCTGACTTTTACGGAAGCGTATGCGTGTGACTTTATTTGGTTCTCATTACATTCGATTATAATAAACAACTATATGATCAAAATAATGTTCATCTATTCATAAAGTTCAAAACATTACAAACACCAGTCATTTAAGTTTCAAACAACACAACCTCTGATTAAGTTACAAACCAACAAAAGTGGATGACATCTAAACTTGAAATTTACATCCAGAAACAACACCAGCGCCCAAGATCCAACTTGTTTCCTGAAATACATGTAATTTTGAAAACATCAACAAAAGTTGAGCGAGTTCATGCGTTTTGTATGAGTACTGATAAACTTGTAAACATTTCCGAGACTCCTTTGAAAATTGGTATGAAAAGCGTCTATGAACAGATCAATTAATGTTTTGCACTGACATTAATGTATGTGAAGACATAGGGAGTACTCAATCGGAATATATAATTGTCGGTGTCGAATCCCCTCGACTATGTCGAATTCCCCTCGATTGTGTCAAATCAACTTGACTGTGTCAAATTCCCTTGACCGTAGCAAATCACCTTGACTGTGTCAAATCCCCTTGACCGTTGTCAAATCACCTCGACTGGGACACTAAAGCACTCTAAGTGGTCACATAAGGACCATGAGTGGGGCTCGGCCGTACCCGTTAGATCTAACCTTTGTCCATGATTCTTATGAGAGTTATTGGCATTCCAGTTTCAGCCTATGCTCACATGATCTAATACTTCATTTCAAAGTCATATCATACCATTGGAACATATGTAACATGTATTCCACTCCCGAGAGTTATAAATCCGAAAACATTTAAGAGAAAAGGGGGACATGAACTCACAAGTTTGCGTCCTGCTATCTCGTATGCTCAAAGATCCTTCTAGGAGTCGTACAACTACCTACACACGTGTTTTATTAGACGTTTAGGTCGTGTAACGACTCTTTTGTCTTAGTTGTTCATTAAGACTTGTTTTGGAAATCTTGGTGTACTTTGAGTTACATCTTTGATGTACATTATATAATTTCAAAGTATATAATTACTAGTTAAAAGAGTAATATTTTAACTTAAATTATATCCATCCATTTATTTGGAATATTGCCAAGATAATCTCTCTTTGGCTTGTCTCCCTTGTAATTCCCCCATGAATATATCCCCAAGGATGGGTATAATTATAGTTCTGTATTTTTAGTCTTGTGTATTTTGCCAAGTATTGGTGGCGTATTCCGGTGTGTATTTGTACGTACGAGAATACGTATCTTTATTGTATTTATTAAGTATTCTCATACTTAATTTTGTATTTAACTTTCCGGAGTATTATTTTTAACCAATAAAAATTCACCAATATATATTCTTAGAATATATATTTTAAGAAATCTTTTATAGAAAAATTATCTATAATTTCTTCTTGACAAAAATATTTATATTTTCATATAAATTCCAAAAATAATATATTTTCAAGTTTAACTTAGAAAATATTTTTAAATCCATTTTTCACCCCAAAAATAATATATTCTAAATTTGTTTAAGAATATATATATATTTTCTCCAAAAATATTATATTTTCTAATTATTCAAGAAAACATATATATTTTCCTTTACTCAAAAATAATATATTTTCTTCTTGACAAAAATATGATATATTCTTGTAATGATTATAAAAATCATATTTTTCGTATCCTTGGTTTCCAAAATACCGTTTTACTCAATTGTCAAAATATATATATACGAACTCAATTTCCGGAATATTTATGTAGGTTATATTCCTTGTTCGGTTTGTCCAATTTTTTTAGTATAAATTAGATATTTATTTTCTTGGGATTTTGGTAATATTTTGTATTATAATTCTTGGTATTTTGGTAAGTTACATTATTTCAAGTCCTAAAATAATATGACTAATACACATAATATACAAGTAATCACACAAATTGTGACATCTAAATATATATTTTCCTAAATACATATTTAGTCACTTTTATTATCAAAAATCAACCTCCAATATTTGTAATTTTTGTAACAAAATTATGGCAAATTTTATATAAAAAACCATGGTTAAAATATACTTGTAAACACTTGTTTAAAAATATTTTTCTAAGTGTTTAAATTCTAGAAAAATTTTGCCATGGTTTCCCCTTAAAAATGGAGGTTTCCATGCTTTCGAAGCATATCATTTTCTTTTAAAATCATTGTAGGATCGATTTCGGATCCGAATGAGTCGGTTAGAAGAGCTTTTCACCAAAACAAGAGGCGGAAACAAGTGTTTCGGTGCAATTCAGCGAGTATTCACTTTAATCTGTGTTTCTATTGATCAGGAAGCTTTTTACAATCACGACAACACTTCGGCAGCACTTCGTGGCTCACCGGAAGACAACACCTGGAACTATATGTGATTTCGCCCCAAATGACCCTATTTATAGGTTTTCTGATTTCGCTCCTAATGACATGATGTCATTTGGAGCGGAATTAACATGTAAATTAGAGCAAAATCAGGATATACACACCTCGGGCGGAATCACTTCCTAAATACAATTTCTAGGATTCTGTGCCCTGTTCTAGCCTATTCGATACAAGACTCGATACAAGACGTAGGCGACAGACGGATGCACCAACAAACTCCCCCTCGGATGTTGACGGAGTCTTCAGTGTCGAGTCTTCGGTTGTCAAACGTTCAGTCTTTATCAGTCTTTGTGCTTCTCTCTGAAATTCTCCATTGTAAGCATCCTCAATCAATCTCTTACTCTTTCTTGTAATCTTCAGGATCTGAATCTGGCTCTACTATCTTCAGACTCCCTCTCGATGTCTTCAGACTCCCCCTTTCACTAAGCTGGGATCAAAGTCTGGAATTCACTTTCACCAGATTCTTAGATCATAACCTGGCACTCATCTAGCTCAGGTTTCGGAACCTGGCTAACCTGCACAACTCTACCCAAAAATAAGTTTCACAAATTTTAAACTTTTAAAATTTAAAAACTATTTGCAGAAAATCTTCAAAATGATTTGATCTCTGTAGTCACTTGTAAAAATTTCTTCATACACTCTCTCCCAAACCTGTTCGTCAAGTTTAGCACTTGGAATTTTGAACGTCAGCTTTTCAACACTAGTTGTCGAAAATCTTTTTGGATTTTTTCAAAAAAAAATTTATGCTAAAGCACACTTAAAATCTTTTTGGATTTTTGAATGAAAATGCAATAAAGAAATATTTACAAACAATATTTTTGTGAGTTCGTGCAAGAGGATCATATCAGTTTATGAGACAAATCACTAACACTGTTAAGCTTCAAACATTTTAAGTTCTAAACAATTCACATAGATTGACGATATTGTTATCCACTTAAACTCAATCTAAAAACTTTCGAAATGCTTACCGATACGTTAAGGTATATTAATTTTGCACTAAGTTCTTATGGACCCCACAATCTCAGCATATCCCCTCATCATGCAATACACTATCTCAAGCAATGCCTTTAAACTTTTATCAACTGTTATTTGTGCGAAAACAAAGCAGAATGTTTAAACATTAACAATCAGGTCGATACTTCCGTATACGCAGAGAAAGTCCAATGTTTAAACAAAATAAGAAAAATAAAACAAGTTGAAGTTGTTTAGGCTTTAACCACCAGGTCAATACTTCCGTATACGCAGAGGATGTCCAAAGCTTAAACGAAACACCAAAGAAAATAAAGCAGAACGTTTAGGCAACAACATCCAGGTCGATACTCACGTATACGCAGAGGATGTCCGATGCTTAAACAAAATAAAGAAATAAAACAAGTTTAAATCTTTGCAAAATGAAATGCACAATCACAGTGACTTTTCAGCAAAGTTGTAAAAGTTCACAAACTTAACCAGTTTTATGTCTTTCGACAATCAGCGATTACTGAGTAGGCACACAGTCAAGAAGGACAAAACTAAGTACTATGCTTTCGACCATGTTTCCCACTAGAACTAGGCTTTTTCATTTAAGTTTGTATCGTTATCGCAAATCTACTAGTCTAGCTGAGCCTATCGTCACATCCTTAGTGAGATCGTTTATCACATTTTAACTTTCCATTTCTTTAGCATGTTGTGACAGTCTACTGATGTACTATCATTTCCTCTTTTATGCAACAAAAGCTCATTTTTTGTTTTATCATGTTTTTGGCTTTTTCAAATTTTCTAATGTTTTTGGATTTTCTGAAAATATACTCCCCCTAAAATACAAATACATCTAAAGAAAATTTAAAACAAACTGTACAAGAACATGACAACTGATATCGAATTGCCTCAATTCGCCATCCACTTGGCATAAACAATCAGAACTCCCCCTCACAACAAACTATTTTCCCATTATGATCTCAAAACACTTAAGTTTGTTTTAATAAAAATGGTTTTTCCGGAAAATTAGTTTTGTTGATTTTACCATTTGTAGGTTTGGGGAAAACTCATCACATTGTTTACCAACTCTTTTAAATGATAGTTAAATCAAGTTCAACTTAATGACCTTGATTAACCACTTGTAAGATCTAATATCAAACATTTTCAACCAATCATCATCTGTTGGTTGAATTCTCAAAGTGCCGATTCCTACTCCTCACTTACCAACCTGGGAGTTCCGGCAAATCACACTTATATACAAATAATTTTCATAAACAATGAATGATGCCGATTCATGCTCCACGATTACCAACTTGGGAGCTCCGACAAGTCAGGTTTTTACTGTTTGAAAAATATATCCACCCAAGCCTGACCTTCCTTGGGTGTAACAACCTTTTCTTCATCTTTACTTTCAACAGACTTATGAACATTCATTTTGGAAGCATAAAATTCTTTAACTCCTTTGGCCTTACCATCAACCATTTTTCCAAAAATGTTTTTCACATTTCTGTTGAAAACCTTATCAACATCAAATTTCTTCTTGTCATAATAAAATTGATTTGAAATTTCAACTTTCCCGACTTTCTTTTTAAAATTTTCAGCCCGCAGAGGTGGAAAATTCACATCATCCACATTCGGAACTGATTTCTCAACCTTTTCTTTAACAACTTTTGGCTCCTCTGATTTTGTGGAATCAGATTCATCACCAGAACTGTTCCCTGAACCCTTAACAACCCATTTTTGATTTTTCAGATTTTCTTTTCGTTTTACCACATTCTTTGAACATTCACCAATCTCAAAGGTTGAATTTTCAAAGCCTGTAAACTTTCTGGTTGTAAGTACAGTTTTATCAACAACTTTTTCTTTCATTTTACCAAAGACTTCCTATTTTGGTTTGAATGTTTTCGGACAATTTCTAGCAATATGACCAGCAGTTTTGCACTGAAAACAGGTTCTTGTCTCAATCTTCTTCTGAATAACACTTTTCTTCATCTCATCTTGTTTCTTTGCAAGGAATTCTTGGTTTGTCTGCTTTCTGAACGCTTGCTCTTTCTCAGCTTCTAAAGAGTTTCCTGAAACAAACACAATTTTTGGTTTATAAACTTTTTCATTTTTATGATTTTTTGGTTGATTAAATCCTAATCTTTTCTTTTTGAAATTACAGTTATGGTTTGGTTTTTTATGAATACCAGAACCAGAACTGTAACCCTTTTTCTTGTTTAATCTTTGTTGCACTCTTGAGGTGTAAGGTCTTGGATTTTCAGAAAGATTAATATCTTTTATTTCAGAAATGTTGATTTCTGTTAGTTTGAAAACCTTTTTAATCATTTCAGATTTAACACCTCTTATTGGAAAAATCTCATCAGAATATAATTTGTCAGAATCTTTCAAAGTATATGCTACTTTGACTGGTTCGTCATTCAAATTAGATTTTGATAGCAAAAATTCCTTATCATAAACCCGTTTGTCCTTTTTGATTGTTGACTTTGACTTGTCAGACCCAGACTTTGACTCGGATTTGGACTCCGGTTTTGACTCCTCTATGTCATCTTTGTCTAACACCTGATCGACCACACTTTTTATCAATTCGGACTCATGATCAGTATCAGATGATGTGAACGTAACATCAATATTTTCTGGCAAATTATCCGACGACCCTGACTCCCACTGTAAGTTAATTGCCTTTTTGACTCTTTCGGAATTTGGATTTCGAGACAAATATCCATTTTCGACCGAGGGCGGACATCTATTGTAGACAACACTTGGTTTCTTACCAGAAGTTTCTACTTCATCCTCTTCTTTTGTCTCGGAATTCTTTTCTTCCGAAGTCTTCTCTTCTTCAAATGTCTTCATTCTTTCAACAATCGGATAAATCCTGTCAACAACAAAAGTAGAACATGAGTAACTTTTCAATAAATTGTTGACTCTTTCAGTTTCAATCTTTTGTGTTGCCAACTTCAATTCCAGCTCAGCACACTTCTCTGTGTAATAGTTGACATCATCAAGCTGTCTCATGTAAGCTCCTCTGAGTGTATTCAATGCAACAGCTTGTTCACTGTTCGAATCAGTGTACTTGTTAATCTCTCTGTTCAAAGTATCATAAGATTCTTTCAATCTTTTTATGTTGTATAACAGCTTGTTGTTTTGCATGATCAAAGAATCACAATTTAAACACTTTTCAGGAACTTTGACTGCTTCAGTATCAACTTTGATTTCAAATTCTGGAACATCTTTGACTGTTCTTTTCGTTTGGAAAAACTCAACTCTTTTCTTTTTCTCGGCTTCAGCTTTTAACCTCTCTTCTTCTTCTTCCTCTTCTTCAATTTTTCTCCATTTTTCTTCTTCAGCTTCTCTGACTTTTCTGCATTTTGCAGCCCATTTTTCATCATAAGCATTAGCAATAAAAGCTTTACCATTTGACATCTCTTTTTCCATAAATTCTTTATCTGGGCAAAAATTGTCCCAACTGAACCCTTCTGGCAATTTTTCATCATCTTGATCTGCCAAACACACTTTACTTTCTGTTGGAATGTATTTATCCCAGCTAAATCCACCATCCTTGCCTTGATTAACCAGACACGCTCTCTTTGAATCTTCAATTTCTTTTCTCCCATGTGCAGTTTGAGCCTGATGTGGTGCCTGTTGTTGTTGATATGGCTGTTGTGTGACTTGATGAAAAATCGCCTTTTTGTAGTAATCGTTGTTTCCGAAAGGGTTTTGAGCTCCACTAGCTTCACTATTTGTGCACTCCCTCTTGAAATGCCCCTTTCCCTGCAACAAAAACAAGTAACTTTAGTCTTATCAAAACCTAAAGGTGAAACATGTGCCTCGCGAAAATCATCTCTGCCAGTAATTTGTTTAAACTTTTCAGCCCGTCTCAACACACTAGCCATGCACCATTTAATATCCATCAATTCCATATCCTCGGCATCAATATGATCGTAATCCTCTTTCGTAAGCAGTGGATTTCTGATCCTCCCTGCAACTAATCCTCCATAGGATTCAAGCACGGTCACCAACAAAGACATGTGACTTTTAGCAACTTCCTCAGTATAGTTCTGATCATTCTCAAGCTTTAAGGAAATGTTACATTGAAGAACTTTTCCATTCTTTGTCGTGGAAAACTGTGGATCATAGGTTGAAAATGAAGAGAATCCAGTTGTGTTGCTTGATCCCTGAGACGTATTTTCAGAAGAACCTTTTGCATTATACGCAGTTTCAACCTTTGGAGAAAAAATTGTCTTTTCACTAACACCACTCTTGAAATACAAGCTGATGTCTTGTTCTCCATCGTAGTTCTTCATCCTGGCGATCTTTCTCTGCTCCATCTCTTGAGCTTCCAGATGTTTGATAAACTCACCCAGTGTTAATTTTTTATATTCTTTTCGATTGTTTCTCAACATCATCAGGAATGTTCCCCAAGTATCATGTGGTAACGCATCTGCAAGTTTCTCAATCAACTCATCAGTATCCTTTTTGATGCCTAGCTTCGTCATATTTCTCACCAAGTTACAATATCTTTCAATAATCTGCTTGGTGTTTTCGGATTTCAACCCACGAAATAGATCAAATTCTTTCTTCATGAGAGACATCTTGTTTTTAAGCATATCATCACTTCCTATAGACGTTGCTTCCAATTCAGTCCAGATTGAATAAGCACTTCCATCATGTTGAAGCAAAATCAGAATGTCCTCTTTGATCGCTTGCTGAAGCAGACTCACCATCAATTTTTCATCTCTATACTTCTTTTTCTCCTCAGCACTCATATCTCTGATTGTTAACTGAATACCATTCCTTGTGGGTCTTTCATATGGAACTTCAGTGTGTTCCCAAGCATCCAAGTGATAAGCTTCAACCCAATTACCAAAGCGTTCGGACCAACCATTGTAGTCATCAATATCCAAGAGCTTAGGCGGTTTCTGTGATGTCCCGGTTTCATTTTCAAGCAAAGCATTCTGAGTAATGGTGATAGGACTAGCAAATGCATTGTAGAACTCGTTATCCATTGTTCAAGTTTCCAAAATTATCAAAAATTTCAAGTTCAGGCGAAATCAGGTTTTGGAGCGGAATCTCAAAGTTCAACTGGAGCGGAATCAAGCTAGATCTTTGGAGCGGAATTAATTTCAACTTTTGGAGCGAAATCACAGAATAACTTTGGAGCTGAATCAGAGATTAATTTGGAGTGGAATTAGACTGTAACTCTGGAGCGGAATCACTGATTTAAACTTTGGAGCGAAATCAGCAAAGATCTGGTAACTTTGGAGCGGAATCAATGCTGAAAGTCGATTTGGAGCGGAATCAAGACTAATTCACGAGCGGAATAAAAGCTGATGTCATCATACCATCGATCAATTTCGAGCTGAATCACAATTTTGTCAAGATTTAGTTCGATTTTGGACTTGAAACTTCTAAGGCTTTGTCAATACAAGATTCCGAGCAATATGTGCAAACCTGAACCGATTCTGACCGTAAAATGATGTTCAATTTGAAAAGAAGATGTAGAAAAACAGAAATCGCAGCTGAATTGTATAGAACTCTTCTTCCTGTGCTCTGATACCACTTGTAGGATCGATTTCGGATCCGAATGAGTCGGTTAGAAGAGCTTTTCACCAAAACAAGAGGCAGAAACAAGTGTTTCGGTGCAATTCAGCGAGTATTCACCATAATCTGTTGTTTCTATTGATCAGGAAGCTTTTTACAATCACGACAACACTTCGGCAGCACTTCGTGGCTCACCGGAAGACAAACACCTAGAACTATATGTGATTTCGCCCCAAATGACCCTATTTATAGGGTTTCTGATTTTGCTCCTAATGACATGATGTCATTGGGAGTGGAATTAACATGTAAATTAGAGCGAAATCAGGATATACACACTTCGGGCGGAATCAGCTTGATATAGGGTTTCGCTCCAAATGACAAGATGTCATTTGGAGTGGAATCACTTCCTAAATACAATTTCCAGGATTCCGTGCCTTGTTCTAGCCTATTCGATACAAGACTCGATACAAGACGTAGACGACAGACGGA
This sequence comes from Helianthus tuberosus, assembly GCA_030545235.1. Taxonomy (NCBI): domain Eukaryota; kingdom Viridiplantae; phylum Streptophyta; class Magnoliopsida; order Asterales; family Asteraceae; genus Helianthus; species Helianthus tuberosus. Next base: position 95,014,248 of record CM060410.1, read on the forward strand.
TGCACCAACAATCATCACAATTCAACAACAAATCAAACAACACTTACCATAAGCCAAAATCATGCCATTTACACTACTTCATGAACTTGAAATTTTTGTAAAAACTTGTAGTAACTTACCATGTTAATTAGTAGACTTAGTTACCCTTTAAAGTCTGCTTATTAGTTCATAAACATCATTCTTGAATATTTTAGACTTTCACAACTTGTAAATTGATTTTCTAAATATATTTCTTCTTGAATTTTTCTTGTTAATAACATGTTTCTACACTTGATTTATCACTAAAAATGTGATTAATTTCTTTAAAACTCATGTTTATGTAAATCTTGTAATTAAACTTGGTTTCTTGAGAAAACTAGTTTTGAAACCATCCATCTACAAGATTTATATTATGTTTTGTTCATCGTCATTCATAAAAACATCTTCATATTTCAAGTCCATGTTTACATAAAGGATGATCATCTTGTTTCTTCACAGAATCATCCTCCCACTTGCTAGATCATGTGTTTAATCACAATCTAGCAAGTTTCATATGATGTTTAACATCATAAACACAAATAATCAACAATCAAGAAGCATTCATACACTTAAACAACATATTTTCTTATGATTTGGAGCTTTATGTTGGAGATTATGTTCTTGATCTTTGATGTTCTTCATGTTTAGCAACTTACATATACTTTTAACCAACATAACAAGAAGTAAAATGGGATTAGGAGAGCCTTACTACTAGCACAAGGCTAGGGAAGAGATCAAGGTTGAAGATGATGATAAACTTGGTGGTTAAATTCACTAGAGAAAGGTCCTTCAACTTTTGATGCTTCCCACCTTCTTAGTTATGCTTCTTACACCTTATGATATGCTTAGAATGTTTGAAAGATGATTGAAAATGAAGGTACGGTGAGAGGGGTTTGAGGTCGTAGCTATGGAGGAAAGGTGGAAGGAATTATGTGTTGTTGAAGCATGAAGGTGAAAGTGTTCAAGACTATTGGTTATTATAGGATGATCTTCCAACATTGAATAACTTAATGGATATTATGTTTGGAATCTAAACAACAAATCATATTAATTAATTAAAAGAAATCACCATGTGGGCCCTTATGTTGGTAACCGTAAGTGGGTGGGGGGGTGTAGAGTTGAGTTTCAATTCTTGGTTACTTCCATCTAGTTAGGTTTAAGGGTTAAATTTAGGGATTTAAGTGTTTATATGATGTGTTATGATGTTTGGTAACCATAACTAGCTTTGTAACGCTAAAACAATGCTTCTAGTGAAAATTTGGTGTTTCGGGTAGTGTCCGGTTGTTCGGTTGGTTACCGGTTCGTTAAGGTGCTAAATTACGCAGTTTAGTGTACTTTATGTTGTCTTTTATAACAGTTTTGATTCCCGACACCTAGGAAGGTATTCTGGACCATTAAACCACATTTCTGCATTATATTTAGTTGTTAAAATGCTGAAATTTGCTGAATTTGGTTATTTTCTGCAGAATTCTGCAATTTTAGTGTGTTTCTGGCACTTTCCGGCACCTAAATAATCACTAGGTAAGCAGTTTTATGATCCCCACTTTCCTACTCACTATTCTAGTGTAACTCTTGGTTTCGGGTTCATTCTGCGTCTTAACATCACGTATGTCTAAGTATTGAACTCCCGTCAGTACTTCTAGTTTGTCTGATAATTGTGCTAACTTTGTTTCGTGCACTAATTGTACCATGCTGTGTTGCATTTAGTAATGATAAAAATCTTGCAACATGAAATGTCATTGTATGCATATGACAGTAATCAGAGAGTCATTCGTCTTGTTAATTCAACCATGCACATTCAATAAAGCACAGATTACTATTTATCATTGTACGGAATACATGGAAAATTGCCAGTTGTCACACAAAAGTTTTCACAATTAAAACACGGACGATTAACGATTGGTTTATAACACGGACGAATGACAAATGGTTTATAACACGGACGAATGACGATTTGGTTTATATCACGGACGAATGACAAATGGTTTATAACAAGGACGATTTGGACGATGGTTTATGGTAAGTGATTAGATAACGAGACGGGTGTAATGTGATAAAAGCATGGTGGATACGCCGCTGGTACTTCCTATATATAAGTGTTTTTATCATATTACATGTTGTAGCGTTATCTAAATCACTTTGACAAAATGTTTTCAAACGATGTCACGCAATGATTTTCACTTAAAGATATAAACCATACGAAGTTTTCTTTCAAGACGATTTACTACTTGGTTTTTACAAAAACAAATGTTTTAATCATGATACATGGCAACAAGATTTTCACAAACATTAACCAACATGTTTTAGTTGGTTATGTTATATTGCAATACCAAACACTTTTTGATACAAGATTTTCACATATCGACTCTAGTGGTCGTACGAGGTATTGCAATATGTATACAAGCCATGAATTTGACAAACTCACAAAACCTATGTACTTGCCAGCTTTTTATGCTGACTCCCTTTTCACATATGTTTCAGGAGCTGTTGTTTGATGTTATGATGCTTCACGTAGGATTGAGCGCGGGCCTTAGTGATTATAAAACATGAAAGACAATTGTATAGTTTATATGTTTCTATTTCTAAGACAATGTAACATATTAATTCAATAAAATGAAACTTTAAACACCTTGTGTTGTGAAACAATTTATCATGTGACATGACACCCCGACGTTTCCGCCGCAGTTTGTTGTTTTATGCGGTCAGGGTGTTACAAAGATCCTGATTCCACAACAGTTCCATTACCGACAGAACTTGTTAAGCATGTGTAGGATTCTAACCTAGGTAGTGTGTTTCTCATCATCTGAACACATCCTCAATCTAGTTCGTGTCCGTGTTAGCTTTAGTTAATCCTTTAATTAAGTTCATTAGATTGTTAGAAATCCCCCTTCAAATAACAAAACAAATTTAGTCAAGTCATTATAGATAGTAATCGAGTCTAGTAATCGTAATTATTAGAGTCTCGTGGGATCGATACTCAGACTTACTTTAGTTATACTGCATTGACAGGTACACTTTCCGGTTGTGTGGTTTAGGTTTAGAGAGTTAGTTTATAAATTTAAAACTTATACTGTCTAGTTTAGAGTAATTTAGTTAGTTTTAATTAAACCACTTTGTGCACATCAAGAAGAAAGTTCTAGTTTGAAGAGAATCTGAAAATGAAAAGCTAAGGGGTCGTTTAATTCACATAAGTCCCTTGAATTGGAACCGGAATTAGAAATTTTTCCGCCCAAACTCTCGTTTGGTTGGTCATCATATGGAATTCTAATTGGAAAATTTTCCCACGTTCAAAGGAATTCACTTTCCTTCCCCTTACCAATGGAATGTTTAAAATTTCTTAAAAAGTCCTTCACTTTTCTACTATAGATAACCACAACCAATAATCATTGACCTTGGGGGTGAAAACCTACCAGATTGATATGAATATGTGTAATGATGAAGAACAGATTGACGTAAACCAAAGATGGTTAAAGGCTAGTCGAATTAAACTGTTGAATCAATAGCTATTCAAACCAAATCACTGATTAGAAAACTATCCCATTACAAAATATATAGAACGTAGAATCAATTGCCATGCAGATGATGATAAACTGCAATAAATTAATTGCCATTAAAATGAAAACAAATCAACGCCGAATAAATTAACATGCATAAACCGGTTGTCTTACAACCAAATCGGCGATGAAGAAATCAATTAGAAAACAAAAACCAATCGCCGCTAACCTCACCCTGTTAAGTGTTGTTGCCATCTCCCTTTCGTTCGGCATCTAAGAAACCGAAATTACAGAGATCCCTTTCTAAGGAACGGCCAAATTGATTAATTGATTTTCATTGTAACAATCGATTAACGAAGACTATATGAAGACCAATGCTGACCACCAGGTAAGGGTAGCTTGATAAAAGGTTATATTTAGTAAATTAACTTTCTACATTTTCTAATTCATTTACCAAATCTACAAACCAAACACAACATCGGTTTTGTCAGGATTCCATTGAAAATCCAATTCCATTTTTAATTCCAATTCCTTGAAAGAAAAATCTGTGAACCAAAGGACTCCTAAGACTATATGTTTTAATATTTTATCATTTGATGTTTTATAGTTTCATAGATTTATTATTAGATGTTCATTAAAGTTCTAGTTTGAAGAGAATCTGTAAATGAAAAGCTAAGAATATGTTTTAATATTACCATGTTGTTATTAGTTTGACTCAAATCAACTTGAATTCAAAACCGAATTAGAATCAGAATCGAATTCGAATCTAGCTTTGTAATTTTAGAACTCGTATACACGATTTGATTATAAACCCACCCAAAATTCGAATTTATGTCAACGGCTGAACTTCAGGAGCTATGTATATAGAAACCATTATTATTGTTGTCACCTAAACTATTTATATAATAACAAAAGATGAAAGTTCTTAACAACAGTTCACGTTTCTAGGTTTCAAATGACCGGCAGATGCCAGTCCTAAGACTTGCATCTTAGTATCCCACCACTCTCACCGCTGAAAACACCCAGCCTCATCATCATTCCAGGTCCCAAATTGCGTCTCCAGGTTTCCCTTTGACGATTTCTTTCATCTGATTGTCCAATTGGCGCTCTTTTTTCTCCGATAGTCTATTTGTGTTCCGGTGGTAGCCTACGGTGGTTTTGGCCATTGCTTCTTCTGCGCTTTTGTTTGTTCAGGTTAGTGACGGGGTTCTACGCTTAATTTCAGTATCATAATCTATAGTTTTTTTCTTTGTTATATGATATGTGCTTAAAGTTTGCCTGTTTTTTGGGTTTTCGTTAATGCACGCCAAGTGTTCGACAATTTGTCTTGACAGATTTTTTGTTCTTTGCAATATGACTTGTGCTTAAAGTTTGCCTTTTTTGGGGTTTTGTTAATGCACACCAAATGTTCGACAATTTGTCTTGACAGATTTGCCTTTGAGGTTTTACTCTAGGCATTTGAAGTTTGTTCTATGTATATTAGGAGTATAAAACCTAAAGCATTGAATCAGTATATCCTTAGAAAAAGGGATTATGAACTAATTAATCAATGTATTTGTATGTTTGAAGTTAAGAAACAAATGTATAGAGGGTTTTGGTATTTTCAAATCTTTGGGAACTGAAATCAATTCGTTTTATTTTTGCGGCACTTTTTTACCCTTTTGTCGCTTTTGTTTGTTGGAAAATTATCGACGACTTGTGTTGTTGGGTTGGCCTGTAAACAGAGGAGTGGATTGGAAGCGCTGATAACTCATCAGAGACTTTAAATGAAGAAGAATACTCCCAAACCATTCCAAGAGGCATTGGACCAAAACAGTTAGGATTGAAATCAGAAGCTTCAAAAGAGTCAACAGTTGTCATCATGAATCATATCAGTATTGTGGAGATTCTAATGGATGTGGTAGGGCAAAAAAGACTATTTGTGTTGAATTTATGATTAAAATGAGCTGAGTTAGATTATAAACCTTATAATATGTGATCATGATTTGCAGAATCAATGGTCAAATGTGTTTTCTGGGATTGTTTCAACAGCAATGACTCTAGAAGTGCTTGCCTTACTGATCCACTAGACCAGTCAGATCTATAAAAATTTAACATAAGCTATAGATACTATACGAAATTGAAAGTTTGATATAAGTATGTTTTTATGTTGGTTAGAAAATAAAAATAGTTAAACAATGAAGGAAATATCTAAAATAAAATAGAGTGAACAATTGTGGAATGTATTTAGTTTATTTATTTGGGCTCTAATTCGCAGATGGGTTCACAGAGAGAACAACGCGGGTTTCTACTTTTTTCCCAAAATTTCAGTTCATTCTTCTTTTCATTGTTTGTTGACCTATAACGATCATCTGAATGCTAATCAACCAGCATGATGTTTACTTTAAATGGAAGATGGAATATTAAGCATAGCATGTTTGCCTAACAGTAAGAAAAGTACGTTGCTACTTTCTTTGTAGCTTCTTATGTTTTTGGTTCTTTGTAAGGTATATTGGGATTTTGATTGCTTCTATTTCCTGGTTAATTACAATTTCTTAAAATTTAGTGTACTTTTTCTTAATGTTTTCTCTCTATGGTTGGTAAAAATTAGGGGCTAGAGGAGTTGGACATGTAAAACGATAATGGCAAAAAAATGAACTATATATGATGTTTTCCCATGTAAATATGTATGTATGTGTGCGTGTGCACGCGGGGGCGTAGTGTGTGCGTGTGTGTGGATCAACAATCGCTAAAATTTTGACGGAGAAGGTTGCGATTCGTTAGACCCAGTTGGAGCTGCGTGTAACAATTGACAAGCTCTACACACATTATGAAGCTATTCTATAATCAATTGTTTGCGTTACTATTTATGTTGCCACCATATTTGTTTAGAACCGTGTTCCGTTTGTTATCCCGCAACGCGCGGGCTAAAAACCACTAGTTAATATAAAAAAAAAGTAAACAATTATTGCTCTTGGGAAAAAAGAGGTTTTGTACCATTATTTTTCCGATATTTTTATTTAGTGGTTCCCAAGTCAATTTTTTCTAATTGTTGACACAAGTTGGGTTTGTATGGTCTAGAATTAAAGCAAATTTATGTTTCTGCCCCACTTAAAATACTTATTTTCTTTACTATATTTTTATAGGGTGATTCTAAATACACCATACTCTATTTTTTATTTACACCCTACTCTCTAGTATTAATTAGGTTAGAATATAGCAAACCAATAAAAGTTCTTCCCTATTTAATGAAGTTTGACTAGAAATTAAGTCTTCATTAATAATAGGGCTGGCAATTTTACACGAATACATGAATACACGACACGAACCTACACGAAGTTAACAGGTATCGTGTATAGCCTTAACAGGTATCGTGTACCAAACAGGTAGACACGAGATTACCTGTTAATTTTCGTGTATAAACATGTTAAATACCTGTTTACCTGTTAATACCCGTTAGTACACGATAAGACATTAAATTAAATAAAACTCATCAGCCATGTGCGTGTGGGTTCCTTAATTCCTTTATATTTTCATTCCTCATTCAATTAAAAAAAACCCTAAACTCCTTTTGTAACTCTCAGATAGCATGTCGTGTTCGTGTTTTTGTTCGTGTTAACAGGTATTAACAGGTAATTTTCGTGTATATCGTGTCGTGTTCGTGTTTGAAAAAAAGGACACGATAAGTTATCGTGTCGTGATCGTGTATGGGATTTCGTGTATCGTGTCGTATCGTGTCATGTCTTATCGTGTACGGGTATACACGATATGCCAGCCCTAATTAATAACTACTTGACTAGAAATATTAGGATTTTTTTTCTAAATACACTCTAGTTTTTTAATAATTCGGCATCAATTTCATATTTTTTATTAGTTTATTAGAAAATTAACTTATTAACTCAACAAAAATTATACCTACTATTTTCAAAGTAACTTAACTTGTTTTATTACTATTTTTTATTAGTTTATTACAAAATTAAGTTATTAACTCAATAAAAAAAACGTTTCAGGAATAAATTTGTAACAAAAAAAGTGTTATATATTTTTATTGTTAAACATTTTTATTGTATTTTTTGTGTTCATGTTGGTCTTTTTTATAAGTATACTTTAAATGTAATATTTATTTTTAAACAATAAATGTTTTATGTTTTATATTTTATATGACTTAAATCAATACATTTAAAAAAATACGATGTCAAATTTATATTTTCAATTTTTATTAGACTTGCAGCAAAAAAAAAATCAATAAAGGCTAAATGATTGAGTAATAAATAGTTAGGTAATAATTAATGAAATTATTTAAGTTTTTTTCTAAATTTTAGATGATAATTAATGAATTATATAGGGTATTGTGTGGTAGAGTAGGGATAGCAACACACATTTCTATTAATAAAGGCTAAATGACACATAAGTCATGTTAAATCGTATTTTAATCATCATTTCTATTACAATGTATGTAGTGAAGTGAGTTTGTCATTGTTGAGTCGTAACATTTAAATTATTTATTTATTTTAAAAGATATTACAAATTTTTAGACAATCATAAAATTTGAAATATAAAAGATATATTATTTGTAAGGCTCAATGGTGTGAGGCATGAGCCCACTGGTGCCAATGGTCACCTCATCGTTGACGTGGCTGCCTTTTGTAAGGCTTGGGGCGTCAACAAGGCATTAAAGGGGCGTCATAGAGCTGAGACGTTAGCCTAGTAACGTACGGAGGGGGAGATGAGATGATGAGGTGGGGGTAGAGGTGTACAAATCGGTTTTTTTCATAAACCGGTTTCGGTTATTAACCGGTTTCGATTTTTTCACCCAAAATAAAAACCGGTTTTTTTTATAACCGGTTCCGGTTACTAACCGGTTTTTGAGGTCCAAAACAATAACCGGTATAACCGGTTGGGACCGGTTTTTAACCGGTTTTTCCCAAAAAACCCGGTTTTTTACCGGTTTTAACCGGTTTTTTAATAACCGGTTTTTGAAGTCAAGAATAGTAACCGGTATAAAAACCAGCGGTTAAAAAAAACCGGTTATAAAAAACCGGTTAAAAAAAACCGGTTTCGGTTTTTTTTCCGGTTTCGGTTTTTTTTCCGGTTTCGGTTCTAAAACCAGTTTTTTGTACACCTCTAGGTGGGGGGCTTCTTCGGCGTGGCGGTGGGTAACGCCCTAGGCTGTTTACCAACACTGGCGTGGCTACCTTTTAATGAATTTGATTGCAAATTAATGTAATTATTACATTAATTAACCAAGTATAAATTTAACAAAATACTATATAATCGATATATACATATATATTTTTTTGTGAAAGTGTAAGTGTTGAATTTGACCCTTATGTTAAAAGTTCATAGCACTCTAGTTGGGTGGTTGTCACCGACTTTGCGGGCGTCGGCTTTGAGATGTTTATCGCAAATATAAGGCTAGACGGTATGGGGACCGTTCCCCACCCGTCCAGGACCGGCAACGACGAGCACACCGTACCCCCCCCCCCCCCGGGTCTTCTTCCTGAGCGTCGAGATGAAGCCGTTTGAGACGGGCAGAAAAGACAAAAAAATTCGTGGGGACCGAGGATTATGACCGTTCAAATAAAAAAAAATCAAATTCACTTTTTCATTTATTAAACCAACGGCCATTTTTTAAAATTATACCCAATTCACTCCAAATTTTATAAATACTCGTCACTTTTACATCATTTTTCACACCTTTTCACCCATTACAATCTCATATCTCTCTCACATTTTATAAACACTCTTCCCTTTTTATATAAACTCAACATTTTTATACCATTTTTTACCCACTACCACCCCATCTCTCTCTCAAAATTTACCATGGCTTCACCTTCTTCCATTTCTTCATCTTCTTCGTCTACGTGGTATTCATTATCTTCGGAAGAGAATGACGCATTTATGGAAAACATGATTATGCACGCGGTTCAGGTCTTCATGGCAGGTGATGAAGCGTCGTCCCAACGGCTAACTAGACGAGCAAAATTAAACGGTGACAAAGAAGGTACTTTACTATTTTTTCCGTATGTTTATTTAGATTTGAAAATGTATTTTAAAATTAATTTCATATATTTTTTTCGTTTTAAATATATAGCCGCCCACGATAAACTAGTAGCCGATTATTTTGCCAGCGAATCGGTGTACATAGACTAGATGTTTCAACGTCGGTTCCGCATGAGTCGTCGACTTTTTACGTATCGCAGGCGACATGGCCATGTCTGGTTCGTTTTTTACACTGCGATACGATGCTAGGGGGCAAAGGGGTTTCACTAATTTACAAAAATGTACGTCGGCCATTCGCCAACTGGCATACGGTTACGCACCCGATGCATTAGACGAGTATTTAAGGATGTCCGAAAGAACCGCACGTCTATGTTTGCACAAGTTTTGCGAATGGGTTGTCAAATTATATAGCAAGAGATACCAGTCACAGATATTTGACGATGTAGTGGCGGGAACAGGTCCAGACACAAGTTTTACGGTTTCAGGGGTGGAATACAGGTGAGGTTACTACCTAGCAGATGGAATATACCCAATGTACTCGACAATCGTTAAAACTATTCCGCACCCGACAGACGAAAAAAGAAAAAATTTGCGAAGTATCAAGAGGGTGCGAGAAAAGATATTGAATGGGCTTTTGGTGTTCTACAAAAAAAATGGCATATCATTGAACATCCAGCACGTTCGGCTACACCAAAGAGGTTACGACACATTATGTACGCTTGTATCATCCTTCATAACATGGTCATTGAAGACGAAGGTAGAGCGATATGCAAGTACGACGAAAACGCGTCTACCGAAAATTCTGTTGCAGTTAGTTTGGAACAACAAGATTTGAACATGTTCTCTCTACGTAACGAGTACACACATCATAACCTACAAGCGGACTTGGTGGAGTACATTTGGAACAACGCTCAAAACGAACAAGACGACCACATGCAGGACGAAGACTAGTAGCTTTTTTTAATATTTTTTAATCCTTGGGATTTTTAAGTTTATGTTTTTTTAATTTATTAGGATTTTTTTTAAGTTTATGTTTTTTTTAAGTTTATGTATTTTTTTAATATTAATGAAAATATTTTCTTAATTTATTTGTTAAATGTTAAAAAAAAGTGGAATATTAAAAAAATAAAAAATAAAAAAGTGGTGGGATAGGATCATCCTCTCATTCCCACTAAAATTGTGGGATGGTGTGACAATGACATGGCTGATCATCCTCCAACAGGGGATCATCCCTATACCATGTAGCCTAAGAGAAAAGTATATACACGCCTTCTCTAAACACGTCTGCATCGTTTGAAACAACAAATTAAAAAGATAAGAAAAATAAACATTAAATTTATTTTAACAATTCTAGATAAAAAAAACCACTTACCTGTTTTTGATTAAAAAGAGTAGAGTTGATTTGAATTAGTATTTTTTGAATAAGTTGGATGAATGACACATGAAAAGAGATAGGTGAGATGATTGGTCTCTTTCAAATTGTATGATGTATCTATTGTTTGATATTGTTGAAAGATAGTCCACATGTATGGTTGTGGCTTCGTAGTGTTTAATTGGTCTAATGTTTGTTTGATTCTCCTATCATATTTGGTTATGAGGTTTTAAAATGGTCAAGCCACGTCACTATCACATCATTTCATGTTTTCTATTTTTTTTTTTTAACGATAACATCTCTCTCCCTCTTTATATATATAAGGTAGGGTTCTAAAATGAACATTAGGTTGAAAATGAATTGTCTGAACTAATCTGAGTCATTAATTGTTTAGATCTTGAAAATTTTAATAGTGACAGTTTTGTAATTATTTATATATACAAAATAAATGAAAAAGGTATAAAGATAAATTGTTAACTACTTATCTCTCTAATTAAATAATTAATTACATTCTCTCTTATTTTTTTCTCTCACCAATTAAGTAATATTTTAATTCTAAAAATATAACCATTGTATAATGTTTGTCTAGAACATGATTAAAAACACGGTAGAAGTGAATGTACATATATGTATTATACGTATTCACAATTTAAAAACGTATGTACATATATGTACATTAACAAATATTGTTCCATCCGATCATATTCTTTAAGTGTACATGTCCGATTTGTAATGTATACATATGTACGTTCATAATATACTTCTAAAAAAGAAGTTAATGATATGGTTGTTCAACATGGTACATATGTGTATAGCAAGTATCTGAGATGATTGTTCGACATTGTACATATGTGTACATAACTGTCTCAACACGTATTTACATATATACATTAACAAGTCATGTTCTTAACACGTATGTACACATATGTACATTATCACACCTATGTTCAGAACAAGTGTAAATTATCACACTAGATTCATGACGAGTACATGAAAAATAATCATGGATACGCAAATGTAAAAAAAAATTAATATATAATCTAAAAATAAAAAATATGTAATCAAACGTTCTGTAAATAATTTATTCTTGCATGAATATGCAATTAAAAAAAGAATAAATAACACAAACATATGAATTCACTTATTAAAAAATAATACTTCTTAGTCTTGTGTGAATATAATTATCCTTTATCAAGGGCTTGCTGAACGACATGAACGTATAGAGAAATGGAAAATAAAATTATTTTGAATTAAGATAGATGAAGAAGATAATTATGCAATTTAAGAAAACTACCAAAATTAAAAGTGTAACTTAAATTCAATGATTAAAATAAAGATTTAAAACTAATTTATTGTATAATTACAATAACAACTAAAAAGGAAATCAATGGTCCTGATTAGTTCACACAGTTCACTATGAAGATATTGTTCACAAATGAATATATATATATATATATATATGGGTCGGGATTTAGAGAAAACGGTGGAAAGTGTGAGAACGCTTATGGATCGTCCGATCAAAACAATCTATGGACTATATTGGCGCGGTGGCGTTTTCGTAAATACATCAATTTTATTACGTGGACGCGCCTCATTAAGGGTAAAAAGGTCTTTACACTTCTATACCAAAACGCTATACTAATGAATAAAACGTCATTACGGACCAAAACACATTCTTATATATAAACAAAAACATCCCAGACATAAAAACACCCCCCCCCCCCCCCAGAACCTGAAACGCCATATTTTCTACTATATACCATTCATCTTACAAACGCCAAAATCCCCAAAACATCAAACACAACTACTCAAAAAATCGCCATATTTTCTACTATATACCATTCATCTTAGAAAACGCCAAAAAACTCAAACATCAAAAGATTCCAAAAAATCGACGGTTCTTTCAGATACATTATTTCCTCAGTAAAACGCCAAAAATGACAAATATCTTTTCTTGTATATTCAAATATTGTTCTACGCCAAAGTTTCGGATAATGCATTCTTCCCTGAGGTGTTGTGACTCAAATAACATTTTGCTGCATGAGATGGACAAATCATAAACAAAAAAGATGAATGACTCTGATGAGTTGTTTGAAGATACATATTCAAACAAAAAACTTATGTCATTTTGTATTTCCAAACGGCCACAAAAACACAAGCATGGCTAAGCCAAACCACCAACAAATATGATTCAAAAAAGAAAGAGAATGTTGACAGTGATGATTTGGAAGATGAATTGTTTCTATTTTTATTTTTTTAATTTTCCTTTTCTGTTGTTTGTTATGTATTTTTCAACTTAGAATAAAAAAAATACATTATATTAATAAAACGCCAAACAGTCATAATGCACGTGAAACGCCATAAATGCAGAAAAAAAAGTCAAAAACTCTCAAACTATAATGAAAGTAGTTAGCAGAAGTATTAATAAAAGCTAAAAATGAAAAAAAACGCCAAAAACTACTTAAACCCATTCAAAAACGCCAAACTTGGGAGATGGAAAGTCTATGACCCTAAAAACTCATAAAAAGCTGAACAAAAAAAAAACAGTTAAAATACAGAGTAACTGAAAAGACGGCTACTTTATTAATATCATTTATTATAAAATAAAATTCCGCCTAAACTACGCGCCAAAAAATTCCTATAAGAGAGACGTCTCTGCACAATCAACTGATCACAAAACCAAAAACAAATGACATATTTCCTAGAACCATTCACTTTAAAACGCCAAAAAAAATAGTTAAGAAAGCCACAGATGCAGAACATCGATTCTTCTATATTGAGTATTGATCTGAATGAAGTTTCACTAAATGGATTCTTCTCTGAGTTGGGTATCTCTATAATCTTTTGCTGAATGAGATGGACAAATATTCAAGAAAAAGAGACTGGTGACACTAATATGACATCATGTTACTTTGTTCTTGATGGATATATTGATGGCATGAAGGGATCAATACATTAGAGCAGGCGTTGGTCTTCAACATGTCATCAAACAAGTATATATCCACCCACCATAAAGGATGCCACAAAAAATAAGCATCTTATAAAGACGGGCGTTATGTAGGAAAATAAGGTTCTATATAAGATATTCAAAAACAGATTCAAAAACGCCAAAAAAAGTTAAAGTAGAAGAGGCTGATAACAGTGAAGATTTGGATGAGAAATTAGATTATGATTTTTTATTTTTTTTTTCATTTTCTATTGTCTGTCATCTAATTCTCTACTAATTTAAAAAAAAATAAAGTATAAAACGCCAAAACTACAAACACAAAATGCCTGATAGTGTGAAAAACTGTGAGAACGAATGCTAGCAAAGCACGATGTTGCTATATAAAACGCCAAAAAACGCAAACAAAGTATTACTGGAAAAATCAACACTAATTGACAGATGAAAATTGAAAGAAATAGTAATTGCTAAAACAGTAAAATGAAGAGACGGTATCATTATTGTCAAACATTTATTTATATTAAAAGCCACTACATGTAAAATTGAAATTTATTTATCTTTTCAAAACGCCATAATTGCCTGTCACATTATAGGCCTCTATCCTACATGGCAAAACACTTGATATAATAAAATCAAGAAACAATAAAGGCCTGCAAACTGATCTAAAAAACAATAAAAACGCCAAAACAATACTTAAAACGCCAAAATGTTTACTATGATCATGATCTAAAAACAATAAAAACGCCAAAACAATACTTAAAACGCCAAAATATTTATTATGATCCTAATCTAAAAACAATAAAAACGCCGCACATTTATTAAACGCCAAAAAATGGAAAGATGAAGTGACACGAGTTTAAAAAAAAGAAATATGAAAGAACAAAAAAGCCCCCTGCCCTTCTCTAAGCGGCGTAACACGTGTTGGGCCAAGATGCGTTCTCACCGCTCTCACACTTTTGAGCGTTTTCTCCCGAACCTGTTTCTATATATATATATATATATATAGGGAGCCGCTAAAATGAAAACCACCTCCAGTTGTAAGAACCGTAAGAACCACTCTCAACCAATCAGAATAAAGGGTATTTTGGTCATTTACTTCAAATATCCAATCTCTCTCTCTCTCCATTAAAAGCCATCTGACGTCTTGTCATCTCTCATTTATATCTCCTTTCTCTCTCTTCAGTTCATATTTTGAAGATATAATACTATGTTCATCTTTCTCTCATATCTCCCCAAACCAGACTTGAAACTCGCCGGAGAAAACCTAACTGCCGGAGTATGTTGGTGCATTAAATGTCTGCTGATTACGTCATTATCAAGTCTTGTGTCTAGAATTGTTTGAATGATCACACAATAGAGTTCAATTAGGGTTTGTATGGTTTAAACTTGAAGGTTTCGCTTGAAACAGCTTCAAGCGAAATCAACACATGATGATTTCGCTTCAAGCATGCTCAAGCGAAATCTCAAGTCTATATATATGTGTTGTGTGTTTCATTTGAGAAAGAGAGGTCATTGTGTGAAACACGAAGTGCTGCCGGATTTGTATCAGAAAACGTTGTACAAGCACTCAAATCAATCAGAAAAGAAAGATTAAAAGGATTAGAGCTGTTATGACTTTGTTTACGTTGATTCCGCCTTCGTACGCAAAGATGAACTGCCTTAACTGACGGTTTAAGGTCGTAGAACGGTCCAACAAGTGGTATCAGAGCTCAGGACGAGGAGTTCATACCATAGCAGCGGATTCTCTTCTTTCTACTCATTTCTTTTTATATTTTTCAGATCTGAACAAGTTCCAACGGTCGAAATGGTCTGATTTTCGAGTATATCGTGTAAAACTGAGTTTTAACAAAGCCTACAAAGATTCGGACTAAAATTCAGATTAAAACATGATAAAAATGACCTAAAATAGGGTTTCGCTTGAAAGAGTTCGTAAGTTTAGATAGATTTTGCTTCAAAATCAGACAAATTTCACTTGACAATTGGACTATTTCGCTTGAGAAGTTCAAGCGAAATTGAGCTGTTAAGGATTTCGCTTGAATAGTGAACTGGTTATTTCGGATTTCGCTTGAGTTCAGTTGAAGCGAAATGGATAATCTGAGTTTTCGCTTGAATCAGATCTGTTATTGGATTTCGCTTGAATCATCCGAAGCGAAATAGTGGTTTTCGCTTGAAATCAGTTGAAGCGAAACTGATCTTGTGGATTTCACTTGAATCAGTATTGTTAGCAGATTTCGCTTGAACAGTATCATAGTGCTGATTTCGCTTGAGATCATAGTATTTCGCTTGAACTTGCTGAATTTTCAAAACTTAAAATTTTTCTAAGTGTTTGACTGATTTTTCAGGTATGTTCACGATGGATGATATTTTCATGAATCCGTTTAGCGATATGTACGCATTCGCAGGAAACTCGGGAGATGATATTTCAACAAACAATAACAATACGAACGAGAACGAGAATACTCCGAAAGAAAAGAAAAAGGAAGCTTGGGAATCTGAAAGCGCATTCGGAACGTTCAATAAACCCCCAAAGCTAATGGCTATTGAGGAGTACAGTAGGTGGTCCAGAAAGTTCGAAGACTGGTTGATGGCATTCGCATTTCCTAGCTGGAAGAGTTTGAAAAACGGTTATGAACATGGAAAGAAATATGGTGAAACTTTAAGAGCAGCCGAGGAGATTGAATCGTTTGTAGCTGAACAAAAGTGTGTGGCATTGTTATTTCAGTCAGTTCGGGAATACATAATCTCACTTATCGACTATTCAAATGCAAAAGATCTTTGGAATTAGTTAGAAAAGAAATGTATAGGTAGTCAAGAAATTAAGAAAAACAAAAAGAAACTTCTTAGAAAAGAGTTTGATCTGTTCGGATGTCTAAAAAACGAGTCAGTTTGTAAAATGATAGAAAGATTTGGTCATCTGAAGCTGGAATTAGTTAGACATGATATCGACATTCCTGAAGAAGATCTTATCGACAAATTGTTCGATTCGTTACCTGATGAGATGGATTGGAGATATTATGCGCTGATGCTGAAGAATACCATCAAAGAACCAGAAAAGCTGACATTAGATTTGCTGATTGAGAAACTCGAGAGTCATGAGTTGGAGTTGAAAAAGACGTACAAAGTTAATCATTCATCTTATCAACAGAATCTGGATCTATACTATCCAAAAAGCATGATGCCAAAAGCAACTTCACCAAAAACTGCTTTTTCTGCTGAAAATGTGTCGACAACCGGCAAAGAAAGTCAAAGTGGTCATAGCAGTGGAAGTCATAGTGGTTATCACAGTGGATCTTCATCTTCTGGAAGTCATTCTGATGCAAAGAATCGTTTTCAATGCAACATTGCAATAGACTTGAAAAATGCTCAGAACTTTGATGAGGAATCGGCCAAGCAGCAGATGATCTTTCTAGCATCGGTGTTGGAATCGTATGAAGGATTGGTAGCTGGGAAGATTGGCAATACAAATCTGACGAAAGAAGATTACGATCAGATTGATCCGGAGGAAATGGAACTGATCGATATTCGTTGGGCTATGGCAAGTGCTGTTCGTCGTGCACAAAGATTTATGGAAATTACTGGCAGAAAGACAATTGGTGGTGCATCTACTAAGCTGGGGTTTGATAAATCGAAGGTGACTTGCTTCAAGTGTAAGCAGAAGGGTCATTTCAAACGAGAATGCCGAAACGCTTATGCTGATGAATCGGAGAATCCTTTCAGAGATGATTACTACAAGAAGGCGATTTATCACCAGAATAAATCTGAGCCGCCTAGATTGAAGCAGGTTGAAGACAACAGAGAGAAATCTAGAGCTCTTGCAGTGATTTACGATGATGAGGGTTATGACTGGAGTCAAGAGGTCCTACCGGAAGAAGATGCGGTTGGTTACGCATTTATGGCGAAAAATGATGATCCTATTCCATGGAAAGACGATCGAACTGAAGACCAAAAGTATAGATACAGAAAAATGATAGCTGAAAACAAAATCATTAGAATATCTCGTATCTTTCTGGAAGCAAGAAGAGCCAATAGATGGGATCCAGACAGAGAGTGCTATCTTGATGAGTATGGAAAGATTGCAATTGATGATAGTACACTTGATATCGAAGCCATAATCCAGCAATACAAAGAAGATGATGAGTATTGGCAACACAAATGGTGGGGAACTCCAACTTCGAAAATGATTGAAGAAGAGAAAGAGAAAGAGAGAAAGGAGAAAGAAGAGATCGAGAAAGCAAAGAAAATTGATACTGGGTTTATTGACACAACGCAGGAGTTGACTGCTGAAAATCTTGGAAGAATGGCTGACAAAGTGCTAGCTGCTAAGGCACTTGAGGTAGACTCTAACTCCGTGTCTGAGTCAAAAAGCCAGGTCAGTTCAGATGTGTCAACGAATGCGTCAGGTAAGAAAATCGATGGAAATGCTGATTGCAAAAATTGCAACAAAGAGTGCAAATTTTGTAGCACAGTCACGTATCTCAACGGGAAGAAAGTTGATGATCTGACAGCTAAGGTCAGAAGCGTTGAGAATCAGATTCTTGATCGTGACAAAACAGTTAAAGCTTCAACTGAACGGATAAGAGAATTAACTAAACAAATTGAAAATGATAAAATTGATCATGACAAAGTTAAAAGTGAAAATGAAAAGTTGATTCTTGAAAACCGTCAGATTTCTGAAAAATTTGAAAAACTCAAAAGCACATTGAAAGATTGTGATGATCGAAATGGTAAAACTTTTAAAGAAAATGAACATCTAAGAGCAGTGCTTAGAGTCAAAGAAGAATCAATCAATCAACAACTGGATGAAATCGCTAAATTGAAACTTAAAGTTCAAGAGGTTGGAATTGAAAATGAGCGAATCCAGTTGAAGCTTAACAGTTACAGCTCCGCAAGCTTTGTTTTGCAACATATTATTCCCAAACCCATTGGGAAAGACAAAGCGGGCGAAGATGTGTATTGTGATGGAACTGGGGTGGGGTTTCATCAAGTTCCACCACCTGTTCTTGATAATTACACTAAAAAGCAGTCTGGGTTGGTTGAAATTGAGGAAGAAAAAGAAGTTAAACTTCCAGAGAACATTGATGTCACTTTTACATCATCTGATGATAGTGTTCAGACAGAGATTGTTAAGAGCACAGCTGAAAGTGTTTTAATGTCTGATTCAACTGAAGATGATGGGTGTTTCTTAGACAAATACATTCAGAAATCAAAATCCAAAAACAACTTAAGTGATGAACCGGGTCTTGTAATGTACAAGATGGCTGGATCGGATAAGTTGTATTCGGATTCTGAGTTTCCCATTGAGAATGTTAATGTGAAAAAGCTGACAAATGTTTTCAAGTTAGTTGAAGTTGAGTTGTCAGAAGTGAACAGTCTGAGTCAAACAAAAAGGCAAATGAATTTTGAGAAAGATAAAGCTTACTACAAAAAGCCTGTTGTTCCACCACGTTTTTATAATAATAATCGAAACAGTTGGTCAAGTGGTTATCGGGGTGGTAATAGTTATCAGAAGAAGAGTTTTCAAAACAAGAGGTTTGCTGAAAAGAAGGTGTTTGTGAACAGTTCGAGTTCATTGTCTGATGAGGAAAATGAATTTTTTTCAAAATCAAATAAAGAGTTCTTTGAGAAAAGAGCTTCACATTATCGGTCTGAAGGCACAAGTCGAGTCGTTGATACTCGAACATGTTTCAGATGTAATCACGTTGGTCACATTGCACGAATGTGTACCAATGAGAAGCCTAAGACTGAAAATGTGAAGTTTCAATAGAAGAAAGTTGATGTGAAGGGTAAAGCACCAATCGTTGTTGAGAAAAAGAATGTGAAAAATAACAACATTAAAGTGAAAAATGAACCTGTAAAGAAAATGGTAACTAAAAATGACAAGTTTTATAAACAGGTTGCATTATCTCAACAAGTTTGGAAACCAAAAACTGAAATGAAAATTTCAACTTCTGAAGTGAAAAAGGCTGAAGAATCAATTTCGGTTGATTATGATGCAAATTTTCCACCTTTGAAGGCTGAAAATTTCAAAATTCAAATTGCTAGAGTCAAGGTTACACCTAAGGCTGATGAGGCCTGGGTGGACACCATGTTCGAATAAGCAGTTTGAATTGCCGGAGCTTCCTGGATTGCGAAGCATGAATCGGCATCTTTATTGATATGTTTTAAAATCAACTTGTGGTATGTGCAGGATCTTCCAAGAGCCATTTCAAGATGGATCATGGATAGTGGTGCATCTCGACATATGACAGGAAAAACCGCGTTGCTGTACGATGTAAGAAACATTAATGGTGGTTATGTGGGATTTGCTGGTCATGAAGGTGGTCGAATTGTAGGTGAAGGACCGTTATCCAATGGGATTGTAACGTTTGAGAGAGTTAACTACATCACTGAGCTGGAGAACAATCTGCTTAGTATCTCGCAGATTTGTGACAATCAGTATACTACTCACTTCGCTGATAAAGAATGTTTGATCTTGAAACCTGGTTTTGTTGTTCCTGAAGAATGGATTACTATGAGGGCACCTAGAGTGAATGATTTATATGTGTTAGATATGTCTGTAGCAACTACAACAACTGGTCAAGCACATTGTTTCGTGTCTAGAGCAACGGAGAAAGAATCAAGATTGTGGCACCGAAAGATGGGGCGTATACATCTTAGAAAAATGAATCACTTGGTGCACAATGATTTGGTATTGGGAGTTAATATCAAAGGTTTTCATCTGGAAGGGGAGTGCATTCGCTGCATCAAAGGCAAGCAAAAGAAAAAGTCACACCCTACAAAGCAAGTCAATTCAGTTTCGAGACCTCTGGAAAGACTTCACATGGATTTGTTTGGTCCGGTGAATGTCAAGAGCATTACAGGAGATTACTATTGTTTGGTCGTTACTGATGATTATTCCAGATTTTCATGGGTTTCTTTCTTGAAGACAAAAGATGAAACATTTGACAGTTTAATGGGGTTGTTCAGGAAGATTGAGAATTTGTACCAAAGGCGTATCAAGAGAATTCGAAGTGACAATGGTACTGAATTCAAGAACAACAAGATGGAAGAATTTTGTGATGAAAGAGGTATTTTGCATGAGTTTAGTGCTCCGTACACTCCGCAGCAGAATGGAGTCGCAGAACGCAAAAACCGGACACTAATCGAGACGGCTAGAACTATGCTCGCAGATTCAAAGTTACCGATAAATTTTTGGGCTGAAGCTGTTTCCGCCGCATGCTATACGCTTAACAGGGTTCTTACTGTCAAGAAGTTCAACAAAACATGCTTTGAGCTTATCAATAATCGCAAACCGAATTTGAAGTATCTAGAACCGTTCGGGTCACCTTGTACGGTTATAGAACCTTTTGGGAAGTTTGGTCCGAAGTGCATTGAGGGAATATTTGTTGGTTATTCAAATCCATTGCGACGTGTCTTCGTTCCAACTGAAAAGCGGATTATTGAAGCTGCAAATGTTGAATGTAAAGGTTATACTATGCCGCCGCAGAATCCTGGTGATTCATGGCGTTATCATTATGACAAACTTTGGGATTCGTTTGACATGAGAGAAGAATCAGAGGATGATGAAGATTTCTTTGATGAGTTGGATATTTTGCGTGAATATGAGTCGCAGTTAAGGTTCCCAGATGAGTATTCGAGGAGACCACGGGAAACTTCAAATGATGATGAAGTAGGTCCAAGTAATGCTGGTGAACATAATGATGTCCAACAGAATGAAGTTGCTCAAAATAATCAGTCGGTTCAGAATGATACTCTAGAAGCTGAAAACATGCCAGTATTTGATCATGGTGATTCAGATTCAAATTCTGAGGGGGAGCAAATTCAGATTTCAAGTCAAACAAACCAAGTTGGTGAACAAGATGCAGAGCAGAATGTTACTAATCTGGAGGGAAATGTAGATGTTCAGAGTGAAGTGATGCCGCGAACTTTTTCATATCATCCAGAGGAGTTGATCATAGGAGATTTGCAGAAAGGCGTTCGCACTCGAAATCAGATTGATAAAGGGCTTACATGTTTTTATACAAAAGTTGCTCCTTTGCAAACTGAATTCTCATTAAGTTGTTTTATCTCGCAGGTTGAACCAAGAACTTACAAAGAGGCGCTTACTGAAGACTCTTGGGTCAATGCAATGCAGGAGGAACTTAGTCAATTCGAGAAATTGGGAGTGTGGAAGTTAGTTGATTTGCCGGATGGTTATAGGAAAATTAACACCAAGTGGGTGTTCAAGTGTAAGAGGGACGATAGAGGAGTTGTTGTAAGGAACAAAGCTCGACTCGTTGTTCAGGGATTTAGTCAACAGGAGGGAATTGATTTTACCGAAGTCTATGCTCCTGTAGCACGACTAGAGGCAATCAGAATTTTCCTAGCATTTGCGTCTTGGAAGAACTTCAAAGTTTATCAGTTGGATGTTAAATCGGCGTTTCTTTACGGGAAGGTTAAAGAGGAGGTTTATGTCGGTCAGCCACCGGGCTTTACTGATCCAATCCACAAAAACAAGGTCTACTTATTGGACAAAGCGCTGTATGGTTTACACCAGGCCCCGAGAGCTTGGTACGAGACTTTGTCTCAACACCTACTAGCTAACAAGTTCATTCGTGGAAAAGTGGATGCCACTCTCTTCACTAAAGAGGTCGATGGTCATCTTCTGATAGTTCAGATTTATGTGGACGATATAATCTTTGGGTCGACAAATGAAAATCTATGCAAAGATTTTGAATCAGTGATGAAGCAGAAGTTTGAAATGTCATCAATGGGGGAGATGAAATTCTTTCTGGGATTACAAGTTGAACAACTTCCTGAGGGAATTTTCATTCATCAGTCAAAGTACGTTCATGATATTCTAGAGAAATTTGGGATGTCAAGTTCTACTCCAGCTGCTACCCCACTTGCAACAAATCATGGGATTCACCCAGATCTCACCGGAGACAGGGCTGATGAAACGTTTTACCGTTCCATGATAGGTTCTTTAATGTACCTAACTGCTTCACGTCCTGATATAATGTACCCAACGTGCCTCGCAACAAGATTTCAGTCTAACCCGAGAGCATCGCATATGATTATTGTGAAGAGGATATTGCGCTACCTGAAAGGAACTCCTTCATTGGGGTTGTGGTATCCTAGGAAAGGCGACTTTACGCTCGAAGGGTATTCCGATTCGGATTTCGGATGCTGCAAAGTCAATTCAAAATCAACAACTGCAGGATGCCAGTTCTTTGGTCCTAGATTGGTTACTTGGCAGTGTAAGAAACAAACGTCTGTGGCGTTATCTACATGTGAAGCGGAGTATGTTTCTGCTAGCAGTTGCTGCTCTCAGATCTTGTGGATACAGCAACAGATGCGCGACTACGGTTTGCAGTTTCTTAACACACCTCTTTTTGTTGATAATGAGGCCGCAATAAATATAACTAAAAATCCAGTACATCACGCTAAAACTAAACACATAGAAATTCGTCATCACTTTATTCGTGATTGCTTTGAGAAAAAGCTGATACGAATTGAGAAAATCCACACTGACGAACAGAAAGCTGATTTACATACCAAAGCTTTTGATAAAAATCGGTTTAAATATTTGTTAAAACTGAATGGTATGAAGCTTCTGTCGGTGTCGGATGGCATAATTGGCGTTGGTGAGAGTACTGTTGCGGATGAAGACGAGAAACAATCTGCAATGGTTTGTCGAATTTTTACTTGTTTTGGTATTTAGGGGGAGTAGATGTTTGTACATAGTTATTTTCAGAAAATACAAAAACAGTAAAAAATGCAAAAATACAAAAACATGATAAAATCTGAAAAAGAGCTTGTGTATATAGGGAAAATGATAGTACATCAACTAGACGGTTACAGTATGCTAAAGATTTGAAAAGTATAAAAGAGTTAAACAATCTTACTGATGATGTGTCGATAGGTTTTCGTACATTTAGTAGATTTATTTGGGATATAAACCTAAAATTCAAACTTGTGAATTCGTGGGGAACACTACTTGGATATATAGGTAACCCCTGAAATCTCGTTTGAAAGGTCTCTTAATCTGATATACTAGGTCTTTATACTCAATGATGTCTGGGGTATTATTCCGGGACTTCTGCTGAACGGTGGTTCTGACCTAGTCCCTGGCTAATACTTGCTGCAATGCTTGAAACACAGCATTAAACCCTCAGCATGCTGAAACAATAAAATTGATAAATGCTGCTGTTGTAAGCAAAAAGATCCTCTAAAGGGGACACACCGAAAAGTCGAAGCTGATATCTCTCTGCGTATACGGAAGTATCGATCTGAGATCCCTCGGCCCTCGCATACCTAAATTATATACAGATATCATTGTAGTATACTCACCTGTAAGACTGATTATTGGGATTCTGGATACGGGAGTATATTCAAGAGGTGGGACACATGAATGATCTAAGTTCTTAATTCATCTAAATCGTATCCTGAGTAAATTGAAATTTGTGTGAGAATTTAAGATGGATCAGTATATCGACAATCGAGGTAAATTGTTTAAGTCTGAGCCTGAAATGTAGCTTAACGGTACTTGTAATTTGTCTGAAAAGCTGATATGATTCTCTGACACGCTCGTCAAAAATATGTTTGTAAATAGTTTACTTTGTTTACTTTCTGCAATTTAAGTTTTCTGTATTTCATTTTTTAGTTTAGAACACTTTTATAAAATCCAAAAAGATTTTATTTCTGCTTTATTTTCCGACAAACCAAAGTGGAGAGTTGATTGTTGGATTCTCAAATGTTTGAAGCAGATGCAGGAGATTCTGGACTGAAGAATGAGGAGAGCTTACTTTGAAGAAGTTTGAATTGTTTGAAATGTCAAAAATAAGTTCATTAAATTGATACTTGTTATTTTCAGAAAATGTTGTTTTAAAATCAGTATTGATTCGTCAAAAGATCAACCAAGGTCATTAATTTGGACTTGGTAGATTAATTGAGTAATCAGGGTCATTAACTTGAACCTGAATACTTGAGTGGATTTCTAAAACTGATTAAGTTTGTGAATTTTTATTGAAAAAATAGAATGGTTATGTTTGTTGGTTGAGTAACAGGTTTGGACTTCATTATTCCCAACGGAAGCTAATTGTCAAAGCTTGAACCAGATATCTCAGATTCTAGTATATCGAGAGGGGGAGTCTGTGAAAGGGGGAGTCTGGATCAACGGTCAAAGGGAAGATTGAAGTTTAAGGTTTAAAGCTTGAAGATGAAGATTGATGAGAGTTTTTACAATGTTTGAAGATTGTTAAAGACAAAGACTTGAAGCCAAAGACTTCATCAACATCCAAGGGGGAGTCTGTTGGTGCATTAAATGTCTGCTGATTACGTCATTATCAAGTCTTGTGTCTAGAATTGTTTGAATGATCACACAATAGAGTTCAATTAGGGTTTGTATGGTTTAAACTTGAAGGTTTCGCTTGAAACAGCTTCAAGCGAAATCAACACATGATGATTTCGCTTCAAGCATGCTCAAGCGAAATCTCAAGTCTATATATATGTGTTGTGTGTTTCATTTGAGAAAGAGAGGTCATTGTGTGAAACACGAAGTGCTGCCGGATTTGTATCAGAAAACGTTGTACAAGCACTCAAATCAATCAGAAAAGAAAGATTAAAAGGATTAGAGCTGTTATGACTTTGTTTACGTTGATTCCGCCTTCGTACGCAAAGATGAACTGCCTTAACTGACGGTTTAAGGTCGTAGAACGGTCCAACAGAGTAAACCATCACCGCCACCCTCCTTCAAAACCTAATCGCCGGAGAAACCCATCACCGTCGCCCTCCTTCAAAACCTAATCACCGGAGAAACCCATCACCGTCGCCCCTATTCGCCACCCCCTTTCTTATCCCATATTCAATGAAGAGAAATATCCGGATCCGCTGATGCTTTGGATACAATAAAGACCCGAATTCGATGAAGACCCATATTCAATGAAGAGAAAGAGGACGGCGGTGGTGGCGTTGCAGCGGCGGTGGTGGCGTTGCAGCGGCGGCGGTGGCGTTGAAGCTCCGGCTGAGAAAGAGGACGGCGGCGGTGGGATGTCGGCGGTGGGATACGTTTGAAGGGTGTTTCTCTCTCTGATATGCTCTCTCTCTCTCTCTCACCGAGGTGAGGGAAAGAGGAGGGCGGTAGGGAGGTGTTGGTGGGAGGTGGTGGGAGGTGGCGGAAGACGGTGATGGGGGTGGGGTGTTCGAGAGTCGGTGCTGGTGCAGGTGGTTGGTGGGGGTCCAAAGGTTCAATCATGTTTCTGTTATTTTTTGTAATCACACAATTTGTTTTTGTATGAGTTTTGATTTTTGGGACTCATCCATCCTGATGGGTTTGTACAACATGTTTTGTTTGATTATGTTTCCTGGGTTTTTCTTTGATTTGTGTGACAACTCGAAATTTAGAACCTTTCGTTGTACGTTTGAACACTAAGTGACTAACTAATTTGATGATTTAATGAATGATAAGTGAACCCTTATATGATTATGTGTTATGTTACATGTATGCTTGTGTGTATGTATTCGAGTATGTATATGAACCGAGACAACACGAACCCGACTCGAGACCATGTGGTCTCGAGTGAACAATAACTTATGGGCCGGTTGGGCCACACATACACACTTAGCCTAATTCGAAAGCCCATTAGGGTGCACAAGTGAAACAAGTATATAATCCTCATGATACCCACACTTGTCATTTTTGGACAACACTCATACTCTCCTCTACACACACACTCTTCATCCTCTCACTAAAACCCTAAGCCACAACATTGTCTCTCCTTCATTCTCGGATCCAATCGACAACCGTAAGAAGCTCTCGGATCGTCTCTCACACACACCGGTTGGAAGCTTCACTCACACCTTTGAACCCACACTTGAACCGGTTAGTGATCTCTTGGTAAATACATGTCTATACATGATTAAAGTTGTTAATGTGTGGTATTCGGTTTGATAATGATGTGTGATGTAAGTTATGTGATGATATGTCTACTTGTTAAGTGTTATACATGAGGAATACACCCTTCTTGAGTAATCGGTTCATAAATATTCTATGTTATGTGTTTACATTCGGTTGATGATGACTTATTGATTATGTTGGGATGAATAATGTATGCTTGAATATGAGTAAATGTTATCGGTTCCATATAGGCTTAAATCCGAGTGGCTTGATTATGTTAGAAGGTTTATTACTCATGAAATCGGATGTGTATATGTGGGTTAGATGAATATGTTCAAGAGTTTGATTGTTGTTCATGATTTTTGTTAGACTTAGGTTCATATGAAAGATGATGAACTACTTGAATATTTGAAGAACATGATGAACATGATATGAACATGATTGGATATTTGAAATTGCCATGTTTGATCTATTTTGGTTATGTGTTAGACAATTAAACATGTTAGTGTAGTGTTATTGGATAGTACACAAAATCACAACAGTGAAATCTGATTGGCCAAGTACAATATGGAATTCAGCAAATGTTCCCAGCCGAAACCTCTGATTACGACTCGAAACCAGCGCATGATGAGTCGAAATCCCCGGTTGCGACATCGGTTGCGAGTCGCAAACACCTGGCTGCGACTCGAAACCACACATGATCAGCACACCAACCTTGTGACTCGAAACCACAGTTGCGAGTCCAGTTGCGACTCGTAACCAAAACAACACGAACCGAGACCGAGATTGCGACTCAGGTTGCGAGTCGCAAACGCCTAGTTGCGACTCGAGACTATACACAGATACACGCTGTTTGGGCTTACACCTCATTTCGGACTTAATTGTTTGGGCCGGACTCTTGGGCCTAATGCACAGACCTTATATGTTACTGTTGAACGTGTACGTTGAACTGCCTTAGATGATACTTGAATGCAATGTGCTAGAAACTTCCGTGTGCTACTTGGTTGCGAACCTGACTTGTATGATACAACTATGATAGGACGTGAGTAGCCACAACGTTGCTTGTTTGACTTTTCTGTGTTTCTACCGAGCAAACCAAGGTGAGTTCACACCCTCTACAAAGCATGGGATTCCCAGGGGTCGGGAATTGGGGTTAAGGAACTTGGGTTCCTCGTCCTCCTTGGGTAGGACAGCAAAGGTTCAGGAATGTAATTCCTCGTCCTCACGGACAGATAACTCGTACTAGACCAAAACTCTATCACGAAGTCCCTCATTTTTATATCGACTTAATCGCCGGGCCAATGGCGAGCGGGTCATTAGTTAGATAGCGCTATTTAGGTCTGACAAACCTCACACCGTGCCGCAGAGGACGGGCGTGAACTAATGGATCTGGGGCACGTCAATGATGATAGACATTGACAGTTTCAGGGCACTTAAACATGACTACAGTCAGCAGTCGATATGGTAACGAGTCTAGTGTATACATGGGGTAGCCCCCACGGCCGAAATGCCAGATAACTAACACGGGGTAGCCCCCACGGCTGGATAGCCAGAGTAACCGGGAATAAACAAGTCACGTTTTTAACTATGGGGTAACCCCCACGGCAGGATGCCAGATAAAGGAAACTGTTTTCAAAACAACTTAAAACGAACACCCAACCGTGAACTCACTCAACTTGTTGTTGACTCGTTACTACATGCTTTGCAGGTCCTTGGGTTCTTAGCTGGAGCTTGCATGGAGGAGGATCGTTGTGGGACATGGACGACTGTGTGCCATGTTAAACTTTGAAACAATGAAACTTATGTTTGATTTAAGACTTATGCTTCCGCTTGCAACTTAACTATGTTGTGTTTGAACACCAATTGTATTGGGTGGATTTTTATAACTACTTATATGCTTGTTCAATATGATTGGTGGCTGGATCCTGGTCAGTCACGCCTCCAAGCGGTAGTACTCCGCAGGTGGATTTTGGGGGTGTGACAATTTGGGTATTCTATATGAAATGGGTGTTGGATGTATATATTAGAGATGCTTGATGGGTCTGTGTTCTTGGCAGTGACGATTAAAAAAAACGCATATTTTGATGACGATGGCGGGGCAAGAATGGTGGAGGGTAAGTTTTTGAACGTGCAACCCCATTTTGCAGCCTCTGATTATCGGAAAATCTGAGCCAAACCCTGTTTTTTTTTCGAGATACACATTATTTTGATGTTGTTGGTTTTTTATATTTTCCCCCCTAGTCGATGATGATAACAATCTATCTGAGACACCTACCGAGTTTGCGATTATTGGGTGCGTTCGTTTTGCGTAAAAAAGTTTTTGTGGAAAAAAAAAAAGTTAAACCGTAAACTTTCTATCGTAAAACATAAACTTTTTAATGTAAAATGTAAAAACGTAAAACGTAAAAAGTTTAACATTAAACGTAAAACGTAAAAAGTTTAACGTAAAACGTAAAAAGTTTAACGTAAAACGTAAAGCGTAAAAAGTTTAACATAAAGCGTAAAAAGTTTAACGTAAAAAGTAAAACGTAAAAACGTAAAAAGTTTAACGTAAAACGTAAAAACCTTAAAACGTAAAACGTAAAAAGTTTTATGTAAAACATAAAAAGTTTTAAAGTAAAACGTAAAACGTAAAAAGTTTTACGTAAAAATGTAAAACGTAAAAAGTTTTTCGTAAAACGTAAACAGTTTTACGTAAAACGTAAAACGTAAACAGTTTTACGTAAAACGTAAAAGTTTTCATAAAACGTAAAACGTAAAAAGTTTTTCGTAAAAAGTAAAAAGTTTAACGTAAAACGTAAAAAGTTTAACGTAAAATGTTTAAAAGGTTTAACGTAAAACGTAAACTTTTTAACGTAAAACGTAAAACATAAAATGTAAAACATAAAACGTAAACCTTTTTCTACGTAAGTTGTAAAACGTAAAAAACCGTGTGATAAAACGGCGCCTAAACAAGGGGCGTGAATGTGGCGTATAAAAACGCCGCGGAAAAAAAACGGGACGTAAAAAACGCCGCGTTAAAACGGGACGTAAAAATCAGCGCGTTAAAAAGACGACGCTTGAAAAAGTCGAGCGTAAAAAACGGCGTGAAAAAACGACCCATTAAAAAAAGATGCGTTAAAAAGTCGGGCGTAAAAACGGCGTGCAAAAACCGGCGCGCAAAAAAATTGTCTTTGTTAAAAAAATTTGAATTTAAAAATGTTTTTAGTAAAAAAATATTTTTAAAATATAAAAAGTAATATAATAAAACTAAAAAGTAATATAATAAAACAAAAAAGTAATAAAAAAATAATAAAGGCAAAAAGGCAAAAAAGAGTTATTTTACTAAACTACCCTTTTGGATTAAAATATTAAAGACATAATAAGACAAAATGTATTTAATATTAATTTTTGTTACTTTTAATCTCATCCATCCATCTTGTTGATCTAAAGGCTAGAAAGTGGTTCCAATGGTTCTTACAACTAGAGGTGGTTTTCATTTTAGCGATCCCCTATATATATATATATATATATATATATATATATATATATATATAGGATCAGGATTTAGGGAAAACGCTGAAAAGTGTGAGAATAGTGAGAACGCTTATGGATCGTCCGATCAAAACAATCTATGAACTAGATTGGCGCGGTGGCGTTTTCGTAAATAACATCAATTTTATTAAGTGGACGCGCTTCATTAAGGGTAAAAAGGTCTTTTACAGCTCAAATTCAAAACGGCAAACTAAAATGAGAACACGCCATTCAATATTAGGAGTATAAAACGCCATTAATATAAAACGCCAAAACTTACATGTAGAAGAAACAACACAGTAACTAAAATTCAATTATTATAATTTATTAGGAGAAATACCCTCCTAAATTACGCGTAAAAAAAATCATTATATAAACGACGTTAATATCGCTTCCATAATCACTTCCATCCTTCGTCCTAAAAATCATTGTAAGACCCGTCTCTATTAATTAATATTATAATGTTAAACGCGCATTTTATACGAAAATGCAAGCTTACAAAAACTTTTCCAAGTTAAACTTCTTACATAATTTAAAACATTCCAAAATATAATTTCAAGTGTTTACAATATCCACTTTTTAAACTAGAACAAAATAAGATCGTTGCGGAAGCTTCGAGACATGTGTTCGGTTCTCCTTTCTTGCTTGATCCTCATCCGGGGTTCCATAAGACATTCCTAAAATCAAAACCAACATAAAAGTTAGTTTTGACAGTTTCACAACAAGTTATAAACATATTTTCATCCAATTCATTCATCCATTATTCAAAATTCTTGTTTCCTTCGAATTCAAATTTCCGGTTCTTAAACCGAATTATTTGACCCGTTATGGGTATTTATGTCAAAACTATAATTTTATCAACCCTTGTTAAAAAAAAATCTTATTTCCTCCAACGATAATCCATATTATGGTTGGTACATGTACCCTTCACGAGAGTATCATTCCTTGTGGTACCTGGCACGGGTCAACATTGACTCGTTTTTAATACATTGCATTACCTTTCGCCAACCTTGGCAAAACATGCTCATACTTTCCCCTTGCATGTATTTGTAACACTTAACAATATATAATATTACCAATCCTCATTTATATTATTATACAACTTCTGATAATGTATTGAGTCAAAACTAAGTGTTTAAGGCCCCGAAACAATTTCTGCAATTGCGGATCTGCTTGCTGTCAACAACTATTTTGTTGACAAAACGTCCGCGAAAACCACGTTAAACAACTTCCGAAAAGTTTATAAAAATTACCAATCATCTTTTATATTGTTATACCACTTCTGACCAAATATTGAGTCAAAACTAAGTGTTTAAGACCTCGAAACAATTTCTGCAAATACGGATCTGCTTGCTGTCAACAACTATTTTGTTGACAAAACGTCCGCGAAAACCACGTTAAACAACTTCCGAAAAGTTTATAAAAATTACCAATCATCGTTTATATTGTTATACCACTTTTGACGAAATATTGAGTCAAAACTAAGTGTTTAAGGCCTCGAAACAATTTCTGCAAATACGGATCTGCTTGCTGTCAACAACTATTTTGTTGACAAAACGTCCGCGAAAACCACGTTAAACAACTTCCGAAAAGTTTATAAAATTACCAATCATCATTTATATTGTTATACCACTTCTGACCAAATATTGAGTCAAAACTAAGTGTTTAAGACCTCGAAACAATTTCTGCAAATACGGATCTGTTTGCTGTCAACAACTATTTTGTTGACAAAACGTCCGCGAAAACCACGTTAAACAACTTCCGAAAGGTTTATAAAAATTACCAATCATCATTTATATTGTTATACCACTTCTGACCACATATGGAGTCAAAACTAAGTGTTTAAGACCCCGAAACAGTTTTGCAAATAACGGACCTGTTTGTTATCAATAACTATTTTATTGACAAAATGCCCGCGAAAACCATGTCCATTTTAGTATTCACAATGCTATCCATTATAAAAGTAAGTATTCTATTCTAGAAGGTGTAAGCTTTACTTACCTTGCATCCGGTTATTCTTTTCCGCGTGCTCAATCCGTTTGACCCGCTTCCTTCCCAAGCTTCCATCTAGTTTGTTAAGCGTCAAACTATCATTATAATTCGTAAGACGGTTAGATTAGTCATTATCAATTATGACTATTCCACCTTACGTATTTCATATAAAAATTATCATTCATCGTATTGTAGGTCGGTTTGACTTTTAAAAAGTCAAATGCCCATTAGTATATAAAATGCACATTCAAGTTTATCAACTAGTTTAGGTATTTCTCAAATCACCCGGTAGGCGTTCTTTTGAGCCACCGTTTAACAAATCTTTTGACCCGTTTCATTATATTTCCAATACTTCAACTAGTTCAAGTGATTATTAAATCTAACTTATTTATTTATTTTCACAAGAACTAAGGGTTCTCCTCTATAAGTGAGACCCGTTTCATCATACCACTAGCATTCATTCGAACACCTTATCTAATCAAGTTATTCATATAAACTAGTGCATAACACAATTACATACATCTATTTACATGGATGAAATTACCGATTACATCATAACATATAAAAACCCATTTCAATTCTTATATGAACATACACTCAACTTATAATTTGTTCAAGTTCCTTTCTTCTACTACCCAATATGATGATTCTAACATGATTATATCATAAATTTCATCATATTAGTAAAACCCACTTATCTAAATGTGGTAATTCATCTAGGCATTCAAATCATGGCACATATGTATAATTCACACTTAGGGTTTTGTTCCTAATTTGCAGATTATGATGTTTCTTCATATTTCACAACTTCACAAATCATCGAAATTCTACATACCTTATGATCCCTAAGCTTAGGTGATCACGAATTTGTGTTCATGCATTTGATTTGGGCTAGATTTGACCTTCAATTTGTTGATTTTGGGTGAACTAGGGTTTGAGCTCTTGCTCTTGCTCCTGATGTACGATCCACACACACACTATGTGTGTTTTGTGTAAAATTTTTGTTTATAAAACACAAGTTTCTTTTGTTACAACTTTGGTCCCTTTTGTTCCAACCTTTTATAAAAGGTTCACTAGTTCTTATTTTTCTTTCTAGTTTTTACTTAATTACTCGTTACTAACTAGGTTAATTATTCCTAGTTCGTTTAATGGGTTTCGGTAGTTTTAACCCGTTTTATTTTTAAGTCCCGTTAGCTCGGGCTCTTACGAACTTTATTTTCTCAAAAACATTTATTCTCTTTTATTTAATATTAGGTTTATTTATTTAAATCCTAATATTTACCGGGTTACTTTTTACCACTAACGGTATTTTATCTGTTCATTAATATTAACGTGGTTTGACTATCAAACCCGTTTTCGGGGTGTTACAATCATCTTTTACCAAAACGCCAAAAATGGCAACCATCGTTTCATGGAGATACACCATGAGAATAAGAAGATTCGTCATACATTTTGACAACAAAAGAAGGGGGTTTGTTAAGACAATCAAAGCAATTTTGAAAATGGAAGAAGATGTACAAAGGGGTATCCTATCGCTTAGCATCCCTCTTGATAACGAATGTGATGAAACGCATAAACTTATAAGAAGATTAACCAGGAAATTTGGACCAGGCCAAAACGAAAAATGAAACTAATTTTTGTCCAAAAATGTCTTGGTCTGACCATGGCTTATTTCTTTCTTATGTTTTTACCTTTCGTTTTGGTTTTTAGGTTGCCTTTTTAACGTCTCATGTGGGGTCAAAAGTACCTTCAGCTCGTCCACATGCATCTCTGGCAGCAATTATTGAAGGATGATTGTCAAGGTGCTTCTAAAAAAGTAGGAGTGGTGGTTGAATTCGGGGTCTGAACTCTAATTCAGATAAAATCTTTTTTTTTTTACCTTTTCTGAAAGGTCAACTGATTTTGTTAACAGATAAAATCTCTAATTCAGAAACTTAATGCCAATCAGTTGATCATCTATTGAGGTTTTAATTTAGCCAAAAATAAAATATTGGAACCAAATCTCATTGACACCTGATTTAGTTGTAATTTCATTTACTTGAACCATCTCGAAATACACGCAATGATCAGATAAAAGTGCTTTGACTGGTAGTCAAATATCTAATATACCCATGATAGGGTTAAACCCTAAAAGAGAAGAACTAGGAGAATATTTGGAGAAGATAGGAGAATTTCAAACTTCAAATCTGGTTTCCTTCCTTCATATTACGTACATAAATAAGTAAATAACCCAAACAATTACATTAGACTCCCTAAACTACTAATAATTAGTAAAATACCCCTAAACTATTATTCTTCACGTAACAATACTACCCCCTTAAAAGATTCTTGACCTCAAGAATCACAAAATAGAGAAAAAAAATGCAGCATCCATGAGTTCTTTTGGGTCGACTCATTCCAGGGTGGACGCCATTCGGTCCTTCCGATTGCAATCGGAGAAATCCTAGCGATGCGCCATGGTGGGCGCCAATCATTTACGGAACTCGCCTTTGCCTTTAAACAGGCACCAAAAAGATTGTTGTTAACAACGTCAATTATATCATCATCTGGAAGGGTATCAAACTTCCTACCATATTTGACATGAAGACCTTGACGAACAGGAACCGCATCACTGTTCGGAACCAGTAGGCCAGCCTTAACAACATTGTATAGTCTAGTTTTGGGTTCTTCGCAAGCGCCATTAGCAAGGATTATGCAAAGTGTGTCTCTATGTTTTCTTCCTTTATGAAGAACGGTGTCTTCATTGAAGGGCTGGAGCTTTTTCACTGTCTCATGTAGTGCAACAATGGAATTATCATTGTTAATATTTTCATCAACAACAATTATGTCTTCTGTCTTCCGAGTACCCGTCCGTGAATCATCGCTAAACAGCCCTTTATCAGGGCCGCCTCCGCCGCCGCTAAAAGTGCCACCGCTTGAATGCTCCTTGAGTGCTCGTAAGATCTCTTCTTGTTGTTTCATCGACTGTTCTTGTTGTTTCAACATGGCGGCTAGGGTTTCTTGGAGATTTGAGATTGCCTTGCCATGTTCCTTGAGAGTGCTGTCAATTTCTTGATTGCGAGTGTTAGTCATGATAATCGAAAGTAATTCCGACCGGAGATCGGAACGGCTCTGATACCCTTGATAGGGTTAAACCCTAAAAGAGAAGAACTAGGAGAATATTTGGAGAAGATAGGAGAATTTCAAACTTCAAATCTGATTTCCTTCCTTCATATTACGTACATAAATAAGTAAATAACCCAAACAATTACATTAGACTCCCTAAACTACTAATAATTAGTAAAATACCCCTAAACTATTATTCTTCACGTAACAACCCATGACCCTTCTGTAATATGTATAGAATGGCAACATGAACCATTGTATTTTTTACCTCCATATTTCTGTAGTATGTATTTGGGTTGACGTTGGTATATATGTGTCATATTTAGGGTGGAGAACTTGAAGCAACTTATGGTATGCCCCTACTGGATGTTGTTGCTCTGGTCCTTAACAATCAATTAAGGTCAAGTATTGATTGATGAAAAGGTTAGTGTGCTCTTGGTTTTATATACTTTCTCTAATTAACCTTGGTTAAAAATCAAACATGTCAAAGACAAAATCAATCTCAGGTCAAAGTTTATCTAACAATTACATGTTTCAACCTCAACACAAAAGGCAAAATGGACGGGTTGGGTAATGGGTCAAAACGGGTAAAAATTGTTTACTTGGTTGAAAATCAAACTGATCAAAGTCAAAATTAGTCTTAAATCAAAACTTATCCAACAATTATTTGTTTCAATCGAACACAAGTGGCTAAATGGATAGGTTGAGTAATGGATCAAAACGGGTAATCATTTAAATTATTTTACTCTGTAACTTATAACAGTGTCGGTATAAGTTCAGTCTTCGCAGGAGTTATATTTTTAAGTTCATTGTTTAGGTTCAGTCTTTGCAAGAGTTGTATTTTTAAGTTAACTTTGTTTATATATATCTTACTAATTTCTCTAATAGATGATATTAATGAGTACAAGGTGAGGAAGGAACTACTAAACCCCCCTCATTAATATAAAATTGACGCCAATGTGGGGTAGCCCACTTGGTAGAGGCACATGTCTTTTAAAGGGGAGGTCTCAGGTTTGCAACGGGGGAATAATTGGTGTAAATGAGTAACATTAGCCGTTCAAAAAAAGTTAATATATAATTGACATTATTGTTATTATCATTAGACAAAATAAGGAGTAACATTAGCCGTTCAAAACAAAAATTGATATATAATTGACATTATTGTTATTATCATTAGACAAAATATTTTGATTTTACCCGTTTAACCGTATGTTTGAATATGTTACAGTTTTTTTTTTTGAACGGCTAAGCTTTTCTCCCCCTTAAATCCTAAACTAATACACCTGCTAAGGATTGAACCTTGGTCTCCCCACAAGAGGTAATTCCTCTTGACCACTAGGCCAAGACTTAAATGGCATGTTGTTGCACTTGCACGTTGTTTTCTTTGAGCTTGCTTATGTCGTATACTATCATCAATTTGTATTCGTAATCATTGTAATTGTCCATGCTAACCCATTAGATTTTTTAGCCGAGTAGTATGTAGAATCTTCAATCTGTTTGGCAAATGAAGTGGGTCAGGTAAGGTAAGGTAGGGTTGGATAACGATTCACATGTTTCGTTCGAAACACGTTTTGGCCAAAATGGGGTACAGTCATAGTGGGTTGTTTTAATGAAGTATAAGTTTTGTTTGGGTCAAAATGGTTTCCAAAATTATTATTTAGGTGTTGTATGAAGGACTATTTGTTTGTTGACCCATTGACTTCTGAAAGTCAACTCATGTTAGTTTATATAAATTACTACACGGTAACTCAACATGCATTTTCATGACATCATGTGTGCTATGGTTGATTTCATAGGTTTCATGAAGTGCACATCAACGTTGCTGCACATACCGATAAAAGACTCTTTGTTCTAGTCATAAGGGTTAGTCGTTACACTTTTGATTGCTATCTATATAATTTTCAAGTATTAAAATGGGCGGCCTAAGCATTTTTTTGGACGATTTGAGTTGACTCAAAACACATTTTGTTAAAAAAAGGTTTAAATTTTGTATTAATAGTTGACGTGTTTTGTTAAACCAGCTAACCGCATGAACCCAGTTGATTATGAGGTCTGAATGGTTCCCGCCTCTTTGTTAAACTATTAGCATTGTTTTCAAGCATGATTCAGTACATCATTATTCTATTTTTCTATAGTGGTGTTTCAAATCTATGGGGCCCGTTTGTGGTCAAGCAGTTTTGCACCATCATAAATCCATCCCAGGCCGACATTCTATCGCTTGGAATTGGTGAGTAGATGAATAAGTTCATTTCAAATCAAATAGAGCCAAGCCAACAATGGGTTGGAATAGGCAAGTAGAGACAATGGGTTGGAATAGGCAAGCTAAAAGTAGGTTAAATTCTTGACGTTTAGAATGTGTTTATAGTCTGATGGTTCAAGTGCGCGATAATTGGTGAGATGAGTCTAATGGATCAAGCGTCGCATTTGGTTAGCATTACTGTATTAGTATTTTTTTTCTTCCATTCTATTAATGAGCCCAAGTTTGTTTGTTTGTAAGCCACAAATGTTTGAAATGTGCATGGTTGAATTTTTTTACCTCAAATTTGTTGCATGTGTATTCCGTTTAAATTTTTACTTTTTAAATATATATAGTATTATTAAAATCAATAAACCTTAATAAAAAATAATAAATGCGTTATGCATTTATTTTTTATAATTTTTATTTTATTTAAAATATTTTATGAACCCAAAGATGTGCATTACCATTTTTTTCTTTCTTCATAAAATTTGCAGGTACCATGAACTCTTTTAAATCAAAACTTATCCAACAATTATCTGTTTCAACCGAACACAAGTTGCTAAATAGACAGGTTGAGTAATTGATCAAAACGGGTAATCATTTAAATTATTTTACTCTGCAACTTAAAAAAGTGCCCATATAAGTCCAGTCTTCGCAGGAGTTATATTTTTAAGTTCACTATATAAGTTTTGTCTTTGCAAGAGTTGTATTTTTAATTAACATTTTGGTTTATATATAGTACGTTGTTTTGTTGTATTTTCATCGTGATCTTCAGATTTCCATAAAAAATTTATTCGTACAATTTCTTTATCATCATTGTGAACGTAAAAAAATTTTATTCGTACAATTTCTTTATCATCATTGTAAACGTAAAAAATTTTCGACAAAATTTTTAAAAGAGATCATTTGTCAGAACCGCGATGTTCGCAGGTATTAGCACTGGTCATTAATAAAGAACTAAAACGCTAAGAAAAAAATACAAAGCAAAGTCAAGGATAGTTCTGTAATCGTTGAATAGTATTAGGTGTCCTTAGTTAGGTTGCTTACTCTAAGTGATGAACAGAACAAAACTATTGATGAATAGAATTGGGTTATCCCCTTTTGGTTCTTTAAGTGTTCTTTTTATCGGTTTGTAAATACTAATAAAGCATTGTTGTGGAAGAAAAGAAAAGTTATAGTTTATACCATTGTTGAGAGGTGAAAGAACTATACAAAGATAAGTGATGGATATACGTATATAGAAACTAAGACGGATGGATCTGTGATTATTATTATTATTATTATTAGTTGGATGAAATATTTTAGATAATGGTTTTTACTCAATTCAATTGGAAATGGTATCAAAGCACCACTAGACTTGGTTTCCAAATACCAAGAAGATTAAGGCTAGAAACCACACGTCCGTCCATACAAGAAGCTAGTAGCACCTGCTAAACGATCCAGATTTGTCATCGAAGCTCAAAACAACAATCATTTTGTGACTTTAAAACCCTGCAACCAACAAGAAAAGGTATTGGTTAGTTTAGTTGTTCAAAATCAAGCAAGCTACAATCACATACCTTCACCCTCTTAAGTAAAGCCTTGGCATTCTCATCATTCTTGAAATGATTGCGAACAGGCTGCAAAATCCTGTTCAAGGCCTTTGATAGAGCCGGTTTTAGGTCAGCAGGATGTAGATCCCCTTTTTCGTAATCACTGATTAGCTCTTCAAAACTTGCAAAGGTCCTACATGTATAACTCCTAACTATCAACCTCACATTCACGTAATTTTTTTTTTAAAATTATAAACAACTCACTTTTCTCCTCCATTTTCGGCTTTTCTTTCAACCTTGAACTCATTGAACCATGGGAATACAATGTATTTTATGTAGTCAAGGCATGGGTTCCCTTCAACAACATTTGGCGGACAGTATGCTTTTTTTATCTTCAAATTAACCTCAGCCTGTCACATTCAGCATGCAACAAACAAATTATTATTAAGAAATATTACACAACCAAAATGCAACGTCTACCTCCTCATCTTCCATAAAAATGGCAGAAGAAGCATCAGATTTTGACATTTTCTCTTGCCCTTGCAACAATCCAGGAAGCATGTCTGCAAACACCAATGATCAACAAACGCATATGTATGCTACAACTTTAAAATTCTGGCTCTTACGGTGTGACAATATGATAGGCTTGTTTTTTCTCTTGATATCATCACAGTATTCCCTAGCAAGCACATTCACTTTCCTTTGATCCATGCCTAACTGGCATATGTCAGCCTGTTGAAACAAACAAACAAACAAGGATTATTATTATAATTTATTTACAATCCAAAATGCAATGCAATGATATAGTAATACCATACCTTTAGAAAAAATATATCTGCACATTGCATGCATGGGTAAAATATCTGAGCAGCTGTCAGCTCATCCTGCTCATTTCGGCCCATAATTTGACAGCACCTACAATCATTGAAAATGCAAAGTTAAAGTAGAAAGGCCTGCCGGCCGCCCTGCACGTGTATGTAAACAGCAGCAGAATCATACCTCATTATCCTGGGAAGTTTGTTTCTTCTAGCAATGTCCATCACCAGGGGCCAGTATTCATGTGCCCGAGAATTAATTTCCTCGGAAGACCACAGAAACTCTACGTGCTCTAGATTCATCCCGGCTGCTTTCCATATCTCAATGAGGTAACGCCCAACCGTTTGGATTCTACCTAAATCTCCACCCATTTTGTTGTTCAATTGGGCAAACCAATCCGCTATCCAAATCTTCACTTTGCAACCAGCAGATGTCAGTTTATTCACGTTGATGGTCTTCATAACACCCTGTTAACCAAATCATAAATCACATTTATTTATTTATAGTTAAGGTAAGCAACAAACAAACAAACAAACACACCTGTGCTATATGCATTCTGCCAGAAGGTTCGAACCCATCATAGCAAATGGGTTGGGGCTTCTTCCTAAGAAGATTCAAGAGTTCTTCTTCCTGAATACACTCCTCACCGACACTCCTCACAATCCTAAACTTTTCCTCCACGCTCATCCTTAACACACAACACCAATTAACAACCAATGAGTCTAAATGAAAACTCAAAGATACAAACAAACGACTTCAGTCCAATATCATCATCATCATCCACTTCTAGAGCTGACATTCAATCTTAAAAGCCCGGGATTTCATCTTTGAAAAACCTATGATTGTAATTAAATTAAGGAGGACAAGGACTTACTGTGTAGTTGAAGCTGGTGATTCGTCTTCTGATTTCAACTTCTCCATTGGGCTTCTCTATCCTGTTTTTGCTTTTCACTTTCTGCAATAAGCAGCGAGTAAATTTGCAGGCCCTAGTTCGAATGATAGTACTTACTTAGTAGTAAAACCATCAAAGAGAACATAAGAATAAAAATTAACCAACTTTAGTTATACGTAATTTTAACTTTTTATTATGATTTTCAAACTTGAATTCCAAAACCATGATAATAAATAATAACTCCCTACTTAATAAAATTAAAGTAACCAACTTAAGATTAACGCTATGGATATGGATGTCCAAATTCCATTTCCTTGGATTAAAAAAATGTGGATAGATGTAACATCAAATCCTGAAAATCAAACAACAGTATTAGATAGTTTACATAATAATATATAATAATAATAATAATCCAGATCCAACTGCAAAAAAAAAAAAAAAAAAAATCAAAAGTGAAGGAGTCGATGATTACAAATCACAGAAAACCCTAGGAGGATTTGTGGTCATCAGAAAGTATATATTGGTTCAGGCAAGCAAGCAAATGCAATTAAGCAACAAAGAAAGAAAGAAAGAAAGGAACCTGGAATACAACCACTGAGTTAGACCAAGATGATGGAATAACGAGGGTTTTGTTTTGGGGTGCTACTATTCTCACCCCCCTAATTACTTTTCTCACCCCCCTCCCCTCACATACGATCAGGTGGGGCCTGTGTGGGACCGACAGTTTTCCTCTCACAAGGGGGGGTGTAATCAGTAAAGGAGGGGGGTGTGTATAGAATTAGCCTTTGTTTTGTTTTGTTTTGTTTTGTTTTGGGGGTTGGGTTGTGTTCCTTCACTTCATATGGGCTGGCTGGCTGGGCTTTCAATACAATATGGGCACGATCCATCTAAAAAGGTTCAAAAATGTCTTATTTTAAGAAGACCACGATCCATATCTTTTTTCTAACTAGTGTTTACCCGGCCGTGTGTTGTGCCGGTACAACATGTTATAAATTAAACTCGATTAAAACTATCAGATAAAAAGGACTCGTGATGAAATGTAGATAAAAACACCTGTGACGGTATATTCGCAGATCACCAAAGAGTTACATGATAAATTAAACTCGAGTAAAACCGTGACATATCCAAATTTATTACATTTAATAAACAAACTTAACAAAAAGAATCAAATAAAAATATAGTTATTCTAAAACTAAAAAAAAGTATAGAAATATATAACACACAAATTGTTGAATATTTAATAAAAATATAATAAAAAGGTATTTGAGTATAAAATTCATGATTAGATAATTTCCTATTTAGTTTACAAAAATAAAATAAAAAATAGGTTTTATGGGGCTAAAGTGTAAAAAAGTAAACTTTTGGTGATATATAAAACTAACAAAATTTGAGAGGGGAAATGTGTAAAAACCAAAACCCTTTGTGGTCAAAATATAAAATAGAGTTAATTATTGTTTTCGTTCCTGTGTTTTGTCAAAAATCACTATTTCAGTCCATTAGTTTAAAAATTGCGATTTCAGTCCCTGTGGTTTCACTTTCGTAACCATTTCAGTCCAGTCTCCTAACACCGTCTATTTTACCGTTAAGTTTTTAATGAAATACCTAAATTACCCTTGTGCTAATTAAATATGGACTTATATGATTTTATTATTGGATTTATATGATTTTATTGGTGTATGACATATGAACTTAAATTGGATTGTAGGGTTCGACCCACTATGGCTTCAGTAGAAGTAGAAGTCTGACACTATTTTTACATATATGGTTCCAAAATTTTAATTTTGGATTTTAGAATGTTGGGATTGAACCCTATCAGAGGAACATATAATAAAAGCCAAAACTGGTTCACAACAGTGGATTCATCATAAGCAGCAGTTTACGCCAGGCTTTCCCCTTGAAAGTGGTTATAACATCTGATGTCCTCTATCCACTGATCGCATACAACAGCTGCTGACCCTCAAACTGCTGATGAAGCCCTGAAGACTGTTAAGGATCAGACACTGCTGTTCAATCTACTGCTATGAGCCAAGCACTGCTGGATATATCAAGTGCTGCTGGGTTCACATCAGTGGAAGGATTCATCAGTAGTTAAGTTTTTCTTTATGTAATGTATTGTAATGATAGTTGTTAGCATAGCAGTACTTGTATAAATCAGATGTTAGAGGTTGTTAGGTTGTTAGATGTCACTTTTGTCACACCCTCAAAATCCACACGCGGAGTATTACCGCGAGGCGTGTGACGACCAGGATCTTAGCCACTAATTATTTTGAACCGTTTAGTTATTATTACAAATAATGGTATAATTAGTGACCAATTTTAAATTTTTCAAAACATAGCTTGAGTTTGCAGCGGAAAGGAAAGAAGAACACATCGTAATTTAAAACCACAAGTTGTTCATATGAAACTTACGAACCACGCACTCCATCTGATTGCAACGTCCGTCCAGAGCTGTATCGAGCAACCTGCAAAGCATGCAGTAGAGTGTCAACATAAAGTTGGCGAGTTCACGTGTTTGTAGTTTTTCCAGTTTTTAATTCCAAAAACTTGTTTTAACCAGTTAATTTATCCGTTTATACATGCGATGGGGAGCTACCCCATAAGTAAGCGACTAAACTGTTTTTACAATACCGAATACTATTCATCCGTACGTTTCCGTAGAGTGCCCCGTTCGTCAATGTTCTATCATCATTGACGGTTTTGCCAGAGTACATTAGTTCACGCCCGATCCCATACGCGGGCACGGTGTGAGGTTGGTGAGACCTAAATAGCGCTATCAACTAATAACCCGTTCGCCCGACCCCGGCGACTAATCGGTATTAGAGAGTGAGGACTTGAGTGATAGAGTTTCGTTTAGTGTTGCTTGTTGCATCCAGTATAAACAGTAATTAACTAAAAGTTCCCAGTAACAAGGGAAGTAAGTAAGTTTGTTCCCAGTAACAAGGGAAGAAAAGTAAGTTTGTATCCCTCACAAGGAGATAGCGTTGTTACCCGTATCCCACACAAGGAGATAGAAATACCGTATCCCGCACAAGGAGATAGTAAGCAATCCCAAACCAGGAAAAGTGTTTTGTTCCGTTTCCCAACCACCGGGAACGCATGCTTTAAGTAAAAAGTAGTGAACTCACCTTTGCTTTGCTCGGTTGACAATTTACTTGTGTTATGTTAGTCAACCATACCCTATTATGGTTTATAAATGTTTATTAGGTTTGTATGCAAGTAACGTCACGTATAATCCTACACGTATCTAACACATAGCATGCATGTCTTACAAGCATATATGGTGTTGGGCCTATCCTAGCATGTGAACAATTTAAACAGTAACAATTAAACAATATAAGGAACACACGGCCTAAAACATATCATCACATAGTGCGGCCCAATAATGAATTTGAGTAGTCCAGTCGAAACCGGATAGTCTCAACTCGAGATTTTGAGATCTCGAGTCGCAACCACAAGATTCTAAGTTGCAACAACTAGTTTCGAGTTGTGCACATTTGAGTCGCAACCTTTGAGGTCTCGAGTCAAGATCAAGAGGTCTCGAGTCGCAACCGGCTGGTCTCGACTCCTGAAGCGCTTTGTCTGGTTTCGAGTTGTCAACTTAACGGTCCCGAGTCGCAACCGTAGGTTCCGACTCGCAACCCTTGTTGATGTTTCCAGAACCTTTATCCAGACTGTACGAACCAATTAAAATACCTTAACATGTTTTATCCTACCGTACACTCCCAAATTGGATTGACACAGCATAATTCAAATATTCATGGCATCTTCAAAT
Organism: Helianthus tuberosus; assembly: GCA_030545235.1. Taxonomy (NCBI): domain Eukaryota; kingdom Viridiplantae; phylum Streptophyta; class Magnoliopsida; order Asterales; family Asteraceae; genus Helianthus; species Helianthus tuberosus. The sequence continues at coordinate 95,058,796 of CM060410.1, forward strand.
AGTTCATCATTAGGGTTTTCACCTTCATAAACAGGTTCATCTTAGACACACCCATATTAGCATACTATACACATTCAGTGCACTCAGATATTCCGAACAGATCTAGACCAAAGCAATCATCTTTATCTATCTAGGTTACCCATACCAACTTTCAACATTCATAATCCTTAAATAATCATCCACTACCCTGTTTGTTTTTTTTTTTATATCAACCGAAATCATCATACTCAACACGTCTAACATGTTGTGTATTTCTTCTTGAATCATTGAAATATCAATCATGTAGAATTTAGGAATCAACGACACATTCCTAGATTTTTATTTATGAGTAGATTTTTATTCTCATAATCCCCTTTTTACACCTAACCTTCTTGCATTTCTATAACCATTTAAACAAGGACAATGTCAAATCCTGGTTCAACCATTAGCATATTATCATCAGCACATAATCTCATCTGGGTTTATCACAAACTAATATGAACATTATCATCATATAAAACAACTTGTACTCATTATTCTAAAAAGCACATTGACAATTATTAAAAGATAACAAACATGCTACGGACCTATAGACCTCGAGACGAAGAGGGCCCTGCCGCCTGGATCGGAGCTCCGGCAACTATTGTCGCTGTCTGTCACCGGCATCATTCTCGCCGCAGCTGCTGCGTTACCGGGGTGAAAACCCCTTGGCTGTCGACATCACATTCGCCGTTCCGTACACCCTTGATGACATCACTTCGTCGGAGCTGCTCGAGACGACCACCGTCGCCGCTGCTGGTTCCTTATTTCTTTCTCCGACCTCACTCTCGTTTTCTGATCTTCATCGCCCGAAAAACAAGGGTACACGGGGTGTGGGTGTTGCTGTGCCGTCGTTCAGACTCACCACCGTCACCGCTCGCGGCGGCGGCGCCGTCGCTGATCATCGGGAATGAGAGGGTGTGGCTGAGTTTGTGACCGGAGGAGAAGGGGGCTCAAAGGGGTGGGGGTGTGGCTGCCGGAAAACTTCCGACACCAGCCGGCTAGTCGCCGACGATTTCGCCGGAAATCAAACAAAGGGAAAGGAAGGGGTGTGTGTTGAGCGGCTGTCCAGTTTTATTAGGGTTTTGAGGGTTTTTAAATTATAGGGGGGTGTTTAAGATAAATAAAAGAGTAGGGTTATAGGTTAGTTGGGTCTGGCCTAGCCCAAGTGCGTTCAAACAACTGGCCCGATAATAATATAACGGTAATCTAAATTAATAATCTAGTAAATAATAATAAAAACAATAATACTAATAATAATAATAATAACAATAGTAATAATAATAATAATAAACGCACGTTTTTACTAAAATACCCCCTTCTCTTGACAACGAGGGTTCGGGTTGTCACATTCTCCCCATGTTACTGGAATTTCGTCCTCGAAATTTAGGCAAAAGTCAAACGATACGCTGTATATGTACACACACTCCATTACCGTACGTAGATACAAGCAGTTTCACAAAAGTCCACCAAAACGAACATGTAAATCACATAGCACATAAGATCACATAGCACGAGAAATCACGTAGCATGTGATTCACAGAGTTTGCATGTAACTCACATAGTAAAGAATTTCATAAATTTAATTATAACATCCAAGAAACGTACAGGAAAACCCGAAGTGTCACATTATCCCCAAGTTCAAGAAATTTCATCCCGAAATTTAGCACGCAGCCACTGACAAGCTAGTGTGTTTAAACGTTTTTGTGGGGTGTCACATCACCCCCTGTTGGTTTTGAAATTTCTTCCCAAAATTTAGCGGTAGCCTCAGTGCTGGAAGTAATGTTTGTAGACAACTGGGGATACGTGTACATCAGCTGGTTTTCCCGTTCCCAGTTAAACTCTGGGCCACGGCGTGAGTCCCAACGAACTCGGTCGGTTGGTTACACTAGGTTAGAGGATTTTGATTTCTTGATCCTTGATCTCAACCGGTTCCTCAACGAAGCGTAGTTTGTTGCTGATCACGAGTTCCTAAAAAGGAATAACGAATGTTTCATCTGCCAGACTCTTCTTCAGATCAGGTATGTGAAAGACGTTGTGTACCGCGTTCAACTTTTTCAGGCAGGTTTAGTCAGTATGCTACCTTACTGATCGTTTCGATACTTCGAACGGTCCAATATATCACGGATTAAGCTCGTCTCGTTAGCCATAACGTACCACACCCTTCCAGGGTGAAACTTTAAGTAGAATCCAGTCTCCGACTAGGAATTCTAGAGGTTTCCTACGCTTATCCGCGTAGCCTTTCTGACGGACTGGAGTTGCCGTCATGCGTTGTCTGTTCTGGGCAATCCCACCCATTGTGTCAAGTGCAAGTTATGGGCCGGTACTTTGGCTTCCGCCCAACACAGACGTGACCGGCATCTGCGTTAGTGCAATGCCTCAAATGGTGCTGCCTGAACGCTAGTGTGGTAGCAGTTGTTGGAAGAGAATTCTACAGAAGGGAAGTGTCACTAGTATCCAAGGGTCGATAACACATGCTCTTAGCATGCCTTTGAGTGTTTGGATGGTGCGTTTGGCCCAGTCATCAGTTTACGGGCGATAAGCGGTGCTCATGCCTAACAGTGAGCCCAAAAGTCTTTCGTGCACAGCCTTGCGAAGAATCGGATGCAAAACGTGGGTTACGATCAGGTAAAAGAGAAGTTGGCATCTCGTGCCTAGTATCTACTTCTATCAAGTAGATGGTTGCAAGTTCGGAAACTTGTCGGTTTCTTTGGTCGCGTGTTGTTACCAGCAGACATGTTATCGATGCCCCAGACATGATAGCATAAGATAGAAGCACCTCGTAGATTATCTTCCAGTTGCTGGAGTTGCGGATCGTTTGAGGATCTCTCGGATGCTAGGTGATGCCCCTTTTGAGTTCAAATCGTGAGAGTTTGCGTATACGGTCGAGAAATGCGGGCTTTGTGGCGTTAAAAGTCGTGTACTGAAAACTTAGCGCAAGGCGGTTTTGCGTCGTAGAAGTTCCAAGGTAAAGCGTAGGAGTCGTTTGGATTCCCCACTGACTTTCAGAATAGGTTCGGGCGTCGCCGAAAGAAACAAGTGTCGAATATTGACAGGATGGAATAAATTCGAGGGTCGTGACTAGGTGTTGATCGTATCGAGTTCGAAGAACAGTGCTTGCGATACCTGTTACCCCCGGGGTATCCTTGGCTCGTTTCCCCAACGAGTAACATTCATAGGAAGTATTTCGTCCAAACGGAGATTTGCGCAGAGCACAGTAGGATAAGGATCATGGAATCCGTGAAACATAACACGAGTAGCGAGACAACGCAAGAAGGGTAGTCAAAATTGATGCGTTCAATTTGAGACAAAACATAAAAGGCTTGGTGGTCGGCAATAAGGATTTATCTGGTGTCGATGAGGTAGCTGGTCGTACCTAAGCCGTGGGCGATTAGGATAAAGAACGTCGTTTTGCCGATAAGAGGTGTTACGTCAGTATGAATGGCACAACAAGAACCAATGATAGAGAAGGACGGTCGTCGTATGGGTCGGGGGGGGGGGGGGTTTAGGTTCACTAAAACGTCTAACAAGATGTTCTGAGCTGAGCCGTATGTGAAAAACGAGTTTGTGATCTCCCAAACCGGTAAGTAACCAAATTTGAATAGACTACCGAATTCGCGAGGACGAGTCCGAAGTAGTGCTTGTGTCGTCGAAAGACTTCCATGTAAGGTAATAAAAACATGTCTGAAAGGATACGTTTGGATCACACGTCACGATTTTTAAGATTCAAGAAGTTTATTGACTAGCAGTCGAGCTTGCTGAATTTCCCCAAATTGGAGGGAAATCTGGTCAAGGTCTCAGTATGAGGGGGGGGGGGGGGGTTCGACGTGAAACTGTGAAAACAGGTTTTCAGGAAAGTACGATTGAAGTAACACATTGTTGAATTAAAAAGTTTGCTGACTAAAGGTCGAGTTTGTTGAATTCACCAAACTGAAGAGAGATCTGGTCAAGGTCTCTAAACGGAGAAACGTGGATGTCATGATAAAGAAACGATAGGAGCGGGGATACCATCTGAGCAATAAACGCGGATTCGTACGAAAGTTAGTGGGAGGATTCATTGAATCAGAAAAGTCGTCAAACAATAACAGTTCTGACAAATGAAGGATAGGGTAAGCATCAAGGTCGTCGTATTCGTCGGTGGGTTGACTGGCTCGTGTCTTCGTCTAGCCACGCTTCCAAATACGCCGGTTTGTAAGAAAGTTATCAATTCGTTGGGTTTTGGGGCGTGCTAAGGTATAAGGTTGTACTTGAATAGGGGTTAACCATGTAACGAGGGATTATGGAGAAATAACTATGTGGTCAATGGAAAGGTGAGACGATTGCTGGCACTACAATAAGAAGCATACACCACGCATGCTTTTCGTGTTCGAGACGTGCAAACGGAAACCCAAAGGTGTAGACTTACTAGAATGCTTCAAGAATCTAGGTGATCAGTCGTCTGAGGGAACAAGTCTCACTACTTAAGTCGGGAAAAGAAATACGCAAGTAAAAAAGATGCGAATGACGTCGTCGTTCTTTCTAATATTCCACGATATAGGGGTGGCTCCCCTTCGTCGATTCGTTCTCGTAACTTCTCTATGTGCTTCGTAGCAGGCCTTCCCTGGGCAGGTCTATCGAGTGGACGTCCCTCGCGTCGATTGGCAGTCCATGGATGATATCAGGAAATACATGGACGAGGGCTTGGAATAACTGGTTCCTGGCCCTTAGTGTATTGGGGTTTCGAACCGGTTTTAGGAGGACTCGCTCCTGTTTAACGCGTAACACGCTAGCCTAGTCTTCGTATGATCCACTGTGTTAAATACTAAATATACGCATACATACTAACACATATATGCTAATTATACACATACACACATGCGTGTTCACACACATAAGTTATGCACAAGTAAATGACGTTAGCATACCATTACCAGGTGAGCATCTGAGGTTGACGAACCTTGCAATCCGGAGTGGTGTTGTTGTGGTTTTCACTAAAGAACGGTTATAGTCTGGTTTTCATATAAAAATATTTTATTTCCCAAACCAAAAATATTTTATATTTAAAACCTAGTTCGCTATAACCAATGGCTCTGATACCAATCTGTCACACCCTCAAAATCCACACGCGGAGTATTACCGCGAGGCGTGTGACGACCAGGATCTTAGCCACTAATTATTTTGAACCGTTTAGTTATTATTACAAATAATGGTATAATTAGTGACCAATTTTAAATTTTTCAAAACATAGCTTGAGTTTGCAGCGGAAAGGAAAGAAGAACACATCGTAATTTAAAACCACAAGTTGTTCATATGAAACTTACGAACCACGCACTCCATCCGATTGCAACGTCCGTCCAGAGCTGTATCGAGCAACCTGCAAAGCATGCAGTAGAGTGTCAACATAAAGTTGGCGAGTTCACGTGTTTGTAGTTTTTCCAGTTTTTAATTCCAAAAACTTGTTTTAACCAGTTAATTTATCCGTTTATACATGCGATGGGGAGCTACCCCATAAGTAAGCGACTAAACTGTTTTTACAATACCGAATACTATTCATCCGTACGTTTCCGTAGAGTGCCCCGTTCGTCAATGTTCTATCATCATTGACGGTTTTGCCAGAGTACATTAGTTCACGCCCGATCCCATACGCGGGCACGGTGTGAGGTTGGTGAGACCTAAATAGCGCTATCAACTAATAACCCGTTCGCCCGACCCCGGCGACTAATCGGTATTAGAGAGTGAGGACTTGAGTGATAGAGTTTCGTTTAGTGTTGCTTGTTGCATCCAGTATAAACAGTAATTAACTAAAAGTTCCCAGTAACAAGGGAAGTAAGTAAGTTTGTTCCCAGTAACAAGGGAAGAAAAGTAAGTTTGTATCCCTCACAAGGAGATAGCGTTGTTACCCGTATCCCACACAAGGAGATAGAAATACCGTATCCCGCACAAGGAGATAGTAAGCAATCCCAAACCAGGAAAAGTGTTTTGTTCCGTTTCCCAACCACCGGGAACGCATGCTTTAAGTAAAAAGTAGTGAACTCACCTTTGCTTTGCTCGGTTGACAATTTACTTGTGTTATGTTAGTCAACCATACCCTATTATGGTTTATAAATGTTTATTAGGTTTGTATGCAAGTAACGTCACGTATAATCCTACACGTATCTAACACATAGCATGCATGTCTTACAAGCATATATGGTGTTGGGCCTATCCTAGCATGTGAACAATTTAAACAGTAACAATTAAACAATATAAGGAACACACGGCCTAAAACATATCATCACATAGTGCGGCCCAATAATGAATTTGAGTAGTCCAGTCGAAACCGGATAGTCTCAACTCGAGATTTTGAGATCTCGAGTCGCAACCACAAGATTCTAAGTTGCAACAACTAGTTTCGAGTTGTGCACATTTGAGTCGCAACCTTTGAGGTCTCGAGTCAAGATCAAGAGGTCTCGAGTCGCAACCGGCTGGTCTCGACTCCTGAAGCGCTTTGTCTGGTTTCGAGTTGTCAACTTAACGGTCCCGAGTCGCAACCGTAGGTTCCGACTCGCAACCCTTGTTGATGTTTCCAGAACCTTTATCCAGACTGTACGAACCAATTAAAATACCTTAACATGTTTTATCCTACCGTACACTCCCAAATTGGATTGACACAGCATAATTCAAATATTCATGGCATCTTCAAATAGTTCATCATTAGGGTTTTCACCTTCATAAACAGGTTCATCTTAGACACACCCATATTAGCATACTATACACATTCAGTGCACTCAGATATTCCGAACAGATCTAGACCAAAGCAATCATCTTTATCTATCTAGGTTACCCATACCAACTTTCAACATTCATAATCCTTAAATAATCATCCACTACCCTGTTTGTTTTTTTTTTTTATATCAACCGAAATCATCATACTCAACACGTCTAACATGTTGTGTATTTCTTCTTGAATCATTGAAATATCAATCATGTAGAATTTAGGAATCAACGACACATTCCTAGATTTTTATTTATGAGTAGATTTTTATTCTCATAATCCCCTTTTTACACCTAACCTTCTTGCATTTCTATAACCATTTAAACAAGGACAATGTCAAATCCTGGTTCAACCATTAGCATATTATCATCAGCACATAATCTCATCTGGGTTTATCACAAACTAATATGAACATTATCATCATATAAAACAACTTGTACTCATTATTCTAAAAAGCACATTGACAATTATTAAAAGATAACAAACATGCTACGGACCTATAGACCTCGAGACGAAGAGGGCCCTGCCGCCTGGATCGGAGCTCCGGCAACTATTGTCGCTGTCTGTCACCGGCATCATTCTCGCCGCAGCTGCTGCGTTACCGGGGTGAAAACCCCTTGGCTGTCGACATCACATTCGCCGTTCCGTACACCCTTGATGACATCACTTCGTCGGAGCTGCTCGAGACGACCACCGTCGCCGCTGCTGGTTCCTTATTTCTTTCTCCGACCTCACTCTCGTTTTCTGATCTTCATCGCCCGAAAAACAAGGGTACACGGGGTGTGGGTGTTGCTGTGCCGTCGTTCAGACTCACCACCGTCACCGCTCGCGGCGGCGGCGCCGTCGCTGATCATCGGGAATGAGAGGGTGTGGCTGAGTTTGTGACCGGAGGAGAAGGGGGCTCAAAGGGGTGGGGGTGTGGCTGCCGGAAAACTTCCGACACCAGCCGGCTAGTCGCCGACGATTTCGCCGGAAATCAAACAAAGGGAAAGGAAGGGGTGTGTGTTGAGCGGCTGTCCAGTTTTATTAGGGTTTTGAGGGTTTTTAAATTATAGGGGGGTGTTTAAGATAAATAAAAGAGTAGGGTTATAGGTTAGTTGGGTCTGGCCTAGCCCAAGTGCGTTCAAACAACTGGCCCGATAATAATATAACGGTAATCTAAATTAATAATCTAGTAAATAATAATAAAAACAATAATACTAATACTAATAATAATAATAATAACAATAGTAATAATAATAATAATAAACGCACGTTTTTACTAAAATACCCCCTTCTCTTGACAACGAGGGTTCGGGTTGTCACATTCTCCCCATGTTACTGGAATTTCGTCCTCGAAATTTAGGCAAAAGTCAAACGATACGCTGTATATGTACACACACTCCATTACCGTACGTAGATACAAGCAGTTTCACAAAAGTCCACCAAAACGAACATGTAAATCACATAGCACATAAGATCACATAGCACGAGAAATCACGTAGCATGTGATTCACAGAGTTTGCATGTAACTCACATAGTAAAGAATTTCATAAATTTAATTATAACATCCAAGAAACGTACAGGAAAACCCGAAGTGTCACATTATCCCCAAGTTCAAGAAATTTCATCCCGAAATTTAGCACGCAGCCACTGACAAGCTAGTGTGTTTAAACGTTTTTGTGGGGTGTCACATCACCCCCTGTTGGTTTTGAAATTTCTTCCCAAAATTTAGCGGTAGCCTCAGTGCTGGAAGTAATGTTTGTAGACAACTGGGGATACGTGTACATCAGCTGGTTTTCCCGTTCCCAGTTAAACTCTGGGCCACGGCGTGAGTCCCAACGAACTCGGTCGGTTGGTTACACTAGGTTAGAGGATTTTGATTTCTTGATCCTTGATCTCAACCGGTTCCTCAACGAAGCGTAGTTTGTTGCTGATCACGAGTTCCTAAAAAGGAATAACGAATGTTTCATCTGCCAGACTCTTCTTCAGATCAGGTATGTGAAAGACGTTGTGTACCGCGTTCAACTTTTTCAGGCAGGTTTAGTCAGTATGCTACCTTACTGATCGTTTCGATACTTCGAACGGTCCAATATATCACTGATTAAGCTCGTCTCGTTAGCCATAACGTACCACACCCTTCCAGGGTGAAACTTTAAGTAGAATCCAGTCTCCGACTAGGAATTCTAGAGGTTTCCTACGCTTATCCGCGTAGCCTTTCTGACGGACTGGAGTTGCCGTCATGCGTTGTCTGTTCTGGGCAATCCCACCCATTGTGTCAAGTGCAAGTTCTGGGCCGGTACTTTGGCTTCCGCCCAACACAGACGTGACCGGCATCTGCGTTAGTGCAATGCCTCAAATGGTGCTGCCTGAACGCTAGTGTGGTAGCAGTTGTTGGAAGAGAATTCTACAGAAGGGAAGTGTCACTAGTATCCAAGGGTCGATAACACATGCTCTTAGCATGCCTTTGAGTGTTTGGATGGTGCGTTTGGCCCAGTCATCAGTTTACGGGCGATAAGCGGTGCTCATGCCTAACAGTGAGCCCAAAAGTCTTTCGTGCACAGCCTTGCGAAGAATCGGATGCAAAACGTGGGTTACGATCAGGTAAAAGAGAAGTTGGCATCTCGTGCCTAGTATCTACTTCTATCAAGTAGATGGTTGCAAGTTCAGAAACTTGTCGGTTTCTTTGGTCGCGTGTTGTTACCAGCAGACATGTTATCGATGCCCCAGACATGATAGCATAAGATAGAAGCACCTCGTAGATTATCTTCCAGTTGCTGGAGTTGCGGATCGTTTGAGGATCTCTCGGATGCTAGGTGATGCCCCTTTTGAGTTCAAATCGTGAGAGTTTGCGTATACGGTCGAGAAATGCGGGCTTTGTGGCGTTAAAAGTCGTGTACTGAAAACTTAGCGCAAGGCGGTTTTGCGTCGTAGAAGTTCCAAGGTAAAGCGTAGGAGTCGTTTGGATTCCCCACTGACTTTCAGAATAGGTTCGGGCGTCGCCGAAAGAAACAAGTGTCGAATATTGACAGGATGGAATAAATTCGAGGGTCGTGACTAGGTGTTGATCGTATCGAGTTCGAAGAACAGTGCTTGCGATACCTGTTACCCCCGGGGTATCCTTGGCTCGTTTCCCCAACGAGTAACATTCATAGGAAGTATTTCGTCCAAACGGAGATTTGCGCAGAGCACAGTAGGATAAGGATCATGGAATCCGTGAAACATAACACGAGTAGCGAGACAACGCAAGAAGGGTAGTCAAAATTGATGCGTTCAATTTGAGACAAAACATAAAAGGCTTGGTGGTCGGCAATAAGGATTTATCTGGTGTCGATGAGGTAGCTGGTCGTACCTAAGCCGTGGGCGATTAGGATAAAGAACGTCGTTTTGCCGATAAGAGGTGTTACGTCAGTATGAATGGCACAACAAGAACCAATGATAGAGAAGGACGGTCGTCGTATGGGTCGGGGGGGGGGGGTTTAGGTTCACTAAAACGTCTAACAAGATGTTCTGAGCTGAGCCGTATGTGAAAAACGAGTTTGTGATCTCCCAAACCGGTAAGTAACCAAATTTGAATAGACTACCGAATTCGCGAGGACGAGTCCGAAGTAGTGCTTGTGTCGTCGAAAGACTTCCATGTAAGGTAATAAAAACATGTCTGAAAGGATACGTTTGGATCACACGTCACGATTTTTAAGATTCAAGAAGTTTATTGACTAGCAGTCGAGCTTGCTGAATTTCCCCAAATTGGAGGGAAATCTGGTCAAGGTCTCAGTATGAGGGGGGGGGGGGGTTCGACGTGAAACTGTGAAAACAGGTTTTCAGGAAAGTACGATTGAAGTAACACATTGTTGAATTAAAAAGTTTGCTGACTAAAGGTCGAGTTTGTTGAATTCACCAAACTGAAGAGAGATCTGGTCAAGGTCTCTAAACGGAGAAACGTGGATGTCATGATAAAGAAACGATAGGAGCGGGGATACCATCTGAGCAATAAACGCGGATTCGTACGAAAGTTAGTGGGAGGATTCATTGAATCAGAAAAGTCGTCAAACAATAACAGTTCTGACAAATGAAGGATAGGGTAAGCATCAAGGTCGTCGTATTCGTCGGTGGGTTGACTGGCTCGTGTCTTCGTCTAGCCACGCTTCCAAATACGCCGGTTTGTAAGAAAGTTATCAATTCGTTGGGTTTTGGGGCGTGCTAAGGTATAAGGTTGTACTTGAATAGGGGTTAACCATGTAACGAGGGATTATGGAGAAATAACTATGTGGTCAATGGAAAGGTGAGACGATTGCTGGCACTACAATAAGAAGCATACACCACGCATGCTTTTCGTGTTCGAGACGTGCAAACGGAAACCCAAAAGGTGTAGACTTACTAGAATGCTTCAAGAATCTAGGTGATCAGTCGTCTGAGGGAACAAGTCTCACTACTTAAGTCGGGAAAAGAAATACGCAAGTAAAAAAGATGCGAATGACGTCGTCGTTCTTTCTAATATTCCACGATATAGGGGTGGCTCCCCTTCGTCGATTCGTTCTCGTAACTTCTCTATGTGCTTCGTAGCAGGCCTTCCCTGGGCAGGTCTATCGAGTGGACGTCCCTCGCGTCGATTGGCAGTCCATGGATGATATCAGGAAATACATGGACGAGGGCTTGGAATAACTGGTTCCTGGCCCTTAGTGTATTAGGGTTTCGAACCGGTTTTAGGAGGACTCGCTCCTGTTTAACGCGTAACACGCTAGCCTAGTCTTCGTATGATCCACTGTGTTAAATACTAAATATACGCATACATACTAACACATATATGCTAATTATACACATACACACATGCGTGTTCACACACATAAGTTATGCACAAGTAAATGACGTTAGCATACCATTACCAGGTGAGCATCTGAGGTTGACGAACCTTGCAATCCGGAGTGGTGTTGTTGTGGTTTTCACTAAAGAACGGTTATAGTCTGGTTTTCATATAAAAATATTTTATTTCCCAAACCAAAAATATTTTATATTTAAAACCTAGTTCGCTATAACCAATGGCTCTGATACCAATCTGTCACACCCTCAAAATCCACACGCGGAGTATTACCGCGAGGCGTGTGACGACCAGGATCTTAGCCACTAATTATTTTGAACCGTTTAGTTATTATTACAAATAATGGTATAATTAGTGACCAATTTTAAATTTTTCAAAACATAGCTTGAGTTTGCAGCGGAAAGGAAAGAAGAACACATCGTAATTTAAAACCACAAGTTGTTCATATGAAACTTACGAACCACGCACTCCATCCGATTGCAACGTCCGTCCAGAGCTGTATCGAGCAACCTGCAAAGCATGCAGTAGAGTGTCAACATAAAGTTGGCGAGTTCACGTGTTTGTAGTTTTTCCAGTTTTTAATTCCAAAAACTTGTTTTAACCAGTTAATTTATCCGTTTATACATGCGATGGGGAGCTACCCTATAAGTAAGCGACTAAACTGTTTTTACAATACCGAATACTATTCATCCGTACGTTTCCGTAGAGTGCCCCGTTCGTCAATGTTCTATCATCATTGACGGTTTTGCCAGAGTACATTAGTTCACGCCCGATCCCATACGCGGGCACGGTGTGAGGTTGGTGAGACCTAAATAGCGCTATCAACTAATAACCCGTTCGCCCGACCCCGGCGACTAATCGGTATTAGAGAGTGAGGACTTGAGTGATAGAGTTTCGTTTAGTGTTGCTTGTTGCATCCAGTATAAACAGTAATTAACTAAAAGTTCCCAGTAACAAGGGAAGTAAGTAAGTTTGTTCCCAGTAACAAGGGAAGAAAAGTAAGTTTGTATCCCTCACAAGGAGATAGCGTTGTTACCCGTATCCCACACAAGGAGATAGAAATACCGTATCCCGCACAAGGAGATAGTAAGCAATCCCAAACCAGGAAAAGTGTTTTGTTCCGTTTCCCAACCACCGGGAACGCATGCTTTAAGTAAAAAGTAGTGAACTCACCTTTGCTTTGCTCGGTTGACAATTTACTTGTGTTATGTTAGTCAACCATACCCTATTATGGTTTATAAATGTTTATTAGGTTTGTATGCAAGTAACGTCACGTATAATCCTACACGTATCTAACACATAGCATGCATGTCTTACAAGCATATACGGTGTTGGGCCTATCCTAGCATGTGAACAATTTAAACAGTAACAATTAAACAATATAAGGAACACACGGCCTAAAACATATCATCACATAGTGCGGCCCAATAATGAATTTGAGTAGTCCAATCGAAACCGGATAGTCTCAACTCGAGATTTTGAGATCTCGAGTCGCAACCACAAGATTCTAAGTTGCAACAACTAGTTTCGAGTTGTGCACATTTGAGTCGCAACCTTTGAGGTCTCGAGTCAAGATCAAGAGGTCTCGAGTCGCAACCGGCTGGTCTCGACTCCTGAAGCGCTTTGTCTGGTTTCGAGTTGTCAACTTAACGGTCCCGAGTCGCAACCGTAGGTTCCGACTCGCAACCCTTGTTGATGTTTCCAGAACCTTTATCCAGACTGTACGAACCAATTAAAATACCTTAACATGTTTTATCCTACCGTACACTCCCAAATTGGATTGACACAGCATAATTCAAATATTCATGGCATCTTCAAATAGTTCATCATTAGGGTTTTCACCTTCATAAACAGGTTCATCTTAGACACACCCATATTAGCATACTATACACATTCAGTGCACTCAGATATTCCGAACAGATCTAGACCAAAGCAATCATCTTTATCTATCTAGGTTACCCATACCAACTTTCAACATTCATAATCCTTAAATAATCATCCACTACCCTGTTTGTTTTTTTTTTTTTTATATCAACCGAAATCATCATACTCAACACGTCTAACATGTTGTGTATTTCTTCTTGAATCATTGAAATATCAATCATGTAGAATTTAGGAATCAACGACACATTCCTAGATTTTTATTTATGAGTAGATTTTTATTCTCATAATCCCCTTTTTACACCTAACCTTCTTGCATTTCTATAACCATTTAAACAAGGACAATGTCAAATCCTGGTTCAACCATTAGCATATTATCATCAGCACATAATCTCATCTGGGTTTATCACAAACTAATATGAACATTATCATCATATAAAACAACTTGTACTCATTATTCTAAAAAGCACATTGACAATTATTAAAAGATAACAAACATGCTACGGACCTATAGACCTCGAGACGAAGAGGGCCCTGCCGCCTGGATCGGAGCTCCAGCAACTATTGTCGCTGTCTGTCACCGGCATCATTCTCGCCGCAGCTGCTGCGTTACCGGGGTGAAAACCCCTTGGCTGTCGACATCACATTCGCCGTTCCGTACACCCTTGATGACATCACTTCGTCGGAGTTGCTCGAGACGACCACCGTCGCCGCTGCTGGTTCCTTATTTCTTTCTCCGACCTCACTCTCGTTTTCTGATCTTCATCGCCCGAAAAACAAGGGTACACGGGGTGTGGGTGTTGCTGTGCCGTCGTTCAGACTCACCACCGTCACCGCTCGCGGCGGCGGCGCCGTCGCTGATCATCGGGAATGAGAGGGTGTGGCTGAGTTTGTGACCGGAGGAGAAGGAGGCTCAAAGGGGTGGGGGTGTGGCTGCCGGAAAACTTCCGACACCAGCCGGCTAGTCGCCGACGATTTCGCCAGAAATCAAACAAAGGGAAAGGAAGGGGTGTGTGTTGAGCGGTTGTCCAGTTTTATTAGGGTTTTGAGGGTTTTTAAATTATAGGGGGGTGTTTAAGATAAATAAAAGAGTAGGGTTATAGGTTAGTTGGGTTTGGCCTAGCCCAAGTGCGTTCAAACAACTGGCCCGATAATAATATAACGGTAATCTAAATTAATAATCTAGTAAATAATAATAAAAACAATAATACTAATACTAATAATAATAATAATAACAATAGTAATAATAATAATAATAATAATAAACGCACGTTTTTACTAAAATACCCCCTTCTCTTGACAACGAGGGTTCGGGTTGTCACAACTTTCATGGTGACGTCAGCTTAGATGCTTCAGTGGTTTGATTTGCCTATAAATGGAACAGTACCCTGTACTGTTACATTTGATTGTCTGGGTGAGTCTATCTCCTCCAATCCTTTCATCTTGTGCAATCAACCAGGGAACATCAGGCTGAGGGGGAGTTTTGTTGTAAGCATGCATTGTAATCTTTTGACTTGATTTGTAATCTTTCGACTAATGGAATGCATGTGTTCATATAAACTATTTTTCTCTTTGATTGTGTTTACAAAGTTTGTGTTCATTTCCGCTGCATAAACCATTGAATCATGTTCATTCATTATTCATATATTACAAACAAACACAATCATGAGAGCCTCCGATCCTAACAATTGGTATCAGAGCCTGGACAGTCAAATTCGATCTAACAATCAATTTGACATAACAGTTCAGCTCAAAATTTATTGATGCTAAGGTTGATCGTATTTAGTTGAAAAACAGAGTAACGAGTAATCACGTTCAAAATTGCTATTCAAAAACTCTGTAAAACAACCACGATGTCATAAGACACACAAACTTCACATAACAAGTGATGTTATGCATAAAACACCTATAGTTTTCAGATCTGAAAATATGTCTGATAACTATGGTAAAATTATTTTCTTTACAAAATTGATTTCAATTGTTGTTATGAAGTTTTGTGTTGTATCCATCATGTTTGCCGCTAAAGTATGTACCTCAGGTCGACAAAAACCTATGTTCATAAAAACATTAGTGTTTTTGTTAACATAACAAGAGGGAAACTAAAACTTTAGTTATTAGATCTTATGTGTTGAAAAACAGGTTGGGAATCCTGTTAAAAAAAGGACCAAATTAACTCTGTTAAAAACACATTAAGAAAATCAGGTGTTAAAATGGTCCAAATCATATGTAATGTGAGATTTGACATAAACATGTACAAATATGACCAGATCTCTTAAAACATTGCTGCAAAATGATTCTGGAATAAGTTTTCCTTAAATAAAACCTCCCAGTAAGTAATTCAGTACTTATGAATGGGAAGGGTAAAAAGGGAAGAAGAAAAACCACAAAAACTCAAAAGTGTGTTTATCTCAAAACTTTTGAAGTCAAAAGAAAAGAGCATAAATGTAAAACACTTAAGAGTCCAAAATTGGGTGAAAGATGGTCATCAAGCAACTGTGTGCATTCATTGATTCAGGAAAGTTCAGGTTTCAATAGTATCACCAGTGATTAAACTTATAAGAGGACTAGACAAGCTTTTCAGAATCATCACATGGTAACAAAGTTTATAACAGGACTTTCAAAAACACATGTGAACATGTCTCCTTATTTTTGCAATCAATTAAACAAGAAAATGGTCTCAAACAGTGCTTATTACAATGTTTTTCAAACCACTGACCATTTTCATAAAACTTGAGAGTGATGTGATTATGAGTTTTATTGGAAAATATACCAGATCCTTTTTGATGCTGTTTTCAGAAAAACCTTTAATTATTTTTCTTAAAAAGGTTTTTCTCAAATAAAGCAGGATATATTATTCTTTATTTTTTTAAGAGTGATATATTTTGTACTTTTACCTGTTTTTTATAGCAAAAGTTTCAAACTCATGTCAGGATTAAGAACCATCATTTTTTTTTGTGGTACTATCCTTGAAAATAGGTCAAAGGAAATGGTACAAATGTCAAGGTCATGTCAAACTCAAGTTTGTTTTAACACTGATCAAAAGATTGATTGCTAACAGACCTTAAATTACTTGGGAACTCATGTTCTAATTCAAATATTATGACACAAAATGAGTAGCCTTAGTAGAGAGGGTTTCCATCATCTGGGGTACTAAACCACTGTCAGGAATCTATAAAAGCTTCAAAATCTGTAATAGACATGTGACAAAACCTTGAATGCAAATTTCTGTAAAAACTGGTGACATATTAAACTTGATAATTTGCATCTAAAATGTGTTTTGTTGAGGATAACAATCTTGCAGATGTTTCATAATCATCATCAACAGATGTTGAAAATGATGTTGTGGTTTCACAAGACAAAATCATTTCCTTCATCAGAGCAGCAGATGTTCAAAACAGTTGTCAAGAGCTTATCCACTGTTGCACTAACAGTTGCTGACATAATAGCCCTCAAATCCTTACCATTACCTTACTCCTAATCATTGTTCTGTTCAAACATCTGTTTCCTAAATACTGTCCACTGCTGAAAGTCAACCCCTGTTCTTTCATTCTCTTGGTAATCACTATTGTTCAAAATCAGTGTTTTATCCACTGATAGTTAAAATCAACCACTGTCTTCACTTTGATCGTTGCAACCACTGATATTTGCTTCATCAGTGGTTCCCTAAACAACTGTCCTCCATTATTCATCTTTCCATCGGAGGTTGGCACGTGGTCAGTTATTAGCCATCAGATCTTTGTAAACCGCTGCCACGTCAGCATTCACTTTTTCCCTTATAAAACACTGATCAAAACCCCCAAACATCCAAAATTCTTCTCTCAAAGCAGTTTCCAATCTTCTGTCTCAAATCACTATCATCTCATCTTCCAAAAAAGTCGCTCAAAAGGCCGCTGAACCCATTGAAATACCATACAAAGCACCCCACAACTACTTGGGTCTACTCACAAAACCTGCCACCACCAAAACCTTCGATTCCATCATTGACACTCTTGCAGCATCAAAGTACAAAACTTTGTTGACTGCTGATGCTCCTATTTACGAACAAACCCAGAGAGAATTCTGGAAAAATGCCACACTTGAGTATCAAGGAGAAACGGTTATAGCCATTAATTCTTCCATAAAGGGCAAAACGATCCAAATCACTCCACAATCAATTTCAGAAGTCTTTGCACTCGATGATCTGGAAGGTAAAACTTCTTTTCCAAAAAACGAGTTAAAAACTAATTTTCTAGAAAGAGGGTATGGTGTGGAAATGAAAAGGGACACCTTACAAAAAGGCTTCTTCCCTTCTGCACCAAGGTTTTTATTCCATACCATTTTGATGTGTGTCTCAAATAAAACAACTGCTTTTAATGAAATACCATTAAAGATCCAAAGACTGGGCTATGCTATTTTACATAATGAAAATTTTAACTATTCCCAGGAGATCTTTGATGATTTGGTAAAAAATGTTGATAGCAAATCATTTCTACTTTTTCCAAGGTTCTTAAGCTACTATCTTAAACAAAAATTTGGAAAGGAAAATGAAAATTTGCTCATTCAAGGTGAATCTTTTCAAATACATGGTTTAACATCTGAAACATTCACTAGAATGTTAACACCTGCAAAAACACAAGCAGAGGTGCCTGAGCAGACTTTAGCAGCTACCACTGCTCCTCAGGTATCTGCTGCTGAGCTCACTGCTCCAGGTGATCATGGCAGCACACCCACTGCTATGAAACCCACACCTGCTGATGTGTGTAAAATGCAACATATAAATTACATCAAATGAGGCATAAAACTAACCCTTTTTAAGTACTAATATTGGAAAAAGAGTGTTTTTGTCTTCCTTTTGTATTTTCAGGATTAAATGAGCTCAAAAACACAAAAGAAGCAAAAAGACAGCTAAATCCAACATAAATACAAGGAAAGGAACATAAGTGGACTGCCCGACCCCTTAACGGCATCTTCCCAAGCAAAATAGAGAAGGCAGAAGACTGAACACGCCCCGTGCTCAGCCAGCACGGGGCCGTGCCCAAGAAGCAGCAGAAAAGACAAACCTATAGAAGCTTATATTGCCCACCACGGGGCCGTGCCCAGTGAACACGGGGGCGTGCCGAAAGTACTGCAGGCGCATTAATTGTAATTGCGAATTACAATTAATGAGGAGAGAGAGTGTCAGACAGGCACGGGGCCGTGCCCAGCGGACACGGGGCCATGCCCAGCTCTCTGTTCAGCCTATAAATAGGAGTGCTTGGTTTCATTTCAACTCATCCCTTGGCACACCACCTCTCTCACACTTCATCCACCACCCACCACCATCACAACACCACCATCATCCATTGTCCATCGTAGAGTGTGTGAGTCGTCTCGGGATCCAAGATTGATCGTAAGAGTTCTTGACAATCAAGGCCATGTTTGCCTAAGTCTCTTACATCACTTGGTGAAGACAAAGTGTCTAGTATAATACTTTTTATTTCTAATCTTTTGCACTTTTTATTTGGTTTTGTATTAATGACTTTAATAACTAGTTACTTATGTTGAAGGTGATCTTTCCTTATCGTTTGTCCGTGGTGTCTTGGCATTATTTTACTGTCTATATAAAATAAAGGATTTTCACCATTCATATCTCCACGGTCTATATGGAGGTATGTTGGCTACCTGGTCGGGGGTTAAGTGAACGGTTTGGTAAAGGTCTTGCCATTGTTCAGCGTTTAGAGGTCCTGCAATGGACCTGGGTCAAATTTAGTAGGACCCCCTTCAATACTTCACGGTATTGGATGGCGGGGGTCCAAACTCTTTGATCCCCTCATAAGTTAACTACTATTAATACTATAACCCAGCTATTTAGGACTGTATCCCTGCTGACTCAGACTACTTAGCCGAGGGTAACGTCACCGCCAAAAGCGGGGCCTACCACAATACTGCATTAATAACTTAATTCATTATCTTCCAATAATCCACCCTTTTAGGATTGTATCCTTGCTGACTCAAACTACTGGGGGTGAGGGTAACGTCACCTTCAAAAGAGGGGCCTACTACAATAACTAAGATAATCTCTTAATTATATGCAAAAGTGCGGAAATAATCAAAGGTTATACAAGATACGAGTCGGAACCAAGTGATTCATCTTGTCTATCTGTTTTTATTTTACTTTTATTTTCAGCATTTTAGTTAGTTTTTTATTTTTCTTAGTTTAAAACCTTTTTCTAAACTTTTTATTTTGATTAGACGTTGAGGATAAACCGGTACTAAAAGCTCTTGTGTCCTTGGACGACCTCGGTATCTTACCAACGCTATACTACGCTCACGATGGGTGCACTTGCCCATATGTGTGTTTAGTGTTAGTAAAATATCGTGTTTTATAAATTTAAAACTTGGCTAAAAATAAGTGTTAAAAAGGGCTTAAAATATACACCTAATATATATAACACTTCGCACGCTTCAAGTTTTTGGCGCCGTTGCCGGGGACACAAGGATTTTAAGAAAGTTAGGAATCAACGGCCTAATCATTTTTTATTTTTCTTTTTAATTTTTTTAGGATTTTATTAGTTTTTCAGCTTCTGCAGAGCTCAGCACGGGCCGTGCCCGCTGAACACGCCCCCGTGCTAAATCATTGGAACTGGCAATCCTGTTTTACGTCAGACAGTAAGCTGAACACGGGGCCGTGCTCACCCAACACGCCCCCGTGCCCAAGATTCACTTACTAAAAATAGAACCGTTAGATCCCGGCGGTTGGTAATTTCTGACACAAACATGAGTGATAGTAATTGTTTTTACTTTCGGCACTCTTATGGTACGTGGTGTCAATTATGTGGTGGCAAACATGAAGAAGTAAAATGCTACTTTCTAAATTATAGGCCCCACTACATGGACCCACCTACTTCTTATAACCTTAAGAGGGGCGAAAGTAAAAATAAGCACTATTTCTCCCTCGAATGCGCCCACCCAGATATTCTAGGGGAAATGCTCCTTGATGAGTTATTTCAACTAGAAAAGCTAATTCTGAATTGGTTAAAAGAGCTTAGGAAGGATTTTATTGATCCACCCCAAGACGATGACCATGACGAAATGCTGGAACCGCATTCCGACAACCTCGTTGCTCCCGAAAATACCTTCGTACCTAGCAAAGACTTGGACGATAGTCGTCCCTGTGTCGATTGTGCCGTGAAGGACTCTCCATCAACTTCGTTCGGTGCATACATAGACCTGAGCGATTCGGCATACACCTTCTTTAACGAGAGCCCGGAAAAGGGTTGGACTTGTCCACCTAGAATGAAAATAGGAATTACCCTCACCGACAACCTCTTGCGTTCTCGCCTTAGTCTAGGACAATTAAGGTATCTTAGGCACTTTGGGGTAGGGATGAGCATATGAATACCAATACCGATCCCATACCGATCCCGTACCGATCCCGTACCGATCGGTATCGGTATCGGTATCCCGATCGGTATCCACATTTTGGCGATTTCGGTATCGGTACGATACGGTATCGGTATTATACCGATACCGACCCTCAAAATACGGTATAATACCGATACCGTACCGTACCGATACCTAACCGACATGTTTCGGTATCGGTATCGGTACCTAGTTTGGGTGAAAATCGGTATCGGTATTAGTCGGTATCGGTATCGGTACGGGACGGAATACCGACATGCTCATCCCTACTTTGGGGTTGTTCCAACCAATCAGGAGCCACCCGATACTAACGAGTTCCTTAAAAAACTAGACAACTTCATAAAACAGTCCCTCGACACGGGGCCGTGTCCAGCCAACACGCCCCCGTGTCCATCAAAAGATTCCATTCTGATCAGTACGACAGAATACGGACAAACTGTGTCAGAACTCCACCTGCACACGGGGCCGTGTCCACTGGACACGGGGCCGTGTCCAGGATGCTGTCGTTTTCTATAAATGCAGCCAAGAATTCTGCACATTTGGACCAACTTGGGACAGAGATTTGCAGGAATCTTCTCTCAAACTATCCTAGGTAAGTCTAAAAGAAGGTTCCAACAACCCATCTTGTCCTTTCCTCTTTTAGCCATTTCCTTCTTCTCCATCTTTCTCCAAGAACTACCATCAAAAGTTTGAATTCTTCCAACTTTGTGGTAAGGATTAATGAGTTTTGTTCAAGGAATCTTGGTAAAAACATGTTATGTAACATTGTTTTAAGTTATTAGCGACTAAAAAGACCCCACAAGTTCAGAAAATAACTTAAAAATCCAAGTTTCCTTGCTCCAAAATTCTGCAGAAAGATAAACACGGGGCCGTGCTCATTGAGCACGGGGCCGTGTCCGGTAACTGTTTCATTAAATAAACTTTTTCAGTTTATTTTTCGTAGGATGTCGAGTGAAAACAACGAAACATCTTCTGTGCATTAGTTAAACAGCCGAAGAGGAAGGAGACCCTCCATTGAAGCTACACTTGTGCACTATGTGATAGCATTAAGGGAGGCTCTCGATGAAATGACATCAGTAGAGGAGGTCCTAATCGACCGTATTAACGATCTTACGATGGGACTTGAAAGCAGCTTCCAAGAAATTAACCTCTTGCACCAGAGGTTAAATATTCTTGTAGCACCCCCGATGGAACCAGTCCTTCCTCAACAGGATTGGAATCTGGCACTCGGAATCAACAACCCTACCGGGTGGGAAGACTTTCCGACGGAACCTCCCGTGGAACACCAACAAGAGATCCCGGTGGAAATCGAAACTCCTCAAACTAATGCCAATGAGCCTTCTTTTCTCCTTCCAAGGGAGGTGGAAGAATGGCTCGCCGACATATGAGGAGAACCGCACGCGGAAGAAGGAGTTCAAAAAGGCCTTGTCTAACCAAGATTAGTTACTTCTTGGAAATTTTGCTAATTAAAATAAAGTAGAGGCTAGAACTCCAGGGTTTATTATTTCTTTGTTTTATCTAGTTTTATCTTAATTTAGAATTATGTAAGGTCTCTCTATGATTGCAATGAAATGATGGTTTTTAAAGTTTGGATGGTTTTTAATGAATAAAACACACTCATGGTGGAAGGGGATGAAAAGGGGAACGAGAAAAATGACCTCATGCACAAGAACAAGGCAACCCGACAATTCTCTCCAGTTCAGAAGGTTCAACACGGGCCGTGCCCAACCAACACGGCCCCGTGCTGAACCACCTGCAGAAAAACGCTCAGTTCAGGTAACTGGACACGGGTCGTGTTCACCCGACACGCCCCCGTGTCCAGACTTCTGCTTCTCTTGTTTTAATTTTGTTACTGGCACTTGAACACGGGGCCGTGCGCGGATAACACGGGGCCGTGTTCAGCGCCCAGTAACACAAAATGTTTGCTTTTTAACACCATTTTACACATCTAATCAACCTAAAAATTTATTTTTGGGACACATTGAGGACAATGTGTAATTTAAGTGTGGGGGGGATGCTAAAACCTTGAAATTTTGCAAGTCCTAAATACAAGCCTTACACAAAACTCTGTTGGAACCGCTAATCACCCCAATTTTTTTTCAAAAATTTCATTTTTCTTACTTGTCTAGGTTTAACTCGGGAAATTCAAGTTCTCAAAAAGGTTATATTTTTACAAATTTACAACCGATAGCGTAGTGATAAAAAGAACTAACATAAGAAAATTATGAAAAGGCATGACAAACTTAGTTAAAATTTGATTATATATACTTGATCACATAAAAACCCATTCCCACAAAAGTGAGTTTTGAGCCTTCATTGAGCATACAATTACATATCATTGGACTAAATGCTCATTTTTCGTTTCTTGTGTGAATAGCCGCTTGGTTCTTACGACTCTAGAACTTGCCATGACGATACATTCCCGGTCCTTATCAACTTAAACCCGAGTAAGTAAATGATGGAGGCCTTAGGACTAACACTTTTTTATTTCTACACCATTATTTTTCTTTTTCTTTTACCACCTACCCAAAAATCCCCCTAGTTAACCCCTTTGAGCCTAAACCTTTTCATTTCATCACTCAAACCAAAAACCCTTTTACCCACCAAAACCTTTTTATTTTTAACCCTTTGTTTTAGTAACAAGTTCGGTTTTTCGTAAGGTGATAAAAAAAAATGTGTGTTGATGATGAAGCAAAAAGAAAATAAACAAACAAGTTCATCAAGAAATAACTTTGTTTGAAAAAAAAAAGCTTCATCAAAATAAAAAGTTACAAAAATAGAAAGTCTTACGAAAACCGGCACTTGTTACGCTTTTCGCCCTTTTTCTACTAACCACTAACCCAACCACCTACCTTTAACCCAAGCCTAACCCTTAACCCACAAAGTCCTCTTGATATTTACAAAGGTATAAAAGTTAAAAATGAGGAGGATTGATTGCTTGGCAAGCTTATGGTAGGAATAAGTTCCATGCCGCTCTCGAGTGATTCACTAAAAATACACCTTCGGCCGAGTGTGAGTGATTTCTCCCGCGAGGTATGTGAACTTGTATATAAATGGAATTTTAAAAAAGGCATGTTATGCCCAAATAAGTAATTTTTCCTATGAAACGTTCTAAATAAATCATTACGAATAGGATTGTAAATAAATAAAAATAAAACCCAAAAAGATCTTGGACATCCCGACACTCTACGACAAGCCCAAAACCTTCTCTTCTACCCATTCCATTTGGGAGTGTAAGCCACATGTTAAAGAGTTTTGCTTGAGGACAAGCAAAAGTTCAAGTGTGGGGTATTTGATGTGTGTAAAATGCAACATATAAATTACATCAAATGAGGCATAAAACTAACCCTTTTTAAGTACTAATATTGGAAAAAGAGTGTTTTTGTCTTCCTTTTGTATTTTCAGGATTAAATGAGCTCAAAAACACAAAAGAAGCAAAAAGACAGCTAAATCCAACATAAATACAAGGAAAGGAACATAAGTGGACTGCCCGACCCCTCAACAGCATCTTCCCAAGCAAAATAGAGAAGGCAGAAGACTGAACACGCCCCGTGCTCAGCCAGCACGGGGCCGTGCCCAAGAAGCAGCAGAAAAGACAAACCTATAGAAGCTTATATTGCCCACCACGGGGCCGTGCCCAGTGAACACGGGGGCGTGCCGAAAGTACTGCAGGCGCATTAATTGTAATTGCGAATTACAATTAATGAGGAGAGAGAGTGTTAGACAGGCACGGGGCCGTGCCCAGCTCTCTGTTCAGCCTATAAATAGGAGTGCGTGGTTTCATTTCAACTCATCCCTTGGCACACCACCTCTCTCACACTTCATCCACCACCCACCACCATCACAACACCATCATCCACCACCATCATCCATTGTCCAGCGTAGAGTGTGTGAGTCGTCTCGGGATCCAAGATTGATCGTAAGAGTTCTTGACAATCAAGTCCA
This sequence comes from Helianthus tuberosus, assembly GCA_030545235.1. NCBI lineage: Eukaryota > Viridiplantae > Streptophyta > Magnoliopsida > Asterales > Asteraceae > Helianthus > Helianthus tuberosus. The sequence continues at coordinate 95,083,548 of CM060410.1, forward strand.
TGTTTGCCTAAGTCTCTTACATCACTTGGTGAAGACAAAGTGTCTAGTATAATACTTTTTATTTCTAATCTTTTGCACTTTTTATTTGGTTTTGTATTAATGACTTTAATAACTAGTTACTTATGTTGAAGGTGATCTTTCCTTATCGTTTGTCCGTGGTGTCTTGGCATTATTTTACTGTCTATATAAAATAAAGGATTTTCACCATTCATATCTCCACGGTCTATATGGAGGTATGTTGGCTACCTGGTCGGGGGTTAAGGGAACGGTTTGGTAAAGGTCTTGCCATTGTTCAGCGTTTAGAGGTCCTGCAATGGACCTGGGTCAAATTTAGTAGGACCCCCTTCAATACTTCACGGTATTGGATGGCGGGGGTCCAAACTCTTTGATCCCCTCATAAGTTAACTACTATTAATACTATAACCCGGCTATTTAGGACTGTATCCCTGCTGACTCAGACTACTTAGCCGAGGGTAACGTCACCGCCAAAAGCGGGGCCTACCACAATACTGCATTAATAACTTAATTCATTATCTTCCAATAATCCACCCTTTTAGGATTGTATCCTTGCTGACTCAAACTACTGGGGGTGAGGGTAACGTCACCTTCAAAAGAGGGGCCTACTACAATAACTAAGATAATCTCTTAATTATATGCAAAAGTGCGGAAATAATCAAAGGTTATACTAGATACGAGTCAGAACCAAGTGATTCATCTTGTCTATCTGTTTTTATTTTACTTTTATTTTCAGCATTTTAGTTAGTTTTTATTTTTCTTAGTTTAAAACCTTTTTCTAAACTTTTTATTTTGATTAGACGTTGAGGATAAACTGGTACTAAAAGCTCTTGTGTCCTTGGACGACCTCGGTATCTTACCAACGCTATACTACGCTCACGATGGGTGCACTTGCCCATATGTGTGTTTAGTGTTAGTAAAATATCGTGTTTTATAAATTTAAAACTTGGCTAAAAATAAGTGTTAAAAAGGGCTTAAAATATACACCTAATATATATAACACTTCGCACGCTTCACCTGCCATCACCAAAAAGCCTAAAAAGAAATCATCCAAAAAGCCCCCCAAACCCACTAAAAAGGCAACTCTGGAAGATGAGATCCCAGAGCCACTGCCAGTGCCAACACAAATGTCACTAAAAACCACTGCTGCTACTTCCTCACACCAGATGGAAGAAAGATCTCCACCCTTGCCTCAAACTCCTCCTGCATCCTCACAAAAGGATCAGGTTGTAAGCACAGGGACCCCACATTATGAAGCTCTGGATCCAATTGCATCCATCTTCCTCAGTCCTGATCCCAAGGACATGTCTCTTTCAACACCCATATCTTCACCCCTCACATTACCACAATCTATAATACCTTTATTGCATGCGGTTGCTATAGCTCAGACACAAACCAGTTCCTCTCAATCACCTATCACTGAGAGTACACTCCTACAAGTGGCTGGGTCTGATGCTTATACCTCTGCTATCCCAGCAACATTTGAGGAGGTTACACTGCAGGAGTTACAAGTAATTCCTGACATTAGTTCAAGTGGAGCAGCAACTACAAGTGTTGGATCAACAGATCTACATTTGGCCAGTTGTTTCATCAATCAGACTCCCTTGAAGGCAATTTCTTCTATAGCATTTCTGGTAACCACTAGTGAGTTTGTTTTAACCACTGGTACTTTCAAAAGGTTATCAAGTGTTGAAGAAAGAAGACCCCAGAACCAAGAACAAGGGGCATCAATGGATGATTTTTGGGATTCATTTCCTAAGTCACACATTGATACAACCACTGCCGGTGGGGAATCAGATGATCCCATTAACTTGGGTGATGATTTAAAATATCAGGAATTGACGGGTAGAATTGACAACCTTGAGACATCTGTTGCTGAAATAAAAGATATGATGCAACAGTTGTTGAAAGCTCAAAAGGTCTCAACCACTGCTGTTCCAGCTCAAGCATCTGTTCCACCACAAGAACCTGCTACAAATGAGTTATGGAATCTATTTCAACCCCTGCTCCAACAACAACAACAAATGGTTGATCAGCAACATGCAATACATGTACAAGAGCTGAGAAACATAATGGAGTCCAGGTTTAGAAACACTCAAGCAGACATCAAGGCTATAAAGGCCCATCTCCTGAACACCACTGGCACTTCTCCTCCCACTGTTCTCTTCATCGATCAACTACCCCCAGATAATGCCAAAAAGGGGGAGAAAATTAAGGAGTGGAAGAAGAAGGGAATAGATGATGGTCTGTATATTGAACTAGAAAAGGATGCAACGACTAAAAAGATTCCCTTGCCAGATGGTAGCAAAAAGATTGATGTTACCACAAATGCACTTGCTGAAGCAAAAGCAAGTGTAAAAAGGGACATAGAGGCAAAGGATATGTCCAGGTGGAATGAGGAGAAAAGAGCTTATATGGAGCTGAATGCGTAGGGTTGTTCTGAGCCAAAGGATATTCAAAATCCTGAGCTAAAAAGAAAGAATCCCACTAGAAAAGTGAGGGAACCCAAATCCACACCATACAAACTCACAAAGCATACTTCCAAACTGTCACACCCTCAAATTCCACATGCGGAGTACCACCGCGAGGCGTGCGACTGACCAGGATCCAGCCACTAATTATTTTAAACCGTTTGGTTATTATTATAAGTAATGGTATAATTAGCGACCAATTTAAATTTTTCAAAACATAGTTTAAGTTTGCAGCGGAAAGGAAAAGAATACATATCGTAATTTAAAACGACAAGTTTATTAGTTATGAACTTGCAAACCACGCACTCCAGCCGATTGCAATGTCCGTCCTAACTGTATCGAGCAATCTGCAAAGCATGCAGTAGGGTATCAACATAATGTTGGCGAGTTCACGAGTTGTCCAGTTTTAACTTTTCGAAAACGTAAGTTCTTTAGATAAAGCATTTATAATCACGTCATGGGGAGCTACCCCATATGAAAGCTTACTAAACTGGCGTTATCGAAACTGTTGACGAAAAGTTGTTGTGCCCCAAGTCAATGTCTATCATCATTGACCAATATGCAAGGTCTACTAGTTCACTCCCGATTCCCCCGGTCACGGTGTGAGGTTGTCAAACCTAATAGCGAAATCAACTAATAACCCGTTCGCCCCCGGCGATTAATCGGTAATATAAGCAGGGACTTTACATGATAGAGATTCGTTTAGTTTTGCTAGTTGTGATTTATAAATAATATCCAAACGTATCTCCCCTGGAGATAGTATTTTAAAAGTACCCATTTGCATTTTCCCCCAGAAATATTAATTGAAAGTAATCTTTAAAGATGGCGGTTTGTTCGTGTCCCTCCCTGGGAAGCATGCTTTTAGTGTGTGAACTCACCTTGGTTTGCTCGGCAGATAATTTACTTGTGTTAGGTTGGTCAACCATACCCTATTATGGTTTATAAATATTTATTAGGTTCGTATGCAGGAAATGTCACATATAGATTACACATATCTAACACATAGCACGGAAGTCATACTAGCATATACGGTATTGGGCCTGTCCTAGCATATAACAATTAAACATTAACAGTAGCACACAGTCCAAAAACATTAGTTGGTGCGGCCCAATAACTAGGCAAGGCAGTCCAGTCGAAACCAGGTGATCTCGACTCGAGACCAAGAGATCTCGAGTCGCAACCAGACGATCTCGGGTTATGCATTTCTGAGTCGCAACCTTGAGGTCTCGAGTCAGGCTTGAGTCGAGATTAGGAGATCTCGAGTCGCAACCTACCCAATCTCGAGTCCCCCGTTGTTTGTCTGGTTTCGAGTGGTCAATGAGTGGTCTCGAGTCGAAACCACATGTTCTCGACTCGCAACCATTGCGGGAACCCTTCTAGAACATTTGCCAGCTTTTTGTACTATCCAAATCAAATTGCATAATCATGTACTGTCCAATCAAAATTCCCATAACATGTTTTCATCATTCCATTCTAATCAATTCAGATCAAACAGCATAATTTTTCAAAATGTTTTCCTATCATTTAAATTGTTCATCCTTAGGGTTTTTATCATCAAAACATACAACAGACCGTTATGACTGTTATGAGACTTTCGTTAAAATCCTACTAACACCATCAAATATTATTAAAAAGGAACACATACTTTTATTCAACCAATCATCTAAAGCAGTTAACAAATTCTATCTTTTACCAACATAATACCCTAATACACATTATATCCACATGTAGGAGCATATATTTATAACAGCAACAACACATTTCTTGTGGGTGCCCAAATTACTCTAAACATGGTTTTTACCCCTAATCTTATTTGAACAGTTTAAACAAATGAGAACAAGAAGTTGAACCACAAAATGCAAGTAATCAATTGATTTCGGATCTGCTTATTACAAAATTCCTATACCTTGCTCAAATATATCTACTCCAAATCAGTTAATGGCACCCACACTAAAAAGAAATAGCACATACAAAACAAAATAGTTAACTCCTACCTGCTGATCGACTTCTGTACTTGCTGCCAAGAAAATTACCACCACAACACCCGCTGCCAACGAGAACCACCATCCAGTCGTCTCCGCTGTCGTTATTTCCGGCGGTTACAGCCGTCGTCGGCCACCACTGGCTTTATCCTCAAACAACATCAAACAGCAGCAACATTCAGGTTCATCATCGTCCATCTTCAGTAAAGAAAAGGAAACGAGGAGGGGTTAACCTTACCAATGAAATCTGTCGGAAATCAGAGCACCACCGCCGCCGTCACGGTTGTCATCACTGCCAGCACCATCCCCGTCATCACCAACCATCATCAATGTCATCAATATTCCAGAAAGAACAAACAAAAGGTGAAAAGGATGAGAAGAACAGAGGCTAACCGTCGGAGTCAGAAGCACCTCCGCCGCCGCCAAGGCGGCGCTGCCGTCGCCATTTCTATCTCCATTCTCTCTCTCTCTTCAATCTTCGGAGGTGAAGATGGTACAAGAAGGATAAGAGCTTCAGGGGTGTGCGGGTGTCTCCACAGAAGCTCCGGCCGGAGAATACCTCTGATGAACGGAGTGAGATCGAGAGGGAGCAGGGTGTTTGTGTTGGTATGCGGCTGAGATGGGGAATGGGATTAGGGTTTTGGGGTTTGTGTTATAAAGGAAATGAGGAGGGGGAGGGATTATAAGGGGTTTAAATAGGTAGGGTTTAGATTTAGGTTGGTTGGGTTGGGCCTAGCCCAAGTGCATGGACCCGTCAAATGATTGCGCGTCTCGTTCGACTATACTGGCCCGGTTATTTTAAAACATAACCGTGGTGCGTAATTAAATTTCTAATCACGTGTGCTATTATTTTTTAAATACTTGATAATACTAGTAATAATAATAAGAACAATAATAATAATGAATGTGCGTATTACTAAAATGCCATTCTCTTGACAACGAGAGTACGGGTTGTCACATTCTCCCCATGTTATTGGAATTTCGTCCTCGAAATTTAGACAAAAGTCAAACGATACGCTCTATGTGTATACACACACTCCATTACCGTACATAGATACAAGCAGTTTCACGAAAGTCCACCAAAACAAACATGTAAATCACATAGCACATAAGGTCACATAGCATGAAAAATCACGTAGCACAGAGTTTGCACGTATCTCACATAGTATAGAATTTCACAAATTTAATTATAACATCCAAGAAACGTACAGGAAAACCCGAAGTGTCACATTATCCCCAAGTTCAAGAAATTTCGTCCCGAAATTTAGCGCGCAGCCACTGACAAGCTAGTGTGATTAAACGTTTTCGTGGGGTGTCACATCATCCCCTTGTTGGCTTGAAATTTTCTTCCCGAAATTCAGTTGTAGCTTCAGTGCTGGAAGTAATGTTTGTAAATAACTGGGGATACATGCACACGAGCTGGTTTTCCCGTTCCCAGGTAAACTCTGGGCCATGACGTGAGTTCCAACTCTGTTGGTTACACTACGCTAGAGGGTTTTGGTTTCTTGATCCTTGATCTCAACCGGTTCCTCAACGAAGCGTTGTTTGTTGCTGATCACAAGTTCCTAAAAAGAACAAAGAATATTTCATCTGACAAACACTTCTTCAGATTAGGCACGTGAAAGACGTTGTGTACCGCATTCAGCTCTTCAGGCAGGTTTAGTCTGTAAGCAACCTTACCGATCCTCTCGGTAATTTCGAATGGTCCGACGCATCGCGGATTAAGCTTGCCCCGTTTACCAAAAAAAACCACACCCTTCCAGGGTGAGACTTTAAGAAGGACCCGGTCCCCGACCTGGAATTCTAGAGGTTTCCTACGCTTATCAGCGTAGCTTTTCTGACGGTCACGAGCTGCCGCCATGCATTGTCTGATCTGGGCAATCTCATCCGTTGTGTCAAGTGCAAGTCTTGGGCCGGTAATTTGGCTTCCGCCAACTTCCGCCGAACACAGAGGTGTCCGGCATTTGCATCCGTGCAATGCCCCAAATGGTGCTACCTGAATGCTAGTGTGGTAGCTGTTGTTGGAAGAGAATTCTACAAAAGAGAAGTATCACTCGTATCCAAGGTCGATAACACATGTTCTCAGCATGCCCTTGAGTGTTGGGATGGTGTGTTTGGCCTGACCATCGGTTTGCAGGCGATAAGTTGTGCTCGTACCAAACTGTGAGCCAAAGGTTTTTGTGCACAGCCTGCGACGAATCGGATGCAAAACGTGGGTTTCGATCAAAAGTGATAGAAGTTGGCACTCCATGCCTCGCAGCTACTTCTATTAAGTAGATGGTTGAAGGTTCGAAAACTTTTCGATTTCTTGGTCGCGTGCCATTACTAGCAGACATTTCATCAATGCCTTGGGCGGGATAGAATAAAATAGAAGCACCTCATAGATTATCTTCCAATTGCTGGAATTGCGGATCACTGAGCATCTCTCTAATGTCAGGTGATACTCTTTCGAGTCTAAATCGTGAGGGGTTGCGTATGCGATCGAGTAGGGAGGGCCATGCGACGTTAAAAGTCGAGCGTTGAAAACTTAATGCGGGCGGTTTGAGTCGTAGAAGTACCAGGGTAGAGCGGAGGAGTCGTTCGGACTACCTCTGGTTTTCGGAGTAGTTTCAGATGTCGTCGAAAGAAACAAGCGTTGAATTGTGACAGGATGGAATAAATTCGAGTGTCGTAACTAAGTGTTGATCGTATCGAGTTCGAAGAACAGTGCTTGGGATAGCCTCTACCCCTGGGGTATCTTTGGCTTGTTGCTCCAACGAGTAACATTTGTAGAAAGTAATTCGTCCAAATGGAGATTTGTGCCGAACGGAGTAGGATAAGAATCAGGGAATTCACAACACGAGTAGCGAGATGATGCAAGAAGGGTAGTCAAAATTGACGCGTTCAACTTAAGACAAAACATGAGGGCTTTGGGATCGGCAAATAAGGATTTATCTGATGTCGACGAGGTAGCTGGTCGTACACATGTTGTATATAGTTAGAATTAAAGAACGTCGCTGGCTGGTAGGGGATGTTAAGTCGATGGGGTTAGCACAAAAAGAAGTAGCTAGAGAGGAATGGTCGTCGTGCGTGTCTATAGGATTTAGGATCTACTGCTACGTCTAGCAGGATGCGATTTCTCGAATCGGTAAGAAATCAGGTTCGAAGTAGCGCTTGCGTCGTCGAGGGGTTTAGATGTGAATCTGCGGAAACAGGTTGTCGAAGAAACACGATCGAAGTAACACTTTGCCAAATTTCAGGGGTTTATGAAGTTTGTCGACTAAAAGTCGGTCTTGCTGAAATCATTAATCAGGAGAGGAATCTGGTCAAGGTTCCCATATGAAGAAACGTTGATGTCGTGATAAAGAAACAATAGAAGCGGGGATACCATCTTAAGCAATAAACGAGGGTTCGTACGAAAGCTAGCAAAAGGATTCACGGGATCAGAAAAGTCGTCAAAGAATAACGGATCTGGCAAATGAAAGATAAGGTAAGCATCTAGGTCACCGTACTCGTCGGTGGGTTGACTGGCTCGTGTCTTCGTCTTGCCACGCTTTCAAATACGCCAGTTTGTAAGAAAGATACCAATTTGCTGGGTTTCGGGGCGTGCTATGGTATAAGGCTCAACTTGAATAAGGATTTGCCATGTAACGAGGAATTAGGGGGAAATAACTTCATGGTCGATGGAAAAGTGATACGATTGCTGGCACTGCAATGTGGAGCATACGCCACGCATGCTTTTCGTGTTCGAGACGTGCAAACAGAAGCCCGAAAAGTGTACACTTACTAGAATGCTTCAAGAATCCAGGTGATCAGTCGGGTGGGGGAACAAGTCTCACCACTTAAGGTCGGGAAAAGAAATACGTAGGTAAAAAGGATGCGAATGACGTCGTCGTTCCTCCAAATATCCCATGATATAGGGGTGGCTCCCCTTTGTCGATTCGTTCTCGCAACTTCTCTAGGTGCTTCGTAGCAGGCCATTCCTGGGCAGGTCTATCGAGTGGACGTCCCTTGCGTCGATTTGCAGTCCAAGGATGATTTCAGGAAATACGTGGACGAGGAATTGGAATAACTGGTTTCTTGCCCTTAGTGTATCGTGGTTTTGAATCGGGTTTAGGAGGACTCGCTCCTGTTTAGCACGTAGCACGCTAGCCTAGCCTTCGTATGACCCACTGTGTTAAATACTGATTATACGCATACACACTAACACATATATGCTAATTATACACTTACACACATGCGTGTTCACACACATAAGTTATGCACAAGTAAATGTTGTTAGTCTACCATTACCAGGTGAGCATCTGAGGTTGACGAACCTTGCAATCCGGAGTGTGGTGTCGTTGTGGTTTCCACTAAAGAACGGTTATAGTCTGGTTTGCATATAAAAATATTTTATTTCCCAAAAATATTTTATATTTAAAACCTAGTTCGCTATAACCAATGGCTCTGATACCAATCTGTCACACCCTCAAATTCCACATGCGGAGTACCACCGCGAGGCGTGCGACTGACCAGGATCCAGCCACTAATTATTTTAAACCGTTTGGTTATTATTATAAGTAATGGTATAATTAGCGACCAATTTAAATTTTTCAAAACATAGTTTAAGTTTGCAGCGGAAAGGAAAATAATACATATCGTAATTTAAAACCACAAGTTTATTAGTTATGAACTTGCAAACCACGCACTCCAGCCGATTGCAATGTCCGTCCTAACTGTATCGAGCAACCTGCAAAGCATGCAGTAGGGTATCAACATAATGTTGCCGAGTTCACGAGTTGTCCAGTTTTAACTTTTCGAAAACGTAAGTTGTTTAGATAAAGCATTTATAATCACGTCATGGGGAGCTACCCCATATGAAAGCTTAGTAAACTGGCGTTACCGAAACTGTTGACGAAAAGTTGTTGTGCCCCAAGTCAATGTCTATCATCATTGACCAAGATGCAAGGTCTACTAGTTCACTCCTGATTCCCCCGGTCACGGTGTGAGGTTGTAAAACCTAATAGCGCTATCAACTAATAACCCGTTCGCCCCCGGCGATTAATCGGTAATATAAGCAGGGACTTTACATGATAGAGATTCGTTTAGTTTTGCTAGTTGTGATTTATAAATAATATCCAAACGTATCTCCCCCGGATATAGTATTTTAAAAGTACCCATTTGCATTTTCCCCCGGAAATATTAATTGAAAGTAATCTTTAAAGATGGCAGTTTGTTCGTGTCCCTCCCTGGGACGCATGCTTTTAGTGTGTGAACTCACCTTGGTTTGCTCGGCAGATAATTTACTTGTGTTAGGTTGGTCAACCATACCCTATTATGGTTTATAAATATTTATTAGGTTCGTATGCAGGAAATGTCACATATAGATTACACATATCTAACACATAGCACGGAAGTCATACTAGCATATACGGTATTGGGCCTGTCCTAGCATATAACAATTAAACATTAACAGTAGCACACAGTCCAAAAAACATTAGTTGGTGTGGCCCAATAACTAGGCAAGGCAGTCCAGTCAAAACCAGGTGATCTCGACTCGAGACCAAGAGATCTCGAGTCGCAACCATGAGATTCCGAGTCGCAACCAGACGATCTCGGGTTGTGCATTTCTGAGTCGCAACCTTGAGGTCTCGAGTCAGGCTTGAGTCGAGATTAGGAGATCTCGAGTCGCAACCTACCCAATCTCGAGTCCCCCGTTGTTTGTCTGGTTTCGAGTGGTCAATGAGTGGTCTCGAGTCGAAACCACATGTTCTCGACTCGCAACCATTGCGGGAACCCTTCTAGAACATTTGCCAGCTTTTTGTACTATCCAAATCAAATTGCATAATCATGTACTGTCCAATCAAAATTCCCATAACATGTTTTCATCATTCCATTCTAATCAATTTAGATCAAACAGCAGAATTTTTCAAAATGTTTTCCTATCATTTAAATTGTTCATCCTTAGGGTTTTTATCATCAAAACATACAACAGACCGTTATGACTGTTATGAGACTTTCGTTAAAATCCTACTAACACCATCAAATATTATTAAAAAGGAACACATACTTTTATTCAACCAATCATCTAAAGCAGTTAACAAATTCTATCTTTTACCAACATAATACCCTAATACACATTACATCCACATGTAGGAGCATATATTTATAACAGCAACAGCACATTTCTTGTGGGTGCCCAAATTACTCTAAACATGATTTTTACCCCTAATCTTATTTGAACAGTTTAAACAAATGAGAACAAGAAGTTGAACCACAAAACGCAAGTAATCAATTGATTTCGGATCTGCTTATTACAAAATTCCCATACCTTGCTCAAATATATCTACTCCAAATCAGTTAATGGCACCCATACTAAAAAGAAATAGCACATACAAAACAAAATAGTTAACTCCTACCTGCTGATCGACTTCTGTACTTGCTGCCAAGAAAATTACCACCACAACACCCGCTGCCAACGAGAACCACCATCCAGTCGTCTCCGCTGTCGTTATTTCCGGCGGTTACAGCCGCCGTCGGCCACCACTGGCTTTATCCTCAAACAACATCAAACAGCAGCAACATTCAGGTTCATCATCGTCCATCTTCAGTAAAGAAAAGGAAACGAGGAGGGGTTAACCTTACCAATGAAATCTGTCGGAAATCAGAGCACCACCGCCGCCTTCACGGCTGTCATCACTGCCAGCACCATCCCCGTCATCACCAACCATCATCAATGTCATCAATATTCCAGAAAGAACAAACAAAAGGTGAAAAGGATGAGAAGAACAGAGGCTAACCGTCGGAGTCAGAAGCACCTCCGCCGCCGCCAAGGCGGCGCTGCCGTCGCCGGTTCTATCTCCATTCTCTTTCTCTCTTCAATCTTCGGAGGTGAAGATGGTACAAGAAGGATAAGAGCTTCAGGGGTGTGCGGGTGTCTCCACAGAAGCTCCGGCCGGAGAATACCTCTGATGAACGGAGTGAGATCGAGAGGGAGCAGGGTGTTTGTGTTGGTATGCGGCTGAGATGGGGAATGGGATTAGGGTTTTGGGGTTTGTGTTATAAAGGAAATGAGGAGGGGGAGGGATTATAAGGGGTTTAAATAGGTAGGGTTTAGATTTAGGTTGGTTGGGTTGGGCCTAGCCCAAGTGCATGGACCCGTCAAATGATTGCGCGTCTCGTTCGACTATACTGGCCCGGTTATTTTAAAACATAACCGTGGTGCGTAATTAAATTTCTAATCGCGTGTGCTATTATTTTGTAAATACTTGATAATACTAGTAATAATAATAAGAACAATAATAATAATGAATGTGCGTATTACTAAAATGCCCTTCTCTTGACAACGAGAGTACGGGTTGTCACACAAACCACTTTCCAAAAGCCCCCAACATCAATCTTCCACTCAAACAGCTGTTGTAACTCCTGCTATATCAACAACTGCTAGTACTTCAGTAGTTTCAACATCTGCTATCACTTCAACACACACTACTTCAACACACACCACAACCACTGCCTTACCACCACCTCCAAAAATCATCTCACCACCATCACCTCCTGTCAAAAAGCAGAAGACATCAGATGTTACAACATCTGTTGTAATGGCAACAGTGGTTGAAACACCAGTTGTTTCTACAACTATTAGTCAGCCACCTTCTACCACTCAAATCACCATCACTGATCCACCCAAAATATCATCAGCCTCTCCTACAATAAAAAGGAGAAGGATTTTCATACCTGATGATGACTCTCCATCACCACCACCAACATCTTCACAATCTCTTGCACTTATTCCAAAACTTGTTCCTCTATCTTCAGCTCCAGTACAACAACCAATCCCTATCATCACTCCTGCAGGCTTCCAATATCCTCTTGAACTCATTGCAGTCAGAGAAGAGATTAAATCCTTCTACTATGAGGATGATCCTGCTAAAAAGAAGTTGCCATCAGTTGAAGGATATCCTAGGCCTAAGAACATTGAAGAGTACTTGAAAATTAAAGCTCTACAGGCAGAGGATATCTCTAAAAGAAATTCTCAAGGAAAGACTGACAAAGAAATTCAAAGGCATTACCAATTTTTATTCACTCAAGTCAGATCCTTGGAGCAGTTTGCAAAGAATGTATGTAGACAAATTTCAGAAAAAAGCTGATGAATCTTTGAGAAAAGACTATATTGAAAACATCATGTCTCATAAGAAATACAAGGGGGAAAAATACATGTACAAAGAGTGGACCATTCCTGAGCTTGAAAGTGAAGCAGCCAGGATTCAAGAAATGATTAAGAATAAGGTCAAGCACACTCCTCCAGATTGGTGAAAGTACAAAACGAATGTGCCTGAAAAGACATTAGAGCTGAAGAGAATGAAAGAGGAATTAGTTGCTGTTGATTATGGGTCTAAAAATCAAGTGTCAAGATGGAAAGAAGACAAAGTCAGGACCACCTACAAAAGGTTGGAGGAATTAAGGAAGATAGATCCTAAAGTTCCACAAAAACCTGACTACCCTGAAGCAGAGGTTTCAACAAGACCACCAAAGTTGCAAATCAGGAGGGCCACTGCTCCAGCTGGTACTGCCATCTACAAAAGAAGACAACAACAGTTGGATACTGAAACAGTGGCAGAATTAATGGCAGGAGATGAACTTGTAAAGAAGGCATTAAGCAGATGATAGCTGAAACTCTTGGCCTAAACCAACCTGCAAGCACTGCTCAAACAGTCATTACAAGGCCTGCATCACCAAACTCCTCATCTAATAAAGATCTCCCAAGAAACCCACCAGTGTTGATGCACAAGAATGTCTGTTGACTGCATCTTCATCAAGTCTTAAATCAAGAAAGTCAAGATTGGATCTTAAAAGTCAAATTAGGGTTTAGTTTTGATTTTAGGAAGTGATTATAGGGGTTCCGTTTGAAACCGTTGTTTAAGATGAGGGTTCCGTTTGAAACAAGGGTTCCGTTTGAACCAGGAAGGGTTAAGTTCAAACGGAAGGGTCTCATTGTCTATATATAGGAGTGTTTGTCAAATTTCAAACGGAACGGTACAGAACGGTTATGTGTGAGCGAAGGTGCTGCCAAATTTTTGTTAGAACTTTGTAAAAGCTCACGATTGATAATAGAAAGAAAGATTAAAGGATACAAGCTGTTTTGGACGTTGTTTACTTTGATTCCGCCTTAGTAATCGATGTTGAACTACCTTAACTGACTTTCAGGGTCACGTACACGATCCAACAAGTGGTATCAGAGCTCAGGACGAGGAGTTCATACCAAATACAGCTTGAAATCATCGGATTATCTCACTTCTACCTTTCTTTTCTGATTTAAACTAGTTGTCGCGGTTAAAATGGCTTGAAACGTTCACATAACAAACGAAATCTACTATTAACTAATCCTTGAAATTTTGAAACTAAAATTCAACCTAAAACTGATCGAAGTCATTCATACCGTTTGAAAATGTTCGCGAGTTGCTGATGTCATATCGTTTGAAATTGACACATATCGTTTGAAATTGATCCTATCGTTTGAAAACAAACTGATCGTTTGAAGTAATCGTTTGAAATGTTTATCGTTTGAAGTGGTCGTTTGAAATGTTTATCGTTTGAAGTAGTCGTTTGAAATGTTTATCGTTTGAAGTAGTCGTTTGAAATGTTTATTATTTGAAATGTTTGTCGTTTGAATAGTTGTCGTTTGAAACCATTGATATTTCAAACGGAACAGTCCATTCCGTTTGAAAACAGCCCATATCGTTTGAAGTGTGACCATCGTTTGAAACTATTGTTATTTCAAACGGAACAGTCCATTCCGTTTGAAAACAACTAGTTCGTTTGAACCATTGTATGAACCATTCCGTTTGAACATGTTCCTATATTTTCCAAAATCAAAATTTTTCTAAGTGTTGTCTGATTTTACAGGTACATTCACGATGGATGATATTTTCTTAAATCCGTTTAGCGACATGTACGCGTTCGCTGGAGATTCCGGAAACGATAATACTTCGTCAAGCAATGTGAATGATAACACGCCAAAAGAGAAGAAAAAAGAAGCTTGGGAGTCGGAAAGTGCCTTCGGAACGTTTAATAAACCCCCAAAGCTAATGGCTATTGAGGAGTATAGTCGATGGTCAAGAAAGTTTGAAGACTGGTTGATGGCATTCGCATTTCCTAGCTGGAAGAGTTTGAAAAACGGTTATGAACATGGAAAGAAATATGGTGAAACTTTAAGAGCAGCCGAGGAGATTGAATCATTTGTAGCTGAACAAAAGTGTGTGGCATTGTTATTTCAGTCAGTCCGGGAAGACATTATTGCCTTGATCGACTATTCAAATGCAAAAGATCTTTGGGAAAAGCTTGAAAAGAAATGTATCGGTAGTCAAGAAATTAAGAAAAACAAAAAGAAACTTCTTAGAAAAGAATTTGATCTGTTTGGATGTTTAAAGAACGAGTCAGTGTGTAAAATGATAGAAAGGTTCGGTCATCTGAAGCTGGAATTAGTAAGACATGATATCGACATTCCTGAAGAAGATCTTATCGACAAATTGTTCGATTCGTTGCCTGACGAGATGGATTGGAGATATTATGCGCTGATGCTGAAGAATACCATCAAAGAACCAGAAAAGCTGACATTAGATTTGCTGATTGAGAAACTCGAGAGTCACGAGTTGGAGTTGAAAAAGACGTACAAAGTTAATCATTCATCTTATCAACAGAATCTGGATCTATACTATCCAAAAAGCATGATGCCAAAAGCAACTTCACCAAAAACTGCTTCTTCTGCTGAAAATGTGTCGACAGCTGGCAAAGAAAGTCAAAGTGGTCAAAGCAGTGGAAGTCACAGTGGTTTTCACAGTGGATCTTCATCTTCTGGAATTGCTGATGCAAAGAATCGGTTTCAATGTAACATTGCAATAGATTTGAAGAATGCTCAAAATTTTAATGAAGAATCGGCCAAGCAGCAGATGATCTTTCTAGCATCAGTGTTGGAATCGTATGAAGGATTGGTAGCTGGAAAGATTGGCAATACAAATCTGACGAAAGAAGATTACGATCAGATTGATCCGGAGGAAATGGAACTGATCGATATTCGTTGGGCTATGGCAAGTGCTGTTCGTCGTGCACAAAGATTCATGGAAATTACTGGCAGAAAAACAATTGGTGGTGCTTCTACCAAGCTGGGGTTCGATAAATCGAAGGTGACTTGCTTCAAGTGTAAGCAGAAGGGTCATTTCAAACGAGAATGCCGAAACGCTTATGCTGATGAGTCGGAGAACCCTTTCAGAGATGATTACTACAAGAAGGCGATTTATCACCAGAATAAATCTGAGCCGCCTTGATTGAAGCAGGTTGAAGATAACAGAGAGAAATCTAGAGCTCTTGCGGTGATTTACGATGATGAGGGTTATGACTGGAGTCAAGAGGTTCTACCAGAAGAAGATGCGGTTGGTTACGCATTCATGGTGAAAAATGACAATCCTATTCCGTGGAAAGACGATCGAACTGAAGAGCAAAAGTATAGATACAGGAAAATGATAGCTGAAAACAAAATCATTAGAATATCTCGTATCTATCTGGAAGCAAGGAGAGCCAATAGATGGGATCCAGATAGAGAGTGCTATCTTGATGAGTATGGAAATATTGCAATTGATGATAGTACACTTGATATTGAAGTCATAATTCAGCAATACAAAGAAGATGATGAGTACTGGCAACACAAATGGTGGGGAACTCCAACTTCGAAAATGATTGAAGAAGAGAAAGAGAAAGAGAGAAAGGAGAAAGAAGAGATCGAGAAAGCAAAGAAGATTGATACTGGAGTTATTGACACAACTCAGGAGTTGACTGCTGAAAATCTTGGAAGAATGGCTGACAAAGTGCTAGCTGCTAAGGCACTTGAGGTAGACTCTAACTCCGTGTCTGAGTCAAAAATCCAGGTCAGTTCAGATGTGTCAGGTAAGAAAATCATTGGAAATGCTGATTGCAAAAATTGCAACAAAGAGTGCAAATTTTGTAGCACAGTCACGTATCTCAACGGAAAGAAAGTTGATGATCTGACAGCCAAGGTCAGAAGCGTTGAGAACCAGATTATTGATCGTGACAAAACAGTTAAAGCTTCAACTGAACGGATAAGAGAATTAACTAAACAAATTGAAAATGATAAAATTGATCATGACAAAATTAAACAAGAAAATGAAAAGTTGATTCTTGAAAACCGTCAGATTTCTGAAAAATTTGAAAAACTAAAAAGCACATTGAAAGATTGTGATGATCGAAATGGTAAAACTTTTAAAGAAAATGAACATCTAAGAGCAGTGCTTAGAGTCAAAGAAGAATCAATAAATCAACAACTGGATGAAATCGCTAAATTGAAACTTAAAGTTCAAGAGGTTGTAATCGAAAATGAGCGAATCCAGTTGAAGCTTAACAGTTACAGCTCCGCAAGCTTTGTTTTGCAACATATCATTCCCAAACCCATCGGGAAAGACAAAGCGGGCGAAGATGTGTATTGTGATGGAACTGGGGTGGGGTTTCATCAAGTTCCACCACCTGTTCTTGATAATTACACTAAGAAGCAATCTGGGTTGGTTGAAATTGAGGAAGAAAAAGAAGTTAAACTTCCAGAAAATATTGATGTTACTTTTACGTCATCTGATGATAGTGTTCAGACAGAGATTGTTAAGAGTACAGCTGAAAGTGTTTTGATGTCTGATTCAACTGAAGATGATGGGTGTTTCTTGGACAAATACATTCAGAAATCAAAATCCAAAAACAACTTAAGTGATGAACCGGGTCTTGTGATGTACAAGATGGCTGGATCTGATAAGTTGTATTCGGATTCTGAATTTCCTATTGAGAATGTTAATGTGAAAAAGTTGACAAATGTTTTCAAGTTAGTTGAAGTTGAATTGTCAGAAGTGAACAGTTTAAGCCAAACAAAAAGGCAAATGAATTTTGAGAAAGATAAAGCTTACTACAAAAAGCATGTTGTACCACCACGTTTTTATAATAACAATCGAAACAATTGGTCGGGTGGTTATAGGGATGGTAAGAGTTATCAGAAGAAGAGTTTTCAAAACAAAAGGTTTGCTGAAAAGAAAGTGTTTGTGAATGGTTCAAGTTCACTTGCTGATGAAGAGAATGAAATTTTTTCAAAATCAAATAAAGAGTTCTTTGAGAAGAAGGTTTCACAACCTCAGTCTGAAGGCATAAGTCGAGTTGTTGATACTCGTACATGTTTTAGATGTAACAAAGTTGGTCACATTGCAAGAAATTGCACCAACTCCAAGCCTAAGACTGAAGTTGTTGACAGATGGTCCCAAAAGAAGAAAGTTGACATGAAGGGTAAAGCACCAATCATTGTTGAGAAAAAGAATGTGAAAAATAATAACATAAAAGTGAAAAATGAACCTGTAAAGAAAGTGGTAACTAAAAACGACAAGTTTTATAAACAGGTTGCATTATCTCAACAAGTTTGGAAACCAAAAACTGAAATGAAAATTTCAACTTCTGAAGTGAAAAAGGCTGAAGAATCAATTTCGGTTGATTATGATGCAAATTTTCCACCTTTGAAGGCTGAAAATTTCAAAATTCAAATTGCGAGAGTCAAGGTTACACCTAAGGCTGATGAGGCCTGGGTGGACACTATGTTCGAATAAGCAGTTTGAATGGCCGGAGCTTCCTGGATCGCGAAGCATGAATCGGCATCTTTATTGAAATGTTTTGAAATCAACTTGTGGTATGTGCAGGATCTTCCAAGAGCCATTTCAAGATGGATCATGGATAGTGGCGCATCTCGACATATGACAGGAAAAACTGCATTACTGTATGATGTGAAGAATATCAATGGTGGTTATGTGGGATTTGCAGGTCATGAAGGTGGTAGAATTGTTGGTGAAGGAACGTTATCCAATGGGATTGTAACGTTTGAGAGAGTTAACTACATCACTGAGCTGGGGAACAATCAGCTTAGTATCTCGCAGATTTGTGACAATCAGTATACTACTCACTTCACTGATAAAGAATGTTTGATCTTGAAACCTGGTTTTGTTATTCCTGAAGAATGGATTATCATGAGGGCGCCTAGAGTGAATGATTTATATGTGTTAGATATGTCTGTAGCAACTACAACTACTGGTCAAGCACATTGTTTTGTGTCTAGAGCAACTGAGAAAGAATCGAGATTGTGGCACCGAAAGATGGGGCATATTCACCTAAGAAAGATGAATCACTTGGTGCACAATGATTTGGTATTGGGTGTTAATATCAAAGGTTTTCATCTGGAAGGGGAGTGCATTAGCTGCATCAAAGGCAAGCAGAAGAAAAAGTCACACCCTACAAAGCAAGTTAATTCAGTTTCGAGACCGCTGGAAAGACTTCACATGGATTTGTTTGGTCCTGTGAATGTCAAAAGTATTACAGGGGATTATTATTTTCTGGTCGTTACTGATGATTATTCCAGATTTTCGTGGGTTTCTTTCTTGAAGTCGAAAGATGAAACATTTGACAGTTTGATGGGTCTGTTCAGGAAGATTGAGAATTTGTACCAAAGGCGTATCAAGAGAATTCGAAGTGACAATGGTACTGAATTAAAAAAACAGTAAGATGGAAGAATTTTGTGATGAAAGAGGTATTTTGCATGAGTTTAGTGCTCCGTACACTCCACAGCAGAATGGAGTCGCAGAACGCAAAAACCGGACACTAATCGAGACGGCTAGAACTATGCTTGCAGATTCAAAATTACCGATAAATTTTTGGGCTGAAGCTGTTTCCGCCGCATGTTATACGCTCAACAGGGTTCTCACTGTCAAGAAGTTCAACAAAACATGCTTTGAGCTAATCAATAACCGCAAACCGAATTTGAAGTATCTAGAACCGTTCGGGTCACCTTGTACGGTTATAGAGCCTCATGGAAAGTTTGGTCCGAAGAGCATTGAGGGAATATTTGTTGGTTATTCAAATCCGTTGAGACGTGTCTTCGTTCCAAGTGAGAAGCGGATTATTGAAGCTGCAAATGTTGAATGTCAAGGTTATACTGTGCCGCCGCAGAATCCTGGTGATTCATGGCGTTATCATTATGACAAACTTTGGGATTCGTTTGACATGAGAGAAGAATCAGAGGATGATGAAGATTTCTTTGATGAGTTGGATATTTTGCATGAATACGAGTCACAGTTAAGGTTCCCAGCTGAGTATTCGAGGAGACCACGGGAAACTTCAAATGATGATGAAGCAGGTCCAAGTAATGCTGGTGAACATGATGATGTCCAACAGAATGAAGTTGCTCAGGATAATCAGTCGGCTCAGAATGATAATCTAGAAGCTGAAAACATGCCAGTATTTGATCATGGCGATTCAGATTCAAATTCTGAGGGGGAGCAAATTCAGATTTCAAGTCAAACAAACCAAGTTGGTGAACAAGATGCAGAGCAGAATGTTACTAATCTGGAGGGAAATGTAGATGTTCCAAGCGAAGTGATGCCGCGAACTTTTTTATATCATCCAGAGGAGTTGATCATAGGAGAATTGCAGACAGGCGTTCACACTCGAAATCAGATTGATAAAGGGCTTACATGTTTTTATACAAAAGTTGCTCCTTTGCAAACTGAATTCTCATTGAGTTGTTTTATCTCGCAGGTTGAACCAAGAACTTACAAAGAGGCGCTTACTGAAGACTCTTGGGTCAATGCTATGCAGGAGGAACTTAGTCAATTTGAGAAATTGGGAGTGTGGAAGTTAGTTGATTTGCCGGATGGTCAGAGAAAGATTAACACCAAGTGGGTGTTCAAGTGTAAGAGGGACGATAGAGGAGTTGTCGTAAGGAACAAAGCTCGACTCGTTGTTCAGGGATTTAGTCAACAGGAGGGAATTGATTTTACCGAAGTCTATGCTCCTGTAGCACGACTAGAGGCTATCAGAATTTTCCTAGCATTTGCGTCTTGGAAGAACTTCAAAGTTTATCAGTTGGATGTTAAATCGGCGTTTCTTTACGGGAAGGTTAAAGAGGAGGTTTATGTCGGTCAGCCGCCGGGCTTTACCGATCCAATCCACAAAAACAAGGTCTACTTATTGGACAAAGCGCTGTATGGTTTACACCAGGCCCCGAGAGCCTGGTACGAGACTTTGTCTCAACACCTACTAGCCAACAAGTTCATTCGTGGAAAAGTGGATGCCACTCTCTTCACTAAAGAGGTCGATGGTCATCTTCTGATAGTTCAGATTAATGTGGACGATATAATATTTGGGTCGACAAATGAAAATCTATGCAAAGATTTTGAATCAATGATGAAGCAAAAGTTCGAAATGTCATCAATGGGGGAGATGAAATTCTTTCTGGGTTTACAAGTTGAACAACTTCCTGAGGGAATTTTCATTCATCAATCGAAGTACGTTCATGATATCTTGGTGAAATTCGGGATGTCAGGATCTACTCCAGCTGCTACCCCACTTGCAACAAATCATGGGATTCACCCAGATCTCACCGGAGACAGGGCTGATGAAACTTTTTATCGATCCATGATAGGTTCTTTGATGTACCTAACTGCTTCACGTCCTGATATTATGTACCCAACGTGCCTCGCAGCAAGATTTCAGTCTAACCCGAGAGCATCGCATATGATCATTGTGAAGAGGATATTGCGCTACCTGAAAGGAACTCCTTCATTGGGGTTGTGGTATCCTAGGAAAGGCGACTTTACGCTCGAAGGGTATTCCGATTCGGATTTCGGATGCTGCAAAGTCAATTCAAAATCAACAACTGCAGGATGCCAGTTCTTTGGTCCTAGATTGGTTACCTGGCAGTGTAAGAAACAAACGTCTGTGGCGTTATCTACTTGTGAAGCGGAGTATGTTTCTGCTAGCAGTTGCTGCTCTCAGATCTTGTGGATACAGCAACAGATGCGCGACTACGGTTTGCAGTTTCTTAACACACCTCTTTTTGTTGATAATGAGGCCGCTATAAATATAACAAAAAATCCAGTACATCACGCTAAAACTAAACACATAGAAATTCGTCATCACTTTATTCGTGATTGTTTTGAGAAAAAGTTGATACGAATTGAGAAAATCCACACTGACGAACAGAAAGCTGATTTACATACCAAAGCTTTTGATAAAAATCGGTTTAAATATTTGTTAAAACTGAATGGTATGAAGCTTCTGTCGGTGTCGGATGGCATAATTGGCGTTGATGAGAGTACTGTTGCGGATGAAGACGAGAAACAATCTGCAATGGTTTGTCGAATTTTTACTTGTTTTGGTATTTAGGGGGAGTAGATGTTTGTACATAGTTTATTTTTTAGAAAATACAAAAACAGTAAAAAATGCAAAAATACAAAAACATGATAAAATCTGAAAAAGAGCTTGTGTATATAGGGAAAATGATAGTACATCAGCTAGACGATTACAGTATGCTAAAGATTTGTAAAGTATAAAAGAGTTAAACAATCTTACTGATGATGTGTCGATAGGTTTTCGCACACTTAGTAAATTTATTCGGGATATAAACCTAAAATTTAAACTTGTGAATTCGTGGGGAACACTACTTGGATATATAGGTAACCCCTGAAATCTCGGTTGAAAGGTCTCTTAATCTGATATATTAGGTCTTTATACTCAATGATGTCTGGGGTATTATTCCGGGACTTCTGCTGAATGGTAGTTCTGACCTAGTCCTTGGCTAATACTTGCTGTAATGCTTGAAACACAGCATTAAACCCTCAGCATGCTGAAACAATAAAATTGATAAATGCTGCTGTTGTAAGCAAAAAGATCCTCTAAAGGGGACACACCGAAAAGTCGAAGCTGATATCTCTCTGCGTATACGGAAGTATCGACCTGAGATCCCTCGGCCCTCGCATACCTAAATTATATACAGATATCATTGTAGTATTCTCACCTGTAAGACTGATTATTGAGATTCTGGATACGGGAGTATATTCAAGAGGTGGGACACATGAATGAGCTAAGTTCTTAATTCATCTAAATCATATCCTGAGAAAATTGAAATTTGTGTGAGAATTTAAGATGGATCAGTATATCGACAATCGAGGTAAATTGTTTAAGTCTGAGTATGTAATGTAGCTTAACGGTACTTGTAATTTGTCTGAAAAGCTGATATGATTCCCTAACACGCTCGCCAAAAATATGTTTGTAAATAGTTTACTTTGTTTACTTTCTGAAATTTAAGTTTTCTGTATTTCATTTCTTAGTTTAGAACACTTTGATAAAATCCAAAAAGATTTTATTTCTGCTTTATTTTCCGACAAACCAAAGTGGAGAGTTGATTGTTGGATTCTCAGATGTTTGAAGCAGATGCAGGAGATTCTGGACTGAAGAATGAGGAGAGCTTATTTTGAAGAAGTTTGAATTGTTTAGAATGATAAAAACAAGTTCATTAACTTGATACTTGTTATTTTCAGAAAATGCTTGAAATTGTTGTTTTAAAATCAGTATTGATTCGGCAAATGATCAACCAAGGTCATTAATTTGGACTTGGTAGATTAATCAAGTGATCAGGGTCATTAACTTGGACCTGAATACTTGAGTGGATTTCTAAAACTGATTAAGTTTGTGGGTTATGATTGAAAGATAGAATTGTAATGTTTGTTGGTTGAGTAACAGATTTGGTCTTCATTATTCCCAATGGAAGCAAATTGTCAAAGCTTGAACCAGATATCTCAGATTCAGCATATCGAGAGGGGGAGTCTGTGAAAGGGGGAGTCTGGAGCAACAGTATATGGGAGTGTGAAGATAGAGTGCTTATGATGAAAAGACAGAGTTAGAGAAAAGACTAAGACTGAAGACTCAGGATCTGAAGACTACGTCAACATCCAAGGGGGAGTCTGTTGATGCACAAGAATGTCTGTTGACTGCATCTTCATCAAGTCTTAAATCAAGAATGTCAAGATTGGATCTTAAAAGTCAAATTAGGGTTTAGTTTTGATTTTAGGAAGTGATTATAGGGGTTCCGTTTGAAACCGTTGTTTGAGATGAGGGTTCCGTTTGAAACAAGGGTTCCGTTTGAACCAGGAAGGGTTAAGTTCAAACGGAAGGGTCTCATTGTCTATATATAGGAGTGTTTGTCAAATTTCAAACGGAACGGTACAGAACGGTTATGTGTGAGCGAAGGTGCTGCCAAATTTTTGTTAGAACTTTGTAAAAGCTCACGATTGATAATAGAAAGAAAGATTAAAGGATACAAGCTGTTTTGGACGTTGTTTACTTTGATTCCGCCTTAGTAATCGATGTTGAACTACCTTAACTGACTTTCAGGGTCACGTACACGATCCAATAACCAGACTCAAAAGTACTAAAATGGAAAACTGACAAACAGACCCATGTACTAACAGTGTTCAAGTCTAGTGGAGAAGTGAAGAAAATAACAAGGGAACAAGTACTTGGCCTAAGTCTTGAAGATTTGCAGGATCTCCTTGATCTTCCACTGTGCAGGGATGAAGATGACACAGATGCCTTAGCCTTTGAGTTACAACTCAAAGGGCAAATAAGGGAACTGTTGATGAGGCAATAAAGATCTACAAATAATGAAGGGTTTTGGCATTATCTGTTCCAGGGGGAGATTGTTGGGATTGAACCCTATCAGAGGAACATATAATTAAAGCCAAAACTGGATCAGAGCAGTGGATCCAGAATAAGCAGATGTTATGTACTCAAGTCTCTCCCCTTGAAAGTGGTTTCAACATTTGTTGACCTCCTATCTACTGATCGGTACAACTGCTGATCAAGTCAAAGACTGATGAAGACTAAAGCCCTGCTGTTCAATCTACTGCCTTGAGTCAAGCACTGCTGGGTTATATCAACTGTTGTTGGGTTCACATCAGTGGAAGGATTCAGCAGTAGTTAAGTTTGTCTTTATGTAATGTATTGTAATAACAGTTGTTAGCATAACAATACTTATATAGATCAGATGTTAGAGGTTGTTAGGTTGTTAGATGTCGCTTTCATGGTGACGTCAGCTTAGATGCTTCAGTGGTTTGATTTGCCTATAAATGGAACAGTACCCTGTACTGTTACATTTGATTGACTGAGTGAGTTCTTCTCCTCCAATCCTTTCATCTTGTGCAATCAACCAGGGAGCATCAGGTTAAGGGGGAGCTTAGTTTGTAAGCATGCTTTGTAATCTTTTGACTTGATTTGTAATCTTTTGACTAATGGAATGCATGTGTTCATCTAAACTATTTTTCTCTTTGATTGTGTTTACAAAGTTTGTGTTCATTTCCGCTGCATAAACCATTGAATCATGTTCATTCATTATTCATATATTACAAACAAACACAATCATGAGAGCCTCCGATCCTAACATAGAATGAGAAAATGTCCAGGTAAGCATTATTTTTCAAAGTTATTTTAGCATACCGAACCCCTCAAAGCCTATTTCTAAGCTATGTAAAGGATATTTATGGTATGTTTAACTTATGGTCATGTTCCGGAATGTCTGTTACAGTTCAAATTGGCATACTTTCACAGTTTGTCAAGTTTAGTCCCTTTAAGCGATTTAACTTGATTTCGGCATACCAAACCTTCCAAAACTTATTTCTAAGTTATGTAGAGGTTATTTAAGGTATGTTAAGTCTATGTCACTATTCTGGAGTGTTTGTTGCATTAAAATGGTTATATTTACGCATTAGTGCGCGTATAACCTTCCAGAAAGCGATTTAGAGCTTGAAATCGAACAAGAGTTGATATGTGTAAACGATACACATATTTTTACAAATCCCAAGTATGAAATATAATATTTCATTGGTTCGGTATTTGATTGATGGCCGTGGAGGCACAGGTGTTACATCTATGTACTCACTTGAGATTGTTTATTAGTCCTTGAGTAACAACCAAACAATGCTAGAGATCACGGATATCAAACGACACCTAATATAGGTAACTATGTTAATATACCGGACCTAAATCGGAAGATCGGATAGAATGAGGGTTCGTAAACCAAACGAGTATGAGAACTCATGTAATATGGTTTAACAAAGCCTACATACTAAAATGAAACCTAACCTAAGTGCTTACGACCCATTACGACCCGTTTAGGTAGCTTATGCTACTTTAACGCGTCGTTCGCGTGAAACGCGTTCGGAACGCCTAACTAGCCATATGATAAGTAAAATATGCCTTAACATGTCTAATATTGTTGCCAAATCAGTTTAGATATCAAAAGTTATGTTGCATATGCTTAATATGAATTTTGGCGTAAAAAGGGCATTTTGGTAATTTACCTAAGGCATATAAACTACCTATCATACAACTAAATAAACGTCGTGACCATAAGGTATAACCTCGAAAGGTTATTCCCTATACAACTATGGTCACCTAATGTGTTTGGTCGGATCCTAATGATCGACCAAACGGGTCGGGTTCGAAGGTATAATCGATTGTTTAGATCGCTTACCCTTACGACCCTATATAAGCACTAAACTAAAAGTGACGAGTTAAGCATGTTAAAACATGCTTAACTAAGTTTAGAAAACAGGTTTGGTATCAAAACAAACGGTTTTGATACCTAAGAGTAGTTTGGTTACAAAATACGCAATAACACGCATTGTGGCCGAAACTACGACTCGTCATTGAGCCTAGATAACGTGGTAATCAGTAGGTATAGTCACTAGGGACTATAACCATCGTGATTACGCTCACGTTATGAAGTTCAAACGAACTTCACATTGACCATAAACTGGTCAACGCAGAAAGTCAAACAAAGTTTGACTTTTAACGCTAAAAGTATAAAAAGAACGAAGGAACACTTACAAAGGGTCCCCGAAAGCTAATCTTTATCCAAGTAGCTCAGGTATGAAGCAATGGCTTCAACTTGGAGCTTTTAGATCAGATTTTGTGGGTTTTGCAAATGAATGGGGTTGGGTATTTATAGTAAATGGGCAACCGTTAGGATCGTTTATCGAATAACGTGCTTTGATCTTGTCCATACACTTGTTGAAATACCCATGGAACACCAAATTGGCCCCTCATTATACTGAAGAGGCAAGAGCAAAGGGATTAGGAGGGGTAACAGCTGTTAACAGCTGTTTAATCAGAATCTGCTGATCTGGGGACCCCTTACGGACCGTAAGGGTGATGGCTTATGGTCCGTAAGCCAGCAACTATGCAGAATTGTCAGTTTTGTTCCCTGTTATGCAATAAAGCCATTTCCGACACGTTTAAGGCCCGTTAACCCCATTTCAAAGCTCTAAAATGAAGTTAAAGTATAGGGAAATTAAAATGTGCTAAAAAATATCTAGGATGTCGGTTCGTTTGGCCGTACAATCGCGATGTTCGCTTAATTACGACGGAATGCGCATAAGCGTGAAAAACGATCCAAATTGCGCGACGAATGGATTTTTCTCATGCCAAACACTAAAATAAAATATTTTAATGCTTACATAAATTTTTGGATGTCCGGATGTGTAACACCCTAACACGTTTAACCTTAAAACATCGCAGCGGAAATTCGAGTCTGAAAATTTCTTTCATGACATACATCTTGACATTCTAAAAATTCATTTTATAATATAAGAACATAACTTATCGACATTAAATTACATATTTAGTCATTCCCGTACAATCTGTCTTGTGACTCGATCCTCGATCTCCAATCCTTGGTTATCCTCACGACTGGTAATACCTGCGTTCACCACATAAAATTCACAACATTAGTACACATTATAAACCCACAAGGTTTTCACGTTTACATCTCGCTTCGTTAATTCTTTACATCCCAGGTTTTCCATCCTGTCAACCCATCCGTGATGAGGCTTCTTTGTTATTCCTGCATTTCACTTATAACGCCAGGTACACGAATAAACAACGTAAGCACTTAATCATACCGAAAGACTTGCAAACATACCTAAACTTCATACATATTATCTCCATATATACTTACGTACACACATGCATACCAATCTACATACATACTTACATATGCACACATCTACATTATTAAATACGTAACTGCATGTACACATACCAACCTCGTTACGTACACTCATGACACTATACATATTTACATACATACAACTCTAAGTGCATCAAACCAAACTCATACCTGCCTACTCTCATACATACCATCATATAACCGTTCGTTCTTGCTCGCATACTTATAAACATACCCACGTAGATACATACATACTTTCATACACTAAAATTCATAAAACGTAAATTAAACTAGTCGTACGTAACTTAAAATGCGTTTAAGCGAGTTCCCAAGGCAAAACGAGGCACGAAAACATTTTTCGGAGAAACATGACCCGTCGCGCGACACGACGGGCCGTCGCGCTGCGCGACCCCCCTGAATCGACAGAAACATTTCAGCTGGTTGCTGCATATTTTCAGCACGATCCGGTTTTACGGAAACAAGCATAACTCTCTCATTTTTTATCCGTTTTACCCGATTCTTTTTCCTACACGTCCGTAATTTAATTCTCCATCTAATGGAACTAAAATCCAACATCCGACTTAACCAAATTTCAGACTTTTAACTCTTCGGCTTATTACCCTTTTTACCATTTTGACCCGTTCATGCATACATCAACATAACTTGTTCAATTACCATAACCCCTTATAAACATAATAATATCAATGTCGTCTATCATAGATTACTAAATTCTTAAATGTCTTGCATCCTCTTAACACCTTATCGTTCATATGCTTATTTTGACCCGTTAAAAGTATTCGCGCATTAATTGGTTTGTGACTAACAAAACCGTACTCCCCACTTCCGTACTTGTCCAAAACATTACACTAATCATATAACTTGTCTCTAAACTACTTTGTAAGATCGTTTGCCCAGAATACCCGTCAAGGGCATTTTGGTCAACTTTAATCCCATCCTTTACGACGAAAGACTACGACACATATTTGACCTCAACCATCATGTTTAGTTAATTAAAACACCATATTACTTAATCGAACATAAGAAGTGATTACAGAAATCACTTACCTTATGCGTCCGCGCTCGTATCCGATCCTTGCCCTTTCTTGACCCGTTAACACATCTTGCTTGAGGCCGTCTCGACATGGTCCCTACACTTCCATGTCATCGAAACCACATTCTTGTTAGCATACCTATTTGTACATATTAACAATCATACCAATCGCATAATCCACACTTAACTTCCCTTAGTCATTTCTAACAAGCATACTACATAGAAATCAACTTCATCTTATTTCCAACTCATGTAATTCATCATGTAATCACACAAAACGCATATTAACATAACATGTACCCAACGACTTCCTATAATCCTACCTTTACGACAACGAGTCAAATCATGTTTCTTATACTTGTTGACTTTCAAAAGTAAACTATTAACCATATGTAATCATCGACTTATCAAAATATACCCGCAACATCATAATTGACTATACGGACGACCCTATATACATTTCATCATACACTTGTTGTGAGTACTACCTTTTAAGCATAACGTACAACTAATTTATGCATAAATCTTCTAAGTTCATATATAATTCATCAAATCCTACTAGTAATCAACATATAACATTCACACATAAACATCAAACATATCACCACCACATTTCTTTCAATTCAACTCACAAGAATTCATCATATCCATCATACTTCATCAACAATCAACAAGAATTGAACATGGATGATCATTCAAGTCATCATCCTTACCAAAACAAGTGGGTTTCACCTCTAAACATCAAATTAACACAAACCATACATAACCTATGTTCTATATGACGATTCTAACACTTATACATGATCAATTTCATATTAACTTACGGATTAGAACATAACCCACTTCACACATGATCACCAATCTTTGATTTAAGACATACCTTACGATCCCCTTGTGAAGGTGATCACTAATTCATGCTCGGTTGTGAATTTGGGCCTTGATTCATTCTTCAATTTGAAGCTTTAAGGTTGAGTTAGGGTTGAGCTCCTTTGGAGCTCCTGAACCATCGAGAACACACGCAGAATGTGTGTTTGTGTGTGATATTTTCTTATTTAACTCAACATTTCATCACATACACTTTAACCCCTCGAGTTTTCCTTTAAAACATATTTGGCACTACTTTTCTCTTTTAATAGTCTAAACCGGGCATTTAACCTAGTTAAATGGCCTAGTTATTTATTTCATAACATAACGCATAAGGACATATCTCGAATATATAACATCTGGATTTTGGGGCGTTACAAGTCTACCCACCTTAAATGAGGTTTCGTCCCCGAAACCTTTCTTATCTTTATTTAACACTAATTATTCCTTCTTTACGTCCCCTCAACACGACCACGAGTCCATCACAATGACTATCCTCCCATTTCACGAACCCATCCCAGAGTTCTTATTACTGTTTCTTTCACTAAATAATGCTTGCTGCTAACGTACTTCGTAGCTATCGGTTCATTCATCATTTTTTTGCTTGAAATAATTGCAACTTACCATTACTGACATTTCTTTATATTTATTTCATTATTCGTATCATTTTCGTCGACTATACTATCTTACTTTGTAATTTGTACCCACTCATCTATAGCTAACTTCTATAGATCCATCATAATAATAGGTAACTATCCATTGTCGATTCATAAATTATTCATATAATTGACTTCTTCATAACAATTCCATACCTTCCTTATCATACCTTCGCATATCATTCTCATCTCCTTAACCTGTCAATAACGGTTCAATACACATACTTGCTCAATCTGTACTCATACATCCATTCATACAATCTGTTCATAACGGATCTACCAGATTCATCTTATCTCTTACGATTTCATTCTATACATATATTATTTAACATTTAGTTCTTGTTTTGTTACCACACAAAACTACCATTTCATAGTCATATATACGTGCTTAACTTCAATGTTAACCTTGTTCCACATTTTCTACAGTTACTTATACCTCGCATACCTTTACGTTACCTTTAAATCATGTCGTTCATTTCACATTACTATTGCTTCCACTTCATGCATTACCTACTTTATAATATTCATGTGTCGTACTAGTTCATATCTAATCAATCATGGGTTAAACATTTTACTAACCTCTTTTTCATTTCCTAAACCAACGACCCGCAACCCAGATCGATCGTCTTCTCCTCGGGTACTAGCCGTAACAGGCCAAGTTTCATTCATCCATGTAATGAGCTTCCGCTCGTGCACATCCTTTCACCAATACGATTGGTTTCATAACATCAATAGTCCTAACTTTATCATCAACAACATTGGCGGTTAGCATATTTCATTTAAACATTCATTATACTAGGGAATTACCCACTTAAAATCCTTCTACAATTTCCTACGTCCAGGCTATAACATATCACACATTCCATTTCTTACATGTAATTCTTTCATTCGAGTTACTTATTTCGTCCACCTTCATTTGACTCTTCAAAGCTTAACTGACATTTCTTATTTATTGTATAAGTACTGAGGCACACGTCCGTACTTCTTTCCATTCATGCTTTCGTGCAAAAACATTCATTACATCCTTTCGGTATTGTTAGCAACACTTATCATTCTTGCTCATACTTAATTTATTGTCCGGGTCGTAGCCTGTCATTTAATATGGCTCCTAAGTGTCTATTACTAACACATTTAACACCTAACTGGTTCAAAACTTCTTTCTTTCATTTCACAACCTAGGTTTTGCATGCCTATTACAATCATTCTTTTGTTTATTCACTTTACATTTACCCATATGACTCGTTTGACACAACCATGGTCAAACTATCGACCCGTTCTGATGTGGACTAATTCCATCCTTTTTATTATTTTAAATCCGTCCTGCGGATTCAAACGTAACGTTCATACCTTTCATTACTTCTATGTTTCGAATCCGTCCAACGGTTACAACCATACCATTTATACCTTTTCTTTCTTCTATGATTTGAATCCATCTAACGGATTTCAATCATACCATTCACATCTTTCATTCCTTACATGTGTTGAATCTGTTTCGCAGATTCAGACGTATCATTTTCTACATTTCATTTCCTTGAATTCGTTTTACGGATTCAAACATTTCATTCATACCTTTCATTCCTTGAATCCGTCTCGCGGATTCAAACATTTCATTCACACTTTTCATTCTTTGAACCCGTCTCTCGGTTTCAAACATTTCCTTTATACCTTTCCTCCCTCGAATCCGTCTCGCAGATTCAATCATTTCATTCATACATTTCATTCCTTGAATCCGTCTCGCGGATTCAAACATTTCATTCATATCTTGTTGATCCGTACTTTCTTACGGATTCAACATTCTTTATTATTATTTTTTTATCACTTACACTTTTCATTCCTACATACTACTCTCAATTTCCTGATAGTCTTGCTACCCATTTCACCCACACGCCCGCCTGCTACCCAACTCTACCGGACATACCTGTAACAATTATCATAATCTCACGAACATCATACGTTTCTCGTGTACTGGCCAGGTACACAATCCACATAATAGTTTCGTGCCTTCATGTAATTGTCACCTTATGTCCGTAGACTTAGGTTTCGGCGCGTGTATCACTTTCAGTACTTCATTACTATACTATCCTTATCCTAAATTTAAAATTTTCCTTCCCTTTGTGAGTTTTACTATTACATATACCCACATATCGAATTACGTACCTGGATTCAAACTTGGCTTATTACCTCTTTGCCTGCATTAGTATTCATCCTAGACTGTATTCACAGATCATCCTCTTCAAACACTTATGCTTACCTTGCACATACAAAACCGTCAGTTTCTTTATACGTATAAATAAGTATATACTTACATTAGCTTTTACCTTTGGATCTTGACCGAGTCTTAGATTGTACGGGTTTCTTATCTCAAGAGCACACAAGTTTGAGTTCAAGTACTTACCTTCTCGTACTTGATTCCCTCAAACCAGGGCTCTGATACCAACTTGTAACACCCTAACACGTTTGACCTTAAAACGTCGCAGCGGAAATTCGAGTCTGAAAATTTCTTTCATGACATACATCTTGACATTCTAAAAATTCATTTTATAATATAAGAACATAACTTATCGACATTAAATTACATATTTAGTCATTCCCGTACAATCCGTCTTGTGACTCGATCCTCGATCTCCAATCCTTGGTTATCCTCACGACTGGTAATACCTGCGTTCACCACATAAAATTCACAACATTAGTACACATTATAAACCCACAAGGTTTTCACGTTTACATCTCGCTTCGTTAATTCTTTACATCCCAGCTTTTCCATCCTGTCAACCCATCCGTGATGAGGCTTCTTTGTTATTCCTGCATTTCACTTATAACTCCAGGTACACGAATAAACAACGTAAGCACTTAATCATACAGAAAGACTTGCAAACATACCTAAACTTCATACATATTATCTCCATATATACTTACGTACACACATGCATACCAATCTACATACATACTTACATATGCACACGTCTACATTATTAAATACGTAACTGCATGTACACATACCAACCTCGTTACGTACACTCATGACACTATACATATTTACATACATACAACTCTAAGTGCATCAAACCAAACTCATACCTGCCTACTCTCATACATACCATCATATAACCGTTCGTTCTTGCTCGCATACTTATAAACATACCCACGTAGATACGTAGATACATACATACTTTCATACACTAAAATTCATAAAAACGTAAATTAAACTAGTGGTACGTAACTTAAAATGCGTTTAAGCGAGTTCCCAAGGCAAAACGAGGCACGAAAACATTTTTCGGAGAAACATGACCCGTCGCGCGACGCGACGGGCCGTCGCGCTACGCGACCCCCCTGAATCGACAGAAACATTTCAGCTGGTTGCTGCATATTTTCAGCACGATCCGGTTTTACGGAAACAAGCATAACTCTCTCATTTTTTATCCGTTTTACCCGATTCTTTTTCCTACACGTCCGTAATTTAATTCTCCATCTAATGGAACTAAAATCCAACATCCGACTTAACCAAATTTCAGACTTTTAACTCTTCGGCTTATTACCCTTTTTACCATTTTGACCCGTTCATGCATACATCAACATAACTTGTTCATTTTACCATAACCCCTTATAAACATAATAATATCAGTGTCGTCTATCATAGATTACTAAATTCTTAAATGTCTTGCATCCTCTTAACACCTTATCGTTCATATGCTTATTTTGACCCGTTAAAAGTATTCGCGCATTAATTGGTTTGTGACTAACAAAACCGTACTCCCCACTTCCGTACTTGTCCAAAACATTACACTAATCATATAACTTGTCTCTAAACTACTTTGTAAGATCGTTTGCCCAAAATACCCGTCAAGGGCATTTTGGTCAACTTTAATCCCATCCTTTACGACGAAAGACTACGACACATATTTGACCTCAACCATCATGTTTAGTTAATTAAAACACCATATTACTTAATCGAACATAAGAAGTGATTACAGAAATCACTTACCTTATGCGTCCGCGCTCGTATCCGATCCTTGCCCCTTCTTGACCCGTTAACACATCTTGCTTGAGGCCGTCTCGACATGGTCCCTACACTTCCATGTCATCGAAACCACATTCTTGTTAGCATACCTATTTGTACATATTAACAATCATACCAACCGCATAATCCACACTTAACTTCCCTTAGTCATTTCTAACAAGCATACTACATAGAAATCAACTTCATCTTATTTCCAACTCATGTAATTCATCATGTAATCACACAAAACGCATATTAACATAACATGTACCCAACGACTTCCTATAATCCTACCTTTACGACAACGAGTCAAATCATGTTTCTTATACTTGTTGACTTTCAAAAGTCAACTATTAACCTTATGTAATCATCGACTTATCAACATATACCCGCAACATCATAATTGACTATACGGACGACCCTATATACATTTCATCATACACTTGTTGTGAGTACTACCTTTTAAGCATAACGTACAACTAATTTATGCATAAATCTTCTAAGGTCATATATAATTCATCAAATCCTACTAGTAATCAACATATAACATTCACACATAAACATCAAACATATCACCACCACATTTCTTTCAATTCAACTCACAAGAATTCATCATATCCATCATACTTCATCAACAATCAACAAGAATTGAACATGGATGATCATTCAAGTCATCATCCTTACCAAAACAAGTGGGTTTCACCTCTAAACATCAAATTAACACAAACCATACATAACATATGTTCTATATGACGATTCTAACACTTATACATGATCAATTTCACATTAACTTACGGATTAGAACATAACCCACTTCAC
Organism: Helianthus tuberosus; assembly: GCA_030545235.1. Classification (NCBI taxonomy): domain Eukaryota; kingdom Viridiplantae; phylum Streptophyta; class Magnoliopsida; order Asterales; family Asteraceae; genus Helianthus; species Helianthus tuberosus. The sequence goes on from CM060410.1 coordinate 95,118,234, forward strand.
ACATGATCACCAATATTTGATTTAAGACATACCTTACGATCCCCTTGTGAAGGTGATCACTAATTCATGCTCGGTTGTGAATTTGGGCCTTGATTCATTCTTCAATTTGAAGCTTTTAAGGTTGAGTTAGGGTTGAGCTCCTTTGGAGCTCCTGAACCATCGAGAACACACGCAGAATGTGTGTTTGTGTGTGATACTTTCTTATTTAACTCAATATTTCATCTTATACACTTTAACCCCTCGAGTTTGCCTTTAAAACATATTTGGCACTACTTTTCTCTTTTAATAGTCTAAACCGGGCATTTAACATAGTTAAATGGCCTAGTTATTTATTTCATAACATAACGCATAAGGACATATCTCGATTATATAACATCTGGATTTTGGGGCGTTACAGGATGTATTCAGAATGTAAGTTATGCTCGAAAATGCAAACTTATGCAGTTTTTGGCGCTTTTAGTCCCTGAATGTCCCAAAAGTTTATTTTAGCACACCGAACCTCTCAAAGCCTATTTCTAAGCTATGTAAAGGATATTTATGGTATGTTTAACTTATGGTCATGTTCCGGAATGTCTGTTACAGTTCAAATTGGCATACTTTCGCAGTTTGTCAAATTTAGTCCCTGTAGGCGAATTAACTTGTTTTTGCCATACCAAAGCCTTCAAAACTTATTTCTAAGTTATGTAAAGGTTATTTAAGGTATGTTAAGTATATGTTGGTGTTCCGGAGTATTTTTCGCGTTAAACTGACTACGTTTACGCACCAGTTTGCGTATAACTCTCCAGAAAGCGATGTAGAGTTTGAAATTGATCAAAAGTCAAAACATGAAAAATGTAAAACATAACCAAACAAACATTGGGATCAAATAACATTGTTTTATTGATAATTGAACTGTTCACAATGATTACAAGCACAGATGTTACAGTCTCCCCTACTTGTGGAAATTTCGTCCCGAAATTTATTTAGAGGAAACTCGTGGGAATAGATGCGGATACTTCGCCTTCATTTGATATTCGCGTTCCCAAGTAAACTCAGGTCCACGTTTAGATTCCCAGCGAACTTTGACCAATGGAATGCGCTTGCGTTTGAGCCACTTGACTTCACGTTCCATGATTTCCGCTGGCTTCTCAACAAATTTCAGTGTTTTATCAACACGAATTTCGTCAAGTGGTATGTGGAGGTTCTCATCAGCTAAACACTTCTTGAGATAGGACACGTGAAAGGTTGGATGAACATTTCCAAGTTCAGGAGGTAACTCAAGTCTGTAGGCTACCTTACCGATTCTTTCGACGATCTTGAATGGTCCAACGTATCTAGGTGCAAGTGTTCCTTTCTTTCCAAATCTGATCACACCCTTCCAAGGTAAGACCTTAAGTAATACGCGATCACCGACTTGAAATTCCATGGGCTTGCGCTTTGGGTCCGCGTAACTCTTTTAACGGCATCTAGCTGCCTGAAGGTTATCACGAACTTTCTTAACCTTATCAGTTGTTTCTAAAATGAGGGCAGGTCCAGTAAGCTGAGCCTCACCGATCTCATTCCAGCAGACTGGTGAACGACATTTTCGACCATAGAGAGCCTCGAAAGGAGCCATGTTGATGCTGGAGTGATAACTGTTGTTATAGGAGAATTCAATCAACGGAAGATGTGAATCCCAACTACCACCAAAATCGATCACACAAGCTCTAAGCATATCCTCTAGAGTCTGGATTATTCTTTCAGATTGACCATCCGTTTGCGGATGATAAGCTGTGCTCAGATTAAGTTGGGTCCCCATAGCAGATTGCATGGTTCTCCAAAAATGAGAAGTGAAACGAGCATCTCTGTCAGAAATGATGTTCAAAGGAACACCATGTCGAGCTACAATTTCATCCACGTAGATTTTAGCAAGTTTGTCAGCAGAAAAATCCTCACGGATTGGCAAGAAATGCGCTGACTTAGTAAGACGATCAACAACTACCCAGATGGCATCATGACCTTTCTTTGTGCGCGGAAGTTTGGTAATGAGATCCATAGTAATGTTTTCCCATTTCCAAACTGGGATCTCTGGTTACACCAATAAACCAGAAGGACGCTGATGTTCAGCCTTAACGTTAAGACAAGTAAGGCATTTTGATACATATAAGGCAATGTATTTCTTCATACCAGGCCACCAATACTGAATACGAAGATCCTTATACATCTTATCTGAGCTAGGATGAACCGAATAACGAGACTTATGGGCCTCATCCATAAGCAAGGTGTGAAGGTTATCTTGGCTTGGGACCCACAAACGGTCCATGAAGTAATATGATCCATTGCCCTTCAGTTCCAGATCAGGTGTTATGTGATAGGGAAATTCCTTATCCATCAAACCTTGTGAAACACAAGATTGTTGAGCCTGAGAAATACGTGCTTGGATAATGGATCGAGCTTGAATATCAGATTGAACACGAACACAATGAATCTTAGTACGTTCCTTACGACTCAATGCATCGGCTATGACATTCGCCTTACCAGGATGGTAGCGAATTTCGCAGTCATAGTCGTTTAGAAGCTCAACCCAACGTCGTTGCCTCATGTTGAGTTCTTTCTGATTGAAGATATGTTGAAGACTTTTGTGGTCCGTGAAAACCACACATTTTGTACCGTACAAATAGTATCTCCAGATCTTAAGAGTGAAGACAACTGCACCCAACTCAAGATCATGAGTGGTGTAGTTCTTTTCATGTACCTTCAACTGCCTCGATGCATATGCTATGACTTTATTTCTTTGCATCAGAACACAACCAAGACCTAATTTAGATGCATCGCAATAAACGACGAAATCATCATTGACCTCAGGAAAGGTCAGAACAGGCGCGTCGCAAAGTTTTTGTTTCAAAGTCAGAAACGCTTCCTCTTGCTTGAATCCCCAATCAAAGGGTTTGTTCTTCTGAGTGAGCGCAGTTAGAGGAACTGCAATCTTTGAGAAATTCTCAATGAAGCGGCGGTAATAACCCGCAAGTCCAAGAAAAGAACGAACCTCAGTAGGAGCAGTAGGCGTATCCCAATCCTTAATCGCACTGATCTTGGAGGGATCTACATGAATACCTTGTTCGTTGATAATATGTCCTAAGAATTGAACTTCTTTAAGCCAGAATTCACACTTGGAGAATTTGGCGAAAAGTTGCTCTTTCTTTAGGAGTTCCAGAGTAAGACGGAGATGTTGCTCGTGATCAGCTCGCGTCTTAGAGTATATCAAAATGTCATCAATAAAAACAATGACGAACTTATCCAAATAAGGCTTGCAGACCCTATTCATTAAGTCCATGAAAACAGCAGGAGCATTAGTCAAACCGAATGGCATGACTGTGAACTCATAATGCCCATATTGAGTGCGAAATGCTGTCTTGGGAATATCTTCTTCATGCACACGAAGTTGATGATATCCAGATCGCAGATCAATCTTTGAAAAATAAGAAGCGCCCTGTAACTGATCAAAGAGATCATCGATGCGAGGTAGGGGATATCGATTCTTGATGGTAAGCTTGTTAAGCTCACGATAATCGATACACATCCTAAAAGATCCATCCTTCTTCTTGACAAAAAGAACGGGGGCACCCCAAGGTGAAAAGCTAGGACGGATAAAACCTTTGTCAGAGAGCTCCTGAAGCTGCTTAGCCAACTCTTGAATCTCAGACGGTGCAAGACGATATGGAGATCTGGCAATGGGATTTGCACCAGGTACGAGATCAATTCGGAACTCGACTTGTCGTGCTGGGGGTAGACCAGGTAACTCTTCAGGGAATACTTCAGAATAATCCCGAACAACAGGAATATCTTGAATAGACTTACCCTTACCCTTATCTGCTAAAACATGTGCCAAAAAGGCCACATAGTTCTTTCGCAGATACTTCCGAGCTTTAAAACAAGACATGAGTTTGAGACCACCAGCAGGTTTCTCACCATGAACTTGTAGGATCTCGCCTGTCGAAAGCGGCACACAAACAATTCTCAAAACAAACTACCTCTGCGCGATGCTTGGATAACCAATCCATACCCACTATAACGTCGAAGCTTCCAAGTTGCATAGGCGTGAGGTCAATAGGAAAAAGATGGTCGTTAAGGTTCAACTGGCAGTTGTGAAGAATAGAATCAAGAACAATGGGTTCACCACTAGCAACTTCTACTGTCAAAGGTTTACCTAGTTTCATTCTAGACACGCGAAGTAATGGCTCAAAAGATAATGACACAAAACTCTTATCGGCACCCGAATCAAAAAGGACAGATGCAGGCTGATTATTAATAAAGAACGTACCATTCACCACTTCATTGTCCGCTTGTGCCTCTTGCGCATTCATGTTGAAGACTCGACCTCGAGCCTGAGCCTGATTATGATTTGGATTAGCATTCACCAATCTTGGACACTGATTACGGTAGTGGGTCAGATCCCCACAGTTGTAACAAAAACCTGGAGGGTAGTGTGGTCGTGCAGCTTAACCCTGTTGCTGAGCAAGAGGCTGAGCAACTCGTTGAGCCGGGTTCTGAACTGCCTGATTCTGAGCAAAACGACAAACACCAGGAAGATGACCTGACTTCCCACAGTTAGTACAGAAACGGCACGGAAATTGCGGCTGATGGTGACTGTTGCATCTATTGCACAAAGGTGCATTTCCTGCATAAGGTTTCTTCGCTGAAGGCTGTGCGGGTTGGTTGGGAGCTGCCTGGTTAACTTGGGCAGTGACAACAAAATTTTGGGAAGCCTTACGCCTCCTTGACCCCCTTGAGGAACCAGAATCCTTTCCCTTCTTGTTTTGACCTTTCTTGCTATCTTCTTTGTCAGACGCCTGCTTCTTACCCTTGTCACCCTTTTTGTGCAGCTTTCCCTTTCGAACCTGCGACCCAGTCAATGTCGCTGCTAACTCGATCGCCTGACGGAGTGTGGTAGGGTTACTACCAGTAATGATGTCTTGTACTGAGTCAGGTAAACCATCGATGTACCTTTCGATAGCCTTGTCGAGTGGGGTAACCATTGTTGGGCAAAGCAGACTCAACTCCTCAAACCTATCAGTATACGCCCTGTGCTCGCCACTGTCTTGTTTCAAGTCATCAAACTCTCTCTCCAAAGCTCGCTGTTCATGACGAGGACAGAACTCCCTCATCATAAGGGTCCTAAGTTCAGCCCATGTCTGTGCTAGGGCAACTTCTGCACCACGATCTCTCATAACCCCGTTCCACCACGTAAGAGCCCTCTTCTGAAACAAACTCGAAGAAAACTCGACCTTGCGATTGTCAGGACACTGCACGTGACGGAAAGTATTCTCAATGCTCTCGAACCATTGAAGAAGCCCAGTCGCTCCCTCAGAACCACTAAACTTGAGTGGTTTAGCCGAGTTAAAATTCTTGAAATTGCATGGAGCATTGTTGTTGTTGTTGGCTTGGTTCCATTGAGCAAAGAGGTTTGGGAATGCAGCAGCCATTTGCTGCGCAATAATTTCTGCCAGTTCAGCAGTCGCTATCTGGTTTTCGCGTCGAGGAGGCATTCTAAAAGAGGAAAACATGAAAGGAAACGAGTGAGATGATTGGATGAAGAGAATGAGATGAAACAAAATCAACAAAAGAAAAGATGGTGGTCATTCGTCAGCATCGCAAAGCAAACAAGCGACACACAGTGACTAATCAAAGTAAATGGGTCAAAAATAATGTATCGCGAAGACACGCTCGCCTATAAGTGAACACTCACCCCAAGAGTTCACAGGTAAGAGTGACTGGTCCGATTATGTGGATTTGTATGAACACTCTAGCCTTAGACAGAAAACCCAGGGTACAGGCATTCACTCTTCCAGTTTGCACGTGTTCACACTATTAAAAACCCAAAACTTTGACGAGATTTTTGAAAATTCAAAGGGGTTCAAAACCTTGTAATAATTCATTCAAAAACAGAAGATTGTTTTTCAAAAATCGTTTCGGAAAATTGGGTTCTTGTTTTGATAATCACCTAAGGATAGGTGATGTGCATGTTTTAAGATCTAAACACAAGATAATTTGTGTTAGGGTCCTAGAAAGGTTATAGTCTAGGTCAAAGTATTACTAATAACCTAATTCCCTATAACCATTGGCTCTGATACCAACTCTTCTGTCACACCCCGACCACGTTAAAACATCAAATCGTGGCGGAAACGTCGGGGAGTGTTGTAACAGAATTATTGTTTCACAACCATGGCATACAAAGTTATATTTTATTTATCAAACAAGAGTGTTACATTGTCTTTAAACAGGAAATAAAGAGTTCAGAACATAATTAAACTAGTTCTATCTTTATTTTAAGTCTCTAAGGCACTGGTCCGCCCTAGTGTCACGATCATCATCCTAAGCAACAGCTCCTGAAAACACATGTGAAAATAGGTACGTCAGCATAAAAATGCCTGTGAGATACATAGGTTTTATGAAAATAGGATTCATGACTTGGGTTTTTAGAAGAAAGGTTTAATAAAAATTAGTCATGAATCTTGTTAAGTGTTTTCTTTTATAAATCATATGAAAACTCGATAAGAAATCCGATTATATAAAAGAAAGGTGTATGGTTAATGAAATAACTCAGTAAAATGAGTTGTATAAAACAATGTCTTGAAAAAATATGTTATTTGTGTAAAATGTAATATGTCTATACTGAAATGATTCAAATAGCGATACGATATGTAATATTATACAAACACTTATATATAGGAAGTACCAGCGGCGTATCCACCATATTTGTATCATATTACACACGCCTCGTTACTCAAACCATTTACCCAAACCAACCACCAATTGTAAATTGTTCATGTATAAATCAATTGTCAAGTGTTATTGTGTAAACCATATCGAAATGTCCATGTCTAATGTAAATCACCAAATGTGTATATCAATGTCAAAATGTTTATGTTTAATGTAAATCATATAATGTGTATCCAAAAATATCATGTATGGCATGTGAAATATATCAACTAAACCATAGGTAAAATGCACAAAACAGGGTATTGAATTAAACATAGTTTAAGTCAAAATTATGTTTTGTGGAACAAATGCATGCTATACTGATACAAACATCTATGCGGTATTGTGAAAATGCATACATCCAAGCCTTGTGACTGTGGTGATAGACCTTTAAACAAATTAAAGGTTTATATGTGTTATGTTTATCGAATTCGGTCATTCCTTCCATCCAAACATACCTAGAATGTCAGGAACGGGAGTTGTCAGTTCCTATGGTACCACTACCTACTAACGAATGGCGTAGCTAATGTTAATGAATGTATTTTTATCCCATTTAAACAAACCAAATGTCATACCAAAAATGTAAGCATGTGAAAACAATGCACTAAGTATGTAATCAAATGAACATACATAGCGCGAAATGTAATGTAAAACAATGTACTAAGTATGCACACAATGGACATACATAGCATGAAATGTAATGTAAAACGATGTACTAAGTATGCACACAATGGACATACATAGCATAAAATGTAATTAAATCATGTACTATAATGTACTAATGAACATAACAAGTATATGATATGAAAGCATGGAAAGCATGAAAGTAACAAGTAGGCACATGTGTTCCACCCCAAAACAGTTTGGAAAACAGTAAAAGAGGGGTCTATTGTCACACCCCGACCACGTAGAACATACAAAACGTGGCGGAAATGTCGGGGAGTGTTGTAACAGAATTAATTGTTTCAAATCCATGGCAATTGAAGTTTCGTTTTATTGATTAAAAGTGTTACAATGTCTTAACAAACAAGGAAATACAACATAATTAACTAGTCTTGCATCTTTTATTGTCACTAAGGCCCATGTCCGCCGAAGTGTATCTTGATCAATCCTATGCTTCATTTCCTGAAAACACATGTGAAAATAGGTACGTCAGCATAAAAATGCCTGTGAGATACATAGGTTTTGTGAAAATGAGATTCATGACTTATGTTTAAGAAAATGTTTAGTCATGAACCTTGTAGTTTGCTCTGTTTTGTAAATCGTTTGAAAAGCAATAAGATCAGATGATAAGTATAAGTAAGAGAATAATGTATGGTTAAATGAATAACCAAGTAAAATGAGTTTGTAAAAGATAAGTTGTTTTGTAAAACAATGTCTTGTGAAAAGTATGTTATTTGTATAAAATGTTATATGTCTTAAATTGAAATGATTCAAATAACGCTACGATATGTAATACCATACAAACACTTATATATAGGAAGTACCAGCGGCGTATCCACCATGCTTGTATCATATTACACACGCCTCGTTACTTAATCACTTACTCAAACCAAAACAACAATGTAATAAGTCTATGTTTAAACCAATAGTCAAAAGTCCTTGTATAAACCATGTCAAATGTTTATAGTCCAAAAGTAGTCAAGTAATGTGTAACCAAAATGATATGTATGGTAAGTAAAATAAGACTACTTAAACCATAAGTGAAAATGTACAAAACAAAGTATTGAAGTAAAACTTGGTTTAAATCAAAGTTATGTTTTGTAAAATATATGCATACTATACTGAATATGAACATTTATGCGGTATTGTGAAAATTCATACATCCAAGCCTTGAGACAGTCGGATAACTATGTAAAAATGAGTTATCAAAAGAATATGTATTCGGATTCGGTCATTCCTTACGTCCAAACAAACCCGAGATTTCAGGAATGGGATTTGTCAAGTCCTGTGGTACCACTACCTACTACCGAGCGGCATGATCGGTGTTAATGAATGTATAGTATAGTTTAAACAAACCAAATGTCATACCAAAATGTAAGCATGTTTTATGAAGATAATGTACCTAGTATGCTAGAGTAAACATACAAGGTAGAGCTGTAAAACAATGTGTCCATATGTTACTGGAACATATGCAACAGAGATGCAATGTAAAATAATGTACTAAGGATGTACTAAATGGACATACATAGCATGAAAACAATGAAATCATGTACTATAAGTGTACTATTGAACATAACAAGTATATGATGTGAAAACAGGAAAGCATGAAAGTAACAAGTAGGCACATGTGTTCCACCCCAAAACAGTTTGGAAAACAGTAAAAGAGGGGTCTATGTACTCACTTGAGATTGCTCAGTAGTCCTTGAGTAACAACCAAACAATGCTAGTGATCACGGAATCAAACGGCACCTAATATAGGTAACTATGTTAATAAACCGGACCTAGATCGGAAGATCTGATAGAATGAGGGTTCGTAAACCAAACGAGTATAGAGACTCGTGTCATATGGTTTAACAAAGCCTACATACTAAATGAAACCTTAATCTACGTGCTTTCGACCCATTACGACCCGTTTAGGTAGCTTATGCTACTTTAACGCGTCGTTCGCGTGAAACGCGTTCGGACCGTCTAACTAGTCCTATGACAAGTGTTATATGCCTAAACATGTTACATAATCAGTTATGTGACAAAAGTTTAGGTTACATATGCTTAATTACCAATTATACATGAAAAGGGTATTCTGGTAATTTACCTAAGGCATATAAACTACCTATCATACAACTACTTAAACGATGTGACCATAAGGTATAACCTCGGAAGGTTATTCCCTACCTACTATGGTCACCTAATGTGTTTGCTCGGATCCTAATGATCGACCAAATGGGTCGGGTTCGAGGTATAAGCGATTTATTAGATCGCTTACCCTACGACCCTAGACAACGTGGTAATCAGTAGGCATAGTCCCAAGGGACTATAACCAACGTGATTACACTCACGTTGCGAAGTTCAAATGAACTTCGCATTTACCATAAACTGGTCAACGCAGAAAGTCAAACAAAGTTTGACTTTCAGACTCGAAAAGACTCGAAAAGCAATAAAAGAACGAAAGAATACTTACGAAGGGTCCCCGAATGCTAACCTCGATCCAAGTAGCTCAGGTATGAAACAATGGTTTCAACTTAGAGCTTCTAAGATCAAGATTCTAGTGGGTTTAGAAGTTGAGGATGGATGGGTATTTATAGCAAAAGGACCACCGTTAGGATCGTTTCATGGAAACCGTGCCTAGATCTCACCCGTACACTTGTCGGAATGTTATGGTGACTAAATTGGCCACTCACCATAGGGTATCAACATGTGGCAAGGGATTAAGGAGTGGATAACAGCTGCAAACAGGCTGTTTGTAGCTGTTAATACATCGAATCTGGTCCCGAAAGTGCAAAACTGAGGTTTCTGTCCAGATAAGCCACTCGCGTAGCGCGACTGCATAGGCCCTTAGGGCTCGCGCTACGCCACTGCCCCCTGTTTCAGAAATGTTTCAAAACTGACAGAAATGGTCCCTGCAGCCCGTTTAAGCTATTTTCGATGCGTTTGAACCCCGTTAACCTCATTTCAAGGCTCTAAAATGAAGTTAAAGTATAGGGAACTCAAAACATGCTCAAAAATATGCCGGATGTTGGTTCGTTTGGTCATACGAACGCGATGTTCGCTTAATTACGACGAAATGCGCATAAGCACGAAAAACGATCCAAATGACGCAACGAATGGATTTTTGGCAAGCCAAACACTAAAGCATAATATATTCATGCTTACATAAATTTTTGTATGTCCGGATGTATTCAGAACTTGAGTTATGCGCAAAAGTGCAAACTTGTGCACTTTTTGACACTTTTAGTCCCTGAATGACCCAAAAGTTTATTTTAGCATACCGAACCCCTCAAAGCCTATTTCTAAGCTATGTAAAGGATATTTATGGTATGTTTAACTTATGGTCATGTTCCGGAATGTCTGTTACAGTTCAAATTGGCATACTTTCACAGTTTGTCAAGTTTAGTCCCTTTAAGCGATTTAACTTGATTTCGGCATACCAAACCTTCCAAAACTTATTTCTAAGTTATGTAGAGGTTATTTAAGGTATGTTAAGTCTATGTCACTATTCTGGAGTGTTTGTTGCATTAAAATGGTTATATTTACGCATTAGTGCGCGTATAACCTTCCAGAAAGCGATTTAGAGCTTGAAATCGAACAAGAGTTGATATGTGTAAACGATACACATATTTTTACAAATCCCAAGTATGAAATATAATATTTCATTGGTTCGGTATTTGATTGATGGCCGTGGAGGCACAGGTGTTACATCTATGTACTCACTTGAGATTGTTTATTAGTCCTTGAGTAACAACCAAACAATGCTAGAGATCACGGATATCAAACGACACCTAATATAAGTAACTATGTTAATATACCGGACCTAAATCGGAAGATCGGATAGAATGAGGGTTCGTAAACCAAACGAGTATGAGAACTCATGTAATATGGTTTAACAAAGCCTACATACTAAAATGAAACCTAACCTAAGTGCTTACGACCCATTACGACCCGTTTAGGTAGCTTATGCTACTTTAACGCGTCGTTCGCGTGAAACGCGTTCGGAACGCCTAACTAGCCATATGATAAGTAAAATATGCCTTAACATGTCTAATATTGTTGCCAAATCAGTTTAGATATCAAAAGTTATGTTGCATATGCTTAATATGAATTTTGGCGTAAAAAGGGCATTTTGGTAATTTACCTAAGGCATATAAACTACCTATCATACAACTAAATAAACGTCGTGACCATAAGGTATAACCTCGAAAGGTTATTCCCTATACAACTATGGTCACCTAATGTGTTTGGTCGGATCCTAATGATCGACCAAACGGGTCGGGTTCGAAGGTATAATCGATTGTTTAGATCGCTTACCCTTACGACCCTATATAAGCACTAAACTAAAAGTGACGAGTTAAGCATGTTAAAACATGCTTAACTAAGTTTAGAAAACAGGTTTGGTATCAAAACAAACGGTTTTGATACCTAAGAGTAGTTTGGTTACAAAATACGCAATAACACGCATTGTGGCCGAAACTACGACTCGTCATTGAGCCTAGATAACGTGGTAATCAGTAGGTATAGTCACTAGGGACTATAACCATCGTGATTACGCTCACGTTATGAAGTTCAAACGAACTTCACATTGACCATAAACTGGTCAACGCAGAAAGTCAAACAAAGTTTGACTTTTAACGCTAAAAGTATAAAAAGAACGAAGGAACACTTACAAAGGGTCCCCGAAAGCTAATCTTTATCCAAGTAGCTCAGGTATGAAGCAATGGCTTCAACTTGGAGCTTTTAGATCAGATTTTGTGGGTTTTGCAAATGAATGGGGTTGGGTATTTATAGTAAATGGGCAACCGTTAGGATCGTTTATCGAATAACGTGCTTTGATCTTGTCCATACACTTGTTGAAATACCCATGGAACACCAAATTGGCCCCTCATTATACTGAAGAGGCAAGAGCAAAGGGATTAGGAGGGGGTAACAGCTGTTTAATCAGAATCTGCTGATCTGGGGACCCCTTACGGACCGTAAGGGTGATGGCTTATGGTCCGTAAGCCAGCAACTATGCAGAATTGTCAGTTTTGTTCCCTGTTATGCAATAAAGCCATTTCCGACACGTTTAAGGCCCGTTAACCCCATTTCAAAGCTCTAAAATGAAGTTAAAGTATAGGGAAATTAAAATGTGCTAAAAAATATCTAGGATGTCGGTTCGTTTGGCCGTACAATCGCGATGTTCGCTTAATTACGACGGAATGCGCATAAGCGTGAAAAACGATCCAAATTGCGCGACGAATGGATTTTTCTCATGCCAAACACTAAAATAAAATATTTTAATGCTTACATAAATTTTTGGATGTCCGGATGTGTAACACCCTAACACGTTTAACCTTAAAACATCGCAGCGGAAATTCGAGTCTGAAAATTTCTTTCATGACATACATCTTGACATTCTAAAAATTCATTTTATAATATAAGAACATAACTTATCGACATTAAATTACATATTTAGTCATTCCCGTACAATCTGTCTTGTGACTCGATCCTCGATCTCCAATCCTTGGTTATCCTCACGACTGGTAATACCTGCGTTCACCACATAAAATTCACAACATTAGTACACATTATAAACCCACAAGGTTTTCACGTTTACATCTCGCTTCGTTAATTCTTTACATCCCAGGTTTTCCATCCTGTCAACCCATCCGTGATGAGGCTTCTTTGTTATTCCTGCATTTCACTTATAACGCCAGGTACACGAATAAACAACGTAAGCACTTAATCATACCGAAAGACTTGCAAACATACCTAAACTTCATACATATTATCTCCATATATACTTACGTACACACATGCATACCAATCTACATACATACTTACATATGCACACATCTACATTATTAAATACGTAACTGCATGTACACATACCAACCTCGTTACGTACACTCATGACACTATACATATTTACATACATACAACTCTAAGTGCATCAAACCAAACTCATACCTGCCTACTCTCATACATACCATCATATAACCGTTCGTTCTTGCTCGCATACTTATAAACATACCCACGTAGATACATACATACTTTCATACACTAAAATTCATAAAACGTAAATTAAACTAGTCGTACGTAACTTAAAATGCGTTTAAGCGAGTTCCCAAGGCAAAACGAGGCACGAAAACATTTTTCGGAGAAACATGACCCGTCGCGCGACACGACGGGCCGTCGCGCTACGCGACCCCCCTGAATCGACAGAAACATTTCAGCTGGTTGCTGCATATTTTCAGCACGATCCGGTTTTACGGAAACAAGCATAACTCTCTCATTTTTTATCCGTTTTACCCGATTCTTTTTCCTACACGTCCGTAATTTAATTCTCCATCTAATGGAACTAAAATCCAACATCCGACTTAACCAAATTTCAGACTTTTAACTCTTCGGCTTATTACCCTTTTTACCATTTTGACCCGTTCATGCATACATCAACATAACTTGTTCAATTACCATAACCCCTTATAAACATAATAATATCAATGTCGTCTATCATAGATTACTAAATTCTTAAATGTCTTGCATCCTCTTAACACCTTATCGTTCATATGCTTATTTTGACCCGTTAAAAGTATTCGCGCATTAATTGGTTTGTGACTAACAAAACCGTACTCCCCACTTCCGTACTTGTCCAAAACATTACACTAATCATATAACTTGTCTCTAAACTACTTTGTAAGATCGTTTGCCCAGAATACCCGTCAAGGGCATTTTGGTCAACTTTAATCCCATCCTTTACGACGAAAGACTACGACACATATTTGACCTCAACCATCATGTTTAGTTAATTAAAACACCATATTACTTAATCGAACATAAGAAGTGATTACAGAAATCACTTACCTTATGCGTCCGCGCTCGTATCCGATCCTTGCCCCTTCTTGACCCGTTAACACATCTTGCTTGAGGCCGTCTCGACATGGTCCCTACACTTCCATGTCATCGAAACCACATTCTTGTTAGCATACCTATTTGTACATATTAACAATCATACCAATCGCATAATCCACACTTAACTTCCCTTAGTCATTTCTAACAAGCATACTACATAGAAATCAACTTCATCTTATTTCCAACTCATGTAATTCATCATGTAATCACACAAAACGCATATTAACATAACATGTACCCAACGACTTCCTATAATCCTACCTTTACGACAACGAGTCAAATCATGTTTCTTATACTTGTTGACTTTCAAAAGTAAACTATTAACCATATGTAATCATCGACTTATCAAAATATACCCGCAACATCATAATTGACTATACGGACGACCCTATATACATTTCATCATACACTTGTTGTGAGTACTACCTTTTAAGCATAACGTACAACTAATTTATGCATAAATCTTCTAAGTTCATATATAATTCATCAAATCCTACTAGTAATCAACATATAACATTCACACATAAACATCAAACATATCACCACCACATTTCTTTCAATTCAACTCACAAGAATTCATCATATCCATCATACTTCATCAACAATCAACAAGAATTGAACATGGATGATCATTCAAGTCATCATCCTTACCAAAACAAGTGGGTTTCACCTCTAAACATCAAATTAACACAAACCATACATAACCTATGTTCTATATGACGATTCTAACACTTATACATGATCAATTTCATATTAACTTACGGATTAGAACATAACCCACTTCACACATGATCACCAATCTTTGATTTAAGACATACCTTACGATCCCCTTGTGAAGGTGATCACTAATTCATGCTCGGTTGTGAATTTGGGCCTTGATTCATTCTTCAATTTGAAGCTTTAAGGTTGAGTTAGGGTTGAGCTCCTTTGGAGCTCCTGAACCATCGAGAACACACGCAGAATGTGTGTTTGTGTGTGATATTTTCTTATTTAACTCAACATTTCATCACATACACTTTAACCCCTCGAGTTTGCCTTTAAAACATATTTGGCACTACTTTTCTCTTTTAATAGTCTAAACCGGGCATTTAACCTAGTTAAATGGCCTAGTTATTTATTTCATAACATAACGCATAAGGACATATCTCGAATATATAACATCTGGATTTTGGGGCGTTACAAGTCTACCCACCTTAAATGAGGTTTCGTCCCCGAAACCTTTCTTATCTTTATTTAACACTAATTATTCCTTCTCTACGTCCCCTCAACACGACCACGAGTCCATCACAATGACTATCCTCCCATTTCACGAACCCATCCCAGAGTTCTTATTACTGTTTCTTTCACTAAATAATGCTTGCTGCTAACGTACTTCGTAGCTATCGGTTCATTCATCATTTGTTTGCTTGAAATAATTGCAACTTACCATTACTGACATTTCTTTATATTTATTTCATTATTCGTATCATTTTCGTCGACTATACTATCTTACTTTGTAATTTGTACCCACTCATCTATAGCTAACTTCTATAGATCCATCATAATAATAGGTAACTATCCATTGTCGATTCATAAATTATTCATATAATTGACTTCTTCATAACAATTCCATACCTTCCTTATCATACCTTCGCATATCATTCTCATCTCCTTAACCTGTCAATAACGGTTCAATACACATACTTGCTCAATCTGTACTCATACATCCATTCATACAATCTGTTCATAACGGATCTACCAGATTCATCTTATCTCTTACGATTTCATTCTATACATATATTATTTAACATTTAGTTCTTGTTTTGTTACCACACAAAACTACCATTTCATAGTCATATATACGTGCTTAACTTCAATGTTAACCTTGTTCCACATTTTCTACAGTTACTTATACCTCGCATACCTTTACGTTACCTTTAAATCATGTCGTTCATTTCACATTACTATTGCTTCCACTTCATGCATTACCTACTTTATAATATTCATGTGTCGTACTAGTTCATATCTAATCAATCATGGGTTAAACATTTTACTAACCTCTTTTTCATTTCCTAAACCAACGACCCGCAACCCAGATCGATCGTCTTCTCCTCGGGTACTAGCCGTAACAGGCCAAGTTTCATTCATCCATGTAATGAGCTTCCGCTCGTGCACATCCTTTCACCAATACGATTGGTTTCATAACATCAATAGTCCTAACTTTATCATCAACAACATTGGCGGTTAGCATATTTCATTTAAACATTCATTATACTAGGGAATTACCCACTTAAAATCCTTCTACAATTTCCTACGTCCAGGCTATAACATATCACACATTCCATTTCTTACATGTAATTCTTTCATTCGAGTTACTTATTTCGTCCACCTTCATTTGACTCTTCAAAGCTTAACTGACATTTCTTATTTATTGTATAAGTACTGAGGCACACGTCCGTACTTCTTTCCATTCATGCTTTCGTGCAAAAACATTCATTACATCCTTTCGGTATTGTTAGCAACACTTATCATTCTTGCTCATACTTAATTTATTGTCCGGGTCGTAGCCTGTCATTTAATATGGCTCCTAAGTGTCTATTACTAACACATTTAACACCTAACTGGTTCAAAACTTCTTTCTTTCATTTCACAACCTAGGTTTTGCATGCCTATTACAATCATTCTTTTGTTTATTCACTTTACATTTACCCATATGACTCGTTTGACACAACCATGGTCAAACTATCGACCCGTTCTGATGTGGACTAATTCCATCCTTTTTATTATTTTAAATCCGTCCTGCGGATTCAAACGTAACGTTCATACCTTTCATTACTTCTATGTTTCGAATCCGTCCAACGGTTACAACCATACCATTTATACCTTTTCTTTCTTCTATGATTTGAATCCATCTAACGGATTTCAATCATACCATTCACATCTTTCATTCCTTACATGTGTTGAATCTGTTTCGCAGATTCAGACGTATCATTTTCTACATTTCATTTCCTTGAATTCGTTTTACGGATTCAAACATTTCATTCATACCTTTCATTCCTTGAATCCGTCTCGCGGATTCAAACATTTCATTCACACTTTTCATTCTTTGAACCCGTCTCTCGGTTTCAAACATTTCCTTTATACCTTTCCTCCCTCGAATCCGTCTCGCAGATTCAATCATTTCATTCATACATTTCATTCCTTGAATCCGTCTCGCGGATTCAAACATTTCATTCATATCTTGTTGATCCGTACTTTCTTACGGATTCAACATTCTTTATTATTATTTTTTTATCACTTACACTTTTCATTCCTACATACTACTCTCAATTTCCTGATAGTCTTGCTACCCATTTCACCCACACGCCCGCCTGCTACCCAACTCTACCGGACATACCTGTAACAATTATCATAATCTCACGAACATCATACGTTTCTCGTGTACTGGCCAGGTACACAATCCACATAATAGTTTCGTGCCTTCATGTAATTGTCACCTTATGTCCGTAGACTTAGGTTTCGGCGCGTGTATCACTTTCAGTACTTCATTACTATACTATCCTTATCCTAAATTTAAAATTTTCCTTCCCTTTGTGAGTTTTACTATTACATATACCCACATATCGAATTACGTACCTGGATTCAAACTTGGCTTATTACCTCTTTGCCTGCATTAGTATTCATCCTAGACTGTATTCACAGATCATCCTCTTCAAACACTTATGCTTACCTTGCACATACAAAACCGTCAGTTTCTTTATACGTATAAATAAGTATATACTTACATTAGCTTTTACCTTTGGATCTTGACCGAGTCTTAGATTGTACGGGTTTCTTATCTCAAGAGCACACAAGTTTGAGTTCAAGTACTTACCTTCTCGTACTTGATTCCCTCAAACCAGGGCTCTGATACCAACTTGTAACACCCTAACACGTTTGACCTTAAAACGTCGCAGCGGAAATTCGAGTCTGAAAATTTCTTTCATGACATACATCTTGACATTCTAAAAATTCATTTTATAATATAAGAACATAACTTATCGACATTAAATTACATATTTAGTCATTCCCGTACAATCCGTCTTGTGACTCGATCCTCGATCTCCAATCCTTGGTTATCCTCACGACTGGTAATACCTGCGTTCACCACATAAAATTCACAACATTAGTACACATTATAAACCCACAAGGTTTTCACGTTTACATCTCGCTTCGTTAATTCTTTACATCCCAGCTTTTCCATCCTGTCAACCCATCCGTGATGAGGCTTCTTTGTTATTCCTGCATTTCACTTATAACTCCAGGTACACGAATAAACAACGTAAGCACTTAATCATACAGAAAGACTTGCAAACATACCTAAACTTCATACATATTATCTCCATATATACTTACGTACACACATGCATACCAATCTACATACATACTTACATATGCACACATCTACATTATTAAATACGTAACTGCATGTACACATACCAACCTCGTTACGTACACTCATGACACTATACATATTTACATACATACAACTCTAAGTGCATCAAACCAAACTCATACCTGCCTACTCTCATACATACCATCATATAACCGTTCGTTCTTGCTCGCATACTTATAAACATACCCACGTAGATACGTAGATACATACATACTTTCATACACTAAAATTCATAAAAACGTAAATTAAACTAGTGGTACGTAACTTAAAATGCGTTTAAGCGAGTTCCCAAGGCAAAACGAGGCACGAAAACATTTTTCGGAGAAACATGACCCGTCGCGCGACGCGACGGGCCGTCGCGCTACGCGACCCCCCTGAATCGACAGAAACATTTCAGCTGGTTGCTGCATATTTTCAGCACGATCCGGTTTTACGGAAACAAGCATAACTCTCTCATTTTTTATCCGTTTTACCCGATTCTTTTTCCTACACGTCCGTAATTTAATTCTCCATCTAATGGAACTAAAATCCAACATCCGACTTAACCAAATTTCAGACTTTTAACTCTTCGGCTTATTACCCTTTTTACCATTTTGACCCGTTCATGCATACATCAACATAACTTGTTCATTTTACCATAACCCCTTATAAACATAATAATATCAGTGTCGTCTATCATAGATTACTAAATTCTTAAATGTCTTGCATCCTCTTAACACCTTATCGTTCATATGCTTATTTTGACCCGTTAAAAGTATTCGCGCATTAATTGGTTTGTGACTAACAAAACCGTACTCCCCACTTCCGTACTTGTCCAAAACATTACACTAATCATATAACTTGTCTCTAAACTACTTTGTAAGATCGTTTGCCCAAAATACCCGTCAAGGGCATTTTGGTCAACTTTAATCCCATCCTTTACGACGAAAGACTACGACACATATTTGACCTCAACCATCATGTTTAGTTAATTAAAACACCATATTACTTAATCGAACATAAGAAGTGATTACAGAAATCACTTACCTTATGCGTCCGCGCTCGTATCCGATCCTTGCCCCTTCTTGACCCGTTAACACATCTTGCTTGAGGCCGTCTCGACATGGTCCCTACACTTCCATGTCATCGAAACCACATTCTTGTTAGCATACCTATTTGTACATATTAACAATCATACCAACCGCATAATCCACACTTAACTTCCCTTAGTCATTTCTAACAAGCATACTACATAGAAATCAACTTCATCTTATTTCCAACTCATGTAATTCATCATGTAATCACACAAAACGCATATTAACATAACATGTACCCAACGACTTCCTATAATCCTACCTTTACGACAACGAGTCAAATCATGTTTCTTATACTTGTTGACTTTCAAAAGTCAACTATTAACCTTATGTAATCATCGACTTATCAACATATACCCGCAACATCATAATTGACTATACGGACGACCCTATATACATTTCATCATACACTTGTTGTGAGTACTACCTTTTAAGCATAACGTACAACTAATTTATGCATAAATCTTCTAAGGTCATATATAATTCATCAAATCCTACTAGTAATCAACATATAACATTCACACATAAACATCAAACATATCACCACCACATTTCTTTCAATTCAACTCACAAGAATTCATCATATCCATCATACTTCATCAACAATCAACAAGAATTGAACATGGATGATCATTCAAGTCATCATCCTTACCAAAACAAGTGGGTTTCACCTCTAAACATCAAATTAACACAAACCATACATAACCTATGTTCTATATGACGATTCTAACACTTATACATGATCAATTTCACATTAACTTACGGATTAGAACATAACCCACTTCACACATGATCACCAATATTTGATTTAAGACATACCTTACGATCCCCTTGTGAAGGTGATCACTAATTCATGCTCGGTTGTGAATTTGGGCCTTGATTCATTCTTCAATTTGAAGCTTTTAAGGTTGAGTTAGGGTTGAGCTCCTTTGGAGCTCCTGAACCATCGAGAACACACGCAGAATGTGTGTTTGTGTGTGATACTTTCTTATTTAACTCAATATTTCATCTTATACACTTTAACCCCTCGAGTTTGCCTTTAAAACATATTTGGCACTACTTTTCTCTTTTAATAGTCTAAACCGGGCATTTAACATAGTTAAATGGCCTAGTTATTTATTTCATAACATAACGCATAAGGACATATCTCGATTATATAACATCTGGATTTTGGGGCGTTACAGGATGTATTCAGAATGTAAGTTATGCTCGAAAATGCAAACTTATGCAGTTTTTGGCGCTTTTAGTCCCTGAATGTCCCAAAAGTTTATTTTAGCACACCGAACCTCTCAAAGCCTATTTCTAAGCTATGTAAAGGATATTTATGGTATGTTTAACTTATGGTCATGTTCCGGAATGTCTGTTACAGTTCAAATTGGCATACTTTCGCAGTTTGTCAAATTTAGTCCCTGTAGGCGAATTAACTTGTTTTTGCCATACCAAAGCCTTCAAAACTTATTTCTAAGTTATGTAAAGGTTATTTAAGGTATGTTAAGTATATGTTGGTGTTCCGGAGTATTTTTCGCGTTAAACTGACTACGTTTACGCACCAGTTTGCGTATAACTCTCCAGAAAGCGATGTAGAGTTTGAAATTGATCAAAAGTCAAAACATGAAAAATGTAAAACATAACCAAACAAACATTGGGATCAAATAACATTGTTTTATTGATAATTGAACTGTTCACAATGATTACAAGCACAGATGTTACAGTCTCCCCTACTTGTGGAAATTTCGTCCCGAAATTTATTTAGAGGAAACTCGTGGGAATAGATGCGGATACTTCGCCTTCATTTGATATTCGCGTTCCCAAGTAAACTCAGGTCCACGTTTAGATTCCCAGCGAACTTTGACCAATGGAATGCGCTTGCGTTTGGGCCACTTGACTTCACGTTCCATGATTTCCGCTGGCTTCTCAACAAATTTCAGTGTTTTATCAACACGAATTTCGTCAAGTGGTATGTGGAGGTTCTCATCAGCTAAACACTTCTTGAGATAGGACACGTGAAAGGTTGGATGAACATTTCCAAGTTCAGGAGGTAACTCAAGTCTGTAGGCTACCTTACCGATTCTTTCGACGATCTTGAATGGTCCAACGTATCTAGGTGCAAGTGTTCCTTTCTTTCCAAATCTGATCACACCCTTCCAAGGTAAGACCTTAAGTAATACGCGATCACCAACTTGAAATTCCATGGGCTTGCGCTTTGGGTCCGCGTAACTCTTTTAACGGCATCTAGCTGCCTGAAGGTTATCACGAACTTTCTTAACCTTATCAGTTGTTTCTAAAATGAGGGCAGGTCCAGTAAGCTGAGCCTCACCGATCTCATTCCAGCAGACTGGTGAACGACATTTTCGACCATAGAGAGCCTCGAAAGGAGCCATGTTGATGCTGGAGTGATAACTGTTGTTATAGGAGAATTCAATCAACGGAAGATGTGAATCCCAACTACCACCAAAATCGATCACACAAGCTCTAAGCATATCCTCTAGAGTCTGGATTATTCTTTCAGATTGACCATCCGTTTGCGGATGATAAGCTGTGCTCAGATTAAGTTGGGTCCCCATAGCAGATTGCATGGTTCTCCAAAAATGAGAAGTGAAACGAGCATCTCTGTCAGAAATGATGTTCAAAGGAACACCATGTCGAGCTACAATTTCATCCACGTAGATTTTAGCAAGTTTGTCAGCAGAAAAATCCTCACGGATTGGCAAGAAATGCGCTGACTTAGTAAGACGATCAACAACTACCCAGATGGCATCATGACCTTTCTTTGTGCGCGGAAGTTTGGTAATGAGATCCATAGTAATGTTTTCCCATTTCCAAACTGGGATCTCTGGTTACACCAATAAACCAGAAGGACGCTGATGTTCAGCCTTAACCTTAAGACAAGTAAGGCATTTTGATACATATAAGGCAATGTATTTCTTCATACCAGGCCACCAATACTGAATACGAAGATCCTTATACATCTTATCTGAGCTAGGATGAACAGAATAACGAGACTTATGGGCCTCATCCATAAGCAAGGTGTGAAGGTTATCTTGGCTTGGGACCCACAAACGGTCCATGAAGTAATATGATCCATTTCCCTTCAGTTCCAGATCAGGTGTTATGTGATAGGGAAATTCCTTATCCATCAAACCTTGTGAAACACAAGATTGTTGAGCCTGAGAAATACGTGCTTGGATAATGGATCGAGCTTGAATATCAGATTGAACACGAACACAATGAATCTTAGTACGTTCCTTACGACTCAATGCATCGGCTATGACATTCGCCTTACCAGGATGGTAGCGAATTTCGCAGTCATAGTCGTTTAGAAGCTCAACCCAACGTCGTTGCCTCATGTTGAGTTCTTTCTGATTGAAGATATGTTGAAGACTTTTGTGGTCCGTGAAAACCACACATTTTGTACCGTACAAATAGTATCTCCAGATCTTAAGAGTGAAGACAACTGCACCCAACTCAAGATCATGAGTGGTGTAGTTCTTTTCATGTACCTTCAACTGCCTCGATGCATATGCTATGACTTTATTTCTTTGCATCAGAACACAACCAAGACCTAATTTAGATGCATCGCAATAAACGACGAAATCATCATTGACCTCAGGAAAGGTCAGAACAGGCGCGTCGCAAAGTTTTTGTTTCAAAGTCAGAAACGCTTCCTCTTGCTTGAATCCCCAATCAAAGGGTTTGTTCTTCTGAGTGAGAGCAGTTAGAGGAACTGCAATCTTTGAGAAATTCTCAATGAAGCGGCGGTAATAACCCGCAAGTCCAAGAAAAGAACGAACCTCAGTAGGAGCAGTAGGCGTATCCCAATCCTTAATCGCACTGATCTTGGAGGGATCTACATGAATACCTTGTTCGTTGATAATATGTCCTAAGAATTGAACTTCTTTAAGCCAGAATTCACACTTGGAGAATTTGGCGAAAAGTTGCTCTTTCTTTAGGAGTTCCAGAGTAAGACGGAGATGTTGCTCGTGATCAGCTCGCGTCTTAGAGTATATCAAAATGTCATCAATAAAAACAATGACGAACTTATCCAAATAAGGCTTGCAGACCCTATTCATTAAGTCCATGAAAACAGCAGGAGCATTAGTCAAACCGAATGGCATGACTGTGAACTCATAATGCCCATATTGAGTGCGAAATGCTGTCTTGGGAATATCTTCTTCATGCACACGAAGTTGATGATATCCAGATCGCAGATCAATCTTTGAAAAATAAGAAGCGCCCTGTAACTGATCAAAGAGATCATCGATGCGAGGTAGGGGATATCGATTCTTGATGGTAAGCTTGTTAAGCTCACGATAATCGATACACATCCTAAAAGATCCATCCTTCTTCTTGACAAAAAGAACGGGGGCACCCCAAGGTGAAAAGCTAGGACGGATAAAACCTTTGTCAGAGAGCTCCTGAAGCTGCTTAGCCAACTCTTGAATCTCAGACGGTGCAAGACGATATGGAGATCTGGCAATGGGATTTGCACCAGGTACGAGATCAATTCGGAACTCGACTTGTCGTGCTGGGGGTAGACCAGGTAACTCTTCAGGGAATACTTCAGAATAATCCCGAACAACAGGAATATCTTGAATAGACTTACCCTTACCCTTATCTGCTAAAACATGTGCCAAAAAGGCCACATAGTTCTTTCGCAGATACTTCCGAGCTTTAAAACAAGACATGAGTTTGAGACCACCAGCAGGTTTCTCACCATGAACTTGTAGGATCTCGCCTGTCGAAAGCGGCACACAAACAATTCTCAAACCAAACTACCTCTGCGCGATGCTTGGATAACCAATCCATACCCACTATAACGTCGAAGCTTCCAAGTTGCATAGGCGTGAGGTCAATAGGAAAAAGATGGTCGTTAAGGTTCAACTGGCAGTTGCGAAGAATAGAATCAAGAACAATGGGTTCACCACTAGCAACTTCTACTGTCAAAGGTTTACCTAGTTTCATTCTAGACACGCGAAGTAATGGCTCAAAAGATAATGACACAAAACTCTTATCGGCACCCGAATCAAAAAGGAAAGATGCAGGCTGATTATTAATAAAGAACGTACCATTCACCACTTCATTGTCCGCTTGTGCCTCTTGCGCATTCATGTTGAAGACTCGACCTCGAGCCTGAGCCTGATTATGATTTGGATTAGCATTCACCAATCTTGGACACTGATTACGGTAGTGGGTCAGATCCCCACAGTTGTAACAAAAACCTGGAGGGTAGTGTGGTCGTGCAGCTTAACCCTGTTGCTGAGCAAGAGGCTGAGCAACTCGTTGAGCCGGGTTCTGAACTGCCTGATTCTGAGCAAAACGACAAACACCAGGAAGATGACCTGACTTCCCACAGTTAGTACAGAAACGGCACGGAAATTGCGGCTGATGGTGACTGTTGCATCTATTGCACAAAGGTGCATTTCCTGCATAAGGTTTCTTCGCTGAAGGCTGTGCGGGTTGGTTGGGAGCTGCCTGGTTAACTTGGGCAGTGACAACAAAATTTTGGGAAGCCTTACGCCTCCTTGACCCCCTTGAGGAACCAGAATCCTTTCCCTTCTTGTTTTGACCTTTCTTGCTATCTTCTTTGTCAGACGCCTGCTTCTTACCCTTGTCACCCTTTTTGTGCAGCTTTCCCTTTCGAACCTGCGACCCAGTCAATGTCGCTGCTAACTCGATCGCCTGACGGAGTGTGGTAGGGTTACTACCAGTAATGATGTCTTGTACTGAGTCAGGTAAACCATCGATGTACCTTTCGATAGCCTTGTCGAGTGGGGTAACCATTGTTGGGCAAAGCAGACTCAACTCCTCAAACCTATCAGTATACGCCCTGTGCTCGCCACTGTCTTGTTTCAAGTCATCAAACTCTCTCTCCAAAGCTCGCTGTTCATGACGAGGACAGAACTCCCTCATCATAAGGGTCCTAAGTTCAGCCCATGTCTGTGCTAGGGCAACTTCTGCACCACGATCTCTCATAACCCCGTTCCACCACGTAAGAGCCCTCTTCTGAAACAAACTCGAAGAAAACTCGACCTTGCGATTGTCAGGACACTGCACGTGACGGAAAGTATTCTCAATGCTCTCGAACCATTGAAGAAGCCCAGTCGCTCCCTCAGAACCACTAAACTTGAGTGGTTTAGCCGAGTTAAAATTCTTGAAATTGCATGGAGCATTGTTGTTGTTGTTGGCTTGGTTCCATTGAGCAAAGAGGTTTGGGAATGCAGCAGCCATTTGCTGCGCAATAATTTCTGCCAGTTCAGCAGTCGCTATCTGGTTTTCGCGTCGAGGAGGCATTCTAAAAGAGGAAAACATGAAAGGAAACGAGTGAGATGATTGGATGAAGAGAATGAGATGAAACAAAATCAACAAAAGAAAAGATGGTGGTCATTCATCAGCATCGCAAAGCAAACAAGCGACACACAGTGACTAATCAAAGTAAATGGGTCAAAAATAATGTATCGCGAAGACACGCTCGCCTATAAGTGAACACTCACCCCAAGAGTTCACAGGTAAGAGTGACTGGTCCGATTATGTGGATTTGTATGAACACTCTAGCCTTAGACAGAAAACCCAGGGTACAGGCATTCACTCTTCCAGTTTGCACGTGTTCACACTATTAAAAACCCAAAACTTTGACGAGATTTTTGAAAATTCAAAGGGGTTCAAAACCTTGTAATAATTCATTCAAAAACAGAAGATTGTTTTTCAAAAATCGTTTCGGAAAATTGGGTTCTTGTTTTGATAATCACCTAAGGATAGGTGATGTGCATGTTTTAAGATCTAAACACAAGATAATTTGTGTTAGGGTCCTAGAAAGGTTATAGTCTAGGTCAAAGTATTACTAATAACCTAATTCCCTATAACCATTGGCTCTGATACCAACTCTTCTGTCACACCCCGACCACGTTAAAACATCAAATCGTGGCGGAAACGTCGGGGAGTGTTGTAACAGAATTATTGTTTCACAACCATGGCATACAAAGTTATATTTTATTTATCAAACAAGAGTGTTACATTGTCTTTAAACAGGAAATAAAGAGTTCAGAACATAATTAAACTAGTTCTATCTTTATTTTAAGTCTCTAAGGCACTGGTCCGCCCTAGTGTCACGATCATCATCCTAAGCAACAGCTCCTGAAAACACATGTGAAAATAGGTACGTCAGCATAAAAATGCCTGTGAGATACATAGGTTTTATGAAAATAGGATTCATGACTTGGGTTTTTAGAAGAAAGGTTTAATAAAAATTAGTCATGAATCTTGTTAAGTGTTTTCTTTTATAAATCATATGAAAACTCGATAAGAAATCCGATTATATAAAAGAAAGGTGTATGGTTAATGAAATAACTCAGTAAAATGAGTTGTATAAAACAATGTCTTGAAAAAATATGTTATTTGTGTAAAATGTAATATGTCTATACTGAAATGATTCAAATAGCGATACGATATGTAATATTATACAAACACTTATATATAGGAAGTACCAGCGGCGTATCCACCATATTTGTATCATATTACACACGCCTCGTTACTCAAACCATTTACCCAAACCAACCACCAATTGTAAATTGTTCATGTATAAATCAATTGTCAAGTGTTATTGTGTAAACCATATCGAAATGTCCATGTCTAATGTAAATCACCAAATGTGTATATCAATGTCAAAATGTTTATGTTTAATGTAAATCATATAATGTGTATCCAAAAATATCATGTATGGCATGTGAAATATATCAACTAAACCATAGGTAAAATGCACAAAACAGGGTATTGAATTAAACATAGTTTAAGTCAAAATTATGTTTTGTGGAACAAATGCATGCTATACTGATACAAACATCGATGCGGTATTGTGAAAATGCATACATCCAAGCCTTGTGACTGTGGTGATAGACCTTTAAACAAATTAAAGGTTTATATGTGTTATGTTTATCGAATTCGGTCATTCCTTCCATCCAAACATACCTAGAATGTCAGGAACGGGAGTTGTCAGTTCCTATGGTACCACTACCTACTAACGACAAACACCAGGAAGATGACCTGACTTCCCACAGTTAGTACAGAAACGGCACGGAAATTGCGGCTGATGGTGACTGTTGCATCTATTGCACAAAGGTGCATTTCCTGCATAAGGTTTCTTCGCTGAAGGCTGTGCGGGTTGGTTGGGAGCTGCCTGGTTAACTTGGGCAGTGACAACAAAATTTTGGGAAGCCTTACGCCTCCTTGACCCCCTTGAGGAACCAGAATCCTTTCCCTTCTTGTTTTGACCTTTCTTGCTATCTTCTTTGTCAGACGCCTGCTTCTTACCCTTGTCACCCTTTTTGTGCAGCTTTCCCTTTCGAACCTGCGACCCAGTCAATGTCGCTGCTAACTCGATCGCCTGACGGAGTGTGGTAGGGTTACTACCAGTAATTGTTTGGCGTAGCTAATGTTAATGAATGTATTTTTTGTCCCATTTAAACAAACCAAATGTCATACCAAAAATGTAAGCATGTGAAAACAATGCACTAAGTATGTAATCAAATGAACATACATAGCGTGAAATGTAATGTAAAACAATGTACTAAGTATGCACACAATGGACATACATAGCATGAAATGTAATGTAAAACGATGTACTAAGTATGCACACAATGGACATACATAGCATAAAATGTAATGAAATCATGTACTATAATGTACTAATGAACATAACAAGTATATGATATGAAAGCATGGAAAGCATGAAAGTAACAAGTAGGCACATGTGTTCCACCCCAAAACAGTTTGGAAAACAGTAAAAGAGGGGCCTATGTACTCACTTGAGATTGCTTATTAGTCCTTGAGTGACAACCAAACAATGCTAGAGATCACGGATATCAAACGACACCTAATATAGGTAACTATGTTAATATACCGGACCTAAATCGGAAGATCGGATAGAATGAAGGTTCGTAAACCAAACGAGTATGAGAACTCATGTAATATGGTTTAACAAAGCCTACATACTAAAATGAAACCTAACCTAAGTGCTTACGACCCGTTTAGGTAGCTTATGCTACTTTAACGCGTCGTTCGCGTGAAACGCGTTCGGAACGCCTAACTAGCCCTATGATAAGTAAAATATGCCTTAACGTGTCTAATATTGTTTCCAAATCAGTTTAGATATCAAAAGTTATGTTGCATATGCTTAATATGAATTTTGGCGTAAAAAGGGCATTTTGGTAATTTACCTAAGGCGTATAAACTACCTATCATACAACTAAATAAACGTCGTGACCATAAGGTATAACCTCGAAAGGTTATTCCCTATACAACTATGGTCACCTAATGTGTTTGGTCGGATCCTAATGATCAACCAAACGGGTCGGGTTCGAAGGTATAAGCGATTGTTTAGATCGCTTACCCTTACGACCCTATATAAGCACTAAACTAAAAGTGACGAGTTAAGCATGTTAAAACATGCTTAACTAAGTTTAGAAAACAGGTTTGGTATCAAAACAAACGGTTTTGATACCTAAGAGTAGTTTGGTTACAAAATACGCAATAACACGCATTTTGGCCGAAACTACGACTCGTCACTGAGCCTAGATAACGTGGTAATCAGTAGGTATAGTCACTAGGGACTATAACCATCGTGATTACGCTCACGTTATGAAGTTCAAACGAACTTCGCATTGACCATAAACTGGTCAACGCAGAAAGTCAAACAAAGTTTGACTTTTAATGCTAAAAGTATAAAAAGAACGAAGGAACACTTACAAAGGGTCCCCGAAAGCTAATCTTTATCCAAGTAGCTCAGGTATGAAGCAATGGCTTCAACTTAGAGATTTTAGATCAGATTTTGTGGGTTTTGCAAATGAATGGGGTTGGGTATTTATAGTAAATGGGCAACCGTTAGGATCGTTTATCGAATAACGTGCTTTGATCTTGTCCATACACTTGTTGAATTACCCATGGAACACCAAATTGGCCCCTCATTATACTGAAGAGGCAAGTGCAGAGGGATTAGGAGGGGGGTAACATCTGTTAACAGCTGTTTAATCAGAATCTGCTGATCTGGGGACCCCTTACGGACCGTAAGGGTGATGGCTTACGGTCCGTAAGCCAGCAACTATGCAGAATTGTCAGTTTTGCTCCCTGTTATGCAATAAAGCCATTTCCGACACGTTTAAGGCCCGTTAACCCCATTTCAAAGCTCTAAAATGAAGTTAAAGTATAGGGAACTTAAAATGTGCTCAAAAATATCTAGGATGTCGGTTCGTTTGGCCGTACAATCGCGATGTTCGCTTAATTACGACGGAATGCGCATAAGCGCGAAAAACGATCCAAATTGCGCGACGAATGGATTTTTCTCATGCCAAACACTAAAATAAAATATTTTTATGCTTACATAAATTTTTGGATGTCCTGATGTATTCAGAATGTAAGTTATGCTCGAAAATGCAAACTTATGCACTTTTTGGCGCTTTTAGTCCCTGAATGACCCAAAAGTTTATTTTAGCACACCGAACCTCTCAAAGCCTATTTCTAAGCTATGTAAAGGATATTTATGGTATGTTTAACTTATGGTCATGTTCCAGAATGTCTGTTATAGTTCAAATTGGCATACTTTCGCAGTTTGTCAAATTTAGTCCCTGTAGGCGAATTAACTTGTTTTTGCCATACCAAAGCCTTCAAAACTTATTTCTAAGTTATATAAAGGTTATTTAAGGTATGTTTAGTATATGTTGGTGTTCCGGAGTATTTTTCGTGTTAAACTGACTATGTTTACGCACCAGTTTGCGTATAACTCTCCAGAAAGCGATGTAGCGTTTGAAATTGATCAAAAGTCAAAACATGAAAAATGTAAAACATAACCAAACAAACATTGGGATCAAATAACATTGTTTTATTGATAATTGAACTGTTCACAATGATTACAAGCACATATGTTACATATAGGCGAGTAAATCGGTGATAGAAATGAAATCCGATTTTAGGGTTTAATCATCTTCAAGCTTTGATAAATTTGGTATGTTTGACAGCTATTGTACCTATTTCGTGTGATTTACATTGTGGATTAAATATTTAATGAATATGATATATGTGGATATTGTAATGAATCATAAAAGGAATATAAACAGATAATGTTGTTATAAATTTATTGATTACAACGAATCTTTCTTTAGTTATATTCAAATAGGATGATGTGATAACAGTTCCTTTCGTATTGTATATATGTATATTGTATTATTAAAAGTCTGTATAAAAGATATTTGATGTAGTTTATGAATTAGGATTACGAATAATGGAAATAATATTGACATTATATGAGTATACATTTTCAAAATATAAGAATGATAAAAGCATATTTATAAAAAATTGTTTGTGTAATGGTCCTTAACACATATTTTTTATCGCTATGAATATATATGTATGCATTCAGTAATCAATGGTAAATGTTAATAACAAATCTTGGTATATTACAGGTATACAAAAATGATTCCGTCATGCGTGCCTGTGTTAGAAGAGCCAGCATCATTAAAACTGGTATGCTCTAATGCTTACAAAAAGTATATATATCTTGTATTAGAGAACATGTAACACGCAAATATAACTGCAGGTGCTGCCACTTGAGTTTGTTAAAAATGTATATGGAGATTATTGGCAAAGGACAAAAATAATGATCCATCATCAAAGTGAAAGAAGTTGGCCAGTATCGTTGAGAAATGTAAGTGGAGAATCCGTTATCACTGACGGATGGGTAAATATCGTAAGGGATCTTGGGTTGACAAAGAACACGTTATTGCTGTTAAGGATAATCGAAGAGAAAAGTATAGAAATAGATTGTTTCGTAGAAAACGTATGTGGTGAATCATTCTTGACAGTTAACCGTTACAGAGTTTTAAAAATAATAGTAAGTATAATAATATGTTTGAATCAATATTTATTTTGTTATACTTGTCAACTAAATGGCATAAATATATATCTAACAGTAAAATGTTCCATAACTTTTCAGGTGATTCCAGAAGCTTATATCAGAAACTGTTACTCTTACTCCCCAGTAAACGATTGTTATAACATATATGCAACAGGTCAGTCTTGGAAAGTTGAGACAAATAAAATTAATGATAATTATGTTTTTACAAAAGGTTGTCTGATGTTATTTGATGATCTTGCAATAGAAGAGGAGGATATACTGTTGTTGATGAAGATGTACAGCGTTACATTTGAGTTAAGAATTTATCGTAGAGGAGTTGAGGTAGTTTTGAGAAAGAAGGAAGAAATTGAAGATGACTCTCTGGTAGAAATACCTAAAGAAACATACTATGAAAACGTTAACTTTGTAAGTATTTTGAATTAAAGTATCATGGTTTACTACAAAATAGGACTTATTTACGCATGCTATTGTATAACAGAACTTGTCTGAAGCCGAAGACTCAATAGATCAGTTGATTTCTGAGGTAATAAGTTTACATATATATAGATTGGAAAACATTACAATAAGATTTTGTGGATTTTATTAATTATCATACACAGATGCATGGAGCTACTAACAAAGAAGAGGTGAATAAGAACAATGATAGAAAACAAAAGTCGAAGCTAGGAAGAAAGAGTTTGATAAGGGAAGAACGAAACTACCCAAGAAAAGAAGATGTAATTATTTCAAACAAAATAATGGATCAGTAATTTCATTCATATTTGTAGACATATTTAGTCGAAGCCAGTCTCCATGCGAGCCTACTACTCTACATACGATCACGTAAGTCGCCATATGCGCATGCTCCTTAATTTACGAGCATGTAAGTCACCACACACGCATGCTACTTTACATATGAGCACGCTAGTCTCAATGCGAGCCTGCTGCTCTAAATACGAGCATGTAAGTCACCATACGTGAATTCTCATTTACATACGAGCACGTAAGCCACCATGCACGCATGCTCCTTTACATATGCTCACACCGGTCTCCATGCGTGTATGCTGCTCTACATACGAGCACGCAAGTCTCCATGCGAGTCTGCTGCCCTACATACGAGCACGCCAGTCTCCATGCGAGCCTGTTGCTCTACATACGAGCACGTAAGTCGCCATACGCGCATGATCCTATTCATACGAGCACGTAAGTCGCCATACGCGCATGATCCTTTACATACGAACACATAAGCCGCCACACGCGCATGCTTCTTTACATATGCGCACGCCAGTCCCCATGCGAGCCTGTTGCTCTACATACGAGCACGTCAGTCTCCATGCGAGCCTGCTACTCTACATACGAGCACGTAAGTCGCCATACGCGCATGCTCCTTTACATACGAGCGCGTAAGTCGCCCACGCACACATGCTCCGTTACATACGAACACGCTTAAAAAATATAAATTGTACTACAAATACACGCACCACTTTGGGTATACGCAAAAACACATTGGCTAAAACAAAGCTTCGTGTATACCTACAATCTTCAAAGCAAGTCGCAACTCCTTGCGCCACGCCGGAATGTTGTTGTTGCACACCTGAGGATCAGCGTAGGCTCGGGCTTCCACTTCATTAGCCTGACGCGATTCAAACACTAGGTATATGTATTCCTCAAGGCCAAAGACACGTGCACCATGCGCTAACCAACAGAAGTCACACCAAAGGGTGATATTTTACTGTAACCCACATGACTGTGTTCACACCGCTAAAGCGGGGCCACTCTCGAAAACACCATCCAAAGGCAAGGACACTAAACTAGTCCAGATTTCCACCCACTTTCCATCCGCGCATGGGAGCAACACTGGACTGGGGGACCAGAAGGGGTATGGCCCCAAATGCTACGTAAGTCATACGTGCGTTGAGCCGTAACCACGCTCAACCACCAAAACACTTAGCCTGTCCCAAATTTCCTCTACGTGATTTATCCACTTACGTGCAACCGTGACATCCCATGAAAGTACGTCGGTACAAATGGCAACGGCCTGCAGCCGATCAAGTTTTGCCTTGCTCCACCCAGCCAACTCGCACGATGAACAATCATGTGCTTTTCATTGCTCCATTATCTTTGCTCACAGCTAAAGTTAGACGCAACAAACGTGGCCAACAACTTTCCCGCACCCGGGCGACAGATAAATCTGAAACTCAATCTTCACTTCTGAGCACTCCTAACAAATCTAGTACTCCTCCCACACTTGCATGCGAGAGCAACACTAGACTAGGGGACATGATGGGCTATGGTATTGAACCCCACCCGAAAGATCGGATATTTCCGTTACTTATCACTTTTTATATTAATATTTATTATTATTTGCTTAATAACCCAACCGCAAGGGCCAACGCGGTGTAGTTTACCCTACAATGGGTTGGGAACTTGTAGAGATAACCCCTATCTGGGCCTAACCCATTAAGGTTAGGGGAGACCCATGTCTCCTATATAAAGAGGTATTATTAGGGTAGACAAGTTAGAGCCGCCACACTTTGTAGCTGGAAATAGAGGATTCTTCCTCTACCGGCCATCTCTACCGTCTCAGTTTTCTCTTCTCTTGGCAGATCTGGATACCGGAGGAAAAGCAAGGTGTGATTCTCGGTCTCTCTTATAGAAAGCAGTTCAACCCACTCTAGCGATGAATCTGTGTTAAAAAGCGTAATTGTAAACAGGAAAAAAGTTTAGTAGCTAAACTCTATTAATGCAAATATGAGGGGCCAGTGGGTGATTTTGTAAGGCAGATCATGTAGAGCTAGTTAGTGAATTTGTAAGGCATGCTTCTCGAAAATGCATTATTCATATGTATAATGATATATGTATGTATAATATTGTTACGGTGTGAATTGTTTTAATATGAATAAATCATATGGTAGATAACTGATTCACGTTTAAAAGGTAATTTTTTTATTTTTTTAGTGGTTCTTGTATAAGTTATTTCCTAAAGGTTTTATTGTTGTTTAATGAAAAAATCTTAAATAAACCCAATCATATGTGAAAAAAAAAAAAAAAACAGAGTGAAATGTCATTTTAGTTTATGTAGTTTGGCCATTTTGTCAGTTTAGTCTAAAGGTTTTATTTTTCGTGTGTGGGTTCAAAAAGATTTCACCGTTGTCATTTTAGTACAATAGGTTAGCTTAATCCATTAATTCTGTTAACGAGAAGGGCAATTCGGTCATTTTATATGTAATTTGGTTAACTAGAAATGCAATTCGGCCATATAAAATGACCGAATTGTCCTTCTCGTTAACATAAATAATGGATGAAGTTAACCCAGTGGACTAAACTGGCAATAGTGAAAACTTTTTGAACCCACAGGTGAAAAATGAAACATTTGGACTAAATTGTCAAAATAGCTAGGGGTGTTCATGGTTCGGTTTCAAACCGTGAAACCGTCCAAACCGTTCATCGGGTTGGTTTCGGGGTCGGTTTTTCTATTCTACTTTCGGTCGGTCGGTTTCAATATATTCAAATCATAACTAACGGTTTGGTTTACGATTCTTACCAAAAACCAACCGTAAAAACCCGAGTAAATTACAAAGTTCGTCCTTTATGTATGCTACTTATTACAAAGTGTCCTTTATCTTTAATAAGCTCAGAAAACGTACTCAATGTTTGTAAACCCTTACAAATTATGTCCTTTAGTCATAACACAATTAGTTTTCATGGTTAAAGTTGACTAAGTCAACCCCACATAAGGGTATTTTAGTCATTTTATCCTAAATATTATAATAAATAATCATAAACCCAATAAATAAAATAATTTTAGAATTATATATGTATATATACTTGTAATACATACAGACAATTCTTAACCTCTCTTCTTTTTCTTCTCTCTCTCTATATCCTACCACCACCACCACAACACACCTGCCGCCACCACCACCACCACCACCACGTCACCTGCCACCACCAACACCACCACCACCACCGATTTGTCTCCTCTCTAAGGTCTTAGAAATCCAAGCTGACGTCATAGAAATCCAAACCCTGGTCGCTGTTGAGAGTGAACTCTGCCAGAGTCGCGGCCTTCGCACTCCACCTTGCCGGAGTCGGTGGAGTCTGTGGTGCAATCGGTGCGAGCCCATAACCGACCCGACCAGGAAATGGGTACCCGGAGGGTTCAGTATTTACCCGAGGTGAGAGTGAAGCCGGTGGGATCCAGGCCGTCCTCGTCCTCGGAGATCCAAGCCGTCCTCGTCCTCTGAGATCTAGGCCGTCGTCGGAGAAAAGGTTACCATAAGGTCTTAAAGGCTATCTGTAGAGAAGCTGGTTGGGTTGTTCTTCCTGATGGCACCACATTTCGTAAGGTAACAAACACTTCTTTTTTCATTGATTAAGGAATTTCTTTATCAGCTGTTGCTTGGATCTGGGAATTTTAAAACTTTTATTATGGTTTTTTGTGAAACAATGGCTGGAAATCTTAAATCTGTGAATTCTTTTTATGCAGAATTTCTTCTTTTTACCTGTTGATTTTTGGGGTTCAAGTTGTGGATGGACTTGCAGAATTTGTGCAAATGAATCAAGTGGTTTGGGTGTCTGGATCTGACAAAAATATAAGCGGTCGTTGTGGTGGGGGAGGTGGTGGGAGACGGTGGGAGTAGGCGGTGGTGGTAGGGAAGTTATAAAGAGAGAGAGAGAGAAATGTGATATAGAGAGAGAAAGATTATTTTGTATATGTATTATTTTTTTTAAAGATGATTAATATATTTATTATTTTTTATGATTATATATTTTAATATTTAGGGTAAAATGACCAAGATACCCTCATGTGGGGTCCAATTGATCAGACTTAACCATGAAAATTAACTGAGTTATGGCTAAAGGACATAACGTGTAAGAGTTTGTAAACATAAAGTACGTTTTCTGATCTTATTAAAGATAAAGGACATACTTTGTAATAAGTAGCATACATAAAGGACGAACTTTGTAATTTACTCTAAAAAACCGGACCGAACCGTAAGAGTTTATTATATATGTTTTGTAATATATATATATATATAGGGTCATGATTTAGAGAAAACGGGGAAAAGTGTGAAAACGGTGAGAAAGCTTATGGATCGTCCGATCAAAACAATCTATGGACTAGATTGGCGCGGTGGCGTTTTCGTAAATAACACGAATTCTATTGAGTGGACGCGCTTCATTAAGGGTAAAAGGGTCTTTACACTTCTATACCAAAAACGCCAAACTAATGAATAAAACACCATTACTGGCCAAAACGTATCCCTATATAAACGAAACATTCTCATACATAAAAACACACTTCCCCCAACCTGAAACGCCATATTTCTACTATACACCATTCATGTTACAATGCCAAAATTCCCAAAACATCAAACACACATACTCAAAAACGCCATATTTTACTATATATCAATCATCTTAGAAAACGCCAAAACACTCGAACATAAAAAAATTCCAAAAAATGGACGTTTCTTTCAGATAAACTATTTCCACAGTAAAACACAAAAAATGACAAAAATTGTTTCTTGTATATTCAATATTGTTCTACGCGAAGTTTCGGAGAATGTATTATTTCCTGAGGTGCTGTGACTCAAATAACATTTTGCTGCATGAGATGGACAAAACTTCAAGAAAAAGATAGTGGTGTCAGACTTATGTCATTTTGTGTGTTTTGTTATTGATGAATATTATAATGGCATGAATAGACGAATAACACTGATGAGTTGTTTGAAGATACATATTCAAACAAAAAACTCATGTCATTTTGTCTTTCTAAACGGCCACAAAAACACAAGCATGACAAAGCCAAACCACCAGTGAACATGTTTCAAAGAAGAAAGAGACTGATGACAGTGAAGATTTGGAAGATGAATTGTTTCTATTTTCAGTTTTTTAATTTTCCTTTTCTGTTGTTTGTTATGTATTTTTCGACTAAGAATAAAAAAGTTTAATAAAGAGCAAAAAAGTCATAATGATTGTGAAACGCCATAATGCAGTAAAACGCCAAAAACTCCCAAACTATAATAAAAGTAATTTGGAGAAGTATTATTAAAAGCTAAGAGTAGAAAAAAAAACGTCAAAAACTACTTAAAGCCATTAAAAAACACCAAACTTGGAAGATAGAACATCTATGACCCTAAAAACTCATAAAAAGTTGAACAAAAAGAGTATAAAATACACACAGTAACTGAAAAGACGACTACTTTATTAATATCATTTATTATAAATAAAAATCCCGCATAAACTACGCGCCAAAAAATCATATAAGAGAGACGTCTCTGCACAATCAACTGATCACACCCCAAAAAACAAACGCCATCTTTCCAAGAAACCATTCACTTTAAAACGCCAAAAAGGATAGTTAAAAAAGCCACAGATGCGGAACCTCATTTCTTCTATATTGAGTATTGTTCTGAGTGAAGTTTCGCTGAATGGATTCTACTATGAGGTGGGTATCTCTATAAGCTTTTGCTGAATGAGATGGACAAATATTCATGAAAAAGAGACTGATGACACTGATATGTCATCATGTCACTTTGTTCTTGATGGATATATTGATGGCATGAAGGGATCAATACATTCGAGCAAACGATGATCTTCAACATGTCACCAAACAAGTATATATCAAACCACAATAAAGGATGCCCAGAAAATAAGCATCCTCTAAAGACGGGAGGTATATACGAAAATAAGGATCTACATAAGGTATTTAAAACGCCAAAAAGGTTAAAATAGAAGAGGCTGATGACATTGAAGATTTGGATGAGAAATTAGATTATAATTTTTAATTTTTTTTTTTTCATTTTCTATTGTTTGTTATCTAATTCTCTGTTTTTATTATCTAATTCTCTACTAACAAAAAAAATTAGTATAAAACGCCAAAAACTACAAACACCAAAACACATGATAGTGTGAAAACTGTGAGAACGGATGCTAGCAAAGCACGTTGTTGCTATATAAAAACACTCAAAAACATTTATTATATTAAAAGTCACTACATGGAAAATTGAAGTTTATAATTTCAAAACGCCATAATTTTCTGTCACATTATAGGCCTGCATCCTACTTAGTTAAAAAGCCAAAATGTTTACTATGATCCTGACCTAAAAACAATAAAAACGTTGCGTATTTGTTAAACTCCAAACAATGGAAAGGTGATGTGACATGCGTTTAAAAAAAGAATATGAAAGAACAAAAAAGCCCCTCCGACCTTCTCTATATCACGTGACACGTGTTGAGCCAGGATGCGTTCTCACCGTTCTCACACTTTTGAGAGTTTTCTCCTGATCTCGTTCCTATATATATTATAGACATAAATTAAAATAAAACTATTTTGACTATTAGAACTAATGTAAATTCCCGGGGGGGGGGGGGGGGGGGGGGTTGAGAGCTTTAGCCCCTTTATTCGTTTTCTATATTCCATATTTTCAAACCGTAAAAACTAATCAAGCATTCTTTTGAAGCGGCTTATGTACCTAGGTTTTCTTAACTGTTATGATAAAATCATTTCTGTACCTAGATTTATTAACTGTTCTATTGAATCGTGATCACCATAGCTTTCTGTTAAATTTATAATGTGCTTTTTTGGTTCTTATGTAATGAGCTTAAACCGGAACCAAACCGTTACGAACGGTTTGGTTCAGTTTGAGAGTTCTATGGTTTGGTTATGGTTTACAAAAATCAGAAATCGTTACTAACGGTTTGGTTCACGGTTTGACCTAACAACCGTGAAAATCGGACCGTGAACACCCCTAAAAATAGCGCAAACCATAGTAACTAAAATGACATTTAACTCAAAAAAAAATTTATACTATTAATAAAAAATTAAGTTGATTACAATGAAAAAAAAAGTTATACAAGTTATTTGTTATTACAATATATGTCTCACATGGCATATATATTTTCATATATGCCACAATTTTGTTGGAGATATAACTTCCCCTTAAACTTTTATGTAGCTAAGAACTAAAAATGCCTCGGATCAAAAAGCCATTAACCATTGGTCATAAGAAAATCATGCATCTTCTACGTACTTTGTGTTTTATCCATGAACCATTGGTCATAAGAAACCACATAGAACTGTAGGCCAGTCAACAAGTCAAAACCATCCAAAATTATACAAAAGTCAACTTACAACACACAAAGCTAGATTTGCACAAAAACAGAAACAAACAACAAGAACAAGGCACAAGCAACTGAAAGCAAACCAACACCATTTTCATCTTAAGTCTTCATCAACCCTAAACACTATCCAAAAAGAACAGATTAGTTTCAAGTTTCAACATCAAACCTTTATCAACAATTAAGGAAACAAGACATCTCAACCACCCATCAAATGGGTGGATCCCAAAAACATTGCTGATCAACCCTTGAAACTAAACC
The DNA here is from genome assembly GCA_030545235.1 of Helianthus tuberosus. Classification (NCBI taxonomy): domain Eukaryota; kingdom Viridiplantae; phylum Streptophyta; class Magnoliopsida; order Asterales; family Asteraceae; genus Helianthus; species Helianthus tuberosus. The sequence goes on from CM060410.1 coordinate 95,158,249, forward strand.
TAAAAACCCTGAAAAGATCACTTTTTCAGACAAAGCTTGGTGAAAGTGTGACTGAAAGCCACGACAAGAACCTCAAAGATATTGATTATGACCGAAGAAAACCCTAACGGATAAAAAAGGGTGATTTAATCAGCTACAACTCTAAATTTATGCAAAGAAGAAGCTTCCCACCGTGTTGATCTTTGATAGAATTCAACCCAGTACATCTCTTAAAAAACGGACATCTCAAGTGAAGGAACTAGAAGTTTTGAGATGGGATCGTAATAAAAATCTTCGACATTCGTTAATGTATAATAACTAACGGGATTACCCGCGCTCCGCAGCAGACTTTTGATCATTGTCAGTTCGGTTTCAATACGGCATTGCCACTTAGTATAACAATCGAAGTTGGTATGTATTTTACATCGATCATCAATCATAAAAACGAATAACAGTTGCTTGGTCGGTATTAATTCAATTCGTTTCGTCACAATACCGTTATTGTATTGACACACACTGTAGCATATAGTATAAAAATTAAAAATACTCTATTGCATACACAACTCCATTTTAACGGACTTTATACCATCACATCGAAAAAACCATAAAATCGAATGCGGTACCGATACGGATGTTGTTCAGATGTAGATAAGAAAAGTATATGTAAAAATATAATACTCGAAATTTTGTAAATATCGTATCTTAAAAGCTATAAAAAGCTATAGGGGAAAAACAAAATATACTTAAAATTAATTATAAAAGTTATCGTAACAAAACAAAACGTTGTTAGCATTTTGTACATATAGATATATAAAAACTAGTTTGTTTAAACATACAAGTCACTATGAAACTTTATGGCGAGGATTTGTTTTACTTTATAAAGGATAGAGTAAACTGCCAAGATGGTTCTTGAGGTTTTGTCACTTTTATCACTTTAGTTCAAAATTCAAATTTTTTGCATCTGGGTCCCTTTGGTTTCAATTTTATTGCCAGTTTCATCTAAAATCAAAATCTGGTCAGATTTTTCAGTTAACATCCAGTTTTTTTTCGTCTTTTTCTCCCTTTTAATGAAAGGAAAATGGTTTTTAACATTTTATTATAACAAATTTAGAAAATCTGACCATTTTGCCCTTCATTAAAAAGGAGGAAAAAGACAAAAAAAAACTGGATGTTAACTGAAAAATATAACCAGATTTTGCTTTTAGATAAAAATGGCAACAAAATTGAAACCACAGGGACCTAGATTCAAAAGCTCTGAGTTTTGGACAAAAGTGACAAAAGTGACCAAACCTCAGAGACCATTTTAGCAGTTTACTCACAGAGTAATTAATGAATCAAGTAAGTCGTTCTACTGGTGAGTGGATAGTGTCATATACTCATATGGCAAGTGAGTTATTATGGTCCGGAACGTAATAAAGACTTGCTCACACGAGGAAGTTGTGGGAAAGTATCAGTAATGGTTAAACACACTTAAATACATGAAGTGAAACATATGTTTGCCAATGTGACAATATGCGAGTATATGTACATTGACTGATTTGTGGTATTATTTATGAAGTGATATCCTATGGATAGTACGTTAATTGATATGCCTTAGAGCAGGTTCATTCGAAACATGTGCTACAGTCCATTTCACATTCCTACAAATAACTCACGTAATGTTACACTAGAATTGGATTTATACAGCTAAAACGACCTTTATATATCTTCCAATACGGGAAGTCAACTAGTTACTAATACGCAATCTTACCAACTCTAGCATTACATCTATTGTAACGACAACTATATATTGAAGTTATTACACAACATGGAACATACATATTACAGAAAGTGCACTTATCGTAACTTGAGTCGGGAAGGACAGGAGCAAATTCTTTCGCCTGGTAATAGTTTACCGGTGCTTAATTAGAAATTATAATCTCCAAACTCTTAATTACGTTTTTATACAATATTTTTCGTTTAATAAAGTTCTATAACAAGCACCTTAAAAAACATCTTTAAGCATCGTATCATATAGTATAAATCTCGTATAGGTCTTGTAGAATAGGTCCCGAATTGGACTATAGGTATAGTATAGTATCATATCTTATCGTATCGTATATTATCGTATAGTGTAGTATCGTATCGTATCATATCGTATAGTATAATATAAGTCACGTATAGACCTATAGGTGTATTATAGTATACTATACTAAAGCATCGTATTGTATAATTGTAGTATACGTCCCGTATAGGAGGCCAATACTCTACTCTCCTACTCTCTACTCCTACTCCTACTCCTACTCCTACTCCTACTCCTACTTCTACTCTACTCTACTTGAGACTACACGACACGACACGCAGGGGCGGACTTACGTACAAACACTGGGTTCCCGGGAACCCAGTCTTTTTTTAATTTTTAGTGTAAATATATATAAAAAGCTGAAAAGGAACCCATAAGTATATTATAAAAGGAACCCATAAACATAAAAGGCCTTGGTTCCACTGGTTATACTCGTGCTTTTCTTACTAATCCACCCGAGTTTGAATCCCGTAATTGACGTTTCTGTCCGTTTTTTTTTTAATTTCTGTTTTAATTTGTTTTCTTTAAAGGTAATAAAACATTAAAACCCATTTAGGGTTATATTTGAAAACATATACGCCGCACACAAACACAAGCAGCGAACAGAGATCAAACATCAGCAAGCAGCAGCTGCAGCTCCGCCTCCTCCCTTGCCCTCCGGCTGCTCCGCCTCCGCCTCCGGCTGCCGAAACTTTGTTTTTCTTATCAATTTATCATCATCTCAGTGATTAAGGTTAGTTTTATACGATTAATTGATTATCAATTTATCATCATCTCAGTGATTAGAGTTTGTTATACATCTGTTTGTTTTACATCGATGATTACAGCTTTTGATATATTTTAGATGAAAGGAATTGTAGGCAACTTGTGTATGGTTTAATGGGTTCTGAAATTATTGAAAAGTAGGGGTCAACACAACAATTTCTTCATCTTGTCATGCTTAGACTATTGGAGGAGATTTAGCTGAGTCATTTGGTTCACTAACTTCCAAAGATGATAGGGAAAAAGTGACTTTAGTGATACAGCCCGACCCGACTTGACTCAAATTACTTTTGTAAAAGTTTATTAGAAATCACTTTAGAGAAATGTGTTTCTATGGAGATGAAGATAGATAATAGGATAGAAATCTTTAGCGATAAAGCCCGACCCGACCCGAAATTTTCTAACGTCGAGTTGAACGAAATTCGAGCACCTAAAAAAGTGAACCCAGTGGAAAAAAATCCTGGGTCCGCCACTGACGACACGACACGTACACCTATAGGCCTATAGACCTATACTACACTATACGATACGATACGATATCACACTTATAGACTTATACGAGGCCAATAAGGGACCTACACCTATACGATAGGTGTAGTATCGTATAAACATGATTAATATTGTATAATAATGTTTGTAAAAATACTTATTTTTTATTTATTTAAACAAGAATACTTACTTTTTTTATAAAACTTTGCTAAGATAATTAGTATTGAATAAAATGTTTGTTTAAAAAAAACCTTATGCTCCTCACATAGGCTTATACGAGTCATATACGGGCTAGGAGTCTTATTCTAGACTTATACAAGGGGTCATACACTCCCCATATAGGCCTATACGCGGTGTATAAGAGTAGCTAGACCAGAACTGACACCAACATTGATTTTGATGCAACCCTAGACTTGTACGTGGCGTACATAAACCCTAAAGTGTGCAAATAGGCACCAAGGTTGTGCCAATAGTTTGAGCCTTTTATTATAACTAGTGGGGAACCCACACGTTACAACGAAGTCGACCAAAACATAATTCAAACCTACATACATTAAAAAATCGTATATACATTGTGTGCGTATATATAAAGGCACTCGCGCTTCGCGGCTAAAATGCACGAGAAACACTTATGATAAACATTATATAGTATATTGCAACATTTTTTATATAGTGGGAAACCTGCGCGTTGCAGCGGAGATTTGATTAATTTTGGTTCACTGATTAGTCCTATAGCTTATTTTTTATTATTTATAAATAATGTTCTTGGTTCACTCAATATATGTTTTTAATGAATGTGATGAGCTTATTATCCATAAGCTTATTTTTTTTATTATTTATCAATAATCTAATATATAGTATAAATTTATTAAACATAAATGTCTTTGATCAAGGAAGGGGAGTATGAATGAAAGAAAATGACAAAAAGTTAGGCATTTTAACTTGACCATTCACATGTTATTTTAAAATTTAATGAGAATTTACCATTTTGTACATAAGAAATGTTTTATACAGTAATATAGATTTACATATTTTTACATTTTTTAAAGTAGGTTTGATTAAAAAAATATTAAAAACAACTTTTTGAAACACGACTAGATCAATAATTAATTAATGAATTGGATTTATCTGATTCCAACGAGGTTATTTTACCAACACTATTTTGAAAAAGAAACAAATAAATTTATACACACACTATTTTAGTAAATATTTTTTTAACAATACTATTTTGGTCAAAACTCTCTCAACCGTCGCCGGAGTGCTCGACGGAGTTAACCCAGTCGATACAGTGAGATTGGTCCCGGATTCTCTCTCCGGTCTGTACCTACCTCCCTATCTTGATCCGGTGAGACTCCCATTCGCATTTCGGGACGGTCTTTGTTCTTATTCTTTTTTCGTCTCGGGTGGCTCCTCCTCACTCTCTCTTTCGGCAGTGGTCCCCCAGTTTCTAGAGAGCTTAGTGGGTCTGATACCTCTCGCGGCTGTCTGGTGATAGTTTAGCTTGAAAGGTTCGAATCCCATTAACATCATATAGGGCTGTGGTGCCGCTGTTTTCTTTTCTTTCGGTTACTCTGGAGGGGCAATGGGAAGGAGAACGTGGAAATCCCATAATGACAACTGGAACACGATTATTAATCGTCAAGATTACAGGAAGGAGAAAATGTTCAACAATAGGGAGGCCAGGCTCCGTAACACTACGTCCTTTTTTATCTCCAACCTTCCGGATTATTGTGACAAGTTTTCTCTGTGGAAGGCGTTCGAACATTTTGATAATTTGGAGGATGCTTTTGTTCCGATGAAGAAAGATAGAGCCGGGAATAGGTTTGGCTTTATAAAACTTTCTAACGTCTCGGACCCGGTATGGTGGATGGAAAAATTAAAGGAGGTTCGTTTTGAAGGGGTGGTTATCGGTGTCAACCTGGCTAAATTTAAAAGAGACGGTTCAAAGATTGAGCCACAAAATAATGGTAACCGAGTTTCAGTTTTCTCTAGAATTCAGGGGTTGAAACAGCCGGTTAACACGGGCAAGAACCCAGCTCCAACTGCTTCCGTCAATCTTGGGAACAAATCTTTTAGCTCAGTGGTTTCTGGTAAGGTGAATGAGTGCCTAGTTGGGAACATTGCCCTCCCACCTATGGTCACGGAGACAAATAAAAGCCTTGTGTTCAAATCTTTGGTTGGAGAAGCAAAGGACATTGACATCCTTAATGATCTCTCTGTGCATTTATCTGGGATTACAGAGGATGGGCTCAAACTTAAATATCTGGGAGGACTTAAGGTTTTGTTATGCTTTAACAACCCGGTGGAAGCCGAAGAATTTCGTCGTAACATGGTTAATGAATGGGAGAAATGGTTCTCCCGGCTATACATCTGGGAAGGTATTCCTCCTCTTTTCGAAAGGGTGGCTTGGATTAAGATACTGGGGGTTCCGGTTTGTTTATGGGATCGCCAGGTGTTCAACAAGATCGGGGAAAGGTGTGGAAGGTTACTGGTTAAGTCGGACGCTGACGCTTCCAATGGTAATCTTGCGGAGGAGAGAGTGGCTATTTTGGTTAATTCAGGGAAGAGATTCTCTGCTGAGTTCGTGTTAACTTGGAAGGAACACAACCTTAATATCTGGGTGGAAGAAATCTCCGGGCAGTGGTGTCCATCGTTTTTAGAGGAAGAGATTTCGATTCCTGGTTCTCCGGGAAGGTCTTCGGAAGTTGAAGGGTCTCCGGTCGATTCTCCGGGATTGTTTTCGGAAGACGGAGGGTCTCCTCGTGATAGTGATAATGATGAAGAAGCCGTTTCAGATACATGCATGGGAAACGAGGGAGGCATGTGTACTCCTCGGTCAGCGGGTAATGAATTGGAACATGAAGTGCATGGGGAAAGATCTCAGCCGGTTTTAGTGATTATTGAGGAGAGAGAAAAAGAGGACCAGGTTGTAGATCCTTTTCTGTCGGCTGACACAGATGGGGCCCAGAGGGAGCACGTGACCGTTGAGAGCCCACAAGTGGCTTTTGAGTCCAGTCCTTTAATTGCAAAAGAAGTAAATAACCCTCAAGAGTTGGTGAGGCCCAGTTTGATAACAATTAGGCCCAAAAGAGGAGTTAATTTCATGGCTAGGGATCAGGATTTTCACATCCCAGATCTAAATATGGAGGCGACCAGTTCTGGGGACTCAGACCCCTTTAACATAGAAGAGATACTCAGGATGGAAAGAGAGGAAGAGGAAATGGGTGCGAACAAGGGGGATAATTCTCCGACCAGACTCGAGGAAGAACCGCCGATATCTGAGTTCGATCTGGAGGTGGCTCGTACTTTGGAATTTGGGGAATGCCTGGGAATCAATGTGGTAGGTTTTGAAAATCATATTAAAAAAGTAATAAATGGGGAATCTTCGATTGCTGGTTCCAAATGAATTTTATTTCCATCAATGTTAATGGAGTTTCCGATCCAAAGAAAGGGTCGTGGATTCGGAATCTGAAAAGGAAAGTCGGTGCAGATTTTATTGCTATTCAGGAGTCCCATCTTGTCTCGGTGTCCGAGAGTGTGATTCGGCAATTTTGGGATAACACGTTTCTGGAGTTTGCTTCGGTTGAGTCCATTGGAAGATCGGGGGGGCTTGTCTCGCTCTGGAATCCGGATGTTTTTAAAGTGGAGCAAGTGGTCAAAAATCCGCGATTTCTTGTTCTCTCGGGACGGATCTCTGGGTTTAATGGTAAGTTTAACTTTGTCAATCTCCATGCTCCAAACGATCCTTCTGCCAGACGTTTTTTGTGGGGAGAGATTGCGGATCAGATCAATCAAGATGATTTTTGGGTGCTAATGGGGGATTTTAACGAGGTTCGACAGGAGGCTGACCGTGTTAATTCCAGGTTTGACCGTGGCCTAGCCGATGCTTTTAACAATTTTATAGATAATAATGGGCTTTTTGAATATTCGATGGTGGGGGGTAGTTTTACTTTCTTTTCTGGCCATGATGTGGTTAAGATGAGCAAGTTAGACAGATTCTTAGTCAATGAGCGTTTTTTGTCCTCTTGGCCGAATGCAATCCTGGGTGTCCATAGAAGGAGCCTTTCGGATCACTGCCCAATCTCTTTATCTTGTAACGCTGCCGATTTTGGTCCGATCCCTTTCAGATTCTTTAATTCTTGGTTAGGGAATCATAAGTTGGTCGAATTGGTGGATACAGTTTTTGGTATGGTTCAGATTGGGAATAAATGGGATTCGGCTTTTGTTGGTAATTTAAAAGTGCTGAAAGCGGAGATTAGAAAATGGAGAGGGGTGGTTAAGAAGGCCGAAAGCAAGGATATGGATGAGTTGCTGGCAGCTTTTGAGCGGTTGGAGCAAAAAGCTATTCTCGGATCTCTCTCTTCTGCTGAAAAGAAAGATAGAGCTGATATCAAAGTTAAAATCGACAGACTGGAGACTATTAAAGCCAAAGATCTCTACCAAAAAGCACGTTTAAATTGGTTGAAATATGGTGACGAGAATAGTTGCTTCTTTCATAAAGCAGTGAAATTGAATGTTGCCAGAAACAGAATAAATAGCTTAATTTTTAATGATTCGGCGATTTCGGATCCGGAGTTACTGAAACAGGAAATTCACAGCTGGTTCAAGAAGCAATTTTCGGAACCGATAAGGAGAAGGCCTGATTTTGAGAATTTTGGGCTACCTTGTATCTCGGAAGAGTTGGGGATGGGTCTTTGTGAACGCTTCTCGGAAAATGAGATTCTTTTGGCTATCAAGAGTTGTGATGGTAGCAAATCCCCGGGCCCGGATGGTTTCTCTTTAAAATTCTTTAAAACTTTTTGGGATAAATTAAAGCCTTGGATTTTGGGGTTGTTGAACGACTTTTTTGTCTCGGGAACGATTAGTAAAGGATGTAATTCCTCTTTCGTTGCTTTAATCCCCAAATGTAGGGACCCCCAAGTCTTGGCAAATTTTCGCCCTATTTCGCTTGTCGGTTCAGTGTACAAGATTATTGCTAAGGTGTTGGCGAATAGGCTCAAACTGGTGATTCCAACTGTTTCGTCTCAAACTCAATCGGCTTTCATAGGCGGGCGTAACATATTGGATAGCCCGCTCATTGTGGGTGAAATTGTTGCTTGGGCAAAAAAATCCAATTCGAAGTTGCTTATTTTTAAAGTAGACTTTGAGAAAGCATATGATACTATTAGTTGGAAATTTTTGTGGAAGATGATGGAAAAGATGAATTTCCCTCCTCTTTGGATCAGTTGGATAAAAGGGTGTTTGTCTTCGGGGATGGGCTCTATTCTAGTCAACGGTTCTCCTACTAAAGAATTTAAATATAAGAGAGGGTTAAGACAAGGTGATCCATTGTCTCCTTTTCTTTTTATTATAGCTATGGAGATCGTGAACATGTTTATGAAAAGGGCGTGTAATTTGGGTCTTTTTCATGGAATTAAACTTCCAAATGATGGCCCAAATATCTCTCATCTTTGCTATGCGGACGATGTTATTTTTATAGGCGAATGGTCGGAACATAACCTTTTGGCTATTATCCGTTTGTTAAGATGGTTGGGTTTGGTTTCGGGTCTTAAAGTGAACCATAGCAAAAGCAAGATCTATGGGGTGGGAGTTTCTAATTCGGAGGTTTCGGATCTAGCTAGGATGGCTAATTGCGAGGCGGGGTCGTTTCCTTTTACTTATCTTGGTATTCCAATTGGAGTCAATATGAAGAGAGCAAAGTTTTGGAAACCGGTGATAGACAAGTTCTCCTCTCAACTCTCTAGGTGGAAAGCGAGTCATCTTTCTTTTGCGGGCCGTTTGACTCTTGCGAAATCGGTACTCGGCAGCCTCCCATCCTACTTTCTCTCCTTGTTTGCGGCTCCTAAGTGTATTATTAAGAAGTTGGAAAAGATAAGAAGAGAGTTTGTTTGGGGAAAAGGAAATTCGGGACATAAGATGAGATGGATTCGGTGGGATTTTTTATTAAAAGCCAAGAAGCTAGGAGGTATGGGTCTCGGGGGAATTCAAAATTTTAATTTTGCAATGCTTTCTAAATGGTGGTGGAGATATCTTTCGAATCCGAATGATTTGTGGGCTGAAGCAGTTGGGGCGATTCATAAGGGGAGAAGCGTTCTTACTCCGCCTTCTATCCCGGTGAAAAAATCTATTCCGGGTCCTTGGAAGGATATAGGTTCGGTTGAAGCTTCGTTAGATAAAATTGGGGTTTCCATAAAAGATAAGTTGGAGGCGGATGGTGTCGCTTGGAAATGGAGGTCTGATCCTAACGGGACTTTCTCAGTTAAACAAGTTAGAATGGATATTGAATTGGCGGGGGTTGGCGTTGGTAATAACTGTTTCATTTACATATGGAATAGGTGGGCTCCGCCAAAGGTTAATTACCTTCTTTGGAGAGTTCATCTTAGTAAGATCGCTTCTAAAACTGGTTTGATCAGAAGAGGTGTTCCTCTTTCGGATTCTCTTTGTCCTCGGTGTGGTATGGGAGCGGAGGACCCGGATCATATTTTTATTGGTTGTCTTTGGGCTAGAAGTATCTGGTGGAGCATTTTGATCTGGATGCGTATCTCTTATCCGGTCACTATTCTGAATATAAATGAGCTGATGGATTATATTCATAATCGGCCGGGAAGCTCCAGGTGGAAACAAGTGGTCTACACTGTCGCATTGGCAACGATTTGGAGGATTTGGGAAGCCAGAAACGAGATGATATTCAATAGTAGATTCATTCCAGTCTTTTCAACGCTGGACATGATAAAGGAAGATGTTTTTCTGTGGCTCAACAACCGGTCAAATCTCAAGTCTATAAGCTGGGATAAGTGGGGAAGTTTTGATATCTCCTGTATGCTGTAGTTTCTTTCTCTTTTGGGGCTGTTGTTTTGCTGTTTGAATTTTCTCGTTTTTGTATTTCCAGCCCCTGGCTGGCTCTTTATATATATATATAAAGTGATTCTGCTGTTCAAAAAAAAAACAATACTATTTTGGTAAAAATTTCTTTCCAGCAACACTATTATAGGAAAACTCAAAAAAATAAGTTAGGTTATAGACTTAATACCATGATTAAACGAAAAATTATCTAATGAATTGGTAAGATAGAGAAGCAAGTACAATTTCAAACACTATTTTAATAAATATTTTCTCAATACTATTTTGGTAAATATTTTTTTAACAACAATATTTAAAAAAAACAAAAACTCAACTTGTGTCGAAGAATCAAATCCCTAGGAAGGGATGAGGCATTAGGTCTAGGATTGTAAATGAACCGAACATTCAGCGAACAGTTCGTGAACCGTTCGGCGGAAAGTTCATTTATGTTCGTTCGATTAGTTTAACGAACGAACGCGAACAAAAAAAATCGTTCAGTTAGTTTAGCGAACGAACACGAACAAAGGTCTTGTTTGTTCGACTGCGTTCGTAAACGTTTGGTAATACGTTCTGTTACGTTCGTTCGTGTTCGTTTGATTATATAAAAAGAATAATAAATAATAAACCTTTTATTTAAACATATTAAAAACTTGAAACGTTGTCTAAGTTAGCTAAAATTTGGACACTCAAGGACATATTTTCGGATGATTATGTCTAAGTTAGTTAAACTTTGAATAGTTATGTCTAAGTTAGTTAAACTCGATTTTTCGTTTGATGGTTGTAGTAGACTTCTTGTGTTTCGATTTAATAATTTGATGGTTGTATTTAACTAATTATTTCCAATGTTTAAGGTTAAATATCTTTATATTCTTTTATTTTCAAGTTAAATGTTTGTTTACATTCATTTTTAATCATCTGCGTTCGTTGGTGTTCGAGACCGATGTTCACGAACTGTTCATGAACAACTGAATTTCCTTAATGAACGAACACAAACACAAACACAAACATAAACTTATGTTCGGTATGCGTTCTTGAACAGTTCGCAAACATGTTAATTTCCTTAACGAACAAACACGAACATGGTCTTGTTCGTGTCTGTTCGGTTCGATTACAGCCTAATTAGGTCCTCTTTGTTTTTCTAGTTGTATTCAAGGCTCCCCTTATTTTCACACCCTTAAATCTTATTCCAACACCCTTTTTTACTCTTTCTTGATAGAGAGATATGTGAATATTAACACCCTGTATTTATCACTTAAAGAATATTTTTTTGAATGTTATAAATTGATAAAATATATATGTATTTATTTATTTTTATTTTTTTGCTAACTTAACTTATTTTTAATAACCATAGACGTTGATAAATCACTTTAATAAAAATAATAATTTCTATCTATTCTATGCCTAGATAAAAAGGGTTGTTTATTGTTACAAGAATTCATGCCTCATCATATACCGCTGATTATGAGTTATGATCTCCTTTTGATTCTCATTTTGCATCTAAATCAAATATTATGAAGACATGTAGACATATAGTTAAGCTTGATTTGGAAGTATCTGAATCAAGGTATATGTTTCATTGTACGATAATTAAGGAGATAATCTTTAGGCATGCGTTCCTATACCTTCAATTTCTCACATGGATTCGCATCTTATTTATTGCACATTTTAAAACTAAGACCATGTGTAATGGGACGGTTTTTTTTTAAATAAAAAAAAAGCCCAAAAACGCCCATTTACCATTACATAGGGCGTTTTTTTTAAAAAAATTCAAAAAAAGCCCCATTGGCGTGGTTTGAAGCACGCCTTGCCCAATACTCCTTGTCCAATCATATTTCATCTCACTTTTTGTTATCCAATCAGATTTTTAGGTGTTTTTTCTTTATTTTATTTAATGCCCCATCCCCACTACACCCATTTTAGAAAACGCCCAATAATGCCCCTTTGCTAACTGGACCGCCACATGGCGTAAAATGCCCTAGGGTGGGGGCATTATCTTCCCCTTCCACTACACATGGTCTAATATCATGTTCAAGTATGATGCAGTTTAGACGTTAGGTCTATAATCTACATGGAGTCTTGCTTATTTTTTTCCAGTGTTATGAAGTCGCTATAATTCTACAACTTGTCGATCATGGTCTCATTGTTCTTGAATTATATAGTTTGTCCATATACAAGTATTAGAAAAGTTTTAGTATAGCATAATCCGACAATATTCACGCATAATTATCATGTCCAAGTGATCCCTGTAATTATATATAACTTTGTTATTAGGGCATATTAGCTATGATCCAAAAGGCAAAGGTGAGTTTAAACATTTAATTGTACCTGGACAACCTACCAAATTGCATAAAAGAGATTGCATACCTGTAGACAATATAATTCAACAAAATTCTTGAAAAGAGCTAGAGGTGTACATGAAGTTATTGAATCACACAAGGTGTAATTGATCAAAAAGGCACATTCAAATTGACTTGAATCAGAAAGGCGACCGCCTAATCAAATTGATGATTTGAAATTACAAAGGTGTGATCAGATTGAGTGTGTCGAAATCATAAAGTTTGTCATGATCAAATTATAGAATCTCCAAATATGAGTTACCTGTGGTTGTCAACGTTCTAATTAAAATACATACATATGTATGTCTGAGTTTTCAAAATTGGTTGTATTACAATATATGAGCACCCTATTGTATATGAACTAATAACCAATAATTATTAAAAAAAAAATGACAAGCCAGTCATAGGAAGAATTAAGCATCAAATAGTAGAGAGAGCTAGCCGAAGATCCAAATAGTCTATGTTCACTTCAACACCAAATCTCATATTATCATTTGACCACAATCAAGTGGTTGACCACAACACCCTGGTTCAGGTGCTCAAATCCACCACCCTACTATTTGCACATACTAAACAACATACACACACACGTGATGCTGATGATGACCTAATTCCCAAATTTCATTTTAGCCCATAAAAACTTCCCCACCACAAACATTTTGGACCTAACCTGATCATCTGATCCATCTCTCGCCGGTGCAAACCACACCGGCATGTCTTCCTCCGAGCCATAGCTAAAATCCATACCCTTGCAGTTATTAATCAAAGCTGCCTTACCCTGAAAGAAAGAAAGTAATAATTAATTAATAAAATAAAACCCCCATTATTATTATTATTATTATTATTATTATTATTATTATTATTATTATTATTAATATGATTAAAAAAGTACGTACCTGAATCCTTGCTCTTGCAATCTCAGCAACCTTTGAACTCTCAAACAGATTCCAATGTCGGCCATGAAACGCATCACGAAACCTAAACGCCGCCTCAGGGTTTGTGAAGTTCACAAACGCAAACCCAGCGTTCGTTCGGCGCCTGTGACACACACACACACACAGTTACACCAACAACAAACACACAGTGAGTTTAATGTCTATTGATAACTTACTTGAAATCAATCGGCAGGTAAACAAAATCATAAGCAGACTTGTTACCACCGTTGTTGTTGTTGAGCTTCTTGTTCTCAAGTTCACAATGATTATCAAGAGTCTGGATCAGTAACTTCCGACTGCAGAATAAACAACTTTATTCAAACCAAACCAAAACACATTCCCATTTTAAGAAAACAACAAACATTAAATGTAAAACTAAAAGCTGCCATAAATGAAGAGTTAAATAATTAGGCACGTACGTATATCTATTTGGAACATTTTTTATCATCAAAGATGTGGTTTGTGGTTCCAAAGGCAGAAGCTTGTGAAACCTTCGACGACTGTTCTTCCATCTGGTTTCTTCAAACCCTAACCCTAGAACTTTGTTATCCAGCGGAAGCCGTTTCATTTCCTTCCGGCGGCGGGTTTTGGGGATTCGGGGCCCCGAGGGAACAGGGGTGAGTGAGAAGCGTGGGAGAGTGGTCGGAAATGGTTGAAGGTGGGTGTTGAATGTGAAGATGGGGGGTGAATGATGATTGGGGTGTGGGTAGGAGCGATTAGGAAGGTAAGGTGAAGCATTGGGATTCAAGTTAGACGCCATGGCATGGTTTGAGTAACGAGGGTTTTCTTTTGTATTTTTTTTCTTTTCAAATTATAGTGGTTGGTATCTTTATAGAAGAAAAAGGTGAATATGGAGAGAGAGAGAAAAGGAATGTCAGTATAATATAATGATGATGAATTAAATGCATGTATGGACGTTGGACGGCGACTGTCTCCATTTTGCCTATCTATGTCTGTAGAGGATCCTCATCAAGATATTATTAATCAGAAACCTCCGGTTCACTGCTTTCCTTTTGTTTTGGCTCATTCTACAAGCACCCCCCTTCTTGATTATACCTCCCTTGTAAGAGGAAAACTGTCGGTCTCACGCAGGCCCCACCTGTAAGTATGTGAGAGGAGGGGGTGAAAAAAGTAAATAGGGAGGTGTAGAAAGTAGCACCATTTCTTTTCTTTTCTTTTTTTTTTTATAACTATGGAAAAAATTATTAATATCATTCATATACGATATACGTTTAAATTTTATCATCTAGAGTATCTGACGTGTGTTTAGAGATAGCTCGGTTGGGGGTGAGAAGGGGGGGGGGGGGGGGGGAGGTGGTGGTGGTGTCTGCACAGGATGCCGCTTGAGATGTTCTTTTAGTTAAGGATATTAATAAATTGTCATTTAAGATAAGTTCGGTTTAAAACTTAGGGTGGAGGGTACAGTCAATCATCCCAGGGTGTTTGAGTGAAATTCTACCCGATAATATTATGACATGTCAACTCCCCATTCTACTCCCTATTTTACACTCAATCACTAGGTATGATCAAACATCCCTCAATTAAAAAAAAAAAAAACTTGATTGGTTGAGTGATCTTCTCTCCTCTCTCTCTCGCTCTCTCTCCTCTCCTCTCCTCTCAATCACATCGGTGAACAATCACCGATTTTTGTTCACTCTCTCCAACTCACCGCATAACTCAATCAAGTGGGCGTGGTCACCGATCGGTGACTCCCACTCAATCACCCACTCACCGATAACTATACCCTCCACCCTTAAACTGAATCTTAGGGTATACGGGGCAACAACGGGGAGTGCCTTCGGTGACCCAATTCCCCTAGCGGGAACGCCGCCGCCATCCCTGCGGTGACCCAATTCGATGAATGGGATCGGTGGGAGGTTACCGCATGAAGGGAGAGAGGGAGAGGGTGGCCCACAAGCTTTTCAACCAATCAAATTATTTTCTTTTTTTTTTCTTTTTCTTTTTGAATAAAAAAGCAAGTCCCCTAAGAGGGAAGTGCCGCCATCAAATTGAGGGTGTGAGGGGAGTTAAGAGGGGAGTTGACGTAGCGCGTGCTGATTGGTTGTGCGTAAGAGAGGGGACTTAGGGGAGTGCCCCTCTCACCCTTACACCGTGTTCCAGAGTTTACTAACGGAAGGAAAGGAAAGGAAAAAAAAGAACGTAAAAATATTTTGTGTTCCAGAGTTTCATTTAAGGAAGGAAAAGAAAGGAAAATAAAACATGTCGTGTTCCCGAGTTTCATTTAAGGAAGGAAAAGAAAGGAAATGACAGGAAAAGTAGGCTAAATTCTTTAATTTTTCTTTCCTTCTGATTTGGGAGGAAACGGTGGGAAAGACATCTTTTTTTTTTCCTTTCTCGTCCTTTCCTTTCTCACTTTTGCTTTATTTTCTTATCCCTCATTAAGTTAACTCGGGAACAGAACCCTTAGTTTAAATGACAAAAAGTGAGAAATTGAAAGTTATGCTTATTTAATAATTATCTTTGATAACATGTTTTATATATCAACATTTTGATTAGGTTCGTAACACTATTGAGTGTATAGCGTATATATAAATATTTAATAATATTAGAACTCTATAATATATTAATCTATTATATATAATAAATGAAAGTGATTTGGGCTACGTGTCAGTAGATGAGGACATCGCTTTTTCCCTTTTCCCGCCCAACAGTACCACTGCCCTCTTTTATTTATATCATCCCTCATTTACTCATTTAGGGTTTCACACTTTCTCTCTCCCTCTGCTCTGCTCTATTCCGATCGATGTTCAGATCAGAGCTCTTAATCAAGGTTAGATTATCAATAACTTCCGTTCTATAAGTGTCAATCTTTGTTTTCATTGTTCGCTCATTCGATCTTCATGCGTCTTTACTTATTGTTGTGCTTTGGCTAGGGTTCCGCTGGTAACTTGATGACGGAGATGATCGTGGGTTGTCGGCTCTGTGTCCTGCAGTTCTCTTGGTTATGCTGTAATGTATTTGAGGTTTAGGGTTAGTTATAAATATATTTTTTTCATTTTTCCATCTTGAGTTTTAGGTTAGGGTTTGTTTTATTTTTTGGCTTTTATATGATTTTCAGGTCGATTGTTTGGTGACTTGCTATTGTTGTTTGCTGTTGTTTGTTAATTAGGCTGCTGACATCACCGACCGACTCCAACTACTTCCAAAGGTTATAGGACTATGAGGACCAACTAAAAGATTTAGACGACAAATATCAGGTGTTTGGTTTCATTTTTTTTATGTTTTACTTATTTAAATATTATGAAATTTGTGAAATAAGGTAAAAATGGCTATTCTAATAGTTCATGATTTCATCCCTGATGAAATAAGGTAAAAATGGACATTCTAATACGGCAAGTATCTTATGGTTGGATGGTTGAATTAGTTTTATTTTTGGTATTTTTTTTTTTTTATGATTTCATCCATTTCTTTAAATAGTTCATGATTGAAGATGCAGTTGAACATATCTTTTGAGTGAAATGAATGTTGATTTATCAGAAGATGCAGTTGAAGGTATCTTAAATAAGGTAATAATGCATTACATTCCTGTTGAAAAACAGAGTCGATAAATTTAGGGAAAATGGGGTTGAAAGATGATAAGCCGACAGTGGACGATATCATTCTACAGGTTCGATAAATTCAGGTGTATTCTCAAATAATGCTTCCTAGATGCTTCCAAACAAGCATCACTTTGGACATTTGTCGGCCTTCAAACATCTATTATCTATTATCTAATATCTTTTATCTATTATATATAATAGATAGTAGATAATAGATAATAGATGTTTGAAGACCGACAAATGTCCAAAGTGCTGCTTGTGTGGAAGCATCTAGGAAGTATTATTTGAGAATACCCCTGAATTTATCGAAGCTATAGAATGAGATCGTCCACTGTTGGCTTATCATCATTCCACCTCATTTTCCCTAAATTTATCGACTCTGTTTTTCAACAGGGATGTACTGCAATCATTCCTCTCAGTTAAATAGACTGACACTTGCTTCCTTTCAAAGGGTTATGGAGTGGTTCTAACAGCTGATCATGCTAAGGACTGTTATAACTAACCACTGCTCCTTATAAAGACTGATGGACTTAAAGACTGATGAGGCCTATCCACTGTTGAAGACAAAGCCCTGTTAAAGACAAGCACTTATGACCTAGAGCTTGATTAACCAAAGGAAAACCACTGTTCAGTAGCAGCAGTGGTTCAGCATCTACAGCGGATTCAACTTTAGTATTTATGTATCAATGTTTCTTATGTAACAGTGTTTAGTATAGCAGTGGTTCGCTAGAATTTATCTCTCGAGACAAACCCTTTACAAACCCAATGACGAACCACTGCCCAACAACAACAGTGGTTCAGTATTTATCATATCAGTGTTTTATACTCTGTTAGATTGTTAGATGTCATATCGCTGAGGTGTTTATATGTAACAGTATTTATCACATCACCTCATTGGTTTGATCTGTATTATAAATAGAACAGTGGTTTGATCTTTATACTACTAAATAAAAATGAAGTACACTTGGATGATTATTAAGCTCCTCATTTTGATTGTTTGGATATAGTATTCTTGAAATTGGTCTTTTTTTGCAAACAAATGTTTATGGGCAAACTTCCTTTTAAGCTCAAACATTTGTTTAAGCGCAAACATCTGTTTATGTACAAACATCTGTTTAAGGTCAGATATCTGTTTAACTCCAAACAACTGATATGGAAGGTCAAATATCTGTTTAAGGTAAAACATCTTTAAAATAGTTAAAAATGATAGTTTTCATTAATCCTTAAAAGTCTGTTACAACCACTGTTTAGGTTCAAACATCTGATTGTTAAATGTTATCCACTGCTGAAAGACAACCTTTGTTTCTTCATTCTTTATGTTGACCACTGACTGACCAAACATCAGTGTTTCAATCACTGTTGGCTATCCACTGATAGTTAAAAAACAGTCACTGCTCACATTTTTATTGTTGACATCCACTGATAATGACCATCATTGGTCTTCCTAAAAAACATCCACTGCTCACATTTTTATTGTTGATGTGGTTAATTAATTATAGAATGAAATTATCAAATGAAAACTAGAATTACAATGAAATTACAATTTAACCTAATCGTTACATTCCAATGAGATAAGAGTTCCTCCAATATTGTTTTGGATAAAAATTAAAGTTAAAATCAAAAATAAAAATAACTGTTGATGATATTTTGTTGCATATCAAATCAATAATTAATTTTAATTTCTTGAGCTTTGGACATTGAAAATATGCAAAATTGGAATTTCAAATTGACGGTTATTTTCTCTTAATTAAAGTTAAAATAAAAATTAGAAATGTCATGATGACAATTACTTTCAAATCAAATCAGTAATTACTGGCAATATCCATGACTTTTGAAATTCAAAATATGCAAAATGGTAATTTAAAATTGACATTCCCTCTCTTTTTTTCCTACAAACGTAACATAGATTCATAAGATTAAAATTTATTCATTTATTCATGACCTTAAAATTCCAATTATTACATAAATAACATACTGAACAACTAAACTTTTAAATCTAACAATAACCGTAAGAATTAAGAAATGTCAGCTTCAACTCCATTGATTGCTGAACCTCTCGATGTATGTCCTTCAGCATCGCCATGAACTCCACGTCTCTATCACCGCACTCTATATTGCTGACAACACAAAGCTCACGAACTGAAGTTGAAGGCATTCGCATAAGATTTCTAGAAACCTGGTCTCTCGTGAACAGGCCAACTTGCAATCCATCAAAACATCTCTTCAGCTCTTGCGAAGCCTTTAGCTGACTTCTTCGCGGGGCGCGTCAAAACCAAAGTCAGACAATATAAATAGAGGCCATCGGCCTTCATTTCAATTAGTTCATCTCGATCTTTCTCTCACAAATTTCTAATATAGTAGAAATTATATTTGGGCATTATACTCCCCTAATTAACGAAGTTCTGCCTCGTTGTAAGTATTTTAACCCCCGGTTACGTATTAGATACGCTGCCCGATTGATCTAGTGCTCCGTAACGGTTGTCGAGGTTCTGGCCGACGTAGTCGTTGGAGTTCTGTCTCGGGGATGGTATAACTAATGTAAATATTGGGTTATTATACTAACGCGTGTGCATTGTTTAAATTATTAGATTATAACCAGGAATCCACCAGGAAAAGTCTAAACTAGCAATGTGAGTAATCTAATTTTTGTAAACCTTTTTGCAAACTGTTTTTACAAAACCTCAAATGTTTTACATTATAATGAACAATGATTGAGTATTTGTAATTTCTACAATTATCGTCGGTATGTTGGGGTTTTGTATACAAAATTTGTTATTACACTGTGAGTAGTAACATGGCCACAAGTTGGGTTGACAGTATCGTGGGTGGTAATTAAAGTAAGAATTTGAAACAAATATAATTGCGAGATCGCCCTCAATACTGTACAATGATAAAACCTGTTTTGACTAAACTGGGATCCACTCACAAGTATTTCTCACTGACAAATGTTTTTTTTTAAACGCGTTTCAGGTAACAAAATGTAAAAGCCAAATAGAAGCTAGCTAGAGAGCACTGAATGCTTGGAAAATGTGGCTATAAAAGTTACCTAAATAAAGACAATGTTTTAAATCCAATAAAATAGGGTTTATCCCTATAAGCATGTTTGTATTGTAAACTTGGGTTTTACCCATGTGTTTATTAATATAAAAATGTGGTATTTTACTCTCATAAAATATTTCTAACTACGGTCCTGATGAAAATTCCGCTGCCAAATAATGATAACACCGATACCACCATCTCTGAGTAGGTCGCGGCCGCCCGCCTCCAAAGGTAAGGGTCGGGGGTTGCGACAAAATAAATATACTAGTCCTTTTCTTTATTCTAGAAATCGTTTATATATATATATAGGGGACCGCTAGAATGAGAACCACCACAAGTTATGAGAACCGCGAGAACCACGTGCCACGGAGGGGCGTTGACCACGATTTTTTTTTACAACTAGATCCGTATATTTTAACAACATTCGTAAAAAAAAATTTCAAACGGCGCGCCCGAGGGGGTAGTTTTTTACACCCAAAGTTTGTAAAAAAAAAAGAAAAAACAAAAAAATAATAAAAACACCAAACTTTGGGTGTAAAAAACTACCCCCTCGGGAGCGCCGTTTGAATTTTTTTTTTTACGAATGTTGTTAAAATATACGGATCTAGTTGTAAAAAAAAAATCGTGGTCAACGCCCCTCCGTGGCACGTGGTTCTCGCGGTTCTCATAACTCGTGGTAGTTCTCATTCTAGCGGCTCCCTATATATATATATATATTCTAAATATAGGAAATGTAATATTATTTATAAAGTTATTGGTTGTTGCAATAATATATGTTGGTGAACCTTTTTTATTTTTTACACATGTAAAAAGTTATACACCGTCATAAAAATAAGAACTAAATAACTAATATATTAAATTCAATCAATGTAATATTAAAGTTAGTTTATTTTTAATATTTTACATAAGTTTAAATATTAATTTTCGAAGTTTTTCATGACACTCTGTCATCATCAATCAGTAATTTATGTTTTTAACATTGTGTAATAATTTATTTAATTTATTTTTAATTGAGGTTTAAATTCATAATATGAATTGTAAGTTTTTAGAGTCGGGTTTGTTTTTCTCGGACATTTTTTTTATTTTTATCAATTTTTTATTACAACTATTTTCAAATCATGCAAAAAGCGTATAACACGGAATACAAAACGTCAAAACCTACAAATAACTTAATTAAGCCCCGTCACGAAGCAAGGGCGGGACACATCTCATGTATTGACACTAAGGACATTCTTAATCGATATCTCGTCTCAACGCGCGGGTTAGCTTCAACTCGTTATCTAACAATACCCACATGAGTTATTAAACAATGAAAAACGTGAAGTGTGTGAACTAGAAAGTGTTTTTGTATGTTGTGAGTGAGTTTAGTGTGATGCAAACAAGTTATGTATGTGTGTATGCATCATGTTTCAATGTGGGTTGTATGTTGGATGTGATTATCTAAACTAAACATCTAATATTGTGATTTGAAAGATCAAATGTAGTTTAAATAAAGTAAAAAACTGCACTTAAGTTATAGACTCATAGATGTTTAACAAATGCATGCTAGTCATTTCATAAAAACTTAATAGGATTTTAACATAGCGTTAAGCAGCAACTGTTTTATGCTTTAACAAACAATGACTATCATATGTGTTACATAAAATCAAACCCATAATATGAACATACAAGACTAACTGTTTTCTAGGTCCTTCCTATTATGTGTTAATTTTTACGGGATAGATTTGACTACTTATTAATATCGAACATTCACGTATGTGCGGGTGATTAAGTATTCAAAGATTTGAACTACTTTGTATATTAGTAAAATAAAATGATCATACAAAACAAAATGAATATGAAATTAAGAAACAATAATACTATCTCCAATGGGCCCTTGAAGATTATGCCCTTGAATGCCCTTAGAGATCCTTACCATTGAAGTTCATCCATCATTGCATGCCCTTAGGCGAGATGTCCTTCCACAAGGGCATGTGTTTGCCTCAGTTCATTCGATAAGGTGGGCCCAAAGTAAGAAAAAGAAATGTTTTATTTAAATATTGTTTGTAATGAAGAAGGGTAAGGATATTTGTAGGGTTGGAGATTGTATTACGTGACAGATGATGTGGCAGCTAAGGATGCCTAAAGACGCATTTAGCATTGGAGATAGTCTAAGAAGAAAGCCGGTCGTTCACGTGTCCCTAAAAATCCTACTTGAGTGATGCAAAAGGACAAGATAGTGAGTCACTAAGACTAAGCGGTATGGGGGCCGGCTTAGGCCCGGCGAGGCCCGGCGCCGGTCCCCCACACCGCCCCCTCATCCCGTCCCGGCGTAACCGGCTCCCCACAGACGAAGTCGACGGGCCATGATTCAAACAAATAGCCGTTGTAACGGCTAGATTTAATAAAAAAAAATACTTTTTCACTTTAAATATATATTACTTTCATCCATTTTTTATACCATTCTCATCCATTTCTCCCATTCTTCTCCCATTCTCATCCATTTTTATAAAAAACACTCCCATTTTTTATACAATCATGAATCCATTCAACCCAAATAACCCCAACCCGAACAATCCCAACCCGAACCAACCTACCTTTTTTTTCGAGTCCCGCTTACACTCCGACTATGGATCCTTCGTGGGGGTCTCCACAATTTACGTTTTCGGTTTTCCAACAATCACCTAACACCTTCTCCCAAATGTCCCAAGTTCAACAAATGCAACAATACCAAGCACTCCAACAATTCATGCAACGCAACTCGGTTCAACTTGATCAATTCCAATCGCAACCGCCAACTTCCCAACCGCAACCCTCGGTTCAAGTTGATGATGATGATGAAGTCGTCCCCGAATCGCCACCTAAAGAACTCAAGCGCAAAAAAACACGGGGAAGGGGAAGGCGGTTGAAACCGAACCCGACACCGCAAAAAAAAGCGGTTCGAGAGCAAAGCCGAGACAGTGGACAAAAGTAGAGGAGGAGATGCTAGGAATTGCGTATGTTAAGGCCCCAACTTGCCCGATTGTCGGTATGAACCAAAGTTAATTTTTTTAATTTAAATTTAAAAAGATTTATTTTTTAGTTTTACTAATGCAATTTTTTTTAATTTTAGGGAACAATCAAACGGGTTCTAGTTTTTGGAAGGCATGTACGGATAGATTTAACGAGCTTATGGGGCAAGGCCCGATACGTGATCTCGATTCCGTATCGGGCAAGTGGCGGAAAATGAACAAGACCGTGAATGATTTTTGCGGGTATTATAACCCACTTTACATCAATCGTCCTAGTGGGAGTAGCGACGAGGACGTTCTTAACCTTGCGAAGGCTAAATGGGAAGCAAAAAATCCGCCTTTCCCGCACATCCGAGCATGGAACATTTTAAAGAAAGAACCTAAATGGGCGCCGGTTCCAAATGAGGTCGCAATCGCCAAACGGACTAAAACTTCCGAGTCCGGAAGTTATAGTGCGGGAGGCTCCACCGCTCGTTGTCAAATCGACATAAACGACGACCCGATATATGACGAGGATGTGTTGCCCGCTCACGCGATCGAACGTCCCGGTGGAAGGGACAAAGCAAAAAAAGAGGCGGCCGGAAAGCGCAAAGGGGCCGGCTCGAGTGGAGGGGGCGGCTCGGGTGGAGGTGGTGGCTCGAAGGCATCTTCGAAAATGGACGATTTGATTTTCGAATTCCGTTCGTTTAAAGACTTTGCGGCCGAAAAATATAGTCAGAAGAAAAACGTGTCGGCCGACTATGCTAGAGCGGAGGATTTTAGGATAATGAGGTTGGATCTCGACTCGGTTTCGGAGGATGAACGAGAGGTGTATCGGAGGATGAAGGAAAAGGTGAAGAAAAAATGGACGTCGTAGATTTTTTTTTTTTTTTTTAGGAAATGTAATTTTTTTTTTTATTTTTCGGAAATGTTTTTTATTTTTTTATTTTTAGGAAATGTAATTTTTTTATGTTATGAAATGAATTGATTTATGTTGTATTTTTAATTTTTATAAAGTTTTTATTAAGTTAATAAAAAAAACTTAGAAAAATATAAAATATTTAGGTGGGTTAGCCCTATCCTTCACCCCCTCAAAAGTAAAGGAGGCCCATCCTCTATGGAATGGTGATGTGGCGTCTATGTGACGGCCCATCCTCATGGGATGGAGCTTTCCATACCCTCTAGTCTCTTTGGGGACTGGCTTTGCTAGTCTAAGCTAGCCTGTCTACTCACTCACAATCTTGATTAGGATAACTTTGTATAAATTACATAATTATATATTTTTTTAATGAAAAATCTTACACACTTAAATTTCACTAAATAATCATACTTTATAACTTGTTTGGAATTAAACCCAAGACCTTTCACTAAGAGACAATAGTCTCTACCGAGTGAGCTAATCACACATTGATAAAAATTACACAGATAATTATTTGTATATATAATTTCTATTGATCATTTTTAAAATCTTGTTATTATGTGATTAATGGGTCGCATATACATAACTCGCTCGGAATGTTACTTTAACTATAAGTCTATAATTACCATGATTGTATTTGAAAATGACTGTATACATAAAAATGTAAATTATATTCATTGATATCTAAATTTTGATATATTATGATTTGCTAGTGTTGTGTCATAACCTAGTTAATTAGTTTTACACACACAAGTAACTAGAAAGGGTAACCATTCTTGACATGATCAGCTGAAGCATGACAAAATGTAATCATGCTTTACGTGTTCATGCTTGGCTGTTGTGTCCAGATTGGTATAATTAGCTTAAATGGTCGACGTCGAACCCTTTGAAATTAGAATGAAAAAAAAAAAAAAAATTATTAGGCAACTTCTTTAAATCATTTAAACCATACGTAGTTGTTGGAGTGATCAATAATGCCCCACCCTATAGGCGTTTTGCGCCATGTGGAAGCCCAATCAGCAATGAGACATTATTGGGTGTTTTTACAAAATGGGTGTAGTGGGGATGTGGGACATTATGTTAAATGAGATATAATATAATTAAATAAAACAAAAAACCATAAAAAAAATTATTGGATAAACAATATGAAGATGGAAGGTTATTGGTCAAACTCTTGCCCTAACCGCATGATTCAAAACACGCCAAAACGCTTTTTTTGAGCAAACACGCCCAGGGGGCTGTCGAGGGGCCAAATCGGGCGTTATTGAGGCTAAATTTTGAAAAAAAAAACACGCCCGTTACGGGTGGTCTTATAACGATTGCTTATAAGGGTGAAGGGAGTGGTTAAACATGTGAAAGTGGTAAACTTTAAAATGGACCAATCAGAGAGTGCCACGTCAGAAAGGAGAAAAAGTTTAAACTTTGGTGAAAAGTGTTGGCATTGGTTAGACACTTGGTAAAGTGGTAAACTTTTTATAAAAAAAAAAGAAAAATGTGTGATTGGTTAAAAATGGCATGGACCCCACTCCCCCACACACACTCTCCCTTCACCGATGCGGTGACCGAACACCGATTTGGCAAACTTGCCGTGCGTCAAACATGTGAGGGGTGGGCTTACCGATCGGCAACCAACTTTGCCGTTGGTTTACCGCACCCACTCCCAATACCCTAAGTTATCTATTCGTTTCTGACATATTTAGCCGTTTACACCTGACTGATCAAGTCATGTTTATTTACAAGATTTTTTGTATTCGTTTACATTTTTCATTCAAATAAAGATATCAACTTGTTTAACTATAGATGCTACTAATCAAACCATAAATGTTGCTACTGGTATTAAGAATATTATTGCCATTAAAAAATAAAATAAATATAATTTATTTTGCTAACAAATTCAAATTCAAGAAAAATATTGTTATTTAAAATCTAATAATCTAATAAATAATACTCCCTCCGTCCCATTAAATGTGTCTTATTTTGAATTTTCAAAGTCTTTATTTATAAACTTTGACTTTAATTATATATTTTTTGTGTTACATAAAACTTGATGAAAATTAACCCGATAAAAACACTTGTAAAACACACTCAAATCATATAACTTTTAATGGGACGAAGGGAGTATAAGGCTGCACGGTATGGTCCCGTCCCCCACCCCGTCTCGGTCCGGCGCCGGCGTCAACCCATCCCGCCCCTGTCCCCGTCTTCAACGTCAAGATATGGACGTCCAGGACGTTCCAACATGGTGGACCCCCTTTGTTTCTGATTTGTACATTAGGCTTCAATACTTGTACATAGGGCATAGAAATTAAAATAAAAAATAAAAAAAGTGGTGGGGTATGATCATCCTTTCATACCCTCTAGTTTTGTGGGATGGACCATCCTTGGAAGGACTATGATGTGACGCTTACGTGGCGGATTATCATCCAAGGGAGGACCATCACGATACCCTCTTACCTTTACCTGCTAAGTGAGTAGGGGCAAAATGGAGGCAAAAAGTAACATGTGCCGGCGGCACTCCCGTACATGCATTTAATTCCTAACATCATTACAAATATCTCTCCTCTCTTTATACACTACACTCCTCCACCCACCCTGAAGCTTCTTCATCTTCCAAAAAAGAAAAGAAAAGAAAACTGGAGCTTCGTCATCAATGGCGAAGAACAACAACATTAAATCCCTAAACCCTTTGGCTCTACCATACCTAAAATCTCCACCAACTCTTTGCTACATCCACACATTCCCTGTTTTATATCTTCGCACTTTGCAACCAGTGATCTCATACAATGTCCACCGTCCTACTAAATCACTTCCACCACCACCACCATCTTCAAAAGTGAAGAAGAACTTCCCACTAACCCCGGTTCCATGCGGCCCCCGAGCTGCAATGTCTCGTGGCCGTAAACTCATATGGCGCCCGAAACCAGCAGAAAACAAAGCTACGATCCCAAAACAACCACCGTTTGGAGGAAGAAAAAGGTGGAAGAATACAAGTGCTGACTATCACCAGACTTTGCCACTGGAATCCGAAACGACTTCTCTCATGATTAAGAACATTCCCAACAAATACACGTACTAGTAGTATATTTATTTATTTATTTATTTCACATTTATTACAAAACCCTTGCCTTCATTCTCTTTCTTTACAACATTTATTTATTCTTCTAATCATTGCAGGAGGGAGTTATTGATTCTCACTTTGGATAATCATTGCAAGAATGAGAACAACAAAACTACTGAGAATGAACCTATTTCTGCTTATGATCATGTTTATTTGCCCATAGATTTCAAGTAAGTTCGACTTTGTTCTGTTTGTTAAGTGTTTGTCTTTTCTTTTCTTTTATCTACCTTTTGGGATGGTAGGAGTCGAGTCAATGCTGGGTTTGCCTTTGTAAACTTTACAAATGCAAAAGCTGCTATCAAGTTTAAGGATGCGTTTCACGGGAAACGATGGGCCTTCTCCGACAGTCCAAAGGTTGCTGAGATTTCTCGGGCCAAGATTCAGGTATTTTTATTTTGATTTTTGAAGAAAAAATATTCATGAGTATTTGTGTTTATTAGGTTTTAATTTTCAGGGCATAAAAGCTATAATAAAAAACTGCCAGATGATGGATTTCAAGTGTGGATCAGATGAGGACTTGCCTGTGATCTTTGAACCTGCAAGAGATGGGTCGGGTCGGTGCGATTCCAAGATGTTTAAACTGGGTAAAAGTTTGTTAAGTGATTGATCATCGAAGCCGGTTTGTTTGAAAACAAGACTTCCTTTTTTTAGATTTAGGGTTTTAACTAGTTTAAAACAAAAAAAAAAACCCCATAAAGGGGTTAGTGGATCTAGATTTTAGGGTTTTAGTTTGAAGGTTGTGGTGGAACTGGACACCTATGCCTGCCTGCAGCAGATTAGCAGGGTGTTGAGGTCCACCCCATTTCATGTTCATGATCTTAAAAGATTTGATGTTGATGTCCTTGTTTGAAGACCAGAACAGTGTGTTTGATTGTTGCTGTTTTAATGTAACATATGCTTTTATTGACTTTTTTCTTACCTGCTATTGACTAAACGTTTAGAAAATTGATAAATTACTACATTTTGCTATACATCGAATGATTCCGGGTTTGAATCATAAACTTTGCATTTTAATAGAAAATAATAATTGGTTCGGCTTGGAGATATGTTTTGAGTCCTAACTCTAGTGTCATGCCGCATTGCCCTAGCATCACGAAGTGTTTATTTCCGTTAAAATAGTGCGGGTTTAAGCTCTACAATATGAGCATTGTGTGGATATTAATAGTAGATTTTTTGGGAAACCAGACAAAAAAAAAAAAACCCAAGGTGGCGGTGTGGTCGTGGAAGTGAAATCACACCCGATGATGGGTGTCGTCTTGTTTTCTGATTTAGATCTTGACTTTTACTGGTTTAGTTTGAATAATTTGTGTGTATATGTTGACGAGTGTTCATGTTGACGATGATGTATCATTGGCGAAGCTTCCCCCCCCCCCCCCCCAATTTTTCCGAAACCGGGGGTGGAAACATACGTTCATAACACTACGCATCGAAAAGTTCGAGGGGTCGGGCGCCCCCTCGGAGTACCACTAAGCTGCGCCCTGTATCAGATTTGGTTTTAGAATGGTGTTGGTGTTGCTTTCAACTGCTTCTGCCTTGCCACTGTTTGATTGTTTCTGTTTTAATGTAATAATAATAATAATAATAATAATAATAATAATAATAATAATAATAATAATAATATGCTTTGTGTATTGACTTTTCGTTTGATTGAGAAAGCATTTTGACCCGTTGGCAGGGTTTTTAAGTTTAACATGACCATTGGTTCAAAGTTCAAACGTAGTTTAGTGGTGCTATTATCCGTACATTCTATTCTATTTAAAATTACGTTTAACTAAAAGTCTTTTTAATGGAAGGTTTATCCAAACGTTACCACACATACATTTATTTGAAAAATATATAATAAAAACACTATTGAAAGTATATTTAATAAAACACCGTGAGAGCGGGAGGTTTGTTTGTATGTACATTGGGAGCATAAGGAAACCCTACTAACTATCCTTAACTAGCTGTATACAGTTCTTAGAAACAAGGGTATATTGGTATAAGGCTGGAGGGTGTGGGGGCGCCACTCCAGCCAACTCATCATCTATAATGTCCGCGGGAGGTTTGTTTGTATGTACATTGGGAGCATAAGGAAACCCTACTAACTATCCTTAACTAGCTGTATACAGTTCTTAGAAACAAGGGTATATTGGTATAAGGCTGGAGGGTGTGGGGGCGCCACTCCAGCCAACTCATCATCTATAATGTCCCGGGACGCTATACCTCCACACAGTGGCGAAGCTTGAAAAAAAAGTTCGGGGGGTCGGAAGGTAACAGACCTAAAAAAAATTTCTATCGTGTAGTTTCGAGGTGTATGTTCGGGTCGGACGTCGGTGATTCGATTCGGGTCGGGTCGGGTCAAACATTAATATCAAATAAAAAACGTTCTCAAACATTAAAACGTAAGCATTGTTTAACAAACAAACGAACAAAGACACCAAAACATTAAAAAGGAGATAGGAAGGTGGGCATCTGGTTCTCCTTGATGAGAATTATAGTTCTGCGCGTCTTCCCCTAAAACAAGTTTAGGGCAAAAATTCGAATCAATTTCACCCCTAATTTCAACCTAAATCACATAACTTGCAGCCCTAAATTAAACCGAAAGATAAAAAACACATACCTTTAACCTTATGAAGATTGAAGAAGTAGAACAAGAGTACAAGACCACAACAACGAGCAGCGTTTTGGCTTCTGTTCTCGAACAAGAAGCTGAAGTCGAACAGTTCTGGAACCTGCATTTTCCCCTCTTCTGCAGTTTTGGCTTGTGGCTTCTGTTCTTCTGGTCGATGTCCCAAAGTAAACGAATTTGGGTTTTTTTTATAGGGTGGGCTTTTAAGTTGGCCTATATAATGATTCGATTTGGGTTATATAATATGCATTCTAGTATTCTACCAAATATAATGATTTGGGCTATAATATTTGGGCTATATAAATAAAAAAATTAAAACTGGGGGGTCGAAAACGTATATACACCGGGGGGTCGAAAATGTATATACCTACAAAATCCTATACGAAACGTACATATATAACACTACTGACCGAAAAGTTCGGGGGGTCGGGCGCCCCCTCCCGCCCCTTAAATCCTGCGCCCCTGCCTCCACACCCTCGGATTTAGGGGGGGGGGGGGGTATAGGAGGGGCTCCATCATGGTAACTATGGAGAAGGGGCGCTATAGGAGGGGCCCACTTGATTTATAAACCAATGATTTTTTTTTTAAATTTTGTTTAATAGGGGGCTCAATCCACACCATGCAAATTAAAGGGGGCTCCATGGCTGAGGTGAATCCTAGGTGGCGCTGACGTTGCCTGATAAAGCCCCTAGGGGGCTCCAACCACACCCTTCAGCCTAAGGAGTGGTTAATCACTTGAGAGTGGTAAACTTAAAAATCAACCAATCAGAGTGTGTCACGTCAATCAGTGAAAAGTGTTTAAACTATGCTGAAAAGTGTTGGCAATGGTTAGACACTTGGTGAAGTGGTAAACTTTTTTTAAAAAAAGAAAAGAAAAAAGGTGTGATTGGTTGAGATGACATGGACCCTACCACACACACCCCCTCTCTCCTTCCTTCACCGCTTCGGCAACCCCTCACCGATTCATCAAAGTTTACCGCGCGGCAAAGGGGTCGGCGGAGGTGTTCCCGCGCGGCAAACACCCTTTGCCGCTCAACTTTGCCGACCACACCGGACGCCCTTATGCAATGGGATCATGTTGACTCTAAAGATGCAGACGTAGACGATAATTGAAGAATAGAAGACTGACGTGTAAGAAAAAGCCAACGTTCAATTGATTGTCCAACTAAAAACTCGTAACTGTATATTCTTGTGTAAGCTTAATTAAAAACACCCGAGATTTATTAGTGAATACTAATCGAAAGCACAAAATTAAAATAAACCGTATTTTGCAAGCAATTTAAGCACATAATGAAAACAAACATAAGTTAGCAAGCAATTTTTAACTTTTTTTTAGTTTCAAATTTTTTTTGGTTTTTAAAATTAACCTATTTTCTAAATCCAGGGAGATTTTTGATCGCGTAATAATACGCCCGAAGTAATTTTGCATGTATATACTGCATACACAGAATTGCATTTTAATAATTATTTATGGATTTCTACATCATTAAAGATTTCTGATGAGCTACTGATATCCTCGTAATTAGGCTAAAAGAGCAGCCTGTTTGGTAGGCTAAAGTGAACCTAAAAATGATAGACTGGCCCATATAGGGTTAAAGCCCAATAAAAAACTTTATAAATTGAAGAGGAGCGAACAAAGAAGACATGTTTTCTTCGAAAAATGTCCGGATAGTCCCTGTGTTTTGCTCAATTTTCACCTATAGTCTCTACAATTCTAAATTTACAGCTTTAGTTCCTAACTTTTGCATATTCGTTCTCGATTAGTCCCTAACGTGGATGGGGATTAGTTTTTAGTGTTAAGTGATTGTGGAATTACTAAAATGCCCTCGCTAATGAAAAATATTTAGAAACATTAAAAATAGAATTAATTCTTAAAAGTGGGTCCCACCACTTTCTTGAAATATAAAGCTAACTCATCTACCCCACCCCCACCCCACGCCTATCCCCTTCCTTCCCTCTGTCTTCCTGACAAACCCACCCCCACCGCTGTAACTCCGGCCAGGCACCCAACTTCGAGTACCAAAACCCCCCACCGATACAACAGTTCCATTTAAGTAGTAGTACCGCTACAATGGTGGACAACAACTAAAGCCTTCGAGACACAGCTTGAAAAGACCAAACACCTACCGGAATACATCTTCTACGACGGACCTCTGTTCGCCACTGGCCTCCCGCACTACGGCCACATCTTAGCCGGAACAATCAGGTACATCGTCACGCGCTACCAGACCATGACCGGCCACAACGTCACGCGCCGTTTCGGTAGGGCTGGTTACCGGTGGAGCATGAGATTGATGTGAAGTTAGGGATTAAGAGCAGAGAGGATGTGTTCAAGATGGGGGGATTGATATGTATAATGGGGAGTGTAGGAGTATTGTTACTAGATATGTTGGGGAATGGGAGAAGGTTATTACTAGGACTGGGTGGACTGATTTTAAGAATGATATAAGACTATGGATTAAAGTTTTTGTTGGACTCTGTATGCCCAAGACACATATTAAATTGATGTGTCTAGTACGTTATGATTCAAGTCGAGTCATACCCAATAACAAGCTAGACAAACACTTATATTATTTATTTGTGATATGATCAAACAAATAATTATTAACACTTACAATATTTAGAAATTGGTTTTCTAAATAATTACACTTGATAAACTAATAAATTATATGGATAATTTATTTTGAGAGAATATTTATTTTGTTATTTAATGGGTTAAATAACATTTTAAAAGGTTGTATAAAGTCTTGCATTTATGTAGTGTTATATTTATAAAAGTTATAAATATATAAACCAAGACTTGAATTTTATAAAAGAAATATGATTTTTTATAAAAAAGTGGCCCCCCCCCCCCTTTTGTCTTACCAAGATAAGATCTTGGTCCAATCACAATTCATGCTTTTGCATGTGTTAGAGAGGATTTGATTGGATGGTCTTTCCAAGACCATTTTGGTCCAATGAACTCTCATGCAATTGCATGGGGAAGAAGCTTGGTGATTGACCCAAAAAGAGGTGCACATCTCTCCTGAATATATAAACATTTTTTATGACAAAAATTGAGTAGAAGACTTGGATTAATCCTCTCAAATTTTCGGTCATAAGGGGTAATTCTCAAGTGTTCGGTTTTGATCCATAGTGTTAAAATCCTAGCTAGTCTCGTGGTTTTGTTGGAAGCTTGGGGTATACAAGCTTGAGGTCTTCTACACTTGAAGGCAACCGTTCAAGAAACATCATCCGTTTCATTATCCTATTACTCCAAGAAGGTAGTATTCTAAACACCCTATGGTTGTGCTCGAAAGTATGCATTTTCATATATGGATCCGGGTTTTGGGATTTTGCATATAAATGGTTTTATATCTTTTAAAAGTAACATGTTTTAAAACATTATTTCCGCTGCGTTTTTATTTCATATGGATGAAATCACTTTGATAAACATGTGAAAATCCCAACATTGGTATCAGAGCCGCTTATATGAGTGCATGCTTCATAGGATATGAAATTTTCGGGTTTCGGGTTTGGTTAAAACCCTATGGCCGAAATTTTATATATGGTTATCCTTTTGTTTTTCAAGATTATTTTAATACATGCATAAAAGTATCTTGAAAAATTATGTCATTTGGATGATTTGTTTGTTTGGACAAAAACCCACTTTTTCGGTTTTTTTCATTCTTGACCGAAAAGTAGGCTGTAAAAAGGAAACCATTTTGCTTCTTGAACTTTATATATGTGGATATATATATTTTGGTGTTCATAACCTAGCCATGACCTTGTGTGAATATGTTGAATGATTGTGTTATGATTTATATTTAATTATTTCAAAGGTTGTAATAATTAATTATTTTTGTTCTTCCATTTGTAAGTTATGTAATTTATTTATTTTCATTTGGTATGTAAGTAAATAGATTAGGTGCATTTTATTTTACTAGAAAATATGTATTAGGATATATTTTGTAAAAGAAGATGCACACAAAAATGCGGTTTTGGTTTTGGCTAATTTCGGGCCTAAAGGACTTCATAGTTCTTAACGGGATTTAAGCCCGATAACCAAAACACATTTTTTAAGTCCAAATGAGTTTGGAGCTGAATATAAAAGATATTTGGAAGACCAAAGAATGTGAAGAAATCACAACACAAGAAGAAGACTTGAAGCATTCGGATGTGGGATCAAGTGGGAGTTCAACGACACATTATTTGTGTCAATATTCACCCTTTAGGAAGGACCTTTTGGCACACTTGTTTCGGCTAACAAGTGTGGTCAAAATAGTTGGCTATGGTTATGCACCTAATGATATGTCTGTTGTGCTTGTGTGGTTGTTTATTTTGTTGTTTGATGATATTTGGATATGCATGCTTAACAAACTAATAATCAACAACAAGCTTAAAAATGGTTCTTTGAAAAATCATTAAAATAGGTTAATAAAAGGTTATTAAAAATTAATGATTTTATAATAAAATGGGTTTTATCAAAAAGAACCTTGAAAATTGATTTTCACTAAAGTACCAGGGATTTGAATGCATGCAAATATATGGTACATAAAGTTTTCTAAACTAGAATTTTGAAAACTCAAAATCCCTTTTATAAAACAAGTCAAACACCATCCTTTTATACAACACTCGAATCACTTGGGAACTCTTTTGTGGGATAAAGGTCACCTAACCACATTTGAGGGAACTTGTCTATTCGAGGTGGGTTTACCATGTTTGTGGGATAAAGGTCACCTAACCACTTATGTGTATAAACTCACACGTGTGTGTAAGTTGGACGACTTGATTTGGAAACCATGAACTTAGGGTCACCGAAGCATGGGGAACAAAGGTGTTGATGGGATTAAACATGCCAACTAAACATAAAGATGTTTAACCGATCCCATATGGCTAGAAGTTGCAAAGAGTTGCAATTGTCAAACGTTGACTACCTTGTTAATTTAAATAGAGGGATAAAGGTCACCTAACCAATATTTAAATGTAACGTTGGATTCCAGATTTTAATTATTAATTGTCTATGAGACACAAAAGGGTATTAATGATTAAAATATAATAATATCGAAAATACTAAAATTGAACCTTGTTAAATTTTGTAGATGGCCGCTAACAATATTACCCAAACCGTCCGTAACCTATCACTAAAAACAATCCTTAAAAAGGAACGTTTCAATCAAAACACTTTATGGATTAATATCGAAACTTAAGAATCGTTCTCAAGTAAGAAAATATATCCTATGTGTTAAACGATCCTAATCCCGATGAACATCTTATGGAAGATAAGGATGCCTATAACGATTGGATTAAGTATATTGAGGATACTATGCAAGTTGTCTCATGTTAGGAATTATGATTCCCGAAATTCAAAAGGGTTTTGAACATCATGAGCATACGACATGATTACCCAATTTTAGGAAATGTTCCTAAGGGTAGAACGCTTCGAAACGGTTCGAGCGCTTCATGCATGTCGAATGGAGGAAACCCAATCGGACTCATCTTATGTCTTTAAGATGAAAAGCCACATTGATCACCTCAAAAGGCTCAATATGGATAAAAGGGTTTTATCCATTCTAACGATCAATGAGGGTGGCAACTAGAAAGGGCATCACCCCGACACCAAAGCAAATGTTGAAAATGGAAACGGGTAATTCAAAGGGAAATGATTAGAAAGACTAAAGCGAAACCACCGAAACCAAAAGAGAAGAAGTCAAAGGTTGCCACGAACGATCCGTGCTTTGAGTATGGTGAGATAGGGCATTTGAAAAGGAATTGTCCAACCTATCTCAAAGAGTTGAAAAATAAGAGGGATGCAGGGCAAACATCAGGTACAATCTTAATGATACATATTGACCTTAATGATATTTCTTCTAACACATGGGTATTAGATACCGGATGTGTAACTCATATTTGCAATTCATTGCAAGAATTCAAAAGAAATAAGCATTACAAGAAAGGAGACTATGTTTTGAAACTTCCAAATGGTTTGGAAATTGTTTTAAAATGTTTTGAATGCTCCTAGTTTGACTAGGAACATTATTTAAGTTTCCCTTTTGAGACAATATGTTTTGATTTAAAGTTTGTAAACAATGACATTTATATTTCGATGAATGACATGTTTTACTTTAAAACTATGCCTTCAAATGGTAGTTATGAATTGGTTCATAATAATACATCATTTGATAGTTCAATGTACCAAGCAATCACCAACAAACTCAAAATGGATTTGAGTGAGACTTATCTTTGGCATTATCGCCTTGGTCATATAAACAGATGTCGTATGTAAACACTTCGAAAGAATGGTCTTTTGGAAATAAATAAAATTGGTTCATTTGATACATGTGAATCCTGTTTACAAGGTAAAATGACTAAGAAACCCTTTAGTGGGAAAGGGCAAAAGATTTATTAGGTATCATACATTCGAATGTATGTGATCCTTTTAAAGCCAATGACTAGGAATGGTGAAAGATACTTCATTACCTTTAACCAACGACTATAGTAGTTATGGTTATGTGTACTTGACACAAAGATGAAGTTTTGAAATGTTCAAAAACTTCAAAAGTGAAGTACAAAATCAACTCTTTTAAAGTTCTTCATTTTCGATAGAGGATGAGTCGAACTCTATTGAATATGGTTCGATCTATGATGGCTAGGAGCGCATTATCTCTATCATTATGGGGTTACGCTTTGCTCTCCATGGCTCATATATTAAATATGGCCTAAACCAAGAAAGTGGATAAGACAGCTTCTGAAATATGGCATGGAAGGGCTCCATCATTATCATATTGAAGGTATGGGGTTGTGAAGCTTAAGTGAAGTAATACACCCCAAACAAATTCGAAGTACGATCCACTAAGTGTATCTTTGTTGGATATCCTAAAGATGGTATAGGATATTTCTATGATCCAACAGAGCAAAAGGTATTTGTTGCTTTAAAATCTAAGTTCCTTGCGAAAGGAGTTAGTAGAACAGTGGAACTTGATAAGGATCGAGAACCACAAGCCGATACACATTTGGTTAATACTAGCACTCAACAAGAGGTTGTTGAAAATGATCAAGTGGTTGATCAATACACACAAAACGTTCACATATCTGGTAGAATTAGTAGTCCACCTGAAAGATATGGATTTTTCATGGATGGATGCTACGTGGTAGATTCAGGTGAATCAACCACATACCATGATGCAATGTCAAAATCCGATTATGACAAATGGCTTGAAGCCATGAACGTAGAGATGCAATCCATGTATGACAACCAAGTATGGGAATTGGTTGTGCCGTCTCTTAACTCCAAAATAGTTGGAAGTAAGTGGGTTTTCAGGATGAAAACCGATATGCATGGTAACTTGGATACTTGTAAAGCAAGACTTGTAGCAAAAGGTTTCACTCAAGCTCAACGGGTTGATTATGATGAGACCTTTTCGCCTGTGGCGATGCTAAAGTCGATCAGGATATTATTTGCCATAGCTGCATATTATGACTATGAGATCTGGCAATTGGATGTCAAAACGGCTTTTCTTAATGGATATCTTGATGAAGATGTCTATATGGTTTAGCCTGAAGGTTTTGTCGATCCAAAACATCCTAACAAAGTATGCAAGTTAAATAAATCAATCTATGGATTGAAATAAGCATCTAGAAGTTGGAATCACCGTTTTGATGAAGAGATTAGGGAATATGGATTCATCAAGAACGTCGATGAAGCTTGTGTGTATAAGAAGGCTAGTGGGAGCATCATCACTTTATTAGTATTATATGTTGATGACATTCTACTATTTGGAAATAACATTCCAACCATGGAAGGTGTAAAAGCATGGCTTGGAAGTTATTCTTCCATTAAGGATCTTGGTGAAGTCGCCTATATTTTGGAATAAATATCTATAAGGATAGGTCAAGGCGCTTGATAGGTTTAAACCAAAGTGCATTGACAAAGTCTTGAAAAGGTTCAAGATAAAGAACTCTATGAAAGGTTTGGTACCTATTCAAGAGAGGACAATATTGAGTGCGTCTCAATGTCCAAGCTCAAAGGATGAGCAAGAAAGAATGAAAGGAATCCCATATGCGTCTGCTATAGGATTCATTATGTATGTAATAATATGCACTAGACCGGACATGTCATGCGCATTAAGCATGACGAGAAGAAACCAGCAAGTAACGGTCATTGGGTGACTGTTATAAATACATTGAAATACCTCAGAAGGACTAAGGATATATTTCTAATATATAGATCTGGTGAGAAGAACTCGTTGTAAAGGGTTACAGGGATGCGAGTTTCGAAATTCGTTGTAAAGGGTTACATGGATACGAGTTTCCAAACTAATCGAGATGGTTCTCGATCACAGTCAGGGTAACATTGTCCACTACAAAATCAGAATACATCGCCGCTTCATTGATCGAGATAATTCATATGGAATAGCCACTTGAATTATTGCCGATCTAGGGGTAGTCCATACCATTCAGGACCCCTAGAGATCTTTGTGATAACGAAGGTGCGATTGCTTAAATCAAGGAACCTCGTGTACATCGAAAGACTAGGCACATTGAGCGGAATTTCAACTACATAAGGGATGAAGTTGAAAAAGGAAAAGATATGTATTCGCAAAGTTCACACTGATCAAAATATTGCGGATCCACTCACGAAGCTCCTTGAACGGGCAAAGCATGGAGGGTCATACTTGTGCCTAAGGACTTCGATATTCTAGTGATTGGATTTGATCTATTTTGTATTTGGATATTGGAACAACTGTTATTATAACTCTTTATGGTATTTTGAGTTATGTTCCATTTTAGCATGTTTAAATCCGTGAATAAGTTACTTATTCTAAATGTTCGTAGTCGATCATACTTGTGGGAACAAATATGAATGTAAGACTATTATGAACTAGGATTGGTAGATATTCATTAGGTATGAATATAGAGCAAAGTGTTGCTTCCAAAGTTCATAGATATTTGTGGGATACAAATATTGGACTGACTCGCTCTCAAATCTTACTGCATGGAATCATTTGTAATTGATCATAAGTAAATTTGAGTAAAGGAGAATATCATAGTATCCTCAGACCTGAGATACATATTGGGTCTTGATATTCACCAAATATTGTACCTTGACTTATTTCTTCGCTGTTAGTAATATGACAGTACATAAGGCTAAGCTCAGGTGTGGTACAAGGTGATTGTGAGAGACGTATGTAGTCAAGATGGGATTTGTTCCTCTTATCCGTTGAGAGTAAGATGTCTAAGGCCTGCTAAAGTTAAATCAACAAAGAGTGATCACTCTATGTCTCTGGATTTGACATGACATCTGTAACGAAAGGATAAATGATAGATTCACCTAAATCATGTTCAAGTAAGGGACTTGAAAGGGATGATGTTATTGAATGGAAAATATAGTCATACGTATTGGGGGTAGTAAACCGTAGTTAGGCGTCATTTACTGCTTGCATCAATCTTCTATGTATCTTGTGCAAGTGGGAGATTGTTGGACTCTGTATGCCCAAGACACATATTAAATTGTTCAAGTAAGGGACTTGAAAGGGATGGTGTTTGTTGGAAGCTTGGGGTATACAAGCTTGAGGTCTTCTACACTTGAAGGCAACCGTTCAAGAAACATCATCCTATTACTCCAAGAAGGTAGTATTCTAAACACCCTATGGTTGTGCTCGAAAGTATGCATTTTCATATATGGATCCGGGTTTTGGGATTTTGCATATAAATGGTTTTATATCTTTTAAAAGTAACATGTTTTAAAACATTATTTCCGCTGCGTTTTTATTTCATATGGATGAAATCACTTTGATAAACATGTGAAAATCCCAACAGTTTTATGGGTGTTTTTGGAGTTAATTTAAGAAGAATTTGGTGTACAGAGGGTTTAAGTTAGTGGTTTTGATTTAATTGTATGTTTCTTGTTTGTTTAATTCGATATACGGTGAATGGCATGTTGTTTACATGTATACTAACGTTAGCTTAATCTAATTTTGACAACTGCATTGCACATTGTATTCGTTAGTGTCGATTGAAGCTATGCTTATGTAACAGTGGGGGGTTTTGGTGCTTGGAGTTGGGTGGGCGGCTGGTGTAACAACCCACTTTTGGAAAGTCAAGATTGAAGTCAAAGGAAGAAAAGATTGCTAATTGCGATCTATCACTCCTTGCTTAATTTCTGATTTGACTTCTTTGACTTGTAATCGAATCTTTATTTTATTTGCTTTAGTTGTATTATGTGGAGTATCTGTGAATAATCTAGGTTTAATCGCATGTTAATCGCTAAACGACTTATCGGTAATCGCATCGCTATCGCAACTCGAATTATGTGTTCTGAATATTTTTTTACGTATGTGTGCTATTAGGTGTTACTTGTGCATGTTATGTTTATGTTGAGGTGTTTAATCGCAATCGCAATTCTATCACATCGCAATCTAATCGCAAACGCTAAACGCAAGTTAATTATAGTGATTGTATGGTAGATATAGTAGTTAAGTTATTTGTGTGACTATTGGGAAATACTATCGCATCGCTCACTCGAATCGCATCGCAACGCTTAACACACAAATCGAAACGACAAAACTCAACGCGCCGGACACCTTGATCGAGTGGCCGTCCGATCGGATCGCCGTCCGATCGGTGACATACTCGACACTTAGGCCCTTTCCATTTTGGGAAACCCTATAAATACCCTCCTGTCACATCATTTGTGATGTGACAGCTCTCCTCACTCGACCAGCCGCACTCAAGCCTCCTTTCTCTCGATTTCTCGCGATTCTTGTAAGTTTTCAACCTAAATCTTGTACTTCTATGATCTTGATGCGTGCGAAGTGTTATATATATTAGGTGTATATTTTAAGCCCCTTTAACACTTATTTTTAGCCAAGTTTTAAATTTATAAAACACGATATTTTACTAACACTAAACACACATATGGGCAAGTGCACCCATCGTGAGTGTAGTATAGCATTGGTAAGATACCGAGGTCGTCCAAGGACACAAGAGCTTTTAGTACCGGTTTATCCTCAACGTCTAATCAAAATAAAAAGTTTAGAAAAATGTTTTAAACTAAGAAAGATAAAAACTAACTAAAATGCTGAAAATAAAAATAAAAATAAAACAGATAGACAAGATGAATCACTTGGTTCCGACTCGTATCTAGTATAACCTTTGATTATTTCCGCACTTTTGCACATAATTAAGAGATTATCTTAGTTATTGTAGTAGGCCCCTCTTTTGAAGGTGACGTTACCCTCACCCCAGTAGTTTGAGTCAGCAAGGATACAATCCTAAAAGGGTGGATTATTGGAAGATAATGAATTAAGTGTAACAACTCTCATCAAAAGTACTATTTAATATATTAATTAGTAAAAAAGGAAACCCTAATTGAGACACCCGAGTGATTCTGAACAAACCCTAAAATTTTCAGAATTTTCAGAATCAGGATTAGGGCCCCTAAAACTCAAGGGGGGGGGGGGTAAACCCTAGTGGACGATTATCCACTTAAATCGTTGTCAAGTAACTAAAATTCGAGTATGTCAACTCAGCTAAGCTAGTTTCAGTCGTGGCTACCCTATAGTCTATTTTGATTCCATACGGACCGCAACACTCTCAACCATACGGTCCGTAAGCAGTCATACGGACCGCAACGTTGATAAGCTTACGGTCCGTAAGCTAGCCAAATTTCACCTATAAATAGCAGGCTGTGGCACTTGAATTCTGAACATTTTACGACGAAAGAATTCCATTCACACACTGTATTACGTACTGTTATTCCGAAATTACACCCCCGGGTATCGAAATTCTGCTACAAAACAGGGTATTAGCACAATCGCTGCTACGATTCATTTATCCGACGATCAAGATATCCAATGCATGTTTAAATGCCGCCCACATTAGGGTTATACTTTATCGTTCGTCATTAATTTGACGGATTGTCGTTAATTCGATAGGTAAAGTATTATACTTTATCGTTCGTTGATAATTCAACGGATCATCGTTAATTCGATGGGTAAAGTATTATACCTTGTCGTTCATTGTTAATTCAATGGATCATCGTTAATTCGATGGACAAAGTATTGCATTTTGACATTTATTGTGATAATTTGATCTCGTAAATTATCGTAATTGCTGGATTGATTACTAACCCAGTTTTGTGTGCATTATTTATATTAGGTTAACAAGGCTAAATCATAGATTAGACTCTGACCATATTAAATCAGCAATGTGAGTCATTCTCCTTTTCTCACAGTTTGTGAGTCATTCTCTCTTTTTTATCAAATCTATTTACAAAATCATGTTTTATTCAAAGTTATAATTACGGGGATTAAGTCTTTGTAATCACCAAGTTACAGCCGGTATGTGGGGTTTTGTATACATTACTTGATAATCGTCACCATTGGGGCAGCCAATGGGGGATATGACCATAGTCACAGACACCATTGGACGAATGGGCCAATGGGTCGAGTGGCAAGTACCGTGGGTAGTTGGATTGATATCAGAAACATTGTAATCGCTCTTAATACTGTAAATTATAACAAATGAGTCATTTTAATAAATAGAATGATTCACTCAGTATTTCCCGCTGACAAAACCTTTTTCAAACATGTTTCAGGTGATCTGTTGTAATTCAGGAAAAGTGCTGGGGAGCATTTCAAGCTTAAGATAGTGGCTCAATATAAAATAAATAAATGATTTTGTAATATCACACTTTTATAGTAAAAATATAATATTGTAAATTATCGGGGTTTTATCCCGAATTGTGAAATAAATAATCGGGGAAAAATTTTAGCTTTAAGCGATCCTGTTTCCGCTGTTAAACTCAATTAAATCAATACCGCAGTATTTCTGTCCCGCGGCTCTTGAAACGGGTCAAACCGGGTCGAGGGTCGTGACAGAAAAAGGTGGTATCAGAGCCACTGGGTTAAGCTGATTAAGTATTTAGAAATACTCAATTTTTCCTGATTACAGCCACTGGGTTAAGCTGATTAAGTATTTAGAAATACTCAATTTTTCCTGATTACAGCCACTGGGTTAAGCTGATTAAGTATTTAGAAATACTCAAATTTTTCCTGATTACAGCCACTGGGTTAAGCTGATTAAGTATTCAGAAATACTTAATTTTTCCTGATTACTATTATGTGATTATTTGTATTATTAACCGATTATTTGATTATTTGTTAGTTACAGTATGGGTAAGAAAAAGCTGTCAAGCATTTATCTTAAATTAGAGAAATCATCTAATGAAAAAGGAAGTTCATCCCGAACCAAATCCTTGAGTCAGTCTGAAATTCCTGAAGAAGGAATATTCGTGCGAAAGGCACAATACGAGGAATCACTTTCTCCTCGAAGGAGGGAAATGATTATTAAGAAAAGTAAAGAGAAAATCCGAGAAAGGAGGATTAAACGGGAAACTCAGGAATTAATTGATAAATCACCTTGGGAAGATAAACTAGATGAGAAATGGGCTAATTTATATATGCTTGCCACCGTAGCAGAAAATATAAATCTTTAAAGATTAGCACCCTACTCTCACAATCTAGAAACCTTGTGTGATAAATAAAATTTGAAAAACTAAGTATGTTTATCAGTATCTTTGTAAACAACTAGTACATTGTGTGTAATAAATTACAAAGTTATTTGTAAATTTTAACTTAGTATTTTATGCATTTTGCATATATGCTACATCAGCATGAGTGAAATATCCGAAGATTTTCAGAATCTTAATCTGTATCCCGTAACTGTCGAAGCTTCCAAAGAATATACTAGCTACTATCCCGATATTGAACAACCAGTAGAATTCAAGGTTCCACCCCTGAGCAAGCCAAAACAGAAGAAAAGAACTTATGTAGGATGGAGGAAAATCCGTAAGAAGAAGCCAGCTAAGAAACTGCCCAAAATAAATAATCCTTTGAAAAAGGAAAAAGAAATTATAATTGGAGAGAGTTCTGAATCACAGGAAATGGAAACTGGAGACAAAGAGAAGGATAAGGAAATAGAAATACCGATGGAGGAGATTACTAAAGAAGTAATAATGGAAGTTGGGCAAGGGTCTATACCAGTTCAGAGAGAAATTGGAGAGAGTTCCAATCCAACCCAGGAAAGAACTTTTCAAGATGAGATAGACTTCCTGTTGGCAAGCTGTGAAACCATTCAGCCTGTCAATAATAATAATAATAATATTTTTAATTATTCTCTTGGAAACCAACTCCCTATGAATTGGGAACCAGCAATTCCAGATCCAATAGTCCACTCCCAACCCATAGGAATGGACGAATGGTGGACAAACGATTGGCAATTTCAAAATATTGTCAACGATCCATACTCTTTTCTTCCACAATTCGATCCAGAACCATTACCTAATCCACCCATGAGCAATGAAAACATGGCCGAACTTCTCCACTTTGGCGAAGAGTTGTTTGATGCTGGAACTAGAATCAGGAGATAGGTGGACAGATTGCTTGGAAGTACGACGAGAGGGAAATGCGTTTTTAAAACAGCAAGTAACGAGAGATAGTAACAATGATAAAATGGTAGTTGTATAATAGTACTAATAAAGTTAGTCTGTAAATAATCAATAAAACTCTGTATGATATCTGTGAGTAATGATGCATGTTATGATAGATATATAAATGAAATCGAAAGATCGATTGTTTTGACTATATCTGTATTATACAATTTTCTGATTGTTTGTATA
This sequence comes from Helianthus tuberosus, assembly GCA_030545235.1. Taxonomy (NCBI): domain Eukaryota; kingdom Viridiplantae; phylum Streptophyta; class Magnoliopsida; order Asterales; family Asteraceae; genus Helianthus; species Helianthus tuberosus. The sequence goes on from CM060410.1 coordinate 95,202,527, forward strand.
TAATTATTATTTATCAGTTACTAATAAAATTTATATATATACATTATCAGATGGCAAACAGTGATAATGAACCTATTAATGAAGTTAATCATTCTGAACAACATTCAAGAGATCAATATATGACTCGGCAAGATATCGAAAACATTGTTGCTCAAGGGATAGCCAATGCTATTCCAACATTCGTTGCTGCTATAAAGAATCCGATCGAACCGCAACAGATTGTTCCTAGCAAACAAATTACTGAAGATAACTTCAGTAATAGTGTAAATGGAGGCAATAAGCATGATAATCATAATAAGGAACCACATCAAGCTCCATTACCCAAGAAAATGAAAACTGCAACGCCTGGTTGCACTTTCAAAGAATTTCTTGCTTGTAAACCCACTGAATTTGCAGGCAATGAAGGAGCAACTGCATCACTGCGTTGGTTAGAGAAAACCGAAGCAGTCATTGCAATAAGTAAATGTGGTAAAGATGATAAGGTCATGTATTCATCCAATCTGTTCAAAGAAGGAGCACTCGAGTGGTGGAATACTGTGTTACAATCAAAAGGAAGAGCAATAGCTTATGCTATGACTTGGGAAGAATTTAAGGGTTTGGTGGAAAGAAAATTCTGTCCTGAGTATGAGAAGGAACAGATGACGAATAAGTTTCTAAATCATCGGATGATGAGTGTTGATTGTCGTGGTTATACCTCGACATTCTTTGAATATGCAAGAGTGGTACCAACATTGGCTTCGCCAGAACCGGTACTTATTTCTCGCTATATTTGGGGACTAATTAGCGAAATCCGTAATATTGTTAAAGCTGCGAGACCTCGCACTATTGACGATGCGGTAGAATTAGCCAACACTCTGACCGATGAATTGGTGCGCACAAGAGATGAAGATAGGAAGAAGGCACTAGCTCAGAAAATTACCCAAGGATTTCGTGTGGGTAATAATAACAGCTTCAAGAGAAAAGGGACAGGACAATCTCCAGGTCCGTCATTCTGCAGGAAATGCAAAAAGAAACATTATGGAAGATGCGATATCACTTGCAATTTTTGCAAAGCTGTAGGACATCGTGAAGAGAACTGCAAAAAGAAAACAGTAATCTGTTTTAATTGTGGTGAAGCGGGACATTATAAAACAGAATGTCCTAAATTGGTCAAACCAGTAGATAACAAACCTAAGGCGACAGAAGGAACTACTAAGAAGAATGCCAGGGCATTTCAGCTGACCACTCAAGAAGCCGAACTTATTCCAGATGTGATAGCGGGTACGTTCTTAGTTCACAACGTATATGCGAAAGTATTATTTGACTCTGGTGCAAACCAAAGTTTTATAAATACTTCATTCTGTCAAGCTCTTAGTTTACCTTTAACCAATATTAGGCAGATTTTTACCGTTGAAACCGCAGACGGAAATTCAGTTATAATAGATAAAGTTTTGCAAGAAGGAAACATAGAACTTCTAGGATATAAATTCTCTGCAAGACTATTGCCGATGAATTTAGCTGAGTTTGATGTTGTATTAGGAATGGATTGGTTAGTAGCCAACCATGCTAGAATCCTTTGTGATCAGAATTCCATAGAAATTCAATCACCTACCGGAGAAGTGATTAGGATTACAGGAGATAAACCCCGGAAACCCATGAAATTCATATCAGTAATGAAAGTTGCTAATTATGAACGAAAACAAGGAATAGTGTATATGATTTCAGTAATCATTAGCACTAAGGGAAAAGATCTAAAGGAAATACCAGTAGTATCGGAATACTCTGATATATTTCCAGAAGATTTACCAGGATTACCTCCAGATAGGGAAGTAGAATTTAGAATTCATTTAATTCCAGGAACTACACCGATAGCCAAGGCACCTTATCGGTTAGCACCCACAGAAATGTTAGAATTGAAAAAGCAATTAGATGAATTACTAAGTAAAGGATTCATACAACCTAGCTCATCCCCTTGGGGAGCGCCAGTGTTGTTCGTGAAGAAAAAGGATGGTTCAATGAGAATGTGTATCGATTATAGGGAATTGAATAAGGTTACAATTAAGAATCGATATCCATTACCTAGGATTGATGATATTTTTTGATCAACTTCAGGGGGCTAGATATTTTTCTAAGATAGATTTACGCTCTGGATATCATCAATTGAAGGTACAAGAAGAAGACATACCTAAGACTGCTTTCAGAACTAGGTATGGTCATTACGAGTTTACAGTCATGCCATTCGGGTTAACGAATGCACCTGCAGCATTCATGGACATGATGAATAGGATCTGTAAACCGTATTTGGATAAATTTGTAATTGTTTTCATAGACGATATACTTATTTATTCCAAAAGTCAAACAGAGCATTGTGAACATCTTCATGCACTCTTAACTTTGTTAAGAAAAGAAAAGTTGTACGCCAAATTCTCGAAGTGTGAATTTTGGCTAAAGGAAGTACAATTTTTAGGACACATGGTGAATCATGAAGGTATTCATGTAGATCCTGCTAAGATAGAGGCAATTACCAAATGGAAGGTTCCACAAACAGCAATGGAAATTAGAAGTTTTATAGGTTTAGCTGGGTATTATAGACGGTTTATTAAGGATTTTTCTAAGATAGTCGTACCATTAACTAAGTTAACCTGTAAAGCCACTAAGTTTGAATGGGGATCTAAACAGGAAGAAGCCTTTAGGATTTTGAAACAGAAACTAACCCATGCACCAATCTTAGCTTTACCAGAAGGAACTGAAGATTTTGAAGTATATTGTGATGCTTCAAAATTAGGATATGGATGTGTGCTTATGCAACGCAAAAAGGTAATTGCGTACGCATCAAGGCAGTTGAAAAAGTACGAAGAGAATTATACGACTCATGATTTAGAATTAGGAGCCGTAATTTTTGCCCTTAAGATTTGGAGACACTATCTTTACGGAAGTAAATTTACTGTCTACACTGACCACAAAAGTTTAAAATACATATTTGGGCAAAAAGAGTTAAACATGAGGCAAAGGAGATGGATGGAAATCTTAAGTGACTACGACTGTGATATTCAGTATCACGAAGGAAAGGCAAATGTAGTTGCAGATGCCTTAAGTCGTAAGTATTATGAGAAACAACGAAGGGTTCGTGCTCTCAGATTAAATCTACAAATAGATTTAATGGAACAATTGAAGAATGTTCAAACTACAGCAATCAAGGATGATGCTGAAGGGATGAAAGGACGAATCAAGGAATTAGAGCAAGGAGCAGATGGAATTTGGAGATTCCATAAAAGTAGAATTTGGGTACCTAAGCAGGGAGACTTAAGACCTAAGATTTTAGAAGAAGCTCATAAATCTAGGTACACTATGCACCCAGGAAACAATAAGATGTACCAAGATTTAAGGAAGAACTTCTGGTGGATAGGAATGAAAAAGGACATAGCCAGCTATGTTTCTAAATGTCTTACTTGTTCACAAGTTAAGGCAGAACATCAGAAACCTTCAGGATTACTACAACAGTTAGAGATGCCAGTATGGAAATGGGAACTTATAACAATGGATTTTGTTACTAAGTTACCTAAAACCAGAAAAGGTAATGATGCGATTTGGGTAATTGTGGATCGATTAACCAAATCAGCTCACTTTCTACCTATGAAAGAAACCTTTAGTATGGAAAGACTGGCTAAATTGTATGTAGATGAAGTTGTATCCTTACATGGAGTTCCACTCTCCATTGTTTCGGATAGAGATAGTCGTTTTACTTCCCATTTCTGGAAAAGTTTCCAGCAAGCTATGGGAACTCGACTAAATTTAAGCACTGCATATCATCCACAAACAGATGGACAAAGTGAAAGGACGATCCAAACTCTAGAAGACATGCTCCGAGCATGTGTAATAGACTTTGGTGGAAGTTGGGATGATCACTTACCATTAATTGAATTCTCCTATAACAATAGTTATCACTCAAGCATTGAAACTGCTCCATTCGAGGCACTGTATGGAAGAAAGTGCAGAACTCCCGTTTGTTGGGCAGAAATCGGAGAAAGTCAATTATCAGGACCTGAAATAGTGCAAGAAACAACTGATAAGATTACTCAAATCAAGGAAAGATTGAAGACGGCTCGAGATCGTCAGAAGAGTTATGCAGATAATAGAAGCAAGCCGTTAGAATTCCAAGTTGGAGACCGAGTACTGTTGAAAGTTTCTCCTTGGAAAGGAGTAGTCAGATTTGGAAAGAAAGGAAAGCTAAGTCCAAGGTACGTAGGACCATTTTCAGTGATCCAACGTATAGGATCAGTAGCTTATCGTTTACAATTACCAGAAGAATTATCTGGAGTACATAATGTATTTCATGTATCCAATCTCAAGAAATGCTTATCAGATGAATCTCTGGTAGTACCTCTTCGAGATATAGAGGTAAACGAAAAGTTGAAATTTGTTGAGAAACCTCTTCAAATTGAGGATCGAAAGATCAAGTTTCTCAAACACAAACGACTAGTTTTAGTCAAAGTCAAGTGGGATTCAAAGAGGGGAGCTGAATACACTTGGGAACTGGAATCAGAAATGAAGAAGAAGTATCCACACTTATTCCAGTAAATCTCGAGGACGAGATTTTTCTTAAGGTGGGTAGAATGTAACAACTCTCATCAAAAGTACTATTTAATATATTAATTAGTCAAAAAGGAAACCCTAATTGAGACACCCGAGTGATTATGAACAAACCCTAAAATTTTCAGAATTTTCAGAATCAGGATTAGGGCCCCTAAAACTCAAGGGGGGGGGGGGGGTAAACCCTAGTGGACGATTATCCACTTAAATCGTTGTCAAGTAACTAAAATTCGAGTATGTCAACTCAGCTAAGCTAGTTTCAGTCGTGGCTACCCTATAGTCTATTTTGATTCCATACGGACCGCAACACTCTCAACCATACGGTCCGTAAGCAGTCATACGGACCGCAACGTTGATAAGCTTACGGTCCGTAAGCTAGCCAAATTTCACCTATAAATAGCAGGCTGTGGCACTTGAATTCTGAACATTTTACGACGAAAGAATTCCATTCACACACTGTATTACGTACTGTTATTCCGAAATTACACCCCCGGGTATCGAAATTCTGCTACAAAACAGGGTATTAGCACAATCGCTGCTACGATTCATTTATCCGACGATCAAGATATCCAATGCATGTTTAAATGCCGCCCACATTAGGGTTATACTTTATCGTTCGTCATTAATTTGACGGATTGTCGTTAATTCGATAGGTAAAGTATTATACTTTATCGTTCGTTGATAATTCAACGGATCATCGTTAATTCGATGGGTAAAGTATTATACCTTGTCGTTCATTGTTAATTCAATGGATCATCGTTAATTCGATGGACAAAGTATTGCATTTTGACATTTATTGTGATAATTTGATCTCGTAAATTATCGTAATTGCTGGATTGATTACTAACCCAGTTTTGTGTGCATTATTTATATTAGGTTAACAAGGCTAAATCATAGATTAGACTCTGACCATATTAAATCAGCAATGTGAGTCATTCTCCTTTTCTCACAGTTTGTGAGTCATTCTCTCTTTTTATCAAATCTATTTACAAAATCATGTTTTATTCAAAGTTATAATTACGGGGATTAAGTCTTTGTAATCACCAAGTTACAGCCGGTATGTGGGGTTTTGTATACATTACTTGATAATCGTCACCATTGGGGCAGCCAATGGGGGATATGACCATAGTCACAGACACCATTGGACGAATGGGCCAATGGGTCGAGTGGCAAGTACCGTGGGTAGTTGGATTGATATCAGAAACATTGTAATCGCTCTTAATACTGTAAATTATAACAAATGAGTCATTTTAATAAATAGAATGATTCACTCAGTATTTCCCGCTGACAAAACCTTTTTCAAACATGTTTCAGGTGATCTGTTGTAATTCAGGAAAAGTGCTGGGGAGCATTTCAAGCTTAAGATAGTGGCTCAATATAAAATAAATAAATGATTTTGTAATATCACACTTTTATAGTAAAAATATAATATTGTAAATTATCGGGGTTTTATCCCGAATTGTGAAATAAATAATCGGGGAAAAATTTTAGCTTTAAGCGATCCTGTTTCCGCTGTTAAACTCAATTAAATCAATACCGCAGTATTTCTGTCCCGCGGCTCTTGAAACGGGTCAAACCGGGTCGAGGGTCGTGACAGAAAAAGGTGGTATCAGAGCCACTGGGTTAAGCTGATTAAGTATTTAGAAATACTCAATTTTTCCTGATTACAGCCACTGGGTTAAGCTGATTAAGTATTTAGAAATACTCAATTTTTCCTGATTACAGCCACTGGGTTAAGCTGATTAAGTATTTAGAAATACTCAAATTTTTCCTGATTACAGCCACTGGGTTAAGCTGATTAAGTATTCAGAAATACTTAATTTTTCCTGATTACTATTATGTGATTATTTGTATTATTAACTGATTATTTGATTATTTGTTAGTTACAGTATGGGTAAGAAAAAGCTGTCAAGCATTTATCTTAAATTAGAGAAATCATCTAATGAAAAAGGAAGTTCATCCCGAACCAAATCCTCGAGTCAGTCTGAAATTCCTGAAGAAGGAATATTCGTGCGAAAGGCACAATACGAGGAATCACTTTCTCCTCGAAGGAGGGAAATGATTATTAAGAAAAGTAAAGAGAAAATCCGAGAAAGGAGGATTAAACGGGAAACTCAGGAATTAATTGATAAATCACCTTGGGAAGATAAACTAGATGAGAAATGGGCTAATTTATATATGCTAGCCACCGTAGCAGAAAATATAAATCTTTAAAGATTAGCACCCTACTCTCACAATCTAGAAACCTTGTGTGATAAATAAAATTTGAAAAACTAAGTATGTTTATCAGTATCTTTGTAAACAACTAGTACATTGTGTGTAATAAATTACAAAGTTATTTGTAAATTTTAACTTAGTATTTTATGCATTTTGCATATATGCTACATCAGCATGAGTGAAATATCCGAAGATTTTCAGAATCTTAATCTGTATCCCGTAACTGTCGAAGCTTCCAAAGAATATACTAGCTACTATCCCGATATTGAACAACCAGTAGAATTCAAGGTTCCACCCCTGAGCAAGCCAAAACAGAAGAAAAGAACTTATGTAGGATGGAGGAAAATCCGTAAGAAGAAGCCAGCTAAGAAACTGCCCAAAATAAATAATCCTTTGAAAAAGGAAAAAGAAATTATAATTGGAGAGAGTTCTGAATCACAGGAAATGGAAACTGGAGACAAAGAGAAGGATAAGGAGATAGAAATACCGATGGAGGAGATTACTAAAGAAGTAATAATGGAAGTTGGGCAAGGGTCTATACCAGTTCAGAGAGAAATTGGAGAGAGTTCCAATCCAACCCAGGAAAGAACTTTTCAAGATGAGATAGACTTCCTGTTGGCAAGCTGTGAAACCATTCAGCCTGTCAATAATAATAATAATAATATTTTTAATTATTCTCTTGGAAACCAACTCCCTATGAATTGGGAACCAGCAATTCCAGATCCAATAGTCCACTCCCAACCCATAGGAATGGACGAATGGTGGACAAACGATTGGCAATTTCAAAATATTGTCAACGATCCATACTCTTTTCTTCCACAATTCGATCCAGAACCATTACCTAATCCACCCATGAGCAATGAAAACATGGCCGAACTTCGCCACTTTGGCGAAGAGTTGTTTGATGCTGGAACTAGAATCAGGGAGATAGGTGGACAGATTGCTTGGAAGTACGACGAGAGGGAAATGCGTTTTTAAAACAGCAAGTAACGAGAGATAGTAACAATGATAAAATGGTAGTTGTATAATAGTACTAATAAAGTTAGTCTGTAAATAATCAATAAAACTCTGTATGATATCTGTGAGTAATGATGCATGTTATGATAGATATATAAATGAAATCGAAAGATCGATTGTTTTGACTATATCTGTATTATACAATTTTCTGATTGTTTGTATATAATTATTATTTATCAGTTACTAATAAAATTTATATATATACATTATCAGATGGCAAACAGTGATAATGAACCTATTAATGAAGTTAATCATTCTGAACAACATTCAAGAGATCAATATATGACTCGGCAAGATATCGAAAACATTGTTGCTCAAGGGATAGCCAATGCTATTCCAACATTCGTTGCTGCTATAAAGAATCCGATCGAACCGCAACAGATTGTTCCTAGCAAACAAATTACTGAAGATAACTTCAGTAATAGTGTAAATGGAGGCAATAAGCATGATAATCATAATAAGGAACCACATCAAGCTCCATTACCCAAGAAAATGAAAACTGCAACGCCTGGTTGCACTTTCAAAGAATTTCTTGCTTGTAAACCCACTGAATTTGCAGGCAATGAAGGAGCAACTGCATCACTGCGTTGGTTAGAGAAAACCGAAGCAGTCATTGCAATAAGTAAATGTGGTAAAGATGATAAGGTCATGTATTCATCCAATCTGTTCAAAGAAGGAGCACTCGAGTGGTGGAATACTGTGTTACAATCAAAAGGAAGAGCAATAGCTTATGCTATGACTTGGGAAGAATTTAAGGGTTTGGTGGAAAGAAAATTCTGTCCTGAGTATGAGAAGGAACAGATGACGAATAAGTTTCTAAATCATCGGATGATGAGTGTTGATTGTCGTGGTTATACCTCGACATTCTTTGAATATGCAAGAGTGGTACCAACATTGGCTTCGCCAGAACCGGTACTTATTTCTCGCTATATTTGGGGACTAATTAGCGAAATCCGTAATATTGTTAAAGCTGCGAGACCTCGCACTATTGACGATGCGGTAGAATTAGCCAACACTCTGACCGATGAATTGGTGCGCACAAGAGATGAAGATAGGAAGAAGGCACTAGCTCAGAAAATTACCCAAGGATTTCGTGTGGGTAATAATAACAGCTTCAAGAGAAAAGGGACAGGACAATCTCCAGGTCCGTCATTCTGCAGGAAATGCAAAAAGAAGCATTATGGAAGATGCGATATCACTTGCAATTTTTGCAAAGCTGTAGGACATCGTGAAGAGAACTGCAAAAAGAAAACAGTAATCTGTTTTAATTGTGGTGAAGCGGGACATTATAAAACAGAATGTCCTAAATTGGTCAAACCAGTAGATAACAAACCTAAGGCGACAGAAGGAACTACTAAGAAGAATGCCAGGGCATTTCAGCTGACCACTCAAGAAGCCGAACTTATTCCAGATGTGATAGCGGGTACGTTCTTAGTTCACAACGTATATGCGAAAGTATTATTTGACTCTGGTGCAAACCAAAGTTTTATAAATACTTCATTCTGTCAAGCTCTTAGTTTACCTTTAACCAATATTAGGCAGATTTTTACCGTTGAAACCGCAGACGGAAATTCAGTTATAATAGATAAAGTTTTGCAAGAAGGAAACATAGAACTTCTAGGATATAAATTCTCTGCAAGACTATTGCCGATGAATTTAGCTGAGTTTGATGTTGTATTAGGAATGGATTGGTTAGTAGCCAACCATGCTAGAATCCTTTGTGATCAGAATTCCATAGAAATTCAATCACCTACCGGAGAAGTGATTAGGATTACAGGAGATAAACCCCGGAAACCCATGAAATTCATATCAGTAATGAAAGTTGCTAATTATGAACGAAAACAAGGAATAGTGTATATGATTTCAGTAATCATTAGCACTAAGGGAAAAGATCTAAAGGAAATACCAGTAGTATCGGAATACTCTGATATATTTCCAGAAGATTTACCAGGATTACCTCCAGATAGGGAAGTAGAATTTAGAATTCATTTAATTCCAGGAACTACACCGATAGCCAAGGCACCTTATCGGTTAGCACCCACAGAAATGTTAGAATTGAAAAAGCAATTAGATGAATTACTAAGTAAAGGATTCATACAACCTAGCTCATCCCCTTGGGGAGCGCCAGTGTTGTTCGTGAAGAAAAAGGATGGTTCAATGAGAATGTGTATCGATTATAGGGAATTGAATAAGGTTACAATTAAGAATCGATATCCATTACCTAGGATTGATGATATTTTTTGATCAACTTCAGGGGGCTAGATATTTTTCTAAGATAGATTTACGCTCTGGATATCATCAATTGAAGGTACAAGAAGAAGACATACCTAAGACTGCTTTCAGAACTAGGTATGGTCATTACGAGTTTACAGTCATGCCATTCGGGTTAACGAATGCACCTGCAGCATTCATGGACATGATGAATAGGATCTGTAAACCGTATTTGGATAAATTTGTAATTGTTTTCATAGACGATATACTTATTTATTCCAAAAGTCAAACAGAGCATTGTGAACATCTTCATGCACTCTTAACTTTGTTAAGAAAAGAAAAGTTGTACGCCAAATTCTCGAAGTGTGAATTTTGGCTAAAGGAAGTACAATTTTTAGGACACATGGTGAATCATGAAGGTATTCATGTAGATCCTGCTAAGATAGAGGCAATTACCAAATGGAAGGTTCCACAAACAGCAATGGAAATTAGAAGTTTTATAGGTTTAGCTGGGTATTATAGACGGTTTATTAAGGATTTTTCTAAGATAGTCGTACCATTAACTAAGTTAACCTGTAAAGCCACTAAGTTTGAATGGGGATCTAAACAGGAAGAAGCCTTTAGGATTTTGAAACAGAAACTAACCCATGCACCAATCTTAGCTTTACCAGAAGGAACTGAAGATTTTGAAGTATATTGTGATGCTTCAAAATTAGGATATGGATGTGTGCTTATGCAACGCAAAAAGGTAATTGCGTACGCATCAAGGCAGTTGAAAAAGTACGAAGAGAATTATACGACTCATGATTTAGAATTAGGAGCCGTAATTTTTGCCCTTAAGATTTGGAGACACTATCTTTACGGAAGTAAATTTACTGTCTACACTGACCACAAAAGTTTAAAATACATATTTGGGCAAAAAGAGTTAAACATGAGGCAAAGGAGATGGATGGAAATCTTAAGTGACTACGACTGTGATATTCAGTATCACGAAGGAAAGGCAAATGTAGTTGCAGATGCCTTAAGTCGTAAGTATTATGAGAAACAACGAAGGGTTCGTGCTCTCAGATTAAATCTACAAATAGATTTAATGGAACAATTGAAGAATGTTCAAACTACAGCAATCAAGGATGATGCTGAAGGGATGAAAGGACGAATCAAGGAATTAGAGCAAGGAGCAGATGGAATTTGGAGATTCCATAAAAGTAGAATTTGGGTACCTAAGCAGGGAGACTTAAGACCTAAGATTTTAGAAGAAGCTCATAAATCTAGGTACACTATGCACCCAGGAAACAATAAGATGTACCAAGATTTAAGGAAGAACTTCTGGTGGATAGGAATGAAAAAGGACATAGCCAGCTATGTTTCTAAATGTCTTACTTGTTCACAAGTTAAGGCAGAACATCAGAAACCTTCAGGATTACTACAACAGTTAGAGATGCCAGTATGGAAATGGGAACTTATAACAATGGATTTTGTTACTAAGTTACCTAAAACCAGAAAAGGTAATGATGCGATTTGGGTAATTGTGGATCGATTAACCAAATCAGCTCACTTTCTACCTATGAAAGAAACCTTTAGTATGGAAAGACTGGCTAAATTGTATGTAGATGAAGTTGTATCCTTACATGGAGTTCCACTCTCCATTGTTTCGGATAGAGATAGTCGTTTTACTTCCCATTTCTGGAAAAGTTTCCAGCAAGCTATGGGAACTCGACTAAATTTAAGCACTGCATATCATCCACAAACAGATGGACAAAGTGAAAGGACGATCCAAACTCTAGAAGACATGCTCCGAGCATGTGTAATAGACTTTGGTGGAAGTTGGGATGATCACTTACCATTAATTGAATTCTCCTATAACAATAGTTATCACTCAAGCATTGAAACTGCTCCATTCGAGGCACTGTATGGAAGAAAGTGCAGAACTCCCGTTTGTTGGGCAGAAATCGGAGAAAGTCAATTATCAGGACCTGAAATAGTGCAAGAAACAACTGATAAGATTACTCAAATCAAGGAAAGATTGAAGACGGCTCGAGATCGTCAGAAGAGTTATGCAGATAATAGAAGCAAGCCGTTAGAATTCCAAGTTGGAGACCGAGTACTGTTGAAAGTTTCTCCTTGGAAAGGAGTAGTCAGATTTGGAAAGAAAGGAAAGCTAAGTCCAAGGTACGTAGGACCATTTTCAGTGATCCAACGTATAGGATCAGTAGCTTATCGTTTACAATTACCAGAAGAATTATCTGGAGTACATAATGTATTTCATGTATCCAATCTCAAGAAATGCTTATCAGATGAATCTCTGGTAGTACCTCTTCGAGATATAGAGGTAAACGAAAAGTTGAAATTTGTTGAGAAACCTCTTCAAATTGAGGATCGAAAGATCAAGTTTCTCAAACACAAACGACTAGTTTTAGTCAAAGTCAAGTGGGATTCAAAGAGGGGAGCTGAATACACTTGGGAACTGGAATCAGAAATGAAGAAGAAGTATCCACACTTATTCCAGTAAATCTCGAGGACGAGATTTTTCTTAAGGTGGGTAGAATGTAACAACTCTCATCAAAAGTACTATTTAATATATTAATTAGTCAAAAAGGAAACCCTAATTGAGACACCCGAGTGATTATGAACAAACCCTAAAATTTTCAGAATTTTCAGAATCAGGATTAGGGCCCCTAAAACTCAAGGGGGGGGGGGGGGGGTAAACCCTAGTGGACGATTATCCACTTAAATCGTTGTCAAGTAACTAAAATTCGAGTATGTCAACTCAGCTAAGCTAGTTTCAGTCGTGGCTACCCTATAGTCTATTTTGATTCCATACGGACCGCAACACTCTCAACCATACGGTCCGTAAGCAGTCATACGGACCGCAACGTTGATAAGCTTACGGTCCGTAAGCTAGCCAAATTTCACCTATAAATAGCAGGCTGTGGCACTTGAATTCTGAACATTTTACGACGAAAGAATTCCATTCACACACTGTATTACGTACTGTTATTCCGAAATTACACCCCCGGGTATCGAAATTCTGCTACAAAACAGGGTATTAGCACAATCGCTGCTACGATTCATTTATCCGACGATCAAGATATCCAATGCATGTTTAAATGCCGCCCACATTAGGGTTATACTTTATCGTTCGTCATTAATTTGACGGATTGTCGTTAATTCGATAGGTAAAGTATTATACTTTATCGTTCGTTGATAATTCAACGGATCATCGTTAATTCGATGGGTAAAGTATTATACCTTGTCGTTCATTGTTAATTCAATGGATCATCGTTAATTCGATGGACAAAGTATTGCATTTTGACATTTATTGTGATAATTTGATCTCGTAAATTATCGTAATTGCTGGATTGATTACTAACCCAGTTTTGTGTGCATTATTTATATTAGGTTAACAAGGCTAAATCATAGATTAGACTCTGACCATATTAAATCAGCAATGTGAGTCATTCTCCTTTTCTCACAGTTTGTGAGTCATTCTCTCTTTTTATCAAATCTATTTACAAAATCATGTTTTATTCAAAGTTATAATTACGGGGATTAAGTCTTTGTAATCACCAAGTTACAGCCGGTATGTGGGGTTTTGTATACATTACTTGATAATCGTCACCATTGGGGCAGCCAATGGGGGATATGACCATAGTCACAGACACCATTGGACGAATGGGCCAATGGGTCGAGTGGCAAGTACCGTGGGTAGTTGGATTGATATCAGAAACATTGTAATCGCTCTTAATACTGTAAATTATAACAAATGAGTCATTTTAATAAATAGAATGATTCACTCAGTATTTCCCGCTGACAAAACCTTTTTCAAACATGTTTCAGGTGATCTGTTGTAATTCAGGAAAAGTGCTGGGGAGCATTTCAAGCTTAAGATAGTGGCTCAATATAAAATAAATAAATGATTTTGTAATATCACACTTTTATAGTAAAAATATAATATTGTAAATTATCGGGGTTTTATCCCGAATTGTGAAATAAATAATCGGGGAAAAATTTTAGCTTTAAGCGATCCTGTTTCCGCTGTTAAACTCAATTAAATCAATACCGCAGTATTTCTGTCCCGCGGCTCTTGAAACGGGTCAAACCGGGTCGAGGGTCGTGACAGAAAAAGGTGGTATCAGAGCCACTGGGTTAAGCTGATTAAGTATTTAGAAATACTCAATTTTTCCTGATTACAGCCACTGGGTTAAGCTGATTAAGTATTTAGAAATACTCAATTTTTCCTGATTACAGCCACTGGGTTAAGCTGATTAAGTATTTAGAAATACTCAAATTTTTCCTGATTACAGCCACTGGGTTAAGCTGATTAAGTATTCAGAAATACTTAATTTTTCCTGATTACTATTATGTGATTATTTGTATTATTAACTGATTATTTGATTATTTGTTAGTTACAGTATGGGTAAGAAAAAGCTGTCAAGCATTTATCTTAAATTAGAGAAATCATCTAATGAAAAAGGAAGTTCATCCCGAACCAAATCCTCGAGTCAGTCTGAAATTCCTGAAGAAGGAATATTCGTGCGAAAGGCACAATACGAGGAATCACTTTCTCCTCGAAGGAGGGAAATGATTATTAAGAAAAGTAAAGAGAAAATCCGAGAAAGGAGGATTAAACGGGAAACTCAGGAATTAATTGATAAATCACCTTGGGAAGATAAACTAGATGAGAAATGGGCTAATTTATATATGCTAGCCACCGTAGCAGAAAATATAAATCTTTAAAGATTAGCACCCTACTCTCACAATCTAGAAACCTTGTGTGATAAATAAAATTTGAAAAACTAAGTATGTTTATCAGTATCTTTGTAAACAACTAGTACATTGTGTGTAATAAATTACAAAGTTATTTGTAAATTTTAACTTAGTATTTTATGCATTTTGCATATATGCTACATCAGCATGAGTGAAATATCCGAAGATTTTCAGAATCTTAATCTGTATCCCGTAACTGTCGAAGCTTCCAAAGAATATACTAGCTACTATCCCGATATTGAACAACTAGTAGAATTCAAGGTTCCACCCCTGAGCAAGCCAAAACAGAAGAAAAGAACTTATGTAGGATGGAGGAAAATCCGTAAGAAGAAGCCAGCTAAGAAACTGCCCAAAATAAATAATCCTTTGAAAAAGGAAAAAGATTTTATAATTGGAGAGAGTTCTGAATCACAGGAAATGGAAACTGGAGACAAAGAGAAGGATAAGGAGATAGAAATACCGATGGAGGAGATTACTAAAGAAGTAATAATGGAAGTTGGGCAAGGGTCTATACCAGTTCAGAGAGAAATTGGAGAGAGTTCCAATCCAACCCAGGAAAGAACTTTTCAAGATGAGATAGACTTCCTGTTGGCAAGCTGTGAAACCATTCAGCCTGTCAATAATAATAATAATAATATTTTTAATTATTCTCTTGGAAACCAACTCCCTATGAATTGGGAACCAGCAATTCCAGATCCAATAGTCCACTCCCAACCCATAGGAATGGACGAATGGTGGACAAACGATTGGCAATTTCAAAATATTGTCAACGATCCATACTCTTTTCTTCCACAATTCGATCCAGAACCATTACCTAATCCACCCATGAGCAATGAAAACATGGCCGAACTTCGCCACTTTGGCGAAGAGTTGTTTGATGCTGGAACTAGAATCAGGGAGATAGGTGGACAGATTGCTTGGAAGTACGACGAGAGGGAAATGCGTTTTTAAAACAGCAAGTAACGAGAGATAGTAACAATGATAAAATGGTAGTTGTATAATAGTACTAATAAAGTTAGTCTGTAAATAATCAATAAAACTCTGTATGATATCTGTGAGTAATGATGCATGTTATGATAGATATATAAATGAAATCGAAAGATCGATTGTTTTGACTATATCTGTATTATACAATTTTCTGATTGTTTGTATATAATTATTATTTATCAGTTACTAATAAAATTTATATATATACATTATCAGATGGCAAACAGTGATAATGAACCTATTAATGAAGTTAATCATTCTGAACAACATTCAAGAGATCAATATATGACTCGGCAAGATATCGAAAACATTGTTGCTCAAGGGATAGCCAATGCTATTCCAACATTCGTTGCTGCTATAAAGAATCCGATCGAACCGCAACAGATTGTTCCTAGCAAACAAATTACTGAAGATAACTTCAGTAATAGTGTAAATGGAGGCAATAAGCATGATAATCATAATAAGGAACCACATCAAGCTCCATTACCCAAGAAAATGAAAACTGCAACGCCTGGTTGCACTTTCAAAGAATTTCTTGCTTGTAAACCCACTGAATTTGCAGGCAATGAAGGAGCAACTGCATCACTGCGTTGGTTAGAGAAAACCGAAGCAGTCATTGCAATAAGTAAATGTGGTAAAGATGATAAGGTCATGTATTCATCCAATCTGTTCAAAGAAGGAGCACTCGAGTGGTGGAATACTGTGTTACAATCAAAAGGAAGAGCAATAGCTTATGCTATGACTTGGGAAGAATTTAAGGGTTTGGTGGAAAGAAAATTCTGTCCTGAGTATGAGAAGGAACAGATGACGAATAAGTTTCTAAATCATCGGATGATGAGTGTTGATTGTCGTGGTTATACCTCGACATTCTTTGAATATGCAAGAGTGGTACCAACATTGGCTTCGCCAGAACCGGTACTTATTTCTCGCTATATTTGGGGACTAATTAGCGAAATCCGTAATATTGTTAAAGCTGCGAGACCTCGCACTATTGACGATGCGGTAGAATTAGCCAACACTCTGACCGATGAATTGGTGCGCACAAGAGATGAAGATAGGAAGAAGGCACTAGCTCAGAAAATTACCCAAGGATTTCGTGTGGGTAATAATAACAGCTTCAAGAGAAAAGGGACAGGACAATCTCCAGGTCCGTCATTCTGTAGGAAATGCAAAAAGAAGCATTATGGAAGATGCGATATCACTTGCAATTTTTGCAAAGCTGTAGGACATCGTGAAGAGAACTGCAAAAAGAAAACAGTAATCTGTTTTAATTGTGGTGAAGCGGGACATTATAAAACAGAATGTCCTAAATTGGTCAAACCAGTAGATAACAAACCTAAGGCGACAGAAGGAACTACTAAGAAGAATGCCAGGGCATTTCAGCTGACCACTCAAGAAGCCGAACTTATTCCAGATGTGATAGCGGGTACGTTCTTAGTTCACAACGTATATGCGAAAGTATTATTTGACTCTGGTGCAAACCAAAGTTTTATAAATACTTCATTCTGTCAAGCTCTTAGTTTACCTTTAACCAATATTAGGCAGATTTTTACCGTTGAAACCGCAGACGGAAATTCAGTTATAATAGATAAAGTTTTGCAAGAAGGAAACATAGAACTTCTAGGATATAAATTCTCTGCAAGACTATTGCCGATGAATTTAGCTGAGTTTGATGTTGTATTAGGAATGGATTGGTTAGTAGCCAACCATGCTAGAATCCTTTGTGATCAGAATTCCATAGAAATTCAATCACCTACCGGAGAAGTGATTAGGATTACAGGAGATAAACCCCGGAAACCCATGAAATTCATATCAGTAATGAAAGTTGCTAATTATGAACGAAAACAAGGAATAGTGTATATGATTTCAGTAATCATTAGCACTAAGGGAAAAGATCTAAAGGAAATACCAGTAGTATCGGAATACTCTGATATATTTCCAGAAGATTTACCAGGATTACCTCCAGATAGGGAAGTAGAATTTAGAATTCATTTAATTCCAGGAACTACACCGATAGCCAAGGCACCTTATCGGTTAGCACCCACAGAAATGTTAGAATTGAAAAAGCAATTAGATGAATTACTAAGTAAAGGATTCATACAACCTAGCTCATCCCCTTGGGGAGCGCCAGTGTTGTTCGTGAAGAAAAAGGATGGTTCAATGAGAATGTGTATCGATTATAGGGAATTGAATAAGGTTACAATTAAGAATCGATATCCATTACCTAGGATTGATGATCTTTTTTGATCAACTTCAGGGGGCTAGATATTTTTCTAAGATAGATTTACGCTCTGGATATCATCAATTGAAGGTACAAGAAGAAGACATACCTAAGACTGCTTTCAGAACTAGGTATGGTCATTACGAGTTTACAGTCATGCCATTCGGGTTAACGAATGCACCTGCAGCATTCATGGACATGATGAATAGGATCTGTAAACCGTATTTGGATAAATTTGTAATTGTTTTCATAGACGATATACTTATTTATTCCAAAAGTCAAACAGAGCATTGTGAACATCTTCATGCACTCTTAACTTTGTTAAGAAAAGAAAAGTTGTACGCCAAATTCTCGAAGTGTGAATTTTGGCTAAAGGAAGTACAATTTTTAGGACACATGGTGAATCATGAAGGTATTCATGTAGATCCTGCTAAGATAGAGGCAATTACCAAATGGAAGGTTCCACAAACAGCAATGGAAATTAGAAGTTTTATAGGTTTAGCTGGGTATTATAGACGGTTTATTAAGGATTTTTCTAAGATAGTCGTACCATTAACTAAGTTAACCTGTAAAGCCACTAAGTTTGAATGGGGATCTAAACAGGAAGAAGCCTTTAGGATTTTGAAACAGAAACTAACCCATGCAATCAATCATCCTCCTTTTTAACTTTTATACCTTTGTAAATATCAAGAGGACTTTGCGGGTGAAGGGTTAGGCTTGGGTTAAAGGTAGGTGGTTGGGATAATGGTTAGTAGAAAAAGGGCGAAAAGCGTAACAAGTGTCGGTTTTCGTAGGACTTTCTATTTTTTTTGTAACTCTTATTTTGATGAAGCTTTTATTCAAACAAAGTTATTTTTGATGAACTTGTTTGTTTATTTTCTTTTGCTTCATCATCAACACAATTTTTTTTTTTAAGGAATCATACGGAAAAACCGAACTTGTTACTAAAAGGGTTAAAAAATAAAAAAAGGTTTTGGTGGGTAAAAGGGTTTTTGGTTTGGGTGATGAAATGAAAATGTTTAGGCTCAAAGGGGCTAACTAGGGGGATTTTGGGTAGGTGGTAAAAAAAAAGAAAAATAATGGTGTAGAAGAAAAAAGGTTAGTCCTAATGCCTCCATCATTTACTTACTCGGGTTTAAGTTGATAAGGACCGGGAATGTATCGTCATGGCAAGTTCTAGAGTCGTAAGAACCAAGCGGCTATTCACACAAGAAACGAAAAATGAGCATTTAGTCTAAAGATGTAAATTTGTATGCTCAATAAAGGCTCAAAACTCACTTTTGTGGGAATGGGTTTTTATGTGATCAAGTATATATAATCAAATTTTAACTAAGTTTGCCATGCCTTTTCATAATTTTCTTATGTTGGTTCTTTTTATCACTACGCTATCGGTTGTAAATTCGTAAAAATATAACCTTTTTGAGAAATTGAATTTCCCGAGTTAAACCTAGATAAGTAAAAAAAATGAAATTTTTGAAATTTTTTTTTGGGGTGATTAGCGGTTCCAATAGAGTTTTGTGTAAGGCTTGTATTTAGGGCTTGCAAAATTTCAAGGTTTTAGCATCCCCCCCACACTTAAATTACACATTGTCCTCAATGTGTCCCAAAAATAAATTTTTAGGTTGATTAGATGTGTAAAGTGGTGTTAAAAGCAAAGATTTATGTTACTGGTAGTCTGGACACGGCCCCGTGGGGACCGGACACGGCCCCATGTTCAGGTGCCAGTAACAGAAATTAAAGAAAAGAAACAGAAGCCTAGACACGGGGGTGTGTCTGGTGAACACGGCCCGTGTCCAGTTACCTGAACTGGGCATTTTTCTGTAGGGGGTTCATCACGGGGCCGTGTTGGTTGGGCACGGCCCGTGTTGAACCTTCTGTAATGGAGAGAATTGTCGGGTTGCCTTGTTCTTGTGCATGAGGTCATTTTTCTCGTTCCCTTTTCATCCCTTATCACCATGAGTGTGTTTTATTCATTATGAACCATCCAAACTTTAAAAACCATCATTTCATTGCAATCATAGAGAGACCTTACATAGTCCTAAATTAAGATAAAAACTTAACTAAATAGGTCAGGAGGTACACGAGGTTATCATAAAGAGTTCTACTATTTTAAGAAAATTTCGATAATAGTTTCCCGATATAGTAGGACTTTTAGCCGAAGGATTTCTTCCCTAAACGTTGTTTAAAGCCATTCTTCGATCTCCCTAGGAAGGAAGAATGCGGCTTCATTTTCCTCAGTAACTGGTGGCTGAGGGGGAACATTCACCGGGACTCCTTGCACCACCCTTTGCGGAGGCTCTTGGTGCATGGTGTACCATTCGGCCGGAATGATGACTTCGGGCACCACGTTCCACGCCCTTTGGGTTATTATAGGTACCAAAGGCGGGGAGGCGAGAAGGTCTAACCTCTGGTGCAAGAGGTTTACCTCTCGGAGACAGCCCTCCAGCCCCACTGCTAGATGGTTGATACGGTCGACCAATGCTTCCTCCACTCCCGTCATTTCGTCAATAGCCTCCCTTAGGGCGTAAACATAGTTTACAAGAGAGTCTTCTGTTGTTGATGATCTCCTCCCTTGCCGGTTACTTCTTGAAGATGATCCACTTGTTCTGCTTGCCATTTTCTGTGAAAGAAACCGAAGAAAGCTAAATTTTTATGAAACAGTGCCTCGGACACGGCCCCGTGCTCGCTAAGCACGGCCCCGTGTCCATTTGTCTGCAGGATTTTAGGCTAAGGAGTCTTGGAGTTTTAAATTATTTTCATGATTTTTAGCTGGGTTTTAGGCTTAGATAATTTAAAATAAAGTTATACAACTAACTTTAAAGAAGAATCCTTAGCAAATAATCTTACAAACTTCACATAGAGGGTTGGAATCATGGGATTTCCAAGCTTCCATGGAGGAAATGTTGAAAAATTTTGAAAGAAGAGGAAATGAATAAAAGTGGAAGGGACAAGATGGTCCTTGGGAACCTTCTTTTAGCACTTACCTAGGATGGTATGAGTGAAGATCCCAGGAATCTCTGTCAATTGAATTGGTAAAAAATGAGCAGGAATCAGGCTGCATTTAAAGAAAACGACAGCGCACTGGACACGGCCCCGTGTTGGCTGGACACGGCCCCGTGTGCAGAGGAAATCCTGACACATTTTGTCCGTATTCTGACAAAATCAGCAGAGAATCTTTTAAGTGAGCATGGGGGCGTGTTGACCTGGACACGGCCCCGTGTCTGGAGGCTGTCTTATGGAGTTTTGTGACAGCTCTCCTCACTCGACCAGCCGCACTCAAGCCTCCTTTCTCTCGATTTCTCGCGATTCTTGTAAGTTTTCAACCTAAATCTTGTACTTCTATGATCTTGATGCGTGCGAAGTGTTATATATATTAGGTGTATATTTTAAGCCCCTTTAACACTTATTTTTAGCCAAGTTTTAAATTTATAAAACACGATATTTTACTAACACTAAACACACATATGGGCAAGTGCACCCATCGTGAGCGTAGTATAGCGTTGGTAAGATACCGAGGTCGTCCAAGGACACAAGAGCTTTTAGTACCGGTTTATCCTCAACGTCTAATCAAAATAAAAAGTTTAGAAAAATGTTTTAAACTAAGAAAGATAAAAACTAACTAAAATGCTGAAAATAAAAATAAAAATAAAACAGATAGACAAGATGAATCACTTGGTTCCGACTCGTATCTAGTATAACCTTTGATTATTTCCGCACTTTTGCACATAATTAAGAGATTATCTTAGTTATTGTAGTAGGCCCCTCTTTTGAAGGTGACGTTACCCTCACCCCAGTAGTTTGAGTCAGCAAGGATACAATCCTAAAAGGGTGGATTATTGGAAGATAAGGAATTAAGTTATTAATGCAATATTGTGGTAGGCCCCTCTTTTGGAGGTGACGTTACCCTCGACTAAGTAGTCTGGGTCAGCAGGGATACAGTCCTAAATAGCCGGGTTATAGTATTAATAGTAGTTAATTTATGAGGGGATCAAAGAGTTTGGACCCCCGCCATCCAATACCGTGAAGCATTGCAGGAGGTCCTACTAAATTTGACCCAGGTCCATTGCAGGACCTCTAAACGCTGAACAATGGCAAGACCTTTACCAAACCGTTTCCTTAACCCCCGACCAGGTAGCCAACATACCTCCATATAGACCGTGGAGATATGAATGGTGAAAATCCTTTATTTTATATAGACAGTAAAATAATGCCAAGACACCACAGACAAACGATAAGGAAAGATCACCTTCAACATAAGTAACTAGTTATTAAAGTCATTAATACGAAATCAAATAAAAAGTGCAAAAGATTAGAAATAAAAAGTATTATACTAGACACTTTGTCTTCACCAAGTGATGTAAGAGACTTAGGCAAACATGGCCTTGATTGTCAAGAACTCTTACGATCAATCTTGGATCCCGAGAGGACTCACACACTCTATGATGGACAATGGATGATGGTGGTGGATGATGGTGGGTGGTGGATGAAGTGTGAGAGAGGTGGTGTGCCAAGGGATGAGTTGAAATGAAACCAAGCACTCCTATTTATAGGCTGAACAGAAGGCTGGGCACGCCCCCGTGTCGGCTGGACACGGCCCCGTGCCTGTCTGACACTCTCTCTCTTCATTAATTGTAATTCGCAATTACAATTAATGCGCCTGCTGTACTTTCGCCACGCCCCCGTGTTCACTGGACACGGCCCCGTGGTGGGCAATAGAAGCTTCTATAGGTTTGTCTTTTCTGCTGCTTCTTGGGCACGGCCCCGTGCTGGCTGAGCACGGGGCGTGTTCAGTCTTCTGCCTTCTCTATTTTGCTTGGGAAGATGCCGTTGAGGGGTCGGGCAGTCCACTTATGTTCCTTTTCTTGTATTTATGTTGGATTTAGCTGTCTTTTTGCTTCTTGTGTGTTTTTGAGCTCATTTAATCCTGAAAATACAAAAGGAAGACAAAAACACTCTTTTTCCAATATTAGTACTTAAATAGGGTTAGTTTTATGCCTCATTTGATGTAATTTATATGTTGCATTTTACACACATCAATCTACATGCACTCCTTCATCTTTTCACCTTTGAACCTTAACTTTTAACCTTGAAATCACCGAATTTGAGGTGTTCTAGGGTGATGTCATCATGGAGTTCTTATGAACTTCAAGATTTGGCTTCATTCCACCAAAAATAACTCAGATTTGAAGGATTTCCACATGATTTAACAACAATTTTGCATAGATCTAAACGTTTTCAAGGTGGAAAGGACTGAAAGATGGTTTTCTAACTTTCTCTCAACTTTTTTACACTCAATGCACTCAAAACCGATAGAATCGGAACTAGTTCAGGCCTTCTACTCGTTCTCTAGTGAAGTGTCGATCTCAGATCTGATTCCTATCAACGAGTCAACCGACTTCGGGTTAAACATGAACAACCGCCAAGGAACAGTTGACGGATCGAATTTGGGTGATTCCTGTTTGATCGGACGACTTGGGACTTGACGAGGTTCTGTTGTTTAACACGTTATCATACCGCCTCGAGCAAGCTTCCAAAAACTTAATAAATCTCAATTTGTAAAAAGATCAGGACGCGGGACGGATCGCCGTCCGATAGGATTGCCATCCGATCGGATTACCATCCGATCGAACCGCAATCCGATCGGATTGCACTTGAGGTTCAACAATTAAACAATTTCAACATGATTCAGTTCCAACGGATTGCCACCCGATCGGCTTACTATCCGATCGAGTGACCGTCCTGCTGTGAACTTGTTCTCAACTGGGAAGCCTCCCCAATCGGATCGCTATCCGATCGGACGACCGTTCGATCGACGACCTGAAAGGTAGAGATACTTCTCTATTTTCAAAATGCTACAACGAAAACTTCAAAGCCATCATACACAAACACATCCATCCCAAACGAGTGTCAATCCGACCGAATGGCCATCCGAACGGATTGACATCTGATCGAATGGCCATCCATTCGGATTGCCATCCGACCAGATGACCACTCGACACCCTGCTTCCCTTGCATCGTTTTATGCACCGCTCGTCGCTTACGCTATCATTCTGATCAGGATAATCTCACTCTAGCGCTCCCTTCAATTCATTAACTTCCATCGCTGTGAGTATACTCGACCCCGTTTTGCTTTATGCACTTTTGGGTGTTACATACGTTACTTATTCTAAATCACATCGAACACACAACGCAAACACTATTTATACGCTAACCGTTATTGCATGTTATACGTGACTCGATGAATGCCTGTTTGTTATGTTTACACATTGATTGCTGTCTACCTGCCTTAGCAACGGTAGTACTATAGTTTGGACTCAGCACCTGTTCACTCAGGGGTTGTTAAGGACATTACTTCACGTGTTCGCAGTGGTGAACATGTGATGCGCACTCGCTACTCGCAGTCAAAACGCAGTCATTGGTATTGATAGGATCTTTGTCGATAACTTACATGCTTCACATTATACGTTGTAAATGCTGGTTATGCGTAAACGCTTTCGAACTCTATTATTTCTATCAAACTTATATGCTCACCTTTACACTATGCGTATTGACCTCTATTTTAACGTATGTGATAGGTGCTTAGGATGTTTGCTTGTTATCTGCTGGAATCAAGCTAGGAAGGAGTCTAGAAACTAACGAACACTTTATTTATTTAGAATCTGAGTTGTCGGAACATGTTTTGTTTGGAGATATCTATGTCTGTAATAATTAAATACTCGACGGGTTATGCTTTGGGACATAATATTAACTATCCGGTAATTTAGTTGTTATGGAATTTCTCTTGACAATCTGTTCCGCTCAGTGCCATGCCCTGATGTTTCCGTCATCGGTTGGGGTGTGACAGCTGGAATTACAACGGTAGGGGTTTCGGGTGCTCGGAGGTGCGGTGGCGGTGGGTTTGTCGGGAAGACAGGGGGAAGAAGGCTTAGGATGGGGATTAGGGTTTTCTATTCAGAAGGGGATGGCGTCGCAGTTTGTTACTCGTCTACCTGCTATCCTTATGTAATTTTCCCTGGTGATTGGAATGAAACAATTATTTATAAAAAAAAAATTGTTAGATAAACTGGTGGGCCCCACTTATAAGTATTAATTAGATTTTTTAATGTTTTAAATATTTTTTTATTAGTAAGGGCATTTTAGTAACTTCACACCCACTTAACACCAAAAACTAACCCCTATCCACACTAGGGACTATCCGAGAACAAATATGCAAAAGTTGGGGACTACAATTGTAATTTCACACTAGGTGAAAATGGAGCAAACCACAGGGACTGTCCGGTCATTTTTCTCTTTCTCTAGACAATGGTCTCATAAGTTCCAACAATCTCTCTGTAGACCATTACATACCGCTTGAAATTCGCATGCTAATCCACAGAATCAATCAAAGATTTTTACACACGCTGTCGCCTTGATCTTCTGTTCTTGAGGCTTGTCTGCTCCTTTATAAGTTCTTCAATACAAGCATGGAGCCTTCAACTTACATAAACAGCATCTTCAACATATTGTACTTTGTTGATAATATTAGACCATCCTATTTAGACCCAACAATCTCCCCTTAGTCTAATGTTATCAAGCTCTTGAAGACTCTTTAGAGCCATCGCGACATGTAAACTATATGTTGTGATCATCGATTTGGAAACCATCAATCTCAACTTCAAGACCTAACAATCTCCCCTTAGACTGATGCTTCCAAGATTTATTTTTCTAAGATTATATTTGTCACCTTGATTGCCCAAGACTTTTTTCTTACAATCTCCCCTTTTATGCATGGATCCCCCTTTCTATGCACGTTTTCTCTTCAGAATCGTTTCTCCAAGCATCAATGTGGTCTTCAATTTGGCAAGCATCAATCTCAATTTTAAGACTCAACAATCTACCCCTAATGCTTTCCAAAGTTGCTTTGAATATCTTTTTGTCATTTTCCTCCTTGAATACTGCTGACAATCTTCCCCTCTTTTCATGCATCATCTTTGAAAATCGGGAACAAACTTTTCCAACTCTCTTTAGCTTGAAGATTTAGTAGACGTAGGAGGAGGATTCCTAGCCCAGTGTTTTATGCAAACTTCAGGAAACAAGTGCTTTGGTCTGGTATATTGCTCAATTGATGATCGTCCATCATTGTAGCAAATAGACAAAGAAAAACATGTTTACGATCACAAACAAAACTTCAAATTCTCAGATATTTTCAAATAAAAGACAAAATCGTATTCATCTATAGTGTGCTATTGAATGTGTGTCGCAAACGTTTTGAGACACAATCGATAAGATATGGAAGACTTCAAAACAACTGTACAATCAAAGTATTTTTGGACCTATATATATATATATAACTTCCAACCTTTGAGATATAGAACAAATCAGATACGAGATCATACCAACTTGAAATGTGTAACAACCCGCTTTTTGGGAAGTCAAAGTACAAGTTGTCACACCCCGACCACATAGAACATACAAAACGTGGCGGAAATATCGGGGAGTGTTGTAACAGAATTAATTGTTTCAAATCCATGGCAATTGAAGTTTCGTTTTATTGATTAAAAGTGTTACTATGCCTTAACAAACAAAGAAATACAACATAATTAACTAGTCTTGCATCTTTTATTGTCACTAAAGCCCAAGTCTGTCTATGTGTATCTTGAACATCTTATGCAACAGCTCCTGAAAAACACATGTGAAAATAGGTACGTCAGCATAAAAATGCCTGTGAGATACATAGGTTTTGTGAAAATAAGATTAATGACTTATGTTTGAGAAAATGTTTAGTCATGAACCTTGTTATTTGCTTTGTCTTTTAAATCATTTGAAAAACGATAAGATCAGATGATAAGTATAAATAAATGTAAGGTTAAATGAATAACCAAGTAAAATGTGTTTGCATAAGATAAGTTGTTTATAAATCAATGTCTTGTGAAAAGTATGTTATTTGTATGAAATGTTCTATGTCTCAAACTGAAATGATTCAAATAACGTTACGACATGTAATACCATACAAACACTTATATATAGGAAGTACCAGCGGCGTATCCACCATGCTTGTATCATATTACACACGCATCGTTACTTAATCACTTAATCAAACCAAACCAAACAATGTAAAATGTTCATGTCAAGATGTAAATCATGTCAAAATGTCTATGTCAAATATCCATGTCAAATGTCTATGTCAAATATCCATGTCAAATGTCTATGTCAAATATCCCTGTCAAATGTCTATGTCAAATATCCATGTCAAATGTCTATGTCAAAATGTCATGTATGGCAAGTGAAAGGTCTCAACTAAACCATATGCACAAAAACAAAGTATTGAAGTAAAACTTGGTTTAAATCAAAGTTATGTTTTGTGGGAAATGCATGATCAAATGTCAATCATGTTAAAATGTCTATGCCGAAATGTCTATGTCAAATGTTTATGTCAAAATGTCATGTATGGCAAGTGAAAGGTCTCAACTAAACCATATGCACAAAAACAAAGTATTGAAGTAAAACTTGGTTTAAATCAAAGTTATGTTTTGTGGGAAATGCATGATCAAATGTCAATCATGTTAAAATGTCTATGCCGAAATGTCTATGTCAAATGTTTATGTCAAAATGTCATGTATGGCAAGTGAAAGGTCTCAACTAAACCATATGCACAAAAACAAAGTATTGAAGTAAAACTTAGTTTAAATCAAAGCTATGTTTTGTGTAAATGCATGCAAATATTTAATATGAACATTTATGCGGTATTGTGAATATGCATACATACAAGCCTGGCGACTGTGGTGATAAACCCTTTAAACAAATTAAAGGTCTATCTGTCTTATATCAACGAATTCGGTCATTCCTTTCATCCCCTTTCCCTGGGATGTCCGGAACGGGAGTTGTCAATTCCTATGGTACCACTACCTACTAACGAATGGCGTAGCTAATGTTAATGAATGTATTGTCCCATGTAAACAAACCAAATGTCATACCAAAATGTAAACATGTGAAAAACAATGCACTAAGTATGTAATCAAATGAACATACATAGCGTGAAATGTCATGTAAAACGATGTACTAAGTAATGCACAAAATGGGCACACCTAGCATGAAATGTCATGTAAAACGATGTACTAAGTAATGCACAAAATGGGCACACCTAGCATGAAACACAATGAAATCAGGTACTATAATGTACTAACGAACATAGCAGGTATATGATGTGAAAACATGGAAAGCATGAAAGTAACAAGTAGGCACATGTGTTCCACCCCAAAACAGTTTGGAAAACAGTAAAAGAGGGGTCTATGTACTCACTTGAGATTGCTCAGAAGTCCTAGGATAACCACCAAGCAAAGCTAGAGATCACGGAATCAAACGGCACCTAATATAGGTAACTATGTTAATTAACCGGACCTAGATCGGAAGATCGGGTAGCATGAGGGTTCGTAAACCAAACGAGTGTAGAGACTCGTGTCATTTGGTTTAACAAAGCCTACATACTAATTGAAACCTAACATAATTGTATACGACCCGTTTAGGAAGCTTATGCTACTTTAACGCGTCGTGCGCGTGAAACGCGTTCGGACCGTCTAACTAGTCCTATGACAAGTGTTATATGCCTAAACATGTTACAAAATCAGTTCCGTGACAAAAGTTTAGGTTACATATACTTAATTACCAATTATACATGAAAAGGGTATTCTGGTAATTTACCTAAGGCATATAAACTACCTATCATACAACTAATTAAACGATGTGACCATAGGGTATAACCTCGGAAGATTATTCCCTACCTACTATGGTCACCTAATGTATTTGGTCGGATCCTAATGATCGACCAAATGGGTCGGGTTCGAGGTATAAGCGATTTATCAGATCGCTTACCCTACGACCCTAGACAACGTGGTAATCAGTAGGCATAGTCCCAAGGGACTATAACCAACGTGATTACACTCACGTTGCGAAGTTCAAACGAACTTCGCATTGACCATTACTGGTCAACGCTGAAAGTCAAACAAAGTTTGACTTTCTGACTCGAAAAGCAGTAAAATAAGGAAAAGAACGAAAGAATACTTACCCAGGGTCCCCGAATGCTAATCCCGATTCAAGAATCTCAGGTATGAAACAATGGTTTCAACTTAGAGCTCCTCAAATCAGAATTCTAGTGCATTTGGAGTAATGGGGGGTGGGGTATTTATAGTTTTCGGTCCACCGTTAAGATCGTTTCATGTAAACCGTGCTTTAATCGCAACCGTACATGTGTCGGAAAGTTGTGGTGGCTTAAAACCATCCTTATCAGCTGAAAATGCAAGTGGGAAAGATGTGGTTGTGGTTAAAACAGCTGGATCGTGCTGACTGTTCCTTGTTATCTGATCAGACAGGCGGACGCGGCCCGCGTCAGGGTCAGGGAAAACTCAGGCGGGCCGCCTGAGGCTTCTGATCAGCAAACAAGTTTCAGAAATTACAGTTTCAGTCCCTGCACGTGTTTAAGCCCATTTCCGGCACTTCTAAGGCCCGTAAAGCCAACTTTAAGGCCCTAAAATGATGCCTAAACATTGTGAACTTGAAACATGCTCAAAAATATGCCGGATGTTGGTTCGTTTGGCCGTACGAACGCGATGTTCGCTTAATTACGACGGAATGCGCACAAGCGCGAAAAACGATCCAAATGATGAAACGAATGGATTTTTCTTATGGCGAACACTAAAATATAATATAGTCATGCTTACATAAATTTTTGGATGTCCGGATGTATTCAGAACGTAAGTTATGCGCGAAAATGCAAACTTGTGCACTTTTTGACACTTTTAGTCCCTGAATGACCCAAAAGTTTATTTTAGCACACCGAACCCCTCAAAGCCTATTTCTAAGCTATGTCAAGGATATTTAAGGTGTGTTTAACTTATGGTCATGTTCCGGAATGTCTGTTACAGTTCAAATTGGCATACTTTCACAGTTTGTCAACTTTAGTCCCTGTAAGCGATTTAACTTTGATTTCACCACACCAAACCTTCCAAAACTTATGTCTAAGTTATGTCAAGGTTATTTAAGGTATGTTAAGCCTATTTCACTATTCCGGAGTGTTTGTTGGATTAAATTGGTTATATTTACGCATCAGTGCGCGTATAACCTTCCAGAAAGCGATTTAAAGCTTGAAATTGAACAAGAGTTGATATGTGTAAACGATACACATATTTTTACAAATCCCAAGTATGAAATATAATATTTCATTGGTTTGGTATTTGTTTGATGGCCGTGAAGGCACAGGTGTTACACAAGTCAAAGTCAAAGGGAGAAAAGATTGCTAATTGCGATCTGTCACTCTTGGCTTAACTACTGAATTGTGCTCTTTGACTTGTAATCAAATTCTATTTTAAATCACTTTAGTTGTATTATGCGGAGTACTTGCGAATAATCGAGGTTTAATCGCATATTTAATCACTAATCGCGTCGCATCGCATCGCTATCGCAACTCGAAATATCTGTTCTGGATATTGTTTTAAGTGTGTGCTATTATGTGTTACATGTGCATGTTATGTTTATGTTGAGGTGGTTAATCGCAATCGCAATCGCAAATCTATCGCGTCGCAATCTAATCGCAAACGATAAACGCAAGTTATTTATAGTGATTGTATATTAGATATAGTAGTTATGTTATTTTGGATAATAATATCGCATCGCTCACTCGAAATGCATCACAACGCTCAACACGCAAAACGAAACGTCGAAACGAAACTCGCCGAGCCACTTCGATCGAATGACCAATCGATCGAATGGCCATCCGATCGGATGGCCATCCGATCGGATTGTCATCCGATCTGACACCTGTTGCTCATCTTTCCTCTTTTGGAAACCCTATAAATACCCTTGTCACATCACAAAGTGATGTGACAGCTCTCTCTCTCTCGACCAGCGCGCTCCAGCCCACTTTTCTCTCGATTTCTTGCGATTCTTGTAAGTTTCTACCTCAAATCTTGTACTTCAATGGTCTACACGCACTTCTTCATTGTTTTCATCTTTGAATCTTCACTTTTAACCGTGAAATCAGTGGGTTTGAGGTGTTCTAGGATGATGTCATCATAGAGTTCTTATAAACTTATCACACCTTCAAGTTTGCAAAGCGATTAGATCGCGGGATGGATTGTCATCCGATCGAGTCGCAATCCAATCGGATTGCACTTGGACTCCAACACTTAAACATTTTACAACTTTCAAAGGTGATCAGTTTCTAACGGATTGCCATCCAATCGGCAAACCATCCGATCGAGTGACAATCCTGCTATGAACTTGTTCTCTGAGAAATGCCTCGCCTAACGGATCACTATCTGATTGAACTGCCATTCAATCGAATGACCTGGAAGGTAGAGATACTTCTCTGTTTTCAAAATGCTACAATGAAAACTTCAAAGCAACCATACACAAACACATCCATCCCAAACGAGTGTCGATCCGCCTGAATGGCCATCCGAACGGATGACCTTTTCGTCACTTGTTTCCCTTGCATCGTTTTACGCACCGTTTTTCGCTTATGCTATCGTTAACTGTTCAGGCTAATCTCACTCTAGCGCTCCCTTCAATCCATTAACTACCAACGCTGTGAGTATACTCGACCCCTTTTTGCTTAACGCACTTTTGGGTGTTACATACGTTATTTATATTCAAATCACAATCAACACACAACACAAACACTTTTAACGCTAACCGCAATTTCATGTTATACGTGACTCGATGAATGCCTGTTTGTTATGTTTACACATTGATTGCTGTCTACATGCCTTAGCAACGACAGTACTATAGTTTCGACTCAGCACCTGTTCACTCAGGGTTTGTTAAGGACATTACATCACGTGTTCGCAGTGGTGAACATGTAATGCGCACTCACTACTCGCAGTCAAATCGTAGTCATTGGTATTGATAGGATCTTTGTTGATAACTTACATGCTTCACATTATACGTTGTACATGCTGGTTATGCGTAAACGCTTTCGAACTCTACTATTACTATTAAACTTGTATGCTCACCTTTACACTATGTGTATTGACCTCTATTTTAACGTATGTGACAGGTGTTTGAATGCCAGGATGTTTGCTTGCTTTCATGGAATCGAGCTAGGATGGAGTCTAGAAACAAACCTAATAAAATCTGAGTTGTCGGAACATTTATTTTTCTTTGGGATATCTGTGTCTGTAATAATTAATTTGCTTGATGGATTATGGTATGGGACATAATATTAACTATCCGGTAATTTAGTTGTTATGAAATTCTCTTGGACAATCTGTTTCGCTCAGTGCCACGCCCCGATGATTCCGCCATCGGTTGGGGTGTGACAGATTGGTATCAGAGCCATAACTATAAGGAATTAGGCAAGACTCGACCTAGTCCGGGTCGTGTCTTAGAAACGACCTAGTCTATAGTCTAAGTACCAACAGACCGACTTGTGCATACCCGGTATGGGTTTTGTACGAGCTTACTCGCTATTTCTCGCTCGAACTCGCTGAACACTACACTCTTGCGCGAACATCGCATACTATAGTTCCGCGCAAGACCAGCCTTTCCTAAGGCTGGATACACACACAAACAAATGATCTGGTTAAGATTAGGTGTGAAAACCGCAAACTCTCGACCGGACCACTCGTTGGATTCGCTACTTTTACTATCAACACGAGAACTTGAGTGGAATCAGGAGTGAAATCCATACTTCGACGCAAATTTTTCCCTCTACTTCATCAAAATAGGAAACATAGTCGTTGAGTTAGGGGTGAAACCCGAATCTTGATGACTTGTTCCGCCCTTTATTGTAGTTTTACAAAACTCTCACCAAAATCTCGACGGACTCCAACGACTTGGGTCACACTGTAACTGGAAGGATGCGTGCTGATTGCCCAGATTGAGGCAAGAGCACACTCCAGAAGGCATTAGTGTGCACCTACGAGTCCTTGTGAATTGTCGAATCACTTTGGCTAGTCAACGTCTAACAGCCGCAGACAGTCTATTCTCGATTTTATCTGTTTCGATTCTGGATTTCGCCGCCGCTAACTCTGAGGATTTATTGCTTTTTTGTGAATTTTATGTGTTTATGTGTTTCGATTATGGTGATTTACTCGCTTTCCGTTGTCCGCTTTGATCAACACGCACTGCACATCTATCTCAAAACGCAAACAAATCGCTAGTGTTATTCGCAATCGCTACTCGCTAATTGCAATCGCCATACTTAATCGCTATGCGCTGTTGTGAAGGATAGGTGAATACGTGCAAAATGTGTGTTTAGGTTAGCTTATGTGCTTATGTGATTCTGTGTTTATGTGCCTACGTGAATTCTACGAATGGCTGTGTTCCTGAGCTTTATGTTGAATCGCTAGACTATACTAGGGTTAATCGAAATTGTGTTTGAGTCCTATGGCGATGTCTGTTGTAGACAATGTCGTTATTCGGTACACACCACTCCCGAGCCACTAGACAAAACCATGATGACAAACGAATCGCTGCTCTCATCGCTAAGCAAATGGCGAAGGTCATCCCACAAATCGTCAGTGAGCTGAAGGAGAATGCTAGCAATTCCTCGGAGGAGTCCAGGGCTGATGCTCTGAAAGCAGCTTTTAGCTTCAAGCAGTTCAAAGCCTGCGGTCCAAAGGAATTTACCATCGAAGATGGGCCTATGGCCATGTTTCATTGGTTTGATTCAATCGAAGTCACCCTGCACCAGAGTGGCTGTCCAGAAGAACTCTGCACTGTCAATGCTACCGGCGTCTTCCAATCACGCGCTCTTGATTGGTGGACGGCCGAGAGGAACAAACAAGGAAACGATGCAGCTTTCGGATTATCATGGGATGAGTTGAAGAACATCATGATGCAAGAGTTCTGTCCTCCCCATGAACTCCAAAAGCTCGAGGATGAATTCTGGCACATTAAGCAGGATGGTGGAGATAACGCTGGTTTAACTACTCGCTTCAAGCAGTTGAGTATCATCTGCCCTGGTCAAGTTACTACCCCCGAGGTTACGATCAAGAAGTATATCCGTGCTCTTTCGGATTGCGTTGCAAATTTTGTTCAGGCTGCAAAGACGACAACAATCGAAGAAACCTACCTGCCCGCCGCTGAGATCAACGATAAACGAGTCATGGCTGGTTATTTTGATAAAGCCTCCAAGAATCTGCATCAAGTCACCGCTGCTACCACCGCTGAAACCACCGTCGCACCGCATTCTTCAAAGCTCTCACGCCGTAAGAGAAAGAACAACAGCTCCAACAACAAGAACTGTGTAGTTACTGCCGCTCAGCTCCAAACAGTACCAGCCCAACCGCAACCTCAACACCGCCAAGTAGCGGCACCTGTGGCCAATGCACCGCCTGCCAAGCGTGCCTACACTGGACCTCACCCGCTCTGCCCTACTTGTACCTATCATCACCCGGTTGGTACCGAATGCCGGTTCTGTGTTTATTGCAACATGTACGACCACTTCACTGCAAACTGCTGTACCGGTCCTCGACAAGCTCCAGCTACAACTCAAGGTCAAGCTCCTGCTCTACCAGCTCCGTAAGGACAGCAAGCAGCTCCTGCTCCCGCTGCTCAAGCAAGAGCCTGCTTTGCGTGTGGTGATCCCAACCATTTCGCAAATGTCTGCCCAAACAGAGTGGTGAAGCAAGAGCCACAACAACAGTAACAGCCAGCACCACAATAGCAACCAGCACAACAAGCAGCCCGCGGGCGCGTCTTCAACATCAACGCCCGCCAGGTTCAGGCAGACAGCAACGTGGTTAATGGTACGTTTCTCGTAAATGGAATATATGCCTAGTGTTTATTTGATACTGGAGCCGATAACTGTTTTGTGTCATTCGAATTCGAAAGACTCCTAAATCGTAAGCGCGTTAACCTCCCATCGACCTTCGATGTAGAAGTTGCCACTGTAAGAACCATCACCATCAGTTCTGTTCTACGTGACTGTATTCTCAATCTCAACGGTCATGTTTTCTCGATTAATCTCATCCCGATGCAACTCGGTAGCTTTGATGTCATAGTAGGTATGGATTTCCTTCTGTGAAATCATGCCGAAGTTATTTGTTTCGATAAAATGATTCGTTTCTCCCTCACGAATGGTGATCAATTGTGTGTATATGGCGAAGTCGCTCCAAAGAAGTTGCAACTCATGTCGTGTGTCCAAGCTAGCAAGTATCTCCGTAAGGAATACCAAGTTTTCTTGGCACACATCGTAGTAGCGGAGAAAAAGGAAGTTAAGGCAATAGACAAGGTGCCTGTTGTTCTTGATTTTCCTAATGTTTTTCCTGATGACCTACCTGGTTTATCTCCCGCTCGTGATATCGATTTCCGAATCGACCTCGTACCTATAGCAAATCCTGTTGCTAAAGCGCCTTATCGTCTCGCTCTTTCTGAAATGCGTGAACTCTCGAGTCAGCTCCAGGAACTACTTGATAAAGGCTTCATTGGCCCTAGCACCTCTCCTTGGGGCGCGCCTGTCCTTTTCGTCAAAAAGAAGGATGGATCGTTCCGGATGTGCATCGACTACAGGGAATTGAATAAGCTCACCATCAAGAATCGATATCCCTTGCCTCGAATCGATGATTTGTTTGATCAATTACAAGGTCCTACGTGTTTTTCAAAGATTATTTACGCTCAGGCTATCACCAACTGCGAATTCAGGAGGAAGACATCCCCAAAACCGCTTTTCAAACCCGCTATGGTCATTACGAGTTTGTTGTCATGCCTTTTGGTTTGACTAACGCTCTGATGTGTGTAAAATGCAACATATAAATTACATCAAATGAGGCATAAAACTAACCCTTTTTAGTACTAATATTGGAAAAAGAGTGTTTTTGTCTTCCTTTTGTATTTTCAGGATTAAATGAGCTCAAAAACGCAAAAGAAGCAAAAAGACAGCTAAATCCAACATAAATACAAGAAAAGGAACATTAGTGGATTGCCCGAACCCTCAACGGCACCTTCCAAAGCAAAATAGAGAAAACAGAAGGCTGAACACGCCCCGTGCTCAGCCAGCACGGGGCCGTGCCCAAGAAGCAGCAGAAAAGACAAACCTATAGAAGCTTCTATTGCCCACCACGGGCCGTGCTCAGCGGACACGGGGGCGTGCCGAAAGTACTGCAGGCGCATTAATTGTAATTCGCAATTACAATTAATGAAGAGAGAGAGTGTCAGACGGGCACGGGGCCGTGCCCAGCGAACACGGGGCCGTGCCCAGGCCTCTGTTCAGCCTATAAATAGGAGTGCTTGGTTTCATTTCAACTCATCCCTTGGCACACCACCTCTCTCACACTTCATCCACCACCCACCACCATCACAACACCATCATCCACCACCATCATCCATTGTCCATCATAGAGTGTGTGAGTCGTCTCGGGATCCAAGATTGATCGTAAGAGTTCTTGACAATCAAGGCCATGTTTGCCTAAGTCTCTTACATCACTTGGTGAAGACAAAGTGTCTAGTATAATACTTTTTATTTCTAATCTTTTGCACTTTTTATTTGGTTTTGTATTAATGACTTTAATAACTAGTTACTTATGTTGAAGGTGATCTTTCCTTATCGTTTGTCCGTGGTGTCTTGGCATTATTTTACTGTCTATATAAAATAAAGGATTTTCACCATTCATATCTCCACGGTCTATATGGAGGTATGTTGGCTACCTGGTAGGGGGTTAAGGGAACGGTTTGGTAAAGGTCTTGCCATTGTTCAGCGTTTAGAGGTCCTGCAATGGACCTGGGTCAAATTTAGTAGGACCTCCTTCAATACTTCACGGTATTGGATGGCGGGGGTCCAAACTCTTTGATCCCCTCATAAGTTAACTACTATTAATACTATAACCCGGCTATTTAGGACTGTATCCCTGCTGACTCAGACTACTTAGTCGAGGGTAACGTCACCGCCAAAAGCGGGGCCTACCACAATACCGCATTAATAACTTAATTCATTATCTTCCAATAATCCACCCCTTTAGGATTGTATCCCTGCTGACTCAAACTACTGGGGTGAGGGTAACGTCACCTTCAAAAGAGGGGCCTACTACAATAACTAAGATAATCTCTTAATTATGTGCAAAAGTGCGGAAATAATCAAAGGTTATACTAGATACGAGTCGGAACCAAGTGATTCATCTTGTCTATCTGTTTTTATTTTATTTTTATTTTCAGCATTTTAGTTAGTTTTTATTTTTCTTAGTTTAAAACATTTTTCTAAACTTTTATTTTGGTTAGACGTTGAGGATAAACCGGTATTAAAAGCTCTTGTGTCCTTGGACGACCTCGGTATCTTACCAACGCTATACTACACTCAACGATGGGTGCACTTGCCCATATGTGTGTTTAGTGTTAGTGAAATATCGTGTTTTATAAATTTAAAACTTGGCTAAAATAAGTGTTAAAAAGGGCTTAAAATATACACCTAAAATATACGACACTTTCACGCACATCAAGTTTTTGGCGCCGTTGCCGGGGACACAAGGATTTTAAGAAAGTTAGGAATCAACGGCCTAATCATCTTTTATTTTTCTTTTTTTTTAATTTTTTTAGGATTTTCTTAGTTTTTCAGCTTCTGCAGAGCTCAGCACGGGCCGTGCCCGCTGAACACGCCCACGTGCTCAATCATTGGAACTGGCAATCCTGTTTTACATCAGACAGTAAGCTGAACACGGGGCCGTGTCCACTCAACACGCCCCCGTGCCCAAGTTTCAGTTACTGAAAACAGAACCGTTAGATCCCGACGGTTGGTAATTTCTGACATAAACATGAGTGATAGTAATTATTTTTACTTTCGGCACTCTTATGGTACGTGGTGTCAATTATGTGGTGGCGAACATGAAGAAGTAAAATGCTACTTCCTAAATTATAGGCCCCACTACATGGACCCACGATCTTTTCACAACCTTAAGAGGGGCGAAAGTAAAAATAAGCACTATTTCTCCCTCGAATGCGCCCAACCAGATATTCTAGGAGAAATGTTCCTTAGCGAATTATTTCAACTAGAAGAGCTAATTCTGAAATGGATAGAAGAGCTTAGGAAGGATTTTATTAATCCGCCCCAAGACGATACCCATGAAGAAATGTTGGAACCGCATTCCGACAACCTCGTTGCTCCCGAAAATACCTTCGTACCTAGCAAAGACTTGGACGATAGTCGTCCCTGTGTCGATTGTGCCGTGAAGGACTCTCCATCGACTTCGTTCGGTGCATACATAGACCTGAGCGATTCGGCATATACCTTCTTTAACAAGAGCCCGGAAAAGGGTTGGACTTGTCCACCTAGAATGAAAATAGGAATTACCCTCACCGACAACCTCTTGCGTTCTCGCCTTAGTCTAGGACAATTAAGGTATATTAGGAACTTTGGGGTTGTTCCAACCAGTCAGGAACCACCCGATACAAACAAGTTCCTTAAAAACTAGACAAACTTCATAAAACAGTCCGTAGACACGGGGCCGTGCCCAGCCAACACGCCCCCGTGTCCATCGAAAGATTCCTTTCTGATCAGTACGTCAGAATACGGACAAACTGTGTCAGAACTCCACCTACACACGGGGCCGTGTCCACTGAACACGGGGCCGTGTCCAGGTTGCTGTCATTTTCTATAAATGCAGCCAAGAATTCTGCACATTTGGACCAACTTGGGGCAGAGATTTGCAGGAATCTTCTCTCAAACTATCCTAGGTAAGTCTAAAAGAAGGTTCCAACAACCCCTCTTGTCCCTTCCTCTTTTAGTAATTTCCTTCTTCTTCATCTTTCTCCAAGAACTACCATTGAAAGTTTGGAATTCCTCCAACTCTATGGTAGGGATAAATGAGTTTTGTTCAAAGAATCTTGGTAAAAACATGTTGTGAAACATGGTTTTAAGTTATAGTAGCCAAAAAGGGCCTGCAACATTCAGAAAATAACTTAAAAATACAAGTTTCCTTGTTCCAAAACTCTGCAGAAAGATGGACACGGGGCCGTGCTCAGTGAGCACGGGGCCGTGTCCGATTACTGTTTCATTAAATAAACTATTTTTAGTTTATTTTTCGTAGGATGTCGAGTGAAAACAGCGATACATCTTCTGTGCATTCGTCAAATAACCGAAGAGGAAGAAGACCCCCCATTGAAGCTACACTTGTTCACTATGTGATAGCATTAAGGGAGGCTCTCGATGAAATGACTTCAGTAGAGGAGGTCCTTATCGACCGTATTAACGATCTTACGATGGGACTTGAAAACAGCTTCCAAGAAATTAACCTCCTGCACCAGAGGTTAAATATTCTTGTAGCACCACCAATGGAACCAGTCCTTCCTCAGCAGGATTGGAACCTGGCTCTCGGAATCAACAACCCTACCGGGTGGGAAGACTTTCCGGCGGAACCTCCCATGGTACACCAACAAGAGATCCCGGTGGAAGTTGAAAGTCCTCAAACTAATGCCAACGAGCCCTCTTTTCTCCTTCCAAGGGAGATAGAAGAATGGCTCGCCGACATTTGAGGAGAACCGCACTCGGAAGAAGGAGTTCACTAAGGCCTTGTTTAACCAAGAGTTAGTATTTCTTGGAAATTTTGCTAAATTAAAATAAAGAAAAGGCTAGGACTCCATGGTTTGTTATTTCTTTTATCTAGTTTAATTTAGGAGTATGTAAGTTCTCTCTATGATGAAGTGAAATGATGGTTTTAATGTTTGGATGGTTTGTAATGAATAAAACACACTCATGGTGGTAAAGGATGAAAAGGGGAACGAGAAAAATGATCCCATGCACAAGAACGAGGCAACCCGACAATTTTCTCCCTTTCAGAAGGTTCAACACGGGCCGTGCCCAACCAACACGGCCCCGTGTCGGACCACCTGCAGAAAACGCCCAGTACAGGTAACTGGACACGGGCCGTGTTCACCCAACACGCCCCCGTGTCCAGACTTCTGTTCCTCTTATTTCAATTTTGTTACTGGCACTTGAACACGGGGCCGTGCCCGGATAACACGGGGCCGTGTTCAGTGCCCAGTAACACAAATTTTTGCTTTTCAAACACTATTTTACACATCTAATCAACCTAAAAATTTATTTTTGGGACACATTGAGGACAATGTGCAATTTAAGTGTGGGGGGGATGCTAAAACCTTGAATTTTGCAAGTCCTAAATACAAGCCTTACACAAAACTCTATTGGAACCGCTAATCACCCCAAATTTTTTCAAAAATTTCATTTTTATTTTTTTACTTGTCTAGGTTTAACTCGGGAAATTCAAGCTCTCAAAAAGGTTATATTTTTACAAATTTACAACCGATAGCGTAGTGATAAAAAGAACCAACATAAGAAAATTATGAAAAGGCATGACAAACTTATTTAAAATTTGATTATATATACTTGATCACATAAAAAACCCATTCCCATAAAAGTGAGTTTTGAGCCTTTATTGAGCACACAATTTCATATCATTTGACTAAATGCTCATTTTTCGTTTCTTGTGTGAATAGCCGCTTGGTTCTTACGACTCTAGAACTTGCCATGACAATACATTCCCGGTCCTTATCAACTTAAACCCGAGTAAGTAAATGATAGAGGCATTAGGACTAACCCTTTTTCATTTCTACACCATTATTTTTCTTTTTCTTTTACCACCTACCAAAAAAAAAAAAAAAAAAAAAAATCCCCCTAGTTAGCCCCTTTGAGCCTAAACCTTTTCGTTTCATCACCCAAAACAAAAACCCTTTCACCCACCAAAACCTTTTTCATTTTTAACCCTTTATTTTAGTAACAAGTTCGGTTCTTCGTAAAAAAAAAAAAAAAAAAAAATGAAGCAAAAAGAAAATAAACAAACAAAGTAATCAAAAATAACTTTGTTTGAATAAAAGCTTCATCAAAAAAAAAAAAAAAAAAAAAAAAAAAAAAAAAAAACATACGAAGACCGACACTTGTTACGCTTTTTAGCCCTTTTTCTACTAACCACTAACCCAACCACCTACCTTTAACCCTAGCCAACCCTTAACCCACAAAGTCCTCTTGATATCTACAAAGGTATAAAAGTTAAAAAGGAGGAGGATTGATCTCTTGGCAAGCTTATGGTAGGAATAAGTTCCATGCCGCTCTCGAGTGATTCACTAAAAATACACTTTCGGCCGAGTGTGAGTGATTTCCCCGTGAGGTATGTGAACTTGTATATAAATAAAATTTTAAAAAGGCATGTTATGCCCAAATAAGTAATTTCTTTTATGAACAGTTCTAAATAAATCATTACGAATAGGAGTGTAAATAAATAAAAATAAAACCCAAAAAGATCTTGGAAATCCCGACACTCTATGACAAGCCCAAAAACCTTCTCTTCTACCTATTCCATTTGGGAGTGTAAGCCAAATATTAAAGAGTTTTGCTTGAGGACAAGCAAAAGTTCAAGTGTGGGGGTATTTGATGTGTGTAAAATGCAACATATAAATTACATCAAATGAGGCATAAAACTAACCCTTTTTTAGTACTAATATTGGAAAAAGAGTGTTTTTGTCTTCCTTTTGTATTTTCAGGATTAAATGAGCTCAAAAACGCAAAAGAAGCAAAAAGACAGCTAAATCCAACATAAATACAAGAAAAGGAACATTAGTGGATTGCCCGAACCCTCAACGGCACCTTCCAAAGCAAAATAGAGAAAACAGAAGGCTGAACACGCCCCGTGCTCAGCCAGCACGGGGCCGTGCCCAAGAAGCAGCAGAAAAGACAAACCTATAGAAGCTTCTATTGCCCACCACGGGCCGTGCTCAGCGGACACGGGGGCGTGCCGAAAGTACTGCAGGCGCATTAATTGTAATTCGCAATTACAATTAATGAAGAGAGAGAGTGTCAGACGGGCACGGGGCCGTGCCCAGCGAACACGGGGCCGTGCCCAGGCCTCTGTTCAGCCTATAAATAGGAGTGCTTGGTTTCATTTCAACTCATCCCTTGG
Source organism: Helianthus tuberosus (assembly GCA_030545235.1). NCBI lineage: Eukaryota > Viridiplantae > Streptophyta > Magnoliopsida > Asterales > Asteraceae > Helianthus > Helianthus tuberosus. The sequence continues at coordinate 95,244,389 of CM060410.1, forward strand.
CACACCACCTCTCTCACACTTCATCCACCACCCACCACCATCACAACACCATCATCCACCACCATCATCCATTGTCCATCATAGAGTGTGTGAGTCGTCTCGGGATCCAAGATTGATCGTAAGAGTTCTTGACAATCAAGGCCATGTTTGCCTAAGTCTCTTACATCACTTGGTGAAGACAAAGTGTCTAGTATAATACTTTTTATTTCTAATCTTTTGCACTTTTTATTTGGTTTTGTATTAATGACTTTAATAACTAGTTACTTATGTTGAAGGTGATCTTTCCTTATCGTTTGTCCGTGGTGTCTTGGCATTATTTTACTGTCTATATAAAATAAAGGATTTTCACCATTCATATCTCCACGGTCTATATGGAGGTATGTTGGCTACCTGGTAGGGGGTTAAGGGAACGGTTTGGTAAAGGTCTTGCCATTGTTCAGCGTTTAGAGGTCCTGCAATGGACCTGGGTCAAATTTAGTAGGACCTCCTTCAATACTTCACGGTATTGGATGGCGGGGGTCCAAACTCTTTGATCCCATCATAAGTTAACTACTATTAATACTATAACCCGGCTATTTAGGACTGTATCCCTGCTGACTCAGACTACTTAGTCGAGGGTAACGTCACCGCCAAAAGCGGGGCCTACCACAATACCGCATTAATAACTTAATTCATTATCTTCCAATAATCCACCCCTTTAGGATTGTATCCCTGCTGACTCAAACTACTGGGGTGAGGGTAACGTCACCTTCAAAAGAGGGGCCTACTACAATAACTAAGATAATCTCTTAATTATGTGCAAAAGTGCGGAAATAATCAAAGGTTATACTAGATACGAGTCGGAACCAAGTGATTCATCTTGTCTATCTGTTTTTATTTTATTTTTATTTTCAGCATTTTAGTTAGTTTTTATTTTTCTTAGTTTAAAACATTTTTCTAAACTTTTATTTTGGTTAGACGTTGAGGATAAACCGGTATTAAAAGCTCTTGTGTCCTTGGACGACCTCGGTATCTTACCAACGCTATACTACACTCAACGATGGGTGCACTTGCCCATATGTGTGTTTAGTGTTAGTGAAATATCGTGTTTTATAAATTTAAAACTTGGCTAAAATAAGTGTTAAAAAGGGCTTAAAATATACACCTAAAATATACGACACTTTCACGCACATCACGCTACCGCAGTCTTCATGGATCTAATGAATCGCGTGTGCAAACCCTTCCTTGACCGCTTCGTCATCGTGTTCATCGATGATATCCTGATCTATTCTAAGTCAAAAGCCGAACACTCGCAACATCTACGTTTGGTTCTTGAGTTAGTCCAGTGAAACCGCCTCTATGCCAAATTCTCCAAGTGCGAATCCTGGCTTGAGAAGTTCCAATTCTTGGGTCACATTGTCAATAGTCAAGGTATTCACATCGACCCTGCGAAGATCGAAGCTGTTAAGAGTTAGGTTACACCCAAGAACCCGTTTGAAGTCCGTTCTTTTCTCGGACTAGCGGGGTACTATGCAGATTTATCGAAGGTTTCTCTAGAATCGATGTACCACTTACCTCGCTTACGCATAAGGACAAACCTTTTGTTTGGGGAACTAAATACGAGGAGGCCTTTCAAACTCTCAAAGCAATGCTTTGCAATGCTCCTGTGCTCTCACTGCCCGACGGAAACGACGATTTTGTAGTCTACTGCGATGCCTCTAACCTCGGTCTTGGTTGTGTTCTCATGCAACGAGACAAGGTTATCGCGTACGCCTCTCGACAGCTCAAGATCCACGAGAAGAACTATACCACACACGACCTCGAGCTTGGCGCAGTCATTTTTGCGTTAAAGATTTGGCGACACTACCTTTATGGTACTAAGTGTACGGTCTTCACCGATCATAGGAGCCTACAACACATCTTTGACCAGAAAGAACTGTATATACGTCAACGCCGGTGGGTAGAACTCCTCAACGATTACCACTGTGAGATTCATTACCATCCAAGCAAAGAAAACGTCGTCGCTGATGCTCTCAGTCAACGAAGCTATTTGCATAGCGTTCGTAACACTCAAGCCCAGCACAATCTCGAAGCTCTCATCCGTGATGCTCAACATGCTTGTTTTACTGAACTTACTTTGAAGAAGGAAATAATACTTAACGATTGCGCCTAACTTGAAAATAAATCGTGATATTCCATTCACAAATCGTGATATTCCATTCATCACGGTACCGATAAGATGTACTAGGACATGCACTACAAGTACTGGTGGTCGGGCATGAAGAAGGATATCGCTATCTACGTTTCGAAATGCCTGACTTGTTCGAAGGTCAAGGCTGAGCACCAAAGACCCTCTGGCTTACTCGTACAACCCGAGATCTCTATGTGGAAATGGGAGAGTATAGCTATGGACTTCATAACGAAACTCCCGCGCACGCCATCAGGTCATGACAGCATCTGGGTTATCGTTGACCGTCTCACCAAATCCGCTCACTTTCTACCGATACGGGAAGACTTTAAGGTAGAACAATTAGCACGAATCTACACCGACGAGGTTATTTGTCGACACGGGACACCTCGTGATATCATCTCTGACCGCGATGGTCGATTCACTTCGCGTCTTTGGGAAACGTTTCAATCTACCCTCGGTACTACCCTTAATCTAATTACCGCTTTCCATCCCCAGACCGACGATCAGACTGAACACACGATTCGTACCCTTGAAGACATGCTTCGCTCGTGTGTCATAGATTTCGGTGGTAATTGGGACGCGCACTTACCTTTAATAGAATTCTCGTACAATAACAGTTATCACTCTAGCATCCAAATGGCACCATTTGAGTGTCACACCCCGACCACGTGGAACATACAAAACGTGGCGGAAACGTCGGGGAGTGTTGTAACAGAATTAATGTTTCACAACCTTGGAAATTAAAGTTTCGTTTTATTCAATATAAGTGTTACAATGTCTAAACAAACATGGAAATACAACATAATTAACTAGTCTGCATCTTTTATTGTCACTAAAGCCCAAGTCTGCCTATATGTATCTTGATCATCTTATGCAACAGTTCCTGAAAAACACATGTGAAAATATGGTACGTCAGCATAAAAATGCCGGTGAGATACATAGGTTTTGTGAAAATAGGCTTCATGACTTATGTTTGAGAAAATGTTTAGTCATGAACCTTGTTATTTGCTTTGTTTTGTAAATCATTTGAAAATCGATAAGATCAGATGATATGTATAAATAATGTATGGTTAAATGAATAACCATATAAAATGAGTTTGTGTAAGATGAGTTGTTTATAAATCAATGTCTTGTGAAAAATATGTTATTTGTATAAAATGTTCTATGTCTCAAACTGAAATGATTCAAATAACGTTACGACATGTAATACCATACAAACACTTATATATAGGAAGTACCAGCGGCGTATCCACCATGCTTGTATCATATTACACACGCATCGTTACTTAATCACTTAATCAAACCAAACCAAACAATGTAAAATGTTCATGTCAAGATGTAAATCATGTCAAAATGTCTATGTCAAATATCCATGTCAAATGTCTATGTCAAATATCCATGTCAAATGTCTATGTCAAATATCCATGTCAAATGTCTATGTCAAATATGTCATGTATGGCAAGTGAAAGGTCTCAACTAAACCATATGCACAAAAACAAAGTATTGAAGTAAAACTTGGTTTAAATCAAAGTTATGTTTTGTGGGAAATGCATGATCAAATGTCAATCATGTTAAAATGTCTATGCCGAAATGTCTATGTCAAATCAATTGTCAAATGCATTGGGTAATATGTCAAAGTGTTCATATACTGGATGAGCATATGCAACAAAATGTAATGTAAAACAATGTACTAAGTATGCTAAGTTAACATACAAAGCAGAAAAGTCATGTAAATCAATGTACTAATAGTGTACTAATGAACATAACCAGTATATGATGTGAAAACAGGAAAGCACGAAAGTAACAAGTAGGCACATGTGTTCCACCCCAAAACAGTTTGGAAAACAGTAAAAGAGGGGTCTATGTACTCACTTGAGATTGCTCAGAAGTCCTAGGATAACCACCAAGCAATGCTAGAGATCGCGGAATATCAAACGGCACCTAATATAGGTAACTACATTAATAAACCGGACCTACATCGGATGATCGGGTAGCATTAGGGTTTGTAAACCAAACGAGTGTAGAGACTCGTGTCTTTTGGTTTAACAAAGCCTACATACTAAATGAAACTTAACCTAATAGTTTACGACCCATTACGACCCGTTTAGGTAGCTTATGCTACTTTAACGCGTCGTTCGCGTGAAACGCGTTCGGATCGCCTAACTAGTCCTATGACAAGTGTTATATGCCTAAACATGTTACATAATCAGTTATGTGACAAAAGTTTAGGTTACATATGCTTAATTACCAATTATACATGAAAAGGGTATTCTGGTAATTTACCTAAGGCATATAAACTACCTATCATACAACTATTTAAACGATGTGACCATAGGGTATAACCTCGGAAGGTTATTCCCTACCTACTATGGTCACCTAATGTATTTGGTCGGATCCTAATGATCGACCAAACTGGGTCGGGTTCGAAGGTATAGGCGATTTATTAGATCGCCTACCCTACGACCCTAGACAACGTGGTAATCAGTGGGCATAGTCCCAAGGGACTATGACCAACGTGATTACACTCACGTTGCGAAGTTCAAACGAACTTCGCATTGACCATTACTGGTCAACGCTGAAAGTCAAACAAAGTTTGACTTTCTGACTCGAAAAGCAGTAAAAATAAGGAAAAGAACGAAAGAATACTAACCCAGGGTCCCCGAATGCTAATCCCGATTCAAGAACTCAGGTATGAAACAATGGTTTCAACTTAGAGCTCTCAAATCAGAATTCTTGTGGGTTTTTAAGCCAAAGGGGGGGTGGGTATTTATAGGAAAAGTAGAGCCGTTAGGATCGTTTCTCGTAGTACGTGATCGAATCCAAGGCGTACACTTGTCGGAACCTTATGGTGGCTAAAAATGATGTTTATCAACAGATTAGGCAAGTTGCAAACATGTGGTTGTGGTTAAAACAGCTGCAAACAGGCTGTTAATACACTGAACCTGGTCTGCAGACCCCATACGCATCGTATGGTATATATACCATACGCATCGTATGGTGCAGTTTGGCAGAATTACAGTTTTGGTCCCTGAACTGTATTTAGGCCATTTTTGACACGTTTAAGGCCCGTTAACCCCATTTCAAAGCTCTAAAATGAAGTTAAAGTATAGGGAACTTAAAATGTGCTCAAAAATATCTCGGATGTCGGTTCGTTTAGCCGTACGAACGCGATGTTCGCTTAATTACGACGGAATGCGCACAAGCGCGAAAAACAATCCAAATGACGTGACGAATGGATTTTTCTTAAGGCGAACACTAAAATATAATGTAGTCATGCTTTCATAAATTTTTGGAAGTCCGGATGTATTCAGAACGTAAGTTACGCGTAAAAATGCAAACTTGTGCACTTTTTGACACTTTTAGTCCCTGAATGACACAAAAGTTTATTTTAGCACACCGAACCCCTCAAAGCCTATTTCTAAGCTATGCAAAGGATATTTAAGGTGTGTTTAACTTATGGTTATGTTCCGGAATGTTCGTTACAGTTCAAATTGGCATACTTTCGCAGTTTGTCAACTTTAGTCCCTGTAAGCGATTAAACTTTGATTTCACCATACCAAACCTTCCAAAACTTATATCTAAGTTATGTAAAGGTTATTTAAGGTATGTTAAGCCTATTTCACTATTCCAGAGTGTTCGTTGGATTAAACTGGTTATATTTACGCATCAGAGCGTGTATAACCTTCCAGAAAGCGATTTAGAGCTTGAAATCGAACAAGAGTTGGTATGTGCACAAGATACACATATTTATACAAGTCCCAAGTATGAAATACAATATTTCATTGGTTGGGCATTTGTTTGATGGTTGAAATGACACAGGTGTTACAGTCTCCCCTACTTTAGGAAATTTCGTCCCGAAATTAATTCGTAGGAGTCTGTTTATGACTTTGTGTCAAATAGTCATCAAAGATATGTAAAGCAAAATCTGATTATTTTCCTCAACGGATATTTTTCAGAAGCGAAAATGAACGAACAGAGTCATTTTCTTCAACGGGTTCTTCGGAAATGGAAAATAAGGAATTAACTAAACGGATATAGATTTCCCTCAACGAATATTCTTCAGAAGTGAGAATGAATGGATGATTCATTCTTTCTCAACGGATTCTTCGTCAGAAATGAGAATGAAGGAATAATCCACGGATATTCATTTCTCTCAACGGATATTCTTCAGAACGAAAATGAACAAACGGGGTCATTTTCCTCAACGGTTTGTTCTTCAGAATTTGAAATGAAAGAAAAATCAACGGATATTCATTTCCTCAACGGATAATCTTCAGAAACGAAAATGAAATAACGGAGTCATTTTCAACGGTTGTTTCCTCAGGTACGGAAATGAAGGACAGACAAACGGATATTCATTTCCCCAACGGATAAATCTTCAGAAACGAAAATGAACTAACGGAGTCATTTTCAACGGTTATTTCCTCAGAGTTGGAAATGAAAGACTACACAACGGATATTCATTTCCTCAACGGATAAATCTTCAGAAACGAAAATGAACTAACGGGGTCATTTTCAACGGTTATTTCCTCAGAGTTGGAAATGAAAGACTACGCAACGGATATTCATTTCCTCAACGGATATTCTTCAGAACGAAAATGAATGGATAATTCATTTTCCTCAACGGTTATTCTTCAGAATGGAAATGAAAGACTACACAACGGATATTCATTTCCTCAACGGATATTCTTCAGAAACGAAAATGAACTAACGGGGTCATTTTCAACGGTTATTTCCTCAGAGTTGGAAATGAAAGACTACGCAACGGATATTCATTTCCTCAACGGATATTCTTCAGAACGAAAATGAATGGAAAATTCATTTTCCTCAACGGTTATTCTTCAGAATGGAAATGAAAGACTACACAACGGATATTCATTTCCTCAACGGATAAATCTTCAGAAACGAAAATGAACTAACGGGGTCATTTTCAACGGTTATTTCCTCAGAGTTGGAAATGAAAGACTACGCAACGGATATTCATTTCCTCAACGGATATTCTTCAGAACGAAAATGAATGGATAATTCATTTTCCTCAACGGTTATTCTTCAGAATGGAAATGAAAGACTACACAACGGATATTCATTTCCTCAACGGATAAATCTTCAGAAACGAAAATGAACTAACGGGGTCATTTTCAACGGTTATTTCCTCAGAGTTGGAAATGAAAGACTACGCAACGGATATTCATTTCCTCAACGGATAAATCTTCAGAAACGAAAATGAACTAACGGGGTCATTTTCAACGGTTATTTCCTCAGAGTTGGAAATGAAAGACTACGCAACGGATATTCATTTCCTCAACGGATATTCTTCAGAACGAAAATGAATGGATAATTCATTTTCCTCAACGGTTATTCTTCAGAATGGAAATGAAAGACTACACAACGGATATTCATTTCCTCAACGGATATTCTTCAGAACGAAAAATGAATGGATAATTCATTTTTCTCAACGGTTATTCTTCAGAATGGAAATGAAAAGATAAACAACGGATATTCATTTCCTCAACGGATATTCTTCAGAACGAAAATGAATGGATAATTCATTTTTCTCAACGGTTATTCTTCAGAATGGAAATGAAAAGATAAACAACGGATATTCATTTCCTCAACGGATATTCTTCAGAAGTGAAAAATGAATAGCTAGTTCATTTTTCCTCAACGGATGCTTCATCAGAATTGGAAATGAATAGGGTTAACTCTAGATACATGATAGAACTTGCTGTGATTTCCGTGCACTAAATTTCATAATTATGTATGCATCCATAATTACGGAATTCCTTGCACAGTCCGCACAGTTTGTTTTATAATGTTGTGGGGAAAGATGTCGAACTAGTGATGACGGTGACTAGACTACCATAGGGTCCTTTTTAATTAGATCTACAGAGGATCTTCTTAATTAGGCCACCAAGGAGTCCTTTCAGCTTGTATCATCCAGTTTAACTAGACCACTCAAGGGATCTAATTACGAAGTAGTACCTTATAATCCAAGGGACTTTAACTACAGCGTAGAAGTCCATTAAGGATTTTAGGTAGTACCTTTTGGGTATCCTACTATGAATCTCTTGCACAAGGATATGTAAGATTTTACGAGGATTTGAATAACATAAATTGGATCACATGACACATAAAGGATAACACATAAGCACATAACCACATAATTGTTTAATTGTTACCATCTTGTTATTGATTGCTGTTAACTTGGCGCCTCGTACATCGTTTCTCTTGGAAGAAACGGGTACTTAGGATTTTCGTGGAAACGCAAGAGATTATACAAGGGAAGAAATTTGGAAGTAGTCTGTTCTTCAAGGAATGCGGTTCCTTGATTGTCGGTATTGTAGAGGATATGTTGTTTATACATACAATCACATAAATACATTGCGATGTAAATAAAAGATTTATTTATAAACAATGATAACAACAACCGTTTCATGGATCGTGACAACAAAAGAAAATAATACACAAAGCTCGATTATTTTCCAAACAGCGTTATCTTCTGTCGATCAGATACTCATCCCTGCGCTAGATTTGCATTAGCAAGTCTTGGGCAATTCCTACTAAAATGGCCCATCTCGCCACAGTTGTAGCAAGATCCCAGTGGGAAACGAGCTTGAGCAGGATTGTTGTTAATCTGATTTGGTGCTGCTGCTGTTGGGCAAACCCTCGCTGTATGACCTATAAGTCCGCAAACTTGGCATGTGCGGCACTTCACACCAGCATGATGATGTAGGCCACATTGGTTGCACATGGGTGCAGCTCCTTTGTAGGGTTTCCTGGCAGGGGGTTGAGCTGGTTGGTTGGGGACGGCTTGATCATTGTGAGCGACCACGGCGAAGTTCTGAGAAGCCTTTCGCTTCTTTGACTTCTTAGAGGATCCAGTCTGTTCATCCATGGTCTTTGATTCCTCGATTGGTTTCGATTCCTCGACCAGTTTCTTGTCACCCTTTCGGAAAAGCTTACGTTTCCTGATCTGCGATTCAGTCAAGGTTGCAGATAACTCAATGGCCTGCCTAACAGTAGTAGGGTTGCTACCAGTCAAAATGTCTTGTATTGAGTCGGGAAGGCCATCAATGTACTTTTCGATCGCCTTATCCAAAGGTGTGACCATGTTTGGGCATAACAGACTTAACTCCTCATAACGGTCCGTGTAGGCTCGATGCTCACCGCTGTCTTGCTTAAGATCATCAAATTCCCTTTCCAAAGCCCTGATCTCGTGACGAGGACAAAACTCCTTCATCATGAGAGCCCTAAGTTCGGCCCATGTTTGTGCTAGAGCAACTTCTGCACCACGATCTCTCATAACCCCGTTCCACCACGTAAGGGCCCTCTTCTGGAACACACTCGTAGAAAACTCGACCTTGCGATTGTCAGGACACTGCACGTGGCGGAAAGTATTCTCAATGCTCTCGAACCATTGAAGAAGCCCAGTCGCTCCCTCAGAACCACTAAACTTGAGTGGTTTCGCCGAGTTAAAACTCTTGAAATTGCATGGACCATTGTTGTTGTTGTTGGCTTGATTCCATAGAGCAAAGAGGTTTGGGAATTGAGCAGCCATTTACTGCGCAATGATTTCTGCCAGCTCGGCAGTCGCTATTTGGTTTTCGCGTCGAGGAGGCATTCTAAAAGAGGAAACATGAAAGGAAACGAGTGAGAGAACTAGACGAAAAGAATGAGATGAAACAAATCTGAAGAAAGCAAGGATAGTGGTCATTTGTTTGTTACTACAAAGCAACAAACGACACACAGTGACTAATCAAAGTAGATGAGTCAAAAATAATGTATCATGAAGACATGCTCGCCTATAAGTGAACACTCATCCCAAGAATTCCCAGGTAAGCACAACTGGTCTCACGTCTGATGAGATGTATACGAAGTGCTTGCCTAGACAGAAAACCCAGAATACAGGCATTCACCCTTCCAGTTTGCACGTGTTCACATTATTTAAAACCCAAAACCTTGACGAGATTTTGAAAACTCAAAGGGTTCAAAACCTTATAATAGAGAGTTCAAAACCTTACAATAGAGGGTTCAAAACCTAGTAATCAATCATCCTAGAACAGATGATTAGTTTTCGAAGCGGTTTTGAAATTTATGTTCTTGTTGTGGTAGTCGCCTAAGGATAGGTGACGGTATGTTTTATGACTAAACGCAAGTAAACTTGCGTTAGGGTCCTAGAAAGGTTATAGACTAGGTCAAAGCATTACTAATAACCTAATTCCCTATAACCATTGGCTCTGATACCATCTTTTCTGTCACACCCCGACCACGTGGAACATACAAAACGTGGCGGAAACGTCGGGGAGTGTTGTAACAGAATTAATGTTTCACAACCTTGGAAATTAAAGTTTCGTTTTATTCAATATAAGTGTTACAATGTCTAAACAAACATGGAAATACAACATAATTAACTAGTCTGCATCTTTTATTGTCACTAAAGCCCAAGTCTGCCTATATGTATCTTGATCATCTTATGCAACAGTTCCTGAAAAACACATGTGAAAATATGGTACGTCAGCATAAAAATGCCGGTGAGATACATAGGTTTTGTGAAAATAGGCTTCATGACTTATGTTTGAGAAAATGTTTAGTCATGAACCTTGTTATTTGCTTTGTTTTGTAAATCATTTGAAAATCGATAAGATCAGATGATATGTATAAATAATGTATGGTTAAATGAATAACCATATAAAATGAGTTTGTGTAAGATGAGTTGTTTATAAATCAATGTCTTGTGAAAAATATGTTATTTGTATAAAATGTTCTATGTCTCAAACTGAAATGATTCAAATAACGTTACGACATGTAATACCATACAAACACTTATATATAGGAAGTACCAGCGGCGTATCCACCATGCTTGTATCATATTACACACGCATCGTTACTTAATCACTTAATCAAACCAAACCAAACAATGTAAAATGTTCATGTCAAGATGTAAATCATGTCAAAATGTCTATGTCAAATATCCATGTCAAATGTCTATGTCAAATATCCATGTCAAATGTCTATGTCAAATATCCATGTCAAATGTCTATGTCAAATATGTCATGTATGGCAAGTGAAAGGTCTCAACTAAACCATATGCACAAAAACAAAGTATTGAAGTAAAACTTGGTTTAAATCAAAGTTATGTTTTGTGGGAAATGCATGATCAAATGTCAATCATGTTAAAATGTCTATGCCGAAATGTCTATGTCAAATCAATTGTCAAATGCATTGGGTAATATGTCAAAGTGTTCATATACTGGATGAGCATATGCAACAAAATGTAATGTAAAACAATGTACTAAGTATGCTAAGTTAACATACAAAGCAGAAAAGTCATGTAAATCAATGTACTAATAGTGTACTAATGAACATAACCAGTATATGATGTGAAAACAGGAAAGCACGAAAGTAACAAGTAGGCACATGTGTTCCACCCCAAAACAGTTTGGAAAACAGTAAAAGAGGGGTCTATGTACTCACTTGAGATTGCTCAGAAGTCCTAGGATAACCACCAAGCAATGCTAGAGATCGCGGAATATCAAACGGCACCTAATATAGGTAACTACATTAATAAACCGGACCTACATCGGATGATCGGGTAGCATTAGGGTTTGTAAACCAAACGAGTGTAGAGACTCGTGTCTTTTGGTTTAACAAAGCCTACATACTAAATGAAACTTAACCTAATAGTTTACGACCCATTACGACCCGTTTAGGTAGCTTATGCTACTTTAACGCGTCGTTCGCGTGAAACGCGTTCGGATCGCCTAACTAGTCCTATGACAAGTGTTATATGCCTAAACATGTTACATAATCAGTTATGTGACAAAAGTTTAGGTTACATATGCTTAATTACCAATTATACATGAAAAGGGTATTCTGGTAATTTACCTAAGGCATATAAACTACCTATCATACAACTATTTAAACGATGTGACCATAGGGTATAACCTCGGAAGGTTATTCCCTACCTACTATGGTCACCTAATGTATTTGGTCGGATCCTAATGATCGACCAAACTGGGTCGGGTTCGAAGGTATAGGCGATTTATTAGATCGCCTACCCTACGACCCTAGACAACGTGGTAATCAGTGGGCATAGTCCCAAGGGACTATGACCAACGTGATTACACTCACGTTGCGAAGTTCAAACGAACTTCGCATTGACCATTACTGGTCAACGCTGAAAGTCAAACAAAGTTTGACTTTCTGACTCGAAAAGCAGTAAAAATAAGGAAAAGAACGAAAGAATACTAACCCAGGGTCCCCGAATGCTAATCCCGATTCAAGAACTCAGGTATGAAACAATGGTTTCAACTTAGAGCTCTCAAATCAGAATTCTTGTGGGTTTTTAAGCCAAAGGGGGGGTGGGTATTTATAGGAAAAGTAGAGCCGTTAGGATCGTTTCTCGTAGTACGTGATCGAATCCAAGGCGTACACTTGTCGGAACCTTATGGTGGCTAAAAATGATGTTTATCAACAGATTAGGCAAGTTGCAAACATGTGGTTGTGGTTAAAACAGCTGCAAACAGGCTGTTAATACACTGAACCTGGTCTGCAGACCCCATACGCATCGTATGGTATATATACCATACGCATCGTATGGTGCAGTTTGGCAGAATTACAGTTTTGGTCCCTGAACTGTATTTAGGCCATTTTTGACACGTTTAAGGCCCGTTAACCCCATTTCAAAGCTCTAAAATGAAGTTAAAGTATAGGGAACTTAAAATGTGCTCAAAAATATCTCGGATGTCGGTTCGTTTAGCCGTACGAACGCGATGTTCGCTTAATTACGACGGAATGCGCACAAGCGCGAAAAACAATCCAAATGACGTGACGAATGGATTTTTCTTAAGGCGAACACTAAAATATAATGTAGTCATGCTTTCATAAATTTTTGGAAGTCCGGATGTATTCAGAACGTAAGTTACGCGTAAAAATGCAAACTTGTGCACTTTTTGACACTTTTAGTCCCTGAATGACACAAAAGTTTATTTTAGCACACCGAACCCCTCAAAGCCTATTTCTAAGCTATGCAAAGGATATTTAAGGTGTGTTTAACTTATGGTTATGTTCCGGAATGTTCGTTACAGTTCAAATTGGCATACTTTCGCAGTTTGTCAACTTTAGTCCCTGTAAGCGATTAAACTTTGATTTCACCATACCAAACCTTCCAAAACTTATATCTAAGTTATGTAAAGGTTATTTAAGGTATGTTAAGCCTATTTCACTATTCCAGAGTGTTCGTTGGATTAAACTGGTTATATTTACGCATCAGAGCGTGTATAACCTTCCAGAAAGCGATTTAGAGCTTGAAATCGAACAAGAGTTGGTATGTGCACAAGATACACATATTTATACAAGTCCCAAGTATGAAATACAATATTTCATTGGTTGGGCATTTGTTTGATGGTTGAAATGACACAGGTGTTACATTGAGGCATTATACGGAAGAAAATGTCGATCGCCTATTGTATGGCACGAGATCGGAGACGCGTAAATTACCGGTCCTGAGCTATTGCAAGAAACGACTGACAAAATCCTCCAAATTCGAGACAATCTCTTGAAAGCTCGGAGTCGTCAGAAAAGTTACGCCGATAGACGCCGCAAGCCCCTTGAATTTGACGTTGGCGATCACGTACTCCTAAAGGTTGCACCTTGGAAGGGGGTGATCAGATTCGGCAAGAAAGGAAAGCTCGCGCCTCGATATGTTGGACCCTTGAAAATTCTGGAAAGGATTGGCAAAGTGGCCTATAGACTCGAACTATCAGAGGAAGTTAGTAATGTCCACCCGACTTTCCACATTTCGAACGTCAAAAAGTGTTTAGCCGACCAGGAATTGCATGCCCCTCTCAAGGATTTACAAGTGGATGAAAAATTACACTTCGTGGAAAAGCCTGTCGAGATCATGGGCCGAGAAACCAAGGTACTCAGACGCTCACGCATTTCCATTTTGAAGGTTCGCTGGGAAGGCAAACGCGGCGCCGAGTTCACCTGGATACTCTAAAGTGACATGAAGGCGAAGTACCCACAACTGTTTGTTACGCCTACTTCTTAAATTTCGGGACAAAATTTCCTAAAGTAGGGGAGGCTGTAACAACCCGCTTTTTGGGAATTCAATGTACAAGTCAAAGTCAAAGTCAAAGGGAGAAAAGATTGCTAATTGCGATCTGTCACTCTTGGCTTAACTACTAAATTGTGCTCTTTGACTTGTAATCGAATTCTATTTTAAATCGCTTTAGTTGTATTATGTGGAGTACTTGTGAATAATCGAGGTTTAATCGCATGTTTAATTGCTAATCGACTTAACGCTAATCGCGTCGCATCGCATCGCTATCGCAACTCAATATATGTGTTCTGGATATTTTTTTACGTGTGTGTGCTATTATGTGTTACTTGTGCATGTTATGTTTATGTTGAGGTGGTTAATCGCAATCGCAATCGCAAATCTATCGCGTCACAATCTAATCGCAAACGCTAAACGCAAGTTATTTATAGTGATTGTATGTTAGATATAGTAGTTATGTTATTTTGGGTAATACTATCACATCACTCACTCAAAACGCATCACAACGCTCAACACGCAAAACGAAATGTCGAAACAAAACTCGCCGAGCCACTTCGATCGAATGACCAATCGATCGAATGGCCATCCGATCGGATGGATTGTCATCCGATCCGACACCTGTGGCCCATCTTTCCTCTTTTGGAAACCCTATAAATACCCCTGTCACATCACCAAAGTGATGTGACAGCTCTCTCTCTCTCTCGACCAGCGCGCTCCAGCCCACTTTTTTCTCGATTTCTCGCGATTCTTGTAAGTTTCTACCTCAAATCTTGTACTTCTATGATCTACACGCACTTCTTCAACGTTTTTATCTTTGAATCTTCACTTTTAACCATGAAATCAACGGGTTTGAGGTGTTCTAGGATGATGTCATCATAGAGTTCTTATGAACTTCTAGTTTTGGCATTATTCCACCAAGAACAACTCAGATCCAAGTGATTTCCACATGATTTAATACTAATTTCGCATAGATCTAGACATTTCAGAATATAAAGAGTTGAAAGAAAGTTTTCACAAGTTGTCTCATTCTTTTACACTCAATGCACTCTAAATTGATAGAATCGGAGGTAGTCCAGGCCTTCTACTCGGTTCTAGTGAAGCGTCGGTCCAAGATCTGATTCCTATCAACGAGACCACTGATCTCGGTTGAACATGAACCTCTGTCTCGAATAGTTAACTGACTCGTATTGGGGTGATTCCGGTTGGATCGGCTAACCTGGGTCTGAAAGGGGTTCCTATTGTTCAATACGTGGTCATACCGTCTCGTTCAAACCGCAAAACTTAACACACCTTCAAGTTTGCAAAACGATCAGATCACGGGACGGATTACCGTCCGATCGGATTGCCATCCAATCGGATTGCCATCCGATCGAGCCGCAATCCGAACGGATTGCACTTGGACTCCAACACTTAAACATTTTACAATTTTCAAAGATGATCAGTTTCTAACGGATTGCCATCCGATCGGCAGACCATCCGATCGAGTGACAATCCAGCTATGAACTTGTTCTCTGAGAAATGCCTCGCCTAACGGATCACTATCCGATCGAACTACCGTTCGATCGAACGACCTGGAAGGTAGAGATACTTCTCAGTTTTCAAAATGCTTCAACGAAAACTTCCAAGCCACCACAAACAAACACATCCATCCCAAACGAGTGTCGATCCGCCCGAATGACCATCCGAACGGATGACCATCCGAACGGATTGACATCCGATCGAATGACCATCCGTTCGGATCGTCATCCGATCGGATGACCTTTTCGTCACTTGTTTCACTTGCACGGTTTTACGCACCATTCTTCGCTTATGCTATCGTTAAATGTTCAGGCTAATCTCACTCTAGCGCTCCCTTCAATCCATTAACTACCAACGTTGTGAGTATACTCGACCCCTTTTTGCTTAACGCACTTTTGGGTGTTACATACGTTACTTATATTCAAATCACGATCAACACACAATGCAAACACTTTTAACGCGAACCGCTATTGCATGTTATACGTGACTCGATGATGTCACACACCGACTTCCACGTGTCACCGGTGGACCCGGTGGGGAGTATCGTGACGTGGTTGGCAACATAATAGTCAAACAACACAATTATATAAATGCACAGCGGAAGCAAAAGGTAAATATATTACAATCCGAATATAAAGTAATATCCAAGTATTACTACGGAAAGCAAAGGATCCACAGGCGGATCAATATAAAAAGAAAACTGTTCAACAGACTTTGACATCTAGAGCTTGCGAGACTTGAGTAATGATGCCTGGAGTAGCCAGCCTATTTCGTCTAGCACCTGCACTTAGCCTTTTTGGAAAATACGTCAGTTTACACTGGTAAATACAACTCAACTGACTCATTTTGAAAAGAGTTTGTAAATTGATTTGAATGCACTTCGGCACAAAATATCTTTATAACTTGGGACAATTATTAAAATAATCTTGTATACAGTTTTACACATTTGCCGTCCATTAGCACCGGTTAGAAGAGCCGGTTTAAGTTAACTGACACGCCACAGGTATAGTGCCCACAAGGTTGATTCCTTTAGTGGATTACCAGTTTTTACATAATGCATCTGTCAGGTGTACGCCTACACCCCGTGCTTAGGTCGTGGCCATTTCGTAAAATAATGCCAAGGATATCCGGGACATGGTCATTTAACCCCCAAGGGCCATACATCAAATAATACAGAACAAAGCGGGTTATGTAAATACATTAATCACAATCCGATTTAAATGACTACATACCCGACCAAGCGGTACTTTTATAGTACCGTATCCCAAGCCCGTATAGAGAAAACAAGTTAAGAGTATTTACCTGAGCAAAGTATCAATTAAATACAGCAAATGCAAGTACTTTTACTGGGCTCCTAATCTGGAACGAAGGTTTATAATAACCTATTAGATTTCTAACGGGTCCTTAATTTAGCCTTAGCTTAGACTGGTTAGTTTCAATGATACGGTTCGTACGCACTATTAAGCGAAGACCGGATAGAATGTGATTTAGACCCGACAAGTTCGGAGACTTTCTTAATATGGGTATTTCATACACATTCTGGATTTTGAGATAAAACCGATAAGGTTTGACCCGTTTAGGCCAATTTATGTAAAACTAGTTACATAAACCGAACCGAACGCGTAATAAGCGTAACGGGTATTCATGGGAGCCATATATGGTTTCCTAAGTTAATATGCTCCAAATATGTTGTGACATCAGTAAGATATCATTTATTATGCCCGAAATGAATTTAAACACAAACTATTCCCCGTAGGGGTAGTTTGGTCATTTATAAGGTGATAAAAGAGTTTAAGTAATATCCTGAGTTACAGGTCTGATATAATCAGCAAATATAATCAATTTCCTAAGTTATATCAGTAGGGTATTGTATATATGTGAAATTTGTTAGTTATAACCAAACTATGCACCGTAGGGGCATTTTGGTAATTTCACATAAGCCGAAAAGCTCAAAACTGAAGTCTGAGTTTAAGGACTTTTGCTTACTGTTAAAATATTATAACTTGCCTCAAATATCAGTAGGTATCACCCTTGGTATGTTTAAAATAGTTTTAGGACATACTATGCGTTAAAAACGCTTAAAAAGGCGATTAGAAGCCGTTTTCGGGTTCTATATAGAAATCTGATATTTTTATCATTCCAGAGGGTTTAAAATAATTTATTTATCATTTAAGATCAGTAGCAAAAGGTTTTGATTCGTTTAGATAAGTAAAACTCATTTTAGGGCCCATAAGGGCAAAACCGACAATTACCGGATTAAGCCTACGACTATGAGTTATGCTCAGCCTAAAATTAATTAAAAATCATCAAAAATCCCAAAATAATATATTACATCAGTGGGTAATAAGTTTGATACCAAAAAGTAGGTTTAAATAGGCTATACGCTAATTACGCCGTTTAATTAACATAAAGTTTTCATTTTACGCTAACGAGCATAACTCTTAATCTACACCTCAAACTGATGTCAAACTTTGCATACAAGTTTATATATCAGTAATTAAAGTTTCTACTCTTTTACATTTCCAAAAATCACGTTTTAAGGTAATAAGGGCATAATGGTCTACATATGGCAATTAACGGAATCATGCATATTAATTGGATAACTAATGATCCGAGGTGTATAATCACAGATGGTTATACTAGCATGTAACCTGGTCCAAATGAAGCTCTTAGGTATT
Source organism: Helianthus tuberosus (assembly GCA_030545235.1). NCBI lineage: Eukaryota > Viridiplantae > Streptophyta > Magnoliopsida > Asterales > Asteraceae > Helianthus > Helianthus tuberosus. The sequence goes on from CM060410.1 coordinate 95,262,816, forward strand.
TCTAAATCATACCAAAACGGGCCAGAACTGAAGTCAAAGCAAAAGTCAAAGCTTTGCGACTTTCGGTTCCGAACCGGGTTTAAACAGTAAATTATCGGGTTGAACATGTTTAGACATGTTCTTACACTAATTACCAAGTTATCTTAATGATCAAATAGGTTGTATATGTTCTACATTGCTGATTATGTATAAATTAGAATTTAAGTATCCTGTTGACTTTTTCTTAACAAGTTTGACCCGACATTTGACCTAGTTAGAGTGGGAATCAGGGGGAACCCTTTTGAGGGTTTATTACCCACATAATTACCAACTTATAACTACTTTCAATTCGACTAATCACTGGACTATTAGTGATTAATCTTAAATTCAACCGTTAATTACGACGGTTTGACTTTTAAGCTAAAACTAAGATAAAACAAAGCTAAAACTTAATTAAGAAAGGATTAGCAAACTTACTGAAGTCCTAAGCTTGATTAGTGATCACTTGGAAGAAGGCTTGAGCTCCAGAAATGACCAGAAAACTGAATGGAGGTGTGAAGAACAATGGTTGCAACTCATTGCTTTATATAGTGATCAAATCACCACAAATTGTTGACACATAACTCTACCACTGACCACAACTCATCAACAAGTGTCCCTAGTGGTCTAGGGGTTGCTTAGGGGTCGCCCATGAAGTTAAACTACTGATTAAAGTCGATTTTTGCGTGAAAATTGGTTGCTGTCCAAAGTTCCTGCATCTGGGCCTTTAACGCGGCCCGCGTAAAAGATTGTTGGGTCTTACGCGGCCCGCTTGGGCCTCGTGGTCAGATTTTTCATTTTCCATTTTCCGCATAATTATCTCTTGGCCTTTCGAAAGGGCAACTAAGCCTAATTCTTGCAATTTGACCCCTTTATATTTATTTACAAGGGCCTCAAGACTTATACCCACTTTGCCAAGTCCCTGGACACTTCCGGTTAACCCGAAAAGTCATAACTTTCAATGTTAACGCTTTAACCCCTCGCACACGAATTTGATCATAACTTTCTCATACGATAACGAAACTTTATGAAATTTATATCGCGCATTCTAGTGAGCATATTTAACAGTTACAAAGCTTCGGGTTTGTCAAAAGATCACTCAGATGTATAACTTAAACATGTTGACACATTTAACCCCTGTAGTTTGTAATCTCTCACTTTTAGCTTCGCATGATCCATGATTTATTTTTTTGACGTTTATAAACATCATGTAGGGTTAATGTACAATACATTTATTCACTGTTGACATTTAGAACTCGTATATTCATATACTTTTCATGATTGTCAACTTTAGTCCTTTCAGAACATTCTTTCACACGTTCAAACATATGACACGTGTCAACACTTTATAGGACGTGAATTTTCGAGGTGTTACATCCTCACCCCCTTAAAATAAATCTCGACCCGAGATTTACTGAAATAAGTAAGGGTACTTTTCTTTCATCGTGGATTCAACCTCCCACGTATATTCGGGACCTCTACGGGCATCCCATTTGACCGTTACAATAGGTACATGCTTCCTTCGAAGCTTCTTTACCTGTCGATCTTCAATCGACAAAGGTTTTTCCACAAATTTTAAGCTCTCGTCTATATGCACATCTGTATGCGGTATTACCAGTGATTCATCCGCGAAGCACTTCTTCAGATTGCAGATGTGGAACACATTGTGAATTCCACTGAGCTCTTCCGGTAAGTTTAACTTATAGGCAACTGACCCGATGTCACACCCCGACCACGTGGAACATACAAAACGTGGCGGAAACGTCGGGGAGTGTTGTAACAGAATTAATTGTTTCAAATCCATGGCAATTGAAGTTTCATTTTATTGATTAAAGGTGTTACAATGTCTTAACAAACAAAGAAATACAACATAATTAACTAGTCTTGCATCTTTTATTGTCACTAAAGCCCAAGTCTGCCTATATGTATCTTGATCATCTTATGCAACAGTTCCTGAAAAACACATGTGAAAATAGGTACGTCAGCATAAAAATGCCTGTGAGATACATAGGTTTTGTGAAAATAGGTTTCATGACTTATGTTTGAGAAAGTGTTTAGTCATAAACCTTGTAATTTGCTTTGTTTTGTAAATCATTTGAAAAACAATGAGTTCAGATGATATGTATAAATAAGTAAATAATGTATGGTTAAGTAAATAACCATGTAAGATGAGTTTGTATAAGATAAGTTGTTTGTAAACAATGTCTTGTGAAAAGTATGTTATTTGTATAAAATGTTCTATGTCTCAAACTGAAATGATTCAAATAACGCTACAATATGTAATACCATACAAACACTTATATATAGGAAGTACCAGCGGCGTATCCACCATGCTTGTATCATATTACACACGCATCGTTACTTAATCAAACCAAACCAATCAATGTAAGAAGTCTGTGTTTAAATCAATTGTCAAATGTATTGGGTAATATGTCAAAGTGTTCATGTCAAGATGTAAATCATATCAAAATGTCTATGTCAAATATCCATGTCAAATGTCTATGTCAAGATGTCATGTATGGCAAGTGAAATGTCTCAACTAAACCATATGCACAGAAACAAAGTATTGAAGTAAAACTTGTTTTAAATCAAAGTTATGTTTTGTGGGAAATGCATGATCAAATGTCAATCATGTTAAAATGTCTATGCCGAAATGTATGTCAAATGTCTATGTCAAAATGTCATGTAAAACGATGTACTAAGTAATGCACACAATGGAGCACACCTAGCATGAAATGTCATAAAATCATGTACTATAATGTACCAACGAACATAGCAGTATATGATGTGAAAACAGGAAAGCACGAAAGTAACAAGTAGGCACATGTGTTCCACCCCAAAACAGTTTGGAAAACAGTAAAATAGGGGTCTATGTACTCACCTGAGATTGCTCAGTAGTTCTGGAGTGACAATTAAACAATGCTAGAGATCGCGGATATCAAACGGCACCTAGTATAGGTAACTATGTTAATAGACCGGACCTATCTCGGAAGACTGGGTAGCATTAGGGTTTGTAAACCAAATGAGTGTAGGAACTCACGTGATATGGTTTAACAAAGCCTACGTACTAAATGAAACTTAACCTTAGTCTTATTGACCCATTATGATCCGTTTAGGTAGCCTATGCTACTTTAACGCATCGTGCGCGTGAAACGCGTTCGGACCGCCTAACTAGTCCTACGACAAGTGTTATATGCCTAAACATGTTACATAATCAGTTATGTGACAAAAGTTTAGGTTACATATGCTTAATTACCAATTATACATGAAAAGGGTATTCTGGTAATTTACCTAAGGCATATAAACTACCTATCATACAACTACTTAAACGATGCGACCATAGGGTATAACCTCGGAAGGTTATGCCCTATACTAGGGTCACCTAATGTATTTGGTCGGATCCTAATGATCGACCAAACTGGGTCGGGTTCGAGGTATAAGCGATTTATTAGATCGCTTACCCTACGACCCTAAACAACGTGGTAATCAGTGGGCATAGTCCCAAGGGACTATGACCAACGTGATTACACTCACGTTGCGAAGTTCAAACGAACTTCGCATTGACCATTACTGGTCAACGCTGAAAGTCAAACAAAGTTTGACTTTCTGACTCGAAAAGCAGTAAAATAAGGAAAAGAACGAAAGAATACTTACGAAGGGTCCCCGAATGCTAATCCCGATTCAAGAATCTCAGGTATGAAACAATGGTTTCAACTTAGAGGTTCTCAAATCAGAATTCTAGTGATTTTAGCAATGAGGGGTATGGGGTATTTATAGGAATACCTGAACCGTTAAGATCGTTTCATGGAAAACGTGCCTTAATCCCATCCGTACATGTGTTGCAAAGTTATGGTGTTTAGGTGTTTAAATTCCATCCATACATGTGTTGCAAAGTCATGGTGTTTAGGTGTTTAAATTCCATCCATACATGTGTTGCAAAGTCATGGTGCCTAAATTCCATCCTTATCCGCTGACTAAGCATTGTTAGAATGTGTGGTTGTGAATTAAACAACGGCTAATACATCGAATCTGGTCCCGAAAGTGCAAAACTGATCCAAATGACGCGACGCATGGATTTTTCTTATGCCGAACACTAAAATAAAATGTTTTAGTGCTTACATAAATTTTTGGACGTCAGGATGTATTCAGAACGTAAGTTATGCGCGAAAATGCAAACTTGTGCACTTTTTGACACTTTTAGTCCCTGAATGACCCAAAAGTTTATTTTAGCACACCGAACCCCTCAAAGCCTATTTCTAAGCTATGTAAAGGATATTTATGGTATGTTTAACTTATGGTCATGTTCCGGAATGTCTGTTACAGTTCAAATTGGCATACTTTCGCAGTCTGTCAACTTTAGTCCCTGTAAGCGATATAACTTTGATTTCCCCACATCAAACCTTCCAAAACTTATATCTAAGTTATGTAAAGGTTATTTAAGGTATGTTAACCCTATTTCAGTATTCCGGAGTGTTTGTTGCATTAAACTGGTTATATTTACGCATTAGTGCGCGTATAACCTTCCAGAAAGCGATTTAGAGTTTGAAATCGAACAAGAGTTGATATGTGCAAAAGATACACATATTTATACAAGTCCAAAGTATGAAATACAATATTTCATTGGTTTGGAATTTGTTTGATGGTTGAAATGACACAGGTGTTACACCCGACACGTTCGATAACCTCGAAAGGTCCTATGTATCTCGGGCTTAACTTGCCTTTCTTACCAAATCGCATCACCCCCTTTCAGGGTGATACTTTAAGCAATACTTTGTCACCTACTTCGAAGTGAAAAGCTTTACGCTTTGGATCTGCGTAACTCTTCTGCCTATCACGGGCAGCTTTGAGACGGTCACGAATCTGGACAATCTTGTCCGTCGTTTCAAAGACTATCTCTGGTCCTGATAATTGGACATCTCCAACTTCCGCCCAACAAACGGGCGTTCTACACTTTCTACCGTATAAGGCCTCAAAAGGCGCAACCTTTATGCTGGTGTGGTAGCTATTGTTGTAGGAGAACTCAATTAGTGGTAGGTGCTTATCCCAACTACCACCCAAATCGATCACACATGCACGCAGCATGTCTTCCAACGTTTGAATAGTACGCTCACTCTGGCCGTATGTCTGAGGATGGTAAGCCGTACTAAAATTCAAACGCGTGCCCAAAGATTGCTGGAAACTTTTCCAAAAATACGACGTGTATCTAGTATCTCTGTCAGAGATAATAGACACAGGTATGCCATGTAAGGCTACAATCTTATCCACGTATAACTGGGCTAACATGTCGGAGCTATAAGTCTCCTTGATGGGTAAGAAATGTGCTGACTTAGTCAGTCTATCAACTATGACCCATATTGTATCATTTCCTTTCCTTGTCTTAGGCAACTTGGTGATAAAATCCATGGTTACCATTTCCCACTTCCATGTAGGAAGTTCAGGCTGTTGTAGCAAGCCTGACGGCTTTTGATGCTCGGCTTTGACTTGCGCGCATGTCAAGCATTTAGCTACATAGGTGGCTACAGACTTCTTCAAGCCTATCCACCAATAATTTTCCCTTAGATCCTGGTACATCTTATCAGCTCCAGGATGAACGGAGTATTTGGAACTATGGGCTTCCTGGAGGATGACATCTCGAAGTCCTCCATAAATTGGAACCCATATTCGTCCATTTAATCTTAGAATTCTGTCCTTGATAAGAGTTAACTGCTCCTCAGTTATCCCTAGCTTTTCGTTAGGATAGTTAGCTTCCAGCACAACTTCCTTCTGTGCGGCTAACAACCTTTCAGTCAAACTGTTCTTTATCTCCATGCGCTTGGCATTGATTCGGATGGGTTTCACCCTTTCCTTTCGACTCAAGGCATCAGCGACTACATTCGCCTTTCTGGGATGGTATCTGATTTCACAATCATAATCATTTAAAGTCTCCATCCAACGGCGCTGCCTCATGTTTAAATCCTTCTGATTAAACAGGTGTTGAAGGCTCTTGTGATCAGAATAGATCACACATTTGATACCATACAAATAATGCCTCCGCAGTTTTAGTGCGAATACAACGGCACCCAGCTCCAAGTCATGGGTGGTGTAATTCTTTTCGTGCACCTTTAACTGTCGTGAAGCATAGGCAATAACCTTGCCTTTCTGCATAAGCACACACCCCATGCCAGTGTGCGATGCATCGCAGTAAACCACGAACTCTTCGGTGCGTTCAGGCAATGTTAGTACTGGGGCGTTGCTCAACTTTTGCTTCAGAATATCAAAGGACTCTTGCTGCTTAGGGCCCCAAACGAACTTTACTTTCTTCTTAGTTAAGGAGGTTAGGGGTGCAGCAATCCTTGAAAATTTTTCAATGAAACGCCTGTAATATCCTGCCAATCCCAGGAAGCTACGAATCTCTGTAGGCGTCTTTGGCTCTTGCCAGTTCATAACTGCTTCAACCTTAGCGGGATCCACTTGGATACCACGCTCACTCACCACATGTCCAAGGAATTGGACTTCTCGAAGCCAAAATTCACACTTGGAAAATTTGGCATAGAGCTTCTCCTGATGCAGGAGTTTGAGAATACATCGAAGGTGTTTCTCATGGTCAGCTTGGTTCTTCGAATAGATAAGAATATCGTCGATGAAAACGATGACGAATTTATCTAAGTATGGCTTGCAAACGCGATTCATGAGATCCATGAATGCGGCCGGTGCATTAGTGAGCCCAAAAGGCATCACTAGGAACTCGTAATGACCATAACGAGTCCTAAATGCTGTTTTGTGCACGTCTTTATCTCTAACCTTCAGTTGATGGTAGCCTGACCTCAAGTCAATCTTCGAGAAATAACTTGCCCCTTGTAACTGATCGAACAAATCGTCGATCCTGGGCAAAGGATATCTATTCTTTATCGTGACCTTATTAAGTTCACGATAATCGATGCACAGACGCATCGATCCATCCTTCTTCTTGACAAACAAGACTGGTGCTCCCCATGGAGACGAACTAGGTTTAATGAAACCTTTAGCTAGCAATTCATCCAGTTGCGTTCTTAATTCCTTCATCTCCGTTGGCACCAACCTGTAAGGTGCTATAGCAACTGGAGCTGCTCCAGGGATGATATCAATCCTGAATTCCACTTGCCTATCTGGTGGCAAACCAGGTAGTTCTTCTGGAAAAACTTCAGGGTATTCAGAAATGACAGGGATGTCTTCTATCTTCGGTTTAGGCTCATCAATAATCACTTGTGCCATGTAGATGACACAACCCTTCTTTAAACACTTTGAAGCCTTGAGCATAGTCACTTGCTCAGGCAGCCCATACTGGGTATCTCCCCGAATGGTAAGTGATTCACCAGACGGAGTCTTTATCACCACCTGCTTTTTGTTGCAGACAATTTGGGCTTGGTTATGAGATAACCAATCCATACCCAAAACTATGTCAAAACCGGCCAACTTAAAGGGAAGTAGAGATAGAGGAAAAGAGTGGTTCTTAATGGATATGACACATCCATCTAACACAGTCGAGACAGTTTCTATGGTGCCATCTGCTAACTCTACCTCATAATTTATACTTCAGGTTTTGACAGGTAAATTCAGCAATTTGCAAAATTTATGATCTACGAAAGACTTATCAGCGCCTGAATCAAAGAGTACTCTTGCATAGACATCATTTACAAGGAAAGTACCTGTAATCACATTGTCGTCTAGAACCGCTTCTTTGGCATCCATTCGAAAGACCCTTGCATTGGTCTTCTTGACCTCTTCAGGCTTCTTAGCATACTTAGGGCAGTTGGTCTTAATGTGCCCTTTCTCATTGCAGTTGTAGCATGTGGCATCTCTTATCTTCTTGCACTCTATCGTCTTGTGCTCTTTAGACTTGCATATCCCACATGCAGGTGCTCCTGACTTAGAATTTGACTCAAGTTTGCACTTTCCAAAGTGGCGTTTCTGGCAAGTTGTGCACTTTGGCTTTTCCTCTGTCCATTGACCATTCCTTCCAGACCCAAACTTCTTAGAATCAGTGTTTCCCTTGTGCTTCTTCTCTGACCCTCGTGAGTTATCATCCTCACGCTTCCTCTTACTTTCTTCAGATTTCTTTAGCGATCTCAACCTGACCGCATCTAAAGTAAGGGACAAAGAGAGATCAGCTGCTGATCTAAATGTAGCAGGTCTTGAAGCCTTAACACTGGCTTTTATTTCTGGGGCTAAACCCCCAATGAAGCGAGCAATTCGCTTGGGCTCTGGTGTTACAAGGTAAGGAACCAGTCTGGACAGGGTATTGAAACTGGTGAGGTAAGCTTGACAATCTAAGTTTGTCATCACCAATGATAAGAAATCAGATTCAATTCTTTCGACCTCATGTTGAGGGCAGTAGTTTTCCATAATGAGAGTAACAAACTGCTCCCATGACATGTTGTAGAGCGGGATCTTCCCAGCAGCTTGAATGAGAGACCTCCACCATGCCAGTGCCTCTCCTTTGAACGATTGGGATACATACTTTACTACATCCCTTTCAGCACAACCGCTGATGTCCACCACCGTGTCCATTTTATCCAACCAGGTCATACAATCTACTACTCCTTTCTCCCCAGTGAAATCTCGGGGTTTACAGGAAACAAAGTACTTATAGGTACAAGACTTGGTACGTGGTTCATTATCGAACACTAGCTTCTTGGATGGAACACTGTGTTCATTTGATGAATGTCGATCATCATCATTCTTTGGCTCCTCTTTCTTAGAGGGTGGCTTGTTATGAGGCTCTGACTGAGTCTTAGGGACAGACTTAGAGTAGGGTACAGATGAGGCTCGACTATGCGTCTCACTATACTCCTTAAATTGTTCTTCTACAGCTTTAGATACAGTTGTGTCAATCAGTGAACGAAGCTCTCCTTTGGTTATATTAATCCTATCATTATCATCGCGGTTTTCCAAAGGATGACTGTTTATCTCGTCAGAGTCAGCCATGTAGTCTTAGTTGCTACAAAAAGAAAATAAGGGCAAGGTTTATTTAGAAGCCCTTATAGTACTATCGTTCTTAAACGATTAATTAACCATGCTTTTAATACACATTTTAGTTAATTTGTTAAATATAAAAATTGTTCAGGATCTTTATCATAATCCTAAATTATCAGTTAATAATAGCACAAAAGGCCTAGTCATGTGGACAAGCTTAATTCATATGCCATGATTTCAGAGAATCGAGGCATTAAGGTTTGAATCAAAGTTCATTACCTTTTCTTGACAGGGAGTTGTAGGCTACCACTGTCTTTAGTCTCAGAGGACATTAATTATAGCCCGTGGGCACTTCATCCATAAGGGATGATTATATAAATAAGGGAATTTAGAATAACCCAATTAAAAATGACTTATGTGATTTTTATCGTATCACACTTTGTCAAGCATGATAATATGCTTTCAGATGTTTAACAAAAATTTGAATCTTTTCAATAGGTTCTACCATCTTGGCCATGTCTATAATGACATTTAGGCTAGGTTTTACTCTTTAGATTCTTTTTTTTAATAATTAAAGCAGAACAATCCTTAATTGGAATGTTAACGAGGATCTGAATCTAATTGTGGAACTACCATCTTGGCCCTGTCTTAACATGACACATGAGCTAGGTCTTGTCCTTTTTAGATTTTTCCATTTTATTATAATGGTAGACCTTATAATATAGGAATGATATTTTAAATATAATCGTTCCTTTAAAATTTAAACAAGTATATGGTTGCCCTAAACGGGACTTCTAATTAAAATGACTTGCCCACGCAAGGGCTAATCAGAAAAATAACAAAGAAGTAATTAAAAGACAATGAAACGAATTTGGATTAGTCCTATGTTCTTGTCTAGACTCAAGAATGTGCAATTGTGTAACTGAGATTAAACACAAAGACTAGTGTTTAATTCACTCAGTGTTGGCTCTGATACCAACCTGTCACACCCCGACTTCCACGTGTCACCGGTGGGCCCGGTGGGGAGTATCGTGACGTGGTTGGAAACATAATAGTCAAACAACACAATTATATAAATGCACAGCGGAAGCAAAAGGTAAATATATTACAATCCGAATATAAAGTAATATCCAAGTATTACAACGGAAAGTAAAGGATCCACAGGCGGATCAATATAAAAAGAAAACTGTTCAACAGACTTTGACATCTAGAGCTTGCGAGACTTGAGTAATGATGCCTGGAGTAGCCAGCCTATTTCGTCTAGCACCTGCACTTAGCCTTTTTGGAAAATACGTCAGTTTACACTGGTAAATACAACTCAACTGACTCATTTTGAAAAGAGTTTGTAAATTGATTTGAATGCACTTCGGCACAAAATATCTTTATAACTTGGGACAATTATTAAAATAATCTTGTATACAGTTTTACTCATTTGCCGTCCATTAGCACCGGTTAGAAGAGCCGGTTTAAGTTAATTGACACGCCACAGGTATAGTGCCCACAAGGTTGATTCCTTTAGTGGATTACCAGTTTTTACATAATGCATCTGTCAGGTGTACGCCTACACCCTGTGCTTAGGTCGTGGCTATTTCGTAAAATGATGCCAAGGATATCCGGGACATGGTCATTTAACCCCCAAGGGCCATACATCAAATAATACAGAACAAAGCGGGTTATGTAAATACATTAATCACAATCCGATTTAAATGACTACATACCCGACCAAGCGGTACTTTTATAGTACCGTATCCCAAGCCCGTATAGGGAAAATAAGTTAAGAGTATTTACCTGAGCAAAGTATCAATCAAATACAGCAAATGCAAGTACTTTTACTGGGCTCCTAATTTGGAACGAAGGTTTATAATAACCTATTAGATTTCTAACGGGTCCTTAATTTAGCCTTAGCTTAGACCGGTTAGTTTCAATGATACGGTTCGTACACACTATTAAGCGAAGACCGGATAGAATGTGATTTAGACCCGACAAGTTCGGAGACTTTCTTAATATGGGTATTTCATACACATTCTGGATTTTGAGATAAAACCGATAAGGTTTGACCCGTTTAGGACAATTTATGTAAAACTAGTTACATAAACCGATCCGAACGCGTAATAAGCGTAACGGGTATTCCTGGGAGCCATATACGGTTTCCTAAGTTAATATGCTCCAAATATGTTGTGACATCAGTAAGATATCATTTATTGTGCCCGAAATGAATTTAAACACAAACTATGCCCCGTAGGGGTAGTTTGGTCATTTATAAGGTGATAAAAGAGTTTAAGTAATATCCTGAGTTACAGGTCTGATATAATCAGCAAAGATAATCAATTTGCTAAGTTATATCAGTAGGGTATTGTAGATATGTGAAATTTGTTAGTTATAACCAAACTATGCACCGTAGGGGCATTTTGGTAATTTCACATAAGCCGAAAAGCTCAAAATTGAAGTCTGAGTTTAAGGACTTTTGCTTACTGTTAAAATATTATAATTTCCCTCAAATATCAGTAGGTATCACCCTTGGTATGTTTAAAATAGTTTTAGGACATACTATGCGTTAAAAACGCTTAAAAAGGCGATTAGAAGCCGTTTTCGGGTTCTATATAGAAATCTGATATTTTTATTATTCCAAAGGGTTTAAAATAATTTATTTATCATTTAAGATCAGTAGCAAAAGGTTTTGAGTCGTTTAGATAAGTAAAACTCATTTTAGGGCCCGTAAGGGCAAAACCGACAATTACCGGATTAAGCCTACGACTATGAGTTATGCTCAGCCTAAAATTAATTAAAAATCATCAAAAATCCCAAAATAATATATTACATCAGTGGGTAATAAGTTTGATACCAAAAAGTAGGTTTAAATAGGCTATACGCTAATTACGCCGTTTAATTAACATAAAGCTTTCATTTTACGCTAACGAGCATAACTCTTAATCTACACCTCAAACTGATGTCAAACTTTGCATACAAGTTTATATATCAGTAATTAAAGTTTCTACTCTTTTACATTTCCAAAAATCACGTTTTAAGGTAATAAGGGCATAATGGTCTACATATGGCAATTAACGGAACCATGCATATTAATTGGATAACTAATGATCTGAGGTGTATAATAACAGAGGGTTATACTAGCATGTAACCTGGTCCAAATGAAGCTCTTAGGTATTTCTAAATCATACCAAAACGGGTCAGAACTGAAGTCAAAGCAAAAGTCAAAGCTTTGCGACTTTCGGTTCCGAACCGGGTTTAAACAGTAAATTGTCGGGTTGAACATGTTTAGACATGTTCTTACACTAATTACCAAGTTATCTTAATGATCAAACAGGTTGTATATGTTCTACATTGCTGATTATGTATAAATTAGAATTGAAGTATCCTGTTGACTTTTTCTTAACAAGTTTGACCCGACATTTGACCTAGTTAGAGTGGGAATCAGGGGGAACCCTTTTGAGGGTTTATTACCCACATAATTACCAACTTATAACTACTTTCAATTCGACTAATCACTGGACTATTAGTGATTAAACTTAAAGTCAACCGTTAATTACGACGGTTTGACTTTTAAGCTAAAACTAAGATAAAACTAAGCTAAAACTTAATTAAGAAAGGATTAGCAAACTTACTGAAGTCCTAAGCTTGATTAGTGATCACTTGGAAGAAGGCTTGAGCTCCAGAAATGATCAGAAAACTGAATGGAGGTGTGAAGAACAATGGTTGCAACTCATTGCTTTATATTATGATCAAATCACCACAAATTGTTGACACATAACTCTACCACTGACCACAACTCATCAACAAGTGTCCCTAGTGGTTTAGGGGTTGCTTAGCGGTCGCCCATGAAGTTAAACTACTGATTAAAGTCGATTTTTGTGTGAAAATTGGTTGCTGTCCAAAGTTCCTGCATCTGGGCCTTTAACGCGGCCCGCGTAAAAGATTGTTGGGTCTTACGTGGCCCGCTTGGGCCTCGTGGTCAGATTTTTCATTTTCCATTTTCCGCATAATTGTCTCTTGGCCTTTCGAAGGGGCAACTAAGCCTAATTCTTGCAATTTGACCCCTTTATATTTATTTACAAGGGCCTCAAGACTTATACCCACTTTGCCAAGTCCCTGGACACTTCCGGTTAACCCGAAAAGTCAAAACTTTCAATGTTAACGCTTTAACCCTCGCACACGAATTTGATCATAACTTTCTCATACGATAACGAAACTTTATGAAATTTATATCGCACATTCTAGTGAGTATATTTAACAGTTACAAAGCTTCGGGTTTGTCAAAAGGTCACTCAGAGGTATAACTTAAACTTGTTGACACATTTAACCCCTGTAGTTTGTAATCTCTCACTTTTAGCTTCGCATGATCCATGATTTATTCGTTTGACGTTTATAAACATCATGTAGGGTTAATGTACAATACATTTATTCACTGTTGACATTTAGAACTCGTATATTCATATACTTTTCATGATTGTCAACTTTAGTCCTTTTAGAACATTCTTTCACACGTTCAAACATATGACACGTGTCAACACTTTATAGGACGTGAATTTTCGAGGTGTTACAGATGAATGCCTGTTTGTTATGTTTACACATTGATTGCTGTCTACCTGCCTTAGCAACGATAGTACTATAGTTTGGACTCAGCACCTGTTCACTCAGGGGTTGTTAAGGACATTACTTCACGTGTTCGCAGTGGTGAACATGTGATGCGCACTCGCTACTCGCACTCAAATCGCATTCATTGGTATTGATAGGATCTTTGTCGATAACTTACATGCTTCACATTATACGTTGTACATGCTGGTTATGCGTAAACGCTTTCGAACTCTACTATTACTATTAAACTTGTATGCTCACCTTTACACTATGTGTATTGACCTCTATTTTAACGTATGTGACAGGTGTTTGAATGCCAAGATGTTTGCTTGCTTTCATGGAATCGAGCTAGGATGGAGTCTAGAAACAAACCTAATAAAATCTGAGTTGTCGGAACATTTATTTGTCTTTGGGATATCTATGTCTGTAATAATTAATTTGCTTGATGGATTATGGTATGGGACATAATATTAACTCTCTGGTAATTTAGTTGTTATGGATTTCTCTTGGACAATCTGTTTCGCTCAGTGCCGCGCCCCGATGATTTCGCCATCGGTTGTGGTTTGACAAAATGCCCCAAAAGTTTCAAAAACTCAAAAATAAGAGAGGAGTAGTAGAAGATAGAAGAATTCTGATTTGAATTGGCTCAAATCAGTAGCAATCTCCAGTATATGTTGATCCTTTATCACGAATCCGGCCTCCAAGCTCTGATACTACTTGTGAGGACCGTGATCGCTCTTTGACTAATGCGCTCCGACCGGTTTCGGTAAACCTACACGCTACGTGCGGAATCAGTGTGTGTAGTAGACATGAAGATTATGCATACACCATTAAAGTATGTTCTTATTGATGATTTTAGCAAAATACCGAGTCAGGAGAAATTTGGCGACAGTTCGGACCAGAATGCCAAAAGTTACAATTAGTGAGAATCCACTGCCCCTATTTATAGACCTCAAGGGCCTTCATACGTGGCTTCGTACGAAGCCAGGCAATGTCCTCACTTCGAACCAACTATGCTAAACAACCTCCCTTCGTACGAAGGCATACAAAACATAATCAAACAAGTTCAAACATAGACATATAAGACTCAATACTTCGACGAAGGCTACAGATATTTGAGAGTGAAAGCGGCCAAGTGTTAAGTTGGGGATGACACAACAACCCAAGTGTTAAGTTTGGGGTGGTGAAAGACAAAGTGAAAGTTGAAAGTGACAGCGGCAAAAAATAATTAGTTTGCGGTGATAAAAATCCATTTCCCCCTTATTATTTGCTTTATTGTTTCCGGTTCCTAGTTTTTAGTATTGAGTGGTGAGAATAAAGGGATCATAGGAGCTATTTGATTCAGTAAAGGATATCAAGAATATTGTCCCAACACGCCTCTCTAAATTCTTCTAGATATCCCTCTTAATTGCTTTGGCCATTTGATTCCCGAACCGACCCACGTTAATAAGAGAGTAGGAGAAATCCGTAGGTGCATCCATCTGGGCATTGTCATTGTCAATTGTCAACATAATCAAAGATGAACTAATTTGTCAAATTAATATATCAATTATGTAAACTAGTTATTTTCCACCCGCGCGTTGCGGCGGGACCCAATGACTACAAAAGGCGTGTCAGGAACGGCAAACAGATACCGAATATCAAAACATAATTTTCAGTTCAGTTATTACGGTGCTAAGACGTTAAAATATGGATGAGCTCGGTACCGGTAATGGCAGCGGCAGCGAAAGTACCAATCCGAAAAATCATCGAAATTAGGTACCGGCACCGAAAATGCTCGGTACAATACAGTATGGTATTTGAAGGTAAACATCAATAAATACAGGTATGGTGCTAGACCGGTGTCGAACCGAAAGTAACGATTCTGAAAACGCCAAAAGGTGGGTACCAAATTGGTACCGAAAATGATTTGGTATAGTAAATTTAGTAACGATACGATACCGGTTCGTTTATAGGATTTGATACGATTTGCTCATCAATATTCTAAATATCCAAGTTAATTTTACATGCTACAATTCATTCATTACAGAAAAAGATAAAAAAGAAAGCAAAATAAGTTGTTGTGTATATAAAACCCCATTCAAATGAAATACAGTTTACTTACGGTGCAATTACTTGCATTGCTGCGTTGCTACAGGATTTGATGAGCTTATTACCAACCGGTACCGAAAATACTGTTACCGAAATCCCCAAAAGTGGGTAACGGTACCGAATATACCTAGTATGGCACGGTTCGGTACCGGTCGGTACTGGTACGGCACCGGTACGGCACCGGTATATGAGGGTAAAAACCGGTGAATACTTGTGCAGAACCGATATAAAAAATACACCGCTTTGGTAAATTTGAGACCAATACCTATACCTAATACCATTTGCTCATCTTTTAATCATGTTACTATTCATTCCAATCTAATTTTAATTTTAAAATTAATTAATTAATAATTAATTAATAATTTTAATTTAATATGAAATTACTGTTCATTCTACTTCTTTTTTATCATATATAGATGTGGTCTTATTGAGAGAACAACAAAGGTAAAGGCCTATCTAGATATTTTCTTTTAGAAGACTACTATCCTAACTTTTTCAACTCGTGGCTTCCCCCACTCCTCGTGTCCACATCCACACAATAAACCCACTTGTACTTCACCGCTATAAATTACAACTTAGCATCTTTTATATTTATATCTATTTTAATATTTTATGGCTATAAATTTGTTTTGGTTAAAAACCACAACTTGTCACTTTCATTTGTTTCTTATTATAGAAGACTGGTTGACAAGTTCATTTTCGACAAAAAAAAAATTGATAATCGTTTAGCTTGATGATTTTAGTTCCCATGTAAAAACTAAATTACTTTTAGAGTTAAATGGCATTTTAGTTCATCTGGTTTGGGCCATTTTGTCAATTTAGTCCAAATGTTTCATTTTTCGCATGTGGTTCCAAAAAGGTTTCACCATTGTCATTTTAGTTCACTGGGTTAACTTCATCCATTTTTTCTGTTAACGAGAATGGAAATTCGGTCATTTTATATGTAATTCGGTTAACTAGAAGGGCAATTCGGTTATATAAAATGACCGAATTGTTCTTCTCATTAACAGAAAATGGATAAAGTTAACTCAGTGGACTAAAATGATAACGATGAAACCTTTTAGGACCCACATGCTAAAAATGAACCCTTTAGACTAAACTGGTAAAATAACCCAAACCACAAGAACTAAAATGACATTAAACTCGAATTTACTTTTAAAAGGTCTATACTTATCTTCCTCACTTTAGTTTTATGTGCAGAACTAGATGGTAGCCAAGGGTTCAATGACCCTCTAGTCAAAGAATGTTTTTACGTACATAGTATACCACATTATCCACTTGGGAATATTTCAGTGGTGTTTTGAGTTAGACAGAGTTTACGATATGAGAGGATAGAGGTTCAATCTTTATGGTGTGCCAGTTTAGTTATTAAAAAAAATAATATTCAATGTTTTTTTTTAAACTTTTACCTTTTATATTATCAACTATATGTATTAACCCTAAACTGTGTTGTATGATAGCAGTTATAAGTTATATACAATGTAATCGAAGAATTTACATCGAGAGTAATTAGATAATGTATAAATATTTTTTTATAACAATAATAAAAAAGTTTAACTTGTTTTCGTAAGTTAAATAGAACTGACATACCTGCCCCTTTGTAGTCGTTACGATTAAAGTTAACCATTTTGTATGATATTCCGTTATTCGTTTTAAATGGACGAATAAACAAAAATTAGGATCTGAAATAATATGTGAGTCACAATTTATGACAAAATGTTTGATTGTCAACCATTTAATAGTTAGATAACTCACGTGCCAAGTGTCCAAACCGTGAGTACGTAGGGGATATTGCACGGTCCTCCCAACCGCTGGAGTGATCCTACTCCACAATAGCTTAGCCCCATAGCTGCCTGGCGGTTACTACCCAACCGGAGGCGAAAGCCTGAAGGGTGTGTCTGCCAGGATTCAAACCGGGGTCCTCTGTAAAGAGGTGGGTGATGCTGGCCACTGGAACACCCCAAGTGGCCACCGTGAGTACGTAGTTACGTACTACCAAGACTTTCTAGAAAACACTCTTCAAATAGTATATTAATTAACTTATGTTCAATTTAAAAACAAAATAATATTCTCGAAAATGAGTGGTTTACATGATATGAAACATCATACGGAAATACTTATGTATAAAGTATAATCGGTTTAGTTAAAGAATAATGTATTTAACCTGTTTAGTTAAACGAGTTGTGTTTTGATGGACATGTTTAACCCGTTTAATTAAATAGATCCGATTGTAATTGACATATTTAACTCATTTTTGAATAAGTTTGTTCGGGTTGTACGGGAAATTAAACAAATCAAGCTATTTGAAATCTATCCATCTATACTTTCTATAAAAGGGAAAATGCCTCTGACATAAGAAAAACTGAGGTGGCAGTCATCCAGGCTAGCAAACATTGTCCTTCTTATGTCATTATTGCATCATAAAACTTAATTTAAATCTCTACCCTCCATTCAAAATTCAAACCTCTGGCCAGATTCAAAGTTCTGGCGCCAGATTCAAAATTAAAAAGTTCTTTTTAATTTCTCTGAGCTTATCAACTCAACTCTCTCTCTCTCTCTAAAACTCACCTTCTTCTCCCTCCATCTGCCGTTTCACGCCAATCAAACCCTAACTTCCCCAATCTTCAACAAACGTTGAATAATTCATCAAATTACATCATTCTGATCTGTTTTCCACACAATTGTTACATTAAATCGTCAAATTACCTCATCTCGATGGCATAATTGCTCTTTTTTCGCACCGGATGCGTTGTTTTTGCGTTTGGAGAACTGGAATTGGATTAATTGGTTGTGAGTGTGGTTTTGATGTCGTCGGAGCCGTTTCCGAGTGAGTTTTTGAAGGATACGACGTCGTATTCGTCGGAACCGGTGGAAATTGGGAATAATCGGTGGAGGCACTCGCCTGCAACTCCGTCTTCTTGCCGTTGGAGCGTGATGGTGGTTGTGGACCGTGTGAATGCATATGTCTGTAGCTTTCGTCTAGTATCGAGTCTATGAATAATGTATGTGTATGTGTTTGATTTAACTTGTCTTGGTTTTGTAATGTGTTAGTGCCTTCGAACGAAGGGACCTAGTTAGAACAAGTTAGATGTTTTAGCTTGACACCTCGGTTCGTACGAAGCCATGGGTAGCTTCGTACGAAGCCTCACATTGTCTATAAATAGAGGTGTTGGGTTCATTTGGAATGTAACTTTTGTTGAGACATAGCGAAGCTCTGCCAAAATTCTCTCAGGATCTGTAACTCTTCAATCAGTAATGAGAAGTGATCTTAACAGTATCTGTATGGTCTTTATGTCGATCTCTTGCATGGATTCCGCACATTGCTCGTAGATAACCAATCCGGTCGGAGCGTTTATTGAAGGCGATCTCAGTCGTCACAAGTGGTATCAGAGCTTGGAGTCTGGATTCGTGACTGAGGATCATTAATTACCAGAGATATCTACCTGATTTGAGCCGATTCAAATCAGATTTCATCTTATTTCTACTCGTTCTTCTTTTTGAACTTTTGAGACCTTTTGAGACTTTGGACATCAAATTCACGTTGAATCCACGGATAGATTCAACTGAATTTGTGATATTTTGTGCGAAATACATCATTAAACAATCCTCTAAAGTTTCAGACCTAAATTCAATCAAAATCTCTTAAAATCAGCAAAAAAACCATGAAAAACACAACAACTTTTTTCGTAACAGCTACCATACAAGCATTCAAGCTGCACCGTAATGGACTTAGGTGGCAGTTGGGACACTCACCTACCTTTGGTTGAGTTCTCCTATAATAACAGCTACCATACAAACATTCAAGCTGCACCGTTTGAAGCTCTCTACGGACGAAAGTGTCGATCGCCGTTGTGCTGGGAAGATGCAGGCGATAGATAGCTGGTTGGTCCTGAATTGGTTCAAGAAACGACAGATAAGATAATGCAGATCCGAGAGCGCATTAAGGCGGCTCGTGATCGACAAAAGAGCTATGCGGACCAAAGAAGGAAACCTTTGGAGTTTGAAGTGGGAGATATGGTTTTGTTAAAGGTCTCACCTTGGAAAGGTGTGTCACGCTTTGGGAAGCGTGGTAAGTTAAACACACGATAGATTGGACCGTTCAGAATCCTAGAGAGGATTGGTCCTGTAGCGTATAAGTTGGAACTACATGCAGAACTTAATGGTGTTCATGTACATTCCATGTATCTAATCTCAAGAAAAGTCCAACACATGAAACAGTGGTTATACCTGTGACAACTCGAGTATTCAAGATCTTTCCGCGACACGTTACTTATTTACAATCGTATTTTCATAACTTGCTTGCATTGTAACTTGTTTCATTTGATAGATGAGAGGGCACTAAACGATAGTTGAATGAAATGTGTACTGGTTGATATAAATGGTGGTGTTTAAATGTTATTAATATTATTATATATTTTAAGTAAATGACGAAATCACAAGAGTGATTTCACCTTTAACCTGCTCGACGAAAACCCAGGTGTTTTCACCATAGCCTGCTCGACGAAATCCAAGGGATTTCGCCATAAACCTCACGACGAAATCACTTGATTTCGCCGGCCCAAAGCCCAGTCAAGGCCCAACATGTTATAACTTTCTTTTATAACTGAGTAGGTCGCATAAGATGATCAGTTTAGCAAAACCCTAGAGTCTCTTTCTCTGTGTGACGGCATTATCGATTTCCCCAAGCCTTCTCTAGCGAACAATTGTTCTTTCGGTTTCGGTTAGTTCGTACTGATGTTTATTTGAGCATGACTTTTGATAGATCCTTACATGTCTGCATATGTGTATATATCTGATTAACAAGTTCTGTGATTTGAGAATACATGTTCATGGATAGGGAAGAGGATCTTGTATTGATGTTAAACCTATTTGCATTGTATCAACGTCAATGAACTGGTTCGTGACTAGAACTGATGATTTCGGTTGTCTAAAAGTTAGCAGATTAGGATTCTTGTTAATCACAAACAACTTGCTGATGACTGAATGATGATCATGACTCTTTAGTGAGTTAGTAATTTATATGATTGCATGAATCGGTTTGCTTGAATGATTATGTGATAAAGACGATATAACTGTTAGGATGGAATTAGGGTTTCTGTGATTACGTAACTGTTGATGATGATGAAAACCTCGTCCCGACGAAAATACTTACCCGACGAAAACACATACCCGACGAAATTACTTTGGGATTTCGTCGCCTGAGTGATCTCGCCAAATGGTGTTTTCGCCACATATGTGATTTCGTCATATTAAACCTGTTAAGTTGTTAACTCTGTTAAGTTATGTATGTAACTCTGTTAAGTATGTGACCCTGTTAGTTTATTAACTCTATTAGTTTGTTAACTCTGTTAGTTAATTAACTCTGTTAGTTTATTATTCATGTTATGTATGTTAATCCTGTTAAGTATGTTAACCTTGTTAAGCCTGTTAACTCTGTCAAGTATGTTAGAGAATAACCATGTTAGAATAAACTGTGGAGGACATTTATGTGGAGCATGAATGTGATTAATTGTCTATGTGATGCATGAAGTTAACTGCCAAACACACCCTGTGGTATTGATTGCATGTGAAACTTTACGAACTTGAACTGATTGAGGATACGTGCATACTATAGGACTTGACTGATTACTTGTGAGCACATAGTTTAGCATACCGAGCAAACCAAAGTGAGTTCACACTTTCTACAAGGCATGGGATTCCCAAGGGTTGGGAATGGGTTAAAGAACTAAAACGGAAACTACATATTCTCCTTGGGTAGGATATGTACGGCCATCCTCCATGGGTAGGATGCCATGATTAAACCTCGCGTATTCTCCTTGGGTAGAATACGTACGTTCGTCCTCCTTGGGTAGGACAACAAGATTAAACACACTGGACCAAAACTCTATCATGAAGTCCCTCATTTTATATCGACTTAATCTCCGAGGCCGATGGCGAGCGGGTCATTAGTTGATAGCGCTATTGGGTTTAACAAACCTCACACCGTGTCGTTCGAACGGGCGTGTACTAATGGACTAAAGGCAAAGGGTCAATGATGATAGACATTGACTTAGGGCACAACTTATTTTCGTAGTAGTCGATATGGTACGGTCTGGTAACGCACATGGGAAGCCCCCACTAAATATCGTAAAGGTTTAGGAAACAAGGATACTGGTTAAAACATGGTTATGAAACAAACTTACGATTTCTGAAACGAACTCAATAACTGAAGAATCAACCGTGAACTCGCTCAACTTTGTTGTTGACTCGTTGTTACATGCCTTGCAGGTCGTTAGGTACTCATGGAGCTTGCACTGGGAGGCGCGATTGTTGTGGGACATGGACAATGTGTGCCATGTTAAAACATTACATCATTTCGAACTTAATACTTATGTTGGGTTTTTACACTTATGCTTCCGCTAAACATTTAATTATGCTTTTGTTTTGAACACCTTTCATATTGTGTGGTTGAATTTTATTTATTTACTTACAATGTTCAATATGATTGGTGGCCCGATCCTGGTCAGTCACGCCTCCAAGCGGTGATACTCCGCATGTGGATTTTGGGGGTGTGACAATACCTGCTGACGAAGTTCACATTGACGACACACTCCACTTCACCGAAGAACCTGTCGAGGTTACTGATTGGAAAGTTAACAAAACTCGAAGGAGTAGTGTTAAACTTGTCAAGGTTAGATGGAATGCGCGCCACGGCCCAGAGTTTACTTGGGAGCGTGAAGACCGCATGAAAGCAAAGTACCCACATTTATTCCCTAACACCCCTGCAGCTAGTAGTAGAGCTTAAATTTTTGGGACGACAGGGGGAGAATGTGACAACTGTTAAAAATCCAGGTATCCGTACAATTAATTAATCATGATTAGTGCTTAATGACTGTGCTGAATTTACAATTAACTGCTTTCTGATCACTACATTATATCTACCTGTGCATCACTTATTGCATAATGTCATATCGTTATTTCATGCAAACATATTGACATAAAGGATGCACGAAGCACAGTTAGCACAGTGCACGGATAAATCAGCAAAATGCTGACAGAACTCAGCACATAGATAGACAGTGTTTTGAGACCCAGTATAAGCCAGAAACTAAGTACTACACTAGTGTAGTGTGTAAGGAAGTAAGGATCCCAAAACTGCTTTTCTAGGTGATAGATTAAGTGCCGGAAAGTGCCTAAAACTCACCCAAAGTGCTGAATTCAGCAAAATTCAGCAAAAATCAACATTTTAACAATCTAGTTTCATGCAGAAATATGCTTAAATGGTCCTGAATGCTTTCCTAAGTGTCGGGAATCAAAAGTGTCACAAAAGGGTACATAAAGCACACTAAACTTTATAGTTTAGCACTTTAACGAACCAGTATCTAACCGAATGACAGGACACTACCCGAAACACCAAATTTACACTAGAAGCACTGTTTTAACATTACCAAGCTAGTTATGGTCCCCGAACATCGTAACACCCCCTAAATATCTAGTAACTAACATAACTAACTTA
This sequence comes from Helianthus tuberosus, assembly GCA_030545235.1. Taxonomy (NCBI): domain Eukaryota; kingdom Viridiplantae; phylum Streptophyta; class Magnoliopsida; order Asterales; family Asteraceae; genus Helianthus; species Helianthus tuberosus. The sequence continues at coordinate 95,285,941 of CM060410.1, forward strand.
TACTTGATTTTTAACCATTAAGTAACTAAACTTGTTAAAACCTATGCTAAGACCCCCCCCCCACACACACACACACCTATTTATGGCCAACAAGGGCCCCACCTTATGGATTTTATTTCAATTAAAAATTGGATCATGCTTCCTTGATTAGAACACATTACACAAGAGATAGAAGATGAAAATGGATTATAAAGAGGCACTTGGGTTTATAACTCTCATTTCACACACACACTTAAACACACACTACTCTCCCTCTCCTCTCTTGTGCTCTCGGCCGACCCCTCACCTACACACATCCACCATTTTCATCCAACCTTCAACCATTCCAAGAGCATACAAAGGTGCTAGAAGCAAGACAAGGGTGCTTGGTGGCTTTGGATCTTGAAGGACCTCTCTTGTTTTCTTTTATCCTCTCATTTTCTTCACTTGGATCATCCCTAGCCTTGAGCTAGTGGTAAGAGTCTTGATCTATCTATTTTACTTTCATTTTTAGTGGTTAAATATGTATCATAATCAAAAACAAGAAGAACACTAAAGAACATAAGATGTAAACATGAACATAAGCTTGTTTAATGAAGATATCTTGGTGAATGTAAGTTGTTATGCTTGTTAATCATTGATTGTTTGTAGAAATGATGTTGATCATCATAAGATCTTGCTAGATCATGATTAAAAACATAATCTAGCAAGATGTAAGAAGAGAAATTGTTGTAGGATGATGGATCATCCACACATAAAGCATGAACTTGAAGGAACATAATGTTTCTTGAAAAACCATGATTAAAGTAAGTTGTTGATCATATAGATCTAAATGTTTATGAATGATTTCTAAAGAAACCAAGTTAAAAATGTAAGTCTTACTAGATCTTGGTTCTTGCATAAACAAATATCATTTTTGGTGGATAAACAAGTGTAGAAACACTTGTGAAGCAAGAAGAATGCATAAAGAAGTATTTTTTAGAAAATATGATTTGAAGTTGTAAACATCTAACTCCTTTAAAAATGAAGTTTTTAAAGAAGTAAACACATTTTAAAGGGTAACAAGACTTACTAAGAATTCTAGTAAGTTACTACAAATTCTTACAAATATTCAAGTTCATGAAGTAGTAGAATATGCATGATTTTGGCAAGATTAGTAAGTAAAGGTTGTTTGTTGATGATTGTAAATTGATTGTGATGATTTTTACAAAAGAAAATGATATGCTTGAAAGCATGGAAACCTCCATTTTTAGGGGAAACTATGGCAAAATTTTCTAAAAATATAAACACTTAGAAAAATATTTTTAAACAAATATTTACAAGTGTATCTTAAACCATAAATTGTTACATAAACTTTGCCATAAATTTTGGTTACAAAAATACAAATATTGGATGTTGGTTTTTATAAATAAAAGTGACTAAATATGTATTTAGAAAGTATATAATTAGAAGACACATATGTGTGATCATTTGTATACTTTGTGTATTAGTTATATTATTTTAGGACTTGAAATATTATAACTCACAAAAATACCAAGAATTACCATCCAAAAATATTACCAAAATTCCAAGGAATAAATATACATATTTATACCAGATATTGTTGAAACCAAACTATGAAATATAGGACTTATGAAATATTCCAGAAAATTTATTCACAAATAATATTATGGTAAATATTATTTTGGACACCTAGGAAGTAAAAAGATGATTTTTACAATTACTACAAGAATATATCTGTAGGACCGGTTTTGACTCCGAAACGATTGCGAACCGAACGTGAAACGTGCGGAATCCGTACACGAACGCGACCTAACACACGTGATGTAATATAAACGTGATTCTATATAAGATTTGATAAAGTACAAGAACCTTGAATCACTTTCTCTCTCTAGATTCTCTCTCTAGATCTAGAAAGCTCCAAAACACCAAATGAGCAAAAGTCCCTAATCTATGACATAATCTCCTATTTATAGTCCAAGGCATTTAATGAGATTTCTTATTATTACAATTATGCCACCTTGCCTTTTTATCTAGCTATCACTAAAATAACGACTCGTTTTCTTCTGTTTCTCGCTACGGCTCGGATTGACGAAGGCGATAGACACATAATGCACTAACAGACTCCCCCTTGGATATTGCCGCAGTCAATCTCGTAGCGTCTTGTCTTTTCTCTTTCACAAACAGAATCCCCATGGATCTGTTTTCAGACTCAGTTGCTCTTTCTTTCCTTCAGACTCCTTTTCTTCAGGCTCCCCCTTTCGTCAAGCTTTCGTGCTTTTGGGATCGACACCTGGCTTTCCGGGTACAAGCTCCTCCTTGCTTTGAGCTCGTCTTCAGACTCCCCCTTAGACTCAGCTTCTGGGATCGTAGTCTGGACTTTTCCTGCAATCACTCATACAACTATAAGTAACAACATTTTAATCTTCCAGATATCGTAATCTGACAATTCAATCTTCTCAAAATTACTTCTCATGAATTTGGTAGTTTCATCGAATCGTATCGGAAACCAACTCTATAACAATATAAGCATCCAAATCCCCCACAGTTAATCATCTAAGTCCAACTTAATGACCTTGGAGATATCACAAACTGTTTTTGATTTTTGATTTTAAAACTTCAAGTTTCAAATTAATGAACTTGTTTTATTTTTCAGAAATACAATCAGCTTACTTAGATTTTGAAACTCAGCACTCAGATATCGGTTGTCGAAAATAAAGCAGAAATCAAAATCTTTTTGTATTTTCTGAAAATATAAAGCAGTAAAGAAATATGTACAAACATATTTACAGACAATATTTTTGTTTGAGTATGCGTTAGAGGATCATATCAGTTTTTGACGAGTCACAAGTACCATTGAGCTTAGTTACACAGTAAGAATTAAACAATTCACTTAGATTGTCGATATACTGATCCACTTAAATTCTCACACAATTTTCAATCTGTCCAGGATACGGATTAAGTGTTTTAGAGACTTAAACTTATACGTGTGTCCCACCTCTTGAATATACTCCCGTATCCAGATCCCGATATTCAGTCTTACAGGTAATTATAACACAAATGATATCTGTAATGGGTTAATAAATTATGAAGAATCATGAGAGCTCAGGTCAGAACTACCGTTCAGCAGAGAGATCATGACTCAACTTGGGTGTGTCCCCTTTAGAGGATCTTTTTTTACAACAACATTGCTAAGCAATTTTATTGTCTTATCATATATGCTGAGGGTGATGCTGTGTTTCAAGCATTTGTAGAAAGTATTATTCGAGGACTAGGTCAGAACTTCCATTCAGCAGAAGTCCCGGAATAATACCCCAGACATCATTGAGTATAAAGACCTAGTATATCAGAAAAAGGAACCTTTCAAACGAGATTTCAGGGGTTACCTATATTGTCACACCCTGGCTTTGCGGAAGCGTGGTTAATTTGGTGTGACTTCTTAATACCATAGCTTAACCATAACAAAGCTATATGAAATAAAATCATGCAAGATCATCCGTTTGATTAAGTTTTAAAACCAGAGTAACATACCATTGTCTTAAAGACTTACAACACCGTAACATAAAACATTGTCTTGAACAACATAAACAGTAACATGAAATAAACGCAGTTTAAGATTTGTGACTTGTCCAGGAAAGAGTCACATTTCCTAAACTGGGATGACCTTGGAACCCAATATGCAGCGGGAAAACACGTCATACCGTGCCAGATCCTGTTAATTTCCTGAAATACATGTGAGTTGAAAAATCAACAATAATGTTGAGCGAGTTCATGTGTAAGTGAGTATGTAAAACACTTGTAAGTATAAAAGTTCCCTGGTATGTAGCAGTGTAAGGAAAAGAGATCACCAATGGTTTGCAAGGCCATTAGTATGTTGTGAAGTGCAAGTAGGAAGACTCAACCTAGCAGATTTCGCGTCGGGTACAAAGTCACTCCAAGGTCCGTTCTGTTGGGCCTCTTAGAGGTCCGTTCTGTTGGGCCTAGAGTTGGGCTCGCTACACCCAGATAGATCTACCGCTTACGTCCCTCGGTGTTTCTGCCTACCCACTCACATGATCTAAGTAGTAAACCTCCTTACGTTATCCATACCATGTATAAAGTACTTGTAAACAAAGTAACATGTATTTCACCCCCGCAGTTAAGAAAACTGAAAACAGTTAGAGAAAAGGGGGACATGAACTCACAGTCGGTGCGTCTCTACCAAGTACTCCAAATCAGAAAGCTGTGCGACGACCTACAAGTGCTAATTCTATTAGACGGACGGCCGTGCCTTAGCTTTATAGTTTAAGTCTTTGGGAAATAGTTAGACAACTATTTCGTGTTTACGTTCTGTATATACTTGGTAGTTAATCTCCTTCCCAAGGATGGGGGATTCAATACATGTGCGTTCAAATTAAACCATTAAGTCTCACTTAATATATATATATTTCCAATCCCAAAATATAAGTATTTTTCTCAAAAATATTATATTTTCATTTCACATAGTTTTTCTCCAATAATACGTTGTTAAAATACGCGTTCATAAATATTTCCGTAAGTGCGTAAGTTACGTTTTAACAATCGAGTGGTAATATAATTACCGGTGTAACTTATATATATTTATGGTGAAAGCGTTCGTATTATTTTGGATTCGTTAACGTTCGTAAATATTATTTTTACTCTAAAAATAATATTTATGTATTTCACAAAATAATCATAAACAGTGTGTGAAAAATATATATATTTATCACGTTAAATTTTGTGAAAATCCCACCTCCGAATATTTAGTAAATAAAGTCATGGCGAAACTTATGTTTCGAAGACATGTCAAAATAATTCTAACACTTGTAGTGTATATAGTTCTAAGTGTTAGGTTTTTAGAAAAATTTCGCCAGAGTTTCCTCTGTAACTGGAGGTGGCCACGCTTTCAAGCGTATCATTTTCTTTAACAAATCAACTCAACAATTTTCTTTATTTGATCAGAACAACTTTTATCGCAACAACAAATCAACATATGTGTAAATTGCCAAAAATTACATGAACTTGCAGTTTTCCCAAAACTGTGGTATAAATCCCCTTAAATTTAGTAGATCTTCATATAATATAATTTGATCTTGTAAAAACCTCGTTTTTTGAGAAAATCCATCTTTACAACCTCCCGTCATCTTTTACAAAAACGGTTATTTTGTCGGATCTTTTCATTTCACAAGTGTTTACACACTTGTGGTTTATAAAAATCATGCTTGTTATTGTAAGATCCATCTCTTTAAAATACATGATTTCTTTGATACGTGGTTCTTTGAAAATACCACTTGCAGATGCGTAGATCCGCTAGTTTTAAACACTATTGTACAAGTTAAAACACTTTTACACAAGTAAAACATTTTTACACAAGTTCATGTTTCATGTGTGGTAGAGTTTCACCTTTTAACCCTTGTTACTTCTAAAATAGCTTTGTGTCATGATTCAAGAACATGACTACACCGGGTTAAACGATGATTCGAGCTACCACAACATAGATCGGGTCTAGATAATCACCACTTTCAATTACTACATCATTTACACAACTTATGTGCTATTAACCACCATTTTTAGTGTTTTTAGTAAACTTTAAAGCATCAACTTGCATGTTAACGAGTTTTAACCGATACAAATCCTTTTAACCACTTTAGATTAGTTCAAGAAGGTGTTTTAAACATTATACCTCTAGCTCGAGGCTAGGGAAGAATCTATGCGCAAAAGAGGTGGATAAAAGCTAAGTAGAGAGGTCCTTCGCGTTCCGTTTGCTCCAAGCTTCCTAATACGAGACCCTTAACACTTGTAGATGCTTGAAATATGAAGATCAGGATCGAAAATATGATGGATGGAATAGGGGATGCTTGGCCGTAAGCTTTGAGAGAGAAAGAGAGAGTTTGAAGTTGATTTGTGAAATGGAATGATTATGATGTGTAATGGTGTGAACTTATAGATAATTAGCTTGTGTATTATCCAAGGGTTCTTGTGCTACTTAGATATTAGGCAAGAGGATCTAAACAAATCAACAAGGACAAGTGTGTCCCCTCTTAGTTTGGGGCCGGTTAGCAAGGGGGGGGGGGTCTAGTTCGAAACCAAGTAGTAGTTAGGTGTTAGTTATGTTAAACCAAGTTAGTTAAGAGTTTAACTTGGTTAGTTATGTTTAGTGTGTTACAATGGGTGTTAGGGTACACGGGGACCCTAACTGGCTCAGAAAAAGATAATTAATGAAAATAACAATATTTTCATGTTTCGGGTATAATCCGGTTGTTTGGTTGGATAGAAATCTGTTAAAGCGCTTAATAAAGCTTTAAAGTGTCGTTATATTATATTTAGTGACACAATTTATTTCCGACACTTTAGAAAGCGTCTAGTAATATTTTTCCCATGTTCTGGCACTTTACTAGTCAGCTAGAAGCTGGATTATTTATTAAAGTGCTGAGTTTTGTACTTAGAGTACGTTTTAGGCACATCCGTTCACTGTAACTTATTCCTAGAGACGCAGTTCTACAACCCTTGTATCCCTACACTCACCATTAGTGTAGTAAAATATTTCAGGCTCTTACAGGCCTTAGAGGCACTGTCTGCCTGATGCTGGCTATATCAGCATGTTTAATAGGTTATCCGTTATAGTGCTACTGTGCTTTTTGTGTCACACCCCGACCACGTGTAACATACAAAACGTGGCGGAAACGTCGGGGAGTGTTGTAACATAATTAATTGTCTCATAACCATGGCATACAAAGTTTTATTTATTTATTAAACAAGGGTGTTTCATTGTCTTGAACAGTAAACAAAAGAGTTTATAACATAATTAAACATAGTCTATCTTCTTTTAAAGTCCCTAAGGCACAGGTCCGCCCTAGTATCATGATCAACATCCTACGGAAAAGCTCCTGAAAACACATGTGAAAATAGGTACGTCAGCATAAAAATGCCTGTGAGATACATAGGTTTGTAAAAAATAGGATTCATGACTTATGTTTAAGAAAAATGTTTAGTCATGAACCTTGTAATTTGCTTTGTCTTGTAAATCATTTGAAAACAATAAGATCAGATGATATGTATAAGTAAATGTCAGGTTAAATAAATGACCATGTAGAAATGTGTTTGTATAAGATAAGTTGTTTGTAAATCAATGTCTTGTGAAAAATATGCTATTTATATATAAATGTTCTATGTCTCAATATTGAAATGATTCAAATAACGTTACGACATGTAATACCATACAAACACTTATATATAGGAAGTACCAGCGGCGTATCCACCATGCTTGTATCATATTACACACGCATCGTTAACTTAATCACTTAATCAAACCAAACCAACCAATGTAAGAAGTCTATGTTTAAACCAATTGTCAAATGTATTGAATAATATGTCAAAGTGTTTATGTCAAGATGTAAATCATGTCAAATGTCTATGTCAAATATCCATGTCAAATGTCTATGTCAAATATCCATGTCAAATGTCTATGTCAAATATCCATGTCAAATGTTTATGTGAAAAATGTCTATGTCAAAATGTCATGTATGGCAAGTGAAATGTCTCAACTAAACCATATGCACAAAAACAAAATATTGAAGTAAAACATGGTTTAAATCAATCTTATGTCTTTGTGGAAAAATGCATGCAAATATTTAATATGAACATTTATGCGGTATTATGAAATTGCATACATCCAAGCCTTGTGACTGTGGTGATAAACCCTTTAAACAAATTAAAGGTCTATCTGTCTTATATCATCGAATTCGGTCATTCCTTTCTGTCCCCTTTCCCTGGGATGTCCGGAACGGGAGTTGTCAATTCCTATGGTACCACTACCTACTAACAAACGGCGTAGCTAATGTTAATGAATGTATTGTCCCATGTAAACAAACCAAATGTCATACCAAAATGTAAACATGTGAAAAACAATGCACTAAGTATGTAATCAAATGAACATACATAGCGTGAAATGTCATGTAAAACGATGTACTAAGTAATGCACAAAATGGGCACCCCTAGCATGAAATGTCATGTAAAACGATGTACTAAGTAATGCACAAAATGGGCACACCTAGCATGAAATGTCATGTAAAACGATGTACTATAATGTACTAATGAACATAGCAGGTATATGATGTGAAAACAGGAAAGCAGGAAAGTAACAAGTAGGCACATGTGTTTCACCCCAAAACAGTTTGGAAAACAGTAAAAGAGGGGTCTATGTACTCACTTGAGATTGCTCAGATGTCTAGAGATAATCACCAAGTAATGCTAGAGATCTCGGAATCAAACGGCACCTAATATAGGTAACTATGTTAATAACCGGACCTTAATCGGATGTTTGGATAGCATGAGGTTTCGTAAACCAAACGAGTGTAGAGACTCGTGTCATTTGGTTTAACAAAGCCTACATACTAAATGAAACCTAACATAATTGTTTACGACCCATTTAGGAAGCTTATGCTACTTTAACGTGTCGTGCGCGTGAAACGCGTTCGGACCGCCTAACTAGTCCTATGACAAGTGTTATATGCCTAAACATGTTACATAATCAGTTATGTGACAAAGGTTTAGGTTACATATGCTTAATTACCAATTATACATGAAAAGGGTATTCTGGTAATTTACCTAAGGCATATAAACTACCTATCATACAACTACTTAAACGTCGTGACCATAAGGTATAACCTCGGAAGGTTATTCCCTATACTATGATCACCTAATGTATTTGGTCGGATCCTAATGATCGACCAAACTGGGTCGGGTTCGAAGGTATAAGCGATTGATCATATCGCTTACCCTACGACCCTAGACAACGTGGTAATCAGTAGGCATAGTCCCAAGGGACTATGACCATCGTGATCACAATCACGTTGCGAAGTTCAATCGAACTTCGCATTGACCATTACTGGTCAACGCTGAAAGTCAAACAAAGTTTGACTTTCTGACTCGAAAAGCAGTAAAAATAAGGAAAAGAACGAAAGAATACTTACGAAGGGTCCCCGAATGCTAATCAAAATCAAAATAGCTCAGGTATGAAACAAAGGTTTCAACTTAGAGCACAAATGATCAGATTCTTGTGAGAAATGTGTGCAAATGTGATGGGTATTTATAGATTTCGGGTAACCGTTAAGATCGTTTGTCGAATATCGTGCCTAAATCTCGTGCGTACATTTGTCAAAATGTTGTGGTGGTTAGAAATGATGTTTATCAGCTGAAAATGCAAGTTGCAAGCATGTGGTTGTGGTTTAATCAGCTGATAATCTGCTGACTGTTTGTTATTATCTGTTCTGGCACAGGCTAGCGCACCGCTACGTTAAAAGTGTAGCGCACCGCTAGGCCCTAGTTTGGCAGATTTACACTTTTGGTCCCTGTCATGCATTCAGCCCATTTTCGACACGTTTAAGGCCCGTTAACCCCATTTCAAAGCTCTAAAATGAAGTTAAAGTATAGGGAACTTAAAATGTGTTCAAAAATATCTCGGATGTCGGTTCGTTTAGCCGTACGGTTGCGATGTTCGGTTAATTACGACGGAATGCGCATAAGCGCGAAAAACGATCCAAATGACGCGACGAATGGATTTTTCTTATGGAGAACACTAAAATATAATGTAGTCATGCTTACATAAATTTTTGGATGTCCGGATGTATTCAGAACGTAAGTTATGCGCGAAAATGCAAACTTGTGCATTTTTTGACGCTTTTAGTCCCTGAATGACCCAAAAGTTTATTTTAACACACCGAACCCCTCATGGCCTATTTCTAAGCTATGTAAAGGATATTTATGGTATGTTTAACTTATGGTTATGTTCCGGAATGTTCGTTACAGTTCAAATTGACATACTTTCGCCGTTTGTCATATTTAGTCCCTGTAAGCGAATTAACTTGTTTTTGCCATACCAAAGCCTTCAAAACTTATTTCTAAGTTATGTAAAGGTTATTTAAGGTATGTTGAGTATATGTTGATGTTCCGGAGTATTTATCGCATTAAACTGAGTACGTTTACGCACTAGTTTGCGTATAACTCTCCAGAAAGTGATGTAGAGTTTGGAATTACATAAAAGTCAAAACATGAAAAATGTAAAACATAACAAAACAAACATTGGGATCAAATAACATTTTTATTGGTAATAGAACTGTTCATAGTGATTACAAGCACAGTTGTTACAGTCTCCCCTACTTGTGGAAATTTCGTCCCGAAATTTATTTAGAGGAAACTCGTGGAAAAAGATGTGGATATTTCGCTTTCATTTGATCTTCGCGTTCCCAAGTAAACTCAGGTCCACGTTTAGCTTCCCAGCGAACTTTGACCAAAGGAATGCGCTTGCGTTTAAGCCACTTGACTTCACGTTCCATGATTTCCACTGGTTTCTCAACAAATTTCAGTGTTGTACCAACACGAATTTCGTCAAGCGGTATGGAGAAATTCTCATCAGCTGTACACTTCTTGAGATTGGACACGTGAAAAGTTGGATGAACATTTCCCAGTTCAGGAGGTAACTCAAGTCTGTAGGCTACCTTTCCGATTCTTTCGACGATCTTGAATGGTCCAACGTATCTAGGTGCAAGTTTTCCTTTCTTTCCAAATCTGATCACACCTTTCCAAGGTGAGACCTTAAGTAATACTCGATCACCAACTTGAAATTCCAAGGCTTTGCGTTTTGGGTCCGCGTAAATCTTCTGACGGCTTCTAGCTGCCTGAAGGTTATCACGAACTTTCTTGACCTTGTCAGTTGTCTCTAAAATGAGGGCAGGTCCAGTAAGTTGAGCCTCGCCAATCTCATTCCAGCATACTGGTGAACGACATTTCAAGTAACGTTACGACATGTAATACCATACAAACACTTATATATAGGAAGTACCAGCGGCGTATCCACCATGCTTGTATCATATTACACACGCATCGTTAACTTAATCACTTAATCAAACCAAACCAACCAATGTAAGAAGTCTATGTTTAAACCAATTGTCAAATGTATTGAATAATATGTCAAAGTGTTTATGTCAAGATGTAAATCATGTCAAATGTCTATGTCAAATATCCATGTCAAATGTCTATGTCAAATATCCATGTCAAATGTCTATGTCAAATATCCATGTCAAATGTTTATGTGAAAAATGTCTATGTCAAAATGTCATGTATGGCAAGTGAAATGTCTCAACTAAACCATATGCACAAAAACAAAATATTGAAGTAAAACATGGTTTAAATCAATCTTATGTCTTTGTGGAAAAAATGCATGCAAATATTTAATATGAACATTTATGCGGTATTGTGAAATTGCATACATCCAAGCCTTGTGACTGTGGTGATAAACCCTTTAAAACAAATTAAAGGTCTATCTGTCTTATATCATCGAATTCGGTCATTCCTTTCTGTCCCCTTTCCCTGGGATGTCCGGAACGGGAGTTGTCAATTCCTATGGTACCACTACCTACTAACGAACGGCGTAGCTAATGTTAATGAATGTATTGTCCCATGTAAACAAACCAAATGTCATACCAAAATGTAAACATGTGAAAAACAATGCACTAAGTATGTAATCAAATGAACATACATAGCGTGAAATGTCATGTAAAACGATGTACTAAGTAATGCACAAAATGGGCACCCCTAGCATGAAATGTCATGTAAAACGATGTACTAAGTAATGCACAAAATGGGCACACCTAGCATGAAATGTCATGTAAAACGATGTACTATAATGTACTAATGAACATAGCAGGTATATGATGTGAAAACAGGAAAGCAGGAAAGTAACAAGTAGGCACATGTGTTTCACCCCAAAACAGTTTGGAAAACAGTAAAAGAGGGGTCTATGTACTCACTTGAGATTGCTCAGATGTCTAGAGATAATCACCAAGTAATGCTAGAGATCTCGGAATCAAACGGCACCTAATATAGGTAACTATGTTAATAACCGGACCTTAATCGGATGTTTGGATAGCATGAGGTTTCGTAAACCAAACGAGTGTAGAGACTCGTGTCATTTGGTTTAACAAAGCCTACATACTAAATGAAACCTAACATAATTGTTTACGACCCATTTAGGAAGCTTATGCTACTTTAACGTGTCGTGCGCGTGAAACGCGTTCGGACCGCCTAACTAGTCCTATGACAAGTGTTATATGCCTAAACATGTTACATAATCAGTTATGTGACAAAGGTTTAGGTTACATATGCTTAATTACCAATTATACATGAAAAGGGTATTCTGGTAATTTACCTAAGGCATATAAACTACCTATCATACAACTACTTAAACGTCGTGACCATAAGGTATAACCTCGGAAGGTTATTCCCTATACTATGATCACCTAATGTATTTGGTCGGATCCTAATGATCGACCAAACTGGGTCGGGTTCGAAGGTATAAGCGATTGATCATATCGCTTACCCTACGACCCTAGACAACGTGGTAATCAGTAGGCATAGTCCCAAGGGACTATGACCATCGTGATCACAATCACGTTGCGAAGTTCAATCGAACTTCGCATTGACCATTACTGGTCAACGCTGAAAGTCAAACAAAGTTTGACTTTCTGACTCGAAAAGCAGTAAAAATAAGGAAAAGAACGAAAGAATACTTACGAAGGGTCCCCGAATGCTAATCAAAATCAAAATAGCTCAGGTATGAAACAAAGGTTTCAACTTAGAGCACAAATGATCAGATTCTTGTGAGAAATGTGTGCAAATGTGATGGGTATTTATAGATTTCGGGTAACCGTTAAGATCGTTTGTCGAATATCGTGCCTAAATCTCGTGCGTACATTTGTCAAAATGTTGTGGTGGTTAGAAATGATGTTTATCAGCTGAAAATGCAAGTTGCAAGCATGTGGTTGTGGTTTAATCAGCTGATAATCTGCTGACTGTTTGTTATTATCTGTTCTGGCACAGGCTAGCGCACCGCTACGTTAAAAGTGTAGCGCACCGCTAGGCCCTAGTTTGGCAGATTTACACTTTTGGTCCCTGTCATGCATTCAGCCCATTTTCGACACGTTTAAGGCCCGTTAACCCCATTTCAAAGCTCTAAAATGAAGTTAAAGTATAGGGAACTTAAAATGTGTTCAAAAATATCTCGGATGTCGGTTCGTTTAGCCGTACGGTTGCGATGTTCGGTTAATTACGACGGAATGCGCATAAGCGCGAAAAACGATCCAAATGACGCGACGAATGGATTTTTCTTATGGAGAACACTAAAATATAATGTAGTCATGCTTACATAAATTTTTGGATGTCCGGATGTATTCAGAACGTAAGTTATGCGCGAAAATGCAAACTTGTGCATTTTTTGACGCTTTTAGTCCCTGAATGACCCAAAAGTTTATTTTAACACACCGAACCCCTCATGGCCTATTTCTAAGCTATGTAAAGGATATTTATGGTATGTTTAACTTATGGTTATGTTCCGGAATGTTCGTTACAGTTCAAATTGACATACTTTCGCAGTTTGTCATATTTAGTCCCTGTAAGCGAATTAACTTGTTTTTGCCATACCAAAGCCTTCAAAACTTATTTCTAAGTTATGTAAAGGTTATTTAAGGTATGTTGAGTATATGTTGATGTTCCGGAGTATTTATCTCATTAAACTGAGTACGTTTACGCACTAGTTTGCGTATAACTCTCCAGAAAGTGATGTAGAGTTTGGAATTACATAAAAGTCAAAACATGAAAAATGTAAAACATAACAAAACAAACATTGGGATCAAATAACATTGTTTTATTGGTAATAGAACTGTTCATAGTGATTACAAGCACAGTTGTTACAGTCTCCCCTACTTGTGGAAATTTCGTCCCGAAATTTATTTAGAGGAAACTCGTGGAAAAAGATGTGGATATTTCGCTTTCATTTGATCTTCGCGTTCCCAAGTAAACTCAGGTCCACGTTTAGCTTCCCAGCGAACTTTGACCAAAGGAATGCGCTTGCGTTTAAGCCACTTGACTTCACGTTCCATGATTTCCACTGGTTTCTCAACAAATTTCAGTGTTGTACCAACACGAATTTCGTCAAGCGGTATGGAGAAATTCTCATCAGCTGTACACTTCTTGAGATTGGACACGTGAAAAGTTGGATGAACATTTCCCAGTTCAGGAGGTAACTCAAGTCTGTAGGCTACCTTTCCGATTCTTTCGACGATCTTGAATGGTCCAACGTATCTAGGTGCAAGTTTTCCTTTCTTTCCAAATCTGATCACACCTTTCCAAGGTGAGACCTTAAGTAATACTCGATCACCAACTTGAAATTCCAAGGCTTTGCATTTTGGGTCCGCGTAAATCTTCTGACGGCTTCTAGCTGCCTGAAGGTTATCACGAACTTTCTTGACCTTGTCAGTTGTCTCTAAAATGAGGGCAGGTCCAGTAAGTTGAGCCTCGCCAATCTCATTCCAGCATACTGGTGAACGACATTTCAAGTAACGTTACGACATGTAATACCATACAAACACTTATATATAGGAAGTACCAGCGGCGTATCCACCATGCTTGTATCATATTACACACGCATCGTTAACTTAATCACTTAATCAAACCAAACCAACCAATGTAAGAAGTCTATGTTTAAACCAATTGTCAAATGTATTGAATAATATGTCAAAGTGTTTATGTCAAGATGTAAATCATGTCAAATGTCTATGTCAAATATCCATGTCAAATGTCTATGTCAAATATCCATGTCAAATGTCTATGTCAAATATCCATGTCAAATGTTTATGTGAAAAATGTCTATGTCAAAATGTCATGTATGGCAAGTGAAATGTCTCAACTAAACCATATGCACAAAAACAAAATATTGAAGTAAAACATGGTTTAAATCAATCTTATGTCTTTGTGGAAAAATGCATGCAAATATTTAATATGAACATTTATGCGGTATTGTGAAATTGCATACATCCAAGCCTTGTGACTGTGGTGATAAACCCTTTAAACAAATTAAAGGTCTATCTGTCTTATATCATCGAATTCGGTCATTCCTTTCTGTCCCCTTTCCCTGGGATGTCCGGAACGGGAGTTGTCAATTCCTATGGTACCACTACCTACTAACGAACGGCGTAGCTAATGTTAATGAATGTATTGTCCCATGTAAACAAACCAAATGTCATACCAAAATGTAAACATGTGAAAAACAATGCACTAAGTATGTAATCAAATGAACATACATAGCGTGAAATGTCATGTAAAACGATGTACTAAGTAATGCACAAAATGGGCACCCCTAGCATGAAATGTCATGTAAAACGATGTACTAAGTAATGCACAAAATGGGCACACCTAGCATGAAATGTCATGTAAAACGATGTACTATAATGTACTAATGAACATAGCAGGTATATGATGTGAAAACAGGAAAGCAGGAAAGTAACAAGTAGGCACATGTGTTTCACCCCAAAACAGTTTGGAAAACAGTAAAAGAGGGGTCTATGTACTCACTTGAGATTGCTCAGATGTCTAGAGATAATCACCAAGTAATGCTAGAGATCTCGGAATCAAACGGCACCTAATATAGGTAACTATGTTAATAACCGGACCTTAATCGGATGTTTGGATAGCATGAGGTTTCGTAAACCAAACGAGTGTAGAGACTCGTGTCATTTGGTTTAACAAAGCCTACATACTAAATGAAACCTAACATAATTGTTTACGACCCATTTAGGAAGCTTATGCTACTTTAACGTGTCGTGCGCGTGAAACGCGTTCGGACCGCCTAACTAGTCCTATGACAAGTGTTATATGCCTAAACATGTTACATAATCAGTTATGTGACAAAGGTTTAGGTTACATATGCTTAATTACCAATTATACATGAAAAGGGTATTCTGGTAATTTACCTAAGGCATATAAACTACCTATCATACAACTACTTAAACGTCGTGACCATAAGGTATAACCTCGGAAGGTTATTCCCTATACTATGATCACCTAATGTATTTGGTCGGATCCTAATGATCGACCAAACTGGGTCAGGTTCGAAGGTATAAGCGATTGATCATATCGCTTACCCTACGACCCTAGACAACGTGGTAATCAGTAGGCATAGTCCCAAGGGACTATGACCATCGTGATCACAATCACGTTGCGAAGTTCAATCGAACTTCGCATTGACCATTACTGGTCAACGCTGAAAGTCAAACAAAGTTTGACTTTCTGACTCGAAAAGCAGTAAAAATAAGGAAAAGAACGAAAGAATACTTACGAAGGGTCCCCGAATGCTAATCAAAATCAAAATAGCTCAGGTATGAAACAAAGGTTTCAACTTAGAGCACAAATGATCAGATTCTTGTGAGAAATGTGTGCAAATGTGATGGGTATTTATAGATTTCGGGTAACCGTTAAGATCGTTTGTCGAATATCGTGCCTAAATCTCGTGCGTACATTTGTCAAAATGTTGTGGTGGTTAGAAATGATGTTTATCAGCTGAAAATGCAAGTTGCAAGCATGTGGTTGTGGTTTAATCAGCTGATAATCTGCTGACTGTTTGTTATTATCTGTTCTGGCACAGGCTAGCGCACCGCTACGTTAAAAGTGTAGCGCACCGCTAGGCCCTAGTTTGGCAGATTTACACTTTTGGTCCCTGTCATGCATTCAGCCCATTTTCGACACGTTTAAGGCCCGTTAACCCCATTTCAAAGCTCTAAAATGAAGTTAAAGTATAGGGAACTTAAAATGTGTTCAAAAATATCTCGGATGTCGGTTCGTTTAGCCGTACGGTTGCGATGTTCGGTTAATTACGACGGAATGCGCATAAGCGCGAAAAACGATCCAAATGACGCGACGAATGGATTTTTCTTATGGAGAACACTAAAATATAATGTAGTCATGCTTACATAAATTTTTGGATGTCTGGATGTATTCAGAACGTAAGTTATGCGCGAAAATGCAAACTTGTGCATTTTTTGACGCTTTTAGTCCCTGAATGACCCAAAAGTTTATTTTAACACACCGAACCCCTCATGGCCTATTTCTAAGCTATGTAAAGGATATTTATGGTATGTTTAACTTATGGTTATGTTCCGGAATGTTCGTTACAGTTCAAATTGACATACTTTCGCAGTTTGTCATATTTAGTCCCTGTAAGCGAATTAACTTGTTTTTGCCATACCAAAGCCTTCAAAACTTATTTCTAAGTTATGTAAAGGTTATTTAAGGTATGTTGAGTATATGTTGATGTTCCGGAGTATTTATCGCATTAAACTGAGTACGTTTACGCACTAGTTTGCGTATAACTCTCCAGAAAGTGATGTAGAGTTTGGAATTACATAAAAGTCAAAACATGAAAAATGTAAAACATAACAAAACAAACATTGGGATCAAATAACATTGTTTTATTGGTAATAGAACTGTTCATAGTGATTACAAGCACAGTTGTTACAGTCTCCCCTACTTGTGGAAATTTCGTCCCGAAATTTATTTAGAGGAAACTCGTGGAAAAAGATGTGGATATTTCGCTTTCATTTGATCTTCGCGTTCCCAAGTAAACTCAGGTCCACGTTTAGCTTCCCAGCGAACTTTGACCAAAGGAATGCGCTTGCGTTTAAGCCACTTGACTTCACGTTCCATGATTTCCACTGGTTTCTCAACAAATTTCAGTGTTGTACCAACACGAATTTCGTCAAGCGGTATGGAGAAATTCTCATCAGCTGTACACTTCTTGAGATTGGACACGTGAAAAGTTGGATGAACATTTCCCAGTTCAGGAGGTAACTCAAGTCTGTAGGCTACCTTTCCGATTCTTTCGACGATCTTGAATGGTCCAACGTATCTAGGTGCAAGTTTTCCTTTCTTTCCAAATCTGATCACACCTTTCCAAGGTGAGACCTTAAGTAATACTCGATCACCAACTTGAAATTCCAAGGCTTTGCGTTTTGGGTCCGCGTAAATCTTCTGACGGCTTCTAGCTGCCTGAAGGTTATCACGAACTTTCTTGACCTTGTCAGTTGTCTCTAAAATGAGGGCAGGTCCAGTAAGTTGAGCCTCGCCAATCTCATTCCAGCATACTGGTGAACGACATTTCAAGTAACGTTACGACATGTAATACCATACAAACACTTATATATAGGAAGTACCAGCGGCGTATCCACCATGCTTGTATCATATTACACACGCATCGTTAACTTAATCACTTAATCAAACCAAACCAACCAATGTAAGAAGTCTATGTTTAAACCAATTGTCAAATGTATTGAATAATATGTCAAAGTGTTTATGTCAAGATGTAAATCATGTCAAATGTCTATGTCAAATATCCATGTCAAATGTCTATGTCAAATATCCATGTCAAATGTCTATGTCAAATATCCATGTCAAATGTTTATGTGAAAAATGTCTATGTCAAAATGTCATGTATGGCAAGTGAAATGTCTCAACTAAACCATATGCACAAAAACAAAATATTGAAGTAAAACATGGTTTAAATCAATCTTATGTCTTTGTGGAAAAATGCATGCAAATATTTAATATGAACATTTATGCGGTATTGTGAAATTGCATACATCCAAGCCTTGTGACTGTGGTGATAAACCCTTTAAACAAATTAAAGGTCTATCTGTCTTATATCATCGAATTCGGTCATTCCTTTCTGTCCCCTTTCCCTGGGATGTCCGGAACGGGAGTTGTCAATTCCTATGGTACCACTACCTACTAACGAACGGCGTAGCTAATGTTAATGAATGTATTGTCCCATGTAAACAAACCAAATGTCATACCAAAATGTAAACATGTGAAAAACAATGCACTAAGTATGTAATCAAATGAACATACATAGCGTGAAATGTCATGTAAAACGATGTACTAAGTAATGCACAAAATGGGCACCCCTAGCATGAAATGTCATGTAAAACGATGTACTAAGTAATGCACAAAATGGGCACACCTAGCATGAAATGTCATGTAAAACGATGTACTATAATGTACTAATGAACATAGCAGGTATATGATGTGAAAACAGGAAAGCAGGAAAGTAACAAGTAGGCACATGTGTTTCACCCCAAAACAGTTTGGAAAACAGTAAAAGAGGGGTCTATGTACTCACTTGAGATTGCTCAGATGTCTAGAGATAATCACCAAGTAATGCTAGAGATCTCGGAATCAAACGGCACCTAATATAGGTAACTATGTTAATAACCGGACCTTAATCGGATGTTTGGATAGCATGAGGTTTCGTAAACCAAACGAGTGTAGAGACTCGTGTCATTTGGTTTAACAAAGCCTACATACTAAATGAAACCTAACATAATTGTTTACGACCCATTTAGGAAGCTTATGCTACTTTAACGTGTCGTGCGCGTGAAACGCGTTCGGACCGCCTAACTAGTCCTATGACAAGTGTTATATGCCTAAACATGTTACATAATCAGTTATGTGACAAAGGTTTAGGTTACATATGCTTAATTACCAATTATACATGAAAAGGGTATTCTGGTAATTTACCTAAGGCATATAAACTACCTATCATACAACTACTTAAACGTCGTGACCATAAGGTATAACCTCGGAAGGTTATTCCCTATACTATGATCACCTAATGTATTTGGTCGGATCCTAATGATCGACCAAACTGGGTCGGGTTCGAAGGTATAAGCGATTGATCATATCGCTTACCCTACGACCCTAGACAACGTGGTAATCAGTAGGCATAGTCCCAAGGGACTATGACCATCGTGATCACAATCACGTTGCGAAGTTCAATCGAACTTCGCATTGACCATTACTGGTCAACGCTGAAAGTCAAACAAAGTTTGACTTTCTGACTCGAAAAGCAGTAAAAATAAGGAAAAGAACGAAAGAATACTTACGAAGGGTCCCCGAATGCTAATCAAAATCAAAATAGCTCAGGTATGAAACAAAGGTTTCAACTTAGAGCACAAATGATCAGATTCTTGTGAGAAATGTGTGCAAATGTGATGGGTATTTATAGATTTCGGGTAACCGTTAAGATCGTTTGTCGAATATCGTGCCTAAATCTCGTGCGTACATTTGTCAAAATGTTGTGGTGGTTAGAAATGATGTTTATCAGCTGAAAATGCAAGTTGCAAGCATGTGGTTGTGGTTTAATCAGCTGATAATCTGCTGACTGTTTGTTATTATCTGTTCTGGCACAGGCTAGCGCACCGCTACGTTAAAAGTGTAGCGCACCGCTAGGCCCTAGTTTGGCAGATTTACACTTTTGGTCCCTGTCATGCATTCAGCCCATTTTCGACACGTTTAAGGCCCGTTAACCCCATTTCAAAGCTCTAAAATGAAGTTAAAGTATAGGGAACTTAAAATGTGTTCAAAAATATCTCGGATGTCGGTTCGTTTAGCCGTACGGTTGCGATGTTCGGTTAATTACGACGGAATGCGCATAAGCGCGAAAAACGATCCAAATGACGCGACGAATGGATTTTTCTTATGGAGAACACTAAAATATAATGTAGTCATGCTTACATAAATTTTTGGATGTCCGGATGTATTCAGAACGTAAGTTATGCGCGAAAATGCAAACTTGTGCATTTTTTGACGCTTTTAGTCCCTGAATGACCCAAAAGTTTATTTTAACACACCGAACCCCTCATGGCCTATTTCTAAGCTATGTAAAGGATATTTATGGTATGTTTAACTTATGGTTATGTTCCGGAATGTTCGTTACAGTTCAAATTGACATACTTTCGCCGTTTGTCATATTTAGTCCCTGTAAGCGAATTAACTTGTTTTTGCCATACCAAAGCCTTCAAAACTTATTTCTAAGTTATGTAAAGGTTATTTAAGGTATGTTGAGTATATGTTGATGTTCCGGAGTATTTATCGCATTAAACTGAGTACGTTTACGCACTAGTTTGCGTATAACTCTCCAGAAAGTGATGTAGAGTTTGGAATTACATAAAAGTCAAAACATGAAAAATGTAAAACATAACAAAACAAACATTGGGATCAAATAACATTGTTTTATTGGTAATAGAACTGTTCATAGTGATTACAAGCACAGTTGTTACAGTCTCCCCTACTTGTGGAAATTTCGTCCCGAAATTTATTTAGAGGAAACTCGTGGAAAAAGATGTGGATATTTCGCTTTCATTTGATCTTCGCGTTCCCAAGTAAACTCAGGTCCACGTTTAGCTTCCCAGCGAACTTTGACCAAAGGAATGCGCTTGCGTTTAAGCCACTTGACTTCACGTTCCATGATTTCCACTGGTTTCTCAACAAATTTCAGTGTTGTACCAACACGAATTTCGTCAAGCGGTATGGAGAAATTCTCATCAGCTGTACACTTCTTGAGATTGGACACGTGAAAAGTTGGATGAACATTTCCCAGTTCAGGAGGTAACTCAAGTCTGTAGGCTACCTTTCCGATTCTTTCGACGATCTTGAATGGTCCAACGTATCTAGGTGCAAGTTTTCCTTTCTTTCCAAATCTGATCACACCTTTCCAAGGTGAGACCTTAAGTAATACTCGATCACCGACTTGAAATTCCAAGGCTTTGCGTTTTGGGTCCGCGTAAATCTTCTGACGGCTTCTAGCTGCCTGAAGGTTATCACGAACTTTCTTGACCTTGTCAGTTGTCTCTAAAATGAGGGCAGGTCCAGTAAGTTGAGCCTCGCCAATCTCATTCCAGCATACTGGTGAACGACATTTTCGACCATAGAGAGCCTCGAAAGGAGCCATTTTGATGCTGGTGTGATAACTGTTGTTGTAGGAGAATTCAATCAATTTAAGATGTGAATCCCAGCTACCACCAAAATCGATCACACAAGCTCTTAGCATATCCTCCAGAGTCTGGATTGTTCTCTCAGATTGACCATCCGTTTGCGGATGATAAGCTGTGCTCAGATTAAGTTGGGTCCCCATCGCAGATTGCATGGTTCTCCAAAAATGAGAAGTGAAACGAGCATCTCTGTCAGAAATGATGTTCAACGGAACACCATGTCGTGCCACAATTTCATCTACATAGATTTGAGCAAGTCTGTCAGCAGGAAAATCCTCACGGATTGGCAAGAAATGTGCTGACTTTGTAAGACGATCAACGACTACCCAGATGGCATCATGACCCTTCTTTGTGCGTGGAAGTTTGGTAACAAGATCCATAGTAATGTTTTCCCATTTCCAAACTGGGATCTCTGGTTGCACCAATAAACCAGAAGGACGTTGATGTTCAGCCTTAACCTTAAGACAAGTAAGGCATTTTGACACGTATAAGGCAATGTCTTTCTTCATACCAGGCCACCAATAGTGAATACGAAGATCCTTATACATTTTATCTGAGCCCGGATGAATAGAATAACGAGACTTATGGGCTTCATCCATAAGCAAGGTACGAAGATCATCCTGGCTTGGGACCCACAAACGGTCCATGAAGTAATATGATCCATTGTCCTTCAGTTCCAGAGCAGGCGTTATGTGATAGGGAAATTCCTTATCCATTAAACCTTGTGAAACACAAGATTGTTGAGCCTGAGAAATGCGTGCTTGAATATCGGATCGAGCTTGAATAACAGATTGAACACGTACACAATGAAGCTTAGTACGTTCCTTATGACTCAATGCATCAGCTACGACATTCGCCTTACCAGGATGGTAGCGAATTTCGCAGTCATAGTCGTTTAAAAGCTCAACCCAACGTCGTTGCCTCATGTTGAGTTCTTTTTGGTTGAAGATATGCTGAAGACTTTTGTGGTCAGTGAAAACCACACATTTTGTACCATACAAATAGTGTCTCCAGATCTTGAGAGCGAAAACAACTGCACCCAACTCAAGATCATGAGTGGTGTAGTTCTTCTCATGTATCTTCAATTGTCTTGATGCATAGGCTATGACTTTGTTCCTTTGCATCAGAACACAGCCAAGACCCAATTTAGATGCATCACAATACACGACAAAATCATCATCACCCTCAGGCAATGATAGAACAGGCGCATCGCAAAGCTTCTGCTTCAGGTGTTGAAAAGCTTCCTCTTGTTTGAATCCCCAGTAAAAGGGCATTTTCTTCTGAGTTAGAGCAGTTAGAGGAACTGCAATCTTAGAGAAGTTCTCAATGAAGCGGCGATAATAACCCGCTAGACCAAGAAAAGAACGAACTTCAGTAGGAGTAGTAGGCGTATCCCAATCCTTAATCGCACTGATCTTGGAGGGATCTACATGAATACCTCGTTCGTTGATAATGTGTCCCAAAAATTGAACTTCTTTAAGCCAAAATTCGCACTTGGAGAATTTGGCGAAAAGTTGCTCTTTCTTCAGGAGTTCCAGAGTAAGACGAAGATGCTGCTCGTGATCAGCTCGCGTCTTAGAGTAAATCAAGATGTCATCAATAAAAACAATGACGAACTGATCCAAATAAGGTTTGCAGACCCTATTCATTAAGTCCATGAAAACAGCCGGAGCATTAGTCAAACCGAATGGCATGACTGTGAACTCGTAATGTCCATAACGAGTACGGAATGCTGTCTTCGGAATGTCTTCTTCATGCACCCGAAGTTGATGATACCCGGAACGCAGATCGATCTTCGAAAAATAAGAAGCGCCTTGTAACTGATCAAAGAGATCATCGATGCGAGGTAGGGGATATCGATTTTTGATGGTAAGCTTGTTAAGCTCACGATAATCGATACACATCCTAAAGGATCCATCCTTCTTCTTAACAAAGAGAACGGGAGCACCCCAAGGTGAAAAACTGGGACGGATAAAGCCTTTGTCAGAGAGCTCCTGAAGCTGTTTAGACAACTCTTGCATCTCAGATGGTGCAAGACGATATGGAGCTCTGGCAATGGGATTTGCACCAGGTACGAGATCAATGCGGAACTCGACTTGGCGTGCTGGAGGTAGACCAGGTAAATCTTCAGGGAACACTTCAGAATAATCCCGAACGACAGGAATATCTGAAATAGACTTACCCTTGCCTTTATCTTCTGTAACATGTGCTAAGAAAGCCACATAGTTCTTCCGCAGATACTTCCGAGCTTTAAAACAAGACATGAGTTTGAGACCACCGATAGGCTTCTCACCTTGAACCTGCAGGATCTCGCCTGTCGAAAGCGGCACACGAACAATCTTCTCAGAACAAACTATCTCTGCGTGATGCTTGGATAACCAATCCATTCCCACAATAACGTCGAAGCTTCCAAGTTGCATAGGCGTGAGGTCGATAGGAAAAAGATGGTCGTTAAGATTCAACTGGCAGTTGCGAAGAACAGAATCAAGAATAATGGGTTCACCACTAGCAACTTCTACTGTCAAAGATTTACTTAGTTTCGTTCTAGACACTCGAAGCATTGGCTCAAAAGACAATGACACAAAACTCTTGTCGGCACCCGAATCAAAGAGAACATATGCAAGCTGGTTATTAATAAAGAACGTACCGTTCACCACGTTATCGTCTGCCTGCGCCTCTTGGGCATTCATGTTAAAAACTCAGCCTCGAGCCGGAGCCTGATTCTGGTTCTGGTTCTGGTTCGCCAGTCTTGGGCACCGATTCCTATAGTGGGTCAGATCCCCACAATTGTAACAAGCACCTGGTGGGTATTGTGGTCGTGCAGCTTGACCCTGTTGCGGAGCAGGAGGCTGAGCAACTTGTTGAGCCGGGTTCTGAACCGCGGGATTCTGAGCAGACCGACAAACATTGGCAAGATGGCCTGATTTCCCACAGTTAGTACAGAAACGGCATGGAAGTTGCGGCTGGTGGTGACTGTTGCATCTATTGCACAAAGGTGCATTCCCTGAATAGGGTTTCTTCGCTGGAGGCTGTGCAGGTTGGTTGGGAGCTGCCTGGTTAGCTTGGGCAGTGACAACATAGTTTTGGGAAGCCTTACGCTTCTTTGCCCTCTTCGAAGAACCAGAGTTCTTTCCATTCCCGTTTTGACCTTTCTTGCTATCTACCTTGTCAGCCGATTGTTCCTTGCCCTTGTCACCCTTCCGGTGTAACTTGTTCTTCCGGATCTGCGACTCAGTCAATGTCGCAGATAACTCGATCGCCTGACGAAGTGTGGCAGGGTTACTACCAGTAAGAATGTCTTGTACCGAGTCAGGTAGGCCATCGATGTATCTTTCGATAGCCTTGTCAAGTGGGGTAACCATTGTCGGGCAAAGCAAACTCAACTCTTCAAACCGATCAGTATAAGCCCTGTGCTCACCACTATCTTGCTTCAAAACATCAAACTCTTTCTCCAACGCTCGCTGCTCATGGCGAGGACAGAATTCCCTCATCATAAGGGCTCTAAGTTCAGCCCATGTCTGTGCGAGAGCAACTTCTGCACCTCTGTCTCTCATAACCCCGTTCCACCATGTCAAAGCCCTCTTCTGAAATACGCTCGAAGCAAACTCGACTTTGCGATTATCCGGACACTGCACATGGCGAAAAGTATTCTCTATGCTCTCAAACCACTGAAGAAGCCCAGTCGCTCCTTCAGAACCACTAAACTTGAGTGGTTTAGCCGAGTTAAAATCCTTGTATTTGCACGGACCATTGTTGTTGTTGTTGGCTTGTTGCCATTGAGCAAAGAGATTTGGGAATTGAGCAGCCATCTGCTGCGCAATAATTTCTGCCAGCTCAGCAGTAGCTATCTGGTTCTCGCGTCGAGGAGGCATTCTAAAAGAGGAAAACATGAAAAGAAACGAATGAGATGATTGGATGAAAAGAATGAGGTGATAAAAACAAGAATTGCAAACAGCATAGATGGTGGTCATTCGTTCGTATCACAAAGCAAACAAACGACACACAGTGACTAATCAAAGTAAATGGGTCAAAAATAATGTATTAGCGAAGACATGCTCGCCTATAAGTGAACACTCACTCCAAGAATTCCCAGGTAAGCACAACTGGTCTCGTGTCTGGTTGAGATGTATACGAAGTGCTTGCCTAGACAGAAAACTCAGAATACAGGCATTCACCCTTCCAGTTTGCACGTGTTCACATTATTTAAAACCCAAAACGTTTGACGGGATTTTGAAAATTTGAAGGCACAAGGCCAAAAACCAATACTGAAAAAGGGTTCAAAACCATATAACAGAGGGTTCAAAACCTTACAATTGAGGGTTCAAAACCTTGTAAAAATTTATTCAAAAACAGATGATTGTTTTTCAAAAATCGTTTCGGAAAAATTTTGGTTCCTTGTTTTGTTAATCACCTAAGGATAGGTGATGTACATGTTTTAAGATCTAAACACAAGATAACTTGTGTTAGGTTCCTAGAAAAGTTATAGTCTAGGTCAAAGCATTACTAATAACCTAATTCCCTATAACCATTGGCTCTGATACCAACTCTTCTGTCACACCCCGACCACGTGTAACATACAAAACGTGGCGGAAACGTCGGGGAGTGTTGTAACAGAATTAATTGTCTCATAACCATGGCATACAAAGTTTTATTTATTTATTAAACAAGGGTGTTTCATTGTCTTGAACAGTAAACAAAAGAGTTTATAACATAATTAAACATAGTCTATCTTCTTTTAAAGTCCCTAAGGCACAGGTCCGCCCTAGTATCATGATCAACATCCTACGGAAAAGCTCCTGAAAACACATGTGAAAATAGGTACGTCAGCATAAAAATGCCTGTGAGATACATAGGTTTGTAAAAAATAGGATTCATGACTTATGTTTAAGAAAAATGTTTAGTCATGAACCTTGTAATTTGCTTTGTCTTGTAAATCATTTGAAAACAATAAGATCAGATGATATGTATAAGTAAATGTCAGGTTAAATAAATGACCATGTAGAAATGTGTTTGTATAAGATAAGTTGTTTGTAAATCAATGTCTTGTGAAAAATATGTTATTTATATATAAATGTTCTATGTCTCAATATTGAAATGATTCAAATAACGTTACGACATGTAATACCATACAAACACTTATATATAGGAAGTACCAGCGGCGTATCCACCATGCTTGTATCATATTACACACGCATCGTTAACTTAATCACTTAATCAAACCAAACCAACCAATGTAAGAAGTCTATGTTTAAACCAATTGTCAAATGTATTGAATAATATGTCAAAGTGTTTATGTCAAGATGTAAATCATGTCAAATGTCTATGTCAAATATCCATGTCAAATGTCTATGTCAAATATCCATGTCAAATGTCTATGTCAAATATCCATGTCAAATGTTTATGTGAAAAATGTCTATGTCAAAATGTCATGTATGGCAAGTGAAATGTCTCAACTAAACCATATGCACAAAAACAAAATATCGAAGTAAAACATGGTTTAAATCAATCTTATGTCTTTGTGGAAAAATGCATGCAAATATTTAATATGAACATTTATGCGGTATTGTGAAATTTCATACATCCAAGCCTTGTGACTGTGGTGATAAACCCTTTAAACAAATTAAAGGTCTATCTGTCTTATATCATCGAATTCGGTCATTCCTTTCTGTCCCCTTTCCCTGGGATGTCCGGAACGGGAGTTGTCAATTCCTATGGTACCACTACCTACTAACGAACGGCGTAGCTAATGTTAATGAATGTATTGTCCCATGTAAACAAACCAAATGTCATACCAAAATGTAAACATGTGAAAAACAATGCACTAAGTATGTAATCAAATGAACATACATAGCGTGAAATGTCATGTAAAACGATGTACTAAGTAATGCACAAAATGGGCACCCCTAGCATGAAATGTCATGTAAAACGATGTACTAAGTAATGCACAAAATGGGAACACCTAGCATGAAATGTCATGTAAAACGATGTACTATAATGTACTAATGAACATAGCAGGTATATGATGTGAAAACAGGAAAGCAGGAAAGTAACAAGTAGGCACATGTGTTTCACCCCAAAACAGTTTGGAAAACAGTAAAAGAGGGGTCTATGTACTCACTTGAGATTGCTCAGATGTCTAGAGATAATTACCAAGTAATGCTAGAGATCTCGGAATCAAACGGCACCTAATATAGGTAACTATGTTAATAACCGGACCTTAATCAGATGTTTGGATAGCATGAGGTTTCGTAAACCAAACGAGTGTAGAGACTCGTGTCATTTGGTTTAACAAAGCCTACATACTAAATGAAACCTAACATAATTGTTTACGACCCGTTTAGGAAGCTTATGCTACTTTAACGTGTCGTGCGCGTGAAACGCGTTCGGACCGCCTAACTAGTCCTATGACAAGTGTTATATGCCTAAACATGTTACATAATCAGTTATGTGACAAAGGTTTAGGTTACATATGCTTAATTACCAATTATACATGAAAAGGGTATTCTGGTAATTTACCTAAGGCATATAAACTACCTATCATACAACTACTTAAACGTCGTGACCATAAGGTATAACCTCGGAAGGTTATTCCCTATACTATGATCACCTAATGTATTTGGTCGGATCCTAATGATCGACCAAACTGGGTCGGGTTCGAAGGTATAAGCGATTGATCATATCGCTTACCCTACGACCCTAGACAACGTGGTAATCAGTAGGCATAGTCCCAAGGGACTATGACCATCGTGATCACAATCACGTTGCGAAGTTCAATCGAACTTCGCATTGACCATTACTGGTCAACGCTGAAAGTCAAACAAAGTTTGACTTTCTGACTCGAAAAGCAGTAAAAATAAGGAAAAGAACGAAAGAATACTTACGAAGGGTCCCCGAATGCTAATCAAAATCAAAATAGCTCAGGTATGAAACAAAGGTTTCAACTTAGAGCACAAATGATCAGATTCTTGTGAGAAATGTGTGCAAATGTGATGGGTATTTATAGATTTCGGGTAACCGTTAAGATCGTTTGTCGAATATCGTGCCTAAATCTCGTGCGTACATTTGTCAAAATGTTGTGGTGGTTAGAAATGATGTTTATCAGCTGAAAATGCAAGTTGCAAGCATGTGGTTGTGGTTTAATCAGCTGATAATCTGCTGACTGTTTGTTATTATCTGTTCTGGCACAGGCTAGCGCACCGCTACGTTAAAAGTGTAGCGCACCGCTAGGCCCTAGTTTGGCAGATTTACACTTTTGGTCCCTGTCATGCATTCAGCCCATTTTCGACACGTTTAAGGCCTGTTAACCCCATTTCAAAGCTCTAAAATGAAGTTAAAGTATAGGGAACTTAAAATGTGTTCAAAAATATCTCGGATGTCGGTTCGTTTAGCCGTACGGTTGCGATGTTTGGTTAATTACGACGGAATGCGCATAAGCGCGAAAAACGATCCAAATGACGCGACGAATGGATTTTTCTTATGGAGAACACTAAAATATAATGTAGTCATGCTTACATAAATTTTTGGATGTCCGGATGTATTCAGAACGTAAGTTATGCGCGAAAATGCAAACTTGTGCATTTTTTGACGCTTTTAGTCCCTGAATGACCCAAAAGTTTATTTTAACACACCGAACCCCTCATGGCCTATTTCTAAGCTACGTAAAGGATATTTATGGTATGTTTAACTTATGGTTATGTTCCGGAATGTTCGTTACAGTTCAAATTGACATACTTTCGCAGTTTGTCATATTTAGTCCCTGTAAGCGAATCAACTTGTTTTTGCCATACCAAAGCCTTCAAAACTTATTTCTAAGTTATGTAAAGGTTATTTAAGGTATGTTGAGTATATGTTGATGTTCCGGAGTATTTCTCGCATTAAACTGAGTACGTTTACGCACTAGTTTGCGTATAACTCTCCAGAAAGTGATGTAGAGTTTGGAATTACATAAAAGTCAAAACATGAAAAATGTAAAACATAACAAAACAAACATTGGGATCAAATAACATTGTTTTATTGATAATAGAACTGTTCATAGTGATTACAAGCACAGTTGTTACATTTTGTGCTTCATGTTTGTCACTAAGGTTCAGCATGTAAATAATGTAGTGACGATAAGTAAAGTATGATGCAAGTAAGTACATGTATGAGATATCAAGTAGCAGTTCATCAGCTAGTTCAAACAAGCACAGTAATTAAGCAATAATTTATCATTAATTAAGTCGTACGGATACCTGGTTTAGTGAGGGTTCTTAGGAAAAAGGTGGGGGTATTTCTCTTTCATCCGGTCCTCACGCTCCCAGGTGTACTCAGGACCGTGTCTGGCATTCCAACGAACTTTGACGAGCTTGACACTGCTCCGGCGGGTCTTGTTAACTTTCCAATCCGTGACCTCAACAGGTTCTTCAACGAAGTGGTGCGTGTCGTCAACATGAATCTCGTCGGTGGGAATAGCAACGGTAACTTGAGTTGGACTTTTCTTTAGATTGGATACGTGAAATGTATCGTGAACACCATTCAGTTCAGCAGGTAGGTCCAACTTGTATGCTACTAGTCCTATTCTTTCCAGAATTCTGAAAGGACCAATGTAGCGCGGATTTAACTTCCCACGCTTTCCAAAGCGTGCCACCCCCTTCCAGGGTGAAACCTTCAATAAAACCATTTCTCCAACTTGGAAATCCACATGTTTCCGGTTTGGATCCGCATAGGCCTTTTGTCTGTGGCGAGCTGCTTGGATGCGTTTAAGAATTTGTGCAATCTTGTCTGTCGTCTCTTGGACGATTTCGGGACCAGCAAGCTGCCTATCACCTGCGTTAGCCCAACATAAGGGTGATCGGCACTTGCGTCCGTAAAGGGCTTCAAATGGCGTGACACCAATACTGGTGTGGTAGCTGTTGTTGTATGAAAATTCGACCAAAGGTAAATGTTTATCCCAGCTACCGCCCAAATCCATAACACACGCTCTCAGCATGTCTTCCAAAGTCTGTATCGTTCGCTCGCTCTGGCCGTCAGTTTGCGGATGAAACGCAGTGCTCAGATTCAATTGTGAGCCAAAGGCTTCTTGGAAGGATTGCCATATCCTTGACACAAACCTTCCGTCTCTATCAGAGATGATCGAGAGAGGCACTCCATGGCGTGCAACGATTTCTCTCATGTAAATTTCAGCCAATTTGCTCGTATTATCCTTCTCTCTGATAGGTAAGAAGTGTGCTGACTTCGTTAATCGATCCACTATTACCCAGATAGTGTCATGGCCTCTTGGCGTTCTTGGCAATTTCGTAATAAAATCCATGGAGATTTGTTCCCATTTCCACTTGGGAATCTCAGGTTGTTGCAGAAGTCCTGAAGGCTTCTGGTATTCGGCTTTAACCTTAGCGCATGTTAAACATTTGCTCACATACACAGCAACATCGCCTTTCATCGTAGGCCACCAATAATAATCTTTGAGATCCTGGTACATCTTATCCGCTCCTGGATGGATAGAGTACCGCGACTTGTGAGCTTCATTGAAAATAACTTTCCTTAAATCACCAAACAGAGGAACCCAAATCCTTTTCTCAAAACATAACGTTCCTTCTTCGTTTGGTACCAAAAGCTTCTCCATCCCACGGAGATATTCTTCTTCAAGGTTTCCTTCCTTGAGAGCTTCTTTCTGCGCGGCACGAATGCGCAAGGAAAGATCGGTTTGTATAATCATTTCTAAAGCTCTAACCCTTATGGGCTTGATTCTCTCTTTACGACTTAGGGCATCGGCGACCACATTCGCCTTCCCTGGATGATACTTTATCTCGCAGTCGTAGTCGTTCAACAATTCAACCCATCGTCTTTGCCTCATGTTCAACTCCTTCTGGTTGAATATGTGCTGTAGGCTCTTGTGATCTGTGAAGATTGTTCACTTCGTACCATAAAGGTAGTGTCTCCAGATCTTTAAAGCAAAAACCACTGCGCCGAGCTCCAAATCGTGCGTGGTATAGTTCTTTTCGTGCACTTTCAATTGACGCGATGCGTAAGCAATAACCTTTTGGCGTTGCATTAACACGCAACCCAGTCCTTGACGCGATGCGTCGCAGTATACCACAAAATCATCTGTACCTTCTGGTAGAGCTAAGATTGGCGCGTTACAAAGCTTATCCTTCAGTATCTGGAAGGCTTCCTCCTGTTTGATTTCCCAATCAAACTTCTTATCCTTCTGCGTGAGGAGCGTCAATGGTTGAGCAATCTTTGAAAAATTCTCAATGAATCTTCGATAATAGCCAGCCAAACCTAGAAATTGCCGAATCTCGGTTGGCGTCTTTGGCGTTTCCCAATCCTTGATCGCTTCGATCTTTGTTGGATCCACGTGGATTCCATCTCCATTTACCACGTGCCCAAGGAATTGCACCTCTCGTAGCCAAAACTCGCACTTAGAGAATTTGGCATACAACTGTTCTTTCTTCAGCAGCTCTAGAATGGCTCTAAGATGCTGCTCGTGTTCAGCCTTCGTCTTTGAATAAATCAAGATGTCGTCGATGAATACAATCACGAACTTATCCAAGTACGGTTTGCAAACT
Organism: Helianthus tuberosus; assembly: GCA_030545235.1. Lineage (NCBI taxonomy): Eukaryota > Viridiplantae > Streptophyta > Magnoliopsida > Asterales > Asteraceae > Helianthus > Helianthus tuberosus. Next base: position 95,318,120 of record CM060410.1, read on the forward strand.
CTATTCATCAAATCCATAAAGACTGCAGGTGCGTTTGTCAAACCAAACGGCATAACTAGGAACTCGTAGTGCCCATAACGAGTTCTGAAGGCTGTCTTTGGGATACTTTCCTCTTGTATCCGTAACTGATGGTATCCAGATCGAAGATCGATCTTTGAATAAAAGCTTGAACCTTGCAGTTGGTCGAACAGATCATCGATTCTTGGCAGAGGATATCTATTCTTGATCGTCAGCTTGTTTAACTCCCGGTAGTCAATGCACATTCGAAAACTACCGTCCTTCTTCTTGACAAACAAGACTGGAGCTCCCCAAGGCGAGAAGCTTGGTCGGATAAAACCCTTGTCTAACAACTCTTGAAGTTGTGTTGACAGTTCCTGCATCTCAGACGGAGCAAGTCTATAAGGTGCCTTAGCCACAGGCGCGGCGCCTGGAACTAAGTCGATGCGAAACTCTACTTACCTCTGAGGTGGCAGTCCAGGCAAGTCTTCTGGGAAGACTTCTGGATACTCCCTTACGACAAGGATGTCTTCGATTCTTGGCTCAGCAGCCTTCTTATCCACAATGTGTGCCAGGAAGGCAACACATCCTTTCTGCAAACACTTCCTTGCTTTCAAGCAGCTGATAATCCTCAATGGCGTCTCACGCTTCTCTCCATGAATAACAATGGTCTCACCATCATCGGTTGGGATACGAACAACCTTTTCGTGACATACTATCTCAGCCTTGTTGCCTGATAACCAATCCATTCCTACTACCACGTCGAAGCTTCCCAACTGGACTGGTAGCAGATCCAGAGCAAACTCACGTTCTCCTAATTCGATCACACAACCTCTGATAACTTCATTGGCTTCTACTAACTTCCCATTAGCTAATTCGATCGAGTAGGGAATATCTAACTTATTAGCGGCTAACCCAAGCATATTCTTAAATTCTAACGACATGAAGCTATAATCGGCACCAGTATCAAATAAAACGGATGCATAGCGTTGATTCACAGGGAACGTACCAGTAACGACATTTGGCTCCTGGCGCGCTTCCCTTGCTTCGAGTTGGAACACTCTTCCACGGGCTTGGTTTAACTCTGGGCAGTTCTTCTTAAAATGCCCGATATCACCGCAGTGAAAGCACCCAAGTCTTTGCCCGTTTCCACCAGCTTGATCATTCCTCTGATTACGATTCACGGCGCCCGCTTGGTTAGCATTGTTGCCACGATTCTCGTTACCTCCATAGTTTCCTTGTGGGCGATTTCCATTCCCACCCCGGTTGTAATTTCTGTTTCCGAATCCTCCCTGGCCTCCCTGACCAGCAGTGGCCCAACAAGTGTCCTTCGAGTGGCCACGTTTCCCACATGCTTCGCATACTTTTGGCCCGCAATGACCAGAATGGTGGCGCTGGCAGGTGTTGCATTTGGGCTGGGTGCCCATATACCCTTTTCCTTTCTTTCCTCTACCAGCTGTAACCTGAGCTGGCGTGTCTGATCCTCCTTTCTTAACCGCCACGCTGGCGCCCTGCTTGAAGTTTGAGAACTTCCGTTTGTTACCTCCTGATGACTCAACATGAGTCTCTTCCTTCTTCGTCTTGATCTCATCAAACTTGGTAAAACGAATAGCCTCCTCAGTGAGAGCTACGCTCAAATCAATCGCCTCAGTAATGGTCGCAGGCTTGGATGAGGTTACCATGCTTATGATTTGAGGAGCTAATCCCCAAATGAAGCGTTCAATTCTCTTGAACTCAGGAGTGACCATGTAGGGTACCCCATGCGATAAGTCATGGAACCTTTGAACGTATTCCACGATCTTTGGACCATCCATCTTCAAGTGCCAGAACTCGGTTTCCAATCTTTGGATTTCCGCACGAGAGCAGTACTTTTTGCGCATAAGTTCCTTTAGTTCGGTCCAGGTCAGTGCGTAGGCAGCAGCTTCGCCTAGTGTCTGAACTTGTAGATTCCACCAGGATAGGGCTCCATCTAGAAACAGCCCTGAGATATAGGTGACTTGCTGATCCAGCGCGCACTTGCTCATGCGAAGAACAGATTCGGTTTTCTCAGCCCAACGAACAAAGGCGACAGCACCTCCTGTGCCATCAAAGTTTACGGGCTTGCAGTCTAAGAACTGCTTGTAGGTGCATCCTGCACATACGTTATAACATACGTTTGGCATTAGCATCATTGCTAAAGATATCCAATTAGGTCATGGTATGTCTAAATGGCTTAGTATTACCATGAGGTGGATTATTGTTGTTGCCAGTGTTGCCAGAGTTGCTTCCACTAGTCCCTCCTTGAGAGGCGGCGTATTGTGCAATGGCAGTAGCGATAATTTGCTGGAGTTCTGCCTCATTGGTAGGCAACGACGTTTGACGTCTTGGCGGAATCTTCTAAAAGATGTGTTTACGTCGGTCAGGTCATAGTATGTAGAGTGTAAGTACATAACATCTCATGTTATCAATCACATAACATCTCATGTTATAAATAGATCACCCATATTGATAGCTTCTGCAATGGTTGGGGGCTTTGAGGTAGTAACCATACCCCTGATCTGGGGTGCAAGTGTCCAAATGAATCGTTCAATCCTTTTGAACTCCGGTTTGACTAAGTAGGGGGGCGACCCTAGATAAGTCGTGTGATCGCTGGACAAGTTCAGGAATTTCTGGTTCGTCCATTTTCAAATTCCTGAACTCCACCTCAAGCTTCTAAATTCCAGTCCTAAAACAACATTTCTTTTCAATCGTTTCCTTGAGCTCGTCCCAGCTCAGTGCATAATCAGCGTCTGTGCCAAGGGTCTGAACCTGGAGGTTCCATTAAGAGAGTGTGCCATCTAGAAATATCCCCGAGATATAGGTAACACTCTGTTGGGGCGAACAGTTACTCATTCTTAGAATGGAGTCGGTCTTTTCGGACCAACGAACAAATGCAACGGCGCCTCCTGTTTCGTCAAAGTTCAAAGGCTTGCAGTTCAGGAACTGTTTATTGGTGCAGCCAGTTGGAGGGTTATTTCCAGTAATGCCATCGTTGTACTTAGGGCGGAGGGTTTCATGTCGTGCATTTATCTGTGAGATGCGTTCTTGCAGCTCGGCTTCTGTCCTTGGCAACGTACTGGTGTTTGTGTCACGTCTGGGTGACATTCCCTTTTGTCGAAGTGGTGTGAAGCGGGTTAGACAACGTTTCAATTGTCTATGAGGTGTATATAGCAACATAAGCCATCATGTAATCACCCAATTTCACACGCAAATATACTCAATGTATGAGTGGGGAAATAAATTTCTGAGCCTTCACATAGGCTTGCCAATTTGGCTTGTTGCTTGTAATAGAATGAACTCGAGGCTACATCGCCTTGGTCATTCGTATTTAAGTTATTTCCTGCTGCATTGGTTATCATTAGCTTAACCCGCAGAGTCCACCAGGATTCCTGTGCACTACAAATCGTTATTACGTGGGCCCCCGTAATAATAAATTGTCTTGCACAGTTACCCCAAATTTTTCTCTCGTCCAAGCAGATGATCAATCAAGGAGCAACAGTAGGTGCATTGGCATGAACAGGGTCATGCTCCAATGCGGGGTCAGGAGCAGCGCCTGGCTCAGGGGCCACGGCCGGCTCCGGATCAAAAACTCCATCTCAAGATCAGCTGGATCAACAAACACAGGGGATTACAGGATCCTCCAAGGGCTGGTCTAAGTATATGAACTCAAGGTCATGGTCTGGATCAAAACCAGGTGGAAAAGCAGGATCAACCTCAATATCGTGATCAAACTCAAAGCCGTGGATGGGATCCGGTGCAGCTGATGATGCCATATCAGGGTCGGCGTCGTGTGAGTGGTGCTGCATTCCCTGTATGTGCGAAGACGCGGATGTCAGAAACTCAAATGAGCCTGGGATAGGGGAATGGACATGAGTTTCCCCTACAGGAGCGTCCGCATGCAGTAGTCTAATACCAGCAGCAATAGGGCCCTGCCCTCGAATGGGTCCTCCTCCAGTAGATCGTTATCGTCGTCAGAGGCCACGTCGGGAGGGGGGGGCATATCAACAACAGGATAAGCGGCAAGGGGCACAGGAGCAGGGATCACCGCGAGTGGCAAATTCCCAACAAGATGGCCATCAGTAGGCTCTGCTACGACTTCAGGCAGTGCAAAAGGGCTGAAAGTCGTCGTTGTCTGTGCCGGTAGTATCGGAAATGTACACCTCGTGCTTCGATGAAACTATGTCGTCTGATACTATGGCCATGGGATTCGTAGTGTCCATCTTTCTAGTACATGATGAAAGCATGACGTTTGTAACACAAACTCATATACGTATAATAATCAATCATATAATCATATAATCATATAATCACATAAGTCACCCAGTAAGCATTCAAATCATTCTCCTAGTCCCACTAGCCAATTTCTCCCAGTCTCTAAGACTGCTCTATCATCTACCTCGACCTCTCAGATCGAGCCTCGGTCTCCAATACCGAGCCTCAGCCTCCAAACTGAGCCTACTCTTCCTAGTCTCACTAGCCAACTACCTCGATCTCTCAGACCGAGCCTCGGCCTCTCAGACCGAGCCTCAGCCTTTCTAGACTGAGCCTACTCTTCCTAGTCTCACTAGCCAACTACCTCGATCTCTCAGACCGAGCCTCGGCCTCTCAGACCGAGCCTCAGCCTTTCTAGACTGAGCCTATAAATAATAAAATGTGCTCAACATTTGTTTGTAAAAAGTTTTGGATCTGGACTTAAGTGGTATGCAGAAAAATGTTTTCGTGAGAGCCCTAGTGATCATAGTCTAGACTCGAGAAAGAATCCTAGTTCGCTATGATCAGAGCTCTGATACCAAGCTGTCACACCCTGGCTTTGCGGAAGCGTGGTTAATTTGGTGTGACTTCTTAATACCATAGCTTAACCATAACAAAGCTATATGAAATAAAATCATGCAAGATCATCCGTTTGATTAAGTTTTAAAACCAGAGTAACATACCATTGTCTTAAAGACTTACAACACCATAACATAAAACATTGTCTTGAACAACATAAACAGTAACATGAAATAAACGCAGTTTAAGATTTGTGACTTGTCCAGGAAAGAGTCACATTTCCTAAACTGGGATGACCTTGGAACCCAATATGCAACGGGAAAACACGTCATACCGTGCCAGATCCTGTTAATTTCCTGAAATACATGTGAGTTGAAAAATCAACAATAATGTTGAGCGAGTTCATGTGTAAGTGAGTATGTAAAACACTTGTAAGTATAAAAGTTCCCTGGTATGTAGCAGTGTAAGGAAAAGAGATCACTAATGGTTTGCAAGGCCATTAGTATGTTGTGAAGTGCAAGTAGGAAGACTCAACCTAGCAGATTTCGCATCGGGTACAAAGTCACTCCAAGGTTCGTTCTGTTGGGCCTCTTAGAGGTCCGTTCTGTTGGGCCTAGATGTAACACCTGTGTCACTTCAACCATCAAACAAATGCCAAACCAATGAAATATTGTATTTCATGCTTGGGATTTGTAAAAGTATGTGTATCGTTTACACATATCAACTCTTGTTCGATTTCAAGCTCTAAATCGCTTTCTGGAAGGTTATACGCGCACTGATGCGTAAATATAACCAGTTTAATCCAACGAACATTCCGGAATAGTGAAATAGGCTTAACATACCTTAAATAACTTTTACATAACTTATATATAAGTTTTGGAAGGTTTGGTGTGGTGAAATCAAGTTTAATCGCTTACAGGGACTAAAGTTGACAAACTGCGAAAGTATGCCAATTTGAACTGTAACAGACATTCCGGAACATGACCATAAGTTAAACACACCATAAATATCCTTTACATAGCTTAGAAATAGGCTTTAATGGGTTCGGTGTGCTAAAATAAACTTTTGGGTCATTCAGGGACTAAAAGTGTCAAAAAGTGCACAAGTTTGCATTTTCGCGCATAACTTACGTTCTGAATACATCCGGACATCCAAAAATTTATGTAAGCACTAAAATATTTTATTTTAGTGTTCGCCATAAGAAAAATCCATTCGTCGCGTCATTTGGTTTGTTTTTCGCGCTTATGCGCATTCCGTCGTAATTAAGCGAACATCGCGTTTGTACGGCCAAACGAACCGACATCCGTCATATTTTTGAACATATTTTAAGTTCCCTATACTTTAACTTCATTTTAGAGCTTTGAAATGGGGTTAACGGGCCTTAAACGTGTCGAAAATGGGCTGATTGCATTGCAGGGACTAAAATGGTAATTCTGCCAAACTTGTATGGCTACGATGCGTAGCCATATTTTGCTACGATGCGCAAGGGGTCTGCAGATCAGATCAGACTTAACAGTCAGCAGATTTCCAGCTGTTTGATCTTCACCCACACATTTCCCACTTGCCTAATCTGTTGATAAACATCATTTTTAGCCACCATGAGTTTCCGACACTTGTACGGCTTGGATTAAGGCACGTTATTCAACAAACGATCTTAACGGTTACCCGAAAACTATAAATACCCCACCCCCCATTGCTTAAAAACCACTAGAATTCTGATTTGAGAACCTCTAAGTTGAAACCATTGTTTCATACCTGAGAATCTTGAATCGGGATTAGCATTCGGGGACCCTTCGTAAGTATTCTTTCGTTCTTTTCCTTATTTTATTGCTTTTCGAGTCTTTCGAGTCTGAAAGTCAAACTTTGTTTGACTTTCTGCGTTGACCAGTTTATGGTCAATGCGAAGTTCGTTTGAACTTCGCAACGTGAGTGTAATCACGTTGGTTATAGTCCCTTGGGACTATGCCTACTGATTACCACGTTGTCTAGGGTCGTAGGGTAAGCGATCTAATAAATCGCTTATACCTCGAACCCCACCCGACCCAGTTTGGTCGATCATTAGGATCCGACCAAATACATTAGGTGACCATAGTATAGGGCATAACCTTCCGAGGTTATACCTTATGGTCACATCGTTTAAGTAGTTGTATGATAGGTAGTTTATATGCCTTAGGTAAATTACCAGAATACCCTTTTCATGTAGAATTGGTAATTAAGCATATGTAACCTAAACTTTTGTCACATAACTGATTATGTAACATGTTTAGGCATATAACACTTGTCATAGGACTAGTTAGGCGGTCCGAACGCGTTTCACGCGCACGACGCGTTAAAGTAGCATAAGCTACCTAAACGGGTCGTAATGGGTCGTAAGCAATTATGTTAGGTTTCATTTAGTATGTAGGCTTTATTAAACCAAATGACACGAGTCTCTACACTCGCTTGGTTTACAAACCCTCATTCTATCCGATCCTCCGATTTAGGTCCGGTTTATTAATGTAGTTACCTATATTAGGTGCCGTTTGATATTCCGAGATCTCTAGCATTACTTGGTGATTATCTTTAGACATCTGAGCAATCTCAGGCGAGTACATTATTCCCCTCTTTTACTGTTTTCTAAACTGTTTTGGGGTGAAGCATGTGTACCTATCTGTTATTTTCATGATTTCAAAGCATAATTGATTATACATGTTATTACTTATCATTTGACAATTTACATAACTATCTATGATTTAAACATTGATTTTCTCAAAGAACATAAAATAAATTGTTGAATTGTACTTATTTTATGTTCACCAGACCGATTGTTAGTATGATATAGCGCTATAGGATTTGACACCCCATTCCTGTTGGCATGGAATGTCTGAAACCAATTTGTTGCTCCATCCAAATAGGAATTGCCTTTGTGGTATTTCTATAGTCTCAAAGGTGTATCTTGATGCACTAGGTCTGATTGAATTTTTAAATCACACTATTAAAGTATATTTTGATATACTCTCATGTGTGGTATTGTACAAACCAACATATATTTTGTTAATCATCCAAAGCATATTTTGATATGTTATCTACTAAACAAAAACATAGTTTAATATGTTATTTATCACATCCAAAGCATATTTTGATATGTTATTTACTAAACAAAAACATAGTTTAATATGTTATTTATCACATCCAAAGCATATTTTGATATGTTATCTATAAATCCGAAGTATACTTGTACTATACTATCTAAATCTATTCTTTTAAACAACGAAGGTATATTTAATGTACTATCTATCTATCGATTTGGTTTAGTTTGATTAAGTGATTAAGTAACGATGCGTGTGTAATATGATACAAGCATGGTGGATACGCCGCTGGTACTTCCTATATATAAGTGTTTGTATGGTATTACATACTGTAACGTTATTTGAATCATTTCAGTTTGAGATATATAACATTTATACAAATAACATACTTTTCACAAGACATTGTTTTACAAACAACATATATTATACAAACTCATTTTACATGGTTATTCATTTAATCATGCATTATTCTCTTATTTATACATATCATCAGAACTTATCATTGATTTTCAAATAATTTACTAAAACAAATGTTTTTGGGTTAAGAGTCATGGCTACGAGGTTTTACAAATTATAACCCGCTTGATTTGAGTTGGTTAATTAAGTTGCAATATTATACTCTTTTCAAAACAAGGTTTTTAAATAAAGTATTGCAACGTCTAAACTAGCCATGATTTCGACACTCCTACAAAATCAATGTATTCGCCAGCATTTCTTTGCTGACCTCGTTTTTACACATGTTTCAGGTACTGCTTTGCAATGATTGTTGATACATGCTACATTTAGGATGGACTCGTGCCTTAGCGACTTAAAACGAGACAATAACTAGTTAACTTATGTTATGTACCCTTTGTTTCTTGTTTAAACAATGTAAACTCTCATAATTGATTATTAAAACGAAACTTTAATTGCCATGGATTTGAAACGATTAATTCTGTTACAACACTCCCCGACATTTCCGCCACGTTTTGTATGTTCTACGTGGTCGGGGTGTGACACTAGAGTTGGGCTCGCTACACCCAGATAGATCTACCGCTTACGTCCCTCGGTGTTTCTGCCTACCCACTCACATGATCTAAGTAGTAAACCTCCTTACGTTATCCATACCATGTATAAAGTACTTGTAAACAAAGTAACATGTATTTCACCCCCGCAGTTAAGAAAACTGAAAACAGTTAGAGAAAAGGGGGACATGAACTCACAGTCGGTGCGTCTCTACCAAGTACTCCAAATCAGAAAGCTGTGTGACGACCTACAAGTGCTAATTCTATTAGACGGACGGCCGTGCCTTAGCTTTATAGTTTAAGTCTTTGGGAAATAGTTAGACAACTATTTCGTGTTTACGTTCTGTATATACTTGGTAGTTAATCTCCTTCCCAAGGATGGGGGATTCAATACATGTGCGTTCAAATTAAACCATTAAGTCTCACTTAATATATATATATTTCCAATCCCAAAATATAAGTATTTTTCTCAAAAATATTATATTTTCATTTCACATAGTTTTTCTCCAATAATACGTTGTTAAAATACGCGTTCATAAATATTTCCGTAAGTGCGTAAGTTACGTTTTAACAATCGAGTGGTAATATAATTACCGGTGTAACTTATATATATTTATGGTGAAAGCGTTCGTATTATTTTGGATTCGTTAACGTTCGTAAATATTATTTTTACTCTAAAAATAATATTTATGTATTTCACAAAATAATCATAAACAGTGTGTGAAAAATATATATATTTATCACGTTAAATTTTGTGAAAATCCCACCTCCGAATATTTAGTAAATAAAGTCATGGCGAAACTTATGTTTCGAAGACATGTCAAAATAATTCTAACACTTGTAGTGTATATAGTTCTAAGTGTTAGGTTTTTAGAAAAATTTCGCCAGAGTTTCCTCTGTAACTGGAGGTGGCCACGCTTTCAAGCGTATCATTTTCTTTAACAAATCAACTCAACAATTTTCTTTATTTGATCAGAACAACTTTTATCGCAACAACAAATCAACATATGTGTAAATTGCCAAAAATTACATGAACTTGCAGTTTTCCCAAAACTATGGTATAAATCCCCTTAAATTTAGTAGATCTTCATATAATATAATTTGATCTTGTAAAAACCTCGTTTTTTGAGAAAATCCATCTTTACAACCTCCCGTCATCTTTTACAAAAACGGTTATTTTGTCGGATCTTTTCATTTCACAAGTGTTTACACACTTGTGGTTTATAAAAATCATGCTTGTTATTGTAAGATCCATCTCTTTAAAATACATGATTTCTTTGATACGTGGTTCTTTGAAAATACCACTTACAGATGCGTAGATCCGCTAGTTTTAAACACTATTGTACAAGTTAAAACACTTTTACACAAGTAAAACATTTTTACACAAGTTCATGTTTCATGTGTGGTAGAGTTTCACCTTTTAACCCTTGTTACTTCTAAAATAGCTTTGTGTCATGATTCAAGAACATGACTACACCGGGTTAAACGATGATTCGAGCTACCACAACATAGATCGGGTCTAGATAATCACCACTTTCAATTACTACATCATTTACACAACTTATGTGCTATTAACCACCATTTTTAGTGTTTTTAGTAAACTTTAAAGCATCAACTTGCATGTTAACGAGTTTTAACCGATACAAATCCTTTTAACCACTTTAGATTAGTTCAAGAAGGTGTTTTAAACATTATACCTCTAGCTCGAGGCTAGGGAAGAATCTATGCGCAAAAGAGGTGGATAAAAGCTAAGTAGAGAGGTCCTTCGCGTTCCGTTTGCTCCAAGCTTCCTAATACGAGACCCTTAACACTTGTAGATGCTTGAAATATGAAGATCAGGATCGAAAATATGATGGATGGAATAGGGGATACTTGGCCGTAAGCTTTGAGAGAGAAAGAGAGAGTTTGAAGTTGATTTGTGAAATGGAATGATTATAATGTGTAATGGTGTGAACTTATAGATAATTAGCTTGTGTATTATCCAAGGGTTCTTGTGCTACTTAGATATTAGGCAAGAGGATCTAAACAAATCAACAAGGACAAGTGTGTCCCCTCTTAGTTTGGGGCCGGTTAGCAAGGGGGGGGGGGTCTAGTTCGAAACCAAGTAGTAGTTAGGTGTTAGTTATGTTAAACCAAGTTAGTTAAGAGTTTAACTTGGTTAGTTATGTTTAGTGTGTTACAATGGGTGTTAGGGTACACGGGGACCCTAACTGGCTCAGAAAAAGATAATTAATGAAAATAACAATATTTTCATGTTTCGGGTATAGTCCGGTTGTTTGGTTGGATAGAAATCCGTTAAAGCGCTTAATAAAGCTTTAAAGTGTCGTTATATTATATTTAGTGACACAATTTATTTCCGACACTTTAGAAAGCGTCTAGTAATATTTTTCCCATGTTCTGGCACTTTACTAGTCAGCTAGAAGCTGGATTATTTATTAAAGTGCTGAGTTTTGTACTTAGAGTACGTTTTAGGCACATCCGTTCACTGTAACTTATTCCTAGAGACGCAGTTCTACAACCCTTGTATCCCTACACTCACCATTAGTGTAGTAAAACATTTCAGGCTCTTACAGGCCTTAGAGGCAGTGTCTGCCTGATGCTGGCTATATCAGCATGTTTAATAGGTTATCCGTTATAGTGCTACTGTGCTTTTTGTGCATCATGTTTGTCACTAAGGTTCAGCATGTAAATAATGTAGTGACGATAAGTAAAGTATGATGCAAGTAAGTACATGTATGAGATATCAAGTAGCAGTTCATCAGCTAGTTCAAACAAGCACAGTAATTAAGCAATAATTTATCATTAATTAAGTCGTACGGATACCTGGTTTAGTGAGGGTTGTCACATATATATCCAAGTAGTGTTCCCCACGAAATAAGTAAGTAAAGATTTAGGTTTATATCCCGAACAAACTTACTAATTGTATAAAAATCTATCGACACATCCACGGTGAGATCGTTTAACACATTTAAACTTTCCATTTCTTTAGCGTACTGTAACTGTCTACTGATGTACTATCATTTCCTCTTTTTACGCAAAACTCAATTTTTTAAATTTTATCATGTTTTTGGATTTTTCAAAATTTTCAAATGTTTTTGTATTTTCTAACAACAATACTCCCCCTAAAATGCAAAACCATTTAAAGAAAATATGACAACCAACACTGATAGCTTTGTCTCGCCATCCATTTTCTGCATCTTGTGAACTGAATTACACGAAAAGCAGTAAATACCCCCATGATTTACAACACATTGATCTTAACAGTTTGAAAACCGTTTTTCAATCTGATGAAAGTAATCATGTTTGTTCAGCCGTGAGGGTTTCGGCGTATTCAATCAACATACATTCAAAACAATATTAAAGACAACATATTTTTGGTTTTTCAAATATTAACAAACTAAAAACATATTTTTGGTTTTAAATTTTTCAATTTTTAGGATTTTGAAAATATTGTTTATTTATGTACAGAAAACAATCAAACTAAACTCCCTGTTCAACCAAACCAGGGTCCTGCACCCTCTTTCTGTGCCAGGCTGCTCCAACTACCATTCTCACAATCTTCAGCTTCATTGAGCACCTGCACATTCAAACTTTATCAATCATTTGAACAATTTAGCCCAGGTCTGTTGGACCTTAGGCATTTCAACACAATAATGTTCATTTAATTTCGGAAACTCTTTTTCATTTAAAACGTTTTCAATTTTGACTTCAACTTTTTCATCTTTTACCATCGTTACTTGTTTTTTAGCACTCCACATTTGACCTTTCGGAGTTCCTCTTTTGTAAAAATTTGTCTCTTTTTGAACCTTTTGATTTTGAATAACATTTTTAGGTTTCCAAAACTCTTGAGGTTTTGTCATATCAACAGATGTTCTCCAACTTTGTGTTGTTCTCAATCTGGGTGTGTGAGAATTCCAGGCCTGTCATGAATTGAACCTGTTCGGATTTGATTTCCAATTTTGATTTGAAGCAAACTTGTTTGTATTGTACCTCCAAGTTTGTTTCGAATCCAATCTGGTTGACCTCGGTTTCACATCCTCAGATTTCTGTTTTTCAACATCAACAGGCTTTGGATTTGGACACTTTCGTGCAACATGCCCAATCTGATTACATTTAAAACACACTTTCTTTGAAACGTCCTTGGCCTGTTATTGTTTCTTTTTCATAGCATCAAACTCCTCATTAGACTGTTGTCCAATTTTGAGTTTTTCCTCTTCTTTCAAGCTTTTTCCTTGAACAAAATTCATCTTTTGTTGCAAATTTGGTTTTTTACTTTGATTCCAATTCCGTTTCTTTTTATAACCCAAACCAGCCTTCACGTTTTTCTTCTTAAAACCAGGTTTGTTATAAAAAGATTTATGACCTTTACCAACAAACTTTGGAATCTCAGACTTCTCAATCTCAACCATTTTGAAAACTTTATCGACCTTTTCTGAAATCACATTCTGAATCGGGAATACAACATCTAAGAATAATTTGTCCGATCCAATCATGGTATAAACCAATCCTTTTGAATCATCATTCAAATTTTTCTCGGATTTTGTGTTTTTCAGATAACCATCATAAAGATTTCCTTCATCTTCATCCTGTGATTCAGACTTACCTTTTGTAGACTCATCTTTCAAAACGCTTTCAACAACCTTACTTACCACCTCTGAATCATTAGCATCATCAGATTTGGAGTAAGTCACATCGATACTATCAGGTAACTGGTCAGCTATGTTCAAACCCTTTGCCACCTTTTCCTCATCATAAAAAGTATAATTGTTTCTCAATGGTGGTGGTACCTGATGAAACTCTGAACCAATACCCTTTTTGCAATTTTCAGTATCTTTGTCATCTGGTGTGATGTTGAAAATGCGTTCGAGAATGTACAAAGAGTTATGATAACTTTGAAGTTTTGTAACAACCTTTTCTTTTTCAGCCAAGACTTGTTTAAGATTTGCAATTTCATCAACACATTTGTTTAATTCAATTTGCTTTTCTTTAAACTTTCTTTCATACATTTCTTTAGTAACTAAGGTTTCTGACAATCTTTGATCAAAACTTTTGACTTGGCTCTTCAAAGTATCATAAGCTTCTTGTACTCTCTGACTCGACCACTTTAAAGAATCATACTGTTTTTGTAAATCTTGAAATTTAGATTCTTTTTCAACACAATCAACACATTTTGCTGAACACAGTTGTCTATAAACATCATTATCCTTTTCAAGACCTTGATATTTCTGTGTCAATTTTTCAACTTTTAGTTTCAAAATTTCTTCTTTTTCAATCATATCTTTACATTTTGTTGTGAAACCATTTTCAAGTTTAACTATGTCAATGTCTTTTGTTTTTATGATGTCATCTTTTTCAGTACAGGCTTTGCACATTTCTATGCAATTCCTGCACTTGTTTTCTTTTTCATCAACCAATTCAACATTCGATAAATCAGAAGATTTTCTAACCTCAGTCTCATTCAGTACCGGTTCTTCTGACTCAACTTTCTGAACTTCCTCCATTTCTTCTTTCTGAGCTTCTTCATTCTTCTGTCCTTCTTCAGCTCTCTGTTCCTCTCCAGCAAGCTTTGCAACAGTCTTCACTTCTTCAATCATCTTCTTCAATTATTTTTCTTTTCTCTTCTTCATTTCTACCACCTTCGGTAGACTTGCTTCACAAACCTCTCTTATCTTCTTCTCCAAATCAGGCAAATATGTTTTATCAGATAACCTTCGTGTGTTGAAAGTAGCCTGCCTTGGAACCAAATTTGTTACAGCTTCGAAATCCACTTTTGATGGGTCAACAACTGGATTACCCCGTGGATCCATGTAACATTTCAACTCTTCATTCCATCTTTTTGCTCTCTGGGCTTCTTTGAATGGTTCATTTAATTTTCCGATTTCCCATCTTGCATAATCTGCTTTCCAATATCTATCAGGATCAGCATCAACCACAAATGCATATCCAACTGCATCTTCTTCAGGGCATACTTGACTCCAGTCGTAACCTTCATCGTCATATATAACTGCAAGAGCCCTTGATTTTTCTTCAGGCTGTTTCAATCTTGGTGACTCATACTTGTTCTGATGGTAAATCGCTTTCTTGTAATAATCTTCGTTGAATGGGTTTGCAGATTCATCATTAGCATACGCATTTCTGCACTCACGCTTGAAGTGACCTCTTTGTTTGCATTTGAAACATGTCACCTTAGATTTATCAAATCCCAGTTTGGTAGATGGTCCACCAATTGACTTTCTCCCCGTGATCTCCATGAACCGCTGTGCCCGACGAACCGCACTGGCCATGCACCATCTTATATCCATTAGTTCCATCTCCTCGGGGTCTAATTGATCATAATCTTCTTTCATCAAGTTGGTGTTGCCAATCTTCCCTGCAACGAGGCTTTCATACGATTCAAGTACAGATGCCAAGAAAACCATCTGTTGTTTTGCTGACTCTTCGCTGAAATTCTGCCCATTCTTCAGATCCACTGCGATATTACACTGAAACAAATTCTTGGAAGCAGATTGACTTGAAGTGTTTGAAGAAGATCCACTGTGAAAACCACTTTGAAAACTTTAATTGTTCACTGAATTTGAACTTTCTGCAGAAAATGCTGTTCTTGGAGACCCAGCCTGCGGTACATTTCCTCTGTAGTAAAGCTCTACATTCTGCTGATAAGCCGGATTGTTGACTTTAGATCTCTTTATCTCCAGCTCATGGCTTTCAAGCCTTTCAATCAGCAAATCCACTTTCAAATCTTCAGGCTTGATTGTGTTTTTCAACATTAGAGCGAAATATTACCACTCTTGATCATTTGGCAATTGTAACACCTGCGCCTTCACGGCCATCAAAAAAATACCAAAGCAATGAAATATTGTATTTCATACTTGGTATTTGTAAAAATATGTGTATCATTTGCACATATCAATTCTTGTTCAATTTCAAACTCTAAATCACTTTCTGGAAGGTTATACGCGCACCGATGCGTAAATATAACCAGTTTAATTCAACAAACACTCCGGAATAGTGATATTGGCTTAACATACCTTAAATAACCTTTACATAACTTAGAAATAAGTTTTGAAGGCTTTGGTATGGCAAAATCAAGTTAAATCGCTTACAGGGACTAAAGTTGACAAACTGCGAAAGTATGCCAATTTGAACTGTAACAGACCTTCCGGAGCATGACCATAAGTTGAACATACCATAAATATCCTTCACATAACTTAGAAATAGGCTTTGAGGGGTTCGGTGTGCTAAAATAAACTTTTGGGTCATTCAGGGACTAAAAGTGTCAAAAAGTGCACAAGTTTGCATTTTCGTGCGTAACTTACGTTCTGAATACATCCGGACATCCAAAAATTTATATAAACATGACTATATTATATTTTAGTGTTCGCCTTAAGAAAAATCCATTCGTTGCGTCATTTGGATCGTTTTTCGCGCTTATGCGCATTCCGTCGTAATTAAGCGAACATCGCGTTCGTACGACCAAACGAACCATCACCCGGCATATTTTTGAACATGTTTCATGTCCACAATGTTTAGGCAACATTTTAGGGCCTTAAAGTTGGCTTTACGGGCCTTAGAAGTGTCGGAAAAGGCCTTAAACACGTGCAGGGACTGAAACTGTCATTTCTGAAACAAGTTTGCTGATCAGACAGGCCAAAGCGGCCCGCATTGTGTTTGCATGAATCTAAAGCGGGCCGCATGGCACCTTCAGACCAGATTCAATGTTTGTTTTTGCAACTTGCAGCTGATTAAACCCCATCCACATGTTTTAAACTTGCCTAATCAGCAAGATAAGATCAAGATTTAGCCACCATAACATTTGGACAAGTGTACGGCCTTGATCGTTTCCCCTTTTCCAAGAAACGATCCTAACGGTTACCCGAAAACTATATATACCCATCCACCCCCATTGCATTTCTCACTAGAATTCTGATTTTGAGAGCTCTAAGTTGAAACCATTGTTTCATACCTGAGTTCTTGAGTCGGGATTAGCATTCGGGGACCCTGGGTTAGTATTCTTTCGTTCTTTTCCTTATTTTTACTGCTTTTCGAGTCAGAAAGTCAAACTTTGTTTGACTTTCAGCGTTGACCAGTAATGGTCAATGCGAAGTTCGTTTGAACTTCGCAACGTGAGTGTAATCACGTTGGTCGTAGTCCCTTGGGACTATGCCCACTGATTACCACGTTGTCTAGGGTCGTAGGGTAGGCGATCTAATAAATCGCCTATACCTTCGAACTCGACCCATTTGGTCGATCATTAGGATCCGACCAAATACATTAGGTGACCATAGTAGGTAGGGAATAACCTTCCGAGGTTATACCCTATGGTCACATCGTTTAAGTAGTTGTATGATAGGTAGTTTATATGCCTTAGGTAAATTACCAGAATACCCTTTTCATGTATAATTGGTAATTAAGCATATGTAACCTAAACTTTTGCCACATAACTGATTATGTAACATGTTTAGGCATATAACACTTGTCATAGGACTAGTTAGGCGGTCCGAACGCGTTTCACGCGAACGACGCGTTAAAGTAGCATAAGCTACCTAAACGGGTCGTAAGCAGTTAGGTTAAGTTTCATTTAGTATGTAGGCTTTGTTAAACCATATCACACGAGTCTCCACACTCGTTTGGTTTACAAACCCTAATGCTACCCAATCTTCCGATTTAGGTCCGGTTAATTAACATAGTTACCTATATTAGGTGCCGTTTGATTTCCGTGATCTCTAGCTTTGTTTGGTTGTTACTCAAGGACTACTGAGCAATCTCAAGTGAGTACATAGACCCCTCTTTTACTGTTTTCCAAACTGTTTTGGGGTGGAACACATGTGCCTACTTGTTACTTTCCTGCTTTCCTGTTTTCACATCGTATACCGACTATGTTTGTTAGTACATTATAGTACATGATTTTCATTACTTTTCTGCTATGTATGTTGACTGATAACATGCTAAGCACATTGATTTACATGACTTTTCTGCTATGTATGTTGACTGATAACATGCTAAGCACATTGATTTACATGACTTTTCTGCTATGTATGTTGACTGATAACATGCTAAGCACATTGATTTACATGACTTTTCTGCTATGTATGTTAACTTAGCATACTTAGTACATCATTTTACATTGCATCTCTGTTGCATATGTTCCAGTAACATATGGACACATTGTTTTACAGCTCTACCTTGTATGTTTACTCTAGCATACTAGGTACATTATCTTCATCTCATGCTTACATTTTGGTATGACATTTGGTTTGTTTAACGGGTCTATATAACATTCATTAACATTTGCTACGCCGCTCGGTAGTAAGTAGTGGTACCATAGGACTTGACAAATCCCATTCCTGACATCCCGGGTTTGTTTGGATGTAAGGAATGACTGAATCCGAATACAATTCTTTTGATAACCTTGACTGAAAGGGTTATCCGACTGTCTCAAGGCTTGAATGTTTGCGTTTAACATACTGTATAAGTGTTTGTATCAGTAAAGCATGCATTATTCTACAAAACATAACTTTGATTTAAACCAAGTTTTACTTCAATACTTTGTTTTGTTCATTTTTACTTATGGTTTAAGTAGTCTAAATTTTACTTACCATACATATCATTTTGGTTATACATTACTTGACTACTTTTGGACTATCAACATTTGACATGGTTTATACAAGGACTTTTGACTATTGGTTTAAACATAGACATTTGACATGGATATTTGACATAGACATTTTGACATGATTTACATCTTGACATGAACATTTTACATTGTTTGGTTTGGTTTGATTAAGTGATTAAGTAACGATGCGTGTGTAATATGATACAAGCATGGTGGATACGCCGCTGGTACTTCCTATATATAAGTGTTTGTATGGTATTACATGTCGTCACGTTATTTGAATCATTTCAGTTTGAGACATAGAACATTTCATACAAATAACATACTTTTCACAAGACATTGATTTATAAACAACTTATCTTATACAAACACATTTTACTTGGTTATCCATTTAACCTTACATTTATTTATACTTATCATCTGATCTTATCGTTTTTCAAATGATTTAAAGACAAAGCAAATAACAAGGTTCATGACTAAACATTTTCTCAAACATAAGTCATGAAACCTATTTTTCACAAAACCTATGTATCTCACCGGCATTTTTATGCTGACGTACCATATTTTCACATGTGTTTTTCAGGAAATGAAGCATAGGATTGATCAAGATACACTTAGGCGGACATGGGCCTTAGTGACAATAAAAGATGCAGACTAGTTAATTATGTTGTATTTTCCTTGTTTGTTAAGACATTGTAACACTTCTAATGAATAAAACGAAATTTCAATTGCCATGGATTTGAAACATTAATTCTGTTACAACACTCCCCGATGTTTCCGCCACGTTTTGTATGTTCCACGTGGTCGGGGTGTGACAGCAATGAATCAAACAATTTATCCACCAACTCCTCTTCAGAAGGTAAAATTTCATGTCTGATCAGCTCCATTTTCAGATATCCGAATCTCTCAATCATTTTACAAACAGACTCATTTTTCATACAGTTGAATAAATCAAACTCTTTACGCAACAATTTCTTTTTGTTTTTAACAATTTCATTACTTCCTACACACTTTTTCCCTAACGCTTCCCACAAACTCTTTGAAGTTTTCTCTTGTTCAAGTAATGAAATAATATCCTCTCTCACTGACTGTTTGATTAATGTGATCATTTTAGATTCAGCCACAACATTTTTTATATCTATGTCTGAGAAATCTTTTGGATCTATTAACTCTCCTCCCTTTTTTACTGGTTCAGTGTATCCATCTGTCATTTTTATCCAACTTTCAGGAGCGAAAGCTTTTACCCAACCCTCAAATCTGTTTTTCCACCAGTGATAATCTTCCACTTTCATTAGCTTTGGTGGCTTCTGTTGACTTCCATACATGTTCTCAAACTTCAAATTCTCCGAAATCTCTCTTGAATATTCTTTCATCTCAGATTTTCTATCTGACGATTCGGAAGTGAACGCGTTGTAGAATGTATTGTAGAATTCTTCACCGTTGCTTGACATCTTCAAACACCTTGAATCAAAACAATCAAACGATCAGTTTAAAAATGAACTGAATATGTAAAAGTGTGAGGGTGGAATTGATCTAGGACTAGTGTCGAAGACTCGCGGACTCGTTTCAATATATTCCGGTATAATTTCTGAATGAATAGACTAGAACAAATGGGCCACGAGATACGGACTTAGACTGAAGCTGATGTAATACACTTTTGGGCCGCAAACAATGAAGTTCACTTGGATCGGATTAAATGTTGTCGACAACAATCACATGCACAACTTTGTTCAATGTAATATTATTAGACCTCAAATCTTTTGAACAACACAATCAGCACATGGGCGGCATATATTGAATCTTGGGCCAAAACTTCACATGCAAAGTCTAATGAGCTGACACCTCTTAATAGACTAAATCGACAATATTGTTTATCACATGCACTGTTAACTGTGCTGACAATTCTTTGACTTCAACACTTTCACTTGTACACTAACCAATTTATGACTAATCCAATTAAATGATCTCACAAATGGTCGACAACAATGATGAGTGCTTCACATGCAATCCCCTTCAATGATTGGACCGTTCAACTAGTGGGTTTCACTTGACTTTATTACCAACCAAACGTGATTGAGCCAAAATTCTGAATTCACATGCCAAATTGTTTCGATGATAATCTTCTGAACCGACAAATTTTCACGTGCAACAAACTTTAGTCAAACAATTTTAATTGGACCTTTACATAACCTAATTACAATTGGGATTTTCAATCGGTGGGTCTGACAATCTTCTATTAATATCGCATGCAAACTTGACTCCTTCTTTTAATTTGATTGAACCGAGACACTATATCGACAATTCACATGTGCCGACAACTGAACAATCACGAGAACACTTTCAAACTGTAACCACTTCAAACGGACAACACTCCTCAAACTGACAGTGACAGGACTCTTTCAAACTGGAATCGTGTTTCAAACGGTCACCCCTCAAACTGTCACACCTTCAAACGGTCACACTCTCAAACTGTCACACCTTCAAACGGTAGTGTCAGTTTTAAACAGGAAGTGTCATTTTCAAACGGGAAGGTGTCATTTTCAAACGGGAAGTGTCATTTTCAAACAGGAAGGCTGCTTTCAAACGGTCAGTTCGCTGATTCAAACTAAAACGGACCTAAAAACTCGAATATCTCCTAAACGGCTAGGAATTAGGATCTGAAACTTGGTAGGGTTGTAAATCAGATGTTTTCGCACAACATGTCAAAAAATCAGACGATTTGGACCGTAAAAACCTGTTCAATTTGATGATTTTCAGTGAAAAACGTGAAAAATATGAAAAAGATGAAGAAGTGATGCAATTCGGATCTGAATCTGATAATATTCTGCGCGTAAATGTGTGATAGATCAGTGCAATCGAGCTCCTGCTCTGATACCACTTGTAGGACCGGTTTTGACTCCGAAACGATTGCGAACCGAACGTGAAACGTGCGGAATCCGTACACGAACGCGACCTAACACACGTGATGTAATTTAAACGTGATTCTATATAAGATTTGATAAAGTACAAGAACCTTGAATCACTTTCTCTCTCTAGATTCTCTCTCTAGATCTAGAAAGCTCCAAAACACCAAATGAGCAAAAGTCCCTAATCTATGACATAATCTCCTATTTATAGTCCAAGGCATTTAATGAGATTTCTCATTATTACAATTATGCCACCTTGCCTTTTTATCTAGCTATCACTAAAATAACGACTCGTTTTCTTCTGTTTTTCGCTACGGCTCGGATTGACGAAGGCGATAGACACATACTGCACTAACAATATCATATTTTTGACAAGAGAAAAATATATTATTTTTGGCAAGTATGAAATATATATTTCTTGAAATTTTTAGAAGATATATTATTTATAAGAAATATATATTTCCTTAAACAAACGTGAAATACAATATTTTTGGGAAAAATATATACTTTCATAGATAAATATGGAGTATGTCATTTTTGGGGAAAAATGAATTTATATATATATATATATATATATATTCCAAGTCGGACTTGAAAATATATTATTTTTGGAACTCACAAGAGAATACAAATACTTTTGCCAACGAAAAATTATAAATAAATTTTCCAATTAATATTCCTTAAAATATATATTTTGGAAATATATATTGGATTTTTTAAAGGGAATATTCCGGAATAACTAATATGAAATTTAGTATAAGGATACTTAACGAATACAATGAAAATACGTATTCTCGTACGTATAAACACACACCGGAATACGACCCCAAAACATGGCAAAAATATACATGTATGAGAGACCCCCATCCTTGGGAAGGAAAAACAAGTATAAATACTTGGGAAGTATTATTACAGTAATATTGTTTAACGATTATTCCAAAATTTATAAATATAATTTAAGTGAAAATATTAATTATTTTAACAAATAATTATGTAACTTGGAATAATACCGAAGACACAAAAGAAACGTAACTCAAGGACATTAATACTAAGTCAAGGCACGACCCGTTCATCTAATAGACATTAGTACGTTGTAGGTAGTCGTGTTCACCTAAGAAGCTAGAGTTATGATTGCTGAAGACGCAAGACTGTGAGTTCATGTCCCCTTTTCTTTTAACTATTTTCGTTTTACAACTTCGGGGGTGAAGTACATGTTACAAATGATTACGATTACAAACGATTTACAAATGAAATGAACTGCTAGATCATGTGAAAGGGTAGGCGTTATCTTGAGACCATTAATCCTTTAGAAGGACCGAGGGGCATGAGTGATAGATCTATTTGGGTGTTGTGAGCCCCACCCATGAGTCCGCGAGTTGGCTCATGTGGTGACTATGTCGTTCCAGCCGGGAGGCCCGGTGTGAAATACGCAAAGGATTGAGCCTTCCTACACTGGTTCACACATGTTAATGTATTAGCTACACATTAATTGATCTGTTCATTTTCACATACATACTTTCAATGATTACAAAGGTTATTCATACTCACAAACAAACACATGAACTCGCTCAACTTTTGTTGATGTTTTTCAAACTACATGTATTTCTGGGAATTAAAGGTGGATCTGGCGGGCTTTCGAAAGTTTCAAGTGTTGTAAGAATAAAAGATGTCATCCATGAGGTTTGGTTTGGGTGTCCTATCCTGGACAAGACACCACTCCCAAATCTTGGTTTTTATTTAGAGTCAGTTGATGAGTCCTTGTGAGCTCTTAAACAATTCGCATGGTTTGTAAAACTTGAATTTGGAGTCTTGTTTAAACAATGATGTTTGTGATGTTTTCAAATCTATTTACTGGATGACGATCTATTGTTTTATCATATAGTTGTTGTTATGATTGAATGCAATGGTATTAAGAAAGTGACACCATAATCACGCTTCCGCAATATTCAGGGTGTGACAGCTTGGTATCAGAGCTTCGATTGTAGCGAACTAGGATTCCTTCTCGAGTCTAGACTACAATCATTAGGGCTCTCACGAAAATATTATTATAACATGTTTTCATTGCATACACGAAACGCCCAGATCCAGGAAACAAACATTTTTATAAACAAAAGACAAGAACACATTCCAAGGTTTATGTTTATGGTTCAATCTGAGAGACTGGGTGGTTCAGTTTGAGAGACTGGGAGGTTCAGTCTGAGAGATTGGGTGGTTCAGTCTGAGAGACTAGTTGGTAGTCTAAGAGACTGGTTAGTTTAGTCTAAGGGACTAGTTGGTTTATTCTGGGAGGCTAGGTTGTCTAGTCTGGGAGACTAGGAAGGATAGGAAGGATACATGATTACACTGATTGGACTGCATGCTAAATGATAGATGTTAATATATGTGCATATATTGTGATTGTTTTGTTACAGACACTATGTCTTCGTCTGAGAGTGGACTATCTGACACTGTCGACCCCATGGCTATTGTTTCTGACGATGAGATTATCCCTGAGCCAGAGATCTTTACCTCCGATACCGAGAGTGACCCGGAGATGATGTCAGATGACGACGACGATTTTCAGCCATTTGCGCTGCCCGACTTTGGTGATGACTTACCGCATGCTGGTGGTATCCCCGACGAGGATCCCTTTCTTATTCCTATTCCTGTCCAGGGCCATCTCATCCTCGGACATCCCGATGGTGAGCATGTCATGGCACCGATCCTTGCCCCTTTGCCTTTTGATGATTTGTTTGATGATGATGTCAATCTTTTTGATGGTCCCCCTGATGATGCCCAGGGTGATGGAGTTGTAGCTGAGGATGCCATTGTTGTTCCACTCGTTGAGATTCCTATTATTGAGGTTTCCTCTAATCACTCTGTTCCAGATTCCTTTGAGTCTGTGTCATCTTCCGCCTTACAGGCACTTGGTCTGTGACGTTACGCCACTGATACTGATGATGACACAACTATGTTAGCTGCACCGATTCCTCCACATGACGTTGAGCTTGGACTTGAGCTTGATTTTATCCCTATCGATCAGCCTATTGACGCACCCGCTGATCCTGAGCAGGTACCAGCTCCTGACCCTTTGCCTGATTTTGATCCTATCCCATTTGGCATACCTGCCATTGCACCACTTATACCAGATCCGGTTCCTGCACCCGCTGACCCTCTTGTTATCGAGCCCGTTACTCCCCCACATGCACATGCACCTGCTGATGTTGCTCCTTTTCATCCAGTTGAGTCAGATGTACACCGTTCCGACTTACCTATCACTTTCTTGCAGGACATACCCGCTCCCCATCCAGGGGAAGGCCCTTCTAGCCAGCAGCCTAGCCATGACCCACATGTGTCAGTAGTTTTTCTCACATGCCTCAGTATACACCTACTGCTCATTTTACTTCTTCACCACTAGGCGAGCCACTCATATGGTTCCCACCGTACTCCATGCCGATTTTTGATCCCTACCATTCCTCGCACTTTACTGGCTACACACGGGATGAGTTACTCCTGTCATTACAGCTTCAGTATGAGATCATAAGTCGTAGAGTTTTGGAGCTTGAGATGATTCCACGTCCCCCACCTTGTTCATGTCCGTCACCTTTTGCGACTCCACCTGCTCCTCTTTTGCCTTATCTAGATTTTGATGTTCAATTTCTCACCATGGAGCAGCAGATCAGTTATCTGTGGGGCACGCTTTTGATCTTGAGGAGGAGCTTGCGCATGTGCGCATCTTACTTTTCTTTCCTCCACCTCCTCCTCCACCACCATCAGCATAGCCGGTTTTTGGTTTTATGTAGGCAGCTTGCTTTTGATGAGAGCACCGCTATTGAGCCTAGCTTGCGAAGCCTTTTGGAGACCACTTTTGATTGTATGACTTATGGTAGATTGATAGACATTTTGGGCAAGGGTAGTGTGACCCTGTGTTCCCTTTTGATACGATACATCTGTAGAACATGTAACTGTATTTGTGGTTGATGATTAATGAAAGCTCAATCGTAATGTTCTCATTATATACGTTGTTGATGTGAATGTGATGTTATATGCTTACTTGCTTTGATAAATGCTATTACATATACGTACTATATACTTATCATACTATTTAAGACCTGACCAATACAATCTTCTTTATAGAAGATGCCTCCATGAAGAAACAACCAGTTGCCCACAACAGAGGCAGAACTGCAAGAACGGATTTCACAAGCAATCGCACAACATGAGGCCTTACGCTCTGAGCACATCGGAGGTACCTCAGGAAATAACCCACCTCACGGTAATGTTTAAGTCACCTCAGACACATTACGTTACGTTTGGACATTCCATGTCCGTTTGCTAATGTTTCTGTGAATGATGTTGCTTGTACATGCTGTACTTACAAGCAGTTCCTTGACTGTAAGCCTCTGAACTTTGACGGCACTGGAGGTGCTGTAGCTTTCATTAGATGGGCTGAGAAAACAGATTCTGTGCTGCGAATGAGCAAGTGTGCACCAGAGCACCAGGTCACCTACATTTCTGGACTTTTCCTAGACGAAGCTCTATTGTGGTGGAACCTACAAGTTCAAACCCTAGGTGAGGCTGCAACGTATGGTTTGACTTGGGAGGAGATGAAAGAACTGATGCGCAAGAAGTACTGCTCGAGAGCTGAGATTCAGAAGCTAGAAACCGAGTTCTGGAATCTGAAGATGGATGGTCCGAAGATTGCTGAATACGTGCAAAGATTTCATGACTTATCTCGCGTTGTTCCCTACATGGTAGAACCAGAGTTCAAGCGAATCGAGCGTTTCATTTGGGGATTGGCACCCCAAATCATGAGCATGGTGACGACATCGAAGCCTCCAACAATCACCGAGGCCATTGATTTGAGTGTGGCATTGATTGAAGAAGCGATTAGGCTGAACAAGTTCTCAATCTCAGATGGAAAGAAGAAGGAGACTCACGTCGAGTCATCAGGAGAGAACAACAGGAAGTTCTCCAACTTCAAGAAGAGTACTCAAGGAGACAACAGTGGTACTAACAAGAAAAGGGATGCTAACCCACCAGCCGAGGTTAGGACTGGTGCTGCAAGTTCTGAGAACAAGGGGAAAGGTTACATGGGCATCCTGCCCAAGTGTGATATTTGTCAACATCATCACACGGGGTGATGTAGGTATGGGAAATGTGAGAACTGTGGCAAGGTAGGACATGCCAGGGAGGCGTGCTGGTATGGTGCTGGACGAAGAAATGGAGGATCTGGTGGGAATGGTAATGGAAACCGTGGTGGGAACGGTAATGGGAATCAGACTGGGAATCGCAATCAAGGAGTAAATGGAAATTTCGCTGGAAATGGAAATCGTGGTGGTTCTGGAAATGGAAACCGCGGAGCAACCAACAACCAGGGTGGAAATGGAAATGGAAACGGAAATGGTCGAGGCCAAGGTTGCTTTGGATGTGGAGATGTCGGGCATTTCAAGCGAGATTGCCCAAAGAACAACCAAGCTCAAGGAAGAGTCTTCAACATTGGAGCTAGGGAAGCTCGTCAAGACCCGAACGTAGTCACTGGTACGTTCCCTATCAACCAACATTTTGCTTCTGTGTTATTTGATACCGGTGCCGATTATAGCTTCGTATCCATAGAATTTAAGGATATACTTGGGTTAGTTTCCAGTAAGCTAGATATTCCGTACTCGATAGAACTAGCCAATGGAAAGCTAGTAGAAGCAAATGAAGTCATTAGAGGTTGTGTGATAGAACTCGGAGAGTGTGAGTTTACGCTTGACCTTTTGCCAGTCAAGTTGGGAAGCTTTGACGTAGTAGTTGGAATGGATTGGTTATCAAGTAACCGAGCAGAGATCATATGTCATGAGAAGATAATCCGTATTCCGTTGGCGAATGACGAGACGATTGTAGTGCACAGAGAAAAGCATGATACGCCTTTAAGGATTATCAGTTGCTTGAAGGCACGAAAGTTTATGCGCAAGGGATGTGTTGTCTTTTTGGCTCACGTTATTGATAAGGAGGCCGTCGAACCAAAGTTGGAAGATATCCCTATGGTAAGGGAGTATCCTGAAGTCTTCCCCGAAGACTTGCCAGGATTGCCGTCGCAACGACAAGTCGAATTCCATATTAACTTGGTTCCAGGCACAGCGCCTGTAGCCAAGGTACCTTATCGACTTGCACCCTCAGAAATGCAAGAGTTGTCGACGCAGCTTCAGGAGCTTTTGGACAAGGGATTCATTAGACCAAGCTTCTCGCCTTGGGGAGCTCCAGTTTTGTTTGTTAAGAAGAAGGACGGTAGTTTCTGTATGTGCATTGACTACCGAGAGCTAAACAAGTTAACCATCAAGAATCGGTATCCTTTGCCAAGGATTGATGATCTCGTCGATCAACTACAAGGTTCGAGTTACTACTCCAAGATCGATCTTCGATCAGGTTATTACCAGCTGCGGATTCAAGAAGAGAATAATCCGAAAACTGCCTTCAGAACTCGTTATGGACATTATGAGTTTCTGGTGATGCCGTTTGGTCTGACAAACGCGCCAGCAGTGTTTATGGATTTGATGAACCGAGTTTGCAAGCCATATCTCAATAAATTCATGATTATATTTATCGATGATATTCTGATCTATTCGCGGACAAAGGAAGAGCATGAGTAACACCTTAAAGCCATTCTAGAACTGCTCAAGAAGGAGAAACTATACGCAAAGTTCTCGAAGTGCGAGTTCTGGTTGCGTGAGGTACAATTCCTTGGTCATGTAGTGAATGAGGATGGAATCCTTGTGGATCCCACCAAGATCGAGGCGATAAAGAATTGGGAAACTCCTAAGACGCCAACCGAGATCTGACAGTTCTTGGGTTTGGCAGGGTATTATCGCAGATTCATTGAGGACTTTTCTAAAATCGTTCAACCGCTGACCTCCCTTACTCAAAAGGATAAGAAGTATGAATGGGGAGATAAACAAGAAGAAGCTTTTCAGCTGCTAAAGAATAAGCTTTGCGATGCACCTATTTTCTCCCTATCCGAAGGCACCGATGACTTCGTGGTGTACTGTGACGCCTCGCGTCAGGGATTGGGTTATGTCCTGATGTAGCGACAGAAGGTTATCGCTTATGCTTCGCGCCAATTAAAGGTTCATGAGAAAAATTACATCACGCATGATTTGGAACTAGGCGCAGTGGTGTTTGCTTTGAAGATTTGGAGACATTACTTGTATGGCACCCCATGCACAATCTTCACCGATCACAAGAGCCTTCAACACATATTCGATCAGAAGGAGCTTAGCATGTGACAACGACGTTGGGTGGAGCTGTTAAACGATTATGATTGTGAAATCAAGTATCACCCAGGAAAGGCAAATGTGGTGGTAGACGCCTTAAGTCGAAAGGAGAGAATTAAGCCCATAAGGGTTAGGGCTTTGGAAATGATTATACAAACAGATCTCTCGTTACGTATCCGTGCTGCTCAGAGAGAAGCTCTTACGAAAGAGAATCTTAAGGATGAATATCTCCATGGAATGGAGAAGAAGTTGGTACCCAATGAGGAAGGAACTTTATGTTTCATGAAGCGAATTTGGGTTCCCCTCTTTGGTGGTCTTAGAGATGTGATTTTCGATGAAGCCCATAAGTCAAGGTACTCGATCCACCCAGGATCGGATAAGATGTACCAAGATTTGAAGGATTTCTACTGGTGGCCGAGACTAAAAGGTGATGTTGCGACCAATGTTGGAAAGTGCTTAACCTGTGCCAAAGTAAAGGCCGCATATCAAAAGTCTTCAGGTCTTCTGCAACAACCTGAGATACCCATGTGGAAGTGGGAGCATATCTCCATGGATTCTATAACCAAGTTGCCAAAGACACCCAGAGGTCATGACACGATTTGGGTAATCGTAGACCGTCTGACAAAATCTGCACACTTTTTACCGATCAGGGAGAAGGATAACACAGGTAAGCTAGTTGAGCTATACCTAAGAGAGATAGTCGCACGTCATGGAGTGCCTATCTCGATTATATCTGATAGAGATGGAAGATTTGTGTCAAGGATTTGGCAATCTTTCCAAGAAGCGTTTGATTCTCAGTTGAATCTGAGTACTGCCTTTCATCCGCAGACAGATGGTCAGAGCAAGAGAACGATTCAGACGCTTGAAGATATGTTACGAGCTTGCGAAATGGACTTGGGTGGTGGTTGGGACACTCACCTACCTTTCGTTGAGTTCTCCTATAATAACAACTACCATACAAGCATTCAAGCTGCACCGTTTGAAGCTCTTTATGGACAAAAGTGTCGATTGCCGTTGTGCTGGGCAGATGCGTGCGATAGACAGCTGGTTGGTCCTAAATTGGTTCAAGAAATGACAGATAAGATAATGCAGACCCGAGAGTGCATTAAGGCGGCTCGTGATCGAAAAAAGAGCTATGCGGACCAAAGAAGGAAACCTTTGGAGTTTGAAGTGGGAGATATGGTTTTGTTAAAGGTCTCACCTTGGAAAGGTGTGGCAGGCTTTGGGAAGCGTGGTAAGTTAAACCCACGATATATTGGACCGTTCAGAATCCTGGAGAGGATTGGTCCTGCAGCGTATAAGTTGGAACTACCTGCAGAACTTAATGGTGTTCATGATACATTCCATGTATCTAATCTCAAGAAAAGTCCAACACAGGAAACAGTGGTTATACCTGCTGACGAAGTTCACATTGACGACACACTCCACTTCACCGAAGAACCTATCGAGGTTACTGATTGGAAAGTTAACAAAACTCGAAGGAGTAGTGTTAAACTTGTCAAGGTTAGATGGAATGCGCG
This sequence comes from Helianthus tuberosus, assembly GCA_030545235.1. Taxonomy (NCBI): domain Eukaryota; kingdom Viridiplantae; phylum Streptophyta; class Magnoliopsida; order Asterales; family Asteraceae; genus Helianthus; species Helianthus tuberosus. Next base: position 95,348,251 of record CM060410.1, read on the forward strand.
CCACGACCCAGAGTTTACTTGGGAGCGTGAAGACCGCATGAAAGCAAAGTACCCACATTTATTCCCTAACACCCCTGCAGCTAGTAGTAGAGCTTAAAATTTCGGGATGAAATTTTCTTAACATGTGGAGAATGTGACAACTGTCAAAAATCCAGGTATCCGAACAATTAATTAATCATAATTAGTGCTTAATGACTGTGCTGAATTTACAATTAACTACTTTCTGATTACTGCATTATATTTACCTATGCATCACTTATTGCATAATGTCATATCGTTACTGCATGCAAACATATTGACATAAAGGATGCACGAAGCACAGTTAGCACAGTGAACAGATAAATCAGCAAAATGCTGACAGAACTCAGCACATAGACAGACAATGTTTTGAGACCCAGTATAAGCCAGAAACAAAGTACTACACTAGTGTAATGTGTAGGGAAGTAAGGATCCCAAAACTGCTTTTCTAGGTGATAGATTAAGTGCCGGAAAATGCCTAAAACTCACCCAAAGTGCTGTATTCAGCAAAAATCAACATTTTAACAATCTAATTTCATGCAGAAATATGCTTAAATGGTCCTGAATGCTTTCCTAAGTGTCGGGAATCAAAAGTGTCACAAAAGGGTACATAAAGCATACTAAACTGTATAGTTTAGCACTTTAACGAACCAGTATCTAACCGAACGACCGGACACTACCCGAAACACCAAATTTACACTAGAAGCACTGTTTTAACATTACCAAGCTAGTTATGGTCCCCGAACATCATAACACCCCTTAAATATCTAGTAACTAACATAACTAACTTATACTTGATTTTTAACCATTAAGTAACTAAACTTGTTAAAACCTATGCTAAGACCCCCCCCCCCCCCACACCTATTTACGGCCAACAAGGGCCCCACCTTATGGATTTTATTTCAATTAAAAATTGGATCATGTTTCCTTGATTAGAACACATTACACAAGAGATAGAAGATGAAAATGGATTATAAAGAGGCACTTGGGTTCATAACTCTCATTTCACACACACTTAAACATACACTACTCTCCCTCTCCTCTCTTGTGCTCTCGGCCGACCCCTCACCCACACACATCCACCATTTTTATCCAACCTTCAACCATTTCAAGAGCATACAAAGGTGCTAGAAGCAAGACAAAGGAGCTTGGTGGCTTTGGATCTTGAAGGACCTCTCTTGTTTTCTTTTATCCTCTCATTTTCTTCACTTGGATCATCCCTAGCCTTGAGCTAGTGGTAAGAGTCTTGATCTATCCATTTTACTTTCATTTTTAGTGGTTAAAGATGTATCATAATAAAAAACATGAAGAACACTAAAGAACAAAAGATGTAAGCATGAACATAAGCTTATTTAATGAAGAAATCTTGGTGAATGTAAGTTGTTATGCTTGTTAATCATTGATTGTTTGTAGAAATGATGTTGATCATCATAAGATCTTGCTAGATCATGATTAAAAACATAATCTAGCAAGATGTAAGAAGAGAAATTGTTGTAGGATGATGGATCATCCACACATAAAGCATGAACATGAAGGAACATAATGTTTCTTGAAAAACCATGATTAAAGTAAGTTGTTGATCATATAGATCTAAATGTTTATGAATGATTTCTAAAGAAACCAAGTTAAAAATGTAAGTCTTACTAGATCTTGGTTCTTGCATAAACAAACATCATTTTTGGTGGATAAACAAGTGTAGAAACACATGTGAAGCAAGAAGAATGCATAAAGAAGTATTTTTTTAGAAAATATGATTTGAAGTTGTAAACATCTAACTCGTTTAAAAATGAAGTTTTTAAAGAAGTAAACACATTTTAAAGGGTAACAAGACTTACTAAGAATACTAGTAAGTTACTACAAATTCTTACAAATATTCAAGTTCATGAAGTAGTAGAATATGCATGATTTTGGCAAGATTAGTAAGTAAAGGTTGTTTGTTGATGATTGTAAATTGATTGTGATGATTTTTACAAAAGAAAATGATATCCTTGAAAGCATGGAAACCTCCATTTTTTAGGGGAAACTAAGGCAAAATTTTCTAAAAATATAAACACTTAGAAAAATATTTTTAAACAAATATTTACAAGTGTATCTTAAACAATAAATTGTTACATAAACTTTGCCATAAATTTTGGTTACAAAAATACGAATATTGGAGGTTGGTTTTTAACTTTTTATAAATAAAAGTGACTAAATATGTATTTAGAAAGTATATAATTAGAAGACACATATGTGTGATCATTTGTATACTTTGTGTATTAGTTATATTATTTTAGGACTTGAAATATTATAACTCACAAAAATACCAATAATTACCATCCAAAAATATTACCAAAATTCCAAGGAATAAATATACATACTTATACAAGATATTGTTGAAACCAAACTGTCACACCCCGACCACGTTAAAACAACAAATCGTGGCGGAAACGTCGGGGAGTGTCGTGGCAGAATTATCATTTCATAACCATGGATACAAAAAGAGTTTCGTTTTATTGATAATATTAAACATTTACATTGTCTTAACACACAACAACCAAGTACATATCGTCTATCATTATTATTATTTCACTAAGGCCTCGTCCAGATCCTATGTGACGCATGCATCATAGAAATCAATCAAGCAACAACACCTGAAACATATGTAAAAACAAAGTCAGCAAAGAAATGCTGGCGAGTACATAGGTTTTATAAGAGTATCGGAATCATGGCTTCGTTTACATGTTGCAGTACTTTATATTAGACTACAAGAGTCAAAATACAAACCTCGTTTTGAAAAGTGTATTGCAACATAGCTAACCAACTCAAATTAAGTCGGTTATAGTTCATAAAATCTCGTAGCCATGATTCTTAACCCAAAAACATTTGTTTTAGAAAACCAATTTGTAAAACATCTCGTAAAAAACTCGTTAATAACACTCGTGTGGTTCATAACTTTTAGAAAACATCGTTGTGTGACATCGTTTCAAAATCGTTTACCCAAGTGAACTAAATAACGCCACGGTATGTAATATGTTGAAAACACTTATATATAAGAAGTACCAGCGGCGTATCTACCATGCTTTCACCACATTACACCCGTCCCGTTATCTAAACACTTAACCAAAAACCAATCGTTTATCCAATTCGTTTAACTTGTTCAAATCATTTCCAAATCGTTAACTCGTTTAAATTGTTTAAATCATCCTCGTTTTAATTGTGAAAACTATTTATGGTCGTCTCGCTAATAACATTCAAACCTTTGTGACTCGACTACCTCGTTTCTCGCTTCTCGCATTAACAAACCTCTAAAGGGTAAGTTAACAATCACAGATTCAGTCGTTACCCACAACCCCCAGACATAACCATGGGTGTATTCGATAACGGGATTTGTCAGATCCTATGGTACCATAACCTAATACTGGTCGGTTCGGCCAAAATTAATGAATGTCATTTGTTATGTAACTACAAACAAGTTCGTTCACATTATTGAAATCATTATTAGTTTAGTATAAACCATTTTAATCGTTTTCGAAATCATCGTTTAAACCTTGAAATCATTTTGCACATATGAATCACCCCAAAACAATTTAAAAACAGTAAAATAGGGGAACTATGTACTCACATGAAGTGAAAAGTATCCTCAATCAATAGAACTTCAATGACTCAAGTAAACCAGAGAAATCAAGCAGCACCTAGTAATCGAATCACTAGTCAAACAATAGACGCCTAAATCGGAAAATCGGACAGAATGAGGTCTTGTAAACCAAATGAGTGTTTGAACTCATGTGATATGGCTTAGCAAAGCCTACATCCTAAATTGGAACCTAACCTAAGTGCTTTCGACCCATCGCGACCCATTAAGGTAGCTTACGCTACTTTAACGCGTCGTGCGCGCAAATGCGCGTTCGAGACATCTAACTAGTCCTATGACAAGTATTATATGCCAAAACATGTTTAAATATGTTACCTAATCAGTTATATGACAAAAGTTTAGGTTACATATGCTTAATTACCAATTACGCATGAAAAGGGCATTTTGGTAATTTACCAAAGGCATATAAACTACCTACCATACAACTACTTAAACTAGGTGACCATAAGGTATAACCTCGGAAGGTTATTCCCTATGCAACTATGGTCACTAAACATGTTTGGTCGGATCCTAATGATCGACCAAACGGGTCATGTTCGAAAGTCTAAGCGGGTGTTTAGTCCGCTTGACTTACGACTCTACACAAGCACTAAACTAAAAAGTGACGAGCTAAACATGCTAAAACATGTTTAGTTAAGTTAGAAAACAGGTTTGGTATCAAAACAAACGGTTTTGATACCTAAAAGTAGTTTGGTTACAAAATACGCGAGAAAACGCATTTTGGCCGAAACTATGACTCATCGCTGAGCCTAGATAACGTGGTAATCAGTAGGTATAGTCAATAGGGACTATAACCATCGTGATTACGCTCGCGTTATGAAGTTCAAACGAACTTCGAATTGACCATAAACTGGTCAATGCAGAAAGTCAAACGCAGTTTGACTTTTATGATAAAAACGAATAAAAAGAACGAAGGAATACTTACAAAGGGTCCCCGCAAGCTTTGATCCGATTTACCCTCAGGTATGAAGTGTATACTCCAACTTAGAGGGCCAAAATCAGATCAAATGTGGGTTGGGAGTGAAGTGGGTGTAGCTATTTATAGGAAAACTAGAACCGTTAGGATCGTTTATCGGGAAACGAGCTTTGATCTTGGCCATACACCTCATGCCCATTGATTTGTAATACCTTGGGCACTTGAAAACAAGCCCATAGGTTCAAAAATACCGTTTGCAAGCCCCCAAATCAATTGGAACAGCTGGAAACATGCTGGAAACCATTTTTTTGCTGGTCTAACAGTTTTAGACAGGCCGCGTAAGAGTAAGGGTGATCTTACGCGGGCTGCCTGAGCCTCTGATCAGCAAATAAGTTTCAAAAGCTGCAGTTTTGGTCCCTACATGCTTCTAAGCTCATTTCCGACACGTTTAAGGCCCGTTAAGCCATCTATAAGGCCCTACAATGATGCCTAAACATAGGGGACATGAAACATGCTCAAAAATATCTCGGATGTCGGCTCGTTTGGTCGTACGATTCCATTGTTCGGTTAATTACGACGGAAGTCGTAACGGACGCAAAAACGATCCAAATTATGCGACAAATGGATTTTTCTTATGCCAAGCACTAAAATAAAAGATTTTAATGCTTATATAAATTTTTGGATGTCCGGATATATTCAGAACGTAAGATATGCGCGAAAATGCAAACTTGTGCACTTTTTGACGCTTTTAGTCCCTATTGATCAATAAAGTTTATTTTAGCATACCGAACCCCTCAAAGCCTATTTCTAAGATATGTAAAGGATATTTAGGGTATGTTTAACTTATGATCAAGTTCCAGAATGTTCGTTACTATACAAACCAGTATAGTTTCGCAGTTTGACACAATTAGTCTCTGCGATCGAACAAACTTGATTTCAACACACCAAACCGTCCAAAGCTTATTTCTAAGTCATGTGGAGGTTATTTAAGGTATGTTAAGCCTATTTCACTATTCCAGAGTGTTTGTTGCGTTAAACTGGTTATATTTACGCATCAGTGCGCGTATAACCTTCCAGAAAGCGATTTAAAGCTTGAAATCGGAATCGAATCGAATTGAAAAATCACCAAACACAAATACACACATGAAAACACCAAAACACATATAATAACACCAAAGCACATTGTTTTATTAATAATCATCATTGTTTTACATTGTACATCGATTACAGAGCACAGTTGTCACAGTCTCCCCTACTTCAGGAAATTTCATCTCAAAATTTTATTTAGAGGAAACTTGTGAAAACAAATGCGGATATTTCATCTTCATCTGGTCCTCACGTTCTGGGCCACGTTTGGATTCCCAGCAAACTTTGACCAATCGAATCCGTTTGTTCTTCAACTGTTTGAAAGCACGGTCCACTATCTCCACGGGTTTCTCGACAAAGTGCATCGTTTCATCGATTCGGATCTCGTCGAGAGGAATGTGAAGATCTGCATCCGCTAAACACTTTCGCAAATTGGACACGTGAAAAGTCGGATGAATATTTCCAAGCTCTGGAGGTAGCTCTAGTCGATAGGCAACCTTCCCAATTCTTTCCACAATCTTGAATGGTCCCACATATCAAGGTGCAAGTTTTCCTTTCTTTCCAAATCTCACGACTCCCTTCCAAGGTGAAACCTTGAGTAGGACACGGTCTCCGACTTGAAATTCTAAGGGCTTGCGTCGCATATCCGCATAACTCTTTTGACAGTTCCGAGCTGTCACAAGATTATCGCGGATTTTCTTGATTTTGTCTGTTGTTTCTAGAATGAGCTCAGGTCCAGTAAGCAGAGCTTCACCGATCTCATTCCAACAGACAGGTGAACGACATTATCGACCGTAGAGAGCTTCGAATGGTGCCATATTAATACTAGCATGATAACTATTGTTGTAAGAAAACTTGATCAGTGGCAGATGAGAATCCCAATTACCACCAAAGTCTATCACGCATGCTCTAAGTATATCCTCCAAAGTTTGAATCGTTCTCTCAGATTGACCATCTATTTGGGGATGATAAGCAGTGCTTAGATTTAGTTGGGTTCCCATAGCAGATTGCATGGTCTTCCAAAAATGAGATGAAAATAGAGCATCACGATCAGAAATGATATCCAAGGGAACACCATGTCGTGATACAATCTCATCAACATAAATATTTGCAAGTTTATCAGCAGATAGATCCTCGCGAATCGGAATGAAATGAGCTGATTTCGTTAATCGATCGGTAACAACCCAAATCGAATCATGACCTTTAGATGTACGCGGTAATTTAGTGATGAGATCCATTGCAATGTTCTCCCACTTCCAAACCGGTATCTCTGGTTGTACAAGCAAGCCAGAAGGTCGTTGATGTTCAGCCTTGACTTTGAGACAAGTTAGGCATTTCGATACATACAAGGCAACATCCTTTTTCATACCAGGCCACCAATACTGAGTACGAAGATCCTTGTACATTTTATCAGCATCAAGATGGATAGAATATCGAGGCTTGTGAGATTCGTCCATTACCAAAGTACGAAGATCATCTTGTTTCGGAATCCACAATCGATCCTTGAAATAGAACAAACCATCGTGCTTTGCTTCGAGTTTAAGCTCAAGTTGACGTGGTAATTCCTTACCTAACAAATTTTGTGACACACAAAATTGTTTAGCTTGAAGGACACAAGTTTGAATATCAGATAGAGTTCGAACAGACTGAAGCTTGACTCGCTCCTTTCGACTAAGCGCATCGGCTACGACATTCGCTTTACCAGGGTGGTATCAAATCTCGTAATTGTAATCACTTAAGAGCTCAACCCAACGTCGTTGCCTCATGTTCAGCTCCTTCGGATTAAGAATATGCTGGAGACTCTTGTGGTCTGTGAAAACCACACACTTCGTGCCATAGAGGTAGTGTCTCCAGATTTTAAGCGCGAAAACCACAGCTCCCAACTCAAGATCATGAGTTGTGTAGTTCTTTTCGTGAACTTTCAATTGTCTAGATGTATATGCTATAACTTTACCTCGTTGCATGAGAACACAACCAAGGCCTAAGTTGGACGCATCACAATAGACAACGAAATCATCGTTTCCATCGGGAAGAGATAGAACGGGAGCATCACATAGCTTCTGCTTCAGCGTTTGAAACGCTTCTTCTTGTTTAGGTCCCCACTCAAAAGGCTTATTCTTCTGAGTCAAAGCAGTGAGTGGAACCGCAATCTTCGAGAAATTTGAAATGAAACGTCGATAATAACTAGCAAGACCAAGAAAAGATCGAATTTCTGTAGGTGTCGTCGGTGTATTCCAGTCCTTAATAGCAGCAATCTTAGATGGATCCACGTGAATACCCTGCTCATTGACTATATGACCCAAGAAATGAACTTCTTTAAGCCAAAACTCACACTTGGAGAATTTAGCAAAAAGTTGTTCCTTCTTCAGGAGTTCCAATGTTAAGCGAAGGTGTTGCTCGTGCTCGACTCGAGACATTGAACAAATGAGAATATCGTCAATGAACACAATAATGAACTTGTCTAAATAAGGTTTACAGACCCTATTCATTAAGTCCATGAAGATAGCTGGGGCATTTGTCAAACCAAAAGGCATGACATTGAACTCGTAATGCCCATATCTTGTGCGGAAAGCAATTTTGGGAATATCATCTTTGAGAACACGAAGTTGATGATACCCAGAACGCAGATCGATCTTGGAAAAATAGGTAGCACCTTGCAGCTGATCAAAGAGGTCATCAATTCGAGGTAGGGGATATCGATTCTTGATGGTAAGCTTGTTAAGCTCACGATAATCGATACACATTCGGAAAGATCCATCTTTCTTTTTCACGAAGAGGACAGGAGCTCCCAAAGGCAAAAAGCTTGGACAGATGAATCCTTTATCAGATAACTCTTGAAGCTGTTTCGATAACTCTTGCATCTCAGACGGTGCAAGACGATAAGGTGCTTTCGCAATCGGGTTGGCATTGGGTACAAGGTCAATATGAAACTCGACTTGATGAACTGGAGGCAAACCAGGCAGTTCATCAGGAAACACCTCTGGATAATCCCGAACAATCGGAATATCCTGGATACTCTTACTCTTGCTTTTCTCCTCGGTGACATGTGCCAGGAAAGCAACATATCCCTTTCGTAAATACCTTTAGGCTTCCATACACGACATAAGCTTCAATCCACCTGAAGGTTTCTCGCCACGAACTTCTAAAACTTCACCAGACGAAAGAGGAATACGAACGATCTTATCGAAACAAACCACCTCAGCATGATGTTTGGTTAACCAATCTATCCCCACGATAATATCGAAGCTCCCAAGTTGCATCGGTGTGAGGTCAATGGGAAAAAAGATGGTTATCGAGGTTCAACTGACAATCATGAATAACAGAATTGAGAACAAGAGGTTTACCAGTAGCAACTTCGACAAATAAGGGTTTCCTCATTTTAGCTCTAGGTATCGCAAGCAAAGGCTCAAATGACAATGAAACAAAACTTCTATCGGCACGAGAATAAAAAAGAATAGACGCAGGTCGATTGTTAACAAGACACGTACCATTAACCACCTCGTTGTCGGCCCTCGCTTCGTTTGCATTCAAATTGTACGCTCGTCCACGAGCGGGATTCACGTTTACGTTAACATTCGCATTCGGGTTCGCATTAGCATTCGCGTTTACCAACCTCGGACAATTGTTGCGGAAGTGACCAAACTCTCCACAATTAAAACACGAACCCGGTGGGAATCTCGCAGCATTCCCCTAAACCAGAGCTTAAACCTGGGCAACCTGATTTTGTCCCAGATGACAGATATTGGCCAAATGCCCAAGTTTACCACACGTCGTGCATTGCTTGCAAGCTTGTTGTGCAACATGATGACTGTTGCAGCGAGCACAATGAGGTGCAGTACCAGCATACACCTTCTTTGCAGGCGGTTGAGCCAGTGGGTTATGCGGGTTCTGAGCAGTCTGTGCTGCAACAGCAAAATTCCGAGCACCCTTTCGCTTTCTTGACTTCTTCGACGACTCGCCTTTCTTACCCTTACCCTTTTCCTTGTCAGAATCGGTCGACTTCTTTTTATCACCCTTGCGGGTGAGTTTACCCTTCCTGACTTGAGACTCAGTCAGGGTAGCAGACAACTCGATCGCGTGACGAACAGTAGTAGTATTAACACCGGTCACAATATCCTGTATGGAATCTGGTAAACCATCGATATATCTCTCGATTGCTTTCTCCAGAGGGGTAACCATAGTGGGACACAACAGACTGAGTTCCTCAAAACGATCCATATACGCACGGTGTTCACCCCCATCTTGCTTTAAATCGTCAAACTCTCGTTCCAAAGCTCGAATTTCGTGACGGGGACAAAACTCTTTCATCATGAGAGCTCGAAGCTCTTCCCATGTTTGTGCCAATGCCACTTCGGCACCCCTATCACGCATAAAACCGTTCCACCAGGTAAGAGCTCGCTTCTCAAACACGCTTGATGCAAATTCAACCTTACGCGTATTCGGACACCGCACATGTCTGAATGTGCTCTCGATACTCTCGAACCACTGCAGGAGCGCAGTTGCTCCTTGCGACCTAGTGAACTTCAAGGGCTTAGCGGAATTGAAATTCTTGAAATTACACTGAGCATTGTTGTTGTTATTATTGTTGTTGTATAACTCGTGGATTTGGGTCACAACGCCTGGAAGTACAGTAGCCATTTGCTGAGAGACAAGGGCTGCGACTTCTTCAGCAGTAAAAGTTCGAGCATCGCGTCGAGGAGGCATTGTCTAACAAGGAAACATGAGAAACGAGTGAGGTTGAAAATTGGAGAAACAAAAGAGGTATTGAAAACATCGACAAAACACAAGGAAGGTGATCATTTGTTCGTTACCTTGAACAAACAAATGACACGCAGTGACTAATCAAAGTAAATGGGTCAAACTAATGTATCGCTGAAGACATGCTCGCCTATAAGTGAACACTCACCGCAAGAGTTCCCAGGTAAGAGTGACTGGTCCGATTATGTGGATTTGTACGAACACTCTAGCCTTTAGACAGAAAAATCAGAGTACAGGCACTCACTCTTCCAGTTTGTACGTGTTCACACTATTTAGACTCAAACTTTGATGAGATTTTGAAAACTTAAAGGGTTCAAAACCTTATAACAGAGGTTTCAAAACCTAGTAATCAATCATCCTAGAACAGATGATTGGTTTTCAAGGCGGATTCGAATTTTGTGTTCTCATTGTGGTTATCACCTAAGGATAGGTGGCGATTTTGTTTTAAAATCTAAACGCAAATTTCCTTGTGTTAGGGTCCTAAAAGTTATAGTCTAGGTCAAAGCATTACTAATAACCTAATTCCCTATAACCATTGGCTCTGATACCAACTCTTCTGTCACACCCCGACCACGTTAAAACAACAAACCGTGGCGGAAACATCGGGGAGTGTCGTGGCAGAATTATCGTTTCATAACCATGGATACAAAAAGAGTTTCGTTTTATTGATAATATTAAACACTTACATTGTCTTAACACACAACAACCAAGCACATATCGTCTATCATTATTATTATGTCACTAAGGCCTCGTCCAGATCCTATGTGACGCATGCATCCTAGAAATCAATCAAGCAACAACACCTGAAACATATGTAAAAACAAAGTCAGCAAAGAAATGATGGCGAGTACATAGGTTTTATAAGAGTATCGAAATCATGGCTTCGTTTACATGTTGCAGTACTTTATTAGACTACAAGAGTCAAAATACAAACCTCGTTTTGAAAAGTGTATTGCAACATAGCTAACCAACTCAAATCAAGTTGGTTATGGTTCATAAAATCTCGTAGCCATGATCCTTAACCCAAAAACATTTGTTTTAGAAAACCAATTTGTAAAACATATCGTAAAAAACTCGTTAATAACACTCATGTGGTTCATAACTTTTAGAAAACATCGTTGTGTGACACCATTTCAAAATCGTTTACCCAAGTGAACTAAATAACGCCACGGTATGTAATATGTTGAAAACACTTATATATAAGAAGTACCAGCGGCGTATCTACCATGCTTTCACCACATTACACCCGTCCCGTTATCTAAACACTTAACCAAAAACCAATCGTTTATCCAATTCGTTTAACTTGTTCAAATCATTTCCAAATCGTTAACTCGTTTAAATCATCCTCGTTTTAATTGTGAAAACTATTTATGGTCGTTTCGCTAATAACATTCAAACCTTCGTGACTCGACTACCTCGTTTCTCGCTTCTCGCATTAACAAACCTCCAAAGGGTAAGTTAACAATCACAGATTCAGTCGTTACCCACAACCCCCATACATAACCATGGCTGTAGTCGATAACGGGATTTGTTAGATCCTATGGTACCATAACCTAATACTGGTCGGTTTCGGCCAAAATTAATGTATGTCATTTGTTATGTAACTACAACCAACAAGTTCGTTCACATTATTGAAATCGTTATTAGTTTAGTATCAACCATTTTAATCGTTTTCGAAATCATCGTTTAAACCTTGAAATCATTTTGCACATATGAATCACCCCAAAACAATTTAAAAATAGTAAAATAGGGGAACTATGTACTCACATGAAGTGCAAAGTATCCTCAATCAATAGAACTTCAACAAACCCAAGTAAACCAGAGAAATCAAGCAGCATCTAGCAATCGAATCACTAGTCAAACAATAGACGCCTTAATCGGAAGATCAGACAGAATGAGGTCTTGTAAACCAAATGAGTGTTGGAACTCATGTCATATGGCTTAACAAAGCCTACATCCTAAATCGGAACCTAACCTAAGTGCTTTCGACCCATCGCGACCCATTAAGGTAGCTTACGCTACTATAACGCGTCGTGCGCCCAAATGCACGTTCGAGACGTCTAACTAGTCCTATGACAAGTATTTTATGCCAAAACATGTTTAAATATGTTACCTAATCAGTTATATGACAAAAGTTTAGGTTACATATGCTTAATTACCAATTACGCATGAAAAGGGAATTTTGGTAATTTACCTAAGGCATATAAACTACATATCATATAACTACTTAAACTAGGTGACCATAAGGTATAACCTCGGAAGGTTATTCCCTATGCAACTATGGTCACTAAACATGTTTGGTCAGATCCTAATGATTGACCAAACGGGTCGTGTTCGAAAGTCTATGCGGGTGTTTAGTCTGCTTGAATTACGACTCTACACAAGCACTAAACTAAAAAGTGACGAGCTAAACATGCTTAGTTAAGTTAGAAAACAGGTTTGGTATCAAAACAAACGGTTTTGATACCTAAAAGTAGTTTGGGTACAAAATAAGCGAGAAAACGCATTTTGGCCGAAACTACGACTCGTCACTGAGCCTAGATAACGTGGTAATCAGTAGGTATAGTCACTAGGGACTATAACCATCGTGATTACGCTCACGTTATGAAGTTCAAACGAACTTCGTATTGACCATAAACTGGTCAATGCAGAAAGTCAAACGCAGTTTGACTTTTATGATAAAAAACGAATAAAAAGAACGAAGGAATACATACAAAGGGTCCCAGCAAGCTTTGATCCGATTTACCCTCAGGTATGAAGTGTATACTCCAACTTAGAGGGCCAAAATCAGATCAAATGTAAGTTGGGAGTGAAGTGGGGGTAGCTATTTATAGGAAAACTAGAACCGTTAGGATCGTTTATCGGGAAACGAGCTTTGATCTTGGCCATACACCTCATGCCCATTGATTTGTAATACCTTGGGCACTTGAAAACAAGCCCATAGGTTCAAAAATACCGTTTGCAATCCCCCAATTCAGTTGGAACAGCTGGAAACAGGCTGGAAACCAGTTTTTGCAGGTCTGACAGTTTTAGGCAGGCCGCGTAAGAGTAAGGGTGATCTTACGCGGGCCGACTGAGCCTCTGATCAGCAAATAAGTTTCAAAAGCTGCAGTTTTGGTCCCTGCATGCTTCTAAGCTTATTTCCGACACATTTAAGGCCCGTTAAGCCAACTATAAGGCCCTAAAATGATGCCTAAACATAGGGGACATGAAACATGCTCAAATATATCTTAGATGTCGGCTCGTTTGGCCGTACGGTTGCGTTGTTCGGTTAATTACGACGGAAGTCGTAACAGACGCAAAAACGATCCAAATTACGCGACGAATAGATTTTTCTTATGCCAAGCACTAAAATAAAATATTTTAATGATTACATCAATTTTTGGATGTCCGGATATATTCAGAACGTAAGATATGCGCGAAAATGCAAACTTGTGCACTTTTTGACGCTTTTAGTCCCTATTGATCAATAAAGCTTATTTTAGCATACCAAACCCCTCAAAGCCTATTTCTAAGCTATGTAAAGGATATTTAGGGTATGTTTAACTTATGATCAAGTTCCAGAATGTTCGTTACTATACAAACCAGTATAGTTTCGCACTTTGACACAATTAGTCCCTGCGATCGAAGAAACTTGATTTCAACACACCAAACCATCCAAAGCTTATTTCTAAGTCATGTGTAGGTTATTTAAGGTATGTTAAGCCTATGTCACTATTCCAGAGTGTTTGTTGCGTTAAACTGGTTATATTTACGCATTAGTGCGCGTATAACCTTCCAGAAAGCGATTTAAAGATTGAAATCGGAATCGAATCGAATTGAAAAATCACCAAACACAAATACACATTTGAAAACACCAAAATACATATAATAACACAAAAGCTCTTTGTTTTATTAATAATCATCATTGTTTTACATTGTACATCGATTACAGAGCACAATTGTCACACAAACTATGAAATATAGGACTTATGAAATATTCCGAAAAATTTATTCACAAAGAATATTTTGGTAAATAATATTTTGGACACAAAGGAAGTAAAAATATGATTTTTACAATTACTACAAGAATATATCATATTTTTTACAAGAGAAAAATATATTATTTTTGGCAAGTATGAAATATATATTTCTTGAAATTTTTAGAAGATATATTATTTATAAGAAATATATATTTTCTTAAACAAACGTGAAACACAATATTTTTGGGAAAATATACACTTTCATAAATAAATAAATATGGAGTATGCCATTTTTGGGGAGAAATGAATTGATATATATATATATATATATATAGGGTAGGGATCCTAAGAGAAGTCCACCCTATTTGAGAAACTTGAGAAGCAATTTGGACCACACATTTTCCCTAAGCAAAAAATGTAAAAAAAAAAAGGTGAAAAAAATGCAATTTTTTTTTTTTTTGGAAAAATCGAAGCTTTTTCTTTAAGGATAAATTTTTTTTCTTAAATTTTTTTTTTGGATTTATACACATGTGTATATTGTTAATCTTTTAACTATACATCTATGTATATTGTCAATTATACATATATGTATATACATGTTTAAAATTGAAAAAATATGTCTTATAAATCCTAAACCTTAAACCATAAACCCTAAAGCTAAACCTTAATGCTAAACCCTAAACTCTAAACCCTAAAGCTAAACCCTAATGCTAAACCCTAATTCTAAACCCTAAAGCTAAACCCTAATGCTAAACCCAAAAGCTAAAACTAAACCCTAAAGCTAAACCCTTAATGCTAAACCCTAATGCAAACCCTAAAAATAAAGCTAAACCCAAAAGTTAAAGCTAAACCCTAATGCTAAACCCAAAAGCTAAACCCTAATGCTAAACCCAAAAGCTAAACCCTAATGCTAAACCCTAAATACTATTGCTAAACCCTAATGCTAAACCCTAATGCTAAACCCAAAAGCTAAACCCTAAACCATAAAGCTAAAGCCTATACCCTAATGCTAAACCCTAAATAACACTTTTTTTTTCAATTTTAAACATGTATATACATATATGTATAATTGACAATATACATATATGTATAGTTAAAAGATTAACAATATACACATGTGTATAAATCCAAAAAAAAAAAAATTAAAAAAAAATTAATCCTTAAAGAAAAAGCTGCGATTTTTCAAAAAAAAAAAAAAATTTTTTTTTTGCATTTTTTCACCTTTTTTTGCATTTTTTGCTTAGGGGAAATATGTGGTCCAGAATGCTTCTCAAGTTTCTCAATTAGCCTACTACTTCTCATATGATCCTTATCCTATATGGGAGTCGCTAGAATGAGAACCACCTCCAGTTATGAGAACCATGAGAACCACTTTCCACCAATCATAATCAACCAACAAAAAGGGTAGTTTGGTCATTTACCCTAAATGTCTAATTTCACCCCTCTCTCTTCATTTAATTCACATCCTCTCACCTCTCTCCTCTCTCCTCTCTCTTCTATTTAAACTTGCAGACTTATTATAACCCTCTCATTTATTTGTCAGCTTCATCTTTGTTTATGTTCCATTTGTCTCTCATTCTCTCTCTCTTGACACTGGTTTCGATTGATTATGCATTTGGAAAAACCCAAATCAAAATCAAAACCACCGCCCAAAGCTCCGATTTGGGGGAAACGAGATGTGTGAACAATTACAAGCTCCGATTTGGGGGGTAGTGAGCTCCGATTTGATGTTGAATCGGAGGTGGTGAGTGCTCGATGACGGTGGTGCAGCGCCGTCGTGAGTGGTGGTGGCGGTTCGATGGCTAGGTGGTGGGCCGGCGGCAGCGCCGCCGTGAGCGGCAGAGGTCCCGGTCTCCTCCTGTGTTGTTGATTTCTCTGGTATGTTCTTGATGTTTATTTTGATTTTGGTATGTTGGGGATTTTCATATTTTGGCCTGTGTTCTTGATGTTTGTTTTGATTTTTGGTATGTTCTTGATATTTTTTTTATTTTGGGTTGAATGATCTTACTGTTCCTTCTGGTTGAAACTTGTTCCTGTTCCTTCTGGTTTGAATGATCTGGTTTGAAACATGTTCATGTTCCTTCTGGTTTGAATGATCTGGTTTGAATCTGATGGTGGTATGTTGGGGGTTTGATTTGGGTGTTCTACTGTTCTTGAATCTGATGGTGGTATGTTGGGGGTTTAATCTTGAATCTGATATGTGGGTTGAATGATGTTCATGTTCCTTGTGGGTTTTGTAATTTTGGTGGGTTGAATGATGTTCATGTTTCCTTTGAATGATGTTCATTATTTTGGTGGGTTGAATGAAAACAGTGGTTGAAGTGGGTTAAATCTGTTGAATCTGGGTTTGAATGATGTTCATGTTCCTTTTGCTGGGTTTTTGTTTGAATGATGTTCATGTTCATGTTTTGTTTGAATTTTGTTGAATCTGGGTTTTTATTGCTGTTGAATCTGGGTTTTTGTTGCTGTTGAATCTCTGTTGAATCTGGGTTTTTGTTGCTGTTGAATCTCTGTTTTTGTTGCTGTTGAATCGGCTGTGATGATGCAAAAAAAAAAAAAAAAAAAAACTGACGATGGCGCGGCAAGGACGGTGGAGGGAAGGTTTTTGAACCCGCAACCCCACTTTGCAGCCTCTGATTATCGGAAAATCTGAGCCAAAACGCATTCTTTTGATTTTTGTTTGTTGGGGTTTTTTTTTTTTTTGAGGCGTCGATGATGATAGCAAAGTATCTGAGACACCTCCCGAGTGTGCGATTTTCTGGGTGCGTTCGTTTTTGTGTAAAAAAAGTTTTTGTAAAAGACAAAAAACTTAAACCGTAAACTTTTTAAAGTAAACCGTAAACTTTTTTACGTAAAACGTAAAAAGTTTTACGTCAAACGTAAAACGTAAAAAGTTTTACGTCAAACGTAAAACGTAAAAAGTTTTACGTAAAATGTAAAACGTAAAAAACGTAAAAACTTTTTTATGTAAACCGTAAACTTTTTAGCGTAAAACGTAAAAACTTTTTTACGTAAACCGTAAACTTTTTAACGTAAAACGTAAAAACTTTTAGGTAAAACGTAATTTTTTTTTACTAAAACGAAAAAAATCGGCGCGTAAAACACAAAAAAACGTTGACGTAAAAAATCGGGACGTAAAACGCAAAAAACCGGCGCGTAAAACGTAAATAACGTTGACGTAAAAAACCGGGACGTAAAACGCAAAAAACCGGCGCGTAAAGCGTAAATAACGTTAACGTAAAAAAAACCGGCGCGTAAAACGTAAAAAAACGTTAACGTAAAAAACCGGCGCGTAAAACGTAAATAACGTTAACGTAAAAAACCGGGACGTAAAACGAAAAAAACCGGCGCGTAAAACGTAAATAACGTTAACGTAAAAAACCGGGACGTAAAACGAAAAAAACCGGCGCGTAAAACGTAAATAACGTTAACGTAAAAAACCGGGGCGTAAAACGTAAAAACGGCGCGTTGAAAAAACGACTCGTGAAAAAGCCGGGCGAAAAAACGACGCGTTAAAAAACGAGGCGTGAAAAGGCCGGGCGTAAAAATCTTAAAAATTAAAAAAATTATATTAAAAATTTGATTTCAAAAAATTGTTTTACAAAAAAAATCTGTAATTGTAATTAAAAATTAATTAAGTCAAAAAACTAATTAATGAATAAGACAAAAAATGTAATTTAAAATTAATATATATAAAAAGACAAAATAGAGTGTTTTTACTTAAATACCCTTTTGGATTATAATATTAAAGACATAATAAGACAAAAACCATTTAATATTAATTTTTGTTACTTTTAATCTCATCCAACCATCAAGTTGATCTAAGGGCTAATAAGTGGTTCTCATGGTTCTCATAACTGGAGGTGGTTCTCATTTTAGCGGTCCCCTATCCTATATATATATATATATATATATATATATAGGGAGGGGCTCATGCGAGAACCACCCTTATTGTGAGAACCTTGAGAACCAATGTGAACACAACCTAAAATAGCTAAAAAAGCCTAAAAAAACCTAACCCCCCCCCCCCCCCAAACCTAAACCCCCCCCCCCCCAAGCTAAATGCTAAAAAAAAACCTAAAAAAAACCTAACCCCCCCCCCCAAGCTAAAATGCTAAAAACTAAACCCCCAAAAAACCTAAAAAAATCTTAAAAAAATCAAAAAAAAATCTAAATTTTTTTTTCGAATTTTTTAATATTTTTTATGTTAAAATCGCTACTTTTAGAAGCAAAAAAAAAAAATTAAAAAAATTTTTTTTTTGCTTCGAAAAGTTGCGATTTTTTTATAAAAAATATTAAAAAATTCAAATTTTTTTTTTTTGTGATTTTTAGTTATTTTTAGGCATTTTTGGTGTGTTCACATTGGTTCTCGCGGTTCTCACAATAAGAGGTGGTTCTCGCATGAACTTCTCCCTATATATATATATATATTGGGTAGAGATCCTAAGAGAAGTCCACACTATTTGAGAAACTTGAGAAGCAATCTGAACCACACATTTCCCTAAGCAAAAAATGCAAAAAAAAAGGTGAAAAAAATGCAAATTTTTTTTTTTGAAAAAATCGCAGTTTTTTCTTTAAGGATTAATTTTTTTTTTTTAATTTTTTTTTTTTTGATTTATACACATGTGTATATTGTTAATCTTTTAACTATACATATATGTATATTGTCAATTATACATATATGTATATACATGTTTAAAATTGAAAAAATATGTCTTATAAATCCTAAATCTTAAACCATAAACACTAAAGCTAAACCTTAATGCTAAACCCTAAACTCTAAACCCTAAAGCCAAACCCTAATTCTAAACCCTAAAGCTAAACCCTAATGCTAAACCCAAAAGCTAAAACTAAACCCTAAAGCTAAACCCTTAATGCTAAACCCTAATGCAAACCCTAAAGATAAAGCTAAACCCAAAAGTTAAAGCTAAACCCAAATGCTAAACCCAAAAGCTAAACCCTAATGCTAAACCCTAAATACTAATGCTAAACCCTAATGCTAAACCCAAAAGCTAAACCCTAAACCATAAATCTAAACCCTAAACCCTAATGCTAAACCCTAAATACTAATGCTAAACCCTAAATAACACTTATTTTTCAATTTTAAACATGCATATACATATATGTATAATTGACAATATACATATATGTATAGTTAAAAGATTAACAATATACACATGTGTATAAATAAAAAAAAATTAAAAAAAAAAATTAATCCTTAAAGAAAAAGCTGCGATTTTTCCAAAAAAAAAAAAAAAAATTTTTTTTTTTTTTTGCATTTTTTCACATTTTTTTTTTTGCATTTTTTGCTTAGGAAAAATGTGTGATCCAGAATGCTTCTCAAGTTTCTCAATTTGCCTACTACTTCTCACATGATCCTTATCCTATATATATATATATATATATATATATATAGGGGGAGGTTCATTTGAGAATAAAATTAAATTGAGAAGAAAAATAACAAAGGGTACAATTGTAAAACATTAAATAGTTTTTCTCTCATTTCATTTATTATTATCTTTGACTAATTAATTAGTCATAAAGACTATCATCATCCACACTAAAATTTTTGCCTACACACATCAAAATTTATCCTACTCGTTTTGAAATTTATCTTACACAACTCGTAATTTATCTTATCCACCTCGTAATTCATCCCAAACATTAAATAATTTTTTTCTTCTTTGAAAAAATATATTTATTTAAAATAAGTTACAAATTTAATGTAGTTAGCTATTAAAAAGGAAGACTACCAATTAATGATCTATCTAAGTTTACCAATATACCCTTACACTAATATTAAATACAAAAATAAAATGAAGTAAAATGAAGGATTCTTATTGGTTGAAATTTCTTCTTTTTTATTCTTACAAAAAATTTCTTCTCATTTAAACTCTCCACTATATATATATATATCTATTATACTAAAGCAAAATAAGGGTTGACCATTTGACTTTGATGTGGCTATTGTCTTTGGCCAGAGAATTACAATTTGGGCGGCATTTTGTTTATCTATATATTTCATTCTATTTTTTCATTCAATGCAATTCATTTCATCAATAAACCACCGCCTTCTCTCTTCCATCATTTTCTAATTCGACTTCTTCATCTTCTTCAACGGATTTCTGAAATTTCTTCATTCATCCATATCTTAATCTGTAAGTGTATATTTTAATTTCTTAGTTTAATCTTTATTTTTTTTGATCTGTTCAAGAATTCTTATCTCCGATTGACATTTAGATTTGTTGTTTATGTTTATTAGCTGTATAATTTTTGGTATAGAAGTTTATGTTTACTGATAACCCTAAACCGGTTGTAGTGAATTTTACCTTTTGTTTTGTTTATGATTAATTTTTATTATCCAAGAAACCCTATCTCCGATTGTCATTATAGATTTGTTGTTTATATGTTTATTATCCAGATCTGTGTTTATAATACCTATTGTTTTTTTTTTATTAATTTTTTGAAGATGTATTGCTCTGTTTCAGAAACCCTAATTCCGAATGTAATTCCAGATCTGTGTTTTATGTTTATTTCCATTATGTTTATTCATACTTACTCCAGCTCTGTGTGTTTTTGTTATTGAATTTGATTTTACATTTATTCAAATCGCTAAATCTGAATTTCATGAAAAAAAAAATTTCATTTTGATTGAATCTGTATTCTATGACCCCTAAAATATTTGAATGTATTATTTTTAAATGTGTTTGATAGTTTAGTTTTTTGATCATTTTTTATTTTAAGTTAAGACTGTATCTGATTTTATCTCAAGATCTGTTGATTTTTTAGTATTAACATTACGGATGATTTACAATATATAATCTGATTTTTTTTGTCATTCAAACCTTTTTTTGTAGGTTTCTAATATTCCTGGTAGTTCTTCATTAAGGTATTGTTTTCTTTTTATTATTCACTAACTTATTGTTTTATACATTTTATATGATACACATGGAAGCTAATCAGAAGAAACTCTCAGTTGAAGAAAAATACAGTGATAGTGTTTTGCTTGGAACATGGAGGTGTCGTTGATGTTGTCAAGGAGTCTCAGGAAATGCTAAGTGATATCATTTCCTTACGCTCCTCGGCAATGTCAACGACCCCTCAAAAAAATCCCGTCAAATCTCTCTCACTGGTTGCTTCATCAACGGAATGTTTATTTTTCTCACCACAGATCTCCTGTATATTCCCTTCAATTATTTAACCGACTTCTTTTCATTATATATGGAAGGTTGCAATCTTATTAAATTATGGTAATTTATTTTAGGTAATCTTTCAACCGTTTCCATTTGTATTGCATTTATACATAATTTTGGTTTTAATATAATGTTTCAACCGTTCACTTGAGAAGCGTGCTCTTTATTTTGTTCATCATCAGACATCCAAATACAAGCATCGGTAAGTGTATTCCACCTCTGTTATTGATTTTTATTTTTTATTAGTAAACCACAATTAAGTTGTTTGGTTTGTATGTTGTAATTGATTGTAACGGATATGTTAATTGTTATAGATAGCATAAACCCTAATCTCTATTTTCAATTGTTTTAGATACAATTGATATACAAGTCCTGATTCAACTTATTGAAACTAGAATCAGTTTATCGATTGTTATGTAATACATATTTTTATTAATTATGTTTTTTATAAATTTTTTTTCAATTTGTTATTTGTAATATTTTTAAGTTATATAAATCCTCATTCAACTTATTCATGAATCCTTTGTTTGTTAATTATTTTGATTGCATAATAATTGATTTGATGTCGTTTGTTTATGTATCCTGTTTTTTGTAGGTATTTACTATGGGTGAAAGTTCATCAAGGTATTTTGTGGCTATTTTTTATTATTTTCTAACAATAACCTTAACATGTTATATATTGTTAACATTGTATTATGTAATTCAGTTACAGAGGACCCTGGTTCTTTAGGGTAATGAATCGATCTGACCTACTTATTCTGGTAAATGAATAATTATTACTTTAGTTATTTGTGTTCTTTTCTTTTTCATCTTATTAAATACAGTATATTATTATTGTATTATTTTAATATTTTAAATATAATTATAATTAATTTTCCATTTCATTGTTTTATTAGTCCATTCCCGATGATGCTGTTTCCAAACTATGGGGTGTTTACAAAGGCCCTACTAATGTTATCATACACACTGAAGATGGCCGTGACTTTAAAGTTTATTTAAGCGCTGCTAAAGGGAAGTTATTTTTCTTTCATGGTTGGTCCAAAGTTGTAGAACACTTGGGTCTAACCCAAGGATGTTTGGTACTATTTAATCCTGTAGATCCTACTACGTTTAAATTAACAAGTTTCATTGATGGGGTTAGTCGTTGCTCTTTCTGGACAAAAATGCTCCCTCCATCATGTAATTTTTATGTAAGATATATATGATTTTATTTTTCCTAATGTATTGAATTATTTCTTTATATATGTTAATACTAACCTGTTTTTTCATATTTTTTTTTTCATCCTACAGGTCATTCCTCAAAGTATTTTGCCAAAAAGTTACGATTATTCGTCAAATGATTTAACCTCTACTGTAATGATAGACAACCAAACGTTTAACGTTTCCATTGTAACGTCTGACGACAGAGTCGGTTTTACTGTTGGTATGGATGTAATTGTTAGTCTGTTTCAGTTGGAGGTTGGTTGTTATTTCTTATTCACCAAAGGTTTTGGTAATTTTTTCTATTTAAAAGTCTTTGGAAAAAACGGTGTTGAAATCACTTATCCTGACATAGATGTTGATGAGGTAAATTAAATATTGGTAGTTAATTATAAATTTTATATACATATCAGAATGTAATACATTTTATATATATTAATTTGCAGACTGAAGTTGCACCTGTAGATGCTGAAAATGAAGTTGAAAAACAAATACATGGTGGTGTTACTCGGTTTGTTCGTACTGCTGGTGAAGATTATTTTGTAAGTTTGGATATCATTTTAAAAACTGTAAAAAACAAGTTTTATTTTTATTTGTTACTTAACGAACATTAACTTTTATTATTAATTTTGTTTCAATACAAAGAATTCCTGATCATGTTTCACGCATGGCTAAGCTTCATGAAGGTTTAAAAGATTTGACCATAAGATTTTTGCATCTGGATCCGCCACTGCAGATTACCAACGGTACCAGACGTGAAAGAAGAACCAATGGTCGTGGTTTTCGATACGCTTTATCCTCTTGGAGGAAGTTCATGAAAGCCGCTCGAATTAAGGTCCGTGACCAGGTTCACTATTGTTTTGATGAAAATGAGCAGGTTTTGAGTGTTGAGAGGGTTGTACCTTACGTTAGCAGTAGTAATTAGTTATATGACAATTATGGGATGATTTTTGCCTTTCAAGTTTTTTGGTTTTAACATTGTTTTTGTTATAGAATTTCAAATTTTTATATAATTTTCATCTTAAATGTTAATTTAACCACTATATGCCATGACTTAAAAGTTTAATCTATTATTTTAATATTTTTTTATCCCACTATAACATTTTACGATAGATCAAAAAAGATATATAAACTACTTTTATGGATAAAATTAAATTGATATATTCGCATATTAACATTGCTGATTATTGTTTACAACTAAGTATAGTGTTTATAAAGTGACTGTTCAATGTGTTATAAAGAGCAAATAAATCTACACATGTTATATATCAGAAAACGATATATAAACTAATTTTGCATATATAAACATTTTAATATTAATATTAAGGTATTCAGATAATATTAACGTATTCATAAAATAGTATTATGAACTTATATTATATATACAATATAACACTATGTTGTTACATTATAAACTTTTTTATAAAACTTGCAGTATAGATTTTATATTATATTGAATTACAGAAACTCAACTTTGACTTAATAGGTTGCAAATTATAAATTTTTTCCTTACTTTAAAACTTATTAATCATAAGAAGTCCCTTCTTACTTTATGCAATTTCAAATTGATAATTATGGAAATTGATCATATGGCCCATTTTTTTTTTCCAGTTGATTCTGTTACAGTCATATAATTAGCTGGAAAAGTAAAGAAATATAGTATAGATATGGATTCACATTATATGGATATGATCCTGAATGTGTGATATGTCATATTTTAGGTATTGTTTTGCAATGCTATACAATCCTCAATAACATATTTTGTATCTTCATTTCAGTATGTGTGTCGAAGAATGATATCAGTGCTGATTTTATAACTGCTAAGGTTGTAGAATGCTGGAAAGCTTCATTTTTAATTAAAGCTAAAGAAGGAATTTAATATTTCAAATCCGTTGAATAAAGTGGTTAGTTACATTTCAATTTATAATTTTTTTTCACATATTAACCTATTTTTGGACATTTAAATTGATTGACTGTATTTTTAGAAAATACCTTTCTATTACATATTTCCATTTTCATGGTTTATTATAATTGTTTTTTTCGATATTTTAATTTTGTATAATATACAATGTTTACTTAATTAACATTGCCTACCTATTATAAATATTCTTTAAACAGTTCACATTGAAATCAATCTTCTCTACTCAGAAGTTTTTCTATCAGTTTTCATAAGCGTTGGTAAGAATACCATTGACTGTTTTATAAGATATTGATTGATAATTTATTAAAATGTGTTATTATATATTGTTGTTTTTTTTCTAATCCTTCCTTTGAATTTTATGCAGAAATGGAACAACTTGCAATCACTCTGTTGAATAATTTGGACCTCAATGTTGATAACTACACCATCAGAGTACGCATTGTTCGGTTGTGGACAAGAGCTGATTTCAATAACGCTAGAAAAGTTTATTGTTATGATATGATAGTCATGGACAGTGAGGTAAGCGTTCATACACTTATGTTTTAATTTAATTTTATATACTGTTAATTCTTAAAGTACGTTTTTTTTTGTATAAAATAATTATGTTGTTTGTCAGGAAACAAAAATGCAAGCTTTTGTTTTGGCTAAAAACGCATCTGGATATCAACATCTTTTAGAAGAAAAGCATTGTTTGACGATTCAAAATCCTTCCTTGGGTGAGAATCGTCAAAAGGTTAAGTACGCTAAGGGTGGTTTGAAGATTAACCTTAATAACAACACCGTTGTTGAGGAATGCCATGAGGCTATTGGTTCTGAATGGGGTTTTGATTTTACTCCGTTTGATTCTGTTGTGGAGGATCCAACAACTGACAACAAGTTCTTTAAAAGTCCTATTGGTATCATATACAATTAAAACTATATGATACAACATAAGACAGTTTTTTATTTTGTTGACACTTTTTACCTTTTTTCCCCAGATGTAATTGGTTTTGTGGTCAAAAGTTTTCCCTTCGAGGTAGACATGGAAACTAACAATGGAAATAACCAGAAGAAAGTCACCTTTATGCTTGAAGACTTGAAGTATTTATTTATTTTTTATTCACTTTTATTGCTTATAATATTATCTTTTTTATGTTATGTATTCTAAACTACTACTTTTATTGTTAACCTTTTTTAATTTTCAGCAATAAGCAGATCTTTGTGACACTTTGGGACGGTTATGCGGATCAAATAATGGAGTATGAGAGCAGCAATCGAGGTGAAAAAAATGTCGTGGTAATCATTCAGTTTGGGAAATACAGATTCTGGGGAGGTATCGTATTACTTTAAATATATTGTGTTTTTTCTGTACGGTTTCACTTTAAATAGTTGTTTAAATTAATTAAAAAGAAATTTATAATTATGTACAGGGCATTTGTCTGTTTCAAATTTGTATACCGTCACCCGAGTCTTAATTAACAGTGATATTGATGAAGTTGCTGAGTTTAAACAAAGGTTCACTATCCTAATATGTTTTTATACTTTTGTAGCCACCTCTGTGATTGTAAATAATTATTTTTCACTTTTTATTAGATTTATCGAGAAACTTTCTCCCGAAATTTCTTCCAGTTATTATGGCTTAAGTTCTTCTGTTGTCAAGTCTGCCACTGAAGAGTTCCTTTCTGACTTGACTTTTTATCCCATTGGGTCGTTAAACTCAATAGATTCGGTAACACGGAAAAAAATTGTTTTAATATGTTTTCCTTTATCTATTTTGTTATACATTATCTATATCTTAAACACAGACGAAGTTTGTTGTCATTGTTGGGACTATCAAGAGTTTTGCATCGAACAATGAGTGGTTTTACAACGCGTGCACAAACTGCAACAAAAAGGTTTCAACCGTTACTGTTGTAAAAGAGAAGCAGGATGGTACTGATGGTTTTGAAGAGGTTACTGTTTTGGAATGCAAGACTGATGTTTGTAATACAAAGAACGTTTCATCAATTCCAAGGTAAATATTATCCATGTTAAGTTTTGTTTGTCAAAAAAATTAAATCGTATTAATATATTTTGCAGAATTAGGCTTTATATACGTGTGCAAGATTGTACTGGTATTGTGAGTTTGACATTGTTTGAGCGTGAGGTGACAAAGCTATTAAAGGTTAATGCTAATCAGCTTTTAGAGAACAACATTGAAGTATGTACTAAATAATTCCTTTTACCATATTTTTGGTTATTATACAACAGTAAAGTATATATTTTTTTTCAACAGTTAGCAAACGAAGGAAGCTTTCCAAAGGAGCTAAATTCTTTACTCAATATGAAGTTTGCGTTCAAGATTGCTGTTTCTTCTTTTAACATTACAAAGAAGTCTGACGGGTACTCAGTCTCCAAGATGACTAATAACCCGGTGGTTTTGTCCGAGCTTGATAAACATTTTGACACTATCCAGGTATATTTATTCCAATTCATCTTTGTAGTATTATTACAATTTGCCTACAATGTTTAACTATTAATTATTATCATTTTTTTATACTTTTTTTAAAAAAAATCAGCCTATTGATGAGGAAGCCGTCAATATCGAACCATCCGATTCAAATCGTAATGATGATTTGCCTGTTAAGGTTTACTTTCCTTTACCTTATATATGATTTAAGTTGTACTCATTATCTGTTAAATGTATATTTATAACTCATCCCTATTTATTTATTTTATTTTTCTAGGATTCTATATCCCAAACTGGAGACGATGTAACCCCTTGCTCAAATGTTTTTAAAGTTGGCTTTACAACATCGTTTGATCACAAGGATGCTGACTTGGATACGAACAGCGAACGTGACTTGAAGCGCAATTTGGATACCGTGTATGACGTGGATGATGTTTCTTCTCAGTCTTCATCAAAGATGCGTAAAGACAGTGGTGTCGATGAAGTGCTTCTAATTCCAAAGAAAGAAACTTAGTCATCTATAATTCAAACATTTGATATGATCGTTTGTTTTGTGTTCAGTATTTGGATATTTTTGTTGGATTTTTTTCGAAATTTGACAATGGTTTGACTCGTGTGGTTATTTGATATGAACGTGATTGTTTCATGGTTTAGTTGTTTATTTCCGAAAACAAATTTTTTTTTGCTAATTGTTGTTAATTTTACTTTTTTTTTTCTTATATGTATGTCATGATTATTCTACTTTTTTTTCTTATATATACTCTAAATTTTTTTAAAAACGTATAATTTAATATAAACATATATATTATTCAGAATCATTTTTAATACAACCCGTTAAAAAAAAATGTTACTCCCTTCGTCCCAGTAAAGGCGTCTTATTTTGAATTTTTAAAGTATTTATTTATAAATTCTGAGTTTAATTATATATTTTTTGTGTTATATAAAACTTTAATTATATATTTTTTCTGTTATATGTAACTTTAAAATATTCATATTATTTTATCAAATTTGTAACGATAATTCAATTTCATGATCATTTTTAAATTTATGAGCAATTTAATTATAGATGTAATGTATTTAATTAATGTACAAAATATGTAATCAAATTCTTTTATAAACAGTTACCATAATTTATTCTAAACATATACATTAGTCAGTTATAGAAAGTCTTTCATACTATTTTTAAAATAAAAAATTTAACGTGTTAAGTAATACAAAATTTAAAAAATACACTCCTTTTTTAAATTTAAAAACTTTAAATATACCTAATTTAACGTTTTTAAGTAAACTCATTGTGGTTAGACATTGTAAGGAATTTCTTTAGATATACATGATTAAAAAATACTATTATTTTAACACTTTATTCAATATTTTACTAACCATTAGTGGAACTTAAAGGGTGTTGTGCTAATTTATGGTTAAATCCAATGTATTGGTGTCAATGTTCAAAACATAGGGGATGTTTTTGTAACATATTAAATGGCGGTTGTAATTATGTTTTTATTTTCCTTACCATACGCAACCATCATATCAAAACTTCATCTTCCCAATGATAGAGTGAATCGCCGACCGGAAGTACTGCTATGATTTATCGTCGGAATCATTTGGATTAAGCTGATAGACGCCGGAATTAGGGCTTGGCATCTTGATTGTAGGTAACAACATTAAGTTCCTTTACATTATTCATTAATTTTTGATATAATCCTTTCTATCTTTGATTTTTTACCTATACATTGATATACTTCGAATTGAAACCGTTTATGTTGTTGTTTTTCCGTAAGTCTGAGACTTTAATTGTTAGAAATTAGTGTTTTTAGTTTATTTTTGTTATCCTATGTTAAACTTCTGTTTATATACCGATTTTTTTATACATAAACGTTAGGTTATGATTCTGTATTTAAATATTCACTTAAAAATTTGATACATATGGGTATAAGAACTTTAAATTTCAGAAACATAAAAATTAGTTATAATAATGTCTGTAAGGTCATAGAAATTTTCTATTATTGAACCACATAAGTTTGTGTTTTCATGATTTGAATCTTCAGTATTGTTATTCCATTCAGTGTTATGTCTGTAATGTTTTTTGTGTATACTGTATATATTATTGTTCGGTAAACTATGAGAATGTGAATTTATTTGTATTTTTTTGAAATCATTCGTCTTAGCATATATTTTTTGTGCAGATTTGAAAATGTATACTTCGTTTGTAAAGTATCTTCTGAACCCATCATCATTGAGTTTAGTAAGCATTTTTTATTTTACCTATAATTGAGTTTTTTGAGTATTTTTTTTTGTATTTTGATTTTTGAATCTTATAATTTTAAATATATTTAATTAAAATATATATATATATATACAGGATGTCCCAAACAACTTTGTTACTCAATTCTATGGAGAGGATTGGGCCGGTAGGAAGCTGTGTATATATCATTCAAGTGGGAAAAGATGGGTCGTAATGTTGAAACAAGTAAAAGGTATGCCGGTCTTAACTGACGGCTGGGAAACAGTTGTTTCAGAACTTGAACTCCAAAAGGATTGTTTGCTTACATTTCTTCCATTGAGCCATTTTGGTCTCCATCTTTCATCTTATGTTAATGGCGTCTGTGATGAATCTTATTTCACCATTAATCGTCATCTAAGAATGGGTTTTACGGTACGTAATCTCATTTCATTTTCATTACAAATTATATTTAACATGTTTTTCACTTTTTTATACTCTAACGTACAAAGCCAACATTCAATGTGTTATGTTTCATATTATGTAGATGATTGAAGATTCTTTTGTTCAACAATGTTTTGGTGACAATGTAGTGGCTGGCTCATATGAAATTAATTATAAGGGTTCTCCGTGGACAGTGTCAACAAGTAAGGTTAATTCAAACTATGTATTTTCACAAGGTTGGACTCAACTTTGCAACGATCTTGGCGTTCAAGAAGATGATTTATTGGTTTTTGAAAAACTTACTGATGTTATGTTTGGCTTAACCGTGTATCGAGATGAGGTTGAGATAAGGTTGAGCAAGAAGGTTGAATCTGATGATGATGATGATGTATTTCTGATATCTAAGGCCAATTATTGTAAAGCGCTTCTTAAGGTTCGATTTTATTAAGTATTAAATTTTGTATCCTTTTTTATTCTTCTTTTAATTTTTTTTCAATATGATGTTTGCAGGACATAGAGGAAGATGATAACCAGCCCACTTCTGATCAAAGTCCATCAGGAACAGTCCCGTCACGTACACCGAAGAAGATTCATGTTAAAGAGACGTTGAAAGTAGGTGATGGTTTACATTTCAAGACAATGCAAGATGTTTTTTTAATAGCACTATTATATATTTATATTAATTTATTAGTTATGATAATTTCGTATTATAAATCATGTTTATAAATGAGAACTTCAATTAACTCATACGAACGTTAGTACTGATTTTAAACCTACTGTTGCATCTATATCATAACTGTTGTAGGCTGTTTTTGGTTGTTTGTTTTGTACAAACACATTTTTTTAATCAATTTGCTGTATGTAATATGATGCATGATAATTTTAGTTTTAAATTTATAAAACATATAAGATGTAACATATTGGATGTGCTAACTCTATTCTTTCAAACAGGTTAAAGGAAATGGTAAAGGTAAACGTTTTGTTGACCGATCCGACACAGTTGAGAATTTGAACAAACAATGCAAAGGCCGAAAACGTTATACAACATCTGGTCAAACTGTCATGGTATTAAATTTTTTATGTATTTTTATTAACTTTAGTAATATCCGTTTTTATTGTCATTGTTTGCTTAGGTATATTCATAAGGTTTGATACAAAATTTATAATTTCTGCTGAATAACAACTTTAAAATTTAAATTATTGATTCTTTGGTATTTTATTTTTTTGTGCTCAACTTCAATCTGTTGATATTCATGTTCAAGTAGAATGAATCGAATATTAATTTAGTAAAAACTGAATACGTTTAGAATCAATGTTCTTAATTGTTTATAAGTCGTACAAAGTGTATATATTTTGTGTAACATTGTTTAAGTTAACTAATAGTTTGTCAGGCAAATCAGTATGTTATCCATCTTCATACATAGTATTTGTACAAGATTACTTTATTTGTACAATATATACTATATTTGGTTTTAACTACCTCTATATATTTATTTTAATTAAACAAGGCAAAGAAACGGTTATCTGAAGTTCAAAATGTGAAGCATCGAAAGAAGGTTACAAGGAATGCAAGCAAAGTTTCCGCTGTCGTCATGGATCCTGAATTCTTCAACTTTAGTCGTAAAGCAGAATATAGGCTCGTAGGTTTTTTTTACATGATTTACCATCATATATTTTTTTTACTTTTCTATATTCACTTTTATTTTGTTTTCTTTCAACGCATTTAGCGGCTTCCTGTTGAGGTTGTAAAAAGAGCAGGCCTGTCTGAAAGCTTGCAACCTTTATCTGTGCAAGACATGAATGGTGATGTTGAAGTTTATGAAACAAAGACAGAGTTAAACAGTGGTACGTTACGTTACGCCGTTGATGGTTGGAGGAAATTCATGGAAGATAACCAGTTGCAGCTTGGACACATGCTGCACTTCACATATGTAACTTCTCAGAGGAAGATTGTGTTGAAAGATGTTACTTCGTTTTAAGGAAGACTGGTATATATTTTGTTTAAAACAGCTATGGTTTGGTAAGTTGTTTGTTAGTCTTTTAAATTGATACATTTTGGTGGTTTGGTTGTTGAACATGATAACTTTGCTTATTTTACTACGGTTTAGTTTATTAAGTTGGTTTGTAATGATACCAATAACTTTTTTTGTAATACGTTCAATGTTGTTAGTGTTTGATATGTATATTTTAGTAAGTATTTACAATCTTCACATTTACACAATTCAAATTTTTTATTTAATTTGAAAGATGTGATCAATCTCATTTTCCTTAAAAAATAGGAATATAAGGTAAGTTAATTGATTTATGGAAATCTATATTACATTTTAATCACTTCCAAAAGTAACATATTACATAAATATATTTCATTTTTTTTCATATTCTATCTCTATATATTGAAATAGAGTTGTTTCAATTTTTTAGTTCTATATCACCCTTTCATTTCGTATTGGCTTATTCAATAAGAATTGATCTAAACACGTTTTGTTCCGTTGCTAATTTGCTCCTGGTGAATCAACCTTTGAACTCGGTTAGTTTGTTCACTTTGTATTTTAATTTATTGTTATTCTAACAATTTAACATTTTATTTGAACTTTTATGTTTTTTTTTTCTCAATATTTGTTTTCGCATAGTATCATTCACTTAAGTTATATGCTCTGATTATAACGTATCCTTATAGTAATATATATATACATAGTCATAGATACACAAATCATTTTTGTTATGTATTTCATATTTTTTTCCTTCCCATGTAGTTCTGATCATGGAAGCTATTGATTATGACACCTTAGTCGTGGAAGTTTTGTCTAGGCTCCCTGCAAAATCAATTTGTAAATTCAAATGTGTTAGTAAAGCATGGTGTGCAGAATTATCAAGTAATCAGTTTGCCATTTTGCATTGTGTAATGCTTAATAAAGCTAAAAATCGGAAGCTAATATCATTGAATGACATGTCAATAGATGTTGATAATGTAATCTGTGGCAAGATTGAATTTGGTTCAACGAAAAGTATATCTTTTCCTTTCGAGACTCCACCATTGTCATTACGTTTTCTTTCTTCTCTCGACGGACTTTTATTAGTTTACTGTCTTAGAAGACTTATCATTTGGAATCCAACTACTAATTGGTATACTATTTTATCTGATGACTACCCTATACATGGATACGATCACGAATATGATACTGGTGCTATCTACTACGATCAATCTAACGACCTTAAAGTACTCCACATCAAACGTCGATACAATAATGTATTTGCAAGTGTATATTCTAGAAGTTTTGGTATATGGAGAGATGTCGAATTCATTAATGGAACTAACTTTGGTTCACGTTCTTATGCGTGGTCTGTTGGAACACTATCCGCCAAGACTGTATACTTCATTGTTTCCCAATCTTGGTGGGTAATTGGAAAGAAGTTTATAGTTGCTTTTGATGTTTTATCTGAAACATTCAAACTTATTAATTTTCCTTTGAGTAAAGATCTTATTCCTAGCCAAGGGCATCTTATCACATTAAACAGGAATATTCACATGTTTGTTGTTTCCGAACCTGAAGAGCTTATTGTTGAACTCTTCAAACTCGAAGGTGAAGTATGGAATAAGGTTTTATCTTTTCAGAAATCTCAAACAGTTTCTTTCCAAAGTAGGCGGCACCAACCACATATAATGGAGTACAACACATGGATTTTAATGAGTGAATGGGGACATATTGTTACCGTTAAATTAACCGGCGAAGAGTTACATTATTTACAAGATGTTGATACATTTAATGGAGTTAACGGAGCGTTATTCATAGAGACTATTATTTCTCCTTTTAGTTAGAAGTTATATAATTTGTTTTGTTTCTGTTTTTATTGTTCCCAAATACTTACTTTATTTATATTAATATTTTGTTTTATTTTGTTTTTATAAATTATGATGTTTTCCATATTATTTTTTGTTCATTAATGTGAATTCATTATATTGTTGATATAGATTGGTGTGCAACTGTTTTTTCTTTATATCCGTTTACATAAATTTTATGATTTATGTGTCAGTATAAAATAGAGATCCATGTACACTATTACCACCATAATGGTTTGTTAGATTTTATATATGAATCTGGTTTGATTAAATATTACTTAACATGTGATCCAACATACCAACTATTTAATGTAACACTTTTTTTTTATTTAAATTTCCAGCAATGCCTAAACGACCAAAGACTGATTCCGTAAACAATGACATTCATAAAGAAAATAATCAGGATGGTATGTTATTTAAAGGTTTTCAGTTCTTTCCTATTCATTCCTAAATAAACGATAACTTTAAAATTAGTGGGCGCATGATAATTAGTTTAACAACTATATTAGTATATATATATTTTTTTTATGTGCAGTTCAGCGGATTGGAAACACATCCACCGACATTGCTAAAGGTATAACACTAATTCTTTCATTATCCAGTTCGATTATTTTACGCCTACTTAGTTAGCTAAATATTATGCTCGGTTTGTTGATTAATTCTTCCATTTTTTTATTATGTCTCTTCAAAGTTCGACGAGGTAGAAGACCTTTATCAAGCATAACCAATGGTATTATTTTAGCTATATATTTTTTATAACAAATTGAATATTATCCTTTCTTGATTTACAACTAACTATTTTGATTTGTTCTTGATTGTTGATTATAATTTTTGTCAATATGTATATGATTTTCTGTTAGTTGTCCTCCCAATTGTTACTCAAGACGAGGCATCTCATAGAAGGAAATTAAGAAAATTATTATTAGATAATAAGAGATCAAATGGGGGAACTACATCGTCATCCCTCAATATTGTATCCACCAATATTAATTCCACTTCTACTCCGTGTGTTACACAACATCGTCCAGTTCCTGATGGTATGTTATTTTAGACGCTATACATTGGTTTAATTTTTTGTATATTATTTTAATTACGTTTAGAAATAATTAACTTTTTTATAAATACGTGACAATGAATTTATTTGGGGTGCTTTAATATTTTCTATTAGTGACTATGATTCTACAAAACAAGGATAGAGATAGCATGCGATTACCTAGATCTATTATTGACAAAAGAAGATCTACTACTA
Source organism: Helianthus tuberosus (assembly GCA_030545235.1). NCBI lineage: Eukaryota > Viridiplantae > Streptophyta > Magnoliopsida > Asterales > Asteraceae > Helianthus > Helianthus tuberosus. The sequence continues at coordinate 95,383,119 of CM060410.1, forward strand.
TAGGTGTTACATCGGATAACATAGTCAACAAAATTGGTTGTCACAATTTTGAATCCACTCATGATGTGGCTAATAATGTTACTCCAAGTCCGTCAAGTATGGTAACAAGTAAGTAATTTTTTAATTATTGTTTTTTCTTTTATGTTTGTATTGTTTTGCATCGATATTTTGAGTATGTTTTTTGTCAATTGTACTAGGTAACATTAGTTGTAGTACCAGCAATCGGACAACGAGAGAAAATGGTTTTCGAATTAATATTTCAACTGGCATCACATCAACCACCTGTACATCATCATTGAACTGTAATTTGCAAAGGCTATCATCTGGGAAACGTAAGTTGGTATCCAAACCACGTATTTCATCTCCTATACCAATGATCGACTTGACCACAGAGGAAGCCGTAGAACGAGATCCTTATAAAGGTGTTTCCACAGGTTAGGTTTGGTGATAAGTATTGCTACATAGTGTAAAAATACCAAGTCTTAAATACGTATATCTTATTATTGGAATGAATGTTGTATATATAACTCTAATGTTGTACGTTTTAACAGATTATTTTGATCATGGTGATCAAGTTATTACTTGTGAAGTTTGTTATGCAAAGTTATGGGATGCAGAGAAAGGAAGTGGAAGAAAAGAGGGTGGCAAAATATGTCATATGTTATGTTGTGGTTATGCCAAAGTTGTGTTACCTGATTACAAATCTGCGACACCTTATTATAAAAGTCTATTCATGTCCAATGACAATGAAAGCAGGCACTTTTTGAAGAACATTCGACGTTACAATTCTATGTTCGCGTTTACGTCAATGGGTGGTAAGGTTGACCAGACCGTTAATACTGGTAACGCTCCTTTTTGCTACAGAATTAGTGGTGAAAATTATCATTCTATTGGTAGTCTTGTGCCAGAAAACGGAGGGAAACCTAAATTTTGTCAGTTATACATATACGATACTGAAAATGAGTTGGCAAACAGGCAATCAATTTTTAGGTACCATTCATGAACTGATCTTTTTAAAAAAAAATTATTTTAATTATATATTTACTTACTATTTAAATTTTATGAAACAGGTCTTCAGACGATGCTTCCTCATCAACATCTTCAGACGAAACTGATAATAAGCTGATACAACAAATCAAAGCAATGTTGGATGCCAACAATGTGCTTGTGAAAATTTATAGGATGGTTAGAGATTGCTTCCAACAGAATCCTAATGCTACTTTAAAGCTTCGCCTTATTGGGAAAAGAGAACAAGATGGTCGGACTTATAACTTACCTACTTCCTCCGAGGTTGCTGCTCTTATTGTTGGAGATATTGATAATGCTCTTGAGAATAGAGATATCGTTGTCGAGACACAAACAGGGTCATTAAAAAGAATAAGTGAGTTGCATCCGTCCTATCTTGCACTTCAGTATCCTATTTTGTTCCCATATGGAGACGACGGTTACAGAATTGACATACCCCATAGGGGTGTCATTGATGTTACTAACAAGAAACGTCCGAATTGTACTATGAGAGAGTTTTTTGCGTATCGTGTACAAGATCGTAGTAACCAGTTTTCATTGATTCTAAATTCTCGACGGTTATTCCAACAATTCTTGGTTGACGCTTATACGATGATTGAGAGCGAGCGACTTAACTTTATAAGATTTCAGCAACATGATCTCAGGTCTGATACATACGAGAATATTCGAAAACTAAGATATAACGGCCAACAAGATTTGTCTAAGGTTGGAAAACGTATTTTCCTTCCATCTTCGTTTACAGGCGGGTCACGATATATGATGCAAAACTATCTTGACGCTATGGCCATTTGTAAATGGTATGGTTATCCCGACTTTTTTTATAACCATTACCTGCAATCCCAAGTGGCCGGAGGTTCAAAGGTTTCTTAAGGACACAAATCTTAATCCGGAGGATACGCCTGATATTTTATCGCGAATCTTTAAAATAAAGCTGGATGCAATTTGTAAAGATTTGAAAGACCGTCATTTGTTTGGAAAAGCTTCAGCTGGTATGTTATTAAATTTTCTATTTTAAACATGATATAAATGATAATTAACAGTTTCTTACCTTTTTGTGTAGTTGTATACACTATTGAGTTTCAGAAGCGAGGATTGCCTCATGCACATATGTGCTTATTCATGGAGAATGATTACAAACTTCCAACTGTAGACCATGTTGATCAGTTTATTTCTGCAGAGATCCCTGATATAAACCAAGACCCGGAACTATATACGCTTGTGAAAGACCATATGATTCATGGTCCATGTGGTAACGCTAGAATGAGCTCTCCATGTATGGTTGATAGAAAATGTTCAAAAGGTTTTCCCAAGAAATTTCAAGATCACTCAACCTTGGATTGTAACGGATTTCCCTTATACAGAAGAAGAGATGACGGTTCCTTCGTTTTAAAAAATAGAATTGAGTTAGACAACAGAAGTGTTGTACCTTACAACAAAAAACTTTTGAAAAGATATCAGGCGCATATAAACGTTGAATGGTGCAACCAAGCGGCGTCAATAAAGTATTTGTTCAAATATATTAATAAAGGTCCTGATAGAGCAACAGTTGCTGTGGTTCCGAGCAATAATGAAAACGATCAAGCAGAAAATGATGAAATTAAAGAGTATTATGATTGTAGGTATATCTCGGCTTGTGAAGCCTCTTGGAGGATTTTTTCGAATGAAGTTAATTATAGGAGTCCTTCGGTTATGAGGTTGCCTTTCCATCTTCCTGGACAACAAACAGTTTGTTTCGGTCCTGATGAAGATATTAATCAGGTGCTAAACAAGCCATCTGTGAACTCATCAATGTTTTTGTCTTGGATACAACGTAATCAAGATCCTAACGACACTGTTGCACGTACACTAACATATGTACAGTTTCCACGTTTTTATGTGTGGAAGCTTGACCAGCGTATATGGGTTCCGAGAATAAAAGGAAAAACAATTGGCAGAATTCATTCCGTTTCTCCGTCTACCGGTGAAGCATATTATTTAAGAATTCTTCTTAACAAAGTTAAAGGACCAACATCGTTTGATGATATTAAAACAGTTAATGGTCGAGTGTACGATACTTTTAGAGATGCTTGCTATGCGCTTGGTTTGTTAGATGACGACTCGGAGTACATTGAGGCCATCAAAGAAGCAAATATATCAGGTAGCGCAGGTTATATTCGCAATTTATTCGCGACCATGTTACTGTCAAGCACTTTATCTAGACCTGAAGTAGTCTGGGAAAGCACATGGAAGTATATGACAGATGATTTTCTGTACAGATTCTCAAAGTATCATCGTGTTTCAGGTAAAATTTTAAATTTCATATTAGGTTTTTGTTACCGTTACTAAAAATTTACCAATAAATTTATATGTGGTTCTGATTATTTCACAGGTTTATCAATTCCTGATGAGCAACTAAAGAACTATGTTTTATGCGAAATTGAGAAGTTTTTAACTCGAAATAATTCATCGCTTCGAAGATTTGTATCAATGCCTTACCCGGATACTTCATCTTTAGATAACTATCGCTGCCGATTGATTAACGAAGAGCTTGCATACGACAGAACAGATTTACAAAATGTTTATCAAGGTCAGGTCAATTTGTTAACGGATGAACAACGTTTAGTGTATGAAGAAATTATGAGCGCAGTTGATGGAGACAATGGAGGAGTATTTTTTGTTTACGGTTATGGCGGGACTGGTAAAACATTTTTATGGAAAACATTGTCTGCTGCAATTAGGTCAAAAGGTGAGATCGTATTAAACGTTGCATCTAGCGGAATTGCATCATTGTTGTTGGATGGCGGAAGAACGGCGCATTCTAGGTTTCATATACCTTTGAATCTTAATGAGGATTCCGTTTGTCACATTAAACCTGACGATGATGTAGCTAAATTACTACAACAGACCAAACTCATTATATGGGATGAAGCTCCTATGGTTCATAAACATGCATTTGAGGCTTTGGATAGAACTATGCATGACATTTTCAATATATCTAATTCATCCAGGTCTGATGTTGTATTTGGAGGAAAGGTTATTGTATTTGGTGGTGATTTTAGGCAAATATTACCTGTTGTTCCAAACGGTGGACGACAAGAAATTGTGAATGCCTCATTATGTTCGTCTTATTTGTGGAGGAAGTGTAAGTTGTTAACGTTAACTAGAAACATGAGGTTGACCGTTGGAAGACCGTCATTTGAAGTTGAAGAGATCAGTAATTTTGCAAAATGGTTTTTGGAGGTTGGTGAGGGAAATGTTGGTGGTTCGAATGATGGAGAGGCAATAATTGAAATACCACATGAGCTTTTAATTGACAGCACATCTGATCCAATTTCTAGCCTGATTGATTTTGTCTATCCGTCAATCTTGGATAACTACAATGATCGTAATTACTTTAGTACCAGAGCTATACTTGCGCCTAAGAATGAGGTTGTTCACGAGATTAACGACAGATTGTTGGCAGTTTTCCCAGGTGAAGAAAAAGAGTATCTTAGTTCTGACAGTCTATGCCCTACTGAAGATGGCAATGTTGATCAGCAAAAAATCTACTCACTCGACGTGCTGAATGGTCTTAAAGTGTCTGGTTTACCAAATCATAGGTTAGTGCTTAAAGTTGGTGTTCCAGTAATGTTGTTGCGAAATATTGACCAACGAAATGGTTTGTGTAACGGTACAAGGTTAAAGGTGACAAAACTTTACAGCCGTGTTATTGAAGCGGAGATAATTTCAGGTGGAAATATTGGTTCTAGGACATTCATACCTAGAATGAATTTGGTACCTTCGGACAGAAAGATTCCTTTTGCATTTCAAAGGAGGCAATTTCCAATAACTGTATGTTTTGCGATGACGATTAACAAAAGCCAGGGCCAGTCGCTATCTAAGGTTGGTTTGTACTTAAGACAACCAGTTTTCACACATGGTCAATTGTACGTAGCTTTATCCAGGGTTACAAGACGAGATGGAATCAAGTTACTAATACTTGACAATGAAGGCAGGCCTACAAATAAAACAATGAATGTTGTATATAAAGAGATATTCAATGGATTGTGAGGTTTTTATGTTTATCATCTTTTTATCTTACTTCACGTACTTTGTATCATTTTTGTTTATATTCGAAGAAACCTATAACGAAGTATTTACGCATTAAAGTATATTCAACAGAATTAGGATTTCTAAACGTGTGCAAAATTGTGTTGCCATTGTGACTTTTACATTGTTTAACGCTTAAACGTATGGTTAGCAATCTTTTAATATTTTTGTTTCTAAATAACAGTTTAACGCTTAAACGTATAGTATTTCTATGTGTTTATTTAGTGTTTAGCCATCTGTGTATTACCCGTGTAATTAACCAAAATAAGTCAACTCTATTTTTTTTTTAGTTTTGGGAAATTATCAATTAGCATAAATTACCTTATCAATATTCTATAATTTGTTTATATTTGTTACATCTTCATATTATATTAATTAATTTCATAAAAAATAATGATATATATCATTCCATATATAATTCTTTTTTTTCAAGGAATTGACTATGTTAATATAGTAAAGACTAATTACTTTCTTAATCAATTAACGATTAATAAGCTATATTTTAGGTTTTACTTTAAAATTTATAGTTTATATGTAAATATGGAAATTGGTCAATCACATAAAATTAGTTACACTTATTTATATATTCTAATAAATGTCGAAAATAAAATTATTATTAGGTAAATAATTTCCAACTTATATGGTTCTGAATGGTCCATTTATCTAATTATGGAGACAATATTTTCATTTATTTTCTTATTTAATGAATTTAATGTATTAATGGATTATATGTTATATATCATATTCTTTAAATAAAATATCCTCATTAATTATAAAGTTTACCTTCCTATGCAATTATAAATAAAGCACATTTTAGTTGGTCAGATTATTTGTGTTGAGAGAAAAGGTAATTATCTCCAATTCGGAATTTCGGTTTTGTTATGTATCTTTCATTATGTTCTGTTTTTAATTTGCCATTCATCTTCATACGATTAAGTTATCCTCTATTATATGTTTTGTATATCATTAATGCAACTTCGTTGCTTACTTCACAAATTCGAGTACATAATTCTCATCAATTGTTTCTTATGAAATATTTTGTAGGATGGAACGTCTTGAATTTCAAATGTTTGCTAACGAAATCCTATCAAGGCTACCAACAAAGTGTGTTGCTCGATTAAGATGTGTTTCCAAACAATGGCGATACGAATTGTCTTCACATTTGTTTGCGATTATTCACTATCGCCGTATCGCTCAATATCAAGGTCGTAAGCTTATCACGCTGAACAAGTCATCAATTGATCTTCATAACTTGATTAGTGGAAAGCTAGACATTTCTTCAAGGAAGATTATTTCCTTCCCTGTTGACACCTGTCTTTCAAATCTAACAATTCTTGCTTCTGAATATGGTCTTTTACTGATCTCCATCCATTGGTTACCGAACGAATTGATACTTTGGAACCCAACAACTAACCAATTTTTGAATTTGTGTGATAAGAAACCTAAGCATTTTTTTGATTTACAGAAAGATGCAGTTGGGATTTATATTGATTCATCTAACGATGTTAAAATATTAATTCTCCAACGTCGTAATGATGATGTTGTACCGCGTGTGTACTCTCGGAACACATGTGAATGGAAAACTCTAACTTTCTTGAAAGGACCGGATTACGGTTCAAGTTTATATTGGTTGTCTTCCGGAACTTTATGCAATAATGTTTTATATTTTTCATCTCCACACTATTGGACGTCTGCTAAAAGTTATACGATTGCTTTTCATGTGGATTCTGAAACTTTCTCGAAGGTTTCCATACCACAATGTATTGATGTTATTGGTCGTCAAACCAGTTTTTTCAAAATCCGCAACACACTTCATATGTTTATTGTTGGAAACACCCCTGAAAAAAATGTGAAGCTATTTAAATTTGAAGACGAACTATGGTCAGAAGTGTCGTCTTTTAGAAACGTAAATTCAATTTCATTTGATTCATGGCGTAACAAATTAGCTGAGAACAAAGGTGACACTTGGTCTTTTGAGATCGATCGCTGTGGTATTATTGAGATACAAATTGGACTGAAAGATTTTCAATACTTACAACAAGCTGAGGCCTTTCGAGGACTATACAAAGTAGCATCGTTTGAAGAGACCGTTGTCTCACCTATTTAGTATTAATGAGTTGATGTTACCGATATTATTTTGATTTACTATCGATATTAACACTTTATTAAAGTGTCGTATTTCCAATTTCCAAATCATTATAAAATAAAAGATTTAAATATTTAGTCATTTCATGATTGTATTTAATGTTTTTTTTGTTAATTCTGTATTTATGATTTAAATATTTAGCAATCCGAACGAACCTATAATAAAGATTAAGAAGATAACATGTATTGGTGTGTGTTATATTACATTTGTAGTACCTCTTTACTTCCAACTTATATAAGCAATCCGAATCACATATAAACAACCACAACTTACTTTCTAAATATATCTATTTAAACATTGATTATCAACAACTGTTTATACACAATACCAACTGTTAATTACATTATTAAATATGTTAAATACCTATGAAAAAAATAAAAGATTATATAAAGAATCCGATTCACATATAAACAACAACTTATTATTTAAATATATATACATACACATTCTTAATCAACAACCTTTTATAGACGATACCAACATTCCTTACATACAAAAGTATGGTTTTTTGGTTGATGATATAACACTAATTGTCTTTAAGGTTAACCACTGATTACATGTCCTAAACAAAAGTAAACATAACATCATAACGACTGATTACATGTCCAAAACAAAAGTGAACATAACATAAGTAGCATAAAAGAGTCGTGATTTCGAGTACGCAAAAACCTTCATCATTAGCTTATAAATTTACCTTTTCAACCTGCAGTAACTTCATCCACGTCTGATAAGATCAGCAGATTTTCCGTGCTTACAAATTTGAAATGCATTGTGTCACCCAAACGAAGCCCATTCTCTTTCATGTACATTGGCCAACCTTCAATTGAATACCTCACATTATCTTCATTCTTTTGCCGCCTAAGATTCATATCCATTGTTTTGCCCTTCATGTTCCTCACTTTTAACTCATGCACTTTTTTTTTGAATCCGACAATTCTTACAACATTAGCAGGCAATCTCTGCATGAATATAATAATTAACAATTAAATCAGCCTTTTGAATGTTATAGTCTTACTGTTTATCAATTAGTATTTTAAAAACATACCATTCTGTTATCTACCTTCTGTGTAAATTCATAGTTACCATCTTTATCAACAGAATTCTTCCTTGCAACATGTTTTTGTGCAACATCTAATATCTTCAATTCATTACCAGATGTCTTTCTAATGTCTTTTTCCTAATTATTACAGAAACAAATAATGTTTAAAATAAAATATGTATTATATATCTTAATTTGTTTCTGTTAATCATAAATAAATGTTGTTATACGTACCAACCGGCTGCGTGTTCTTTTTCCAACTGTTGAAACGGTTTGCATTTCCACATCTGTTCCGCATATCAGCTCCTTACTGTCGTCTGCCTTACAATATCCCTCATTTTGTTTTCCTTTTTTCTTAACCTGTTAACACAACTTCTTATGTTTAACATCAATAACCAAGAAGTAAAAAATAAATATGGCTAAACTTATTAAAATTACTACTCATGTATTATTATGATTCAAATTATTACAATTTTTTTGGTTGTTGGTTTATCTCTTCTCTCATAACACTCTTTGTTTCCACGTTCGAGACTTCTTCTCCACCAACCTTCTTATTAACCTCTTCTTTGTTACGACTTTCATTCATCTGTTTATGATACATTGATACTTAATAAAATCACAAAAGCTTATTCTAATGTATATTAATCTACATAAATGGAAGGTCAGTACCTCACACATAAACTGACCAATTGAATCATCATCTCCACAGAAAGCCTGTCATACAATAACATACGTAAGTAAGTCGGAATTTTTTACAAACTCTTATAATTTAGTATAAAATACTTACAAAGTCAACGTTTTTGTAGTTTGTGTCTTTAGGTATTTCCAGCACAGATTCATCATGACTTTCTTCTTTGATGTTAAGAACTAACTCAACTCCTCTACGATATATGTTTATCGCAAATGTGTCGTTGTCACTTTTCGTCAACAACAGTAAATCATCTTCTTCTATTCCAAGATCATGAAATAACTTCGGACAACCTTTTGTAAAAACATAATTATCAGTGATTTTTTCCGTCTCAACTTTCCAAGTATGACCTGCTACATTTATGTTATAACAGTCGTTCACTGGTACGTACGAGTAACATTTTGTGACATAAGTTTCTGGAAGCACCTGAAAAGTAATGTAATATATTAGTGATATATATTTATGTAAATCATTTATATTTCAAGAATGACAAAATAAATATTCATTAAGAAATAATAGTATACTTACTATTATCTTTAAAATGTTGTAACAATTGAATGTTACAAAAGATTCACCACATATGTTTTCAACGAAGCAACTTATTTCCATACTGTTGTCCTCCATTATCCTTAATCGCAATATCGTCCTTTTTGTCAATTCAAGATCCCTTACTACATTACTCCATCCGTCGGTTATAATGGATTCCCCACTTACACTTCTTAAAGAAACTGGCCAACTTCTACGACTTTCATGATTTATCATTACTTTTTTCCTTTGCCAATATTCTCCATATACATTCTTAACAAAATCAATTGGCAGCACCTGCGGTTAAATTTAGGTTTTACATAATTTGTAATAAAAGTTATATATATTATTTTGTAAGCTTTATACATACAAGTTTTAACGAGGATGGCTCTTATAAGATTGCAATGCATGAGTGACTCATTTTTTAAACCTGCATTATACCAACATATGTTATAAACATTTAGTGTTGAACTTTAATCGATACATATATGTTCATATGAATAAGAAAATAACCTCTTAAACAAATTTTCACACACATTTTGCTGATACAATGACTATATACAATATACAATGACTATATACAATATTCGTATAAACAAGACTAAAGCAACTTTTATCTGATCATTATATTTATATAGAATATTACAAATAATTAAATGTGTCAATTAATTTTTACCAAAAATTATCCTTTCATAGTGTTCAATATGAGTTAAATATAATCTTATATTGAATACAATTTCACAAAAAAAATTCTGGATCATAAATTTAAGATGATAATCATATCTATTCAATCATCCAAATCACACTATTAACTAACATTTTTTTTCATAACAGTATAATCAAAATCTATCAACCAGATCAAAGTATTAACCGAAATTATATACACTCAAACACATGCAATACATATAATCCTTCTTAAATACATATAACATACAGAACTTTCAATATAATAAAAACCTAACTCAGATTTCATGTCTAATTCTTCATTAATCGTTGGAAATAAACACAATTCGTGAGTATTTTGTAATACAGATGATAAATTTAGTTGGTAAATCAAAGTAACAATCTTCTTACAACTGATCGGAGATGAAGTCGGAAGTTACCTTTACTAATTCTTTGAACCGCCGTTTATGTTTCTTGAAGCTTGTGAGGAAGGATAGCTGATTTTGCAGAACTTGATATGATATATGTGTAATGATGATTTTTTATTTAAATGTTATCCTCATATATATTTTCCATAAATATTTATTAAAATAACAGTAAATTCGATGGTAATTTTTGGTAACCAATATTTACTTTTATATATTTTACTCAAACAATTTTTATAGCTATTTTTTTGTTTACTTTAGGATATAAATTTGTTATTAGATGTTTAATATTTTAACAACTAATTGTAAATCTATTTACAAGTATAGTAATGAACAACTGATTGTTTTTTCAATTGGTCTAAAACGAATTCGAAGTTATTTATTACGAAACTCCAGCAACCATAAGTGTTAGAGTAACAGATTTTCAATTTATATTGAACATCCGAAAATCATATTTCTTACATACACATCATCGAACCCCTTTTTTTACATTTGTAGTACGATGAATTTGTTTTTTTTTATATTTTAAATTCTAATTTATATGATAACAACGTATTTTGTTTTGAAAAAGTAAGAAACATAGCATTAGGCATCATTGATCATAATATTCTTAGGTACTAAGTTTACCTTTATGTAGATTAAAATACATCATAATATTCGAACGAACCTGTAATAAAGTATTTACGTGTCAAAGTATAATTTATTTGTTGTTTAGCCACCCGTGTATTACACGGGTACTTAGACTAGTATATATATATATATATATATATATATATATTTTTTTCCAAGTTGGACTCGAAAATATATTATTTTTGGAACTCACAAGAGAATACAAATATTTTTGCCAACGAAAAATTATAAGTGATTTTTCCAAGTAATATTCCTTAAAATATATATTTTGGAAATATATATTGGATTTTTTAAAGGGAATATTCCGGAATAACTAATATGAAATTTAGTATAAGGATACTTAACGAATACAATGAAAATACGTATTCTCATACGTATAAACACACACCGGAATACGACCCCAAAACATGGCAAAAATATACATGTATAAGAAACCCCCATCCTTGGGAAGGAAATACAAGTATAAATACTCGGGAAGTATTATTACAGTAATATTGTTTAACGATTATTCCAAAATTTATAAATATAATTTAAGTTAAAATATTAATTATTTTAACAAATAATTATGTAACTTGGAATAATACCGAAGACACAAAAGAAACATAACTCAAGGACATTAATACTAAGTCAAGGCACGGCCCGTTCGTCTAATAGACATTAGTACGTTGTAGGTAGTCGTGTTCACCGAAGAAGCTAGAGTTACGATTGCTGAAGACGCAAGACTGTGAGTTCATGTCCCCATTTTCTTTTAACTGTTTTCGTTTTACAACTTCGGGGGTGAAGTACATGTTACAAATGATTACGATTACAAACGATTTACAAATGAAATGAACTGCTAGATCATGTGAAAGGGTACGCGTTATCTTAAGACCATTAATCCTTTAGAAGGACCGAGGGGCATGAGTGATAGATCTATTTGGGTGTTGCGAGCCCCACCCATGAGTCCGCGAGTTGTCTCATGTGGTGACTATGTCGTTCCAGTCGGGAGACCCGGTGCGAAATACGCAAAGGATTGAGCCTTCCTACACTGGTTCACACATGTTAATGTATTAGCTACACATTAATTGATATGTTCATTTTCACATACATACTTTCAATGATTACAAAGGTTATTCATACTCACAAACAAACACATGAACTCGCTCAACTTTTGTTGATGTTTTTCAAACTACATGTATTTCGGGAATTAAAGGTGGATCTGGCGGGATTTCGAAATTTTCAAGTGTTGTAAGAATAAAAGATGTCATCCATGGTCTTGAGGTTTGGTTTGGGTGTCCTATCCTGGACAAGACACCACTCCCAAATCTTGGTTTTTATTTAGAGTCAGTTGATGAGTCCTTGTGAACTCTTAAACAATTCGCATGGTTTGTAAAACTTGAATTTGGAGTCTTGTTTAAACAATGATGTTTGTGATGTTTTCAAATCTATTTACTGGATGACGATCTATGGTTTTATCATATAGTTGTTGTTATGATTGAATGCAATGGTATTAAGAAAGTCACACCATAATCACGCTTCCTCAATATTCAGGGTGTGACACAAACAGTTGTGGGAAGCGTTGAAAAAGAAGTGTACGGGTGGTGAAGAAATTGTGAAGAACAAGAAGTCTTTGCTTAAGAAGGAATTCGATCTGTTTGTTTATTTGAAGGGCGATAATGTTCGCCAGATGATCGAAAGATTTTGTTACTTGAAGGTAGAGCTGGAAAGGTTCAGGATAAAGAAAGATCAGGATGAAATCATCTAGAAACTGTTCGAGGCACTACCAAGCAAACAAGACTGGCAATACTATCCATTAGTTCTGAAAAATACTAAACCGATGAATGAAATGACTCTAAACTGGTTAATCGAGAAATTTGAGGATCACGAATTAGAAATCAGAAAACACAAATAAAATGAATAATGTCAGTTATCAACAAAATGTAAACCTGTACTACCGTGGTAGCATGCTTTCGAACAACCCGTTGTCACACCCTGACTTTTGCGGAAGCGTGATTATGGTGTGACTGTCTTAATACCATTGTATTCAATCATAACAACAACTATATGATAAAATCATAGATTCATCATCCATTGAACAAGTTTAAAACATTACATCATCATCATCTTGAAACATAGACTTAAAATCCGAGTTACAAACCATATGAATTGTTTAGAGTTCCATAAGAACTCATCAAAAGAATTTAGTTAAAACCAGGTTTTAAAAGATGTGTCTCGTCCAGGATAAGACACACTAACCAAACTCTACGACAGGGATGACATCTTTTATTCTCAACATGCCTTGAAACTCCAACGCCAGCCCGATCCATACTTAATTTCCTAAAATACATGTAGTTTGAAAACATCAACAAAAGTTGAGCGAGTTCATGTGTGTATTTGTGAATAAACCTTTGAAGCATTTGTAAGTATGTTTGTATGTACTTGAAATCCCGATATGAAAGCAACAAGGAAACAGATCGATTAATGTGTAGCTAATACATTAATCTACGTGACATGGTGCAGGAAGACTCAAACCTAGCAGACTTTGTACCGGGCCTCCGGCTGTAAGACATAGTCACCACATGGCCCATTCGGCGGACTCATGGATGGGACTCGCTACACCCAAATAGATCTATCACTCATGCCCCTCGGTCCTAACAAGAGGATTGATGGTCTTAAGTATGCGCTTACCCACTCACATGATCTATGGTACTTTCCTAGGCTAACCATACCAATTGTATTTGTCTGTAAGCATTTTGTATTCATTTGAAACATGTAATTCACCCCCAAAATTAATAAACAAAACAATTTAAAGAAAATGGGGACATGAACTCATAGTTTTGCGTTCTTCGAATCCGCCTGTAACTCAAAGTGTCCTCGGGTGTACACGACTACCTACAATGTACTATGTCTATTAGACGGACGGGTCGTGCCTTGTCTTAGTATTAATGCTTTCGAGTTACGTTTCTTTTATGTCTTCAATATTATTCCAAGTTATAATTACTTGTTAAAATAATAAATATTTTAACTTTAATTTATATTTAATTTTGGAATAATTTATTAAAACAATATTTTTGTACTAATACTTCTCAAGTATTTATACTTGTATTTCCTTCCCAAGGATGGGGGTGTCTTATACATTTATATCCGTATTCTTGTATTTGTATTTCTTGCCATGTATCGGTGTCGTATTCCGAGAATACGTAGTTTCTTGTAATCGTTAAGTATTCTTATACTTAATTTTGTATTAAACTTCCCGGAATATTATTTCTAATAAAAGTCCACCAATATATATACATTCTCCAATATATATATATATATACATATATATATATATCTAAGAATTATTGCTTAAAAAAATTATTTATAATTTTTCATTTTGGCAAAAAATATTTGTAGTTTTAAAACAATGTATTCTCAAGTCTCACTTAGAAAATATAAACTTATTTTTATCCAAAATAATGTATTTCAAGTTTATCCAAGAAAATATATATTTTTCCTAAAAATCATATATCTTCTAAAAATTCCAAGAAAATATACACTTAGCACAAAAATTGGTGATAAAATATATATATTTTTCTCACAAATATACATACTTAATATCCATTTTTATTCTTGAAGAAATCCTCATTTCTTAACACAAAAGTTGAGGAAACCTTGGTAAATGTTTTTAGACACATTTTTAGGGAATAAGTTTCTCAAAAACTTATACTTTCCTAAGTGTCAAAATTTATAAAAATTTTGGCAGAGTTTCCCCTAAAAATGGAGGTTTCCCATGTTTTCAAAACATGTGTTTATTTTCTTTTAAAACATCATCAACAATCAACAACATACCATCTTTATTTACCAAACTAGTCAAAAACAAGCATAAACTATAAACTTATGAACTTGAAAGTTTATAAAAGTATGTAGTAACTTACTAGCATACTTTGTAAGTCTTGTTACCTTCAAAAGTGTGATTAGTTTCTTAAAACTCCATTTTTAAAGAGCTTGATTATTCACAACTTCTAGTCATAATTTCTAAAAATATTTCTTTGTGAAATTTTCTTATTACACAAGTGTTTCTACACTTGTTTATCCACTAAAAATGTGTTAGGTTTATGTAAGATCCAAGTTTTAACGAAACTCACACTTTTCACTTGGTCCTTTTGAAAAAAAAAAAACACTCATGGATCTTTAGATCTACAATATTAGAACTTACTTTGATCTTTATTTTTCAAGAAAACACCTATTTATTCAAGTTCATAGTTTATGTGTGGATGATTCCATCATCCACAACATTCTTGCTTTCTCATCTTGCTAGTTCATGTTTTTAAACATGATCTAGTAAGACCATATGATAATCCATATCATTTCTATTAGCAAACAACATTCAACAAACATCATAACACAAGAATAACATGATTTCATCACCATTTTAACCATACTTCATCACTAGTTAGTTTATGTTCCAAAACTTTGTTTATGGTTCTTTAGAGTTCTTATCTTTTTTATCTTTAAACATCATTAACCACTTAAATAACATGAAACATGCAAGGATCTAAGTGCTTACCACTAGCACAAGGCTAGGGAAGTTCAGGTGCGTAAAAGTGATGGATAAAAGAAAACGAGAGAGGTCCTTGAGCTTCCGAATACACCGAGCCCACCTGTATGATCTCTTACACCTTTGGATGCCTTTAGATTGCTTGGAAAAGCTTGATTGAAGATGATGGTGGGTGTGGTTGGGGTCGGCCGAACACAAGGAAGAGGAGGGAGAAAAGAGTGAGTTTTTGGAAGTGTGTTGTGAATGAGATGCCATAGACTCTTGTGCCTTCTTATAAACCCAATTTCACCATTAACCATTGTGTAATGTGCTACTAATTAACCAACGCCATCAATTAAAATAATCAAGAAATCAAAGGGTGGGTCACCCTTTGTGACCGTCGCCCAAGGGGGGGGGGGTATGGGGTTGGTTTTCAAATGGATGGTTACAATCTAGTTAGAAAAACAAGTGTCTAGTTAATGGTTATGGTGTGTTATATAATATAAGGTGTGTTAGGGTGTTCGGGGACCCTAACTAGCTCAGAAAAATAAAAACAATGCTTCTAGCATTATTTTGGTGTTCCGGGTAATGTCCGGTTGTTCGGTTAAATACCGGTTCGTTAAAGTGCTAAATTGCACCGTTTAGTGTCTTTCAAGTATCTTTTTGTGACACTTTTAATTCCCAACACTTGGGGAAGTATTCTGGATAATAAAACGTAAATTCTGCATGATATTTATATGTTTAAAAGCTGATTTGTGCTGAATTTAATAAAATTCTGCACTTAAAATGCGTTCCGGGTGCTTTTAGTGCGTATTTTAGCTTCCGGATGGTATATATGTAAACCATTGTGTGTAATCTTGGGTTTTAAATGTATTATTGTCGTTGGACCTACACCTAGGCCCTAATTCTTTTGTCTGACTGCTTTCTGCAGTTCTGTTGACATACTGTGTCTTACCGGTGAGTTTACTAGTATTTCTGACGCAACGCTATCATAAAGTAATTCTTGTAGTATAAAATGTGCCTGAATTTGCTTGTATGGAAATCAGAAATTTATTTTTCTGGTAAACTAGATCATGCACAGTCATTAAAGCACAGATTACTGTTTATTTAGTGTACGGAATGTACGGAAAAGTGACGGTTGTCACATCACCCACCTCATCCCAACAGAGAGGAGAACGACATTTTTCGTCCATACAATGCTTCGAACGGAGCTGCCTGGATGCTGGTATGGTAGATATTGTTATAAGAAAACTCTATCAAAGGCAAGTGTTTCTCCCAACCTTTACCAAAATCAATCACACATGCCCGCAACATGTCTTCAAGTGTTTGGATGGTTCGTTAACTTTGACCATCCGTCTATGGGTGATAAGTAGTACTCATGTCGAGACATGAGCCAAACGATTTGTGCATCGACTGCCACAAATCTGAAATGAAACGCGGGTCACGATCTGAAATAATAGAGGTTAGCACCCCGTGCCTAGAAACCACTTCCCCTAGATAAACAGCAGCAAGTTATGAGAACTTATCAGTTTCCTTGATTGCTAAGAAGTAGGCTGACTTCGTGAGGCGATCAACGATCACCCAAATGGTATCGTTTCCGTTTTGAGTTTTTGGCAAACTAGTGATGAAATCCATGGCAATTTGATCCCATTTCCACATGGGTATCTCCGGTTGCTGAAGCAATCCAGACGGTTTCTGGTATTCCACGTTGACTTTGGCACAAGTCAGACATTTGCTTACATACGTCGTGATGTGGGCTTTCATCTTCGGCCACCAATACAAAACTCTTAGATCCTGATACATCTTGTCAGAACCTGGGTGAACAGAGTAGCGGGATTTGTGTGCTTTGTCCATCACAATCTCTCTAAGGTTTCCATACAAAGGAACCCATATCCGTTCCATAAATAATGAATACCGTCAGATCTTTCTACAAGCCGTTTCTCCATGCCCCGCAAGTACTCTGCTTTAAGGTTTTCTTCTTTCAGTGCTTCAGTTTAAGCAGAGCGGATCTGGTCAGGGAGGTTTGAGTGAATAGTGAGCTATAAGGCTCGTACACGTTTAGGTTTTGTGTAATACCCCGAACCTTAATGTACTGGTTATAAACGTCTGAAATATGTAATTTATATTTCATATATTGTTAAATGAGTAAGATGATGTGACAACTCGAGTTTTCAAGATTCCATCTTCGCATTAATTGTACGTTAATTGTTTAGTTGTTTGCTTACACGACTTGTTCGACTTGTTTGTCTTGTAACTGTACATGTTTGATATATGTTGAGACGTTATGTGACTATTGTGTTATGCGTTTAGTGTTATAAAATTGTGATTGGTTTAACTTGATGACACTTAGGGTTTTACACTAGTAAGCTCGACGAAACATCAAGAGTTTCGCCATTAACAATTTCGACGAAACAAAGGAGAGTTTCGTCATAACTCTCATGACGAAACATGGGGTTTCGTCGGCCCAATTCACCGCGAAGCCCAGCAAAGGCCCAGCTCGCATACGCGATTATATAACAATATAGGGTAGCACAAGGACACGTATTTGGTTGATTTGCAAACCCTAGCTTCCTCTCCCTCTCTGTTAACCGACGACAACCATCACTATCATCCTTGGAAACTTTCAAGTCCTTCGTTCTAATCCCTATACCTTTTGGTTAGTTATTTGCTAATATCAAATTGCTTATGAATTTATTATGTATATCGCGATGATCCACGAATGTATGACTCGTATGCTTGCTTGTTAACAGTTCGATATAGAATAGGGTTTAATGGTTATAGATAGTGACGAATGTTTTGTGATCATGACGATTTGATTATAATGATTGATTAGGGTTTCTTGTTATTGTTGATCCGAATAGGATGTTGATCGATGAGATAGGGTGTTGATATTGATGAATCCGTGAATTTGTTCTCATGTAATGGCCATCGTATATGTTAGATCGTTTAAGATTAATGCATGATTCTGTTGTGATTGAATGATGGTTACAAACTGATTGTTTTGATGATCGGCGATTAGGGTTTCTGTGATTTTTGTAACTCTTATGTTTGCGATGAAACCTAGGCATCGACGAAACGCATGATGACGAAACGGGTGAGTTACGTCGAAGGGATGCACGACGAAACCGGGGGGGATACGTCAAAGGAAACACGACGAAACTTTGGGAGTTTCGTCGATATTGGATCATGAAGAAACTGGGGGGAGTTTCGTCGAGTAGGTTAATAGGCACAGTAAGATTAATGACTCTGATAACTTATTAACTCTATTAGCTTATTAACTCTGTTAAGAATGTTAATTCTGTTGAGTTATTAACTCCGTTAAAATATGTTAACTCTATTAAGCAGGATAACTTAGTTAAGGAACTCGCATGTAACTTGGAACCATGTATGGTTTGACTAACTGTTTATGTGATACATGATGATAACTGCCAAACACACCCTGTGATATTGATTGCATGTGAAACCTTACAAACAAAAACTGATTTTGTATACGTGCGTACTATAGGCCTTGACTGATTATTTGTGAGCACATAGTTTAGCATACCGAGCAAACCAAGGTGAGTTCACACTTCTAAGGCATGGGATTCCTGGTGGGTTGGGAATGGGATTGAATAACTACTCATACTTTCAACACTACTAGACTACTTATCACCGTCCTCGGATTGGGAAGGACACATGTGCTAAAACCTACATAAAACCTACGTACTACTGTCCTCGGATTGGGAAGGACACCAGCACTAAACCTATGTAAAACCTACGTACCACCGTCCTCGGATTGGGAAGGACGCCAGTGCAAAACCTACGTATTTTCTTACGTACCTCCGTCCTCGGATTGGGAAGGACACCTTTATATACAACTAGTCTAGTAAATTACAACATGGTAAGCCCCCACTAAATATCGTGAAAAGGTTTGGGAAACAAGGACACCGGTTAACACATGGTTATGAAACAAACTTACGAATTCTGAAACTTTGTTGTTGACTCGTTGTTACATGCATTGCAGGTTGTTAGGTATTCTTGGAGCTTGCACAGGGAGGCGCGATCGTTGTTGGACATGGACAGTGTGTACCATGTTAAAACATTTACATTATTTCAAACTTAACACTTATGTTTGGGTTTTACGTTTATGCTTCCGCTGAACACTTTAACTATGCTTTTGATTTGAACACCTTTCATATTGTGTGGTTGAACTTTATTTATTACTTACAGTGTTCAATATGATTGGTGGCTTGATCCTGGTCAGTCACGCCTCCAAGCGGTGATACTTCGCATGTGGATTTTGGGAGTGTGACAGATTGGTATCAGAGCCATTGGTTATAGTGAACTTGGTTTTAAAAAAGGGAAAAAGCTTTTTGGTAAATCCAGACTATAACCTGTACAGTGCTCAACGATCCACAACGACGCTTCACTCCACGTGCAAGGCTCAACACTATAGGTGATATGGTTTATGTTTATATTGCCTACTTGCTAGTTACATAGAACATTGTTTATGGTATGCTTAGATGAACGTAACAACTATTGTTTGAAACCACATGTGTGCTTACTCTCTTCTGTCATCGCACTTTCGCGAACTTTTCTCACTTATGTTTCCTTTGATATGAAGATCATGAGTGGACGCGTTAACCTAACTCAAGCCCAGTCGACGAATTTGATCAACGAACAAGTTGCTGCAACACTCGCGGTTGCCCAGGCAGGAGGTCGACACGCTCAGCCTCCTGTGTGTACTTTCAAAACCTTTATGGATTGCCGACCTACTACTTTCAACGGAACTGAAGGAGCTGTAGGCCTCCTCCACTGGTTCGAGAAGCTCGAGTCTGTTTTCGAGATGTGTGAATGCCCTGAGGGTCGTAGGGTGAAGTATGCTACTGATACTCTCGAAGGCATAGCGCTCACGTGGTGGAACGCTCAGGTTCAAATGTTGGGGATAGTTGCTGCTAATGCCACCCCATGGAACGACTTCAAGGAACTGATCAAGCGAGAATACTGTAATCGTGATGACATCCACAAGCTGGAAGTGGAGTTCTTTAACCTGAAGATGACAGGGTCAGAGATAGAGGCGTATACGAAGCGATCCAACGAACTGGCAGTGTTATGTCCAACTATGGTGGATCCTCCCATCAAGCGCATCGAGCTGTACCTCAAATGCTTAGTACCAGAGATTCAAAGCCATGTGACTTCTGCTAACCTTGCTACCATCCAGGATGTTACTCGTCTTGCTCATCGTCTCACAGACCAGGCAGTGGAACAGAACAAGTTGCCTAAGCGTATAGGTGCAACTGCTACTACTACTTCTGCCATTCCCAGTGACAACAAACGAAAATGGGATGGAGCCTCTAGCAAGGGTTCGACTATAGTTCAGTCCCAGGCGCAGCAGCGAAAGATTGATGACTACCAGAGTCCTGGTCAGCAATCTTCCGATAGTCAAGGGCAGGGTGGATATCGAGGAAACCACCCAAAGTGCAACAAATGCAACAGGCACCACAGTGGTCAGTGCAACAAGGGACGTTGTCAGAGGTGTCTTAAGATGGGTCATGAAGCCAAGGATTGCAGGAGCTCACGGCCTGCAAATCAAAATCGTCAGCAGCAACAGGAAGCACCTCAGAATCAGCAACAGCAACAGGGGATGCTTTCAGTGTGGCGCTGAAGGTCACTTCAAGAGACACTGCCCGTAGTTAAATCAGAATCAGAATCAGAACCACAACCAAGGAAACGGGAACAATAATGGGGGTAACAATGGGGGAAACAATGACGGCAACGGTGCCAGGGGTCGAGTGTTCGTGCTGGGTCAGGGTGACGCAAGGAATGATCCTAACGTAGTGATGGGTAAGTTCCTTCTCGACGACTTTTATGTTACTGTCTTGTTTGATCCGGGTGCCGATACCAGTTATGTGTCTTTAAAAGTTAGTCAAATGCTCAAGTGCACACCAACACTTATGAACACCAAGCACATAGTAGAATTAGCAAATGGTAAAAGCCTAGAGGCCACGCATATAATTAAGGGTTGTAATCTCGTTTTAGCGGGACAGACCTTCTCCATCAATCTTATTCCTATAGTTCTGGGTAGTTTCGACATCGTCATTGGGATGGATTGGTTATCCCAACAACAAGCAGAGATCATGTGTAAGGAAAAGATTATTCGTATTCCCCGTTCTGGTAAAGACTCTCTCAAAATTCAAGGCGACAAGAGTGGTGCTGTGGTGGGCATCATCTCCTTTCTCAAGGCCCAGAAGTGTTTGCGAATGGGCCACACTGCTATTTTAGCACTTGTTGCTGACGCATCATCAAAAGAGATAAGAATTGAGGATATTCCAGTAGTACGTGATTTTCCTCAAGTGTTCCCTGAAGATTTACCTGGGCTACCGCCTCATCGCCAGGTCGAATTCCAAATCGAGCTAGCTCCTGGAGCAGCGCCCATAGCTCGAGAACCTTATCGCTTAGCTCCAACCGAACTGGAAGAACTGTCCAAACAATTACAAGAACTCTTGGATAAGGGTTTCATTCGTCCTAGCTCTTCGCCTTGGGGGAGCTCTAGTATTATTTGTGAAGAAGAAAGACGGTACTTTCAGAATGTGTATTGACTACCGCGAACTCAACAAGGTGACTGTAAAGAATCGCTATCCACTTCCGCGTATTGATGACTTGTTCGATCTGCTACAAGGGTCGAGCTACTACTCGAAGATTTATCTGAGATCAGGCTACCATCAGCTGCGAGTCCGAGACGAGGATATCTCCAAAACAGCATTCAAAACTCGCTACGACCACTACGCGTTTCTGGTCATGCCATTCGGGTTAACAAACGCACCTGCGGTTTTCATGGATCTTATGAACCGAGTGTGCAAACCATACTTGGATAAGTTCGTTATCGTATTTATTGACGACATCCTGATCTACTCTAAGAGTCAGGAGGAGCATGAGCATCACCTACGACTTATTTTGGAACTACTTCGAACAGAGCAGTTGTACGCTAAGTTTTCAAAATGCGACTTTTGGCTTCGTGAGGTCCACTTTCTAGGCCACGTGGTAAACAAGGATGGGATACACATTGATCCATCCAATGTAGACTCGATCAAGAACTGGCCTGCACCCCGTACACCAACAGAAATCCGCCAATTCTTGGGTTTGGCGGGTTACTATAGAAGGTTCATCAAGGATTTCTCCAAGATTGCACAACCCCTCACCTCACTAACTCAGAAAGGCGTTATCTATCATTGGGGTAATGTACAGGAATCAGCATTTCGGCACTTAAAGGATAGACTTTGTAGCGCACCTATTCTTTCATTGCCAGAGGGCACAGACGATTTTGTGGTTTATTGCGACGCGTCAATTCAGGGTCTTGGTTGTGTATTGATGCAACAGGATGAAGTCATTGCTTACGCCTCGCGCCAACTTAAGATTCACGAAAGGAATTACACTACACATGATTTGGAGCTGGGAGCTGTAGTTTTTGCACTTAAGATATGGAGAGATTACTTGTACGGTACCAAGTGCACCATCTACACCGATCACAGGAGTCTCGAGCATATCTTCAAACAGAAGGAATTAAACATGCGACAACGTCGATGGGTCAAGCTATTGAATGATTACGAATGTGCCATCAAGTACCATCCGGGCAAAGCCAATGTTGTGGCCGACGCCCTCAGTCGAAAGGATACTACACCTAAGCGTGTGCGAGCATTACAACTCACCATTCAATCTAGTCTTCCTTCCCAGATACGAGATGCGCAGGCAGAAGCATTGAAACCAGAAAACGTCAGGGCTGAAGCCCTACGCGGCTCAAGGCAACGGTTAGAACAAAAGGAAGATGGCGCCTACTACGTAACAGGATGCATCTCGGTCCCACTCTATGGCAATTTACGAGAACTTGTAATGGATGAAGCACATAAGTCTTGTTACTCGGTACATCCTGGTTCGGATAAGATGTACCATGATCTCAGAACTACATATTGGTGGCCTAGCATGAAAGCTCACATAGCAACATACGTTAGCAAGTGTTTGACTTGTGCGAGAGTCAAGACTGAATATCAAAAACCCTCGGGCCTACTCCAACAACCAGAAATACCACAATGGAAATGGGAGCAAATTTCCATGGATTTCGTTACTGGCCTGCCTAGATCTCAACGTGGAAATGATACTATTTGGGTGATCGTGGATCGACTCACAAAGTCTGCACACTTTTTGGCTATCAAAGAAACGGATAAGTTCTCCACCTTAGCAGACGTTTACTTAAAGGAAGTGGTTTCGAGGCACGGGGTGCTAACCTCTATTATTTCCGATCATGATGCACGTTTTACTTCTGAATTGTGGCAAGCTATGCACAAGTCCTTTGGCTCACGTTTAGACATGAGCACAGCCTATCACCCGCAAACAGATGGGCAGTCTGAACGCACCATCCAAACCCTTGAAGACATGCTTTGTGCATGTGTAATCGATTTTGGCAACGGCTGGGAAAAACATCTCCCATTGGTGGAGTTTTCGTATAACAACAGTTACCACACTAGCATCCAAGCCGCTCCGTTTGAGGCACTCTATGGGCGTAAGTGCCGATCACCTCTTTGTTGGGCAGAAGTTGGCGACAGCCAACTCACTGGCCCAGAACTCGTAGTCGATGCTACAGAAAGGATTACCCAGATACGACAATGCATGGCGGCAGCTTATGACCATTAGAAAAGCTACGCTGATAAGCGTAGGAAACCTCTAGAATTTCAGGTCGGGGACCGGGTTCTACTTAAAGTCTCACCCTGGAAGGGTGTGGTTCGCTTTGGAAAAAGGGGCGAACTCAATCCACGTTATGTCGAACCGTTCGAAATCATTAAGCAGATAGGCAAGGTGGCCTACAAACTAAACCTACCCGCAAAACTCAGTGCAGTTCACAACGGTTTTCACGTGTCGAATCTGAAGAAGTGCCTGTCAGATGAGACCCTCATAGTTCCTTTGAAGGAGCTCACGATCGACGATCAGTTCCGATTCATCGAGGAACCAGTTGAAATCACAGACCGAGACGTTAAGGTTCTCAAGCACACCAGAATACCTCTTGTTCGAGTTCGTTGGAACTCCCGTCGTGGCCCACAGTTTACCTGGGAACGAGAAGACCAAATGAAACTTAAGTATCCCCAGTTGTTCGAGAACAATGCAACTACTACTGTGGCTGAAGCTACTACGGAATTTCGGGACGAAATTCCAAATCAACGGGGAGATGATGTGACACCCCAGGAAAACCAGTAAACCACGCAACCTAACTAGCTTCCTCAGTAACCGCATGCTAAATTTCAGGATGAAATTTCTTTCAAGTTGGGGATAATGTGACAACTCGAGTTTTCAAGATTCCATCTTCGCATTAATTGTACGTTAATTGTTTAGTTGTTTGCTTACACGACTTGTTCGACTTGTTTGTCTTGTAACTGTACATGTTTGATATATGTTGAGACGTTATGTGACTATTGTGTTATGCGTTTAGTGTTATAAACTTGTGATTGGTTTAACTTGATGACACTTAGGGTTTTACACTAGTAAGCTCGACGAAACATCAAGAGTTTCTCCATTAACCATTTCGACGAAACAAAGGAGAGTTTCGTCATAACTCTCACGACGAAACATGGGGTTTCGTCGGCCCAATTAACCGTGAAGCCCAGTAAAGGCCCAGCTCGCATACGCGATTATATAACAATATAGGGTAGCACAAGGACACGTATTTGGCTGATTTGCAATCCCTAGCTTCCTCTCCCTCTCTGTTAACCGACGGCAACCATCACTATCATCCTTGGAAACTTTCAAGTCCTTCGTTCTAATCCCTATACCTTTCGGTTAGTTATTTGCTAATATCTAATTGCTTATGAATTTATTATGTATATCGCGATGATCCATGAATGTATGACTCATATGCTTGCTTGTTAACAGTTCAATATAGAATAGGGTTTAATGGTTATTGATAGTGACGAATGTTTTGTGATCACGACGATTTGATTATAATGATTGATTAGGGTTTCTTGTTATTGTTGATCCGAATAGGATGTTGATCGATGAGATAGGGTGTTGATATTGATGAATCCGTGAATTTGTTCTAATGTAATGGCCATCGTATATGTTAGATCGTTTAAGATTAATGCATGATTCTGTTGTGATTGAATGATGGTTACAAACTTATTGTTTTGATGGTCGGCGATTAGGGTTTCTGTGATTTTTGTAACTGTTATGTTTGCGATGAAACCTAGGCATCGACGAAATGCATGATGACGAAACGGGTGAGTTACGTCGAAGGGATGCACGACGAAACCGGGGGTGGTTAAGTCAAAGGAAACACGACGAAACTTTGGGAGTTTCGTCGATATTGGATCATGACGAAACAGGGGGGAGTTTCGTCGAGTAGGTTAACAGGCACAGTAAGATTAATAACTCTGTTAACTTATTAACTCTATTAGCTTATTAACTCTGTTAACCATGTTAATTCTGTTGAGTTATTAACTCCGTTAAAATATGTTAACTCTATTAAGCAAGATAACTTAGTTAAGGAACTCGCATGTAACTTGGAACCATGTATGGTTTGACTAACTGTTTATGTGATACATGATGATAACTGCCAAACACACCATGTGATATTGATTGCATGTGAAACCTTACAAACAAAAACTGATTTTGTATACATGCGTACTATATGCCTTGACTGATTATTTGTGAGCACATAGTTTAGCATACCGAGCAAACCAAGGTGAGTTCACACTTCTAAGGCATGGGATTCCCGGTGGGTTGGTAATGGGATTGAATAACTACTCCTACTTTCAACACTACTAGACTACTTATCACCGTCCTCGGATTGGGAAGGATGCATGTGCTAAAACCTATGTAAAACCTACGTACTATTGTCCTTGGATTGGGAAGGACGCCAGCACTAAACCTACGTAAAACCTACGTACCACCGTCCTCGGATTGGGAAGGACGCCAGCGCAAAACCTACGTATTTTCTTACGTACATCCGTCCTCGGATTGGGAAGGACACCTTTGGATACAACTAGTCTAGTAAATTACAACATGGGAAGCCCCACTAAATATCGTGAAAAGGTTTGGGAAACAAGGACACCGGTTAACACATGGTTATGAAACAAACTTACGAATTCTGAAAAGAACTTAATAACTGAACAATCAACTGTGAACTCGCTCAACTTTGTTGTTGACTCGTTGTTACATGCCTTGCAGGTCGTTAGGTATTCTTGGAGCTTGCACAGGGAGGCGCGATCGTTGTGGGACATGGACAGTGTGTATCATGTTAAAACATTTACATTATTTCAAACTTAACACTTATGTTTGGGTTTTACGTTTATGCTTCCGCTGAACACTTTAACTATGCTTTTGATTTGAACACCTTTCATATTGTGTGGTTGAACTTTATTTATTACTTACAGTGTTCAATATGATTGGTGGCTTGATCCTGGTCAGTCACGCCTCCAAGCGGTGATACTCCGCATGTGGATTTTGGGGGTGTGACAGATGATGGTGTGAAAGGTGAAATATCTTGACAAGCCTGGGCTAATATAGGAGACCGTTTAATATTAATAATTAAATATATTATTTTTGACCTTACTCCGTTTTTAATGAAACTTAGGTTAAAACGTAGATAAAAATATGCTCGTTCTAATGACATATTCGTCATTGTATAAAACGTCATATTTTAAAAGTTATACGAGAAAAACGAGTGAAGCAGCTGAATTAATATATATAAGCAAGCAAGCAAGCTAGCAGGTCAAGCAAGCAGGCATGTAGGCACGTCACTTGAATCCCACATCGACCCAGAAAGGGTTTTGAGGTGCTTGCTTGCTTCCTTTAAATAAGAGTCTCAGTAGTTTGTTTAGGTACCAGTTTCTTTAACGGGAATGCTCTAGTATAGAGAATCCTAAGTATACGATACCCCGTTGTGTGTTGTTAGTAGTCGTTTTTGGAGCGCGAGTAGGAGCAGGAGTAGGGAAACTCTACATCAACATGTCGTAGATAGTTTTAAGGTATGCTCTCGTTTACATCTATGTTTAGTTATTTATTATTTAATTTTAGTAGTTAATAGGAGTATTATTATTAGCATTAAGTATTATTATTAGTACTAATATTATTATTAGTAGTAATGTTAGTATTATTTTTAGGTACTAGGGTTATTGTCAGGGGTGGGTATTGGGTAGCCTAGCCTTAGTTAATCATAGACTGATCAACCATGCTTAAATAAGGCAGCACTAACCAATATCCAACCATGATAATGACTAGTTAGGTGTACCATTACCTAACCTAGGATTATGTAATTGTGTCAGGACCTTGAGACATAACCCCGACGTACTAGCGGCTGTTAAGCAATTGCTAATCATGTGAGTCATCATACTTGTCTTTTAAACTGTGATAGTATACTCGTCCATAACTGGTAATAAAGAGAATGCTGCAGTATGCATGTGTCAGTAGGGGTATATGGGATCCTATTATGCTTAATGAGGTGTGTCACTCTGGGAAGGGTAATAAGGTGTTGTACCCACAAGCACTTCGTGCTTATAAAGTCCAGCGACACACACTCATACCTATGTGATGGCCGTAGGGGGACACGGCTGGAGGACCAGTATGTCTCTTGTATGGTGGTTTGTGACAAGTCAAATGTGACCTATAAGGTTCAATGAGGCCCAACCTGACTATAATGTGGTCACATGCCCATATTGTGTATGCATATAATGTAAACTGTGGTCTGTCTTTATAAAAATTGTATAGTATGAGCTCACCAGTATATATCTGACGTTGTTTTGAGTATACTTATCTCAGGTAAGTCATGAGGAAAGCTATAGGAATTACTTGACAATTGTGGAGTTTTAGAAGATCAAGGAGTTCTTAGTTGCCAAAAGTTTGTAAATAAATAAAGTGTTGTACTCAGACTATTATAAGTTTTAATGAAAGTTTAGTTTTTTTCCGCTGTAAGTGTATCAATTGTGCATAATCACCCGGGTTACGGGGTGGGTGTTACATTTTGCCTCCTTTCGACTAAGGGCATCAGCTACAACGTTAGCTTTGCCGGGATGATACTTGATGGCACAATCGTAGTCATTTAAGACTTCCACCCAGCGACGCTGTCGCATGTTCAACTCTTTTTGGTCGAAGATATGCTGAAGGCTCTTGTGGTCGGTATAAATAGTGCATTTTGTACCGTACAGGTAATGCCTCCAGATTTTTAACGCAAATACCACGGCTCCCAACTCTAAGTCGTGAGTCGTGTAATTCTTCTCATGAACCTTCACTTGTCGAGAAGCGTAAACTATCACCTTCTCGCGTTGCATTGGCACACAACCGAGACCCTGAATAGAAGCGTCACAGTATACCACAAAATCTTCGGTACCCTCAGGTAAGGACAGAATTGGTGCACTGCAGAGTTTTTGTTTCAACAACTGGAAAACATCTTCATGTTTCGTTCCCCAAGAGTATACAACGCCTTTCTGTGTTTGCGAAGTAAGAGGTTGAATGATCTTTGAGAAGTCTTTGATAAATCTGCGATAGTACCCAGCGAGACCAAGAAATTTTCGCACCTCTGAAGGAGTCTTCGGTGTCGCCCAATTTCTGATAGCATCAATCTTAGCAGGATCCACGTGTATCCCCGATTCATTCACAATGTTGCCAAGGAAGTGTACCTCTCGAATCCAGAAGTTATACTTAGAGAATTACGCGTAGAGTTGCTCCTTCCTCAGGAGCTCCAAAATAAGACGCAAGTGTCGCTCGTGGTCCTCCTTGCTCTTAGATGTCATCGATAAACACAATGACGAAATCGTCGAGATACGGTTTGCACACACGGTTCATGAGGTCCATGAAAACCGCTGGTGAGTTCGTCAACCCAAATGGCATAACCAGAAACTCATAATGGCCATACCGCGTTCGAAAAGCTGTTTTTGGAACATCCTCCTCTCGAACTCTCATCTGATGATAGCCCGATCTTAAATCGATATTCGAGTAAAAACTTAACCCTTGTAACTGGTCAAACAGGTCGTCGATACCTGGTAAAGGATAGTGGTTCTTGACGGTCACCTTGTTGAGTTCTCGATAATCTATACACATGCGAAAGGACCCGTCTTTCTTCTTTACGAATAGAACTGGGTCGGATAAAGCCCCTATCCAATAGTTCCTGAAGTTGATTGGACAACTCTTGCAACTCTCCAGGTACAAGACGATATGGAGCACGAGCGATTGGGGCAGCTCCTGGTGTAAGATCAATCTGAAATTCCACTTGACCGTGAGGTGGTAAACCAGGAAGTTCCTCAGGAAACACATCAGAAAACTCACGAACAACTGGCAGGTCTTCGATCTTCCTCTCTTCAGGCTGGGGATCAGTAACAAGTGCTAAAATAGCAGGATACCACTTTCGTAGACACTTATGAGCTTTCATAGCTGAGATGATACCAACCATTTCACCATTGCGATGCCCTTGAACCTGTCACACCCCCAAAATCCACACGCGGAGTATCACCGCTTGGAGGCGTGACTGACCAGGATCAAGTCACCAATCATATTGAACATAAGAAGTAATAAGTAAAATTCAACCACACAATATGAAAGGTGTTTCAAATCAAAAACGTAGTTAAGTGTTTAGCGGAAGCATAATTGTAAAACCCAATGTAAGTATTAAGTACGAAATAAAGTGATGCTTTTAGCATGGCACACACTGCCATGTCCCACAACGACCGCGTCTCCCTGTGCAAGCTCCATGAGTACCTAAGGACCTGTAAGGCATGTAACAGAGAGTCAACAACAAAGTTGAGCGAGTTCACAGTTCGTTGTTTAGTTATAGTGTTCGTAAATTATATGTTTATTTCGTAAACCATGTACTGTATTAATCTGTATCGCGGTTCCCCGAACATGTGTGCGATGAATAGTGGGGGCTTCCCATGTGTATCGTATTAATCTGTATCGCGGTTCCCCGAACATGTTTGCGATGAATAGTGGGGGCTTCCCATGTTGTATGTTACTAGACTAGTCGTATCTGTACGTGCCCTTCTTGATCCAAGGACCGTAGCGAGTATGAGTGTATGTAGGTTTTACGTACGTGCCCTTCAATCCGAGGACAGTAGTAAGTATGAGTGTACGTAGGTTTTACATACGTGCCCTTCAATCCGAGGACAGTGAAAAGTAGTTTAATAGTAATGATAGTACGAGTAGTTATTCAATCCCATTCCCAACCCACCGGGAATCCCATGCCTTAGGAGTGTGAACTCAACTTGGTTTGCTCGGTAAGATTATTTACTCGTTTAACAGTTTGATCAACCACGCCCTAGAAGGGTTATAGATACAGTCAGTTACAACTAATTCATGTATTCCGGATTCACATCAAACATATATATTGCTCACGTAACGCACCCATGTACTTCGAATCATAACAGTTTATTCATCCAACTAGAGCAAACACACAATCGCTAGCATGTAACTGTTTAAACATGTCATATACTTGCACACATCATCTACTATAACACATTTCAAGTCCAAATATCAAACGTGTATGGCCCAAATATAAGACGTGCGTGTCACAATTTCTAACCAATCCAAAACATTTAAAGCCCAACCAAGATATATCATATGCGGCCCTGTGGATGTTGGGCCTGATAACATAAGTCCAGTCAAGTGGACCGACCCAGTGCGACCCGCAACTGAGTGTTGCCCGAAGTAACAAAAGATGCAATTCATATGTTACTCCCTATTTAACTACCATTCAGATCCAACCATAAGCTCATATCATGCGATGCCTACATGTGTTCACAACAATTATTATTTAATCACACATAATCAAAGTTCTAGCTTATCATCATAATGCCCATCTAACATATTATCACATGACCGGTTATATGCATGAAAATATTGTACTGACATCAACAATCATGACACCATGCAGACCCTATTCCCATGGTCATTAAGGTATCTAACTATACATCATGTGCACAGCCCCCATCTCATGTTTAAACATTAATGGCCCAATAGGATTCCTTTTTAGTTGCAATGTTGACAGATGCATTTAAATATGGTCGGCCATATAATTGATTCACAATCTTACTATATATTCCTGTTGTCCACTCGCAACCCTTATATTCAACAAGTTGAGTAATCATTATTATTCAACAAGCAATTGTCATCATGCATTATAACAATAACAACGTCGATTCAATACTAACCACTAATCATTAAATCAGATTGGTTTACTAGTATTCATACAAACAAGACTCTGTATCATGATTTACTTTCATATACATACAATAACAATATTAACAAGTATCACACAACCAAGATTAACCAGAACAATCAACTCTAAATTGGGATCAACTTACTAACCGAGGGTTCAAATTAAGCGTAAGGACGAAGGAGAGATGATGCTTTGACGAGGGCTCACAACCGTTGCCACCAAGGAGAAGGGGAGGGATCGTCGCTCACATAGAGGGGGTTTAGGGTTTCGCAACTTATGATATACGTACAATATAATGTGGGTGTGCTTGGGCTCACTTGGGCCGAAGCCCTTGTTGACGAAACCAACATCCACGAAACGCCATGTTTCGCCAAACATGGCAACAATGAAAAACTTATTATTATTATTATTATTATTATTATTATTATTATTTTGTCGAACATGGATATCTCTTTTGCGGCCCAATTAATGTGAAAGTAGCAGTCCACTAAAACCAATCGGTCCAATAAGCTTGTAAGTCTCATTTAGTTGTCAGCCTTTGAATCCAATTGCATGTGTTGTCAGGTTGTTATAATCATTCGGTCCATGTGACCTTCTTATAGATATTAGCCACTAATGCATCCCATGTGATTTAATAGCTTTGGCCCAATCAAAATTGACATTAAAGTTGTTTGTCGGACTTGGTTTAAACTAATCCTAAGTATTTTATAAATAACTACACATAAAATACTTCACTTATTCGAGCACAAGTCACAACACAACACAACCCGAATTATGAAGACAGGGTTGTAAATAAGTAACACGTAAAGGAAAGATCTTGAAATCCTGGGTTGTCACATTATCCCCAACTTGAAAGAAATTTCATCCCGAAATTTAGCACGTAGTTACTGAGGAAGCTAGTTGTGTTGTGTTGTTTCCTGGTTTTCCTGAGGTGTCACATCATCCCCCCGTTGGTTTGGAATTTCATCCCGAAATTCCGCAGTAGCTTCAGCCTCAGTAGTGGTTGCACTGTTTCCGAACAACTGGGGATACTTGAGTTTCATTTGATCTTCTCGTTCTCAGGTAAACTCTAGGCCACAACGGGAGTTCCAACGAACTCGAACAAGAGGTATTTTGGTGCGCTTGAGGACCTTAACATCCCGGTCTGTGATTTCAACTGGTTCCTCGATCAATCGCAACTGATCGTCGATAGTGAGCTCCTTCAAAGGAACTATGAGGGTCTCATCTGACAGACAATTCTTCAGATTTGACACATGAAAATCGTTGTGAACTGCACTGAGTTCTGCGGGCAGGTTTAGTTTGTAGGCCACTTTGCCTATTTTCTCTATGATTTCGAATGGTTCGACGTAACGCTGATTGAGTTTGCCCCTTTTTCCAAAACGAACCACACCCGTCCAGGGTGAAACTTTGAGTAGCACTCGATCCCCAACTTGGAACTCGAGTGGTTTCCTGCGCTTATCAGCGTAGCTTTTCTGACGGTCACGAGTTGCCGCCATGCGTTGTCGTATCTGAGCAATCCTTTCTGTAGTATCAACTACGAGTTCTGGACCTGTGATCTGACTATCACCCACCTCTGCCCAACAGAGAGGTGATCGGCATTTACGCCCGTACAATGCCTCAAATGGAGCGGCTTGAATGCTGGTGTGGTAACTATTGTTATACGAAAACTCCACTAACGGGAGATGTTTTTCCCAGCCATTGCCGAAATCGATTGCACATGCACGAAGCATGTCTTCTAGAGTTTGAATGGTGCGTTCAGACTGCCCATCTGTTTGCGGATGGTAAGTTGTGCTCATATCTAATCGTGAGCCAAAGGACTTGTGCATTGCTTGCCACAGTTCTGAAGTAAAACGTGCATCACGATCGGAAATAATAGAGTTGGGCACTCCGTGCCTCGAAACCACTTCCTTTAAGTAAACGTCTGCTAAAGTGGAGAACTTATCCGTTTCCTTGATAGCCAAGAAGTGTGCAGACTTTGTGAGTCGATCCACGATCACCCAAATAGTCTCGTTTCCACGTTGAGATCTAGGCAGGCCAGTAACGAAATCCATGGAAATTTGCTCCCATTTCCATTGTGGTATTTCTGGTTGTTGGAGTAGGCCCGATGGTTTCTGATATTGAGTTTTGACTCTCGCACAAGTCAAACATTTGCTGACGTAAGTTGCTATGTGGGCTTTCATGCTAGGCCACCAGTACATAGTCTTCAAGTCGTGGTACATCTTATCCGAACCAGGGTGTACCGAGTAACGAGACTTATGTGCTTTATCCATTACCAGTTCTCGTAGATTGCCATAGAGTGGGACCCAGATGCATCATGTTACGTAGTAGGCGCCGTCTTCCTTTTGTTCTAACCGTTGCCTTGAGCCGCGTAGGGCTTCAGCCTTGACGTTTTCTGGTTTCAATGCTTCTGCCTGAGCATCTCGTATCTGTGTAGGAAGACTAGACTGGATGGTAAGTTGTAATGCACGCACGCGTTTAGGGGTAGTATCTTTTCTACTGAGGGCGTCAGCCACAACATTGGCTTTGCCTAGATGGTACTTGATCGCGCATTCGTAATCGTTCAATAGTTCGACCCATCGACGTTGTCGCATGTTCAACTCTTTCTGCTTGAGGATATGCTCGAGACTCATGTGATCGGTGTAGATGGTGCACTTGGTACCGTACAGGTAATGTCTCCATATCTTGAGTGTGAAAACAACAGCTCCCAGCTCCAGATCGTGTGTAGTGTAATTTATTTCGTGAATCTTAAGTTGGCGCGATGCATAAGCAATGACTTTATCCCGTTGCATCAATACACAACCCAGACCCTGAATTGACGAGTCACAATAAACCACAAAATTGTCTGTGCCTTCAGGCAATGAGAGAATAGGTGCGCTACACAGTCTATGCTTCAGATGTTGGAATGCTGATTCTTGAGCATCACCCCAACGATAGGTGACACCCTTTTGAGTTAGTAGCGTAAGCGGCTGTGCAATTTTGAGAAGTCTTTGATGAACCTTCTGTAATAGCCCGCCAAACCCAAGAATTGGCGGATTTCTGTTGGTGTACGCGGTGCAGGACATTTCTTAATCGATTCTACCTTGGATGGATCAACATGAATCCCATCCTTGTTGACCACGTGGCCTAGGAAATGGACTTCACGAAGCCAGAAGTCACATTTCGAGAACTTTGCATAGAGTTGCTCCGTACGTAGAAGTTCCAAGATATGTCGCAAATGCTGCTCGTGTTCCTCCCAACTCTTGGAGTAGATCAAAATGTCGTCGATGAATACAATCACGAACTTATCCAAGTAAGGCTTGCACACTCTGTTCATAAGATCCATGAAAACTACAGGTGCGTTTGTTAACCCGAATGGCATGACCAGGCCATAGCGAGTTCTGAATGCTGTTTTGGAGACGTCCTCGTCCCGGACTCTCAGTTGATGGTATCCTGACCTCAGGTCAATCTTCTAATAGTAGCTCGACCCTTGCAACTGATCGAACAAGTCATCAATACGTGGAAGAGGATAGCGGTTCTTCACGGTCACCTTGTTCAGTTCGCGGTAATCTATGCACATACGGAAGGTACCGACTTTCTTCTTCACAAATAATACTGGAGCTCCCCAGGGCGAAGAGCTAGGACGAATGAATCCCTTTTCCAAGAGTTCTTGCAATTGTTTGGACAGTTCTTCCAATTCGGTTGGAGCTAAGCGATAAGGTGCTCGAGCTATGGGCGCTGCTCCAGGAGCTAGCTCGATTTGGAATTCGACCTGGCGATGAGGCGGTAGCCCAGGTAAATCTTCAGGGAACACCTGAGGAAAGTCGCGTACAACTGGAATATCCTCTATCTTCTTCTCTTTCGTTGATGCGTCAGTAACGAGTGCTAAAACAGTAGTGTGACCCTTTCGCAAACACTTCTGGGCCTTAAGAAAGTAGCTGATGCCCACAACAGCACCACTCTTGTCGCCTTGAATCACAAGAGGTTCTTTACCAGAACGGGGAATACGAACAATCTTCTCTTTGCAAAGGATCTCTGCTTGCTGTTGGGATAACCAATCCATACCGATAACGATGTCGAAACTACCAAGAACGATGGGAATGAGGTCGATAGAGAAGGTCTGACCCGCTAAAACAAGATTACAACCCTTGACTATGTGTGTGGCCTCTAAACTTTTACCATTTGCTAACTCTATAGCATGCTTGGTGTTCAAAAGTGTTGGGGTACGCTTAAGCATTTGACTTACTTTTAGAGACACATAACTGGTATCGACACCCGAATCAAATAAAACAGTAACATAAAAGTCGTCGAGAAGAAACTTACCCATCACCACGTTAGGATCATTTCTTGAGTCACCCTGACCGATCACGAACGTTTGACCTCTGGCACCATTGTCGTCGTTATTACCCCCATTGTTATTCCCATTGCCCTGATTATTGTTGTTGTTGTTCTGATTCTGGTTTAACTGAGGGCAGTTCCGCTTGAAGTGACCTTCAGCACCACACTGAAAACATCCCCTGTTGCCCCGCTGTTGCTGCTGCTGGTTCTGTGGAGCTGGTGGTTGTTGTTGATGGTTCTGATTCGCAGGTCGTGAGCTCCTGCAATCCTTAGCTTCATGACCCACCTTGAGACACCTCTGACAATGACCCTTGTTGCACTGACCATTGTGGTGTCTGCTGCATTGGTTGCACTTTGGGAGGTTTCCTCGATATCCACCCTGCCCTTGACTACCAGAAGATTGCTGACCAGGGCTCTGATAGTCATCAATTTTTCGCTGCTGTGCCTGGGACTGAACTGTAGTCGAACCCTTGCTGGAGGCTCCATCCCATTTTCTCTTGTTGTCACTGGGAATAGCAGAAGTAGTAACAGTAGTAGCAGTACCGATACGCTTAGGCAGCTTGTTCTGTTCCACTGCCTGATCTGTGAGACGATGAGCAAGACGAGTAACATCCTGGATGGTAGCAAGGTTAGCATTAGTCACATGGCTTTGAATCTCTGGTACTAATCCTTTGAGGTATAGTTCGATACGCTTAATGGGAGGATCCACCATAGTTGGACATAACACTGCCAGTTCATTGGATCGCTTCGTATACGCCTCTATCTCTGACCCCGTCATCTTCAGGTTAAAGAACTCCACTTCCAACTTGTGGATGTCATCACGATTATAGTATTCTCGCTTAATCAGTTTCTTGAAGTCGTTCCATGGGGTGGCGTTTGCAGCTGCCAGCCCTAACATTTGAACTTGCGCGTTCCACCAAGTGAGCGCTATACCCTCAAGGGTACCAGTAGCATACTTCACCCTGCGGGCCTCAGGGCATTCACACATTTCGAAGACTGACTCGAGCTTCTCGAACCAGTGGAGTAGACCTACAGCTCCTTCAGTGCCGTTGAAAGTAGTAGGTCGGCAATCGATAAAGGTTTTGAAAGTACACACAGGAGGCTGAGCGTGCTGACCTGTCGTGTGTGTAAAGCAAAATTAAGCACAAGTGTTGGTTTACGAGAGTAGGATCTAAAGATCCTAGAGTAAGTTGTGATGGCAGGTTATACCTCCCGCCTGGGCAGCTGCGAGTGCTGCAGTAACTTGTTCAGTGATCAAAGCCGCCAACTGGGCTTGAGTTAGGTTAACGCGTCCACTCATGATCTTCATATCAAAGGAAACATGAGTGAGAAAGGTTCGCGAAAGTGCGATGACAGAAGAGAGTAAGCACACAAGTGTTTCAAACAATAGTTGTTACGTTTATCTAAGCATACTATGTGCAAAGTTCTATGTAATCTAGCAAGTAGGTATTATAAACATAAACCATATCACCTAGAATGTTGAGCCTTGCATGTGGAGTGAAGCGTCGTTGTGGATCGTTGAGCACTGTACAGGTTAGAGTCTGGTTTTAACAAAAACTTTTTCCCCTTATTAAAACCAAGTTCACTATAACCAATGGCTCTGATACCAATCTGTCACACCCCCAAAATCCACACGCGGAGTATCACCGCTTAGAGGCGTGACTGACCAGGATCAAGCCACCAATCATATTGAATATAACAAGTAATAAGTAAAATTCAACCACACAATATGAAAGGTGTTTCAAATCAAAACGTAGTTAAGTGTTTAGCGGAAGCATAATTGTAAAACCCAATGTAAGTATTAAGTATGAAATAAAGTGTTGCTTTTAGCATGGCACACACTGCCATGTCCCACAACGACCGCACCTCCCTGTGCAAGCTCCATGAGTACCTAACGACCTGCAAGGCATGTAACAGAGAGTCAACAACAAAGTTGAGCGAGTTCACAGTTGGTTGTTTAGTTATAGTGTTCGTAAATCATATATTTATTTCGTAAACCATGTACTGTATTAATCTGTATCGCGGTTCCTCAAACATGTGTGCGATGAATAGTGGGGGCTTCCCATGTGTATCGTATTAATCTGTATCGCGGTTCCCCGAACATGTTTGTGATGAATAGTGGGGGCTTCCCATGTTGTATGTTACTAGACTAGTCGTATTTGTACGTGCCCTTCTTGATCCAAGGACCGTAGCGAGTATGAGTGTACGTAGGTTTTACGTACGTGCCCTTCAATCCGAGGACAGTAGTAAGCATGAGTGTACGTAGGTTTTACGTACGTGCCCTTCAATCCGAGGACAGTGAAAAGTAGTTTAATAGTAATGATAGTACGAGTAGTTATTCAATCCCATTCCCAACCCACCGGGAATCCCATGCCTTAGGAGTGTGAACTCACCATGGTTTGCTCGGTAAGATTATTTACTCGTTTAACAGTTTGATCAACCACGCCCTAGAAGGGTTATCAATACAGTCAGTTACAACTAATTCATATATTCCGGATTCACATCAAACATATATATTACTCACGTAACGCACCCATGTACTTCGAATCATAACAGTTTATTCATCCAACTAGAGCAAACACATAATCGCTAGCATGTAACTGTTCAAACATGTCATATACATGCACACATCATCTACTATAACACATTTCAAGTCCAAATATCAAACGTGTACGGCCCAAATATAAGACGTGTGTGTCACAATTTCTAACCAATCCAAAACATTCAAAGCCCAACCAAGATATATCATATGCGGCCCTGTGGATGTTAGGCCTGATAACATAAGTCCAGTCAAGTGGACCGGCCCAGTGCCACCCGCAACTGAGTGTTGCCCGAAGTAACAAAAGATGCAATTCATATGTTACTCCCTATTTAACTACCATTCAGATCCAACCATAAGCTCATATCATGTGATGCCTACATGTGTTCACAACAAATATTATTTAATCACACATAATCAAAGTTCTAGCTTATCATCATAATGCCCATCTAACATATTATCACATGACCAATTATATGCATGAAAATATTGTACTGACATCAACAATCATGACACCATGCAGACCCTATTCCCATGGTCATTAAGGTATCTAACTATACATCCTGTGCACAGCCCCCATCTCATGTTTAAACATTAATGGCCCAATAGGATTCCTTTTTAGTTGCAATGTTGACAGATGCATTTAAATGTGGTCGGCCATATAATTGATTCACAATCTTACTATATATTCATGTTGTCCACTCGCAACCCTTATATTCAACAAGTCGAGTAATCATTATTATTCAACAAGCAATTGTCATCATGCATTATAACAATAACAACGTCGATTCAATACTAACCACTAATCATTAAATCAGATTGGTTTACTAGTATTCATACAAACAAGACTCTGTATCATGATTTACTTTCATATACATACAATAACAATATTAACAAGTATCACACAACCAAGATTAACCAGAACACTCAACTCTAAACTGGGATCAACTTACTAACCGAGGGTTCAAATTAAGCGTAAGGACGAAGGAGAGATGATGCTTTGACGAGGGCTCACAACCGTCGCCACCAAGGATTAGGGGAGGGATCGTCGCTCACATAGAGGGGGTTTAGGGTTTCGCAACTTATGATATACGTACAATATAACGTGGGTGTGCCTGGGCTCACTTGGCCGAAGCCCTTTTTGACGAAACCAACATCCACGAAACGCCATGTTTTGCCAAACATGGCAACAATGAAAAACTTGTTATTATTATTATTATTATTATTTTGTCGAACATGGATATCTCTTTTGCGGCCTAATTATTGTGAAAGTTGCAGTCCACTAAAACCAATCGGTCCAATAAGCTTGTAAGTCTCATTTAGTTGTCAGCCTTTGAATCTAATTGCATGTGTTGTCAGGTTGTTATAATCATTCGGTCCATCTAACCTTCTTATAGATATCAGCCACTAATGCATCCCATGTGATTTAATAGCTTTGGCCCAATCAAAATTGACATTAAAGTTGTTTATCGGACTTGGTTTAAACTAATCCTAAGTATTTAATAAAATAACTACACATAAAATACTTCACTTATTCAAGCACAAGTTACAACACAACCCGAACTATGAAGACAGGGTTGTAAATAAGTAACACGTAAAGGAAAGATCTTGAAATCCCGGGTTGTCACAGAACCGATAGAGATTCTCCACTAGGGAGAGGAATAAGTACGATTTTCTCTTTACAAAGTATGTCAGCACGGTGTTTGGACAACAAGTCCATACCAACCACTACGTCAAAACTACCGAGGGTAACAGGAAGGAGGTCAATATAAAAAACTTGGCCCACAAGATCGTGTTTACATCCCATAATAATGTGTGAGGCTTCAATTATCTTACCATCAGCTAATTCTACTACATGCTTAACTTCTAGAGGTGTTGGAGTTAACCCTAATCGTTGACTGAATTCTAAGGACACATAACTCCAATTGGCACCGGAATCAAATAGCACAGAAGCAAAGAATTGTTCACAGAAAATGTACCAGTCACGACATTGCTGTCGTTCCTAGCATCACCAGCACCAATCGTAAATACCCTTCCACGAGCACCATTGCCCACGTTGTTGCCATTATTGTTGTTCCCAGCATTATTATTCTGATGATTGTTATTATCATTGGCATTTTGATTCAGCTGAGGGCAATCCCGTTTAATGTGACCCTCGTACCCACACTGGAAGCACCCCTTCCTATTGCCTTGGTTCTGATGGGGCTGCTGCCTTCGCTGTTGCTGATGCTGTTGTTGTTGTTGTTGGTTCTGGTTCTGCTGCTACTATTGCTTTGGGAACGGAGCTCTATAGTCCTTTGCCTTATGGCCCACCTTATCACACCTATGGCACGCTCAGACACACGGTCCACGATGATGATAACTACACTTTTTGCACTTTGGCTGCCTTCCAGCGTAGGAGCCTTGGTTTGAATTGCTGATCTGACCTTGGTTGATAGAGGAGGACTGACTGAAACTACGATTATTGCTGTTGTCTGGCCTTTTCTGCGACTGATTCAAGTTAGACACCTTGTCTGTATGGTTCCACTTGCGCTTGTTTTCATTAGCAGGGGTAGTGGTAGCAGCAGAAGTAGCAGAAACACGAGGCGGTAGCGAACCGCGCTCAACCTCTTGGTCTGTAATCATGTGTGCTAATTGAATGATCTGAGGCAAGTTGTTAAGGTTTGCAGCAGTGACCAAACTTTTAACTTGCGGTGCTAAGCCCTTGATGTACAATTCGATTCTTCGAGGTGGTGGTCGTGATAAGTTAGGGCACATGTTCGCGAGCCCATGAGATCGTTTCGTGTAAGCCTCAATCTCGGACCCCTCCATCTTCAGATTATAGTATTCGTTCTCGAGTTTCTGAATCTCGTCATGAGGACAGTACTCCTCCCGCATCAACTCCTTGAAATCATCCCAAGTAGTTGCATTAGCCATTTCGATGCCCAACATCTGCACTTGGGCATTCCACCAAGTTAAGGCACCATCTTCCAATGTGCCTGTAGCATACTTCACCCTGTCCCCCACGGGACAGTTACACATAGCGAAGACTAACTCGGCTTTCTCAAAATAGTGAAGTAGCCCTACAGCTCCTTCAGTCCCACTGAATGTCTATGGCTTACAATCCATGAACGTCTTAAACGTGCAAACAGGCGGATTGTTTTGATTCTGGTTCACTTGTTGACCTAAGGAAAAAAGAAAATACAACACACGGGTAAGAGTTGGGTACGCGACACAAGGATAAAGAGTATTTGGCACATATCGTACCAGCCTGCTGAGCCGCTAGGGCTTCAGCCACACAAGTGTTGATCAAGTTGGTTAATTCAGCCTGGGACATAACAATGTTGCCATGTCCACTGCCACGGCCTCCACCACGTCCACTCATGATTCTATTGTAACCACCTTGGTTTTCAAACTTGTATTTGTTTTGACTTGCATTGTAACAATTACCGTATTTGGAAGGAAACTTATTTGATCCTACTTGCTTTGTGCTCATACCGATACAAACACGTGAAACAATTTCAAATTTGTTGAGTTTTTATACTATTAAACACGGTTACATAAACTATAAGGGTTTATTGTGACTACTTGTGAAACTACTAGTTGAGGGACCTATTTGACATTCTTTAAAACCTGCTTGAAATCTATTACTTTTTAAGTTCAAGGACTAAAACCGTAATTATTTGAAAGTACAAGTCCATGGGCTAAATTGTCATTTTTGAAACTATATAAATACAAGGGTTAAAGTGCAATTATTTCAACCAACAAGTTTAGGGTTCATTTTGTAATTTTTGAAACTTATTTTATAGAAGAAATAAATATATATAATTTGTTTTAAAAAGTTTAGGGTTCATTTGGTCATTTTCTTAAACTTAAATTGTAGGGACCAAAACTGTTATTTTTAAACTTATATTAACTGAAATACTCTAACTAAGTTAACTCCTATTAAAGGAATCCTTTTTGAAACACTAACCCAGTTAGTCTGACTAACTGAGTATATCAGGGACTGTTTGTGTCATTTACTGAAACTCGAGGGACTGTTTTTGTAAAAACAATGAAACTTCAGGGACCTAAGTGTAAATTCTCAAAAAGTCAGATAAAAGGGTTAAACCCTTGATCGAACCGGCAGCGTGTGGGAATCGAACTCGTGACCTCGTGTTTAGAACCATAACGTCTTAACCAGTTTATCCTCCTAATAGGAGCCGATAGATTTTATTTTTTAATTCTTTTATACACTTATTAGGATTATTATAATTATTAATTAAATTCAGAAATTAAAAAGGTTTTAAATTCCATCGAACCAGACAAGGACGGGACTCGAACCCGCGCCTTCCCGCAAACAAAGCACGCGCACAAACCAACTGGTCTACTAGTTGGGATGTGTTATAATATAGATTATATTATATATATATACTCATTAAAACAGATCTGTATATATATATACAGAACAAATGGTCGCGGATTTCAACCAAAACCCACCAAATCCGACCAAAATCGAATTTTTCCACTTTCTTCATCACTTTTAAGCTAACCCATTATGATTATAATTCTTTTCCTTAAACAATTCACACTTAGAACGCATTATAACCAGGATATATTTAAAAAAAAGTCTTATAAGTGGAACTAATACACTAATTTTAGTCGTTTTGATCAAATTATTTGGTGTATATAAGACTCCCTGAACTCTTACAAATCTTCCACACCCATTAGAATACTTAAACACATTGTTTTTTACGAAACCCGATCGGAACTCCGCCGGAAAAACGAACCCGTCGTCGGATTTTCACCGTTTTAGATCTCCGACCGATACCGGTTAGTTTTTACTTGTTCAATTAACTCTTTAATGGTTGGATATCATTTCCATAGGTTTAATTTAGTCCGAAACGTTGTTTCCGATCGAATTAGAGTCGTTGACTTTTCTGTTTGACTCTTTGTTGAGTTTGACTGTTCTAAGGTTGAAGATGACTGATTTTTATTATTACTTATATTTTATTTAATTTAAAATATAACACAAACCACTGGTTAGCCCAGTGGTTGTGTCTGTGTGTGTTTAACTGGTTGACCCGGGTTTGAATCCGGGGACAACCAAATCTTTTTAATCTTTTCATTTTTAATACTTTTAACATTTCAATAATTTTTATAACATTATTAGACACTGTTACTTTTATTAAAAAATATAAAGTTAGTCAATTTATTTATAAAACTAATTTTTCTGATATTAAAACAGTTTATTATTAAATAATTCATAATAAATCAATTTTTAGGAAATAAATACTGAAATTTTTATGTTAATTATTTTAAATGGTGAACTTTACAAAAATAATGATTTTACTGATATTTTATACAATTTTGATATTTATATAATTAAATCAGTTTTATTACTTATAAATATAGTTTAATTTAATGCATTTAAATTATATAACTATATAAATTTTATCCAAAATTATTTTTATTTCAAAATAGTCATTATTCGGAGTTCATATAAATTTAGAATCTGAATTTTTATTATATTAAATTATTTAGATAATTAAATTTATATAAACTTATTTATTGTTATCATAACCATTTTAATTCATTTTATTTATATAAAATGATTTCAAGGCCACAATAATTATTTCAAATCAGTAATATTCAAGTTCAATAACTAAAAATATTAATTTTAATTATTCTGAATTAATCTAATTATTTTGATAATTAGTTATATAATTATCGTATTATTCCTTTTAAACTATATATTTATCATTTATCAATTTAATTATATTTTTGGCCAACTAAATTAATTAATAGTATTTATAAATTAATTATATCACTTGTACAATATTTTGTCATTGATCATTATATTCAATTATGTTGTTTAATAATACATGTTAATTATATTTGATTTATTATTACAAATGTTATATTAAATCAATTATATATTTTTGCAATTATATTATTTATGTTAAATAAATATTTTTCGTAAATAATTTCTTTATATCATATTCATTTTCCA
This sequence comes from Helianthus tuberosus, assembly GCA_030545235.1. Classification (NCBI taxonomy): domain Eukaryota; kingdom Viridiplantae; phylum Streptophyta; class Magnoliopsida; order Asterales; family Asteraceae; genus Helianthus; species Helianthus tuberosus. The sequence continues at coordinate 95,427,816 of CM060410.1, forward strand.
AGTCCTCTTGTTAGGTTATCCAAACCACATAGTTACCGTTTAGACAAAACCCTACCGAATCCTATAGATTTAGGATTTTCGCTTATTCGATTTAACATTATTGTCGATACACATCCTATATTGTTGCATGTTCAATCTATTAGAGTGACGTGGAAATCTTGTTCCCAAAAAAACTCTTACAATTACATATGTGTTTGGACTTACCCGCAATCAAGGTGAGTTCATAGTCCCTTTTTACAATTATTTTTTGGGATGAAACATATGATACAATGTGATACAAACTTATTTGCTATTTGTGGATATCCCGATTGTCCTTGCATTTGCTTAATACTTGTTGTTGTTGCTTTAACGCGTTTACGTTCATTAACTTGCAAAAGCCCAACGGTTATATTATAGCGCTATAGGTGTGACGCCCCATCTCACTTCCAGTGAAACTATTTGTTGCAATTGTTGTTGTTGATACTCATGTGAAACTTTTTGGAAGTGTGGTGATAGACCCGTGTTACGTCATAACGAAGGTTTGAATGTACCACCAAGTGACTACTTGTATTACTCTTTTGCTTAAAGACATATCACATGCCACAGTGTTAAACCATTTTCATATCACATTGTTATTTTTGCATAACAAAACCTATGAATTCACTCAACCGTTTGTTGACCCAATATTTTTCTAACATATGTTTCAGGTGATAATGTTTGATGCTATGATTTGCAAGAATATTTCATATAGGATTGATCAAGATTTATGCCTTAGATTAAATCCGAATCTATCATTTGTGAAACAATTTGTTATGATGTATTTTGTTTATGTACTCTTATTTACTCGGATGTGAATGCAATCTCTTTAATTGAATCTAAACTATATTTCAACTTAATTTAATCATCATGTGCTCAAATGCATTCTGCCATATTTCGTGATGCCCTTGACTTTTCCGCCTCCGGTCAGGGTGTCACATCTATATATAGGAAAAGGGGAAAAGGTTAAGGGTCGGAATTGAGTAGGAGTCAAACATCACAATGACTTCTACAGACTGCTAAGTTTACATCACACAACAGGGCGGAACCCCTTTCACACTCGTTAAGCCTCACTGGGACTCGCATGCACCCCACCTTATTATTATGTGTGCACCCATAATAACAATGCAATTTTTATGTTTATCTCAGCTCCTCCCAACTCGTGCTAAAAGGTTCCTCAAATTCGAGTAGCAAGTCAAAAGGCATCATAAAACTTGAATCATGAAAGTCTAGAGGAATGTCGCATTGTGACTCTATCAACCACATAACATAGACAAGTAACACATGAATTCAGTCTGTAGTGCTAAGTGTGTAATCACATGCAACATCACACATAAGTGTACACTAGATATGCTATGCAATAAGTAAACGAGAAACGAACCTTGCAATCTGGAGCTGAGTGTCATGGTCGATTTCGAAGCTATTCGGTTATAGTCTGGTTTTATAAAAACGTTTTAAAACCTAGTTCACTATAACCAGTGGCTCTGATACCAAACTGTCACACCCCCAAAATACCACCTGCGGAAACACCGCGGGACGTGTGACGTACCAGGATCCAGTCACCAATCACATTGAACTATAACAAGATATTGAATAAAAGTTTCCATTTATTTCATAATGTAATTTCTAATCATAACTTAAAAACCAATACGTTCAGCGGAAGCACAATGTAAATCGTTATTCAAATGTTTCAAAACAAATGCACGAAACCAATGAACATGTATCCACGAGACTCGATCCATGACCACTCCAGCACTCCCAGATAGCAAGTTCCATGACCAAGAATCTAACGACCTGCAAGCATGCAGACAAGTGTGCCAGACGACGCTGGTGAGTTCAAAGTTTGTTAACACGTTTATTTACCAGATATGAATTTAAAGCATTTCAGAGATTCAATGTTGTTAATAACTCGATTACAGCAAGATGGTTCCAAATTATTTGCCCTTCCCCAATGCTCCATCAAACATTGCTCGAGTGGTTAAGGTAATTAGTTCACGCCCGTCCTCCCCGGTACGGCGTGAGGGTGCCAAACCTAATAGCGCTATCAACTAATAACCCCGTTGCCTCCCGACAACTAATTCGGTATACGATGGGACTTAAATGATAGATATGAGTGTATTAACCAACATCCCAAGTTTAACATTCCAGTTAAACCCATTTACCCAACATTCCTCCCCGGAATATTTACCAGATGTCCCTCCCCAGGATGCATGCTTGAAAAAGGCAGTGAACTCACCTTAGATTTGCTCGGTATATTAAGTTACCCGTTCCAGTTAGTCAACCAACCCTACCGTGGTTACCAATGAAATCAGTTTCATAATAAATTAAATCACGTATTTACACAGTTTACATTCATCACAAAGATCACTATATAACATGTAGCAAATACTCAGTTTTCATACAAGTCCACATTCCATGTGAATGTCACACAAGTCAAATCAGATTTCTCATTCTTGACCCGCATTCTTATCATGTATCCAGATAGCATTTATAAACATAAGTATCCCTTCACATATACAACATACACAGTTTCTGTTTGTTCACACACATGCAACACCCCCACGAAGAATCCATTCTTCGTGGGATGCTCCCTTGGCGAAGAATCCCCTGGCGAAGGATAAACCTTCGTCGGGGTTGAGTATGGCGAAGAGTCCCTTGGTGAAGAATCATTCTTCGCCGAGAATGAACATGGCGAAGTCCCCTTGGTTATTCGTTAAAGGCCAGCCGACGAAGAATCATTCTTCGTCGACCACTGATCCTTCATCGGGGTTATCCTTCGTCGTACCACTCAAGACAGTTACAATTTTCCTTAATCATAGCCGTAACGAATGTTTACAATTTTTGACTGTTTCCCCCAATCGAATCAAACGACACTTTAATCATGATCAAGAACCCTAAATACGAATAATCATCTACCGTTCATCAATCCTTTTGAAGCATAACAGTTTCACCATTCATTACTATGCAAACCCTAGTTAAAAACTTAGCATGTGATCATCATTGTTAATCAAGCAATTCATCAGTTGAATACGAACCCAAAGTTACGTATAAACAAGAATCGACCACAGAGTTTCTAACCACTAGTACCAACATGAACCGACACCATGATCATTCACCTATTCTAAATGCATGATGTTATAGATGAAACCCTAGTTTCACATAAAGTCACCACATCAATAATCTAGCGACTAATCAACGATGAACACTAACCGTGATATCGGAATGATAAGTTTGATTGAGATGAAGGGCTTCGAGATTCATAGTTGCCGTCGCACAAGAAGGAGAGGGAGAGATGGTCTTAGGGTTTGCCGTTTGAGTTTTTGCCAGTAATGCACGGTTATGCAAATAATATTAAAACCATACTGGGCCACAACTGGATATGGGCCGCGAGCTGTTTTGGGCGAAGAAACTGCTCGACGAAGAATACTCTTCCTCGAGATTGAAGGCGACGAAGAATCAACCTTCATCAAAAGGGGGGGTTTTCGGCGAAGATTCCATCTTCGTCAAAAGGAGTTCTTTGTCCTTTTGAGTTTTCATTACTCATTAACCAATAATCATTACACATTTAAATCAACTAATCATCAGAATACTTTAATAATCATTCAAATAAACTACACATGACATAACATAAAACAAATTGTCAAAACAGGAATGCGAAACAAGTGATATGTAGAGGAAAGACCTTGAAATCTCGAGTTGTCACACCGGTCACGACGGGGTTGTCAACCCGATAGATCTATCAACAATTCCACGTGTTCGATACTTAAATGATTAAACATTGTGGCATGGATGCCTCCTTTGTGCCACCTCAATACATCAACATATATAACAAACTAAATAACAATTTAATATCCTATGTTGTACAAATTTCCACTGTCCCCCACGCAATATAAGCCTCACCACTGCTTACACTCTTGAGACCCGATAAATTTGTCCCAACCGAAATTAAAAATATTCCACGATCGTGTTATCCAAATCACCGTAATCAAAATCTGTTTTCCTTGAAAACATATTTATATCAATCAAAACCCGTTTTCCTTGAAAACATATTTAAATCATACACTTTTCCAAATCCATGTTTCTCCATAAAACATATTATATAACTCAAAGGCATATTTTATACAAAAACATATACTTATCCTTTTTAACGATGTGTTATTCCCCCAAAACATTAAATAAAGCTGTAAAAGAGGGGTTTAGTGATACTCACTAAAACACATTTATTCAAGAGCATGTTTTATATGAAAACATATATTCATTCTTTTAACGACGTGTTCTTCCCCCAAAATAGTAAAAAGAGGGGCTTAGTGATACTCACTAAAACACATTTATTCAATAGCATGTTTTATACGAAAACATATATTCATTCTTTTAACGACATGTTATTCCCCCAAAACAGTACATAAAACAGTAAAAAGAGGGGCTTAGTGATACTCACTAAAACACATTTATTCAAGAGCATGTTTTATACAACAACATATATTCATTCTTTTAAAGACGTGTTCTTCCCCCAAAACAATACATAAAACAGTAAATAGAGGGGCTTAGTGATACTCACTAAAACACATTTATTCAAGAGCATGTTTTATACGAAAGCATATATTCATTCTTTTAACGATGTGTTCTTCCCCCAAAACAGTACATAAAACAGTTAAAAGAGGGGCTTAGTGATACTCACTAAAACACATTTATTCAAGAGCATGTTTTATACGAACGTATATTCATTCTTTTAAAGATGTGTTCTTCCCCCAAAACAGTATACAAAACAGTAAAAAGTGGGGCGTAGTGAACTCACCTTTGGGTGCGTTTTATATTATCGCAATCCCTCAAATTGGTCTACACATCCTAAATTAAGTAAGGAATGGTTTAATAACCATTTGTGTCACACCCCAACCGATGGCGGAAACACCGGGGTGGGACGAACAAATTGCTCAAAGCATCATAATGCTACTTGTGTCAATATAGATTAATCAAAATTTCATAATAAGAACTAAATTGTCATACAACCCAAAACATAGTCAAAATCATATCAAACATCATCAAAATTCAAACATTGTTCAAAATATTGTTTTTCTAAGGTGTGTATCTAAAGTCACCCTAGCTTGATTCTTCAACGTCCAAACTATCAACCTGCAACATGTATTAAAATAAAATCAACAAAATGTTAGCGAGTATACAAGTTTAATACATAGCATAAATAGTTTAAAGTTTAAATGCTCGTATCCAACATGAAAAACATATTACAAGTTTCTAACATGCTAGGCTAAGTAATCAATATGTTAACCCAAGTCTCCAATGCAAAATGCCTTTCCTACCTGATCGCAACGAAGAGGAGGTAAAAGTATCAAACTTAACAATACCCCAAGACTCAAGGGCGGTGCGTTACTCCTATAGCGCTAAAATTGTCAAGGTAGGCTAAACATAAGATTCAACATTCACGTAGCATATAAGACTCACAAATATCACAAGTATCATGTTTTCATGTTTAATAGTGGATAGAGTATTATTATAAACAAGTTTGGAGTGTCGTGTGTTTATATAGAATACATGTTGCATCCCAAAGTGTTTAAAACAAAAAGGGATCGAGTATACTCACTGTGCGTGCTTAGAACCTAGACACAGTCTGGTTGGATTGAAGGGAGCGCTGGGTCAGCCAGCGTGCGGGAACAGAGCATAAGTCCTCTAAGTGTTATCCCGGTCGGAAACAGAGTGTCGAATAGTGCAAAAACGAGTTAAGTGTTCAACAGACTATCCGAGCGGGTGGATTTCATCTGGACGGATGGTCATTCGTACGGATGGCCATTCGAAAAGGATGGCCATTTGGATGGATGGCCATTCGGACGGATGGTCATTCGGTTAGTCCGTGGTTGTTTGTGAACTGTTAAAATTTTCGAAGTTTTGATTAAAAATGTGGCAATAGAAGTAAACCACGATTATTATCAGAGTCAGATCATCCAGACGGATGGTCATCCAGACGGATGGCCATTCGGGCGGATGGTCAGTGTTTAAAGTTTCGTAAAATTTTCTAAGTAAAAGTTTTAAGTAACGGAGATGGCGTGATGACGTGTCAAACAACGGAATACACCAAATCCATTTCATTCGGCCGGATGGGCCCAGCCCTTTCGGACAAACGCGTTGTTCCTGATGAAAATTCATGTTTGACCAGTTAATCGGTCCATCTCTTTGGTGGAAATCAGTTTTCAAGCCGGCCTTCGACTAAGGGAACAAGTCGAGAGTCTGATTGAGCCTGATTTCACCAGTGTTTTGTATAAATCGAAGAGAAGTTTCATAAATAAGTTGGAAAGTGTGAAAATCCTTTAGATCATAGACCAATCTCGATTTAATGGTGCTTCCACAACAGTTTTCCTAAGCAAAACGAGTGAAAATCACCTTCGGAAGGTCTAAAATTGGTGTTTTTTAGAAAAAGTTAAGGTGTGTGTGATTTTGATGAAGAAGATGGAGTAGAAGTGAATAGAGATGAAGATTGAAGAAGATTTGGGGGAAAAGCTTACAAAATAGCCTTGAATCGCGTCTGAAACTTGGGAGCGGATGGGAGTGTCAAAGTGTTAGAATGAAAGTGTACGGCTGGTATTTATAGGGAGAGGGTGAGGTTTAAGTCGGTGTGCGAGTGGCAGTGTCCGGATGGCTCCATCCGGACGAATGGTCCTCCGGACAGATGGTCATCCAGGCGGATAGTTATCCTGGTGGATGGCCATTTGGACGGCCGGGTTTGCGTTTGTTATTTTTCCATCTTTGGTTCGTTTGTTAAGCGGTGAGGTTAAGCGTTGCGTTGTGTCTTATTGTCAGTAGCCATTAGATTTAGTATTATTACATCTAGGCGTTCAAACAACATAAATAACAAGAGTAACTTCGTGTTTCGAATTCGTGTTAAATTAGTTTCTCGTTCATTAAGTATCAAAGCATAACAAAGAGTCAAGAATCTAGAATAAACATGTCGTTCACATATAAGAAGTATCACATAGAATAAGAGTTTTCACATAGATCCACACAATTATGATTAAAATAGTCTCATTTTCATTATGATCGGTCGTCTCGAGTGTACAAGTATAACTGGGTAGGAAGTATGATAGGACTTGCTAAGATAATAGGAGTATCAAAACGCAGGGCGTTACAATTTACTCTACAAACAACTAAGTTTCTCCAATACTTAGAATTTTCACATAACTTTGAGATTTTCTCAAAAAGTCTTTATTTATATATATGTGTTCACACATCTATATATATATATATATATATATATATATTCTCGTGATTTGAATAATTTTGATGGTGACCCTCATTATGTTATATCCGTTATCACACCCGTTTATAAGCAATTTATCTACGATTTGCGCTTCGTAATATATTTACATAAACGTGAACATATTATCATATATCATTATACACGTATTATATCAACTTCTATATATATATATATATATATGTATGTATATTCATTTTTAAAGCATTTACACACGAAATAACTCAGCAAGTTAACCAATGTATTATTTTCATGCTCGACAAATAAGTTATATATATTTAACGTGATATTTAATGAAATCGTCGTTTTAACCGTACAAGCTTACATGCATAGTCTTAATTCCTACAATCATGTCATCACTTAACATAACACATCACACATACTCATATTCACATATCATTTTATAACATACAAAGTTCACCCCTGAATATCCCGTTTTCGCGTACGTTGAAATATGCGTATTTTAACGTTTCGGTAACGTTTTTGGGCGTCGGAAGTCACGTATGACTAACCAAACACCAAAGATACTTAATATAAGTTAAAATACTCATATTTATTATAAAAATATCAGTTTACAATCTGATTTAAAACATTTTTGCAAAAAATCACTTTAAAAGCCGATTTTTACCGTTTTTAACGCATAGTCTTATACCTAACTTTACTATAACAATCCCAAATAGTCATGACTTGATATTTTAAAACAACACATGTTATTTACTGATTAAAATGGTGGTTATACTCATGATAGTGTAGGTTTCATGTAAGACACATAAAATCATGCAATTTCACCCTTTTTACTACTTTTTAAGCTTCATGTACAACATGCAAAGCTACCAAACTTTTGACATAATCTTATGTCACACCCCGACCACGTATATCATACAAAGCGTGGCGGAAACATCAGGGAGTGTTGCAACAGAATTAATTGTTTCATAACCATGGCATACAAAGTTGTGTTTTATTTATAAACAAAGGTGTTACATTGTTTCAAACAGGAATTTAAAGAGTTCAGAACATAATTAAACATAGTCTATCTTCTTTTAAAGTCTCTAAGGCACAGGACCGCCCTAGTATCATGATCAACATCCTATGGAAAAGCACCTGAAAACACATGTGAAAATAGGTACGTCAGCATAAAAATGCCTGTGAGATACATAGGTTTGTAAAAATAGGATTCATGACTTATATTTAAGAAAATGTTTAGTCATGAACCTTGTAATTTGCTTTGTCTTGTAAATCATTTGAAAATAATAAGATCAGATGATATGTATAAGTAGATGTCAGGTTAAATAAATGACCATGTAAAAATGTGTTTGTATAAGATAAGTTGTTTATAAATCAATGTCTTGTGAAAAGTATGTTATTTGTATAAAATGTTCTCTGTCTAAATATTGAAATGATTCAAATAACGTTACGACATGTAATACCATACAAACACTTATATATAGGAAGTACCAGCGGCGTATCCACCATGTTTGTATCATATTACACACGCATCGTTACCTAATCACTTAATCAAACCAAACCAACCAATGTAAGAAGTCTATGTTTAAACCAATTGTCAAATGTATTGAATAATATGTCAAATGTAAATTATGTCAAATGTCTATGTCAAATATCCATGTCAAATGTCTATGTCAAATATCCAGGTCAAATGTCTATGTCAAATATCCATGTCAAATGTCTATGTCAAATATCCATGTCAAATGTCTATGTCAAAATGTCATGTATGGCAAGTGAAATGTCTCAACTAAACCATATGCACAAAAACAAAGTATTGAAGTAAAACTTGGTTTAAATCAAAGCTATGTTTTGTGTAAATGCATGCTACTATTTAATATGAACATTTATGCGGTATTGTGAAAATGCATACATCCAAGCCTTGCGACTGTGGTGATAAACCCTTTAAACAAATTAAAGGTCTATCTGTCACACCCCCAAAATCCACACGCGGAGTATCACCGCTTGGAGGCGTGACTGACCAGGATCAAGCCACCAATCATATTGAACATAATAAGTATTAAATGTAAGTTATCCAAACAATATGAAAGGTGTTCAAACAAAACATGTTAAGTGTCTAGCGGAAGCATAATTGTAAACCCAACGTAAGTCATAAGTTCAAATGGTTAAATGTTTTATCATAAGATCCACCATCCGTGCCCACAACGACCGCGCCTCCAGTGCAAGCTCCATGTGTACCTAAGGTCCTGCAAGGCATGTAACAGAGAGTCAACAACTAGTTGAGCGAGTTCACAGTAAGTAAGTTCATAATAGTAAGTTTGCTTCGTAACATGTGGCGCTACTAGGCCGATAGTATGTTCAATTAGTGGGGGCTTCCCATGTTTGCATATACACTAGACTATTTGTAACCATAAGTGTTCTTCTTACCGAGAACAGTAGTACGTACAAAGTTTACGTAGGTTTTACGTAAGTGTCCTTCACAACCGAGGACAGGGGTACGCGGGGGTTTACGTAGGTTTTACGTAAGTGTCCTTCCTGACTCCGGAAGACAGTAGCATGTTCTTGTTTACGTAGGTTTTACGTAAGTGCCTGACACAACCGAGGCAGTAGTGAGTATAAGTTCACGTAGGTTTTACGTGAGTGTCCTTCGCAACCTGAGGACAGTGATGAGTACAAGTATACGTAGGTTTTACGTATGTATCCTGCGCATCCGAGGACGATGGTAGATAGTCTAGTAACAGTGTAAGTACGAGTATCTATTCAAATCTCATTCCTTCAATCCCCATTCCCATACCCTGGGAATCCCATGCCTTAGTAAAAGTGTGAACTCACCTTGGTTTGCTCGGTATGCTAAAGTATGTGCTCACAAATAATCAATCACGTCCTAAGGTACGCACGTAAATATACAATCAGTTTCATCATCATTTAAATCACATGCTTGCACATGACAAATTATCATAACAGTCCATGTCCTATCCATGTGTCACTAACATTAAAGAGTGCAATCATCATGAAATTTCTATATTGTATAAATAAAACACACATCGATTCACACACATGCATGGAATCTGACAACAACTTAAACAATTTAGGGCCACACAATACTTTACATGCATTGACTTTTATTTGGGTTGATGAGCACCTATTGGACCAAAGATTGGATATCAGTGAGCATTATTTAGTCTCATATAATATTACCACTAACATACATAATAGTCCATGCATACTCCCTGGCTAACCGATTCGGACCAAGTATCACTGTTTATACAACGAAAGTCTACGATCATTCATTTCGAAAGCATGGTATGAACATAAAGTCACGAGTTAATATTTATCCGTAGTCACGCGAGATTAACTGAAAGACAACAATATAATTATTTTATCATGCTATATCCAACTTTCCTTCCTATGTCACTTTGATCCGTAACAAGGCGAAACCACTCGTATCACACATTTAACAACCATACTCATATGCACATATCAAAATCATACAATAAAACTAACTTCAATACTTAAACAGTTTATAAACAGGCCCTATCATCATGTTTAAGATCTAGCATAACCGCACATATTCACGGATCATCCTTTAACCGAAACATTATTCATTACTCGTTTCGTTAGGCACGGGTCAACACCGATCATTCAAAATCATCATCATCGACATAACTAACCATCAATTCATTCACCCATATAAACAATTACCTAATCCTTAATTATTCACATGAAATCATGAGTATAGTGGCCGACAACATGAAATGCTGCATATCTAGTAGCACACAAATTCATATCTCCTGACAATTCACATGTAATCACATAATATGACATCCCACATGCAATTATGAATCCAATGGTTGACCACATGAATCCTTATCCATTCATCACTTACAATAAACTATATCCTATTGCAATATATCATCCAATCAGTTCGAGGCCATTCATATAGTCTAAATAATCATAACAAGATCCCAGTCTTTAACTACTAACATGTATTTCACAATCTCACAGAACCTCATCAATCAAATATACATACAGACATGTGATAATTCTACTACGAAGTCATGCAGAAAATCCAACAACAAACAATGCAAACTAACCGGGATGGAAGGGACACAAGATTGATCGAAAAAGAAAGGCTTGAAGACGTCTAGATGCCGTCGTACAGGGCAAGGCAGTAGGGGCCCTAGGGTTTGCTGGTTGAAACTTTTACGTAAAAGGGTAATATCAGAACACTATAGTTGCTCGCTACTGGGCCGAAGCCCAGTCCCATTTTCGGCGGCCCACCTCCTTTCGTCTAGGAGTGATTTCGTGAGGAGTGGGTGTTTTCGGGTGGGGGTATTCGGCAAGGGTTATGCTTTAAATTTGACAATCATACAATTAATACAAATATAATTTTTAACCTACACACGTATAATGCACACCATGTATATAACCAATGCTTTGTGAACGAGTATTACATTGAGTAGAAACCTTGGAAACTCGGGTTGTCACATTATCCCCAACTTGAAAGAAATTTCGTCCCGAAATTTAGCACATGGTTACTGAGGAAGCTAGTTGTGTTGCGTAGTTTTACTGGTTTTTCCTGGGGTGTCACATCATCCCTCCGTTGATTTGGAATTTCGTCCCGAAATTCTGTTGTAGCTTCAGCCTCAGTAGTGGTTGCACTGTTTCCGAATAACTGGGGATACTTGAGTTTCATTTGATCTTCTCGTTCCCAGGTGAACTCTGGGCCACGACGGGAGTTCCAACGAACTCGAACAAGAGGTATTCTATTGTTCTTGAGGACCTTAACATCCCGGTCCGTGATTTCAACTGGTTCCTCGACGAATCACAACTGTTCGTCGATAGTGAGCTCCTTCAAAGGAACTATAAGGGTCTCATCTGACAGGCACTTCTTCAGATTCGACACGTGAAAGACGTTGTGAACTGCACTGAGTTCAGCTGGTAAGTTCAGTCTGTAGGCCACTTTGCCTATTTTCTCTATAATTTCAAACGGTCCGACATATCGCGGATTGAGCTTGCCTCGTTTGCCAAAACGAACCACACCCTTCCAGGGTGAAACTTTAAGTAGCACTCGATCCCCAACCTGGAACTCGAGTGGTTTCCTGTCTTTATCGGTGTATGCTTTCTGACGGTCCCGAGCTGCCGCCATGCGTTGTCGTATCAGAGAAATCTTTTCTGTAGTATCAACTACGAGTTCTGGACCTGTGATTTGACTATCACCCACCTCTGTCCAACAAAGAGGTGACCGGCATTTACGTCCGTACAATGCCTCAAATGGAGCGGCTTTAATGCTGGTGTGGTAGCTGTTATTGTACGAAAATTCCACAAGTGGCAGATGCTTTTCCCAGCCGTTGCCAAAGTCAATTACACATGCACGAAGCATGTCTTCTAGAGTTTGAATAGTGCGCTCAGACTGCCCATCTGTCTGGGGATGATAAGCTGTGCTCATGTCTAATCGTGAGCCAAAAGATTTGTGCATTGCTTGCCACAGTTCTGAAGTAAAACGTGCATCACGATCAGAGATAATAGAGGTGGGCACCCCGTGCCTCGAGACAACTTCCTTAAGGTATACGTCTGCTAGAGTGGAGAACTTATCCGTTTCCTTGATAGCCAAGAAGTGAGCAGACTTTGTGAGTCGATCCACGATCACCCAAATAGTATCATTTCCGCTCTGAGATCTAGGTAGGCCAGTAACAAAATCCATGGAAATTTGTTCCCATTTCCATTGTGGTATCTCAGGTTGTTGAAGTGGACCTGATGGTTTCTGATATTCCGCTTTAACTCTCGCACAAGTCAAGCACTTGCTAACGTAAGTTTCTATATGAGCTTTCATGTCAGGCCACCAATATGTAGTTATCAAGTCGTGGTACGTCTTATCTGAACCAGGATGTACTGAGTAGCGAGACTTACGAGCTTCATCAATTACAAGCTCGCGTAAGTTGTCAAAGAGTGGGACCCAAATGCGCCCTGTTACATAGTAGGCGCCGTCTGCCTTTTGTTCTAACCGTTGCCTTGAGCCGCGTAGGGCTTCAGCCCTGACGTTTTCTGGTTTCAATGCTTCTACCTGAGCATCTCGTATCTGTGAAGGAAGACTAGACTGAATAGTGAGTTGCAACGCTCGTACACGCCTAGGTGTAGTATCCTTTCGACTGAGGGCGTCGGCCACCACATTGGCTTTGCCCGGATGGTACTTTATAGCACATTCGTAACCGTTCAGTAATTCGACCCATCGACGTTGTCGCATGTTCAACTCTTTCTGCTTGAAGATATGTTCAAGACTCCTGTGATCAGTGTATATAGTGCACTTGGTACCGTACAGGTAATGTCGCCATATCTTGAGTGCAACAACAACAGCTCCCAGCTCTAAATCATGTGTAGTGTAATTCCGTTCGTGAATCTTAAGTTGGCGCGAAGCATAAGCAATGACTTTATCCCGTTGCATCAACACACATCCAAGACCTTGGATGGATGCGTCGCAGTAGACTACAAAATCATCCGTGCCTTCAGGCAATGAGAGGATAGGTGCGCTACAAAGTCTATCCTTTAAGTGCTGAAACGTTGTTTCCTGTGTATTACCCCAACGGTAAGCAACACCTTTCTGTGTCAGTAGTGTAAGCGGCTGTGCAATCTTTGAGAAGTCTTTGATGAACCTTCTATAATAACCCGCCAAACCCAAGAATTGGCGTAATTCGGTTGGTATGCGAGGTGCAGGCCAGTTCTTGATCGAATCTACCTTGGATGGATCAACATGAATCCCATCCTTGTTTACCACGTGGCCTAGAAAGTGGACTTCACGAAGCCAGAAGTCGCATTTTGAAAACTTGGCGTACAGCTGTTCCGTTCGAAGGAGTTCCAAAATAAGTCATAAGTGCTGCTCGTGTTCCTCCCGACTCTTCGAGTAGATCAGGATGTCGTCGATGAAAACAATAACAAACTTGTCAAGATAAGGTTTGCACACCCTGTTCATAAGATCCATGAAAACCGCAGGCGCGTTCGTTAACCCGAATGGCATGACCAGAAATTCGTAGTGACCGTAGCGTGTTCTGAACGCTGTTTTGGAGACGTCCTCGTCCCGGACTCTCAATTGATGATAGCCTGACCTCAGGTTAATCTTCGAGTAATAACTCGACCCTTGCAACTGGTCGAATAAGTCGTCGATGCGTGGAAGAGGATAGCGATTCTTTACAGTTACCTTGTTCAGTTCGCGGTAGTCTATACACATGCGGAAGGTACCGTCCTTCTTCTTTACAAATAGTACTGGAGCTCCCCAGGGCGAAGAGCTAGGACGTATGAAACCCTTTTCCAAGAGTTATTGTAATTGCTTAGACAGCTCTTCCAGTTCCGTTGGAGCTAAGCGATAAGGTGCTCGAGCTATGGGTGCTGCTCCTGGAGCTAGCTCGATCTGAAGTTCGACCTGGCGATGTGGCGGTAACCCAGGTAACTCTTCAGGAAACACTTGAGGAAAATCGCGTACTACCGGAATATCCTCAATCTTTTTCTCTTTCTTCGATGTATCAGTAACAAGTGCTAGTATTGCGGTGTGGCCCTTTCGCAAACACTTCTGAGCCTTCAAGAAGGAGATGATGCCACTCACGACACCACTCTTGTCGCCTTGAACTTCGAGAGGTTCCTTGCCAGTACGGGGAATACGAATGATCTTCTCCTTACATAGAATCTCTGCTTGTTGTTGGGATAACCAATCCATACCGATGACTATATCGAAACTACCCAAGACTATGGGAATGAGGTTGATGGAGGATGTCTGACCAACTTAAGACGAGGTTACAACCCTTGACTACTAGAAGATTGCTGACCAGTGCTCTGATAGTCATCAATCTTTCGCTGCCGTGCCTGAGACTGAACTGAAGTTGAACCCTTGCTGAAGGTTCCATCCCACCTTCTCTTGTTGTCACTGGGAATAGCAGAAGTAGTAGTAGTAGCACCAATGCGTCTAGGCAGCTTGTTCTGTTCCACTGTCTGATCTGTGAGGCGATGAGCAAGATGAGTAACATCCTGGATAGTAGCAAGGTTGGCCGATGTCACATGACTTTGAATCTATGGTACTAAGCATTTGAGGTACAGCTCAATGCGCTTGATGGGAGAATCCACCATAGTTGGACACAAAATTGCCAGTTCGTTAGATTGCTGCGTATACGCCTCTATCTCTGACCCCGTCATCTTCAAGTTAAAGAACTCCACTTCCAGTTTGTGGATGTCATCACGGTTACAGTATTCACGTTTGATCAGTTCCTTAAAATCATTCCATGGGGTGGCATTAGCAGCCGCCAGCCCCAGCATCTGAACTTGCGCGTTCCACCGAGTTAGCGCAGTGCCTTCGAGAGTACCAGTGGCGTACTTCACCCTACGAGCCTCAGGGCATTCACACATCTCGAAGACCGATTCGAGCTTTTCAAACCAATGGAGGAGTCCAACGGCTCCTTCAGTGCCACTAAAAGTACTAGGACGACAGTCCATGAAAGTTTTGAATGTGCACACAGGTGGCTGAGCGTGTTGACCTGTCGTGTGCATACGAGTAAACATACTTGAGCACGAGTGTTGGTTTGCGAGAGTAGGATCTAAAGATCCTAGAGTAAGTGGTGATGGCAGGTTACACCTCCTGCCTGGGCAGCTGCACGTGCTGCAGTAACTGGTTCAGTGATCGAAGCCGCCAACTGGGCTTGAGTTAGGTTAACGCGTCCACTCATGATCTTGATATCAAGGAGAACATGAGTGAGAGAGGTTCGCGAATAGTGCGATGACAGAAAAGAGTGAGCACACAAGTATTCTCAAGCAATAGGGGTTATGTGTATCTAAGCATACCATGAGCAAAGTTCTATGTATCTAGCAAGTAGGTAATGTAAACATGAACAGTATTACCTATAGTGTTGAGTCTTGCACGTGGAGCGAAGCGTCGTTGTGGATCGTTGAGAGCACTGTTCTGGTTATAGTCTGGTTTTAATAAAAATGTTTTCCCCATATTAAAACCAAGTTCTCTATAACCAATGGCTCTTATACCAATCTGTCACACCCCCAAAATCCACACGCGGAGTATCACCGCTTGGAGGCGTGACTGACCAGGATCAAGCCACCAATCATATTGAACATAATAAGTATTAAATGTAAGTTATCCAAAAAATATGAAAGGTGTTCAAACAAAACATGTTAAGTGTCTAGCGGAAGCATAATTGTAAACCCAACGTAAGTCATAAGTTCAAATGGTTAAATGTTTTATCATAAGATCCACCATCCGTGCCCACAACGACCGCGCCTCCAGTGCAAGCTCCATGTGTACCTAAGGTCCTGCAAGGCATGTAACAGAGAGTCAACAACTAGTTGAGCGAGTTCACAGTAAGTAAGTTCGTAATAGTAAGTTTGCTTCGTAACATGTGGCGCTACTAGGCCGATAGTATGTTCTATTAGTGGGGGCTTCCCATGTTTACATATACACTAGACTATTTGTAACCATAAGTGTTCTTCTTACCGAGAACAGTAGTACGTACAAAGTTTACGTAGGTTTTACGTAAGTGTCCTTCACAACCGAGGACAGGGGTACGCGGGGGTTTACGTAGGTTTTACGTAAGTGTCCTTCCTGACTCCGGAAGACAGTAGCATGTTCTTGTTTACGTAGGTTTTACGTAAGTGCCTGACACAACCGAGGCAGTAGTGAGTATAAGTTCACGTAGGTTTTACGTGAGTGTCCTTCGCAACCTGAGGACAGTGATGAGTACAAGTATACGTAGGTTTTACGTATGTATCCTGCGCATCCGAGGACGATGGTAGATAGTCTAGTAACAGTGTAAGTACGAGTATCTATTCAAATCTCATTCCTTCAATCCCCATTCCCATACCCTGGGAATCCCATGCCTTAGTAAAAGTGTGAACTCACCTTGGTTTGCTCGGTATGCTAAAGTATGTGCTCACAAATAATCAATCACGTCCTAAGGTACGCACGTAAATATACAATCAGTTTCATCATCATTTAAATCACATGCTTGCACATGACAAATTATCATAACAGTCCATGTCCTATCCATGTGTCACTAACATTAAAGAGTGCAATCATCATGAAATTTCTATATTGTATAAATAAAACACACATCGATTCACACACATGCATGGAATCTGACAACAACTTAAACAATTTAGGGCCACACAATACTTTACATGCATTGACTTTTATTTGGGTTGATGAGCACCTATTGGACCAAAGATTGGATATCAGTGAGCATTATTTAGTCTCATATAATATTACCACTAACATACATAATAGTTCATGCATACTCCCTGGCTAACCGATTCGGACCAAGTATCACTGTTTATACAACGAAAGTCTACGATCATTCATTTCGAAAGCATGGTATGAACATAAAGTCACGAGTTAATATTTATCCGTAGTCACGCGAGATTAACTGAAAGACAACAATATAAATATTTTATCATGCTATATCCAACTTTCCTTCCTATGTCACTTTGATCCGTAACAAGGCGAAACCACTCGTATCACACATTTAACAACCATACTCATATGCACATATCAAAATCATACAATAAAACTAACTTCAATACTTAAACAGTTTATAAACAGGCCCTATCATCATGTTTAAGATCTAGCATAACCGCACATATTCACGGATCATCCTTTAACCGAAACATTATTCATTACTCGTTTCGTTAGGCACGGGTCAACACCGATCATTCAAAATCATCATCATCGACATAACTAACCATCAATTCATTCACCCATATAAACAATTACCTAATCCTTAATTATTCACATGAAATCATGAGTATAGTGGCCGACAACATGAAATGCTGCATATCTAGTAGCACACAAATTCATATCTCCTGACAATTCACATGTAATCACATAATATGACATCCCACATGCAATTATGAATCCAATAGTTGACCACATGAATCCTTATCCATTCATCACTTACAATAAACTATATCCTATTGCAATATATCATCCAATCAGTTCGAGGCCATTCATATAGTCTAAATAATCATAACAAGATCCCAGTCTTTAACTACTAACATGTATTTCACAATCTCACAGAACCTCATCAATCAAATATACATACAGACATGTGATAATTCTACTACGAAGTCATGCAGAAAATCCAACAACAAACAATGCAAACTAACCGGGATGGAAGGGACACAAGATTGATCGAAAAAGAAAGGCTTGAAGACGTCTAGATGCCGTCGTACAGGGCAAGGCAGTAGGGGCCCTAGGGTTTGCTGGTTGAAACTTTTACGTAAAAGGGTAATATCAGAACACTATAGTTGCTCGCTACTGGGCCGAAGCCCAGTCCCATTTTCGGCGGCCCACCTCCTTTCGTCTAGGAGTGATTTCGTGAGGAGTGGGTGTTTTCGGGTGGGGGTATTCGGCAAGGGTTATGCTTTAAATTTGACAATCATACAATTAATACAAATATAATTTTTAACCTACACACGTATAATGCACACCATGTATATAACCAATGCTTTGTGAACGAGTATTACATTGAGTA
Organism: Helianthus tuberosus; assembly: GCA_030545235.1. Lineage (NCBI taxonomy): Eukaryota > Viridiplantae > Streptophyta > Magnoliopsida > Asterales > Asteraceae > Helianthus > Helianthus tuberosus. Next base: position 95,446,569 of record CM060410.1, read on the forward strand.
GAAACCTTGGAAACTCGGGTTGTCACATTATCCCCAACTTGAAAGAAATTTCGTCCCGAAATTTAGCACATGGTTACTGAGGAAGCTAGTTGTGTTGCGTAGTTTTACTGGTTTTTCCTGGGGTGTCACATCATCCCCCCGTTGATTTGGAATTTCGTCCCGAAATTCTGTTGTAGCTTCAGCCTCAGTAGTGGTTGCACTGTTTCCGAATAACTGGGGATACTTGAGTTTCATTTGATCTTCTCGTTCCCAGGTGAACTCTGGGCCACGACGGGAGTTCCAACGAACTCGAACAAGAGGTATTCTATTGTTCTTGAGGACCTTAACATCCCGGTCCGTGATTTCAACTGGTTCCTCGACGAATCACAACTGTTCGTCGATAGTGAGCTCCTTCAAAGGAACTATAAGGGTCTCATCTGACAGGCACTTCTTCAGATTCGACACGTGAAAGACGTTGTGAACTGCACTGAGTTCAGCTGGTAAGTTCAGTCTGTAGGCCACTTTGCCTATTTTCTCTATAATTTCAAACGGTCCGACATATCGCGGATTGAGCTTGCCTCGTTTGCCAAAACGAACCACACCCTTCCAGGGTGAAACTTTAAGTAGCACTCGATCCCCAACCTGGAACTCGAGTGGTTTCCTGTCTTTATCGGTGTATGCTTTCTGACGGTCCCGAGCTGCCGCCATGCGTTGTCGTATCAGAGAAATCTTTTCTGTAGTATCAACTACGAGTTCTGGACCTGTGATTTGACTATCACCCACCTCTGTCCAACAAAGAGGTGACCGGCATTTACGTCCGTACAATGCCTCAAATGGAGCGGCTTTAATGCTGGTGTGGTAGCTGTTATTGTACGAAAATTCCACAAGTGGCAGATGCTTTTCCCAGCCGTTGCCAAAGTCAATTACACATGCACGAAGCATGTCTTCTAGAGTTTGAATAGTGCGCTCAGACTGCCCATCTGTCTGGGGATGATAAGCTGTGCTCATGTCTAATCGTGAGCCAAAAGATTTGTGCATTGCTTGCCACAGTTCTGAAGTAAAACGTGCATCACGATCAGAGATAATAGAGGTGGTCACCCCGTGCCTCGAGACAACTTCCTTAAGGTATACGTCTGCTAGAGTGGAGAACTTATCCGTTTCCTTGATAGCCAAGAAGTGAGCAGACTTTGTGAGTCGATCCACGATCACCCAAATAGTATCATTTCCGCTCTGAGATCTAGGTAGGCCAGTAACAAAATCCATGGAAATTTGTTCCCATTTCCATTGTGGTATCTCAGGTTGTTGAAGTGGACCTGATGGTTTCTGATATTCCGCTTTAACTCTCGCACAAGTCAAGCACTTGCTAACGTAAGTTTCTATATGAGCTTTCATGTCAGGCCACCAATATGTAGTTATCAAGTCGTGGTACGTCTTATCTGAACCAGGATGTACTGAGTAGCGAGACTTACGAGCTTCATCAATTACAAGCTCGCGTAAGTTGTCAAAGAGTGGGACCCAAATGCGCCCTGTTACATAGTAGGCGCCGTCTGCCTTTTGTTCTAACCGTTGCCTTGAGCCGCGTAGGGCTTCAGCCCTGACGTTTTCTGGTTTCAATGCTTCTACCTGAGCATCTCGTATCTGTGAAGGAAGACTAGACTGAATAGTGAGTTGCAACGCTCGTACACGCCTAGGTGTAGTATCCTTTCGACTGAGGGCGTCGGCCACCACATTGGCTTTGCCCGGATGGTACTTTATAGCACATTCGTAACCGTTCAGTAATTCGACCCATCGACGTTGTCGCATGTTCAACTCTTTCTGCTTGAAGATATGTTCAAGACTCCTGTGATCAGTGTATATAGTGCACTTGGTACCGTACAGGTAATGTCGCCATATCTTGAGTGCAACAACAACAGCTCCCAGCACTAAATCATGTGTAGTGTAATTCCGTTCGTGAATCTTAAGTTGGCGCGAAGCATAAGCAATGACTTTATCCCGTTGCATCAACACACATCCAAGACCTTGGATGGATGCGTCGCAGTAGACTACAAAATCATCCGTGCCTTCAGGCAATGAGAGGATAGGTGCGCTACAAAGTCTATCCTTTAAGTGCTGAAACGTTGTTTCCTGTGTATTACCCCAAAGGTAAGCAACACCTTTCTGTGTCAGTAGTGTAAGCGGCTGTGCAATCTTTGAGAAGTCTTTGATGAACCTTCTATAATAACCCGCCAAACCCAAGAATTGGCGTAATTCGGTTGGTATGCGAGGTGCAGGCCAGTTCTTGATCGAATCTACCTTGGATGGATCAACATGAATCCCATCCTTGTTTACCACGTGGCCTAGAAAGTGGACTTCACGAAGCCAGAAGTCGCATTTTGAAAACTTGGCGTACAGCTGTTCCGTTCGAAGGAGTTCCAAAATAAGTCATAAGTGCTGCTCGTGTTCCTCCCGACTCTTCGAGTAGATCAGGATGTCGTCGATGAAAACAATAACAAACTTGTCAAGATAAGGTTTGCACACCCTGTTCATAAGATCCATGAAAACCGCAGGCGCGTTCGTTAACCCGTAAGATAAGTTGTTTATAAATCAATGTCTTGTGAAAAGTATGTTATTTGTATAAAATGTTCTATGTCTAAATATTGAAATGATTCAAATAACGTTACGACATGTAATACCATACAAACACTTATATATAGGAAGTACCAGCGGCGTATCCACCATGTTTGTATCATATTACACACGCATCGTTACCTAATCACTTAATCAAACCAAACCAACCAATGTAAGAAGTCTATGTTTAAACCAATTGTCAAATGTATTGAATAATATGTCAAATGTAAATTATGTCAAATGTCTATGTCAAATATCCATGTCAAATGTCTATGTCAAATATCCAGGTCAAATGTCTATGTCAAATATCCATGTCAAATGTCTATGTCAAATATCCATGTCAAATGTCTATGTCAAAATGTCATGTATGGCAAGTGAAATGTCTCAACTAAACCATATGCACAAAAACAAAGTATTGAAGTAAAACTTGGTTTAAATCAAAGCTATGTTTTGTGTAAATGCATGCTACTATTTAATATGAACATTTATGCGGTATTGTGAAAATGCATACATCCAAGCCTTGCGACTGTGGTGATAAACCCTTTAAACAAATTAAAGGTCTATCTGTCTTATAACATCGAATTCGGTCATTCCTTTCTGTCCCCTTTCCCTGGGATGTCCGGAACGGGAGTTGTCAATTCCTATGGTACCACTACCTACTAACGAACGGCATGATCGGTGTTAATGAATGTATTGTCCCATGTAAACAAACCAAATGTCATACCAAAATGTAAACATGTGAAAAACAATGCACTAAGTATGTAATCAAATGAACATACATAGCGTGAAATGTCATGTAAAACAATGTACTAAGTAATGCACATAATGGGCACACCTAGCAGGAAATGTCATGTAAAACAATGTACTAAGTAATGCACAAAATGGGCACACCTAGCATGAAATGTCATGTAAAACGATGAACTATAATGTACTAACGATCATAGCAGGTATATGATGTGAAAACAGGAAAGCATGAAAGTAACAAGTAGGCACATGTGTTTCACCCCAAAACAGTTTGGAAAACAGTAAAAGAGGGGTCTATGTACTCACTTGAGATTGCTCAGTAGTCCTTGAGTAACAACCAAACAATGCTAGAGATCACGGAAATCAAACGGCACCTAATATAGGTAACTATGTTAATTAACCGGACCTAAATCGGAAGATTGGGTAGCATTAGGGTTTGTAAACCAAATGAGTGTAGGAACTCATATGATATGGTTTAACAAAGCCTACATACTAAATGAAACTTAACCTAAGTCTTATTGACCCATTATGATCCGTTTAGGTAGCTTACGCTACTTTAACGCACCGTGCGCGTGAAACGCGTTCGGACCGCCTAACTAGTCCTATGACAAGTATTATATGCCTAAACATGTTACATAATCAGTTACATGACAAAAGTTTAGGTTACATATGCTAAATTACCAATTATGTATGAAAAGGGTATTCTGGTAATTTACCTAAGGCATATAAACTACCTATCATACAACTACTTAAACGATGTGACCATAGGGCATAACCTCGGAAGGTTATTCCCTACCTACCATGGTCACCTAATGTATTTGGTCGGATCCTAATGATCGACCAAACTGGGTCGGGTTCGAAGGCATAGGCGATTTATCAGATCGCCTACCCTACGACCCTAGACAACGTGGTAATCAGTAGGCATAGTCCCAAGGGACTATGACCATCGTGATTACAATCACGTTGCGAAGTTCAACCGAACTTCGCATTGACCATTACTGGTCAACGCTGAAAGTCAAACAAAGTTTGACTTTCTGACTCGAAAAGCAGTAAAAATAAGGAAAAGAACGAAAGAATACTTACGAAGGGTCCCCGAATGCTAAACTCGATTCGAAAATCTCAGGTATGAAACTAATGTTTCAACTTAGAGTTTCTCAAATCAAATTTCTAGTAATTTTTGCAAAGGGGTGATGGGGTATTTATAGTTTTCGGGTAACCGTTAGGATCGTTTCTTGGAAAAGGGGAAAAGATCTAGTCCGTACACTTGTCACAATGTTGTGGAAGCTAAATATGATCCTTATCTAGTGACTAAGCAACTTAAAACATGTGGTTAAGGATCAATTAGTTGCAACTTGTATTTAGAAACATTGAATCTGCCCAGATAGTCAGTCGCGTAGCGCGACAGGTAGCCCTATAGGCGTCGCGCTACGCTAGCACCTCCCCTGAATCAGAAAGTTTCAAAATTGGCAGCAATGGTCCCTGCACGTGTTTAAGGCCTTTTTCGATACGTTTGAACCCCGTTAACCTCATTTCAAGGCTCTAAAATGAAGTTAAAGTATAGGGAACTCAAAACATACTCAAAAATATCTCAGATGATGGTTCGTTTGGTCGTACGAACGCGATGTTCGCTTAATTACGACGGAATGCGCATAAGCACGAAAAACGATCCAAATGACGCGACGAATGGATTTTTCTTATGGCAAACACTAAAATATAATATAGTCATGCTTACATAAATTTTTGGATGTCCGGATGTATTCAGAACGTAAGTTATGCGCGAAAATGCAAACTTGTGCACTTTTTGACACTTTTAGTCCCTGAATGACCCAAAAGTTTATTTTAGCACACCGAACCCCTCAAAGCCTATTTCTAAGCTATGTAAAGGATATTTAAGGTGTGTTTAACTTATGTTTATGTTCCGGAATGTTCATTATAGTTCAAATTGACATACTTTCGCAATTTGTCATATTTAGTCCCTGTAAAACGAATTAACTTGTTTTTGCCATACCAAAGCCTTTAAAACTTATTTCTAAGTTATGTAAAGGTTATTTAAGGTATGTTGAGTATATGTTGATGTTCCGGAGTATTTCTCGCATTAAACTGAGTACGTTTACGCACTAGTTTGCGTATAACTCTCCAGAAAGCGATGTAGAGTTTGAAATTACATAAAAGTCAAAACATGAAAAATGTATAACATAACAAAACAGACATTGGGATCAAATAACATTGTTTTATTGATAACAGAACTGTTCATAGTGATTACAAGCACAGTTGTTACAGTCTCCCCTACTTGTGGAAATTTCGTCCCGAAATTTATTTAGAGGAAACTCGTGGAAAAAGATGTGGATATTTCGCTTTCATTTGATCTTCGCGTTCCCAAGTAAACTCGGGTCCACGTTTAGCTTCCCAGCGAACTTTGACCAAAGGAATGCGCTTGCGTTTAAGCCACTTGACTTCACGTTCCATGATTTCCACTGGTTTCTCAACAAATTTCAGTGTTTTGCCAACACGAATTTCGTCAAGCGGTATGGAGAAGTTCTCATCAGCTGTACACTTCTTGAGATTGGACACGTGAAAAGTTGGATGAACATTTCCCAGTTCAGGAGGTAACTCAAGTCTGTAGGCTACCTTTCCGATTCTTTCGACGATCTTGAATGGTCCAACGTATCTAGGTGCAAGTTTTCCTTTCTTTCCAAATCTGATCACACCTTTCCAAGGTGAGACCTTAAGTAATACTCGATCACCGACTTGAAATTCCAAGGCTTTGCGTTTTGGATCCGCGTAAATCTTCTGACGGCTTCTAGCTGCCTGAAGGTTATCACGAACTTTCTTGACCTTGTCAGTTGTCTCTAAAATGAGGGCAGGTCCAGTAAGTTGGGCCTCGCCAATCTCATTCCAGCAGACTGGTGAACGACATTTTCGACCATAGAGAGCTTCGAAAGGAGCCATTTTGATGCTGGTGTGATAACTGTTGTTGTAGGAGAATTCAATCAATTTAAGATGTGAATCCCAGCTACCACCAAAATCGATCACACAAGCTCTAAGCTTATCCTCCAGAGTCTGGATTGTTCTCTCAGATTGACCATCCGTTTGCGGATGATAAGCTGTGCTCAGATTAAGTTGGGTCCCCATGGCAGATTGCATGGTTCTCCAAAAATGAGAAGTGAAACGAGCATCTCTGTCAGAAATGATGTTCAAAGGAACACCATGTCGAGCCACAATTTCATCTACATAGATTTGAGCAAGTCTGTCAGTAGGAAAATCCTCGCGGATTGGCAAGAAATGTGCTGACTTTGTAAGACGATCAACGACTACCCAGATGGCATCATGACCTTTCTTTGTGCGCGGGAGTTTGGTAACAAGATCCATAGTAATGTTTTCCCATTTCCAAACTGGGATCTCTGGTTGCTCCAATAAACCAGAAGGACGCTGATGTTCAGCCTTAACCTTAAGACAAGTAAGGCATTTGGATACGTATAAGGCAATGTCTTTCTTCATACCTGGCCACCAATAGTGAATACGAAGATCCTTATACATTTTATCTGAGCCCGGATGAATAGAATAACGAGACTTATGGGCTTCATCCATAAGCAAGGCACGAAGATCATCTAGGCTTGGGACCCACAAACGGTCCATGAAGTAATACGATCCATTGTCCTTCAGTTCCAGAGCAGGCGTTATGTGATAGGGAAATTCCTTATCCATCAAACCTTGTGAAACACAAGATTGTTGAGCCTGAGAAATGCGGGCTTGAATATCAGATCGAGCTTGAATAACAGATTGAACACGTACACAATGAAGCTTAGTACGTTCCTTACGACTCAATGCATCAGCTACGACATTCGCCTTACCAGGATGGTAGCGAATTTCGCAGTCATAGTCGTTTAAAAGCTCAACCCAACGTCGTTGCCTCATGTTGAGTTCTTTCTGATTGAAGATATGCTGAAGACTTTTGTGGTCCGTGAAAACCACACATTTTGTACCGTACAAATAGTGTCTCCAGATCTTGAGAGCGAAAACAACTGCACCCAACTCAAGATCATGAGTGGTGTAGTTCTTCTCATGTATCTTCAATTGTCTTGATGCATAGGCTATGACTTTGTTCCTTTGCATAAGAACACAGCCAAGACCCAATTTAGATGCATCACAATACACGACAAAATCATCATCACCCTCAGGCAATGATAGAACAGGCGCATCGCAAAGCTTCTGCTTCAGGTGTTGAAAAGCTTCCTCTTGCTTGAATCCCCAGTAAAAGGGCATTTTCTTCTGAGTTAGAGCAGTTAGAGGAACTGCAATCTTAGAGAAGTTTTCAATGAAGCGGCGATAATAACCCGCTAGACCAAGAAAAGAACGAACTTCAGTAGGAGTAGTAGGCGTATCCCAATCCTTAATCGCACTGATCTTGGAGGGATCTACATGAATACCTCGTTCGTTTATAATGTGCCCCAAAAATTGAACTTCTTTAAGCCAAAATTCGCACTTGGAGAATTTGGCGAAAAGTTGCTCTTTCTTCAGGAGTTCCAGAGTAAGACGAAGATGCTGCTCGTGATCAGCTCGCGTCTTAGAGTAAATCAAGATGTCGTCAATAAAAACAATGACGAACTGATCCAAATAAGGTTTACAGACCCTATTCATTAAGTCCATGAAAACAGCAGGAGCATTAGTCACACCAAATGGCATGACTGTGAACTCATAATGCCCATATCGAGTACGGAACGCTGTCTTGGGAATATCTTCTTCTTGCACCCGAAGTTGATGATATCCAGATCGCAGATCAATCTTCGAGAAATAAGACGCGCCCTGTAACTGATCAAAGAGGTCGTCTATGCGAGGTAGAGGATATCGATTCTTGATGGTAAGCTTGTTAAGCTCACGATAATCGATACACATTCTAAAGGATCCATCCTTCTTCTTGACAAAAAGAATGGGAGCACCCCAAGGTGAAAAACTGGGACGGATAAAGCCTTTATCAGAGAGCTCCTGAAGCTGCTTAGACAAATCTTGCATCTCAGACGGTGCAAGACGATATGGAGCTCTGGCAACGGGATTTGCACCAGGTACGAGATCAATGCGGAACTCGACTTGACGTGCTGGAGGTAGACCAGGTAAATCTTCAGGGAACACTTCAGAATAATCCCGAACGACAGGAATATCTGAAATAGACTTACCCTTGCCTTTATCTTCTGTAATATTTGCTAAGAAAGCCACATAGTTCTTCCGCAGATACTTCCGAGCTTTAAAACAAGACATGAGTTTGAGACCACCGGTAGGCTTCTCACCTTGAACCTGCAGGATCTCGCCTGTCGAAAGCGGCACACGAACAATCTTCTCAGAACAAACTATCTCTGCGTGATGCTTGGATAACCAATCCATTCCCACAATAACGTCGAAGCTTCCGAGTTGCATAGGCGTGAGGTCAATAGGAAAAAGATGGTCGTTAAGGTTCAACTGGCAGTTGCGAAGAACAGAATCAAGAATAATGGGTTCACCACTAGCAACCTCTACTGTTAAAGATTTGCCTAGTTTCGTTCTAGACACGCGAAGCATTTGCTCAAAAGACAAAGACACGAAACTCTTATCGGCACCGGAATCGAAAAGAACAGATGCAGGCTGATTATTAATAAAGAACGTACCGTTCACCACATTTTCGTCAGCCTGTGCCTCTTGGGCATTCATGTTAAAAACTCGGCCTCGAGCCGGAGCCGGATTCTGGTTCTGGTTCTGGTTCTGGTTCTGGTTGGCTAGCCTTGGGCACCGGTTTCTATAGTGGGTCAGATCCCCACAATTATAACAAGCACCCGGTGGGTATTGCGGTCTTGCAGCTTGACCCTGTTGCTGAGCAACTTGTTGAGCCGGGTTCTGAACCGCGGGATTCTGAGCAGACCGACAAAAATTGGCAAGATGGCCTGACTTCCCACAGTTAGTACAGAAACGGCATGGAAGTTGCGGCTGGTGGTGACTGTTGCATCTATTGCACAAAGGTGCATTCCCTGTATAGGGTTTCTTTGCTGGAAGCTGTGCGGGTTGGTTGGGAGCTGCTTGATTAGCTTGGGCAGTGACAGCATAGTTTTGGGAAGCCTTATGCTTCTTTGCCCTCTTTGAAGAACCAGAGTTCTTTCCATTCCCGTTTTGACCTTTCTTGCTATCCACCTTGTCAGCCGATTGTTCCTTGCCCTTGTCACCCTTCCGGTGTAACTTGTTCTTCCGGATCTGCGACTCAGTCAATGTCGCAGATAACTCGATCGCCTGACGAAGTGTGGCAGGTTCACTACCAGTAAGAATGTCTTGTACCGAGTCAGGTAGGCCGTCGATGTATCTTTCGATAGCCTTGTCAAGTGGAGTAACCATAGTCGGGCAAAGCAAACTCAACTCTTCAAACCGATCAGTATAAGCCCTATGCTCACCACTATCTTGCTTCAAAACATCAAACTCTTTCTCCAACGCTCGTTGTTCATGGCGAGGACAGAATTCCCTCATCATAAGGGCTCTAAGTTCAGCCCATGTCTGTGCGAGAGCAACTTCTGCACCTTGGTCCCTCATAACCCCATTCCACCATGTCAAAGCCCTCTTCTGAAATACGCTCGAAGCAAACTCGACTTTGCGATTTTCGAGACACTGCACGTGGCGAAAAGTATTCTCTATGCTCTCAAACCACTGAAGAAGCCCAGTCGCTCCTTCAGAACCACTAAACTTGAGTGGTTTAGCCTGATTAAAATCCTTGTATTTGCACGGACCATTGTTATTGTTGTTGGCTTGTTGCCATTGAGCAAAGAGATTTGAGAATTGAGCAGCCATCTGCTGCGCAATAATTTCTGCCAGTTCGGCAGTAGCTATCTGGTTCTCCCGTCGAGGAGGCATTCTAAAAGAGGAAAAACATGAAAAGAAACGAGTGAGATGATTGGATGAAGAGAATGAGATGAAACAAAATCAACAAAAGCAAAGATGGTGGTCATTCGTTCGTATCACAAAGCAAACAAACGACACACAGTGACTAATCAAAGTAAATGGGTCAAAATAATGTATTAGCGAAGACATGCTCGCCTATAAGTGAACACTCACTCCAAGAATTCCCAGGTAAGCACAACTGGTCTCGCGTCTGGTTGAGATGTATACGAAGTGCTTGCCTAGACAGAAAACCCAGAATACAGGCATTCACCCTTCCAGTTTGCACATGTTCACATTATTTAAAACCCAAAACGTTTGACGGGATTTTGAAAATTTGAAGGCACAAGGCCAAAAACCAATACTGAAAAGGGTTCAAAACCATATAACAGAGGGTTCAAAACCTTACAATTGAGGGTTCAAAACCTTGTAAAAATTTATTCAAAAACAGATGATTGTTTTTCAAAAATCGTTTCGGAAAAATTTTGGTTCCTTGTTTTGTTAATCACCTAAGGATAGGTGATGTACATGTTTTAAGATCTAAACACAAGATAACTTGCGTTAGGTTCCTAGAAAAGTTATAGTCTAGGTCAAAGCATTACTAATAACCTAATTCCCTATAACCATTGGCTCTGATACCAACTCTTCTGTCACACCCCGACCACGTATATCATACAAAGCGTGGCGGAAACATCGGGGAGTGTTGCAACAGAATTAATTGTTTCATAACCATGGCATACAAAGTTGTGTTTTATTTATAAACAAAGGTGTTACATTGTTTCAAACAGGAATTTAAAGAGTTCAGAACATAATTAAACATAGTCTATCTTCTTTTAAAGTCTCTTAGGCACAGGACCGCCCTAGTATCATGATCAACATCCTATGGAAAAGCACCTGAAAACACATGTGAAAATAGGTACGTCAGCATAAAAATGCCTGTGAGATACATAGGTTTGTAAAAATAGGATTCATGACTTATATTTAAGAAAATGTTTAGTCATGAACCTTGTAATTTGCTTTGTCTTGTAAATCATTTGAAAATAATAAGATCAGATGATATGTATAAGTAGATGTCAGGTTAAATAAATGACCATGTAAAAATGTGTTTGTATAAGATAAGTTGTTTATAAATCAATGTCTTGTGAAAAGTATGTTATTTGTATAAAATGTTCTATGTCTAAATATTGAAATGATTCAAATAACGTTACGACATGTAATACCATACAAACACTTATATATAGGAAGTACCAGCGGCGTATCCACCATGTTTGTATCATATTACACACGCATCGTTACCTAATCACTTAATCAAACCAAACCAACCAATGTAAGAAGTCTATGTTTAAACCAATTGTCAAATGTATTGAATAATATGTCAAATGTAAATTATGTCAAATGTCTATGTCAAATATCCATGTCAAATGTCTATGTCAAATATCCAGGTCAAATGTCTATGTCAAATATCCATGTCAAATGTCTATGTCAAATATCCATGTCAAATGTCTATGTCAAAATGTCATGTATGGCAAGTGAAATGTCTCAACTAAACCATATGCACAAAAACAAAGTATTGAAGTAAAACTTGGTTTAAATCAAAGCTATGTTTTGTGTAAATGCATGCTACTATTTAATATGAACATTTATGCGGTATTGTGAAAATGCATACATCCAAGCCTTGCGACTGTGGTGATAAACCCTTTAAACAAATTAAAGGTCTATCTGTCTTATAACATCGAATTCGGTCATTCCTTTCTGTCCCCTTTCCTTGGGATGTCCGGAACGGGAGTTGTCAATTCCTATGGTACCACTACCTACTAACGAACGGCATGATCGGTGTTAATGAATGTATTGTCCCATGTAAACAAACCAAATGTCATACCAAAATGTAAACATGTGAAAAACAATGCACTAAGTATGTAATCAAATGAACATACATAGCGTGAAATGTCATGTAAAACAATTTACTAAGTAATGCACATAATGGGCACACCTAGCAGGAAATGTCATGTAAAACAATGTACTAAGTAATGCACAAAATGGGCACACCTAGCATGAAATGTCATGTAAAACGATGAACTATAATGTACTAACGATCATAGCAGGTATATGATGTGAAAACAGGAAAGCATGAAAGTAACAAGTAGGCACATGTGTTTCACCCCAAAACAGTTTGGAAAACAGTAAAAGAGGGGTCTATGTACTCACTTGAGATTGCTCAGTAGTCCTTGAGTAACAACCAAACAATGCTAGAGATCACGGAAATCAAACGGCACCTAATATAGGTAACTATGTTAATTAACCGGACCTAAATCGGAAGATTGGGTAGCATTAGGGTTTGTAAACCAAATGAGTGTAGGAACTCATATGATATGGTTTAACAAAGCCTACATACTAAATGAAACTTAACCTAAGTCTTATTGACCCATTATGATCCGTTTAGGTAGCTTACGCAACTTTAACGCACCGTGCGCGTGAAACGCGTTCGGACCGCCTAACTAGTCCTATGACAAGTATTATATGCCTAAACATGTTACATAATCAGTTACATGACAAAAGTTTAGGTTACATATGCTAAATTACCAATTATGTATGAAAAGGGTATTCTGATAATTTACCTAAGGAATATAAACTACCTATCATACAACTACTTAAACGATGTGACCATAGGGCATAACCTCGGAAGGTTATTCCCTACCTACCATGGTCACCTAATGTATTTGGTCGGATCCTAATGATCGACCAAACTGGGTCGGGTTCGAAGGCATAGGCGATTTATCAGATCGCCTACCCTACGACCCTAGACAACGTGGTAATCAGTAGGCATAGTCCCAAGGGACTATGACCATCGTGATTACAATCACGTTGCGAAGTTCAACCGAACTTCGCATTGACCATTACTGGTCAACGCTGAAAGTCAAACAAAGTTTGACTTTCTGACTCGAAAAGCAGTAAAAATAAGGAAAAGAACGAAAGAATACTTACGAAGGGTCCCCGAATGCTAAACTCGATTCGAAAATCTCAGGTATGAAACTAATGTTTCAACTTAGAGTTTCTCAAATCAAATTTCTAGTAATTTTTGCAAAGGGGTGATGGGGTATTTATAGTTTTCGGGTAACCGTTAGGATCGTTTCTTGGAAAAGGGGAAAAGATCTAGTCCGTACACTTGTCACAATGTTGTGGAAGCTAAATATGATCCTTATCTAGTGACTAAGCAACTTAAAACATGTGGTTAAGGATCAATTAGTTGCAACTTGTATTTAGAAACATTGAATCTGCCCAGATAGTCAGTCGCGTAGCGCGACAGGTAGCCCTATAGGCGTCGCGCTACGCTAGCACCTCCCCTGAATCAGAAAGTTTCAAAATTGGCAGCAATGGTCCCTGCACGTGTTTAAGGCCTTTTTCGATACGTTTGAACCCCGTTAACCTCATTTCAAGGCTCTAAAATGAAGTTAAAGTATAGGGAACTCAAAACATACTCAAAAATATCTCAGATGATGGTTCGTTTGGTCGTACGAACGCGATGTTCGCTTAATTACGACGGAATGCGCATAAGCGCGAAAAACGATCCAAATGACGCGACGAATGGATTTTTCTTATGGCGAACACTAAAATATAATATATTCATGCTTACATAAATTTTTGGATGTCCGGATGTATTCAGAACGTAAGTTATGCGCGAAAATGCAAACTTGTGCACTTTTTGACACTTTTAGTCCCTTAATGACCCAAAAGTTTATTTTAGCACACCGAACCCCTCAAAGCCTATTTCTAAGCTATGTAAAGGATATTTAAGGTGTGTTTAACTTATGGTTATGTTCCGGAATGTTCATTACAGTTCAAATTGACATACTTTCGCAATTTGTCATATTTAGTCCCTGTAAACGAATTAACTTGTTTTTGCCATACCAAAGCCTTTAAAACTTATTTCTAAGTTATGTAAAGGTTATTTAAGGTATGTTGAGTATATGTTGATGTTCCGGAGTATTTCTCGCATTAAACTGAGTACGTTTACGCACTAGTTTGCGTATAACTCTCCAGAAAGCGATGTAGAGTTTGAAATTACATAAAAGTCAAAACATGAAAAATGTATAACATAACAAAACAGACATTGGGATCAAATAACATTGTTTTATTGATAACAGAACTGTTCATAGTGATTACAAGCACAGTTGTTACATCTTATAACATCATAACACATCATATAACATTATTTTTAATGTTAATATTCTATTTTAACTAAATTTTATCATATCATTTCAAGTTAACCAACTTATGATCATTTAATCATGACATATTTTCATGTACAAGTATCTAATGCATGTTTATCATATCATCATCATCCAAGATTTTTAAAAATATCTACCATACTTTTATGATAAATTTCAAATAAATGCATGAAATCATCTTCATCTAATCATTCATATAATCATGAAAACCTCAATGCATGTAACATTTATGAACTAGTGATCAAACCTACTTGTACATATATATCCACACGACACACACATATATTTCTAAAAAAATCAACATTTCATATATTCATCTTTAATCATATGTACTTCCATAAAGATTCTTTTTAATCATGCATGCAACCATGTTTTTATAAATCACATTAATCAAGAATCAACTAATAACCAAAACACAAACTTTAACCCATATACACACACATTTTCGGCCATGTATACTCACACACATGCTTCCATTTTTATTTTGATTAGAACCATTTTCGTGTTTAAATTTCAAGTTTGTAAAGAATTCCAAGTTTTTGAGAAACTTTCCATCATCATCATAATCATCCTCAAGAAATAAGAACATAATTTTTTAAAAGTAAGTTTATACCTCATACGAATTTTAGTGGGTATTGATGATATCCTTGATGATATGGAGCTTGTTCTTCTTTAAAATCACTTGAAAACTTCCTTGGATCTTCAAAACAACTTGGAACTAGCTTGAAATGAGCTTGAATCTTCAAGATTATGTTTGAAATTCAAAAATGGAGGTGTGTTTGGGAGTATACGTTTCTATTGAGAGATGGAGAAGAAGAATTATGAATTTGGTCATTGGAAATTGGATAATATGGAGATTGCATGCAATTTTAATGGTTGTACATCATGTAGGCTCAACACTTGGCAAAGTGTAAGAAAAAGAGGCAAAATGGTGGCACCCTTGGCCGCCACCTATACCCACACTCACATGCATCTCTCATATATATGCATACATACATATATATATATATGGTAAAGTTCTTGTACAAATAATCTTAACATACTAAACATACAAATTGAAGGAAAACTCAAAAAGACAAGGTGGCATTTTTGTAATTATCAATAACTATCAAAGTTACTCTACAAATATACCTAAAAAAACCTAACCACTCCCCCCCCCCCCAAAAAAAAACCTAAACCCCCACCCCCCAAAAACCTAAAAAAACCCTACCCCCCCCCCCCACCCCCCAAAAACCTAAAAAAAACCTAACCCCCCCCCCCACCCACCCAAGCTAAAATGCTAAAAACTAAATCCCCAAAAAACCTAAAAAAATCTAAAAAAATAAAAAAAAACACACACACACACAAATTATTTTATTTTATTTTTTTAACATTTTTTATTAAAAAATCGCTACTTTTAGTAGCAGCAAAATTTTTTTTTTTTTTTTGTGCTAACGAAATGTTGCGATTTTTTAATAAAAAATGTTAAAAAAAAATTGTGTTTTTTTAGGTATTTTTGGTTGTAACTTTAATAGTTGGTGGTAATTACAAAAATGCCACCTTGTCTTTTTGGGTTTTCCTTCAATTTGTATGTTAAGTATGTTAAGATTATTTGTATTTGATCTTTTGCATATATATATATATATATATATATATATAAGATATTAGGCCAAAACAGGTATTTAGCCGACTACCGGGTATTTTATCTCGCGTTTTAATCGTGTTTTAAGGCGTTTAGAATTTTTTTTTATCATTCTACAAAATTTAACTCGCCATAATATTGCTGAATAATATTTTATTTGTCTTGGCTGGCTGCGTTGTCTGTATTTTGCAGTATACGCGCGGTATTGTGTAGTATGCGCTTAAACTCGCAAAATAGCATTTTTAAGCGTTTTAATTAATTTTTCTTCACGAATATGATTAAAAATAGAATTTTAATTATAACGGAATATTTTTAGGATTTTAACATTAACCGGGCGGTCACCGACGTTCGTTTCGCATTTTGTTCGTTACGCGATAAGCGTTATCTTATTATTGCCAACATAATATTTAACAAAGTTTATATTTTACAACACAACAAACACCACATAATAACACCACTTTTAATAAAATATTGCCTTTATTTATTCATAACACGTGTCACATTAGTACGGTACGGACTCAAAATAGCCGGGTGTCACAGTCTCCCGCTGTTAAGGAAATTTCGTCCCTAAAATTTTACACGACAGGTTTTGATTTCACACTAGACAGAAAGAGATGCGGATATTTTCTTTGCATCTGGTCCTGTCATTCCCAAGTGAACTCACCTTCATATTTGTAATTCTAGCAGACCTTTACTAACTTAATCTGACTCCTCCTAAGTTTCTAAATCTTCCAATCTAAAACTTCAACAAGTACTTCTTCGATAAACTTTAGTTTATCGCCTAAGTAAACCTCATCAGGGGTATGATCAGTGTCTCATCTAACAGACACTTTTTCAGGTTGGATACATGAAACACAACATGTACTCCACTCCACGCCTTTGGTAGCTTGAGCTTATAAGCGACTGATCCGACTCAAGATGGTCTATCGAAAGGACCTATATAACGTGGGCTCAACTTTTTCTCTTTTCCTAAACCTAACAACACCTTTCCGAGGTGACACCTTCAACAAAACATGATCGCCGACCTGAAACTGTAACGGTTTCCTTCGATTGTTCGAGTAATTCTTCTGTTGATCGACATCGGCTATTAACCTTCCCTTGATGTGGGAAAACCTTGTCGGTGGTTTCCTGGATAAGCCCGGGTTCGGTTAATTGGCCTTAGGCAACTTCAACCCAACAAAAGGTCGATCGACACTTCCATCCGTACAAAGCTTCAAACGGAGTTGCTTTAATACTCACGTGATAACTTTATTGTAGGAAAACTCAACTAATGGTAGATGAGTATCCCAACTTCCACCAAAATCTATCGCACACGTTCACAACGTATCCTCCAAATTCTGAATGGTTCTCTCGTTCCTTCCTACTAAACACATCTGCTACAATGTTGGCTTGGCCTTGGTGGTAACGAATATCGCCTTCGTAATCGTTGAGTAATTCTACTCAACGTCGTTGTCTCACAATGAGTTCCTTCTAATCAAGATATACTGGAGGCTCTTATGGTCAGTGTAATTCATACACTTCGTGCCATACAGATAATGTCTCCAAATATTCAAGGCAAACACATTAGCTCCTAACTCTAAGTCGTGAGTTCTGTAGTTCTTCTCATGCACTTTCAATTGTCTGGATGCATGGGCTGTCACTTTGTCCTTTTGCAAAAGCATGCATCCAAGGCCCAAACGTAACGCATCACAGTATACAATGAAACCATCATTTACTCAGGCATGGATAGAATAGGTGCACTACACATGTGACAACTGGCACTTTTCCATGCATTTCGTACAATAATTAAACAGTAATCTGTGCTTTAATAACTGTGCATGATTTAGTTTACAAGACAAATGAAATTCTGATTACTGTTATATACATACAATGGCTTTTCATGTTGCAAGACTTTTATCATTACTACATGCAACACAATATAGTTCTATTAATGCACAGAGCAGAGTTGGCACAGTTATCAGACAAGCTAGAAGTACTGACGATAGTTCAGTACTTAGACAGACATGATGTTAAAACATAAAATAAGCCCCAGGACCAAGTGTTACACTAGTATAGTGTGTAGGAAAGTAGGGATTACAAAACCGCCTTCCTAGTGATGACATTGGTACCAAAAAGTGCTAGAAACACACTGAAACTGCAGAATTCTGCAGAAAATAAATAAATTCGGCAAAAATTCAGCTTTTAACATCTAAATATAATGAAGAAATGTGATTTAATGGTCCAGAATACTTTCCTAAGTGTCAGGAATCAAAACTGTCATAAAACACAACATAAAGCACACTAAACTGCGCAATTTAGCACTTTAACGAACCGGTAACCAACCGAACAACCGGACATTATCCGAAACACCAAATTTTCACTAAAAGCATTATTTTAGTGTTACAAAGCTAGTTATGGTCACCGAACATCATAACACACCCTAAACACATAAAACACTAACTAATACCATTACTTTCCAACTAAATTTCCTAACTAATATTTGAAACAAAACTAGCACACCCCCCCCCCCAACCGGTTACAAACATGGGTCCCACCCCATGATTTTATTCCATTTGTTTATTGGATTTGTTTAGTACTTTTGAAACATAATAACTCTTAGGTAATGAAATGTTGGAAGCTTGTATTTAAAGGACCATAAGACTATCGTCTTCATTCTAACACTTGAAACAAAACTCCATCTTTTCTCCTCTCCTCCTTCATGTTCACGGCCACCACCACCATACTCCTACCATTTTTCGATCATTCTCAACCAATCCAAGGTGATTCAAGGGTGTAAGAAGCTAAGTTAGGAAGCTTGGAGGCCTTGGAGATCGAAGGACCTTCACCATTTGCTTTTAACCACCTTGTTTATCATTTTCTTCATCTTGAGTTCTTCCCTAGCCCTTGTGCTAGTAGTAAGCCCCTTATAACTTGCTCTTACTTCTCATTTTGATGATTAATAGATTATGTAAGTTGTTAAACATAAAGATCATGAAGAAACATAAGCATGAAACTTGAACATAAGACTAAAATCATAAGAAATCATGTTGTTTAAGTGTTGTTATGCTTGTTAATTGTTGATTGCTCATGTTTATGATGTTGATCATCATGTGATCTTGCTAGATAGTGATTAAAGACATAATCTAACAAGATGAGAGGATGATTATGTTTAGATCAAAGTAATCATCCATATGTAAATCATGAACTTGAAGTGAAAATTATTTTTCTTGTAAAATGATGATTAAAGTAAGTGTAAAGTCTTGTAAATCTACGATTTCAAGAATGATTTTTCAAGAAACCAATTTAAAAATACAAAGTTTACTTAAGCTTGGTTCTTAAAGGAATTAACCACATTTTTAGTGGTTAAACAAGTGTAGAAATATGTATGTAACAAGAAAAACTCAAAAAGAAACATTTTTAGAAAAATGATTTACAAGTTGTAAACATCTAAGTTCTTTAAAAATGATGTTTTTAAATAAAAATCATACTTTAAAGGGTAACTAAGCTTACTAAACACACTAGTAAGTTACTACAATTTTTTGTAAATTTTCAAGTTCATAAAGTGGTGATTAATACTTGATTTTGACAAATTGGTAAGTATTATTTGGTTTGTTGATGATTGTGTTGATTTACAAAAGAAAATGATATGCTTTGAAAGCATGGGAACCTCCATTTTTAAGGGGAAACTATGGCAAAATCTTTCTAGAAATTAAACACTTCGAAAAATATTTTAAACAAATATTTACAAATGTATTTTAACCATGATTTTTCATATAAACTTTGCCATAATTTTTGTTACTAAAATTACAAAATATTGGAGGTTGGTTTTTAATAATAAAAGTGACTAAATATGTATTTAGGAGAATATATATTTAGATGTCACTATGTGTGTGATTATTTGTATACTATGTGTATCAGTTATATTATTTTAGGGCGTGAAATAATATAACTCACCAAAATACCAAGAAATACCATACTAAATATTACCAAAAATTTCAAGAAATAAATATACAAATTATACCCAAAATATTGGAGAAACAGAACAAGGAATATAACTTACAATAAATATTCCGGAATTAGATTTGTAAGTATATTTTGGTAAATGGTATTTTGGAAACCCAAAAGAACAAAAGTTTGATTTTCATAAGTATTATAAAATAAATCATATTTTTGACAGGAAGAAAATATATTATTTTTGGGTAAGAACAATATATATGTTTTCTTGGAATTATTAAGAAGATATTATTTTTGGGAGAAAATATATTTTCTTAAATAAACTTGGAACATATTATTTTTGGACGAAAAATGGATTTGCATATATTTTCTAAGTTAAACTTGAAAATATATTATTTTTGAGGATTATATGAAAAGTATAAATATTTTGCCAAGGGAAAAATTATGAATAATTTTTCTATGTAATATTTCTTAAAATGTATATTTTGAGAATATATATTGATGGATTTTTATTAGAAATATTATTCTGGAAAAATTTATACAAAAATTAAGTATAAGAATACTTAATAACTGTAAGGAAATACGTTTTCTCCTATGTATAAATACACCGGAATACGCCACCAAAACTTGGCAAATACACCAGTTAAGAATACGAGTATGAATACACCCATCCTTGGGGAAAGTTATACATGTACGAATACAATATGTGGCAAGTTAAAATATATTATTTTAACTAATATTCCAAAATTTAATAAATATAATTTAAGTTAAAATATTTATTATTTTAACAAATAATTATATACCTTGGAATATTATAATATACATCAATGATGTAACTCAGAATACACCAAGATTTCCGAAGCAAGTCATAATGAACAACTAAGACAAAGAGTCGTGACACGACCTAAGCGTCTAATAGAACATGGCACATGTGTAGGTAGTTGTACAACTCATAGTAGGCCCTTGAGCATACGAGATAGAAGGACGCAAACTTTTGAGTTCATGTCCCCCTTTTCTTAACGGTTTTTGGATTTATAACTCTCGGGTGTGGAATACATGTTGCATATGTTTAAATGGTATGATTTGGCTATGAAATGAATTATAGATCATGTGAGCATAGATTGAAATTGAAATGCTATTAACTCTCATAAGAAATATGGACGAAGGTTAGATCTAACGGGTACGGCCGAGCCCCACTCATGGTCCTTGTGTGATCACTCTGAGTGCTTTGGTGTCCCAGTCGAGGTAATTCAACAACGGTCAAGGGTAATTTGACACAGTCAAGGTAAACTGATACAGTCAAGGTGAAGTTGACACAGTCGAGGGGAATTCGACACAGTTGAGGGAATTCGACAAGGGTATAAGCCTACTCATATTGAGTACTCCCTATGTCTTCACATGTATTAATGTCCTTGCAAAATATTAATTTGATCTGTTCATAGACGCTTTTCATACCTGTTTACAAAGGAGTCTCTCAAATGTTTACAAGCTTATCAGAACTCATACAAAACGCATGAACTCGCTCAATTTTTGTTGATGTTTTCAAAATTACATGTATTTCTGGTAACAAGTTGGATCTTGGGCACTGGTGTGTTTCTAGAAGTAAATTCCAAGCTTAGATGTCATCCACTTTTATTGGTTTGTAACTTAGTCAAAGGTTGTGTCGTTTGAAACTTAATTGCCTGGTGTTTGTAATGTTTTGAACTTTATGAATGGATGAACATCTTTTTGATCATATAGTTGTTTATTATAATTGAATGTAATGATATTGAATAAGTCACACATTATACACTTCCGCAAAAGTCAGGGGTGTGACAGTTTGGTATCAGAGCTTCGATTGTAGTGAACTAGGATTCCTTCTCGAGTCTAGACTACAATCACTAGGACTCTCTCACGAAATCACTTTTACAAAATGGTTTTTCATTGCATTCACGAAAGCGTCAAGATCCATGAGTCAAACATTTTTCAAATAAAAGACAAGGCAGGGACATTAGTAGGGAGGAGAATACCCTAAATTAAAGTGCCAATTAAGGCATAGTCTACGTGAGATAGACTTGCCAAAGACAAAATGACCCCCCCCCCCCGAAAGGACAAATGAGAGTTATATGTGACATGATGCATCTATCTACCTGTTTATGCTAAGTAACATATTTATTTATTAATATATATATATGTGTATAAGTGTACGGAATAATCATTGACGTGAACGAGATACCTACGACTCCGAATCCTATTATTGTTCTTGACCCACACGATGAAGCTATCGACCTCGCGTTAACTGCAAAGCTATGGAGTGATTACCAAACAAGATCCTGAGCTGGTTTCTGTAGAAGATGGTTGTTCTTCCCTCTCGAATGTGAAGGTGCCTGACTACGGTAGTGATGGCGAGGCGGGGGAGGCAACCTTGGACAACACCCGTATCAGCAGGACGAGGTCCTTGTGGCTTTTGTGAAACAAGATTGAAGACGCTCTTGTTCAGACTAGGAAGATGAAGTACTCATCTTGAAGGTGCCCCTCCAACTACTAGGAATTCCCCTTATTCCTATTACGTCTAAGCATCATGCCAATTCACGTGTAACGATAATGGATGTTAGCGCGTGGACCACCGCAATGGTCCCTTCCATGTTGGAGGTATAAGGACAGTAGTGTCCCCTCTCTGGTTGACCATCTGCTTTGAACGAGGGAAAATTAGGGTGAGCATACAAACAATTTATTGTTAGGGGGCCCACGTAATAACGACTTGTAGTGCATGGAAATCCTGGTGGACTCTGCGGGTCAAGCTAATGATCACCACCTATCCAAAAATAATCTCTAGGTGTTCACACCTTCATCTGGTAGAACAATATCTAAACAGTTGCTATAACACTCTACAAAGTAGGAAACCTGTCTTTGCCTACTTTTTGTCCGACACTTCTACCCGTATACGAATCATTTGGGAACCGATATCTAAGCAAGTGAAGGTGGCTAACTGTAAGGACCTGCAAAAATGTCCCAAAATGACTCGTAAGTGAAAACCCGGACCCCTGAAACCCTAATGTGCATGAAAAATCAAGAAAACAAGAAATTTGTGTTTCACGCGGGCCGTGTAAAACGTAAGCTTAGGCTTACGCGGGCCACGTCAAAGCAAGGTTGACCGGATAAGCGATACAGGCCACGTGGCAGCCACGTGGCAGACCTACCTGTGACACACAAGCCCTAGTTGTAGACTAGGTGGCCCTCGCGGGCCGCGTAAGATTCAAGAGAGGGTTTACGCGGGCCGCGTAAAACCCAAAAATCAGCTATAAATGGGTTGGCCATGAGCAGTTCAGTTGTGTGCAAGAAATTATCAAAAATCACATCTTTCTGCTCAAAATTTGCATTCCAAGTACTGAAACGCTGCTACGATACATGGTATTAACTCGATCACTGCTACGATACAATGCCCGATTGATTGAAACCGATCCGATGGATGTTTAAGTGCTGCCCAAATTGGGGCTATACTTTGTCATTCGTCGTGAGGGTTTTGATTTTGTGAGCTTATCGTAAATGTTGTATTAAGTTACTGACCTGGTTTCGTGTGCATTGTTGTTTAAACTAGGTTATCAGGCTTATCAGTAGGCTAAACTCTGCCCATCTAAACTTGCAATGTGAGTCATTCTCTTTTTATCAACAATGTTTTACAATACCCAAATGATTTTCAAAAGTTATAATTACAGGGATTAAGTCTTGGTTATCTTGAATCACTGGCAAGTGGGGTATTGTGCACATTACTAATTTCTCACGTTTAGGTTCATCAACCTAACAGTGATAATCATCACTACTTGGGTGAAAGGACCCAATAGTGGTATGACCATCGTCACCAGGGTGTGACACAGCGCCAGATAAAAATAAGATAGTAGCCATTGTAATCGCTCTTATGCTGTAATTTATAACTAAGAGTCGTTTTATCAGAGTTGAGTGACTCGCCAGTATTTCCCCGCTGATAAATTTTTTTAAAACATGTTTCAGGTGACCTACTGTGAATCAAGGAAAAGTGCTACGGAGCACTAATAAAGCTTGAAGTGGTGGCTCAGTTAAATAAATAAACATGTTTTGTAAAACAGGGAATTTCCTCGTGAAATTCCTCTATTGTAAATTATGGGGATTGTCCCAAATTATGAAATAAAATAATTGGGCATTTTCAAGTTTTAAAAGAACCTGTGAAACTTCCGCTGTCAACTTAAATATTAAATACCACGGGTTTCTGTCCCGCGGCTCCTGGACCGGGTAACACTGGGACGGGGGCCGTGACAGAAAAAGGTGGTGTCAGAGCCACGGATTTAAGCCAATTAAGTATTTAGAAATACTTAATTTTTATGATGAACTATCAGAAGCCCTTCAAAACTTTACTATCCATACCACAGATATGGATACCACTGGTACCTTCACTGGTTACCAGGCTGATACTGAAGAGCCAATGGTATTCCAAGCCCAACCTCAAGAGAAACCAAAACCGAAAAAGAGAAGAAGACTCGTAGGCTGGAGGCGTATGCGTAGGAAAAATCCGGCGACACAGAAAGTTATAAAGACGGAAGATCCGAAGGATAAAGGCAAAGGAAAGGAGATCGGGGAAAGTTCAAGACAAGCCCAGGAAATGCCACCGTGGGAAGAGCTGGACCGCCAACTGGCGAATAGTGACCTCATCGGACCTGCCGATGAAAACCTCTTCAATTACCCAGCGGAAGCACAACTTCCAGTTAATCTGGAACCTGCTATCCCAGATCCTATTATCCACCCCCGACCTCTACCAGGAGAGCTAGAGGAATGGTGGACAACTGACTGGCAATTTCAGAATCTCTTAAATAACCCTAATACCTTTTTCCCCCAGTTTGACCCTGAGCCTGCACTAAACCCACCTAAGAGCACAGAAAACCTGGCTGAACTCCGCCACTATGGCGAGGAGTTGGTGGATGCAGGAAACAGAATCCGAGAAGTGGGGGAGAGGATATCATGGAAATACGACGAGAGGGAACGTCGTTTCTGAAGTGCCAGCTGACAGGAATCGTTTGTGGTTGTGTGGCTATGTGTTTAATAATAATAAAATAATAATAAATATTAATAAAAATATAATCATATAAAATGACTTAAAATAAAAATTTTGTAATATATTTGTTGTGTACGGATGCATACTAAAATATATAAAAATATGGAAATCGCAAAGTCGACAATTTTGGCTATACGTGTTGACATGATTATGTGCGATTGTTTTATTGTGTTTGATTGTTATTTATTATATGCTAATCACTTATATATATATATATATATATTAATTACCAGATAACGAGGTTAACCAATCTGAGCAAAACAATGGAGACCAATTTCTTAATAGGCAGGATATAGAAAATAACGTTTCCCAAGGAATAGCTAATGCTATTCTAGCAATCCTTGCTGTTGCCCGAAATCCAGTTGAACCTCAACCAATTATTCCCAGCAAACGTACTCACGACGACAATTTCAGTAATAGTGTAAATGGAGGTGGCAACAATAATAATAACGATAATGATGGGATACAAGCCCCATTCCTTAAGAAGATGAAAACTGCAACACCTGGTTGCACTTACAAGGAATTTCTTGCCTGTAAACCCATCGAATTTGCAGGCAATGAAGGGGCAACTGCAACACTGCGTTGGTTAGAGAAAACCGAAGCAGTAATTAAAATAAGTAAATGTGCCGAGGAAGACAAGGTCATGTACGCGTCGCATCTTTTTAAAGAAGGGGCACTAGAATGGTGGAACACAGTACTACAAGCCAAAGGGAGTGATGTGGCTTATGCTATGAATTGGGAAGAATTTAAAAGATTGGTGGAAAGAAAATTCTGTCCTGAATACGAGAAGGAACAAATGACAAATAAGTTCCTCAATCATCGAATGGTAGATGTTGATTGTCGAGGATATACTTCGACATTCTTCGAGTATGCTAGAGTTGTACCAACCCTGGCTTCGCCAAAACCGGTACTTATTTCTCACTATATTTGGGGTCTGATTGGCGAAATTCGTGATATCGTCAAAGCTGCGAGACCTCGCACAATTGATGATGCAGTAGAATTAGCCAACACTTTGACCGACGAGCTGGTACGCACAAGAGAAGAAAACCGGAAGAAGGAAGTGGCCCAAAAGATTACCCATGGATTCCGTGTGGGTAATAGTAGTAATTTCAAGAAAAAGGGAACCGGGCAACCTTCCACTGCTCCATTTTGCAGTACCTGCAAAAGAAAGCATTTTGGAAAATGCAAAGGGTATTGCAATTTCTGCAAAATTCCAGGGCATCAACAAGAAGATTGCAGGAGGAAGAAATCAACAATCTGCTTCAACTGTGGAGAAGCTGGACATTTCAGACCAGACTGCCCTAAACTGGTCAAACCAGCGGACAACAAGGCCAAACCAGCTGAAGGAACTAATAAAAAGAACGCAAGAGCCTTTCAGCTGACTACTCAAGAAGCAGAACTCATCCCAAATGTGATAGCTGGTACGTTCCTAGTTCATGACGTTTATGCAAAAGTATTATTTGACTCTGGTGCAAACCAAAGTTTTATAACTACTTCGTTCTGCCAAGCTCTTAAGCTACCCTTAACCAAACTTAGGCAGATTTATACAGTAGAAACGGCAGACGGGAACTCTGTTAACATAGATACGGTTTTGCAAAAAGAAAATATAGAACTTTCAGGTCATAAATTTTCTGCAAACCTATTACGTATGAATTTAGCTGGATTCGATGTTGTATTAGGAATGGATTGGTTAGTAGCCAACCATGCTCGAATCCTCTATGATAAGAATTCAATAGAAATCCGTACACCCACAGGAGATGTAATTATGATTACAGGGGATAAGCCGCGTAAACCAATGAAGTTCATTTCAGTAATGAAAGTTGCTAGTTATGAACGAAAGCAATGAATAGTGTATATGATTTCGGTAATCATTAACACCAAGGGTAAGGAACTTAAGGAAATTCCTGTAGTATCAGAATACTCGGATGTATTCCCAGAAGAACTACCAGGATTACCACCAGATAAGGAGGTAGAATTTAGAATTCATCCAATTCCTGGAACTACACCGATAGCCAAGGCACCTTATCGGTTAGCACCCACCGAAATGTTAGAATTGAAAAAGCAGTTAGATGAATTACTAAGCAAAGGATTTATACAACCTAGTTCCTCCCCGTGGGGAGCTCCAGTGTTGTTTGTGAAATAGAAAGATGGTTCAATGAGAATGTGTATCGATTACAGGGAATTGAATAAGGTTACAATTAAGAATCGATACCCATTACCTAGGATTGATGATCTTTTCGATCAACTTCAAGGAGCTAGATATTTTTCTAAGATAGATTTACGCTCCGGATATCATCAGTTGAAAGTACAAGAAGAGGACATACCTAAAACTGCTTTCAGAACTAGGTATGGTCACTACGAGTTTACAGTTATGCCTTTTGGACTAACAAATGCTTCGGCAGCATTTATGGACATGATGAATAGGATTTGTAAACCGTACCTGGATAAATTTGTAATTGTCTTCATCGACGATATACTTATTTATTCCAAAAGTCAGGATGAGCATTGTGAACATTTACGAGCACTCTTAACCTTGTTAAGAAAGGAAAAGCTTTACGCCAAATTCTCAGAATGTGAATTTTGGCTAAAGGAGATACAATTTTTAGGACACATGGTGAATCACGAAGGTATTCATGTAGATCCCTCCAAAATAGAAGCAATCACCAAATGGAAGGTCCCACAATCAGCTATGGAAGTTAGAAGTTTTCTAGGATTGGCCGGATACTATAGATGATTTATTAAAGATTTTTCTAAGATAGATGTGCCATTAACTAAGCTAACCTGTAAATCGGTTAAGTTTGAATGGGGACCTAGGCCAGAAGAGGCTTTTAAGATTTTAAAGCAAAGGTTAACGAACGCCCCAATTCTTGCCTTACCAGAAGGGACAGATGATTTTGAAGTTTACTGTGATGCTTCTAAGCTAGGATTAGCATGTGTGCTAATGCAACACAAGAAAGTAATTGCATATGCATCAAGGCAATTGAAGAAGCACGAGGAAAATTATACGACTCACGACTTAGAATTAGGAGCGATAATTTTTTCCCTTAAGATTTGGAGGCACTATCTGTATGGAAGTAAGTTTATCGTTTATACAGATCATAAAAGATTAAGATATATATTTGGGTAAAAAGAATTGAACATGAGGCAATGAAGATGGATGGAAATTCTAAGTGACTACGACTGTGATATTCAATATCACGAAGGAAAAGCAAATGTAGTTGCAGATGCCTTAAGTCGTAAGTATTATGAAAAGCAAAAGTGAGTTGGTGCTCTTAGATTAAATCTACAATTAGATTTAATGGAACAAATGAAGCATATTCAAGAAACAGCAATCAAGGATGATGCTGAAGGAATGAAGGGACGAATAAAAGACTTGGAGCAAGGGGCTGATGGAATTTGGAGATTCCATAAGAAAAGGATTTGGGTACCTAAGCAAGGAGATTTAAGAAATAAAATTTTAGAGGAGGCCCATAAATCTAGGTATACCATGCATCCTAGTAATAATAAGATGTACCAAGATTTAAGAAATAATTCCTGGTGGATAGGAATGAAAAAGGACATAGCTAGATATGTATCTAAGTGTCTAACTTGTTCACAAGTTAAGGCAGAACACCAGAAACCTTCAGGATTACTCCAACAATTAGAAATGTCTGTATGGAAATGGGAAATAATAACCATGGACTTTGTTACTAAGTTACCCAAAAATAGAAAGGGTAATGACGCGATTTGGGTAATTGTGGATCGATTAACCATATCAGCTCATTTTCTACCCATGAAGGAAACCTTTAGCATGGGAAGATTAGCCAAGTTATACGTAGAAGAGGTAGCATCCTTACATGGAGTCCCACTCTCCATCATATCAGATAGGGATAGTCGTTTCACTTCCCATTTCTGGATTAGTTTCCAAGAAGCCATGGGGACGCGGTTAAATTTAAATACAGCTTACCATCCCCAAACAGATGGACATAGTGAAATAACTATCTAAACCCTGGAGGACATGCTTAGAGCATGTGTTATAGATTTTGGAGGTAACTGGGATAACCATTTACCTTTAATTGAATTCTCCTATACCAATAGTTATCATTCAAGCATCGAAGTTGCCCCGTTCGAAGCACTGTATGGACGAAAGTGTAGAACTCCAGTTTGTTGGGCAGAAATAGGAGAAAGTCAATTATCAGGTCCTGAAATCGTACAAGAAACCACCAACAAGATTATTCAAATCAAGGAAAGACCGAAAATGGCCCGAGATCGCCAGAAGAGTTATGCTGACAATCGACGCAGGCCACTAGAATTTCAAGTTGGAGACAGGGTACTCTTGAAAGTTTCTCCTTGGAAAGGAGTAGTTCAGTTCGGTAAGAAAGGAAAGCTAAGTCCAAGATACATAGGACCATTCCCAATAATTCAACGCATAGGACCAGTTGCCTATCGCTTACAACTACCAGAACAGTTAGCCGGGGTACATGACGTGTTTCATGTATCCAACCTCAAGAAATGTTTATCTGACGAATCCCTTGTAGTACCTCTTCAAGATATAGAGGTAAATGAAAAGTTAAAGTTCATAGAGAAACCACTTCAAATAGAAGACAGAAAGATTAAATTCCTCAAGCATAAAAGATTGGTACTTGTCAAAGTCAAATGGGATTCAAAAAGAGGACCGGAGTATACCTGGGAGCTGGAATCGGAAATGAAGCGAAAATAGCCTCACTTATTTCAGTAAATCTCGAGGACGAGATTTTAAATAAGGTGGGGAGGATGTAAGGACCTGCAAAAATGTCCCAAAACGACTCGTAAGTGAAAACCCGGACCCCTGAAACCCTAATGTGCATGAAATGTCAAGAAAACAAGAAATTTGAGTTTCATGCGGGCCGCGTAAAACGTAAGCTTAGGCTTACACGGGCCGCTTCAAAGCAAGGTTGACCGGATAAGCGATACAGGCCACATGGCAGACCTACCTGTGACACACAAGCCCTAGATGTAGACTAGGTGGCCCTCGCGGGCCGCGTAAGATTCAAGAGAGGGTTTATGCGGGCCGCGTAAAACCCAAAAATTAGCTATAAATGGGTTTGCCATGAGCAGTTCAGTTGTGTGCGAGAAATTATCAAAAATCACATCTTTCTGCTCGAAATTCACATTCCAAGTAGTGAAACACTGCTACGATACAGGGTATTAACTCGATCACTGCTACGATGTCTGATTGATTGAAACCGATCCGATGGATGTTTAAGTGCTGCCCAAATTGGGGCTATACTTTGTCATTCATTGTGAGGGTTTTGATTTCGTGAGCTTATCGTAAATGTTATATTAAGTTACTGACCTGGTTTCGTGTGCATTGTTGTTTAAATTATGTTATCAGGCTTATCAGTAGGCTAAACTTTGCCCGTCTAAACTTGCAATGTGAGTCATTCTCTTTTTATCAACAATGTTTTACAATACCCAAATGATTTTCAAAAGTTATAATTACAGGGATTAAGTCTTGGTTATCTTGAATCACTGGAAAGTGGGGTATTGTGCACATTACTAATTTCTCACGGTTAGGTTCATCAACCTAACAATGATAATCATCACTACTTGGGTGAAAGGACCCAATAGTGGTATGACCATCGTCACCAGGGTGTGACACGGCGCCAGATAAAAATAAGATAGTAGCCATTGTAATCGCTCTTATGCTGTAATTTATAACTAAGAGTCGTTTTATCAAAGTTGAGTGACTCGCCAGTATTTCCCCGCTGATAAAATATTTTTAAAACATGTTTCAGGTGACATACTGTGAATCAAGGAAAAGTGCTACGGAGCACTAATAAAGCTTGAAGTGGTGGCTCAGTTAAATAAATAAACATGTTTTGTAAAACAGGGAATTTTCTCGTGAAATTCCTCTATTGTAAATTATGGGGATTGTCCCAAATTATGAAATAAAATAATTGGGCATTTTCAAGTTTTAAAAGATCCTGTGAAAGTTCCGCTGTCAACTCAAATATTAAATACCACGGATTTCTGTCCCGCGGCTCCTGGACCGGGTAACATCGGGACGGGGGCCGTGACACTAACACTTGGGAAACGATTCAGTGACGTTACACTCTCTATCACCTCTAAATGTACAACCCCCATCTCTTGAGAAGTATACCCGTCTTTGTGAAGCTAAAGAATTACGAAAACCAATGTAGAAGGAAGATAACTACTACTTTCATATTAGGAAACCTGTATGACCGAGGTAATGTAACCTCGAGTCCATTTTGTTTTCCCTATTACAAACAATAAGTCAAGTTGTCAAGCCTATATGAAAGATCAGCAGTTGTTTCCTTACTTATACATTGTTGATTATATATGCATGTGATATTGAGTGATTACATGTTTGCTTGTGGTAATATGTAACTCATAGACAATTATGGAATGTTGTCTAACCTACCCCATACCTTTTGACAGAAGAAAATGTCACCCAGACGTGACACGGACACCATTACGTTAACTAAGGCCGAATTCAATGAGCGCATTTCCCAAGCTACAGCGCAGCATGAGGCCCTCTGCTCTGAACACAGCGGTGGCACTCCTGGAAGTAACCCTCCAACTGGATGCACCTATAAACAGTTCCTAGACTGCAAGCCATTGAATTTTGATGGCACAGGAGGTGTTGTGGCTTTTGTTCGTTGGGCAGAGAAGACTAACTCCGTTATGTGAATGAGTAAATGTTTGCCCGAGCACAGAGTTACCTACATCTCAGGGTTGTTTTTGGATGGCGCACTCTCCTGGTGGAACCTACAGGTTCAGACACTTGGTGAAGCTACTTCTTATGCACTGAGCTAGGATGAGCTCAAGGAATTGATGCAGAAGAAATACAGTTCTAGGGCTAAAATCCAGAAGCTTGAAACTGAGTTCTGGAATTTGAAAATGGACGGGCCGAAGATTTCTGAGTACGTCCAACGATTTCACGACTTGTCTAGGGTTGTTCCCTACTTAATCGAGCCAAAATTCAAGATGATTGAGCGATTCATTTGGGGACTTGCACCTCAAATCCTGAGAATGGTTACTACCTCAAAGCCTCCAACCATCACAGAGGCTATCGATTTGAGTGTCGCACTTACTGAAGAAGCCCTTCGTATGGGAAAGTTTTCGGGATCTGAGACAAACAAGAAAGCGACTCATGTGGAGTCTTCGGTCAATAAGAAAAGGAAGTCTTCGAACCTAAAGATAGGCACCCAAGTTAGTTATGAAAGCTCTAAAGCAAACAAAAGAAGGGAAGTGGACCTGCCTCGTGCAGGAAAGCTTATGGAGCCACTATTAAGGCCGGAGGTAAATTTTATTTAGGGACTAAGCCGAGATGCGAGGAATGCAAGTTTCACCATGAAGGTCGTTTTCTGAGGCCTAAGTGTGATAGGTGTGGAAAAGAAGGGCACCGCAAGGATGCCTGTTGGGCAAAGTATCCTAAACAAGGAGGAAATGATGACGGCAACCAAGACGGAAGAGATAATGGTAGAGTTCTAGGTTGCTACAAATGTGGTGAAGTCGGGCACTTTAGGAGATTGCCCTAGGAAGAATCAAGCAAGGAAGCGTCTTCATGATCGGAGCTCGAGAAGCATGCCAGGATCCAAATGCGGTTACGGGTACGTTCCCTACTAACCAACTCTATGAATTCATTTTGATTGATACTGGTGCTGACTTTAACCTTGTATCCTTAGGAATTAAGAACCTACTTGGCCTAGTTTCAAGTAGGATAGACGCCCCGTATTCCTTAAAAATTTGCAAATAGAAGGGTAGCTAAAGCAGATGAGGTGATTAAAGATGGTATTTTGGGAACTTAGAAGGCCGGAACCTTCTATTACCGTTGACTTGGGAAGTCATGATATTGTAGTCAGCTTGGAATGGATATCCAAGGATAGAGCTGAAGTTGTTCGACATAAGGAAAATCATTCGCATCCCCCTTACGAATGATGAGACACTTATAGTACACAACCTTCTTGCAATAGATGCGAGGGCACTAGGCCCCATAAGACGGTGGATTTGCGACACCACACATTGGCCATAAAGACACAGAAGCGCCTCCGAATGGGCTGCATGGCCTTCCTTACTCATGTTGCCGATAAGGAGACCAAGGAACTGAAGCTAGAAAACAACCCCGTTGTGAAGGAATTTCCAGAAGCCCTTCCCGAAGACTTGACTGGGTTACCTCCACAGCAACAAGAGGAGTAAGGATAAACTTAGTGCCGGGAGCGGCACTCGTGGCGAATGGTGCCTTAACGACTAACTACGTCCGAGATACAGGAGCCTCCGATGCATCTGTAAGAGCTGCTAAGCAGAGGAAATCTACCAGGCCGAGCTTCTCACCGTGGGAAGCCCCCGGTGTTATTCGTTAGGAAGAAGGATGACAGTTTTTACACGTGTACACAGTCTAATCTGAGAGGGACTCAGAAAAATT
The DNA here is from genome assembly GCA_030545235.1 of Helianthus tuberosus. NCBI lineage: Eukaryota > Viridiplantae > Streptophyta > Magnoliopsida > Asterales > Asteraceae > Helianthus > Helianthus tuberosus. Next base: position 95,480,033 of record CM060410.1, read on the forward strand.
AATGGGAAAAAGTATTACGCATAGGTTACAGGGAAATAGACGACTAACCATCAAGAATCGGTACCCCTTACCGAAAATCGATGACTTGTCAACCAACTGCAAGGTCCCAGCCACTATTCTAAGGTGGGCTTAAGGACAGGGTATCACTAGTTGAGGACACGAGAAGAAAGTTGGCAGTTTCTGTTTTGCATCAACTTCAGAGAATTGGATATCAAGGACCGGTATCCTTTGCCAAGGATTGATGACTTGTTCAACCAACTGTAAGGTTCTAGTTACTACTCGAAGATCGACTTGAGGTCAGGATGTCCTCAACTACGAGTACAAGAAGAAAGTATCTCTAAAATGACCTTTAGGACTCGCCTTGAGCATTACGAGTTCCTTGTCATGTCGTTTGGCTTAACAAATGCACCGGCAGTATTCATGGACCTCATGAATTAGGTGTGTAAGCCGTACCTGGATAAGATCGTGATTATATTTATTGACTGCAACCTCATAAGCTCAAAGACCAAGGAAGGTCATGAGCAACATCTGCGAGATATATTGGAGCTTTTGAAGAAAGAACAGTTATATGCAAAGCCATTCAAGTGTGAACCTTGGATTCGCGAGGCAAGATTCTTAGGTCACATGGTGAATAAGAACAGGATTCATGGCGATCCTGCAATCAAGAATTAAGGAGTCCCTAAGACACAACTAAGGATTTTTGGGGATTGTAGGCTGTATCAAATGACCCCTAGAAAACCTTTCAAGGACTGCTCAACCGCTAACAACCCTAACCTAATCGATACCTATCTTGTTTTCACCTGACAGTACCAATAAAATTGCGGTTCTTGTGACGCTTCTCGGCTTGGTCTCGATTGCGCATTGATGCAACGAGACCAAGTCATCGCCTACGCGTCACGTTGATTAAAGGATCATGAGAAGAGACTTTGAGCTAGGTGCAGTAGTTGTACGTTGAAGATTTGGCGTCATTACTTGTATAGGAAAACACTGCACGATCTTTACTGATCACAAAGGTTTGCAGCACATCTTTGATCATAAGGACTTAAATATGAGATAACGAAGATGGATTGAGCTACTGAATGGGTATGATTGTGAGATTAAGTACCACCTGGAAAAGGCAAGCATTGTAGCAGACGCCTTGAGCCACAAGAAATCGCGCAAAGCCTCTAAGGGTGCGAGCCTTAGAGATGGTCATATAGACAAATCTCGTCACTTGGATTTGTGAAGTTAAGCAAGAGGCACTCAAACCAGAGAACCTTCAAGTTGAAGCGTTATATGGAATGGAAGTGCAATATTGCCTAAGGAAGACGGAACCTTATACTTCCTGGAACGACTTTGGGTTCCGTTTCGTGACAATTTACGAACACTTATTTTGGGGCAAGGCTCATAGGTCAAGGTACTCGATCCATCCTGGATCCGACAAGATGTACCAAGACTTGAAGGATTAGTATGGATTGCCCAAGATGGAAGCTGATATAGCTACATAAGTGGGTAACTGTCTTACTCGTGTCGAAGTTAAGACAGGATACCAGAAACCATCAGGGCTGCTGCAACAGCCTGAGATTCCCATGTGGAAGTGGGAACGAACCTTAATGGGTTCATTACAAGCTACCAAGAACCCAAAGAGGTCACGATATGATTGGGGTGATTATTGATCAACTCACTAGGTTTGCACACTTTCTACCAATCAGCGAGGAAGACACACAAGGCAGTTAGCAGAGATTTAGCCTAGAAAGGTTGTGGCACGTCACAGAGTGCCTGTTTCTATCATGGCCAACCAAGATGGTCGCTTTATGCCAAGGATATGGCAGATGATTCAGAAGGCGTTTGGGTCATAGTTGAACCTTAGTACTGACCCTCACCCACAGACGGGTGGTCCAAGAGATAGGACGATACAGACCTTGGTAGACATGTTACGTACTCGTGTGATGAACGTTGATAAAAAGTTGGAATACTCACTTGCCCTTAGTGGAGTTTTCCTACAATAATATTTATCACACCGCCGTTTAGGCCACCTTGTGTGAAGCTTTATATGAAACGTAAGTGTCGGTCCCCATCGTGTGGACAGCCTTGAGTTGGTTCAGGAAATTACAGACAGGATCGTTCAAATACGTGATTATATCAAGCCAAGCATGTGGTATATAGAGAATCTACGCCGACAAGCAGCGGGAACCGTGGGAATTTGTGTTTGGGGATATGGTAATAGTGAAAGTCTCGCCTTGGAAAGGCGTGGTATGATTTGGAGAGCGTGGGAGGTTGAACCCACGGTATATTAAACCTTTCGAGGTCCTGGAAAGGATCAGAACCATTGCTTACAAGCTGAAACTTCCAGATGAACCTAGCAGTGTTCACGACATGTTTCACGTGTCTTGTCTTTAGAATAATCTGACTCAAGAAACAGTCGTTTTTCCTGCAAACAAGATTCACGTCAATGACAAATTCCAATTTATTAAAGAACCTGTTGAGGTTGCGGATGGGAAGTCCACAAAACACGGAGAAGCCGTAATTGATTTGTTAGAGTTCGTTGGAATTCATATCATGGCCCAGAGTTTACTTGGGAACATGAAGACCAAATTAAGCCTAAGTGTCCACATTTGATTCACAACTCCCCTGCGACCGATGGCATAGCTTGAATTTCAGGACGAAATTATTTTAACGGGGGGAGAATGTGACAACTGGCACTTTTCCATGCATTCTGTATAATAATTAAACAGTAATCTGTGCTTTAATAACTGTACATGATTTAGTTTACAAGACGAATGAAATTCTGATTACTGTTATATACATACAATGGCATTTCATGTTGCAAAACTTTTATCATTACTACATGCAACACAATATAGTTCTATTAATGCACAGAGCAGAGTTGGCACAGTTATCAGACAAACTAGAAGTACTGACGGGAGTTCAGTACTTAGACAGACATGATGTTAAGAAACAAAATAAACCCCAGGACCAAGTGTTACACTAGTATAGTGTGTAGGAAAGTAGGGATTACAAAACCGCCTTCCTAGTGATGACATAGGTACTAGAAAGTGCCAGAAACACACTGAAACTTCAGAATTCTGCAGAAAATAAATAAATTCAGCAAAAATTCAGCTTTTAACATCTAAATATAATGAAGAAATGTGATTTAATGGTCCAGCATACTTTCCTAAGTGTCGGGAATCAAAATTGTCATAAAACACAACATAAAGCACACTAAATTGCACAATTTAGCACTTTAACGAACCGGTAACCAACCGGACATTACCCGAAACACCAAATTTTCACTAAAAGCATTGTTTTAGTGTTACAAAGCTAGTTATGGTCACCGAACATCATAACACACCCTAAACACCCTAAACACATAAAACACTAACTAATACCATTACTTTCCAACTAAATAACCTAACTAATATTTGAAACAAAACTAGCACACCCCCCCCCCCAAAACCGGTTACAAACATGGGTCTCACCCCATGATTTTATTCCATTTGTTTATTGGATTTGTTTAGTGCTTTTGAAACATAATAACTCTTAGGTAATGAAATGTTGGAAGCTTGTATTTAATTAAAGTACCATAAGACTATCATCTTCATTCTAACACTTGAAACAAAACTCCATCTTCTCTCCTCTCCTCCTTCATGTTCACGTCCACCACTCACCACCATACTCCTACCATTTTTCAATCATTCTCAACCAATCCAAGGTAATTCAAGGGTGTAAGAAGCTAAGTTAGGAAGCTTGGTGGCCTTGGAGATTGAAGGACCTTCACCATTTGCTTTTAACCACCTTGTTTATCATTTTCTTCATCTCGAGTTCTTCCCTAGCCCTTGTGCTAGTAGTAAGCCCCTTATAACTTGTTCTTACTTCTCATTTTGATGATTAATAGATTATGTAAGTTGTTAAACATAAAGATCATGAAGAAACATAAGCATGAAACTTGAACATAAGACTAAAACCATAAGAAATCATGTTGTTTAAGTGTTGTTATAGTTGTTGATTGTTGATTGCTCATGTTTATGATGTTGATCATCATGTGATCTTGCTAGATAGTGATTAAAGACATAATCTAGCAAGATGAGAGGATGATTATGTTTAGATCAAAGTAATCATCCATATGTAAATCATGAACTTGAAGTGAAAATTGTTTTTCTTGTAAAATGATGATTAAAGTAAGTGTAAAGTCTTGTAAATCTATGATTTCAAGAATGATTTTTCAAGAAACCAAGTTAAAAATACAAAGTTTACTTAAGCTTGGTTCTTAAAGGAATTAACCACATTTTTAGTGGTTAAACAAGTGTAGAAATATGTATGTAACAAGAAAAACTCACGAAGAAACATTTTTAGAAAAATGATTTACAAGTTGTAAACATCTAACTTCTTTAAAAATGATGTTTTTAAATAAACAATCACACTTTAAAGGGTAACTAAGCTTACTAAACACACTAGTAAGTTACTACAAATTTTTGTAAATTTTCAAGTTCATAAAGTGGTGATTAATACTTGATTTTGACAAATTGGTAAGTGTTATTTGGTTTGTTGATGATTGTGTTGATTTACAAAAGAAAATGATATGCTTTAAAAGCATGGAAACCTCCATTTTTAAGGGGAAACTATGGAAAAATCTTTCTAGAAATTAAAAACTTAGAAAAATATTTTAAACAAATATTTACAAATGTATTTTAACCATGATTTTTCATATAAAGTTTGCCATAATTTTTGTTACAAAAATTACAAAATATTGGAGGTTGGTTTTTGATAATAAAAGTGACTAAATATGTATTTAGGAGAATATATATCTAGATGTGACCATGTGTGTGATTATTTGTATACTATGTGTATCAGTTATATTATTTTAGGGCTTGAAATAATATAACTCACCAAAATACCAAGAAATACAATACTAAATATTACCAAAAATTTCAAGAAATAAATATACAAATTATACCCAAAATATTGGAGAAACCGAACAAGGAATATAACTTACAATAAATATTCCGGAATTAGATTCGTAAGTATATTTTGGCAAACGGTATTTTGGAAACCCAAAAGAACAAAAGTATGATTTTCATAAGTATTATAAAATAAATCATATTTTTGACAAGAAAAAAATATATTATTTTTGGGTAAGAACAATATATATGTTTTCTTGGAATTATTAAGAAGATATTATTTTTGGGAGAAAATATATTTTCTTAAATAAACTTGGAACATATTATTTTTGGACGAAAAATTGTTAGTGCACGGAATGTCTGTTGACTTCGTCTACATCAAGTCTTAGGTCAATATGGGTCAACATAGGGTTTAGAATGTCAAAATCATGTAAAATGTTAGGTCTGGTTCGCTTATATGACCATGTTAGGTCTGGTTCGCTCCTAGGTACATAGCTGGTTCGCTTTTGTGTCATTAATCAGGCTGGTTCCCTTTTATGTCAATGTGGGCTGGTTCGCTTTTATGGCAGTCCATATAAGCGAACCACACACACTATATATAGGTTGATGTTGTATTTCATTTGTAACGATTGGAGCGAACCTAGGTCATTTCTTGTGGAACAATACGCTGTCAAAATATCATCAGAAAAGCAATAAAGAGATAGAAATTAGAAAGGAATAGCTGTTGTTACTTTACGTGCATTGATTCCGCCTTTACACGTGAAGATGAGCTACTCGGATTGATCGTTTAGGATCACGACACGGTCCAACAAGTGGTATCAGAGCTTCAGGAAGAGGAGCTCATACTACATCAGCTGATTCGATTCTATTATCTTATTTCTACTCATATTTGTTTTAGTTTTTCGGTTTAAACAAGTTTCGTTGGACAAAATGGTTTAAAGTTCAAGCATATTGAGCGAAATTATCTGTTAATCAATCCTTAATAGTATCAGACTTTAAAACACCGTAAAAATCATTCAATTTTATCAAAAACGTGATCGGTTCTCGGACAGAAATTTCAAACTTAGATCTGGAACGAATTAGCGGTCGGAATTGAATGAAAATCATATCATTGTGATCGGAATTAAGAGTAGTACAATCCTTGAAAGTTTCAGATTGTTATTCGGACTAAAAATTGGTTAAAAATTGTGGTTCGCTTTTTCGGTCATCGCAAGTCTGGTCCGCTGTTACATATTTGTCTAGTTCGCTCGAACGAACCTTATCTGGTCCGCTCGAGAGAACATATTTGATATTAATCTGGTCCGCTTATCCGGACATTGACCTGGTCCGCTTATTCGTACATTAGCTGGTCCGCTCGAACGAACAGCTTGTGTGGTTCGCTTATCTGGACATCTGCTGGTTCGCTCGAACGAACATCTGCTGGTTCGCCCGAACAAACATCAGCTGGTCCGCTCAAAAGAACAACATCTGATTCGCTCGAACGAACTTTAGTCTAGTCGGCTCGAACAGACAAAGTCTGATCCGCTCGAACAGACTTTCTGGTTCGCTCTTAGTGCAACATTCTGGTTCGCTCATTGTTCTGTGGTTCGCTTATCTGAACCTGTTTGATCCGCGAATCTTTGACAACGGGTCTTAGATTGATTTCACAAACACGCACGTTTACATATTCAGTTTGTTTTAAACTGATTGTGTATTTGTTTGATTACAGGCGATTCGAGGTGATTTACAAGGCACAAATATCAAGAATTCAAAATGTTTGACGAAAAGGAAAACAAGAATCTTGAAAATTTAAATGATTGGCATTGTGAATCTTGGCGTGAGAGATTAGGTGATAAGGATGTTTATATTAAAAGATGGAAAAATTTTGTATGTAAGAAGAATGAATCAGTGGAGGAGTTGAAAGAAAGGTTTTATGATCTAATCATCAAGTTAGAAAGACATAAGATATATCATTCAAATGATGAAAGAATTTCAAAATTTATTGATGCTTTACCTTTGGAATGGGAGAAATTCGTGAATGGACTGAGAAGGGATTCTAGTTTATCACGCTTTGATTTAAGAAGTTTCATCAATACAATAACAAATCATAGGAGTGATGAAGATTCAAGAAAAAGGAAATTATTGGATGAAATAAAAGAAGAATCAAGAAAAATAGATTTGGATGTGATCATTGAAATGAGAAAACGAATCACTGTGTGTCTTGCAGCAAAAAATGTTATGAGATACGATATTAAGAGGGGTTGTTATATTAATGAAAATATGAATCCTCTTGATTTTGTTAAAATTTTCTGTGCAGGAACATACAAGATGGAAACAAAGAAAGAAGTTGATGATGGAAAGATGAATGGAAAATGCTCGAAATGCGAAAAATCAGAAACAGACAATGTCAAACTTCTGAAGAATGTAGAGAGTTTAACATTGGAAATCAAAAGCTTGAAGGATGAGAAAGAATCTGATAGTAAACAGATTCTTGAAATGAGAGAAAATTGTGAAAAATTGATGTCGGAAAATGTCAAACTGTTGAGTGGTTTGGACAGTTTGACATTGGAAATTAAAAACTTTAAAGAAAAAGAAAATGTTGTTGAAATTGAAAAATTAAAAATTGAAAAAGATTTTCAAAATCAAATAAGGATTTTAGAAGATGAGAGAGATATTTTTGGTAAAGATAATCTTCAAAAACAAATTGAAATCAATTCTCATCTTGCTAAAATCATTCAGCTTGAATATGAAGCTGAAAAAGCTCGGATGAAAATCAAAGAGCTTGAAGTTAAATTGAAAGGTTTTGTGACTTCGGCACCATATGAGTGTCCAAAACCGATCAATTCTGTTCCAATAAGTGACAATGTCACAAATTTTGACAAAGTCAAAGTCAAAATTGAAGATTGTGATGAAATATCTGATGATGAAAAAGAAAAGAAAAGAAAATTATTTTTAGATTTACAAGAAAAATTTAAAAATACTGTTTTGCAATCTACTGAAACAGGTGAATGTTATAAACAAAAACCTGTTAAGAAGAGTGTAGAACAGAAACAAAAAGTAAAAAATTTTAAAAATTTTAAAAATGAAAATAAAAGCTCATCAGATAAGTCATCCAATCATTATCAAAAATCACAAAAATCTATAAATGAAAACTCACAAAATGTTGGTAATAAGTGGTGCAGGTTTGACCACAGTGCTTCAAAGCCAAATCCAGTTTTCAAGAAGAGTGATGATCACCACAAAGCTAGACAATGTTATGATCTAAGCATATGGTGTGAAAGTGGTGAATGGTACGATAACAGAGTGTGCTACACTTGTGGTGTGAGAGGACACATTGCTGTTAACTGCCAGAATTGGAGTTATGAAACAAGAAGATGCTATAATTGTCATATCAGAGGACATATTGCCAGAGATTGCTCGAGGAAATCGATGGGAAGATCGAGGGTTGAATCTCAAAGAATGGCAAAGAAACCAGTCAATGTCAAGCCCCATGAACAGAAGGTTCTAAAACCTAAAGTTCAGGATCAGAAAATTCAAGAAAAGAAAGTGAAGCTTTCTCAGGGGCAGAAAGACTGACTGAGGAAGAAGAGGAAAAAGGCGAGAGAATATCTTGAGAAAATTTTGTCTTCAGGTTCACCGGTCAGATTGAATAAAAGTTCTGATAAATCAATTCACTTGAGTGCAAAGCCAAGTCAATTGAATTCTTCAGATGCAAATCTGAGGACAAAAGAAGAAAAGAAGAAGAAGAAAATGGTCGGCGATGAATCTGATGTGTCAAAGTCAGACAAGCCACCATCAGGCAATGAATCTGACAAGTTAAAGTCAGACAAGCCATGTGCAGGCCATGATTCTGGTTCATCAAAGCCAGAGGAGCCTAGTGTTGAGGTAAACTCTAAGAATTCAGGTTTAACAATGGATGATGCAAATTTTCCACCATTGTTGAACAAGAATTCTAAATCACCCAAAGACAGTCAGACTTGGGTGAAACTTTTCAAATAAGAAAAATCTGACTTGGCGGAGCTTCCAGGTTGGTAAGTGTGAAGCAGGTATCGGCATCATTCTTGAGAAATTCACAGGATGGTAACTGTGATATTTCGATTTACAAGTGGTAAATCAGGGACATTAAGTTGTACTTGATTTTCTACTAGTGTTTGTTATTGACAAGGGTCTTAATTGTTAATTCTTTAAAATGGTTGAAAACGAACAATGTGATGAAACCCCGAGTTTGTGAAAAGACAAACAAAACTAATTTTCCAGGAAAAACCATTTGATTAAAACAAACTTAAGTGTTTTGAAATCTAAATGGGAAAATAGTTTGTTGTCACGGGGAGTTCTGATTGTTTATGCCAAGAGAATGGCGAATTGAAGCGATTCGATATTAGTTTGTCACGTTTCTTGTATAGTTTGTTTTCAAATTTTCCAGAAAATCAAAATTGAAACATATTTTGATTTTAGGGGGGGGGGGGGGGGGAATTTTAAAAAAAATTAGAAAATTTGAAAATTTCAAAAACATTGAAAAAGCAAAAATGAGTTTTGTGTTAAACAAGAGGAAATGATAGAAAATCAGTGAACTGTCACAGCATGCTAAAGAATTGTAATGTCAAATGTGATAAACGGTCTCACTAAAGATGTGACGGTAGGCTCAGCTAGACTAGTAGATTTGCGATAACGATACAAACATAAATGAAAAGGCCTAGTTCTAGTGGGAAACATGGTCAAAAGCATAGTACTTGGTTTTGTCCTTCTTGACTGTGTACCTACTCAGTAATCGCTGATTGTCGAAAGACATAAAACTGGTTAAGTTTGTGAACTTTCACAACTTTGCTGAAAAGTAGCTGTGATTGTGCATTTCATTTTGCAAAGATTTAAACTTGTTTTATTTCTTTATTTTGTTTAAGCATCGGACATCCTCTGCGTATACGTGAGTATCGACCTGGATGTTGTTGCCTAAACATTCTGCTTTATTTTCTTTGGTGTTTCGTTTAAGCTTTGGATCACCTCTGCGTATACGGGAGTATCGACCTGGTGGTTAAAGCCAAAACAACTTCAACTTGTTTTATTTTTCTTATTTTGTTTAAACATTGGACTTTCTCTGCGTATACGGAAGTATCGACCTGATTGTTAATGTTTAAACATTCTGCTTTGTTTTTCGCACAAATCGCAGTTGATAAAAGTTTAAAGGCATTACTTGAGTCAGTGTATTGCATGATGAGGGGATATGCTGAGATCGTGGGGTCCATAAGAATCTTAGTGCTATCTTAATATACTTTAAAGTATCGGTAAGCAGATTGAAAGTTTTTAGATTGAGTTTAAGAGGACAACTATATCGTCAATCAACGTGAATCGTTTAGAACTTAAAATGATTAAAGCTTAACGGTGCTAGTGATTGGTTTCATAAACTGATATGATCCTCTTACACAAACTCACAAAAATATTGTTTGTATATATTTCTTTACTGCATTTCTTTAAACTTAAAATCCAAAAAGATTTTCGGAGTGTTTTAACATAAAATTTTGAAAATTCAAAAAGATTTTCGACAACTGATGTTGAAAAGCTGATATTCAAAATTTCAAGTGCTAAACTTGATGAACTAGAGGGTTGGGAGAATATGTTGAAAACTTTGATTGTCATATACAAATGTTTTGAAAGATTGTGTGTTTAGTTAATCAAGGTCATTCATTTGAACTTGATGTAACTAGTATGTTTGTTGAATTACTGATGTCTATTGTTGGGATTGAACCCTACCAGAGGAACAGATGATGTAAAGCCAAAACCGGATCAGGGCAGTGGATCCATAATAAGCAGCTGTTTACATTAGATTTTCCCCTTGGAAGTGATTTGAAGAACATCTGATGGCCAAACCACTGTTCTGTACAACTGCCGCCTTGCAACTGCTGATCACACTAAAGTACTGATGAAGATTAAAGGCTGAAGCTCAATCTTCTGACGGAATTCAAGCACTGCTGAAGAGTTAAAGCACTGCCCATTCAAGGTCTGATCACCCTTTGAAGAAAGCACCGATGCTTAGATATCAGTGGTTGACTACATCAGTGGAATGAAGAATCAGTGTTTATACATCAGTAGTTAGTATGTAATCAGTGTCTGTATGAGCAGTAGTTATAGATCAGTGCTTATAGGTTGTTAGTTTGTTAGACGTCGCTTTCATGGTGACGTCAGCTGAGATACCTCAGTGGTTTGGTTTGCCTATAAATGTATCAGTACCCTGTACTGTTACATTTGATTGACTGAGCGAGTTCTTCTCCTCTAGTCCAATCCTTTCATCTTGTGTGCAACCAACCTTGGGGCATCAGGCTGAGGGGGAGCTTAGTATGTGAGCATATCTGTAATCTTTTGCTTTTGATTTGTAAATCTTTTGACTCTATGGAAAGCAATTGTTTATCATACTATTTTCTCCTTTGATTGTGTTTATAAAGTTTGTTTCCATTTCCGCTGCACTTAAACTGTTCATATCTATTTGATTTGTTCAAAATATACAAACAAACACAATCATGAGAGCCTCCGATCCTAACAATTGGTATCAGAGCCTGGACAGTCAAATTCGATCTAACAATCAATTTGACATAACAGTTCAGCTCAAATTTCATTGATACTAAGGTTGGTCGTATTTGTTGAAAAACAGAGTAACGAGTAATAACGTTCAAAGTTGTTTATTCAAAAACTCTGTAAAACAACCAAGATGTCATAAGACACACAAAATTCACATAACAAGTGATGTCATGCATAAATCACCAATAGTTTCAGATCTGCAAACTCGTCTGGTGACTTTGGTGTGATTATTCTCTTTACAAAATTGATTTCAAATGTTATTATGAAGTTTGTGTTGTTTTCATCATAACTGCAGCTAAGGTGTTCACCTCATGGTTGACAAAAGCCTATGTGCGGATAAAAGAACTAGTGTCTTTGTTAACATAAAAAGAGGGAAATCAAAACTTTAGTGATTTGGATCTTATGTATTGAAAAACTGGTTGAGTGTCCTCTAAAAGGACCAAAATCAATTGTGTTAAGAATACATTAAGAAAATCAGCAGTCAAACTATCCAGATCATGAGTAATGTGAAATTTGGCATAAGCATGTGCAAAAATGACCAAATCTCTCAAAACATTGCTGAAAATGATTTTGGATTGAGTATTTTTTTTCTTGAAAACCTTCCAGTAAAAGTTTCAATACTTTTCTATGGAAAGGGTAAAAAGGGAAAGAAGAAAAATTACAAAAACTCAAAAGTGTGTTTATCTCAAAACTTTTGAAATCAAAAGAAAAGAGTATAAACATAAAACACTTAAGAGTCCAAAATTGGGTGAATAATGGTCATCAAGCAACTATGTGCATTCATTGATTCAGGGAAATTCAGGACAAAATCATTTCCTTCATCTGAGCAGCAGATGTACAAAACAGCTGGTAAAGCTCACCCACTGATCCACCAGCAGTTGCTGATAGAAGTCCATCAAAAATGGATAGAAATCACTTGAATGCTACCTCAACAATTGCTTGATCAAAGTAGCCCTTCACCTCTATTTCCAAGTCCACAACCACTGTTGATAAAAATCTACTAACAGTGGATAAAAATCAACACTGGTTATCACCAATTCCTTTTATTCCTCCACTTTCACCTTCAAACAGCTGTTGAATCATTAAAGTCACCAACAGTTGTTAGCTCAGATGACTCATATCTGCAGCCTCACCTTTTAAACCTCAATCTTTTTTTATCACATCCATTTTACCATACACTTGACAACATCAATTGGAAGGGATTCTTATAAAAAGTTTATCCCAAAACCTTTGTCTTCTTCTTGAATTTCTACCATTCCATCAACAAGTCATGTGCCTTATAGCACTGAAAGACAGAAAGTTGGGTAGCTGTCATTTAAGAGGAGCTTCAGCAGTTCAGTGACAACAAGTTTGAAAACCTTATGCCACAGCCAAAGGATGAGAATCTATTTGGCGAAAAGTGGGTCCTCAAAGAACATTGCATATGCTAGGAGCATGATGGACAAGTTTTATCATCTCAAAACAAGTACAAACATCAAGGTGTTATTGACTGTGCACATGCAGCAAATATTTCCAACCACAGATTGAAGAATATTATGATGCTGCTGCTGTTGCTGAAAAGTCCAACTATTTGTAACTTCACAATATGTTATTGGATTTTGATATAAAATGCTCAAAAGATTGCTTTTATGCAGGGCAGTCAAGTAGCTAAAATATATCATCAAAAATTCAATATCTCACTTCATCATCAACTGACATCAGACACCACCTTGTGGGGGATTTCTATAAAAAGGTTTAATTTTATCTTTAACATGTCCACCCTAAAGATCAGTTAGTAGATGTACAAACTTAAAAATTGGATTCATCTACTGTTAAAAACTTGATCCCTATGATTGGAGTGCTAAACATGGATTAAAGCAAGCTTTCTTGTGTTCCATGTGTAATTAGCATAAAAATGTTTTTAGAAAAATCAAAAATAACCTTAAAAATAGTTTAAAATTGAATTTTTCAATAAATCCTCAAAGTCTGTTCAAAGCACTGATGGCATTAAAACTCTGTTAAATAGTAAAATCTATCCACTGCCAAAGTGTATCCTCTGTTTGTGAAAAACACTGATTTACAACAGAGGTTACACGTGGACAGATGTTATTCAACAGTTGTGTGCATCAGATGCCATCATCACATTTTCAAATAAATGGCCTTACACCTGAAAACATTCACAAGGCTATCAAAAATTTCCAAAACAAAAGCAGAGGTACCTGAGCAGATTTTAGCAGCTACCACTGCTCCTCAGATATCTGCTGCTGAGCCCACTACTCAAGGTGATCACAGCAGTAACACAACTGCTGTGAAACCCACACCTAAGTCCACCAAAAGACCAAAACAAAAGAAAATTCAAAAGCCCCCCAAACCTGCAATAAAGGCAACTCTGGAAGATGAGATCCCAGAGCAACTGCCAGTGACAACACAAAAGTCACTAGAAACCATTGCTGCTACTTCCTCACAGCAGATGGTAGAAAGGTCTCAACCCCAGCCTAAAACTCCTCTTGCTTCTTCATAAAAAGAACAGGTTGTAAGCATAGGGACGCCATCTTATGAAGCAATGGATTCACTTGAATCTAACTTCCATAGCCCTTCTCCCGGGGCAAACTCTCTTTCATCCTATATTCTCACTTCACAAATACCACCATCAATAATACCCTTGTTGCATGCTTTGGATATAACTCAGACATAAATCAGTTCCTCTCAACCACATATCACTGAGAGTACACTCCAACAAGTAACTAAGTCTGATGCTTATACCTCTGCTATCCCAGCAACAACTGAGGAGGTTACACCCCTTGAGTTACAAGTAACTCTTGGTGGTCGTTCAAGTGGAGCAGCAACTACTAGTGTTGGATCCACTGATCTACACTGGGCCAGTTGTTTCATAAATAAGACTCCCTTGAAGGCAATTTCTTCAGAGACAACCAAGGAAACCACTGGTGTGTTTACTTTAACCACTGGTAAACTGTTCAAGGTGTCCACAAATGAAGGAAGAAGTCCCCAGTACCAAGAAAAAGGGGCATCGGTGGATGAATTTTAGGACACTTTCCCTAAATCAACCATTGATAAAACCACTGCCAGTGGGAAATCAGATGATCCCATTCATTTGGGTGATGGTTTAATGTACCAAGAATTGACGGCTGGAATTGATAAACTGGATACATTTGTTGCACCACCTCCAAAAGTCACTCCATCATCTGCTCCTACTCCAGATGAGCTGTGGAATTTATTTCAACCCCTGCACCTATCTTCGAAAGAGTTGATGATGCCAAAAAGGGGGAGAAAAATGACTCTGAGGAAAATCTTTCAGTAACTTCTGCTGAAACATCTGTCAAAGAAAAGGAAAAGGGGAGGTGATGAAACCCTGAAAATTCAAGCAAATGATGAAGATACACAAATGAGGATCGTTCAAAGTCAAGTCAATTCAGCTGGTCTCAAAACCACTGCTGATATTAAAAGGGTAAGGGATGAGAACAGAGCTTTGGTTGAGAAAAAGATAGTTCTGCAAAAAGTAAAAGAAGAGGTTGGTACTTCATTAAAGAAGAGTTCTGTTAGAAAAACAAGGCAATCAACCACCACAGCTTCTAAAACTAAGCCAGTTACTACTTCAACCACAACTTCTGTTACCATAAAATCACTTACACCTCCACCTTAAAACAACATATGTCACTCAAACAACTGCCACCACCAAAAATACCATCACCACCAAAAACCACCTCATCACTACCATCATCCCCTGCTATTCAATCCACTGTTCCAACTGCTGTTATCTTTAGACAAAAGAAGACTCAAAAGCAGATGGATGAAGAGACAGCACAGGATAAAGCAGCAGAAGATTACATTATAAAAATGGTTCTTCAATAAATGCTGGCTGAAAATCCTGTGTCATTAAAGGTTGCAGACTCTGCCCATGCAGTCCTTACCAGGCCACCATCTCCAAACTCATCAGCAAATAAACCTCTCCCAAGAAACCCATTAGGTTCAAAAATACTAAAGTGGAAGTCTAATCAAAAGACCCATGTATTGACTTTGCTCAGATCTAATGGTGTAGTGAAGCACATATCAAGGGAACAAGCACTAGGCCTGGGTGTTGAAGATCTGCAAGATCTCCTTGAGCTTACACTTTGCAGGGATGAGGAAGACTCAAGTTCCAAGGATTTTGAAGCAGAATTTAAAAGACAAGCTAAGGAACTTCTAATGAGGTAATAAAGATCTACAAATAATGAAGGGTTTTGGCATCATCTGTTCCAGGGGGAGATTGTTGGGATTGAACCCTACCAGAGGAACAGATGATGTAAAGCCAAAACCGGATCAGGGCAGTGGATCCATAATAAGCAGCTGTTTACATTAGATTTTCCCCTTGGAAGTGATTTGAAGAACATCTGATGGCCAAACCACTGTTCTGTACAACTGCCGCCTTGCAACTGCTGATCACACTAAAGTACTGATGAAGATTAAAGGCTGAAGCTCAATCTTCTGACGGAATTCAAGCACTGCTGAAGAGTTAAAGCACTGCCCATTCAAGGTCTGATCACCCTTTGAAGAAAGCACCGATGCTTAGATATCAGTGGTTGACTACATCAGTGGAATGAAGAATCAGTGTTTATACATCAGTAGTTAGTATGTAATCAGTGTCTGTATGAGCAGTAGTTATAGATCAGTGCTTATAGGTTGTTAGTTTGTTAGACGTCGCTTTCATGGTGACGTCAGCTGAGATACCTCAGTGGTTTGGTTTGCCTATAAATGTATCAGTACCCTGTACTGTTACATTTGATTGACTGAGCGAGTTCTTCTCCTCTAGTCCAATCCTTTCATCTTGTGTGCAACCAACCTTGGGGCATCAGGCTGAGGGGGAGCTTAGTATGTGAGCATATCTGTAATCTTTTGCTTTTGATTTGTAAATCTTTTGACTCTATGGAAAGCAATTGTTTATCATACTATTTTCTCCTTTGATTGTGTTTATAAAGTTTGTTTCCATTTCCGCTGCACTTAAACTGTTCATATCTATTTGATTTGTTCAAAATATACAAACAAACACAATCATGAGAGCCTCCGATCCTAACATCTATCAGTAAGTTTATTAAATTCAATTGTTATAAATTTGTGAAACTTATGTTGTGGTAGAGAATATGCAGGTTTCAGGAATTCCCACGGAAACTAATTGTCAAAGCTTGAACCAGATATCTCAAGATCCCAGCATACTGAGAGGGGGAATCTGTGAAAGGGAGAGTCTGGATCAACAGTTATTGGGAAGTTGAAGTTAGAGCAAGGTGTTAATGCTGAAACCTGTGAAGAATGCTTGTGAAGATAGACAGAGTTGGAGAAAAGACCAAGACCGAAGACTCAGGTGCTGAAAATTGCTGAAGACTACGTCAACATCCAAGGGGGAGTCTGTTAGTGCACGGAATGTCTGTTGACTTCGTCTACATCAAGTCTTAGGTCAATATGGGTCAACATAGGGTTTAGAATGTCAAAATCATGTAAAATGTTAGGTCTGGTTCGCTTATATGACCATGTTAGGTCTGGTTCGCTCCTAGGTACATAGCTGGTTCGCTTTTGTGTCATTAATCAGGCTGGTTCGCTTTTATGTCAATGTGGGCTGGTTCGCTTTTATGGCAGTCCATATAAGCGAACCACACACACTATATATAGGTTGATGTTGTATTTCATTTGTAACGATTGGAGCGAACCTAGGTCATTGCTTGTGGAACAATACGCTGTCAAAATATCATCAGAAAAGCAATAAAGAGATAGAAATTAGAAAGGAATAGCTGTTGTTACTTTACGTGCATTGATTCCGCCTTTACACGTGAAGATGAGCTACTCGGATTGATCGTTTAGGATCACGACACGGTCCAACAAAAATGGATTTGCAAATATTTTCTAAGTTAAACTTGAAAATATATTATTTTTGAGGATTATATGAAAAGTATAAATATTTTTGCCAAGGGAAAAATTATGAATAATTTTTCTATGTAATATTTCTTAAAATATATATTTTGAGAATATATATTGATGGATTTTTATTAGAAATATTATTCCGAAAAATTGATACAAAAATTAAGTATAAGAATACTTAATAACTGCAAGGAAATACGTATTCTCGTGCGTATAAATACACCGGAATACGCCACCAAAACTTGGCAAATACACAAGTTAAGAATACGAGAATGAATACACCCATCCTTGGGGAAAGTTATACATGTACGAATACAATCTGTGGCAAGTTAAAATATATTATTTTAACTAATATTCCAAAATTTAATAAATATAATTTAAGTTAAAATATTTATTATTTTAACAAATAATTATATACCTTGTAATATTATAATATACATCAATGATGTAACTCAGAATACACCAAGATTTCCAAAACAAGTCATAATGAACAACTAAGACAAAGAGTCGTGACACGACCTAAGCGTCTAATAGAACATGGCACATGTGTAGGTAGTTGTACGACTCATAGGAGGACCTTGAGCATACGAGATAGTAGGACGTAAACTTGTGAGTTCATGTCCCCCTTTTCTTAACTGTTTTCGGATTTATAACTCTCGGGGGTGGAATACATGTTGCATATGTTTAAATGGTATGATTTGGCTATGAAATAAATTATAGATCATGTGAGCATAGATTGAAATTGAAATGCCATTAACTCTCATAAGAAATATGGACGAAGGTTAGATCTAACGGGTACGGCCAAGCCCCACTCATGGTCCTTGTGTGACCACTCTGAGTGCTTTGGTGTCCCAGTCGAGGTAATTTGACAACGGTCAAGGGTAATTTGACACAGTCAAGGTAAAATGATACAGTCAAGGTGAAGTTGACACAGTCGAGGGGAATAATACACAGTTGAGGGAATTTGACAAGGGTATAAGCCTACTCATATTGAGTACTCCCTATGTCTTCACATGCATTAATGTCCTTGCAAAACATTAATTTGATCTTGTGACACTGTGTCACTACGACCATCAAACAAATACCAAACCAATGAAATATTGTGTTTCATACTTGGGATTTGTATAAATATGTGTATCATTTGCACATATCAATTCTTGTTCAATTTCAAGCTTTAAATCGCTTTCTGGAAGGTTATAAGCGTACTGATGCGTAAATGTAGTTGAGGGAATTTGACAAGGGTATAAGCCTACTCATATTGAGTACTCCCTATGTCTTCACATGCATTAATGTCCTTGCAAAACATTAATTTGATCTTGTGACACCTGTGTCACTACGACCATCAAACAAATACCAAACCAATGAAATATTGTGTTTCATACTTGAGATTTGTATAAATATGTGTATCATTTTCACATATCAATTCTTGTTCAATTTCAAGCTTTAAATCGCTTTCTGGAAGGTTATAAGCGTACGGATGCGTAAATGTAATCAGTTTAACGCAACAAACACACCAGAATAGTGACATAAGCTTAAAGTACCTTAAATAACCTTTACATAACTTAGAAATAAGTTTTGAAGAGTTTGGTATGGCAAAAAACAAGTTTATTCGTTCGCAGGGACTATTTGCGTCAAACTGCAAAAGTCTGTCGTTTCGTAAGGCAACGTACAGTCCAGAACTTGATCATAAGTTAAACATACCATAAACAACCTCAACATAGCTTAGAAATAAGCTTTTAATGGTTCGGTGTGCAAAAATATGCTTATTTGATCTTACAGGGACTAAAAGTGTCAAAAACGGTGTAAGTTTGCATTTACTCGCATATCTTACGTTCTGACCACATCTGGACATCCAAAATTTTTGTAGACACTAAAATATTTTTATTTTAGTGATCGGCATGCAAAAATACCATTCGTCGCTTAATTTGGATCGTTTTCGCGTCCGTTCAAGTTACGTCGTAATTAGACGAATAACGCGACCGTACGACCAAACGAGCCGACATTAGAAATATTTCCAAGCATATTTTGAGTCCTCTATACTTTGACCACCTTATAAATCCTTGAAAATGGTTTAACGGGGGTTAAGAGTGCCAAAAATGGGCTTATGCAAGTACAGGGACCAAAACTTCAAAAAGTTGAAACTGCTGCTGATCTGACCTGTCCAGGCGGGCCGCGTAGCCCCTCCCCCTATCCTTACGCAGGGCGCGTAAAAGTGCCCAGCGACAGAAACTGATTTTTAGCAACTGTTTGATAGATCAGGGACTGTTCTTGCCATTTTTATTGTGTGTTAACCAAGTTAACACCTCTCCAAGGCAATTACTTGTCATTAAACATTTGTATGGCTGAGATTTTATGCTTGGAGGTTACATAAACACATGTCTTGATCTCATGAACTCACCTCAAGTATAAATAGCATGGTCATTTCATTGTTTCATTCACCTTTGATCTGATTTCTCTAAGTTGAGGTTCATTAACTTCATACCTGAGATATTTAGATCAAGTTCTCCCTAGCAAGGACCCTTTGTAAGCTTCTATCGTTCTTTTATCGCTTTTCTAGTGAGAAAGTCAAACAGTGTTTGACTTTCAGCTTTGACCAGTCAATGGTCAACGCAAAGTTCGTTTGAACTTTGCAACGTGATTGTAATCACGATGGTTATAATCCTTAGCGATTATACCTACTGATTACCACGTTAACTAGGTGTAGTGACGAGTCAAAGTTTCGGTCAAAATGCATTTTAGCACGCATTTTGCAACGGAACTACTTTTAGGTATCAAAACACTTTGTTTTGATACCAAATCAGTTTTCTAAGTTAGTTAAACATGTTTTGGCATGTTTAACTCGTTACTACTAGTTTAGTGTTTGTTTAGGGTCGTAAGTTAAGCGGTCTAAACAACCGCTTAGACTTTCGAACCCGACCCGTTTGGTCGATCATTAGGATCCGACCAAGCTTGTTTAGTGATCATAGTTGCATAGGGAATAACCTACTGATGTTATACCTTATGATCACTTAGGATTGGTTAGTTATTTGTTAAGTAGTTTATATGCCCATAGGAAATGACCAAAATGCCCTTTTGAAGCATAAATCCATATTTGCATATGTGATCAACTTTTTGACATATAATCTGACTTAGTAACATGTTTAGGCATAATTGGGCATGTAAGACTTGACATAGCACATAGTTAACCATCCGACCATAGTTTTACGCAAACGACGCATTATAGTAGCTTATACTACCATAATGGGTCGAAACGGGTCAAAAGCACTTAGGTAGACTTCCAAATCAGAATGTTAGGTCTATTAAATCATGCCATATGAGTTCCAATACTCATTTGATTTATAGAACTTCATTCTATCCTATCTCCCGATGTAGGAACCGATTATTTATCATAGTGATTCCATACTAGGTGCCACTTGATCCCTTGATTTCCCAAGCTTCTTTAGGACACTTAATAAAGGATACTTGCAATCTCAAGTGAGTACATAGTCCCCTCTTTTACTGCTTTCAAATGTTTTGGGGTGAAACATATGTGCCTATTTGTTATTTTCATGATTTCAACTATATGATTATACATGTTAGTACTTATCTTTTGACAAATTGAACAATTATCTATGGTTTAAACACAAATTTTCAAAGCTTTTAAAACTAATTGTTGGATTGTACTTTCTTTATACATTCACCAAACCGATTGGTAGTACAATATAGCGCTATAGGACTAGACACCCATTCCTGTTGTACGGAATGTTAGAAACCAAATTTTAACCAAATAGAAATTGCCTTTGCGGTATTTCTATAGTCTCCAAAGTGTAGTTTGATACACTAAGTTTTGAATGAATACTAAATCACAGTTTCTTTTTTATATTTTGACATACTACCAAAGTACAGTTTGATGTGCTCTCAAATGTGATATTATCCAAAGTATATTTTTGATATACTATGTAAAAATCCAACATATGTTTTAATAAACTACTTTGTTATTTACCAAAGCATAGTTTGATATGCTACTATTTACTAAAGTATAGTTTGATATACTACCAAAATCGTGATCTAAGTGTATTTCGATATACTACCAACATGATACTATTTACTAATGTATAGTTTGATATACTACCGAATTTGTTATATCATAAACCAAAGCATATTTTGATATACTACCAAAGCATAGTTGATATGCTATTTTCAAAACCAAAGCATAATTGATATGCTATCTTTCAAAACCAAAGTATATTTATGATATACTACCAAATCTATTATTTCAGTAACAAAAGTATATTTTGATATACTATACATTTGACTATTTCCAAACCAAAGTATATCTTTGTATATACTACAAACCTTTTATCAAAACAATACATTTTTAGAAACAAAACTTTTTACAAGGATTCATGGCTATTTTTGTAAACATAAAACCTTTTTCTTATGTTAACCAAAGCCATGAATCTAATTCACAAAACCTATGTTACTCACAGGCATTTTTATGCTGACGTACCTATTTTCACATATGTTTCAGGTACTGCTATGTGATGATTGTTGATGCATGCTATACATAGGATGGACTCGTGCCTTAGTGACTTTAAAACTTGAAAGACAATATTTGTATTTATCTATTTTTTTTAACGGCAACATCTCTTTATATATATAAAGAAATCAGCAAGGAGCTGGGAACATACAAACAGAAAAAAGGAAATAAGCCAGTTACAGCAAGTTTAAGACATCGAAGACCTGCCAATCATCCCAACTTGGCGCCATTTTATTCGACCGATTTGAAACCCAAATGAAAGATTCCTCTTGATCGAATCAACAATTTTCCGGACTGAAATGTCATCCCCTTCGAAAACTTTACGGTTGCGAGCGTTCCAAAATCTCCAAACAGTATCCACGGCTACCATGTGGGCAAGTCTTTTCCAAACTTTGCTTCCCGGGCTGTTATACAACACCTCGAGCAGATCCTTTAGGCTGTCCGTATTAGAAGGCCAAGGAACTTTTAGCCAAGAAAAGATATTCCACCATACGCTCCGTGCCGTTAGGAACTTAGCAAAGAGGTGGTCAGCCGACTCCTCTTCGAACCCGCAATTGGCACATAACGCATCCGACAAGTTTATACCTCGATCCAGCAAACCTTTTTTGGTTGCCACTTTCCCCATTAAAGCCCTCCAAATGAAATAGTTAGCTTTCAAAGGAGCCCAGGAGTTCCATTTGTGCTTTATTCCAACCGATTGATCCTGCCTCTTGTTAGCTAATTCTGACCGCAGTGCTTTGACTGAGAACGGAATGCCTTCTTCATTATCCCACTTCCATTGATCTTTACCTCCCTTAAAGACAACCGACGAAAGAAGTCTCATAAGTTCGCCAAGGTGCTCCCATTCACTCGCTGGCCCCGGATCTTTATTCCATTCCCACCCCCAAACCGGATTGCCCACACTCCCCTGCCAACAAGAAGCAACAAAACCATTTTTATGTTTAGCCATGCAGTACAAATCTGGGAAACGGTTCTTGAGCGGCTCACTAGCCAACCAATTATCTTTCCAGAAACTGGTGTTGGCCCCGTCGCCTAGAGAGACTTTGAGCTTCTCGCGAATGCACAATCCTTCTTTCTCAAGCACCACATCCATAGAGCTAATATCCTTCCAAACGCCCGGTATCAACTTTTTGATAGGCGCAAGCTTTTCACTTTGAGCCGATTTGTAGAAGGAGGCAATAATCGAGGCCCAAAATTGATTCGGTTCATTTTTTACACCTCCACCACCACTTGGAGAGCATAGCGAGGTTGAATTCTCTAATCCCCCTAATCCTGATACCTCCAAGTTTCTTAGGTTTGTTCATCTTTTCCTAGCGCACCCAGTTAATTTTGTGTCTCAGATTCGTTTTACCCCAAACAAAGGCCCTTCTAATACTTTCCAACTTGTTGATAACCGCTTTAGGGGCTAGGAAAATGGAGAGGTAGTATGATGGAAGGCTGCCCAGGACCGCTTTATCGAGAGTGACCCAACCAGCAAAAGAGAGAGTTCTAGCTTTCCAAGCGGAGAGTTTTTTTCTGGAACTTGTCTATAATTGGTTGCCAGTGCACAGCCCTTTTCATATTGGCCCCGACAGGAACTCCCAGGTATTGAAAAGGGAAGGAGCCAACATCACAATTAAGGATCCTTGCCATAGACCGAGTTTCTTCAGCCTCAACTCCCACTCCGAAAAGTTTGCATTTGTTATGATTAACTTTGAGACCGAAGACCAAAAAGAGGCCCTTAGGAAGTGTTTGAGAGACACAATGTTATGTTCAGACCATTCTCCTATAAACAAGACGTCGTCCGCATAACAAAGATGCGAGATGATAGGCCCGTCGTTTAGAGTTTGGAATCCATGGAACAAACCGAGCTTGATAGCCCTTCTCATAAACATATCCACCACCTGCATCGCCAAAGTGAACAAAAAAGGGGATAGCGGGTCCCCTTGTCGCAACCCTCTCTTGTAGGAAAACTCACCCGACGGAGAGCCGTTCACGAGCACAAATCCTTTGCCCGACCGAAGACATCCTTTAATCCAGCTGATCCATTTATCCGGGAAAGCCATATACTCCAAAACTTTGAATAGGAACTTCCAGTTAAGGGATTCATATGCCTTTTCGAAGTCAACTTTGAAAACCAGCAGCTTTCGTTTGCTTTTTTTCGCCCAGGACACAGTTTCACTAACTATCAGAGGGCCATCCAAAATATTACACCCACCAACAAAAGCAGAATGGGTAGGAGCTGTGAGTTTATCTATAACGGCCTTAAGGCGATTAGTGAGCATTTTAGATAAAATTTTGTAGACCGAACCAAGTAGAGAGATAGGCCGGAAATCCGTGATGACCTGAGGGTCTCTAATTTTGGGGACCAAAGCTATGAAGGAAGCATTACACCCGACACTAATCTCCCCCGACGAATGGAATTCATTCATGACAGCTGAGAGCATCGGTTTTAATTCTTCCCAGTATTTATTGAAGAATTTTTAAGTAAATCCATCGGGCCCCGGGGCCTTATTACCATCGCAACCTTTAATCGCTGATCTAATCTCCTCTGAAGCGAATGGAGACACGAGCACATTCGCATCTTCCCCGGATATCACTGGGAGGTCCCAATTGGTGAACATCGGTCTACGTCACATTGGTTCAGCAAATTGCTTCCTAAAAAAATTTCAAAGCTCATCCTTAATGTTCTTCGGCTCCACTATCCAAACCCCATTAATATTCAACCCGTGAATTCTGTTTCGGGCCTTATTCATATTTATGACGCTAATAAAACAATGAGTTTAATAATTCAACAAAACGAAACTATTTAATCCATGGTTGTGAAACAATAATTCTGTTACAACACTCCCCGACGTTTCGGCCGCGGTTTGTTGTTTTAACGCGGTCAGGGTGTGACAGAAAAGTTGGTATCAGAGCCAATGGTTATAGGGAATTAGGTTATTAGTAATGCTTTGACCTAGACTATAACCTTCCTAGGACCCTAACATAAGATTCTTGTGTTTAGATTTTAAAACAATACCGTCACCTATCCTTAGGTGATAACCATAACGAGAACACAATAACAAATCTGCTTCGAAAATTAATCATCTATCCTTGGATGATTGATTATAAGGTTTTGAACCCTCTCAGTTTTCAAAATCTCGTCAAAGTTTGGGCCTAAATAATGTGAACACATGCAAACTGGAAGGGTGATGCCTGTACCCTGAGTTTTTTGTCTAAGGCTAGAGTGTTCGTACAAATCCGCAGTATCGGACCAGTCACTCTTATCTGGGAACTCTTGGGGTGAGTGTCCACTTATAGGCTAAAGCATGTCTTCACGATACATTATTATGACCCACTTACTTTGATTAGTCACTATGTGTTGTTTGTTTGTTTGAAGTAACAAACGAATAATACAATCCTTATGCCTTGTCGATATCCTTAATATCCAGTTTTGAATATCCAATAACATCTCACTCGTTTTCCCTCATGTTCCTTTGCTCTTTTAGAATATGCCTCCTCGACGTGATCAATCTCAGGATGCCGCCATGGCAGCCTTAATCACTCAGCAAATCATTGCTGTACTCCCAAACCTTATTACCCAGATAAATCAAGCGAACAATAACAATATAAATGTTCAGTGCAACTATAAGACAGTCAATTCAGCTAAGCCACTCACATTTACTGGGTCTGAAGGGGACACTGGGCTCCTACAGTGGATTGAGAGTCTCGAAAGCACGTTTCGACATGTGCAATGCCCAAACGAGCGAAAGGTCAAGTTTGCATCGAGTGTATTCTGGAAAAGAGCACTCACATGGTGGAATGGCGTAATGAGGGATTGAGGTGCCGATGTGGCACTGGCTCAAACCTGGGAAGAGCTTCGAGCTCTAATGATGAAGGAATTATGTCCTCATCATGAGCTCAGGGCTTTGGAAAGGGAATTTGATGATCTTAAACAAGACAGTGGTGAACATCGAGCCTACACTGATCGTTATGAGGAGTTAAGTCTGTTATATCCTACCATGGTTACGCCTTTGAAGAAGGCGATTGAAAAGTACATCGATGGCCTCCCTGACCCAATTCAGGACATTGTTACTGGTAGCTACCCCACTACTGTTAGACAGGCCATTGAACTATCTGCTACCCTGACTGGATCTCAAATCAGGAAGGGTAAAATTTTCAGAAAAGCCGACCAGAAACCATCTGACAAGTCAGCACAAGAAAAACCAAAGGATAAAAAGACCGAGTCCTCTAAGAAGTCGAAGAATCATAAGGCTTCACAAAACTTCGCAGTAGTTGCTCAGAATGATCAGGTTGCAGTAAACCAGCCAGCACAGCCTCATGCTAGGAAAAACTATATTGGTACTGCACCCTTGTGCAACAAATGCAACCGTCATCATATGAATTAGACACCGTGTCACAAATGTACCCACTGTGGACGATTGGGACATTTGGTCATGTCGTCATGTTATCCAAAACCAGAATGCTGCAAATCCTGCTGCTATTCGAGCACAGTTTCCACCTGGATCGTGCTATAACTGTGGTGATCTTACTCACTATTGGAACAATTGCCCAAGACTTGTTAACGCAAATCCAGCACGTGGACGAGTGTTTAACATAAATGAGTCAAATGTAAATGACAATGCAGTAGTGAACAATTAGACTTTTGCATTTCCTTGTGTGTTATCTTTTGACATTGAAACAATTCAGCTGTTATATAAATAAAATTGTTGTTCCAATTTTATTTTACGAAACTGATACGCATGTGTGTCTGTTTGACATACCTTTACGATAACGACACCAAGGAATCGTGTTCCTTGCAGAACAAACTACTCATGTGGTTCTTTCATTTCGTGATCACTCGTGATCTTCCCTAAAATCCTAAGTACTAGTTTCTTTTAAAGAAACAAAGTACAAGGTACAAATTGCAAATTTATTAAACAAATATTTGAAGTACCATTTCAAATCCTTGATTTGATATCTAAAGGTACTTTCATAAGTCCTTAACTGGACCCATGTTATGTGACTATGTAAACGATTATCAAGTACATCTTGTTTCGTGTGTCGCCTTAACATGCCTAGTACTTGGATTTCAAAACATTTTCACCACACGAATTCCAAATCCTTATAAGATCTTCCTATCTTCATAATTAGATTCTTGAGGATGTTTTAAGTACTAATTGAAGTCCGTGATTGGATTTCTAGTGTACTTCAAATACATTAATTCAAATTAACGAACGAGCTAATAACTAAATTAACGAATGCACAATTTTGTGATTTTGTGTTTATGTGTAATTCTAAAGTTTGCTATCTAAATCCTGGTAGAATCTTCCGTATTTTCATATGTTAGATTCTCAGAAGGAAACTCAAAGTACTATCTTAAATCCTTAAGGAGCTTTCTATGCAAATAGTCAGACCCTTGGATTCCAAAGTGCTGTTTCAAAACAATTATTTGGTTCTGAGTTACAAAGATCCCTTAAGTGGTCTATTTAAAGAGATCATACGACGATCTAGTTAAGGAGATCATGTGTTGATCTAGTTAAAAAGATCCTTTGGTGATCTAGTCAAGTCACTTCATGTTTATCCGATTGATTTTTCCCCTATGCATTATGAAATGAACTGTGCGGACTGTGCAAGGAATTACGTAATTATGAATGCATACATAATTATGGAATTCAGTGCACATAAACCACAACAAGTTTTGTCATGTGTTAAGACCTATAGTGATGAGAATAACGAGACGGGAACAATGTAAAAAGCGCATGGTGGATACGTCGCTGGTACTTCTTATATATAAGTGTCCCTTATTACATTCCAAGTGTAGCGTTATTTGAGTTACTATAAGTTCTGGACCTTGACCAATGTTATTTTATCTTGTTTTCTCCGACTCTAATTTCAAGCACACACAAGTTTCCTATAATAGTCTTCATAGGAAACATTCTCCTATCCGTTGTTCGAAGCTCCATGTTTTTGTTACAACAACGAAAACAATTTGGCAATTAACAAATTCGCTAAAAATCTAAATGTGAGCTAGAGTTTTACTTTGGAAATGGAGGATTCATTCGAAAGTGAAACAATCACAGATGTCTTAACAGGTTTCCACTAAAATTAAATTTCGGGACGAAATTTCCTAAAATAGGGGAGACTGTGACACCTGTGTCACTACGACCATCAAACAAATACCAAACCAATGAAATATTGTGTTTTATACTTGGGATTTGTATAAATATGTGTATCATTTGCACATATCAATTCTTGTTCAATTTCAAGCTTTAAATCGCTTTCTGGAAGGTTATAAGCGTACTGATGCGTAAATGTAATTAGTTTAATGCAAAAAACACTCCGGAATAGTGACATAAGCTTAAAGTACCTTAAATAACCTTTACATAACTTAGAAATAAGTTTTGAAGGGTTTGGTATGGCAAAAACAAGTTTATTCGTTCACATGGACTATTTGCGTCAAACTGCAAAAGTCTGTCATTTCGTAAGGCAACGTACAGTCCAAAACTTGATCATAAGTTAAACATACCATAAATAACCTAATCATAGCTTATAAATAAGCTTTGAATGGTTCGGTGTGCAAAAATATGCTTATTTGATCTTACAGGGACTAAAAGTGTCAAAAATTGCGTAAGTTTGCATTTACGCGCATATCTTACGTTCTGACCACATCTGGACATCCAAAATTTTTGTAGACACTAAAATATTTTTATTTTAGTGATCGGCATGCAAAAATACCATTCGTCGCTTAATTTGAATCGTTTTCGCTTCCGTTCAAGTTTCGTCGTAATTAGACGAATAACGCTACTGTACGACCAAACGAGCCAACATCCGAAATATTTCCGAGCATATTTTGAGTCCTCTATACTTTAACCACCTTATAGATCCTTGAAAATGGTTTAACGGGGGTTAAGAGTGCCAAAAATGG
The DNA here is from genome assembly GCA_030545235.1 of Helianthus tuberosus. Taxonomy (NCBI): domain Eukaryota; kingdom Viridiplantae; phylum Streptophyta; class Magnoliopsida; order Asterales; family Asteraceae; genus Helianthus; species Helianthus tuberosus. Next base: position 95,508,747 of record CM060410.1, read on the forward strand.
GCTTATGCAAGTACAGGGACCAAAACTGCAAAAAGTTGAAATTGTTGCTGATCTGACCTGTCCAGGCGGGCCGCGTAGAACCTCCCCCTATCCTTACACGGGGCGCGTAAAAGTGCCCAGTGACAGAAACTGGTTTTTGGCAACTGTTTGATAGATCAGGGACTGTTCTTGCCATTTTTATTGTGTGTTAACCAAGTTAACACCTCTCCAAGGCAATTACCTATCATTAAACACTTGTATGGCTGAGATTTTATGCTTGGAGGTTACATAAACACATGTCTTGATCTCATGAACTCACCTCAAGTATAAATAGCATGGCCATTTCATTGTTTCATTCACCCTATCTGATTTCTCTAAGTTGAGGTTCATTAACTTCATACCTGAGATATTTAGATCAAGATCTCCCTAGCAAGCACCCTTTGTAAGCTACTTTCGTTCTTTTATCGCTTTTCTAGCGAGAAAGTCAAATAGTGTTTGACTTTTAGCTTTGAACAGTCAATGGTCAACGCAAAGTTCATTTGAACTTTGCAACGTGATTGTAATCACGATGGTTATAATCCTTAGAGATTATACCTACTGATTACCACGTTAACCAGGTGTAGTGACGAGTCAAAGTTTTGGTCAAAATGCGTTTTAGCACGCATTTTGCAACGGAACTACTTTTAGGTATCAAAACAATTTGTTTTGATACCAAATCAGTTTTCTAAGTTAGTTAAACATGTTATGACATGTTTAACTCGTCACACTACTAGTTTAGTGCTTGTTAAGGGTCATAAGTTAAACGGTCTAAACAACTGCTTAGACTTTCGAACCCGACCCGTTTGGTCGATCATCAGGATCCGACCAAGCTTGTTTAGTAATCATAGTTGCATAGGGAATAACCTACTGATGTTATACCTTATGATCACTTAGGATTGGTTAGTTATTTGTTAAGTAGTTTATATGCCCATAGGAAATGACCAAAATGCCCTTTTGAAGCATAAATCCATATTTGCATATGTGATCAACTTTTTGACATATAATCTGATTTAGTAACATGTTTAGGCATAATTGGGCATGTAAGACTTGACATAGCACATAGTTAACCATCCGACCATATTTTTACGCAAACGACGCGTTATAGTAGCTTATACTACCATAATGGGTCGAAACGGGTCAAAAGCACTTAGGTAGACTTCCAAATCAGAATGTTAGGTCTATTAAATCATGCCATATGAGTTCCAATACTCATTTGATTTATAGAACTTCATTCTATCCTATCTCCCGATTTAGGATCCGATTATTTAACATAGTGATTCCATACTAGGTGCCACTTTATCCCTTGATTTCCCGAGCTTCGTTAGGACACTTAATCAAGGATACTTGCAATCTCAACTGAGTACATAGTCCCCTCTTTTACTGCTTTCAAATGTTTTGGGGTGAAACATATGTGCCTATTTGTTATTTTCTTGATTTCAACTATATGATTATACATGTTAGTACTTATCTTTTGACAAATTGAACAATTATCAATGGTTTAAACACAAATTTTCAAAGCTTTTAAAACTAATTGTTGGATTGTACTTTCTTTATACATTCACCAAACCGATTGGTAGTATGATATAGCGCTATAGGACTAGACACCCCATTCCTGTTGTATGGAATGTTAGAAACCAAATTTTAACCAAATAGAAATTGCCTTTGTGGTATTTCTATAGTCTCCAAAGTGTAGTTTGATACACTAAGGTTTGAATGAATACTAAATCACAGTTTCTTTTGTATATTTTGATATACTACCAAAGTACAGTTTGATGTGCTCTCAAATGTGATATTATCCAAAGTATATTTTTGATATACTATATACAAAATCCAACATATGTTTTAATAAACTACTTTGTTATTTACCAAAGCATAGTTTGATATGCTACTATTTACTAAAGTATAGTTTGATATACTACCAAAATCATGATCAAAGTATATTTAGATATACTACCAACATGATACTATTTACTATGTAGGATCATTTTCAAACCCGAACGAGTCGATCAGAAGAGTTTAACTCGACACGAAAGGCGGAAACAGACGTGTAGAGGTCAATTCAGCAAGATTTACACTATAAACTGTTTTATGATTGATTTAATGACGTTTTACAACCTAACAACACTTCGGCAGCACTTCGTTGTACAAACCGGAAAGCTTCAAATGAAATAGACATGAGAGGTATTTATAGTTGAAGCTATTCCGTTTGAAAGTGGAATGGCATGCTTCAAACGAAATCACATGTGCTGGTTTCGTTTGAAGATGTCACAAGTCAGTTTCAAACGAAATCACATCAAATACACCCTAAACTCTCCTATTTTCTCGTATAATGCGCCCTGATCTAACAATTTCAATATAAGACTCGATACAAGACGAAATCGACAGACGCATGCACCAACAGACTCCCCCTCGAATGTTGACGAGTCTTCAGTGTCGAGTCTTCGCATCTTCAGTCTTTATCAGTCCTCTCGAACTCTCTGAAGTATCTTGACAATGTAAAGCATCCTTAAATCTTCTTTCTTCTCTTTATCAGATCTGTTGATTCCTTAAGTTCATCAGCATCATCAGTTTGCGTGAAATCCAGGATCTAAACTTGACTCTATAATCTTCAGACTCCCCATTTCAATAAGCTGAGTTCACAGCCTGGATTGTTAAAATCACAGAGTCCTCAGGTATCGGAACCTGGCTCTCTTACACTCAGATATCCTGCACATTCTCTGCCCAAAAGTAAATTTTCTGATGACCAATTGTAAAAACAATCTCACCATCTAATGAACACTTATGGAATTATACAATCAAAGAATGATTTTACAACAGTAATCTTTGATGAACCACTTGAAGAAATATCGTTTTTTTTATCAAAACAACACACTCTCCCAAACCATCTGTTCATCATGTCTAGCACTCGTAATTTTGAAAATTAGCTCTCCAACATCAGTTGTCGAAAATCTTTTTGTATTTTCAAAATTTATGCTAAAACACACTAAAATCTTTTTGGATTTTTTTAATGAAATAAAATGCAATGAAGAAATATTTACAGACATTATTTTTGTGAGTTCGTGTAAGAGGATCATATCAATATTTGAGACAAATCACCAACACCGTTAAGCATTAAACATTTTAAGCTCTAAACGATTCACTTAGATTGTCAGTATACTAGTCCACTTAAATTCTCACACAAAGTTCAACTGTTTCGAGATACGAGATTAATGTCTAAAGAACTTAAACTCAAACGCGTGTCCCACCTCAGAATATACTCCCGTATCCAGATCCCAATATTCAGTCTTACAGGTGAGTATACCATAGATGATATCTGTAAGGGAATAAATTATGAATCTGTACGAAACCGTGAGAGCTCAGGTCAGAACTTCCGTTCAGCAGAGAGATGACGGTTCGACTTGGGTGGGTCCCCTTTAGAGGATCTTTTTTACAACAGCAATGACTATCAATTTTATTGTTTCATCATTTTTGCTGAGGGCGGCGCTATTTTTCAAGCAAGCAGAAAGTATTCTCCGGGGACTAGGCCATTGCTTCTGCAAAATCAGAAGTCCCGGGATAATACCCCAGATATCACTGAGCATAAAGACCTAGTATCTCAGAAAGAGGGACCTTTCAAACAAGATTTCGGGGGTTACCCATATATCCGAGAGATGTTACCCACAATATAAGCAAGTTTGAAATTTAGGTTTATATCTCGTCACAATCTACTAAATGTGTAAAAACCTACTGGCACATCATCAGTGAGACCGTTTATCACTATTAAACTTTCCATTTCTTTAGCATGTTGTGATAGTCCACTGATGTACTATCATTTCCTCTTCTTTGACACAAAAACTCATTTTACATTTTGATCATGTTTTTGTCTTTTTCAAATTTTCAAATGTTTTTGGATTTTCTAAAGTTTCTTACTCCCCCTAAAATGCAAACACATTTTAGGAAATTTGAAAACAAACTATACAAGTAAACGTGACAACTGATATCGAATCACTTCAAATCTCCATCCACTTGGCATAAACAATCAGAACTCCCCCTTACAACAAACTATTTTCCCATTGTAATTTTAAAACACTTAAGTTTGTTTTAATCAAATGGTTTTTCCGGAAAATAAGTTTTGTTGATTGATTTTACCATTTGTAGGTTAGGGGTTTGGTTCATCACATTGTCTTCCAAATACCACTTGTAAGTATGGTCCAATCAAGTTCAATCTAATGACCTTGATTAACAACTTGTAAGAAAAACAAGTACAACTTAATGTCCTTGATTTACCACTTGTAAGTGAAAACCTTCATCAACCACTTATATGTTCACTTCACCAACCATAACCACTTGAAAAATATAACAATTTAAAATATCACCTGTACTTTACCATTTTTACCACTTGTATGCCACTTGTATGATTACCAACCAATAAAGATAGATGTCGATTCCTGCTCCACTCTTACCAACCTGGGAGCTCCGGCAAGTCAGGTTTTTCTATTTGAAAAGATTCACCCAAGCCTGACGGTCCTTGGGTGTTTTTGAATTCTTGTTCAACAATGGTGGAAAATTTGCATCATCCATTGTTAGACCAGAATTCTCATTTTTTACCTCAACACACGGCTCTTCTGGCTTTACCACACCAGATTCATCGCCTGAACGTGGCTTGTCTAACTTTGAAGAGTCAGATTCATCGCCAACAACTGTCTCCTTTGTTTTCGGAGAAATAAATTCATCACTAGGAAGTGAATTCTCCACTTTGATTTCCCTTTCATCCTCAGATTTGTATCTGATGAATCCATTTTGCTAGATTTTTCATTCTTTTGAGAGCAAGACGATTTATCAGAACTGTTATTCGCTTTGACAGCTGTATCCGAGGACAAAATCCTTTCGAGATACTCTCTCGCCTTCTTCCTCTTCTTCCTCAGTCTGTCTTTTTGCCCCTGCGAAAGCTTCACTTTCGGTTTTAGAACTTTCTGTTCTTGAACTTTAGGTTCTTGAACTTTCTGTTCCTTGGGCTTTGCTTTGACATTGACTGGTTTCTTTGCCATTTTCTGAGATTCAGCCTTCGATCTTCCCTTTGATCTCATTGGGCAATCTCTGGCAATGTATCCTCTGATTTGGCAGTTATAGCATCTTCTCGTCTCATAACTCCAATTCTGGCAGTTAACAGCAATGTGTCCTCTCACACCACAAGTATAACACACTCTGTTATCATACCAATCACCATTTTCAGTCCAAACATTTAGATCATAACATTGTTTGGCTTGGTGATATCCATCTCTCCTCTTGTATGCTGGATTTGGCTTTGAAGCACTGTGGTCAGACCTGCACCACTTATTACCAACAGTTTTTGAGTTTTGATTTTCTAATTTTAGTGATTTTTTATCACGATTGGATGATTGAACTGATGAGCTTTTATTTTCTTTTTGAACATTTTTCGGTTTTTTATCCTTTTGTTTTTGTTCCACATTCTTCTTTACAGGTTTTTGCATTGAGCATTCACTTTTTTCAGTAGAATGTAGAACAGTTTCTTGAAACATTTCATTTAATTTCAAAAATATTTTTCTTTTTTCAACTTCGTCATAAGTTTTCTCATCACAATCTTCAACTTTGACTTTGTCAAAGTTTGTGACATTGTCACTTATTGAAACAGAATTGATCGGTTTTGGACAAGGAATCGAAAAAGTATTCACAAAACCTTTCAATTTCTCTTCAAGTTCTTTGATTTTATTCCGAGCATTTTCAGCTTCTTTTTCAAGTCGAATAATCGTCTGAAGATGAGAATTTATTGTATTTTGCTTTTCAATGTTATTCTTGCTAAAAACAGATCTCCCATCTTCAAGAATCTTTATTTGACTTTGAAATTCTTTTTCAATTTTTAATTTTTCATTTTCAAAACTTTTGATTTTATCTTCAAAAATTTTTGCATTTTCTTTCAAAATTTTGTTTTCTAATGTCAAACTCTCCACATCTTTCAAGAGTCTGACATTGTCTGATCTGGATTTTTCACAATTCGAGTACATCCCAGGCATCTTTACAGCGGTTTCTTCTTTTTCACTCTTGACAGCTGGAATTTGATCAATTTGCTTTTTCACATCAGGTTTGCTTTGTTCTTCAGCTGTTGCTGTTTTTTTCTCTTTCTCAGCTTTGATCTCTTCTTTAACAGTTGCTGCCTTTTGATTTTTCCTTTTTGCAGCTTGTTTTTCTTTAATCTTTTCAATTTTACCTGCATAAAACGACTTTCCATTATGATTTATAGGTGAAAGTTGTTGTTTAAGATATTCAAGTTCCCGGATTTCCTCTTCATAAATGTCACTCTCTTCATCGGACGAGTGATAAAAAACCGAAACTTTTTCCGAAACTTCTTTTGCTGAGACTATTCTTTCTTCTTGCTTTATTGGAATATACTGCTGAGATTCATAATGCACGTATGCCAATAATTCTTCAAAATCCATGTTTTGATTATCAATGTTTCTCAAACTCAACTTTCAAACGAACTGATTCACCTAGTGAAACACCTAAATCACCTGACAAAAAAAATGATCAGTTTAAATGAATTGAATATGTGAATGTGTTTGACGGTTGAATCGATCTAGGACTCATGTCAAAGATTCGTGAACTCGTTTAATGTATTCCGCAAACTGAATGAATGGGCCGGATAGTTTTTCACATGGGCTTTCAACAAACCATAATCAACTTTAATTGATTGATTATTTGGGCCGACAACACTTTAATCAATTGACTAGACCTCAAATTCCAATATCCCGACAACACTTTGGGCCGCAAACAATATGAAATAACATGGGTTGTGCAGCACTTTAATCGATTTATAATTTGGGCCTGACAAACTTTGACTTTACACAATTACTGATTGGGCCGCAAAATTTTTTTAATCTGATTGGGCCCTTTGAATGTAGACAGATTTTGATTGGACCTCCCTTATATCATGGCCGACGTTATTTGAATCTCAATTCAATTTAACAGCTTTATCTCATACAATCACGTTGTAAACTTGAATAATCAATTTCAATAATGGCTGTCACATGCAATCTGATTCCCTTATTGAACTTGGCCGACAACAATTAATACCAAATCAATTCTCATTGGACCAACATATTCACTAGGTCGACATCTTTCAAACGAGACTGCCAAGTTTAAATGAAACCTTCAAACAGAATTCGATCCTCAAACGAGATTAACCCAATGTTCAAACGGAATTCAGTCCTCAAACGAGATTAACCCATTGTTCAAACGGACCACATGTTTCAAACGAGACCACCATGCGTTTTCAAACGGGATTCATCTTTCAAACGGGATAATCATGATTTTCAAACGGAAATTAGGCTAATGTCACTCGATATCGGACCGAAAAATTCAGATTTCTCCCAAACGGCTTGGAATTAGGATCTGAAACTTTGTAGGGTTGTAGATCAGGTGTTTTCGCACAACATATTAAAAAATCAGCCGATTTGAACCGTTAAAACCCGTCTAATTTTGAAAAATTCAGTTAAAGACCTGAAAGAATGAGTAGAAATCAGGTTTTTTGATGAAATCAAGCTGAATCGGTAAGAACTCTTCCTCCTGAGCTCTGATACCACTTGTAGAATCGTTTTCAGACCCGAACGAGTCGATCAGAAGAGTTTAACTCTACACGAAAGGCGGAAACAGATGTGTAGAGGTCAATTCAGCAAGATTTACACTATAAACTGTTGTATGATTGATTTGATGACGTTTTACAACCTGACAACACTTCGGCAGCACTTCGTTGTACAAATCGGAAAGCTTCAAATGAAATAGACATGAGAGGTATTTATAGGTGAAGCTATTCCGTTTGAAAGTGGCATGGCATGCTTCAAACGAAATCACATGTGCTGGTTTCGTTTGAAGATTTCACAAGTCAGTTTCAAACGAAATCACATCAAATACACCCTAAACTCTCCTATTTTCTCGTATAATGCGCCCTGATCTAACAATTTCAATATAAGACTCGATACAAGACGAAGTCGACAGACGCATGCACCAACATACTAAAGTATAGTTTGATATACTACCAAATTTGTTATATCATAAACCAAAGCATATTTTGATATACTACCAAAGCATAGTTGATATGCTATTTTCAAAACCAAAGCATAATTGATAAGCTATCTTTTAAAACCAAAGTATATTTGTGATATACTACCAAATCTATTATTTCAATAACAAAAGTATATTTTGATATACTATACATTTGACTATTTCCAAACCAAAGTATATCTTTGTATATACTACAAACCTTTTATCAAAACAATACATTTTTAGAAAAAAAAAACTTTTTACAAGGATTCATGGCTATTTTTGTAAACATAAAACCTTTTTCTTGTGTTAACCAAAGCCATGAATCTAATTCACAAAACCTATGTTACTCACATGCATTTTTATGCTAACGTACCTATTTTCATATATGTTTCAGTTACTGCTATGTGATGATTGTTGATGCATGCTATACATAGGATGGACCCGTGCCTTAGTGACTTTAAAACTTGAAAGACAATATTTGTATTTATCGAAATTGTAATAAAACAATGAGTTCAATAATTCAACAAATTGAAACTATTTAATCCATGGTTGTGAAACAATAATTCTGTTACAACACTCCCGACGTTTCTGCCGCGGTTTGTTGTTTTAACGCGGTCGGGGTGTGACAGATCTGTTCATAGACGCTTTTCATACCTATTTACAAAGGAGTCTCTCAAATGTTTACAAGCTTATCAGAACTCATACAAAACGCATGAAGTCGCTCAACTTTTGTTGATGTTTTCAAAATTACATGTATTTTAGGTAACAAGTTGGATCTTGGGCACTGATGTGTTTCTAGAAGTAAATTCCAATTGCAAGCTTAGATGTCATCCACTTTTGTTGGTTTGTAACTTAGTCAAAGGTTGTGTCGTTTGGAACTTAATTGACTGGTGTTTGTAATGTTTTGAATGTTATGAATGGATGAACATCTTTTTGATCATATAGTTGTTTATCATAATTGAATGCAATGATATTGAACAAGTCACACATCATACACTTCCGCAAAAGTCAAGGTGTGACAACACAACCCTTCCTTCAACAACCAAAAAGCTTTCTCCTGCTTTTCTGTCCAATTTAGCTGCTTTCTCCTGCTTTTCTGTCCAATCTAGCTGCTTTCTCCTGCCTTTCTGTCCAATCTAGCTTCAATCCTTTTGGGTCAATAGCGTCAATGGCTGCGCTAGCATGGAGAAATTCTCTATGAATCTCCGATAGTTTCCAGTAATTCCTAAGGTTTGTCGCACCTCTAAATAAGTCCTTGGTTCTTTCAAATTCTTAGTTGCTTCAATCTTCCTCATGTATACCTTTCTCATTTATGACATGTCCAAGAAAATGAACTTCTTGAATTCAATACTCACATTTAGAGAACTTGGCATACAACTTCTCGTTCTTCAGCGGCTCCAAAATCATCTTCAGATGTTGCTCATAATCTTCTTTGGTTCGTGAATGGATAAGTATATCATCAATGACTACTATCACGAATTTATCCAAGTAGGGTTTGCACACCCTGTTCATGAGATCCATGAACAATACATGCACATTAGTTAAGTCAAAAGGCATGACGAAGAACTCATAATGGCCATAACGCATTCTAGAAGCAGTCTTTGGAACATCTTCATCAGCAATCTTCAACAGGTGATAGCCTAAACACAATCAATCTTCGAGTAATAGCTGGATCTTTGCAATTTATCAAATAGATCATCAATCCTCGGTAGTAGGTACCGATATTTGATAGTTAGTCTGTCCAGTTCTTAATAGTCTATACACATCCTAAAGGAACCATCCTTCTTCTTTACAAACAAAACAGGTGTTTCCCCAAGGCAAAAAGCTTCGTCGAATGAAACTTTATCTAGTAGCTCTTGAAGCTAATTTGACAGTTCTTTCGTTTCTGAAGGCGCTAATTTATAAAGAGATTTTTCAATCGGTGTTGCGCCTGGAACAAGATCAATTCTAAACTTGATCTATCTTGTAGGGGGAATTCCAGGTAAGTCTTTAGGGGAATTCTTCTGGATACTCACGAACTACAGAGATTTCTTCAATCTTCCTTCCTTCGATCTTTGTATCAACCACGTTGACCAAGAATGCAGGATCACCCTTCCACAACATCTTGTACATCATCATAATACTAATGACTCTCGATCGCCGACTTGTTCGTTCTCCGAGAATCACTATTGCTTCACCACCAGGGCGGGGTATTCGCACTAGCTTCTCCGAACAATCAATCTCAGCTTCATTCTTGGATAGCCAATCCATCCTAACCATAACATCGAGACTACTAAGCTCCCCTAGTAATAAGTCGATACTTAAAGCATAACCGAATACTACAACCATGAAATGACTTCATCTTAGGACAGTCTCGCCCGATATGTCCCTGTTTTCCACATTTCAAGCATCCCTCGAGCTTGACTTCATCCAAGGTGCTTTTAGCATAGCACTCGCGGATCGCATGTCCAAATTGACCCCATCTGTTGCATTTCCTTAGTTCCTTTCCTTGAGTTCTCCTCACCGAATTATCCTTATCATTCCTTTTCATATCCTTCCCTTGGACCACCGGTGTTGGCCATAAACGCCTTACCAGTATTATGTTTCTTTTCACACTCCTCATCAGAGTCCTTCCTTGAACCCTCAAACTTTCGCTTCCTTGAATCCCCAGATCTAAGTTTAGAGCGCTCTTGTCAATCGAACTTCTGTCTACAATAGCTTTCACTGACGACTTCCCAGTCTTACTCTTCTTGTTAAGGCTACTTTTGTGAACAACATCGTCGGTTAGTGACTTTGCTAGTGAAGTAGCTTCCAGTTAGGTAGTGGGTTTCACTGACACGACCAGACTACGTATCTGTGGCACCAATTCCCAAAATATACCTTTCAACCTTAACACAATCAGGATTGACCACTCGAGGAACCAACCTAGCCGGATTGTTGAATCGAGTAGTATAAGCTCTGACAATCAAGCCTTCCATGGTTAAATTCCATAAATTGGTCACGCTTTTGGTAGCATATTGACGTTTTTATTATTGAAACAATAATGACAACGTAAGACAATATTTAAATAATTCAATCATTAAATGTGAATGGATTAAACAACGCACAGGTAATCACAGTCACGTAACAATTAGGAAAATTTAACCAAAAACCCATTATATTGATATTTTATCATGTAAATTACATTACTTGTTCATAGTTCGTAAAGGACTAACAAAACTTGGTGTGAATAAAATCAAACACCATTGACAAGTTTCACTGAATTTCCTCCTAAAATATCCAGTTGGCATGCAAGCCTAAATAAGGTTTTTAAAGGAGACAAAACAAACAAATCAAACATCTATCACTTAAAACCCAGAAACTCCAACAGTTTCCTAACCAACTCCTCAAGCTCCATAATTTCCCAGTGCATCTGGTCCATGGTGCTATCGTCTAATTCCTGAATCTCATCGTGCCAATTCATCTGGCCTTCAAGATTCCTTCACCTTATCCTTGGTCGTCTCCAGGTCTCCACGTATGGTTGCAATCTGACGATCACAGTGAGAGCAATGGTTTATCCTAACTCTCTTCTGCTTCTTCAAAGTAGACTCAGTAACGGTTCTAAGAGTCGATTCTATATCTCCAGTGGGTCGAATTCTTTTCCTACGATGAGCATAAACCAGTATAGGTGTAGTAGAGGCTCGTGTCTCAGACTGCAGAACGGATGACTCTGGTATGAGCGACGGAGGGATCTCAGATGTAGGTTCGACAGTAGCGGTGGATGGAGCTATCAATGGCTCTAAAGGTCGAGTCGTGATAACAGCGGCGTCCACCATTGGTGCTACTCCGAAGGACTCTCCAATCGTGGATATACCTCTATTTTGCTCTTCAACTATGGGCACAGTACTAGATGATTGTCCAATCTCAAAGGCTGAGGGAGGAACAATAGAATCACCATCATCCATCCAATCGTTACTTGTATGGGTGTAACATGGGTCAACCTGACTGGCAAGAGCAGTGGGGCCGACATAAAATGACGAGGTAAGACCGGCCATGTCAATAAACTGTGAGGTAGTGCGTGGTAACTCTGGTAAGGCTAAGGTCGAAGAGGTCTTGAATTCATGCTCGCTCTCGGAGTTGTGAATGTCGATAATCTCGTTTGAGCTTGACATTTGTGACACAATGTAACCGTACAAGTAAGTGTGTGTTCGAAATGAAAGATAACATATAAGGCATTGATAAACAGATTAACACGTATGCACATAAACTCTTCATAGTTTTCATACATGATTAAAATCCATGTTTTTTTAAATCATTGGCTTCGTGAATTTGGGGACTTAATTCTCAAAACTCTTTGGTTGAAGTCTAGAGTTCTCTCAAGAAAACATCTAGTTTGCTAACAACTATTTGCTTTGATACCAACTTCTGTCACACCCCAAAAACGTCGCAGTGGAAATACAAACATGGCAGTGACAGAGGTTGGTACCCATAAATATCTTAGTAGACGATGCATTGTTTGTTTTGGACATACACTTATTTAAAGCATGAGTTTAGAGTTTAAAGTTATATCAAAAACCATGGGTACAAGTTTAAACTCTTGAGACCCGATAAATTTGTCCCAACCGGAATTCAAAATATTCCACGATCGTCTTACCCAAAACACCGTAATCAAAATCTGTTTTCCTTGAAAACATATTGACATGGTGCGGTGTGTACGCATCACGACAACTAAAGGTGCACGAAAGGAATTACACCACCGACGATCTGGAATTGGGTGCCATTGTATTTTCACTAAAGCTGTGGAGACACAATTTGTATGGAAACAAATGTGTGATATACACTGATCACAAGAGTCTCCAACACTTATTTAATCAGAAAGATCTGAACATGCGACAACGCCGATGGATGGAGACGCTAAATGATTATGACTTCGAGATTTGCTACCATCCTGGCAAAGCAAATGTAGTTGCTGACGTGCTGAGCCGCAAAGAAAGAATTAAGCCTATACGTATTAATTTCAAAAGCATTGAACTTAAGAACAATTTAAATGAAAAGATGTTAACTACGCAGAAAGAAGCCATGTTGGAAGCTAACCTTCCAGGTGAAGGACTAGGTGGAATTGTTGATCAGTTGTCACCGGGGAATGATGGGATTCTTAGATTCAACGGTTGAATCTGGGTTCCTATTCATGGAGGACTTAGAGATTTAATCCTCCAGGAAGCACATAACTCTAAATATTCAGTTCACCCTGGAGGTGACAAAATGTATCAAGAAAAAGGCAAATTATTAGTGGATGTGTTTGAAGAAATCCATAGCCACACACGTAGCTAAGTGTCTGACGTGCTCTCTGGTTAAAGCCAAACATCAAAAGCCGCCAGGACTTCTACAACAACTAGAAATTCCCATGTGGAAATGGGAAATGGTAACTATGGATTTTATAACCAAGTTACCAAAAATGAAGCATGGTAATGATACAATATGGGTTATCATTGTCAGACTGACTAAGTTAGCTCATTTCTTACCCATAAAGGAGACTTATAGCTCTGATAAATTAGCAAAATTATATGTGGACAAGATTGTGTCCCCTCATGGAGTGCATGTATCTATTGTATCCGATAGAGGTAATGGATATACATCTCACTTCTGGAAAAGTTTCCAACAATCTTTGGGCACTCGTTTGAATTTCAGTACAGCTTATCATCCTCAGACGGATGGACAGAGTGAGTGTATTATTCAAACATTGGAAGACATGCTTCGTGCATGTGTCATTGATTTGGGTGGTAGTTGGGATGGCCATCTCCCCCTGGTCCAATTCTCCTACAATAACAGTTATCATATGAGCATCCAGGTTGCGCCTTTCGAGGCCTTATGTAGGAGAAAATGTAGAACGCCCGTCTGTTGGACAGAAGTTGGGGAGGCCAAACTTTTAGGACCTGAGATAGTCCTGGAGACGACGGATAAGATTATGCAAATCCGTGATCGTTTGAAAGCCGCCAGAGACAGGCAAAAGAGCTATGCTGATAAGAGGCGCAAACCTTTAAAGTTCTAGGTAGGGGACTAGGTCTTATTAAAAGTATCACCCTGGAAGGGCGTGATGCGTTTTGGTAAGAAGGGCAAGTCAAGCCCGAGATATATTGGACCATTCGAGATTATCGAATGTGTCGGGTTTTGGGATATAAATTGAATCTACCTGAGGAGCTCAGTGGAATTCACAATGTGTTCCACATCTGCAATTTAAAGAAATGTCTAGCCGATGAGTCGCTAGCAATGTCTCATAAAGACGTGCAGATAGATGAAAACCTGAGGTTTGTTGAGAAACCAATATTGATCAAGGATCGACCGGTTAAAAAGCTCCGAAGGAAACATGTGCCGATTGTAAAGGTTAAATGGGATGCCCGTAGAGGCCCCGAATATACGTGGGAGGTTGAGTCCACTATGAGACAAAAAATACCCCCACTTGTTTCAGTAAATCTCGAGGTAGAGATTTCTTTTAAGGTGGTGAGGATGTAACACCTCATAAAATCATGTCCATTGATGTGAAGACATGTGTCCTAAACCCTAATTAAGTCAAAAGTTAACTATGAAGGACTAAAGTTGTCAAACAGTGAAAAGATGTATGTAGAGGGACTAAAAGTGTCAACATGCATAACCTATGCCTCTGAATGACCTTTTACGGTATTCGTATTCATTAATAAGCCACACATTGGATTTACGAAACCATTTGAGAAATAAATCAAAAGTTTATGAATTAAGGGGTTAAAAGCGTCAACATGTTTAATTATACCTCTGAGTGACCTTTTTACGAACCCGGAGCTTAACGATGTTTGTTACACTTCCAATAAATATTTGAAACCTAATTTCAATGGCCAAAAGTGCTAAAAATAAAAGTTATTACGAATTATAAAGTATAGGGACTGAAATTGCCAAACTTTAAAAAGGTTTGGCTGATGTTGGTGCGGCTCGCGGGGCGCGAGAAAGCATACTGGGCAGAAGGTTATGGACAGGTGCCTTATTCTTCCTTGCTCTCCAATCAAACCGCCATGCACACTCATAACTCGAAACAAGGAGCTCTGAAATGGCTTTTAAAAACCTCTAGGACACCTGGGATGATCAGGGAAGATCTCTAACACCTGGCATGATCCAAATACCTAATGTTCACGTATAAATAGAGCCCTTGGTTGCCATTTTTCATTGCACCTTTCAAAAATCACAACTTTCTCTCTTGCTCTCACTCTCTTGGAGATTCCTGCTCATAGGAGACTCCCCTTCAGTTCAAGATTAGAGCTAGGACCCTTTGTAAGTGTCCTTAGCCTTTGCATTTCGTTTATTAGGCTTTTTAAAGCCAAAAGTCAAAGTTTTTTGATAAAAGCTTTGACTTTCGGTTTAGACCATTATGGTCCAGCCATTGTTCGGGGCGAACATGGCTACGTGATCGTAATTAGGTATGTGTTAATCCATCAAAAAGGGCACCTCCTAATTATCATGTTTGCTTGGTCAATTATCGGGTCAAAGTTATTAATTTAAAAAGTCAAACGGGTCAGTTTTTAAAATAATTCATAACTGATAATGTAGGTGTTATAAAATATGTTTTATCACATTAATAACTTGGTAAATATTATTAGAACATGTATAACCATGTTCAACCCGACAATTCCAGGTTTAGAGTCGGTTCGCAACCGAAAGTCGCGAAGTTTGACTTCTGCTTTGACTTTCAGTTCTGACCCGAATTAGCATAGTTTCTTTCTGTTTTAAGGTTCCTTTATGACCATATTATGTGTAGTATAACTCTCTGAGGTTATAATACATGGTCACATAGTAATCTGGGTTATTTGCAATATTCCGTTATTACGCTTAAATGTTGACTAATATGCCCTTTTGTTTAAAAATGATGTTTTAAATATAATTAAGCATGAAAATGAATTACATTCTGATATGTTAACATGTTTAGCATATTTTGATGATTATATTCTGGTCATAAACTAAGTTTACTTATATAATCATAATTAAGCTTTTAAAAGGACTAAAATGCCCTTTTACATGCAAATTGAGTTTTAAACATAATTTCTTGACAAAACTCAATACCTACTGATATAATATCATATTTAAGATTATTTGGGATGTCAAGTCGGATTACTTACTGAGTTTATGC
The DNA here is from genome assembly GCA_030545235.1 of Helianthus tuberosus. NCBI lineage: Eukaryota > Viridiplantae > Streptophyta > Magnoliopsida > Asterales > Asteraceae > Helianthus > Helianthus tuberosus. The sequence continues at coordinate 95,524,909 of CM060410.1, forward strand.
ACATGTTCTTGTATAATGTTATTAAATAACGATAATGCCCTTTTAACACATAAATTGGGTTTTAAACATAATATATATGCAAAACCTTTTCGCTACTGATATGTTATGACAAATAAAATATTTGATTATTCAAAGCTGGTCATAACCTCAAAATTACTTAAACATCGAAATTATCGTCATTTATCGACTTTTACGTCATTTAGGTGCATAGTATGGTTTTAAACCATACTTAACACCAAAGACTTGTTACCTACTGATTTTATAAACCATTTTAAATTTTTTTTACAGTATGTATAAGTCATGAATTCAGAATCCCAAATAAGTCCTTAAAACTATGTGTGAAATGACCAAAATGCCCCTACGGTGCATCATTTGGCCATAAAGCATAAACCACACATATATTTGATATCCTACTAATATTATATCATAAATTAAATATTTTCACAGAATTTTTATGACCAAAACTTCAGTTTACTTGCAAGCTCCTTTTATAAGTCATAAAATGACCAAAATGGCCTTACGGGGCTTAATTCGATTTTAAAACCTTTTTGGGCATTCATGTTGATATCTTACTGTTATCATTAAATATTTTAAGCATAATAACATATATAACTTGTATATGACTCATCCGGTTACCCGTTAATGCTTATACGCGTTCGGTTCGACTTATGTGACTAGTTTGCATAAATTAACCGAAACGGGTTTAACCTTATCATTTAAACTTCAAATTCCAGAATGTATTTTGTTTACCCACATTATACAAGACTACATACCGTAAAACGTTCCATTCTGGTCATCGCTTAATCTAGCGTATAATACCGTAAAACGTTCTTTAAGCTAGCCGGTCTAAGTCTACGACTTAAATAGGACCCGTTAGCATTCTAATAGGTTAATATTACCATCATTCCAGACTAGGAGCCCTGGTAAAAGCTATCTTCACGTGTCTAAGAGTATCATACGGCTTAGTAGGTAACTCTTGCATTTAAAATCAAAGTTATAACTCAGGTAAATACTTTTAACTTATTTTCCCTTATACGGGCTTAGGATACGGTAAATTATTACCGCTTGGTCGGGTATGGGATCACTTAACCGGATTGTGGCTTTTAAATCTGCATAACCCGTTTTATCATGTTTTGTTTGATAACTTAAACATTGGGGGATAATACGACCGTGTCCTGGATATCCTCCGCTCATTTAATTGCAAGTAGCCACGACTTATGCACGGGGTGTAGACATACACCTGACAGATGCAAATGCTAAATATATTTTACCCACAAGGTTCGGGATAACTCCTTTGTGGGTTTATAAAAGTGGTGTTTCGTTTAATCATGTCTCGGTTTCTATATTGGGCCCCATATGTATTGACAAACATGTAAAACTGTGTACAAGATTAAAATTCTTAATTGTCCCAAGTTATAAAAGATTTTTCGTGCCTTGTGCACCTAAACCAATTTTTGAAACATTTTCAAATGTGTCAGCTAATTGTATTTACCAGTGTAAACTGACGTATTTTCAAAAGACTAAGTGACAGGTACTAAACGAAATTAGGTTGGGAGCTACTGGGTATCAATAAAGGATCTTGTAAATCCTTAGGATGCCTTAAAGTCTGTTAAACATCGTTTTGTATATTTATTAGATCCGCCTGTGGATCCTTTTTACCAACGTCTGTATAATTATTATTTTGAACTTTGAACATTCAGTTTGTAACAGAAATTTCATTCCAAGCCTTCCGCTGAACTATAACTGTGTTTAATTGAGTATGATGATATGAACTACGTCAACATACTCCCCACCGGGCCCACCGGGTTATGTGGAAATATCAGGGTGTGACAGGATGTATAATAGTCGATTCGGGCAGATGGGCCTTTGTGGATTTGTCTGAATAGGTAATGTCTATTCGGACGGATAGGCTAGATTCAGATAGATGGGAGTTTGTGGTTTTGTCCGAATGGGTAATGTCTATTTGGACGGATAGGCTAGATTCGGAAGGATGGGCGTAATGTCGATCCGGACGAATGGACAAGTGTGTATCCGGATGATTCAACTCTATCCGTTCGTAACTGTTTGAACATGACCCATGTTTTTCAGTGATTTGATGATGATTTTGTTAGAATTTTGATCTAAAACTTTGTTGGATTGATTAAAACTGATTTTCACACAACATATCCAAAATTTAGCCAATTTTAACCGTGAAATATTTGTAAATTTGTGTTTAAAGTTCAAAAAGAAGGAGTAGAAGAAGATGATGAATTATGTCTCTGAATCTGATGAATCTGCTTGAATCTTTGTGTCTTCAATCTGTGCAATCAATCACCTGCTCTGTAACCACTTGTGGATTCTCTCTAAGGATCGAATCATCAACCGTTGAATACGTAGAACACGTATCTTGTGCGGAATCCAAGTACGTGTGTAGATTGAACACAAAGATGTAATTAAATGTTGTTTTCTATTAATGATTGACAAGTACCGAACCACGAAAACAAACGAGCAAAGCTTCGCTTCTCTAATGCTCAAAGTTACAAATGAACAAGATCCTACAACTATTTATAGGCAACAGCTCATCTGGGCCTACAGACTTACGGATGGACCTCATCCAGACGAATGAGCATCTACGAAGGGGCAACAAGGTTACGGATGGGCTTGTGCATTCGTCCGAATGGACTAGCTGATTACGGATGAACTTGTTAGACTGATTCGTCCGAATGGACACTATGTCCATTCGTACGAATGAACTTCAGTATACATCAACTTTATGATCTCCACAGTTCAGCACTAGTCTTGTCTCATCTGATTAAGCTACGATATGTGATTTACAGAAGCGATATACATATGCACTCACATGAAAGCATAATCAAGTTTCTAGAAGAAGATAAACAGAGGTTGGAAGCACTGTTAGCTGTGTTGGTGGATGATAATGAAAAAATGGTTGAACTAGAGAACAAGATTAAAAAGCATGATGCTACCATCAAAGAACTTTGAATAAAGAACATGCACTTGTTGTTAATGCTTACAAGTGTCACTGTTGAGAATGAAAGGTTACATCTGGTGGTTAAAGATCTGGAGATAGAAAAAGCCGAGAATGCTAAGAAATTTGATATGTTGTTTAAAGTGCTCCACAAGACATATGATATCAATTTTGCAGCTGAACATGATGAGATAGACATCGAAGAAGCAAAGTTGAGAGTTGCCGAAAGGGCAAAGAAAGCAGAGGAAGATGCTGCAGCTGCTGGTAAAGGCAAGTCTCCGATTGATGCAATGCCTATCATTGAATCTAATGCACCAGTTGTTGAATCGGAGTCGCTTTTCAACTATATGTTTGTTGGTGATGTCGTCGATGTTACAGAGATCTCAGAAAGGCATCAAAAGTACTTGGATAAAAAGAAGATACGCAGAGATTGATGCTGAGGTAGATGCATTTTTTTAGGATAATTATGAGAACGTTGATAATATGGATAATACAAATGTTGATAAAAAGGATGACGATGACAAAGGAAATGATGATGATAACGCGCAAGGGGGTTTAGTTCAAGATGCGAAGATTAATGAATCGTTCGACTACGATGCATTCTTGGACAAATCAGTTAATCAAGAAAATGATGATCAAAGACAGGGGGAGAGGAAGGACCCTGTGAATGAAGCTGAGCAGTCAGGAATCCTCACAGTTGTTCCTATATCGGTCATTCCTGGTGTGCAAAATCCAAGGGTTTTATATTTAAAACATGATGTTAAAGAAAGTGAATTCGTTCATAACTACACTAAGGAAGAAATTGCCAAAATGTTAGGTGTAGACGAAGAATCCTTTGTATTTGATTTTGAAGATGAATTAAGCAACATTAGTGTTTCACAGCCTAATGATTATCTGTATAAGTATGTGTCAGAAGCTGATAATTATGATCAGGTTGTCGTGGAGGATGATTCTGACGAAGACGATACTACTAAATATTCTGGTGAAAGAACAGATGACTTCCCAACCTTTGAAGAGTTATTTTCTGAGGCTACTGATGATTTGTTGAAGCATAAAGTAGAGGAAACTGTGAAAGAAGGAAATGTTCCTAAACATTTATCTAAGGAAGAGACAGTTGAGGTGAAGAAATCATGGTTTAAAGAGATGCATGTACAAAGAAAGTTCAAACAACCTCTAGCTTTCTTTAATCGTGATCCTGACAAGTCCTTTGGGAATATTATAAGCGGGGATGGATAGAGGAGCTGAATGTTTATCCTATTAAAATGGAGTATGGAGTTTAGTACTTCAGGTACTTGTGCAACATCAAGACATTACCATACTGGGATATTGAAGAGTTAGTACAAACGAAAAGTATCAATCTCAAGATGAAGTTTCATGATCAACGTCTGTGGAAATTTATAAAGTTTGAAGCTGCACATTGCTTTAAATACTGGAAGCCACATGTTCCATGAATAATTGTCAAGTTTGATCCAGTAACAAAACAGAAGGATGTTACTCTGATTGTGAAACGGCCACATGCCATGAAGAACATGCCGTTGTTGAAGATTGAACAAGATTTTCATAAAATCTTCAAGTGGTGGCATTATGATTCTGAAACAAGAGAAGCAGTGACTGTGGTACAAAATGATGACTCCTGGAAAATCACTAAAGAATTGACTAAAGCAGTAATCGCGCACAAAAGAATATATGGCCTATGGAGGGGAATTAGAATACTAGACCCAATGTGGCTAGTAAACTGCTCAAAGAATGACATAGAATGTCTGTTCTATAGCAAAAGATCAGTTATGATGTGAAAGACAAAGAGCAGGTGTTACAGTTCTAGCAGGTAATCAATGTATGTTATGATAATGATATAAATTCTGGAAAGATATGGAACTCAAACTGGAGAAAGCTTGAAGGCAAAGAACAACGAAAGAAAGAGAGAAAAGAAGCGAGAATTGCTGAAGTTGTTAATAAGGCATTGTTAAAAAGGTTTCAATTTGCAAATACCTACAACAGACTTCCTCCCACAGATCAAACGCCCATTGCATCTGAGGAGCGTCGAAGACCGAGAAAGTATTTCTTTGGGTGTTAACTGTTAAAGCTTTTGAAGTTTTTGAAGACCGACCAAGACTGCGGCAATATCCAAGGGGGAGTTTGTTGGTGCAGAATGTCTATAGCCTACGTCTTAGGGTTATGTCGAGTATGTAACAGGGATTAAATGTTAGATTTTATATAGTTTTGTATGTAACTGGGCCACTTCTTACGAAGTGATACAGGTCACTTCGTACGAAGTGCACTTCGGAGGAAATGGCAAGACACCCTTGTGCGAAGCTGTCATGTCTATAAAAAGCTGAGTAGGGGTCTTGAGTCCTAAGCTGTTTTTTTATTATAAGGCGAAGCCCTGACAGTTTTGTCTCTGGTTTGTACACGTTTATCAAGATTAATGAAGCAGAGGCATTGAAACACTATATTTGATCTTCTCAACTAGTTAATGATGAATTTCGCGCTCGTTAATTAGCTAACAACTCAGGTCCTGTGCTTTCGGAGGAGAGTCGGTCCCTAGTAGGTCTCGTGAGGGTTATATAGGGAACACACCCAAAACGTTTATTTAGCTAAAAAACATAAAAGGCAAAAGAAAAGAAAATACAAAAAAATACGAAAAGAAAAATAAAAACTAAAAATAAAAAAATATACAACAACATAAAACATACCTTGCGCTATCACTGGTAACGTTTGTTGGGATCTACCAGCGGGTATGGTTGGTACGGGTAACCAATGAGGGCCAACATCATCCCATTAAAGTTTTCGAGTGGGCCCCCTTCAGCCGGTGGTGGCATCGGAATCGGGATAAAGCTAGAGGCCACACCTTGAGGCCAATGAACATCCCTTTGGACAGACTCGGGCTGCTACCGAATGGTCTCATAGTTCGTCCAAGGGGTGAATTGTTGAAAAGTACTCCTCGCCTCAAAGTCTCTCTGGTGCCTCACATTGTCATGTAGGAGGTGGGCATTATTAATTGCTAATTATTGTTGTATGCCCGTCGTCCTCCAACACCTCTCTTCCAAGGCGTTTTGTTCAATTCTGAGGCGGTCTTTCTCGTCCTCCCATGCCCGCCTATGGGCTAACACCTCAACCCGATTAGCCTCCTGCTTATTCCAAAAATTATGCTGAGGCGCCCAAGACTCAGCTTGTTGGGTTCTCTAGTCTTCCTCATATTTGAGCCTTTGTTCTTCCCGTTCTCTCACCTTAGAAATTACCACAGACATATTGTCATACATATCTTGTTGTCCGCAGTTGTACGAACTAAAGGGCGGACGCTGCCGACCAATCACAAACTGAGCCGCACTGTTCGACACTTCGTGGTGTAGTCGGGCAAATCTTCGCCTCGGGCCCATTCGACCTTTTTCCTTGGACTCATCCTCCTCAACACCTTCTTCTATCTCGGCATCTTCACCTTCTACCTCTTTGGTGTACTCGTAGGTGAACCCCGTATCCCTATCAGGGATCTCATGCTAATGACCGGTTGAATCAACGTATATATGCGACCCCTTCCTCAATTTGGCGAAATCAAAATCATCCACGGGTTTGACCACCCAAAGCAAATTTTCGGAAGGCAGTTTTGTTGTACAATCATCGTTGATCAACCTCACATATGGAATCATTTTTCTGTTAAACGTCGCCCTTGTATCCCATATGTTCATCATGGTAATGTGCCTCCACGATAACTCCGGCTCCCCTAGAGCAACGCGTGGTGGACACGAAGATCCATTGTAGAGACCTTCCCCCAGTCTCCTAATCGGACCATCACATTTTCCAATGAAATGTTTTGAAGGATTTTACCTTCAAGAGATAGGTAAGGTCAAATTGAGGAGGTTATCTGGATCCGCACCGACAACCCCCTGTTGCCAAAACAAGTTGGTGTTGCAATAGTAGTAATTGTTGATACCCAAGGAATCGAAGTTGGCAATTTGATTCATGGTTACGAAGGTCATGACCAGGGACCCCCTTACCCGTATCGCCTACCAACCGCCACATGCTGGCGTGATGGTCTCGGTTCTCGAAACGTAACGAAGCCAAACTCTCTGTTACAGACTTCAAATACACACATTTTATTGCGTTAGCACACCAAACCAACACTCTCTCCTAACCCAATCTCTCGAACTTTTGAGTAATTTTGATTTGTCAGCACTCCTCCACATTCACTTACCTCTCGCACACACATACTTCCGCCACCCCGTTTTGTACGAGTGACATTTTATGCTTCCGCGTCTTTATCTCCAACTGCTTGTCTCTATACTCAGATAGCCTCTTCTTCTTGTCGCCCGTTTCGATCATTCTTATGTTCTATCCACTGCTAATCTTGCCTGAATAACCGATCTTCTATGTACGCTTTAGAGCAAGGTTGTTGCCATTTTATCGTTCTAAGACCAGATGAGGAAGAAGCTCCTTCATCTGAAGATTTGGTCCTCTTTCGACTTGCCATTACTACAAAACAAGAAATAGAACAATCGAAACACCGACACAAATTCAACTCAACTCAAAACCTAAGCTTATACTATGATGTTGAACTCTAATTGATATTTGGCCTTAAAACAACCATTTTAAACTTTTTTCAAGTAGTAACTCTAGAACCAAATTTACATGTTCAATTCCTATGTTCATAAGATTTCAATAATTTTTAACATCATCTCTATGTTTTTTCATACTAACAAGTGGGTGTAATCACATCCCCACACTTGTTCACTACCCAATCCCAACCAAAAACAAGTTTCAACTAATTATCAAGCTTTTAAATCAAAGGTTCATCATAAAGAACCTACTATCAAACAACTAAGTTCAAAATTTTGGAAGAAATTAACAAACCATGTAATAATCATGCTTAAAAACAAATAAATTTCATACCTTTAGTGTTGTAGAACTAGGAAAACTAGCAAGAGATGTAAAACAAACACTTTCATGAACACCCTAGAAAAACCCAAAATTTGCAGATAAAAAATCTCATAAAAGAGCACGAATTGATGAAAACAAGATTGGGGTTTTGTAGCTCTCAAAAAACTACACGCGATGGGCTCTATAATCGCTTGATTTGGTGGAGGATTCAGAAAGTTATGGTCAGATGAAGATTAGGGTTCTTGAGAGTGATTTTGGAGAAGATGAAGATAGAAACTGAAGTTGGGAACATATTTTATGGTTCTAATAAATTTAGGATCAGGTTGGGTGATGTGTGGGGCGAATGTGTGGTTAAAATTTAGTTTGGGTTTGTTTTATATAGATTTGGATGAGATTGGTTCGAATATAAAATGATGGCAACTAACCAGGGTCGGTTGGCTAAACACGTCGCGTCGGAGACAGTATGGTGCGGCGTCGGCGACGCTATCCGAATTTGACAATGCTACAACGTCGGCGACGACCTTGTGCCCCGTCGCTGACACAATCTCCAACCCCCTTTTTTATTTAAAAGTTATGAGCTGAAATACGAACTTTTTACAAAAGGGGCCTAGTCTAGAAAAATTCCTAACAATATTTTTGTAAATTTTTTATATGTTTTAACGAAAAACCGAAATTTCATTTTAACGTATCCTACCACCCACTGAATAATTGTGTATTATCCCCAATACACAATAAGTCTAAAACGTACCTTACATCTTCATAACTTGTTCGTGATTTTCGGAACTTCACACAACAAAGGGGTTAATACGATACGAAAAAACTATAACAACAAAGAAACAAAAAATAAAGGAAACTAACAAAAATGTACAAACTCTACAATGTTTCTGGTCCTTTTAGTCGACCTCATAGATCGGGATGCTTGCCAAGAAGCTCACCGACTCTTTGTTTCCACCCATCTTCTCATTACCATCAAGAAACGGTTTTAGCCGATGGTTGTTGACCGTTTGTCTTGACCCATCCTTTGGGTCCTCGATAGTAACATCACCCAATTGTCTGACCCGTGTAATGATATACGGGCCCGTCCATTTGCTTTGGAGCTTCCCGAGGAAGAATTTCAACATAGAGTTGTAGAGCCAAACCTTTTGACCCACTACAAACTCCTTCTTCCTTAACTTAGCATCGTGTTCTTTCTTCTTTCCGTCTTTGTACTTTGAAGCGCACTCATATGCCTCAGCCCGAAGTTCCTCCAACTCGTACAACTTTAGTTTTGCTCCGTACCTTCATCATCATATTTTACATTAACTTCCTTAATAGCCCACAATGAACGATGATGGATTGCGATCACCAGATGAGGAACACTTGAAGTTTGACATCATCTTCAACCGTGGAGAAATGATGGAGATTAGGGTTTGGTGGATGGTGATGGTGAAAAGGTTATGGAGAGGATGGTGATTGTGGATTGGATGATGATGATGATGATGATGATCATTGTGGTGGTGGATTAGGTTTATGATTGAGGTTGATGATCATGGATGATTGTGATGATTAAGGTAGGTTAGAGATGGTGTGTTAGAGGTATCTTGGCTCCAAGAATGATAGAATATCTTTTAAACTTGTAACTCCTCTTTGTTATCTCCTAACTTGGGTTAAAAAAGCGTTCAAACCACAAATCAAGCGAAATTCAGCGTCGCACATCAGAAGGCGGCGTTGCCGACGGCCAAGCCCCACGTCGGAAACACGCCATGCAATCCTAATTTTCCGTCGACGCTATATGCTACTGTCTTAGGGGTTTCCAGACGATGCGTGTTAGGATCTGAGTTTCATTGTTGTGAAAGTTAAGATGTAAATAATGAAAGAAGATAAACAGAGATGAAATATGCAGTGGAATAATTAAATTTTGAATTACAACAATGAAGATATTGCTTTCATCAACATGCTTTTCATAAAGTTGAAATTACAAAGTTACGTATGCATGAAGCTTACAACTCCCCCTCAGCCTGATCACTCTAATTTGTTCATACAAAAATGTCAAAGTGAAGTGATAGATAGAACAGTACAGGCACTGTTCTATTTAGTACAAATAAAAAATCTGAAGAATCTAAGCTGACGTCACCTAGACAGCGACATCTAACAGCCTAACAAACTCCTAACATCTGCTAGACCTAAGTACAGTTACACTGAAATACAATATAAACTCCGTTGCATATCATCTGTTGAGAAACCTCTCTTGAGTCTTATCATCTGTTAAGCCCAGCAGACCTTAGCTTCAACAGTCGTTATTCTTCATTAGCAGAGGTTCTCTTTAGCAGACCTTTAGCTCACAGAAGTGTTTGTCTTCAACAGATCTTGTAAACAGACCTTGGTCTTGGTAGACTTTAGAGTAGCAGATGTTGAGTCTTTGCCATTGGAAGGAGCAGATCTTCAAAGCACTGTTATTTATAATCTGATGTTATAGAATATTTTGGCTTTCCAATCATCTGTTCTTTTGTGGGGTCCACTAGATCCAACAATCTACGCCTAGAACAGATGATGCCAAAACTTTTCTTTATTTTTTATCTTTATTTCTCATCAGCATTTCCTTGATTTGGCCTTTGAATTGTAGTTCAAAGTTCATGGAAAGCATGTCTTCAAATCCCTTTCTAGTTCAAGGTTCAGCAGATCTTGGAGATCACCTGCATCCAGACCATATGCATCCTCCATTCTTATCCTTTGAACTTCACCATCTGATCTGAGCAAAGTCAATTCGTGGGTGTCTAAGGATGACTTCCACTTTAGAATTTTTGAATCAGGTGATTTTCTTGGGTGAAGAGTTATTTTTATGAGCTTGGTGATTGTGGCCTGCCCATAAGACTTGTCATCTTTTCTTGTAGTTGATCACTGGCATGATCTGTGTGGTATAACAGTTGGTTTTTCAATCCCTATTTTCTGTAGTCTTCAAACATCTTTTCATCAGCCTCAGACATCTTTTTCTGCCTTTTTGCTTGATTTAAGGCAATTATGGTCAAGCTAGATACTGAGGACTGCTTTTTAAATGTAGGGGGTCTGTTGAGGGGCAACCATTGTTGGATATACTAGCTTCTTGGGAACTATAGGATCCTTTTCTCTTAGTTGTTCCAGTCTCTTGTATGTTTCAACAATTCTAGACTCTGTCCATCTGGCAACAGACCTTGCATTACCATACTCTGCAACAACTAGCTATTCTCTCTTCTCTTTAGCTTCAGTGCCTTGTTTTGATCAATTTGTTTGTATTTCTTCCAATAGACCAATTACGAGCACAAGAATGATTAAGGAACTAGGACGAACTTTTTATTTTTACACCATTTTACAGTATACCTTACCTGAAATTAATCCTTTAGTCGCCAACTTTGAGCCTAAACCTTTTGTTTGATCAACCCATTTAGCCTTTGACCCGTTTAACCTTTTTGTTTTTAACCCGAGTGATGAAAATTCGATTTATGAGATTTGTTTGTAAGTATTTGTTAGTGTTGTTAAAAAAAAATCCAAAAATGCAATGAAAAATAGTTGAAAAATGCTATGAAAAAGTCAAGTTAGTAGTGCGTTTTAAATAAAAGGCGAAATTTATGCCTTGTAGTTTGATTTTATTAGTTTAGTTTGTTTGTTAATAGAAACTGAATTTTCATCACCTTAGCCACTTTTTAATATCCTATCCATACTCTTATCCTAGCCCCGTTACAACCCGAATAAGACCTTTTGACTTGTGCCTCGTGTTTGTGTTAATTGGTGGAGAATGATTGAGTTGCAAGCTTATGCGTATATGTGTTCTAATCGGTTTGAGTGTTAATCGAGTGGAGAGAACATTGTGAGGAATGTGCATGGTGTGCTAATTTGCTAGTCATACATAATCGAGTGGAGAGAACATTGTGAGGAATGTGCATGGTGTGCTAATTTTAATAGTGGGTTAATCTTGGGTAATCCTTTTACGTGTTAAAAAATAAAATAAAAAATCATTTACCTATTGATGTACACTTGAAATGTGAAAATTGTGAACCAGGTATGACAATGGACCTTAACTTGAATCGTTGAGAATGGGAAGTATGTCTACTTGTTCGACCCATATGAAAGTGTATAACAAATTTGCTTGAGGGCAAGCAAAAGATAAGTGTGGGGATGTAATACGTGGTTGGAAACATGTTGCTTTATTGCATTAAGTTCGTGTATTAACATGAATTTTAGTTTCGAGTGGCCTACTTTGATTATAATTGTGTTTTTGCGGGTTTAACGGAGTTTAAGAAACCAGTCGGGAGCTTTACGGAGCATCGGGTAGCGATCGGGATCAACCAGGCACATGAAACGAGCAAAACAAGAAAGTGAACTTGCACATCGCATCGCCGACACCCTCCTGGGACGTCGGCGATGCACAGCGTCGGCCAGAAACCCCTTAGACTGTAGCATATAGCGTCGACGGACAATCAGGATTGCATGGCCAGTCGCCGACGCCGGGCTTAGCTGTCGACGACATCGCCTTCTGATGTGTGACACTGAATTTCGCTTGATTTGTGGTTTGAACGATTTTTGAACCCAAGTTGGGAGATAACAAGGAGGATTTACGAGTTTGAAAGATATTATATCATTCTTGGAGCCAAGATACCTCTCACACACCATTTCTAACTTGCCTTGATCATCACAATCATCCATCATCATCAACCTCAATCATAACCCTAATCCACCACCACCTATCATCATCATCCAATCCACAGTCACCATCATCTCCATAACCTTTTCACCATCACCATCCACCAAACCCTAATCTCCATCATTTCTCCATGGTTCAAGATGATGTCAAACTTCAAGTGCTCCTCATCCGGTGATCGCAATCCATCCATGAGCGGATAATCTCTTGGGTATCACCCCGGTGTAGATTTTTGTAAGAATTCTAGGGTTTCAAGATTTTGTATTTAATTTGATTCCGTGACAATTTGTGTTTAGATATTTGAAGTTTATGATAATTGTCTTACGTTTGTATTGAATTTACGAATTGTCTATTGAGTTATGAAAATTGACTTCGTGAAATGAATATGCGTAATTATGCCTTATCATAGATTAGGATTTACATGTTCTTGGTAAAGAAGTGCACTGCGGTCCATTCTTGTAACGTTGATAGCTTTTGACACCTGAGCCACATGACACTAAATGCGTTAATTATCGAATTCAATTGAATCAAGTTAAAACATATAGGAACCCTAGGTCTTGCAACTATAGAACCAGGTGTGATCCTTGTTCTAGTCATTGTTTACAACCCAGTTTTGTTGTAAGTCATGTAATTAAGTTTTAGTATAATTCCAAGTAATCATCGTTTTTTAGTTAATATCAATCCGCCGATTCATTCCGACATACTTCTGAAAACAAAAAAAAAACCATTAATCTATAGAGCAAGTTTCATAATTGTGACAACACTTTCATAATCAATCACGTCCATACACAATCCACAAACTCTTCGAAGATGACCCCGTACCACCACTAACTCATAATTAAGGGTAAATCGAGTATATAAATATTATTTTTTACTGGGACGCGACATCCTTATCATGAGGTTGACGTTATTTCTGGTTGTCCCTGCTGAAGCAATGCGTTGGCGACGTCGCATTAGGCCGTCGCCAACGTGGCTATCATGTTTCTTCGCCTGTTTCCTTGTTTTTCGTGTCGGTTGCTTCTAGTTGCATGTCGATGTTCCATAAAGCTTTAGAATTACTCCTTAAACTTCGTTAGACCTGTAAAACACAAATCACATCTAAGTAGATAATTCGAAACTCATGTTTGCGTAAAAACACAAACTTAAGCACTTATTACACCGGACTTTCGACTACGTATCAGCATTCAGCTTTTTAATAAGATTATTCAACACAAATTATTAGGAAAAAATAAAGTTGAATAAAAATAACACCTTATACATCTATATTATTAAATATAATTATAATATTAAATTATCATTGTTACTATTCTTCCCAATCTATTTTAATATATATATATATATATATATATAGGGGAAGGTTCAAATGAAAACCACTAGTTATTGTGAAAACTCGAAAACTAATTAAAAAAGCCAAAAAAACATACCAAATTTTTTTTTTTTTTTTGCAAATCAATTTTTCGCAGGTTTTTATATATAAAAAAAAATTTCCAAAAAAAAAAAAAAAATTTTGTGTAGTGCACATGTGTAATATGTGTACTACACATGTGTAATACAAATTTTTTTTTTTTTTTTGAAAAAAAGTTTTTTTTCATATATAAAAACTAGCGATTTTTATAAAAAAAATTGAAAAAAAAAATTTTGTGTGTTTTTTAAGCTTTTTTTAGTTAGTTTTCGAGTTTTCACAATAAAAGTGGTTTTCATTTGAACCATCCCCTATATATATATATATATATATATATATAGTGGTATTCTTCCGCGTATCGCAACAAAAATTCGGTTGGTAACATTTCGGTTTACAATGGTATCAACACCCGCTATAGTTATTGAAATTGAAATTGAAGAATATAGTAATGTATGCCAAAAGGATATCAACACGTGTTTTGAATCGACCAAAAACCATAAAAATGAATACTGGTACTGGATATGATAAAAACGAAATCGCAACCGATGTTGTTCAGTCGGAATTGGTTCGGTTTGTCATGGTACTAACACACAATTGCTTATTTAGTTTTTTTAAGTTAATGAACAAAAGTCTTTATAGAAGAATCAAATTAAATAAAATTTAAATAGGTTAAAAGCGTATATAACAAATACCGGTACCTGTTCCGATAATACCAATAAAATAATCTCTATTAAATATCTCAGTTTACAAGAAAATTTATATCAAGAAAAAAAATAAATGATTAAAAGGCAGGTAAGGGTTCGTATACATAAGACATTTTTTTCCTACAAAGTGTAAGAAGTTTATGTAGGTATTGTATTTTAAATTTTAGATTTTTTTGAAATAGCATAATAGCGAAAAACATCAAATGTAACAATTTAAAATACAATGAAATGTATTTTAGGCATGAAATCTAAAACACCATGGAAGAAAGTTAATCAATGTTAGATTGTTGCATTTGATGTTTTTTTTTTTTTTTTTTTTTTTTTTTTTGTATTATACAACATCTTGCCTAAAATTTAAGACACAATATATGCATAGATTTCTCACACTTTGTTAGAGAAATGTCCTTTATAGACCGAACATACCTTAGAAGCGTATATTATAAATAGTAAAAACAAAAATAAAAGTTTTTCCCTGGCCATTTGAAAAAAAAAAGTCGTGACTAATTTTCAGAAAAACAAATAATATTTTTAAAAGGTTTTTTTTTTTTTTTTAATATGTGTTCTACATATTCAAATAAAACCACCTTTTTATTGAAAAGTTTACATTATTATAGAAATAAAATTTAATAATACTTTTAAAAGGTTTTTTTTTTTAAATACATAAATTTAAGACACAATATCTACATAGACTTCTCACACTCTGTAAGAAAAATATCCTTTGTAGACTAACCTTACTCTAAAAATATATATTATAAATAGTAAAAGCAAAAAAAAAATAAGCTTTTCCCTATGCGTTTGTATAAAAAAAAAGTCAAGACTGATTTTAAGAAAAATTAGTAATATTTTTTAAAAGATTTTTTTATATGCGTTCCACATATTCAAACAAAAACACGTTTGCAATTAAAAAAGTTTGTATAAAAAAAGTCAAGACTGATTTTAAGAAAAATTAGTAATATTTTTTAAAAGATTTTTTTATATGCGTTCCACATATTCAAACAAAAACAAGTTTGCAATTAAAAAAATTAAAATTATTATAAAAACCAAATTGATAATATTTAAAAAAAAATATTTGTAGTACGAGTTTCACATATTCAAACAAAAACAACTTTACTATTAAAAAAATATCAGTTTTCAATTTTCATCGAAAGTTAGTTTTAATATATATAGGTTTGTTGATGTTGCGTGTTGCGACGAAACAAAACAAATGATAATGTTAAACAAACATTATTTGAAAATAAGCATGTTGTTTAGAAAGCTAAACCAGCAGAATCGGTTTAATTTATCATCGTACTGTAAAATGATACTAAATAAATACTATATTTTGAATACAACTTCATTTTTAACACTACTTATATCGGAATGTCTATGGGAAATAAAATCACAATGATGTTTCGTGATGTTGCTGAAAGTATATAATAAAGTGATCTATCAAGTCACAATGATGTTTTGTGACCAACAATTTAATGTCAACGGCGAATTAAAAAAAAGTGTTTGAAGTTCTATCATAGTATGTTTGCATTGAAGGTATTACTAACAATAATGATGTTATATTGGATTTCATTTGCATTAACATGATGTTGACGTGTTGGAATGGTGCACAAAATTGAATAATAAACAAAATTGACGTGTACATGAAGCATGGTATGCCCATCGACATACGATACGTTGGTCTAGGTCATAAGTCCAGGTTGAACTGTTATATGCCAGCCATAAGGTGGCTTGGCAAATACTTGGGTTGCGTATGGTACGCCATAGTGTATTTTCGTTGATGATGTTGTTGGCTCTTGAGGTGTTATCACTTAGCATCGCTAATGATATTGTTTGCATATACTTTCAGGCAAGGCGCACCAAGTTGATAGTTGATCTTGGATGAAGTCTAGGGATGGATTATCAAACACGAAACTACTGAAAGCGATTGTTTCTGTTAACGTACCAAACTAAGTAAGTTGTATAACGTAAAGAATTACAATGTTTTGACTTGTTGATGAAATTATATACAGAAGTAAAGTTTGACACATCAAGAGGAAACCCGGCTACCTTTAATTTCAAAGATATGGGACCAAATTCCATAACAAATCCTATTCGTCAATGTTTAAAAATGTGGGTGTCACAGAAATTAACCAGTATTTATATATAATCAATGTCTCAAACCCGATCTGTTGGGATCCCTCTCAAGGTCAATGTATCCACTCTTCATATAATCTTTACATTTTATGCAATACACTCAAGATCAATATATGCAATCTTCATATAATTGAACAATCACATGTTAATTTCCTTATTCCATTTATCATCATGTTTGACTCAATGCAATTAATAGTCTATGTTATATCGAGATTATATACAAATATTTATGTCAACTCCATAATCACAAAATCCATTTATATATTAAAAAGCAAAAAAAAAAAAAGTATTATAAAGATTTGAGTTGACCCATAACCGATATTGCATAGGTGGTTGGAATTTCTTTGTTTATAAAAAGACATTTTTATTGTTTCCTAGCATTTTAAAATAGAAGCATTGTCTTTATTGGACTGGAGGCATAATAATCGTCAATTGACCAAACCATTGTATTATTGTATTTGTTTCTTTATCAGATACAAATCATCGATATCGCAAAAAAAAAAAAAAGGTAATAAATTTGTACTTTAAAAAATAAACGTTTTCGATGATAAGGCAGATAGATTAACCTTTATCTTTTATTAAAATTCATAGTCTCAGTCTAGAGTTGAGTTGTTTGTTTTCTGCTTATATGTAATCTGAAGATACATATATGTGTTTTATTGGGTTTACGTGATCACAACTTGGTCTTAACATATTATATACACTTAAGAAGTGGCGGAACTAGCCAAAAAATTTAGGGGTATCCCAGTTTTTTTAGGATCAGGGGTATCCTTTATATAACGGAGACACCAATTATATATATATATATGGAACCCATTAAGTGGAAGTTACCTTTGAAATCAATATCATCCGTTCGATTATGCTGAGATTAAATCTGGGCCGTGTAAACTCACAAAAAAAACCGTCATTGTGGCAGTTCAGAGAGGTTTTCTGAGAAGGTGGTTTATTCCATCTTTTTTTGCACATGATCTCCATGTCTATGGTGGTTATCTCCTTTTATTAAGACGGTTTTCACACTCCCTTCCGAATCCCACTCCCACGTTCTGCCTCTACACTCCTTTATATATCACTCTTCAATCCCCATTGGAACTCCTCTCACTCTAATAATACATAACCCTAACCATCACCGGTTGACAATCATCGAACAACCACCACCGCAACGAGGGGAATGGACCGGCAACCGTCACACCACCACTCCGACGACGGCCGCACTAGCGGCGAACTTCCGGCACTCGATTGTCACATCACTTCTCTCTGCGATCATATTCAATCGGAAACTTCTAATCACGGATTGTTCTCGAATGTAATCATGAAGGCTATGGTCGCTAGGTATCATCTTCACCGATTTCAGTAGATTTTTATTCGTAAAGATTATGATAAGGTGGTTTGCTCCACTTTTTTCTGCCCATGATCTCCTCAGGTGGTTATATTCTAATTTTAGGCCCATTATATCCACACCTCTAGCAAAGGTCATCGAGTAATCAAGTGGAACTTCTGATACCAAAAAGGTATGTCGATTCTATTTCAGAACATTCTATTATTTATCCTTGAAATCCCATTTATTTATTTTTATTCTTAAATTTTGATTTTGTTCTCTTATTTCGTTTCCTTCAAAGTAATGTTAGTGATGGCAAACCAAGTGCTTGAAGTTTAAAGGAGTTTTTCTCTCTATACCTTGCACATTAACTCAATTACATGTAAGTATCTTTTGACACTATGATCTTTTTCTGATCTTTGTATAAAGCATCTATTTTAATATTAAATGTTGTTGGTTGCACTTATCTTACTGTGTCTACAAATACTTAAAATAGAGTTCAAATGATTAATATTTTATGTTAGGCAAGTTTATTGGTAATTATAATTTTCATTATATTATTTATCACTTAAATATCAAGTTTATTTGGGTTATTTTAAAATAAGTTATGAAGGTACAATCTAAGATGATTTGGCTCATGGCAAAGGTCCCTGTAGACACACTTCTAAGGAGGTTAAACTTCTGGATAAACAAGGTTGGTCGTCATTTTGTTGTTATAATATTAAGCCTTAAACTATTCTATAAACTCCTTTATGTGGTGAAGGGGAATATTGCCGACTGCTGAGTCATCATGTGCTGTCTCAAATGACCGCTTGTGTACACTAGAGAATGGCATGGCTGATGGTGGCAAATCTGTAACCAATAATGAGGCGTTGGGGGAAGATGATGATGCTGAGATAATAGTGGCTTCAGTTGAAGTTCGATTAAGAAAAAAAACGTTGGGGTTTGAACTTTATTTCAATGATATTGATTATTAGATGGTACTATAGACATTTGACTAATAGTCACATTTTTCCAGTTATATTATAAGTTGTAACTAGAACTTTAACTTTTGGTACAGTTATTCATCATTGGAATGCTTAAAAATGTCGGTAACATGGGATTTGAGCGGATTCATAACATTCTCAAGGTGATGGTCATTTTGTTCTTATATTATTGTACTTTTGTGTTTGATTTAAGGATTGTGGGAAACAAGCCTATTTACGTACGGATATTTCTAACTGATTGATAGCATACACAATCCTTGGTTGTGCTTTTAGTTTCTGATTAGTATAGATTTTTTATTTTGACTTTAGGTGGATTCCACACTACTTTTGGAGAGCAAGGTATGTGAATCTGGAATTATTTCATATCTTTCTTTCAACCTCTTTCTTTATTTGGCCTTAGAAAAAGAGTTTGATTCTGATATCTAGAGCCATGATCACCACTGAAACCCAACACAACAAATGTCAGCACCAGCTACAAAATATCACACTGTTAAGTCTTAGATTATGCATTGTGTTTAGGAATCTAATGGATCTGATTGATGCCTTAATTTGTTTAGGGAACAAATAGAAGATCCCAGAGTTAACATCATGGAGCTTAAATTGCCTGTGTTGTAGGCATATGAACCTGCTGCCATGTTTAAAAAAAACTACACTAAATTGACAAGTAAGATGCAATGACAACAATTCTACTATGGCCAGGTTTGACATTCAACCAAACAGCTGGCTTGCATAGTCTGAGGCGAGACCAAATTCAAGAATTTGAAGAAAAGCAAAACCACTACAGGGGCTGCAGGGATTTCAGTCACATTCCTTGGAGAAAACATTGTAACCAGGCTAAAACTTGAAGATCAAATTGCACTTGGGAGACGATACTCGACCATCGGGAGTGCAGGTACAGTTCGGTTCCAATCCGATACAGCTTTTGGAGCCAACATCGAGGTCCAACGGCGGGAGCTGGATTACCGAATCAGTCAAGTTCAGTCAACAATCCGGTTATCCATCATAAAATGGAGGAGTGATTTGGCGTTAGGATTTAACAATTTGGCTCAGTTCTCAGTTCTCTGCTGGGCGAAACTCAAAAGTGGCGGTTCGAGCCAGAATTAACAATAAAATGAGTGGTCAAATCAAGTGGAAAACTAGCAGCTCGGAATGTCTTTCACTTGCACTTGCAGCGGTTATTCCATCTGTTATTTTGGCTTACAAGAAATTAAGGTCCGGTGTTGGTGATACAGACAAGTACTCCCGTATTAAAGTTAGCAGGCTTTTATGGTCGGGCTTATTTGGTATTTTTGAGATTGTTGTTTTTTGATTTTATATCGAATGATATGCTTATTTACTTTATTCAGCAGTTGAAACTTTTGTTTGTTTTTGGTGCACTCAACAATGTAGTAAGATGTTGAGATGAAATTACGAAGGATCCTTATTACTTACTATCTTTGTGTTTGGCCTGCTGTTATTATATATAAGATTATTATGGTATGTGCCTCGCTTTATAAATCCTCTTTAACATATTATTTTGTTAGAATTATGTAAAAACTTTTATAAAACTTCGTTCTTGTATATTTGTTGTTATAGTTATGTTGTTTCATGTCTAATATTAGAAGCATTTCGACAGTCATACAGAATAGGTAAATAGATTTGTCATTCAATACCATTAACAATTTGTTTCAAGTTCTCAAGGTTTTGTTGCATGCATTACTATGTCATTAATAATAATATCTTAGGGGCTGTTTGGTAGCCTCTTAATCCATTCAGAGGGTGTCTCTTAATGAAATCATTTGTGGCCCTTATGTCTGAATGAATAAGAGGTAACCTTATGTCTGACTGGATAAGAGGTAACATCTGAATGGTAAACCATCACATGTCACATTCTTCTACATTATCTTTGTTAAACTCTTAAATGATTTCATTAAGAGGTAGCCTCTTAATGTCATTCAGATGCTACCAAACAGCCCCTTAGTCAATTTAGATTCATAGTCACTTAACTTTTGTAGGACACATAATAATATAATAATACGTTTAGTCAATTAACGTAACCGGTCCACCGGACGGGTATTAAACTAGTTTTTTCAGGATCAGGGGTATCCTTTATATAACGGAGACGAAGTTGAGGAGTATTTTTACACTAGGGAAATAGAGTTAAGGGGTATTTTTATACTACGGAGACAGGGTTGAGGGGTAGCCCGTGCTACCCCTACTAACACTCTATCTCCGCCCCCTACACTTAAGGTAAGAAATGAAGGAGAGATTTATTTTTTCACTCATCTTATTAAACATGTATTTTAGTATCAAAATAAAAAATTAAAAAAAAAAATCATGATTTTACACTAAGAGTAATTATGTAATTTTGTAGAGTAATTATAATTACTCTAAAAATTGTAGGGTAATTATAATTACCCTACAATAATTACTCTACTATTGTAAAATCACAATTTCTTAAGTGGTAGGGAAAAAAAATTCAAATGAAAAAAAAATCCTCCTTCACTTTTTACATTAAGGGTATTTTGTATTTGATATTTATAACTTATTGATCATTGATTCATTATTGATATGCACCTATTATGCGTGCCAATTGCCAAAACTTAAGTACTATAATGCGGAGGTTTTTTTTTCAAAGTAGTGTTGGTGGAAAAAGTATTTACCAAAATGGTATTGCTAGAAAATTATTTACCAAAATGATGTTTTCTTAAATATTTATTTGTTTCTTACTCCTTGGCTCCCAATTGTTTAAAATTTAATAAATAGTTATTAATTAGTGATTTAATCATGGTGGTTCTTTAGATCTGTAACTTGTATTTTTATGAATCTTAACATAAGCCTTTTTTTTTATGAAAACTACCGGGAAAAAATGCTATTGGCATTATAATATGTTGTTTAATAAATTAAAATTTTACTCAAATGTACAAACAATCAATTTATATTTCTTTTACTCATTTTTTACATAAATAACAAAATATAGTATGTTCTTTTAACTAATTGCATTAACTAAATGGCTGTTTGGTAGCCTATTAATGGTCATTAAGAGGCTACCTCTTAGTGGAACCATTAAGAATTTTACAAATGAGAAGATAGAAGAATATGACATGTGATGATTTACCATTCAGAGGTTACCTCTTAACCATTCAGACTTGAGGTTACCTCTTATTCATTCAGATGTTTTAAACCATTAAGAGGTAGTATCTGAATGGTCATTAAGAGGCTACCAAACAGCCTCTAACACTAACTGAACCCATATTTGTTTTACTTATTTTTAAGATAAATAACTAAATATAGTATTTTTTTAACTAATTGCATTGGTTAACACTAACCGAACCTGAACAAACCGACCGATCGGAATGTCATTTGGGTACTACGGATTCGGTATATTGGATATCGGGTATTACATAATTGTATATCGGGTAATCTGAAGTTCCATTGGTTCAGTAATAGGGTAGGCAACCTCCGATTTGGGTGAACTTGAAAACCCCGAATAAGTTTTGAATTACTTTTAATGTACTAGGCAATGTGTTTTTTCCTAGGTTGGAACACTCATGTTCAATCAACATAAAACAATACCATTCCAACATTTGAAGTATTTTCAAATCAGTAGAAAAAAAATCGAAATATAGAGAGCCAAATACAAATCATAACGAAAATACTTTAAATGAAATATAAATTGTAGTAGCTTGATGAGCATTCATTTTTACATATTTTAAATAATATTTTTTTTCTTATTTTGCTGTAACTTTTTTTCTAGTTAATGATTCATATAAATTGATGCGAGTATGCACATAACATAATAGGTTGTTTGTTCCCTCAATTAAAAAAAATACTTAGTTTGTTGTTTATGTAAAAAATAACTAAAAAGAAATATAAAATTGACTGTATGTATATTTGAGTACATTTTAATTTATTAAACACATATTTGATATGCTATTACTTAAATTATTAAATTCACACAGTGACTTTTATATTAAGTACTGTGAGTACTGTAAGTACAGTATGTCTATCACTTCCGTCAATCACGTATCGTAGTTTAAACAGATGAAACAAGATTGGTGCTGAACTGAGCAAAATGTAAAGTTCATATGTGATTTGGTCAGTTCGTACGAAGGGACTATATATGTGACAACCCGAATAATTTAGGTTTGCACTACTTAAAAATTCTGCAACCTTTGGCGTGTGTCTCTACATTTATTTGTCCGTTTCATGCATCACTGAATGGTAACGTGTGTATGTTTTGCATTTGTGCTAGGAATCACTAAACGTTTTTGTGTATGTTTAACGTAAGTTAGGATATTAACTATGTTATGGGCTTACTTGTTATACTTGGGCTGAAAAGCCAATACGTGTAATGGATTAGACACACATACCCGGCCCACACCCGTATCCCTGATCATCTCGGTCCGCGGCATTTGAAGCCCAACCCACCACCTTTACCTATTTAAAGGGCAATTTTGCCATAGATTGTGGTTGCCCAAAGTTGTGGGCTTAAGCCCATTCGGTCAAGGAACAATTGTCCCAAAAACCTCTATCTCTTAATATACGTATTATGTGGTTTATTATCACATAACTCAAAACAAAATCCTATCTCTCTCAAGATTACGCACGGCAACAGGATACCCCCCTCTTCTCTTGCGTCTCAATCCGGTTAGTATAACACCTTTACCTGATTTTCATTGATCAATGTTCTTGGGTATGAATGAATGTATTGTTTGTTTGTTGATAGCCCCTTGATTATTCCTGGTAACTCACTGTTCATAATATGCATTGTGTGGGCTGAATATTGTTGATTGTTCTAAGATATCATGTTAATTGTTCTTGATTATTGTCTATTGCTCGAGTATGTACAATTAGGATGATTTTGTTATGTGCAGAATGTGATTGTTATGGCTGTTTTGATTTAACTAAGGAATTAATGGACCGATGTGATGATTTATTTAGTATAACTAATATTGTAATTTAATAAGGGTTCTAAACAAATAAGGGTTGTAAGTGGGGTATGTAATCTAAATGATAAAATCGATTAAATGGATCCTATGAACATAGTTTAGCATGAATTGCTAATAAATTAAATGTATGAAAAGTGCATATTATATGCAATATGTGTTATACAGTGAGCTAGGGTATGAGGAACAATAGAAACTAGTACCATTGGGCTTTGCATTGGATTGGGTCGGGTGTTAACTAAAGATGGTAATGTTTAGGTCACATGAGGAACAATCTGGTTGTCTTGAATATCCTTTGCTGATTAATCCGAGCAAAACATGTGTTGTGATGAATTGTTAAACGAAAGGGTTATTGGGCTGCCTGGTGTCTTTAACGAATACATGTTAAACTTGGGCTGAAACACTTGTGTGAGTTAGTTGTTATGTTAATGTAATTCTAATACATAATGGGTAACAAGTCACACACAATTAATTGGGCTGATACATGTTAACAGGGCTGCTAGAACTATTAGATGAGATTATATGGTTGGGCCGGTTGTGATAGTTGGGCCGCAATGCTGGATACGGCGCCTGGTGGGTCTCGGGTCCATGAACCACACACACACTCACAATTATTGTGTAGGCGATTATATTGTGTTGCACAGAAATTATGTGGGTCACTAACTTGGTTAATGCACATGTTCTAATATCGAGGAATTTTGTGTCGCGTGACTTGTATAACTGATAGAGGTGAATTCGTGTATGAATGGAATACCGGATGAGAGAATAACTAATGATACTTAACCAACGTGTAAATTGATTATGACTGGAACCATATGTGTGTGCTACCTGTATCTTGATTGTATAATATGCGAACACGGAATGCATGTACGTGAAACGTGTGGATTATGTGCACTATTGACTGATTGTTGCCGATAACCATTTTAGGACGTGTTTGATTAACTGATAATCGAGTACCTAATCCTACCGAGCAAATCAAAGGTGAGTTCATCTCTCTTGAGCATGCGTCCCGGTGGTTGGGACAGTCTTTGGGTATCCCGGGGAGGGATAGGTTTTGGGTAACTTGTTTGGGTATTCCTGAGAGGAATACGTCTTGTTGTAAATCGGTAATGTTGGATAATATACTCATCCTATCACCTTTAAAGTCCCTCCGTGTTGTTTGGTTACCTGAGAGGTAACATGGTATTAGTTAGTAGCGCTACTTAGGTTTGGCAACCTCACCCCGTACCTAGGAGGACGGGTGTTGAACTAATGACCTAGTCATGACCAATGCTTTGATAGGAGCATTGGAGAAAGGGCAATGTAAATCAGGAGCCGTCTTGTATTCGGGGTATTATCAGCATTGTAAATTCAATGGATTAACTAAACACTTGGTAACCAACGTTTTCGTAAAACGATGAACTCACCAGCGTTGTCTGATACACTTGTTGAATGCTCGCAGGTCGTTAGATATCTTGTGTCACACCCCTTTCTAAGGCGGAAGCACGAGGTGTGATCATGAAAGGTTCTCATTGCATACGAATGGTAAACATACTACATGCTCATAAAAATAACTTCAAATGCCAATAACTTTACATAACGGAAAACGTAGGTTAAGTGTTTACATCACAAGACAACATTTTGTTTGATAAGTTTACAACTTTATTTAAAGATCAACATAAACAACATCCAGAGCAAGAGTATGACCGCGCGCACATCCACTTTAGTTACCTGAAATACATGTGAGTTTTGGGGAAATCGTCAACATAATGTTGGTGTGAATTCATGCAGTTTTTGTATTGAACGTTTGTATACTTTGTATGAAAACATGGTATGTAATTTGTATAAATCAAGTATTTCTGTAAGTATCGAGATTGTTAATGGGTTGCAAGGCCATTAACATGTGACACGACATAGGAAGCATCCAAACCATAGGCATTTTCTAGTTGTCGATTCACGACTGAGACACAAAAGCACTACTTGGTACTAGTTTTCACCAAGAGTGTGGTTGCCCGAAAACCCATTAGATCTAATCTTTTGTTCTGTGGTCTTAGTATGTACACGATTAATGGTGCTTCTGGTACCATATTCGCGACACGATTTCAAGTATCATTCCTTAGTTCTTGTATCCATCATACCATAACACATGTATTTTTCCCAAGCTTAAAAAGTATGTAAAATATTAAAAGTGGGGACATAAACTCACTTTTCTGTAATCATTTAGTAACATGTACTTCACCCCCGAAGTTATAAAACTGAAAACAGTTAAGAGAAAAGGGGGAGCATGAACTCACTACTTTGCGTTTCTTGCGCCGTAAACTTCACCGGGTTTGCTTATATAGCGTCGTGACCTATACGTGTTTTATTAACGTTAGTCACTAGACTTGTATCGCACAAGTACAAGTCGCCATCTTTTATGTGATTGTTCTTTGCTGTTAAAAATACTTTATATTTTTAACTATGTATCTTACTTATATTATTTTCTCAAAAATAAATATAAGTGTTATGGGTCATTTTCTGAGCATATATATCCTGACTAATATTCTGCTTTTGATTGTTTACTTGTGACCAGGATACCGGATCAGGATATTGGTAACATCCTGGTGCGATATCCTGGTGTTAACTAAATAATCCACGTGCAGGTAAGAAGCTGTAGGTCACTAACGGTCAGATGGACTTCTTCTCCTTGAGACTCAGGCAAACCAGTTATTTGAGAGACGTTGATGTCACACCCTGGCTTTGCGGAAGCGTGGTTAATTTGGTGTGACTTCTTAATACCATAGCTTAACCATAACAAAGCTATATGAAATAAAATCATGCAAGATCATCCGTTTGATTAAGTTTTAAAACCCGAGTAACATACCAATGTCTTAAAGACTTACAACACCTTAACATAAAACATTGTCTTGAACACCATAAACAGTAACATGAAATAAACGCAGTTTAAGATTTGTGACTTGTCCAGGAAAGAGTCACATTTCCTAAACTGGGATGACCTTGGAACCCAATATGCAGCGGGAAAACACGTCATACCGTGCCAGATCCTGTTAATTTCCTGAAATACATGTGAGTTGAAAAATCAACAATAATGTTGAGCGAGGTCATGTGTAAGTGAGTATGTAAAACACTTGTAAGTATAAAAGTTCCCTGGTATGTAGCAGTGTAAGGAAAAGAGATCACCAATGGTTTGCAAGGCCATTAGTATGTGTGAAGTGTAAGTAGGAAGACTCAACCTAGCAGATTTTTGCGTCGGGTACAAAGTCACTCAAGGTCCGTTCTGCTGGGCCTCTTAGAGGTCCGTTCTGTTGGGCCTAGAGTTGGGCTCGCTACACCCAGATAGATCTACCGCTTACGTCCCTCGGTGTTTCTGCCTACCCATTCACATGATCTAAGTAGTAAACCTCCTTACGCTAACCATACCGTGTATAAAGTACTTGTAATCAAAGTAACATGTATTTCACCCCCGCAGTTAAGAAAACTGAAAACAGTTAGAGAAAAGGGGGACATGAACTCACAGTGAAGCGTCTCTACCAAGTATCTCCTGCTCACGCAGTTGTGCGACGACCTACAGGTGCTAATTTTTATTAGACGGACGGCCGTGCCTTAGCTTTATAGTTTAAGTCTTTGGGAAATAGTTAGACAACTATTTCGTGTTTACATTCTGTATATACTTGGTAGTTAATCTCCTTCCCAAGGATGGGGGATTCAATACATGTGCGTTCAAATTATATCATTAAGTCTCACTTAATATGTATATATTTCCAATTCCAAAATATAAGTATTTTTCTCAAAAATATTATATTTTCATTTCTCATAAATCTTCTCCAATAATACGTTGTTAAAATACGCGTTCATAAATATTTCCGTAAGTGTGTAAGTTACGTTTTAACAATCGAGTGGTAATATACTTACCTGTGTAACTTATATATTTATGGTGAAAGCGTTCGTATTATTTTGGATTCGTTAACGTTCGTAAATATTATTTTTACTCTAAAAATAATATTTATGTATTTTCACAAAATAATCATAAACAGTGTGTGAAAAATATATATATTTATCACGTTAAATTTTGTGAAAATCCCACCTCCGAATATTTAGTAAATAAAGTCATGGCGAAACTTATGTTTCGAAGACATGTTAAAATAATTCTAACACTTGTAGTGTAAATAGTTCTAAGTGTTAGGTTTTTAGAAAAATTTCGCCAGAGTTTCCTCTGTAACTGGAGGTGGCCACGCTTTCAAGCGTATCATTTTCTTTTACAAAATCAATTTCAACAACTTCCTTAATCAATCAAACAATTTCCGACTCATCAAACTAGTCGACAAGTATGTAAGTTGCATAATCGCATGAACTTGTAGTTTTTCCTAAACTATAGTGTAAATCCCATTATATTTTGTGGATCTTTATATAAAGTAATTTTGATCTCGTAAAAACCTCGTTTTTAGAGAAATCCGTCTTTACAACTTCTCGTCCTCTTTTACAAAGTTTGTTATTTGTCGAAACTTTTCATTTCACAAGTGTTTACACACTTGTGGTTTATAAAAATCATACTTGTTAGTGTAAGATCCGTCTTTTAGAAAACATGATTTCTTTGACGCTTGGTCCTTTGAAAATACCACTTGCAGATGCGTAGATCTGCTAGTTTTAAACATCATTTCGCAAGTAAAACTCTTTTACACAAGTTCATGATTCACGTGTGGTAGAGTTTCACCTTTTAACCCTTGTATTATCGAAAACAAGCTTATGTTAAGATCCATGATCTTACTAAACTGGGTTAAACGATGATCCGAGCTACCACATCATAGATCGGGTCTAAATAAACACAACTTTCAAATACTACAACATTTACACAACTTATGAGCTATTAACCACCCTTCTTAGAGTTTTAAGTAAACTTTAAAGCATCAACTTGTAAGATTCCGAGTTTTAACCGATAAAAATCCTTTTAACCATTTAGAATAGTTTAAATACAAGTTTTAAGTATTATACCTCTAGCTCAAGGCTAGGGAAGGATCTTGACGAAAATGGCGTGGATAAAAGCTAGATAAAGAGGTCCTTCGCGTTCCGCTTGCTCCAAGACTCCTTGTATACGACCCTCGACACTTGTATGAACTTGGAATGTGAAGATGGAAATCGAAAATGGAATGTGTAGGGAGGGGGGTGTTCGGCCGAGAGCTCAAGAGGGCAAGAGAGAGAGTTGTTGTTGTGTGTTATGATAATGAAAGATCTCATGTGTTTAGGCTCATACTTATAGATAATTCTAATATGTATTATCCAATGGTCATTGTGTTAATTAGATATTAGACAAGTTAGATCTAGCAAATCTTGCAAGGACAAGATATGTCCCCTTGGGGACGGTTTTGGTCAAGAGGGGGGGGGGGGGTCCTTGGTTCGATTTCAACCATTAGTTGGTTACTTAGTTAGGTTAACTAAGTTAAGTAATTAACTCGGTTACTAACGTGTAGTATGTTATGACGGGTGTTAGGGTATTCGGGGACCCTAACTGGCTCAGAAAAAGGTAAATAAGGAAAATAACAATATTTTCATGTTCCGGGTAAAGTCCGGTTGTTTGGTTGGATAGTAATCCGTTAAAGTGTTAGCAAAGCTTTAAAGTGTCGTTATTACTCTTTTTAGTGACACAGCTTATTTCCTGACACTTTGGAAAGTGTCTAGTAATATTTTTCTCATGTTTTGGCACTTTATTAGTTAGCTAAAAGCTGAATTGTTATGTAAAGTGCTGAATTTTGTACTTTAAGTACGTTTTAGGCACATCCAGTCACTGTGACTTATCCCTAGAGACGCAGTTCTACAACCCTTATATCCCTACACTCACCATTGGTGTAGCAAAATATCTCAGGCTCTTATAGGCCTTGGAGGCAGTGTTTGCCTGATGCTGGCTTTATCAGCATGTTCAATAGGTTATCCGTTATAGTGCTACTGTGCTTTTTGTGCATCATGATTGTCACTAGGGTTCAACATGTAAATAATGTAGTGACGATAAGTAAAGTATGATGCAAGTAAGTACATGTATCAGATGTCAAGTAGCAGTTTATCAGCTAGTTCAAACAAGCACAGTAATTAAGTAGTAATTAATCATTAATTAAGTCGTACGGATACCTGGTTTGGTGAGGGTTGTCACATTCTCCCCCCGTTAAATAAATTTCGTCCCGAAATTTAAGTTCTGCTACTAGATGCAGGGTTCTTAGGAAAAAGGTGGGGGTATTTCTCTTTCATCCGGTCCTCACGCTCCCAGGTGAACTCAGGACCATGTCTGGCATTCCAACGAACTTTGACGAGTTTGACACTGCTCCGGCGGGTCTTGTTAACTTTCCAATCCGTGACCTCAACAGGTTCTTCAACGAAGTGGAGCGTGTCGTCAACATGAATCTCGTCGGTGGGAATGGCAACGGTGACTTGAGTTGGACTTTTCTTTAGATTGGATACATGAAATGTATCGTGAACACCATTCAGTTCAGCAGGTAGGTCCAACTTGTATGCTACTAGTCCTATTCTTTCCAGAATTCTGAAGGGACCAATGTAGCGCGGATTTAACTTTCCACGCTTCCCAAAGCGTGCCACCCCCTTCCAGGGTGATACTTTCAATAACACCATTTCTCCAACTTGGAAATCCACATGTTTCCGGTTTGGATCCGCATAGGCCTTTTGTCTGTGGCGAGCTGCTTCGATGCGTTTAAGAATCTGTGCAATCTTGTCTGTCGTCTCTTGGACGATTTCGGGACCAGCAAGCTGCCTATCACCTGCGTCAGCCCAACATAAGGGTGATCGGCACTTGCGTCCATAAAGGGCTTCAAATGGTGCGACACCAATACTGGTGTGGTAGCTGTTGTTGTACGAAAATTCGACCAAAGGCAAATGCTTGTCCCAGCTACCGCCCAAATCCATAACACACGCTCTCAGCATGTCTTCCAAAGTCTGTATCATGCGCTCGCTCTGGCCGTCAGTTTGCGGATGAAACGCAGTGCTCAGATTCAATTGTGAGCCAAAGGCTTCTTGGAAGGATTGCCATATTCTTGACACAAACCTTCCGTCTCTATCAGAGATGATTGAGAGAGGCACTCCATGGCGTGCAACGATTTCTCTCATGTAAATTTCAGCCAATTTGCTAGTGTTATCCTTCTCCCTGATGGGTAAGAAGTATGCTGACTTTGTTAATCGATCCACTATCACCCATATAGTGTCATGGCCTTTTGGCGTTCTTGGCAATTTTGTAACAAAATCCATGGAGATTTGTTCCCATTTCCACTTGGGAATCTCAGGTTGTTGCAGAAGTCCTGAAGGCTTCTGGTATTCCGCTTTAACCTTAGCGCATGTTAAACATTTGCTCACGTAAACAGCAACGTCGCCTTTCATCCTAGGCCACCAATAGTAATCTTTGAGATCCTGGTACATCTTATCCGCTCCTGGATGGATAGAGTACCGCGACTTGTGAGCTTCATCAAAAATAACTTTCCTTAAATCACCAAACAGAGGAACCCAAATCCTTTTCTCAAAACATAACGATCCTTCCCCGTTTGGTACCAAAAGCTTCTCCATCCCACGGAGATATTCTTCTTCAAGGTTTCCTTCCTTGAGAGCTTCTTTCTGCGCGGCACGAATGCGCAAGGAAAGATCGGTTTGGATAATCATTTCTAAAGCTCTAACCCTTATGGGCTTGATTCTTTCTTTACGACTTAGGGCATCGGCGACCACGTTCGCCTTCCCTGGATGATACTTTATCTCGCAGTCATAGTCGTTCAGCAATTCAACCCATCGTCTTTGCCTCATATTCAACTCCTTCTGGTTGAATATATGCTGTAGGCTCTTGTGATCTGTAAAGATTGTACACTTTGTACCATAAAGGTAGTGTCTCCAGATCTTTAATGCGAAAACCACTGCGCCGAGCTCCAAATCGTGTGTGGTATAGTTCTTTTCGTGCACTTTCAATTGACGCGATGCGTAAGCAATAACCTTTTGGCGTTGCATCAACACACAACCTAATCCTTGACGCGATGCGTCGCAGTCTACCACAAAATCGTCAGTACCTTCCGGTAGTGCTAAGATTGGCGCATTGCAGAGCTTATCCTTCAGTATCTGGAACGCTTCTTCCTGTTTGATTCCCCAATCAAACTTCTTATCTTTCTGGGTGAGGAGCGTCAAAGATTGAGCGATCTTTGAAAAATCCTCGATGAACCTTCGATAATAGCCAGCCAAACCCAAGAATTGCCGAATCTCGGTTGGCGTCTTTGGCGTTTCCCAATTCTTGATCGCCTCGATCTTTGTTGGATCCACGTGGATTCCATCTCCATTTACCACGTGCCCAAGGAATTGGACTTCACGTAGCCAAAATTCGCACTTGGAGAATTTGGCATACAGCTGTTCCTTCTTCAGCAGCTCTAGAATGGCTCTAAGATGCTGCTCGTGTTCAGCCTTCGTCTTTGAATAAATTAAAATGTCATCGATGAATACAATCACGAACTTATCCAAGTACGGTTTGCAAACTCTATTCATCAAATCTATAAAGACTGCAAGTGCGTTTGTCAAACCAAACGGCATAACTAGGAACTCGTAGTGTCCATAACGAGTTCTGAAGGCTGTCTTTGGGATACTTTCCTCTTGTATCCTTAACTGATGGTATCCAGATCGAAGATCGATCTTTGAATAAAAGCTTGAACCTTGCAGTTGGTCAAACAGATCATCAATTCTTGGCAGAGGATACCTATTCTTGATCGTCAGCTTGTTCAATTCCCGGTAGTCGATGCACATTCGAAAACTACCGTCCTTCTTCTTGACAAACAGGACCGGAGCTCCCCAAGGCGAGAAGCTTGGTCGGATAAAACCCTTGTCTAACAACTCTTGAAGTTGTGTCGACAGTTCCTGCATCTCAGACGGAGCAAGTCTGTACGGTGCCTTAGCCACAGGCGCGGCGCCTGGAACTAAATCGATGTGAAACTCTACTTGCCTCTGAGGTGGCAGTCCAGGCAAGTCTTCTGGGAAGACTTCTGGATACTCCCTCACGACAGGGATGTCTTCGATTCTTGGCTCAGCAGCCTTCTTATCCACAATGTGTGCCAGGAAGGCAACACATCCTTTCTGCAAACACTTCCTTGCTTTCAAGCAGCTGATAATCCTCAACGGCGTCTCGCGCTTTTCTCCATGAACAACAATGGTCTCACCATCATCGGTTGGGATACGAACAACCTTTTCGTGACAAACTATCTCTGCCTTGTTGCCTGATAACCAATCCATTCCTACTACCACGTCGAAGCTTCCCAACTGGACTGGTAGTAGATCTAGAGCGAACTCACGCTCTCCCAATTCAATCACACAACCTCTGACAACTTCATTGGCTTCTACTAACTTCCCATTAGCTAATTCGATCAAGTACGGAACATCTAACTTAATAGCGGCTAAACCAAGCATATTCTTAAATTCTAACGATACGAAGCTATAGTCGGCACCAGTATCAAATAAAACGGATGCATAGCGTTGGTTCACAGGGAACGTACCAGTAACGACATTGGGGTCCTGGCGCGCTTCCCTTGCTTCGATTTGAAACACTCTTCCACGGGCTTGGTTTAAGTCTGGGCAGTTCTTCTTAAAATGCCCGATATCACCGCAGTTAAAGCATCCAAGTCTTTGCCCGTTTCCACCAGCTTGATCATTCCTCTGATTACGATTCACGGCGCCCGCTTGGTTAGCATTGTTGCCCCGATTCTCGTTACCTCCATAGTTTCCTTGTGGGCGATTACCACCACGATTATTATTCCTATTCTCAAATCCTCCCTGGCCTCCCCGGCCAGCACTAGCCCAACAAGTGTCCTTCGAGTGGCCACGTTTCCCACATGCTTCGCATACTTTTAGCCCGTACTGACCAGAATGGTGGCGCTGGCAGGTGTTGCATTTGGGCTGGGCGCCCATATACCCTTTTCCTTTCCTCCCTCTACCAGCTGTATTCTGAGCTGGCGTGTCTGATCCTCCTTTCTTAACCGCCACACTGGCGCCCTGCTTGAAGTTTGAGAACTTCTGTTTGTTACCTCCTGATGACTCAACATGAGTCTCTTTCTTCTTATGCTCAGCATCATCAAACTTGTTCAGGCGAATGGCCTCCTCTGTGAGAGCCACGCTCAAATCAATCGCCTCAGTAATGGTCGCAGGCTTGGATGAGGTTACCATGCTCATGATTTGAGGAGCTAAACCCCAAATGAAGCGCTCGATTCGCTTGTATTCTGGTGTAACCATGTAAGGAACCACTTGAGATAAGTCATGGAACCTTTGAACGTACTCCGCTACCTTTGGACCGTCCATTTTCAAGTGCCAGAACTCGGTCTCCAATCGCTGGATTTCTGCGCGTGAACAGTACTTTTTGCGCATAAGTTCTTTTAATTCGGTCCAGGTCAGCGCGTAGGTAGCATCTTCGCCTAGTGTCTGTACTTGCAGATTCCACCAAGAGAGGGCTCCATCCAAGAATAGCCCTGAGATATAGGTGACTTGCTGATCCAGTGCGCACTTGCTCATGCGAAGAACAGATTCGGTTTTCTCAGCCCAACGAACAAAGGCGACAGCACCTCCAGTGCCATCAAAGTTGACTGGTTTGCAGTCTAGAAACTGCTTGTAGGTGCACCCTGCACATATGTTATAACATATGAATGGCATTAGCATCCTTGCTAGAGATATCCAATTAGGTCACGGTATGTCTTAACGACTTAGTATTACCGTGAGGTGGATTGTTATTGCCTTGGTTAATACTTCCGCTCGTTCCTGGCTGAGACGCTGCATACTGTGCTATGGCAGCAGCAATGACTTGTTGTAGTTCTGCCTCATTAGTAGGCATGTGTGTCTCACGTCTTGGCGGCATCTTCTAAAAGAGGGTTTAAGTTGGTCAGGCCATAGTAAAGCTCCCATGTTATAATACGTAGGTCAGGTCATAATGTAGCGTACGTATATAACGATAATAATAGTAAAAACACATAACATCTCATGTTATCATCACAAATTCCAATCACACAACATCCCATGTCATAAAAATACAAGTAAGCAATCAAGCGAATCAAATATGATGAGAATACTGCGATTGCCATATATCGAGACCACATGGTAAGTGTATCAGTACATCCCTGTATCATACAATCATCAATCAACTAGGGGCTACATCACCCCTGTCCAAAAGCTACATCATGTCAATGTCAAATACGTCAAATACAAGTCAACAAAAGTCAGAATCAAATGTAGTCTCCAAAAATGTTGTGCAATCCAACAATCGCCGCCTTCTCATCCTCGTCTACCTAAACAGCACTGATGAGCTCTAGATCTACTACCAGTCCACAAGAAGTCACACCAAATTAACCACGCTTCCGCAAAGCCAGGGTGTGACAGCTTGGTATCAGAGCTTAACCATAACAAAGCTATATGAAATAAAATCATGCAATATCATCCGTTTGATTAAGTTTTAAAACCCGAGTAACATACCAATGTCTTAAAGACTTACAACACCTTAACATAAAACATTGTCTTGAACACCATAAACAGTAACATGAAATAAACGCAGTTTAAGATTTGTGACTTGTCCAGGAAAGAGTCACATTTCCTAAACTGGGATGACCTTGGAACCCAATATGCAGCGGGAAAACACGTCATACCGTGCCAGATCCTGTTAATTTCCTAAAATACATGTGAGTTGAAAAATCAACAATAATGTTGAGCGAGGTCATGTGTAAGTGAGTATGTAAAACACTTGTAAGTATAAAAGTTCCCTGGTATGTAGCAGTGTAAGGAAAAGAGATCACCAATGGTTTGCAAGGCCATTAGTATGTGTGAAGTGTAAGTAGGAAGACTCAACCTAGCAGATTTTTGCGTCGGGTACAAAGTCACTCAAGGTCCGTTCTGCTGGGCCTCTTAGAGGTCCGTTCTGTTGGGCCTAGAGTTGGGCTCGCTACACCCAGATAGATCTACCGCTTACGTCCCTCGGTGTTTCTGCCTACCCATTCACATGATCTAAGTAGTAAACCTCCTTACGCTAACCATACCGTGTATAAAGTACTTGTAATCAAAGTAACATGTATTTCACCCCCGCAGTTAAGAAAACTGAAAACAGTTAGAGAAAAGGGGGACATGAACTCACAGTGAAGCGTCTCTACCAAGTATCTCCTGCTCACGCAGTTGTGCGACGACCTACAGGTGCTAATTTTTATTAGACGGACGGCCGTGCCTTAGCTTTATAGTTTAAGTCTTTGGGAAATAGTTAGACAACTATTTCGTGTTTACATTCTGTATATACTTGGTAGTTAATCTCCTTCCCAAGGATGGGGGATTCAATACATGTGCGTTCAAATTATATCATTAAGTCTCACTTAATATGTATATATTTCCAATTCCAAAATATAAGTATTTTTCTCAAAAATATTATATTTTCATTTCTCATAAATCTTCTCCAATAATACGTTGTTAAAATACGCGTTCATAAATATTTCCGTAAGTGCGTAAGTTACGTTTTAACAATCGAGTGGTAATATACTTACCTGTGTAACTTATATATTTATGGTGAAAGCGTTCGTATTATTTTGGATTCGTTAACGTTCGTAAATATTATTTTTACTCTAAAAATAATATTTATGTATTTTCACAAAATAATCATAAACAGTGTGTGAAAAATATATATATTTATCACATTAAATTTTGTGAAAATCCCACCTCCGAATATTTAGTAAATAAAGTCATGGCGAAACTTATGTTTCGAAGACATGTCAAAATAATTCTAACACTTGTAGTGTAAATAGTTCTAAGTGTTAGGTTTTTAGAAAAATTTCGCCAGAGTTTCCTCTGTAACTGGAGGTGGCCACGCTTTCAAGCGTATCATTTTCTTTTACAAAATCAATTTCAACAACTTCCTTAATCAATCAAACAATTTCCGACTCATCAAACTAGTCGACAAGTATGTAAGTTGCATAATCGCATGAACTTGTAGTTTTTCCTAAACTATAGTGTAAATCCCATTATATTTTGTGGATCTTTATATAAAGTAATTTTGATCTCGTAAAAACCTCGTTTTTAGAGAAATCCGTCTTTACAACTTCTCGTCCTCTTTTACAAAGTTTGTTATTTGTCGAAACTTTTCATTTCACAAGTGTTTACACACTTGTGGTTTATAAAAATCATACTTGTTAGTGTAAGATCCGTCTTTTAGAAAACATGATTTCTTTGACGCTTGGTCCTTTGAAAATACCACTTGCAGATGCGTAGATCTGCTAGTTTTAAACATCATTTCGCAAGTAAAACTCTTTTACACAAGTTCATGATTCACGTGTGGTAGAGTTTCACCTTTTAACCCTTGTATTATCGAAAACAAGCTTATGTTAAGATCCATGATCTTACTAAACCGGGTTAAACGATGATCCGAGCTACCACATCATAGATCGGGTCTAAATAAACACAACTTTCAAATACTACAACATTTACACAACTTATGAGCTATTAACCACCCTTCTTAGAGTTTTAAGTAAACTTTAAAGCATCAACTTGTAAGATTCCGAGTTTTAACCGATAAAAATCCTTTTAACCACTTTAGAATAGTTTAAATACAAGTTTTAAGTATTATACCTCTAGCTCAAGGCTAGGGAAGGATCTTGACGAAAATGGCGTGGATAAAAGCTAGATAAAGAGGTCCTTCGCGTTCCGCTTGCTCCAAGACTCCTTGTATACGACCCTCGACACTTGTATGAACTTGGAATGTGAAGATGGAAATCGAAAATGGAATGTGTAGGGAGGGGGGTGTTCGGCCGAGAGCTCAAGAGGGCAAGAGAGAGAGTTGTTGTTGTGTGTTATGATAATGAAAGATCTCATGTGTTTAGGCTCATACTTATAGATAATTCTAATATGTATTATCCAATGGTCATTGTGTTAATTAGATATTAGACAAGTTAGATCTAGCAAATCTTGTACGGACAAGATATGTCCCCTCGGGGACGGTTTTGGTCAAGAGGGGGGGGGGGGTCCTTGGTTCGATTTCAACCATTAGTTGGTTACTTAGTTTATTTTAACTAAGTTAAGTAATTAACTCGGTTACTAACGTGTAGTATGTTATGACGGGTGTTAGGGTATTCGGGGACCCTAACTGGCTCAGAAAAAGGTAAATAAGGAAAATAACAATATTTTCATGTTCCGGGTAAAGTCCGGTTGTTTGGTTGGATAGTAATCCGTTAAAATGTTAGCAAAGCTTTAAAGTGTCGTTATTACTCTTTTTAGTGACACAACTCATTTCCTGACACTTTGGAAAGTGTCTAGTAATATTTTTCTCATGTTTTGGCACTTTATTAGTTAGCTAAAAGCTGAATTGTTATGTAAAGTGCTGAATTTTGTACTTTAAGTACGTTTTAGGCACATCCAGTCACTGTGACTTATCCCTAGAGACGCAGTTCTACAACCCTTATATCCCTACACTCACCATTGGTGTAGCAAAATATCTCAGGCTCTTATAGGCCTTGGAGGCAGTGTTTGCCTGATGCTGGCTTTATCAGCATGTTCAATAGGTTATCCGTTATAGTGCTACTGTGCTTTTTGTGCATCATGGTTGTCACTAGGGTTCAAAATGTAAATAATGTAGTGACGATAAGTAAAGTATGATGCAAGTAAGTACATGTATCAGATGTCAAGTAGCAGTTTATCAGCTAGTTCAAACAAGCACAGTAATTAAGCAGTAATTAATCATTAATTAAGTCGTACGGATACCTGGTTTGGTGAGGGTTGTCACAGTTGAACCCGAAAGACCAGGTCTACAACGTTCAAGTGGGGAATATCCGCCGGTTCCCGGTTTAATAGGGCAGTTTGTTGCATTTCTTTTACTATAAATAGATGGATCGGATCAGTTAAGGCACACACTTTTTCATTCGCACACTTTTCTCTCAAGCTACTGGCAACTACTACACACAAACACTTGTACTCGAATCACATTGTAACACTTAGTTGATCCGCATCACATCCTGCACTGTATCCTGATATTTGAAGTAATAGAAGAACAAGGCAGCTGCGATTGTCAGCTCCCGAGGTTTTGTGCCGGCGATCTAGATTGATCAAGGGCTTTCCTCGTATATCTCGTGTCGCCCCTTTACGTTTTTCGCTCATCGTTTGATCATAGATACAGCTCTATATCCTGAGCCGTATCCTAAAACTGTTTTTACAATTAATTTGATTAACATATTTCGACACTCATTTCTAGCACACTACCTCACTTAACTAATTTAATCACTTAATTGCTTCGGTAATTTTTAACCAAAACAATTTGGCGCCCACCGTGGGGCAAGTGGTGCTATTTTTACTAAAAACTTTAGTAAAATCATTACTCGGTTTTCTATTATCAAAACTTTTTGCTACATTGTTTTCAATGGCCTCGAGATCAAACATGAGCTCTTCCACCTTGTCTGCTACAACCTCTGCAACAATTGGTTCGGTGCTTCCACCTCCTCCTCCAAGAATGCAAGCTTCTTCACACGGAACTGAGAGTCATGTGGCTCGGGATGTTATCCCCGCTCCCAGTACCCAGGGATCCGGTCCTGTTTTGGCTTCTAATGATGAAATTCTGAATTTGTTTGGTAGTGTACAAGAGCAGATGAGGCGGCAGCAGGAAACTAATCGGATGCTGATGAGAGAGATACAACTCTTCAAATCCGGCCCAAGTAGACCTGCTGAAGAAACTGTCACTCCTTTGCAGCCTAGGGCTTTGAACTTCAGTTCTGCAGTTTACACTGAGGATAACCGGGGGAATATCGTGCCAAGCCATTCTTAGAATCATATTCCTGAGATACCCTCCTCGGTCAGGATGTCAACTGTGAGGAGCTCAGGATATGGCCAGAATCCTCAGACCGGTAACGTGTCAAATAATAATATTCTTGCTACTAACAATAATGGGTCTTTGCAGGATGCAGGTATGACGTCAACATTTACTAGGGAGCTTCTGAAATTGAAGGACATGATATCAAGTGTACCTGGAGTGGTCCAGCCAATTCCGGAAGTGTCCCAAGACAGCCACAGGATATCCCGCTTTGCATATCCTATCTGTGATGCTGAAATCCCAAAGAGATTTCAAACCCCCAATATGAAACTGTATGATGGG
Organism: Helianthus tuberosus; assembly: GCA_030545235.1. Taxonomy (NCBI): domain Eukaryota; kingdom Viridiplantae; phylum Streptophyta; class Magnoliopsida; order Asterales; family Asteraceae; genus Helianthus; species Helianthus tuberosus. The sequence goes on from CM060410.1 coordinate 95,564,937, forward strand.
TCTACGGATCCTGAAGAGCATGTTGCCCAGTATAGAGAAAGAATGGAAATTAATCCTATCCCTCCAGAGCTCAAGGAAGCATGCTTGTGCAAGGGTTTCGGTTCTACCTTGATAGGATCAGCCTTAAAATGGCTATTAAATGTTCCTCCTCACTCAATTACTTCATTTGCTCATTTGGTTAATTTATTTAATAGTCAGTTTTCTTGCAGCCGGGGTTTTGAGAAACTAACCAGTGATCTTTACAGGATAACTCAAGGACCTCAGGAATCCTTGAGGGATTATGTGAACAAGTTTAGTCGGGAATCCTTGGATATCCCACATCTTGATGTTGCAACAGCTGTGCAGGCTTTTAAGATGGGATTACAAAAAGATTCTCAGTTCTATCAGGATCTTGTAATGAATCCCTGCAGGAATCTCGACGAAGCTCGTAACAGGGCCTTGAGATATATTCGCTTGGAAGATGACAAAAAGATGCAAGAGAGGATGAATTCTACCTCAACCTACGAATCAACCAACAGGAAATCAGAATCCTCGTATAAACCGTATCGCTCCAAGCCATATGGCAGAAATGACAACAAGAAAGTGAATGCTGTTGAAGATGAGGATCCTGAAGAATATCCTGAATTATCTGAATATTGCTTTTCTGTTAATATACCTGAGTTAATGTATGCTATGCAGGGTTTAGGAGACAAAGCTAGGTGGCCTCGAAAGAATCAACAAAAAGCTGATTAGAAGGATAAATCCAAATGGTGTGCCTTCCATGAAGATTTCGGACATGTGACTGAGGATTGCATTGCTCTAAGAAAAGAAATAAGCTACCTATTGAGCAAGGGATATCTGAAAGATTTGCTGGGAAGAAAAAAAAATAAAGGGCAGGATCCTGAGAAGGATCCTGAGAAGGATCCTGAGCGAGCAGCTTCACCCCCAGCAGATGCCAAAATAATTAACTTTATTTCAGGAGGATCCGACATTTGTGGGACTACGTATTCTGCGGCCAAGAGACATGCAAAGGAGGCTAAGACTGAAAGGGGAGACAGACCAGCCAGAATGACTACCCTCACAACTGAAAAAGTGATCACTTTCGACAGTGATGACAGGAATACTGTCCAGGATCCTCACCATGATGCCCTCGTAATAACATTATATGTTGCTAACCATTTTGTGCGCGGGATATTAGTGGATATTGGCAGCTCTGTCAACATAATTCAGCTGGAAACATTGAAGAGGATGAATGTATCTCCGATAGACATTACTTCGAAATCCACCGTGCTCGTTGGCTTCGGTGGGGAAGCTAGGAATACCGCAGGGGAGATAAAGTTACCAGTATATGTTGAAGGGGTCATCTCGATACAACGTTTCTGTGTGATGGACTCCCTATCCTGCTATAACATCATACTAGGCAGGCCATGGATCCATGATATGACGGTTGTGCCATCGACTTATCATCAGTGCATCAAGATCCCTACCCCTTGGGGGGTTGTCAAGGTTGATAGTGATCAGCAGGAGGCGAAGGAATGCTACTCATCCTCAATGAAATCCTCAACCAAGCCTAAGCCAGCATAGCAATTAAAGATGCGGGCCCAGGATATCATGGAAGCTTCGGAGCAGGATGTAAAGAAAATTATCCTGGATCAGGATAATCCGGATATCTCGGTGCTCGTAGGAACCAATATCCCTCAGGATATTGAAAATCAATTGACTAATTTTTTGAAATGCAGAATGTCAACATTCGCATGGAAGCACGAGGATATGACAGGTATTTCCAAGGATATTATAACACATAAGCTCGGTATTGACAGGTCATTCCAACCAGTCCAACAAAAGAGAAGGAAATTTGCTCTGGAGCGAAATGTGATCATCCAAGAGGAAGTTGAAAGACTACTAAGGAGCAAGATGATTAGAGAAGTGAAGTTTCCTAAATGGCTTGCGAATGTAGTCATGGTACAAAAGAAAAATGGGAAGTGGAGAGTTTGTGTAGACTACACAGACTTAAACAAAGCCTGTCCAAAAGACCCGTTTCCTCTACCTCATATTGACTCAATGGTAGATGCTACCGCCGGCCAGGAGATGTTAACCTTCATGGATGCCTCTTCAGGATTTCAGCAAATCCAAATGGAACCCTCTGATCAGGAGGATACTGCTTTCATGACACCCACAGGTATTTATTGTTATACTGCTATGCCCTTTGGTTTGAAAAATGCAGGTGCAACATACCAGAGGTTGGTAAACATGATGTTTAAAGACAAGCTGGGGGACACCATGGAGGTATATATTGACGATATGGTGGTAAAATCTAAAAAGGCAGAGGATTACCTCCAGGATATTAAGGGAGCGTTTGATATCCTGGATCAATATAACATGAAACTGAATCCTGCTAAGTGCCATTTCGGAGTGGGGGCAGGAAAGTTTCTAGGATATATGGTGACCAAAAGAGGGATAGAGGCAAGCCCGGAGCAGATTAAATCTATCTTGGATATAAAATCACCTTCGAATATGAAAGATGTTCAACGGTTAACAGGCCGAGTAGCTGTCACACCCGCTCGTAGCGGAAGCGCGAGGTGTGATCTGATCAGTTCTCATTGCATAACAATATAAGTGAACAATACTAAATGAATAAAAACAAGCTCCAATGCCATTGTCATAATTGTTTCGAAAGAGCGCAACATAAGTTAAATGTATTTGTTACAAACCATCAAATGAAAATGCGTTTTCATCGTTCTATACATCAAAATGTAAGTCTTAAAATGTCAAGGCTTTGACCACTATATCACCGCAAAGAGGCGGTATATAACGGGCAAACCCTTCAAATGGTGGCATGGAGTCTTGATACTTGCTTTCCTTGACTGAAATGTCTGTCAGGTCCACTAATTTCCTGAAATACATGTTAAGTTTGAAAACATCAACAAAAGTTGAGCGAGTTCATGCAGTTTAGCTGTATGAGATGTATCTGTAAAATGTGAGTTGTATAAACTGTATCTGTAAAATGTGAGTTGTATAAACTGTATCTGTATGAATGATGTATAAACCGTATCCACAACATGTGAATTGTATAAAATGTATCTGTATGTATGATGTATAAACTGTATCCACAACATGTGAATTGTATAAAATGTATCTGTATGTATGATGTAGTATGTAAAGCGTCAATGAAATCGTTGATCATTAATGTTTCGCGAGGACATTAATATGTGTGACGAAAAAGGAAGCAAACCAACCCTAGACGATTTTATGCCGATTCCTATCGACTGGGACACAAACGCACTCTTCTGTATGGGTCCACGACCAAGAGTGGGGCTCGCCAAAACCCAATAGATCTAGTCCTTTGTTCCTTGGTCCAAACTGGATTAATGGTGCTTATAGTATGGCCCTAATTCGCACATGATCTATGGTGTTTCATTACCTAACTTTAACATACTCTGAACATGTATCTTCCCCGATAGTTGTAAAGTTGTAAAACATTTAAATGAATAGGGGAACATGAACTCACAGAATTGCGTCCGTGAATAGAAGTAAATAAGATCTCACGTGCGGTCGTCCTGAATAGCGTTGCGACCTACAAATGTTCTTATTTTTGTTAGACACTTCGGTCTTTGTAAAGAACTTGAGTACAAGTCTTGTGTCTTCAATATGTGTAAGACTTGTATGTCTTTACTGTTCGTTAACTGTGTATTCGATGAATGAGTTGTTTAGTCGGATCTAGTCCGCTGAATTTCGTGTCTTATATGTATCAATTGTATAGTTGTGTTTCCAATAATGGTAACATTGGGCCAAGCCCATGTTTTCAAGTTATTGGGCTTAAATAGTGTTGGGCCTTAAATAGTGTTGGGCCTCAATAGTGTTGGGCCTCAAATAGTGTTGGGCCTCAAATAGTGTTGGGCCTCAAATAGTGTTGGGCCTCAAATAGTGTTGGGCTTCAAATAGTGTTGGGCCTCAATAGTGTTGGGCCAAAATAGTGTTGGGCCTAAATAGTGTTGGGCCCAAATGTTATTGGGCTTAATGTTATTGGGCCTTGGTCCATATGTTTTGTTTTGGGCTTAGCCCATGAGTTTTGATATTGGGCTTAGCCCATGTATTTATGTTAAGCCCATTTATGAAGATAAGCCCATTAAGTAGTGTAAGCCCATTTGTATAAAATAGCTCATTAAGAAGTGTAAGCCCATTTGTATAAAATAGCCCATTTGAAAGTATAAGTCTTTCATTTTTATAAAAACATTTTTATAAAAATAACTAAGTATACTTTTTAGTTAATAAAAACATAATAGTTTTTATAAGTTTATAAACATCCGAAATTTGTTATTGATAGGATACTTATATTTCGTGTCGATAAATCGTCTAGACGTCGTAATAACTCCCCGGATTGGCAATTCACTTATGTAGTCGTCCGTCGTTCATTTTGACCATAATTGGTGTCCGATTATTCGAATCGTCCGTAACTCGTTTTAAGGCGTAATTATGTGAAGTCTTATAAGACTTTGATAATTATGTATCATGTGTTCATTATTACCATTGTAATAAAGTTCATATCTTTGATATATATAACTAATACCATCAAATAATCACATAGCACATAAGTTGTTAAATCACCAAATATATATTTTTCTAAAAAAATATATATATTTCTCTTGTCTAAATACAACCAAAAATGTTGTTACTTTATAAAATAAAGTTTTTATGAAAAATGGCTATATAACCTTTGTATTTTATTCTAACCATGTTTTATAAACATATCATTTTCTTTATCAAATCACCACCAATTTACTCTACAACTTAACTAAACATATGAGACTTTTATAACATGAAATTATCAAGATGATATCCAAATCATGTAGGGTTTTAACCATGATTATTTCATATGCTAACAAGTTCAAAAACCAAGTTTAATTTTAGTTTTAACAACTTTTATAAAAATCTCTAGTTGTATGTTACTTTTTATAATCTTGTGAGAGTATTGTTTTTAACCAAAAACCTTATATATTTTCACAAGATCAATAGTTATGATCATCCATTAATCCTTTATGTTAAAAACCCTTTAACATAAACATGCATAATTTTTAGATCATAACTTAAAACATCTTCTAATAATTTATTTGCATCATAAACATCATAACAAGACTAAATAAGCATATATCAAGTCTTAGATCATAATATAAACAATCATAATTATATCATGATTTTTATCTTTGCTTCTTTGTATTTTTCATGCTTATTATGTATGATTACATGGTTATTATTAGTAATAATAACAATCATAAACTTAATATATTTGCATAAAAAAAATAGATAAAGAAGCTTACTTCTAGCACTAGGCTAGGGATGATCTTAGAAGATTATTAAGAACTAATAAGATGATGATCTTGATGATTTAAGGTTCTTGAATGGATGAAAAAGCTTCCTTTAACTTGTAAATGCTTTAGATCACCTTATGTTACTTGGAAATCCATGTTGATCATGAAGGAGATGATAAAAATAATTGGGTTTTTGGATGGTGTTCTTGGTAATATGGATGAAGATTGAAAGAGTTCTTATGTGTGTGAAAGATAAGGTGTAAAAGTATGATAATGTGGTTAGTAACTAAAGTACTAAGTGTTATAATCTTTCACCAACATCATCCACTTGCAACTAATAAAAAAATATCTAGATATTAATCAAAAGAATAAGGGGTAAAGTGTAACATTTTTTATAAAAATGTCTTAAACATGTAGATATTTTGGTAATTAGGCTAAGTATGGTGATTAGGGTAATCTTTCACCATTAGAGGGTAATTAGTGATTCGAAACATAAATTAACATTAACTAGTTCACTAAACTAGTAGAAATCATGTTTTGATACTTTGAATGCTTTTCGTTTCGTCGTTGGCTAGCTTACGGCACTTTTGTGGCGTACCGACGGAAGTTTGCCGTAAGTTGACATTCCGCATTAAAAAGATGTATGAAGTTATTTTGAATCCCAAAATAAGCTTAACTAGTTTACCAAAGCTTTCATTTGGTTGTTTTCGGTGTCGGAAATGTCGTTTATTAGCTTGTCGGTGTAGAAACGGACAAGTTGTGGGGGTTGCAACGCAGTGTCGAGAGCTTATGTTTCGAATACCCCATTAATATCCTCATATTGTTTCCATATGTTTGTCATCATTTGTCATATTTTCGGAGTCCCGATAATGCTAAATTATTATTTTGGACAAGTTAAAATTGTCTTATTTTTAGTGAAACGGACGATTTAGCGATTAGGGCGTTGTACCGGAAAGTCTTATATCTTTGTAAGATATGTTTTCGTATTAGTGTTTTCTTATATAAACGGACTCAGTTATGTCATCCGTGTGTCGTTTTTCCTTGTTTCGTTCTGTTTTCACGGTTTTGCTGGCATGAATAGTGTAACCGTGAATAGTGCGCGCAGCACTTTTTACCAACACTTTTAGGAAATTGTTTAATTGGTTTCGCAATACAACGAAAACCAATATATGTTATATCATTGTTTTCTTGTCCTAACATTGTCGTCTAATATACGACACCGTTACGTAATTAAATTACGCTAATTGCATGAGATTATATACTAAGAATAGTGATTAGACTGTACGGAATTTCCGGTTATTTGCCATTTGTCACATTCTCCCCCTGTTATTGAGAATTTCGTCCCGAAATTCAAACTGAGTCATCCTTTGCAGGAGACTACTCAAACAGGTGAGGATATTTTGGTTTTGATTTGATCTGCACGTTCCCAAGTATATTCGGGTCCGTGTCGAGAGTTCCAACGAATTTTTACTAATATGTTACAATTCCTTCATATTTTCTGGACCTTCCGGTCCATGACCTTAACATGTGCTTTATGAATTGGAGTTTGTCATCAATGTGAATCTCATCCTCCGAGATGATAACCGTTTCTTGTGTTGGACTCTACTTAAGATTCGACACATGAAATGTGTCGTGTACACTGCTTAGTTCGTCTGGTAACTTCAAGTTGTAGGCAATAGTGCCAATCTTTTCTAAGATTTCAAATGGTCCAATGTAACGTGGGTTAAGCTTTCCACGTTTACCAAACCTTGATACGCCCTTCCAAGGCGAGACTTTTCAACAAGACTTTGTCTCCAACCTCGAAAGATAATGGTTTTCGTCTTTTATCTGCGTAGCACTTTTGTCGATCGCGAGCTGTCTTGATACGGTCTCGGGTCTGAAAAATTTTTATCCGTAGTCTCTTGGACTAGTTTCGGACCAATTATTTAACTATCGCCTGTTTCCGCCCAACATAGCGGAGAGCGACACTTTCGACTATAAAGAGCTTCAAAAGGTGCAGATTGTATACTAGTATTGTAGCTGTTATTGTAGGAAAACTCAACTAAAGGTAGATGAGTATCCCAATTGCCGCCTAAATCCATAACACATGCGCGAAACATATATTCGAGTGTTTGGATTGTCCGTTCGCTCTGGCCGTCAGTTTATGGATGAAAGGCTGTACTTGGATTCAAATGAGATCCAAAGGCCTGTTGAAATGATTTCCAAATTCTAGAAATAAAACGACCGTCTCGGTCTGAAATGATTTAAATAGGCACTCCATGACGAGCCACTATTTCTTTGAGATAGAGTTCTGCTAGTTTCTCAGTATTATCCTTCTACCAAATCGGTAAGAAGTGCGTGGACTTTGTTAGTCTATCGATGATTACACATATCATGTAGTGACCTCTTGAGGTCCTGAGTAACTTCGTAATGAAGTACATCGATATTTGTTCCCATTACCAAACGGGAATCTCGGGTTGTTGTAACAAGTCCGAGGGATTTTGCTACTCGACTTTGACTTTCGCGCAAGTCAAGCATTCTCCGATATAAGTCGCAATATTACTTTTGAGGTTAGGCCACCAGTAGTATTCTTTCACTACTTAGGCCTATGTGCTTCCTCAAAATATCATCTCGAAGGCCGCCAAAGAATGGAACCCAATTTCGACTCATAAGGTATAAAGTTCCATCTTCATTACAATAATTGTTTCTTCATGCCTCGAAGTGTTTCTGCTTGAATATGCTCTTCCTTGAGCGCTTGTGAATCATCTTCTCTAATGCTTGAACTCTCAGTGTTCTAACTCGTTCCTTGCGGCTCAAGGCATCTGCTACAACATTTGCCTTGCCCGGATGGTACTTTATTTCACAATCATAGTCGTTCAACAATTCAACATACATCGTTGACGTATATTTAATTCTTTTTGGTTGAATATGTGTTGAAGACTTTTATGATCCTTGAAAATAATGCATTAAGTACCATATTAATAATGTCGCCATAATTTTTAAGCGAATACCACCACGCCTAACTCAAGGTCGAGAGTGGTATAGTTCTCCTCATGAACTTTTTAATTGGGCGCGACGTGTACACAATAACTTTTTCACATTGCCTGAGTACGCAACCCAATCCTTGATGCGAAGCATCATAGTCTACAACAGAGTCATCGGTATCGTCGGATAATGATAAGATTGTAAAATACTATGCACCAACCTTAAGAATAAGTTGTAAGGCTATATCTTGTTTTTCGATTTGGGGCGAATTTATTGTCTTTAACAACTCTAAAATGGTTCTCAAATGTTGCTCATGTTCATCAGTCGATCGAGAGTATATCAAAATGTCGTCAATAAACACTATGACGAATTTGTCAAGATACGGCTTGCACACACGATTCATTAAATCCATGAAGACCGCTGGTGCATTTGTTAAACCAAAAGGCATAACGAGAAACTCGTAATGACCGTAACGAGTCTTAAAAGCCGTTTTCGGTATGCTTTCCTCTTGAATTCGTAACTGATGATACTCCGATCGTAAGTCTATCTTAGAGTAGAAGCTAGAACCTTTCATAAACCATTTGAGTTAGCTGGAAATTCATTTGTAACATGGTTTAGAAATATGAATTTTCATTCATCGAAATGTTGTGCAGTTTTGCGAAACTTTCATGTCTTTCCACCCCCAAAACCTTTATAAAGATGTATAATGGTAAAGAGTGGGGGTTATGAACTCACAACATCCTTATTCGGTCAACTACAAGGTTCAGAAGGTGCTAGTCAACATGGAGATTTGGCTACGGTTGCAGCTCCCGGTACCAAGTCGATGTGAAACTCGACTTGTCGATATGGTGGTAGTCCTGGCAAGTCTTTAGGAAAGACTTCAGGGAATTCTTTTACCACAAGAATATCTGTCAGCTGTGGCCCAACGGCCTTCTTGTCTACAACAAGTGCTAGATAGGCAATACAACCTTTCCGTAAGCACTTATGTGCTTTCATGCCATTGATGATCCGCAATGGGGTGTCGCGTTTCTCTCCATGTATCACAAGTGTCTCTTCGTTCAGTAGTGGTAGGCGAATGATCTTCTCGTGACATAAGACTTTGGCTAGGTTATCGGATAACCAATCCATGTCAACCACTACTTCGAAACTACTCAACTGAACAGGGAAGAGATCGATATTGAATTTCAGCTCTAGACTCGACTAGTTTACTTTTTGCCAATTCTATAGAATGAGGAGACGTCTAGCTTGCTTGACTCTAGGCCAAGTACATTTTAAATTCTGTGTGGCGAGGACTTCACTGTATAAATGTAGAGGACAACCCAATCCCTATGTTTAGATGTAGGATAACCCAATCCCTATGTTTAGATGTAGGATAAATCAATCCCTAATTGTAGCTAGGACATTCCCGTCACTAGCCATGTAACTCATGTATGTGAAATGTTGAGATGAAGCTAAAATTGCCAATTGTATAGAATAACATGGATGTGAAATGTTGACGAATAGGATACGTAATGGTGACCCTTTATGATTTGACAAGAGTCAGCTAATTTCCCATTAGCTAAGTTGATATAGTAATGTGTGTCCAAGATGAATCTAATTCGAGTATATGCTTAACATTTAAAGACAATAGCTAAGCTTGGTGTTGGTATTAAAAGAATTGATACATGATGATCGTAGAGTGTACGTACTCATGACTTCATTGGGATTTTGTGGAGTATTTATAGTTCTAACCACACACACACTTATTCACATTTAGGATTTCGACAAGTTACCAACATACATCCTGGTACCAAAATCGTTTATGGCAGCAATTGCCTTCATTTTTCTCATGGCGAGAGTTATTGTTTGAGTGATTGTGGTAGGGAGGGATGATGCTGTCATGCTTCGGATCTCCGAGGCTAAACCTAAAATGTAACACTCAGTGTGTTTGAATTCGGGTGTTACCCATTATGGAACAACCCTTGAGATATCGTGAAAGCATCAAGTGTAACCAACAATATTGGCTCTAGTTATGATCGAATTCTTTTATAAAATCATATGAAAATAGATATGAAAATCAGATGATATAAAAGAATGATGTATGGTTAAATAAATAACCAATAGAAATGTAGTGTATAAATATATCATGTCTTGAAATACAATATTATGTCTTGTGTAGAAGATGTCGCGTCTTGTGCAAAAATGTCATGTCTTGTCTTTGTTGAAGAGATTTGAATAACACCACGATATGCAATATAACATAAGCACTTATATATAGGAAGTACCAGCGGCGTATCCACCATGCTTTTATCATATTACACACGTCTCATCACTTACAAATAACCACAAAAAAATGTCTTGTGTAAACCAACGTCAAATGACATGTATAACAATGTCTTGCGTAATAATGTCATGTATAAAACATGTCTTGTGTAAAAGCAATGGTTTTCAACACATAACTTTTAACTTAAACAATTGATTCTTTTGGCGCCATGATCTTTTTAATACACGCTATTAAAAGAACCTAGACATGTATTTGGATAAATAAAGTCTATCATGTGCCCAAGAATGAAGAATGCAATCAATCGGTCATGGAAACCTCAAGACCATATTGTTCATACATGTTTGAATAAATGATAATGTGGATAACCAAAACCAAAAGGTGTAATGCCTCTTGCGTGTATTGGTCATATGTTTAAATAGAAAAAGAAGAAAAAAAAATAATTCGTTGAGGAGGGGAAACTAACCAGTGGTCTTCGTCTATATAATATGTATTCCCTACTCTATGGACCTCGATCATCCTAAGTAGAGAAAATCCTTTGTCTTACTTGTCCATGTGACAATCATGGTATTAGTGCTTGAGTTTCACGAGCTCTAGCAAAATTATTAGAATTTCCAAAGATGTCGAATAGAATGTAATGAGGGAGTTGCAGCATGGTTCATGCCATACCATCCCTTGGAAAAAGACAAATGTCAAACGACGGAATTTATTGTATCATTTCCAATAAATATGATAAGGTAAGGTAAGGTAAAGTAGGGTAAAGTGTCATAGACACCATGGAACCAACCCATGTTCAAGAATTTCGAGAATGTTGAGGAAAATCCTCCATGAGTAGCTAACACGTTTTATTCGTTTAAATGACTAGTCTCAACTGAAACGTGATATAGATCGAATGTTAGGTGTGAACAAATACTTGTCGTCTTCCTGTATTGTATTGTATTGTATTGTATTGTATTGTATTGTATTGTATTGTATTGTATTGTATTGTATTGTATTGTATTGTATTGTATTGTATTGTAGGGTGTTATACTAACCACCACAGTTCGTGTTCTAATAGATAAGAAACATTGAATCTCGAATAATAATTTAAGAATTTGAACGAATAGTGATCATTAGCTTGGCCCGCAGAGTCCACCAGAATTCCCATGCACTACAAGTTGTTATTACGTAGGCCTCCGTAATAATAAATTGCCTTGCATGGTCACCCTAGCGTTCTCTCGTACAAAACAACCGATCAATAAGAGAGGAAACGTTATTGTCAATATACCTTCAACATAGGAGGGACCTTCGTGATAACTCACGTGTCAACGTTCGTTGTCATTACTCGCATAACGGTACGGCGTTAGGTGAAATAGAAATGAAAAGAATCTGTAATAATAACAATTGAAGGGGCACCTTCAAGATGAGTACTTCATCTTCCTTGTAAGGACAAGAGTATATCCACCTTGATTAGTATGAGTCACATGGATCTCGTCCCACTAATGGAGTTGTTGTCCAAGGTTACCACCTTCGCCTCGTCGTCATTATCATGGTCAGGCATCTCAGCATTCGCGAGAAAGCAACCATATTTTACGGAATTAAGTTTAAGATTTCACTTAGGAATCATGTTCGCCATAAGCTCCGCAATAGACATGAGGTCGATATTTTCACCGTGTGAGTAAAGAATAATAATAGAGTTTGAAGTCGAAGGTATTTTGTTCTTGGCAAAATATTTCATGCAACATATATATGAACCACCTATATATATAATCATGTAAATCCTATCAATCAAGGATTTCTATCTTGTATAAGCTGAACCAGTAAACTGTTTATAATGCATAAACTGATAATGTATTGTATTGTAGGCACATAGTCTATTAATGTATTGTGTCTGTTTCTCATAGACTTCACCCATGGAAATGTCCTCGCTTGATTTATGTGAAATGAATTTTTGCTGTAGTTGACCTTGAAAAAAAAATGTTTATGCAATGAAAACCTTTTGACTTGTCCAATTTTATTTATTATCTGTTCAACATGAACAAGAGGTTTTCGTGAGAGATCCCTAGTGATTGTAGACTTAGACTCGAGAAAGAATCCTGGTTCACTACAATCGATGCTCTGATACCAATCTGTCACACCCGCTCGTAGCGGAAGCGCGAGGTGTGATCTGATCAGTTCTCATTGCATAACAATATAAGTGAACAATACTAAATGAATAAAAACAAGCTCCAATGCCATTGTCATAATTGTTTCGAAAGAGCGCAACATAAGTTAAATGTATTTGTTACAAACCATCAAATGAAAATGCGTTTTCATCGTTCTATACATCAAAATGTAAGTCTTAAAATGTCAAGGCTTTGACCACTATATCACCGCAAAGAGGCGGTATATAACGGGCAAACCCTTCAAATGGTGGCATGGAGTCTTGATACTTGCTTTCCTTGACTGAAATGTCTGTCAGGTCCACTAATTTCCTGAAATACATGTTAAGTTTGAAAACATCAACAAAAGTTGAGCGAGTTCATGCAGTTTAGCTGTATGAGATGTATCTGTAAAATGTGAGTTGTATAAACTGTATCTGTAAAATGTGAGTTGTATAAACTGTATCTGTATGAATGATGTATAAACCGTATCCACAACATGTGAATTGTATAAAATGTATCTGTATGTATGATGTATAAACTGTATCCACAACATGTGAATTGTATAAAATGTATCTGTATGTATGATGTAGTATGTAAAGCGTCAATGAAATCGTTGATCATTAATGTTTCGCGAGGACATTAATATGTGTGACGAAAAAGGAAGCAAACCAACCCTAGACGATTTTATGCCGATTCCTATCGACTGGGACACAAACGCACTCTTCTGTATGGGTCCACGACCAAGAGTGGGGCTCGCCAAAACCCAATAGATCTAGTCCTTTGTTCCTTGGTCCAAACTGGATTAATTGTGCTTATAGTATGGCCCTAATTCGCACATGATCTATGGTGTTTCATTACCTAACTTTAACATACTCTGAACATGTATCTTCCCCGATAGTTGTAAAGTTGTAAAACATTTAAATGAATAGGGGAACATGAACTCACAGAATTGCGTCCGTGAATAGAAGTAAATAAGATCTCACGTGCGGTCGTCCTGAATAGCGTTGCGACCTACAAATGTTCTTATTTTTGTTAGACACTTCGGTCTTTGTAAAGAACTTGAGTACAAGTCTTGTGTCTTCAATATGTGTAAGACTTGTATGTCTTTACTGTTCGTTAACTGTGTATTCGATGAATGAGTTGTTTAGTCGGATCTAGTCCGCTGAATTTCGTGTCTTATATGTATCAATTGTATAGTTGTGTTTCCAATAATGGTAACATTGGGCCAAGCCCATGTTTTCAAGTTATTGGGCTTAAATAGTGTTGGGCCTTAAATAGTGTTGGGCCTCAATAGTGTTGGGCCTCAAATAGTGTTGGGCCTCAAATAGTGTTGGGCCTCAAATAGTGTTGGGCTTCAAATAGTGTTGGGCCTCAATAGTGTTGGGCCAAAATAGTGTTGGGCCTAAATAGTGTTGGGCCCAAATGTTATTGGGCTTAATGTTATTGGGCCTTGGCCCATATGTTTTGTTTTGGGCTTAGCCCATGAGTTTTGATATTGGGCTTAGCCCATGTATTTATGTTAAGCCCATTTATGAAGATAAGCCCATTAAGTAGTGTAAGCCCATTTGTATAAAATAGCTCATTAAGAAGTGTAAGCCCATTTGTATAAAATAGCCCATTTGAAAGTATAAGTCTTTCATTTTTATAAAAACATTTTTATAAAAATAACTAAGTATACTTTTTAGTTAATAAAAACATAATAGTTTTTATAAGTTTATAAACATCCGAAATTTGTTATTGATAGGATACTTATATTTCGTGTCGATAAATCGTCTAGACGTCGTAATAACTCCCCGGATTGGCAATTCACTTATGTAGTCGTCCGTCGTTCATTTTGACCATAATTGGTGTCCGATTATTCGAATCGTCCGTAACTCGTTTTAAGGCGTAATTATGTGAAGTCTTATAAGACTTTGATAATTATGTATCATGTGTTCATTATTACCATTGTAATAAAGTTCATATCTTTGATATATATAACTAATACCATCAAATAATCACATAGCACATAAGTTGTTAAATCACCAAATATATATTTTTCTAAAAAAATATATATATTTCTCTTGTCTAAATACAACCAAAAATGTTGTTACTTTATAAAATAAAGTTTTTATGAAAAATGGCTATATAACCTTTGTATTTTATTCTAACCATGTTTTATAAACATATCATTTTCTTTATCAAATCACCACCAATTTACTCTACAACTTAACTAAACATATGAGACTTTTATAACATGAAATTATCAAGATGATATCCAAATCATGTAGGGTTTTAACCATGATTATTTCATATGCTAACAAGTTCAAAAACCAAGTTTAATTTTAGTTTTAACAACTTTTATAAAAATCTCTAGTTGTATGTTACTTTTTATAATCTTGTGAGAGTATTGTTTTTAACCAAAAACCTTATATATTTTCACAAGATCAATAGTTATGATCATCCATTAATCCTTTATGTTAAAAACCCTTTAACATAAACATGCATAATTTTTAGATCATAACTTAAAACATCTTCTAATAATTTATTTGCATCATAAACATCATAACAAGACTAAATAAGCATATATCAAGTCTTAGATCATAATATAAACAATCATAATTATATCATGATTTTTATCTTTGCTTCTTTGTATTTTTCATGCTTATTATGTATGATTACATGGTTATTATTAGTAATAATAACAATCATAAACTTAATATATTTGCATAAAAAAAATAGATAAAGAAGCTTACTTCTAGCACTAGGCTAGGGATGATCTTAGAAGATTATTAAGAACTAATAAGATGATGATCTTGATGATTTAAGGTTCTTGAATGGATGAAAAAGCTTCCTTTAACTTGTAAATGCTTTAGATCACCTTATGTTACTTGGAAATCCATGTTGATCATGAAGGAGATGATAAAAATAATTGGGTTTTTGGATGGTGTTCTTGGTAATATGGATGAAGATTGAAAGAGTTCTTATGTGTGTGAAAGATAAGGTGTAAAAGTATGATAATGTGGTTAGTAACTAAAGTACTAAGTGTTATAATCTTTCACCAACATCATCCACTTGCAACTAATAAAAAAATATCTAGATATTAATCAAAAGAATAAGGGGTAAAGTGTAACATTTTTTATAAAAATGTCTTAAACATGTAGATATTTTGGTAATTAGGCTAAGTATGGTGATTAGGGTAATCTTTCACCATTAGAGGGTAATTAGTGATTCGAAACATAAATTAACATTAACTAGTTCACTAAACTAGTAGAAATCATGTTTTGATACTTTGAATGCTTTTCGTTTCGTCGTTGGCTAGCTTACGGCACTTTTGTGGCGTACCGACGGAAGTTTGCCGTAAGTTGACATTCCGCATTAAAAAGATGTATGAAGTTATTTTGAATCCCAAAATAAGCTTAACTAGTTTACCAAAGCTTTCATTTGGTTGTTTTCGGTGTCGGAAATGTCGTTTATTAGCTTGTCGGTGTAGAAACGGACAAGTTGTGGGGGTTGCAACGCAGTGTCGAGAGCTTATGTTTCGAATACCCCATTAATATCCTCATATTGTTTCCATATGTTTGTCATCATTTGTCATATTTTCGGAGTCCCGGTAATGCTAAATTATTATTTTGGACAAGTTAAAATTGTCTTATTTTTAGTGAAACGGACGATTTAGCGATTAGGGCGTTGTACCGGAAAGTCTTATATCTTTGTAAGATATGTTTTCGTATTAGTGTTTTCTTATATAAACGGACTCAGTTATGTCATCCGTGTGTCGTTTTTCCTTGTTTCGTTCTGTTTTCACGGTTTTGCTGGCATGAATAGTGTAACCGTGAATAGTGCGCGCAGCACTTTTTACCAACACTTTTAGGAAATTGTTTAATTGGTTTCGCAATACAACGAAAACCAATATATGTTATATCATTGTTTTCTTGTCCTAACATTGTCGTCTAATATACGACACCGTTACGTAATTAAATTACGCTAATTGCATGAGATTATATACTAAGAATAGTGATTAGACTGTACGGAATTTCCGGTTATTTGCCATTTGTCATAGTAGCAGCGTTGAAGAGATTTATTTCAAAATCCTCGGAAAAGTGCAAGGAATTCTACGATATCCTCAAGAAGAATAAGACGTTCGAATGGGGAGCAAAGCAGCCTTGCATGATTTGAAGCAGTATCTTTCAACCGCACCCTTATTGATGAAGCCTGAGGATAGCGAACCATTATCCCTGTATCTTGCAGTGTCAGAGAATGCAGTAAGTGTTGTCCTTATAAAGGATCATGAAGGTCAGCAGTATCCTGTCTATTACGTTAGTAAAAGTTTATTAGATGCTGAAACTAGATATTCTCATCTAGAAATCTGATATTAGCCCTAGTTATGGCATCAACAAAACTTAGACATTATTTTGAGACGCATAGGATTCATGTTAAAACCAACTATCCTGTTAAGAACGTGCTTAGGAAACCCGAGATGTCAGGCAGGATGGCCAAGTGGTCAGTGAAATTAAGTGCTTATGACTTAGTGTAAATGCCATAAAATCTCAGGCTTTAGCTGACTTTGTGGCTGATTTCAGTAGTGACGTTCAAAATGAAGTAGACCTAGAAGTACAGCAGCTAGGAGAAAACTTAGAATGCTGGACATTGTATACTGATGGTGCATCTAATGTAAGAGGTGTCGGTCTAGGTATACTACTAAAATCGTCACAGGGGGGACATATTACCCCAGGCTATTAGGTGTGAATTTCCTGCTACTAATAATGAGGCAGAATATGAAGCTTTGATTGCAGGACTAGAGTTGGCTAAAAATATGAGTATCAAGAATTTGCAAGTATATGTTGATTCTTTGTTAATCACTGATCATTTTAATGGAACCTATGCAGTTAAAGGAGAGAAGTTAATCGAGTATCTCGAAATTCTCAAAAAATCAGCAGGATATTTCGATATTTTTACACTTGAACAGGTACCAAGAGAGGATAATGCTGAAGCTGATGCCTTGGCAAATCTGGGATCATCGGTCAGGATACCGGAAGGAACCCGAATACCAGTATTACATATCCTATATCCTGCGACGAATCCTCAGGATAAGGAAGTAATAAGTATTCAGGGTCCTGATGACGAGTATCCCGAGGAGGATCCTAAGTCCTGGACGGCTCCAATCATGAGATATCTCAAGGAAGGACACATCCCAAAGAATGAGAATCCTAGGGCCTTTAGAATGAAGGTATCACGATTCACTATTATAAATAATGTTTTGTATAAGAAATCTCTTGCAGGACTATATCTGAGGTGCTTGGAGGATCCCGAAACCAAAGACGTGCTTCAGGATATACACGAAGGGGATTGTGGTAACCATACTGGGGGCAGGTCGTTATTCTCAAAAGTATTAAGGACAAGATATTATTGGCCGATGATGAGAAAAGATGCTGCAGAATATGCTCGAAGATGTGACGCATGTCAAAGACATAGTAATATATTACGTCAGCCTGCTGAACCACTGTATCCTATTGTTTCCCCTTGGCCGTTTATGAAATGGGGAATGGATATAGTGGGAAAGCTTCCAAAGGCTCCAGGAGGAAAGGTTTTCATGTTGGCAATGACGGATTATTTCTCCAAGTGGGTTGAAGCAGAAGCATTTGTTTAGGTTAGAGATCAAGAAGTGGTATCCTTCATAAAAAGGAATATCCTGACTAGGTTTGGAGTACCAGCTGAGATAATTTGTGACAATGGATCTCAATTTATAAGTAAAAGGACTACTGACTTTTGCAAGAGTTGGGGAATTAAAATGATCACGTCTACTCCGGTACATCCTCAAGCAAATGGACAAGCAGAATCCTCGAACAAGATAATTGTCAACAACTTAAAAAAGAGACTAGGTGTAACACCCTTGTTATTATTTTAAGCTTTTCGTATAGTTTACGGAAATAAACATGTAATTATGATTACATGTACTTTGAAAAATACGGTTAATTTAAAACTTCTACAAATGAAGGTTTATATACATCGTAATAAATTTGAGTTCGTCGTTTAAAAGATAGGACGAAACGCCGTGCGGAAGCTTTTAACTTTATCGTGTTTGGTTCTTCTTCGAGCTTGATCTTCATCCGGGCACTCTTGGCAATCACCTATGATCAAAACCAACTTAAAAGTTAGTTTTGATAGTTAAATAACAAGTTTAAACAAGTTATATGGGTCAAACAAACAAAATTAAACATTTTTGGGATTCAAGGGGGGCTAGACGCCCCACCTAGCCCCTGTTTTGACAGCAAGCTCCTTATTGTGTTGCTGCATATTCCCAGCATAACCCGATTTCACGAAAACGAGCATAACTCTCTCGTTTTTAATCCGTTTTACCCGATTCTTTTTCCTACGCGTCCGTAATTCAATTCTCCATCTTATGAAGTTGAAATCCAACATCCGAATTAACAAAATTTCAGACTTTCAAATCTTCGACTTAATACCCTTTCTACCCAATTTTGACTCGTTCGTGATTTTATCAAACAAACATGATTGTTTGATCCCGATTTCACATGAACCTTATAATTTCAATGTTGTCTATCATATTAGGTTAAATTCACAAGTTTATGTATAATCTTAAACCCGTTTATACTTAAATGATTATTTTGACCCGTTAAGGGTATTTAAGCACTTTTCCGCATATATCATACTCGTCTATTTCTAGCATCTTATTTCCGCAATATTTATCAAATGATCTTCCACCACAACTATATGTGTGGTGGATTTAATATAATATTCTATGTAATCCGAGTTTTATTTCCTCGGATTGTTATTCTACGGTAAGACCCATATAGAGTCGTTTAACCAAAGTCCTACATCTTTCTCCTTCTTGTACCTATTGTAAGCATTTAATTAATCATAAAACTCGTTTCCAAACTACCGTTAAAAGCCGTTTGTTCAATTTAGCTTACAAGGGCGTATTAGTGCATTTTACCTTTCATTTATGATGAAGGACCTTCACTACTTATTTGCCCAAATTTGTACGTTAGCTATAATCATATTTATACGTACCTGGCTCGGGACAAAAAATAGACCCGGTTTTATACCTTGCTTTAATTGTCACTCAATCTATGGCGACGCATTTATCCGATTCGCCAATTGATCCTGTTAACATAAGACTTGACCACCGCATTAGTCGGTATTGTCAAATGGTGTTATCACCACCATTTGACCCATTTGGACTATATACACAACGTTATCTATTTAAATCAAAAACATGGTTTTTGATGTCCAATTCATACATCCATCCCATCCCGGATTATATTACCAAATCCTTTATCTCTTAAACTCTTTTCTTACAAATTCAACCCATTTCGGCTTACGCCATGGGCACACTTTTAACCTTAATTACATTGGTCGACTCTTGACCAATTTCTATTTTCACCATTTTTCCTCATCATTAGATTACACCACAAGGTAATCTTAACAAAATCCATATTTCAATATTATCGTTATCGCGATTATTTCATATAGAATAAACGAGTAATCTACATAAGTGCGAAAATTACACTTACCTCTCATCCGGTTTACGCCTTTCTTCACGTGCTTGATTCGTTTAACTGCTTCTTTCTCAAGCCTCCACCTAGCTCGTTAAGCGTCAGACTATGGCCAACATTTACAAGGTGGTTAGACTAGTCATTTAAAATCACGACCATTCCACCTTACTTATTCTCTATGTCGAAGCTACTATTCGACTTCAAGATTAGTTAACTTAGTTTATTAAAGTTAACTACTTTCAATCACATGATTTACAACATTAAGTTCAAATCAACATGATGATTAGAACTCTTCTTGTTTCATATTTCATTTTACTAGCCATATTATTCAAATACGCGTTTCGTTCTAAATTTCAATATTTGGCTTTCTCCTATGCATTTTATCAAACACCTAGTGAGCATACTTTTATAAAATTAACAATCAAACTCCATGATTACATATCTTGCCAATTTCAACATCTTTTTACTAAATAATCGTCTAACTCATGGTTAAATGTCAAGATTAACTTCATAGAGTTCAAATAACACTAGTTTGATAATCATGATTCTAGTGTTCATCATGTTTCTACAAAACCCATTAAACACCTAGTTAGTGATCATGAGTTTTACTAACATGCACTCAAATCCCTTAGTTTATTAACTAGGGTTTATTTCAAATCATGCATACATCCTATTTTCACCCAAATAACCATCATTCAAGATCAATTTTCGAACTTCTAGGGTTCATCAAGAATCTGAGATGGAACAAAATACTGAAATTCGACATACCTTATGATCCCATAAGCTTGGTGATTGTTTTTATGTGTTCATGCATACGATTTGGCTCTGATTCACCCTTCAATTTGGTGAATTTCTTGAAGTTTAGGGTTGAGTTTTGAGAGCTCCTTGTGGCTCTGATGAAATCGCAGACACCACACACGTATGTGTGGTTTGTGTTTTAATTTTTTTTTAATTAAACTTCATTACATTTTCCCATGTTTAGTCCCTCAATTTTACACAAGTTATTTAAAGGGTATTTTAACCATATTTGTTCTATTATGTCAAGACACTAGCTAACTAGGTTAATATTCCTAGTTACTTGGTGGGTCCCGGGAGTTATAACCCGTTTTATTTTAAGTTCCGTTAACTCGGGCTCTTATAAACTCAATTCCTTAAAATTTGATTCGCTTGTATTTAATATTAGGATTTCTTATTTAAATCCAAATATTTACCGGGTTATTTTTACTACTAACGGTACTTCACCCGTCTTTTAGTATTAACGGAGTTTGATTACCAAACCCGTTTTTGGGGTGTTACAAGTCTACCCCCCTTAAAGAGGTTTCGTCCTCGAAACCTTTCTTACATAGTTCATCGAGTTCTAAACTCAATGCGTTTGACCTGAGTAATCTTTTAAGCATTACTCATACTTTAACCAATTATTAGTATTACCAGAAAAATTATGGTAATATCTTTTTGGTTACAGAACATCTACGTACCTCATACGACATAATGTAACTTGAAATAACGTAATTCCGTTATTTCTACTAGTTTAGTTAACTTAGCGATATCCACCGCTTTTATATATTATCGAACTCTTTGTGAATCCGTTACCTTGACCCATTTAAAGGTCTTTAGTGAAATCTTTCTCTTTTAGCAACTATTTCTTTTGTTTTCAAATTCATTTATTCGGTTCAGTTACTCCGAATCATCCGCTTACGAGCAAACCAAATTTCTCGATTTGAATTGCTGACCTTCACCGGTCTCACTAACTAGACTTATTAGTCCAGTTACTTTTTACCGCTCGCTTAGTTATAATGCGATTCTACTTCACATTACATTTCTTAACCGTGATCGTGTCGCATCATGTTTAATTTATATATCTACCTTTCATTTTCGAAAAGATCACTTTTCGAATATATCGTCTTGCGCCTATCAGCGTCAAGACTTGAATCTTTCATGCTTACTATTCAATTTCCTATCAGAATTTATATTTGTAAAAATGTTATTTCTTACTAAAACTGAATTTTAGTCTAACGTTTTTCTCTTTAACTGTGTCAATTACTCATATCAAGGAAATTGACAACCCATAATTTATTGTTTTCCGTTCTCATTTTATGCGGGGAATCGTAACAAGTTCCCTCACCTTACACTATTGACCCGTATGTTCCTTCACTTAACCTCGTAGGCTATTTCCTTAAGCTTTCATCTCTTTAAGACGAGGCCCTTATGATCCCTTTGCTTCAATTCATGACCCGTGGGTCATTTTGGCCCCGTAGACCTTTACACTAATTAATATCCCGTAGGTTATGATGATCCCGTAGATCATCTTTTATTCTAGTCTTTATTCAATTGTCTATTTATACATATATAGCTTTAAGGCATCCTTTGTTATGTTTAGAATCATTTAATTTTGCTTTTGAACTTTAGTTGACCTTGACCGTAGTCTAAGGTTTCATTTGTTTACTTTCGGACTATCTTTTCCGACTTTACGACTTCTAACGTCATTTACACGTCGGTTTATCCTACGCTTACCGTTACCCGGTTCATACTTATACTCCTTTACAACCAATTATTCGGGTCCTTCTATCTTATTGTTTTTAGCTTTCCGGTTTCACCGGTTTGCGTTTTCCTATTATATTAAGCCTTATTCCTTAATTGACTCGGTTGACTCATTTTGGGTGAATTTTCATCACTTATGAATGTCAAACGTCATTCTTTATTTGACCCGTCCAACTGTGAAATGGTTGAACGTAATTACCAAAATTTATGTTTGCGAAAATTCTTGTCATCTTTTAGTCATAACTCATATTCCAAGTCTTTTGACTTTCTATTTCGCGTTCCTGTTTCTCAGTCTACGCATGCGTTTAAATCCTTACCCACCAACCGGGTGTTTTACCAAAGTCGTTATTATTGCAACCCTTACGGATTGCATTATGACTTCTTTTCACTTTTATATTCCTACTTTGTTCTCAAATTTGGTGTTTTACAAAATCGGCCTGTTAAGAGTCATATTTGCATTTTCCGGGTTCGAGTGTAAGCACACCCCTCCCAATTGCATACCTTAATCGTTTTACATTAATCTTTGTCCCTTCACTCGGGCTCATCATCCTAATGTAATACGCTTCCGTCACCCGGCTGTGCGTTTACATTATTATCAAATATTTTGCTCATTTGATTCATTTGGGTACTTTTTAAGTTAGTCCCATTCACCCCGCCCTTACTACATCGGATGTAAATGTGTCCGCTATAAGAAGTTCATGGTATCATATGCCACTACTTACTTGGCCAGAGTAAGCGATTAACACATGACACGCATGACCTTTTTATAGTTTTCACATCACGCCCTATGTAAGTAATGCCTCTATTTGTTTCTCGTGGAAACAATATCCCAAATACATTTTCTATTCGGGTTTTTCTAAGTTTTTAATCTACATATGCAACTTTCAATTTCTACATATTTGTTGCATATTACTATTTGTGCAATTATATTTAAATGTGCACTTGGTAATGCTTGCCCTAACGGGCTTCTCTTGCCATTAGCCTTGTTCGTGACCACTACGCGATTTAGGTCCTTGATGAGCATACACTTTGGACCGTTCCTCTGTCAAATCTGCGATTTGTTAAACTCTCGCTATCTTCATATGCGAGTGTCCTTCAACTAAAACATATACAACAGTTAGTAATTTCGACATTAAGGGATGCCTGTATTATAATACAAGGCTTTTCTACTATACGCATCAACGCGTGTAATTTCGTTGACTATATCTATTCTATATCGTTTTTATTGGTGTAACGTGTATTACACGATAACCATATGTGTTGTTCTCAATACTTTAATCATACTAAACCATTGATATAAATGTACTTACCGGATTTGCGATCAAGCCTCGAACCGAACACCAATCTTTATTAAGAGCATAAGGTTTAAGTCCAAGCATGGTTTTCCCCACCATACTTGAATCTCTTAAACCAGGGCTCTGATACCAACTTGTAACACCCTTGTTATTATTTTAAGCTTTTCGTATAGTTTACGGAAATAAACATGTAATTATGATTACATGTACTTTGAAAAATACGGTTAATTTAAAACTTCTACAAATGAAGGTTTATATACATCGTAATAAATTTGAGTTCGTCGTTTAAAAGATAGGACGAAACGCCGTGCGGAAGCTTTTAACTTTATCGTGTTCGGTTCTTCTTCGAGCTTGATCTTCATCCGGGCACTCTTGGTAATCGCCTATAATCAAAACCAACTTAAAAGTTAGTTTTGATAATTAAATAACAAGTTTAAACAAGTTATATGGGTCAAACAAACAAAATTAAACCTTTTTGGGATTTAGGGGGGGCTAGACGCCCCACCTAGCCCCTGTTTTGACAGCAAGCTCCTTATTATGTTGCTGCATATTCCCAGCATAACCCGATTTCACGGAAACGGGCATAACTCTCTCGTTTTTAATCCGTTTTACCCGATTCTTTTTCCTACGCATCCGTAATTCAATTCTCCATCTTATGAAGTTGAAATCCAACATCCGAATTAACAAAATTTTAGACTTTCAAGTCTTCGACTTAATACCCTTTCTACCCAATTTTGACTCGTTCTTATTTAAATCCAAATAGTTACCGGGTTATTTTTACTACTAACGGTACTTCACCCGTCTTTTAGTATTAACGGAGTTTGATTACCAAACCCATTTTCGGGGTGTTACACTAGGGGCTAAGAAAGGAAGATGGGCAGAAGAATTACCCTTTGTTTTGTGGGCTGATAGGACAACCGTGAAGAGTGCAACTGGCCAAACCCCGTTTTCCTTAGTGTTTGGAGCAGAAGCGGTGATCCCGACAGAAATGGTGATACCTACAGCGAGATCCAACCTCTGGGATCCTGAGCAGAATCCTGAAATCCTGTGCCAGGAACTGGATACTATTGATGAGACAAGAGACGCTGCGAGGCTAAGGATGGCAGCATATCAACAGAGGATATCCAAAGCATATAACAAGAATATAAGGACCTGAAGATTTCAGGTTGGAGATTGGGTATTGAGAAAGGCTTTTCAGAATACTACTAATCCTGCTGATGGAAAGTTGGCTCCAAAATGGGAAGGACCCTATGAGGTTGAATCAGAATCAGGAAAAGGAGCATACCGACTCAAGAATATGGAGGGGGATATGCTACCGAGATCTTGGAATGCTATACATCTAAAACTCTATTTTAAGTGAGTATGTAATTTAAATTCTAACTCAGGATGGTATGGATTCTGTCTCTTTTATTAAATTTTGATATTACTTACTGTATTAAACCCATTACTGACTTAAGCATCGAAGGGGTGTTAGCCAGGCTAACACCCACCTTAGCTTACGATTGTTTTGCAGTATATGCTTCGGGATGTAGCACCAGGATACACATTCAGGATACTTCGGAAGATTAGAGGATTGGCCCCCTCTCTCACGTCTAAGGGATCCTGATCCCTTCACAGGTTTGAAGGTATTCACCTTTCTTCCGAATTAGGTTTAAACACCCGTCCTGGAGCACAAGTTATTCGGGAATAGTTCAAGGTGACGGGACCAGTTCATGTAAAAGTGGCTGACAATTTCGTTACTATTGGCTATATCCTAAATCCTAAAGGTATATGAGGATTGATCACCCTCTCTCACGAAAGGGTATTTTCATACTCTCTAAGCTTTAAAGGTTTTCACCTTTCTAAGTCTTGGAGTTTATACACTCCCGCTTGTAGCGCATGAAAATTTGGGATTTTCCCCAGGATACTAAGGATTTATCTCCAGTATATTTTGGGTTTTTACCCCTGTAACACAGGAATCATCTATACAGTTGGAACTAATGTTCAAAAATTTTCTAAGTGTTTGAGGACATCATGCACAGGGGACATTCCTTCTAAAGCAATTGTGTGAAGCTCAAAAGATCAAAATTGGGCTAAGTGTCTCGGACTGGGGACATCTTAGTGGGAGAAGTTGCAAAAGGGGTTGGTGTTTGATGCTAGGGTTACACTCAATTCCTGGTATGATCTTTCCTTTATGAATCTTGCATGGATTATTTAACTCTGATTAAGGCTCAAAATATCCTGAAAACGACATATCTTTAGGATATGTCTTCAGAATGTGATTTTGGGATATGTTTTGGGATATTTGATTGAAATATTTGGGAAGTGATACTTGATTGAAAATAAAACTCTGATCAAACAAGTGTTATCAAAACAGGTTTTAGAAAATGGACAGTCTTTTATTCTTTAGAAGTTTTGTCTAAAGTTGATTGAATTTTTAGAAATTCTATTTAATAAAAGTTTTCATAATATATCACTGAGTATATTGATCAGGATATTTTGCAAAATCTACACTAAGAAATGCATGACAGAAATTAGAAAACAATAGCAGGCCAATTGAAAGATGAAATTATAATGCCAGTTGATGACCGAAGTCTTCATCCTAAAACCTAGGATCCATCCACCTTCGGCTATCAAGTTGTTTTAATGCAGAAATAAAAACTGTTCTTAGGACAAGAAGTAAAATTGTTCAAACATAAGCATAACTCTCAAATTTAAGGGAAATAAGTTTTAGGAGGCAGCGCCTTCTTCGTTCATGGTATTTTCAGCAGCATCCGTCTCGGGATCAACCTCAGCATCCTTCTCAGCATCAGTTGGTTTTTCGACTGCCTTTGAAGATCCTTCAGCTGCAGGTTTAGCAGAAGTGCCGCCGAGACTCCTTAGCTTTGTTTCCCAGGCATCGATGTCCCAAGAAGGGCATTCGAGGCCCAGTGCTTTGGCTTCATGGGCCCATCTTTAGCCTGGCCTGGAGAAGGGAAGTGACGACGGAACTTTTGAGGCTTTCCCGGTAGCTGACCATATCCCGTTCGTGTTGAGCGTGGGCAGCATCAAGATCGGCTTGGGCCTGGAGAGCAGCTTTGTTGAGGGCGGCCTGGTGTTCTTGGGTCATAGCCTTGAACTTCTCCTCGTAGTGCCGAGACTTGGCGGCTGCAATCATGCCCTGATCGGAGATGGTAACCTCAGCTTTCTTTAACTTGGATTCAAGCGTCTTGTTGAGCCCACAGGATTCTTGATATAGATGAACCAGACGTTCAAGACCCTGCAAAGTAAGAGGACAGGTATTGGTTTTAATAAATACTTATAAGTGATATAAGGTGCAGGATATGGATCAAGGATACTGACCTGGTTGAGAAAAGAAGTCATAAATCCACTTGCTTCAATGAACCCGTGATTCTTATAGGGGATTGTATCAGAGATAACGGGAGAATCAGGCTCTTTCCTTTTACGAGAACTTGAACTCCGGGGCTTGGTAGCTGGCGAAGGTTTGGGAATGATGATGGCCTTGGAGCTGCTGGGCTTGGATGAGGCCGTGGCCTTGGGGCTAGGTTCCTTCTTGATCTGGACCTGATCAGAATAACTGTCCAGCTCATCAAGGTCAAACACTTCAGGGATCTTGACTGGTGCTGCATAAAGAGAAAAGTCCTACATCTTTATTACGCTTCATTATATTATATTGCACTAATTATTTATTTTAAAAGTAACCCTTACCAGACATTTCGGATGATGAGTATTGACTGGAACTCAGGATATGTGTGGTAAAACTCCTATCACTTGTAGGTAATTGGTAAACTGCTTTGATTCTTTTTTCCGATTCCGCAGAAGGGGGAGCTACTTCCTTAAAATTCACTGCAAAAGGATCAAATAAGAAAATATTAGCAAAAAATATAGAAGTCTAAGAGGTACATGGGGACATTCATGATCCTACCTGTGGTTAACCACTCCACCGGAAGGCTAGCACCCTCATCAATGGAATCTTGTTTGACGAAGAAGAACTTGCGTTGCCATCCATCTTCGTTTTTGGTGGCTTTAAGAATAAGGGGTTTGTTGGAAGTTGAAAAAAGCAAAAACCGACTAGAACCATGGGATCGAAGGCAGTAAGCGATTGGCATATCTTCGATGCAAAGGTCAGGACAGTGAAGGTTTTTAATTTGGTTGAGTACGATTAATACCCTCCAAACCATGGGCATGGTTTGGGCAAAGGAAATACCGGTAGTCCGGTAGAATTGCATCATGAATTCGGGAAAGGGGTACCGAAGACCTAGCGAGAAAGGGTATGCCGGGAAGCAGATCCAATCAGCAGAAGAAACGTCTGATCGAATTGATCGATCAAACGGTCTGAAGATCGTGCCATCGGGGAAAGCACCGGAAGCCCACAATGCCGCAATGTTCGCGTTATCAAAAGTACAGACCTCCTTCTCGGGATTTTTGAGAATATTTTGCTGGATGAAGGTCTCAGATGATTCGCCGGTTTGAGAAAAAGTTCTAGTAGCCATTGCAAGTAGAGGAAAAGAGATTGACAGAAAATGAATAAGAAGTAAGGAATTACCTGGAGACTCCGTTGGAGATATCTGCTTTTCAGACAAGAAGAGAGAAGATATAGGAGCGTTGTAGATGTCCATCGAGTTAAAAGCGCGTTGAAAGTTGTATGGTGTAATCTTGACCGTCATCTCGATTTAATTGCCTCGGTCTACGAGACAGAGTTTATAAAAATATATCCGTTGGATTGGTATACCAACAGATATATTTAGGGACAATTGTTATGGGTCGTTTTCTGAGCATATATATCCTGACTAATATTCTGCTTTTGATTGTTTACTTGTGACCAGGATACCGGATCAGGATATTGGTAACATCCTGGTGTGATATCCTGGTGTTAACTAAATAATCCACGTGCAGGTAAGAAGCTGTAGGTCACTAACGGTCAGATGGACTTCTTCTCCTTGAGACTCGGGCAAACCAGTTATTTGAGAGACGTTGAACCCGAAAGACCAGGCCTACAACGTTCAATTGGGGAATATCCGCCGGATCCCGGTTTAATAGGGTAGTTTGTTGCATTTCTTTTACTATAAATAGATGGATCGGATTAGTTAAGGCACACACTTTTTCATTCGCACACTTTTCTCTCAAGCTACTGGCAACTACTACACATAAACACTTGTACTCGAATCACATTGTAACACTTAGTTGATCTGCATCACATCCTGCACTGTATCCTGATATTTGAAGTAATAGAAGAACAAGGCAGCTGCGATTGTCAGCTCCCGAGGTTTTGTGCCGGCGATCTAGATTGATCAAGGGATTTCCTCGTATATCTCGTGTCGCCCCTTTACGTTTTTCGCTCATCGTTTGATCATAGATACAGCTCTATATCCTGAGACGTATCCTGAAACTGTTTTTACAATTAATTTGATTAACATATTTTCGACACTCATTTCTAGCACACTACCTCACTTAACTAATTTGATCACTTAATTGCTTCGGTAATTTTTGACCAAAATGATGTGTGTAAAATGCAACATATAAATTACATCAAATGAGGCATAAAACTAACCCTTTTTTAGTACTAATATTGGAAAAAGAGTGTTTTTGTCTTCCTTTTGTATTTTCAGGATTAAATGAGCTCAAAAACGCAAAAGAAGCAAAAAGACAACTAAATCCAACATAAATACAAGAAAAGGAACATTAGTGGATTGCCCGAACCCTCAACGGCACCTTCCAAAGCAAAATAGAGAAAACAGAAGGCTGAACACGCCCCGTGCTCAGCCAGCACGGGGCCGTGCCCAAGAAGCAGCAGAAAAGACAAACCTATAGAAGCTTCTATTGCCCACCACGGGCCGTGCTCAGCGGACACGGGGGCGTGTCGAAAGTACAGCAGGCGCATTTATTGTAATTGCGAATTACAATTAATGAGGAGAGAGAGTGTCAGACGGGCACGGGGCCGTGTCCAGCGGACACGGGGCCGTGTCCAGCTCTCTGTTCAGCCTATAAATAGGAGTGCTTGGATTCATTTCATCTCATCCCTTGGCACACCACCTCTCTCACACTTCATCCACCACCCACCACCATCACAACACCATCATCCACCACCATCATCCATTGTCCATCATAGAGTGTGTGAGTCGTCTCGGGATCCAAGATTGATCGTAAGAGTTCTTGACAATCAAGGCCATGTTTGCCTAAGTCTCTTACATCACTTGGTGAAGACAAAGTGTCTAGTATAATACTTTTTATTTCTAATCTTTTGCACTTTTTATTTGGTTTTGTATTAATGACTTTAATAACTAGTTACTTATGTTGAAGGTGATCTTTCCTTATCGTTTGTCCGTGGTGTCTTGGCATTATTTTACTGTCTATATAAAATAAAAGATTTTCACCATTCATATCTCCACGGTCTATATGGAGGTATGTTGGCTACCTGGTAGGGGGTTAAGGGAACGGTTTGGTAAAGGTCTTGCCATTGTTCAGCGTTTAGAGGTCCTACAATGGACCTGGGTCAAATTTAGTAGGACCTCCTTCAATACTTCACAGTATTGGATGGCGGGGGTCCAAACTCTTTGATCCCCTCATAAGTTAACTACTATTAATACTATAACCCGGCTATTTAGGACTGTATCCCTGCTGACTCAGACTACTTAGTCGAGGGTAACGTCACCGCCAAAAGCGGGGCCTACCACAATACTGCATTAATAACTTAATTCATTATCTTCCAATAATCCACCCCTTTAGGATTGTATCCCTGCTGACTCAAACTACTGGGGTGAGGGTAACGTCACCTTCAAAAGAGGGGCCTACTACAATAACTAAGATAATCTCTTAATTATGTGCAAAAGTGCGGAAATAATCAAAGGTTATACTAGATACGAGTCGGAACCAAGTGATTCATCTTGTCTATCTGTTTTTATTTTATTTTTATTTTCAGCATTTTAGTTAGTTTTTATTTTTCTTAGTTTAAAACATTTTTCTAAACTTTTATTTTGGTTAGACGTTGAGGATAAACCGGTATTAAAAGCTCTTGTGTCCTTGGACGACCTCGGTATCTTACCAACGCTATACTACACTCAACGATGGGTGCACTTGCCCATATGTGTGTTTAGTGTTAGTGAAATATCGTGTTTTATAAATTTAAAACTTGGCTAAAATAAGTGTTAAAAAGGGCTTAAAATATACACCTAAAATATACGACACTTCGCACGCATCAAGTTTTTGGCGCCGTTGCCGGGGACACAAGGATTTTAAGAAAGTTAGGAATCAACGGCCTAATCATCTTTTATTTTTCTTTTTATTTTTTTTAGGATTTTCTTAGTTTTTCAGCTTCTGCAGAGCTCAGCACGGGCCGTGCCCGCTGAACACGTCCACGTGCTCAATCATTGGAACTGGCAATCCTGTTTTACATCAGACAGTAAGCTGAACACGGGGCCGTGTCCACTCAACACGCCCCCGTGCCCAAGTTTCAGTTACTGAAAACAGAACCGTTAGATCCCGACGGTTGGTAATTTCTGACATAAACATGAGTGATAGTAATTATTTTTACTTTCGGCACTCTTATGGTACGTGGTGTCAATTATGTGGTGGCGAACATGAAGAAGTAAAATGCTACTTCCTAAATTATAGGCCCCACTACATGGACCCACGATCTTCTCACAACCTTAAGAGGGGCGAAAGTAAAAATAAGCACTATTTCTCCCTCGAATGCGCCCAGCCAGATATTCTAGGGGAAATGTTCCTTAGCGAATTATTTCAACTAGAAGAGCTAATTCTGAAATGGATAGAAGAGCTTGGGAAGGATTTTATTAATCCGCCTCAAGACGATACCCATGAAGAAATGTTGGAACCGCATTCCGACAACCTCGTTGCTCCCGAAAATACCTTCGTACCTAGCAAAGACTTGGACGATAGTCGTCCCTGTGTCGATTGTGCCGTGAAGGACTCTCCATCGACTTCGTTCGGTGCATACATAGACCTGAGCGATTCGGCATATACCTTCTTTAACAAGAGCCCGGAAAAGGGTTGGACTTGTCCACCTAGAATGAAAATAGGAATTACCCTCACCGACAACCTCTTGCGTTCTCGCCTTAGTCTAGGACAATTAAGGTATATTAGGCACTTTGGGGTTGTTCCAACCAGTCAGGAACCACCCGATACAAACAAATTCCTTAAAAAAACTAGACAACTTCATAAAACAGTCCGTAGACACGGGGCCGTGCCCAGCCAACACGCCCCCGTGTCCATCGAAAGATTCCTTTCTGATCAGTACGTCAGAATACGGACAAACTGTGTCAGAACTCCACCTGCACACGGGGCCGTGTCCACTGAACACGGGGCCGTGTTCAGGTTGCTGTCATTTTCTATAAATGCAGCCAAGAATTCTGCACATTTGGACCAACTTGGGGCAGAAATTTGCAGGAATCTTCTCTCAAACTATCCTAGGTAAGTCTAAAAGAAGGTTCCAACAACCCATCTTGTCCCTTCCTCTTTTAGTAATTTCCTTCTTCTTCATCTTTCTCCAAGAACTACCATTGAAAGTTTGGAATTCCTCCAACTCTATGGTAGGGATAAATGAGTTTTGTTCAAAGAATCTTGGTAAAAACATGTTATGAAACATGGTTTTAAGTTATTAGTAGCCAAAAAGGGCCTACAACATTCAGAAAATAACTTAAAAATACAAGTTTCCTTGTTCCAAAACTCTGCAGAAAGATGGACACGGGGCCGTGCTCAGTGAGCACGGGGCCGTGTCCGGTTACTGTTTCATTAAATAAGCTATTTTTAGTTTATTTTTCGTAGGATGTCGAGTGAAAACAGCGATACATCTTCTGTGCATTCGTCAAACAACCGAAGAGGAAGAAGACCCTCCATTGAAGCTACACTTGTTCACTATGTGATAGCATTAAGGGAGGCTCTCGACGAAATGACTTCAGTAGAGGAGGTCCTTATCGACCGTATTAACGATCTTACGATGGGACTTGAAAGCAGCTTCCAAGAAATTAACCTCTTGCACCAGAGGTTAAATATTCTTGTAGCACCTCCAATGGAACCAGTCCTTCCTCAGCAGGATTGGAACCTGGCTCTCGGAATCAACAACCCTACCGGGTGAGAAGACTTTCCGGCGGAACCTCCCATGGAACACCAACAAGAGATCCCGGTGGAAGTTGAAACTCCTCAAACTAATGCCAACGAGCCTTCTTTTCTCCTTCCAAGGGAGATAGAAGAATGGCTCGCCAACATTTGAGGAGAACCGCACTCGGAAGAAGGAGTTCACTAAGGCCTTGTTTAACCAAGATTGAGTATTTCTTGGAAATTTTGCTAAATTAAAATAAAGTAAAGGCTAGGACTCCATGGTTTGTTATTTCTTTTATCTAGTTTAATTTAGGATTATGTAAGTTCTCTCTATGATGAAATGAAATGATGGTTTTAATGTTTGGATGGTTTGTAATGAATAAAACACACTTATGGTGGTAAAGGATGAAAAGGGGAACGAGACAAATGATCCCATGCACAAGAACGAGGCAACCCGACAATTTTCTCCCTTTCAGAAGGTTCAACACGGGCCGTGCCCAACCAACACGGCCCCGTGTCGAACCACCTGCAGAAAACGCCCAGTACAGGTAACTGGACACGGGCCGTGTTCACCCAACACGCCCCCATGTCCAGACTTCTGTTTCTCTTATTTCAATTTTGTTACTGGCACTTGAACACGGGGCCGTGCCCGGATAACACGGGGCCGTGTTCAGCGCCCAGTAACACAAAATTTTTGCTTTTTAAACACTATTTTACACATCTAATCAACCTAAAAATTTATTTTTGGGACACATTGAGGACAATGTGTAATTTAAGTGTGGGGGGGATGCTAAAACCTTGAATTTTGCAAGTCCTAAATACAAGCCTTACACAAAACTCTATTGGAACCGCTAATTACCCCAAATTTTTTCAAAAATTTCAAATTTTTTTACTTGTCTAGGTTTAACTCGGGAAATTCAAGCTCTAAAAAAAGGTTATATTTTTACAAATTTACAACCGATAGCGTAGTGATAAAAAGAACCAACATAAGAAAATTATGAAAAGGCATGACAAACTTATTTAAAATTTGATTATATATACTTGATCACATAAAAACCCATTCCCACAAAAGTGAGTTTTGAGCCTTTATTGAGCACACAATTCCATATCATTTGACTAAATGCTCATTTTTCGTTTCTTGTGTGAATAGCCGCTTGGTTCTTACGACTCTAGAACTTGCCATAACAATACATTCCCGATCCTTATCAACTTAAACCCGAGTAAGTAAATGATGGAGGCATTAGGACTAACATTTTTTTTCTACACCATTATTTTTCTTTTTCTTTTACCACCTACCCAAAAATCCCCCTAGTTAGCCCCTTTGAGCCTAAACCTTTTCGTTTCATCACCCAAAACAAAAACCCTTTCACCCACCAAAACCTTTTTCATTTTTTTTACCCTTTATTTTAGTAACAAGTTCGGTTCTTCGTAAAAAAAAAATAAATAAATAAAATATATATATATATATATTTTTTATGAAGCAAAAAGAAAATAAACAAACAAAGTAATCAAAAATAACTTTGTTTGAATAGAAGCTTCATTAAAAAAAAAAATATATATATATATATATATATACGAAAACCGACACTTGTTACGCTTTTTGCCCTTTTACTAACCACTAACCCAATCACCTACCTTTAACCCTAGCCAACCCTTAACCCACAAAGTCCTCTTGATATCTACAAAGGTATAAAAGTTAAAAAGGAGGAGGATTGATTTTTTTGGCAAGCCTATGGTAGGAATAAGTTCCAGGACCGCTCTCGAGTGATTCACTAAAAATACACCTTCGGCCGAGTGTGAGTGATTTCCCCGCGAGGTATGTGAACTTGTATATAAATAGAATTTTAAAAAAATATGTTATGCCCAATTAAGTAATTTCTTTTATGAACAGTTCTAAATAAATCATTACGAATAGGAGTGTAAATAAATAAAAATAAAACCCCAAAAAGATCTTGGAAATCCCGACACTCTATGACAAGCCCAAAACCTTCTCTTCTACCTATTCCATTTGGGAGTGTAAGCCAAATATTAAAGAGTTTTGCTTGAGGACAAGCAAAAGTTCAAGTGTGGGGGTATTTGATGTGTGTAAAATGCAACATATAAATTACATCAAATGAGGCATAAAACTAACCCTTTTTTAGTACTAATATTGGAAAAAGAGTGTTTTTGTCTTCCTTTTGTATTTTCAGGATTAAATGAGCTCAAAAACGCAAAAGAAGCAAAAAGACAGCTAAATCCAACATAAATACAAGAAAAGGAACATTAGTGGATTGCCCGAACCCTCAACGGCACCTTCCAAAGCAAAATAGAGAAAACAGAAGGCTGAACACGCCCCGTGCTCAGCCAGCACGGGGCCGTGCCCAAGAAGCAGTAGAAAAGACAAACCTATAGAAGCTTCTATTGCCCACCACGGGCCGTGCTCAGCGGACACGGGGGCGTGTCGAAAGTACAGCAGGCGCATTTATTGTAATTGCGAATTACAATTAATGAGGAGAGAGAGTGTCAGACGGGCACGGGGCCGTGTCTAGCGGACACGGGGCCGTGTCCAGCTCTCTGTTCAGCCTATAAATAGGAGTGCTTGGATTCATTTCATCTCATCCCTTGGCACACCACCTCTCTCACACTTCATCCACCACCCACCACCATCACAACACCATCATCCACCACCATCATCCATTGTCCATCATAGAGTGTGTGAGTCGTCTCGGGATCCAAGATTGATCGTAAGAGTTCTTGACAATCAAGGCCATGTTTGCCTAAGTCTCTTACATCACTTGGTGAAGACAAAGTGTCTAGTATAATACTTTTTATTTCTAATCTTTTGCACTTTTTATTTGGTTTTGTATTAATGACTTTAATAACTAGTTACTTATGTTGAAGGTGATCTTTCCTTATCGTTTGTCCGTGGTGTCTTGGCATTATTTTACTGTCTATATAAAATAAAAGATTTTCACCATTCATATCTCCACGGTCTATATGGAGGTATGTTGGCTACCTGGTAGGGGGTTAAGGGAACGATTTGGTAAAGGTCTTGCCATTGTTCAGCGTTTAGAGGTCCTGCAATGGACCTGGGTCAAATTTAGTAGGACCTCCTTCAATACTTCACGGTATTGGATGGCGGGGGTCCAAACTCTTTGATCCCCTCATAAGTTAACTACTATTAATACTATAACCCGGCTATTTAGGACTGTATCCCTGCTGACTCAGACTACTTAGTCGAGGGTAACGTCACCGCCAAAAGCGGGGCCTACCACAATACTGCATTAATAACTTAATTCATTATCTTCCAATAATCCACCCCTTTAGGATTCTATCCCTGCTGACTCAAACTACTGGGGTGAGGGTAACGTCACCTTCAAAAGAGGGGCCTACTACAATAACTAAGATAATCTCTTAATTATGTGCAAAAGTGCGGAAATAATCAAAGGTTATACTAGATACGAGTCAGAACCAAGTGATTCATCTTGTCTATCTGTTTTTATTTTATTTTTATTTTCAGCATTTTAGTTAGTTTTTATTTTTCTTAGTTTAAAACATTTTTCTAAACTTTTATTTTGGTTAGACGTTGAGGATAAACCGGTATTAAAAGCTCTTGTGTCCTTGGACGACCTCGGTATCTTACCAACGCTATACTACACTCAACGATGGGTGCACTTGCCCATATGTGTGTTTAGTGTTAGTGAAATATCGTGTTTTATAAATTTAAAACTTGGCTAAAATAAGTGTTAAAAAGGGCTTAAAATATACACCTAAAATATACGACACTTCGCACGCATCACAAAACAATAAGTATCTTGTATTTTTCACCCGAGTTATGTATTTGTCCAAAACTTCATTTCATGTTCATAACTTGTCCAAGTTACATAATCTATTAAGAAATATATTTTCATAAATATATTCTCTTGTATTTGTCTAAGCATGTTGTATGTGTATTTTGTATTTTTACTCCTTAGGAGTATTTAGTGTATTTTCAAGTCTTAACACACTATTACATATAATACATACTACATACACTTAGCACAAAATTTGGTGATCAATAAATATATATATTTTCCTCAAAAATATACATACTTAATATCAATTTTTATCTTGAAGAAATCATCATTTCTTAACTTGAAGTTTACATAAAAATTAGGGAAACCTTGGTAAATATTTTTAGGTGAATTTTTAGGGAATAAGTTTCACCAAAACTTATATTTTTCTAAGTGTCAAAATTTATAGAAATTTTGACATGGTTTCCCCTAAAAATGGAGGTTTCCCATGTTTTCAAAACATGTGTTTATTTTCTTTTAAAATCATCACAACAATCATCAACTCATTTAACACTTACCAAGTGTCAAAATCAAGTAAATTACACTACATTATGAACTTGAAGTTTTGTAAAAACTTGTAGTAACTTACCATGTTATTTAGTAGGTTTAGTTACCCTTAAAACATGGTTATTTGTTTGTAAATCACTTTATTAAAAGATTTGGCCATTTACAACTTGCAAGACGATTTTTCTAAAAATATTTCTTTTGTATTTCTCTTGTTACAATCTTGTTCCTAATCTTGTTTAAACACTAAAAATATTATTAGTTTACTTAGAAACCATGACTTTGTAAATCTTGTAAATAAACTTGGTTTCGTGGGAAAATTATTTTTGAAATCATTTATTTACAAGATTTGTATTTTGTTTAAACCGTCTTTACATATGAAAATCAATTTCATTATTCAAGTTCATGAAGACATAAAGCATGAAGATCTTGGTCTTTCACAAGATCACCACTTTAACTTACTAGATCATGTGTTTAATCACAATCTAGTAGGTTTCTTATGATGTCTAACATCACTAACACAAATCATCATTCATCAAGAAGCAAATCATCATCATTTACATATATTCTTATGTATTCAAGCTTATGTTAAAGTATCATGATCATGTTCTTTTGTGTTCTTGAGATTAAAACAACTAGCACAAGGGCTAGGGAAAAACACTTGATGTTGAAGATGATAAATGGGTTGGATAAAAGCAAAGGAAGAAGGTTCTTCAAGATCCACAAGCTCTAAACCTCCTTAAACACCTTCTTGCACCTTGTAACTAACTTGGAATGGATGAACAATGGATGAAGATGATGGTGGTGTGGGGGGTGGCTCACGGCCGTAGGGAAAGGAGGAGAGGGAGAGTGTGTTGTGTGTGTAAGAATGAATGGGCTAAGTCTACTTATAATCAGGCCATATCTTCACTATATCTTTTGAGATTTTATGCAATCTAAATAAATCCAAGCAAGATCATATGAAATCTCATGAGATCAAGTAAGATCTTTGATGGGGGCCACCATAACCGTCCACTATATAGGGGGGGTAATGTGTAAATTTCAATCCTTGGTTACATAAATAAGTTAGTTTTCAAGTGTCTTGATTAGGGACTTGTTGTGTTATTAGGTTATACGAGGTGTTATAGTGTTCGGGGACCATAACTAGCTCCGAAATATTAAAACAATGCTTCTAGTAATATTTTGATGTTTCGGGTAATGTCCGGTTGTTCGGTTAGATACTGGTTCGTTAAAGTACTAAATTGCACTGTTTAGTGTCCTTTAAGTATCCTTTTGTGACCCTTTCAATTCCCGATACTTAGGAGGGTATTCTGGATAATAAAACATGAATTCTGCATAATATTTAGGTGTTAAAAAGCTGATTTATGGAGAATTCTGCATTTAAAGTGCGTTTCGGGTGCTTTTTAGTGCATATTCTAGCTTCCGAAACGTCTATATGTTAACCCTTGTATACATATTTGGGTTTTTAATGTATTCTTGACGTTGGACCTACACCTAGGCCCCAATTCTATTGTCTGACTGCGTTCTGCATAATTGTTGACACAATGTATCTTACCGGTGAGTTTACTAGTATTTCTGACGCAACGCTATCATTAATGCATAAAGCAATATTTGTAGTATAAAACGTGCATGAATTCACATGTATAGCATATAATTAGATAATGTTGACATTTAAGCACATAATTGCAGTCATTAAGTATTAATTAAATTGTACGGAAATTACCGGTTTTGTGCCAGTTGTCACATCTTGGATGTGGGAACTTGCTGTCTGGAGTAGCTGGAGTGGTCATGGGTCGACTAGAGGGATTCATGTGTAGATTTCTTGATACTATACATTGGTTTTGAAACTGTTTAACCTTGGTTTACTATTTGCTTCCGCTGAACGTGTTGGTTTTCATTTAAACTTGTTAATGGTATTTTTCGTTAATAATTGAGGATTTTATTTATAAATTGAATGGGTTCAATGTAATTAGTGGCTCGTTGTTGGTACGTCGCACGCCTAACAGGGACATTCCCTAGGTGGCATTTTGGGGGTGTGACAGTTTGGTATTAGAGCCACTGGTTATAGTGAACTTGGTTTTAAAACGTTTTTGTAAAACCAGACTATAACCGAACAGTTCTGAATACATGAATACGACCATGACACTCAGCTCCAGATTGCAAGGTTCGTCTCTCGTATACTCATTGTACTGCATAACTAGTGAACACTTACATATGATATTACATGTGATTGCACGTTTAGCACAACAGTATGAATTCATGTATTACTTGCTTGTGTTATGTGACTGATAGGGTGGTATTTCCCTAAACATTTATGACTCACGTTTTGTTCTTAGTTTGCTACTCGAGTTTGGGGAACCATTTGACATAAGTTAGGAGGAGCTGAGATGAGCATGCAAATCACAGTATTATTGTGGGTGCACACATAATAATAATGTGGGGTGCATGCGAGTACCAGTGAGGCTTAACAAGTGAAAAGGGGGTTATGTTCCGTTATTTGATCAATGTGAAACACAACAGTCTATAGGAGTCATAGCAGTGATTGTCTCCTACTTGAACATGATCTTTTCACTTCTTTCTGAATCCTTACGAATCTCGATGCTATCGAGTATTGCCTGAACACACATCTGAACGCCTAGCAAAACGTGTAGAATGTTAGGTGCTTGCATGAACGTCCTTGAGATGGTCTATACCTTTCTCGCTTCTCTTCGTTTGCTAGAACTCTATGTATTGATGTCTTAGACTCCGAAGTGTGATCACTTCTGCAACACTCTCGCAGCATACCGCGTATTACTCAATCGACTTGCTAGATCGATGGACAAAAGGGTGAGCGTAGTATTTACCGACCTCAGTATTTGGACAACCCTGATTACCGGTAACGAACACCAGCAAATTAACTTCAATCGAATCCTTAACCCTAGTCAGCGGCTTATGGGAGTCAACTCTTACGAATCAACCGGGACATGAACGATGACAATTGACTATAGAGTGGAATGTGTAACTTTCCGCACAGTGAGTAGTGCCCTAGTACGTGGCACGGAATGTGAAAAGATGGACCATGTTGGTGAAAGGTCGTAGGATCCCGTTACAAGCAGCGGCATTAGAGGCAACAGTCATGGCAACATCGAGGTGTACGTAATCGTAGCTTACAGTACAGAAACGAAGGTGACTTCGACAAGGATTGACTGTTGCTAAGTCAAAATGTCAACAACCAAGGGAATAGTGACAGTATTGGAAAATCCTCGTAACCGTAACAATAATACTAGTAGTGGTGTTCGTGGAAGGGCATTTGGGATTGGCGTAGGCGACGCCAGGCATAAAAGCAACATGTTAGCTTGTACGGGTAGCTAATCGCTTCGTCTCTGATCTGCTTAACCCTGAAGCCTTTGGAAACCAAACCTGTTGTGGAACCAACTGATGGCAAGTCAAAGGAAACCTCCTATGTTCATTAGGATGCAAACTCGACTTTGTAGGACAAGTGTTCGACATCAACCTTCCTTCTGCTATTCTTGATAGTTTCGATGCAGTAGATAGTATGGATTGGTTATCCAGGTGTTGTGCAGATATACCTTGTGAGGAGAAGATTTTGCGTATCCTTGTCCTTAGTGGAGAATCATTATCTGCTCTAAAGCATCAGTGTGGTGTAAAGGATAGTATCATTTCAGCAATGAAAGCCATGAGCGTCTACGGAGGGACTACTTCGCTATGTTAACAACCGTTACCGATGTCAAGGCTAGGAAAAAGAGGATCGAGGATCCGCCGAATTGTTCGTGTTTCCTCTCGGTGTGCTACACGAGGAACTTTCAGATTTACTTCCACAACTGTTAGGTAGAATCTCAGTTTGATCTCACGCCAGAGGCAGCTCAGATTGCTCGAACTTCGTACTGTCTTGCACCAGGAGGGTTGCAAGGACTGTCTAATCAACTACGGGAACTGTTGGACATGAGTTTTGTTGGACCTAGATTTTCGCGTTGGGGAGCCCCTGTTTTATCCGGGAAGACAAGCCTTTTCGTATGTGTACTAATTATCGAGAACGTAACAAGGTGGCAGTCGAAGAACAGTTTGTCTCGACCATGTATTGACAACCTGTCGACCAGTATTTTTCGTTCGAGGATTGACTAACGAACGAACTAACATCAAACGAAAGTCCAAGGGGAGAATGTTCCTAAAAAGACATATCGAACACAATGCGGCCATTGCGACTTTGTATTCCATGACCTTTGGGTTAATCAACACACCAGCAGCTTTATGGACCACGTGAATCGACCGTGTTTAGTGATAACATTTTTCAATCATTTCCAGGAGAAAGAAACATCATGGGCGGCGTGTGTAACTTATTTCAGGGGAGGAGCAACTCTACCCGAAATATACCCAAGTGTGACCTCGCGAGTACACTTTCTTGGTCACGTAGTCAACGAATTGGGAATACGCGTGGATCTCGCTAGGATCCACTTTGTTGGAACTTGATCGGCTCCAAGGAGTTCTTCGGGGATACAGTAATTTCGTAATCACGCTAGATACCATCGCAGATTTACCATGGAATTTTCGAAGATTGCGCACCCTTAACCTCTTTAGCACAGCAGGGAGCTGTGAATTCATGGGAACCAAAACAGGAGGACGTCTTTTCAGCTTTTGAAACACAACTCTGCAATGCACTGAACATCGCTTTTATCTGAAAGTACTGATGCTTTAGTGGTATACCATGATGGTTCGCATCAGAGTCCCAGTTACACATCGAGGCAACATGAGAAGGAGATGGCCGACATAGTGGACTTACAAGAAGAACTGCTCGAGTCACGACCTGCGGTGGAAGCCGTAGTCTTTGGATTTAAATTGGAGGCATTACTTGGACGGTACCGAATGCACTACTTAGACCGATCACAAGGGCCTCCCGTATACCCTTGTTTCGAAGGAGCTAAACATGTAGCGACATCGCTAGATGGAGCTATTGGATGATTACGACTGTGAAACCTGAACAAGTACGAGCTTTATAATTCACTATCGACTCTAGCATACCCGATCAGATTCGTCCTGTTTACACTGAAAGGCTGAAGGAAGAGAATTTCCAAGTTGGACCCATGCGGGGCATGGAGGAGAAACTTCTAACAAGTTGGACGATATTTGCTACTTCATGGAACGACTACGGATTCCACTGTACAGCAATCTAAGGGAACTTGTGTGGAGCGAAGCGCATCGACCACGATATTCTAGTCATCTGGATTTTGATGGAATGTATTAGGATCTAAGGATCTTGTACTGACAACTGGACTTGAAGGCCTACGCAGCGAAGCATGTGAATGACGTTTGACTTGTGCGAAAGTCAAGGTGGAACATCAGAAACCTTTTGGTTTGTGTCAGTAATCAGAAACACCTATTTGGAGATTAGAACAAACAACCATGGCTTTTATCACAGGCCTACCTAAATCTCATAACAGAACCGATATCACCTGAGTGATCATGATTGTCCCATGTAACCAGTACAGTCTATTGCAATCAAGGAAACTGACGAGTCTTCACAGCTTGTGAATATTCCTTTGAGAGAGGCGGCTTTTAGGCACGAGGTGCCAACTCCTGTTACCTCTGAATTTGATCTATGCATGATTTATGTAAGGCAATACACAACACCCTTGGCTCACGTCAGGACCAGAGCATTGCTTATCGCCGTTGGACAAACGATCAGAGAAAACAAACTCTCCTAGCATTCGAAGACATGCTGCGAGCATGTGTGTGACTGGCTTTGGTGCAAATTTGAAGGACTTTTACCAATGGTTGAGTACTACGGTGGCAGTTATCATCTTGGTAACCAGACAGCTCTGTTGAGGCATTACATAGACAATAATGCCAACCTTCTTGATAGACTGGGATGGTTGACAACTTAATTACTGGTTTAGGACTGGTACTCGAAACTCTTGGGAAGGTTGTTGGATCGGGAGTCGATTGGCGGCAACGCGTGACTGTCAGGAAAG
The DNA here is from genome assembly GCA_030545235.1 of Helianthus tuberosus. Lineage (NCBI taxonomy): Eukaryota > Viridiplantae > Streptophyta > Magnoliopsida > Asterales > Asteraceae > Helianthus > Helianthus tuberosus. The sequence goes on from CM060410.1 coordinate 95,608,216, forward strand.
CTGATAAACTTGGGAAACGCTGGAAGATCGCTGTAGGCGATCATATCATGTTGAAAGTCTCACCCTGGGAGGGTGTGGAATGCTTGGGAAGCATGGCAAGCTTAACTGATGTCACGATGGACCATTCAACAGTCTGGGAAGAATCGGTAGTTACCTGACAAATCGGGTAACGTACGCGATGTCAATTATGTTTCGGATCTAAGGCAATGGTTGTCTGATGAAACACGTGTGATACCTTTACTGGAGGAATTTATCGAACACATGGACCAGGAAGTCAAGGTTCATTAACATAGTCGTATCCTCAACTTTTTCCTGTCGACCAATCTAATTCTGGTAAAACTGGTGAATTTCGGGACGAAATTCCTCTTCAAGTTGGGGATGATGTGGCACTTGAGGAAAATACGCAACAATCTTGATTTATTACTTCACTCCCGTGTGCTTACTTGCCAAATTTCGGGACGAAATTTCTTTCAAGTTGGGGATGATGTGACAACCCGAATAATTAAGGTTTGCACTACTTAAAAATTCTGCAACCTTTGGCATGTGTCTCTACGTTTATTTGTCTGTTTCATGCATCACTGAATGGTAACGTGTGTATGTTTTGCATTTGTGCTAGGAATCACTAAACATTTTTGTGTATGTTTAACGTAAGTTAGGAGATTAACTATGTTATGGGCTTACTTGTTATACTTGGGCTGAAAAGCCAATACGTGTAATGGATTAGACACACATACCCGGCCCACATCCGTATCCCTGATCATCTCGGTCCGCGGCATTTGAAGCCCAACCCACCACCTTTACCTATTTAAAGGGCAATTTTGCCATAGATTATGGCAGCCCAAAGTTGTGGGCTTAAGCCCATTCGGTCAAGGAACAATTGTCCCAAAAACCTCTATCTCTTAATATATGTATTATGTGGTTTCTTATCACATAAGTCAAAACAAAATCCTATCTCTCTCAAGATCACGCACGGCAACATGATACCCCCCCTTCTCTTGTGTCTCAATCCGGTTAGTATAACACCTTTACCTGATTTTCATTGATCAATGTTCTTGGGTATGAATGAATGTATTGTTTGTTTGTTGATAGCCCCTTGATTATTCCTGGTAACTCACTGTTCATAATATGCATTGTGTGAGCTGAATATTGTTGATTGTTCTAAGATATCATGTTAATTGTTCTTGATTATTGTCTATTGCTCGGGTATGTACAATTAGGATGATTTTGTTATGTGCAGAATGTGATTGTTATGGCTGTTTTGATTTAACTAAGGAATTAATGGACCGATGTGATGATTTATTTAGTATAACTAATATTGTAATTTAATAAGGGTTCTAAACAAATAAGGGTTGTAAGTGGGGTATGTAATCTAAATGATAAAATCGGTTAAATGGATCCTGTGAACATAGTTTAGCATGAATTGCTAATAAATTAAAAGTATGAAAAGTGCATATTATATGCAATATGTGTTATACAGTGAGCTAGGGTATGAGGAACAATAGAAACTAGTACCATTGGGCTTTGCATTGGATTGGGCCGGGTGTTAACTAGAGATGGTAATGTTTGGGTCACACGAGGAACAATCTGGTTTTCTTGAATATCCTTTGCTGATTAATCCGAGCAAAACTTGTGTTGTGATGAATTGTTAAACGAAAGGGTTATTGGGCTGCTTGATGTCTTTAACGAATACATGTTAAACTTGGGCTGAAACACTTGTGTGAGTTAGTTGTTATGTTAATGTAATTCTAATACATAATGGGTAACAAGTCACACACAATTAATTGGGCCGATACATGTTAAGAGGGCTGCTAGAACTATTAGATGAGATTATATGGTTGGGCCGGTTGTGATAGTTGGGCTGCAATGCTGGATACGGCGCCTGGTGGGTCTCGGGTCCATGAACCACACACACACTCACAATTATTGTGTAGGCGATTATATTTTGTTGCACAGAAATTATGTGGGTGACTAACTTGGTTAATGCACATGTTCTAATATCGAGGAATTTTGTGTCGCGTGACTTGTATAACTGATAGAGGTGAATTCGTGTATGAATGGAATACCGGATGAGAGAATAACTAATGATACTTAACCAACGTGTAAATTGATTATGACTGGAACCATATGTGTGTGCTACCTGTATCTTGATTGTATAATATGCGAACACGGAATGCATGTACGTGAAACGTGTGGATTATGTGCACTATTCACTGATTGTAGCCGATAACCATTTTAGGACGTGTTTGATTAACTGATAATCGAGTACCTAATCCTACCGAGCAAATCAAAGGTGAGTTCATCTCTCTTGAGCATGCGTCCCGGTGGTTGGGATAGTCTTTGGGTATCCCGGGGAGGGATAGGTTTTGGGTAACTTGTTGAATACATCTTGTTGTAAATCGGTAATGTTGGATAATATACTCATCCTATCACATTTAAAGTCCCTCCGTGTTGTTTGGTTACCTGAGAGGTAACATGGTATTAGTTAGTAGCGCTACTTAGGTTTGGCAACCTCACCCCGTACCTGGGAGGACGGGTGTTGAACTAATGACCTAGTCATGAGAGGAATACATCTTGTTGTAAATCGGTAATGTTGGATAATATACTCATCCTATCACATTTAAAGTCCCTCCGTGTTGTTTGGTTACCTGAGAGGTAACATGGTATTAGTTAGTAGCGCTACTTAGGTTTGGCAACCTCACCCCGTACCTGGGAGGACGGGTGTTGAACTAATGACCTTGTCATGACCAATGCTTTGATAGGAGCATTGGAGAAAGGGCAATGTAAATCAGGATCCGTCTTGTATTCGGGGTATTATCAACATTGTAAATTCAATGGATTAACTAAACACTTGGTAACCAACGTTTTCGTAAAACTATGAACTCACCAGCGTTGTCTGATACACTTGTTGCATGCTCGCAGGTCGTTAGATATCTTGGATGTGGGAACTTGCTGTCTGGAGTAGCTGGAGTGGTCATGGGTCGACTAGAGGGATTCATGTGATAGATTTCTTGATACTATACATTGGTTTTGAAACTGTTTAACCTTGGTTTACTATTTGCTTCCGCTGAACGTGTTGGTTTTCATTTAAACTTGTTAATGGTATTTTTCGTTAATAATTGAGGATTTTATTTATAAATTGAATGGGTTCAATGTAATTAGTGGCTCGTTGTTGGTACGTCGCACGCCTTACAGGGACATTCCCTAGGTAGCATTTTGGGGGTGTGACAATATAGCTTCGTACGAAGGGACAAATGTAGCTTCGTACGAAGGGAGCCAATCAGCTTCGTACGAAGCCATCACTCCTATATATACTAGTGTAGGTCTTGTTCATTTGTAATCTTTGAGCAGTTGGGTGGCGAAGCTCTTCTCGTTTGTTTTCGTGGTTGTAAACTGTTAAATCAGTAATAGAAAACAACTTATAATTACTTCTTTGTGTCTGATCCACACACGTACTTGGATTCCGCACAAGATACGTGTTTATCGCATTCATCGGTCAAGGAATCGATCCAATAAGCGAATCCACAAGTACTTTTTTCCCGGTAGTTTTTATAAAAAAAAAGGTTTATTTTTAAGATTAATAAAAAAATAGGTTAATTAAAGTTGTTTAATAAATTGGGAGTCATCCAATGAGATAAGGAGTGAGAAATAATTAAATATTTAAGAAAACACCACTTTGATAAATAGTTTTCTAGTAACACCATTTTAATAAATATTTTTTTCTACTAACACTACTTTGAAAAAAAAAAAACTCCTATAATGCGCACATCATATTCACACCAAATTGATTTCAACTCACGTTATCTTCAAGACTTCAATTTTGTATAAAAAATGTCCAACACAACCTTATAGTTAATTACCATACAAATTCCAACCCAAATTAACTTTATATCAGAAATGTATAGTCCAACTTAAAAACACATTTTTTTTTTAAATTAAGTACGGTCAATGGTTGAATTCCACTACATATATGACACTACTAATGTATCAGAAGCCCCATCTTACCAAGACCTAAAACACGATTATTAAAAACCCAAAAGCCCACTTTCAAGGTTTTTTTTTTTTTTTAGGATTTTTTTTCAAGTTAAATGTGAAAACTGAAGAACAATATGCTTAATTCAGTATTTTAGACTGAACATGTGTTTAGTCTATTGACTACGTATCCGCCATTTCTATTACTTATTTTAAGTTACAATTCGAAATTCCTAATTCTACTCTTACAAAACAAGTTTATAGCTTACGAAAACTTAGCAAAGGAGGTTATCAACAACTCTTAACACATAGTTGACTAAAACAATGGGTTTCTTTTTCAATCAATAAAGTTTGACTTTTATATGTTCTCCTCTTATAGTCGTATATGATGTTCATCATACATAAACTTTATTTTGCTTTCTTGAATTTCTTCTTTTCCAAAACACGTTCGGGTGAACGATGTGGACCTTGGGGAAGGGTTGGTGAAGCTCGACCCCATCCGGAAACACCCCCCCCCCAGTGGCGAAGCTTGAAAAAAAAAATTCGAGGGGTCGGAAGGCATTAGACCTAAAAAAAATTCTATGTTCGGTCGAGCAACGGTGATTCGATTCGGGTCGGGTCGGGTAGGGTAGGGTGTCAGTGATGCAATTCGGGTCGGGTGTCGGTGATGCGATTCGGGTCGAGTCAAACATTAATATCAAATTAAAAGTTGTTCTCAAACATTAAAACGTAAACATTGTTTAACAAAAATTGAATAAAGATACCAAAACATTAAAAAGAAGAGGAAGGTGGGTACCAGGTTTAGTTGGATGAAAAATTATAGTTCTGCTCGTCTTCCTTTAAGATTTTTGAATTCTTCAATTATGGACTCCGAATCAAAGTTCTCAGCAATCTCCTTTTCTATGTAAATCACCATACTGTTTACTAGATACTGATCGGACATCTTATTGCGAAGACGATTCTTAAATATTTTCATTGCTGAAAATCCTCTTTCCGTTGTTGCAGTCGAAACTGGAAGTGTTAAGATTAGCCGACACACTCTTTCAACTAATTTGTACATGTTATTTTTCTGACATTTCACAATAGTTTTGCAAAGTTCAGAAAGAGTTGATACCCCACTTAGCTTAGGATTATTTATCCTTTCAACTTGAAAATTATCCAACTGACCACGTAACTGCTCCCTCTCTTGCTCTGTAAAATCTTTAGGATAATATTTCTCAACAAGAAGAACAATCTGATCAATATTAATCTTTTTTGAACATAAAGTCGCACTAAGAGATAACAACTCTATCGCTTGCTCATTGAATCTACTATCCAGCTCATGTAGTTGTTTGTCCAATGTCTCTGTAAACAAATCTACCCGATAATAATGTTCGAATGTAACATGAAGATCTTTTTTACGAGGCCGATACCGAGTAGAAGTATATGGAGCACTCATATTAGGCATATCTATGTCATGCCTTTCACAAAAAAAACGAACCTTTTCAAATAAAGAATCACCCCATCCGCTGTTTCTAAAATTAGTTAGACTAGCCTTTGTTGCAGAAACTAACTCCATTGCATTAAGGATGTCTTGGGATTTCTTTTGTAATGCTTGACAAAGCGTATCAGTTTTTGCCAATACTTCTTTCATCAAGTGAAGAACAAGCACAAACTCAAATGATTGCAAGTAACCGTAAGCTATATTAGCATCTCCACGTTGAGAACTAGTAGCATGAGCCGTGTCTTCAATTATTCCCTTGAGAAAAGCACGGGTGACATCAAACATGTTAACCAAACTACAAACAGATTTAAAATGGGAACCCCAACGTGTATCACCGGCCCTTCTTAATGTCCCTACCTGATTTTGTCCTTTTCCTAATTTGATTTCACCCAATTCTAGTAACTTTTTAATCTCATCCGCCTTCGCCATTTGTAACTCATCATGGCGCTTACTAGAAGCACAAACCACATTAATTATAAAAACTAGGTTTGAGAAGAATTGGTGTACTGGAGTCACATCTCTTGAGACACAAACCAAGGCAATTTGTAACCTGTGAGTAAAAAACAAAAAATGTAATAATCATAAGAGTATTGTAGTTAAACCGAATAAAGAAAGTTAAAAAAGAACAAGTATAAACCTGTGAACAAAGCAGTGAACATAATACGCATAAGGACTATATTCCCGGACAAGTGCTTGCAATTATATGGAGCATTTTGGAAAAGAATTTCTTGTTGAATATCAGAAGACGTATACTTGCAATTATATGGAGCATTTTGGAAAAGAACCTTTGCAACATCATCATTATAATGGGCTAAAAGTTTTAGCAATTCACGAAAGTTACCTTGATTCTTAGATGTGGAAGATTCATCATGTCCTCGTAAGGCACAAGCTTGGTAAGTCAATCAACGAACTACATCAATTGTGGTTTTTAATCTTAACCGGTTCTTCCTAATTTTCCCTTCACTTTTCCTTTCTATGAAATTGTCAAGGTGTGCTTCTTGATTCAACAAGTTCGTATACAATAGAAAAGCTTTTTTTATGATTTGAAGATTGAATGTGCTTCAACAATGGGCATTTATCCCTATCATTAACCTTTTTCCAATTGTCAAAGCCTTCTCTAGTAAACGCACTATGACCGTGGCTCTCATTCGGTTTATCATTACATAAATAACAAAGGAAACAATAAGCCTTGTGTTTCATTGGAGAATACTCTAACCAATTAGGGAACATATCAAACCAAGCATATTTAAATCTACGAAGATTGTTCTTTGGACCCCTAGGCTTATACTCATCTAGCTTTATTTGATACGCTCCTAATTATATATATAAGCTAGTCTTACTTGTTCCCGTATATTAACTGGATATTTCCACATTGGGAGTCGCTTAGCGGGATCTCTTTCTAGACTACTAACATCCACTTCATTGATGTTAGTCGGATTTTGAGGAATGTTTTGATTCGCCTCATTATTCGCTTCATTATTTGCCTCATTATTCGCTTCATTAACCGGTGGAATGTTTTGATTCGCCTCATTATTCACTTCACTAACCGGTTCACTTGTTGAAGCTTTTTGACGTTTGTTCTCATTGTTTCCATCAACAATTCCTTAATTTCCCTCTACTTGTTCTTCATTTTCATTCTTTCTTTTGAAAAAGGAGGTTATGCATTTATTCTTCCCCATGGCAATCTAATAACAAATGTGAACAAATCAACCTAAGTTTCAAAAATTCTAATAGCTAGAGAAAGATTCAACAAGTTTTGGGCTAAAACTCACACCTAATTTCAACCTAATTCATATAAATTGGAGCCCTAAATCAAACCTAAACATAAAAATTAACATACCTGATGATGATTGAACAAGTGAAATCTCGAACTTGAAGTCTCGAAGTCGAACTGCAGTCGAACAAGCAGCAGCCCAGCCAGTCGCTTTCCCCCCAGCCCCTGCGTTTTTTCTTCTGTCTCTTCTGTCTGCGCCCTGGTCGAACAAGCAACAGCCAACAAGTGAAATCAGCTGATTATTTGGGCTTACTTTCATATTGGGATTAATTTCTTAAATGGGCCATGATTTTTGATTTGGTTATTTTGGGCTTATGATAAAAATACATAACACACTCTTTTATTTGGGCTAATTTAGTATTTTATTTGGGTTATATAATTTATTTTTTAGAAAACCGGAGGGGTCGAACACGTATATACATAATTTTTTTTTTAGAAAACCGGGCGGTCTAACACGTATATACATAATTTTTTTTTTAAACCGGGGGGTCTAACACGTATATCCCTAAAATTTTCTATACGAAAAACACATACGTAACACTACTAACCGAAAAGTTCGGAGGGTCGGGCGACCCCCCCCCCCCGCCCCTCACATGATGTGCCCCTGCCCCCCCCCCCCCACCACCCGGACCCGGTGACCCAAAAAAACCCTGGAAAGCGAGGACATGACATCGGTTCTCGGTGAGAATCGTTTGTTTTTGTTTTTCTTTTTTTTTTCAGGTTGTGTGTGCATGTATTTCATGTGTGTGTGTGTTTTGTTTTGTTCAGGTTGTGTGTTAAATTTAAAATAATTCGGTTTCGGAGAAATCTGGGACGACACTGTGCAATTTGAAGAATCAGAGGAAAACTAAAAAAAAATTTATGTTGTATTGACGTGTTACACAAGGGAAAAAAAAAGAAAATTTGAGATGACACCATTCACCCTTATAGTAAGATTGTGAAATTTTAAGTTGGGAAAATGCTCATTTAACTAATAAGATTCTTAAATTACACATTTCACTTTGATATGTTATAGTTGCCAGTTATACCAACTTTATTTTGCTTTTAAAATACTTCCCAAAACCATATGGACAAAGCTAATAGGATCGATCGATTATGCAATTTAAAAATGGGATGCGACGCAGTTTGTTGCATGTTTACCTATCGCTATTATATAATTTCCTACTTTTTAATGATATTAAATTGGCTAATTGTCTAAATTTTTTTGCAAAAATCCTTTTTATTAATAAAAAACAAATTTTACTTTATTAATAGTAGTCCCATATAATTAAAATATTAAAATAATCAACTTATTATATTAAAAAATGTTATTATACTTTGATTAATAGTAGTCCCAATGGGGAGGCGATTTCCGGCGAGGAGAAACGACTACCGGCAAGGAGATGTGGCGCAAGTCCATACAAGCAGAAAAAGATGGATACCAAAAGCAGATCTGGTAGACAACATGGAAGACCTTCGGCGGCGAAAAGCAGAGGAAGTTCAGAAGATTGCTAATAGAAAAAGTGATCAAGAAGGAGGTTGGGAGACCTATCATGGGAAGCATACAAGAAAGAATCCTAACATAAATATCTACAGGGGTAAAGGAGGGACTGAAACCACAATGTTTTCATTTCAAATCTGTCGGAGGACGTGTCGGAGTCTTCCTTGAAACAAAAGTTTGGGAATTTTGGTGAGCTTGCAGCAGTGTATGTTGCTAAGAAGAAGGACAAGGTGGGGAACTTTTTCGGGTTTCTTCGATTCATGAATATAACGGACAAGGAGGATCTGATTAACAAAATGTCCAACGTAACCATCGGTCATGCTAAAATTGGTGTTAACCTTGCGAGATATGATAAATGGTCAGTGAAACCTCAGAGGGTGGAGCCTATTCCTTCGATGACCAAATCTGAGAGACAACCGTTTATCGGTTCTGGTATACCTCGGTGGCCTCCGATGAACAATATTTCAGTAGGGCGATCATTCAGTGATATGGTTGCTTGTGGGCATGGTGTTAAACCAAGACCTAAATCTTTACTTCTCTCTTCTAAGGATACAACTTATGCAATTGTGTGGAAAGATTTATCCTTGATAGGGGAGGTAAAGAACATCTTAGATTTGTATTTGGTCAAGGGTTTTCTCATCAAGTTGGGATATAATAATGTGAGTATCGGTTATTTGGGAGGTATTAAATTTCTTATGAAGTTTGATAGCAAAGAATTAGCAATTGATCTCTTAAAATCAAATGTGTGGCAAGAGATGATGGTATCCCTCACCCCATGGTATGACTCTTATGTTCAATTGGATCGCTTGGCATGGATTACCGTACGTGGTCTACCGAGTCATCTATGGGAGGCGGAGGTTTTTTATTTGATTGGGAATAGTTTTGGGAGGGTTCTTCAATCGTCTACGGCCTTGCCGACTGATGTTAACCTTACTTGTGAGAAGGTGGGGGCTATCACAAGAGATTTTTCCAGGATTAATCAAGAAATTACGGTTCGTTGGAGGTCCAAAGTTTTTTCGGTCTGGGTTGAAGAGGATTCTGCCATATGGGTGCCGTCGTTTGGCAGATCCGATGAAGACTTGGGATATTTGCCATCATACTCACTGGCCACTCCGGTGGGATCCTCAAAGTTGGAAAGTACTAAAACTATGGCTGATTGCATGCATGTCCATAATAATTCTTTTTTGAATTTGGAAACCACGTCACAAATAGCTGTAATGCAAGAATCACCTTTTATTTTGCAACCAGGGTTAAATGCGGCCCAACTGGATGTCTTTAATGATGTGGACCTTGATAATAATTTTGGGTTGCGTTCCAAAAAAGGCCCAGATCTGATTCATCACTTAATCACTCGCCATTGGGTTCTCAGCCCAATTTTTTTCAATCGAACCTTGATTTTAACACAACCCCACCCATTAAAGTTTATCAGAATATGTTTTTATCCTCTGGGTGTTCTCAGAGACCCCCGGTGAGTAAAGACTCTAGGAAATACAAATCCTTTAAGAGGTCGATGGCTACTTCGAATGACAGTGGATGGGATTTTCCTCTGCCTGAGGTTGTAGAAGAACCTACTATAGCTATTAAAGATTCACGTGTGGTAACTGAAGGTGAGATTGAGGCAGGGGATACGGAAGGTGTAATCAATCATCAAGAGCATGAGAATGGAGTTGTAATTGAAGATGAGGTGTCTCTCACCAAAAAAGTCGGTATCTCTGTCGGAGTTAATCTAGCCGACCGAGACCATCAGGTTCGTGAGCTTTTCCCAGGCGAGGAATCCCAATTTGTTACCTCATGAATTACTTATCCATCAATATATGAGGTATGGGCAATGCGGATAAGCCCGGTTGGATTAGAGAGATTAAACGGAATCACAAAATTAATTTCATTGGGGTTTAAGAGTCGCAATTTTCTGATGTGTCTGGAATAAATCTTTCAGCTTTTTGGGGTCAATCTCCTTTTGACTTTGATTATTCAGATGCTCATGGGAGTTCGGGGGGTATTATTTCAATGTGGGATCCTACTGTTTTCACAAAATCGGGGGGGGGGGGTCTAAGAGCAGGTACTGGCTACTTACCTCTGGATTTATAAAAGGTGTCCCCTTGGAGTTTCATATTCTTAATGTATATGCTCCTCAACCTACACTTGCTAAAAAAAAATCTTTGGGATGAGTTAATTGAAATCAAAGAGTCGAAACAAGGTATTTGGATCATTTTTGGAGATTTTAATGCATCTATAGGCATCGAGGACAGGCGTAACTCAAACGTTAATCATCTGGAAGCTAAAGATTTTAATGATTTCATTTGTAATTGTGGTTTGTCAGAATTCTCTATGAAGGGAAGGCGGTTTACCTGTGTTAAGAAGAAGGGAGCCAAAGCTAGTAAGTTAGATCGTTTCCTTGTTTGTTCGAATTTTGTTTAGATAAACGGGCAAATGCTTGTCTTACAGCCTTACCCCGATATCTTTCGGATCATTCTCTGCTTGTTCTTACCACTGATCCGAGAGATTTTTGTCACACCCCGACCACGTAAAACAACAAAACGTGGCGGAAACGTCGGGGAGTGTTGTAACAGAATCGTTGTTTCACAACCATGGATTAAACAATTTCGTTTTATTTAATTAAATTAATTACATTACATTGGAATTAGAAACAAAACATGAACAAATAGACTTTTATTATTATTAAGTCGCTAAGGCCTCGTCTGTTCCTATGTGAGCATGCATCAATATCATCATCAAATATCATAAACTATGGTACCTGAAACACATGTGAAAATACGTCAGCATAAAAATGTCGGCGAGTACATAGGTTTTATGTGAGTGTCAGATTCATGGCTCGTTTTACATGTTGCAATACTTATTTAAAAACCTTATTTTGAAAAGTATAGTATTGCGACATAATTAACCAACTCAAATCAAGTTGGATATGATTTATAAAATCTCGTGGCCATGATTCTTAACTCCAAAACATTTTGTTTTATTAAATCAAATCGTAAAACATCTCGTAGAAACTCGTTAATAAGACTCGTATGGTTTATATTATTCAGAAAACATAATTGTGTGACATTGTTTCAAAATCGTTTACCCAAGTGATCTAGATAACGCAACGATATATAATGTGTTAAAAGCACTTATATATAGGAAGTACCAGCGGCGTATCCACCATGCTTTTAACACATTACACCCGCCCCGTTACCTAATCACTTCCCTAACCCAATGGCTCAAACAGTTACAAATGGTTCACATAAATCAAATGGTTACAAAAGGTTCACATAAATCCAACAACTATGCTCATGTTATGAAGTTCAAACGAACTTCATGTTGACCATAAACTGGTCAAAGCAGAAAGTCAAACACAGTTTGACTTTCACGCGAAAAAGAACGAAAGAGGACTTACAAAAGGTCTAAGAACGGAAGTTTGACCCGATTATTCTCAGGTATGAAGTCAAAGCACCTCAACTTAGAGAAATATCAGATCAAATATGAGTTGCAACAATGAGATGGATGGGTTACTTATAGTTTTTGCACAACCGTTAAGATCGTTCATCGTAAAACGAGCTTCGATCTCATCCGTACACATGTGCCCATGGTTTTGTGAAACCATGGGAGCCCCTAGTTTCATTAAAACCATGTGCAAATGAGGGGAAAAGCTGGAACAAGCTGGAATTTAGATTTTTCATTTTGGTCCCTTCCTAAGATAACTATGGCAGATTGTCAATTTTGGTCCCTGAATGTGCAAAACATGGTTTTTGATGCATTTTTTACACGTTTAAGCCTCATTAATCCCATTTAAAGGCTCTAAAATGAAGTTAAAGTATAGGGAACATGAAACATGCTCAAAAATATCTCGGATGTCGGTTCGTTTGGTCGTACGGTTGCGTTGTTCGGTTATTTACGACGAAACACGAACGAATGCGAAAAACGATCCAAATTACGCGACGAATTGAATTTTATCTTGACAATCACTAAAATAAAATATTTTAATGATTACATAAAGTTTTGGATGTCCGGATGTATTCAGAACGTAAGATATGCGCGAAAATGCAAACTTATGCACTTTTTGACGCTTTTAGTCCCTGAATGACCAAAACGTTTATTTTAGCACACCGAACCCCTAAAAGCCTATTTATAAGCTATGTAAAGGATGTTTAGGGTATGTTTAACTTATGGCCATGTTCTGGAATGTTCGTTACAGTACAAATCGACATACTTTCGCAGTTTGTCGAAATTAGTCCCTGTAAGCGAATAAACTTGATTTCGCCACACCAAACCCTCCAAAATTTATTTCTAAGTTATGTAAAGGTTATTTAAGGTATGTTAAGCCTATTTCACTATTCCGTAGTGTTATTTGAATTAAACTAGTTATATTTACGCATCAGTGCGCGTATAACCTTCCAGACAGCGCTTTAAAGCTTGAAATCGAACAAGAATTGATATGTGCAAAAGATACACATATTTATACAAATCCCAAGTATGAAATACAATATTTCATTGGTTTGGTATTTGTTTGATGGTTGCAGAGGCACAGGTGTCACAGTCTCCCCTACTTTAGGAAATTTCGTCCCGAAATTTATTCGTAGGAGTCTGTCTGTGACGCTGTGTTAAATAATTGCCTTGCATGGAATCTAGGGTGTTTATCTATTTGCGTAGAATAACCCATCAAAGATTATGCAAGGCATAATCCTATCATTTCTCTCAACGGAAAATCTTTAAAAATGAAAATGAAGGAAAAATCAAGGATATTCATTTCCCTCGATGGATATTCTTCAAAAACGAAAATGAACGAAATGAGTCATTTTCCTCAATGGGTATTCTTCAGAAACGAAAATGAAAAAATAATAAAGAATATTCATTTCCCTCGATGGATATTCTTCAGAAACGAAAATGAACGGAATGAGTCATTTTCCTCAATGGGTATTCTTCAGAAACGAAAATGAACGAATAATCAAGAATATTCATTTCCCTCGATGGATATTCTTCAGAAACGAAAATGAACGGAATGAGTCATTTTCCTCAATGGGTATTCTTCAGAAATGAAAATGAACGAATAATCAAGAATATTCATTTCCCTCGATGGATATTCTTCAGAAATGAAAATGAACGGAATGAGTCATTTTCCTCAATGGGTATTCTTCAGAAAGGGAAATGAACGAAAAAATCAAGAATATTCATTTCCCTCGATGGATATTCTTCAGAAACAAAAATGAACGGAATGAGTCATTTTCCTCAATGGGTATTCTTCAGAAACGGAAATGAACTAAGTCAACTCTAGACACATGACAAAACTTACCGTGGTTTATGTGCACTGAATTCCATAATTATGTATGCATCCATAATTACGTAATTCCTTGCACAGTCCGCACAGTTTGTTTTGTAATGTGAAGGGGAAGAAAATCAAACCTGTGATGAGTGTGACTAGACTATCATAGGGTCCTTTTAATTAGATCGACAAATGATCTCTTTAATTAGACCACCAAGGAGTCTTTTAAGCTATATCATCACATGATATTCCTAACCAGATTTTTGGATCAATCTGTTTAACTAGACCACTCAAGGGGTCTAATTATGGAATAGTACATTATAATCCAAGGGTCTTTACTATTACGTAGAAGCCCATTAATGTCACACCCCCAAAATCCACCATGCGGAGTATCACCGCTTGGAGGCGTGACGTGACCAGGATCGAGCCACCAATCATATTGAACATCGTAATTAAGTAAATAAAACCAAACACAATACGATTGGTCACCAAAAGGAAGTAAACCGATTTTAGGTTAACAGCGGAAGCATAAAACACAAGTTCAAAACACAAGTCCATAGTTCATAAGTATTAAGTCCAAAACGTAAGTTTCATAAGTTCATAAAGTTTATTCATTAAGTACGGGACATATCAATTCGCATCCCACAACAACCACCTCCATATGCAAGCTCCATAGCATCTAATGACCTGCAAAGCATGTAATAACGAGTCAACAACAAAGTTGAGTGAGTTCACGGTTGGTTGTCCATTTTAGAGTTGTTTCCAAAAACATAGTTTAATCTCATTCGGCTATCCAGCCGTGGGGGTTACCCCATAGTTCGAAAACGTTTATTAGTTAACCATCCCATGTCCACCTTCCCTGGCTATCCAGCCCGGCACTTTGGCCGTGGGGAGCTACCCCATTATTTTAAACTACCAGACTTGTTTATCATATCGACTACTAACAAAAATCAATTGTGACCTAGTGTCGGTGTTCTATCACCACCGATGTGCCATAGTCCATTAGTACACGCCCGTCCGACTGGCACGGTGTGAGGTTTGTTAAACCTAATAGCGCTATTAACTAATGACCCGCTCGCCATAGCCTCGGCGATTAAGTCGATACAAAAAGGGAGGGACTTCGCTGATAGAGTTCTAGTCCAGTAAGTCTAACACGTCCCAACAGGACGAGGAATTTACATTCCTGAACACGTCTCAAGGACGAGGAATTCACATTCCTGAACGCGTCCCAAAGGACGAGGAATCGCTATTCCTGTACCCATTCCCATTCCCACCGGGAATTTACCATGCTTTGACGGTTTATGCCCATCTAGGTTTCCCATCCATTCCCCACTCATAAACAAACATACGATAATGCACATAACACATATAACATGTTAGATCATTTACAGATAGCACACTCGACATTTAGACACGCAAATTACAGCTTATGTCATTTCAGCATAAATATTCAAAACCGGGCTGTTTTCGGACATTTTAATAAAATAGTTAAATTATTCTAAAATTTCCCAAATTTTTACAGAATGTCTGAAACGTTCCAAATTTTATTGTGTAAAAATATCGGGGTCCGGTTCATTATCCATATTTTATAAAAATTCGTTTTCCGGACTGAACTCAGATTCATATTTTTCTGACCATAGTCCACGAGATAATTTATTTAAAATTCATCGAGCGTCCGATTTACGAAATTCCAGTGGGGTAATTACAAATACATCGGTGGTCATCTACAGTACAAGTTTCGTGATCCAACTCTACAGAGAACCCAAGTTATGACAGAAAACAATACACATATTTTCAGCAGAAAAATGCAGCTCTAGCTGCTGTTACGAAATGACGCTTTAAAAATAGTAAACGAAGTCCAAAAATTACGATCCCAGTGCCATTAGAACCGTATTTCATAATAACACGTTTTAGACTCAAAATATCAGTTTTTCGTAGAGTTTATGACCTGTTTACAACCAACTGAAGTTGGCTGTAAAACTTGGACAGATTCTGTTTTCATTCTTTAATCTTCTAAGACGCGTTCGATTGATTCCGTTAGCATGTTTAGTGATCATAACAACATCAAACATCAATAATAACAAGTAACTCAGCAAGAAATCAGCAAGAATCATAACAACATCATTCACACACATAACTTATCTTCTTTATCCAACTTATTCATCTTTTGTCCAAGACTTTATGTTAGGTTCTTTAGTGTTTCAATTTTCAGCCATTAAATCAACTATTAACCACTTAAATAACATGAAAAACGAACGGATCTAAGTTCTTACCACTAGCTCAAGGCTAGGGGAGTTCGAGTGTAGAAAAGTGATGGTTAATAGCGAATGGAGAAGGTCCTTCCACTTCCGAGAGCACCAAGCTTCGTTGTATGACCCGTAGCACCTTTGTGTGTAAGTAGAATGGTTGAGTGGGAGGTTGATGGTGGTGTTATGGTGGGTGGTTGTGGCTGCCGAATTCAAAGAAGGAGGAAGAAGAAGATGGTGTTTGAAGTTATGAATAGACAATGAAAGCTTATAACTCTTGGATTTATAGAAAGAACTTCCAACATACTATTATCCCTTGTGCCTTATGTTCACCATAATACATAACATAATCCAATTTAATAATTCAAAAGTCTAAGAGTGGGGGGACACCCCATAACCGATCTTTGGGGAGGGGGTTTTAGTTTGGTTGGGTTATAATGAAATAGTTACTAGCTTGGTTAAGGTTTAAGTATATAGTTAGGGTATTAGTATGTGTGTAATAATATAACGGGTGTTCGGGGACCCTAACTAGCTCAGAGAAGTAAAAACAATGTGTTTGGTAATATTTTCATGTTCCGGGTAAAGTCCGGTTGTTCGGCTTGACACTGTTCCGTTAAACTGCTTAATTAATCTGTAAAGTGTCCTACATATATATTTTTGTAACGTTTTTAATTTTCAACACTCTGGAAAATATAACGGACTATTTAGTAACTTTTCTGTATACTATTAGTATGTTAATATGCACATGTAAGTATAACACAAATATCAGAAATCAGTTAAGTAATTCCACACAGTCGTCAAGCACATTAATTATCATTAATAAATTGTACAGAATACATGGAATTTGAGGGTTGTCACATTCTCCCCCTGTTAAGAGAATTCCGTCCCGAAATTTAGCGCGTGGTGACTGAGGAAGCTAGTTAAGTTGCGTTGTTATCCTGATTATCCTGGGGTGTCACATCATCACCCCGTTGATTTGGAATTTCGTCCCGAAATTCTGCAGTAGCTTCAGCCTCAGTAGTGGTTGCGTTTTTCTTAAACAGCTGGGGATACTTGAGTTTCATTTGGTCTTCTCGTTCCCAAGTATACTCTGGGCCACGGCGTGCATTCCAACGAACTCGAACGAGAGGTATTCTTGTGCGCTTGAGAATCTTAACATCTCGATCAGTAATCTCTACTGGTTCCTCGACGAATCGCAGCTGGTCGTCGATTGTGAGTTCCTTGAGAGGAACTATGAGGGTCTCAATTGACAGACACTTCTTCAGATTCGACACATGGAAAACATTGTGAACTCCGCTGAGTTCTTCAGGTAGATTCAACCTGTAGGCGACTTTGCCAATTTTCTCGGTGACTTCGAATGGTCCGACATAACGTGGATTGAGTTTTCCTCGTTTGCCAAAGCGGACTACACCTTTCCAAGGTGAGACATTGAGTAGCACTCGATCCCCAACCTGGAGCTCGAGTGGTTTTCTTCCCTTATCAGCATAGCTTTTCTGACGGTCACGAGCTGCCGCCATTCGCTGTCGTATCTGAGCAATTCTCTCGGTGGTATCTACCATAAGTTCTGGGCCAGTGATTTGGCTGTCACCAACTTCTGCCCAACAGAGAGGGGATCGGCATTTGCGTCCGTACAATGCCTCGAATGGAGCGGCCGGAATGCTGGTGTGGTAGCTGTTGTTATACGAAAACTCCACTAACGGGAGGTGCTTTTCCCAGCCATTACCGAATTTGATCACACATGCCCTAAGCATGTCTTCAAGGGTTTAGATGGTGCGTTCAGATTGCCCATCCGTCTGTGGGTGATAAGCGGTGCTCATATCTAAACGTGAGCCAAAGGACTTATGCATAGCTTGCCACAGTTCAGATGTAAAGCGCACGTCACTATCAGAAATGATGGAGGTTGGCACTCCGTGCCTTGATACCGCTTCCTTTAGGTAAATGTCTGCAAGAGTAGAAAACTTGTCGGTTTCCTTGATGGCCAAGAAGTGTGCAGACTTAGTCAATCGATCCACGATCACCCAAATGGTATCATTTCCGCGTTGAGATCTAGGCAGGCCAGTAACGAAATCCATGGAAATTTGCTCCCATTTCCACGTCGGGATCTCTGGTTGTTGGAGTAGGCCTGATGGTTTCTGATATTCAGTCTTGACTCTCGCACAAGTCAAGCACTTACTGACGTAGGTTGCTATGTGGGCTTTCATACCAGGCCACCAGTATGTAGTCTTTAGGTCGTGGTACATCTTATCCGAACCAGGATGTACTGAATAACGAGACTTATGTGCTTCATCCATCACAAGCTCGCGTAGGTCTCCATATAGTGGGACCCAGATGCGCCCTGTTACATAGTAAGCGCTGTCTTCCTTTTGTTCTAGCCGTTGCCTCGATCCTCGTAGGGACTCATCCCTGATGTTTTCTACTTTCAATGCTTCAACCTGAGCATCGCGAATCTAAGCGGGAAGGTTAGACTGGATGGTAAGCTGTAGAGCACGTACACACCTAGGTATGGTATCCTTTCGACTGAGGGCGTCGGCCACAACATTGGCTTTGCCCGGATGATACTTGATTGCGTATTCATAATCGTTCAAGAGCTCAACCCATCGGCGTTGACGCATGTTTAACTCCTTTTGCTTGAAGATATACTCGAGACTCCTGTGATCGGTGTAAATGGTGCACTTGGTACCGTACAGGTAATGTCTCCATATCTTAAGCGCGAAAACAACTGCTCCCAGCTCCAGATCGTGAGTAGTGTAATTTCTTTCGTGAACCTTGAGTTGGCGTGATGCGTAGGCAATGACCTTGTCACGTTGCATCAACACGCAACCAAGTCCTTGGATGGAAGCATCGCAGTAAACCACAAAATCATCTGTGCCCTAAGGCAATGAGAGGATAGGCGCGCTACAAAGTCTATCCTTCAAGTGCTAAAATGCGGACTCCTGTGCATCACCCCAACGATAGGTGACACCCTTCTGAGTCAGTGAAGTGAGAGGTTGCGCAATCTTGGAGAAATCTTTGATAAACCTTCTGTAATATCCTGCCAAACCCAAGAATTGGCGGATCTCTGTTGGTGTACGGGGTGCAGGCCAATTCTTGATCGATTCAACCTTAGATGGATCCACATGAATTCCATCCTTGTTTACCACATGGCCTAGAAAGTGGACTTCGCGAAGCCAGAAGTCACATTTCGAAAACTTGGCATACAACTGCTATTTTTGAAGAAGTTCCAGCATAAGTCGTAGATGCTGCTCTTGTTCCTCCTGACTCTTAGAATAGATCAGGATATCGTCGATGAACACAATAACGAACTTATCCAGGTAAGGCTTGCACACTCGGTTCATGAGATCCATGAAGACCGCGGGTGCATTCGTCAGCCCGAATGGCATAACCAGAAACTCGTAATGGCCGTAACGAGTTCTGAATGCTGTTTTGGAGACGTCCTCATCTCGGACCTTCAGCTGATGGTATCCCGATCTCAAATCAATCTTGGAGTAATAGCTCGACCCTTGCAACTGGTCGAACAAGTCGTCAATACATGGAAGAGGATAACGATTCTTCACAGTCACCTTGTTAAGTTCGCGATAGTCAATACACATTCTGAAAGTACCATCTTTCTTCTTTACGAACAAGACTGGAGCTCCCCAGGGCGAAGAGCTAGGACGTATAAAACCCTTTTCCAAGAGTTCTTGTAATTGTGTGGACAGTTCTTCAAGTTCTGATGGAGCTAGACGATAAGGTGATCGAGCTACGGGCGCTGCTCCAGGAGCTAGCTCGATTTGAAACTCAACTTGGCGATGAGGCGGAAGACCAGGCAATTCCTCAGGAAATACCTCAGGAAAATCGCGCACAATAGGGATGTCTTCAATTCTCTTCTCTTCTGTTGATGTGTCAGTAACGAGCGCTAGAATGGCTGTGTGGCCCTTTCGCAAACACTTCTGGGCCTTAAGGAAAGAGATGATGCCTTCGACAGCACCACTCTTGTCGCCATGAATCATGAGAGGTTCTTCACCAGAACGAGGAATGCGGACGATTTTCTCCTTGCAAACAATCTCCGCTTGATGATGAGATAGCCAATCCATCCCAATAACAACGTCGAAACTACTAAGTGTGATAGGAATAAGATCGACAGAGAAAGTCTGACCAGCTAAGACGAGGTTACAACCTTTAACTACGTGTGTGGTGATGCGTGTGAAGTGTTATATATTTTAGGTGTATATTTTAAGCCCTTTTAACACTTATTTTTAGCCAAGTTTTAAATTTATAAAACACGATATTTTACTAACACTAAACACACATATGGGCAAATGCACCCATCGTGAGCGTAGTATAGTGTTGGCAAGATACCGAGGTCGTCCAAGGACACAAGAGCTTTTAGTACCGGTTTATCCTCAACGTCTAATCAAAATAAAAAGTTTAGAAAAATGTTTTAAACTAAGAAAAATAAAAACTAACTAAAAATGCTGAAAATAAAATAAAAAGAAAAACAGATAGACAAGATGAATCACTTGGTTCCGACTCGTATCTAGTGTAACCTTTGATTATTTCCGCACTTTTGCACTATTTTAAGAGATTATCTAAGTTATTGTAGTAGGCCCCTCTTTTGAAGGTGACGTTACCCTCACCCCAGTAGTTTGAGTCAGCAAGGATACAATCCTAAAAGGGTGGATTATTGGAAGATAATTAATTAAGTTATTAATGCAAATTATGGTAGGCCCCTCTTTTGGAGGTGACGTTACCCTCGACTAAGTAGTCTGATTCAGCAGGGATACAGTCCTAAATAGCCGGGTTATAGTATTAATAGTAGTTAACTTATGAGGGGATCAAAGAGTTTGGACCCCCGCCATCCAATACCGTTAAGTATTGAAGGAGGTCCTACTAAATTTGACCCAGGTCCATTGCAGGACCTCTAAACGCTGAACAATGGCAAGACCTTTACCAAACCGTTCCCTTAACCCCCGACCAGGTAGCCAACATACCTCCATATAGACCGTGGAGATATGAATGGTGAAAATCTTTTATTTTATATAGACAGTAAAATAATGCCAAGACACCACGGACAAACGATAAGGAAATATCACCTTCAACATAAGAAACTAGTTATTAAATTAATTAATACAAAACGAAGTAAAAAGTGCGAAAAGATTAGAAATAAAAAGTGTTGGTGCATACGTCTGTCGACTTCGTCTTGTATCGAGTCGTGTAATAAAATAGATGAAACAAGTCACGAACAAGCCAGTTCAAACGAAGTGAATGTTCAAACGAAGTGGATGTTCAAACGAAGTGGACGTTCAAACGAAGTGGACATTCAAACGAAGTGGCCAGTTCATACGAACTGGACCAGTTCGTATGAACTGGAGGTGCTTGTTCAAACGAAGTGGGATTAGTATAAATAGTAGACTTGTTATTTCATTTGGAATTTTGGCATTTCCGGTAGCGAAGCTCTGCCAAGGTATCTCCAGACCGTGTAAAACTTTCATATCAATTTTTTCTTGTAGGATCGTTTGCACGACCAAACGAGTCGTTCGGAAGAGATCTCGTCCAATACGAGAGGCGGAAACAAACGTATCGGAGTTATTTCAGCTACAAACACACGAGAATCGCTTTAACTATCTCTTGTATTGATTCGATGACGATTACAGACCTGGAGATACTTCGGTAGAGCTTCGCTACCGGAATGACCAAGTTACAAATGAAATAACAAGTCTACTATTTATACTAATCCCACTTCGTTTGAACAAGCACCTCCAGTTCATACGAACTGGTCCAGTTCGTATGAACTGGCCACTTCGTTTGAATGTTCACTTCGTTTGAACATCCACTTCGTTTGAACATTCACTTCGTTTGAACTGGCTTGTTCGTGACTTGTTTCATCTATTTTATTACACGACTCGATACAAGACGAAGTCGACAGACGTATGCACCAACAGACTCCCCCTCGGATGTTGACGAGTCTTCGGTATGCCTTCAGAACATCTTCAGTCTTGATCAGTCTTCAAGCTCTCTCCAAAGTATCTGACAATGTAAGCATCCTTAAAACTTTATCTCTTTCTCCTCTTCAGCATCAACAGACTCCCCTCGAACAATCTTTCCTCGGATGTTGATTGCAATTTGACTTTCACAGAATCAGGATCATGACCTGGCTCTTTACTCAGATTTCAGAATCCAGGCTATCCTGCACATCCTCTACCCAAAAGTAAATTTTTCACAAATTTAACATTTTACAAAATTTATACAACCAAACTCTTCCTCAAATTTATCCAGGATGATTTAACAATGTTAATAACTGATGAACCACATGTAGATAAAAATTCAAAATCTTTTCTCATTTATACACACACTCCCCCTCACCACATGCTCATCATGTTTAGCACTTGGAATTTTGAAAATCAGTTCTCCAATATCAGTTGTCGAAAATCTTTTTGGATTTTTCAAA
Organism: Helianthus tuberosus; assembly: GCA_030545235.1. Lineage (NCBI taxonomy): Eukaryota > Viridiplantae > Streptophyta > Magnoliopsida > Asterales > Asteraceae > Helianthus > Helianthus tuberosus. The sequence continues at coordinate 95,630,852 of CM060410.1, forward strand.
ATTTATGCTAAAACACACTGAAAATCTTTTTGGATTTTTTTAAATGAAATGAAATGCAATAAAGAAATATATACATACAATATTTTTGTGAGTTTGTGTAAGAGGATCATATCAGTTTATGAGACAAATCACTAACACCATTAAGCTTGATTTCATTTTATGCTCTAAACGATTCACATTGATTGACGATATTGTTGTCCACTTAAACTCAATCTAAAAACTTTCGAAATGCTTACCGATATGTTAAGGTATATTAAGATAGCACTAAGTTCTTATGGACCCCACAATCTCAGCATATCCCCTCATCATGCAATACACTGACTCAAGTAATGCCTTTAAACTTTTATCAACTGTAAATTTGTGCGAAAACAAAGCAGAATGTTTAAACATTAACAATCAGGTCGATACTTCCGTATACGCAGAGAAAGTCCAATGTTTAAACAAAATAAGAAAATAAAACAAGTTGAAGTTGTTTAGGCTTTAACCACCAGGTCGATACTCCCGTATACGCAGAGGAGGTCCAAAGCTTAAACGAAACACCAAAGAAAATAAAGCAGAACGTTTAGGCAACAACATCCAGGTCGATACTCACGTATACGCAGAGGATGTCCGATGCTTAAACAAAATAAAGAAATAAGACAAGTTTAAATCTTTGCAAAATAAAATGCACAATCACAGCGACTTTTTAGCAAAGTTGTGAAAGTTCACAAACTTAACCAGTTTTATGTCTTTCGACAATCAGCAATTACTGAGTAGGCACACAATCAAGAAGGACAAAACTAAGTACTATGCTTTTGACCATGTTTCCCACTAGAACTAGGCTTTTTCATTTAAGTTTGTATCGTTATCGCAAATCTACTAGTCTAGCTGAGCCTACCGTCACATCTTTAGTGAGATCGTTTATCACATTCGACATTTACATTTCTTTAGCGTGATGTGACAGTCCAACTGATCTACTATCATTTCCTCTTCTTGACAACAAAACTCAAGTCTAGCTGAGCCTACCGTCACATCTTTAGTGAGATCGTTTATCACATTCGACATTTACATTTCTTTAGCGTGCTGTGACAGTCCAACTGATCTACTATCATTTCCTCTTCTTGACAACAAAACTCATTTTTGTTTTATCATGTTTTTGTCTTTTTCAAATTTTCAAAAATTTTTGGATTTTCTAAAAATTCTTACTCCCCCTAAAATGCAAACACATTTTAGAAAATTTGAAAATAAACTGTACAATAAACTTGACAACTGATATCGAATCGCTTCAACTCGCCATCCACTAGGCATAAACAATCAGAACTCCCCCTTTCACAAAACTATTTTCTCATTATGATTTCAAAACACTTAAGTTTGTTTTAACCAAAATGATTTTTCCGGAAAATAAGTTTTGTCGATTTTACCACTTGTAAGTTAGGGGTTCATTATATCGTTCCTCAATCATTTGTAGAAAATCAAGTACAACTTAGTGTCCCTGATTTACCACTTGTACAAAAAATCCAACTAAGAAAGATAGATGCCGATTCCTGCTCCACGCTTACAAACCTGGGAGCTCCGGTAAGTCAGGTTTTTCAAGCAAAGAAAATGTCCACCCAAGCCTGACCAGCCTTGGGTGTTTTCAATTCAGAAGCAGTTGGAGTGTAAGTTGCTTTCTTTTTAGCATAAAACTCCTTAACCCCTTTAACCTTCCCATCAACCATTTTCCCAAAAATGTTTTTAACATTTCCATTAAAAGCTTTCTCAACATCAAATTCATTCTTATCAGAATAGAATTGATTTGAGATTTCAACTTTTCCGACTTTTGATTTAAAATTCTCAGTCCTCAATGGTGGAAAATGAACATCATCAATTGGAGGTACCGAATTTTCACCATTTTTAACAACTTGTGTCTCTTCTGACTTTGTGGAGTCAGATTCATCGCCAGATTTTACATCCGATTTCTTAACAATCCAAGCTTGGTTATCAAGATTTCCCCGTTTCTTGTAAAATCTTTTGGAACATTCACCAACTTCATATGTAGAGTTTTTAAACACTTTAAATCGTTCAGTTGGTGGTTCCGTTTTATCAACAACTACTTCTTTAAGTTTTTCTGAGACTCCCTGTTTTGTGTTAGTTGCTTTGGGACAGTTCCATGCAATATGACCAACTTCATTGCATCTGTAACAGGTTCTTGTCTCTTTCCTTTGAAAAGCTCCATTCTTCATCTTTTCAGTAAGAAATTCCTTGTTTGACTGTTTCCAGAATGAGCTCTTTGCTTCTTCTTCATGACTAGTTCCTGCAACATATGTCATTTTTGATTTAAAATTTCGAACATATTTTTCATTCTTATAGTTTTCAGGTGGAATAAAACCAAGTCCTTTCTTTTTGTAGCTACGATTGTGGTTTGGTTTCTTTTGAAAACCAGAACCAGAATTGTAACCCTTTTTCTTGTTCAAACGTTGTTGTACTCTTGAGGTGTAAAGTTTAGGTTTTACATTAAGATTTTCATCTTTTATTTCAGAAATATTAATTTCTGTTAGTTTGAAAACCTTTTTTATCAAATCAGTTTTGACAAACTATCAGAAAGAATTTTTACAAAAAGATTTTGAATATTTGTCTACATGTGGTTCATCAGTTATTAACATTGTTAAATCATCCTGGATAAATTTGAGGAAGAGTTTGGTTGTATAAATTTTGTAAAATGTTAAATTTGTGAAAAATTTACTTTTGGGTAGAGGATGTGCAGGATAGCCTGGATTCTGAAATCTGAGTATAGAGCCAGGTCATGATCCTGATTATGTGAAAGTCAAACTGCAATCAACATCCGAGGAAAGATTGTTCGAGGGGAGTCTGTTGATGCTGAAGAGGAGAAAGAGATAAAGTTTTAAGGATGCTTACATTGTCAGATACTTTGGAGAGAGCTTGAAGACTGATCAAGACTGAAGATGTTCTGAAGGCATACCGAAGACTCGTCAACATCCGAGGGGGAGTCTGTTGGTGCATACGTCTGTCGACTTCGTCTTGTATCGAGTCGTGTAATAAAATAGATGAAACAAGTCACGAACAAGCCAGTTCAAATGAAGTGGATAGTTCAAACGAACTGGACATTCAAACGAAGTGGCCAGTTCATACGAACTGAACCAGTTCGTATGAACTGGAGGTGCTTGTTCAAACGAAGTGGGAATAGTATAAATATGTGACTTGTATTTTTCATTTGTAACTTTTAGATTCCGGTAGCGAGGTGCTGCCGAAGTGTCTCCAGACTTGTAAACACGTTATAATCAATACAAGAGACAGTTATTAGTGAATATCAAGCTGAAACAAACTCTGATTCATTGAATTCCGCCTTTGAATCAGTTTAGAGCTTTTCTGAAGACTCGTTCAGATCGATTCTCGATCCTACAAAAAGTATTACACTAGACACTTTGTCTTTACCAAATGATGTAAGAGACTTAGGCAAACATGGCCTTGATTGTCAAGAACTCTTACGATCAATCTTGGATCCCGAGACGACTCACACACTCTACGATGGACAATGGATGATCGTGGTGGATGATGATGTTATGGTGGTGGTGGGTGGTGGGTGAAGTGTGAGAGAGGTGGTGTGCCAAGGGATGGTTTGAGCTTAAGCCAAGCACTCCTATTGTAACACCCTTTTTAATATAATGAGATTACTTAATATATTACATGAGTTTATACTAAAATCCCAATTTCCAAAATGTTTTCGAATTCAAAATACCAAAGGCGAACATGTTAAGTACAAAACGAAGGTTTAAAGTAACTTCTACTAGTCACTACCGACTAGTTTAAAACCTTAGGACATGGTTATCAATTCATTTACATCAAAATCATTGTCTAAAACAAAGTTAAGTTAACACGGAAGCTTCAAAATACGTGTTCGGTTCTTCGACATTGCTTGACCGCCATCCGGAATCCCACCATAGTCACCTAATGTCAAAACCACTAAAACATTAGTTTTGGCATTGACATAATACTTATAAACAAGTTCCAGCATTAATTTAATAAAAGAAAAATAAAAATTCTGATTTTTTATCCTCCCGCGTGTCGCGGGGGTAGTCAGGTATTCCTCCGCGTGGCGCGGAGGAACACGTTTTCCAGCAGGTGCAGGTTTAAATCCCTGCATATCTGCCCAGCTCTGAAATTTGTAAAAATTCTAACTTTAAACTGTCATAACTTTTCAGGGGTGAGTTCAACACAGGATGGGGCATCAGAGACACCGATATTGGGAGATGGAACTCCGGATCTGGACGGAGTTGGTGTGTTGAAGTTGAGGAACTCGGGTGTGCTCCCCGGAGTCGAGAAAGAAGTTGGTATAGCCACGTGAGCTTGGCTACTACCCGGAGTAGAAGCGTTTGGGATCTGATTTACTTCTTCCGGGGATCCTCTTTCAGACATGGTGATTTTAAGTGAATAGAGCTACACTACTAGGTCTTTTTGAGAAGAAATAGCGGCGTAGCCCCACGGTGGGCGCCTACTTGTTGATGCAACAAATACAAGACCAACGGTGGTAGCTGGACTGGCTAGGCAGAATGGTTGAAGGGTTCAACCTTGCCTAACGCAGGTGGTGGGGTCCCCCCACGTTTGCGAGACGTGGAAGGAGGTTTGCTAGTTTATTGTTGTTCTTTGCTATGGATCCTCCTCTGAATCGTACCCAGATTTGGAAGTTGTAGCAAAGGGAATGTGTGTGTTGGATGTGAAAGGGAATGACTTGTGCGAGACAAGCATTCGATGTGAATGACCAGAGATTGGAGAATCAGAGCTGGTCCGGATGTCCTTTCTGAAGTAAATGAAGTGTCATTTTATAAGAGAAGGCATCTCCCGAAGTGGAATGGATTAGACTAGTAACCTCGCTTGCAGTGGAGGGTTTCCCCTTTCGGGGGTTGAAGGCTTTTGACCCCCGGATAATAGTGTGCATTGGCAGACCTGCTTTGCTTTTGCGGCTGTGGGTTGGTGAAGCGATCTTCAGATGTGACCGGCTACTGTTTCTGCATTGCTTTTCCCAACTCACAGCTTTTCAACCGTTGAACCGTTTAACCTTTTGAGCGCTTACATATTTAATCATTTTATTTAGTCTTGAGCTACCCCCGTCATCAGCCCCCCAAGTCAGAGGCTTTTGGGTGATAAGCTTAAAGACTTCTGACTTTTATGTACGTATTTTATTGCTTGAAGGTTTCGAGGGTTCGTTGCTTGAAGGCTTGAAAGGTTGAAGGCAGTTAATGTTTTGAATTTGAATTTCAAATAACTGACAATTGATTTGATTGATGTATGGCAGTTGATAGGGTGGCGGTTTTCGCAGGAGTTACTGTTTTGCCATTATTACCCCTATTGTAGACTTATATTTATTTTATATTTCCAAACTTATCCATTTGTTTCATAATTTATTCCAAGTTCCTGCCATTTTCTCTCCTTCTCTAAGGTTAGTTCCGGTTTCCTTTTCATCTTGCATTCTGCATTTTCCGTTTTCAAAAAATGGGTGCTCGTAAGGACTTAGCAAAATCTTTTTCCCGGTTAACACAAGAGGAGGTAGATTTATTTTGTATGGAATATGGTATTGATAGGAAGTTTGACCCCACTGCCCCTACTTGTGATGTTCCCGTTGATAAACCACCTTCTGGTTCGATTGCCCTTTATTGTAGTCATTTTGAGTTCTCAAACCTTCGATATCCCTTTTCGTTTTTTGTTTTGAACTTGTTGGAGTATTATCGGGTTTCTTTTGGGCAAGTCCATCCAAAGGGGATGGCTAGGGTTTTGCATTTTGAGGTTTTATGTCGTGCTCTTGGGTATGATCCTTCCCTTTTACTCTTTCGCCGGTTTTTTCGTTTGGCTAAGAATGGCGATTGGTTTACTTTTGAAACAACCAAAGTTGATACCTGCCTTATTTCGTCGATGGTTACTACGCTTGGGGCTTGGAAAGACCGCTTTTTCTGGGTTTCCGATACTATTCTCCCATTTAAAATGGTGTGGAGGAATCCGGATGCTGTTCTCAATGATCCGGAACCTTCCGAGTCTGAATTGAATGCTGTTTTTCTCAATGCCATCCGGGGGTGCCCTTCGAGGGTTCGTCCCTTTCCTGAACACTTACTTGTTCTATTAGGGGTAAGTAAAATTTGGGGGAATGTTGATCGGGATCCGGTTCTTATGAGGAGTGGCATGGGTATGCATTTTCCTTTTTTGTCCTTTTTATGTTTTTCTTAATCTATGACTTATGTGTTGTTGTTTTTTGCAGTCATGTCTGCTTTGGATTTTATTAAGAGCGACGATACTTCTGATGTTGTTTTTGAGGATGCTCCGTCTGTTCCTGGTGAGAATGTTGTGGTTAGGACTGCTGATCAAAGGTTTGAGGGCTCAGGCTATGTTAGTGCTGCTACTGCCAAGGGTTTTTCTAAGTCTAATGCTCCTAAATCTTCAACCCGTCGATCTTCTCGTCGGTTGTTGAAAGCCGGTCCTCAATCCACTTCTACTGAACTAGTGGACTTGAGTGACGATATTGAAGTTTCGGAAGATCAAGTTGTTGAAGCAGGTGCTGAGAAGGCTAAGGAATTGGTTGTTCATGGCAAAAAGGTTTCAAGCAAGAAGGTTGTTGCCACTCCTGTTCAGGAATCTTCGAGCAGGGACGTTGAAGGGTTGGACCCGGAAGGGATTTATGTGCCTACTTGGTCGGTGAAGAATGATGACAGTTTCAAAGATGCTGCTGTTTGTGAGGATGCTCTAAGTCACATTGCTCCTCCCTCAGTGCACGAGACTATTGTTGGGATGGATGATGACCTGATGCTGTCTCGTATGATTTTGAGTACTTGCAACCTTGCTGCCATGCTTCCTCAAGGCATCGCCCGTTTTCGTCAGAGAATGCGGGAATATGAAGAATTCTCCAAGAAGAAGGATAAAATGAAATCCTCCATGGCTGGGATGAAAAGGAGATAGCTGGTTTTGCCGAGAAGGAAGCAGCATGGGAGAAGAAGGTTAGTGATCTGAAAAAGACGCATGAGATTGAGATGGGTGATTTGAAAAAGAGCTTCGAGGCTGATAGGTTGAAACTTAGGGCTGACCGGGAAGCTTTGTTTGTTCAGCAACAGGCTTTTGGTAAGGAGAAAGAAGGGTTGAAGGCTTTAGTTGCTCAGGCTACTGGGGATAACCAATGGCTCATTGAGCAGGGTTTCCATCAAGTGGTTACCTATCTGCTGCACTCCAAAGAGTTTAATTCTGCCCTCGGCGATGTTTATACTAAGCTGCTCAATTTAGGAAAACACCAAGGTCTTATTGCAGGTTATAAGCTTCATGAGTCCGGTCATCCTTTGGAGAAGTCACCTCTGTTTCGGCCCGAGGCGTCTGATGTTTTTAAAGGCTCCGTTGAACAAATGGAGAAGCTGACTTATCCTTACATCCATCAAGTTTCTGGTTGCTTTGGTAAGCCTCTTGTTGTGTTGCAGGGTTTGAAGCCAGAGGGCTTAAATGAGAAGGTCTGTGCTGAAATCCTAGGATCTCTTTCAAGGAAGAGGTCTTATTCAGGTGATAGTGACGATACCCTTTCAGGTCAACCGGATGTTCCTAAGGATGCAAGCTTGGAGGCTTCAGCGGTTGGTGGTGATGGAGGTGTGAAGACTAAAAAGTTGAAGAAAACAAAGAAGGCCAAGGGCGAAGGTTCTAGAGTTTCCAAATCTGTTGATGCTTGATTCGTAGCTTTCTTAGCAAACAATTTATGTTTTGTAATGTTAACTTGAACAATATTAGGTTTAGTAGGAACCCTTGAGGTTCCTGTTGGTTGTGTTTTAAGGCCTTTGTGGCCACTGGAACAGTAGTTTAAGCTTGCAAGTTACTGGGACTTGCTTCTAACTTATCTTTGAAAGTCTTTTGGGCTTTCTTTTATATGATGTTATGTTTTAACTATTTTTCTTTTATTATGGTTTTATGCTTGTGCCTCTTTGGTCAAGGCAGTCCTTTTGGCTGTCTGTCAATAGATTGAAGCCTTTAAGGTTTCGGGGTATTGCCCGGGTGGCTTGAAGCCTTGAAGGCTTTTTGGTTTTGCGTCCTGGCTTGGTTTGTACCTTTGTGATTTTGTCCAATTGACTTTGTTCTTTTTGGATTTGCTTTGTTCTTTTTGTAACTTTGTCTTTGTCGGGTTTGTGCTGCCCTTATGTTTTTTATACCTAAAAGGGTTCAGTGCTGCAGTCACTTAGCCTTGGCATTTTTAACAAGAAGAGATGGCACCTATCCTTTTAATCATTTCTTTTGGTTTTTTAGCCTTTTTGTAGACTATATTTCTAAGACTTAGGGAACATTTGGTGTAGGCTGCTTATACCCGTCTATGAGACAATTTTATTTTTTCTTAACAAGTCTCATGGAGTTGTATTGATTTAGGAACTCACCCCTTATATAGGCTCATTCAACCCTTGAACCTATTGAGCGATGTGGCCTGGGAGCTCATCCCCTTACATGGCCCTTGCCATGGAGTTTTTTTGCTAGGTTCTCAACCTGATTTTGGGATAGAAAGACAAGTTTGATAAAAACAACTTCATCCATTAAAGCAATACTTGCTTTTTACAAAAGGTATTCATAATCCTGCTTGAAATACATTTTGATACAAACCAAACTTTCCGTTTAAACATGGAACCTTTTCAGTGTTTTGCCGTTCCAATGCCTTGGAAGCCTTTTGCCTTCTGAATCAACCAGCTTGTAGGATCCACCTTTGTGTGCTTCAAGGATGGTGTATGGGCCCTCCCATTTTGGGCCGAGCTTTCCTTGATTTTCTTTCTTGATAGCTTCGTTGTTTCTGAGGACTAGATCCCCTGGCTTGAAACGTTCGTTTTTTGACTTTTTTGTTGTAGTAAGCTTCCATCTGTTGCTTGTATTTGGCTTCTTGAATTGCGGCTTGATCTCTTGATGTGACAACTCGAAATTTAGAACCTTTCGTTGTACGTTTGAACACTAAGTGACTAACTAATTTGATGATTTAATGAATGATAAGTGAACCCTTATATGATTATGTGTTATGTTACATGTATGCTTGTGTGTATGTATTCGAGTATGTATATGAACCGAGACAACACGAACCCGACTCGAGACCATGTGGTCTCGAGTGAACAATAACTTATGGGCCGGTTGGGCCACACATACACACTTAGCCTAATTCGAAAGCCCATTAGGGTGCACAAGTGAAACAAGTATATAATCCTCATGATACCCACACTTGTCATTTTTGGACAACACTCATACTCTCCTCTACACACACACTCTTCATCCTCTCACTAAAACCCTAAGCCACAACATTGTCTCTCCTTCATTCTCGGATCCAATCGACAACCGTAAGAAGCTCTCGGATCGTCTCTCACACACACCGGTTGGAAGCTTCACTCACACCTTTGAACCCACACTTGAACCGGTTAGTGATCTCTTGGTAAATACATGTCTATACATGATTAAAGTTGTTAATGTGTGGTATTCGGTTTGATAATGATGTGTGATGTAAGTTATGTGATGATATGTCTACTTGTTAAGTGTTATACATGAGGAATACACCCTTCTTGAGTAATCGGTTCATAAATATTCTATGTTATGTGTTTACATTCGGTTGATGATGACTTATTGATTATGTTGGGATGAATAATGTATGCTTGAATATGAGTAAATGTTATCGGTTCCATATAGGCTTAAATCCGAGTGGCTTGATTATGTTAGAAGGTTTATTACTCATGAAATCGGATGTGTATATGTGGGTTAGATGAATATGTTCAAGAGTTTGATTGTTGTTCATGATTTTTGTTAGACTTAGGTTCATATGAAAGATGATGAACTACTTGAATATTTGAAGAACATGATGAACATGATATGAACATGATTGGATATTTGAAATTGCCATGTTTGATCTATTTTGGTTATGTGTTAGACAACTAAACATGTTAGTGTAGTGTTATTGGATAGTACACAAAATCACAACAGTGAAATCTGATTGGCCAAGTACAATATGGAATTCAGCAAATGTTCCCAGCCGAAACCTCTGATTACGACTCGAAACCAGCGCATGATGAGTCGAAATCCCCGGTTGCGACATCGGTTGCGAGTCGCAAACACCTGGCTGCGACTCGAAACCACACATGATCAGCACACCAACCTTGTGACTCGAAACCACAGTTGCGAGTCCAGTTGCGACTCGTAACCAAAACAACACGAACCGAGACCGAGATTGCGACTCAGGTTGCGAGTCGCAAACGCCTAGTTGCGACTCGAGACTATACACAGATACACGCTGTTTGGGCTTACACCTCATTTCGGACTTAATTGTTTGGGCCGGACTCTTGGGCCTAATGCACATACCTTATATGTTACTGTTGAACGTGTACGTTGAACTGCCTTAGATGATACTTGAATGCAATGTGCTAGAAACATCCGTGTGCTACTTGGTTGCGAACCTGACTTGTATGATACAACTATGATAGGACGTGAGTAGCCACAACGTTGCTTGTTTGACTTTTCTGTGTTTCTACCAAGCAAACCAAGGTGAGTTCACACCCTCTACAAAGCATGGGATTCCCAGGGGTCGGGAATTGGGGTTAAGGAACTTGGGTTCCTCGTCCTCCTTGGGTAGGACAGCAAAGGTTCAGGAATGTAATTCCTCGTCCTCACGGACAGATAACTCGTACTAGACCAAAACTCTATCACGAAGTCCCTCATTTTTATATCGACTTAATCGCCGGGCCAATGGCGAGCGGGTCATTAGTTAGATAGCGCTATTTAGGTCTGACAAACCTCACACCGTGCCGCAGAGGACGGGCGTGAACTAATGGATCTGGGGCACGTCAATGATGATAGACGTTGACAGTTTCAGGGCACTTAAACATGACTACAGTCAGCAGTCGATATGGTAACGAGTCTAGTGTATACATGGGGTAGCCCCCACGGCCGAAATGCCAGATAACTAACACGGGGTAGCCCCCACGGCTGGATAGCCAGAGTAACCGGGAATAAACAAGTCACGTTTTTAACTATGGGGTAACCCCCACGGCAGGATGTCAGATAAAGGAAACTGTTTTCAAAACAACTTAAAACGAACACCCAACCGTGAACTCACTCAACTTGTTGTTGACTCGTTACTACATGCTTTGCAGGTCCTTAGGTTCTTAGCTGGAGCTTGCATGGAGGAGGATCGTTGTGGGACATGGACGACTGTGTGCCATGTTAAACTTTGAAACAATGAAACTTATGTTTGATTTAAGACTTATGCTTCCGCTTGCAACTTAACTATGTTGTGTTTGAACACCAATTGTATTGGGTGGATTTTTATAACTACTTATATGCTTGTTCAATATGATTGGTGGCTGGATCCTGGTCAGTCACGCCTCCAAGCGGTAGTACTCCGCAGGTGGATTTTGGGGGTGTGACAGATTGGTATCAGAGCCATTGGTTATAGAGAACTTGGTTTTAATAAAGGGGGAAACGTTTTTTTTTGTTAAAACCAGACTATAACCTGTACAGTGCTCAACGGTCCACAACGATGCTTCACTCCACATGCAAGGCTCGATGTTCTAGGTGATATGATCTGTGTATATATTGCCTACTTGTTAGTTACATAGTACATTGCTCATGGTATGCTTGGTTAGTATAACTACTGTTGCTTGAACACGTGCGTGCTTGCTCTATCCTATCATCGTACTTTCGCGAACCCCTCTCACTCACGTTCTTCTTGATATGAAGATCATGTCTGGACGCGTTAACCTAACACAAGCCCAGTTGACGGCTCTGATCAACGAACGAGTTGCCGCAGCACTTGCAGCTGCACACGCATGAGGTATATCCTGCAGTCCGAACTCATTCTAGGATCTTTAGGATCCTACTCTCGTGAACCAACCTTTGTGTTAAACTCTGCCTTTTCTTTCACCTACGATAGGTCAGCACGTTCAGCCACCCGTGTGCACTTTTAAGACTTTCATGGACTGCCGACCAACTACTTTTAGCGGCACTGAAGGAGCAGTAGGTCTCCTGCACTGGTTTGAGAAACTAGAATCGGTTTTCGAAATGTGTGAATGCCCTGAGGCGCGCAGGGTGAAGTATGCTACTGGTACTCTCGAGGGTTTAGCCCTCACATGGTGGAACGCTCAAGTTCAGATGCTGGGGTTGGTTGCTGCCAACGCCACCCCATGGGAAACTTTTAAGGAAATGATCAGGGAGGAATACTGCAGTCGTGATGAGATTCACAAACTAGAGGTGGAGTTCTTCAACCTCAAGATGACGGGGTCCGAAATTGAAGCTTATGTGAAAAGGTCGAACGAACTGGCAATTCTGTGCCCTACTATGGTGGATCCTCCCATCAAACGCATCGAACTATTTCTTCAGGGCTTAGTGCCAGAAATCCAAAGTCATGTGACTTCAGCGAACCTTGCTACCTACCAGCAAACTGTACAGTTGGCTCACCGTCTCACGGATCAGGCGGTGGAGCAGAACAAGTTACCAAAACGCATAGGTGCTGCAACTACTTCTGGTACCTCAAGTGACAACAAACGGAAATGGGATGGAACTTCAAGTAAGGGTTCGACTTCTGTTCAGTCCCAGTCTCAGCAGAGAAAGACCGAGGACTACAAGAGCCCTAATCAGCAATCGTCTGGTGGTGGATACAAAGGGAATCACCCCAAATGCAATCGCTGCAGCCTGCACCACAGCGGGCCATGCACCAGGGGCAACTGTCATCGGTGCAACAAGCCTGGTCACGCTGCAAAGGATTGCAGGAGCTTATACCCCGCCAATCAGAATCGTCAGCAAGCTCAACAGAACCAGCGCCAACAGCAGCAGCAAGGAGATAACAAAGGGTGCTTTCAGTGTGGAGCTGAAGGCCACTTCAAGAGAGATTGTCCCCAACTGAACAGGAACCAGAACAACAACAACAACAACAATAACAACAATCAGGGGAATGGTAACAATGGGAACAACAACAACAATGGCGCCAGGGGGCGGATGTTTGTGATCGGCCAAGGTGAAGCAAGGAATGACCCCAATGTTGTGGTGGGTAAGTTCCTTCTCGACGACTTTTATGTTTCAGTTTTATTTGATTCGGGTGCCGATACTAGCTACATGTCACTAGAAGTTAGTCGAATGCTTAAGCGTATTCCAACACCATTGAACAACAAGCACACCGTAGAGCTAGCAAATGGTAAGAGTTTAGAAGCCACACACGTAGTCAAGGGTTGTAAACTCATTCTCGCTGACCAGACCTTCTCTATCGACCTCATTCCTATTGTCTTGGGTAGTTTCGACGTTGTCATTGGAATGGATTGGTTATCCCAACACCGAGCAGAGATTCTTTGCAACGAGAAGGTTGTCCGTATTCCAGGTCCCGATGGTGAACCTCTCATGATTCATGGCGACAAGAGGAGTGCTGTTGAGAACGTCATTTCTCTCCTTAAGGCCCAAAAGTACTTGCGAAAGGGCCACACTGCCATTTTGGCTCTCATTACTGACACCACGGAGAAAGAGAAGAAGATAGAAGATTTTCCAGTTGTACGCGATTACCCAGAGGTATTTCCTGAGGAATTACCTGGTCTTCCGCCTCATCGCTAAGTCGAGTTTCAGATCGAACTAGCTCCTGGAGCTGCGCCCATAGCTCGTGCACCTTATCGTTTAGCCCCATCAGAGTTGAAAGAACTCTCCACGCAACTACAAGAGCTCCTGGATAAGGGTTTTATTCGTCCAAGCTCATCGCCCTGGGGAGCTCCAGTGCTATTTATGAAGAAGAAGGACGGTACCTTCAGAATGTGCATCGACTACCGAGAACTCAACAAGGTGACGGTGAAGAATCGTTATCCTCTACCGCGTATCGACGACTTGTTCGACCAGCTGCAAGGGTCGAGCTACTATTCGAAGATCGATTTGAGATCGGGTTATCACCAGCTGAGAGTCCGGGAAGAGGACGTCTCCAAAACAGCTTTCAGAACTCGATACGGGCACTATGAGTTTTTGGTCATGCCTTTTGGGATGACAAACGCACCTGCGGTTTTCATGGACTTGATGAACCGAGTGTGCAAGCCTTACCTGGACAAGTTCGTTATAGTCTTCATCGACGACATCCTGATCTACTCTAAGAGTCGGGAGGAACACGAGCAGCATCTGCGACTTATTCTGGAACTCCTTCGAACAGAACAGCTTTACGCAAAGTTCTCGAAATGCGACTTCTGGCTTCGAGAAGTCCATTTCCTAGGCCACGTGGTAAACAAGGATGGGATTCACGTTGATCCATCCAAGATAGACTCGATTAAGAACTGGCCTGCACCTCGTACACCAAAGGAAATTCGCCAATTCTTGGGTTTGGCGGGATACTACCGGAGATTCATAAAGGATTTTTCTAAGATTGCACAGCCCCTCACCTCGCTAACGCAGAAGGGCGTTGTTTATCGCTGGGGAAACGCACAGGAGTTGGCATTTCAGCACTTAAAGGATAGACTTTGCAGCGCACCTATCCTTTCCTTGCCGGAAGGCACAGACGACTTTGTGGTTTACTGCGACGCATCAATTCAGGGTCTTGGTTGCGTGTTGATGCAACGAGATAAAGTTATAGCCTACGCCTCACGCCAACTCAAGGTTCATGAAAAGAACTACACTACGCACGATTTAGAGCTGGGAGCTGTTGTCTTTGCACTTAAGTTATGGCGGCATTACCTGTATGGTACCCAGTGCGCGATCTACACCGACCACAGGAGCCTCGAGCACATCTTCAAGCAGAAGGAACTGAATATGCGACAACGACGATGGGTCGAACTACTGAATGACTACGAGTGCTCAATCAGATACCACCCGGGCAAAGCCAATGTTGTGGCTGACGCCCTTAGTCGAAAGGACACTGCGCCTAAGCGCGTGCGAGCTTTACAACTCACGATCCATTCTAGTCTGCCTTCCCAGATACGAGCTGCTCAGATAGAAGCACTGAAACCAGAAAACGTCAGGGCTGAAGCCCTACGCGGATCAAGGCAACGATTGGAACAGAAGGAAGACGGTGCTTACTACGTAACGGGACGCGTTTGGGTCCCACTTTATGGCAACCTACGAGAGCTTGTGATGGATGAAGCACACAAGTCTCGCTACTCAGTACATCCTGGATCAGATAAGATGTATCATGATATCAAAACTACGTATTGGTGGCCTAGCATGAAGGCCCACATAGCAACCTACGTCAGCAAGTGTTTGACTTGTGCGAGAGTCAAGTCGGAATACCAGAAACCATCAGGCCTACTCCAACAACCCGAGATACCTCAATGGAAATGGGAGCAAATTTCCATGGATTTTGTTACTGGCCTACCTAGATCCCAGCGCGGAAACGATACTATTTGGGTGATCGTGGATCGACTCACAAAATCTGCACACTTCTTGGCTATCAAGGAGACGGATAAGTTCTCCACTCTTGCAGAAATATACATCAAGGAAATTGTTTCGAGGCACGGGGTGCCCACCTCCATTATCTCGGATCGAGATGCACGTTTTACTTCAGAGCTGTGGCAAGCAATGCACAAATCCTTCGGCTCACGGTTAGACATGAGCACAGCGTACCATCCTCAGACGGACGGGCAGTCCGAGCGCACTATTCAAACCTTAGAAGACATGCTTCGTGCATGTGTAATCGACTTTGGCAACCGCTGGGAAAAGCATCTGCCACTTGTGGAATTCTCGTACAATAACAGCTACCACACCAGCATTAAAGCTGCTCCATTTGAGGCATTGTACGGACGTAAATGCCGGTCACCTCTTTGCTGGGCAGAGGTGGGAGATAGTCAGATCACTGGTCCAGAATATGTGGTAGATACAACCGAGCAGATCGCTCAGATACGAAAACGCATGATAGCCGCTCGCGAACGTCAGAAAGTTTACGCCGACATGGGCAGGAAACCGCTTGAGCTCCAGGTTGGGGAGCGGGTACTACTCAAAGTTTCACCCTGGAAGGGTGTGGTTCGTTTTGGCAAACGCGGTAAACTTAACCCACGATACGTTGGACCTTTCGAGGTCATTGAGAAAATAGGCAGGGTGGCCTACAGACTAAACTTACCAGCAGAACTCGGTGCAGTTCACAACGTTTTTCACGTGTCAAATCTGAAGAAGTGTCCGTCAGATGAGACCCACGTAGTTCCTTTGAAGGAACTCACTATCGACGAGCAGTTACGATTCGTCGAGGAACCAGTTGAAATCACGGACCGGGATGTTAAGGTCCTCAAGAGCACCAGAATACCTCTCGTTCGAGTTCGTTGGAACTCACGTCGCGGCCCAGAGTTCACCTGGGAGCGCGAAGATCAGATGAAACAAAAGTATCCCCAACTGTTCGCAAACAGTACACCCACTACTGAGGCCGAAGCTACGGAATTTCGGGACGAAATTCCAGATCAACGGGGGGTGGATGTGACACCCCAGGAAAACCGGGAAAACCATACAACTTAACTAGCTTCCTCAGTGAGTGCTTACCAAATTTCGGGACGAAATTTCTTTCAACTTGGGGATGATGTGACAACTCGAAATTTAGAACCTTTCGTTGTACGTTTGAACACTAAGTGACTAACTAATTTGATGATTTAATGAATGATAAGTGAACCCTTATATGATTATGTGTTATGTTACATGTATGCTTGTGTGTATGTATTCGAGTATGTATATGAACCGAGACAACACGAACCCGACTCGAGACCATGTGGTCTCGAGTGAACAATAACTTATGGGCCGGTTGGGCCACACATACACACTTAGCCTAATTCGAAAGCCCATTAGGGTGCACAAGTGAAACAAGTATATAATCCTCATGATACCCACACTTGTCATTTTTGGACAACACTCATACTCTCCTCTACACACACACTCTTCATCCTCTCACTAAAACCCTAAGCCACAACATTGTCTCTCCTTCATTCTCGGATCCAATCGACAACCGTAAGAAGCTCTCGGATCGTCTCTCACACACACCGGTTGGAAGCTTCACTCACACCTTTGAACCCACACTTGAACCGGTTAGTGATCTCTTGGTAAATACATGTCTATACATGATTAAAGTTGTTAATGTGTGGTATTCGGTTTGATAATGATGTGTGATGTAAGTTATGTGATGATATGTCTACTTGTTAAGTGTTATACATGAGGAATACACCCTTCTTGAGTAATCGGTTCATAAATATTCTATGTTATGTGTTTACATTCGGTTGATGATGACTTATTGATTATGTTGGGATGAATAATGTATGCTTGAATATGAGTAAATGTTATCGGTTCCATATAGGCTTAAATCCGAGTGGCTTGATTATGTTAGAAGGTTTATTACTCATGAAATCGGATGTGTATATGTGGGTTAGATGAATATGTTCAAGAGTTTGATTGTTGTTCATGATTTTTGTTAGACTTAGGTTCATATGAAAGATGATGAACTACTTGAATATTTGAAGAACATGATGAACATGATATGAACATGATTGGATATTTGAAATTGCCATGTTTGATCTATTTTGGTTATGTGTTAGACAACTAAACATGTTAGTGTAGTGTTATTGGATAGTACACAAAATCACAACAGTGAAATCTGATTGGCCAAGTACAATATGGAATTCAGCAAATGTTCCCAGCCGAAACCTCTGATTACGACTCGAAACCAGCGCATGATGAGTCGAAATCCCCGGTTGCGACATCGGTTGCGAGTCGCAAACACCTGGCTGCGACTCGAAACCACACATGATCAGCACACCAACCTTGTGACTCGAAACCACAGTTGCGAGTCCAGTTGCGACTCGTAACCAAAACAACACGAACCGAGACCGAGATTGCGACTCAGGTTGCGAGTCGCAAACGCCTAGTTGCGACTCGAGACTATACACAGATACACGTTGTTTGGGCTTACACCTCATTTCGGACTTAATTGTTTGGGCCGGACTCTTGGGCCTAATGCACAGACCTTATATGTTACTGTTGAACGTGTACGTTGAACTGCCTTAGATGATACTTGAATGCAATGTGCTAGAAACATCCGTGTGCTACTTGGTTGCGAACCTGACTTGTATGATACAACTATGATAGGACGTGAGTAGCCACAACGTTGCTTGTTTGACTTTTCTGTGTTTCTACCGAGCAAACCAAGGTGAGTTCACACCCTCTACAAAGCATGGGATTCCCAGGGGTCGGGAATTGGGGTTAAGGAACTTGGGTTCCTCGTCCTCCTTGGGTAGGACAGCAAAGGTTCAGGAATGTAATTCCTCGTCCTCACGGACAGATAACTCGTACTAGACCAAAACTCTATCACGAAGTCCCTCATTTTTATATCGACTTAATCGCCGGGCCAATGGCGAGCGGGTCATTAGTTAGATAGCGCTATTTAGGTCTGACAAACCTCACACCGTGCCGCAGAGGACGGGCGTGAACTAATGGATCTGGGGCACGTCAATGATGATAGACGTTGACAGTTTCAGGGCACTTAAACATGACTACAGTCAGCAGTCGATATGGTAACGAGTCTAGTGTATACATGGGGTAGCCCCCACGGCCGAAATGCCAGATAACTAACACGGGGTAGCCCCCACGGCTGGATAGCCAGAGTAACCGGGAATAAACAAGTCACGTTTTTAACTATGGGGTAACCCCCACGGCAGGATGCCAGATAAAGGAAACTGTTTTCAAAACAACTTAAAACGAACACCCAACCGTGAACTCACTCAACTTGTTGTTGACTCGTTACTACATGCTTTGCAGGTCCTTAGGTTCTTAGCTGGAGCTTGCATGGAGGAGGATCGTTGTGGGACATGGACGACTGTGTGCCATGTTAAACTTTGAAACAATGAAACTTATGTTTGATTTAAGACTTATGCTTCCGCTTGCAACTTAACTATGTTGTGTTTGAACACCAATTGTATTGGGTGGATTTTTATAACTACTTATATGCTTGTTCAATATGATTGGTGGCTGGATCCTGGTCAGTCACGCCTCCAAGCGGTAGTACTCCGCAGGTGGATTTTGGGGGTGTGACACTTGCTTCCTCTAGGAGTTGTAAATTCAACATGGTCTCTTTTTGGTTTGTTTCGGGATCCATGTTGACAATTCTTTGGGTTACAACTCCTATTTCGGCAGGGATCACAGCTTCAGATCCAAATACCAAGCTGTAAGGTGTTTTCTTATGGCTTGTTTTTTCTGTTGTTCTAATTGCCCATAGGACACTAGGCAATTCTTTAAGCCAGTTGCTTTCGTACCTTCCCAATCTTGTCTTTATGCCTTCCACTATGCTTCTATTTGTTCTCTCAACCTGCCCGTTTGATTGCGGATAAGCCACTGAGCTGAAAACCTGATCGATTTTGTATTCTTTGCACCAGACGCTGAAAGGCTTCTCAGAAAATTGCCTTCCGTTATCAGTGACAAGTACTCCTGGCAATCCATAACGGCAAATGATGTTTTCCCAGACAAAGTCAATGAGTTGCTTTCCTGTGATCTTGGCAAGTGGCTTGACCTCGGGCCACTTGGTGAAATAGTCTACCGCCACCAATAGGAATTTCACTCCCCCTTTGCTTGGGGGAAATGGACCAACAATGTCCATTCCCCACTTATGGAATGGCCAAGCGGAGGTTATTGGGACTAAATCATGCTTGGGACTTTTTGGGATTGGTGCATGGATCTGGCAGGCATCACATTTCTTCAATTCTTCAGCTGTGTCGCGATGCATTGAAGGCCAGAAATATCTGAGGTTCATGAGCTTTGCAACTACCGACCTAGCTCCAAAGTGAGCTCCGCACACTCCTTCATGAATTTCCTTGATCAAATACTTACTTTGCTCGAGACCGACACATCTTAGCAAGGGAGCAAGGTAACCCTTTTTGTAAAGGGTTTCTCCTTACAGTATGTATTGCTTTGCCTTGATTTCAACCCTTTTAGCTTCCACTTGATCATTGGGTAATTCACCATTTTTGAGGAACTTTCTAATGGGAGTCATCCAGTTTGGTTCTTCTTCGGTAACCACATCTTGAACCTCCAATTCATTAATGGATGGGGCCTTCAACACTTCCACCAGTACCTTCTTGGTGAGGTGGGCAAAGGTGAGAGATGCAAGCTTACTTAGGGCATCGACCTTTTTGTTTTGAGATCTGGGGATCTGTTTGATGTTGCATGCTTGGAAGGTACTCATCAGTTCCTTGGATTTTTCTCTGTATTTTTTCATGTTGGGCTCTTTAGCTATGTAGCTGTCATTCACTTGGCTTGAGACCAGCAACGAATCCGTGAACACTTCAAGCTTTTCAACCTTCATTTCTTTGGCCAGCCTTAAGCCAGCTATTAGTGCTTCGTATTCAGCCTCGTTATTGGTGGTCTGAAAATCAAAACGAAGAGCATATGTGAATTCCAAACCTTTTGGGTTGATCAAAATTAATCCAGCCCCTGACCCTTCAACGCTTGAAGCCCCGTCGGTAAAAAGCTTCCAGGCTTCAGGGTTGGGAGGTTCAGTGGTGGCAGTGTTTACTTCAGTGACTGTTTGGTTTGGGACTTCCACAATGAAATCGGCCAAGACTTGAGCCTTGATAGCTTTCCTTGGGACATAGGTGATGTTGTGTTCACCTAGTTCTATGGCCCATTTGGCCAATCGCCCCGAGTTTTCGGGTTTTTCAAGCACACTCTTAATAGGTTGGTCGGTGACCACTTGTATGGGGTGTGCTTGGAAATACCTTCGAAGCCTTCTAGCTGTTTGAACTAAGGCTAAGGCAAGTTTTTCAAGGGGGGGGTATTTTGTTTAAGCTAATTTTAAGGTTTTGCTGAAAAAATAAATGGGTACCTGGGCCTTGTCTCGCTCAATGGTGAGGACTGCACTGATGGCCTCGTCCGTGATGGAGAGGTACATCGATATTAACTCCCCGGTTTTTGGTGCCGCAATGTCTGGTAGGGAAGCTAGATGTTGCTTCATCTGGTTGAAAGCTTCTTCAGCTTCTTCAGTCCATTTGAAATCCTTTTTATCTGAGCAGTTCTTGAGCGTTTTGTAGAATGGCAGAGATCTTTCGGCTAACTTTGAGGTAAAACGCTTCAAGGCTGCAAGCTTCCCATTCAAGCTTTCAACTTCCTTCTTGGTCTTTGGTGGCTGGTTTCAAGGACGGCTTTTACTTTGTTAGGGTTGGCTTTGATGCTTTGTTTTCCAACAATGTGGCCCAAGAATTTTCCTTCTTCAAATCCAAATGAACACTTTTCCGGATTAAGCTTCATATTAACCTTTCTGAGGTTCTTGAAAGTTTCTTGAATATCATCGAGCATTTGGTATTCCGTCTTGCTTTTAATAACCAAGTCATCGACATATGCCTCCATGTTCTTGCCGATTTGGCTTTCGAAGGCTTTGTCAATGAGCCGTTGATAGGTTGCTCCTGCATTTTTGAGACCGAAAGGCATCTTTTGATAGCAAAAGATTCCTTTGTCCGTGTGAAAGGCTGTCTTTTCCTCATCCTCTTTTTTCATGAGGATTTGGTGATAGCCTTTGTATGCATCCAGAAAGCATTTGAACGAGTAGCCTGTGAGGGAGTCAACTTTGAGATCGATTTCTGGTAGTGGATAGCAATCCTTAGGACAAGCTTTGTTAAGATCCTTAAAGTCTATGCACATCCTCCAAGAGTTGTCTGATTTCTTGACCATGACCGGGTTTGCAACCCATGACTGGTATTTGACTTCTCGGAGAATACCGGCTGACACAAGCTTTTCGACCTCTTGGCAGGCTGCCAGACTTCTCTCTGGGGCCAGGCTTCTTTTTTTCTGGACCACAGGCTTGACCTCTGGTGGTATTCTCAACTCATGCTCGGCAATTTCCCGGGGGATCCCGGTCATATCTTCAGGACACCAAGCGAATACATCGCTGTAGTGTGTTAGCAATTTTTCAAGGTATGAAAGGGTCTCTTGAGAAAGGTCAGGGTTGACCCTTATCCTTTGTTCAGGGTATTTGGGGTTTATGACCAGCCTTTTCCTGTCTTCTTCATTGTTTGATCTCTTACCTTCAACCATGTAGGCTTCCTGAGAGGGTTGAAGGGTTGCTATGCCCCTTTCGATGGGAAATTTGACTGTGCCATGGCCAACAGACACCGCCATGTAAAATGCACATTGTCCTGGTCTTCCGATGATCACATCATAGCTTGAGGGGATGTTGATAACCACAAAGGTGAGTGGTTGGGTTCTTTCTTTTAAACCTTCACTGAAACGAACATTAAGTGTCAGTTGCCCTAAAGGCTTGAGGGGTATGTCAGCGATACCTTTTATGGAGGTCCCAGAGGGTTGAAGCCTTGAACGTTCTTCATTGCTCAATTGGTTGAAGAATTTTTCGAACATGATTTCAGTGGTTGCCCCCGTGTCTATGTATGCCTTGCATGTTTGCAACGTTCCCACGGTAGCTTCTACCACGAGAGTGCTGGGGAGAGGGTCATTCTCCGTAGGGGGGAAACAGACACACTGAAGCTCCCAAGCTTCCAACCTCTGCCTCTTGTGAGGGACCTTTCCATTGAAATCTACCATATTGACTTCCTTACCCTTTCCTTCAGCCATTTTGTCCCGGACTCCCTTTACCAAATGAGCGAGTTCTCCGGACTTAACAGCTTCTTCTACTCTTTTCTTGAGTTGGAAGCAATCATTGGTGTGGTGACCTTTTTCTTCATGAAACTCGCAGTATTGGGTGGAGTTCTCGTTTTTCCTGCTTTTGGGGAGAGGTCTAGGAGGCCGAAAGTTTTGTTTAACTTCTTCTGTTGCAAGGATTTCTTGAGGGGTCTTTGTGAGGGGTGTGAAACTTATGCCTTTTTCCCTGCTTGAAAGGTTCCGACCTTCAGACCTTCGATGTTCTGAACCCTTTGACCGTCTGTCATAGGAGTTGAAGTTCCCTCTTTTTCTGGCCGGACTGTTGCTTCTCCAGCCGGACCCTCTTTTTCTTTGTTCCTTAATGTCTACTGCCTCCTCTCCCCGGATGTGGGCTTCAGCCCTTTCAAGAGCTTCTTCTAAGGTCTTGGGTAGAGATTTGTTGAAATCCCTTGTAAGGTACTTAGAGGTGATGGCATTCATGAAGCCAGCCACTCTCATTTTCTCATCGGCCCCTACATAAGTCAGACCTTCCTTTTTGTATCGTTCAATGAAAGCACGGAGACTTTCATCATCACGTTGTTTTATCTGAAAGATCACTGTTGCATCTTTGACATATCGTCTTTGTTGGGAGAAATTGGCCAGGAAACCTTTGCTGAGATCATCAAAGCTTCGAACACTTTGAGCAGGCAAATCGTTGAACCAGATCCTGGCGGATCCAACAAGAGTTTGCATGAACATTAGGCAACACTCAGCGTTGGACCATTTCTCTATCCGAGCTGCACCGGTGAAGATCTGAAGGTGGTCCTCAGGATCTTCAGTCCCGTCATACGTTCTGATGTGGGCTGGCATTTTGATCTTTGACTGGAAATCATAATCGGCTATCTGCCTTGAAAAGCATGAAAGGTTACTTAGCTTGTATGGTTTGGCCAAGTCTTCTTCAGTCCTTGCATCCACACTACTGCTATTGCCGTTGTTTCCCTGAGTGGCAAGCACTTGATTGATGAAGTGTTGCCATGGGAAGTTGGCCATCATCTGGGTCATCATGTTGGGCATAGGGTTGAAGCCTTGAAGGCTTCCTGGGCCAGCGGAGCAGTTTATCCCGAGGGGAGCACTCATAACAGCACTACGTGCCAAGGGGAGCACGAACAGGGCTTACTCCCATGTAGTTGTGGTAGATGCTGGATAGCTTGTCACCGGGGATTGTAGGAGCTGGTCAAGAGTTAGCTCATGTCCCAGAGGAACACCACTAGTAATTGGTTGGGAAGAGAAGATAGGATGCACCGTAGGATTTGTCATAGTGGACAGATAAGGGTGAGGGTTTGAAAGGTTACTGGGACCAGCCTCACTTCTTGTTGCAAAAAGAGGAGGAGGTGGTCCAGGAGACAATGTTGGCTCAGGTTCGTCATAGTCTAAACGAATTCTCACTCCCTTTTCCCTTTCTTTACTCACATGCTGGTTGAGAAGATTCCTTAGCACAAGGAAATTATTAGCAACCCCTTCAGGGGTGAGTTCAACACAGGATAGGGCATCAGAGACACCGATATTGGGAGATGGAACTCCGGATCTGGACGGAGTTGGTGTGTTGAAGTTGAGGAACTCGGGTGTGCTCCCCGGAGTCGAGAAAGAAGTTGGTATAGCCACGTGAGATTGGCTACAACCCGGAGTAGAAGCGTTTGGGATCTGATTTACTTCTTCCGGGGATCCTCTTTCAGACATGGTGATTTTAAGTGAATAGAGCTACACTACTAGGTCTTTTTGAGAAGAAATAGCGGCGTAGCCCCACGGTGGGCGCCTACTTGTTGATGCAACAAATACAAGACCAACGGTGGTAGCTGGACTGGCTAGGCAGAATGGTTGAAGGGTTCAACCTTGCCTAACGCAGGTCGTGGGGTCCCCCCACGTTTGCGAGACGTGGAAGGAGGTTTGCTAGTTTATTGTTGTTCTTTGCTATGGATCCTCCTCTGAATCGTACCCAGATTTGGAAGTTGTAGCAAAGGGAATGTGTGTGTTGGATGTGAAAGGGAATGACTTGTGCGAGACAAGCATTCGATGTGAATGACCAGAGATTGGAGAATCAGAGCTGGTCCGGATGTCCTTTCTGAAGTAAATGAAGTGTCATTTTATAAGAGAAGGCATCTCCCGAAGTGGAATGGATTAGACTAGTAACCTCGCTTGCAGTGGAGGGTTTCCCCTTTCGGGGGTTGAAGGCTTTTGACCCCCGGATAATAGTGTGCATTGGCAGACCTGCTTTGCTTTTGCGGCTGTGGGTTGGTGAAGCGATCTTCAGATGTGACCGGCTACTGTTTCTGCATTGCTTTTCCCAACTCACAGCTTTTCAACCGTTGAACCGTTTAACCTTTTGAGCGCTTACATATTTAATCATTTTATTTAGTCTTGAGCTACCCCCGTCATCACAACCCATTATTGTAAGTGCATAGCACCTCTTTTCCATTCTTAAGACCTTTTAGACATAATTACCCAATTTCTCGGGCTCACATACTTGGTGTATTCGCGCCAATTCCATGGCTTTGCATTTCCTTTAGGGCTAATACTTGTTTCTTCGGAATTCAAGCATTCTGTTTCAAACAACCCTTTTTCATTTAACATTTATTGTTTGACCCATATTCCGGGTTCTTATACTCAGATTAATATCACCAAATCATTGGTATGGTACAATTCATCATTTAACGAGGTATAAGACTTTCAAGTCTCTACTCTCGTGATTCTTTTGAAAACATCATTTTGACCCGTTTGGCTATTTAGTGAAAACCATCACTTCATTGACTAGCCAAACTAAATTCCAAGTCTTTACGTTGACCCATTTGATGGTCGAGTGTACTTCGCCACTTTAACAACGCATCAAACGCATCCATTTCACTACAACATCATTCACACTACAAAACTAATTATTTACACATAATTTAACGGGGCTTAAGCCACGTACCTTTAAGGCACTCCTTTTCCACGCGTATCCCCTCCGGTGTGTCCGCTTGACGTTCCGGATTCTTTGCCTATAGAGTTCAATTCATAACAAGTTTTAGAACTCTTTCATAAGCTTTAACGCATTGTTTCTTAGCATAGTCAAATCTGAGTTTTCATCCGACTTATAACATTTTAGCCCTCATTTAGGCGTTTTATCAAACACCTTGCGGGTCAAATTTCTACATGATCTAAACCAAGTTCTCAACTTGAAATTACCACTCAATTTACTTCAAATAGACAATATACCCATATTTTAACATCAAGGATTTTAGAGATTACCTCACAATTTCAGTTTACACTAGAACAAGAGTCTTAATCCTAGTGTTTATCAAGTTCTACTAGCTTATTAACCACC
Source organism: Helianthus tuberosus (assembly GCA_030545235.1). Classification (NCBI taxonomy): domain Eukaryota; kingdom Viridiplantae; phylum Streptophyta; class Magnoliopsida; order Asterales; family Asteraceae; genus Helianthus; species Helianthus tuberosus. Next base: position 95,656,695 of record CM060410.1, read on the forward strand.
CACTATGGTGATTTTGACTCTCACTATTATCATGCAAGATTTTGACAAGAAATCGTCTAGGGTTCGTCCCTAAACCTTATATTACTTCCAATTTCGTGTTTACAACACATAATCAAGCTCAGTACTCGATTTCAATAACATGCAAGAATTTGGGTTGAACTCAAATAACCTGATTTGACATACCTTATGATCCTCTTGACGAGGTGATCACGATTCCATGTTCAGATTTCGATTTTAGCTTGATTTAGGCCTTCAATTGAGAGTTTTAGTGGAAGTTAGGGTTTTGGAAGTGTGGGTGTCGCCCCCTTCCTGCTGTTGATCGACCAGAACCTCAATTGAGGTGTTTGGTCTTGTTTTATTATTAAAATAATAATAATAGTTTCAATTTTAACAACCTAAGTCCCTCCACTCTTATTTAGTTTATATTTTTGGCCTTTTAACTCATTCAAGTGTTACTACAAGACTCCTAACTAACTAGGTTATTTATCCTAGTTAGCTTATTCTTGTTTATTATGCACTTTATAATTCTAATATAAAGTTTTGTATTTTCGGGATGTTACAAGTCCACCCCCCATAAAAAGGGTTTCGTCCCCGAAACCGTAATACGTACCAAATAGTTTAGGGTAGAGCCGTTGCATCTCTTCTTCGGATTCCCACGTGGTATCCGCACCCTTTCTGTGCTCCCATTTAACCTTCACTTGGTTAATTACTTTGTTCCTCAAACTCTTCTCTTTACGATCTAAAATTGCAATCGGCTTTACTGCATAATTGAGGCTGTTATCCACCTCGATATTGTCACACCCCGACCACGTAGAACATACAAAACGTGGCGGAAATATCGGGGAGTGTTGTAACAGAATTAATCGTTTCAAATCCATGGCAATTAAAGTTTCGTTTTATTAATCAATTATGAGAGTTTACATTGTTTAAACAAGAAATAAAGGGTACATAACATAAGTTAACTAGTTATTGTCTTGTTTTAAGTCGCTAAGGCACGAGTCCATCCTAAATGTAGCATGTATCAACAATCATTGCAAAGCAGTACCTGAAACATGTGTAAAAACGAGGTCAGCAAAGAAATGCTGGCGAGTACATAGGTTTTGTGAAAATAAGATTCATGACTTCTGTTTAAGAAAATGTTTAGTCATGAACCTTGTAATTTGCTTTGCCTTTGTAAATCATTTGAAAAATAATAAGTTCGATGAGTTCAGGTGATATGTATAATAAGAAAATAATGCATGATTAAATGAATAACCATGTAATATGAGTTTGTATAAGATAAGTTGTTTGTAAATAAATGTCTTGTGAAAAGTATGTTATTTGTATAAAATGTTTATATGTATCAAACTGAAATGATTCAAATAACGCCGCGATATATGTAATACCATACAAACACTTATATATAGGAAGTACCAGCGGCGTATCCACCATGCTTGTATCATATTACACACGCACCGTTACTTAATCACTTATTCAAACCAAACCATCAAGATGTAAAATGTTCATGTCTAATGTAAATCATGTAATATGTATTCAATGTGATTTGTATAAATAAATGTAAGATTAAACAAATAACCTTATAGTAGCATATTAAAAGTATACTTTGGATTTGTAAGTAACATATTAAACTATGTTTTTGGTTTCATATATAACATATCAAAATATGCTTTAGATGTGATAAATAACATATTAAACTATGTTTTGGTTTCATATATATATGTTGGTTTTGTACAATACCACACATGAGAGTATATTCAACTATACTTTAATAGTGTGATTTAAGAATCCATTCAGACCTAGTGCATCAAAATACACCTTTGAGACTATAGGAATACCACAAAGGAAATCCCTATTTGGATGGAGCAACAAATTGGTTTCAGACATTCCATGACAACAGGAATGGGGTGTCAAATCCTATAGCGCTATATCATACTAACAATCGGTCTGGTGAACATAAAATAAGTACAATTCAACAATTTATTTTATGTTCTTTGAGAAATCAATGTTTAAACTATAATTAGTCATTCAGTTTGTCAAATGATAAGTAATAACATGTATAATCAATTATACTTTAGGAAAACATGAAAATAACAGATAGGTACACATGCTTCACCCCAAAACAGTTTGAAAACAGTAAAAGAGGGGAATAATGTACTCGCCTGATAATGCTTGGAGGTCTTGAACAACAACCAAACAAAGCTAGAGATCACGGATATCAAACGACACCTAATATAGGTAACTATGTTAATAACCGGACCTAGATCGGAGGATTTAGATAGAATGAGGGTTCGTAAACCAAACGAGTATAGAGACTCGTGTCATATGGTTTAACAAAGCCTACATACTAAATGAAACCTAACCTAAGTGCTTTCGACCCATCGCGACCCATTAAGGTAGCTTATGCTACTTTAACGCGTCGTGCGCGTGAAACGCGTTCGGACCGTCTAACTAGTCCTATGACAAGTGTTATATGCCTAAACATGTTACATAATCAGTTATGTGACAAAGGTTTTGGTTACATATGCTTAATTACCAATTATACATTAAAAGGGTATTCTGGTAATTTACCTAAGGCATATAAACTACCTATCATACAACTACTTAAACGAAGCGACCATAAGGTATAACCTCGGAAGGTTATTCCCTACCTACTATGGTCACCTAATGTGTTTGGTCGGATCCTAATGATCGACCAAATGGGTCGGGTTCGAAGGTATAGGCGATTTATTAGATCGCCTACCCTACGACCCTAGACAACATGGTAATCAGTGGGCATAGTCCCAAGGGACTATGACCAACGTGATTACACTCACGTTGCGAAGTTCAAACGAACTTCGCATTGACCATTACTGGTCAACGCTGAAAGTCAAACAAAGTTTGACTTTCTGACTCGAAAAGCAGTAAAATAAGGAAAAGAACGAAAGAATACTTACGAAGGGTCCCCGAATGCTAACCTCGATTCAAAAATCTCAGGTATGAAACAATAGTTTCAACTTAGAGTTTCTCAAATCAAAGTTCTTGTAAGTTTTGCATTGGGGTGATGGGGTATTTATAGTTTTCGGGTAACCGTTAGGATCGTTTCATGGAAAACGTGCCTTAATCCCATCCGTACATGTGTTGCAAAGTTGTGGTGACTAAAAAATGGTCCTTATCATCTGACTAAGCAATTTAGAATGTGTGGGTGAGGATCAAACAGCTGCAAACTGATGTTAAAAACACTGCATCTGGTCTGATAGGCGCTCACGTAGCGCGACGGGTAAGTCTATAGGGCTCGCGCTACGCTAGCACCCCCCTGAATCAGAAAAGTTTCCGAATTGGCAGAAATGGTCCCTGCACGTGTTTAAGGCCTTTTTCGATGCGTTTGAACCCCGTTAACCTCATTTCAAGGCTCTAAAATGAAGTTAAAGTATAGGGAACTCAAAACATGCTCAAAAATATGCCGGATGATGGTTCGTTTGGTCGTACGAACGCGATGTTCGCTTAATTACGATGGAATGCGCACAAGCGCGAAAAACGATCCAAATGACGCGACGAATGGATTTTTCTTATGGCGAACACTAAAATATAATATAGTCATGCTTACATAAATTTTTGGATGTCCGGATGTATTCAGAACGTAAGTTATGCGCGAAAATGCAAACTTGTGCACTTTTTGACACTTTTAGTCCCTGAATGACACAAAAGTTTATTTTAGCATACCGAACACCTCAAAGCCTATTTCTAAGCTATGTGAAGGATATTTATGGTATGTTTAACTTATGGTCATGCTTCGGAATGTCTGTTACAGTTCAAATTGGCATACTTTCGCAGTTTGTCAAGTTTAGTCCCTGTAAGCGAATTAGCTTGTTTTTTGTCATACCAAAGCCTTCAAAACTTATTTCTAAGTTATGTAAAGGTTATTTAAGGTATGTTAAGCCTATGTCACTATTCCAGAGGGTTTGTTGCATTAAACTGGTTATATCTACGCATTAGTGCGCGTATAACCTTCCAGAAAGCGATTTAAAGCTTAAAATCAAACAAGAGTTTATATGTGTAAAAGATACACATAATTTTACAAATCCCAAGTATGAAATACAATATTTCATTGGTTTGGCATTTGTTTGACGGTTGAAGTGACACAGGTGTTACAGATATCATCGTAGTGAATGAGAGCGGTTTCATCTGCTAAACATTTTCGGAGATGTGACACGTGGAATGTGCTATGAATCCCACTAAACTCCTCGGGTAGTTCAAGACGATATGCAACTTTACCAACCCGTTCGGTGATTCTGAACGGCCCAATAAATCTTGGGCTCAATTTCCCTCTTTTTCTGAACCGTATGATTCCTTTCCACCGAGATACTTTCAGCATTACCTTATCGCCCACTTGAAACTCAATTGGCCTATTTCGCTTATCCGCATACGACTTTTGTCGATCCTAAGCTGCTTTTAGGTGAGTTCGGACCATGTCGATTTTCTCATTCGTAGCTCGGATTATATCGGTAGGTACTAGTCCTCGTGGTCCCACTTCTCCCCAACATACCGGGGTTCGACACTTTCTACCATATAACATCTCATACGGGGCCATTTTAATGCTCGATTGATAGCTATTGTTATATGAAAATTCGACCAAGGGTAGATGGACATCCCAACTACCCCCGAAGTCGATGATGCAAGCCCGCAACATATCTTCCAACGTTTGTATCGTTCTCTCACTTTGCCCATCCGTTTGTGGATGATAAGCAGTGCTAATGAACAGTTTAGTTCCCATTTTCTCTTGGAATTCACGCCAGAATTTAGAGGTAAACCGAGTATCTCTGTCTTACACAATGGATATCGGCACTCCGTGACGTGCTATGATTTCATTGATGTACACCTCCGACATCTTCTCGGATGTATAAGTCTCACGAATCAGAATGAAGTGAGCACTTTTTGTTAATCTATCCATGACTACCCATATAGCATCAAATCCGCGATTGGTTTTGGGCAATTTGGTTAACAAATCCATCGTGATTTGTTCCCATTTCCAAACTGGGATATCCAGCGGTTGCAACTTACCATATGGCTTTTGGTGCTCCGCTTTGACTTGTAAACAAGTCAGACACTTCTCCACATATTTCACAATATCTCTTTTCATTCCGGGCCACCAATAGTTTTGTTTTAAGTCATTATACATTTTGGTCGCCCCCGGATGAATTGAATAATGAGATTTATGGGCCTCGTCAAGTAGACGCACCTTGGCCCCACACGTATTTGGAACCCAAATTCTCCCAAATCGAGTTTTCAATCCTTGGTTATCATCCTCTAGGTCTTTTAGTTGTCCAACTATCCTTTCCTTCTTCACATTTTCTTCCTTGATTGCTTCAATTCCCGCATATCTTGCAGCTTGATGACCCACTTTTTCCTTCTTGTTTCTTTGAGAATTCGTTCGGACATGCCTTTTTCGTCGGGCTTGGGTTGACTACCTGTGCCCTTCTTTCGCCTCTTTCTATCTGTTTCTTCAACTCTATCTCCCGTTCCTGAGCAACGTTTATAATCTCGGTGAGAGTCTCATACTTAGAAGGAGTCATAAACTCCCTATACTCGGCGCTCAGCATATTATAATAATAATATATTTTCTGCTCTTCATTCATTATGAGATCATCACAAAACTTCATTTTATCCATGAACGTTCCCGTGATTTTATCGATAGATTCACCCTTGTGTCGAAGCTGCATAAATTCTTCCTTGATTTTGTTTATGATTGCCTTGGGACTATGATGTTTAAGAAACGGCGTCTTAAACTCGTCCCATGTCATAGCCTTAGCCGCTTCACTTCCGATCTCTTTCTTCTTGTTATCCCACCAATCTTTCGCCTGACCCCTTAACTGACCCGTGCCATAAGCCACGAAGTCATCCTCATCGCAATGGGTCCTTTCAAATACTCCCTCCATATCACTTAGCCACCGTTGGCATATTATCGGGTCAACCTCCCCATTGTAGATTGGTGGTTTACACGCCATGAACTCTTTATAAGAACAAGATTTTCGTCCTCCCGACTTTTCCTTTGCTAAATTGGTATTATCCTCCAATTTCTTGATTCTTTCTTCCACCACTGATAATACCGTGTTTTGGATTTTGTCGATGAAACCCGACAAACTGTTTTCGATTGCCTTTCCTACCTCCTCAGCAATCACTTCTCTTGTTTGTTCGGTGACTCTTGGCACCGTATCATCATTACCTTTATCCGTCATCTTTAACTGAAATGTTTACATAGAGCGTTAAACATTTCATCTATGGCATATGATTTATTTACTTCGGTTTATTCAAGTTCATAACTTGTTTTCACCGTTCTCATTTAATACACTTTCCGGGTTTGAGTGTGTTAACACACTCTTCCCATGCATATCAATTCATTATTTCCCTTTTTATACTTAGTAATTCTACTTTAGAACAATTAACTCTTACCGGATGCTTGATCAAGCTTGAACCGAACACACTTGTTAACAACCTTGAGCTCTGATTACCAACTTATAACACCCTTTTTAATATAATGAGATTACTTAATATATTACATGAGTTTATACTAAAATCCCAATTTCCAAAATGTTTTCGAATTCAAAATACCAAACGCGAACATGTTAAGTACAAAACGAAGGTTTAAAGTAACTTCTACTAGTCACTACCGACTAGTTTAAAACCTTAGGACATGGTTATCAATTCATTTACATCAAAATCATTGTCTAAAACAAAGTTAAGTTAACACGGAAGCTTCAAAATACGTGTTCGGTTCTTCGACATTGCTTGACCGCCATCCGGAATCCCACCATAGTCACCTAATGTCAAAACCACTAAAACATTAGTTTTGGCATTGACATAATACTTATAAACAAGTTCCAGCATTAATTTAATAAAAGAAAAATAAAAATTCTGATTTTTTATCCTCCCGCGTGTCACGGCAGGAGACGTCAAATCCGTCGCGACTCGCGACGGCTTCCGCATGTCGCGGGGGTATTCATGTATTCCTCCGCGTGGCGCGGGGGAACACATTTTCCAGCAGGTGCAGGTTTAAATCCCTGCATATCTGCCCAGCTCCGAAATTTGTAAAAATTCTAACTTTAAACTGTCATAACTTTTTACTCGTAAGTCCGTTTTGACCGATTCTTTTTCCTATGAGTCCGTAATAAAATTACGGATTCAACCATGTAAATTTCACATCGCGGAAACCGCGATACCGAAAATTGGTTCACAATTTCCTTATTTCAATTATCCAACCCATTATTGTAAGTGCATAGCACCTCTTTTCCATTCTTAAGACCTTTTAGACATAATTACCCAATTTCCCGGGCTCACATACTTGGTGTATTCGCGCCAATTCCATGGCTTTGCGTTTCCTTTAGGGCTAATACTTATTTATTCGGAATTCAAGCATTCCGTTTCAAACAACCCTTTTTCATTTAACATTTATTGTTTGACCCATATTCCGGGTTCTTATACTCAGATTAATATCACCAAATCATTGGTATGGTACAATTCATCATTTAACGAGGTATAAGACTTTCAAGTCTCTACTCTCGTGATTCTTTTAAAAACATCATTTTGATCCGTTTGGCTATTTAGTGAAAACCATCACTTCATTGACTAGCCAAACTAAATTCCAAGTCTTTACCTTGACCCGTTTGATGGTCGAGTGTACTTCGCCACTTTAACAACGCATCAAACGCATCCATTTCACTACAACATCATTCACACAACAAAACTAATTATTTACACATAATTTAACGGGGCTTAAGCCACGTACCTTTAAAGCACTCCTTTTCCACGCGTATCCCCTCCGGTGTGTCCGCTTGACGTTCCGGATTCTTTGCCTATAGAGTTCAATTCATAACAAGTTTTAGAACTCTTTCATAAGCTTTAACGCATTGTTTCTTAACATAGTCAAATCTGAGTTTTCATCCGATTTATAACATTTTAGCCCTCATTTAGGCGTTTTATCAAACACCTTGCGGGTCAAATTTCTACGTGATCTAAACCAAGTTCTCAACTTGAAATTACCACTCAATTTACTTCAAATAGACAATATACCCATATTTTAACATCAAGGATTTTAGAGATTACCTCACAATTTCAGTTTACACTAGAACAAGAGTCTTAATCCAAGTGTTTATCAAGTTCTACTAGCTTATTAACCACCCACTATGGTGATTTTGACTCTCACTATTATCCTGCAAGATTTTGACAAGAAATCGTCTTGGGTTCGTCCCTAAACCTTATATTACTTCCAATTTCGTGTTTACAACACATAATCAAGCTCAGTACTCGATTTCAATAACATGCAAGAATTTGGGTTGAACTATAATAACCTGATTTGACATACCTTATGATCCTCTTGACGAGGTGATCACGATTCCATGTTCAGATTTCGATTTTAGCTTGATTTAGGCCTTCAATTGAGAGTTTTAGTGGAAGTTAGGGTTTTGGAAGTGTGGGTGTCGCCCCCTTCCTGCTGTTGATCGACCAGAACCTCAATTGAGGTGTTTGGTCTTGTTTTATTATTAAAATAATAATAATAGTTTCAATTTTAACAACCTAAGTCCCTCCACTCTTATTTAGTTTATATTTTTGGCCTTTTAACTCATTCAAGTGTTACTACAAGACTCCTAACTAACTAGGTTATTTATCCTAGTTAGCTTATTCTTGTTTATTATGCACTTTATAATTCTAATATAAAGTTTTGTATTTTCAGGATGTTACACCTATTTATAGGCTGAACAGAAGCTCGGGCACGGCCCCGTGTCCAGTGGGCACGGCCCCGTGTCCACATCCTTCTCTTTCTTCATTTATTGCAGCTTGTCTTATTAGTTAACCACGCCCCCGTGTCCGCTGAGCACGACCCCGTGTGCAGAAGAATCTTTGTACTATGAAGATTTGCCTGGATTGTGCGAATCTTATAGTTGACCACGGCCCCGTGTCCGCTGAGCAGGGCCCCATGGTGGGCAATAGAAGCTTCTACCACTTTGTCTTTTCTGCTGACACTTGGGCACGCCCCCGTGCTGGCTGAGCACGGGGTGTGTTCAGTCTTCTGATATCTTGTTTTGCTTGGGAAGATGTTGTCGTGGGGTCGGGCATGTCACGTCTTGTCCCTTTTCTTGTATTTATGTTAGATTTTGATGTCTTTTTGCTTCTTTTGTTAATTTGAGCTCATTTAATCCTGAACATACAAAAGGAAGATAAAAGCACACTTTTTCCAACATTAGTACTAAAAAAGGGTTAGTTTTATGCCACAATTGATGTAATTTATATGTTGCATTTTGCACACATCAAATACCCCCACACTTGAATCTTTGCTTGTCCTCAAGCAAAACTCTTTAATATGTGGCTATTACACTCCCAAATGGAATGGGTAGAAAAGAAGGTTTTTGGGCTTGTCATAGAGTGTCGGGATTTCCAAGATTCTTTATTTAGTTTTATTTTTATTTATTTACAATCCTATTCGTCATGATTTATTTAAAACTTTTCATAAGATAAATTACTTATTTGGGCATAACATGCCTCTTTAAAATTCTATTTATATACAAGTTCACATACCTCACGGGGATCACTCAACACTCGGCCGAAAATGTATTTTTGTGGATCACTCGAGAGCGGCATGGAACTTACTCCTACCATAGGCTTGCCAAGCAATCAATCCTCCTCCTTTTTAACTTATATACCTTTGTAAATATCAAGAGGACTTTGTGGGTGAAGGGTTAGGCTTGGGTTAAAGGTAGGTGGTTGGGTTAGTGGTTAGTGGTTAGTAGAAAAAGGGCTAAAAGCGTAACAAGTGTCGGTTTTCGTAAGACTTTATTTTTGTAACTTTTATTTTGATGAAGCTATTATTCAAACAAAGTTATTTTTGATGAACTTGTTTGTTTATTTTCTTTTGCTTCATCATCAACACATTTTTTTTTTAAAAGTCATACGAAAAATCGAACTTGTTACTAAAACAAAGGGTTAAAAATAAAAAGGTTTTGGTGGGTAAAAGGGTGTTTGGTTTGGGTTATGAAATGAAAAGGTTTAGGCTCAAAGGGGTTAACTAGGGGGATTTTGGGTAGGTGGTAAAAAAAGAAAAATAATGGTGTAGAAATAAAAAGGGTTAGTCCTAATGCCTCCATCATTTACTTACTCGGGTTTAAGTTGGTAAGGACCGGGAATGTATCGTCATGGCAAGTTCTAGAGTCGTAAGAACCAAGCGGCTATTCACACAAGAAACGAAAAATGAGCATTTAGTCTAATGATATGTAATTGTATGCTCAATAAAGGCTCAAAACTCACTTTTGTGGGAATGGGTTTATTTATGTGATCAAGTATATATAATTAAATTTTAACTAAGCTTGTCATGCCTTTTCATAATTTTCTTATGTTGGTTCTTTTTATCACGACGCTATCGGTTGTAAATTCGTAAAAATATAACCTTTTAGAACTTGAAATTCCCGAGTTAAACCTAGACAATTAAAAAAATGAAAATTTTTGAAATAAAATTGGGGTGATTAGCGGTTCCAATAGAGTTTTGTGTAAGGCTTGTATTTAGGACTTGCAAGATTCAAGGTTTTAGCATCCCCCCCCCCCCACACTTAAATTACACATTGTCCTCAATGTGTCCCAAAAATAAGTTTTTAGGTTGATTGAATGTGTAAAAAGGTGTAAAAAGCAAAATTTTTGTGTTACTGGGCGCTGAACACAGCCCCCTGTAGTCCGGGCACGGCCCCGTGTTCAAGTGCCAGTAACAAAATTAAAACAAGAGAGACAGAAGCCTGGACACGGGGGCGTGTTGAGTGAACACGGCCCATGTCCAGTTACCTGAACTGGGTCTTTTTCTGCAGACTGTGCAGCACGGGGCCGTGTTGGGCGGACACGGCCCGTGCCGAGCTTACTGTAAACGAAGAAATTTGTCGGACGGTTATGTTTTCCTGTATGGGGTGTTGGTTCAAGTTTCCCTTGTATCCTTTGCCATCTTAAGTGTGTTTTATTCCATTCAACACCATTCAAACACCAAATTAACTAAAACCATCATTCATTAATCATAGAGAGAATTACATAATAGTCCTAAAAATGAAAAATAAAGCAGAAAATAAAAGTAAAAAGTCCTAATATTAAATAGGCTAAGTGATCCGTAAAATCTTCCTAAGGAGCCCTACTTCTACAATAAGAACCAAAATTCCGGAAATAGATCTCCGGTCTAAAAGCCTTGTAGAACTCCAAGCCGAACGGTGTCCCTTAAATGTTGCTAGAGCCATTCATCTATCTCCCTCGAGAGAAGGGAGGCGGCTTCATGTTCCTCAACATCTTGTGGAGGAGGAGCGACACCAATCGGAACCCCTTGTAGTATGTCTCGAGGAGGCTCTTGATGTAGGGCGTACCAATCAGCCGGAATGATGACTTCCGGCACCACATTCCATGCCCTTTGGGTGATAAGCAGTACCAAATGAGGAGAGGCGAGAATGTTCAACCTTTGGTGCAAAAGGTTGACCTCCCGGAGACATCCTTCTAGTCCCACCGTCAAATGATTAATGCGGTCGACCAATGCCTCTTCCACACTTGTTACTTCATCAAGGGCTTCTCTCAAGGCGTAAACATAGTTTACAAGTGAATCTTCAACCGTTGATGATCTTCTCCCCTGCCAGTTGTTCCTGGAATGCGATGAAGAGTTTCCGCTAGTTCTGCTTGCCATTCTAAGAAAACATACCGAAAAGAGTTCAATTTTTATGGGAACAGTACTTCGGACACGGCCCCGTGTTCAGCGAACACGGCCCCGTGTCCAGACATCTGCAGGATTTAGGAGCAAAGAATCTTGGGGTTTTAAATTGTTTTCATGATTTGTAAAGCATTTTTGAACAGAAACAACTTAAAACATTGTTGTAGAACTTATTTTTAACAAGATTCCATGGTCAAAAATCCAACAAACATCTCAATAAGGCTTGAAATTATGGAAAGTTCAAGCCTTAATGGAAGTATGAGAAAAATTGAAGAAGAAGATAGTGGATAAAAGAGGAAAGGACAAGAAGATGGTTGAGAAACTTCTTTTAGAAAATACCTAGGATGGTATGTGAGAATATTCCCCAAATCTCTGTCCTTGGAATGGTTCAAATGTGCAGGATTCTTGGCTGCATTTATAGAAAACGACAGTACGTTGCGCACGGCCCCGTGTCGGCTGGACACGGCCCCGTGTGCAATGGAATCCTGACACATTTTTGTCCGCATTCTGACAAAATCAGAAGGGAATCTTTGGGTGGACACGGGGGCGTGCTGACCTGGACACGGCCCCGTGTCTAGAAGCTGTCTTAAGGAATTCGTCAATTTTCAAGGAACTTTCCCGGATCGGGCGGTTCCTTACTGGATGGAACAACCCTAAAGTGCCTAAGATACCTTAATTAATCTAGATTAAGACAAGAACGCAAGAGGTTGTCGGTGAGGGTGATTCCTATGCTATATGTAGGTGGACAAGTCCAACCCTTTTCCGGGCTCTCGTTAAAGAAGGTGTATGTCGAATCGCTCAGGTCTATGTATGCATCGAACAAAGTCGATGGGGAGTCCTTCACGGCACAATCGACACAGGGACGACTATCGCTCAAGTCCTCACTAGAGTTAGGAGTATCGTCGGAAACAACGAATTTGTTTGAACGCGTTTCCAACCCTTCTTCTTGGTTATCGTCTTGGAAAAGATTATTGAAATATTTCCTAAGTTCTCTCAACCAATTAATAATTAGATCTTCTAGTTGAAATAATTCATCGAGAAGCATTTCTCCTAGAATATCCGGTTGGGCGCATTCGATGGAGAGATAGGGATTATTTTTACTTTCGCCCCTCTTAAGGATACTAGGAAATGATGGGTCTATATAGTGGGGTTTATAATTTAGAAAAAAACATTCTAATTCTTTATGGTTACCACCACATAATTGACACCACATAGTACCATAAGAGTGCCGAAAGTAAAAAGTATCAGTATCACTCATGTTTGTGTCAGAAATTACCAACCGTCGGGATCTTACGGTTCTGTTTTCAGTAACTGAAACTTGGGCACGGGGGCGTGTCGAGTGGGCACGGCCCCGTGTTCAGCTTACTGTCTGACTTAAAACAAGATTGCCAGTTCCAATGATTGGGCACGGGGCGTGTTCAGCGGGCACGGCCCGTGCTGAGTTCTGCAGAAGCTGAAAAATTAAAAAAAAAATCCTAAAAAAAATGAAAAACAAGAAAAACGATTAGGCCGTTGATTCCTAACTTTCTTAAAATCCTTGTGTCCCCGGCAACGGCGCCAAAAACTTGATGCGTGTGAAGTGTTATATATTTTAGGTGTATATTTTAAGCCCTTTTAACACTTATTTTTAGCCAAGTTTTAAATTTATAAAACACGATATTTTACTAACACTAAACACACATATGGGCAAGTGCACCCATCGTGAGCGTAGTATAGTGTTGGCAAGATACCGAGGTCGTCCAAGGACATAAGAGCTTTTAGTACCGGTTTATCCTCAACGTCTAATCAAAATAAAAAGTTTAGAAAAATGTTTTAAACTAAGAAAAATAAAAACTAACTAAAAATGCTGAAAATAAAATAAAAAGAAAAACAGATAGACAAGATGAATCACTTGGTTCCGACTCGTATCTAGTGTAACCTTTGATTATTTCCGCACTTTTGCACTATTTTAAGAGATTATCTTAGTTATTGTAGTAGGCCCCTCTTTTGAAGGTGACGTTACCCTCACCCCAGTAGTTTGAGTCAGCAAGGATACAATCCTAAAAGGGTGGATTATTGGAAGATAATTAATTAAGTTATTAATGCAAATTATGGTAGGCTCCTCTTTTGGAGGTGACGTTACCCTCGACTAAGTAGTCTGAGTCAGCAGGGATACAGTCCTAAATAGCCGGGTTATAGTATTAATAGTAGTTAACTTATGAGGGGATCAAAGAGTTTGGACCCCCGCCATCCAATACCGTTAAGTATTGAAGGAGGTCCTACTAAATTTGACCCAGGTCCATTGCAGGACCTCTAAACGCTGAACAATGGCAAGACCTTTACCAAACCGTTCCCTTAACCCTCGACCAGGTAGCCAACATACCTCCATATAGACCGTGGAGATATGAATGGTGAAAATCTTTTATTTTATATAGACAGTAAAATAATGCCAAGACACCACGGACAAACGATAAGGAAAGATCACCTTCAACATAAGAAACTAGTTATTAAAGTCATTAATACAAAACCAAGTAAAAAGTGCGAAAAGATTAGAAATAAAAAGTATTACACTAGACACTTTGTCTTCACCAAATGATGTAAGAGACTTAGGCAAACATGGCCTTGATTGTCAAGAACTCTTATGATCAATCTTGGATCCCGAGACGACTCACACACTCTACGATGGACAATGGATGATGGTGGTGGATGATGATGTTATGGTGGTGGTGGGTGGTGGGTGAAGTGTGAGAGAGGTGGTGTGCCAAGGGATGGTTTGAGCTTAAGCCAAGCACTCCTATTTATAGGCTGAATAGAAGCTCGGGCACGGCCCCGTGTCCAGTGGGCACGGCCCCGTGTCCACATCCTTCTCTTTCTTCATTTATTGCAGCTTGTCTTATTAGTTGACCACGCCCCCGTGTCCGCTGAGCACGACCCCATGTGCAGAAGAATCTTTGTACTATGAAGATTTACCTGGATTGTGCGAATCTTATAGTTGACCACGGCCCCGTGTTCGCTGAGCACGGCCCCATGGTGGGCAATAGAAGCTTCTACCACTTTGTCTTTTCTGCTGACACTTGGGCACGCCCCCGTGCTGGCTGAGCACGGGGCGTGTTCAGTGTTCTGATATCTTGTTTTGCTTGGGAAGATGCTGTCGTGGGGTCGGGCATGTCACGTCTTGTCCCTTTTCTTGTATTTATGTTAGATTTTGATGTCTTTTTGCTTCTTTTGTTAATTTGAGCTCATTTAATCCTGAAAATACAAAAGGAAGGCAAAAGCACACTTTTTCCAACATTAGTACTAAAAAGGGTTAGTTTTATGCCACAATTGATGTAATTTATATGTTGCATTTTGCACACATCAGTGGCTTCAAGACTTTTACCATTTGCTAGCTCTATCGTGCGTTTGGTGTTCAAAAGTGTTGGAGTGCGTTTAAGCATTTGGCTAACTTTTAGAGACACATAACTGGTATCGGCACCCGAATCGAATAAAACAGTAACAAAGAAGTCATCCAGAAGAAACTTACCCATCACAACGTTGGGATCGTTCCTTGCTTCTCCCTGACCAATCACGAACACACGACCCCTTGCTCCATTACCATTGTTGTTTCCCCCATTGCCGCCTCCATTGTTGTTTCCATTGTGGTTCCTGTTTCTTTGGTTATTGTTGTTCTGATTCTGGTTCAGTTGGGGGCAGTTCCTTTTAAAGTGGCCTTCAGCGCCACACTGAAAGCATCCTTTATTTCCCTGCTGATGCTGCTGCAGGTGGTTCTGTGGGGCTTGTTGTTGTTGTTGGCGATTCTGATTCGCCGGATGCTGACTCCTGTAGTCCCTTGCCATGTGACCAGGCTTGTTGCATCGATGACAGTTGCCTTTACCACATGGCCCACTGTGGTGCAAGTTATAGCGATTACATTTGGGGTGATTTCCCTTGTATCCACCCTGACCTTGATTCCCAGAAGACTGCTGACTGGGGCTCCTGTACTCATCTGTCTTTTGCTGCTGGGACTGAGCTGAAGTAGAACCTTTGCCTGAATTCCCATCCCATTTTCGCTTGTTATCATTGGGTGCGTCAGCAGTAGCAGCACCAATATGTTTGGGCAGTTTGTTTTGTTCCACAGCTTGATCGGTGAGACGATGGGCTAACTTAATGATCTGCTGAATGGTACCCAGGTTAGCTGAAGTCACGTGACTCTTGATCTCGGGTACAAGGCACTTGAGGTAAAGCTCAATACGTTTGATGGGAGGGTCCACCATAGTAGGGCACAGGATGGCCAGTTCATTCGACCTCTTGGTATACGCCTCAATCTCAGACCCCGTCATCTTCAGTTTGAAAAATTCCACCTCCAGTTTGTGGATGTCATCCCGACTACAGTATTCCTCTTTGATCAGTTCCTTGAAACCGTTCCATGGGGTGGCATTAGCAGCAACCAACCCCAGCAGCTGAACCTGAGCGTTCCACCATGTGAGCGCTACCCCTTCAAGAGTACCAGTAGCATACTTCACCCTACGATCCTCAGGGCATTCACACATCTCGAAGACAGACTCAAGCTTCTCGAACCAGTGTAGAAGGCCCACTGCTCCTTCGGTGCCACTGAAAGTGGTAGGTCGGCAGTCCATGAACATCTTGAATGTGCACACAGGAGGTTGAGAGTGTTGACCTGTTGCGCGAGAATAAAAGATAAGGTTAAGCATGAGGGTTGGTTCGCGATGGTAGGGTCTAAACATCCTAAGGTGAGTTGGTATGGCAGGTTATACCTCCTGCAGGGTTGACTGCGAGTGCCTCAGCGACTCGTTCGTTGATCAAAGTCGTCAATTGGGCTTGAGTGAGGTTGCACGTCCTCCGCGTCCGCTCATAATCTTCATAATGAAGCAACGTAAGTGAGAAAAGTGTCGCGAAAGTGCGTAAGTGTGGGACGATAGTAGAGCGTAAGCACACAAGGTTCAATTAGCAATTATCACATTATCTAATGCACAGTGAGAACTATCTAACCGACAATATAACATAAATCATACCACTTATGGTGTCGAGTCTTGCACGTGGAGCGAAGCGTCGTTGTGGATCGTTGAGCACTGTACTGGTTATAGTCTGGTCTTATCAAAAAGCCTTTCCCTTTTTTAAAACCAAGTTCACTATAACCAATGGCTCTGATACCAATCTGTCACACCCCCAAAATCCACCATGCGGAGTATCACCGCTTGGAGGCGTGACGTGACCAGGATCGAGCCACCAATCATATTGAACATCGTAATTAAGTAAATAAAACCAAACACAATACGATTGGTGACCAAAAGGAAGTAAACCGATTTTAGGTTAACAGCGGAAGCATAAAACACAAGTTCAAAACAAAAGTCCATAGTTCCTAAGTATTAAGTCCAAAACATAGGTTTAATAAGTTCATAAAGTTTATTCAATAAGTACGGGACATATCAATTCGCATCCCACAACGACCACCTCCATATGCAAGCTCCATAGCATCTAATGACCTGCAAAGCATGTAATAACGAGTCAACAACAAAGTTGAGTGAGTTCACGGTTGGTTGTCCATTTTAGAGTTGTTTCCACAAACATAGTTTAATCTCATTCGGCTATCCAGCCGTGGGGGTTACCCCATAGTTCGAAAACGTTTATTAGTTAACCATCCCATGTCCACCTTCCCCGGCTATCTAGCCCGGCACTTTGGCCGTGGGGAGCTACCCCAGTATTTTAAACTACCAGACTCGTTTATCATATCGACTACTAACAAAAATCAATTGTGCCCTAGCGTCGGTGTTCTATCACCACCGACGTGCCATAGTCCATTAGTACACGCTCGTCCGACTGGCACGGTGTGAGGTTTGTTAAACCTAATAGCGCTATTAACTAATGACCCGCTCGCCATAGCCTCGGCGATTAAGTCGATACAAAAAAGGAGGGACTTCGCTGATAGAGTTCTAGTCCAGTAAGTCTAACACGTCCCAACTGGACGAGGAATTTACATTCCTGAACACGTCTCAAGGACAAGGAATTCACATTCCTGAACGCGTCCCAAAGGACGAGGAATCCCTATTCCTGTACCCATTCCCATTCCCACCGGGAATTTACCATGCTTTGTAGAAAAGTGTGAACTCACCTCGGTTTGCTCGGTTAGATTCTCAAATATAGCTAACAATAAGGTCGGTCAATCACGTCCTAGTATGATTTACCAGTTAGTCATTTAGTGGCTTACAAATAGAGCACAAAGTTCCTACACGTATCTATCACACAACATGCGTCACTTTGACGGTTTATGCCCATCTAGGTTTCCCATCCATTCCCCACTCATAAACAAACATACGATAATGCACATAACACATATAACATGTTAGATCATTTACAGATAGCACACTCGACATTTAGACACGCAAATTACAGCTTATGTCATTTCAGCATAAATATTCAAAACCGGGCTGTTTTCGGACATTTTAATAAAATAGTTAAATTATTCCAAAATTTCCCAAATTTCTACAGAATGTCTTAAACGTTCCAAATTTTATTGTGTAAAAATATCGGGGTCTGGTTCATTACCCATATTTTATAAAAATTCGTTTTCCGGACTGAACTCAGATTCATATTTTTCTGACCACAGTCCACGAGATAATTTATTTAAAATTCATCGAGCGTCCGATTTACAAAATTCCAGTGGGGTAATTACAAAAACATCGGTGGTCATCTACAGTACAAGTTTCGTGATCCAACTCTACACAGAACCCAAGTTATGACAGAAAACAATACACATATTTTCAGCAGAAAAATGCAGCTCTAGCTGCTGTTACGAAATGACGCTTTAAAAATAGTAAACGAAGTCCAAAAATTACGATCCTGGTGCCATTAGAACCGTATTTCATAATAACACGTTTTAAACTCAAAATATCAGTTTTTCGTAGAGTTTATGACCTGTTTACAGCCAACTGAAGTTGGCTGTAAAACTTGGACAGATTCTGTTTTCATTCTTTAATCTTCTAAGACGCGTTCGATTGATTCCGTTAGCATGTTTAGTGATCATAACAACATCAAACATCAATAATAACAAGTAACTCAGCAAGAAATCAGCAAGAATCATAACAACATCATTCACACACATAACTTATCTTCTTTATCCAACTTATTCATCTTTTGTCCAAGACTTTATGTTAGGTTCTTTAGTGTTTCAATTTTCAGCCATTAAATCAACTATTAACCACTTAAATAACATGAAAAACGAACGGATCTAAGTTCTTACCACTAGCTCAAGGCTAGGGGAGTTCGAGTGTAGAAAAGTGATGGTTAATAGCGAATGGAGAAGGTCCATCCACTTCCGAGAGCACCAAGCTTCGTTGTATGACCCGTAGCACCTTTGTGTGTAAGTAGAATGGTTGAGTGGGAGGTTGATGGTGGTGTTATGGTGGGTGGTTGTGGCTGCCGAATTCAAAGAAGGAGGAAGAAGAAGATGGTGTTTGAAGTTATGAATGGACAATGAAAGCTTATAACTCTTGGATTTATAGAAAGAACTTCCAACATACTATTATCCCTTGTGCCTTATGTTCACCATAGTACATAACATAATCCAATTTAATAATTCAAAAGTCTAAGAGTGGGGGGACACCCCATAACCGATCTTTGGGGAGGGGGTTTTAGTTTGGTTGGGTTATAATGAAATAGTTACTAGTTTGGTTAAGGTTTAAGTATATAGTTAGGGTATTAGTATGTGTGTAATAATATAACGGGTGTTAGGGTGTTCGGGGACCCTAACTAGCTCAGAGAAGTAAAAACAATGTGTTTGGTAATATTTTCATGTTCCGGGTAAAGTCCGGTTGTTCGGTTTGACACTGTTCCGTTAAACTGCTTAATTAATCCGTAAAGTGTCCTACATATATATTTTTGTAACGTTTTTAATTTTCAACACTAAGGAAAATATAACGGACTATTTAGTAACTTTTCTGTATACTATTAGTATGTTAATATGCACATGTAAGTATAACACAGATATCAGAAATCAGTTAAGTAATTCCACACAGTCGTCAAGCACATTAATTATCATTAATAAATTGTACAGAATACATGGAATTTGAGGGTTGTCACAATTAAGGATTTAAGGTAGTACCTTTGGACATCCTACTATGAATCCCTTATACGAAGATATGGAAGATTCTACGAGGATTTGGATAACAAAAACTTGGATCACACAAAAACATAAAAGGGAACACATAAGCACATAATCACATATTTGTTTAATTTGACCTTTAATTTGTTATCTTTGGACACGGATATTTAAAGCACACCAGGAATCTAATCCGTGGATTTCATTTGGCACTTTAATCATTTTCAAGAATCTATCTATGAAGATAGGATGATCTTCCGAAAATTCGATTTTGTTTTCAAAGAAACGTAATATTCGAATTAAGGCACACAACAATTTTAGGATTTATGGAAATACCCTTAGGTACCCTATTAAGGATTTATAGTGGTACTTTGGGTATTCGTCAAGAGTTGTAACTTGCGCCTTGTACTTCGTTTCTTTGGAAGAAACGGGTACTTAGGATTTTCGTGGAAAACGCAAGAGATCATAAAATGGAAGAATTTTGGGGGTAGTCTGTTCTTCAAGGAATACGATTCCCTGATTATCGGTATTGTAGGGGATATGTTGTTTATACATGCAACCACATAAATATATTGCAATATAAATAAAAGATTTATTTATAAACAACGATAACAACTGTTTCATGGACCTTGACAACAAAAGAAAATAATACATAAGACATGATTATTTCTAAATGGTGTTGTCTTCTAGTCGGTCAGATGCTCATCCCTGTGCTGGATTTGCATTAGCAAGCTTTGGGCAATTTCTTCGGAAATGATCCATCTCGCCACAGTTGTAGCAAGAACCTGGTGGAAAACGAGCTTGAGCAGGATTGTTGTCAGCTTGATTTGGTGCAACTTCAACTCGGTAAACTCTTGCTGTGTGACCTATAAGTCCACAAATTTGGCATTTGCGGCACTTCACACTAGCATGATGATGAAGGTTACATTGGTTGCACAAGGGTGCAATTCCGTTGTATGACTTCCTAGCAGGGGGTTGAGCTGGTTGGTTGGGGGCAGCTTGATCATTGTGAGCAACCACGGTGAAGTTCTGGGAAGCTTTTCGCTTCCTTGACTTCTTGGAGGATTCAGTCTGCTCATCTTTGGGTTTCGATTCCTCGATTGGTTTCTTATCACCTTTCCGGAAAAGTTTACCTTTCTTGATTTGAGATTCAGTCAAAGTAGCAGATAGCTCAATGGCTTGCCTAACCGTAGTGGGGTTACTACCAGTCACAATGTCTTGTACTGGGTCAGGGAGGCCATCAATGTACTTTTCGATTGCCTTATCCAAAGGCGTAACCATATTCGGGCATAACAGACTTAACTCCTCATAACGATCCATGTAGGCTCGATGCTCACCGCTATCTTGCTTAAGATCATCGAATTCCCTTTCCAAGGCCCTGATCTCGTGACGAGGACATAATTCCTTCATCATCAGAGCTCGAAGCTCTTCCCACGTTTGAGCCAGTTCCACATCGGCACCCCTATCTCTCATCACACCATTCCACCATGTCAAAGCTCGTTTCTCAAAGACACTAGATGCGAATTCTACCTTTCGCTCATTTGGGCATTGAACATGTCTGAAGGTGCTCTCTAGACTCTCGAACCATTGCAAAAGTGCAGTCGCTCCTTGAGACCCAGAAAACTTTGATGGCTTAGCCGAGTTGAACGTCTTGAAGTTGCAGGGGGCATTATTGTTGTTGAGAGCTTGGTTACATTGAGCAACGATGTTCGGGATTGCAGCAGTCATTTGCTGCGTAATGACAGCTGCCAGTTCTTCAATAGGTACCTGATTTTTGCGTCGTGGAGGCATTCTAAGAAGGGGAAACAAGAGAGAAAACAAATGAAATGGCATTGGGTAAGAATAGGATGTTACAATTACCGACCAAAATCATGGGTGATGGTCATTTGTTTGAACCACGAAGCAAACAAACGACACACAAAGGCTGAATCAAAGCAAATAGGTCCTCATAATGTATCGCGAAGACATGCTCGCCTATAAGTGGACACTCACCCCAAGAGTTCCCAGGTAAGAGTGACTGGTCCGATATTGCGGATTTGTACGAACACTCTAGCCTTAGATAGAAAGCTCAGGGTACAGGCACCCACCCTTCTAGTTTGCACGTGTTCACATTATGTAGCCCTAAACTTTGACGAGAATTTGAAAACTTTGAAGGTTCGAAACCTTATAATAAATCATCCTGGAACAGATGATTAGTTTTCAAAACAGATTCGAATTTTGTGTTCTTATTGTGGTTGCTGCCTAAAGATAGGCAACAGTATTGTTTTATGACTAAACGCAAGTAAACTCGCGTTAGGGTCCTAGGAAGGTTATAGTCTAGGTCAAAGCATTACTAATAACCTAATTCCCTATAACCATTGGCTCTGATACCAACTTTTCTGTCACACCCCGACCACGTAAAACAACAAAACGTGGCGGAAACGTCGGGGAGTGTTGTAACAGAATCATTGTTTCACAACCATGGATTAAACAATTTCGTTTTATTTATTTAATTAAATGTATTACATTACATTGGAATTAGAAACAAAACATGAACAAATAGACTTTTATTGTTATTAAGTCGCTAAGGCCTCGTCCGTTCCTATGTGAGCATGCATCAATATCATCATCAAATATCATCAACTATGGTACCTGAAACACATGTGAAAATACGTCAGCATAAAAATGCCGGCGAGTACATAGGTTTTATGTGAGTGTCAGATTCATGGCTCGTTTTACATGTTGCAATACTATTTAAAAACCTTATTTTGAAAATGTCACACCCCCAAAATCCACCATGCGGAGTATCACCGCTTGGAGGCGTGACATGACCAGGATCGAGCCACCAATCATATTGAACAACATAATTAAGTAAATAAAACCAAACACAATACGATTGGTGACCAAAAGGAAGTAAACCGATTTTAGGTTAACAGCGGAAGCATAAAGCGTAAGTTCAAAACATAAGTTCACAGTTCATAAGTTTAAAGTCTCAAACATAAGTTCCATAGGTTTATAAAGTTCAATTATTAAGTATGGGATATATCAACCCATGTTCCACAACAACCTCCTCCTCGTGCAAGCTCCCAAAAGCATCTAGCGACCTGTAAGGCATGTAACAACGAGTCAACAACAAAGTTGAGTGAGTTCACGTTTGGTTGTTTAGTTTTAAGTTGTTTCTGAAAACGTGGTTTGACTTTCGTTGGCTTATTTGCCGTGGGGGTTACCCCGTAGTTGAAAGTATGTTTAACCATTTCTCTTTTTCTTTACCCAATCCATAACCATGATCAGTGGGGGTTTTCCCCGTTTGAACTACTAGACGGAATGATATCGACTGCTACGCAAATAAGTTGTGCCCTATATCAGTGTCTATCATCACTGACAATCTGCCATAGTCCATTAGTACACGCCCGTTCGACTGGCACGGTGTGAGGTTTGTTAAACCTAATAGCGCTATTAACTAATGACCCGCTCGCCATTGGCCTCGGCGATTAAGTCGATATGAAGAGGGACTTATTGATAGAGTTTTGTCTAGCTAGTTTTAAGGTTGTTGTCCTGCACCAGGAGGACGAACGTACGTATTCTGCACCAGGAGAATTCGTAGGTTTAATAATGGCATCCACTCTCTGGAGGATGGCCGTACATATCCTACCCAAGGAGGATATGTAGATTCAGTTTTAATTCTTTAACCCATTCCCAAACCACCGGGAATCCCATGCCTTAGAAAGTGTGTGAACTCACCTCGGTTTGCTCGGTTAGATTCTCAATATAGTTAACAGTCAAGGTCGGTCAATCGCGTCCTAATAAGGTACGGATAACAATCAGTTTCTCATGCATAACACGTATCCTACGTACGGTTTATTTGCACATTACTTCTACCACATAACAGGCACACACTTTAACGATTTACGCCCATATATACTTCCCATCCATTCCCCACTCATAAGCAAACATACAATAATGCATATAACACATATAACATGTTAGATCATTCACAGATAGCATACTCGACATTTAGACACGCAAATCACTACTTATGTCGTTTCAGCTTTTATACTCGAAACTGGGCTGTTTTCGGGGATTTTAATAAAATAGTTAACATGTTCCAAAAATTCCCAAATTTTTACAGAATGTCTTAAACGTTCCATATTTTATTGTGTAAAAATATCGGGGTCCGGTTCATCACCAATATTTTATAAAAATTCATATTCGGGACTGAACTCAGATTTATGTATTTCTGACCACAGTCCACGAAACAATTTATTAAAAATTCATCGTAAGTCCGATTTGCGAAATTCCAGTGGGGTAATTACAAATACTTCAGTTATCATCTACAGTAAAATTTTCATGGTCCGATTTATCACAAAACTCAGGTTATGACTGAAAGTACGACACCCATTTATTGCTGTCAAAATTCAGCTTAAGTAGCTGTTACAAATTAACACTTTAAAAATAGTAAACGGAGTCCAAAAATTACGATTCCGGTGCCATTAGAACCGTATTTCATAATAACATATTTTAGATTCAAAATATCAATTTTTCGTTGAGGTTAAGACCTGTTTACAGCCAACAGAAGTGGGCTGTAAAAGTTAGACAGATTCTGATTTAAAGTGTTTAACCTTCTAAATTGTGTTCGATCGATTCCGTTAACGAGTTTAGTGACCACAACAATCATCAATCATCAATATTAACTAACAAATCACCAGATAATCACAACTATGCAGGATTTATAAGATTTACACACATATCTTTTCTTTATCCATCATTAAACACTTATGTTCAAGACTTTGAGTTTTGTTCTTTAGTATTCTTAACTTTCAACCATCATATCACCTATTAACCACCATAAACAAGATCAAGATGATGATTAGAGACACTTACAACTAGCTCAAGGCTAGGGAAGAAACAAGGCGTAAAAGTGGTGGTTAAAAGAAAACGAGAGCGGTCCTTCAACTTCCGAACACACCGGGCTTCGTTGTTCACCTTCTTACACCTATGGATGCTCTTGGATTGTATGAATGATGACCAAAAATGGAGGTGGTGTGTGGTGGGGTTGGGGCCGTAGGTTAAGGAAGAAGAAGAGGGAGAGGGGTGGTGATCAAGTGTTGAAGATGAATGGTGGATGGTTACTTATAAATCTCATTCTTCTAATGTCCAAGGGGTAATGTGCTACACAAAGTACAAACATGATCTTCCTATAATCTTATCAAAATCAAAATGGGATTTAGGAAGATTAGATGATCTTGAGTGGGGCCCCTACATGGGGACGGTCACAAGGGTGGGGGGGGTGTCTTGTTGGGTTTCAATGCTAAATTACAAGTCTAGTTAGAAATCAAGTGCTAAGTTAGTGGTTCATGGTGTGTTATTAATTATATAGGGTGTTAGGGTGTTCGGGGACCCTAACTAGCTTAGAAAAATAAAAACAATGTGTTTGACAATATTTTTGTGTTCCGGGTAAAGTCCGGTTGTTCGGTTGGGTATCGTTCCATTAAAGTGCTTAATTAATCCGTAAAGGTGTCCTATTTATATATTTTGTAACGTTTTTACTTTCTAACACTTAGGAAAATATAACAGACTATTTAGTGACCTCTCTGTACACTATTGGCATATTAACAAATACGTGTAAGCATAACACAGATATCAGAAAGCAGTTAAGTAATTCCACGCAGTCGTCAGACACTTTAATTATCATTAATAACTTGTACGGAATACATGGGATTTTGAGGGTTGTCACAGAAAAGTATAGTATTGCGACATAATTAACCAACTCAAATCAAGTTGGATATGATTTATAAAATCTCGTAGCCATGATTCTTAACTTTAAAACATTTTGTTTTATTAAATCAAATCGTTAAAACATCTCGTAGAAACTCGTTAATAAGACTCGTATGGTCTATATTATTCAGAAAATATAATTGTGTGACATTGTTTCAAAATCGTTTACCCAAGTGATCTAGATAATGCAACGATATATAATGTGTTAAAAGCACTTATATATAGGAAGTACCAGCGGCGTATCCACCATGCTTTTAACACATTACACCCGCCCCGTTACCTAATCACTTCCCTAACCCAATGGCTCAAACAGTTACAAATGGTTCACATAAATCAAATGGTTACAAACGGTTCACATAAATCCAACGATTTCAAATGGTTCACATACATCAAATGGTTACAAATGGCTCACATACATCCAATGATTTCAAATGGTTCACATACATCCAATGATTTCAAATGGTTCAAAACGTAAAACAATAGTGCTAGCGTGTTAAGTGAACATACATAGCAAGGCATAATGAAATCATGTACTAATAGTGTACTAATGAACATAGCAAGTATATGATATGAAAACATGGAAAGCATGAAAATAACAAGTAGGCACATGCGTTTCACCCCAAAACATTTGGAAAACAGTAAAATAGGGGTCTATGTACTCACTTGAGGATGCTTAGAAGTCTTGAATAACAACCAAGCAAAGCTAGAGGGATCACGGAATCAAACGGCACCTAATATAGGTAACTATGTAAATAAACGGACCTAAATCGGAGGATCGGATAAAATGAGGTTCCGTAAACCAAATGAGTGTAAGGACTCATGTAATATGGTTTAACAAAGCCTACATTCTAAAACGAAACCTAACCTAAGTGCTTACAACCCATTACGACTCGTTAAGGTAGCTTACGCCACTTTAACGCGTCGTTCACGTAAAACGCGTTCGGACCGCCTAACTAGTCCTATGATAAGTAATAACTAGTCCTATGATAAGTAAACTATGCCTTAACATGTCTAATATTGTTGCCGAATCAGTTTAGATATCAAAAATTATGTTACATATGCTTAAAATGAATTTTGGCGTAAAAAGGGCATTTTAGTCATTTACCTAAGGCATATAAACTACCTATCATACAACTACTTAAATGACGTGACCATAAGGTATAACCTCGGAAGGTTATTCCCTATGCAACTTTGGTCACCTAATGTGTTTGGTCGGATCCTAAAGATCGACCAAACGGGTCGGGTTCGAAAGTATAAGCGGTGGTTTAGACCGCTTACCTTACGACCCTACATAAGCACTAAACCTAAAGTGACGAGCTAAACATGTTAAAACATTCTTAACGAGGTTTGAAAACAGGTTTGGTATCAAAACAATCGGTTTTGATACCTAAAAGTAGTTTGGTTACAAAATACGCAAGAATACGCATTTTGGCCGAAACTACGACTCGCCACCATGCCTAGATAACGTGGTAATCAGTAGGTATAGTCACAAGAGACTAAAACCATCATGATTACGCTCATGTTATGAAGTTCAAATGAACTTCATGTTGACCATAAACTGGTCAAAGCAGAAAGTCAAACACAGTTTGACTTTCACGTGAAAAAGAACGAAAGAGGACTTACAAAAGGTCCAAGAACGGAAGTTTGACCCGATTATTCTCAGGTATGAAGTGAAAGCACCTCAACTTAGAGAAATATCAGATCAAATGTGAGTTGCAACAATGAGATGGATGGGGTATTTATAGTTTTTGCACAACCGTTAAGATCGTTCATCGTAAAACGAGCTTCGATCTCATCCGTACACATGTGCCCATGGTTTTGTGAAACCATGGGAGCCCCTAGTTTCATTAAAACCATGTGAAAATGAAGGGAACAGCTGAAACAAGCTAGAATTTAGAGTTTTCATTTTGGTCCCTTCCTAAGATAACTATGGCAGATTGTCAATTTTGGTCCATGAATGTGCAAAACATGGTTTTTGATGCATTTTTGACACGTTTAAGCCCCGTTAATCCCATTTTAAGGCTCTAAAATGAAGTTAAAGTATAGGGAACGTGAAACATGCTCAAAAATATCTCAGATGTCGATTCGTTTGGTCGTACGGTTGCGTTGTTCGGTTAATTACGACGAAACACGAACGAATGCGAAAAACGATCCAAATTACGCGACGAATGGAATTTTATCATGCCAATCACTAAAATAAAATATTTTAATGATTACATAAAGTTTTGGATGTCCGGATGTATTCAGAACGTAAGATATGCGCGAAAATGCAAACTTATGCACTTTTTGACGCTTTTAGTCCCTGAATGACCAAAAAGTTTATTTTAGCACACCGAACCCCTCAAAGCGTATTTCTAAGCTATGTAAATGATATTTAGGGTATGTTTAACTTATGGTCATGTTCCGGAATGTTCGTTACAGTACAAATCGGCATACTTTTGCAGTTTGTCAAAATTAGTCCCTGTAAGCGAATAAACTTGATTTCGCCACACCAAACCCTCCAAAACTTATTTCTAAGTTATGTAAAGGTTATTTAAGGTATGTTAAGCCTATTTCACTATTCCGGAGTGTTCGTTGCATCAAACTGGTTATATTTACGCATCAGTGCGCGTATAACCTTCCAGACAGCGATTTAAAGCTTGAAATCGAACAAGAATTGATATGTGCAAAAGATACACATATTTATACAAATACCAAGTATGAAATAAAATATTTCATTGGTTTGGTATTTGTTTGATGGTCGCAGAGGCACAGGTGTCACAATTTTGGTCCTTCACCATTTCGTTTTTTTTAATTCTTGGATGGAACGACTTGGTTTTGATGAGGTGGTTAAAAAGACGAATACCTCCTTTTCTTTTACTAGGGACCCAGATGTGTTTCTAGCAGAAAAGTTAAGACACGTTAAGAAGATTTTGAAACAGTGGATGGGAGAAATAAAACTTAAGGAATTTGAGGTTAAGAAGAATTTAATGCATGAGCTATCTCAACTGGACGAGCGTATTGAATCTCATACGCTTGCTGAAGATGAAGAATGGGTTCACTCAGAATGTATGGATAATCTTTAGAGCTTGAAACCATAGCCATAAAAGATAATAAGTAAAAATCACGGGTGAAATGGGCATCTTTTTGGTGATGACAATTCGAAATATTTTCATGGTATAATTAATGCCAAATGTGCGAGAACGAGATTTCATAGGCTTGAATTAAATGGAACTTGGTGTGATAATCCTAAGATTATTAAACGTGAAGCGTTACAATTTTTTTCTGGCCGTTTTAAAGAATCTGATACAAATAGGCCGCTCCTTGAATGTCATAATATTCGTAAAGTATCTGATTCTGATGCGGATTTTCATTAAACACTTCTGGAGTATTCTTGGTATTGATTTTATAAATGCTCTAAACTTTTTCCATAGTAATGAAAAATTATCACCTGCTTGCAGTTCATCTTTCATCACTCTTGTGCCTAAAATCAATGACCCTTTTGGGTTCAATGACTTTAGGCCTATTAATCTTATTGGTCAATCACTAAAGTTATTTCAAAAGTTTTGGCCAATCGGATTAAATGTGTTATTGGTTCAGTTATATCGGAGACGCAATCAGCTTTTCTTAAAGATAGGAATATAGTTGATGGGCCACTGATTATGAATGAATTAATATCTTGGTTAAAGAAGAAGAAATTGAAAGCTTTCCTTTTCAAAATTGATTTCGAAAAAACTTTTGATCACATAAGTTGGAAGTTCTTGGATTCTATACAAGAACAAATGAATTTCCCGGCTAAGTGGCATCGTTGGATTTAAGGAGTTTTATCTTCAGCAAAGTCATCGGTTCTAATTAACGGCTAACCTACATTTGAATTCAAATACCAAAGGGGAGTAAGACAAGGTGATCCCCTATCCCCTTTCCTTTTCATTATTGGAATGGAAGCTCTTTCTTGTATAATTAAATGTGCTAGTGAGAAAGGAATTCTGAAAGGTGTTAGCACTCCTAATAACGAGCCGATAATATCCCACCTTTTTTTATGCCGATGACGCACTCATTATTGGAGATTGGTCATCCTTAATCTGTCTCGCCTCTTGAAATGTTTCTTTTTGGTCTTGGGGCTTCAAATGAATTTTAATAAATCCAATTTGTTTGGCATTGGAATTCAACAACTAGAATTGGATGGTATTGCAAATCTTTTAGGTTGTGCTCCGGGCTCTCTACCTTTCTCATATTTAGGTCTTCCCGTGGGCGCAAATATGAACCGGATTGTCAATTGGGCTCCTGTTATTAAAAAGTTTGATGATAGGCTTTCCATGTGGAAATCAGTTACTCTCTCGATAGGTGGTCGCTTAACACTTCTTAAGTCGGTAATGGAAACTTTACCAACTTATTTCTTTTCTCTTTACAAAGCTCTTATTAGCATCCTATATCAACTTGAAGCGAAAAGATGGAGGTTTTTTTGGGCAGCGTCCTCAGAAAATGATAAAATCAATTGGGTTTGTTGATCTAAAATCACATCTCCTTTGGAAGAGGGTGGATTGGGTCTCACTTCGCTAAAAGATGCTAATTTGGCACTTTTGTCAAAATGGTGGTGGCGTTTAAAAGTGGAAAAACAATTTCTTTGGTGGCTATTCATAGTTCCTCTCGGGTATTTAATGTTTTGCCATATTCTAACAGATTTCCTGGTGTGTGGGGCTCTATTGTTAGGTTGGGGAATCAACTTTCTTCTCTTAATATTAAACTCGGTTATCTAATTAAAGGAAAGGTTGGTAATGGCAAATCAGTTCGCTTCTGGTTGGATACTTGGGTGGGATCGCAGCCTCTTAAGGATTACTTCCCTAATCTTTTTTTCTAGCGCGTCCTTTAAAAATGAATCGGTTCCTGATTGTTTTGACTCTGTCACTAGAACTTGGAAATGGAGATGGAGAACTAATGTACCAGAACCGCTTTCTTCCATTGAGCTTCATTCGCTGGTGGATTTGTTACAGACGGTTCAATTAACAGGTGACATGGATAGATGGATTTGGACCGAAGAAAGGGACGGTATCTTTACGATTTCCTCAATGAAAAAAGTTCTCCACAAAGTGACCGTGATATGTTCGGCTAATATGCAACCCACTTTCTGGAACAATTGGGTGCCTAAAAAGATTAACATCTTCTCTTGGAGAGCTATCTTAATCGCATCCCGATAAGGGAGAACCTCGTTCATAGGAACATTAATTTGGATTCGGATCTATGTAGTCTTTGCAACTATGATATCGAATCAACCTCTCATTTGCTTGTCTCATGCTCTATGGCCTCTTATGTTTGGCAAGCAATTTCAAATCGGTGTAATGTGACTCCTATTTATGCCTTTTCAGTTCTGGATCTCTTGAATTTACATAAGTTCTATCATTTTGAAAAGAAGAAACGTAAAGTTCTTCAAGGGATTATTATGATAGCTTGTTGGTGCATTTGGAAGGCGAGAAATGAGACAATCTTCTCAAGTAAAGAGACAACTGGTGCAAGGGTGATTGAAGATATAAAGTCGCTAAGTTTTTTGTGGATTAAAAACAGGTCCCCTTTTAAAGCTTTAAGGTGGAGTCAATGGTGTAATCTCTCTTTTTAATTATATGTTTTTGATCTTTGGCTACTAGTATCTTACTAGTATGTTGTCTTTATAAAAGTTTGCCGTTCGAAAAAAAAAATATAATTAAACTATTACAATAATCATAATACATCCTAGAATCACCCTCCCTTAGTCACTATATAATATTTATGCTTGTTTTCAACATTTATTGACCCAACCTTCCATCACTCACCCACATTCTCCCTTTCATTTTTTTTTCATTGCAATGTCGGCTGTCATTTTTAACATAACATTATCTTTATATTTATGATTGATGTTAGGGTTAAATCTTAACAATAATTATTGTATTTTTTTACTACTTAAGTTTGTGTTTATCAATTATAGTTTGATAAATAAAATAAGATGGTAGGAGTTCATGGCTATAGAAGATACAAATTATTACTGACATCATATTTAATTTTAATCCATATTTTCATTTTAAAATTTAAATCCATAGTAATTTTTTCTTGCGAATATTCTAGAAAACAATTGAATTTAATATATTTAGTAAAAACTAAAATGCTATTAAATTTGATATGATATTAGCTATTGCAATTTCTAAGAAAAGAAATATCATAATATAGTTTTATAAGTTAGTATTTTTAACATTACAAATATAACCAATACCTTGTTTTTAAGAGTATTATAAATGATATAGATATTAGGATAGGAGTTGACTGCAAAGTTTAAAATTCCTAAAAAGTGTAAAAAGTCATAAAACATACTCAAAACCTACAAATAACATAATGAAGATTACCAAAAACAACATATTTGTGGGTTTTGTTTTGTATTTTGGATGACAAGTCTCTGATTATCGAATGACTAACATTGTTGTGTTTTATGTTGATTATATGTTGTGTTTTATATTCATAGTATTTGAAGTTTTTTATGGACTATTAGGGTTTGAATATGTTGTTTTAGTAACATCCACTATGTTATTTGTGGGTATTATGTGTGTTTTATGGCTGAAACTATGGTGTTTTATGACTTTATACACCTTTTAGGAGTTTAGACTTTGTAGCCAAACCTCACTCATAAATATTAAACTAGCTTATATATATATATATATATATATATATATTAGTGCATAGCAAGATTAGAGTCCCTCATTATTCTATTTTTGAAACATATTAAACAAAAAGATAATCTAAAAGGAAATAGTTTATAACTGAACCAAATTAGATATTCGATTTTCAATTGAAACTGAATTGAGTTTTTGGTTTCATAAATCCTAAATCTCACGCTCCAACGAGCATTAAATTATAATTAATTAAGATTTGTGATTCAATCTAATTCATTTCATTTACAACGTTAGATTAATTTGAGGGTGGTTAC
The DNA here is from genome assembly GCA_030545235.1 of Helianthus tuberosus. Classification (NCBI taxonomy): domain Eukaryota; kingdom Viridiplantae; phylum Streptophyta; class Magnoliopsida; order Asterales; family Asteraceae; genus Helianthus; species Helianthus tuberosus. The sequence goes on from CM060410.1 coordinate 95,689,140, forward strand.
CATACCCGACACAAATTACATATGAAGTGTAAGCAAGAACTTCTACTGTTGATCTCCACAAATCAATGGCTATAAATAAAGCGGTGGCATTTACGTAGATAACATGATCAAACAATTGAAAATGCATATACAAAAAGAGTATTCTGGTCTTTTCTCCATTGAACTCCCCCTGATTTTCAAAAGCTTATAATTTTTTTAAAGTTACACCATATTAACGAACATTTCATTCTACTTAATTTGAGTATGTTATTGTTATAGTTTTCTTAATTTAAAAAAAATATTGTTTTACAAGCTATAAAGTTATGTGATTGTGTAACGTTACGTGATTATGTTCTAGTACGTAATTAGGTAGTGGAGCATAATCAATGAATACCTAAATTACGCACCTTATGTGCAAACAGTTATAAATTCTCAATGTAACACTGCATCTATAACTACGTACCAAAATGATCAATGAATACTTAAATCACGTACCATATGTGCAAGCAGTAACAAATTCTCAATGTAACACTACATCTATAATCCCGTACCAAAATGATCAATGAATACCTAAATCACGTACCTGATACTCAATGTATACCTAAATCTAGATACACGTACCATGTGTGAAAAAAACAATAACAAATACTCAATGTAATAATCACGTACCATGTGTGCAAAACAATAACAAATGTTCAATGTAACAGTACATCTATAATCACGTAATGACTTATATTACAGATCTAATCACGTAATAGCATAAAAACAATTAAGTTCTCATTATATTGAATGTATAATCACGAATAAGCATAAATTTAGTAAAAAAAACATTATACAATAAAAACGGTATAATAACATAATTACGTACTAATGTATAATCACGTGACATTACACTTGTTACATATGGTACATGATTATAGATGTAGCGTCACACTGAGCATTTGTTATTGGTGCACTTATGGTACGTAATTACGTATTGGAAAATAGTCACGTAATGTTACACAGATCACATAATTTATAGCTTGTAAAATATAATTTTTAAAAATTAAGAAAACTATAGCACAATAGTCTGCTCAAATTAAAGAGAATGAAATGCTCGTTGATACGGTGTAATTTTGTTAAAAAAATATTATTGTATTAAAAACTTATGACCGTTTAAAAATCGGGGTAAAGTAAGCTCATGTGAGAAAATACTATAATACCCTTCCCCCTTAAATTAAAAAGGACACTTGTTAAGCCCAAATTGCTCCTTCAAAATCTCTTATATACATAACTAGGTTAGAACCTCATGTATTGCACGGGTTGATTAAATATATATTTATATACTAGGTAATAAAAAATTACATCTTTAAAACCCCGTGTATTGCACGAGTTGAATAAACACGTGTATTACGCGACTTAAATAAATATAATGTAATCAGTACACACACAGTCGTCAAGATATGTTTTTGAGAAACATGAACTTTGATGTACTATTTAAATATAATAACATTTTACTTTGTTTTTTTATATATTTATTAAAAGGTTAGAAACGTGTATGTTACACGTGGTTGGATCAATAAAATGATAAATAGTTATTATTAATAAGCAAAAAAATAAAATAAATAGTTAAGAAAAAAATATTAAACAAATAAGACATAAGATTAAAATAAAATAAAGATTATATATACTAGAAGATAAATATAACTATAGATACAGATAAATGATTTATGAAGTTTTAGATTTATTAATTAAATAAACAATTATTTCCAACCTATAAATTACCAACATGTTTTTGCTTTATGTTGTGGTAACATGTGCATTGGGGGATTTTCAAAAAAAATTGCATTTTGCATTTTTAACCTACAAGTTTCTATCTTTTGCATTTTAATCCCTTAACTTTTTTACTAATAACCCAAAACTTTTCATCTTTTACAATTTAACCACAACACGTTTTTGTTTTCAACTTTATACCCCCATACTTTTCATCTTTCGCAAGTTTCCCGTTTTACGTTTCGATTTGAGTGGAGTCAAATTGTGGTTTATTTTTTCTCTTTTTAAAAGCTTTAATCAACCTCTTTTGATTATACGTGTCAGCTTTTCCGTTATACCCGTTACGTTTTCTATGTATGACTCGAGGTCACATATAATTTGTTATGATTGTACGGTATAAATTTGATTTACTTTATGTTTGATCCAATCGCTATGCTTATATAGGTTACATTGAGTTCAATCAGATACAACGAAGCATGTGTTTTCATATAGTTAATACTAATAACCCAAAACTTTACATCTTTTACAATTTAACCACAACACTTTTTTGTTTTCAACTTTGTACCCCCATACTTTTCATCTTTCGCAAGTTTCCCGTTTTACGTTTTGATTTGAGTGGAGTCGAATTGTAGTTTATTTTTTCCCTTTTTTAAAAGCTCTAATTAACCTCTTTTGATTATACGTGTCAACTTTTCCGTTATACCCGTTACGTTTTCTATGTATGACTCGAGGTCACATATAATATGTTATGATTGTACGGTATAAATTTGATTTACTTTATGTTTGATCCAATCGCTATGCTTATATAGGTTACATTGAGTTCAATCAGATACAACGAAACGTGTGTTTTCATATAGTTAATGCATCACAAAACGTTTGGACTAATCAATTCGATGTTTGCAATGTACCCGCGCCGCAACGTGCGCGGAATCTTATTTCTAGTCTATAATTAAGTAGGAAAGAAAGGTGGGAAAACTAAAAAACAGATGTCTCCAATTAATGACAGATGTCCCTTATTAACCAGTTAACACACACAGTCTTCAAAATATGTTTTTGGAAAAAAATAAACTTTAATGTATTATTTTTATATAATAACATTTTACTTTGTTTTTTATTTATTTATTAAAAGGTTAGAAACGTATGTGTTACACGTGGTCGGATCAATAAAATATTAAATAGTTATTATTAAAAATAAAAAATAATAACTAAGGAAAAATATATTAAATAAATAAGAGATAAGAATAAAATAAAATAAAGATAAAGATTATATATATTAGAAGATAAATATAAGTATATGATCTAGATAAATGATTTATGAAGTTTTAAATTTATCAATTAAGAAAATAATTATTAAACAAGATAGAAAGGCGAGAAAACTAAAAAATAGTTGCCTCCGGTTAAATAACACGTGTCCCTCATTAGTTTACTTTATTTTGTGCTTGGATCATGTACAGGACAAAATTCACGTACGAAGCATACACGAGAAGGAGTAAATGACAAGTGTCATTGACAGGAAGAGTAATTTAGTCTTTTCTCAAGTGAACTAGTTTCCTCGATTTTCAAACAATTATAATTTTTTCATAAGTTAATATTTCTTAAAAAAGTTACAACGTATTAACGAGCATATCATTCTCTTTAATTTGAGTAGCTTATTGCTATAGTTTTCATAAAAAAAATTTACACGATTTTAAATATCATTACATGATTTTGAATAATCAGTACACGACTATGTGATTTTGAATACTCATTCAACATTTAACACAAATCATTACGTGATTACACATTCAATACAAATCCATTACGTAATTACACATTCAATGATAGGAACTTGATTGTTTTATACTTTATTACGTGATTCCTTGATTTTCAAACAACTATAATTTTTTCATACGTTAATATTTCTTAAAAAAAATACAACGTATTAACGAGCATATCATTCTCTTTAATTTGAGCAGCTTATTGCTATAGTTTTCATAAAAAACAAGGGGAAATGGACTGTATCACCCTAAACTATGCAAAATTGGCCAATACCACGCCCAACTTTCAAGTTGGCTCCCACCACCCTCTACTCGACAACTTGGTGTCACTGTCACCCCTTCGTTAAAAAAACACTAACTGAGTTAGTTTTTTAAGCCTACGTGGCATGCAGATTATGACTTGGAAGCATACGTGGCATGCAGATGATAACTCAGTTATGTTTTTAATCCTACGTGTCATGGGGATGATGAGGTGGACAACCTAATTCAACACAAACACATATTCCTTCGCTTCGTCTTTATCGATTCACAAACTGCAAATTTACTTCTTTTTCAACTGAATTCAGATCTGAAATGATGCTCGGTTCATGATGTTTCGAAAATGATTCAAAGTTTTGATTTTGTTTAGTACATCAAAACAATCTATGAACAAACTGAAATCGAATCGAAATGTATCCAATTATATCAAAACTTGCTTAAACATATCAACAAACAATCGAAATACTTCTGAACTGTCGGAAACAGATTATCAAAACAACGACACACGATTTTCTACAACTCTAGTTCAGATCTGAATTTTTTCGTCAACTGTTCTCTCAATCAAACAAGAACTAGTTCAGATCTGAACTCAAACATGATGCTCAAATAATTTGCAATTCAATTCAAATCTATAGGTGTGATGAGTTATGAACAAAATACTCAGATTTCAATCAATTCAAATCTCCGATTGATTTTGCTCCGCAACAACCTCCGGCGACCACTCCCACCTCGAGCCGCTGCAACAACATCCAACCTTCACACCTGTAACCGTCACCATTGAAAATCCTCCATCCTTCACATCTAAATCCCAATTAAATGATTCTTGTTAACCCAAAAGAAGCCCCAAAAATTGAGTCAGATCTAAGCTGGGGGAAGGAGGAGAGTTGTAGGCGGTGTGGCAGTGGTGTCACAGGAAGGTTTCAGAGGAAAGAGAGGTGGGGGAATAGATTTGTAGGTGGTGTGAGTCGCCGGCGATGCAAGATGGTGTCGAAGGGGGAAAACAGATAACCGTATTGCAGGGTGGTGGACTGGTGGCGGTGGTGCTCCTGTGGCAGCCGGAGTTGCAGGTGGGGGTATGTTGTCGTCGCCGTCTCCATCAAGGCAGAGAGAGAAGGAGAGTTAGAGAGAGTAGGTTTTATAAAGTGACTGTATTGTGTTTATATATATTTATATTAATTATAATTAAAAAAGCCACGTCACCTTGCCACATCAGATAAAAAGCCACATCAGCAAAATAAACAAACTCAGTTAGTGTTTTTTTAACGAAGGGGTGACAATGACACCAAGTTGTCGAGTAGAGGGTGGTGGGAGCCAACTTGAAAGTTGGGCGTGGTATTGGCCAATTTTGCATAGTTTAGGGTGATACAGTCCATTTCCCCAAAAAAAATTACAGGATTTTGACTACTCATTACGTGATTTTGAATAATCAGTACACGACTATGTGATTTTGAATACTCATTCAACATATAACATAAATCATTACGTGATTACACATTCAATATAAATCCTTTTTTGGTCAAAAATTACCGAAGCAATTAAGTGATCAAACTTAGTTTGTGAGGTACTGTGCTATTGATGTTTGCAAAAATATGTTAAGTTGATTGTGTATGAAAACAGTTTCAGTATATTGCTTGGGGACATCAAGCTATATCAATAATCAAACAATTGAGCGATAAAGGTAAAAGTTGATACAGGATATACGAGGAAAGCCCTTGATCAATCTAGATCGCCGGCATAAAACCTTGGGAGCTTACAATCGTAAGCTGCCTTGTTCTTCTTATTGCTTGAATAACCAGGATGCAGTTGTAGGATAATGCTCAGATCGATTCTAAGTGTTACAATGATTGTGAGTTGTGAGTGTTAGAGTGTAATTGCTGTTAGAAAAGAGAGTGTACGAATATGAGAGCTCGAAAGTGTGTGTCCCTACGATCTGGCATTCCATATTTATAGTTACAAGAATAAACAAACTATCCTACAATCTCGGGATACTTCTGGATATTCCTTCATGACTGTTGTAGACCTATTCTCCCGGCTTCAACGTCTTTCTTCCAACGATATTGACAGAGTCTTCAGGAGAACTAGTCTTTGTGAACTTTATTATCTTGCAGCCATAGCCTACAAGAAAATTATTAGTAACAATCAAAATATTGCCTCAGGATGTTACCAATATCCTGGTTCGGTATCCTGACCATAAATAGCTAACATAAAATCAAGATGTATTATCAGGATATGAGCTCAGAATTTCACCCATAACAAATCTATTACGTGATTACACATTCAATGATAAGAACTTGATTGTTTTGTAGTTTATTACGTGATTAAATCTCTAATATACAAAAATATGTGGTTATTATATGTTGATTTAGCTAATGTTTTGAATATAATTTATCTTTAATGCATGATTAGACATGGAATATTAGGTATTCAATATGAAATATTATGTATTACATATTTTGTTTTTACGTAATTACTCAGTGGGGTTTCACATCAATACCGTAATGAAATCACGTAATCACGAAATGGGTATTCAAAATCACATGGTCCAGTAATAATACATAGTCAACTATTGTTAGTTAGTTACGTAATCACTTAATCATGTAATGGGCATTGAAAATCACGTAGTCACGTAATGGATATTCAAAATTCTGTAAATTAAAAAAAAAAACTATAGCAATAGGTTGCTCGAATTAAAGAGAATAAAATGCTCGTCAATACAGGGTAATTTTTTTAAAAACATATTGAAATATGAAAAAATTATAGCCGTTTGAAAATAAAGATAAAAATGATTTCAAGTGAGAATAGACAAGAATACCCAAGGAGGAAGGAGTTTAAGTGTTAAAAGATTAGAATGCATATTTTGTATTTGTTTCTTCAATTGTTTAAAACTCATATTTATGAAAAATACCATCGTTTTATTTGTAACCATTGATCTTGAGGATCAATGATTCTGAGTACCTCCTATACTTCTTAGGAGAATTATGTCTTATATGAAAACTAAGCCAATCCAACCACCACTAATAATACAACAACAACAACAAACATACCTAGTAAATCCTACCAATAGCACAACTAATGGTAGGGTCTGGGGAGGGTGAGATGTAGGCAAACATTTCCCCTATCGTTGAGGATAGAGATACTGTTTCCAAAGAGACCCCCAACTCTGTAACAACAAACACTAAAAGAGTTCCATAAAACTACAGAGACAAAAGAAGTGGTGAAAGCAAAAACAGTAGAGTGAAGGTAAATGTAACATCATAGAAAAACATACGCATATCCATATACATAACATAAGACAATCATCCTCCAAGACCACTTAATGTGTAGGTAAATCTATAGCCCCTATGACAACGCCCAACCACATCTTACTTAACCCCTAAAACTCCTTAACTTTAATCCTACATCTCCATGAACTCCTGTTTTAGACCATGTCCTTAGAGAGGTGCATTTCTATCAAATCCTGCCTAATTCGCTCATCCCACGTCAATTTGGGTCTACCTCTACCCCTTCTTCCATTTACTGTGAGGGTTTCCACTACTCTAACTAGCGCTATTGCTTGCCTTCTTTTCACATGCCCAAACCATCTCAATATTCCCTCCCTAATCTTATCTGATACTCTACACACCCCTAACCTTTCCCTAAAAACCTCATTTCTTATCGGCCTAACCTTGTGTGACCACACATCCACCTCAGCATCCTCATCTCTGCTACTTCCATCTTGCGTGCTTGTGATTTCTTAATGGCCCAGCAATCTGTCCCATATAGCATGGCAGGTCTCACTGCAACCCGATAGAACTTTTAATTTAGTTGGGAACATCGAGTCACACAATATCCCAGTGGTTGCTCTCCACCTACACCAACCAGCCTAAATGTGGTGAGTTACATCACTATCTAACTCCTTGTCTCTTTGTACAAACGACCCCCCCCCCCCCCCCGCATCACTGAAATCACAGTAAAGGTACACAGTCTTCGACAGACTGATCCTTAAACCCTTGTCTTCTAAAGCTACTCGCCATTCTTCTAACTTCTCATTCAACCTCTGTTTAGTCTCTGCAACTAAACAATATCATCTGCAAAAAGCATGCACCACAGCACTGTCTCCTGAATCGACTTGGACAACTCATCCATGACAATTGTAAAAATAAATGGGCTCAACGTCGACCCTTGGTGGAGTCCTATCTCCACAGGGAAGGAATCGGTATCCCCTACAGGCGCATGAACACTAGTTTTAGTTCTATCTGCATATCCTTAATTATGTCTATATACTTCCCAAGAACCCCTCTACCCTCCAAAGTATCCCAAATCAGTCTACGTGGTACACTGTCGTATGCCTTTTCAAGGTCAAGGAAGACCATAAAATATTTTTCCACTAAATATAGAAGGATATAGGAATAGGGGATGGTTCAAATGAAAACCACTTTTAACGCGAAAACTCGAAAACTAACTAAAAACCTAAAAAACACACCAATTTTATTTTTTTTACAATTTTTTTTATTAAAAATCTCTATTTAAACTATATATATTTTTTTTCCAAAAAAAATGTTTTTTTGTAGTACACATGTGTAATAATACACATGTGTAGTACACATACACATGTGCACTACAATTTTTTTTTAAAGTTTTTTTTATATAATTTAAATAGCAAAAATTGGTAAAAAAAATTGGTATGTTTTTTAGGTTTTTTTTAGTTAATTTTCAAGTTTTCGCGTTAACTAAGTGGTTTTTATTTGAACATTTCTCTATAGGAGTAACCACTAACCACTAATAATAAATAAATAAATAAATAAATAAATAAAACAATAACAATAATTAATATATGATAATAAACCGTGGGAATGAACAATAATTACCTGCTGATTCATCACTTCATCTATTTTAATTTTGACAGGTGTATCGTCTGGCCCTTACCCCTTTATAACCATCTCAAGAGAGAAAACAGGGGAAAAAGAGGGTGTGGCGGTGACCAGAGGGTCACCACCGTCTCTCCACCGCCATGACGACACCGTGTCTCCACAACCGTGACCACCACTGCAGTCACTTTGCCCAACAAGAGAGAGAGAGAGAGAGCTTGAAGAGAGAGAAAGGGAAATTGGCAGAGAGAAGAGAGACGGGCGGTGACCGGAAGGTCACCTGTCACCACCGTTAAACCACCACCACGGTAATGACGTCGCTGTGGTGTCTCTCTTTTTGGGGTTTTTACCTTAGGAGAGAGAGAAAGGAAAAAAAGGGAGAGATGAGGGTGAGGGGCGGTAACCGGAGGGTCGCCACCGTCTCGCCACCACCTCGATAACCATCATGTTTTCTGTTTTGTTGGGGGTTCTTAACCTCCGTACGACCATCACTCTTTCTCTCTCTATAAATCTCTGTTATCTCTCCCGACGATTGGGACATGAACAATGTTTTTGTTCTGGGTGACCTATTTGGGTGATCATTGCTTCTTGAGACCTCTTTAGTTGCGACGATTTTCAAACCCAACAATGATGTTGGCTTGCCATAGCGACACTAAGCGGGTTCAACGACGATGATGGTCTTTTCAGATCTGAGTCGATTTATATAGTTCGATGTGTTTTTTAAATCAATTTGTTTGTAGTTTTTGCTTCTGCAATTTTGAATGATACGGTTGTTAGTTGTTGCACTTGAAGCGGATATTTGGTCAATTTGTGGTTAGCTTCTTTACTGGCTTTTGCTTCTTTGAAGTTCCAATGGTGTATTGGGTTTTGTGAAGGTTTGATCAAAAGACAGTTTTTTATCTTAGTGATTGTGGTATTGACAATAGTTATGAAATGTCATGTTTTTTTTATGTTGGTGCTGAAACGCATAGACTGTGTATGTTGATTTATTGTGGATTTGAAGTGTTTTCCGGCGATGATGTTAGCTTGCTACTTGGCGTGGTAACTCCGGTTGCAGCCGTAGCGGCACTGAGCCGTATTTTGTTGTTACCGGCGATGATGATGTATCACTCTAAGCCTATTTCACTTTGTGACAACAATGATAATAACTTTTAATATGAGCCAAATGGGTTTGTAGTTTTCCTTTTTTTCGCTTAATGTACATCTTTTTGGATTGAGTTTGACGGTTCAAAGCATAATATCTGGCATTGTCATTGTTAGACGACGTTCGTGGTGGTTGTTCCCTTTTTATTAAAGGCCGATTAAACCCGCTGTGGAGCACGGTTGGAAAAAATCCGAGAAGAGGATATCTGATGAAAAAGTAGCTTTTTATTCTTGGTGATTGTGGTATTGACAGTAGTTATGACATGCCATGCTTTTTTATGTTGGTGGTGAAAAGCATAGACTGTGTATGTCGATTTATTGTGGATTTAAAGTGTTTTCCGGCAATGATGTTAGCTTGCTACTTGGCATGGTAACTCCGGTTGCAGCCGTAGCGGCACTGAGCCGTATTTTGTTGTTACCGGCGATGATGATGTATCATTCTGATCCTATTTCACTTTGTGAAAACAATGATAATAACTTTTAATATGATCCGAATGGGTTTGTAGTTTTCCTTTTTTTCGCTTAATGCACCGTTATTATATAACACAATTTAGCGGGCCGCAACGCGCGCGGGGTTGTACAACCTAGTTATTGGGTAAAAACCTAAAACAACCGAAGTGTGGGTTCCGTTGTGTTTACCGCATTCGGGTTTGAAGTTGCATACAGATAATAAATAAAGAGTAAATTTCAAAGTTCGTCCTTTATGTATGTCTAAAATATCAAAGTATGTCCTTTATCTTTAATAACCTCAGAAAACATCCTTAATGTTTGCAAATCCTTACATGTTACGTCCTTTAGTCCTAATCCAGTTACTTTTCATGGTTAAATTTGACTAAGTCAGCCCCACATAAGGGTATTTTGGTCATTTTATCACAAATATTAAAAGAAATATTAAAAAATTATATATATATATATATACATACAACTCTCTCTCTCTCACAACACACATCAGCTCTCTCTCTCACACATAAACACCTCTCTCTCTCTCTCTCTCAACACACACCAGCTCTCTCTCTCTAATCGCCAGACCACCACCGCCGGACCAACAACCACCGCCATACACCTCACCATCCCCCAACTTCCTCAAATCCGCCATCGCCAGGTCACCAGACTTCGAACATATCTTACACATAGTCAGTTCATCCACATCAAAACTAACATCAGCAAACGAATCTCCAAACCTACTACTCCGCCCTCAAGTTAGGGTTCCAGGAACGGTCGATTTCGATGAATTTCCGGACTGTCTACCGATTTCTAACGTCACCTGGTGCGAATCGAAAGCGGAAAACACGAGATCCGGTGAGTCGGTTACGGCGGTTACTCGAGCTTTATAGATCCGCGGATCTGTACGGTCGATCCACTCAACGGAGCCGACGCGACGGCCGTTAGCGAAGTTATTGAAGTAATAGAGTCAAGGTGAGTCTGTACTGTACCTGCGTGCGATAAATTCCAATCGTAAACAGAGATCTGGCCGCCGTGAGCTATCCAAACCGATCCGTCGTCAAGCACCGTGAAAGCGGTTACGAAACCGTCAGATGCAGGTCGAATTGTGGAGACGATAGCAGCGTCGATGCCGGAGAGTGGATTCGGAAGCATGGCGGACTTGAGGTGAGATTCGATGCCGTAGTATGAGGCTTCATCGAAGAGTTCTTGATCGGTGAAGCGGCGGTGGTGGCAGATCTGTGGTGGTGGTGGCAGTGGCAGCTGGGTTGTGGTGGTGGGGTTAGGATAGTTAGAGAGAGAAGGAGAAACATTTAGTCTGTATATATTTATTGTTTTTGATGATTATTTATTTTAATATTTATGATAAAATGACCAAAATACCCCTATGTGGGGCTGACTTAGTCAAATTTAACCATGAAAAGTAACTGGATTAGGACTAAAGGACGTAACATGTAAGGATTTGCAAACATTAAGGATGTTTTCTGGGGTTATTAAAGATAAAGGACATACTTTGATATTTTAGACATACATAAAGACGAACTTTGAAAGTTACTCATAAATAAATAATTAATTGTATTCGGTGGACTAGTCTTTTGTTATACTATCTATATATTGGTGCATCCCTACACGCATAAAGCACACACATGTGAGAGAGAGATCCACCACAAAAAATCAATCAGTTGTAAAATGGGGAGTCTGAAGGCAGTGTTGAAGCATCCGGATGATTTTTACCCGCTGTTGAAGTTGAAGATGGCGGCGAAGAAGGCGGAGAAGCAGATCCCGGCGGAGCCACACTGGGGCTTCTGTTATTCCATGCTTCATAAGGTTTCTAGAAGTTTCGCTCTTGTTATTCAACAGCTCAATCCCGAGCTTCGTGACGCTGTAAGTTTAACCAAACCATGTGTGCCTTTGTAATTGTCGGCAGCTGCCTGGATTCCTAATTTTGTTACTTTGTTGAAAATAATTGCATTAGGATTTTTAACCTAATTTGCTTCCTTCGTTGTTTGTCTGTTTTTCCAGATCTGACCGTTCAATTGTTTTTTTTTATTAGATCTGACTGATGTTCGATTTGAGCAATTACTGCTGATGTAGTGTTTGTGTGCTATTGAATGTATACTTGTGTTTCTGGAAAATCTCCATTCAAATGAGACAGGGAGGGAACCCAGATGCCTGCCTGTATTTCTACTTTTGTCATGCTGCGCTCTTGCTAGGGGTGTTCACAATTGTTTCGAATTCAAAATTCTATCAAGAATTCGTTTCGACTATAAAAATTCGAATTCGATTCAATTCAATTCAAGTAAAGTAAATCGAATACAAATTCAAATTCGAATAAAAATTATACATTTTTATTTATTATTTTTATATGTAATACATATATAACTTTTATGGCTATCCTATCAATTATTTTCAAAATATATTCCAAGTATTAAAATTACCTGTTACCAAATCCACTACATGGCCCATAACTAAAACCTATGTAACAAATCTATCATTAGATTTCTAACCCTAAAAATATTTACTTGTAATGTGGAGTCGTTATTCCTGACTTCTCATATCAAATGTTAGACTTATGGTACCTAATTTTGGAACTTTTTAATGTGATATCGTGCTTTATGGCTACTTTAAAGTTTATGTTTCATTTTGATTGTTTTTTACATGTTTTAAAAGAATCTGAATCAAATTGAATTTATTCGAATTCGAACTTTTCGTCGAATACGAATTGGGTTTTTTATCCGAATACGAATTGGGTAGGTTTTAATCGAATTCGAATTTAAGGGAAGATTAAAATTATTCGAATAATTCGATTCAAATAATTCGAAAATTCGATATTCGATTCGATGAACACCCCTAGCTCTTGCCTAGTGCTTTGCGGCCAGATTCTGCTCTGTGGCCCTTAAATAGTTCTTGCTTGTTAAGCGCCTTGTGCCTAGACCCAAGGCTCACCCTTGAGTGCACTTACCTTACCCTTGGACTGTTGAACTGTTCATTCATACATGCAAACAACAACTTGTCTATAGTTCGTTTAGTGACATTATCTGTCGGCGGAACACTCAATATTTGTTGATGCAACGTTTAATATTGGCGGTTGCAAAAAAAATGATGTTAATATTTTCAAATGCAGGTGTGCATTTTTTATTTGGTCCTTCGGGCTCTTGACACTGTCGGTACGTCTTAAGCTAATAACAATGATTCCTTTTTTCCAAAGGAATTTATGTGCTTTAGTAGTAATTTGGGTGTTTTTTTTTCTTCCAGAGGACGATACAAGCATAGATGCTGATATCAAAGTGCCCATTCTCATCGCCTTTCATCAGCATATCTATGATCGTGACTGGCACTTTGCATGTGAGTACTGCTGCTTGTCTGTTTGTAACTCAAATGTTTTGCATATGCTAAGGCTGCCCTTTATTTTACCTTGAAGGTGGTACAAAGGAGTACAAAGTTCTCATGGACCAGTTCCACCATGTTGCTACTGCATTTCTGGAGCTTAAGAAAGGGTAAATTTTAAATTATTATTAAAACTACACATGAATTAATGTTCAGTCAGTTTATATACCCCGATCATTCTTCAGTTACCAGGAGGCAATAGAGGATATAACAAAGAGAATGGGCGCGGGAATGGCAAAGTTTATATGTAAAGAGGTATGTACTTGTTATCATATCCATAAATGTGAAAATGGAAGATGAGTCTCTTTTGGTGTTTGCAGGTGGAGACGATTGATGATTATGATGAGTATTGTCATTATGTTGCGGGTCTTGTGGGATTAGGATTGTCAAAGCTCTTCCATGCCTCGGGCACAGAAATACTGTTTCCAGATTCTATGTCCAATTCTATGGGTTTATTTCTTCAGGTAAATATTTTGCATCATCATTCATTCTAAGCGGATTCTTACATTGTATTTATGTCTTGCAGAAAACAAATATCATACGTGATTATCTAGAGGATATAAACGAGATACCCAAGTCGCGCATGTTTTGGCCTCGCGAAATATGGAGTAAATATGTGAATAAACTAGAGGACCTCAAGTATGAAGACAACTCTGAAAAGGCCGTTCAATGCCTTAATGATATGGTGACAAACGCTTTAATACACATCGAAGACTGTTTGAAGTATATGTCTGACTTGCGTGATCCGGCTATCTTCAGGTTTTGTGCTATACCTCAGGTAAATTTCATACATCTTCACTTTTAGTAGCATAATGTTTACCTTAGTAAAATTTTAAAATTTGAATACTTGTCAGATCATGGCAATTGGAACCCTAGCTTTATGCTACAACAACGTTCAAGTTTTCCAGGGTGTTGTTAAGATGAGACGTGGTAAGTGTTTTTTTGTTTTTTTTTAAATTTATTTTGTTTATTATATTGTACTTCTAACGGGGTCTCCTTTTCTGCTAGGTCTTACTGCAAAAGTAATTGATCGAACCAGAACAATGGGTGATGTGTACCAGGCCTTTTATGATTTTTCTTCAATGCTCAAGTCAAAGGTAAAACGGTAATCAACCTTTTTTTCGAAGTTGGATAATCATAACCGTTGGATCGGTTGGGTGTTATAGGTTGACATGCGTGATCCCAATGCCACAACAACAATAACTAGGATTGAAGCAGCTCAGAAAATATGCAAGCACTCTGGCGCCCTTAACAACAGGTCATCCTCTAATTGTTATTATTTCACATAACATAATCACTTTAAAACACACATCCAAACAAACCTTACAAATTTCACTTGAGGTGTGTATTATGGGTCATAAATCGGTTGGTGGTTTGTAACAAAGTTGTAAACATGCTAAAAGGGTTGGCGGGTTGAACTTATGTTTTGTTTTTGTAATTCTAAGTATTTCCAGGTTGATTGTTTAGTTTTGCCACAACCCAAACATGACTGATTGTTTACGAAACATTTTAGACAAGTCAACCCAAACACAACCTGCTTATTAAATAGGGTCTGCTTAAATTAATTAACCCAAAGCTGATTATCATTGTTTTGTGTAACAACTTCCACCCTTACTTTCATATAATTGCAACACTGAAACGTTTTCCCAAAGGATTAAGCTATAATCACATGTTTGACAATTGAAACAAAGCATGATGAAGGGTTATTCTTGACACTCAGCTTTTGTTCATATTTTAGTTTCTGAATCTATTTTCTTTTCATCAGGAAATCTTACATAGTTGAGAGCGAGCCAAGCTACAGTCCAGTTCTGGTAACGGACTATCTTTTTTCCTTCATATGGTTTCTTCCTAAATTGCCCTCCTACAGTCTATTAACAATGATATGTACCATGATGTTAATGCAGATTGCATTGCTCTTCATTATACTGGCGATTCTATATGCGTATACGTCTGCTAATCGACAAAATAAAATAAGTAAGCATTAGACTCGTGCCTCTATGACTAACATGCATACATTTTGCTCATTAACCCACATTTCCCTTTCTGCAGAAGTTACTCTGTAAGAATCCCATTGTGATCCTAAAGCCGAAAAAAAACCAATTGTGAAATGCGAAAGGTAATTGTTTTTGTAGGCTGGTTATTTCTGCATATGTACGCTTTGTGGTTGGTAGAGTATTATTGTCGTAAATGGAAGTAGTTGTAATCTCGTTATGTGGAATATGAACACAAATTTGAATCGTTTGCATTATACCTGAAAATTTGCATGAAAATCGTTTTACACGTCAATTTATTGCGAGTAACCTGTAAAGTGATTGTAAGGAGAGGGTCAACGTTGTAATATTTGAGTGACGAGTGTGTCTAGTGCTCTAATTTGTCCAACACATGTAACTAATTACAAACAAACATCAAGTAAAAATAGACACGAATGGATTTGTATGGTAAAGACTTACTATCAATGGCTTTGTCCAATACATGTAACTAATGACCATCAATATATTACTAGAAGGTAGGGCCGTAAAGAACCAAACAAACACGAACAAGGCCATGTTCGTGTTCATTTATTAAGGTTTTTCCGACTAACGAACCGTTCATGAACACACAAACGAACACAATTCTATGTCTATGTTCGTTTGTTAAGGAAATTCAACTGTTCCTGAACACAGATTCTGAACATAAACAAACATTTAATATGCAACTGAATAAAAAACATTGTTAACATGAGACAAAGTACATCTACCAAATGATAAGTCAAATTATACTAACTTAGACATAATTATTCAAAATTACATAGATTACATAGACATGAATACATGATAATATTAATTCCACCAAATGATAAGTCAAATTATACTAACTTAGACATAATTATTTAAAATTACACAGACATGAATACATGATAATATTAGATTTTATCACCCACAACTATTGGCTATTGGCCACTGCCACCCTCAACTATCACTTTGACGCCCGTCACCTCCAACTTAACACTTAGTGTGTTTTGTCACCATGTCGTTAAATGATCACTAACTTTTGATCATGTTACTACACTTTTTGGGGTGTCATAAGGATCTTGGGAAGGTTTTAGGGATCTTAGGACACCCCCAAAAGTATATTACTAGGATCAAAAGTTAGTGATTTGGTGACAGAACACACTAAGTGTTAAGTTAGGGGTGGCGGACGTCAAAGTGATAGTTGGGGGTGGCAGCGGCCAATGACCAATAGTTAAGGGTGATAAAATCTAATAACTCTAATATTAATCCAAATTCAGAAGTTCATTATTATCCCAAAATGTCTTGACACTTGAATGATCAAGTTAGGAGGGAAAAAAGTTCGGTGGAAAACAAAAGTAAGAACGGAAAAAAGTTTGGAGAGAAATTGACTAATATTTAAGGAAATAAAAGCTAGGAAGGAAATTTTAAAACTAAAAACTTGTAACAAACAAACATAAATGAACATACATTAACGAAAGAACGTAAACGAACAAACATATTACCGAACATTCACGAACGCAATCGAACGAACGAGACCTTTGTTTATGTTCGTTTGTTTAGTTAATCCAACGAAACTTCTTGTTCGTGTTCGTTCTTTATTGACAAACGAACATAAACAAACTTCCGGCTAAATGGTTCACGAATTGTTCGCTAAACGTTCGGTTTGTTTACAACCCTATTAGAAGGTCTAGCGCCCGAACCGAAGTGATCGATTAATCTATTTTATTAATCAATCAATATATTACTATAAGGCCCGATGCCCGCGCTATGTAGTGGGAAAGACCAACATTGCCAGGGTGTGCATTGCTCGGTTGGTTTAGTTATTATCCTCAATCGAAACAAAAGTTATCGATTAGTCTATTTTATTAACAAATCGGTTAGATTGACGATTTTTGGTTTGATTCGTTTAATTTTGGTAAATAGATAAAACCAAACTTTGGCTAAAATGTTTGCATATAAATACATAAAATGAATGTATAAATTGTTGGGTTATGTAAGATCTGCTGATTATGAAAGCCAAAATCCAAGGTGAAAGTTCCGGATCCGGCTGGTTTAGACGGAAGTTTGGATAAGATAAAAGCTAATTCGGTAGAAATCTCGTAAAAATAAGAAAAAGTAGAAAACTTCCATTAATACCGAAAGAGCATACATCATTTTACAAGCTGGAGAGAAATCCGAGGTCTCTCCAGCCTTTCCCCAAAACTTATCAAAACTTATTTTTAAACTCCCTTGTGGACTTTAAGGGCTATCCCTCGCGGTCCGTAAGGGTCCACCGGAAGTTGAATTTTTGCCTTTTTAAC
The DNA here is from genome assembly GCA_030545235.1 of Helianthus tuberosus. NCBI lineage: Eukaryota > Viridiplantae > Streptophyta > Magnoliopsida > Asterales > Asteraceae > Helianthus > Helianthus tuberosus. Next base: position 95,706,995 of record CM060410.1, read on the forward strand.
CAACCATTCTAAGTTAGTTATTTTTACATATTGAACAAAACTAACAGATAGTTAAAATTAAACTTATTTAATCCGGAATTAATTTTTGTAGTTTGTAATTAATTAAATTAATACGAAACGATATTTAAGGCAAGTAAATAATAAAAATTCATATTTTCTTTTATTATTGTTCGGATCCGGTTTTCAAAATGAGTCGGGTTTTTCTTAGACCCGTTTTTCGTGGATGTTACAATATACTTTATGTTTTTTTCTCACAAAAGTCACTCAACAATTTCATTATTTTAAAAGTATGTGTTGATCCCAGATAGAGATACCCAAACTTAATATGACAAGTGATTTCAACAAATAGGAAAATATAGTGCGAAACTAGAAATCAAACTTTCAAGAAACAAGTTATAGAATTTTTCAAGTGTATTAAACGACTTTGCAAAAACAAAGTTATTGGATATTACAAAATGAATACTCAAAGAATTCTAAGTGAAGGGCAATGGAGTTTGTATTGTGTGTATTGAATGCTAAGCACAACTCATTTAACCTCCGGGGTTTGGCATCTCTATTTATAGAGAGTCTAGATCTGAATAAACATTGCCAGGGTGTGCATTGCTCGGTTGGTTTAGTTATTATCCTCAATCAAAACCAAAGTTATGGATTAGTCTATTTTATTAATAAATCGGTTAGATTGACGATTTTTGGTTTGATTCGTTTAATTTTGGTTAATAGACAAAACCAAACTTTGGCTAAAACGTTTGCATATAAATACATAAAATGAATGTATAAATTGTTGGGTTATGTAAGATCTGCTGATGATGAAAGCCAAAACCCAAGGTGAAAGTTCCGGATCCGGCGGGTATAGACGAAAGTTTGGATAAGATAAAGCTAATTCGGTAGAAATCTCGTAAGAATAAGAAAAAGTAGAAATATTCCATTAATACCGAAAGATTATACATCATTTTACAAGCTGGAGAGAAATCCGAGATCTCTCCAACCTTTCCCCAAAACTTATTGTTAAACTCCCTTGATGTCCGTAAGGGTCCACCAGAAGTTGAATTTTTGCCTTTTTATGACTTTGATCCCTCAACTTTAATCTATATCCCAAAATTATGAGTTTGTCCCTTTCCTCTGGAATATTTAGAGAGTTTTTCGGGCACGTGTTGCTTCATGATTCGATAAAAATTTCCGAGGTATTACAATGACGTATCATCGCGTATAAGAGAAATGAGTGTTGGGTCGGGTCAACTGTTGCGCCGGGTTACGAGTTCAGGTGGGGATGGGATGTGTGGTGCGTTGTCTGCACATTTTAGGGCGAGTGGGTATAGGTTTCGAGGTGTTTATTTAAATCAGAGGGAACATGTTCTATCACCAAAGGCTTTGCAACCCGGTGAGCGTGTTGAGATTTAGTTGTTAGGCCTGTGGGGGACTAATCCCGTCCCCACCCCCTTTTCATTCTCTTTTTTTTTTCATTTAATTAAAGTTTCATTTAGTTGCAGTTTAGTGCCTGATAATTCATTACTTTTATAGCTTTAGTTAACCAACAATTCTTTAGTTATTTTATTTCTTTTACATATTGAACAAAACTAACTGATAGTTAGTTACAAATTAAACTTACTTAATCCGGAATTAATGTTTGTATTTTGTAAATTTAAGGCAAGTAAATAAAAGTATTCGTATTTTCTTTTATTATTGTTTGGACCCCGTTTTCAAAATGAGTCGGGTTTTTCTTAGACCTGTTTTTCGTGGATGTTACAGTATAAACAATGTACTTTCTGTTTTTTCTCACAAAAGTCACTCAACAATTTCATTATTTTAAAAGTATGAGATGAAAGAGCACATGTGGAGACGCACGTTAAGTACCAAATTCCATGTTAACATTCTTTATTTTCTTGCACCAGTTGTAAATTATTTTGTTAGAAAATCTCAAGAATTTATCTGTAATTTGAAGATGAAATTGATTTGTTTTGACCTTCGTAAATCAAAAATCAATATAATTAACTATAATTTTTTTTACCATAATCAATATTTCTTGAATTTAAAAGTTTTAAGTTTAAATATTACATACAAGTGTATTATCTTTTAATTCATTGCTAGGATATGGTCCAGAATCCTGCGCCGACCACATGAGTCAGCCTTAGGTCGCGCGCGAGACCATACCCAAGATAAACCATAATGATGACTTCTCAGACCTTGCGCCGACTGCATAGATGTTTCTTGAGTCGCGCGCGAGGTCAGGAATAAGACAAGAGCAATTCTTACACTTCGTCTTTCAGAAAAGAAACCTGTTTTCTATGACCTTGCACCGACTACGCAGATGTCTCTTAGGTCAAGCGAAAGGAAGAAGCGCAAGGCAACACCGAACAAGTACAAAAGGTACAAGTGGCAGAGCTGTGGGCCAATAGGCGCTCAACAAGATGTATTCGATCATGTTGCATGATGAACAATCGTGCAGAAGACAAGAAGTACACAAGGACACATACGTGACACTAATCAGCTTGCGCTGACCACTGACGATATCCACTCAATTTCTGATGATAGACCAGACAACAAGGACAACTGTCAGGACACGTGGATCCATTCACCATGCGCCAACTACCGTCTCGCCACGAATCACTAACGGTCGTGGCAGAGGAGGCAAAATAGATATTTCTTGTTGTCGACCTCCGGCCCAAGGCCCATCAGCCCATCTCCTTCATAATTCACCCCGACTATAAATAGAGAACTTCACCTCTAGGTTTAAGGATCACTCCCTTGCTCTCTCACTTAATACACACACTATTATCCTCAAAACCAATACTTATTCTCATGCTGGAGGGTGGTTACAAGGAGAACCCCTATTCTCCTCCTTGTAACGAGCTTACGGTGTGTTGTTAGCTTTGTAGGATCTTCGTAGCTATTTGTAGGAGACAAAAGAAGATTAACCTTTATTTGTCGAGGCACAAACCACAAGCTAATCACCAGATTAGTTTGGTGTTTCTTCATTTGGTGCCACCAATTTTTACAATCACTTTTCATCTTCTTTCTTAGCTTTCACTCTGAATCAATGGCTGATCAGGGTACTCCTTTCCCAACTCTTGGTGAAATCTCTCAATGGGTGCGGTAGCGGACAACGCGCAGGTCCTTAACCAACCCATCAACGAGTATGCCGACGGGGATTGCACAGAAGTTGGAGCCATCCGCACAAGTGGTACTCGTACTGTCCAAATGGTGACTCCAACAAACCACGGTGCTGGTCCTTCAGCACTTGCAATTTCAGGTCTGCCAGAGGGAGAGACTCTCGCTTCATGGTACGCCAAGAGTCAGGCGACTCCGAACCTTATTTTCGCACAACTGTGCGCGCAATAGGGAATAGCACCAGCACAGGCGCAAACCCAACAAACCACGTTTGCGGATCTAAAGCCCAGACAGTTGGAGTACGAAACACCCCATCAAGAGCGTGCACGCAGGAAGCAGTTCGAGAGATCACCATCACCTCGAAGGCAAAACGGTCGCACCACGCGTGACACTCATGACAAAACTGAAAGTCACTATGACACTCACTCACATTCTCGTCGAAAAACCCGTTGAGTAGCTGGCTCGGGCCGCGCAACATAAATGACGAGTGGAGGCATAACACGGACGAGTCTGATCCGAGCTACTAGCAAGAAGATTCTTCGTCAGTCTTTAGCCGATTGCCGAAACATCACAAATTGTACAAGCCTAAAACTCGCGCAGCGTACAACAAGTCGGTAGAGCATGACTTCAGTCTCGTATACAGGCCAGCAGCAGTAGCAGAACATTCCAAGTTCACCGGGAATATTGCTCTAGCTCCATTGGAGAAAGCTAAACATCCACAAGTTGTGGGAAATTTTAACGGTTTAACTAACCCAGATGACCACGTGCAACTGTTCACGAGCGTTGGCGTGGTAGGAGGATGGACCATGCCTATGTGGTGCCATCTGTTTGTACAAACCCTCACAGGAGCTGCTCGCAGATGGTTCGATAGCCTCCCCGCAGGCAAGCTAAAGTCTTGGCCAGATTTTCAAGAAAAGTTTCTCTCGCACTTCAGTCAATAGAAGCGTTACAAATGTGACACGTCAAAAGTCATGAACATTTGGAGGCGCGACAATGAGGGGTTGGAAGATTTCATCACTGGCTTCAACAAGGAATGTCTTGAGATAGGAAATGTAAGCGAAGATCTCATGCGTGCTCATTTCAAGAAAGCCATCCGTTGTGATAGCCTAAACAGGACTATCACAGGCAAAGACGGAATGCCAGAAGAATGGGATAAGTTGATGGCGGAAACCAAGATCGTCGCGCAAACCGAAGAGTCGCTGACTAGAGGCAGATCCAGTCACTAGTCAGACGATCAGTACTCACGAATCAACGCACATGAATCAAGCAAGTGTAACAAAAAAGAACAAAGGCTTCGGCTGGAAATCGAACCCGTCTGACAGCTATGACGAAAGGCCCCGTTATGATGACATGCCTTGATACAGCGGAGATGCTCACGCAACGATCTATAAAATCGGGTACAAGAAGGCAATCAAGAATGATAATCGGCAAAAGCACTGGACTCCGTTATCTAAGACACCCAAAGAGGTTCTTATGACGGAGAACCACGATTTTAAAGCGCTACCGCATATGAAAAACAAGAAGGGCCAAGACCCTAACTTGTATTGTGATGTTCACAAGGATACCTATCACCTGACTGATGATTGTATGCTTGCGCACCGAGATTGAAAGGGCCTTTAAAAGCGGGAAACTCGGTCACTTGGTGAAGAATGTGCGCAAGGAAACAAGGCGGATACAAAGAACTGATGAAGGGGAACAGAAGACGGTCTGTCGTTTGGAAACTCATATGGTCGATGAAGGACCCCGAAGGAGCACGAAGAGCAAAGGCAAGCACCCACTTGATGAGTCATGGCGCGAGCAGCAAGTGATTTTCCCGGTGGTTCGCTGGGGGGCCACGCGCCACACATTCCGTCATGATCACCGGCATCCTAGGCCATTATGAGACGGATTACATGTTCATCGATCTAGGAAGCATCGCTGATATTAACTACGAACAATGTTTCAATCAGTTTGATCCAGAAGATATGGCACACTTGGAGCCAGACGATTACCCCTTGTCAGGGTTTTGCAATGAAACGGTGTTCCTGCTTGGCCAGATTTCCTTCCCGGTCACGCTGACAGATAGGAAACACTCAAGAACGTTAGAGGTAAATTTCATGGTTATGCCAGCCAACTCAAGGCATGATGTCTTGATTGGTAGAGAGACTCGGGGTCAATTAAGCATGGTGACGTCCATCCCACACTATGAAATTAGGTTTCTGACGGAAACCTGGGTGACGATCATTTACTCAAAGAAGGAGGTAATGGCAGCCGAGGAAAAGCACCCGACAAAAGTAAGTAAACCTACTCAGCGCATAGAACCGGAGAAATGGGTTTTGAACCGGAAATACCCTGAGCAGACAGTAACTCTCGGACCCGCAATGTCGGAGAACATTCGAACATTCTTAAAGCAACTGCTCTTCCGAAACATGGATATTTTTTCATGGTTAACAGCAGACGTGATCGGTGTCCCACGCAACATTGCAGAGCATTGCTTAAACGCGTTCCCATCTGTAGAGCCAATAGTGCAAAGGAAGCGCAGTATTGGGTCCACAAAGACCAAGGCAATGAATGAACAAGTCTCCGAGTTGTTAGCAGCCGATATACTTCGAGAAGTCAGATACCAAACGTGGGTGGCAAATCCAGTGATGGTTGAGAAGGCGAATGGAGGGTGGCGCATGTGCGTCGACTATAAGGACCTCAACAAAGCCTGCCCTAAGGATTGTTATTCTCTTCCGGAGATAGACAAACAAATCGACTCTCTCGCGCCATTCCGGTGGAAGTGTTTTCTGGATTGCTAAAAGGTTACCACCAAGTGCAGATGGCACTACAGAACGAAGATAAAACGGCTTTCTGCACGGAAATGGGTATTTTTTTGTTACACAAAGATGCCTTTTGGCTTGCGCAATACGGGTGCCACATACCAGCGCTTGATGGATCAAACCTTCAGAGATGATATTGGGAAGCACGTCGAGGTCTACATTGACAATTTGGTGATTATGAGTCTAGAAGAGGACCAAATGCTGAAATACATTGAGAAAACCTTCAAATCATCACGCATCGTCAACATGAAGCTCAACCCGAGCAAGTGTTCGTTCAGAATGGAGGAGGGTAAGTTTTTGGGGTTTATGGTCACAAAAGGTGGATTCAAAGTAAACCCCAAGAAAGTTCAAGCCACAGAGCGTATGCCATCCCCCAAGACGATCAAGGAGATGCAAAGGCTGGCTGGCCATCTGGCCGCGCTGAACAGATTTCTGTCGAATCATGCCGCAAAGTCTTTTCCTTTCATAAGCACACTGCGCAACTGCGTAAAAAAAGAATGAGTTCAGATAGACGACTGAAGCGGAAACTGCCTTCAAAGAAATGAATGTGTGCTTAATCCAACTCCCAACCTTGACAGCCCCACGCGAAGAGGAACCACTCGTCCTGTACTTGTCAGCTTCAGACAGGGCAGTAGGCGCAGTGTTATTAGTGGAAAGGGAGGGGATTCAAACTCCAATCTATTATGTTGGCAAAACTCTTACCGTTCCAGAAACTCGATATTCAATCATGGAGAAGCTCGTACTCGCTTTGGTCCACGCGTCAAGAAGGTTGCGTAGGTACTTCACCGGCCCTGTTATAAATGTTTTAACCAACTATCACATTGGCACAATTCTTAGAAAGCCGGAAACCTCAGGGAGATTGGCGAAATGAGCTATCGAGCTGGGTGGTAACAACATTGTGTACTGGCCATGCCCAGCAATCAAGGGGCAAATCCTGGCAGACTTTGTCACGAAAGTCCCCGCCGGAAAGATTCCCGAATGTGAAACAATCGAGACCCCTGCGCAAGGAAATTCAGAAGAACTTTGGGTGTTATTTACTGATGGCGCATCAAACGAAGATGTCATAGGGGCAGGGTTAAGGTTAGTCAACCCGGAGAAGCATGAGTTCACATATGCTATCCGGTTGGACTTCAAGAATATGAACAACGAAGCTGATATGAAGCTTTCCTTGCTGGATTACGCCTGCCAATCAAGATTGGGGCCAAGAGTTGATCATGGCGCTTCATCTTGATCAGGACAAAGAGATGATACAAAATTCCAATCATTCAAGGTCGTTCACATCAATCACAGTAAAAACAAGCCAGCAGATCTGCTAAGCAAACTGGCTTTAACAACTTTCAGCATCTGGCTAAAGATGTCCGAATTGAAGTTCTTAAAAATCCCTATGTACAGCTGCGCCAGGTAAACGTCATTCAAATTGGCTCGCCATCATGGATGACGCCCATTATCCAATACCTGCAAGCGGGAATTCTTCCAGAAAACAAAGCAGAAGCACGTAAGATCCAACATAAAGCCTTGTTTTACCAGATGGAAGACGGAATTTTGTATCGAAGGTCATATCTAGGTCCACTATTGCGCTGCGTGGACCCGCACAATGCCAACTATCTGATTCACGAGATCCATGAGGCATTTGTGGGATCCACGCAGGGCCACGCATGGCGGTCGCTAAAATCATGAACGCTGGGTATTATTGGCCAGGCATGCATCTTGATGCTGTAAAGGAGCTGCGCAAGTGTGACTCTTGCCAGCGCCACGCGCCGAAGACACTTAGGCCTAAGAATGATTTGATTCCGGTTTCCACGTCATGGCCGTTTCAACAATGGGACATTGTTATGGTAGGCCCCTTTCAAGAAGCGCCTGGCGCAATGAAGTTTATAATCGTTGCAGTCGATTACTTCACAAAATGGGTAGAAGCGAAGGCACTTGCATCAACCTCCGCAATGATTGTGCGCAAGTTTATATGGGAGCACATCATTTTCTGCTTTGGCCTACCATTGCACATTGTGACCAACAACGACACAAACTTCGCCTCAGAAGACCTCCACAACTGGATGCAAGGACTGCAAATCGGGCAACGACCAAGTGGAAAGTGTTAACAAAGGCATCGTGGAAAGAATCAAGGCCTGACTGGGCACAAAGTGAAGAGGGTGGGTCGATGAGCTCCAGAGCATACTCTGGGCTCATCGCACCATGCCTAAGACTAGTAACGGTGAAACTCCCTTTAGCCTAGTCTATGTCTCAGAGGCGGTTATCCAGGCCGAAATTGATCTCCCTTCACCTCGCTTGACGGTAGTCAAAGTGATTGACAATGAAACGGAGCGCCAACTTGACTTGGACTTACTTGAGGAAGTACTACAATGCGCGGATGCACATCTGTACGTTCAATCCAGGAGACTATGTTTTCCATGACAACGAAGCCCCCAACGCTAAACGCCCAGGGAAACTTGCACCCAAGTGGGAAGGTCCTTACCTTATCCATGAAGTCCTGGGAAAGGGCGCGTACAAGCTACGCTTGTTGGACGATGACCTTGTTCCACACGCATGGAATGCACAATAGTTAAGGAAATGCTATATGTAAGACACAACCTTTTGTAAGCGATGGCCGCGAGCCTGACAAGTTTATCAATATAAAGTGTTGTTTACATTATTTTTCATGTTGACTTCCTTGTTTAATACAAATTACAAATGCATGTTCAACTTTTAGTTCGCGCAAAAACATTAAAGTAAACTACGAGGTCATGAACTAAGCCTCCAAGATCCCCGCGATCATAGCGTAGGATCAGGTTATGATGTTCAAACATGAGCAACACTTACATTCATTCGCGCTACCTAGACAAAGTTCCTACCACAATGCAATAATTGTAACATTATCATTTATCAAAAGGTAAGTGGATTAAAAAAGTGCAAACGCACATCGATTACATCTGTTAAAGGTTCAACCACTACATTTCATCTACCAAGGCATAAAAGCCTGTTACAAAAGCCTGAAAACTACAAGATTTTCACTCTGCGCCATCACCGCCAACATTTCCTTCTTCCTCATCGGAAAGAACATCTGTTTCTGGGATTTCGAAAAGAGCACTTAAGCGCGCAACATAATCATCATGTTGAAGGGCCTCAGAAACGAAGTCCATGATGGGAAGGGTAAGAGTGTTGTATGTCTCTTGTTTGGCAGCATATACGGTCTCGGCTTTCGTGCTGACAGAACAGTGGCTGCTATCCCACGCCGTCTGCATCGCCTCCAGCACATGGTAAGCACACTCTTCATAACCTTCGCGGTGACCATCCTGGCGCGCCGCTACTGTTAACACTGCCATGGTCTGGTCCCACTCAGCAAATTTAAGGACCGCATTCGTAACCTGTTCAACACATACAAAGATCAGAACCACATTTACTCTGGCAAAAACGAAGGGAAAAGAATGATAACTTACATAGACGATACCGTACTGCTGTAACCATTCTGAATTGTTGACCAAGGGTACAACATCCGAATGGGTTTCGGCATAATTTTCCTGAGCCACGTCCAAGGCCGCCTGGGAAACTTTGTGCGCCTCTTCAGAAACTTCGGCCTTCACCTGTTCAGCTTCCAAGTCAACATCAAGAGAATCAGTTCTGACTCGCGCAAGCGACGCTCGAGCTCATCAATCTTAGTATCCTTGCCAGCCAAGTCTCTATTTTTTCAGAGACGAGTTGTTGTTCCAGCTCACCCTGCGCAGATAAGCGGTCAGTTAGCCTTCAGATTTCATGATCTTGTTGAAGACAAGTGTAGGTAGTACGAACCTGTTTGGCTTCAGCACGCTCACGGTGCCACTTCGCCTCCTCAAGTTTAGCTTCTAGATTAGTCTTAGAGGTGAAAAGATTTTCATTTTGAGCATTCAAGTCCGCGATGGCCTTGGCAGAGACTTCTGCCTGCGCTTTAAGGTTGTTAATTTCATTCCACGTGAGATACATCTTTTGATTGTCTTTCTAACAAGCCGCGTCGCCATTTCTGATGCTCTTCAGCAAGTGTATCCCCACTAGCTCCCAGTTTTGTCCTAAGTCCCAACAGGCCCCATTCCTCACTGTTCTTATCAGCCTCAAATTGCGCCTGCTTCGTAACCAATTCCTCCTTCGCCTTCTCAAACAGCTTGGCATCAGAAGGCAACCTGCTTCTATACGCTTCTACCTCAACACGTTCTCGATACATTGTGCGCCACTCATGCATGATCTGATTACTGGTTGATAGCTGGTTGGCCTGTGCAACAACGTGTGACTGATAAACTTGTTCATGTTTATGTTGTTTTTGGAAGAGGACTTCGGCAGGGGGAAGGCACCCATAAACCATTCCCGGCAGGCTGGAAATTTGGAGAGAGTGTCGCCCTGCTTTAGTTTCCAGAAGGGAGTATGAATTTGACTAGCGCGACTCTCATCGTATGACCGGTAATAATGGTCTCCTAAAGTATCTTCAGGCCGGATATGTGAAGGCTCTTTCTGTTGGACATTGAAAGCGTTGGTACCTTCACCTCCCGCGCCTTGACACTTAACGGAAGGATCCGTTTCATCCGCAGTCTTCTCAGGGGTTCTCCCAACCCCTTTCAACAAATCTTTAGGAAGTTCTTTGGTCAACTTCTCAACCTATTTCGCAGGCTCCTTAACAACATTCTTAATTTCCTTCTCAGCCTCTTTGGCGGACTCTTCAACAGTTTTCTCAACCCCCGCGGTCATCACCTTCTCCGCTTCAATGGGTTTTTCAACCCCAACTAGGCAACTGGCTTATCAGCCTCAACAACTTTTTCAACCTCAGCGATTGCAACTTTCTCTTTTTCAACAGGTTTCTCAGCCTAAACAAACTTCTCACTAGTGGCTTCCGCACGCGGCTAGGCATCTTTCTCGTGGACTGTAACAACCCGACTTTCCGGGTTGTTACTTGTCACCGTCATTTCATTCATTGATCGCTTATACTCCCGAGATTCCGATTATCGCTATGGGTTAATTATTTTAAACGATGTTTTCAAAATACATATTACAACGCTTATTCAAAACGCAGTTATCGCATTTAACGCCTACTATTTAAACACATTTTATCGCATTTTATATTGCTTGTTTAGACTAAACGCTATCGCAATGCAAACTCGAAATGCGGATTTACTTCTATGCATCTTAATTATTATGTGTGTTAATTGTGTGATTACTTGTTTAATGTTATGTGGTTATCTCAACGCAACGCATATACGCTCAACGCTCACTCACAACTCGCTTAAACGCAACGCATCGCTTAACAAACGAAACAAAGTTGGGAAACCAACAAAACACAACTCAACCGATCGAATGAACTTTCGTCCGGATGAATATCCGCTCGGATGGCCATCCGACCGAATGAGCTAGGCTTGGTGTATTCCCGTTGTTTGACACGTCGTCACGCCGTCTCCGTTAAACTTCAAACTCTTACTTAGAAAATTTTACAAATTTTTAAACAACAGATCGCCCACCCGAGTGGTCATCCGATCGGATGACCATTCGACCAGGTGCCTGTCCCTCATACTAATCCTTGTTCAAAACGATTTGACCAAACTTTAAACTTTAACAATTTTCCAAAACAACACACACTCATTCGAATGGCCATCCGTCCGGATGACCATCCGCTACTCATCCGTTCGAATCACCAATTCGAACACACCACTATTTGACATTCTGTTTACGCACTATTCACCAATTCGAACACGCTACTATTTGACATTCTGTTTACGCACTATTCAACGCTTACGCTACTGTTCTATGCTCAGGCTAACTCCAACGTGCTCCCTTCAATCCAATCAAGTTGTGTTTACTAGTTAAACACCTACTGTGAGTATACTCGAACCCATTTCTTTTAAACGCACTTTTGGGTGTTACATACGGTCTATATCAGAACACAACAACACACAACACAAAAACTTTATAACGCTAAAAGCCCTCGCATGTTATACGTGATCTAGGAATGCTTGTTACTATGCTATTACAATGTTACACTATACCGCCTCTAGCAACGATAGTACTATAGTTTGGACTCAGCACCTGTCGTGGACAGGGGTTGCTAGGGATCACATCACTTTACTTCACGTGTTCGTTGAACATGTGTCGTGCATACTTTACAACGAAGTCTCGTGGTTAAGTTGTAATCATTATGTGATAGTTACTTGCTTCGCCCGTTACGTGATACATGCTAGTTATGCATAAATGTTTTCTCTACTATATGCTATACAAACTTGTGTACTCACCTTTACATTTTATGTATTGACTTTATTTGAACATATGTGACAGGTTGATAGGATGCTATGCTGTGATGAAACAAGCTAGAAAGTCTAGAAACCCGCTAAAGAAAATCTGAGTTGTCGGAATAGTATTTGTTTATGAGACTTGCTATCTATAATGACTGTTATTACTTTATATGTTAGTAGTATGGGATATTAACATTAAATATATTGTCATTAATAGTTGTTATGGATTCTCTTGGACAATCTGTTTCGCTTAGTGCCACGCCCCGATGTTTTCGCCATCGGTTGGGGTGTGACAGATTGGTATCAGAGCCATAACTATAGGGAATTAGGTTGAGTCTTAGGATTGACCTAGTCTATAGTCTAATGTAACACCTGTGCCTCCACGGCCATCAAACAAATACCAAACCAATGAAATATTATATTTTCATACTTGGGATTTGTAAAAATATGTGTATCATTTGCACATATCAATTCTTGTTCAATTTCAAACTCTAAATCGCTTTCTGGAAGGTTATACGCGCACCGATGCGTAAATATAACCAGTTTAATGCAACAAACACTCCGGAATAGTGACATAGGCTTAACATACCTTAAATAACCTTTACATAACTTAGAAATAAGTTTTGAAGGCTTTGGTATGGCAAAATCAAGTTAAATCGCTTACAGGGACTAAAGTTGACAAACTGCGAAAGTATGCCAATTTGAACTGTAACAGACATTCCGGAACATGACCATAAGTTAAACATACCATAAATATCCTTTACATAGCTTAGAAATAAGCTTTGAGGTGTTCGGTGTGCTAAAATAAACTTTTGGGTCATTCAGGGACTAAAAGTGTCAAAAAGTGCACAAGTTTGCATTTTCGCGCATAACTTACGTTCTGAATACATCCGGACATCCAAAAATTTATGTAAGCATGACTATATTATGCTTTAGTGTTTGGATTACCAAAAATCCATTCGTTACGTCATTTGGATCGTTTTTCGCGCTTATGCGCATTCCGTCGTAATTAAGCGAACATCGCGTTCGTACGACCAAACGAACCAACACCCGGCATATTTTTGAGTATTTTTCATGTCCACAATGTTTAGACATCATTTTAGGGCCTTAAAGTTGGCTTTACGGGCCTTAGAAGTGTCGGAAATGGCATAAACACATAACAGGGACCAAAACTGTCATTTCTGAAAGATGTTTGCTTATACATCGAATCTAGTCCTTCCCACTTGTTGCACATGGTTTTGGGAATCTATGGGCTGGTATTTTGGGCACATGGTATTACAATACCATGGGTGCTAGTGTATGGCCAAGATTGAAGCACTTTTTCCAAGAAACGATCCTAACGGTTCGGGAAATCCTATAAATACCCCACCCCCCATGCTTCAAAATTACAAGAACTTTGATTTGAGAAACTCTAAGTTGAAACTATTGTTTCATACCTGAGATTTTTGAATCAAAGTTAGCATTCGGGGACCCTTCGTAAGTATTCTTTCGTTCTTTTATTGCTTTTCGAGTCTTTCGAGTCTGAAAGTCAAACTTTGTTTGACTTTCTACATTGACCAGTTATGGTCAATGCGAAGTTCGTTTGAACTTCGCAACGTGATTGTAATCACGTTGGTCATAGTCCCTTGGGACTATGCCCACTGATTACCACGTTGTCTAGGGTCGTAGGGTAGGCGATCTAATAAATCGCCTATACCTTCGAACTCGACCCATTTGGTCGATCATTAGGATCCGACCAAATACATTAGGTGACCATAGTAGGTAGGGAATAACCTTCCGAGGTTATACCCTATGGTCGCTTCGTTTAAGTGTTGTATGATAGGTAGTTTATATGCCTTAGGTAAATTACCAGAATACCCTTTTCATGTATAATTGGTAATTAAGCATATGTAACCTAAACTTTTGTCACATAACTGATTATGTAACATGTTTAGGCATATAACACTTGTCATAGGACTAGTTAGACGGTCTGAACGCGTTTCACGCGCACGACGCGTTAAAGTAGCATATGTTACCTTAATGGGTCGCGATGGGTCGAAAGCACTTAGGTTTGGTTTCATTGTAGTATGTAGGCCTTGTTAAACCATATCATATGAGTTCCAACACTCATTTGGTTTACCAAGCCTCATCCTATCCGATCTCCCGATTTAAGTCCGGTTTATTTATATAGTTTTAGATTGCCGACTGATTCCGTGCTCTCTCTAGCTTTGTTTGGTTGTTGTTCAAGACCTCCAAGCATTCTCAGGCGAGTACATTATTCCCCTATTTTAATGCTTTCAATTGTTTTGGGGTGACTCATATGTGCTAAATGTTTTCGATGTTATAACGATGGTTTAAAAAACAATTAAGACAATTTATACAAAACTAATAACGATTTCAATAAAGTGAACAAACTTGTTGGTTGTAGTTACATAACAAATGACATTCATTAGCAATGATCAAGCCGACCAGTATTAGGTTATGGTACCATAGGATCTGACAAATCCCGTTAGTTACTACACCCGTAGTTATGTGTGGGTGTTGTGGGTAGCGACTGAATCTGTAATTGTTAATTTACTCTTTGGTAAGGGTTTATTAATGCGAGATGTTAATCTATCCTTTGGTAAGGGTTTATTAATACGAATTATTAATCTATCCTTTGGTAAGGGTTTATTAATGCGAGTCAAGAAGGTTTGAATGTTATTAGCGAGACGACCATTTAAGTAGTTTCACGACCTAAAACGAATTTAACGATTGGGTAAACGATTGGTTTTCACACGATGTTTTAACGATTGGGTAAACGATTGGATTCAAAGCGATATACGATTGGGTTTTGGTTACATATTACATGATTTACATTGGGCATGAACATTACTTTGGTGGTTTGGTTTGGATTAAGTGATTAAGTAACAATGCGTATGGAATATGATACAAGCATGGTGGATACGCCGCTGGTACTTCCTATATATAAGTGTTTGTATGGTATTACATATTGTAGCGTTATTTGAATCATTTCAGTTTGAGACATAGAACATTTTATACAAGTAACATACTTTTCACAAGACATTTATTTACAAACAACTTATATTATACAAACTCATTTTACATGGTTATTCATTTAATCATGCATTATTCTCTTATTTATACATATCACCTAAACTTATTATTTTTCAAATGATTTACAAAGACAAAGCAAATTACAAGGTTCATGACTAAACATTTTCTTAAACAGAAGTCATGAATCTTATTTTCACAAAACCTATGTACTCGCCAGCATTTCTTTGCTGACCTCGTTTTCACATATGTTTCAGGTATTGTTGGATGATATCGATTGATAAGATGCATGCTAACATAGGACTGGACAAGGCCTTAGTGACTCAATAACAATGATAGACTATGTTTAAATAGTGTATTTAGATTTCAAGACGATGTAATTATTCAATGTTTAATAAAACGAAACACTCTTTGGTATCCATGGTTATGAAACATTAATTCTGTTACAACACGCCTCGATGTTTCCGCCACGTTTTGTTGTTTTACGTGGTCGGGGTGTGACATCTAAGTACCAACATACCAGCTTCATACGAACCCAGTAGGGGTTTTGTACGAACCCACTTTTGATACTCTCGTTCGAACTTGCAAAAACTACATCTTTGCGCCGACACCGCATACTACAGCTTCGTGCAAAGGCGACCTTTCCTAAGGTTGAATACTATTTTCCTTTCCTAAGGCTGACACAATACACACAATTTCGAAAACACTCGCATAACACAATCTAGTGATTGGATCGAGAATAGGTGTGAAAACCGAGAACTCTTGATAAGATCGTTCACTCTACGCGTTTTTACTCTCAACACTGGAATCTTCGTTGAGTTAGGAGTGACATCCATATCTCAAAAAAATTCTCCACCTCTATCTCGTGGTTTTACCACATTTTCAGGAATGAAGTTATTGAGTTAGGGGTGAAACCCGCATCTTAATGACTAGTTCCACTCCTTACTTGGTTTTACAAACTCTCACCAAGGTCTCGATTGTTCTGACGACTTGAGTCCCTACTAACGTCCATATCACAGCTTCCAAAAGTAACAGGAAAAGAGTCAATGTCGATCACTGAATCTAAAAGATCAAGTTGCACCCTAGGTGAACGAGTGAAGCTTGAATTTGACTTGCCATCAACAAATCTTGCAACATGTTTGATCTCATGAAATATCAAAGTCGAAAAAAACAGAAGTGAAGGGGTTAATCATAAGACTATAGATCACTATGCTGTTGTCATACTTGAAGGTCCTCCTACGAGCACCACTTCCACCGTCGTTGTCATTGTCATTGTTACGGGAATTCCCAATACAGTTGTGGTTCTCGTGGTTGTTAACGTTATGTCTTAACAGTGGCCAATCCTTATTGAAGTCACCTTCATTTCCATACTGTAGGCTACGATTACGAGTACCTTGATATCGTCGTGGCTGTTTCCTCTAATGTCATTGCTTGTAACGGAGCCCTGCGAGCTTTCACCAAAAGGGTCCATATTTTCACATTCCGTGCCACGTCCTAAGGCACTACCCATTGTGCTAGTAGTTACACATTCCACACTATAGTCGATTGTCATCGTTTATGTCCCGATTGATTTGTAAGAGTTGTCTCCCATAAGTCACTGACTAGGGTTAATGACTCGATTGAAATCAATTTGCTGGTGTTCGTTGTCGGTAATCAGGGTTGTCCTAATACTGAGGTCGGTAAGGTACTACGCTCATCCTCCTGTCCATCGATCTTGCAAGTTGTTTGAGTAATACACGGTATGTTACTAGAGAGTTGCAGGGGTGACCATACTTCGGGATCTGAGGCGTCAATCCGTTGGGTTCAAGTAAACGAAGAAAGTGAGGAAGGCACATACCAAGCATTCAGTGGTTCGATAACTAACTCAAGGACATTCGCATAACACCTAACATTCTTATATGGTCCACTAGACGTTCAGATGAGCATTCAGGTAATGCTTAATATCATTGAAATTCGTAAGGATTCAGAGGAAAGTGAGAAGATCACGCTCGAGTAGGAGACAATCACCGCTATGACTCCTATAGATTTGTTATGTTTCTCAGTTGATCGAATAACGGAACATAACCCCTTTTTCACTTGTTAAGCCTCACTGGGACTCACATGCACCCCATATTATTATTATTATTATTATTATGTGTGCACCCACAATAATATTGTGATTTGCATGCTCATCTCAGTTCCTCCTAACTCATGTCAAATGGTTCATCAAACTCAAATGTCAAACGGAGGTTGTCAAAATAACAAGGTCACAGAAACCCAAGGACCACGACATACTAACAACGCATCATAATGTAAGCAAGCAATTCATGTAATTATGCTATAGTGACGAGTGTGTGTCCGTATGCTACATCATAAACATGTGTGTACTAGTCATGTAATGCATACAGTACGTAAAAGACGAACCTTGCAATCTGGAGCTGAGTGTCATGGTCGATTTCAAAGTTGTTCGGTTATAGTTTGGTTTTATAAAAGCGTTTCAAAACCAAGTTCACTATAACCAGTGGCTCTGATAACAAACTGTCACACCCCCAAAATACCACATGCGGTAACACCGCGGGATGTGTGACGTACCAGGATCCCGCCACTAATCACATTGAACTATAATGATATATTAAATAAAAGATTCCATTTATTCCGTAACATATTTTCAAATCTTAACTTAAATCAAAACGTCAGCGGAAGCACAATGTAAATCGTTATTCAACTGTTTCAAACAAGTGTACGAAACCAAAGAACATGTATCCAAGAGACTTGACCCATGACCACTCCAGCACTCCCAGATAGCAAGTTCCATATCCATGAATCTAGCGTCTTGCAAGCATGCAGACAAGTGTGTCAGACAACGCTGGTGAGTTCAAAGTTTGTTAACACGTTTAGTTACCAGATATGAGTTTAAAACATTTCAGAGATTCGATGGGGTTAATAACTCGATTACCGCAGATGGATCCAGATTATTTGCCCTTCCCCAATGCTCTATCAAACACTGGTCAAGTGGTTAAGGTAATTAGTTCACGCCCGTCCTCGCCGGTACGGTGTGAGGGTGCCAAACCTATTAGCGCTATCAACTAATGACCCCGTTGCCTCCCCGGAAACCAATTCGGTATATGGTGGGACTTAATGATAGATATGAGTGTATTAACCAACATCCCGAGTTTAACATTCCAATCAAACCCATTAACCCAGAATTCCTCCCCGGAATACCTACCAGATGTCCCTCCCCGGGACGCATGCTTGAAAAAGAGCAGTGAACTCACCTTGGTTTGCTCGGTTAGACTAGTTACTTATTCACACTTAATCAATCAAAGCCTATCATGTTCAAGTACACATAATCAGTTTGCATTCACGTTGTTCACGTAGTCACATGAGGGGATTACCATATAACATATTCAATGCACTATCGGGCCATCAACAACTCATCAGTTACATACAACACACACACAAACAGTTAACTCACGTATTCAATATTGTGCGGTCCAGTCAATTTGAAAGCCCAACACCAAGTTGTGCGATTGTGGAATTGGGCTGGTGTGTGTGATTCTGGTCTTGTGCGACTTTGCTCACTTTGTGTGACTGCAATTGGGTCCATGGCCCAGCTAAGACTCAAGCCCACCAGCATGTGCGATTGGGCCTATTTGTGCGATTCGCACAAGCCCAATTGGACATACCGGCTGCCGTCGAATGGAGAGGGGATAGAGTTCTAGGGTTCTGTATTATGTTTGTGTTTTATGATTAAGAAAACTACACACCCCATATGTGTATGCGTATAAGGAGTAACTCGGGCCTAGCCTTTGGGCCTCGTTTGAGTCGTGCATTGTTATGAGAGGCTTTGGGCCGAGCCCAAAGAACCAGGGAATAAAGAGGCGTACGAGGGTGGATAGATGTAAGACCCGAGGTGTTTGTGTGATCCACTTGACGTAACACATATAAGCTAAAACATTCAACGTTTTATTTACAGCTCACCCAATTAACTCCTAACCATTCAAGTAAAACATAACAATATTCAGGGTACAATAGCTTAATGAAATTTACGAGTTGTCACATCATCCCCAACTTGAAAGAAATTTCGTCTCGAAATTTGATAAGCATACTCAGAGGAGTGAAGTGATAAATCAAGATGACTGAGGATTTTCCTCAGATGCCACATCATCCCCAACTTGAAAGGGAATTTTGTCCCGAAATTCATCAGTTGCATCAGAATTTGTTTTAGCGGTTTCGAACAGTTGAGGATACTTGGGCTTCATCTGATCCCTGCGTTCCCATGTGAACTTCGGTCCATGACCTGAGTTCCAACGAACTCTCACTGTCGGAATTTCGACTATGCTTAAGAACCCAAACTTCTCGATCCACGATTTCGATAGGTTCTTTGAATACAACCAGTCGCCGATTTTCAAATCTTACAAGGGTATAATAAGTGTTTCATAGGACGAACGCTTCCATAGGGTTGAGACATGAAAGACATCATGAACGTTACCCAATTCATCAGGTAACTCGAGTTTGAAGGCCAACTTACCGATTCTTTCCAGAACTTTGAAAGGCCTAACGTATCGTGAATTGAGTTTGTCACGCTTCCCAAAGCACACCACACCTTCCCAAGGTGAAACTTCCAACAAAACACGATTGCCTACTGCGAATTCTAAGAGTTTCCTATGCTTAATAGCTTCATTGGCGGTCATGCGCCGCCGCCATATGATTTCTGATATAAACAATCATCCCAGGACTTTTGAGTACAAATCCTGATCCTGCGATTAGGCTGACACCCACCTTAGCCTGACCAAGAGGTCAGCATTGTCGCCCATACAATGCTTCGAACGGAGCTGTCCGAATACAAGAATAGGTTACCGTTGTAGTAAAACTCCGCCAAAGATAAATGTCTTCCCAATCTTTATCAAAGTCAATCACACATGCTTGCGGCATGTCTTCGAGTGTTTGGATGGTCCGTCCACTCAAACCATCTATCCGATGGTGATAAGTAGTGCTCATGTCTAGACGTGAGCCGCAGGAGTTGTGTGCTGTCTGCCATAAATCAGGTATAAACATAGATCACAATCCAAGGTAACAGGTGTTGGCACCGCGTGCCTAGAAACCGCCTCTCTTTGATGTAATTATTCACAGAATCCGAAGTCTTATCAATTTCTTGATTGCAAGAAGGTGTGCTGGTTACATGAGACAGTCAACGGTCTCCCAGGTGATATTGGTTCCGTTTTGAGTTCTAGGTAGACCAGTGACAAAATCCGTGGCAGTCTGTTCCCATTTCCATATGAGTATTTTTGGTTGCTAACACAAACCAGAAGGTTTCTGATAGTCCACCTTGACTTTCGCACCAGTCAAACATCGTTCACTTACGTTGCTATGTGGGCCCTCCTGCCCAGTCATTAGTATAAGATCTCTAGATCCTAATATCGAGACTTGTGTGCTTCGCCCAACACGAGTTTCCTAATGTTTCCGTCGAGTGGTACCCATACTAGCTCCATGAAATAGCGAATACCGTCCGATTTACCAAAGGTTGTTCCCCATGCCTCGCATGGATTCCGCTTGACAATTTTCTTCCTCCAGTGCTTTGGGTTGAGTAGAACGAATCTGATCAGGTTAGTTAGTGTCGATGGTGAGTTGTTAAACTCGTACATGTTAGGTTTCGCAGTCATAAACGCTTAAGAGTTCCATTCAGCGATTGCCGTTGCAAGTTTACTCTTTCTGATCAAAGCTATGCCGAAGGCCCTTGTGATTGGTATAAATTGCGCATCTGGTACCGTCCAAGTAACACCTCCGAGCTTTAAATCTGAAGACCATGGCTTCCCCCAAGTTGTGAGTCATGAAATCCTTCTCGTGAATCTTCAACTACTGAGAAACGTAAGCCATCACTTTCTCACGTTGCATCCGCACGCAACTGAGACCCTGAATCGAACAACATAGTACACTACCGGACCACCTGTACCATCAGGTAAGGACAATACTCAGTGTATTGTAGAGTTTGGTTCCAAAGCTAAAAAAATGTTCTCCTGTTTTGTCTTCCACGAATTCACAGCACCTTGCTGTGTTAAAGTGATAAAAGCCGGGCGATCTTCGACAATCCATTGATGAATCTACGATGGTATCTAGCGAGTCCCAGAAATTGCTGGATCTCCGAGGGATTCTTCAGGGCCGACCAATATCCGATATAATAGTTCTTATCGGGATCCACATGTATTCCAATTCGTTGACAATGTGACCAAGAAGATGTACTTCTCGATTCCAGAAGTCACTCCCAGAAAGACTCCTCATGGAGTTGATCCTCCCTCAGGAGCTCCAAGTTATGATACAAGTTCCGCTCATGGTGTTCCCTTCTTCAGAAAATGATTCAAACGTCGTCAGTACTCATGGTTGACGACTTCGGCGAGATGAGGTTGACACATACGATTTATGTGATCCATGAGGCTGCTGGTGTGTTGGGTATTCATAAACAGAAAAAACCATAATGGTCGTGCTGCGTTCGAAATGCCGTTTTAGAAACATCCTCTTCTTAGACCTCCATCTGCTGATTGCCCGATCTTAAGTTGATTTCCGAGTAGAAGCTTGACCCTTGCAGCTGGTCAAGAAGGTTGTCGATGCGAGGTAAAGGGTGAGGGTTCCCAACTGTCACCTTGCTGAGTCTACGGTAGCCGATACACGTACAAAAGGACTCGTTCTCCTTTTCCATAGTTCCTGAGGTTTATTAAACGGTTCTTGCACCTTTCCTGATGCGAGACGATAAGGGGTACTAGAATTCAGAGTTGCTTTTGTCGTGATACAAATCGATAGATCTTCGCTCTTCTTCTCCTCAGGCCGAGTACCTATCACCAGTGATAGGATAGTAGGATAGCTGAAATGCTTCTCGATTTCCTTCGTCGAAGGGGCACTGACAATCGGTGAATGTCCACCAGGGAGAGGTATTTATGCGATTTTGTCTTTACAAGAGTTTCTGCTCGATGCTTGGACAACCAGTCCCTACTAACGTCCATATCACAACTTCCAAAAGTAACAGGAAAAGAGTCAATGTCGATCACTGAATCTAAAAGATCAAGTTGCACCCTAGGTGAACGAGTGAAGCTTGAATTTGACTTGCCATCAACAAATCTTACAATGTGTTTGATCTCATGAAATATCAAATTCGAACAAAACAGAAGTGAAGGGGTTAATCATAAGACGTATAGATCACTATGCTATTGTCATACTTGAAGGTCCACCTACGAGCACCACTTCCACCGTCGTTGTCATTGTTACGGGAATTCCCAATACAGTTGTGGTTCTCGTGGTTGTTAACGTTATGTCTTAACAGTGGCCAATCCTTATTGAAGTCACCTTCATTTCCATACTGTAGGCTACGATTACGAGTACCTTGATGTCGTCGTGGCTGTTGCCTCTAATGTTGTTGCTTGTAACGGAGCCCTGCGAGCTTTCACCAAAAGGGTCCATATTTTCACATTCCGTGCCACGTCCTAAGGCACTACCCATTGTGCTAGTAGTTACACATTCCACACTATAGTCGATTGTCATCGTTTATGTCCCAATTGATTTGTAAGAGTTGGCTCCCAGAAGTCACTGACTAGGGTTAATAACTCGATTGAAATCAATTTGCTGGTGTTTGTTGTCGGTAATCAGGGTTGTCCTAATACTGAGGTCGGTAAGGTACTACGCTCATCCTCCTGTCCATCGATCTTGCAAGTTGTTTGAGTAATACACGGTATGTTACTAGAGAGTTGCAGGGGTGACCATACTTCGGGATTGAGGCGTCAATCCGTTGGGTTCAAGTAAACGAAGAAAGTGAGGAAGGCACATACCAAGCATTCAGTGGTTCGATAACTAACTCAAGGACATTCGCATCACACCTAACATTCTTATACGGTTCACTAGACGTTCAGATGAGCGTTCAGGTAATGCTTAATATCATTGAAATTCATAAGGATTCAGAGGGAAGTGAGAAGATCACGCTCGAGTAGGAGACAATCACCGCTATGACTCCTATAGATTTGTTATGTTTCTTAGTTGATCGAATAACGGAACAGAACCCCTTTTTCATTTGTTAAGCCTCACAGGGACTCACATGCATCCACATTATTATTATTATGTGTGCACCCACAATAATATTGTGATTTGCATGCTCATCTCAGTTCCTCCTAACTCATGTCAAATGTTTCCTCAATCTCAAATGTCAAACGGAGGTTGTCAAAATAACAAGGTCACAGAAACCCAAGGACCACGACATACTAACAACGTATCATAATGTAAGCAAGCAATTCATGTAATTATGCTATAGTGACGAGTGTGTGTCCGTATGCTACATCATAAACAAGTGTGTACTAGTCATGTAATGTATACAGTAGGTAAAAGACGAACCTTGCAATCTGGATATGAGTGTCATGGTCGATTTCAAAGCTGTTCGGTTATAGTCTGGTTTTATAAAAGCGTTATAAAACCAAGTTCACTATAACCAGTGGCTCTGATACTAAACCATCACACCCCCAAAATACCACATGCGGTAACACTGCGGGATGTGTGACGTACCAGGATCCCGCCACTAATCACATTGAACTATAACAATATATTAAATAAAAGATTTCATTTATTCCATAACATTGTTTCAAATCTTAACTTAAATCAAAACGTCAGGGGAAGCATAATGTAAATCGTTATTCAACTGTTTCAAACAAGTGTACGAAACCAAAGAACATGTATCCAAGAGACTTGACCCATGACCACTCCAGCACTCCCAGATAGTAAGTTCCATATCCATGAATCTAACGTCCTGCAAGCATGTAGACAAGTGTGTCAGACAACGCTGGTGAGTTCAAAGTTTGTTAACACGTTTAGTTACCAGATATTAGTTTAAAACATTTCAGAGATTCGATGTTGTTAATAACTCGATTACCGCAGATGGCTCCAGATTATTTGCCCTTCCCCAATGCTCTATCAAACATTGGTCAAGTGGTTAAGGTAATTAGTTCACGCCTGTCCTCGCCGGTACGGTGTGAGGGTGCCAAACTTAATAGTGCTATCAACTAATGACCCCGTTGCCTCCCCGGAAACCAATTCGGTATATGATGGGACTTAATGATAGGTATGAGTGTATTAACCAACATCCTGAGTTTAACATTCCAGTCAAACCCATTAACCCAGTATTCCTCCCTGGAATACCTACCAGATGTCCCTCCCCGGGACACATGCTTGAAAAAGAGCAGTGAACTCACCTTGGTTTGCTCGGTTAGACTAGTTACTTGTTCACACTTAATCAATCAAAGCCTATCATGTTCAAGTACACATAATCAGTTTGCATTCATGTTGTTCACGTAGTCACACGAGGGGATTACCACATAACATATTCAATGCACTATCAGGCCATCAACAACTCATCAGTTACATACAACACACACACAAACAGATAACTCACGTATTCAATATTGTCCGGTCCAGTTAATTTGAAAGCCCAACACCAAGTTGTGTGATTGTGGAATTGGGCTGGTGTGTGTGATTCTGGTCTTGTGCGACTGGGCTCACTTTGTGTGACTGCAACTAGGTCCGTGGCCCAGCTAAGACTCAAGCCCACCAGCATGTGCGATTGGGCCTATTTGTGCGATTCGCACAATCCCAATTGGACTTATGCGACTGATACGAGCTTGTGCGACCAAGTCTCGTCTTGTGCGATTGATCTACCTTGTGCGGTTGACTTAACTTGTGCGATTGACTTAACTTGCTGAAATCATGGGGTCGATTACACTAATATTAGGTCAGTTATTTTGGGAATCCTTCCAAACACATCCATAACAATTAGTCAAAATCAATTAACGTTTTAAATGGATCAAACGGTTTCCATTACTCGAATTCGTATGGGCCCCAATCATCATTTTAGCAACTAACATCATTATCAATTCCCAATCATCCTTGATCAGATCAAACCTTTGCTAATGCACACAAATACTCTAAAATTACTTGTCACCAAATCAACATCATCCTAAAACATGGATTAATCATTCATCATCCTAATGATTGCAGATTCGCAATCTCATCTATATATCATAATTAATCACTAAACAATCCTTGTTCATCCACCCCCAACCCCTTCGTTTCTAATATCAATCATACCACAACCCTAATCATAATCGGCTTTATATGAACCCATATTACTAAACATACAAGCATAAAACCAAGATTGACAAGAAATATAAATCGATTAAGGAATGATTCATACTAACGAGAGATGATTTGCTGTTAGATATAAAGGACAACTTCAAGAGGATGAGGCTTCGAACACACCGGCTGCCGTCGAATGGAGAGGGGATAGAGTTCTAGGGTTCTGTATTATGGTTATGTTTTATGATTAAGAAAATTACAGACCCCATATGTGTATGCGTATAAGGAGTAACTCGGGCCTAGCCTTTGGGCCTCGTTTGAGTTGTACATTATTATGAGAGGCTTTGGGCTGAGCCCAAAGAACCAGGGAATAAAGAGGCGTGCGAGGATGGATAAATGTGCGACCCGGGGTGTTTGTGTGATCCACTTGACGTAACACATATAAGCTTAAACATTTAACGTTTTATTTACAGCTCACCCAATTAACTCCTAACCATTCAAGTAAAACATAACAATATTTAGGGTACAGTTGTCACACTCCGACCACGTAAAACAACAAATCATGGCGGAAACGTTGGGGAGTGTCGTAACAGAATCATTGTTTCACAACCATGGATTAAATAGTTTCGTTTTATGGAATTATTGAACTCATTGTTTTATTACAAATCAGATAATTAAAAATAATTGTCTCTCAAGTTTTAAAGTCGCTAAGGCACGAGTCCATCCTATGTGTAGCATGCATTAATAATCGTCACATAGCAGCACCTGAAACATATGTGAAAATATGTACGTCAGCATAAAAATGCCTGTGAGTAACATAGGATTTGTGTATTAGACTCATGGATTTGGATAACACAAGAGAAGATTTTATGTTTTCAAAAATAGCCATGAATCCTTGTAAAAGTTTTGTTTCTAAAATACGACGTTTTGAAAAAATGTTTATGGTATATACAAGATATACTTTGGTTTTGAGATAAGCGGATGAGTAGTATATCTAAATATACTTTAGTTTTGGAAATACTTGATTCGGTAGTATATCACAAGTATACTTCGGTTTAAGAATGAAAAACATCGGTAGTATAATACATTATACTTTGGTTTTGTAAATAACATATCAACTTATGTTTTAGTTTGAAAATAGCATATCAACTATGCTTTGGTAGTATATCAACATATACTTTAGTATATGAATAACGATGTCGGTAGTATATCAACTATAATTTAGTAAACAATATCACGTTGGCAGTATGTTGGAACATACCTAAATCGTGGTTTGGTAATATATCAAACTATATTTTAGTAAACAATAACATATCAAATTATGCTTTAGCAAACAGTATCACGTTGGTAGTATATCGAAATATACCCGATATCACGATTTGGTAATACATTCAAACCTTAGTGCATCTAACTACACTTTAGAGACTATAGAAATACCACAAAGGCAAATTCAAACCTTAGTGCATCAACCTATCCGAAGTTCTTACGACCCGTTACGACCCATTAAGGTAGCTGACGCTACTTTAACGCGTCGTTCGCGCGAATGCGCGTTCGAGACGCCTAACTAGTCCTATGACAAGTATATTATATGCCTAAACATGTTTAAATATGTTGCATAATAAGTTTAAGTGACAAAAGTTAAGTTACATATGCTTAAAATTCAATTATGCATGAAAAGGGCATTTTGGTCATTTACCAAAGGCATATAAACTACATATCATACAACTAATTAAACTAAGTAACCATAAGGTATAACCTCGAAAGGTTATTCCCTATACAACTATGGTCACAATACATGCTTGGTCGGATCCTAATGATCGACCAAACGGGTTGGGTTCGAAAGTCTAAGCGGTGGTTTAGACCGCTTGACTTTACGACCCTAAACAAGCACTAGACTAAAAGTGACGCGTTAAACATGTTAAAACATGTTTAACTAAGTTAGAAAACAGGTTTTGATATCAAAACAAAGTGTTTTGATATGAAAATAAAGTGTTTTGATATCCGAAGATAGTTGCATCTCAAAATACGCATAAACGGCAGACTCGTCACTTCGACTAATCAACGTGGTAATCAGTAGGTATAGTCACAAGGGACTATAACTATCGTGATTATGCTCACGTTGCAAAGTTCAAACGAACTTTGTGTTGACCAAAGACTGGTCAAAGAAGAAAGTCAAATACTGTTTGACTTTCATGCTTAAAAAGCGATAAAAGTATGAAAGAAGCTTACAAAAGGTCCAAGAAATGAAAATTTTGATCTAAAATACTCAGGTATGAAGCTAAGGCTTCAACTTAGAGCAAAATCAGACCAAATGTGAGGAATGGTGCTAGAACAAGGTGGGTATTTATAGATTTTCAAGAACCATTAGAATCGTTTCTCGTAATTCGGGCTTTAATCCTAGCCATCCAAGTGTTACCCATAGTTTACAATAGAATGGGAACATTAAAACCATCAAATGGTATGACAAATCAGGGATCAAAACCATCAAAACCAGCTCAAATGACCAGATTCATAGTTTCTGTCTGGCAGTCTGTCGCGGGCCGCATAGACTCTCACTGAGTCTTACGCGCCCCTCCTAGACATCTTTCACAGATTGTCAAGTTTAGTCCCTGCAAGTCCAAAACTCAGTTTTTGATGCATTTTTGACATGTTTAAGCCCTGTTAACCCCATTTCAAGGCTCTACAATGAAGTTAAAGTATAGGGAACATGAAATATGCTCAAAAACATATCGGATGTCAGTTCGTTTGGCCGTACGGTCGCGTTGTTCGGTTAATTACGACGAAAACCCAAGCGGACGCGAAAACGATCCAAATTACGCTACGAATGGTATTTTTGCATTCCAATCACTAAAATAAAATATTTTAATGGTTACCAAAATTTTTGGATGTCCGGATATGATCAGAATGTAAGATATGCGCGAAAATGCAAACTTATGCACTTTTTGACGCTTTTAGTCCCTATTTGATCAAAAACTTTATTTTCGCATACCAAACCCCTCAAAGCCTATTTATAAGCTATGTAAAGGATATTTAGGGTATGTTTAACTTATGATCAAGTTCCAAAATATTCGTTACCATACAAATCGGCATAGTTTCGCAGTTTGTCGCAAATAGTCCTTCCGATCGAATAAACTTGTTTTCGACACACCAAACCATCCAAAACTTATTTCTAAGTTATGTAAGGATTATTTAAGGTATGTTAAGACTATGCCATTGTTCTGGGGTGTTTGTCGCATTAAACTGATTATGTTTATGCATCAGTTCACGTATAACCTTCAAGAAAGCGATTTAAAGCTCGAAATTGAACAAGAATTGATATGTGCAAATGATACACATATTTATACAAATCCCAAGTATGAAACACAATATTTCATTGGTTTTGTATTTGTTTGATGGTCGTAGAGGCACATGTGTCACAGTCTCCCCTACTTTAGGAAATTTCGTCCCGAAATTTAATTTTAGAGGAAACCTGTGAAGACAACTGTGATTGTTTCGCTTTTGAATGAATCCTCCGTTTCCTAGGTAAAACTCTAGGTCACGTTTAGATTCTTTGCGAATTTGTTAATTGTCAAAATGATGACGTTGTTGCAACAAAAATAAGGAGTTTCGAACAATGGATAGTGTTGGACTCTGTATGCCCAAGACACATATTAAATTGATGTGGCTAGTACGTTATGATCCAAGTCGAGTCATACCCAAATACAAGCTAGACAAACACTTATACTATTTATTTGTGATATGATCAAACAAATAAATATTAACACTTACAATATTTAGAAATTGGTGTTCTAAATAATTACACTTGAGAAACCAAAAAATTATATGGATAATTTATTTTGAGAGAATATTTTGTTATTTAATGGGTTAAATAACATTTTAAAAGGTTGTATAAAGTCTTGCATTTATATAGTGTTATATTTATAAAAGTTATAAATATATAAACCAAGACTTGAATTTTATAAAAGAAATCTGATTTTTTTTTTATAAAATAAAGAAGTGGGCCGCCCCCCTTTTTGTCTTACCAAGATAAGATCTTGGTCCAATCACAATTCATGCTTTTGCATGTGTTAGAGAGGATTTGATTGGATTGGATGGTCTTTCCAAGACCATTTTGGTCCAATGAACTCTCATGCACTTGCATGTGGAAGAAGCTTGGTGATTGGCCCAAAAAGAGGTGCACATCTCTCATGGTTATAAAAGGAATTGGATGACCAAATGAATAAAGAGGACTAGTAATTTTACTCTAAAATTTCGGCCACCATAGGGCATTTTCTCAAGTGTTCGGGTCTTGACCATTAGTGTTAAAATCCTAGCTAATCTCGTGGTGTTTGTTGGAAGCTTGGGGTATACAAGCCTGAGGTCTTCTACTCTTGAGGACAACCATTTCAAGAATCATCATCCGTTTCATCATCCTATTACTCCAAGAAGGTAGTATTCTAAACACCCTATGGTTGTGTTTGATAGTATGCATGTTCATATATGGATCCGGGTTTTGGGATTTTGCTTATAAATGAAATTTATGTCATAAAAGGAAACATGTTTTAAATATTATTTCCGCTGCATTTTTATTTCATATGGATGAAATTAATTTGATAAACATGTTAAAATCCCAACAATGGCATCTAGAGCCGCTTATATGAGTGCATGCTTCAATAAGATTAAAATTTCGGGTTTCGGGTTTGAATAAAACCCTATGGCCGAAAATTTTAATATGGTTATCCCTTTGTTTTTCAAGATTATTTTCTTACATGCATAAGAGAATCTTGAAAAATTATTTCATATGGATGATTTGTTTGTTTGGATAAAACTTACCTTTTCGTTTTTTTTAGTACATAGCCGAAAATGGTCATAAAAGGGAATCATTTTTTTAAGCTTCTTATAGTTTATATATATATGTGGATATATATTTTGGTGCATATGACCTAGCCATGACCTTGTGTTGAATGATTGTGTTGTGATTCATTTTATTATTATTTCAATGGGTTGTAATAATTATTATTTTGTTCTTCCATTAGAAGATATGTAATTTATTTATTTTATTTGGTATGTAAAATAAATAGATTAGGTGCATTTTATTTTACTAGAAAAAATGTATTAGGATATATTTTGTAAAAGAAGATGCACACAAAAATGCGGTTTTGGTTTGGACCATAATATTCGGTCCAAAGAACTTCATCGTTCCCAACGGGATTTTAACCCGATAACCAAAACACATTTTTTGAAGTCCAAAGGAGTTTGGAGCTGAAAATAAAAGACTTTTGGAAGCTCAAAGAAGGTGGAGAAATCACAACACAAGATGGAGACTTGAAGCATTTGGATGCGGGATCAAGTGGGAGTTCATCGACACATTACTTGTGTCATTTTTCACCCCTTAGGAAGGACCTTTTCGCACACTTGTTTCGGCTAACAAGTGTTGTAAAAAATAGTTGGCTATGGTTATGCGCCTATTATTATGTATGATATGCTTGTTTGGTTGCTTATTTTGTTGTTTTAGATGATATGTCGATATGCATGACTTAACAAACTAATAATCAACAACAAGCGTAAAATTGGTTCTTAACAAAATCATTAAAATGATTAATAAAGGTTTTATCAAAAATTAATGATTTTATAATAAAATTGGTTTTATTAAAAAGAACCTTGAAAATTAGTTTTCATTAAAGTACCATTGATTTGAATGCATGCAAATGTATGGTACATAATATTTTCTAAACTAGAATTTTGAAATATTAAAAATCCCTTTAAGAAAACAAGTCAAACACCATCCTTTTATACAACACTCGAAACACTTGAGAACTTGTTTGTGGGATAAAGGTCACCTAACCACATTTGAGGGAACTTGTATGTTCGAGGTGGGTTTACCATGTTTGTGGGATAAAGGTCACCTAACCACTTATGTGTATAAACTCACACGTGTGTGTAAGTTGGACGACTTGATTTAAAAACCATGAACTTAGGGTCACCGAAGCATGGGGAACAAAGGTATTGATGGGATTAAACATGCCAACTAAACATAAAGATGTTTTACCGATCCCATATGGCTAGAAATTGCAAAGAGTTGCAATTGTCAAACGTTGACTACCTTGTTAATTTAAATAGAGGGATAAAGGTCACCTAACCAATATTTAAATGTATCGTTGGATTCTAGATTCTAATTATTAATTGTCTTTAAGACACAAAAGGGTATTAATGATAAAAATATAATAATATCGAAAATACTAAAATTGAACTTGTTAAAATTTTGTAGATGGCCGCTAACAATGCAAACCCGACTAATCAAATCGTCCGAAACCTATCACTAAGAACCATCCTTGAAAAGGATCGTCTCAACCATAACAACTTCATGGATTGGTTTCGAAACTTGAGAATCGTTCTCAAGCAAGAGAATATATCCTATGTGTTGGACGATCCTATTCCCGATGAACCTAACGTGGAAGATGTGGAAGCCTACAACGATTGGGTTAAGTATACCGAGGACTCCATGCAAGCCTCATGCCTCATGTTGGAAGATGTGGATCCTATTCACGGGGCATACGACATGATTACCCAGTTAAAGGAAATGTTCTTACAACAAGCAAGGGTAGAACACTTTGAAACTGTTCGGGCGCTTCATGCATGTCGAATGGAGGAAACCCAATCGGTATCATCTTATGTCCTTAAGATGAAAAGCCACATTGATTGCCTCGAAAGGCTAAATTGTCCCGTCTCTAAAGAGTTGGCTACAGATTTGATCCTCAACTCTTTAACAAAGAAATTTGAGAGCTTTGTAATGAATTACAACATGAATGGATGGGACAAAAGCATTGGTGAGCTTCATGCAATGCTCAAAACGGCCGAAGCAAGTATGGGCAAAAAGGCTTTACCCATCCTAGCGATCAATGAAGGAGGCAACAAGAAGAGATTGTTGGACTCTGTATGCCCAAGACACATATTAAATTGATGTGGCTAGTACGTTATGATCCAAGTCGAGTCATACCCAAATACAAGCTAGACAAACACTTATACTATTTATTTGTGATATGATCAAACAAATAAATATTAACACTTACAATATTTAGGAATTGGTGTTCTAAATAATTACACTTGAGAAACCAATAAATTATATGGATAATTTATTTTGAGAGAATATTTTGTTATTTAATGGGTTAAATAACATTTTAAAAGGTTGTATAAAGCCTTGCATTTATGTAGTGT
Organism: Helianthus tuberosus; assembly: GCA_030545235.1. Classification (NCBI taxonomy): domain Eukaryota; kingdom Viridiplantae; phylum Streptophyta; class Magnoliopsida; order Asterales; family Asteraceae; genus Helianthus; species Helianthus tuberosus. Next base: position 95,739,444 of record CM060410.1, read on the forward strand.
TATATTTATAAAAGTTATAAATATATAAACCAAGACTTGAATTTTATAAAAGAAATCTGATTTTTTTATAAAATAAAGAAGTGGGCCCCCCTTTTTGTCTTACCAAGATAAGATCTTGGTCCAATCACAATTCATGCTTTTGCATGTGTTAGAGAGGATTTGATTGGATTGGATGGTCTTTCCAAGACCATTTTGGTCCAATGAACTCTCATGCACTTGCATGTGGAAGAAGCTTGGTGATTGGCCCAAAAAGAGGTGCACATCTCTCATGGTTATAAAAGGAATTGGATGACCAAATGAATAAAGAGGACTAGTAATTTTACTCTAAAATTTCGGCCACCATAGGGCATTTTCTCAAGTGTTCGGGTCTTGATCATTAGTGTTAAAATCCTAGCTAATCTCGTGGTGTTTGTTGGAAGCTTGGGGTATACAAGCTTGAGGTCTTCTACTCTTGAGGACAACCATTTCAAGAATCATCATCCGTTTCATCATCCTATTACTCCAAGAAGGTAGTATTCTAAACACCCTATGGTTGTGTTTGATAGTATGCATGTTCATATATGGATCCGGGTTTTGGGATTTTGCTTATAAATGAAATTTATGTCATAAAAGGAAACATGTTTTAAATATTATTTCCGCTGCGTTTTTATTTCATATGGATGAAATTAATTTGATAAACATGTTAAAATCCCAACAATGGCATCTAGAGCCGCTTATATGAGTGCATGCTTCAATAAGATTAAAATTTCGGGTTTCGGGTTTGAATAAAACCCTATGGCCGAAAATTTTAATATGGTTATCCCTTTGTTTTTCAAGATTATTTTCTTACATGCATAAGAGAATCTTGAAAAATTATTTCATATGGATGATTTGTTTGGACAAAACTTACCTTTTCGTTTTTTTAGTACATAGCCGAAAATGGTCATAAAAGGGAATCATTTTTTTTAAGCTTCTTATAATTTATATATATATGTGGATATATATTTTGGTGCATATGACCTAGCCATGACCTTGTGTTGAATGATTGTGTTGTGATTCATTTTATTATTATTTCAATGGGTTGTAATAATTATTATTTTGTTCTTCCATTAGAAGATATGTAATTTATTTATTTTTTTTGGTATGTAAAATAAATAGAATAGGTGCATTTTATTTTACTAGAAAAAATGTATTAGGATATATTTTGTAAAAGAAGATGCACACAAAAATGCGGTTTTGGTTTGGACCATAATATTCGGTCCAAAGAACTTCATCGTTCTCAACGGGATTTTAACCCGATAACCAAAACACATTTTTTGAAGTCCAAAGGAGTTTGGAGCTGAAAATAAAAGACTTTTGGAAGCTCAAAGAAGGTGGATAAATCACAACACAAGATGGAGACTTGAAGCATTTGGATGCGGGATCAAGTGGGAGTTCATCGACACATTACTTGTGTCATTTTTCACCCCTTAGGAAGGACCTTTTCGCACACTTGTTTCGGCTAACAAGTGTTGTCAAAAATAGTTGGCTATGGTTATGCGCCTATTATTATGTATGATATGCTTGTTTGGTTGCTTATTTTGTTGTTTTAGATGATATGTCGATATGCATGACTTAACAAACTAATAATCAACAACAAGCGTTAAATTGGTTCTTAACAAAATCATTAAAATGATTAATAAAGGTTTTATTAAAAATTAATGATTTTATAATTAAATTGATTTTATTAAAAAGAACCTTGAAAATTAGTTTTCATTAAAGTACCAATGATTTGAATGCATGCAAATGTATGGTACATAATATTTTCTAAACTAGAATTTTGAAATATTAAAAATCCCTTTAAGAAAACAAGTCAAACACCATCCTTTTATACAACACTCGAAACACTTGGGAACTTGTTTGTGGGATAAAGGTCACCTAACCACATTTGAGGGAACTTGTATGTTCGAGGTGGGTTTACCATGTTTGTGGGATAAAGGTCACCTAACCACTTATGTGTATAAACTCACACGTGTGTGTAAGTTGGACGACTTGATTTAAAAACCATGAACTTAGGGTCACCGAAGCATGGGGAACAAAGGTATTGATGGGATTAAACATGCCAACTAAACATAAAGATGTTTTACCGATCCCATATGGCTAGAAATTGCAAAGAGTTGCAATTGTCAAACGTTGACTACCTTGTTAATTTAAATAGAGGGATAAAGGTCACCTAACCAATATTTAAATGTAACGTTGGATTCTAGATTTTAATTATTAATTGTCTTTAAGACACAAAAGGGTATTAATGATTAAAATATAATAATATCGAAAATACTAAAATTGAACTTGTTAAAATTTTGTAGATGGCCGCTAACAATGCAAACCCAACTAACCAAATCGTCCGAAACCTATCACTAAGAACCATCCTTGAAAAGGATCGTCTCAACCATAACAACTTCATGGATTGGTTTCGAAACTTGAGAATCGTTCTCAAGCAAGAGAAGATATCCTATGTGTTGGACGATCCTACTCCCGATGAACCTAACGTGGAAGATGTGGAAGCCTACAACGATTGGGTTAAGTATACCGAGGACTCCATGCAAGCCTCATGCCTCATGTTGGGAACTATGATTCCCGAAATTCAAAAGGATTTTGAACATCACGGGGCATACGACATGATTACCCAGTTAAAGGAGATGTTCCTACAACAAGCAAGGGTAGAACGCTTCGAAACTGTTCGGGCGCTTCATGCATGTCGAATGGAGGAAACCCAATCGGTATCATCTTATGTCCTTAAGATGAAAAGCCACATTGATCGCCTTGAAAGGCTAAATTGTCCCGTCTCTAAAGAGTTGGCTACAGATTTGATCCTCAACTCTTTAACAAAGAAATTTGAGAGCTTTGTAATGAATTACAACATGAATGGATGGGACAAAAGCATTGGTGAGCTTCATGCAATGCTCAAAACGGCCGAAGCAAGTATGGGAAAAAAGGCTTTACCCATCCTAGCGATCAATGAAGGAGGCAACAAGAAGAGGCCCCACCCCGACTCTAAAGTAAACTATGCTAAAAGAAAGGGACCCGTCAAGGGAAAGGGAAAAGGAAAAGCAAAAGCAGAACCCGCCAAACCAAAAGAGAAGAAGCAAAAGGTTGCTACGAATGGCCCATGTTTTGAATGTGGTGAGATAGGACATTGGAAGAGAAATTGTCCGACCTATCTCAAAGAGTTGAAAAACAAGAGGGATGCAGGGCAAACCTCAGGTACTATCTTTATGATACATGTTGAGCTTAATGTTATTTCTTCTAACACATGGGTACTAGATACCGGATGTGGAACTTATATTTGCAATTCGTTGCAGGGGTTCAAAAGAAATAGACATTACAAGAAGGGAGACGCTAGTCTCTTTATGGGCAACGGAGCAAAAGTTGAAGTCGAAGCTCAAGGAGACTATGTTTTAAAGCTTCCAAGTGGTTTGGAAGTGATTTTGAAGAATGTTTTATATGCTCCTAGTTTGACTAGGAACATAATTTCAGTTTCCCTTTTGAGACAATGTGGTTTTAAGTTTGAATTTGTTAACCAAGACATTTATGTTTCTATGAATAATGTGTTTTATTTTAAAGCTATGCCTTTAAATGGTATTTATGAATTAGATCATGATAACGCATCATACGATAGCTCAATGTACCAAGTAACCAACAAGAAACTCAAAATGGATTTGAGTGATTCCTATCTTTGGCATTGTCGCCTTGGACATATAAGCAAGAATCGCATGTATACACTTCAGAAAAATGGTCTTTTGAATACAAATGAAGATAATTCATTTGATGTATGCGAATCTTGTTTACAAGGAAAAATGACCAAGACACCCTTTAGTGGAACTTTTGAAAGGGCAAAAGACTTACTAGGTATCATACATTCAGATGTATGTGGTCCTTTTAAGCCGATGACTAGGAATGGTGAAAAATACTTCATTACCTTTATCGACGACTATAGTCGTTATGGTTATGTGTACTTACTAAGACACAAGGATGAAGCATTTGAGATGTTCAAAGACTTCAAAAGTGAAGTAGAAAATCAACTCAAGAAAACAATCAAAGTCCTTCGTACCGATAGAGGAAGTGAATACCTTAGTGGAGCCTTTCAAGATCATCTTAGAAGTTATGGGATTATCTCACAACTTACTCCACCTGGAACACCACAACACAATGGTGTGTCCGAAAGGAGAAATCGAACTCTATTAGATATGGTTCGATCTATGATGGCTAGAAGCACATTACCTCTATCATTTTGGGGTTACGCTTTGCTCTTCGCGGTTCGTGTACTAAATATGGCCCCAACCAAGAAAGTGGAAAAGACACCTTTTGAAATATGGCATGGAAACCCTCCATCATTATCATTCTTAAGGGTTTGGGGTTGTGAAGCTTATGTTAAGCAATACACCCCACATAAATTGGAAGTCCGATCCACTAAGTGTATCTTTATAGGATATCCTAAAGATGATATAGGATATTATTTCTACGATCCAACCGAGCAAAAGGTATTTGTTGCTCGAAAGGGTAAGTTCTTGGAAGCTAAGTTCCTTATGGAAGGAACTAGTGATAGAACAGTGGAACTTGAGGAGGATCAAGAACCACAAGACGATACACGTTTGGTTGATACTAGCACTCAACAAGAGGTTGTTGAAAATGATCAAAAGGTTGATCAAAACACACAAAATGTTCGCAGATCTGGTAGAATTAGTAATCCACCTGAAAGATATGGATTTTTCATGGATGGATGCTACATGGTAGATTCAGATGAACCAACCACATACCATGATGCAATTTCAAAATTCGATTGTGACAAATGGCTTGAAGCCATGAACATAGAGATGCAATTCATGTATGACAACCAAGTTTGGGAATTGGTTGTGCCACCACTCAACTCCAAAGTAGTTGGAAGTAAGTGGGTTTTCAAGAAGAAAACATATATGCATGGTAACTTGGATACTTACAAAGCAAGAATTATAGCAAAAGGTTTCACTCAAACTCAAGGGATTGATTATGATGAGACCTTCTCGCCTGTGGCGATGCTAAAGTCAATCAGGATATTATTTGCCATAGCTACATATTATGACTATGAGATCTGGCAATTGGATGTCAAAACGGCTTTTCTTAATGGATATCTTGATGAAGATGTCTATATGGTTCAGCCTGAAGGTTTTGTCGATCCAAAACATCCTGACAAAGTATGCAAGTTAAAGAAATCAATCTATGGATTGAAACAAGCATCTAGAAGTTGGAATCACCGTTTTGATGAAGAAATTAAGAATTTTGGATTCATCAAGAACGGTGATGAAGCTTGTGTGTATAAGAAAGCTAGTGGGAGCATCATCACTTTCTTAGTACTGTATGTCGATGACATTCTACTATTTGGGAATGACATTCCAACCATGGAAGGTGTAAAAGCTTGGCTTGGAAGTTGTTTTTCCATTAAGGATCTTGGTGAAGTAGCCTACATTTTGGGAATAAAGGTCTATAGGGATAGATCAAGGCGCTTGATAGGTTTAAACTAAAGTGCATACATTGACAAAGTCTTGAATAGGTTGCAAATGGAGAACTCTAAGAGAGGTTTTGTACCTATTCAAAAGGGGACAATATTGAATACATCTCAATGTCCAAGCTCAAAGGATGAGCAAGAGAAAATGAAAAGAATCCCATATGCGTCAGCTATAGGATCCATCATGTATGCAATGATATGCACTAGATCGGACGTGTCATGCACCTTGAGCATGACGAGTAGATACCAGCAAAATCCAGGTAACAGTCATTGGATGGCTATTAAAAGCATATTGAAATATCTTAGGAGGAATAAGGATATGTTCTTAATATATGGATCTGGTGAGGAGGAATTCGTTGTAAAGGGTTACACGGACGCGAGTTTCCAAAACGATCGAAGTGATTCTCGATCACAATCGGGGTATGTCTTCATTTTAAATGGTGGAGCAGTCTCTTGGAAGAGCTTAAAACAAGACGTGGTAGCATTTTCCACTACAGAATCAGAATACATCGCCGCTTCATTGGCAGCCCAGGAAGCTGCATGGTTGAAGAAATTTATAGCCGACCTAGGGGTGGTCCCTACCATTCAAGACCCCCTAGAGATCTTTTGTGATAACGAGGGTGCGATTGCTCAAATCAAGGAACCACGTGCGCACCAAAAGACTAGACATATCGAGCGGAGATTCAACTACATAAGGGATGAAGTTGAAAAAGGAAAGATATGTATCTGCCAAGTTCACACCGATCAAAACATTGCGGATCCACTCACAAAGCTCCTCGACAGGGCAAAACATGAGGGTCATACATGTGCCTTAGGACTTCGATATTCTAGTGATTGGATTTGATCTATTTTGTATTTGGATATTGAAACAATTGTCATTTTAACTCTTTTATGGTATTTTGAGTTATGTTTCATATTAGCATGTTTAAATCCGTGAATAAGTTAATTATTCTAAATGTCCGTAGTCGATTATAATTGTGGGAACAAATATGAATGTAAGACTATTATGAACTTGGATTGGTGGATATTCATTTAGAATGAATATAGAGCAAAGTGTTGCTGCCAAAGTTCATAGATATTTGTGGGATACAAATATTGGACTGACTCGCTCTCAAATATTACTGCACGGAATCATTTGTGATTGATCATAAGTAAATTTGAGTAAAGGCGAATATCATAGTATCCTCTGACCTGAGATACATATTGGGTCTTGATATTCACCAAGTATTATACCTTGACCTAGTTCTTAGCTGACTGTAATAAGGCAGTACACAAGGCTAAACTCAGGTGTGGTACAAGGTGATTGTGAGAGACGTATGTAGTCAAGAAGGGATTTGTTCCTCTTATTCATTGAGAGTAAGATGTCTAAGGCCTGATAAAGTTAAATCAACAGAGAGTGATCACTCTATGTCTCTGGATTTAACATGACATCTGTAACGAAAGGATAAATGATAGATTCACCTAAATCATGTTCGAGTAAGGGACTTGAAAGGGATGATGTTATTGAATGGCAAATATAGTCATACGTATTGGGGGTAGTAAACCGTAGTTAGGCGTCATTTACTGCTTGCATCAATCTTCTATGTATCTTCTGCAAGTGGGAGATTGTTGTACTCTGTATGCCCAAGACACATATTAAATTGATGTGGCTAGTACGTTATGATCCAAGTCGAGTCATACCCAAATACAAGCTAGACAAACACTTATACTATTTATTTGTGATATGATCAAACAAATAAATATTAACACTTACAATATTTAGAAATTGGTGTTCTAAATAATTACATTTGAGAAACCAATAAATTATATGGATAATTTATTTTGAGAGAATATTTTGTTATTTAATGGGTTAAATAACATTTTAAAAGGTTGTATAAAGTCTTGCATTTATGTAGTGTTATATTTATAAAAGTTATAAATATATAAACCAAGACTTGAATTTTATAAAAGAAATCTGATTTTTTTTATAACATAAAGAAGTGGGCCCCCCTTTTTGTCTTACCAAGATAAGATCTTGGTCCAATCACAATTCATGCTTTTGCATGTGTTAGAGAGGATTTGATTGGATTGGATGGTCTTTCCAAGACCATTTTGGTCCAATGAACTCTCATGCACTTGCATGTGGAAGAAGCTTGGTGATTGGTCCAAAAAGAGGAGCACATCTCTCATGGTTATAAAAGGAATTGGATGACCAAATGAATAAAGAGGACTAGTAATTTTACTCTAAAATTTAGGCCACCATAGGGCATTTTATCAAGTGTTCGGGTCTTGACCATTAGTGTTAAAATCCTAGCTAATCTCGTGGTGTTTGTTGGAAGCTTGGGGTATATAAGTTTGAGGTCTTCTACTCTTGAGGACAACCATTTCAAGAATCATCATCCGTTGTCACACCCTGGCTTTGCGGAAGCGTGGGTTTATTTTGGTGTGACTTCTTAATACCATAGCACATATCATAACCATGTTATATGAAAATAAAACCATGATGTTCATCCATTAGGTAAGTTTTAAAAGTAAACACAACAACATTGTTTAAAAGTCGATACGTGAAACAAAATACAACCACAACATACTTAGAACTTGTTCTCAAGACACAACTAAAAGACATGAATAGAAACACAGTTTAAGACTTGTGACCCGTCCAGGCAAAGATCACATTTCCTAAACTCGAATGACATCATTATTTCTACGCAGCTTAATACCCTTGCATACTTGGCCAGATCCATTAATTTCCTGAAATACATGTAAGTTGAAAAATCAACATAAAGTTGAGCGAGTTCATGTAAAAGTGAGTATGTAAAACCTTTATAATATGTCAGTATGTATGAAAAATCCCTGGTATGTAGCAAATAAGGAAAAAGAGATCACCATTGGGTTGCAAAGCCAATGATATGTGTGAAGTGCTGTAGGAAGACTCAAACCTAGCAGATTTTTGCGTCGGGCTCAAAGTCACCCCGAGGTCCGTACAGTGGGCCTGGAGTTGGGCTCGCTACACCCAGATATATCTACCGCTAATGACCCTCGGTCCTACAATGAGGATTAATGGCCTCTAGTTCCAGCCTACCCACTCACATGATCTAAGTAGTAAACCCTCCTTAAGCTAACCATACCATGTATAAAAGTATCCATAATTTCTGTAACATGTATTCCACCCCCGAAGTATAAAAACTGAAAACAGTTAAGAGAAAAGGGGGACATGAACTCACTGAAGTGCGTATCCAGAAACGTCAATCTCCAACTCTATCTGCTGCGTGACGACCTACACGTACTAATTCCTATTAGACGGATGGCCGTGCCTTGGTTTAGGGTTTAACGTTTTGTTGGAGAAATAGTTAGGTAACTATTCCGTATTCACACTTCTTATTTATTTTATAAGTGTATTCCTTCCCAAGGATGGGGGTTTTAATACATGTACTATTGTGATTCCGAAAATATATTTTAAGTCCCACTTAGAAAATATATTTAAATTTTGTGTCCAAAAATATCCTATTCCCAAAGTGTATGTATTTTTCATAGTATTTGTCAAGTTATATTATTTTACCCTAAAAATAATATAACTAGTTCACAAAGTAAGCAAATAAACACACAAGAGTTTTTGTATAAAATATATATTCTAAATATATATTTATCAAATTTTTATTTACAAAATCATCCTCCGAGACTTTGTATTTTTGTAATAAAAATGATGGCGAAGTTTATTTCGAAAATAAAGTTAAAAATATATTTGTAAACACTTGTTAGAAAAATATTTCAAAGTGTTGAAATTCTAGAAAAATTTCGCCAGAGTTTCCTTTGTAAATGGAGGCGTCCACGCTTACTAGCGTATCATTTTCTTTTATAAAATCATTCAAATCAACCAACAATTTACTAAACAATGTTACACTAGTCAAGTGCCAAAAACAATGCATTTTTCATGACAACATAAACTTGGCGTTTCATAAAAACGCGTAGTAATTTAGTGGTGTGTTTAGTGGGTTTAGTCACCCTCCAAAGTGTGTTTATTTTTGTAAAAATTTCTCTCTCGGGATTTTTAGAGGTTCACAGTTGTGAACTTATGTTACAAAAATATCCATTTACCACTTTTTCATGTTTCACTAGTATTCATAATTTATTTCCTTCCAAAAATAATGTAAGGATCATGACTTTTCAAAAATCCGTCTCTTAACTTGTTTTGTCTAGAAAAATTATTTGTAACTCTCGGGTCCATACGACCATCTACTCACTTAGTCCATTTATTTTTCAAGAGCTCACTTTGTTACCGAGTTTATGTTGAAACATGGAGGTGATTCTTTTATGTAAACATTAGTCACCTCCTAACTTGTTAACATAAGTTTTTAATCTTATTTTAACAAGTTTAATTATGATGTCCAACATCATCTTACTAGTAAGCATCAAATAAATAATAACCACATCAAAAAAATTTTATTTTAACAAGATTTCATCTTATTTTAACCTCATACTAGCTTTATGTTCAAGTTTGTGTTCATGATCTTCTTAGTGTTCTTGTATTTACATCACAACATAATTATTAACTACCATAAATATAACATAAAAGATGATCAAATAGACTTACTACTAGCTTTGAAGCTAGGGAAGAAACTAGACGAAAAATGGGTGGTTAAAGACAAACGAGAGAGGTCCTTGACAAACCGTGAGCTCCACACTCCGTGATTCGCCTTGTTACACCTTGTAGGGAGTTTGGAATACTTGAACAAGAATTGAAAAATAAAGATGGTGGTGACAAGGGTTCGGCCGTAGCTTTGTTTTGAGGAAGGAAGGGATTGTTGTGTGAGTGAGGATTAGTGGAAAGTGATGGTGGTTATTTGTAGATCATCCTCTTTATCCATTGGTTATAATGTCAATAATAGGACAAGCATAATCAATTCATATCTTAACACAATTTGCATGGGGAAATAAGACTTATTCGAATCTTATGATGGTGGATAAGAAATCGTATGGTGGGGGGGCACATAGGAGCCGATTACATGAAATAGGGGGGGGGGGGGTTATGTGAAAGTTATTTGGTAAATGGTGAGTAGTTAGGGGGTGCTAGATGTAATTGTTAGTACTATCACAACTTTCTCACAATTCAAAAGTCAACTGCATGGGAACTTGGAAGATTTTGGTGGCACATGGGGGAAATCGAAATGTGAGAAGAAGGGGGGCCATGTTAGAACCGTAGATCATATGCTTGGGGGGGGGGGGGGTAACTTGTAGTTTAAATGGTAAATCATTTAGCCAGTGGAAGTACAAGAATTCATCCTATCAATATCTCAACATATCCAAGGAAAATTATATTGGGAATATGGAAGATTTAACCAACTTTTGTTTAGGGGGGGGGGGGGGCTATGGGCTGTAATTTTGCAAGGGGAGGGGGTTATTTGTAAATTGGGTGGGTAATGGTAATTAGTAGGGTGTTAGATGTGAAATCTAATATTTAGTGGGTACCATGTCTTATGTAGTGTGTTTAAGTGTTCGGGGACCAAACTAGCTCAGAAAACTATAAACAATGTATTTGGCAATATTTTTATGTTCCGGGTAAAGTCCGGTTGTTCGGTTGGATATTGATCCGTTAAAGTGTCAAATAAAGCTTTAGAGTGTCTTTAATATTAATTTTAGTGACACAATAAATTACCAACACTTTGGAAAGTGTTTAGAATTATTTTACCAAGTTTTTGCACTTTACTAGCTTTGTCAAAAGCTGAATTTTGGTTAACTAGTGCATAATTCTGCACTTTAAGTATGTTTTAGGCACTTCCGGGCACTATAACTATCACCTAGTGACGCAGTTTAATGATTCTCACTTCCCTACACTCCCTACCAGTGTAGTCCTTTATTCTCGGCTCATACTGGCCTCAATATAGTGTCTGTCTAGGTGCTGGCATTGTCAGCATGTTTTTATGGTTATCCGCTCACTGTGCTCACTGTGCTTTGTGCATCAAGTTTGTCACTAATGTTTGTGTGTAATAATAGAGTGACAGTTTAAAGTGTGATGCATGAGTATGTACGTAACATAAATCAGAAAGCAGTTTAATCACAGTTGTAATCAAGCACAGTCATTAAGCACAAGTTAAATATTAATTTAGTGTACGGATACCTGTATTTATGAGGGTTGTCACATCCGTTTCATCATCCTATTACTCCAAGAAGGTAGTATTCTAAACACCCTATGGTTGTGTTTGATAGTATGCATGTTCATATATGGATCCGGGTTTTGGGATTTTGCTTATAAATGAAATTTATGTCATAAAAGGAAACATGTTTTAAATATTATTTCCGCTGCGTTTTTATTTCATATGGATGAAATTAATTTGATAAACATGTTAAAATCCCAACAGATAGTGTTGGACTCTGTATGCCCAAGACACATATTAAATTGATGTGGCTAGTACGTTATGATCCAAGTCGAGTCATACCCAATAACAAGCTAGACAAACACTTACAATATTTATTTATGATATGATCAAACAAATAAATATTAACACTTAGAATATTTAAAAATTGGTTTTCTAAATAATTGGACTTGACAAACTAATAAATTATATGGATAATTTATTTTGAGAGAATATTTTATTTTGTTATTTAATGGGTAAAATAACTTAATAAAAGTTGTATAAAGTCTTGTGAACATATGATGTTATATTTTATAAAGGTTATAAAATACAAGACTTATATTATTTAAAATATTTTTTTTAAATAAAGCAAGGCCGCCACCCCCCCCCATGGTGTTCTTCCCTAAAATTTTAGTCCAATAGAAATGCATGCAAATGCATGTGCTAGAGGAGATTTGATTGGGTGGTCTAACCAAGACCATTTTGGTCCAATGGGGCTTCATGCACTTGCATGTGTAAGTTGGCACATGATTGGTCAAGGTGGGTGGCAAGTCTCTCTCATGGTTCTATAAATACTTAGATGAACTTGAAGAACTTGCAAGACTTGGATGACTTGAAAAACACTAGAGATTTATCTCTAGAAATCGGCCAACATAAGGTTGTGCATAAGGGTTTTTCAAGTTTGATTTTCAAGTGCATAAAACTCCATACTCTTCTCTCATAATTTCGGCCAAGGGTTGGTTCCAAGAGAAGGATTTTTAGTGAGTTCATAAGTGTAGAAATCCTAGCTAAAACTAAGGTGTTTGTTGGAAGGCTTGGGGTATACAAGCTTGAGGTCTTCTACACTTGAAGGCAACCGTTCATGAAGCATCATCTTCTTCATATCCATTACTCCATGGAAGGTAGTATTCTAAACACTCTATGGTTGTGTTTTAATTTTGATAGCATGCATGCTCATATATGGATCCGGGATTGGGTTTTACATATAAAATGAGTTTTATATCTTGTAAGTAACATGTTTTAAAATAACAATTTTCCGCTGCGTTTTTATTTTATATGGATAAAATACTTTGATAAACATGCCAAAAACCCAACAGTGGCATAAGAGCCGCTTATATGAATGCATGCTTCATAGGATATGAAATTTTCGGGTTTCGGGTTTGGTTAAAACCCTATGGCCGAAATTTTATATATGGTTATCCTTTTGTTTTTCAAGATTATTTTAATACATGCATAAAAGTATCTTGAAAAATTATGTCATTTGGATGATTTGTTTGTTTGGACAAAACCCCACTTTTTCGGTTTTTTCATTCTTGACCGAAAAGTAGGTTGTAAAAAGGAAACCATTATGCTTCTTGAAATTAATATACATGTATATATTTGGATATATATTTTGGTGCATATGACCTAGCCATGACCTTGTGTTGAATGATTGTGTTGTGATTTATTTTATTTGATTATTTCAATGGGTTGTAATAATTAATTATCTTTGTTCTTCCACTTGTGAAATATGTATTTATTTATTTTCATTTGGTATGTAAGTAAATAGATTAGGTGCATTATAATTTTACTAGAAAAATGTATTAGGATATTTTTTGTAATAGAAGATGCACACAAAAATGCGATTTTGGTTTTGGCTAATTTCGGGCCTAAAGGACTTCATAGTTCTTAACGGGATTTTAGCCCGATAACCAAAACACATTTTTGAAGTCCAAAGGAGTTTGGAGCTGAATTAAAGGACATTTTGGAAGCCCAAAGAAAGTGAAGGAATCACAACACAAAAGGAATACTTGAAGCATTTGGATGCGGGATCAAGTGGGAGTTCAACGACACATTATTTGTGTCAATATTCACCCTTTAGGAAGGACCTTTTGGCACACTTGTTTCGGCTAACAAGTGTGGTCAAAATAGTTGGCTATGGTTATGCACCTAATGATATGTGTGTTGTGCTTGTGTGGTTGTTTATTTTTTTGTTTAGATGATATGTAGATATGCATGACTTAACAAACCAATAATCAACAACAAGCGTAAAAATGGTTCTTAAAAAATCATTAAAATAGGTTAATAAAAGGTTATTAAAAATTAATGATTTTATAATAAAATGGGTTTTATTAAAAAGAACCTTGAAAATTTGTTTTCACAAAAGTACCAAGGATTTGAATGCATGCAAATGTATGGTACATAAAGTTTTCTAAACTAGAATTTTTGAAAACTCAAAAATCCCTTTTATAAAACAAGTCAAACACCATCCTTTTATACAACACTCGAAACACTTGGGAACTCTTTTCTGGGATAAAGGTCACCTAACCACATTTGAAGGAACTTGTATATTCGAGGTGGGTTTACCATGTTTGTGGGATAAAGGTCACCTAACCACTTATGTGTATAAACTCACACGTGTGTGTAAGTTGGACGACTTGATTTGGAAACCATGAACTTAGGGTCACCGAAGCATGGGGAACAAAGGTGTTGATGGGATTAAACATGGCAACTAAACATAAAGATGTTTAACCGATCCCATATGGCTAGAAGTTGCAAAGAGTTGCAATTGTCAAACGTTGACTACCTTGTTAATTTAAATAGAGGGATAAAGGTCACCTAACCAATATTTAAATGTAACATTGGATTCTAGATTTTAATTATTAATTGTCTATGAGACACAAAAGGGTATTGATGATTAAAATATAATAATATCGAAAATACTAAAATTGAACCTTGTTAAATTTTGTAGATGGCCGCTAACAATATTACCCAAACCGTCCGTAACCTATCACTAAAAACAATCCTTAAAAAGGATCGTTTCAATCAAAACACTTTATGGATTAATATCGAAACTTAAGAATCGTTCTCAAGTAAGAAAAGATATCCTATGTGTTGAACGATCCTAATGTCACACCCTGGCTTTGCGGAAGCGTGGGTTTATTTGGTGTGACTTCTTAATACCATAGCAACAATCATAACAATGCTATATGACAAAAACATGAAATATTCGTCCATTAATAAAGTTAGAAAAATCCCATTTTCAACAATCACAAAATAAGTTACAAGCCTTAACTTGATTTAATTGAGTTTATAGAGACTTAGAAAAAAGGCTTTAAACAATACTAGGTTTAGGGGTATGTAACCCGTCCAGGAAGAGGTTACACCTTCTAAACCCTGGATGACTTCTTTATTCAAACGCAACTTGAAAATCCGTGCATACCGTGCCAGATCCGTTAGTTTCCTGAAATACATGTAGTTTGAAAAATCAACATAAAGTTGAGCGAGTTCATGTGTAAGTGAGTATGTATAAACCTTTAAAGTACGTCCCAATGTAAAAATCGTTTAAGTACGTCCTGATGTAAAAATGTTTAAGTACGTCCTGATGTAAAAATGTTTAAGTACGTCCTGATGTAAAAATGTTTAAGTACGTCCTGATGTACAAATGTTTAAGTACGTACCGATGTACAATGTCCCTGGTATGTAGCAATAAGGAAAAAGAGATCACCATTGGGTTGCAAAGCCAATGATATGTGTGAAGTGATGCAGGAAGACTCAAACCTAGCGGATTTTGCGTCAGGTACAAAGTCACCACCTGGTCCAATAAGCGGGCTCAGGAGTGGGGCTCGCTACACCCAAATAGATCTATCACTAATGTCCCTCGGTCCTACAACGAGGATTAATGGCCTTTAGTTCCACCTACCCACTCACATGATCTGTACGTCCTAACCCTCCTTAAGCTAATCATACCGTGTATAAAAATGTCCTTAATAATTGTAACATGTATTTCACCCCCGAAGTATAAAAACTGAAAACAGTTAAGAGAAAAGGGGGACATGAACTCACTGAAGTGCGTCTCGAAATAGTCCGTCCCAAAGTAACCTGCTGCGTGACGACCTACACGTACTAACTTCTATTAGACGGACGGCCGTGCCTTGGCTTAAAGTTTATCGTTTTTGGGAAATATTTAGGCAACTATTTCGTAATTACACTTCGTAATCATTTTGTAAATATATTCCCTCCCAAGGATGGGGGTTTTAATACATGTGCGTTCGTATAACTTCGAAATATATTATTAAGTCTCACTTAATGTAATATATTTTATTTCATTTGACCAAAATACTTTACTTCCAAAATATAAATATTTTTCCCAAAATATTATATTTTATTCCATATAATTTTCCAAAATAATATCCTTGTCAAAATACTCACTTATGAGTAT
The DNA here is from genome assembly GCA_030545235.1 of Helianthus tuberosus. Taxonomy (NCBI): domain Eukaryota; kingdom Viridiplantae; phylum Streptophyta; class Magnoliopsida; order Asterales; family Asteraceae; genus Helianthus; species Helianthus tuberosus. Next base: position 95,755,474 of record CM060410.1, read on the forward strand.
TTTCTGAAAATACGTAAGTTACGTTGTAAGGTTCAGGTGGTATAAGTAATACCGGTGTAACTTAAATATTTATTGTGAAGGCGTTCGTATTATTTTGGAGCCGTGAATATTCAGTGTATTCTAGTAATATTATTTTTACCCTAAAAATAATATTTATATAGTTCACAAAATAATCATAAAAATTACACAAGTGTTACTATGAAAAATATATATTCTAAATATATATTTAACAAGTCTTATTTCTAAAAATCCCACCGCCGACACTTGGAAGTTTTGTAATAAAAATCATGGCGAACTTTATTTGGAAAATAAGTTAAAAATATGTTCATAACACTTGTTACCAAAAATATTTTCCAAGTGTTATATTTCTGAAAAAATTTCGCCAGAGTTTCCTCTGTAACTGGAGGTGGCCACGCTTTCAAGCGTATCATTTTCTTTTATATATTCAAGCAACAATGTTCCCAACATCAACAAACAATATTTCAACACTAAACTAGTAAAAAATATACGTAAGTCGCAAACACATGAACTTGTGGGTTATGTAAAAGTGTGTAGTAACCTTCCGGTGTTTTTAGTAGATCTTTCTATTTTTATAAATGAAATCGGTTTCTTAAAAATCTTATTTTTAAAGAAAGTGTAAGTTTACAACTTCTTGTCAAAAATCTCAAAAATAATTCTTTGTTAAAACCTTTCGTTACACAAGTGTCTACACACTTGTTTGTTCACAAAAACACCTTTAGTTTAGGAAAGATCCGGTTTTAAAACATGGTTTCGTCTTACAGTTGGTTCTTCGAAAATACCACTTGTAGATCTTTAGATCTACTAGTTTAGAACTCCATTTTATAAGAAAAACCGTTTTTACACAAGTTCATGTTCATATGTAGTAGTGTTCATCATCTAACCACTTTCATACTTTAACATATACTAGTTCATGCTTCATGAACATGACTTAGCCGGGTTAGATGATGATCCGAACTACTACTAGCATCAAACAACATAAAGGGAATCATAACAAAACAAGTTCCATGAGTTTTACACTAGTATTCATTCTTTATCCACTATGTTCATTATTTTTAGTAGACTTTAAATTTTGTTTTCACATGTTCATGATTTTTATCCGACGAATCTCTTATTAACCACTTTAGACAAGATCAATAGGGTGTTTAGAGTCACTTACAACTAGCACAAGGCTAGGGAAGAAACTAAACGAAAAACGGGTGGTTAATAGCGTCGTAGAGAGGTCCTTGTGATTCCGTAGGCACCAGGTCTCCTTGAATGAACTTTAATACACTAATAAGTATGAAAAATGGCTTGCTCAAATGTTGAAAGTGGGTGGATGTTGCTTCTTGGTCTCGGCCATAAGTGTCAAAGGAGAAAGAAAGAAATGCCAATTTTGAGTTGGTGAATATGTTCATGTGGTCTCTTGGTTAAATTTTATAACCATCCAATCCTCATTACCTACAAGATAATGTGCCATATAGATATGAAACAAGTTGAATTAAATTAATCAAAAGTGGTGGTGGATGTTCCCTAGGGGGAAACGTTTGGTTGGGGGGTGTGGGGTATCATGGTTCAATTTTAACCAATTAGGTTAGTGCTAGTTATTATTAGGAAAATAATTAAGTTGGTAGTGTGTAGTAATTTATAACGGGTGTTAGGGTGTTCGGGGACCCTAACTGGCTCAGAAAAAGAAAGACATTGTCATTGACAATATTTTTATGTGCCGGGTTATGTCCGGTTGTTCGGTTGGATACTGATCCGTTAAAGTGCTTAACAAAGCATTTAAAGTGTCGTTAATATTATTTTTAGTGACACAATTTATTCCCGACACTTTGGAAAGTGTCTAGTATTATTTTCCCAAGTTTTTGCACTTTACTAGTTAGTTTTAAATGCTGAGTCTTTATTTAAAGTGCAGAATTTTGTACTTAAAGTACGTTTTAGGCACATCCGGTCACTATAAATATCACCTAGTGACGCCGTTCTACAATCCTCATCTCCCTACACTCCCTACTAGTGTAGTAAACTATTCCCGGCTCATACTGGCCTCAGAGACAGTAATTGTCTGATGCTGGCTATGTCAGCATGTTTACTGGGTATCCCGTATAGTGTGCTCACTGTGCTTTTTGTGCATCAAGGTTGTCACTGATGTTTGTGTAAAAATAATAGAGTGACAGTATAAAATGTGATGCATGAGTATGTATGTATCAGAAATCAGTAAGCAGTTTAATCACAGTTGTAAGCAAGCACAGTAATTAAGCAGTAATTAAATATTAATTAATTCGTACGGATACCTGGTTTGGTGAGGGTTGTCACATTCTCCCCCCGTTAAAGTAATTTCGTCCTCGAAATTTGTACTACCCTACTCCTTATGGTTAAGTCACACACGTATGTATATGAGTAATATCGAAGTAGATAATCATCAAATCGAAACAAGCATTACTCACATTAGGTGAGTCCAATAATATATAGCAACCCGAATCCTAGGGTTGAAAGGTGTGTGCTGCTAGCATTGGGTGTCAAAGGTACAAGACGCATTTGACGTATAGTCTAGTGTAATTCAGCTAGCAGGGGTTCCACAAAAGTGGAGTTTTGACTAATAAGATTTTTAAACGATTGGTTGCAATATGTAAACGAGTTTTCGCAAACCATAGCACCCGCTATATGAACTCAAAAGCAGCATCTCAACGTAATAGTAAAATGATCTGTCAACTCCTGAATAATGTTTGGTAAGGTTTAGTGTGTTGACATTTTTGAATGGTGAAGATACACCGAATGGAATACAAGTGAATCCGGTGTATCATTGTCTTGATTCGTAGTTGCATCAGAAATGTTTAAATGATAAATCAACAAAAGTATGTGTGGTCTCGTGTAAAACGGTTACCATGATTAGCACAAGCTACAAGTTTATGATGACACCACAAGGTGTCATAATGGCATTACCCAGTAATAGTGGTGACTGAACAAGTTCACCGTGTTTGAAATCAAATGAAAGTGTACTGAGACAATCTGAAGATTTGATTTACACCATGTTATAGAGTTTCCAATTACATACGGAACATCAAAGGACCACTGTTTCCAATCGAAGATGAAAATAATAAGTATCGCAAGGCATTTGATTGACAACAAAAGAATTGTTAGGAGGTACATTGTGCTTATAAAATGAATATATGTACCATTGCCTTAACACACAATTGTGTTGAGACCGCTTTGATCGTGAAGATCCAAAATGGATTGTTAACAACTAACTAGGGAATTAAATCCGTGTATGAAGTGAGTAACCAATTTAGCGCAAGCTTCAATCTTGTGAAAATAATCACCGCAAGGTATCGAAGCAAATCAAACGTTTTAGTGGAGTCGTAGACCAACCAAATCTACTACGATTCGAAATGAAAGAATCTCTGCAAAAATAGTTGAATATGATGCTCCCAATACATCATATAGCATTTCAAGTTAAACCTGTGAACTGGATAAGTTCAAGCAATTGAACTTGGTTTCAACGTAACCCGGCAATAAACGTATGTATCAACAAGGAATTCTCGGCATGGTAGCAAAATAAACCATGAATGTAACTTGAAAGAAAGAGGTTTCAAGAAAATGTGTTGGCTTGGTAACAAAAGAGAGCCAACAATAACAATAATGTAGGTTACTCGAATCAGGAATCAGTAATTAGGTTTAGCAAAAAATATGTAAATTCCGATGAAGTGTTTGTTCAAAACGAAATCACATGCGTAGCAAATGTTGCGTGTATGTCAGGTAAGTTTCCAAGAAAAGGAACAACGGGTATCTGCTAAAGTGAAGAAATGGCCAGATATCGAAGCAAATGTGTGTTCGCTCTCAGCGAGAAAATTATTGTGATGCACTACCATTAAGGGGAGTAGAGATGCAAACATCTACTCGCCAGAAGTAAAAGAAATCCAAGTACTCTCTGTTTGGTCAACGGAACTGGCATATGTGCCCGGTTAATGATGGTTGATTGAGTTTGACCGATATGGTTCCTAAATAAAAACCCTTACGAGTTTGGACCTGGGTTCCCAAAGGTCCTAAATATATGTTTTCTAAATCCTCCAGATTTCGTATCCCGTGTAGGCTGGTTTGTGCATTGTATAGGAAGCACCATTTTTATGTACGTCTAAGAACTAGTCATTGTCCCACAATTTTCATCTGTAAACTTTCTTCCTAAATTTCTCCGCTAACGACGCTCGATCGTCGATCAGTCGTGTAGTAGTAGTTGAGTCCTCATAGTTAGTTATATAAGAGGTTCGTTAACCCTTAGTATGAGTCACCGACTCTCATGTGTTAGCTCGTTCGGCTCCTGGTAGTTGATGTTAATTTGAAAATCATCGTCCTTTCTTTTGGCGAGCATAACTGAGGTTATCCAAAACAGAAGTTTTGGTTTGTTATCTTCCTTCTCTATCTATTACTGAAACTTTACTGTCAATCCTTGCATCTCCGAAAATGTAAGTCGCTACGATGCATCGACTACAGGTGCGGTGCCTGGAATTAAATCGATGCGAGATTCGACTAATCGTTGAAGAGATGATTCTGGCAAGTCTTCGAGGAAGACTGCAGGATATTTCCTTATCATAGGAACATCTCTGTGCTTTGGTTCTTTGGCTCCTCCTGTCCCCGACATGAGCCAAGAAAATAACACATTCTTCCCACAACAACCTTCGTGCCTTCAAGCAATTCGTGATCTGTGGAGGCGTATCCTGCCTTGTGAGTCGAGATCGTTCCTTCATTCGTCATCGAGGTGCGGATATCAACCTCCGCTCGACCGCTTGCCAACTAAAACATCCAATTACCACGTTGAAGCTTCCCAACTCAACTGGCAATAGATCTAGCGTAAACTTACACTCTTCGGGTTCTATCGTGCCGATTCCAGTTACTGCGTTGGCTTCCACTAGCTTCCCCTAAGCCAGTTCTAATGGGTACTGGAATATCTACTTACTCGCTACTTAGACCAATTATACACTCGGGCTCTAGAGATGCGAATCGTAAAATTTGCAACAGTATTTGGCAATACAGATGCATAATATTGCGTAATATGGGACGTACCGATAACCATGCTTGGATCCCTGGCGTGTCTCCCTAGCTCCAGTGGGGAGCTTTCATCCTTGCGCCTGATTGTTTTTAGGGCAATATCTTCTGAAATGCTTTTTGCTTCCACAGTTTAAACATCCTCGAGCACGTTTCTGTTTGTCACTCATTCTGCCTTGACAATTATCATTGTCATTGTCCCCTTTGTGATTCTCACTACCGTCTTGGCCCCCATTACTATGTTCAGTATTTTGCCAACAAGTTTCCTTGACATGTCCCACCTTGTCATAGTTACCACAATTTCCATATTTGCATCGCCCGTCATGATAACATAAACAATTGTCGCACTTAGGTAGGATACCCTTGTAATCTTTTCCCTTCCTGGCCTTCTTCTTGTTACTTACCCGAGTAACCATCTTGAAATTTGCGAGCTTTCTCTTGTTATCCCCAGATGCCTCTATAGCAGTCTCCTTTTTCTCCTCCACGGTGGAAAATTCTCCTCGTCTAACTGCTTCTCCCGTGAGTGTTATGCTTATGTTGATAGCCTCGGTGATCGTTGAAGGTTTTGATGTTGTTACCAGGCTTAGAATCTGAGGTGCCAATCCCCTTATGAACTGTTCAATTCTCTTGAACTCTGGTGCCCCCAGGAGTAAGGCAACTCATGATAATTCGTTAAATCTCTGCACATACTCCGTTATATTTGGTCCTTCCATTTTCAAGTTCCACAGTTCTGTTTCCAACTTCTGGACTTCTGCCCTCGAGCAATATCTCTTACGTATCAGATCTTTCAGTTTGTCCCACGTCATAGCATACGCGGCGGTCTCGCCCATTGTCCGAACTTGATGGTTCCACCATGACAGAGCCTCATCCACCAATAGTCCAGTTATATACTTGACTTGATGTTCGGGGTCACATTTGCTCAATCGTAAAACAAAATCTGTCTTTTCAACCCAGCGCACGAAGGCTAAGGCACTCCCAGTGCCATCAAACTCTCGAGGTTTGTGGTCCAAGAACTGCTTGTAGGTGCAGCCGTTGGGTGGGTTAATTCCCGAGGTACTTCCGCTGTGCTCAGAGCGAAGGGCCTCGTACTGTGCGATGAACTGCAAGAGGCACTCTTGCATTTCTGCCTCTGTTTTCGGTAGAGGGTTGTTGATATCGGTGTTCCCTTGAGTCGATATCTTCCTAGAAGAAGGTCGGTTAGGTTAGGTCTAATTTGTTTCGTGCGTGCATTTGGTTGTTTAGTGGTCATAAGTACATAGACATAACAGGTTACCATATCAACCAATCAAATAATGGTATAATCATAGTATGACCAAGTAATTCTATAATTATGTTTAATGAGAGCATAGCAAGTAAGCACGTAGTATTATAATTTTAGCACACACACATAGATCAATGACGTGCTTAGAGAAGACCTAGCGACTGAGCTTTCATTGGTTATTGGCCACAAAGTGTTGTCGCATGTTTAAAGATGATTGGGCTTTCATTATTCTTCGGCCACAATCACTGTGTCTAACAAAATGTATCACATCGAAAGGGACACAAGGTCACCCTACCCTTGTCCAACAAGTATATTAGTGCATCAAAATTTCGTAATCAGAAGTGGTCCTCAAAAGTCTCCGCAATCCCGGCTTATCTTTAGTGTCTTTACCCAAGTGTAATGCAATCCGCATAATCCAGACACCAACTATACTGGTGACTGAGGAGGAGGAGGGAAGAAAAGTAAACTGTTAACATGTGTGAGTCCCTCCTCGAGCTTGTATATACGTTGTAGTAACTATCTGCTCTGCCGCTCGATAGTAAAGAAATGAGTATCAGAATCCTGGGAATCGGTGTAGTAGCAACGGTCGAGAGCGTAAAAGGAACCTTGACATATGTGTCGGCTCAGAGTATGCTGGTAAAAGACAGGGTGGTGTCTTATATAAACTTTTCTGACAAAATGTTGTCTTGTGATGTAGTCACTTAAATCATGTTTTCGGTTATGTAATGTTTGCATTTGAACTTGCCAATTGAGGTGTCAGCTCAAGCCCCAACGTTCTGCGACTCATATCCTCAAACTGTAGTTGATGTTACAGGAGCAACTCATCTCGTGTGTGGCCTTCATAATGTAAGGGACGGTAAGGGTCTCAAGTTAGCATAGTGTGTTTATAGGAACTATCAAATCAGCTCATCGAGCGTTGTAGAGGTGAATGTAGCAAGCGGTGCGGCCCGTAGAAAATGCTGCTGTAGCAAAAAAAGGTTCGTTATGCGGGTGCTGACCTGAAGTACCTCCCCGGGGTGCAGTTATATTCTGAAAGGAAGCTATAGGCACCCTGGCGCAATGGATGTTGGTTGCCATAGGGGAAAGGAGCAATGTCAGCGGCTGTGGGTGTAAAAACAAACATTTCAACCAGTAAGGAAATTGTCAGGTGCTGGTACTGGGTTAGATAGTAGGGGTGCAATGTCTAATAAACCAAAATTATCAGGGTCACAATCAAGTAGGGGTGTAGGACCAGCAGTTGCAACATCAGGCTGACTCAACAGGTGCAGAAGCTAGCTCGAGAGCAGGCTCTGGGTCGTGTAATGGTGTGGTGTCTTGAGCAGGTGATAGAGCAGCAGCCATGTCATCGTCGTCTTGCGTCAGTAGCAGAATGCTGTAATCCAGCTGTTTGTAAGGTTGCAGGTATCACAGACTCAAAGGAGTCTGAATGCACGCTCGAATAAGAGGATGGCTTGTTAACAGGGGTCTTAAGAAGTGAAGTTAGTAACAGTGTTCCCGTCTAATTTTCTATCATCATGGGCGTTGGCAGGAGGACCATCAATAAGCATGCCCACGTAGTCATATATTGTTTGTCGAGTAGCCAACCTTTAGTAGAAGTGTCCGCAGGGGACGCATCATCGAGGATTGGATTCATGGCGTGCTCACCATCGGGATGACCAGTGATGAAGTGGTCATGGATCGAAACAAGAGTGACAGAAAGATTCTTGTCAGAGAAACCATCAGCAAAGATGAAGTATCACCAAAATCTGGTAGCACGGACTGTTAGAAGTCGTCCTCGCCCTTAGTCAGCATATCAGGATCACTCTCAGTATCTGACGTAATTGTCTCTGGCGCAGATGTAGTTTCATTATCTGTGGCGGTGGCCGTAGGGTTATCGATGTCTGATAACTCGCTTTCTAAATAGAGTGACATGTGTGCCGGTACATAATAGTCACAGCATGTATACCCATAGTAGTTATTAACGATTAGTGTATGCAAATATTCACCACATGTGCACGTATAATAATAATCATCAACTAAGCAGCATGTAATCATCCTAGTCTTCCCCAGACCATCCTCTCAGCCTCTCAGACTAAAATCTCCCAATCTCTCAGATTGAATTCTCAATCTCTCATACTAAAATCTCCTAGTCTCTCAGACTAATCTCCTGGTCTCCCGACCTAATTTCTCCTGGTCTCCCGACCTAATTTCTCCTGGTCTCCCCGACCTAATTTCTCCTGGTTTCCCCGACCTAATTTTTCCCCAGTCTCCCCGACTGGACTCCCTTAGTCTCCCCGACTGAGCTATAAATTTAAATTTGGGAATGTGTATTTGTGCCTTTTTGTTTGTAAAAAAGGTCTGTTCCCTGGATCTGGATGTATAGAGTATGCAATGTAAGAGTGTTTGAAAAGGTTTTCGTGAGAGCCCTGATGATCATAGTCTAGACTCGAGAAAGAATCCTAGTTCGCTATGATCGAGGCTCTGATACCAAGCTGTCACACCCTGGCTTTGCGGAAGCGTGGGTTTATTTGGTGTGACTTCTTAATACCATAGTAACAATCATAACAATGCTATATGACAAAAACATGAAATATTCGTCCATTAATAAAGTTAGAAAAATCTCATTTTCAACAATCACAAAATAAGTTACAAGCCTTAACTTGATTTAATTGAGTTTATAGAGACTTAGCAAAAGGCTTTAAACAATACTAGGTTTAGGGGTATGTAACCCGTCCAGGAAGAGGTTACACCTTCTAAACCCTGGATGACTTCTTTATTCAAATGCAGCTTGAAAATACGTGCATACCGTGCCAGATCCGTTAGTTTCCTGAAATACATGTAGTTTGAAAAATCAACATAAAGTTGAGCGAGTTCATGTGTAAGTGAGTATGTATAAACCTTTAAAGTACGTCCCAATGTAAAAATCGTTTAAGTACGTCCTGATGTAAAAATGTTTAAGTACGTCGTGAAGTAAAAATGTTTAAGTACGTCCTGATGTAAAAATGTTTAAGTACGTCCTGATGTAAAAATGTTTAAGTACGTCCTGATGTAAAAATGTTTAAGTACGTCCCGATGTACAAATGTTTAAGTACGTCCCGATGTACAAATGTTTAAGTACGTCCCGATGTACAAATGTTTAAGTACGTCCCGATGTACAATGTCCCTGGTATGTAGCAATAAGGAAAAAAGAGATCACCATTGGGTTGCAAAGCCAATGATATGTGTGAAGTGATGCAGGAAGACTCAAACCTAGCGGATTTTGCGTCAGGTACAAAGTCACCACCTGGTCCATTAAGCGGGCTCAGGAGTGAGGCTCGCTACACCCAAATAGATCTATCACTAATGTCCCTCGGTCCTACAACGAGGATTAATGGCCTTTAGTACCACCTACCCACTCACATGATCTGTACGTCCTAACCCTCCTTAAGCTAACCATACCGTGTATAAAAATGTCCTTAATAATTGTAACATGTATTTCACCCCCGAAGTATAAAAACTGAAAACAGTTAAGAGAAAAGGGGGACATGAACTCACTGAAGTGCGTCTCGAAATAGTCCGTCCCAAAGTAACCTGCTGCGTGACGACCTACACGTGCTAACTTCTATTAGACGGACGGCCGTGCCTTGGCTTAAAGTTTATCGTTTTTGGGAAATAGTTAGGAAACTATTTCGTAATTACACTTCGTAATCATTTTGTAAATATATTCCCTCCCAAGGATGGGGGTTTTAATACATGTGCGTTCGTATAACTTCAAAATATAATATTAATTCTCACTTAATGTAATATATTTTATTTCATTTGACCAAAATACTTTACTTCCAAAATATAAATATTTTTCCCAAAAATATTATATTTTATTCCATATAATTTTCCAAAATAATATCCTTGTCAAAATAGTCACTTATGAGTATTTTCTGAAAATACGTAAGTTACGTTGTAAGGTTCGGGTGGTATAAGTAATACCGGTGTAACTTAAATATTTATTGTGAAGGCGTTCGTATTATTTTGGAGCCGTGAATATTCAGTGTATTCTAGTAATATTATTTTTACCCTAAAAATAATATTTATATAGTTCACAAAATAATCATAAAAATTACACAAGTGTTACTATGAAAAATATATATTCTAAATATATATTTAACAAGTCTTATTTCTAAAACCCCCACCTCCGACACTTGGAAGTTTTGTAATAAAAATCATGGCGAACTTTATTTGGAAAATAAGTTAAAAATATGTTCATAACACTTGTTACCAAAAATATTTTCCAAGTGTTATATTTCTGGAAAAATTTCGCCAGAGTTTCCTCTGTAACTGGAGGTGGTCACGCTTTCAAGCGTATCATTTTTTTATATATTCAACCAACAATGTTCCCAACATCAACAAACAATATTTCAACACTAAACTAGTCAAAAATATACGTAAGTCGCAAACACATGAACTTGTGGGTTATGTAAAAGTGTGTAGTAACCTTCCGGTGTTTTTAGTAGATCTTTCTATTTTTATAAATGAAATCGGTTTCTTAAAAATCTTATTTTTAAAGAAAGTGTAAGTTTACAACTTCTTGTCAAAAATCTCAAAAATAATTCTTTGTTAAAACCTTTCGTTACACAAGTGTCTACACACTTGTTTGTTCACAAAAACACCTTTAGTTTAGGAAAGATCCGGTTTTAAAACATGGTTTCGTCTTAAAGTTGGTTCTTCGAAAATACCACTTGTAGATCTTTAGATCTACTAGTTTAGAACTCCATTTTATAAGAAAAACCGTTTTTACACAAGTTCATGTTCATATGTAGTAGTGTTCATCATCTAACCACTTTCATACTTTAACATATACTAGTTCATGCTTCATGAACATGACTTAGCCGGGTTAGATGACGATCCGAACTACTACTAGCATCAAACAACATAAAAGAATCATAACAAAACAAGTTCCATGAGTTTTACACTAGTATTCATTCTTTATCCACCATGTTCATTATTTTTAGTAGACTTTAAATTTTGTTTTCACATGTTCATGATTTTTATCCGACGAATCTCTTATTAACCACTTTAGACAAGATCAATAGGGTGTTTAGAGTCACTTACAACTAGCACAAGGCTAGGGAAGAAACTAGACGAAAAACGGGTGGTTAATAGCGTCGTAGAGAGGTCCTTGTGATTCCGTAGGTACCAGGTCTCCTTGAATGAACTTTAATACACTAATAAGTATGAAAAATGGCTTGCTCAAATGTTGAAAGTGGGTGGATGTTGCTTCTTGGTCTCGGCCGTAAGTGTCAAAGGAGAAAGAAAGAAATGCCAATTTTGAGTTGGTGAATATGTTCATGTGGTCTCTTGGTTAAATTTTATAACCATCCAATCCTCATTACCTACAAGATAATGTGCCATATAGATATGAAACAAGTTGAATTAAATTAATCAAAAGTGGTGGTGGATGTTCCCTAGGGGGAAACGTTTGGTTGGGGGGTGTGGGGTATCATGGTTCAATTTTAACCAATTAGGTTAGTGCTAGTTATTATTAGGAAAATAATTAAGTTGCTAGTGTGTAGTAATTTATAACGGGTGTTAGGGTGTTCGGGGACCCTAACTGGCTCAGAAAAAGAAAGACATTGTCATTGACAATATTTTTATGTCCCGGGTTAAGTCTGGTTGTTCGGTTGGATACTGATCCGTTAAAGTGCTTAACAAAGCATTTAAAGTGTCGTTAATATTATTTTTAGTGACACAATTTATTCCCGACACTTTGGAAAGTGTCTAGTATTATTTTCCCAAGTTTTTGCACTTTACTAGTTAGTTTTAAATGCTGAGTCTTTATTTAAAGTGCAGAATTTTGTACTTAAAGTACGTTTTAGGCACATCCGGTCACTATAAATATCACCTAGTGACGCCGTTCTACAATCCTCATCTCCCTACACTCCCTACTAGTGTAGTAAACTATTCCCGGCTCATACTGGCCTCAGAGACAGTAATTGTCTGATGCTGGCTATGTCAGCATGTTTACTGGGTATCCCGTATAGTGTGCTCACTGTGCTTTTTGTGCATCAAGGTTGTCACTGATGTTTGTGTAAAAATAATAGAGTGACAGTATAAAATGTGATGCATGAGTATGTATGTATCAGAAATCAGTAAGCAGTTTAATCACAGTTGTAAGCAGGCACAGTAATTAAGCAGTAATTAAATATTAATTAATTCGTACGGATACCTGGTTTGGTGAGGGTTGTCACACCTAATCCCAATGAACATCTTATGGAAGATAAGGATGCCTATAACGATTGGATTAAGTATATTGAGGATACTATGCAAGTTGTCTCATGTTAGGAATTATGATTCCCGAAATTCAAAAGGGTTTTAAACATCATGGGCATACGACATGATTGAAGGAAATGTTCCTACAATATGCAAGGGTAGAACGCTTTGGGCGCTTCAAGCATGTCGAATGGAGGAAAACCAATCAGTCTCATCTTATGTCTTTAAGATGAAAAGCCACATTGATCACCTAGAAAGGCTCAATATGGATAAAAGGGTTTTATCCATTCTAACGATCAATGAGGGTGGCAACTAGAAAGGGCATCACCCCGACACCAAAGCAAATGCTGAAAATGGAAACGGGTAATTCAAAGGGAAATGATTAGGAAGACTAAAGCGAAACCACCAAAACCAAAAGAGAAGAAGGCAAAGATTGCCATGAACGATCCATGCTTTGAGTGTGGTGAGATAGGGCATTTAAATAGGAATTGTCCAACCTATCTCAAAGAGTTGAAAAACAAGAGGGATGCTAGGCAAACCTCAGGTACAATCTTGATGATACATATTGGCCTTAATGTTATTTCTTCTAACACATGGGTATTAGATACCGGATGTGGAACTCATGTTTGCAATTCGTTGCAAAAGGTTCAAAAGAAATAAACATTACAAGAAAGGAGACTATGTTTTGAAACTTCCAAAATGGTTTGGAAATTGTTTTAAAATGTCTTGAATGCTCCTAGTTTGACTATGAACATTATTTAAGTTTCCCTTTTGAGACAATATGTTTTGATTTAAAGTTTGTAAATAATGACATTTATATTTCGATGAATGACATGTTTTACTTTAAAGCTATGCTTTCAAATGGTATTTATGAATTGGTTCATAATACATCATTTGATAGTTCAATGTACCAATCAATCACCAAGAAACTCAAAATGGATTTGAGTAAGACCTATCTTTGGCATTATCGCCTTGGTCATATAAACAGAATCGCATACAAACACTTCAAAAGAATGGTCTTTTGGAAACAAATGAAATTGGTTTATTTGATATATGCGAATCATGTTTAAAAGGTAAAATGACTAAGAAACCCTTAAGTGGGAAAGGGCAAAAGATTTATTAGGTATCATACATTTGGATGTATGTGATCCTTTTAAGCCAATGACCAGGAATGGTGAAAGATACTTCATTATTTTTAACCGACAACTATAGTAGTTATGGTTATGTGTACTTACTAAGACACAAAGTTGAAGTTTTGAAATGTTCAAAGTCTTCAAAAGGTGAAGTATAAAATCAACTCAATCAAAGTTCTTCGTTCCGATAGAGGAGGAATCGAACTCCATTTAGATATGGTTCGATCTAAGATGGCTAGGAGCACATTATCTCTATCATTTTGGGGTTACGCTTCGCTCTCCGCGGCCCGAATAGCCTAAGCCAAGAAAGTGGATAAGACAACCTTTTGAAATATGGCATGGAAGGGCTCCATCATTATCATATTTAAATGTATGGGTTGTGAAGCTTATGTGAAGCAATACACCCCAAACAAATTGGAAGTACGATCCACTAAGTGTATCTTTGTAGTATATCCTAAAGATGATATATGATATTATTTCTATGATCCAACAAAGCAAAAGGTATTTGTTGTTCTAAAGGCTGAGTTCTTGGAAGCAAAGTTCCTTGTGGAAGGAATTAGTCGAACAGTGGAACTTGATAAGGATCAAGAACCATAAGCCGATACATGTTTGGTTGATACTAGCATTCAACAAGAAGGTTGTTGAAAACAATCAAGTGGTTGATTAACACACTCAAAACGTTCGTAGATCTGGTAGAATTAGTAGTCCACCTGAAAGATATGGATTTTTCATAGATGGATGCTACGTGGTAGATTCGGGTGAACCTACCACATACCATGATGCAATGTCAAAATCCGATCGTGACAAATGGCTTGAAGCCATGAACGTAGAGATGCAATCCATGTATGACAACCAAGTATGGGAATTGGTTGTGCCATCTCTTAATTCCAAAGTGGTTGGAAATAAGTGGGTTTTCAGGAAGAAAACACATATGCATGGTAACTTGGATACTTATAAAGCGAGACTTGTAGCAAAAGATTTCGTTCAAACTCAAAGTGTTGATTATGATGAGACCTTCTTGCCCGTTGCGATGCTAAAGTCAATAAGGATATTATTTGCCATACCTGCATAATATGATTATGAGATTTGGCAAATGGATGTCAAAACGGCTTTCCTTAATAGATATCTTGAGGAAGATGTGTATATAGTTAAGCCTGAAGGTTTTGTCGATCCAAAACATCCTGACAAAGTATGCAAGTTAAAGAAATCAATCTATGGATTGAAACAAGCATCTAGAAGTTGGAATCACCGTTTTGATGAAGAGATTAGGGAATATGGATTCATCAAGAACGTCGATGAAGCTTGTGTGTATAAGAAGGCTAGTGGGAGCATCATCACTTTATTAGTATTATATGTTGATGACATTCTACTATTTGGAAATAACATTCCAACCATGGAAGGTGTAAAAGCCTGGCTTGGAAGTTGTTCTTCCATTAAGGATCTTGGTAAAGTCGCCTATATTTTGGAATAAAGATCTATAAGGATAGGTCAAGGCGCTAGATAGGTTTAAACTAAAGTGCATTGACGAAGTCTTGAAAAGGTTCAAGATAAAGAACTCTATGAAAAGTTTGGTACCTATTCAAGAGAGGACAATATTGAGTGCGTCTCAATGTCCAAGCTCAAAGGATGAGCAAGAAAGAATGAAAGGAATCCCATATGCGTCTGCTATAGGATTCATATGCACTAGACCGGACATGTCGTGTGCATTAAGCATAACGAGAAGATACCAGCGAAATCCAAGTAACGGTCATTGGGTGACTGTTATAAATATATTGAAATACCCAGAAGGACTAAGGATATATTTCTAATATGTAGATCTGGTGAAGAAGAACTCGTTGTAAGGGGTTACAGGGATGCGAGTTTCAGAATTCGTTGTAAAGGGTTACATGGGTACGAGTTTCCAAACTGATCGAGAAAGTTCTTGATCACAATCAGGGTAGCATTGTCCACTACAGAATCAGAATACATCGCCTCTTCTTTGATTGAGATAATTCATATGGATCTGCCACTTGAATTATTGCCAATCTAGGGGTAGTCCCTACCATTCAGGACCCTAGAGATCTTTGTGATAACGATGGTATGATTGCTCAAATCAAGGTACCTCGTGTACATCAAAAGACTAGGCACATTGAGCGGATTTTCAACTACATAAGGGATGAAGTTGAAAAGGGAAAGACATGTATTCGCAAAGTTCACACTGATCAAAATATTACGGATCCACTCACGAAGCTCTTTGAATGGGCAAAGCATGAAAGGCTCATACTTGTGCCTTAGGACTTCGATATTCTAGTGATTGGATTTGATCTATTTTGTATTTGGATATTGGAACAATTGTTAATATAACTCTTTATGGTATTTTGAGTTATGTTCCTTTTAGCATGTTTAAATCCGTGAATAAGTTTCTTATTCTAAATGTCCGTAGTCGATCATACTTGTGGGAACAAATATGAATGTAAGACTATTATGAACTTGGATTGGTGGATATTCATTAGGTATGAATATAGAGCAAAGTGTTGCTGCCAAAGTTCATAGATATTTGTGGGAGACAAATATTGGACTGACTCGCCCTCAAATATTACTGCATGGAATCATTTGTGATTGATCATAAGTAAATTTGAGTAAAGGAGAATATCATAGTATCCTCAGACCTGAGATACATATTGGGTCTTGATATTCACCAAATATTGTACCTTGACTTATTTCTTCGCTGTCAGTAATATGACAGTACATAAGGCTAAGCTCAGGTGTGGTACAAGGTGATTGTAAGAGACGTATGTAGTCAAGAAGGGATTTGTTCCTCTTATTCGTTGAGAGTAAGATGTCTAAGGCCTGCTAAAGTTAAATCACCAGAGAGTGATCACTCTATGTCTCTGGATTTCACATGACATCTGTAACGAAAGGATAAATGATAGATTCACCTAAATCATTTTCAAGTAAGGGACTTGAAGGGGATGATGTAATTGAATGGGACATATAGTCATACGTATTGGGGGTAGTAAACCGTAGTTAGGCGTCATTTACTACTTGCATCAATCTTCTATGTATCTTGTGCAAGTGGGAGATTGTTGGACTCTGTATGCCCAAGACACATATTAAATTGATGTGGCTAGTACGTTATGATCCAAGTCGAGTCATACCCAATAACAAGCTAGACAAACACTTACAATATTTATTTATGATATGATCAAACAAATAAATATTAACACTTAGAATATTTAGAAATTGGTTTTCTAAATAATTGCACTCATGGTTGCAAAAGTCACTAGGCGCTCCCTAGTCGGTCGACCGGGGAGTTGAGAGTACTCGGCCTAGGCGGAGAGTACTAAGGGAGTACTCGGACGTGTTAAATTATAAAGAAATTATTTTTTGGAAATTAAATATATGTCAAATAAGATAAATTTACTAATATCCATTACAAAATACGTGAAAATGATATTCATTCTTTAATATGATAGGAATATAAATTATGTTTTATTATTTTTAAGTCATACTCGGCCCGAGTTGACCTACTAGATAAGATTTTGGTCAAAGTTGACCGCGTTTGACCGATTCCGAGTAATTAGGCGGAGTGAAAGAAAGTCGCCTCAGCAGCCTACCTTGTAGCGACTACTCGGAGAGTACTCGGCCTTGGAAGCCTTGTTTTACAACCATGATTGCACTTGACAAACTAATAAATTATATGGATAATTTATTTTGAGAGAATATTTTATTTTGTTATTTAATGGGTTAAATAACTTAATAAAAGTTGTATAAAGTCTTGTGAACATATGATGTTATATTTTATAAAGGTTATAAAATACAAGACTTATATTATTTAAAAGAATTTTTTTTAAATAAAGCAAGGCCGCCACCCCCCCCCCCCCATGGTGTTCTTCCCTAAAATTTTAGTCCAATAGAAATGCATGCAAATGCATGTGCTAGAGGAGATTTGATTGGGTGGTCTAACCAAGACCATTTTGGTCCAATGGGGCTTCATGCACTTGCATGTGTAAGTTGGCACATGATTGGTCAAGGTGGGTGGCAATTCTCTCTCATGGTTCTATAAATACTTAGATGAACTTGCAAGACTTGGATGACTTGAAAAACACTAGAGATTTATCTCTAGAAATCGGCCAACATAAGGTTGTGCATAAGGGTTTTTCAAGTTTGATTTTCAAGTGCATAAAACTCCATACTCTTCTCTCATAATTTCGGCCAAGGGTTGGTTCCAAGAGAAGGATTTTTAGTGAGTTCATAAGTGTAGAAATCCTAGCTAAAACTAAGGTGTTTGTTGGAAGGCTTGGGGTATACAAGCTTGAGGTCTTCTACACTTGAAGGCAACCGTTCATGAAGCATCATCTTCTTCATATCTATTACTCTATGGAAGATAGTATTCTAAACACTCTATGGTTGTGTTTTAATTTTGATAGCATGCATGTTCATATATGGATCCGGGATTGGGTTTTACATATAAAATGAGTTTTATATCTTGTAAGTAACATGTTTTAAAATAACAATTTTCCGCTGCGTTTTTATTTTATATGGATAAAATACTTTTATAAACATGCCAAAAACCCAACAGATAGAAGAATGTTTCCTATGAAGACTATTATAGGAAACTTGTGTGTGCTCGAAATCGGAGTCGGAGATTGTAAGATAAAATAACATTGGTCAAGCTCCAGGACTTCTAGTTACTTAAATAACACTACGTTCTCAATGTAATAAGGAACACTTATATATAGGAAGTACCAGCAGCGTATCCACCATGCTCTTTTTACATTGTTCCCGTCTCGTTATTCTTTTCACTATAGGTCTTAACACATGACAAAACTTGCTGTGGTTTCTGTGCACTGAATTCCATAATTATGTATGCATCCATAATTACGTAATTCCTTGCACAGTCCGCACAGTTCATTTCATAATGCGTAGGGTAAAAATCAATTGAACAAACATGTAAAGACTTGACTAGACCACCAAAGGATCTTTTTAACTAGGTCAACGAATAATCTTTTTAACTAGATCAACACATGATCTCCTTAACTAGATCGTCGTACGATCTCTTTAAATAGACCACTAAGGGATCTTTTTAACTTTGAATCAAATAATCGTTTTGAAATAGTACTTTGGAATCCAAGGTTCTTACTATTTGCATAGAAAAACCCCTTAAGGAATTTAAGATAGCACTTTGAGTATCCTTCTGAGAGTCTAACATATGAAAATACGGAAGATTCTACTAGGACCTTGATATCTAGCTTTAGAATTACACATAAACACATAATCTCGTAATTGTGTATTCGTTAATTTAGTTATTAACTTGTTCGTTAATTTGAATTAATGCATTTAAAGTACACCAGAAATCCAATCACGGAATTTAATTGGTACTTTAAGTATCCTCAAGAATCTAGCTATGAAGATAGGAAGATCTTATAAGGATTTAGCTTTGTTTTTGTCGTATCGTAACATTCATATTAGAACACACAAGGAATCCAATTAAGGACTCACGATAGTACCTTTAGATATCAAATCAGGGATTTGAAATGGTACTTCAAGTATCTGTTTAAGGATTTGTAACTTGTACCTTGTACTTCGTTTCTTAAAAGAAACGAGTACTTAAGGATTTTCGGGGAGATCACGAGTGATCTTAAAAATGAAAGAACCACACGAGTAGTTTGTTTTGTTAGGAACACAGTTCCTTGGCGTCAGCATCGAAGGGGTATGTCAGACATACATATAATCGTATCAGTTTTGTAAAATAAAATTGAAACAACAAATTTTATTTATATAAAAGCTGTATTGTTTCAAAAGATAACAACAAAGGAAATACACAGTCTAATTGTTCACTACTGCATTGTCGTTTGCGTTTGCCTCGTTTATGTTAAACACTCGTCCACGCACTGGATTTGCATTAACAAGTCTTAGGCAATTGTTCCGGTAGTGAGTAAGATCACCACAGTTATAACATGATCCAGGTGGAAACTGTGCTTGAGCAGCAGCAGGATTTGCAGCAGCTTGGTTTTGGTTAGCATAACGGCAGGTATTGACCAAATGTCCCAATCGCCCAAAGTGGGTACGTTTGTGACACTGTGTTTGCTCCAGATGATGAAGGTTGCATTTGTTGCACAAAGGTGCAGTACCAACATAGTTTTTCCTTGTACGAGGTTGTGCTGGCTTGTTTGGTGCAACCTGATTGTTCTGAGCAACTACAGCGAAGTTTTGTGAAGCCTTACGCTTCTTTGACTTTTTGGAGGACTCAGTCTGTTTATCCTTCGGTTTTTCTTGTGTAGACTCATCAGATTGTTTCGGGTCGCCTTTTTGGGAAAGCTTACCTTTCCTGATCTGGGATTCAGTCAGGGTAGCAAATAGTTCAATGGCCTGTCTGACGGTAGTAGGGTTGCTACCAGTAACGATATCCTGAACTAGGTCATGGAGACCATCAATGTACTTTTCGGCCTTATCCAAAGGCGTAACCATGGTAGGACATAACAGGCTCAGTTCCTTATAACGATCAGTATAAGCTCGATGTTCACCGTTGTCTTGCTTTAGATCATCGAATTCCCTTTCCAACGCCCTGAGTTCATGACGAGGACAGAACTCCTTCATCATTAGAGCTCGAAGCTCTTCCCAAGTTTGTGCGAATGCCACATCGGCACCCCTATCCCTCATTACACCGTTCCACCATGTAAGTGCTCTTTTCTGGAATACGCTCGATGCAAACTCAACCTTTCGCTCGTTTGGGCATTATACATGACGAAACGTGCTTTCGAGACTCTCAAACCATTGTAGGAGTCCACTGGCCCCTTCAAACCCAGTAAATATGAGTGGCTTGGCTGAATTGAATGTCTTATAGTTGCACGAAGCATTGTTGTTATTGTTGTTTGCTTGGTTTACTTGGGTTATCAAGTTTGGGAGTACATAAGCGATTTGCTGAGTGATAATAGCTGCGAGTTCGGCGTTAGTTTGAGGTTGTGCATCTCGTCGAGGTGGCATATTCTAAAAAGGGCATTTTGGTCATTTACCTAAGGCATATAAACTACCTATCATACAACTAATTAAACTAAGTAACCATAAGGTATAACCTTGGAAGGTTATTCCATATACAACTATGGTCACAATACATGCTTGGTCGGATCCTAATGATCGACCAAACGGGTCGGGTTCGAAAGTCTAACCGGTGGTTTAGACCGCTTGACTTTACGACCCTAAACAAGCACTAGACTAAAAGTGACGAGTTAAACATGTTAAAACTGTGACAACTGTACTCTGTAATCGATGTACGATGTAAAACAATGATGATTATTAATAAAACAATGTTTGTTACTATATGTGTTTTGATGTTATTATGTGTGTATTTGTGTTTGGTGAATTTTCTATTAGATTCGACTCCAATTTCAAGCTTTAAATCCCTTTCTGGAAGGTTATACGCAAACTGATGCGTAAATATAACTAGTTTAATGCAAGAAACACTCTAGAATAGTGACATAGGATTAACATACCTTAAATAACCTCCACATAACTTCGAAATAAGTTTTGAATGGTTTGGTGTGTTGAAATCAAGTTTGTTCGATCGCAGGGACTATTGGTGTCAAACTATGAAACTATACCGATTTGTATAGTAATAAACATTCCGGAACTTGATCATAAGTTAAACATACCCTAAATATCCTTTACATAGCTTAGAAATAGGCTTTGAGGGGTTCGGTATGCTAAAATAAACTTTATTGATCAATAGGGACTAAAAGGGTCAAAAAGTGCACAAGTTTGCATTTTCACGCATATCTTACGTTCTGAATATATCCGGACATCCAAAAATTTATGTAAGCATTAAAATATTTTATTTTAGTGTTTGGCATAAGAAAATTCCATTCGTTTCGCAATTTGGATCGTTTTTGCGCTCGTTACGACTTCCGTCGTAATTAACCGAGCAACGCAACCGTACGGCCAAACGAACCGACACCCGAGATGTTTTCAAGCATATTTCATGTTCCCTATGTTTTAACATCATTGTGGAGCTTGAAAATGGGTTTGACGGGTGTTAGAAGTGCCGTTACGCAACGAAACAAGGTGCAGGGGCTAAACTATAATTTAGTGAAACTGGCTGGTCTGCAGGTCCCTTACGGACCGTATGGACCATAGCTTACGGTCCATAAGCCTTCCCCAAAACCACAGAATTGCAGAAACATTGAATCTGTCCTATTCCACCTGCTCAAATGGTTTTTACCCCTTGAATTACACACTATGGGCTGGTATTTGATGTCCCCATGGTATTCAAAACCTTGTGCCCAAGTGTAAAGCCAAGATCATTTCCTTTTCTCCAAGAAATAATCCTAATGGTTGTGAAATTACTATAAATATCAAGGCCCTCTTGCTCATTTCTCACACTTGAATCTGAAATCAGCTCTAAGTTGGGGTGTTTGCACTTCATACCTGAGCTATTTTAGATCAAACATCCTTCTTGGACCCTTTGTAAGTCCTCTTCTTGCTTGTTCTTATATTTCAAGCATGAAAGTCAAACAAGTTTGAATTTCAGCTTTGACCAGTCAATGGTCAACACAAAGTTCCGTTGAACTTTGCAACGTGAGCGTAATCACGATGGTTATAGTCCCTTGTGACTATACCTACTGATTACCACGTTAACTAGGCGTAGTGACGAGTCGTAGTTTCGGCCAAAATGTGTGTTTATGCGTATTTTGTAACCAAACTACTCTAGGGTATCAAAACCGTTTGTTTTGATATCAAAACCTGTTTTCCAACTTAACTAAACATGTTCTAACATGTTTAGCTCGCTACTCTTAGATTAGTGCTTGTGTAGAGTCGTAAGTCAAGCGGACTAAACACCCGCTTAGACTTTCGAACTCGATGTGACAACCCGCACTAAACCAGGTATCCGTACGACTTAATTAATGATCAATTACTGCTTAATTACTGTGCTTGTTTGAACTAGCTGATAAACTGCTACTTGAATACTGATACATGTACTTACTTGCATCATACTTGCTTGGCTGTCACTACATTATCTTACATACGGCACCTTAGTGACAAACGTGATGCACAAAAAGCACAGTAGCACAATACACGGATAACCTATTGAACATGCTGATAAAGCCAGCATCAGGCAAACACTGCCTCCAAGGCCTATAAGAGCCTGAGATATTTGGCTACACTAGTAGTGAGTGTAGGGATACAAGGGTTGTGGAACTGCGTCTCTAGGGATAAGTCACAGTGACTGGATGTGCCTAAAACGTACTTTAAGTACAAAACACAGCACTTTAATAAATAATCCAGCTTCTAGCTGACTAGTAAAGTGCCAAAACATGAGGAAAATATTACTAGACACTTTCCAAAGTGTCGGAAACAAGTTGTGTCACTAAAAGTAACAATAACGACACTTTAAAGCTTTGTTAAGCGCTTTAACAGATTACTATCCAACCGAACAACCGGACTTCACCCGGAACATGAAAATATTACTATTTTCACTATCTATATTTTTCTGAGCCAGTTAGGGTCCCTGATTACCCTAACACCCGCCATAACACATAACATATTTGTAACTGAGTTAATTACTTGACTAACCTAACTAAACCTCCTAACCACCTACTTGAGATCGAACTAAAGACCCCCTCCCCCATTGAAATCGGCCCCATCAAGGGGAGACAAGCTTTGAATTCTTTTTATTATTATAATCACAATGCTTAATATCCATCATACACAAGAACCATGGGATAATACTCTTATGATTTTGCCTATAAAACCTAAGTTAAACACATGAGATTTTTCCATTATCATAACACACCACAACTCTCCTCTCTTGCTCTCTAGAGCTCTCGGCCGAACCCCCTCCCCTACATCCATCCATTTTCGATTTCAAGCAAGCCATTCCAAGCATCTATAAGCATCAAAGGTCACGTATTAGGAGTCTTGGAGCAAGCGGAACACGAAGGACCTCGTTGCTTTGCTTTTATCCACGCCATTTTCGCCAAGAATCTTCCCTAGCCTTGAGCTAGAGGTATAACACTTAAAACTCGTTTTTGAACTAATCTAAAGTGGTTAAAAGGAATTATGTCGGTTAAATATCGTTAACATACAATTTGATGCTTAAAAGTCTACTAAAAACATGAAAAATGATGGTTAATAGCATATGTGTTGTGTAAAAGTTGTAGTATTTGAAATTTATGGTTATTTAGACCCGATCTATGTTGTGGTAGCTCGGATCACCGTTTAACCCGGTTTGGTAAGATCACGGATCTTAACATAAGCTTGTTTAGAAGGATACAAGGGTTAAAAGGTGAAACTCTACCACACATGAAACATGAACTTGTGTAAAAGTATTTTAACATGTACAATAGTGTTTAAAACTAGCGGATCTACATATCTGCAAGTGGTATTTTCAAAGGACCACGCGTCAAAGAAATCATGTTTTCTAAAAGACGGATCTTACACTAACAAACATGGTTTTTATAAGCCACAAGTGTGTAAACACTTGTGAAATGAAAAGATCCGACAAAGAACTAGTTTTGTCAAATGTTACTAGAAGTTGTAAAGACGGATTTCTCTAAACACGAGGTTTTCACGAGATCAAAGTTACTTTATATAAAGATCTACAAAATATAATGGGATTTACACTTTAGTTGCGGAAAAACTACAAGTTCATGCGATTATGCGATTTACATACTTGTCGACTAGTTTGATGTGTCGGAAATTGTTTGATTGAATAGAGAAGTTGTTGAATTGATTTTGTAAAAGAAAATGATACGCTTGAAAGCGTGGCCACCTCCAGTTACAGAGGAAACTCTGGCGAAATTTTTCTAAAAGCCTAACACTTAGAATTATTTACACCACAAGTGTTAGAATTATTTTTGACATATTTTCAAATATAAATTTCGCCATGACTTTATTTACTAATATTCGGAGGTGGGATTTTCACAAAATTTAACGTGATAAATATATATTGTCACAACACTGTTTATGATTATTTTGTGAAAATACATAAATATTATTTTTAGGAGTAAAAATAATATTTACAAACGTCAACGATTCCAAAATAATACGAACGCTTTCACATGAATATATAAGTTACACCGGTAATTATATTACCACTCGATTATTAAAACGTAACTTACGCACATGTATTGTATCCCCCATCCTTGGGAAGGAGTATAACTACCAAGTATATACAAAATGAAAACACGGAAATAGTTGTCTAACTATTTCCCAAAAACTTAAACTATAAAGCTAAGGCACGGCCGTCCGTCTAATAGAATTAGCACTTGTAGGTCGTCGCACAGCTTTCCGATTTGGAGATACTTGGTAGAGACGCTTCACTGTGAGTTCATGTCCCCCTTTTCTCTAACTGTTTTCAGTTTTCTTAACTGCAGGGGTGAAATACATGTTACTTTGTTTACAAGTACTTTATATACGGTATGGTTAGCATAACGAGGTGTATTATTCCGATCATGTGAGTGGGTAGGAGCAATATGAGGCCATTAGTCCTCATGTCGGGACCGAGGGACAGGAGCGGTAGATCTATCTGGGTGTAGCGAGCCCAGCCCCAGGCCAAACTAGAAACGGACCTTGGGGTGACTTTGTCCACATACAAATGCCGTGGCGAAATCTGCTAGGTTTGAGTCTCCCTATTTGCACTTCACATATATCAGTGGCCTTGCAAACCATTGGTGATCACAAGTCCCCTTATTGGCTACATACCACGATTATATTATTTTTATACTCACAAAGGTTTACTTACTCACTTACACATGAACTCGCTCAACATTATTTTTGATTTTTCAACTTACATGTATTTCAGGAAATTAACGAGATCTGGCACGGTATGGCATGTTTTCCGCTGCACTAGTTTCCGAGGTCATCCGGGGTTTAGGGGATGTGTCTCTTTCCTGGACAAGACACAGTCCTTAAACCATGTTTATGTTATGTTTCAAGTTGTAATGTCTGTTGAACAAGGTTATGGTTGTTAGGGTATGTTCCCGTTAAAACAATGGTACTGTATTTGGTTTTCAAAACTTAATGGATGATCTTGCATGTTTTTAACTCATATAGCTTTGTTATGATTAAGCTATGGTATTAAGAAGTCACACCAAATTAACCACGCTTCCGCAAAGCCAGGGTGTGACAGCTTGGTATCAGAGCTCTGATCATAGCGAACTAGGATTCCTTCTCGAGTCTAGACTATGATCACTAGGGCTCTCACGAAAACATTTTTCTGCATACCACTTAAGTCCAGATCCAAAACTTTTTACAAACAAATGTTGAGCACATTTTATTATTTATAGGCTCAGCCTGGAGGGCTGAGGCTCGATCTGGAGGATCGAGGCTCGGTCTAGGTGACCGAGGTAGTTGATGTCACACCCCGACCGCGTAAAACAACAAATCGCGGCGGAAACATCGGGGCGTGTTGCAACAGAATTAATTGTTTCATAACCATGGCATACAAAGTTGTATTTTATTTATAAACAAAGGTGTTACATTGTCTTAAACAGGAATTAAGGAGTTCAGAACATAATTAAACATAGTCTATCTTCTTTTAAAGTCTCTAAGGCACAGGTCCGCCCTAGTATCAAGATCAACATCTTACGGAAAAGCTCCTGAAAACACATGTGAAAATAGGTACGTCAGCATAAAAATGCCTGTGAGATACATAGGTTTGTGAAAATAGGATTCATGACTTATGTTTAAGAAAAATGTTTAGTCATGAACCTTGTAATTTGCTTTGTCTTGTAAATCATTTGAAAACAATAAGATCAAATGATATGTATTAGTAAATGTCAGGTTTAAATAAATAACCATGTAAAAATGTGTTTGTATAAGATAACTTGTTTGTAAATCAATGTCTTGTGAAAAATATGTTATTTGTATAAAATGTTCTATGTCTCAATATTGAAATGATTCAAATAACGTTACGACATGTAATACCATACAAACACTTATATATAGGAAGTACCAGCGGCGTATCCACCATGCTTGTATCATATTACACACGCATCGTTACTTAATCACTTAATCAACCAAACCAACCAATGTAAGAAGTCTATGTTTAAACCAATTGTCAAAATGTATTGAATAATATGTCAAAGTGTTCATGTCAAGATGTAAATCATGTAGTATGTAAAACTAATGTCAAAAGTGTTTGTGTCAAAGGTAAATCATGTCAAAATGTCTATGTCAAATATCCATGTCAAATGTCTATGTCGAATATCCATGTCAAATATCTATGTCAAATATCAATGTCAAATGTCTATGTCAAATATCCATGTCAAATGTCTATGTCAAATATCCATGTCAAATGTCTATGTCAAAATGTCATGTATGGCAAGTGAAATGTCTCAACTAAACCATATGCACAAAAACAAAGTATTGAAGTAAAACTTGGTTTAAATCAAAGTTATGTTTTGTGTAAATGCATGCTACTATTTAATATGAACATCTATGCGGTATTGTGAAAATGCATACATCCAAGCCTTGTGACTGTGGTGATAAACCCTTTAAACAAATTAAAGGTCTATCTGTCTTATATCATCGAATTCGGTCATTCCTTTCTGTCCCCTTTCCCTGGGATGTCCGGAACGGGAGTTGTCAATTCCTATGGTACCACTACCTACTAACGAACGGCATGATCGGTGTTAATGAATGTATTGTCCCATGTAAACAAACCAAATGTCATACCAAAATGTAAGCATGTGAAAATAATGCACTAAGTATGTAATCAAATGAACATACATAGCGTGAAATGTCATGTAAAACGATGTACTAAGTAATGCACACAATGGGCACACCTAGCATGAAATGTAATGTAAAACAAAGTACTAAGTAATGCACACAATGGGCACACCTAGCATAAAATGTAATGTAAAACAATGTACTAAGTAATGCACACAATGGGCACACCTAGCATAAGATGTAATGAAATCATGTACTATAATGTACTAACGAACATAGCATGTATATGATGTGAAAACAGGAAAGCATGAAAGTAACAAGTAGGCACATGTGTTCCACCCCAAAACAGTTTAGAAAACAGTAAAAGAGGGGTCTATGTACTCACTTGAGATTGCTCAGTTGTCAAAAGATAACCACCAAATAATGCTATAGATCTCGGAATCAAACGGCACCTAATATAGGTAACTATGTTAATAAACCGGACCTACATCGGAAGACTGGGTAGCATTAGGGTTTGTAAACCAAATGAGTGTAGGAACTCACGTGATATGGTTTAACAAAGCCTACATGCTAAATGAAACTTAACCTAAGTCTTATTGACCCATTACGACCCGTTTAGGAAGCTTATGCTACTTTAACGCGTCGTGCGCGTGAAACGCGTTTGGACCGCCTAACTAGTCCTATGATAAGTGTTATATGCCTAAACATGTTACATAATCAGTTATATGACAAAAGTTTAGGTTACATATGCTAAATTACCAATTAAGAATGAAAAGGGTATTCTGGTAATTTACCTAAGGCATATAAACTACCTATCATACAACTACTTAAACGATGTGACCATAGGGTATAACCTCGGAAGGTTATTCCCTACCTACTATGGTCACCTACTGTGTTTGGTCGGATCCTAATGATCGACCAAACTGGGTCGAGTTCGAAGGTATAGGCGATTTATTAGATCGCCTACCCTACGACTCTAGACAACGTGGTAATCAGTGGGCATAGTCCCAAGGGACTATGACCAACGTGATTACACTCACGTTGCGAAGTTCAAACGAACTTCGCATTGACCATTACTGGTTAACGCTGAAAGTCAAACAAAGTTTGACTTTCTGACTCGAAAAGCAGTAAAATAAGGAAAAGAACGAAAGAATACTTACGAAGGGTCCCCGAATGCTAAACTCGATTCGAAAATCTCAGGTATGAAACTAATGTTTCAACTTAGAGTTTCTCAAATCAAATTTCTAGTAATTTTTTGCAAAGGGGTGATGGGGTATTTATAGTTTTCGGTCCACCGTTGAGATCGTTTCTTGGAAAAGGGGAAAAGATCTAGTCCGTACACTTGTCGGAATGTTATGGAACCACATATGCTCCTTAACTTAGTGACACATCAACTTAAAACATGTGGTTAAGGATCAATTGGTTGCAACTTGTGTTTAAAAACATTGAATCTGATCAGTGCAAGGCTAGCGCACCGTTACAATATAAGTGTAGCGGTGCGCTACACATAAGTTTGGCAGATTTACATGTTTGGTCCCTGAACTGTATTTAGGTCATTTTTGACACGTTTAAGGCCCGTTAACCCCATTTCAAAGCTCTAAAATGAAGTTAAAGTATAGGGAACTTAAAACATGCTCAAAAATATCTCGGATGTCGGTTCGTTTGGCCGTACGGTCGCGATGTTCGGTTAATTACGACGGAATGCGCACAAGCGCGAAAAACGATCCAAATGACGCGACGAATGGATTTTTCTTAAGGCGAACACTAAAATAAAATATAGTCATGCTTACATAAATTTTTGGATGTCCAGATGTATTCAGAACGTAAGTTATGCGCGAAAATGCAAACTTGTGCACTTTTTGACACTTTTAGTCCCTGAATGACCCAAAAGTTTATTTTAGCACACCGAACCCCTCAAAGCCTATTTCTAAGCTATGTAAAGGATATTTAAGGTGTTTTTAACTTATGGTTATGTTCCGGAATGTTCGTTGCAGTTCAAATTGACATACTTTCGCAGTTTGTCATATTTAGTCCCTGTAAGCGAATTAACTTGTTTTTGCCATACCAAAGCCTTCAAAACTTATTTCTAAGTTATGTGAAGGTTATTTAAGGTATGTTGAGTATATGTTGATGTTCCAGAGTATTTCTCGCATTAAACTGGGTACGGTTACGCACTAGTTTGCGTATAACTCTCCAGAAAGTGATGTAGAGTTTGGAATTGAACAAAAGTCAAAACATGAAAAATGTAAAACACAATCAAACAAACATTGGGATCAAATAACATTGTTTTATTGATAATAGAACTGTTCATAGTGATTACAAGCACAGTTGTTACAGTTGAGCACGTTGATTTATTTTAGGCTCAGCCTGGAGGGCTGAGGCTCGGTCTGGAGGATCGAGGCTTGGTCTAGGTGACCAAGGTAGTTGGCTAGCAAGGCTAGGAAGAGTAGGCTCAGTCTTGAAGGCTGAGGCTCGGTCTGGAGGATCGAGGCTTGGTCTAGATGACCAAGGTAGTTGGCTAGCAAGGCTAGGAAGAGTAGGCTCAGTCTTGAAGGCTGAGGCTCGGTGTTGGAGACCGAGGCTCGATCTAAGTGGTCGAGGTGGAGGATAGAGCAGTCTTAAAGACTGGGAGAAATTGGCTAGCAAGACTAGGAGAATTATGTGATACCTTACTTGGTGACTTATGTGATTATTTGATTATATGATTGACTATTTGTGCATGATTGTGTATATGTTACAGACACATGGATTCTACAGACACTGGTGGTTCAGACACCACAGGCCCTAGGCCTATCGTATCAGACGACCTAGAGTCATCGGAGCATGAGGTTCATGTCACACCCCGAAATCATCAGAGCATTGGCGTGACTGGACTGGTATCTTCATTGCACAGCGGAAGCAAATAAGCAAAGACTTCTAGAAAATTGAACGCCCGCCAAGTACTCGAGTCTCCAATGGTTCTCCTATTCCAACCGTGCCTTGTCTTAGAAATGTAACCTGAGAAAGAACATGCGAGAAAAATCAACATAATGTTGAGCGAGTTCATAGTTTGTTCATAAAAGATTTAAGATAAATCCTTTGAGTTGTGAAAGGTTTGAAATAAATCTCTGGTATTATGAAAGATTTGAAATAAATCTTTGGAATAACCGGTTTTTGAAGTAGTATTGAGAAAATGAATTTAAAAACCATTTTCTTGCGAAGTTATATGGAAACGTTGTGTTTGTAACACGTTATGTTCATAAAACCATGTTTTTGTAATGTTCGTATAATCATCAATGCCCACCCTGACTTTGACCCGCATAATCCTATGCCTTAAATTTTTGTATAAAACATGGTATTTAATTTGTATGAACAAGTATGTTTCGTAAGTATAAAGTTCCTGGTATGTAGCAGTGTAAGAGGACTTGTGATCACCAATGGTTTGCAAGGCCATTAGCATGTTGTGAAATGCAAGTAAGTAAGACACAACCCTAGCTGATTTTTGCGTTGGGCAACCAAGTCACTCCAGGTCCGTTGTGGTTAGCCTCAGAGAGGTCCGTTTGGCCTAGAGCTGGGCTCGCTACACCCAGATAGATCTACCGCTCGAGTCCCTCGGGGTTCTAACTACCCATTCACATGATCTAAAACCTCCTTACGTTAATCATACCGTGTATAAAATAAATTCCTGGTCACCCTGACCAGATTCCTGGTTACCCTAACCCAATCCCCGGTCACCCTGGCCGAATATCATTCACATTTCGAACAAGCATTTGTTTTTGTAAAAACCGGTATGTTTAGTATAAACCTTTCGTAAATCATTTGAGTTCCTCGAAATCTCATCGTAATATGATTTAGAAATACGAGTTTTGTATTTGTTCTAAACTTTGTTTGCTTTTGCAAAACGTGCATGTCTTTCCACCCCGAAAACATTTATAAAAATGTAGAGCCGTAAAAAGTGGGGTTATGAACTCACCTGAATATTCCTGTGCAAAGCTAGCTAATTTACGACTTCGTGATGTCGTTTCCAAGAGTTGACTTGCTAGCGTGCATTCTACAATATTCCTAACACGGAATATCTAATAAGTTTCTAAATAAACGCAGTATCTAAACTACGTGTCATCGAGCTCTACCGAATCGTTAATCGAACGATTCAACGATAAGTTGTTAACTTAATAGAAACGATTAAGTTATACGAGTTAAGTCTCGTTTAGTGTCATTAGCCATTTAATAAGTCTTGAAAAAGAGACTTAGTTTCCGAGAGACTTAAAATGAATAAATATTTATATAAAAATATAAATATATCGTCGTAAGTGTGTTAGCCGTCTCGAGTAGTCGTACGTGTATAAAAGAGTATTTCTATGAAAATATTATATACCAAACTCGTATCATATATCGCATTTCGTATATAATAACTTGTATTATATATATCGCGTCTCGTGTATATTTGCCGAAAATATACGTATATGCCGTCTAGGCGTATAAAATAAATATGAAGAGTTATATTTATTTTATAAAGAAATCGTCGAGTTGTTATGTTCGAAAATAAATATAAACCATATTTATTTTTGTAAAAGATTTCACGTTGTACGACATTTAGAATAAATATATAACTATATTTATTTTGTAAAAGTATACGAGTTAACGACGTTCGAAATAAATATAACATTATATTTATTTGTAAAAGCGTTTGGGATTATCAAGGTTTGAAATATTATGGACTCGAATTCCATTAAGTGTCGTTTTTGAAACTGTAATACGTGTCGTGTTTACGGATTTTCTCGAAAAACGGGCAGAGTTTCCTCTATTTTTGGACGCCCCGGACAACCAAGTTGTCGTAATTTTATCAAAATTCAACAATATTCAATCAAGATTCAACTATATGCAAACTTTGTCAAATATATAACGAATGTAACTTATAATCAGTCGGTTTCGAGAGCTCGTTTCACGTAATAAAACCATAATATAACGTAAATAATCTCGTTAAATCTTTACCACTTCTTCGAGTCGACACGTCGAGCTGCTTGACTGAGTAGACCGGGTCAACTGAGTTGACCAGCTCAGTTGACTGAGTTGACCGGGTCAACTGAGTTGACCAGCTCAGTTGACTGAGTTGACCAGGTTGACTCGGTTTGACCGAGTTGACCCGAGACCCGCACTTGAATCTGACCGAGTTGCACCGAGCCACAAACCCGAACCCGAACAACATCATGTCTGCCCCGTTGATCTGAGTTGACTCAGTTTGACCGAGTCAAACCATACCGAGCCGTCTGACCGCGAACCGAAGTCGAACCGGAGCTGTTCACTTGTAGCCCTGAGCCGTGACTGAACTACTATTACCAATCGTCATCTCTAACAGTGGCCATATAAACAAAATCATCATCACCATCTTCAGATTTGCGAGAAATAAAAGAAATAAGAAGTGTTTACCGGAATAACTCGTCGGATAAAGTCACAGACCGCCGGACCTTGATACCGACCGCAGGTCCGAGATGCCGACTTCTGGTCCGAGATGCCGACCGCCGGACCGTCACCTCTGCCCCGTCTTTCTCATATCCGACACACTCTCTCTCTCCACGCCGTTCTCTCTCTGCCTCTCTCTCTCTCTTCTCTGCTGGTCGCCGCCGCACCTCGCCGGAGCTCCGCCACTGGCTCCGCCCGGTTCCGCCTGATGTTCGCCGAGAGGGAGAGAGCAAATGTGAGGGTGTGTGTGATTTGTGTAATGTATTCTGATGCATACATCAGATGCATTGATCGAGAGTGAGAGGGTAATTGTGAGAGGGTGTTTGGCCTTGTCTGTGTATATGTTATCGAGAGGGAGAGACCACAGACTTATGTCTGTGGTTGCTTTGAGTTTGTTTGAAGTGTGTATTAAGAGATGGAGAGAGGCCAGTATTAATAGAGTGAATAAGGGACATTGACTATCAAATATCCAATTTACATTCAGGTCAATTGGTATGTCCACTGAAACTAGATTTCTATTAATTGTGCAAATCTTTTGTAAGATTTTGCAGGGGTTTTATAATATTTTGTATTGATTTGCAAGTATTTGATAGGATTTCCTAGATTTAGAGAGATCTTGTTTAGATCTTCAAGTAACAGATCTAGTATAATATGCGCAGGTTTAGGCTTGTGTGTTTTGGGCTTGGGCCCGGGGCCTACAAGCCCACCTCATGTGTAAGTGGCCCGTAGTTTCTACGAGACCCGTTGTCAAATCCTGAACTCCGTTTAACGTCAAAAATTAAAATACCCAAAAATACGGTCGGTAGCTGTTGTTTGCGCGCCCGTTCGTCGGTCACGGTAATAATCGCGAAAAATTGCATCGTTGCCGTCTTCTCCGTTTTTCGATCCGGTTTCGACTGTAGTCAATAAAATTTAATTACGAAGCTAAAACATATCGTAAAAAAAAAAAAAAAATTAATATTTGTCGGCGTTGTCAGTATCCTGTACGGTTTCAATCCGTTGCCGTTTAACGTTTCGCCGGTTTCTCTGTAAACCACCGTTCGCGCACTGTAAGGACGGATAGACGTTCCCAGGCACTCCAAAGGCCTAATTAAGTTAATTAGTGTTGTAAGCACTATTTATTATCGCGTTAATCACTTGTTAATCACGTAATTAAGAGCCGTAAATCACGGGTTGTCACATTCTCCCCCTGTTACAGAAATTTCGTCCTCGAAATTTAGACTATGTTATCCCCTCAGGATTGTGTTATTCGCAGGTAAGTCCGAATAATAACAAAGTGAACGACCGCGTAATCGAAACAAGACTTAATGATACAGTCACCAGTGCGACTAAGATAACAAGGATCCAACAATGAACATGACCTTCGACCAATCGAATTTCATATGAACGTTCACAATAAGTAACTGAGTTCTAGAAGCAACAACATCCACTGGATGAACTTAGAATTAACAATCTCAAATGTAATAGTTTGCATGAAACGTTCGATCGTGATCAGCGCAAGCTAAAAGTCATACCGACGCCACAAGGTGTCGCAATGAATGAAACAATTTAATAATAGAGGTGATCGAACAAGTATCACCTGTGTTTTGCATAAAATGCTCAATCATGATTAGCCCAAACAACAAGTTTGTACTGACACCACAAGGTGTCGTAGTGACTTAAATAATTCAATAATAGCGGTGATCAAACAAATTCACCGTGTTTGAAGTCAATTGAAAGCGCAATGAAGTAAATATGAATGTTCGTTCCAAACAAACATCAAAGAATTTTCAATTGAAGATGGAACACCAAAGAATTACTGTTTCGATCGAAGAGGAAGAAGCAATGAATATCGCGAAGCATTCGATCGATGTTGAAAGAACTGTTATGAGGTACACCGGAATATGAAATGAATTTGTGTACCATTGTCTTAACACACAATTGTGTTAAGACTGTTGTACTGTGATAATTCAAAGCGGATTTAATCTGAATCAATAAATGAATAATTAAATCCGTGCATAAGGTACGTAAACGAGTTTAGCGCAAGGTTCAAATAAGTGAAAACACCACCACAAGGTGTCGAAATCAACAATTTAATGGAGTCGAATACCAAACAAGTTTACCACGACTCGGAACGAATGAAGTGTTCGTTAAAAATTGATTTGAATATGATGCTCCCAATACATCATATGGTGTCTCGAATCAAATAAGTGTAATGAGCAAGTTCAAACAATTGAACTTGGTTTTAGCGCAATCCGACAATAGATATGTGTATCGATAAGAAAAACTTTCGGCATGGTCACAACGAAAAACCATGTATGTAACTTGTAAAGAAATGATCGTGATACAATGACCATTAAGAGGAGTAGAGATACGAAAAGTCTACTCAGTAAGTGTGAAATTCGAAATTTCAATAAAAGAAATTTGAGGACTTTACCTGGGGTTTCGTGTGACGACCAATTGTTAGGTGACATTACCATGGAATGTCGAACATAGCGTATTCGTCGTTAGTTAGGTAGGGGGGGGGATGCGGAGACAATCGTATTCTCCCTGGCGTGATTCGTGTCGTTGCAGGATCGCGTGACAAGTTGTCGTTTCCTGATCGTTAGTTCTTCTGCTGACAGGAATCTAGCGTCGTCATTGAATTGCGCCATCGTGTCTTTTCAAAGGCCTCGCCTCGATAGTTGTATGTGTCGTACTTCAACCTCCGTTGATGTATAGCTTAAGTTGCACGTATACTTGTGCACTAGCGCTGTGTGTCGCGTAGAAGGTGATGTACCCCGACATCCGCTGACGTAGAAATCGAGTTCCATGCATTCATGTGCACTAGCGTTTCGTTATGCGTAGGCTGTCTGCTCGGGAAGTTAAAATATTATAGGCAATATGGAATATAGTGTGTGCCCGAGTTAATATTCGCGGTTCCTACGTGATGACCTTTGATAAACACATGCACAAATAATCAATCATATAGCCGAATGCACATGTTAGTCACCAATAAGCAATCAAGTAATTCTCCTAGTCCCACTAGCCTCCCAGCCTCTCAGACTGCTCTTCCTAGTCCCACTAGTCTCCCAGCCTCCCAGACTGCTCTTCCTAGTCCCACTAGCCTCCCAGCCTCTCAGACTGCTCTTCCTAGTCCCACTAGCCTCCCAGCCTCTCAGACTGCTCTTCCTAGTCCCACTAGCCTCCCAGCCTCTCAGACTGCTCTTCCTAGTCCCACTAGACTATCCTCCCAGCCTCTCAGACTGACTTCCTTTTCCGAAGGTCTTAAATGCATGTTTCCTAAACTCTCAGAGTGTTTGGTACTGTATGTAATTGTTCCGTGTACCGTGTGTAAAACACCACAATAGCGTATGTTTGAAAACAAAATTTTGAATGTTTGCTTTTCGGCAACGGTTGGAGACCATATTCGAGTACTAGGCGTTCTGTATGTATTCAGGTTTCAATAATCTAAGTTCCCAGAGGAAAGTGAGGTTAGAGCCTAGGTATCACAACAGGAACCTAATTCGCTGTAACCTATAGCTCTGATACCAATCTGTCACACCCCGAAATCATCAGAGCATTGGCGTGACTGGACTGGTATCTTCATTGCACAGCGGAAGCAAATAAGCAAAGACTTCTAGAAAATTGAACGCCCGCCAAGTACTCGAGTCTCCAATGGTTCTCCTATTCCAACCGTGCCTTGTCTTAGAAATGTAACCTGAGAAAGAACATGCGAGAAAAATCAACATAATGTTGAGCGAGTTCATAGTTTGTTCATAAAAGATTTAAGATAAATCCTTTGAGTTGTGAAAGGTTTGAAATAAATCTCTGGTATTATGAAAGATTTGAAATAAATCTTTGGAATAACCGGTTTTTGAAGTAGTATTGAGAAAATGAATTTAAAAACCATTTTCTTGCGAAGTTATATGGAAACGTTGTGTTTGTAACACGTTATGTTCATAAAACCATGTTTTTGTAATGTTCGTATAATCATCAATGCCCACCCTGACTTTGACCCGCATAATCCTATGCCTTAAATTTTTGTATAAAACATGGTATTTAATTTGTATGAACAAGTATGTTTCGTAAGTATAAAGTTCCTGGTATGTAGCAGTGTAAGAGGACTTGTGATCACCAATGGTTTGCAAGGCCATTAGCATGTTGTGAAATGCAAGTAAGTAAGACACAACCCTAGCTGATTTTTGCGTTGGGCAACCAAGTCACTCCAGGTCCGTTGTGGTTAGCCTCAGAGAGGTCCGTTTGGCCTAGAGCTGGGCTCGCTACACCCAGATAGATCTACCGCTCGAGTCCCTCGGGGTTCTAACTACCCATTCACATGATCTAAAACCTCCTTACGTTAATCATACCGTGTATAAAATAAATTCCTGGTCACCCTGACCAGATTCCTGGTTACCCTAACCCAATCCCCGGTCACCCTGGCCGAATATCATTCACATTTCGAACAAGCATTTGTTTTTGTAAAAACCGGTATGTTTAGTATAAACCTTTCGTAAATCATTTGAGTTCCTCGAAATCTCATCGTAATATGATTTAGAAATACGAGTTTTGTATTTGTTCTAAACTTTGTTTGCTTTTGCAAAACGTGCATGTCTTTCCACCCCGAAAACATTTATAAAAATGTAGAGCCGTAAAAAGTGGGGTTATGAACTCACCTGAATATTCCTGTGCAAAGCTAGCTAATTTACGACTTCGTGATGTCGTTTCCAAGAGTTGACTTGCTAGCGTGCATTCTACAATATTCCTAACACGGAATATCTAATAAGTTTCTAAATAAACGCAGTATCTAAACTACGTGTCATCGAGCTCTACCGAATCGTTAATCGAACGATTCAACGATAAGTTGTTAACTTAATAGAAACGATTAAGTTATACGAGTTAAGTCTCGTTTAGTGTCATTAGCCATTTAATAAGTCTTGAAAAAGAGACTTAGTTTCCGAGAGACTTAAAATGAATAAATATTTATATAAAAATATAAATATATCGTCGTAAGTGTGTTAGCCGTCTCGAGTAGTCGTACGTGTATAAAAGAGTATTTCTATGAAAATATTATATACCAAACTCGTATCATATATCGCATTTCGTATATAATAACTTGTATTATATATATCGCGTCTCGTGTATATTTGCCGAAAATATACGTATATGCCGTCTAGGCGTATAAAATAAATATGAAGAGTTATATTTATTTTATAAAGAAATCGTCGAGTTGTTATGTTCGAAAATAAATATAAACCATATTTATTTTTGTAAAAGATTTCACGTTGTACGACATTTAGAATAAATATATAACTATATTTATTTTGTAAAAGTATACGAGTTAACGACGTTCGAAATAAATATAACATTATATTTATTTGTAAAAGCGTTTGGGATTATCAAGGTTTGAAATATTATGGACTCGAATTCCATTAAGTGTCGTTTTTGAAACTGTAATACGTGTCGTGTTTACGGATTTTCTCGAAAAACGGGCAGAGTTTCCTCTATTTTTGGACGCCCCGGACAACCAAGTTGTCGTAATTTTATCAAAATTCAACAATATTCAATCAAGATTCAACTATATGCAAACTTTGTCAAATATATAACGAATGTAACTTATAATCAGTCGGTTTCGAGAGCTCGTTTCACGTAATAAAACCATAATATAACGTAAATAATCTCGTTAAATCTTTACCACTTCTTCGAGTCGACACGTCGAGCTGCTTGACTGAGTAGACCGGGTCAACTGAGTTGACCAGCTCAGTTGACTGAGTTGACCGGGTCAACTGAGTTGACCAGCTCAGTTGACTGAGTTGACCAGGTTGACTCGGTTTGACCGAGTTGACCCGAGACCCGCACTTGAATCTGACCGAGTTGCACCGAGCCACAAACCCGAACCCGAACAACATCATGTCTGCCCCGTTGATCTGAGTTGACTCAGTTTGACCGAGTCAAACCATACCGAGCCGTCTGACCGCGAACCGAAGTCGAACCGGAGCTGTTCACTTGTAGCCCTGAGCCGTGACTGAACTACTATTACCAATCGTCATCTCTAACAGTGGCCATATAAACAAAATCATCATCACCATCTTCAGATTTGCGAGAAATAAAAGAAATAAGAAGTGTTTACCGGAATAACTCGTCGGATAAAGTCACAGACCGCCGGACCTTGATACCGACCGCAGGTCCGAGATGCCGACTTCTGGTCCGAGATGCCGACCGCCGGACCGTCACCTCTGCCCCGTCTTTCTCATATCCGACACACTCTCTCTCTCCACGCCGTTCTCTCTCTGCCTCTCTCTCTCTCTTCTCTGCTGGTCGCCGCCGCACCTCGCCGGAGCTCCGCCACTGGCTCCGCCCGGTTCCGCCTGATGTTCGCCGAGAGGGAGAGAGCAAATGTGAGGGTGTGTGTGATTTGTGTAATGTATTCTGATGCATACATCAGATGCATTGATCGAGAGTGAGAGGGTAATTGTGAGAGGGTGTTTGGCCTTGTCTGTGTATATGTTATCGAGAGGGAGAGACCACAGACTTATGTCTGTGGTTGCTTTGAGTTTGTTTGAAGTGTGTATTAAGAGATGGAGAGAGGCCAGTATTAATAGAGTGAATAAGGGACATTGACTATCAAATATCCAATTTACATTCAGGTCAATTGGTATGTCCACTGAAACTAGATTTCTATTAATTGTGCAAATCTTTTGTAAGATTTTGCAGGGGTTTTATAATATTTTGTATTGATTTGCAAGTATTTGATAGGATTTCCTAGATTTAGAGAGATCTTGTTTAGATCTTCAAGTAACAGATCTAGTATAATATGCGCAGGTTTAGGCTTGTGTGTTTTGGGCTTGGGCCCGGGGCCTACAAGCCCACCTCATGTGTAAGTGGCCCGTAGTTTCTACGAGACCCGTTGTCAAATCCTGAACTCCGTTTAACGTCAAAAATTAAAATACCCAAAAATACGGTCGGTAGCTGTTGTTTGCGCGCCCGTTCGTCGGTCACGGTAATAATCGCGAAAAATTGCATCGTTGCCGTCTTCTCCGTTTTTCGATCCGGTTTCGACTGTAGTCAATAAAATTTAATTACGAAGCTAAAACATATCGTAAAAAAAAAAAAAAAATTAATATTTGTCGGCGTTGTCAGTATCCTGTACGGTTTCAATCCGTTGCCGTTTAACGTTTCGCCGGTTTCTCTGTAAACCACCGTTCGCGCACTGTAAGGACGGATAGACGTTCCCAGGCACTCCAAAGGCCTAATTAAGTTAATTAGTGTTGTAAGCACTATTTATTATCGCGTTAATCACTTGTTAATCACGTAATTAAGAGCCGTAAATCACGGGTTGTCACAGTTCACACGTCCGACGTCACGAGCACAGATGAGGACGATTCTAGCCCTTCGCATTACTGACGGTGCTGACGAGCTCGCAGATGGTCCTTTGGCCGGGGATCTACCACTCGCAGTGATCCCTGGCCCTATACCGCTTGCTTCGTACCCTGTTTATGATTTGCCTATCGACGACGAGGATGATGATGTCGATATGTTCGATGATGAGCCTTTAGAGGATGATGCTCAGGGCGAGGCCCTTCCTGCTGCTGATGGTC